>CM066046.1:26776048-29276048 GCA_033557465.1 Ichthyophis bannanicus | reverse complement strand
AGGAGACCGACGAAATCCCGTAGGGCGAAACGCACCGCTCTCAACTCTAAACAATTGATTGACTAACTGCTCTCTTCCACAGACCAGACCCCTTGCGTGACCTGAGACAATGAGCCCCCCAACCAGCCAGGCTGGCGTCCATAGTTACCAACACCCACTCCGGGTGTTCCAGTGGCACCCCCACTTGAAGATGTTCCAGGACCAACCACCACTGCAGACTGCTGCGCACGTCCTCTGGGCAAACAAGCTTCCGTGACAGCGGATGATCTTGCGGAGACCATCTGGAAAGTAAGGCCTGCTGAAGCGGACGCATATGCGCCCTGGCCCACAGGACCAGGTCCAAGGCCGCCGCCATCGAACCCAACTGTAGGTACCTCCAAGCTGTGGGAGCCTTCATCCGCAAGAACGCTCCTATCTGAGCCAAAATCTTCTGTACCCTGTCCGGCGGTAGGAAAACTGAGCCGATCTCTGTATTGAACACAGCCCCAAGATACGTTAGCCGCTTCACTGGTTGCAAATGACTCTTTGCCCGGTTGATGACCCAACCTAGCTGTTCCAGGAACTCCACTACCCGAGAGGTCGCTACGATTGATTCCACCATAGACCCTGCTCGGATCAGCCAATCGTCCAGGTAGGGATGCACCTGAATTCCTTCCTTCTGTAGCGCCGCCGCAGCCACCACCATCACCTTGGTGAAAGTCCGAGGCACCGTCGCCAGCCCGAACGGTAAGGCCCGAAACGGAAAATGACCCATGGGTACCGCAAATCGTAAAAACCTTTGATGATCCCTTCGGATCGGAATGTGCAGATAAGCCTCTGTCAGATCTATGGACGAAAGTACTTCCCCCGGCTTTACTGCCTGAATAACCGGTTTTAGGGTTTCCATCCGAAAATGAGGCACCCTCAAGCAGCGGTTTACTTGCTTGAAGTCCAGAATTGACCGATAAGAACCTTCTTTCTTGGGTACTACAAAATAAATCGAGTATTGACCTAAGCCGTACTGGTCTGGTAGAACTGGTACCACCGCTTGAAGCCTCAATAAGCGCTTCAGCGTGTCGCTGACCGCAGTTCTCTTCGCCTGATGCCCACATGGGGATGACACAAAGGCCTCCGCCAGTGGATGCACGAACTCCAGCGCATATCCCTCGCGGATAATCTCCAGTACCCATTGATCCGTAGTTATGTCTGCCCAGGCAGCGAGATATCCCTGCAAACGTCCTCCTACAGGAATCTCCGCCTGGACCCCCAAACCTTCATTGTGGCTTCTTAGAGGAGTTCTGCTGGGCATTAAAATAGCCCCTGCTGAATCCCCTAGCTCCTCAAAAGGACTGCCCCCTGGCTACAAACCGTCCTCTCTGATAAGGTGCAAACCGCGACCCTCTGAACCTGCGAAATTCTCTACCTTGCCCTCTCTGCATAGGTCCCAGCTTCGCCGTTCTTGGTCAGTCCTCCCCCTTGGAATCACCCAAATCCTTCACAATCTTTTCCAAGGCCTCCCCAAAGAGCAGCGTGCCCTTGTAGGGGAGCTTACTGAGGCGAGACTTAGAAGATGCATCCGCCGCCCAATTCCTCAGCCAGAGAAACCGCCTAGCGGCAATTACCGACACCATGGACTTCACAGAAATCCTTACCAAATCATAGAAAGCGTCTGCCAGATAAGCCGCCGCCGACCCCAGCTCTGCTCCCTCCGAGGCCGCTTCCTCCTCCTTATCCAAGGTTGGGTCTCCCTGTATCCAACGGATAGAAGCCTTTGAAACATATGACCCACAAATAGAGGCCTGCAGAGCCAGAGCACTGGAATCAAACGTCTGTTTCAGAAGCGCCTCCAACCTACGATCCTGAAGATCCTTAAGGGCTGCGGCGTCTTCCACCGGGATCGTCGTCTTTTTGGTGACCACCGAAACCAGCGCGTCCACCTTAGGCATTCGCAACAACTCCTTCTCTTCCTGAGGTACTGGATAAAGCCGCCCAGTGGTGCAACCCCCTCTCAAGGTAGCCTCTGGGCATTCCCACTCTGATTCTATCATCTGCTTAATTACCCTGTGCACCGGGAAGCAGCGTTGCTCTGTTTTAAAGCACTGTAACAAGGGATCCTCAAGGGGCTCCTGCTGCACCACCGGGAGCACTATATTCAGCGCTGCCAGAGACTGAGCGATCAACGCTCCCAGCTCCTCCTTGCGAAACACCCGGAATACATTCGGGTCTTCGCCCGGTCCAAGTTCACCTTCCTCTAACTCCAATGGCCAGGAGACCAAACCTGTTTCCGAAGAAATTTCTCCTTCTTCTGCTCCCTGCGGAATAGAGAACTGCGGCCCGAAGCCCTCAAAGGCTGTCTCTACCCCCCTGCCTGCCCCAGAGACCCCCTCCCTAGGGTCTGCTTCCTTAGACTCCCCTTTCTGTAAGTCCACCAGGCTGGAAGCCAACGGCATGGTCCCTGCCTTAGCCACTTTTAACATATATGCCTTATGCATTGATAAAATAAATCAGCAGGAAACAAGGAGTCTAAGCTTCCCTGCACTCCAGACGACTGCTGCTGAAGCGGAACCTCAGCCGGAGGCACTTTATTTGATTTTGATTTTCTCTTACCTGCTTTGGGCATTAGCGCGGGAGAAACCTCAGGCTCAGCCCCAAATGGCTGCTGTTCCTGCCTTTTCAGCGGTGCCTTGAGTTCCCTCTATCAACTCCGATGATGACTTACGCTCCATTTCTACTGCACACCAACACAAAACGCCTCCCGCAACAACCTCCGTTTAGCAGAGACTCCCTCCTGACGAACGCGGCGATCCCTGCCCGGAGAACACACTGCTGACGCCAGGAATCCTGAAGAAAAAAAAAAACAAAACACCTCTGCGAGGCCAAACACCCCCACCTACCGAACAAACAACTGGCACACTGATACTCTCCTACCTGACAGCACACAGTGTAAGTCCTGCTCTCCTACTCTCTGCTGCTAGTGGAGTATGGAGATTGCAGCGATCGGTGGTAGGGAAGAGGATTCTGGGGCTCCCAGCTCCTTCCCTAACCCCTCTGAAGTGACGGATCCTCAGACATAAAGCAGGCTCTGCCCCTGTGCTGCTACCAGACACCTTTGACAGCTGAGGACTGTCTGACTTTTTTTTTTTAATATATATTTACTAAGGATACTCCTTTTGCCTTTCTGCCCTGCTAGGGCACTTGAGCAAAAAAAAATCTTTTTTTTTTTTTTTTTACTTCAAGATTCTCCTATTTCCTATTCCTTCCTCCTGGGAGCCTGTCAGCCACATGTCCTGTTCAGCTGCTGAGGACTGACAGACTGAGTCTCTGACACCAGAGGGAGCTGTATAGGCTGTCAGCAAGACTGAGTTTTTCAGTCCTCAGCTGCTGGAGGAGGTTGACTACCCTTACGTACTGGACTGGCCCGGAGAGACGAATAGGAAATACTAGTCCTCTGGAGTTACATTCCCTTCATCAGATCAAAACAGAATGAGCAGCTAAAGGAATTGCGGATTGCATTACTATGAGTTGTCTAAAATGCTATTAAACCTAGACCTGGTGTGAAGGAGGAAGTGGGGGAGGTGATATGTTAGCAAGTGGTGAGATAGAGAATGGATTATGTCAAATTAAAAATGACTTAATGGGTGAAGAAATCCACATGTATGTTAACGGATAAACACCAATAAAACACCTCCAGAGCAAAAAAAGGAAACTAGGTCTTTACTGGCTAAAAACTGTAAAAACTCCACTTCCCGTTATACTATTTCACCTCTCACTGTGTTTGTCTTGAATTCTCCACTGTTTTTGTGCCTTTTCTGTGCCAACTCCTCAGCTGCACAAATGTCTGTATTTCATTTCACAGGAAAAGAAACCCAGCAGTGGCAAGTGCGTCATGAAAATACTGATAAACATTGACTTCTGAAATAATTAGCTGGAAAAGAGCTAAATTTGAAATCGATATATACCTAAAAAGAGAAAGTCCTCCTCAAGGGCTCAAATGGCTCAGCCATCAAGGACCAAAAAACCAAAACTGAGATCCCACAAAGGAAAAAACGATCGCAAGGGACAACGCAAGTGTTTAACTCCCTGCAGGAAACGGGCCACATCTGAGTGTGTGGACACCGAGTGCCTCAGCACCGGGACTCTAAAACACAACAAGGCTGCCACTCTGAATTCTCAGCGAAATAAAGAAGAGTCACTTTGTCAAATCCACCTTGAATGAAAGAAAGAAAAGCTGGCAAGTCTGAAGCACTAGGGCCGAGTTGATGCTCATGACATCAGTGTTGAAAAATGCACAAAATGTGCACATGTGAAACAAGTGGAGCCTCTTTTCACTTTCAGAAGCATGGAAATCATGAAAAAAGAATAGCCCTTACGCGCTAAGCACCGCCTCTCAAGAGGCGAGCCAAAAGCAAGAACGTAACAAAATTGACTAGCAGGACCAGCCACTCTCGAGTCCCCAAGTCAATACGAGGTGTAGGGGGGCTCCTGCCAGAAGAGCATCCAATCCACATACCACAGCCTTCATAACCAATCAAGCACCACCAGAACTACTGGACCCTGAAGGTACTCTACGTGATAAAGCATTAGCCCTACAGGAGGCCACGGAGGAAACACATACAGCAGAACCTGCCTTGACCAAAGCTGAACTGGAGCATCCACGCCCTAGGAGCCTGCCTCTTTACAGAAGCTGAAGCATTTTTGCACCTTGGCAATGTCCCAGGTCGCCATCAGATCCATCTTGGAGTGATTCCACCTGTCCAGGATCCTCTAAAACACCATTCAAGAAGCTCAATTCCCACTCTCCAGAATTGAGGGAGTCCTGACTGAGATAGTCCATTTACACACTGTCCACCCCCAAATATGCTGCACAGAGCTGGCCAGGAGATTTTCTCTGCCCAGGAGAACAGGAGCATCATTTCCCAGGAAAAGAGAAATTAGACTTACCTGCTAATTGTGGTTCCTTGAGGAACTCCAGTCCAGTCCCGCACCTCTGGGTAGTGCCCCTCCTCCAGCAGCTTGGAGACTGAGCATGTCATCTTTTGATGACACCAGCACCTAGATATATATATAGCTGGCACCGCCTACCAGCCCCAGTATCCTACTGACAAAGCAGACTCACCGGAGCAACAATTAAGTCAAAAACCAACGCAAAATCAAAAACAGAATTATGATTGCACCATGGTCCCCCCTCCCCACCAGGAAGGAAGACGCAGCTGCTCTCCAACTGACCTACCACCCACCCCTGGGGGGTAGCAACTGACAGCTTCCAGAGACCTTCTCACCTCAGCAGCACAGACTACACTCCCAGGTCCTGCTCCAGCCGGCTAACTCCTTCAGGCCAGACGTGCCACGCCCAAACAGAATGGCAATAGGGAAGGATTCGGGACTGGACTGGAGTTCCTCAAGGAACCACAATTAGCAGGTAAGTCTAATTTCTCTTTCCTTATCGTCCCTCCAGTCCAGTACCGCACCTCTGGGATGTAACAGAGCAGTCCATTAATGGGAGGGACCCACACAACCGGCCTGAAGCACTGCTGATCCAAAGCAAGCATCCCCCGCTGCCTGGAGATCCAGACAGTAATGCTTAGAGATAGTGTGAAGCAAAGACCAAGTGGCACTGGCTTGCCCTTCAAGATGTGCGCCGACATAATCACCTCCCGAATCCACCTAGAAATGGAGGCCTTAGCTGCCACCTCGCCTCTGTGCTGCCCCCCCAAACAAAAAGCCGATCCGTCTTCCTAAGCAGTTCGGTTCTCCTCAAATACTTTGAGGACTCTTTTCACATCCAAACTGTGTAACTGCCGTGAGACCGGTCCCTCCGTTATGCTATCTAGCGCCGGCAAAGAGACCTCTTGGTACACATGAAAAGTCGACACTACCTTAGGTAAAAAGGAAGGAAATGGCCGCAACACGACCTTCTCCCTGTAAAAGCAAAGAAATGGCTCCTGGCAAGATAAGGCCTGAAGGCTGAACAGATTGCAACCAAAAAGACAGTCTTTAATGTTAGATCCTTCAGGGAAACCAGACCTAAGGGCTCAAACGGTTCCCCTGCCAATGCATTAAGAATGAAGTTTTGATCCCATGAGGGCACCACTCCCCTCCACGGAGGCCAGAGATGTGACACAGCCCTCAAGAACCTAAGCACGTCAGGGTGCGAACCCAAGGGCACCCTATGGATCTTTCCTCGATAAGAAGTAATCGCCGCCAATAGTATGCGCAATGAGCTAGAAGCCAGGCCCTTGTCAAAGTCGGCCTGCAGGAAGGCCAGGACATCCGGTATTGAAGCCGTGGACGGATGTGTTTGCCTATCCTTGCACCAAGACTCAAAGATACACCAAACCCAGATGCACACAAGAGAAGTGGACCGCGCCTTCGAGCTTGCAACAGGGTCGCCCCTGAATACCCTCTCTTCCTCAACCTTGCCCGCTCAAGAGCCAGGCCAAAAAGCGAGAACCGATCCACCCGGGGCATGCATATCGGGCCCTGTGTCAGCAGGTCCTTGCGCATCGGGAGACGCCATGGTCGGGCCGCAAGGAGACGAACCAGGTCTGCATACCAAGGGCGCTGGGGCCAATCAGGGGCGACCAGAACTACCAACCCCCGGTGCGCCTCTATCCGTTGCAGCACTCTGCCGAAGAGCACCCACGGGGGGGGGGGGGAACACGTAGAGAAGCCCCCCTTCGGGCCACCTCTGAACTAGGGTGTCGAGTCCCTCCGAGATTCGCTTTCTTCTTCTGCTGAAAAAACATCCGGCTTTGGCCTAATCGAACGTTGCCATCTAGTCCATGACCAGCTCGCCCCAGCTGTCTGAACACCTCCTAGTTGAGGCACCATTCTCCCGGGTCCACCCGAACCTGGCTGAGATAGTCCGCCTGCACGTTCTGGACGTCCGCTACATGTGCCGCCGACACTGCCTGCAGCCAGGCCTCCGCCCAACCGAACAGTCGGCCTCTTCCTCCAGGGCTGGAATGCCCGTGCGTACTTGCCGGTTGACATACGCTACCGTGGTTGCATTGTCGGAGAAAACCTGTACTGCTTTTCCCTGCAAGAAGTCCTCGAAGCTGCACAGGACCAGGACCACCGCCCACATCTCGAGCCTGTTGATCGACCAATGAGCTTCCAGAGGGCCCCACTGTATCTGGGCAAAGTGTCCCTCGCAATGGGCCGCCCCAACCGGACAGACTGGCATCCATAACCACCAGGATCCACCCTGAGGCTTCGAGGGGCATGCCTCTCTCCAGGTTCTCCGTGCGCAGCCACCACCTGAGAGATTTCCTGCCCTCCGGTGGACAGAGGAGGACCTGGGTGAGAGGTTGGCTTTGGTGAGACCACCAACGGAGCAATGTCCTCTGCAGCGGATGCATATGTGCCTTTGCCTATGGGACCAACTCAATCGTGGCTACCATGGTTCCCAGAACCTGAAGGTAATGCCAGGCCGATGGGCTTGTCAAGCCCAGGAAGAAGAGTATCAAGCCTCGCAGTCCTTGCGCTCGCGCCCTTGGCAGGAACACTCTGCCCGCCTGGGTGTCGAAGCATGCCCTAAGATACTGGAGATCTTGAGTGGGACTCAGATGACTCTTGTTCAGATTGACCACCCAACTGAGCCTTTGGAGGAACTCAACTACTATGTCGCCTTTTCACTTTCTTCCCTGGACTTGGCCCAAATCAACCAATCGTCGAGGTACGGGTGTACAAGAATCCCTTCCTTGCAAAGTGCAGCTGCCACCACCACCATGACCTTGGTGAAGGTGTGTGGTGCTGTTGCCAACCCAAAAGGCAACGCCCGGAACTGGAACTGACCCACTGGCACTGCAAAGCGAAGGAACCGCTGGTGATCTGGTCAGATGGGAATGTGTAGATACTCTTCCGTGAGGTCTAGAGATGTCAAAAATTCCCCACTCCTTAACTGCCACTATCACTGACCTCAGCGTTTCCATGTGGAAATGCGGAACCCGCAGGCAGCGGTTGACACTTTTAAGGTCAAGGATCGGGCGAAAGGAGCCTTCTTTTTTGGGCACCACGAAATAAAGCATAGTTACTCACCTGTAACAGGTGATCTCCAGAAACAGCAGGAATTTAGTCCTCACATATGGGTATCGTCGGTACTGACAGAGCCTGCGCAGGAACGCTCTCCAGCATCCAATTAGAAACCTTTTGGGAGCATCCCACAGCGCCTGCGTGCTGCCTTCCCGCCTTTCCCAACTGCCTCTCTCCAGCTGAGTTTTAAAGCTGAGACAAAGAGAGAGAGAGAGAGGGAAAGGAAAAGAGATAGAGAGATACAACTCCTAGGGGAGGTGGGTGGGTTGTGAGGACTAAATTCCTGCTGTTCCCGGAGATCACCTGTTACAGGTGAGTAACTATGCTATCTCCAGGAACAAGCAGGAATGTAGTCATCACATATGGGGACTCCCTACCTTTAGATGCCAGGGAGAGACCCCAGAAGCTGTGTGTCCCTGAACCAGGGCTCCACTTCCCCCCATGGATCTCTGGCATCCAACAGGGATGGCGGGTAGGAGTTGATTATGTATGGAACAGGTGTTCAAGGACAGCCTGACCAAACAAGGCATCCCAGCGGGAGTCCTTGTCCAAGCAGTAATGGGCTGTGAAGGTATGAATCGAGGCCCAGGTGGCAGCTCGACAGATGTCGTCGATAGACACAGAGTGTAGATGAACCATTGAAGCTGCTATGGCACTCACATTGTGAGCTGTGACATGGCCCTCCAGAGGAAGATTCTTACTCTGAAAGGCAAAGGAAATACACTGAGCAATCAAGTTAGATAGTGTTCTCTTGGAGACTGGAAGTCCCAAATGAGAAGGATCAAAAGCAACAAAGAGTTGAGAGGACTTTCTATGTTGCTGTGTTCTTTGTAAGTAAAAAGCTAAAGCTCTTTTACAGTCCAAAGTATGAAGGTTCTTTTCTGCATTTGATGCATGAGGCCTTGGAAAGAACACAGGTAGGCAGACCGCTTGGTTTAGATGAAAAGGTGAGACCACCTTTGGCATAAAGTGTGGATGAGTCCTAAGGACTGCCTTGTCATGATGGAACCTTGTATAAGGTGGATCAGCTATTAGTACTTGCAACTCACTGATGCGACGTGCTGATGTGATTGCAATGAGAAAGATAACTTTCCAAGAAAGGAATTTCAAGGAGGTAGTAGCTAAGGGTTCAAAAGGTGGCTTCATGAGCTGACCAAGAACCAAATTTAAGTCCCATGCCACAGGAGGTGGCTTAATGGGAGGCTTAGTTAGCAGGCCTCTCATAAATCTTGCTATAAGAGGATGGGAGGAAATGGGTTATCCATTTAGGGGCTTGAAGGAAGCTGCAATAGCACTCAAATGGACCCTCACTGAGTTAGTCTTAAGTCCTGCATTGGATAAATGAAGGAGATACTCCAGTAATGATTCCAGAGGTATGGCAATGGGGTTAAGACCCTTCTGCGAACACCATACAGTAAAACATTTCCACTTGAAAGCATAAGAGCATCTTGTGGAAGGCTTCCTGGAAGCATAAAGGATATCCTTTATTTGCTGAGGGAGGTTAAGACCATGGAAATCTAGGCCTTCAGCAACCAAGCCCTCAGACGCAGAGACTGGGGATTGGGATGCCATAACATTCTGTCCTCCTGAGATAGGAGATCTGGGGCAGACCCTAACTCCAGGGAGGGAGCTTGAGAGAGATGTAGAAGCAGAGGGTACCACACTTGCTGTGGCCAATGTGGAGCTATGAGAATCATATGGCCTCTGTCTCTCTGAAGCTTGAACAGGGTTTTGGGAATTAGGGGAATGGGTGGAAAGGCATACAGGAAGTCTTGACCCCAGTAAAGGAAGAAAGCATCCCTGGCCTGAGCTCCCTGAGCCGGAATTCTGGAACAGAATCGGGAAGTTTGGCATTCCACAGACTTGCAAAGAGGTCTATGTCCGGGGTTCCCCAATTTTGAAAAATCTTGGCCACCTGGTCTGCATGCAGAGACCACTCGTGTGGAAGCAGAACTCGACTGAGGCTGTCTGCCCAAGAATTTTGTATGCCTGGAAGATACACTGCCAGGAGATGAATCTGATGCTCTCTGGCGAGGGCCCATACCCGCAAAGCTTCGCTGCAAAGCGACAGAAAGCCTGTTCCCCCCTGCTTGTTCACGTAGAACATGGCTACTTGATTGTCCGTATGAATGAGAACTGTCTTGTAGCTGAGCAGGGTGTGGAACACTCTAAGAGCAAGGAAGATTGCTCTGAGCTCCAGGAGATTGATGTGCCTTGGGTGGAGAGGTCTTGCAGATGAGCTCCCCAACCCATCAAAGAAGCATCTGTTGTGAGAGTTGCTTGGGGTAAGGGTTGTTGAAAAGGGGACCCCAGCAACAGGTTTTGAGTGGATTTCCACCACTGGAGGGACAAAATAAGGCGACTTGTGTTTGCTATTTTGTCTGACAGGCATCCTGATGCCTGGGTCCATTGAGTGGATAAAGTCCACTGGGCTGCCCTCATATGGAGGTGAGCATAGGGAACCACATGCACAGTAGATGCCATATGGCCTAGTAGTTGTAGCATTTCTTGGGCAGTGAGATGAGGCTTTAGCACTGCCTGAGAAGCTAACTGCACCATGCGAAGGCAACGGCCCTGAGGGAGATAGGCCCTTGCCTTTTTAGTTTCCAGCAAAGCTCCTATGAACTCTAAAGACTGAGTGGGAGTTAGACTGGATTTTGGGATGTTTATTACCAGACCCAAATACTGAAGGATACGCATTGTGCAGGATAGAGAAGTCCTGGCCTCTGACTCTGTTGGGGCTCGAATGAGCCAGTCGTCTAAGTAGGGGAAGACGAATATCCCTAGAGTGCGGAAAAATGCTGCTACCACAGCCATGCATTTCGTGAACACCCTTGGTGCTGAGGCCAGGCCAAATGGAAGCACCCTGTATTGGTAGTGCTTTTCTTGAAAAAGGAACCGAAGGAACTTTCTGTGAGTTGGATGGATGAGAACATCCTTGAGATCTAGAGAACAAAGCCAATCCTGACTCTGAAGGTATGGCAGCAGAGTTCCAAGAGAAATCATTTTGAATTTCTCTTTGACAAGGAATTTGTTCAATTCTCTGAGGTCCAAGATAGGTCTGTATCCCCCTGTTTTCTTTGGGATAAGGAAATAGGGGGAGTAAAACCCTGTACCCTGCTGATGGATGGGTACCTCTTCTATTGCCCCTTGGGCAAGAAGCATAGTGATCTCCTGACCTAACAGGCTGATGAGAGAGGTCGAAGAATTGAACTGCCTTATCATTGTGGGAGGGGGCATGCTTGAAAAATGAAGCTTGGACACTAAATCATAAAAGAGGGGTACAATGCTCTGCTGTTATTTGCCCCATCTGGGGGCAAAGTGACACAACCTTCCTGGAATGGTGGAAGGCTCTGGTCCAATGAGAGCCAGGAAGGCTAAGTTCTCTAGCTGAAAGTGAAATGCCTTGTGGAGGCTGAGACTGCTGGGACGGCTAAGGCTTAGCAGTCTTTGCTTTCGTTTGGCTGGTTGCTGACCTTTCCTGACAAGCTGACCTGCAGAACGTCCCTGCTGAGAATAAGCAGGATAATACTTTTTCTTTTTAGAAAAGAATGGTTTCTTAAAAGATTTCTTTCTTGTAGGATCAGCTGTGGACTTGGACAATCTATCCAAGGTGGAGTTGTCAGCATCCAAATCATTGGCCTTTTCCTGCCAATCTTTACCAAACAGGTTCTCACCAGTACAAGGAATATTTCCCAGTTTATCTTGTACCCAGAGCTCCAGATTAGATGCCTGGAGCCAAGCAATTCTATGTGCACCTATGGCAATGGCAGAGGTTCTGCTTATGCACTCAAAACAGTCAAAAGCTGCACGGTTGACAAATTTAGAAACATCTTGGGCATGTTTGACCAACATGAGAAAATCCTGTCTTCTATCCTCCGGAAGAAGAGGACTCAAAGCCTCTAAATCACCTGTGACTTCCTTCAGGAACATTCCCATATATATAGGAACTGATCCTGGCAGATAGCATGGAAGACACGACGTCCAAAAGCATCCAAAGTTCTGCACTCACGTCCTGGAGGATTAGAGGCATGCCTCTTTGCACTCTTGATCCTTCTCATAGCCGATTCCACTACAATAGAGTGGTGAGGCAGCTGAGTTTTCTGGAAACCAGGACAAGGAGGGACTTGATACATAGTATCTAAGAGAATGAGGAGAGGTGGTAAGAGGTGTCTCCCACATTCTTACATAAGAACAAAAGATATGCCATACTGGGTCAGACCAAGGTCCATCAAGCCCAGTATCCTGTTTCCAACAGTGGCTAATCTAGGTCACTTGTCCACATTAAATTTCATCTGCCATTTTGATGCCCAGTCTTCTAATTTATCAAGATCCTCTTGCAATTTTCCACAATCCTCTTGGGTTTTAACAACTATAAATAGTTTTGTGACATCTGCAAATTTGATAACTTCACTCGTTATTCCACTTTCCAGGTCATTTATGAATATGTCAAAAAGCAGCAGACCCAGCACAGATCCCTGGGGGGTACACCACTATTCACCTTTCTCCATTGGGAAAATTGGCCATTTAGCCCAACCCTCTGCTTTCTAACTTTTAACCAGTTCCTGATCCGCAGTAGTACACTGCCTCCTATCCCATGATTCTTTAGTTTTGCCAAAAATCTCTGATAAGGGACCTTGTCAAAGGATTTCTGAAAGTCCAGATACACTATATCAGACTCACCTTTGTCCACCTGTTTATTCACACTTTCAAAAAAACATAACAGATTAGTAAGACAAGATCTTCCTTGTCTAAAGCCATGTTGGCTGTCTCCCATTAGGCCATGACTATCTACATGCTGAGTAATTTTATTCTTTATGATGGTTTCTACCATTTTTCCCAGTACTGATGTCAGGCTCACCGGTCTGTAGTTTCCCGGATCACCCCTGGAACCCTTTTTAAAAAGTAGTGTTACATTGACGATCCTCCAATCTTCAGGTATTAGAGATGATTTTAATGATAGTTCACAGATTACTAATAGCAGGTCTGCAATCTCATATTTCAGTTCTTTCAACACCCTTGGATGTATACCATCCGGCCCAGGTGATTTGCTACTCTTCAGTTTATCTAATAGTTGTAATACATCTTCCCGATGTATCGATATTTCCTTCAATTCTTCCGCACCTTTAAATACCACTTCAGTCATGGGTAACATCCTTACATCTTCCTCAGTAAAGACCGAAGCAAAGAATTCATTCAGTCTCTCCGCTATCGCCTTGTCGCTTCTTAGTGCCCCTTTAACTCCTCTATCATCTAATGGACCAACTGACTCTCTCACAGGTTTTTTGCTACGAATGTACTTGAAAAAAATATTTCGCGTTTTTGCTTCCACAGCAAGATTCTTCTCAAATTCTCCCTTTGCCTGCTTTATCAATGCCTTGCATTTGATTTGCCAGTGCTTGTGCTGTTTCCAGGTTTCGTCGTTTGGCTCTTTTTTCCATTTCCTGAAAGATGCTTTTTTGGCAACAGCCTCTCTGACCTCACCTTTAAACCATGCTGACAGTTTTTTGGACTTCCTTCCACTTTTCTTAAAGCGTGGAATACAGCTGGTCTGGGCTGCCAAGATAGTATTTTTCAACAACACCCAAGCTTTATGTAAGTCTTTAACCTTTGCAACTTCTCCTTTTACATTTTTCTTAACTATTTTCCTCATTTTATCATAGTCTCCCTTTCGAAAGTTAAAAGGTAGTACTGTGGATTTCCGTACTATCCCTCCTCCACTAATTAAATCAAAGGCGATCATGCTATGATCACTATTGCCAAGTGGCCCCAACACCCTTATCTCTTGCACTAGATCTGGTGTTCCACTAAGGACTAGGTCTAATATGGCTTCCCCTCTGGTCGGTTCATGAACCAGCTGCTCCAAGAAGCAGTCATTTATGTCATCTAGGAACTTTATCTCCCTAGCATGTCCTGCCGTGACACTGACCCAGTCGATACCGGGGTAATTGAAATCACCCATTATTATTACCGCGCTGTAACTTTTGTTAGCTTCGTTGATTTCTTTGAGCATATCATCCATTTGTTCATTCTGGCCAGGCGGTCGATAGTACACCCCCACTGCCATCGCCTATGCCTTTTTACATGGAATTTCAATCCATAGAGATTCCACAGCAAATTTTGTTTCCTGCAAAACTTTAATCCTTTCTGACTCAATGCCCTCTCTAACAGAGCGCAACCCCTCCACCAATTTGATCAGCTCTATCATTATGATATAATTTGTACCCAGGTATCACAGTGTCCCACTGGCTGTCCTCCTTCCACCATGTCTCTGATATTCCAATCATATCTAACCTCTCATTTAGTGCTATATATTCTAACTCTCCCATCTTATTTTTTTAGACTTCTAGCATTTGCATACAAGCATTTTAGAGACTGTATTTTATTCATATTAATTTGGCTACTGGTAGACATTGGTAATTTGGGATCTTTAAGCTCTGTTTGCTCCATTCTCAAGGGCATTTAGGCTACTTTACTCTTTTTTGGAACCTCTCTGCTTTTGGTAGTATCCTTCAAGGATACATTCTTCCGAACCATCCGCTCTTGGGCGACTGTCGTCTTTCCCCTAACATGAGATCATGCAAGATCTCATGGATGGGCAAGGTAGCTGCCTCCTTTGGAGTTTTAGGATATTGTAAAATTTCCAATTCCTTTGCTCTGGGCTTTGTTTCAGGTGCCACAGTAATGGACAGACCTCAAGTCATCTCCCTGATGAAATCCTGAAAGGAAATGTCCTCTGGAGGAGACATCCTACGTTTAGGGGAGGAAGGCTCCTCTGGGAGAAGTATTCCTGCATCGACAGAACTGTCAGAATCCTCAGAGGACTCGAAGTACCTTCTGTCAGGATGCTCTTGAAGAGCCCGATACCCGTACCGACTGAAGTCGGTACCGGGAGTAATCGGCACTGGAGTATCAGTACTGGAAGGCATCGGATGACTGGGTGCCGGGAATGCGGACACCGATGTCGATGCTATTGGTACCGGTACCGATACCGGTTGAAAAGTCTGAAACAGTTCCGATGCGTCGATGCCACAAGGAGAGCCGCCAGACTGCGCTCAATAGCCAGGACTCTCTGGTCTATCGACGCTGTCAGTACCGGAGAAGACCCCCAGTACCCCAGAGCATGGCACCAGTAGTTCTGCCAAGGTCGAGGCCTCGAGAACATCCTGGAGCCCCGATAATGCTTTGGAAGCCGAAGCCTCCCGCCGGGGCAATTTTGCCGGTGCAGAATCCTCAAGGGCAACGCCAGAGGCATCTCGATGCTTAGAAGGAGATGTACCCTTTGAGGACCGGCTAGACTTATGTTTAGTTACCTGAGATCCACGGGAGGATACTAAGAATTTTTTTTTTTTTTTAAAGAAAAGAAAGAAAGAAAAACCGGCGGTACCGGCAAAGCGTCGAGGAAGGCAGACGCGATCAGAAAAAAGAAGGAAAATTTTCTGCGGTGACAGGAGCACGACCTGCTGGCTCCGCGGAAAACGAAGAACTGGAGAGAGGCAATTGAGAAAAGTGGGAAGGCAGCATGCAGGCGCTGTGGGATTCTCCCAAAAGCTTTCTAATTGTACACTGGGGAGCGTTCCTGTGCAGGCTCCGTCGGTACCGATGATACCCATATGTGAGGACTACATTCCTGCTTCTTCCTGGAGATATGGAGTATCGACCGCACCAATGCTGGTCTGGAGGCACCGATTCAATGGCTCACAGCTGCAAAAGACGCATCAGGGTTTCCCTTACTGCCCCTACCTTACCCAGAGCCTTGCAGGGGGATTGTATGAAAAATTCTCTTAATGGACGGATCCATTCTAGGGCGTATCCCTCTCTGACCACCTCCAGGACCTACTGGTCGGACGTGATCTGGGCCCAGGCAGAGTAAAACTCCCGCAGCCGACCCCTACGGGCAACAACCCTGCCTGAGCCCCCCTCACTTCATTGTCCTTTCTTGAGCCCCAAGGCAGCGGAGGCCCCAAAGCCTCTTCCTGCCCCCCAGAAACCCCTGTCCTCTGGCAGGGAACCTTCCTCTCTGGGACTGATTAGAGTGAGAGGTACAAAAATGCTTAAACTCCCTCGGCTGACTTTGAGCTGATGGTGTAGTCAGCTCTGCTTCTGCTTGTCCTCGGGTAGCCAACCCCCTTTGGATTCTCTTAAGTCCTTAACCAATTTCTCCCCGAAGAGGAACTTCCCCTTAAAGGGCAGCTTACTAAGCAGGGCCTTGGATGAACTGTCCGCTGCCCAGTTCCTATGCCACTAGTAACCGCGGGCCGCCACCAGCAAAGCCATGCTCTTGGAAAGTCCCCTGAGGTGGTCATAATGGGTGTCTGCCTCCGATTCTAGCTTCGCCGCTTCTGCTGACATAGTGGTCTCTGAGTCCCCCGAACTGTGAAGTCTTTGGGACCAACAAAGGCAAGTCCTAGCCACCCATGCCCTGCAGGGACAAGGCGGAAATATCAAACGCCTGCTTCAACAGAGTGTCCAGCTTCCTATCTTGGGCATCCTTGAGAGCCGCACTCCCCTCTACGGGGATCGTAGTCTTTTTAGTAACTGCAGACACTGCCGTGTCCACTTTCGGAGACCGCAGGAGCTCGTGCTTCTGCTCCGGCAGAGGGTAAAGGTGCGACAAGGTCCGCCCACCCTTAAGGCCAGCCTCTGGCAGATCCCACTCCTCCTGTATCATCTGCCTGACCACTCTGTGCCCTGGAAGCACTGCTTGCAATTTCCAAATTGCCTGGAGAAGAGGATCCTCCAGTCTCCCCTCCTCCGCCAGGAGACTGGTGGGCATATTCAGTGTCTTTAAGGACTCTGAGATTAGCGTCGGGAGCTTCTCCCGATGGAATACTCTCACCAACCTGGCCTGATCTTCCATCTCCGGAAACTCGCCTTCTTCCAACTCCTCTTGAAGGTCCAGATCCGTGTCCAAGTCATCAGCCTCTGGAGCTTCCAACTCTGGAGAGGGGTGCCACTCCTCCAGGCCCCTGACCTTCTTGGCCGGTACCCCCAAATTGCCATCTGCTGAGCTCACCGCCCTCTTCGAGCCCAAAACTGACAAAGATGGGCCACCCGCCAGGCCATGCGGGCGTAAACAAAATGATCTATGCAATAGTAACACAAATTCAGGTGAAAAGTCCCCTGGGAGGCTGGACGACTCTCAGGGATTGATCTGAGGGTCCCGGAGTAGCTGCCGGACTGCGGTCCCCCCCAGGCAGCGATAGATCAGAACTCCCTCCCTCCTGTGCCATGGTGGGGGTTCCGAGACCCGCCTTGTATTGTTTGTCCTGCTCTAAGGAGGCAGACTCCTGTGTGCATCCTGCACATACCCCGGCCTCCGAGACCGTCCCCCCCACGGGTCACGCAAACCAGCCATTGAGGCCTCACTGGCATGGTGCACCCTGCTAACCCAGGGAAGCAGCTGTCTCTCCCCTCAATTCATCTCCTTCCTTGTTCACACTCCTTTTTATTACTTTTTTTTTTCTCAAAACTGGCTCCTGCAATTCCGGCCCAATCAATACCAGAGCAGACCCTGAAAGAAAACTGCGTAACTCCCACTAACTTTCATGAAATTAAGATACCAAATATAACCAGAAAGAAAAAAAAAAAATTGCGGTTTTAAAATGCCCCTGCAACTAGCCGTGGCTCTCTCTGACCATCACACAATTCGGCCCCAAAGAAGTCTCGCACTCTGTGTGGGCGGGAGGCCGACCGCAGGCTACTCTGCGTGCCAGCGGGACCCGATACCATGCGTTTCAGGCCTCCACACTCAGCCACAAACTGCATTTCTCTCCCCCACTCTGTCCTGCTGCTGCTGACTCCAGCCGGGTCCGACCCCCCTCACCCCCGCTGCCATCCTCCAACCTTCCCGGGCTTACCAGCTGTTACCTGTTCCTGCTGCAGGATTCTGTTCCCCCCACGCTCAGGGCTTCGGCGCTGGGGGGGGGTTCTCAGGCTGTCAGTTGCCAAATCAGCAGCTCTTCACTCGCTACCGGGATCAGGAGCTGCCAGAGGTGTATCACTTCTGGTGCCCTTCTGACCCCCTTCTGACCCTGCACTGGGACCTGGTAGGGAGGGTGGAGGGGTCCCTCTTCAATCCTTTTTTTTTTTTTTTTTACTAGCTTCAAAAACCAAACTATACCTGTAAAGACAGGAAAAAACCCCAAATAAACTTAGAAACCCCTAACTAGGTTCCTTATTTGTTCCTTCAGTGAGCCCAGTACCCTGGCTCACCACCACCTCCAGCTGCTTGGAGACTGAGCAAAATTGGGGCTGGTAGGTGGTGCCAGCTATATATATAGGTGCCGGGCGTCAAAAGATGACATGCTCAGTCTCCAAGTTGCTGGAGAAGGGGCACTACCCAGAGGTGCAGGACTGGACTGGAGGGACGATAAGGAACCCTGGAACTCTTTGTGCTCCCTTGCCTGTTGACATAGCCTACCACCATGGCATTGACCAAGAAGATTCAAACTGTCTTGCCTTGAACTAAGCTCTGGAGATACAAGAGAGCCAAGTGAATGACTCTCACCTCCAGCCGGTTGATGGGCTAAACCACCTCTCATTTATTCCAGTGACTATGGACTGTCTGCCCCTTGCAATGGGCTCCCCAGCCAACTAGGCATCCATCATCAGGAGAAGCTGTTGGTGATTATCCAGGGGAAGGCCCTTCAGCAGATGACCAGGTTGCTCCCACCATCACAGGCTGGCTGCCACTGATGGAAGAAGAGAAAGTCTGATCTTGAAGTCCTGAGAACAAGATGACCAGTAGGAAAGTAAGGACCTTTCCAGCCGTCTCATATGCACTCATGCCCAGAGGACCATCTCGATCATCACTGCCATCGACCTTAGGAGATGAAGATAGTCTCACATCTTGGGAGCCTGCTGCTTCTGAAAAAACATCAGCTGAGACAGCAACTTCTTTGCTCTCTTCTCAGGCAGAAGACCCTTCCTGAGCCAGTATAGAACAATGCCCCGAGATACTCTAGCAATTGGGTAAGCTCCAGGGAGCTCTTATTTATCAGGTTTTTTTATACCACTTTATCATTTCAGTCAAAGCAGTTTACATTGTAACTTAACCTGGATTTTTCTAAGGCAATGGAGAGTTAAGTGACTTGCCCAAGGCCACAAGGAGTGCTAGTGGGAATCAAACCCTGGTCTCTTGGTTTCTAAGCCAGTGCTCTAACAATTAGACTACTTCTCCTCCTCCTCCACCCCAGCTGATCATCCAGCCCAGATTCTCCAAAAATTGTACCATTCAGGTTGATGCCCGAAGTGCCTCCAAACGCAACCTGACCCGAATAATCCAGTCATCCAGGTAAAAATAAACACAAATCTATTTGTGCCACAGAACAGTGGCAGCCACAGCCATTATCTTAGTAAATTGGACTTGGTCTGGTGATGAGACCAAAGGGTAGAACGGAAAACAAAGTGCAAGCCGAGAACAGAGAAGTGCAGAAAACACTACTGAGCCATGCAAATGGGAATGCAGAAATAGGCTTTGGTCAAGTCCAGAGATGCAAGAAACTCCCCTTGCTGGACCACTCATATGAGTGACCTTTATATTTTTCACTTCTGCATGGAAATGTTGACTCATCACCTATGCTGTATGTGCTTCTTTTCTATTGCCCATTCCCAAGTTCTCTGTATCTCAATGGAATTGCATATTCTGTCTCATTTCAGACTGTTATGCAATTTCCTAATCTTATAATACTTGGTGACTTCAATGTACATTATAGCTTCCAATCAGCTAGAGGTAAAGAGCTGCTTTCCCTCTTGAGGGAGCTTGATATGACCCAGCAGTTACTTGTCCCTTTGCATTTAGCTGGCCATACGCTTGACTATTTTTACTCCATCATCTTCGCAGTTTAGGGCATTTTTATCTCTACTCTAGCATTGCCTTGGTCAGACCATGCTTTATTAGGTTTCCTTTTTATTCAGACTGTATTCAACCATCTTGCCCACTGGGGTCAGTTTGGACAAGAAATCTTTGAAATCTAGACTTTGAAGCCTTGCTGTAGAATTGTTCCTTTCCGGCTGATTTCAATAATCTGTCCTTAGAGGATCAGGCAGCTTTGTTGGGATAATTCTCTTCTTCAATTTAGGAGCACTGCTGCAACCTAAATCTGTGTCCTAAGAAATCCAACCGTTGGTATCATGAAGGCTTAAGGTTGCTTAGACAATGATGATGTCATGTAGAAAGATTGGGGAGGAAGAAATCATCCTCGCTTCTTCAGCATTTTAAAGAGACTGTTCAATCACATGCCTTGCATATTGCTAAAGTATAGAAAGCCTTTTTTCCCTGCGTATTAACAGAAGTTCTAATCCTAAGGAGCTGTTTAAGATTGTAGCTGAACAATGTATTTCTCCATTGTCCGTGGCTGATATTCCAAAGGCAGAGTAATTTACTTCCTTCTTTTATTCTAAGGTGCATGCACTACAACTATCTTTTATGTCAATAGACTCTTCCCCTGTGTCTGTCCCAGACTCTTGCAGCACATCCCGCCCCTTAGAGGATGGGATGGATTCCTTTATTTCAAGTCCTTCAGGGCTATTGTCTTCCTTTTCCCCAGTGACACTTAACATTTTTACAATACATTTTGAATTAACTTCGGCCCACTATTTCAATACCGGATCCCTTATCCTCTAACTATTTGAAATCACATCTCCAATTGTACACCTTCAGATTCTGAAATGGTTAATTCCTCATTATCTACAGAAGTTCTTCCATCAGCTTGGGGAAAGGCTGCTGCAAAGTCAATTCTGAAAAAAGGTTCAATCACCACTGATCAACCTGAGAATTATAGATCTGTCTCAACCCTCCCTTTTTTTGATAACGATAGTCAAAAAGATTGTCTATATGCATTCGCAAAAAAAAGGAACATTCTTAAGTCCCGTCAATTGGGTTTTAGGTCTCTACATAGTAGAGAGACATGTCATTTATTCTTAGTAAACTTCACAAATTTCTGAATATATGTTGCCCTTATGATCTCACTTGATTTATCAGCAGCATTTGACTTGGTCAGCCATGACCACCTACTCAAACATTTGGCTGAAACTGGTATTGCAGACACTGTCTTGGCTTGGTTCTTGTCATTTTTGACAGACCATGCTTTCTTGGTATACAGTGCATCTCAGTGTTCATAATCTTGAATGTGGAGTTCCTGAAAGATCAATATTGTCAACCATTCTGTTCAATATGTTTGTAGCTCCCTTAGCTGTACTTATACAATTGCTAGGGGTCTCCTCTCATTTTTTCAGAGAAGACATTCAGCTTATAGCCTATGATCCTCATTATTTAGATCTAGGGCCACAATGCCTGCCTCAAGACTATCTCCCAATGGCTGAAATCCCATTGGTTAAAACTAAACCCAGATAAGCGTAAGGCCATGTTGATTTATTGCAACCTCCTCCTTGCTGGTCTCCCTCCCTCATCTTTCTCCCCCCCAATCTGTTCAAACCTCTGCTGCATGGCTAATCTTCCGCCAGTCCCAATATGCTCATAACCCCTCTTCTCAAATCACTTTATTGGCACCCCTTCTGCTTTTGTATCCAATACAAATGTTTCCTTCTGACCTATAAGTGCATTCATTTTATTGCTCCTCACTACCTTTCCTCTCTCCCCACACCTATCCTCATGAACTCTACTCTTCCTCTATGCCCCTTCTTTTCAACAGCCAATTCCAGACTTTGATCCTCTCACATTGTTGCTCCTTATGCCTGGAACAAACTATCGGCATCCTTATGTCAGGTTTCATCTCTTCCCCTTTTCAAATCCATGCTAAGGCTCACCTCTTTTAGGCCGCTTTTGTATCTTAATCCTTTGTTCTCCTTCTGTCTCATTACCCTTCCCTACTGTACCCTTGTTCTCATCTATTGTACTGTCTTGATTAGACTACAAGCTCTGATGGGCAGGGACTGCCTTTTATTTGTGTCTGTACAGCGCTATGTACACATTGTAGCATTATATAAATGATTAATAGTAATAGTGGTAGATTATTGATGGGTCCTCTTCCATAACCGTTGCGACTGTATTGGAGAACCCTTTTTTTACCTTTAGTTTCTACTTTAAAAATCCTAGGCTGTACTTTTGATCCCCAATTAACTTTTACACCTCAAATTTCTGATACTATAAAACTCTGTTTCTATGCACTGCACACAATCAGGCCCTTCCTTTCACTTTTTGATAAGTCAGCTCTTATTACTTTGGTTTTTGTTTTGGTCAGCAGTAAGTTAAACTACGGTAATTCTCTACAATGGTATCTCATGATCCTCTATTCAGCACCTACAAAAAGTGAGGGATACTGCTATTAAACTTCTTATATTTTCTAAAATCTCATATATTACTCTATTGCACAGATCTCATCATTGGTTACTGGCATCCTATTGAACTAAGTTCAGAGTTCTACTGCTGGCTCATAAGGCTTTTCAGGGTGAGACCAAAAAAAAAAATGCAACAGTATCTGTAGAATACGGAAGACCAAATGCACAGATACAAAGACTGGCAGTATCTGTTCGTTTGGTCATAAGGCTTTTTATTCATGATTACCACATTATCAGATGCTCCTATTCTATATATTCTGGTTTGCACACTTTGTTCCCAAATCCACAATCATCTTGTGGATCCGGCTAACAATATTGCCTGCCTGCCATGAGTCCATGTAGCACTGCATTTTATTTTCTTGCCACCATTCTTTCGAATTCACCACCTTCATATATACGTCAAGATAATTCAATGAAATCATTTAAGAATCTGAAAACATACTTCTTCAAATTAGCTTTCAATTATCTGTAGGGAGATGGAACCCAGAAATGCTCCCTGCACTGCTCTCCTACTCTATTGTTGTCTTGGCTTCCTGTATGTTTTGTGGGGCCTGGTAACCCACAAAGGGAGCAACTGTAGTCTGAGCAATTTATTGGAGATTGGCAATATTTGGGGAATCTGTGTGGGTTACCAGGCCCCACAGTTTACAATAAAGTTAAAACAGACAACACAGGTAATTCATTTTTGCTTTGTAAACTGCTTTGTCACTAAAGGTAATGTATCAAATATTAAACCATAAAGTCTTTAGGTGAATATTGATGCCTAAGATCGGGCGGAAGGACCGGTCCTTTTTGGCACCACAAAGTACACAGAATACTGGCCCTTGCCCCTGTTGCTAGATAGAACTGGCATAACAGCCTGGAGGCTGAACAGTCTCTCCAGGGTAGCTTGAATGGTGGTCTGCTTGACCACAGGCCCACATGGAGACATCTGGACTAGCAGCACATAGTTATACTGAATGATGTCGAGCACCCACCAGTCTGAGGTCACACGGGTCCATGCCTGGAAAAAGTGACAGTCTGTTGCCTACAGGAGGCACCCCAGAATGGGCTCCAACCCATCATTGTGTCTGGCAGGAGAGCCCATATCTGGAGGAGGAGGAGGAGGAAGCCTCACGGGGTCCACGAGTTCTTCAAAAGGACTGAATCCTGAAATAAGAACCAGGGAGAGGAAAGGATGGTCTCTTCCAGGAGTCCCAGAAATCCCATGGAACCTAGTAGTGAGAGTGAGAACATGATGTAAAGGAGGAGGGGTTGCACTTCCCAGGTCCTTTAGGTCTATTCTCTGGAAAAGATGAGGTTTGGATGCTCTCAGCTCCTTGACCAGTCCTCCCCAAATACAAGCTTACCTTTGAAAGAAAACTTAGATAATCAGCACTTGAACACAGTGTCCACTGACCAATGGTGAAGCCAAAGTCGATGACATGCTGCCATAGAAAATGCAATATCTTTGGCCATCAAGCTGACCAGATCATTCATGGCATCTGACAAGATGGCCACTGTTAACTCCAGAAGCATCAAAGTGTCCTCCTGAGGAAGCAACTGGATCCATTGAAGAAGGGCACATGCGGTAAGCCCCCCCGCCGCAAATCACCTTCTGGAGAATAAGGGAGGCGGTCAAAAATTGGCTCTTCAGGAAGGCTGCAACCTTGCGATTCACTTGGTAATTGAGGGCTAAACCACCTTCTATCAGGATGGAGTGCATTTACTGATGGCCATCACCTATACATCCATGTAGGGTAACCAAATTGAGGTAGCAATGTCCTCCTGAGGGAGAGCCTACTCATGACCCTCGCCCCTTTCAATGGTGTGTCAAGCAAGTCCCATTCCACATGTATCATGCTCTTAAGAGCCCCTAGAAAAGGAAATACTCTGGAGAGTTTCTGAAATCCCTGCAAGAGGGGATGCACTTGGATGCTACGTCAGCAGAGCAAGAGTCACAACTGCTGCAGGGCAGAGTAAACCTGAGGAATCAGTACTGCCAGCTCCTCTTTCAGAGAACAGATGAGAGACTCATCTTGGTCAACCGGCAGTAGATGTTCACCTTCTTGACACGTGCAGTCACCATCAGATTTCTCAGAACTCAAGGCAGGATCCAGTGCATAAGAGATGTTCCAAGTCGCCAGAATCTATCCTCTTATGGGGGTACTGCTGCAGAGGAGCCTCTGTAGGACTCTTCCCGACCTGTGAAGGGGGGCTTTCCTCCGAGTGAGAAGGAACAAGAAGACCCTGAGGCCACTGGATTCAAATTTCCATGCCAGAAAGACCATGCTTGTGAGAAAATAAAAAGGAATAGAATTCTGGAGAGGACAGGCTGGAGGCCTGGAACTTTCTTTCAGCTTTAGTCGTCCCTCGAGTGGAAGGCAGACCAGCCACTGGAGAACCCCTCTGGGAAACCTAAGGCAGGCTGAGTGCAAAAGAGCAAGCAGAGGAATCCTGAACTGGGGTGCTGTCTCTCTTTCCAGTCAACCCTATTGGCGCCTGCAGAGCTGGAGAAGGAAGGAGGTCCATGCCCACCAACTGTAATGACGATATCTCCGAGAGGTGAGCAGAATCCTCCATGCCAAGATCACAGAGGGAGTTCAGTAAGGCAGTGTCTCCTCCTAGAAGACAAGCACCATCTCAAGAAGAGCAGCTTCCTGCAAAAAGTCTTTCCTCGCTCAAAGAAGATGCCCTGAAAGCAGCTGCACTTAGAGCACATGCACCAGTAATGTAGAGTATGCTCATGTCATGCATTGAGAGCACATAGATCCCATGCATTACAAGGTGTGCAGCCTGGAACAGAGGTTAAGGCACAGCACAAGCTTGAGGGGAGAACTTGTGGGAGAAAAAAAAAATGCGCTCACCCAGCCGTTCTGCTCCTGGAACAGACAGACAATCAACCCACTAAGCAGATGAGATTGCTGGCCTCCACAGACAGCCTTTAACAAAAGCACAGAAGCAGATACCTAGTACAGAAATCAGGGACTTAAATCTGGTACTCATCCCAGGGAAGCCTAAAGCAGCAACAGTGCTGGGCTCAATGCTACTCCCCTGCAGCCAAGGCCTACAGCCACATAACTCTTGAGATCTTCATTTAATCTTTGGGAGAGAGCCAGGATAAGAGGGGGAGTACCAAGGCTGTGCTAGGCTCGGAGCCCTGATCCAACAATTCCAGCTGTTCAACTGGTCCTTAACAGGTTGAGGACGGGGAACTGAACAGACACCCCTCCTCCTTTGGCAAACCCAGGAGGGTACCAGTTTTAAGGGTGACCCAACAGGATCCTCCCGGATCAAGCTCAAGTGAATAAATCACCTCTCATAAGTTACTCACGGGCTAAATCAAATTTTCCTCAAAGGTTTTGTAGAGCTGCTCAGATGCATCCACATACTGCAGGAGACAGGAATACTAGGGAAGTGTGCCCCTAGCTGCCTCTTATATACTTACAGGGTAAGGTCATAAGAAACCTCTCAATTTTTTCTCCGTCTCCACTTCTGCTGGTAGGGGGACACTTATCTGGACTGGCCTAGCAGGATGATATGGAATACTACATTTAAATCTTTCTGCATGCACTATTTGAAAAAAAATCTCACTCTCTGCATACAATGGGAGAAAGTGGATTCAAACATCTCAAATATTTATTAGGGATATCCTGAAAACCAGGCTAGATTGTGGCACTCCAGGACTGGAGTTCGCCATCCCTGTTCTAAAGAAAGCTTTAGTTTGACCTTCTCTAGTGTTAACTGGTTTGTTCTCCAGGCAATCCATGATATATTCTTCGCCAACACCATAATTCAAAGGCATCAATTTTCTTCCTGTATCTTTTTCACTGTCCAACTTTCACATCCATAAGATGTTATTGAAAATACCATGGCTTGGACAAGTCAAATCTTTCTATGGAGTCAGACATCTCTGCCCTTCAGAATCTTGTCTAAGTCCTTCATAGCCATTCTGCCAAGAGCAACGTGTCATCTGACTTACTACTGATAATTTGTATTCCCTCAGTTGATTGACTACTTGTCATTTCTTTGATTCAAGCAGGTTAAAGTTGTCCATCATCTTAATTTCTTCTCCAGTCAATGATGAACTTATTGATTTTGCCAGTTGTCAGGATCTTAGTCTTAAATTAGGCCTGCACTTTAACATAAAAGACAATATTCCTTGATCTTGAGAAGCAAACGTTTTAGATAGTCTTCACTTTCAGCCACTATTGTGGTGGTATCAACATAGTGAAGGTTGTCGAGCCTTCCACCAATCTTCACACCTCAGTTGTCTTCATACAGTCCTGCTTCTCTGATGATTTGTTCTGCATATAAATCAAACAGATAGTGGGAAAGTATGCAGCCTTGTCATACACCTTTGTTGATTTTAAACCTGTTTCTCCTTGTTCCATTCAAACTGTTGTTTTTTGATCAATGTAAAGGATTGTGCAAGAGAACTATCAGGTGTTCTGGTATATACCCATGCTTCTTGATGTGGCCCAAGATTTCTCATGGTTTACACTATCAAAAGTCTTGTTGTAGTCCATAAAACACATAGACCTATCCTTTTGGTATCTTACCAAATGCATTATTCCAGCCAGAGGCCCCTGATTGGACACATTTACCATTCCCCAGCACAATAATCAATGTATCTTAAATAATCCCTACCCTTTTTTCCAGCTACTGTACTGGGCACAGATGTTTACTTTAGGGTGGAACATAAGATATGCCATACTGGGTCAGACCAAGGTCCATCAAGCCCAGTATCCTGTTTCCAACAGTGGCCAATCTAGGTCATACGTACCTAGCAGTTTCCCCAAAAGACACAGGTTCCACAAAGCTTGTACTGGGTCAAGCATTGATATCCTGGGTCCCTTCTTAATAATGGTTTATGGACTTTTCCTCCAGGAACTTGTCCAAACCTTTTTTAAACCCAGCTACACTAACAGCCTTTACTACATCCTCCGGTAACAAATTTCAGAGATTGATTACACGTTGAGTGAAAAAATATTTTCTTTTGTTAGTCTTAAATAGGTTACCCTGTAGCTTCATTGCATGTCCCTTAGTCTTTCTATATTCTGACAACGTAAACAATCGATCTACGTTCACCCATTCCACTCCGTTAATTTATAGACTTCTATCATATCTCCCCTCAGCCGTCTCTTTTCCAGGTTAAAGAGCCCTAACCTTTTTAGCCTTTCTTCTTAGGAGTATCCTTCCATCCCCTTAACCATTTTGGTGGCTCTTCTCTGAACCTTTTCTAATAACGCTATATCCTTTTTAAGATACGGCGAACAGAATTGCACACAATATTCAAGGTGCGGTCACACCATGGAACAATATAGAGGGATTATAATATCTTTTGTTTTATTTTCCATTCCTTTCCTTATGATACCTAACCTTCTATTTGCTCTCTTGGCCGCCGCTGCACACTGGGCCGAGGGTTTTAACATGGTATCCACAATGACGCCTAAATCTTTTTCCTGGGTAGTGGTTCCTAATGTGGAACCTTGCATTGTGTAACCGGTTGTTCTTCCCTAGGTGCACAACTTTACACTTGTCCACATTAAATTTCATCTGCCATTTTGATGCCCAGTCTTCCAATTTATCAAGATCCTCTTGCAATTTTCCACAATCCTCTTGGGTTTTAACAACTTTAAATAGTTTTGTGTCATCTGGAAATCTGATGACCTCACTTGTTATTCCTCTTTCCAGGTCATTTATGAATATGTCAAAAAGCAAAAGACCCAGCACATATCCCTGGGGTACACCACTATTCACCTTTCTCCATTGGGAAAATTGGCCATTTAGGCCAACCCTCTGCTTTCTATCTTTTAACCAGTTCTTGAACCACAGCAGTACACTGCCTACACAAAAGGGAGCCTGGGTTGATCCAGATTAGTCTAGCCTAATAGCTTATACAGAGGTCATGGGTCTGACTGACAGATATGACATTACAAGTTATTCATTTGGGTGAAAGTTATAAATGCAAATTCAATGCAAACCTTTGTCCTTTTAGGGGCAAGTGCCCTACTTCTAGGGTGCTTTTCCTCATTTTTGGAGACCATTGTCCTTGTTTTGGGATACTCTGAGCTGGCTACCCTTAAAGGGGTTGAGGTAAGATGATAACAGTTTTCTCTCTTAATACTTCTGGTAGTGATTATAAAAACACAAATCTGTTAATTACTTGGGGTGTTGAGGCAATAATCTGGTCCCCAAGTTTTTCTCCAATTGCTGTATGATCAGATTTATCAGCTGGCCAGCTAGCCCCTGATGTTCAGCTGTGGTCTGTAGCAGTGTCTCTCAAAACCATGATCTCTGGCTTTCCCTTCACTTATCCACAATAAAGGCTCTTCTGTGCTGATTCCATGCTATCTTGAACCATTAGGTTTCATATCCCCCACCCAGCCATTCCATGCATTGAGCATCAATCACCAGGCTAAGTTCCATAATTTACACTTGTCGACTTTCTCCTTTGCTGGTTTCAATCTGAACGTGACCTTTGCAGGGCTGATAGATTCCAATGTAACAGAGGCAAACATAGGTTAAAAAAAGTGTTGACTAACAGGAAGGAGAATGTTATCACAGAACGTCCCCACCACTAAAGAAAAGCCTAAAGCAGTAGCTTTCTTCCTCTCATGGTTAATACTTGAACCGGGCCAATTACCTTCAGAGTTATAGTGCCTTTTTATACAACAAACACTAACATTATGGTGCACTACCAGCTCACACACCCTGGCTTAGAAGTGAGGCGCATGACTGAAACTGCCCCGAGAAAAACCTATTTACATAATTACTTATAATGCATGTTAACAGAATTAGGACTCTAAATAGGGTCAAATTTTAGCCCAGATAGGAGGGTTTAAGGTAGTCTTTTTCTGAAAACTGGTGGTGAAAATTTCTAGAGCGTAGCCGTGATCTCCAGGAACAAGCAGGAATAAGTCCTCACATATGGGTACGTCGGTACCGACGGAGCCCGTGCGGGAAAGCTCCCCAGCTTCTTAGAATAGAAGCTTTTGGGACCTCCCACTGCACATGCGCACTGCCTTCCCGCCTTCCTGAACAGCTCTCCTCAGTTTCTCTTTTTCCGCGGAGCCAGCAGGTCGTGTTCCTGTCACCGCTGAAGAAATTGTTATTTTATTTGTTTCTTTAGACCGCGTACCTGCCTTCCCCATACCGATACCGGTATCGCCGGTCTTTTCTTTCTTTCTTTAAAAAATTATAATTCTTTTTTCTTATTTTTTAGCTTTTTGGTCACTTCAGAGAGGCCTCTCGGCCTACTCAATTTCTCCTCATGGAGAAGCCAGCCCCTGGATTTAAGAAGTGTACCAAATGTAATGCTGTTATTTCAGTCACAGACACCCATGAATGGTGTCTGAAATGTTTGGGGCCTGACCATTCCATACCGGACTGCCCATCTTGCTCCCACATGTCTAAACGTGGGCTGCAGAACCGGGCCAACAAATTCCATGTGCTGTTTGCTTCAGAGAATACAGCATCACAGTCATCCAGGTCTTCTTCTCCGGATGGATCTCAGGTAACCAAACCTTCTGTGGGCAAGTCCTCAAAGAGCAAATCTCCTTCAAAGCATCGAGAGGCTCTTAGCTTAGAACTTGAGGACCCTGCCCCAGCCAAACAACCCCGGCGGGAAGTCCAACTTCCAAAAACGCCAATTCAGGGGTCTCAGGTTGATATCGATGCTACGGCCTCGACAGATCACCTGTTAGCCTGCTCTGGGGTACCGGGTCACTCCGGTACCGACATCCAGGCAGCTATGGCGTCCATGGGCGATACTGTACAGTCCATGCAGCAGGCCGTCATGGCTTTCATTAAAGCTGCAACGCCATCGGTTCCGCTTTCAGCGGTTCCGGGCCCGATACCGGTATCGTCCGCCATGCCGGTATCGAGGCCGTCCACCTCTAAACGCAAGTCGGTACCGTATGGGCTTTCGCTCCATACCGGTTCCATACCCGATACGCCCGATATCGATACCGATCGGTACGCGTATCGTGCGTTAGAGGAAAGCACCGATTCCTCTGAGGATTTTCACTCCTCTGATGATTCTGCTGAGTTTTCACTCAACTTACCTGAGGAGCCCTCTTCTCCTAAAAGGAGAATGTCCCCTCCAGAGGATTTGTCCTTCCAGGACTTTGTTTTAGATATGGCTACAGCCCTTTCTATTACCACATCCTCTGAAAAGGAACCCAGATCCAAAAAACTGGATATTTTGGGATACTCAAAGGCCCCTAAGGAGGCAGTTACCCTGCCTATCCATGAAATCCTTCAAGAACAACTGATGGATTTCTGGGAAAATCCTTTGACTTTGTCGCCTTATTCCCGTAGATTGGACACCATGTATAGGGTCCCTCCTTCTCCTGGTTTCCAAAAGACTCAATTGCCCCACCACTCTATTGTGGTGAAGTCTGCAATGAAGAAGATTAGGAGTACCAAAAGGCACTCTTCCACCCCTCCAGGACGGGAATGTAAGACTTTGGACTCTTTTGGTAGGAAAATTTTCCAGGCTAGTATGCTTATAGCCAGGATTAATTCCTACAGTCTCTATATGGGCATGTTCCTGGAGGAACTTGCCAAAAAGGTGCGGCATTTTGCCCCCTTTATCCCTGAGGATAAAAAGCAGGGATTCCTTTCCCTAGTGAAACAACTCTTAGAGGTTTCTAAGTTCTCTAATAGGGCAGCATATGATTCCTTTGAGGGAGCCAGTAGGGCTTCGGGCATTGCTATTGCAGCCCGACGTCTTGCTTGGCTCCAGGCCTCTGATCTGGAACCTTGGGTTCTAGATGGCTTACGGAATCTGCCCTGTACAGGTGAGAACTTATTTGGGGAAGAGTGGCAAATCAAAGCCACCCAGATGGATGCTGAAAATGCCACCTTGGAAAGACTTTCAAAGTCCACTTCAATTCCTACTAAGAAAAAGTCTTTTAAAAGGCCTTACTATAAGAAGGCCAGAGTTGCTTCAAATACTGGCCAGCAGTCTTCTCAACCTCGCTATACTGCTAAGCGTCAGCAATCCAAACAAGCACGAGCTAAGCCTGCAGCAGCTACTGTAGCTCAGCAGGCTCCAACCCCTCAGGGGTTTTGACTTGCTCCTAGGGAACTTGCCACTTCTGGTTCTAACACAACCAGAACCTCTCACCATACCCGGAAGGTTGGTTCACTTTGCTCCCAGATGGGAACAAATCACAACAGAACAATGGACCCTCTCTATCATTCGAGAGGGTTACAAACTTCATTTCTCCAGCCTTCCTCCCCATCATATGGTGAGACCATTCAATTCTCCCCCATCTCTCCTAACCCTGTTGGGTCAAGAGGTTTCCTCTCTTCTTGCCCAAGGGGCCATAGAAGAGGTTCCTCTTCCTCAACAAGGGTCCGGTTTCTACTCCCCTTATTTTCTCATTCCAAAGAAGACAGGGGGATTCAGACCAATCCTAGATCTGAGAGAATTGAACAAATTTCTCTTCAAGGAGAAATTCAAAATGCTGTCTCTCGGCATTCTCCTTCCTTACCTCCAGGGTCAGGACTGGCTTTGTTCTCTAGACCTACAGGATGCGTATACACATATACTCATCCATCCATCCCACAGAAAGTATCTTCGCTTTCTGTTTCACGGAAAACATTTCCAATACAGAGTACTCCCCTTCGGTCTAGCCTCTGCTCCAAGAGTATTCACAAAATGCATGGCAGTCGTAGCCGCATTTCTAAGAGGCATGGGAATCTTTGTCTTCCCATATCTGGACGACTGGCTCATCCGAGCTCCAACTCAGTCACAGGCCCAGATTTCCCTGGACCACACAAGGAGCCTTTTGCAGTATCTGGGACTGGTAGTAAACCTTCCCAAGTCCCAACTCATCCCTACTCAATCTCTGGAATTCATAGGGGCCCAGTTGGACACCATCACTGCAAGGGCCTACCTTCCACATGTTCGAGGCCAGCGCCTCCTGAGTTTGGCCTCCCAAGCTCAGTCCAGCACTCACTTGACAGCCAGGGAAATGCTACGCCTACTGGGTCATATGGCCTCCACAGTGCATGTGGTGCCCTATGCTCGTCTTCATATGAGAGCAGCTCAATGGACCCTGGCCACTCAGTGGACTCAGGCGTCAGGAGCGCTCTCAGACCAAATACAAACCTCCGATCGTCTGTTTTGGTCCCTCCACTGGTGGACTTCCACCAAGAATCTGTTGTTGGGGGCTCCATTTCAACCATTGCTACCCCAAGCAACCCTCACAACAGATGCCTCCCAAACAGGGTGGGGAGCCCATCTGCAAACTCTCTCCACTCAGGGCAATTGGTCTCTACAGGAGACCACCCTTCATATCAATCTTCTGGAACTGCGAGCAATTTACCTTGCCCTCAAGGTCTTCCACTCCCTCCTAGCCAACCTCACTGTCCTAGTTCAGACGGACAATCAGGTGGCCATGTTTTACATAAACAAACAAGGAGGGACGGGCTCTCTGTCGCTTTGCAACGAAGCTCTAAGACTATGGGCCTTCGCCAGAGAGCATCAGATTCACCTGCTAGCAGTGTATCTCCCAGGAGTTCAAAACTCTCGGGCAGACAGGCTCAGTCGAGTTCTGCTGCCACACGAATGGTCCCTACATTTGGATCAAATAAACCGAATCTTTCAGGAATGGGGGACCCCGGACATAGACCTCTTTGCAAGTCCGTGGAATGCCAAACTTCCCCGGTTCTGTTCCAGAACTCCGTGTCAGGGAGCTCAGGCTACGGACGCCTTTCTCCTGAATTGGAGTCAGGCATTCCTATATGCCTTTCCACCCATTCCTTTGATTCCCAAGACTCTGTTCAAACTCCAGAGGGATCATGGAACTATGATCCTCATAGCTCCACGCTGGCCACGCCAAGTGTGGTTCCCTCTACTTCTACAGCTCTCCCAGGGATCCTACTTAGATCTGGGAGCTGCGCCAGACCTCCTGTCTCAGGAGGAGGGGACTTTGTGGCACCCAAACCCCAAATCCCTTCACCTCAGTGCTTGGTTACTGAAGGCTTAAGCCTTCAAGACTTTCATCTTTCCCAACCAGTGAAAGATATCCTTTCTGCCTCTAGGAAACCCTCTACCAGGCGTTCCTATGCTTTCAAATGGAAACGTTTTTCCATTTGGTGTGCTCAGCAGGGTCTTGACCCTCTGGCACTTCCTTTGAATTCTCTTCTTGATTATCTCCTGCATCTATCCAATGCAGGCCTCAAGACGAATTCGGTAAGAGTCCATTTAAGTGCTATTGCAGCATCCTTGCAACATATAAATGGACAACCTATCTCCTCTCATCCTCTTGTTGCAAGATTCATGAGAGGCCTGACTCTCACTAAACCTCCCATCAGACCACCCCCGGTCGCATGGGATTTGAATCTAGTGCTCGGTCAACTTATGCAGCCACCTTTTGAGCCAATGTTTTCCACCTCCTTGAAATTTCTTTCCTGGAAGGTCATCTTCCTCATTGCAGTCACTTCGGCTCGCCGCATCAGTGAGCTGCAGGCTTTAGTGGCTAATCCACCTTACACAAGATTTCATCATGATAAGGTGGTCCTTAGGACGAATCCCCACTTTATGCCTAAAGTGGTCTCGCCTTTTCATCTTAATCAAGAGGTATATCTACCTGTCTTTTTTCCAGCTCCTCATGCATCCAATGCAGAGAGGAACCTTCATACTCTGGATTGTAAAAGAGCTCTCGCTTTTTACCTTAATAGGACTCAGCCACATCGAAAGTCTTCTCAACTTTTTGTGGCCTTTGATCCTTCCCATTTGGGACTTCCAGTCTCCAAGCGTACACTTTCCAATTGGATTGCTCAGTGTATTTCTTTTGCTTACCAGAGCAAAAACATTTCTCTGGAAGGCCATGTCACTGCTCACAATGTGAGGGCCATGGCAACTTCTATGGCTCATCTGCACTCTGTTTCCATAGATCAGATCTGTCGAGCCGCTACCTGGGCCTCGGTTCATACCTTCACAGCCCATTACTGTTTGGACAAGGACTCCCGCCGGGATGCCTTGTTTGGCCAGGCTGTCCTCAAGCACCTGTTCCATTCCTAAACAACTCCTGCCCACCTTCCCAGAATGGATGCCTGAGATCCATACGAAGATGGCGAACCTTTACAGGGGATCCCATGCATCTAAGCTAGGGAGTCCCCATATGTGAGGACTTATTCCTGCTTGTTCCTGGAGATAGCACAGTTACTTACCTGTAACAGGTGATCTCTGGGAACAGCAGGAATTAGTCCTCACAACCCACCCACCTCCCCTAGGAGTTGTATCTTTTATCTATCTATCTTCCTGTCCTCTCTCTGTTGACTCAGCTATAAACTCGAAACTGAGGAGAGCTGTTCAGGAAGGCGGGAAGGCAGTGCGCATGTGCAGTGGGAGGTCCCAAAAGCTTCTATTCTAAGAAGCTGGGGAGCTTTCCCGCACGGGCTCCGTCGGTACCGACGTACCCATATGTGAGGACTAATTCCTGCTGTTCCCAGAGATCACCTGTTACAGGTAAGTAACTGTGCTTTAGTGTGGAGAGCAAAAATGACAAAAGGCATGTGGCATCTTATAGATTAATCAATTTGTTGAGACTTGCGCTTTCGAGGACACGAGTCCACAGCGAAGTGGACTCATTTCCATTTATTCAGTTATCACCCACTCAGCAGTAAAATTACAGGATACATCGTCTCAAAACGATTAGTCTACAAGGCAGCACCTACCTCTTATCATTTTTGCAAACTGGTATCACCTTTGATCCAGTTTTCGCCTACCTCCTTATTAAAAGGAGCGGCTTAGTCCATTTCTTTTCCGTGAAGCCCTATTTCACCATTCTCCGACGACCTCTCAATGCACAAAAGACCAGAAAAAAAAACCTCCCTGCACTGAGCTGTCTCCTAATGACACTGCCAGCTTATATGGCGCAAAAGGACTCACTGTAAGCCTATTTAAGCATGTTACTTATTTATTAACTTGTACAATGAAGAAACTGCCCCTCTAGACCGCTTCCTACCGTCAAAAACATGACCTCGCTCACTACCTGGATGTAGGGTAGGGCGCGTAAAAGGGCTCCTCCTACCGCGCCCGCCCCCCTATTTCTGACCTGTGTCGTCCAATCACCTTCCAGTTGCCCCTCTGGTCGCACTTCCGGTGGTTTTTCGGGTCTGCTCTCGCGTCACTTCCTGTATATTAGACGTCGACTCGCCTCGCCTCTGCGGAAGGACGTTATTGAAGTGAAAGACTAGGTGAACCCGCAACCGGACTGGACAGTTCTCTCTGTCATAGTCGGTGAGTTGCTGGGGGAAAGGTGCGAGGCGGGCTGTGGTAGGAGGAGAGGCGGCGAGGGACGGGTGTGACGCGAGGCTGGGGCAGAGAAGGAGGCGATCTTGCGCGATTAGGGTCTGAGCCCAGTTTGAGAGCTTGGGACGGAGCTATGACTTCGAAGGATGTGCGCGCGACAGGAGGATATGCATCTGGGAAAGGGCACAAACAATGAGCCTCTAGGCTACCTCTGGTGTAAAGAAAAATGAAGGGCGTGGACTGTGAGCCTCTGTGGTTTTGATTTTAATGATTTTGCCTATCCAATGTCAGTCCAGTTCTACGTTTTAGCTTCATATTGTGTATCTGATATAGTTGATTCCTAAGACTATAAGAATGTAAGATTTGCCATACTGTGTCAGATCGATGGTCTTTCAACCTAGTATCCTGTTTCCAATAGTGGACAATGCAGGTCAGCAAGTACCTGGTAGGGTCCCAAAAACGTAGATTACTTCCATGCTGTTTTTCACAGGGATAAGCAGTGGCTTTCTCCAAGTCCATTGTAATAATAGTTGATGAACATTTTCTCCAGAAACTTGTCCTAACTTTTTTTTCAAGCCCAGCTACACTAACAGCTTTTACACTATCCCCTGGCAACGAATTGCAGAGCTTAATTAAGTGAAAACATATTTTCTTCAGTTAGTCTTAAATTTGCTAATTTATAGTTTGATTGCATTCCCCTAATCAGTATAGATTTTGAAGGAGCAAACAACCAATTCTGTTTGCTCATTCTGCTCCACTTATTATTTAATAGTCCTCTATCATATCTCCCATCAGCTGTCTCTTCACCAAGCTGAAAATCCCTAACTTTTTAAGCCTTTCCTCATAGGGGTATTCTTCCATCCCCTTATCACTTTTGATGCAGCAACCAGAACTACACACACCATGAAAGTGATCAAGAGACATTATGATTTCCCTTGTTTTCTTCTCCATCCTCTTCCTTATAATTCCTAGTATTCTTTTAGCTTTCTTGCTGCGTCTGCTGCTGCACACTGAGCAGAGGATTTCAACATATCCACAATGACACCTATAATCCTTTTCCTGGGCAGTAGTTCCTAGTGTGGAACCTTGCATCATGTAGCTATGGTTTGGGTCATTTTTCTCTAACTGCATAGCCTTGCATTTGTCCACATCCCTGGGATAGGAGGGAAGATGGATAATGCTACTCCTGCTGCAAGGATGCCAAGGATGACCCATTCCAAAGGTTGAGATTTATTGCAGAATGAGTGAGATTTTTCAGCAGATTTTTGTACACAAACCTTGCCTTCTCCCAAGCAATCACTTTGCATTGGCCTCAATCAATCACTCTCCTCCAGCATCTTCTCTTGATATGTTACCTCCTCCCAGAGTGTAGCCAGCATTTCTCCTTCTCTTATATTCCACTCTCCTCTGTGTCCAGCATCTGTCCCCTACTCTTTCACTTTTCCACAGTGTCTTCCTTCTTCTCTGTGTGCAATATCTCTTCTCTCCCTCCTGCCATTGTATTCACTCTACTTCTTGCTGGTTCCCAAAACACCGTATATTAGCAGTGCATGTTGCAAGCTGAGCACAGACATGCACTCAAGCTTTTCCTCACCCTGTCCCCTCCATTGCCAACTTCCTGTCTGAGGGGGGCAAAATACATAAGAACCTGATTGTGTGCCTGTGCTACGAAGTCCCATGGCATACACTACTGATACGCAGTACTTTTGGGGGCCCAGGTGGCACATGACAGCAGGAACGGAGAGGGGAGCAGGTCAGCTCAGTGGATGAAAGGAGCAGATCTTTGTGTGTGTGATCCCTCCAATCACATGTCACATGCCTAATGTCAATGTCTATCACCGTTGTCTTGATTTCCTCTCCTCATACCTTCTTGGATCCTTTACAATCTGGCTTCCGTCCCCTACACTCCACTGAAACTGCTCTTACTAAGGTCTCGAATGATTTGTTCTTGGCAAAGTTCAAAGGCTTTTACTCTGTCCTCATTCTTCTTGATCTCTCTGCTGCCTTTGTCACTGTTGACCATAACCTTCTTCTTATCACCCTATCCTCACTTGGATTCAAAGACTCTGTACTATCTTGGTTCTCTTCCTATCTATCCCATCGCTCTTTCAGGGCGTGCTTTGATGTCTCCTCCTCCTCTTCAACCCCGCTACCTGTAGGAGTTGCTCAGGGTTAAGAACATAAGAACAGAAGATATGCCATACTGGGTCAGACCAAAGTCCATCAAGCCCAGTATTCTGTTTCCAACAGTGGCCAATCAAGGTCATACGTACCTAGCAGTTTCCACAAAAGACACAGGTTTCACAAAGCTTGTACTGGGTCAAGCATTGATATCCTGGGTCCCTTCTTAATAATGGTTTATGGACCTTTCCTACAGGAACTCGTCCAAACCTTTTTTTTTAAACCCAGCTACACTAACAGCCTTTACTACATCCTCTGGTAACAAATTCCAGAGTTTGATTACACATTGAGTGAAAAAATATTTTCTTTTATTAGTTTTAAATAGTTTACTCTGTAGCTTCATTGCATGTCCCCTAGTCTTTCTATATTCTGATAATGTAAACAATCGATCTACGTTTACCCATTCCACTCCGTTCATTAATTTATAGACTTCTATCATATCTCCCCTCAGCCGTCTCTTTTCCAGAATAAAGAGCCCTAACCTTTTTGGCCTTTCTTCATAGGAGTATCCTTCCAACCTCTTTAGCATTTTGGTGGCTCTTCTCTGAATCTTTTCTAAAATCGCTATATCCTTTTTAAGATACGGCGACCAGAATTGCACACAATATTCAAGGTGCAGTCTCACCATGGAACGATATAGAGGCATTATAATATCTTTTGTTTTATTTTCCTTTCCTTATGATACCTAGCATTCTATTTGCTCTCTTGGCCGCCGCTGCACACTGGGCCGAGGGTTTTAACATGGTACCCACAATGATGCCTAAATCTTTTTCCAGGGTGGTGGTTCCTAATGTGGAACCTTGCCTTGTGTAACCATAGTTTGGGTTGTTCTTCCCTAGGTGCATAACTTTGCACTTGTCCGCATTAAATTTTATCTGCCGTTTTGATACCCAGTCTTCCAATTTATCAAGATCCTCTTGCAATTTTCCACAATCCTCTTGGGTTTTAACAACTTCAAATAGTTTTGTGTCATCTGCAAATTTGATAACCTAGCTCGTTATTCCACTTTGCAGGTCATTTATGAATATGTCAAAAAGAAGCGGACCCAGCACAGATCCCTGGGGTACACCACTATTCACCTTTCTCCATTGGGAAAATTAGCCATTTAGCCCTACCCTCTGCTTTCTATCTTTTAACCAGTTCCTGATCCACAATAGTACACTGCCTCCTATCCCATGGCTCTAGTTTTGCCAAAAGTCTCTGAGGGACCTTGTCAAAGGCTTTCTGAAAGTCTAGATACACTATATCGACCGACTCACCTTTTTCCACCTGTTTATTCACTCCTTCAAAAAAGCATAACATTACTAAGACAAGATCTTCCTTGTCTAAAGCCATGTTGACTGTCTCCCATTAGGCCATGGCTATCTACATGCTGAGTAATTTTATTCTTTATAATGTTTTCTACCATTTTTCCCGGTACTGACGTCGGGCTCACCGGTCTGTAGTTTCCTGGATCACCCCTAGAACCCTTTTGTGTTACATTGGCGATCCTCCAATCTTCAGGTATTAGAGATGATTTTTATGATAGTTCACAGATTGCTAATAGCAGGTCTGCAATCTCATATTTCAGTTCTTTGAACACCCTTGGATGTATACCATCCGGCGGCCCAGGTGATTTACAACTCTTCAGTTTATCTAATAGTTGTAATACATCTTCCCGATGTATCGATATTTCCTTCAATTCTTCCGCACCTTTAATTACCACTTCAGTCATGGGTAACATCCCTACATTTTCCTCAGTAAAGACCGAAGCAAAGAATTCATTCAGTCTCTCCGCTATCGCCTTGTCGCCTCTTAGTGCCCCTTTAACTCCTCTATCATCTAATGGACCAACTGACTCTCTCAGGTTTTTTGCTACGAATGTACTTGAAAAAATCTTTATTTCCCGTTTTTGCTTCCGCAGCAAGCTTCTTCTCAAATTCTCCCTTTGCCTGCTTTATCAATGCCTTGCATTTGATTTGCCAGTGCTTGTGCTGTTTCCAGGTTTCACTGTTTCGCTCTTTTTTCCATTTCCTGAAAGATGCTTTTTTGGCAACAGCAGCCTCTCTGACCTCCCCTTTAAACCATGCTGGCAGTTTTTTGGACTTCCTTCCACTTTTCTTAAAGCATGGAATACAGCTGGTCTGGACTTCCAAGATAGTATTTTTCAACAACACCCAAGCTTGATGTAAGTCTTTAACCTTTGCAACTGCTCCTTTAAGTTTTTTCTTAACTATTTTCCTCATTTTATCATAGTCTCCCTTTCGAAAGTTAAAAGGTAGTACTGTGGATTTCCTTACTATCCCTCCTCCACTAATTAGATCAAAGGCGATCATGCTATGATCACTATTGCCAAGTGGTCCCAACACCCTTATCTCTTGCACTAGATCTGGTGTTCCACTAAGGACTAGGTCTAATATGGCTTCCCCTCTGGTCTGTTCATGAACCAGCTGCTCCAAGAAGCGGTCATTTATTTCATCTAGGACCCAGTCGATACCGGGGTAATTGAAATCACCCATTATTATTACTGTGCTGTAACTTTTGTTAGCTTCCTTGATTTCTTTGAGCATTTCATCATCCCTTTGTTCATTCTGGCCAGTTGGTCGATAGTACACCCCCACTGCCATCACCCTCCCCTTTTTTACATGGGATTTCAATCCATAGAGATTCTACAGCAAATTTTGTTTCCTGCAAAACCTTAATCCTTTCTGACTCAATGCCCTCTCTAACATAGAGCGCAACCCCTCCACCAATTTGATCAGCTCTATCATTTCGATATAGTTTGTACCCAGGTATCACAGTGTCCCACTGGTTGTCCTCCTTCCACCATGTCTGTGATAGTCCAATCATATCTAACCTTTCACTTAGTGCTATATATTCTAACCCCCACCATCTTATTTTTTAGACTTCTAGCATTTGCATACAAGCATTTTAGAGACTGTATTTCATTCATATTAATCTGGCTATTGGTAGGCATGGGTAATTTGGGATCTTTAAGCTCTGTCTGCTCCATACTTGAGGGCATTTGGGCTACTTTACTCTTTTTTGGAACCTCTCTGCTTTTGGTAGTATCCTTCAAGGATACATTCTTCTGAACCATCCGCTTTTGGGCGACTGTCGGCTTTCCCCTATTATCTAGTTTAAAAGCTGCTCTATCTCCTTTTTAAAGGTTAATGCCAGCAGCCTGGTTCCATCCCGGTTAAGGTGATGCCCATCCCTTCGGAAGAGCCCCTCCTTTCCCCAGAATGTTCCCCAGTTCCTAACAAATCCAAAACCCTCATCTCTGCACCATTGTCTCATCCACGCATTGATACTCCGGAGCTCTGCCTGCCTTTTGGGTCCTGCACGTGGAAAGGGAAGCATTTCGGAGAACGCTACCCTGGAAGTTCTGGATTTCAACTTCCTACCTAAAAGCCTAAATTTAGCCTCCAGAACCTCCCTACCACATTTTCCTATGTCATTGGTACATGTACCAAGACAGCGGACTCCTCCCCAGCACTATCTAAGACTTTATCTAGGTGGTGCGTGAGGTCCGCTACCTTCGCACCAGGCAGGCATGTTACCAGGTGATCCTCACGACCACCAGCCACCCAGCTATCTACATGCCTAATAATCGAATCACCAACTATAACGGCTGTCCTAACCCTTCCCTCATGGGCACATGGCCCTGGAGAAACTTCCTCGGTGCGAGAGGGTTTTACATCACCTGGAGGACAGGTCCTAGTTACAGGATCACTTCCTGCCACACCAGGGTGATGCTCTCCTGTCACATGACCTCTCCTCCATGGCAACAGGGATGCTACCAGACTGGAGGTGGGACTTCAGGACTATATCTCTGTAGGTCTCGTCTATGTACCTCTCTGTCTTTCTTATGTTTTCCAAGTCTGCTACTCTAGCCTCTAGAGAACGGACTCGTTCCCTGAGAGCAAAGAGCTCCTTGCACCTAGTGCACACGTAAGACCTCTCACCAATTGGGAGAAAATCATACATGTGACACTCAATGCAAAAGACTGGAAAGCCCCCATCTCGCTGCTGGACTGCTGTCTGCATCTTAGCTTTAAGTTTGTGTTTAGATATTTAAGTTCTTTACTTATTAAGGGTTGTTATGGATATTTATACTAATAAAACTGTACCTAATACATTGTTCACCTGAAGCTTAATTAAGCTCATGTCCACTCCTCTCTCTATACCCAATCCCTTGGCACCCTTATCTCTTCCCATGGCTTTCACTATCATCTCTGTGCCGACGACTCTCAAATCTATCTTTCTGCACCTGTTATCTCTCCTTATATCCAGTCTAAGATCTCACTCTGCCTCTCTCACATTGCTGCCTGGATGTCCCACCACCGCTTAAAAGTGAACATGGCCAAAACTGAGCTTCTTATCTTTCCCCCGAATGCTTCCCCTCCTCTTTCCCCTTTCTCTCTCTCTGTTGATAACTCTGCACTCCTCCCTGTTTCTTCAGCACGTAACCTTGGTGTTATCTTCGATTCCTCTCTCTCTTTCTCTTCACATATCCAGTTCATAGCTAAAACGTGTCGTTTCTTTCTATACAATATTTCCAAAATTCACCCCTTCCTCTCTGTTGACACCACTAAATTGATTGTCCACTCCTTAATCACCTCCCGTCTTCATTATTGTAACATTCTCCTTGCCGGCCTCCCTGCAAGCCACCTCTTTCCTCTTCAGTCAATTCAACACTCCGCTGCTCGACTCATTTTCCGCCAGTCTCGTTTTTCCCACATCACTCCTCTCCTCGTGTCGCTTCATTGGCTTCCCATCCGTCTCCGTATCCAATTTAAACTTCTCCTCCTGACCTATAAATGTATTCACTCTTCTGCCCCCCAGTACCTTTCATCTCTCCTTACACCCCGTCTCGGTTGCTTCGCTCTTCTAACAGTCTTCGTTTATCTGTGCCCTTTACTCATACTGCCAATTCCAGACTTCGCTCCTTCCAACTGGCAGCACCCTTTGCTTGGAATAGTCTTCCTATCTCTGTGCGCCAGGCGTCCTCCCTGGCCATTTTCAAATCCAGACTAAAATCCCACCTCTTCACTATTGCTTTCCGTTCCTGTCTTACCCTATCTCTCTATCAACATTTGCTTACTTTGTCCTGTAAATTTTTGTTATTTGTATTATGTAACTTATTTTGTTTTCTGTCTTATTAGATTGTGAGCTCTGATGAGCAGGGACTGTCTCTCTTCTATGTTTGTACAGCGCTTCGTATGTTGCAGCGCTTTATATGTCTTTAATAATAATGCATGTGGCGTGTTATCTATGCTTCTGGCTAAAGGAAGAGTGCAGAGGCTAAATTTAGAAGGAGAGATCTTTTATCTCTTTTTTTTTTTTTTTTTTTTTTGCTAATGAGTGTACTTGAGTCACCTTCTGAATGCCATTTGGGGTGCAAGGATGAATTTAAAAAAATTGCATGTTTGTGCTCATTACTGAAACCAGGCCTTATTGCTTGCAATACTGTTGTGAGCTTGGGCAGGAGAAAGGCATGTATTGAATTCAGGAGCTAGGCTAGTGGAAGACTGCGCACCTCTGCAGGCTGTCAAGGCTATATTGGCTTTTTTCTTTCCCATCCCCTGCAGGTTAAATCGGAAAGCGGCTAAGCATGGATACTGTGGTGCGACGTTGCCCGTTCTTATCTCGAGTGTCCCAGGCGTTCCTGCAGAAGGCTGGAAAGTCCCTGCTCTTCTATGCTCAGAACTGTCCAGTAATGATGAGGGAGCCAATTGCTCGAGCCTTGGGGACATCACCTGCCCATTGCCAGGAGACCAAAGATAACACTCCAATTATCTACCGTAAGAGTCTGGCATTTGCTACCGGGCAAGAAGAGGGGTCTTTCTCCTACGAGATTGTAACACAGTCAGTGATTTCAGATAAGGGCTAGATGAGCCTATCCAGTTTGCACTGTCATCTTCTCTGGTTCTTTAACAGTTTGCATACTTGAGCTTAAATTCCCATTCTTAAATCAAAACCAGCTACACCGTCCTCCCCTATGACTTTTCTCCAATGTTTTAGCTCTGTCCCTACCGTTGCTCTTTTTATATCTGTCCCAAGCGTTCATGCTAAAAAAGTGGAAAATCATGTATTTGGCATTCAAATATGCATTAGCCACATATCTGAGAAAAGAATAAGATATGAAAACTGTTATTTTATTTATTTATTTTTATTTATTTACATTCTCTTATATACCGCGCTATTTGGCATCAGTGTGGTTTACATTGAACAAACTGAAATTACATTGAACAGGGCATTATAACTTGGAGATAACTGTTCCATAAGAAATATCTGTGCAACTTATCTCCAGGGATAAGCAGCACTTTTCTCTAGGTGTACCTTAAGAACGGTTGATTGTTTTCAAAAGCTTTAATTATACATGGAGGAAAATATTTTCTCCTATCTGTTTTAAATATTCTACTTTGTAGCTTCATGACGTGTAGGTTTTGAAAGAGTAGATAATTCCTACTTCCTCTGAGATTCTCTGTACTTGTTCCAAGCTTTCTTGAATTTAGATATAATTGTCTCCATCGCCTCCACTGGGAGGCTGTTCCATATATTCACCAGCTTTCCGTAAAGAAGTATTTCCTTAGATTACTCTTTAAACTATCCCCTTTCACCTTCAAAAAACAGGTTTTCTTATAGGGAACTAAAGAGGGACACACAAAGGAGCCATGACCTCCAATATGATTTGAACATGCTTCTGATCTGGAGTCAGATGTGCTACTGTTGCACCACAAGGTCTTCTATTATCTTAATGCATTGACATGGCTACCTTGAGCTCATGGGAGATAGTTATTTGATATTTCTTATGTAACATTTTCCAGCTGTTGCCCTTCGTATTGATATGTGGCTTATGTATATTTAGATGCCAAAAGCATTAACTTTTTTCAATGCATATAAATAATATATACAATATATAATCTTGTTTTAAAACATGCATGTGAATGCTCCCTGTTTGGCTACATTACAAACTGTTGTGTGCCTGCATATGTGGTCTGCCGAGCCATGCCAACTACTAAGTTCTAAAGGCCCTTTCTCTCCCTTGGAGATCCTCTATGCTTGTCCCATGCTGCCTTGAATTCAGATTCAGTCCTCATCACCACCACTTCTGCTGGGAGACTGTTCTGCACACCCACCACTGTTTTCATAAAGAAACATTTTCTTAAGATTACCTTTACATGCCAACATAGGAAGAGATGAAATAATGCTTATTTAGTCAACAATACCACCACCTTTTTATACATTTCACTAATTACATTTTGTTTACAGGCCATCATATTCAGAAACGAGAACTGCCAAGAGAGCAGTGTACAATCAAAAAATGTCTTAAATGAGCATGTAATTAAAAAATACTATTTACTAGTAAGTAAAATGATCTAGCAGGCACATGAGCATGCAAACATATCAGCTCACTATCAAACATGGCTATTGAGGCTGCACATAGGTTAGACAGTTACATTCCTTTACATGCATATCTGATCTGTTCCTCTGCTATTAATGTGATATCGGTTAACTGTCATACTTTTAATGTTCCATGCAAACAGCTTTGACTATTGAAAAGTGATACAGAAAAATAGCCAAATAAATAATCAGTGCTGCAACCGCACTCAGCTTGCAAGAGTACTGGGATGATGTGGATGGAGGGACCAGGCTAAGATTCGGATTTCAATGTGTATGGGAGAGCTGATTATTTACAGCAGCTTCACTAACCTTAGTGGCTATGGGTATTAGTAGGATGTTGGTCTTATGGGAGGCAGGGCTGGAGGTGGCAAAGCATTGGATGGCCTGTTAACGGAGTGATGGAGGCTGTCACTGCAGCAGATTTTGGGCATGCCTGGGATGGATTTTGAGGGTAGTAGTGTGAGGGGGAGTACGTTTGAGAGGTTGGTTAGAAGCTGTGCAGAAGGAGAGCTGGTGTAGGATTGTATATGACAGTTGTATTTACATTTACCCAACATGGACATCTCAGCTGGTTAGACTGGATGGGCCCTTTTGCTCTTTGTTCTTACTTGCTATGCTACTAAGTTCGATGGCTTTAATATACAAATAATAAATTGAAAAACAACTGTGTACTGAGTCTTGTGACTCACAGATCTGTAGTATCATGGGAAACAGTCCATCCTAGCTCCCGCAGAGGAATCTGCCAGCTTTCTCACAGATGTTCAGCTGCTGCTCTGGTGTCACGTGACTTACTTTATGTGAAGTATATGATGCTGGTCACTATGATCTAGCAAGAGTTTGACTATCACAGGAAAACATCATGTGTTGGTGGAGTAGGAAGATCAGAATAACAGCAAAGCGAAAGACGAAAGAGAAGCTATTGTATATAGGTAGAGGAAGGGAGGAAAGAGACTGCTTGTCCAGTTGTGCGGTGGAGGGGAGAGACGAGGCTGATAGCTAGATAAGGGATGGAGAGAGCATGAAGAAGGGAAAGTGAATGTGGCTATAGCAACTTATAGGGATGCGAGTCAGTAAAAGTGTGAAAAAAGAGGAGGAAGGGGATGATGTGGGAGTGAGGAAAGTAAAACTAGAGGAGACTGGGTGTGATGGGATGTTAAAACAGCTAGAATAGAACAAACCCATGAAAGAGAAACAGGCTGCAGCGAGGATGAGTGGGGCAAGAGAGAAAATAATGAAAATCTAAATGTAATTATTCTGTACAACTTACACTATTTTATTTAATAAAATATTTTGACAAATCAATTTTTAATTAAATTGGTTAGCATATGAAAAAAATGTTTAATCAAATGTAAATCTAGGAAAATAGGTTAGAAAATGCAGCATATCTCCAAGCTGCTGTCAGAAACTAGGGGCATTGCTTACAATCGAGAGGATCTAAATGTTAATAAAGATAAACATTGTGTAGGGGTCTACACCATTCTCACTTATCCCCTTTCAACAAAGGCTACAAACCCCTTGTTTTTATTATAAATCTGCGCTTTGTCTTTTTTCAGAGTCCAGTGATGCCAAACCTGCGGTCCAGCAGAGCTCTCTCAAGCCCCAGCTGCCATCAGGCCATCCAGCACCAGCTACTTCCCAGGGCACTGCCCCAAAGTGCCCTTTCCTGGCAGCACACATGAGCCAGGAGAACAGCAGTGTGATCCGCAGAGCCAGCATAGAGCTGCAGGAGGACGTGCAAGAAATGCAGGCTGTGAGGAAAGGTATGTCGTTCAGCAAGGAGGAGGAAGTTATTGCAGTAGTTTGTCATTTTGAAGCATGTTTATATTCTCCCAACACTTTCTCCTTTCTGCTGTTCTGGCACATCTGAGCGCAAAGCCTGCCAGCAACCTTATTTGTCTGGTCCACTGTTCCCTCTAAGCTGTGCGCGTGTGCGCGCGCACACACCTCGCTGAGCGACCGCACATACTTTACAACAGAGCGCACAAAAATTACGGCTCTGATTCTGATAGAAAACAACACAGACGTCTTAAAATTTAAAAGTTATGATTGTAATTACTAGAAATTTCCTGCTTCATTTAGTAAACGTCTATTTTCATTTAATTTGATTAAAATCAATGTGGTGTACATACTGTATTCTGACGTGTAGTCAAATTTTAAAGTATATAACTCTGAGTGTCATTATGTAGCGCACAAAAATTTAACCTTCCTTCAAAATCTGCACACAGCTGATATTTTATGCGCACACAGCCTACAGAAAATTAGAGGGAACATTGGTCTGGTCAGCTGCTATGACACCCATACCAAAGTTTAGGTGTAGTGGTTACTCTTTGGGGTGTTCATGGACAAACCTGGTGAATTTTTCTCTTGCATGATCTCTGACAACTACCTTTTCTATTTTGGGTATCACAATGATCACCTGTGTGGTAGAAACCCGTCACTCAGTGACTGGCTTGCTGTTGCATGGACAGTTTTTCAGTAACCTCTTTATTTTTGTGGTTTTGGATGTTGCCTTCATAGTCTTCTTTTAGCCAAGCTTGGGAAGTGACACAGAATTTTTTCGACTATTTGCATAGCCATTTGATGAGAAATGGACTGAAAATTCTTGTAAATTTATTTTTGTAAGGATAACAATTTTATATTTTAAAAAATTGTATATCATTAAGATTTGGCATGCCTTTAAAGATGCCAAGAAGAAAGCAGCACAAAGCTTCAGTTAAACAAGGGAAGTATCTGTTCTGTGTAATGTGTATCATCAGAGCTTCATTTTTTGCAGTCATGTTGTAATGGAAGCAGCCTTCATGCTGCTGGCATTGCTGTTAACTCCGGAGCTGCACTCTACCCACAGATTTTCACTTCAAAAATTGCCATAGGGGAGAAACCTGCAGATGGTTCAGTATCTCCTAAACGCACATACTTTTAAAATTCAAAAGTATGTGCTTTGTAACATCTTCACAAATGGGGCAAAGTGTGCGATTACCAAATAGCCCATTTTCTTGAGTAAAACACTTTCAAATTTGCCCTCCCTATGCATGCTTGGCAGGTTCTTCAGTGCTCCAAAAATAGTTGCATTTGAAACAAAAACTCTCTAGGTGTTAAGAATTGGAGGAGCAGCTACTATTGCCACAAAAAAGCTGCCTCACCTCCCCCCCCCTATATGTAGATATTTGCTTTTCCTGCCCCTCCCATCTCTTCCGTTTTGTCTGAGAAGCTGTGGGAAGATCTTGCTTCCTCCTTTTCCCTGCACAACTCAGTCTGAGAAGTTGCTAGAAGGTTTTCATCCCTCTTTCCCTGCCTGGTGAGGAGGACATACAGGAAGCAGACGGCCAGAGTACAGAAGGAAGAGGAATCAGCCCAGAGTGAGGGTGGGCAGTTGAGACCTAGATCAAGGCCTGTGTTGCCCTAAAGAGCATGGCTTGATCCGAGCATGCACGAGAAATGGGGGAGGACAGAACTAGATCAAGCTTGAGGGAGGCAGACTGAACTGGAAATCAAGTGGAGGCTGCAGGGAGAGAAGTGTGGGAGTTGAGTCAGAGGGGGAGAGAGCTCTGAAAATGGGGACGGGAAGGACTTAAAATCAAACATGGTTAGGGGGAGAGAGGAAAAAAACGCTGGTGACTATAAAATCTTGCTATCTAAAAATTATTTCAAATGTTTGGTCCCTAATGCTCCTAATTTGGTTTTCACTTTGCTCTTACTCCTTTGCGCTTTCAGCTTTTCCACGGGACTACTACTACTGCCATTAATCATTTATAAAGCACTACAAGGCATACACAGCGTTGTACAGACACATATAAAAGACAGTCCCTTCTCATCAGAGCTTACACTCTGATCAAGACACACAGTACAACAGATGAGAACAAGGGTACAGTAGGGAAGGGTAATGAGACAGAAGGAGAACAAAGGATTAAGATACAAAAACTGCCTGAAAGAGGTGAGCCTTTAGCATGGATTTGAAAAGGGGGAGAGATGAAATCTGACGTAAAGATACAGGTAGTTTGTTCCAGGTATAAGGAGCAGCAAGGTGAAAGGATCGAAGTCTGGAATTGACTGTTGAAGAGAAGGGCATAGAGAGAAGCAGGCCAGAGGAACGGCGGAGTTCACGAGGAAGGGTGTAGGGAGAGAGAAGAGAGGAAAGGTAGTGAGGGGCAATAGAATGAATGCACTTATAGGTCAGAAGGAGAAGTTTGTATTGGATATAGAAACGAAAGGAAAGCCAATGAAGTGATTTGAGAAGAGGGGTTATATGAGTATATTGGGGTTGGCGGAAGATTAGCTGTGCAGCAGAGGTTTGAACAGATTGAAGGGGAAAGAGGTGACTCAGAGGGAGATCAGCAAGGAGGAGGTTGCAATAGTCAAGGCAAGAAGTGACTAAAGAGTGGAGAGGTGTTTTAGTAGTGTGTTCAGAAAGGAAGGGGCAAATTTTGTTAATGTTGTCGAGAAAGCAAAACCCTGTAGTTTCTATCTGTTGGATATGTGTGGAGAAGGGAGAGGGAGGAGTGCTTCCCGTTCCACGCGCAGCACCCAAAGGCAGGCAGAGCTCCGGAGGCTCAATGCGTGGATGAGACGATGCTGCAGAGATGATATGTGTGGAGAAGGGAGAGGGAGGAAAGCTTCCCGTTCCACGCGCAGCACCCAAAGGCAGGCAGAGCTCCGGAGGCTCAATGTGTGGATGAGACAGTGGTGCAGAGATGATGTGTGGAGAAGGGAGAGGGAGGAATGCTTCCCGTTCCACGCGCAGCACCCAAAGGCAGGCAGAGCTCCGGAGTCTCAATGCGTGGATGAGACAATGGTGCAGAGATGAGGGTTTTGGATTTGTTAGGAACTGGGGAACATTCTGGGGAAGGGAGGGGCTCTTCCGAAGGGATGGGCTTCACCTTAACCGGGATGGAACCAGGCTGCTGGCATTAACCTTTAAAAAGGAGAGAGAGCAGCTTTTAAACTAGATAATAGGGGAAAGCCGACAGTCGCCCAAGAGCGGATGGTTCGGAAGAATGTATTCTTGAAGGATACTACCAAAAGCAGAGAGGTTCCACAAAAGAGTAAAGTAGCCCAAATGCCCTCAAGTATGGAGCAGACAGAGCTTAAAGATCCCAAATTACCCATGTCTACCAGTAGCCAAATTAATATGAATAAAATACATTCTCTAAAATGCTTGTATGCAAATGCTAGAAGTCTAAAAAATAAGATGGGAGAGTTAGAATATATAGCACTAAATGAGAGGTTAGATATGATTGGAATATCAGAGACATGGTGGAAGGAGGACAACCAGTGGGACACTGTGATACCTGGGTACAAACTATATCGTAATGATAGAGCTGATCAAATTGGTGGAGGGGTTGCGCTCTGTTAGAGAGGGCATTGAGTCAGAAAGGATTAAAGTTTTGCAGGAAACAAAATTTGCTGTAGAATCTCTATGGATTGAAATTCCATGTAAAAAGGGGAAGGCGATGGCAGTGGGGGTGTACTATCTACCGCCTGGCCAGAATGAACAAATGGATGATGAAATGCGCAAAGACATCAAGAAAGCTAACAAAAGTTACAGCGCAGAAGTGTCAGTCTGCTCCTGTACATCCACTACCAACCAAAGTGAGATGTGCCCTCCAAGTGAAACCTGGGACTTTAAGCATTATTTTCGACCTTCATGAAGGCTGAGAGTGCACATGAAAGCATGGCAGCCCAGGAGAAAGCGCAATCTATTTCTGAATCGAAGGATGGACATGGCGGCGATGGCAGTGGGGACATTAACTTGTTAAGTTAAGCAGCAGATGCTAGCTGCCTTAAAGAGCTTACCCGGGTAATTGACCAGAACCTGTACAGAACTGAAGCACGAACTTTGCAAATTGAGGAGCCAAGTGAATTACCCGAAGTATAAAGCTGATACAATGGGGGCAGATTTGGCTGCAATAAGTGCACAAGTGAAGCATGCAGCAGGGGTCTGTGTAGGACAGGCAGAGCAATTGGAGGAGTTGGAAAATTGGGCATCCCCCAAGTAGGACCAATATGCTAATGCGCAGGCCACTGCCCATCAGGTTTTTTGGTGGATAGTGGGCCAGGCCTCTCCAATGGAGGAGGGTGAGGATGAAGTGCAAATTGAGAGGGCACATTAGACTGTGGGTCCCTCAAGAGCTGGGAGGACACAAAACATAGTGGTCTCTCTGCTGCAGTACCATGTTAAAGAAAAGCTTCTCTGGACATCTGGCCCGGGTTATAGAAATATGTGGTGACCTTGCTTCCATTTCATTGCAAAAGCAAAGACATCTTTGGGAGGCAGTTGCGGTGCGATGAAAGAGTAGAATATGCTACTCTTGGATGTTCCCCTTTGGATTATATTTTATGGTTAGTGGTGTGGCTTACAAAAGCAAGATGTTAAGAAGGCATGGAAAGCTCTGCAAGAAGCAGAAATGGTGAAAGATTGAGTGCAGGTCGCATCGGCTTTGGGGATACCTGCCCCTACCTAAGTGACAGCTAGTGTCAGTAGGGAGCAAGAGTCTGAAGTGGCAGTTATCAGAAGCCCAGATACCATTGCAGACATTGGATGCAGTGATCCGAGACGATTTGACTGCAGTGTTTTGAAGTGTATTTATTGGAGCAGTGAGGATGCTGCCATTTAACTTTTGAGATTGTGTTGGACTGGATGGGTAGTCAAGGGAAAGGAACATTGAGGTTTCTTAAGGAGATGGTTTTGTGGGAGGCCTGTGTTTGGGATTTGCTGATTGTTGCAGCTATTATAAGGTCCTCTTCTGTAGTGGTTCTTAGGATCAAATAAGGTTTGGGGGGGATGGCAGGAGGCATTGAAGGGCTTTTGATAATATTGCTGATATGGATTTCTTTTAAAGGCTGATGCGTTCCTCTGATGTGGATTGGAGTTTCTGAATGCTGGGTTGGGGGGAGAGCTAAGGGTGAAAGGGATGGAGGGGATAAGACATGTCAGACCTGTTTTGGGAGAATGTGCAGGAGCTGGGGTGTGAGATGGCTTGGTTGGAGAAATTTCTATATGGAAGAGTGTGTGTGAGGATTAGGGGAATGAGATGGAAGTGAATGAGGTTGTGTCTTGGAATGTTGCAGGCATTGGTTCACCTATAAAGAGGAAGAAGATTTAACTAACTTGCAGAGGCATTATGCTTCCATTACTTTGTTGCAGGAGACTTGTCTTAATGCAGTGGAGCATGTGAAATTCATCAAGGACTGGAAAGGTCATCATTATGCCATCTCAGGCCCTGTAACCAGGAGAGAGGGGCGTGCCAGTTATTGATTCATCGTGCAGTTACTTGAGTGGAAAGGACGGTAGTTAAGGATCCAGAGTGGCGGTTTAGGGGAGTCTGGGTGGACTTCTGTGGGGGGGAAAGGTGATGGGGAAATCGACATAAATAAAACATAGGTAGAAATGAGGCCTTTTTTACAAAAAAAATGGCGTCTATTCTCAAGTTGGAGTAGGTCCCATTAATTTTGACTGGGGATTTCAGTAGGATGGCCGACTTATGCAGGATAGTATCCCAGTTGGAAGATGGCAGTTTAATGAAGCAACCAGGGTACTATGGTTGTGTAAAGAGGCGGCATGCCTGGGTGATGCTCCATGTGGTTGAGAAGGTTCATACTTGTATTTCATATGCCCATGATACACAAAGATGAATAACATTTAGTGTCAGAAGAGATTTTTTTGAAAATAAGAGACTGACATTGTCGGTCATGCTCTGATCCAAATGGGGATAGCTAATGAGCACATGGGGAGTAGGAGGTCTTGGAGGATGCCAGTAAGTTTGAATTATATATTGAGGCAGTGGGATGATTATGAAGAGCTTAACAGAAAGTATAAAGAAGATCGCAAGTAGTTCTGGGAGACTGCAAAGGTAGTTATGAGGGGAGCGATCATTGCTTATGTACAAAGGAAGAGGAAAAGCCTTTGCAGAGCTGTTGCGCTTAAATGCGGAGTTGTGAGGGGTTCAGAGGCAGCTTCCCCTTGCTCCAACATGAGAGATTCAGTTCAAGAGAAATGTTTTCTGTTACAGGGACTACTCAAGAGCCTTATCCATCAAAGGATAATGGCATCCCTCTTGTAACAAAAACTTTTTTTTTAGATATGCAAATAGAGCAGGGAAGTATTTGGCTAGGCTGGTGTGTGGTGTGGGACCCTCCATTTATCCTGTTTTTATGGGATGCCCAGGGAGTTGGGCATGCTAATAACAAGCGTCTGAGTGAGATCATAGCCTGTTTTTATAAGCGCCTCTGTGCTGAGGCTAGTATTGCTTCTGAAAATTGAATCAAGTCTAACGCTTCCTTCCTTAACAGAGGAGCAGACGTGAGGTTTGGAGGCCTTGATAACAGCGGAAGAAATTTGGAGGTGGAGTAATCAAGGGATTAAAACTATTTACAGATATAAATAAATAAACCTCCGGGCCCAGATGGGCTTCAAGCCAAGTTTTATAAGGTTCTGCAGGATAAGATTTCTCGACTTTTGTTGGCAGTGTTTGAGTGTGCGATGGCAGAACGTTTTCTAGCTACTACTAATCAGACCTTAATGGTCTTGCCCAAGACAGCTTCACTGTCTGACCACCTTCAGTGCTTCTTTAGAGTCAGAAGTGGTCCTAGAGGACTGGAGACGAGCACATGTGGTCCCTTTACACAAAGGGACCACATGATGACGTTGGGAGCTACATACCGGTTAGTTTGATCTCTATGGTGAGTAAATTAATGGAAATGCTCATAAAAGAGAGGATAGTGAGGTTTCTGGTGTCCAGTGACTTGCAAGATCCGAGGCAGCATGGTTTTGCTAGAACCAGGTCTTATCAGACAAATCTAATTTCTTTGACTGGGTGCCCAAGGAGTTGGACTGAGGGAGAGTCCTAGATGTGGTACACTTACATTTCAGTAAAGCCGTTGACTACATTCCACGCAGATGACCTTATAAATTGAGCATCCTAAAGTGACCAGCTGTGTTAGAAATTGGTTGAATGGGAGGTGACAAAGGGTACGGGTAAATGTAGCTCACCCTGAGAAGCATGTTCCCAGTGGTATGCCGCAGGGATCTGTCCTTTGGTCTGATTCTTTATTAACATTTTTGTTAGTGATATTGCTTAAGGGCTGTCGGGTAAGGTTTGCCTCTTTGCAGTTGATACCAAAATCTGCAATAGAGTAGACATCCAAGAAGGAATAGGTAACATGAAGACAGATCTAGTGAAGGTTGAGAATGGTCGAGAATTTTTCAGCTGAAATTTCATGAAAGAAAATGCAGGGTCATACGTTTGGGCTGCAGAAACCCAAGGGAGCAGTACAGTATAAGGAGCAAAGGGCTTCTGTCCATGAGAGAAGAGCGGGACCTGGGCATGATTGTTCCTGATGATCTTAAGGTGGCTAAACAGGTAGAAAAGGTGATGGTGAAAGCTAGAAGGATGTTTAGGTGCATAGGGAAAGGAATGACCAGCAAGGAGGAGGTGATAGTTCCTCTGTATAAGTCTTTGAAACCTCATTTGGAGTATTATGTGCAATTCTGGAAGCCACACCATCAAAAGAATATAAACAGGATGGAGTTAGTGCAGAGGGTGGCTACCAAAATGGTGAATGGGCTTCATCATAAGGCATATGAGGACAGCCTTAAAGATTCAATATGTATACTTTGGAAGAAAGGCGGGAAAGAGTACTACTACTTTGTATATTGTAAACCGCCCCGATGTAATGGGGGGCGGTATATCAAGTTGTAAATAAACAATAAACAATACTATTACTGAGCATTTCTATAGTGCTACAAGACGTACGCAGCGCTGCACAGACATGTAAGAGACAATTCCTGCTCATCAGAGCTTACAATCTAGTCAAGTCAGACAACCTAGTAGGTGTAGAGAGGGATACATCTAGGGGGAATGGTAAGGAGGAGCTATGATAGAGATGTTTAAATACTTCCATGGCGCAAATGCACAGGAGGAGAGCCTCTTTCAATTGAAAGCAAGCTGTGCAACAAGGGGCATAGGATGAAGGTGAGAGGGGACAGACTCGGGAATAATATGTGGAAATATTTCTTTACAGAAAGAATGGTAGATGCATAGAATAGTCTCCCAGTGGAGGTAGTAGAGATGAGGACAGTATCTGAATTCAGTAAAGCTTTGCGCAAACACGGATCTCTAAAAGGATAAAAAGGGACTGTAGTAGTTGGTATGAAAGGACAGACTGAATAGACCTTATGGTCTTTATTTGCTGTCATGTTTCTATGATGGCTGTTTTCTGTTCAGTTTGGCACTTGCAGGACGTGGCACTACTTATCAGATGTGAAGGAAATGGGGCTGGATGGCTTTGAAGGATAAGGGTGGGAAGGGATCAAGACACTGGCAAAAGGCACCTAAGGGCAAGAGAAGAACCAGAAGGAGCATAAGAGGAAGTGATGATGGTACTGTGGGGAAACCAGATTGATATTACAGGCATGAGGAGCCAATCAACATATACTTGAGTTAATTTCTTTTGATCACACACCAGTTTGGATTAATGTTGATCTAGTATGCACTCCAATTTTGGAGTTTAAATGATAATTTCCTAATCATCAGTCCAATCCAGTATTAATAGGTTGTCTCCCTCCTTCAGCAGCTGAGGACTGAGCATGCCAAATCCTGTGATGTCACAGTAGAAGAACTCCGGCTTGGCATCCAGGAGGCAGTACCTAAGTCCTCAGCAGCTGAAGGAGGAATCCCTGCATTGCTGGGCTCCACTGAAGGGCCTTGACCTGTACTTCTGGCGGTAACAGGAGAAAAAGAGTTTGGAGACTGGTGACAACACTAAGCACTGGTTAAGTGAACAGAAAAAAAAAATACCTATAATAAGGCTGGTTAATTCTTTTCACATGAAGTGCCGGTGAAGTGAGGCCAGCAGTAGCAGGGCCTGCTAGCCACACTGCTAGGATCCTATCTGGGTCTGACAGTGCCCCAGGGAGCAAAATTACTCCCAGGCCCCTCCCCATCCCCCAGCCAGGCAACCCACCACTCTGTTGAAGAGCCGGGAGTTTCATCCCTTTTTCAGACACTCGTAGTTCAGAGGCACCTGTGTCTTTAAATCTGCGGTGTTTTTCTGGGAACTAGCTTTGTCGTTCAGACGTCGACTTCAGCAGCAGAGAGCAGTCTCTTTTTGTGTTGGTCGAGCTGTGTCGGCATTCTTCGGAAGTTGTGAGTGAAGTCGGGACCGGCTCTCCTCTCATTCCCTCCCCTTGCATCAGTGCTGATCGAGCCATGCTACATGCAGTTGGACTCCTGCTGCTGTGCGGCTTGTGGGGGACAATGCAGAATCCTTGCAGTGGGCATCCGCCAGGGTTGTGCAAGTTCAGGGAGGTCAGCAGAGCTTATTTTTGGCGTCAAGTGTAGGTGCAATGCAGTCCAGAGCTTCCGATGATAAGGCTCCGAGCCCGTGGTTTTGGCAAGAAGTTCAGCCATGTCTGAAACAACTAGGGCAGTAGGGCCTGCTGCAGAGTGGCCGGAGTCTTCTTTTTTTTTCCGGACTTAGTCCTTTTGTTACACAAAGTGTTTTGTCTTAAGCACAAGCAGGAGGGCAGATGCAGTGACCCTGTTTTGGAAAATAGTGCCTTTGATAGTCTGGTTTCCCGGGATTAGCCCTCAAAGGAAGGGGAACCTTCTGCTACTAGAAGTGGAGAGCCCCTGACTAATAGGATCGGGGGGAGGAGGGAGGCCTGCATGAGCCAGGGATCTCCTCAGTCCCCAATCTCGGAGGGATCCGATGGAGGGGCTATAGGACCTTTGGGGAGAGCGGGATCACTCTGCATTGGAGGAGGGTGAGATACCCCAGGAGGAAGACCCCAACACAGTATGAGTGTTTCACTGTGACAAATTGGCAGCCTTGATTTATTTATTTATTTGCAACATTTTTATATATCGCCATTTCCTAAGATCAGTGGCAGTTTACATTGAACATAAGTCAAAATACAGAGAGCAATGTGCAATACAGAGTAACAATAAGTAACTATCCAAAATACATGTAACTTTAAGCAACTTTGTACAGTTAAGGAGGTTCAGAACTATTTACAGTTTGGACATAATTTACATATATACAGGTTTTAGTTATCAGCTTAGGTAGGAATGTGGGTAGTAGTAAATTGTATAGAAGTAATAGATGCAGACTGTATTATGGAGGATGGGAGGTTGTATCCATACAACAATCCATATTGGAATAATGTTGTGTAAAGAGGTGAGTTTTTAGTTCTCTTCGAAACATTTGTAGGTCTTTTATCTCTCTAAGCCAGGGGTCTCAAACTCCAATCCTGGAGGGCCGCAAACCAGTCAGGTTTTCAGGGTATCCCTAATGAATATTGTCGCGTCCACCCCTTATACAGGCGGCTGCCTAGTGGGAGTGGCGCGACCACATATTTATTTGTATCCCTTTAAGTGCTGCAGTTTCTGTTCCTTTGTAGTTGTGGCACAGACGAGTCAGCAAGGAATAGGGTTAACAATAAGTTTTATTGTTATTGTCCCACAATGGTTCACCTACTATCCCAATAACAGAAATAAAGGATACTTCTCCAAAGCAAAGTCTCTTTAACTGAAACAGGATTATTCAGCTTCTAAACATACAGGCATGTTCCTTTCACAGCACTGTCTTCCAGCTTCTTCCTGATATAAACATTTACTGCTTTCTCCTTCAGCAATGAAAATGCTTCTTTAAAACACCAAAAGCAGTAGTGCTCTTTTCTTCCAGGTTTTGCCTAATTGGCCTGGCTTTTACACTCCAGCAGCTCTCTGCCTCTTCCCGTGTAAAATCCTCCTGGCTCAATGTCAGGCTTCTTCCAGCACTTACTATTAGTATCACAGTTCATAGATTTTACCCTCTGGCAAAATGCACAATCAGTTTCCATATCAGAATCCTCACTAGCACCACCAGCTTCTTCCAATGCATGGGCTCTCCCTCTGAGTCTGATATGTTTTCTTCCAATACAGGCTTCCCTTGAACAGGCTTCCACTGCTCTAATAAAGCCTTTAACTGTTTCAAACGGGACTCTTCTTTAGTCTGAGCTGTGGGGGAGGAACTTAAAACACCAGACTCCTTGAGTACTGCCTTAATAGAATCAAAAGGGCTCACCTTTTTCCTGTCCTCCCGTACCCTTTCTGGCAAGTTTACAGGCAACCTCTTGTCCCCAGACTGCTTCCTCTGCTCCCGGCTGTTCTCCTGCTCAACAGGGTCTGACTCTGACTCCTGTCTCCAGAGCTTCCAATCAGCCACTTGCTCATATGCAGCTGTGCTTCTCTCTGAACTAGAGCTACTCACACGTTGCCTGCAATCAGAGTGTCTGTGCAGCCTTTCCCTTGGAACTTTGCTCCTGCTTAAATTCTCATCTCGGTTCCTCTCACAGGTCCCCTCAGAACACTTTTCAGGGTCTCTTCAAGAACTCTTACAGCTCCTTGCTGCCGACGTTCTTTCTGACCTTCCTGTTCCTGTCCTTCCTGACTTATCTCTAACTGTTTCCTTGTGGCTAAATGTTTGGGGCCGTCCTATGGGCTTTGACTCCGCCCCTCTTCCTCTTACGTCAGCTCCCTTGGTTGTCATGGAGCTGAGGTGTGGCTCCCTCTCTTGCTTTCTGAGCAGAGGGTTTTTTCCATTAGTTGAAGGTTTAACCCTTTCTCTGCCTGCACTGCTCTTAGCTGCAGGGGAAAAAGAGTGATTTCTGCACCTTTCACTAGCGTTTAACCCCGCTGCGCCATCACAATATGCATGAGATATATCTGCATGCATTGCCCCCATTGTATGCAAATATATCTCATGCATATTCATTAGGGATACCCTGAAAACCTGACTGGTTTGCAGCCCTCCAGGATGAGTTTGAGACCCCTGCTCTAAGCTGAGCAGGGAGGTTATTCCACAAAGTGGGTGCAATATATGAGAAGGCGCTGCTGCTTGTTGTTTGTTTGGTCTTCCTTATTAAGTTAGGCACTAGGATGGTGTTCAGATTCCTTCTTCTTCTAGCTCTGTTATCAGGTGGGTTATGAATCAATGTGGATAGATATGATGGGGCGATCTTATGAATTAATTTGAATGTGGTCAATATGATTTTATATTGAATCCTACTCGATATGGGTAACCAATGAAGTGCGTGTAAGATTGGAGTAATGTGATCAGTAAGTTTGGCTTTGGATATTATTCGTGCCGTAACATTCTGGGCCATTTGAAGGATTTTTAAATTTTTCTTTGTTATTCCTTGCTAAATACCATTACAGTAATCAAAGTGAGGGGTTATTAAGGCTTGAGTAATAGTTCTAAAATCATTGTTTTCTAGTAGTGGTCTAAGTTGTTGGATCGATCTGAGTTTATAATAAATTGTTTTAGTTAGTTATTTTCTTAATGTGAGATGTAAAGCTAAGGGTTTTGTCAAGGGTGACTCCAAAATATTTGATTTCGTCTTTAACTGGAAAGGTAAAATTCAGGAGTTTGACGTCTGAAGGTGGGGAGAAATTTGTGTTTCTTGACGTAAATAATACTTCTGTTTTTTTAAGATTTAAGTTCATATTATTTGATCGAAGCCAGAGTTCAGCTTCAGTGAGGCATGATGCTAAATTATCATAGTTGGGATCAAGTATGTTGATTGGGGAGAACAACATAATGTCGTCCGCATAAATATGATAATTCAACTTATATTTTTTGAAAATGGTGCATATCGGTTGTAGATACAGATTGAATAGGAGGGCGGATAGGGCAGAGCCCTGTGGTATTCCCTGTTCTTGAGGAAAAGTAGGTGATGACATTTGGTCAACTTGCACATATTGTGAACGGTCCGAGATATATGACTTAAACCATTTAAGAGTTAGTTTCTGTAATCCTAGCTGACTGAGTCTTGATATGAGTATATTATGATTTACACTGTCAAATGCAGCGGATATGTCAAGAAATACCAAGATGAAGGCTTGCTTCGTGTTGTCTAGACCTTTAATGACAGTGTCTAGAAGGGCAAGTAGTAAGGTTTCCACACCGTGGAAGGGGCGAAACCCATATTGATGATCATCAAGGGGGTTAGATGTATCTATATAATCCTGAAGTTGAAGTTGGACAGCTTTTTCGATAACACAGGTACACTACCAAAAAACTGCCTCCAGTTTTGCAACTGATTCCTATAGATTTTGGGGTGCTGAATCCAGGAAAAATAGCCAAAATGTTCCATCACGTCACGTTTTCTTGCAAAATTAGATTTCTTACCCATATAAGGAATGTTCACATAATTTCTTTTTAGCCGACTGCAGTTTATTTTCTTGGCCCAAAATAGAGGTTGTAATGGTTAACTAACTAGAAACACTCCCTCATGATATTTTAGAGTGTTTTGTATTCATTTTATACATTAACAGGACAATTGGGAGGCGGGGGGCTAAATCCAGTACTCGCGCTGGCGCATGTTCTTTCCTGTTCGCCTCGCCTCGTTCGCTCGCTCAAACACGGTGGTTGCGACATGAACGTTCCTGTCAAATTTCAGTTTCTTGCAAGTTCATTATTACCTTTTGTTTGCTCAGTCGTAATCCAGCTTTATTCCGAAGTGGTTCACTACAGTTGTAGTTTGCAGTGCTGTGTATTTGTGATGGCTCACAGAGCCAGAGGTTGCGTCAACTCTCCGGACAGTTTTTGTTTTATTTGTGGGGAATATACCGTGAAAAAGCGGCAGAGGAACATTTCTGCATTTATTAAAAAAGTATATTTCACAAAATTTGAAGACCAGTGGAAGCCTTTGTTGAAATATGTTGCAGATTTGGGAGGTGGGGGGGATTCAGTCACTGGGTGAGGGGGGGGGGGAGGGGGAGAAATGTCTGTATAGCAATTCTACAATAAGAATTGGTTTCTACAATAATTGTTTGGTTTCAAATATGTTGTACAAGTGTGCTTGATGTTTGGTATAATAGTTGATTTTTCCTGCCTATGTTGTCTGTAATCTATGGTTGGGGTAAAAATAAAGATCAAGTTATAAAAAAAAAAAAAAAAAAGTATATTTCGCCTATTTCGGTTTGAAGTTAGGCGATCAAGACAAACCGTGGGCTCCTCACAAAGTGTGCAAGACATGTGAGGAAGATCTACGCTTATTGATGAAAGGTAAAAAACAAGCATTTCGTTTCGGAATACCTATGATGTGGCGTGAACAAAGAGACCACAGCAGTGACTGCTATTTTTGCTCTTGCATTGTGAAGGGATACAACTTAAAAAATAAGAACGTAATAAGTTTGTTTATTTATTTATTTAACATCTTTTATATACCGCGCTATTTGTTTTCAGTGCGGTTTACAAATAACAAAGGCTGCACATTCAGAGGACACTTGTGTGCTTACATTATAACAGGAAACTTAAACTTGGAACAACAGGGTAAACTGTAACTATGTACAAAATATATTGGATTCTTTAGTATTCACAGGAGGGCTAAGGCAAGACATCAGAGAACTTGAGGCAGAATTACTTATGAGGGAATTGGGAGTGAGGATTGAGAGTTTGTGGGTTTAGGAGTGCTGATGATCGGATGCGTATTGGATGCTTGTGCATAATGGAGAAGGAAAATGTGGTGCTTGATTGCCTTGCGAAATTGAGTGAGGTCTTTAATTGCTCTTATTTCAGGTGGGAGGTCATTCCAGCATTTAGGTGCATAGAAGGCGAAGGTCCTTTTCTTGGTTGACTGGGTACATTTGATGGACTCTTTGGGTATGACCAGGGTGTTGTCCGTTATTGACCTTCTCGTTCTGTTTTTTGGGGTGAGGGAGATGAGATCATTGAGAGACGTGGGGGCAAGGTTGTTGATGATCTTGAAAGTGATGATGAGGATTTTATAGGTTAACCTGCAATGAATTGGTAGCCAGTGGAGCTCCATGAGAGTCGGGGTGATATGGTCTGATCTTGCTAGACCACAGAGCACCCTAGCAGCCGCGTTCATCGCAAGTTGCAGTGGATTAATGATATTCTTGGGGAGTCCGTATAATACGACGTTTGCATAATCAAAATGAGGTAGAGTGAGGGCCTGGAAAATGGTTGTTATGAGGTAGCATGGGTCTGAGGTGCCTTAGCGTTCTGATTTTATTGTAGACAGATCTGGTGATGTTCCGAATGTGTTCCTTAAAGTCAAAATGCTGATCCAGTGTAATCCCTAGGTAGCGAATAGATGGCTTACTAGGGAGATCCGCATCTCTTACTTTTAGGGAGGATGGGGGGGAGAATTCTTTGTTACCCCAACCTTCCCTCAGCAATTAGGCCTATGCCTCATAGCAACGAAGTACCTGTGCCTGAACCACCAAAATCTTTGGATCATATTTGTGTGGACGGTTCTGATCATGATGAGACTCATCAGATGGCTTTTCCCGATGAGTCCAGTACTTCCGAGTTTGAAACTGAACCAGATCCAAAACCTGAACTTTTCTCTCAAGCTGAATTGAATGATTTAGTCCGGGATTTAGGACTCCCAAAAGATGCTGCCCAACTGCTAGGTTCTCGGCTTAAACAGAAAAATCTATTGTCACCAGGAACAACTTTTTATTGGTACCGCAACCGCGAGACACAATTTTTGAAGTATTTCAGCAAAGAGGAAGATTTGGTATTTTGCAACGATATATACGGAGTGATGGAAAAGTTTAAACTCAAGTATGATCCTGCTGAATGGCGGCTGTTCATTGATTCGTCAAAAGACAGCATAAAAGGTGTTCTTCTTCATAATGGCAACACATTCACTTCAGTTCCTATTGCTCACTCTGTTATTCTCCAAGAAAAATACGAGAATTTGGCCCTGATTCTTCAGAAGATTCGTTATGATGAGCATAAGTGGATGATTTGTGGAGACTTTAAAATTCTATCCATGCTATTAGGGCAGCAATCCGGTTTCACCAAATATCCCTGCTTCCTTTGCTTGTGGGATAGCCGGGCCCGCGACCTACACTGGGGGAAAAAAGACTGGCCAATTCGGGAGTATTTGAGACCCGGTGAGAAAAATGTTCTTCATGAGAGCTTGGTACCTCGTGATAAAATTCTATTACCACCTCTCCACATTAAGTTGGGTCTCATTAAGCAATTCATCAAGTCCCTTCCAAAAGATGGTGAGTGCTTTCGGTACCTTTGCTCAAAGTTCCCCCGACTTTCTGAAGCAAAGCTAAAGGAAGGAGTGTTTGTTGGCCCTGATATAAGGAAACTCATTTCAGATAGAGCATTCGCTGAAACGATGTCTGAGAAGGAAAAAGAAGCCTGGGATTCCTTCAAGGATGTTCTCAAATTCTTGGGGAACAGGCGGGATGAGAACTATAAGGATATTGTTGCCAGGATGCTCAATGCCTTCAAAGAACAAGGCTGTAACATGAGCCTGAAAGTCCATTTCTTGCACTCCCATGTGAACTACTTTCCCGAAAACTTGGGGGCGTACAGTGAAGAACAAGGTGAAAGGTTTCACCAGGACATCAAGGACGCAGAGAGAAGGTACCAAGGAAGATGGAACACCACTATGATGGCTGATTTCTGCTGGTTGCTGCTGCGGGAAACCCCAGATGAAAAATACACCAAGCAGCGCACCAAGAGAAGCATTCGGGGGAAGAAGAAACGGGCCCACCAGGAGATTGATTGACCCAAGAATGACTTTAAAATCTAAACTGTGTTGACAAATATCGTGTTTTTACTAAACTTTGAAATAAAAATTTGCTAGTTATCACCACAGTGTCGGATCTCATTTATTAGAATTTTATTTTCACACCATCGGGTGTTTGTCTTCATGTATTGCAATGGTGCGGTTTGCGTTTTCTATTCTTACATACATACCTGTACAACATTTTTTGCACATTTCTTTGCTTTGCTTTGTGTCTAACCTCGCTCTTATATGCTCAATGTTTGTGCACATGTATGTGGCTGTTTTAAGTGCAGACAATTTTGCTACCATCACAGTGTGTTTTGTTGACATTACTCTATTCTTATGTGCTGCCTTGTTACAATTTTCTTTATTCTTATTTGAATAACTACTAAACAATTAGTATAAAGAATTCATCCAAGAAACTTTTATCTCGATCGCACTCAATCTGAAACGTTCACCTCAAACTGCTAACCCAATGTAGCAAAAAATCTGTACGTGATGGAGCAAATTGGTTACCAGATTTGGATTCAGCGCACCAAAAAACGTAAAAATCAATCGAAACATTAGAGGCAGTTTAAAAAAAATTTTTTTTAGTGTACCTGTGTTTTTAGCTAGGAAGGGAATACTTGCAATCAGACGATATGATGATGGGTTATTGTCATTTAGTGTTTTGTTCTTAATGGGGTGGATTGCAGTTAATTTGAGTTCCTTAGGTAACAGTCCTTGCTGAAGAGATTTGTTGACTATGTCTAATATAAAGGGGGCTAGTACAGTTTTAGATGTCTTAATCCAGGATACCGGGCAAGGATCTAGGATGGATGTGGTTGTGTTAATTTTAGTGATTATGTTAAGTAGTTGCTTTTTATCGATAAAATGGAAAGAGTCCCAAACATTGCCATTGTTGGCTGTGTTTGGGGGGGGGGGGGTTGGGTATCGGTATAGAAGACAGCTTAAGTTTACTAGCAAAATAGTTTGCTAGTTCTTGTGGGTTAATAGGTACCCTGCTTGTTTTAGCAGTTGGGGTTTTAGTTAATAATTCATTGGCAGTTGTAGCAGAGGAACCTCTGGAGGACCTCTTGTTGCAGTGGTTCAGGGATTCTCAGACAGCTTTCCCAGTATATAGGATTTTCAAAAAAGATGATTGAAGAGGAATGGGAGATGCCAGAGGCGAGTTTGAGAGGCAGCAAGGGACTCCGTCATTTTGTATCCCCATTCCGCAAGAAGAGAAAGAGCTTCTGAAGATGCCTAAGGTAGATGCACTGGTCTCGGCGGTGGAAGGAGGAATTGTATGTGATAAGGGGTGAGAGATTGGTGTGCACAGACCAGGAGAAGGACCTCGGAGTGATTGTTTCTGAGGATCTCAAGGTGGCAAAACAGTGTGACAAGGCAGTGGCAAAAGCCAGAAGGATGCTGGTTTGCATACAAAGGAATTACCAGCAGAAAGGAAGAGGTACTAAGGTACTAATGCCACTGTACAAGTCGCTGGTAAGGCCTCCCTTGGAATATTGTGTTCAGTTTTCGAGACCATATCTCGCAAAGGATATAAAAGGACAGGAAATGGTTCAGAGGAAGGCGACCAAAATGATTTGAAGCCTGCATCAGAAGACTTATGAGAAGAGACTTGAAAACCTAAATATGTACACTCTGGAGGAGAGGCGAGATGGGGGAGATATGATTCAGACCTTTAAATACTTAAAGAATATTAATAAACAAACAAACCTCTTCCAAAGACGAGGAAGCTGCAAAACTAGATGGCATAACATGAAGCTGCAAGGGGGTAAACTGAAAGGCAATGTCAGGAAATACTTTTTCACTGAAAGGGTGGTGGATGCTTGGAATACCTTCTCAATGAAGGTGGTGGAGGCAAATACAGTGACTGAATTCAAAGTGGCATGGGACAGATACAGTGGATCCCTTTATAGCAACAGGATAAAATCAAAATAAGCATAACTATTGTATCTCAACAAATAGGGATGACCTACATGGAGCATGGGAAGGGGTGGCCTGCACAGAGGGGAAGGTGCACCTACTCTTACCACCTTGCTGGGCAGACTAGATGGACCATACTGGTCTTTATCTGCTGTCATTTACTATGTTACTATATTTGGGTGCCCTTTCAGAAATGGAAGAACGGATGATTCCTTATCGGTCCTACAGTTCAGTCCTCCACCACTGGGTAGTGCACCTCCTCCTGCAACATGGAGACTGGACAAGTCAAACTTGTGACATCACCGGGTATATCCTGCTGGTCTTCTCCCATGATCCCCCAGTGTGTCCAGTCTCCATGCAGCATGAGGACGTAGTGAGCCTAGGTGCTGGGCTCACTTGAGAAGCAGTTTAGGAGCAGTTAGTCAGGATTTGATTTACCCTGCATTTCTTTTGCCCTTCTTTAGGTGTAATCCTGTAAATTGAATTCATTTTCATTTAATTTCATTTACTTTTACTTTATTTATTTTCACCTAGTCTGCCTTAGTGTAAAGGGGGGTTCTGTCCCTTTTCAAAGTTCACGCTGCCAGCTAGCCTCTCTGCTTGGGATTCTTCGGTCTCTGTGCCCGGTGATGATCTCTCCCCCAGGACTGTACGGGGGAGAGCTCTGTGGAACACCTGCATTTTGGCAGTGTCCATGCGGCAGATTCCCATCTCGGCGGGAGCCTCAGGCCGTTTGAGGTTCTTTAGCCGGTGGGCCGGGGCTCGCAGCATCTGCTACTTCTGGTGGCTCGAGGCAGCAGCGTGTCTGGACAGCTCTTCACCCCGCAGCTACAGTGGGGTAACTGCTGCATCCCGACGCCACAAGGGAGTCTCTCGAGTCCGCATGGAGGGGCTCTGAGCTCTTGCCGCCTCTGTGGTGTTTGGCGCCAAACGGGCCTGCTTCGGATTGGCGCCATTTTCTCGGCAGGGCTGAGGCCTCGTGGCGGAGAGCGGAGCAGCCCCGCGTTTGAGCAGATGACGCTGTTCCACGCGGCTACACCCAGATAAGGACTTCCTTTTGCTGTTACTTTTAATTTTAATTTCCTTTTAATTTTAATTTCCTTTTAATTTCATGATAGTTTATAGTTCTTTGAATGCAATGTGATTGGTTTGGGTTTTACTTCTTGGGGGGTGCCTTTACCTTTGTCTGCATTCTGGCAGTTAGCAACGTCTGTCAGCAGCAGGTTTCCGTGCTAGGATTTGGCCATTCAGGGTCATCGGCGGCACAACCACCTACAAATTGAGCCCTTTCTGAAATTGTCATTTACATAAGGATGCTATTTCCATGTTTATACGCTTGGAAATTGTGCAGACAGCCTCTAAATGTCGTTATGCCATCTGCAAATTTGATCGCCATGCTTGCTGATCTCTTTTCCAGATCATTTCAGTGCAGTAGATGTTACCAGATGCCAGTTCCAGTGCAGATCCCGAGACATTCCACTATTTACGGGTCTCCTGTGAGAAAACTGGCCATTTAGTCCTATTGTGTTCCTGTTTTTGATCCATTTCCCATTCTATTATAGCACATCATCTCCTTCCTCAGGAGAAGTTCATAAGGGGCTTTGTCAAATACCTTCTAAAACATCCAGATACATATCATTTGACTTACTCACATGTTTATTAACCCTTTGAAAAGACAGCTTGGTGTGCTGCTTTTCAGAACAAGTTCTATCATTTAACTGGCACTGAACTCAGATTCATTGGTCTGTAGTTTCCAAGATCGCCTTTGAAGCTCTTTAAAAAAACAAAACAAAAAAAAAAACAATTAGTGTTACATTAGTAACTCTTCAATCTTTAGAGATCATTAATACTAATGTTATGATTGAGCCTTGCTGATATTATGAATGATCACTATTAGACAAAAATTAGCTAGGTTAAGACACTTTGGGGCTTGTTTACAAAGCCGCGGTAGCGGTTTGCGATCGTAATCGGAGCCGCGGCCCCATTGATTTCAGTGGGGCCGCGGCTGCGATCGCGATCGCGAACCACTACCGCGGCTTTGTAAACAAGCCCCTTTGATTTGGTTTTCTGCACTATGTTATCAGAGCGCAGCTTGCCCATTTGGCGGGAACACTGCCCATCTGGGCCAAGGCCCCTGCTGGGGATCGTGAGAAGTGTTGCTGGATGGCACAGTCCGGGGCTTAGTGTTCCAGGGTCCTGGAAGGGTTGATAGCGGCAGTCAGGCCTCCCTGTCTTTGCTATGACGGTCACCTAGGTTCAAGCATCCTGTGTTTTGGGTGACAGGAGTGGGACACCTGGACATGTGGTGCTGGATGTTGGATAGGCTCATACTTCTTAGGTGCACTCTCCTTGAGTGCATCTGCATGTCCGTGTTCCGTCTGTGATCTCATGCTCAGGTGATTGTTGCAGCAATGACAGAGATCGCTTGGGATATCGTGAGCGGGGTTGTCATGGTGTTGCATGGGGTTGCCAATGCAAGACGGGGCCATCCTGAGGAGTTTGGGCCTCAGTCATCAGCTTTCCCTTCGATGGCCCGGCTGTCCAAGAGGCACCCCTCCAGATCCGCCGGTCCAGTTCTTCTCTGCCTCTTCTCAATGTGGGCAGGGGGGCTGGCAGATCTGGAAATTCACGTCCACTGCACGTTCTACTGTTTTACCTCTGTCTTGGGGTTCTGAGGTCATATATTCCCAATCATTTGTTTGGTGGGGTGCTGCTGTCTGTTGTGCAAGACAAGGTGGTCAACAGTCGGAGGCTGTCGTCTATTCCCCTTACCCCTGAAGGTGCTCACAATTTAAGTTTTTTGTACCTGCGGAGGTGTATGTTGTTAAAGGCTAGCAGGCGCACCTGTGGGACCAGAATCCTCGGTTCTTCCGACCTTCCGTTGAGGTGCGCGTGTGGGGTTTACTCCCTTGGTCGGCTAGCAACTTGCTTCACCCATTGGGCCTTCCCTTTCCTCAAGGCATCGTTGCGTCCCACTTCTTCGTGGGGGCTCGCCGCAGGGCCTGGAGTTATGCTCAGCCGGTTCCAGCCAGGGCTGAGTCCTTGGGGGGAGGCTCCGATCCTAACGATACAGGGAGTGCTGGGATCCGTTCAACCAGGTTCCTTCGGGCCCAGCGTACGTCGTCTTTTGCTGGCCGGTTTAGGTCTTCGGGTCGTGGCGGTGCTCCGAGAAGACCAGTAGGCTGCACAGTGCTTGTCTTGGAGCAAGCGTGGGATATCTGTAGGTTCATATTCAAAGCCGTCCGGTTACATGTCCCTCCATTGTGGAATGCTGTACTAGTAGGCATACTTCATATGCTGGGCTTACAAGTTGGCTTCCACGCTGCTCGGCATCAGCCAAGGTGACTGCCGGTTTAGGCTGTGGAGTCAGCCTGGAGGAGGGGCCTTGCGTTCTCTGGACAATGCCCTGTTCGGTTGTGTGCCTTGTGGCCCTTATGGAGTTGTAAAAAGGAAAAAAAAAAAAAAAAAGAATAATCAAACAGGAAAGCCTTCCTAATTGTCCCCACTTCTTTTTTATAAGGTTCTGTCCCTTTCTTCCGGGAGCTTGGCCAGAGCATGGTTAGACTCAGCTACATTTTGGGGATCCTTTAGGTACAAGGCGTTTTAGTGTACGCAGCACGCCCAGTGTTCCATCGTCTGACTGGAACGGTACGCGGTACGTCAGCCGTGGCAGGCGTTCACGGACACGGTAGCGGATCGAGCGCTGTAGGTGCTGTCTGAGATCTCCGGGATGGTGGCCTATTTTGATCGGCAGGGTGGAGTCGGTCGGGTGGTCAGGGTGGCCCGAGCGAAGGGACAGCGTGCGCGGTTGAAGCCTTGGCGTCCTGTGTTTCGGTGGGGACACTGTGGTGGCGAATGTCCTTAGCGGGGTCCGAGTGTTTGCCGGAGGAGTGAGATTGCATCAGGCGGTGTGCGCGCCGCGTGTGCTCAGATGCGGTCAGCCCATGTTGGACCTCATGGCGAGCTGTCAGTCTGCGGCGACGGGTCGATGTTTAGCAGAGGACATATGAGGCTACTGGATAGCGTCGACGCATTGGTACGGGGCCGTGGCCCGGTCCATTCTATGCCTTTCAGAGGTCATAGTGAAAATGGCCGACTGGGTCTGGTTGCTAAGATATGTGCTCTTCATTAGTCAGTGGGGACCATTACCAGTGTATTCTGCAACATTTGCGTGAGCTTGCATAATCTTTACTTGCAACCAATCGAAATAACTGTCCAAAACCAGTTGATGCAGTCACTACTTAAATTTGCCTCGCTTGACAGTAAAAAAAAAAAAAAAAAAGACATTTATTTTATACCGATAGGTCACTCACAGCATATTTGGCGATTCCTCGTCCTGGTGTTAATCATGCAGATAATTCCTGCTCTAGTTGTGGTGATGTGACTTTTACATCACAAAAATGGCATATGACTGTGGCGGTTCAGAAAGCCTACAATTTATATTTTGGCTGCAGAATAAAAGATCAGGATAAAGCTAGGCGCCACACATATGCTGCAATACATGTGTAGCAGATCTCAGGCTGTGGATGGATGGGAAAAGACCATCAAAGTCTTTTGCGGTTCCAATGATCTGGAGAGGGCCCATGGATCACGTCGGCGATTGCTACTTCTGCATGGTTCCTCCAATTCCGGAGGGCATATCCAGGTGATGTAAGCGGTTGGCCTACTGGCATTGCGTCGTGGGCGTGGCTACCAGAGTCTCCTTTCTTTTTTGTCACACCATGTAAGACTCCACATCTTCTGAAACAACGCTGGACTCTGGGGCACTTGACACCCTCTTATATGCCCTTGGTGGATCACGCTTGGTTTATTGCAACTCATTGCTTAGCTGCATTCCACATTCTCAATTAAAAAGACTCCAACTGGTCCAGGACATAGCTGTAGAGCTACTTTGTGTTGCAAAGAATAAAGCCCTTAAGAGGTGTGACAAATAGGGTGTTTGACGCTGGTGGTTTTTCCATTTCCCTCATTTTGCTTCCCACCTCTGTCTGGATGGACCTCGGTTCCGTTCTCCCTCGTGGAATCCGGCTGTGCCTGTCTAGTTGTCGGTTTGGGACTTACGCAAGAACGCTTTGCTTGTAACCTGCGTTCCTTGGACCTTAGGTGAGGTTCCGTCGCTTTCTGGGAGGTCTCTTCGCTGCCTGTCCCTCCGTGGAGGCGGGTTCTGCGGGAGAGCAGCGGTTGCTAACACTTGACACCCTGGTGGGGTCGAGAGCCAAGGGGGAGCTCAAGCGGATTTTTCAGGCGGAGCTCCGGTAGCCTTCTCAGTAGGTCTGTTTCTAGGGCGTTCAGTGTGTTTGCGATGGCGAGTTTGTCTTTCTGAAGCACTAGTGCTGCTTGGGGCGGAGTTCTGTGCTGTTTTCACCAGTGAAGAGGATCCAAGTGGGCTCTCGGTCGTGTCTTCCTGGTTGGCTTACCGCCTGTTGACGTGAGGAGCGGGCTGGGGTCGGTGCCTGCTCTGTTCGTTTAGGGGCCGAGCCGACTGGATAGGTCCCTCCCAATGATTACTGCTCTGGTACATCCCAGTGGTGGAGGACTGAACTGTAGGACCGATAAGGAAATGGAAATTACACTTACCTGGTAATTGATGTTCCTTGAGGGAGTACAGTTCAGTCCTCATTCCCGCCCGGGGATGGATGTTTCAGACGCGAGGCGTCAGTTCAGAGTATGCTTTCGGATCCTAGAGTCGGCAACGGGCTCTGATTGGCAGGTAATCGCGAGAGCAACCTTTTCTGCCTATACTCTTCCTTAGTTCTCCTTCCTTCTAGCTCTCTGTCTTCCGCTGTTTGGTGCGCAGGGGGACAGGGGCACGGAGGAGGGTGTTTTCGGCCTTTCTTTTTGGGGCCCTGTGATTTTAAAGTTGAAGTTTGAGCATAGCTCTGTATTTAGTACAATAACTGGTTGTTTGCTCCTTTGAGTCTGCTTTGACAGTAGGTCACTGGGGGATCATGGGAGAAGACCAGCAGGATATACCCGGTGATGTCACAAGTTTGACTTGTCCAGTCTCCATGTTGCAGGAGGAGGTGCACTACCCAATGGTGGAGGACTGAACTGTACTCCCTCAAGGAACATCAATTACCAGGTAAGTGTAATTTCCATATTAAATCCTTAGGTTAGGCTAACGAGACTTACAAAGCCTTCTCTGGCGGGGGGAGGGTTGGGATGAATTGAACACTGCTTGGGTTCTTTATATTAAGCTCATTGTATGGGAGTGTGTATTATGAAGAAAGCTGTACTGAGCATACTATGCTATTGGTTTTGTTAATGGATCCAATAAAATTTCAAATTTGAAAAACAAAGCATACAATGTACATCTGGCCTCTAGATGTTTGACCTGCTTCCGTTTGTATATTGATTGAAAGATGCAGAGGGTTGGATCTTTATGACGTTGAGTTGTATCTATTCTTGTGGACAAACAGGAAAGAAGTCCTCACTTATGGGTGACATCATCTAACAGAGCCCATGTGGGAATACTCCCCAGCTATTAATAGAAGCCTTTGGGAGGTCCCACCACGCATGCACACCATGCTGCCGCTGCGGTGCCTTTTTATCCCAGTCTTCATTTTTCCGTGGCGGCCAGTGGGCTCATTGGGGACTTTGCCTTCATGGAACTTCCATTTTTTTCTTTCCTGCCTGCCTATCATGGCATTTCTTCTTTTTTCCTTTTGTCAGCATCATTCATTTTAAGTTTCCTTTCCTTTCTTTTTCTGTGGCACCTCTGCTCCCTTAGGTGCTGGTGCTCCAACCCTGGGACTTACTGTTGTGTGTTTTTTTCAAGATCAAGCCATTTGATTTTGCCGCAGCTATTTTTCAAACCGATTTGTCCCAAACACTGGCCAGTTGGTTTAAAAAAGTGTTCCCAGTGCTCAAAGACTATGTCCTCCACAGATTCACACATTTGGTGCCTTCATTGCCTGGGACCCAATCAGCCCTTTTCTTGTAATTTGTGTTTGCAGATGATGAAAAGAGATCTTAAAGGTCAAGAGAAACAGCGCAAATCACTTTTTGGCACTCAGAAGTCCAATCCATCATCATCGGCATCCGCAGCACCAGTCTCAATGGCTTCAAAGGCTGCATCGGATGCTGGTAGTGAATCGACATCAAGGAGTTCTCGAGCCCACTTGGAGCCGGTGTCCCGGAGCATCAGCCATCAATCTAAAGAAATTGGAACAGTATCATTCCCTAATGGCTCACAGCAAGAACTGCTCAAAATTCATGGTCCAGGCAACCTGTGATATATTCGAAACGACATTGAGGCGCATGTCCGAGCCGGCCTCCTATTGCAAGAGGTACAAAGGAGGGGGCCAGAAAAAAGACCTATTACTCTCATAGGTGTAGGTAGTTTCCTGGGTCCCAAAATTTCCAACCACAACCACAGTGGGAGAAGCCTCAGAAGCCCCAGCCTGTTCCTCTGTCAAAGTTTGGGGCAGGGTTTTGACTGGTTCCTTCAGAGCATAGCCACTCTACTAGTAACCGCAGTGGAAAACTCTCCTGTTGGGGGAAGGCTCACTTTTTGTCCAAAGGTGACCCCTCATGACCTCAGGCATTTGGGTTCTGCAAATCGTCCAAAGCAGTTACAAATTACATAAATTCGAGGGTGTGTCGCAACGACCATTTTCATCAAGAAGTGCTTCAGAGAGAAATCATCACCCTCTTGGGGGATCTTGTGATCGAGTCCGTGCCACCAGAGCAAAGGGTAGTGAATATTTTATTCCAGGTATTTCCTGATCCCAGGAAAACAGGGGGTTGCCATCCCATCCTGTACCTAAGAGTTCTCAATTCCTGCCACCTGCAGTTTTTGACCTGAAAGGTTGTTTTTGGTAGCAGTCGTTTCAGCATGCATAGTGAGGAAGCTTCAGGCTCTCATAGTTCATCCACCTTTCACCAAATTCCATAGTAATAGTGATCCTCCGTACTCATCCTAAATTCCTTCGAAAAGTTGTATCGGACTTCCATCTTAATCAGTCAGTTGTTCTACCAACATTTTTCCAAAAACCTCATGCCCACAAGGGAGAAGCTGCATTGCATGTTGGACTGCAAACAAGCTTTAGCCTTCTATTTGGAGTGGACAAAAGCCCATAGAAAGTCCATCTAGCTTTTTGTTTCTTTTACCCTAACAAGCTAGGGGCTACCGTCTCCAAATGCAGTCTGCTAGTCAAATTGAAAGTGGGCATCGCTCATGCTTGTGCCATGTCGGAACCATGGCTGCATAGGTGGCTGGCTCGCGCTCAGTCTGCATGGAAGAGATCCGCGGGGCTGCAGCATGGTCTTCTATTCACATCTTACTACTGTCTAGAAGAGGTTTCCTGACGCCACAGCAGCTTTGGCCAGTCAGTACTTCAGAATCTGGTTTGGGATTAGAATCCAACTCCATCCCCCACTAGGCCCATTCTTTTCTGTTCAAGCTACCTTAAATAAAAAAGTAAAAGGGAATAATAACTTGTTTTGCACATAGTTATGTATTTCAGAATACGAAGGCCTGTTGCCAGAAAGCAGACAGACTTAGTGGCCCCTGTTGGGCTTGTCTGCATTCTCATTGGCTTTCGGAAGCCTGTAGCTAGTGAGTCCCATATATGAAGACTTCATTCCTGCTTATCCACGGAGAAAAGGTAGTTACTCACCTGTAGCAGGTGTTCTCCGTGAACAGCAGGAATAAGTTCTCACAGCCCTCCCACCTTCCCTGAAAGTTGTATTCTACTATAACTATAGTACCAGACTGAGGTAAAATGGCACTGCGGTAGCAGGCAGTAGGTGGCGTGCATGCGTGGTGGGATCTCCCAAAGGCTTCCATTAGTAGCTGGGGAGTGTTCCAGCATGAGCTCCATCAGATTGCATCGCCCATATGTGAGGATTTATTCCTGCTGTCCAAGGAGAACACCTGCTACAGGTGAGTAACTACCTTTCCATATTGTCCTATTAGACCCGACAAGTGGGTTTTATTCCCCAGAAGATTGGTAGAGACAAAGAAGCAGTGAAAAGCCCAGGTTTCAATGACATTTGTGGAACCTTTGTCTTTTGGGGAAACTGCTAGGTACGTATGACCTAGATTCGCCACTGTTGGAAACAGGATACTGGGCTTGATGGACCTTGGTCTGACTCAGTATGGCATATCTTATGTTCTTATAATCAAACTCTGGAATTTGTTACCGGAGGATGTAGTAAAGGCTGTTAGTGTAGCTGGGTTTAAAAAAGGTTTGGATAAGTTCCTGGAGGAAAGGTCCATAAACCATTATTAAGAAGGGACCCAGGATATCAATGCTTGACCCAGTACAAGCATTGTGGAACCTGTGTCTTTTGGGGAAACTGCTAGGTACGTATGACTTAGATTGGCCACTGTTGGAAATAGGATACTGGGCTTGCTATGCCTCTGTTCACCTCAACCACCAGAGGTCTCTTCAGTATTTGTCTCCAGCAGCTGGTGGATGGATTTTCTCCTATCTGAAGATTGAGAGGAAAAGACTGATTACGCTCGTGAATGACCACTTTGAGGGTGACTCTCTCACTTAAGTGTGATGTGGGAGGCTCCACTAAACTGTGGTCTTTTTGGTAGCCATAGTAGGAGGTAAAATTTGGTTCTGCCCCACATGCTTATGATAAGATCTTTTTGAGAAGCCCGAAATTGGAAGGATTTGGAAAGATCTGAAAGTGTGCAGCAGCCTCACACAAACTCAGTGCCCCCTTCTTCTGTTCCTCCCTGCTCTCTCCTGAAGATTGCTGAAAGCTCCCCGAGGGATCTGCTTCCCAGCAACCTTAAATGCAGTGCTGCAAAAGCCATTGCGACAGTATCAGGAGAGTAGAGCTGAGCCTGACATGGATTGTCTGCCTGTGGCTTTCAGGGTGTGAGTAACAAGGCTTGAACTTGTCATTGTCATTGTTGGGGGCTCACGATTCAGTTTGTGTGGGATGCAATTCGGGGTAGACTGCTGATGACCGTTTGTGCAATGTGGGGGTTTCTTGCTGTTTTCTCCATGCATTAGTAGCGTTTTCACCTATTGTGCACCTGGCAGTAGCATGGTCTGTGCATGCGTTCCGCCCAAGCAGCTCCAATGTGCATTCCTACCCTAGTGCCTCAACCTTTCTGAGCACTGTTGTGATACTTGCCTTAACTCTGTTTTTGGTCTCTGGCAAACAAGGTGCCTCTTCTCTGGATTCTGGACTCTGCTCTTCTTGCATGACAGTTTCTAATTATCCGTGGAGAGGGCCACCTCCCCCTTTCTCAGCTAGGGGATGCAGTTAGTTCAGCCTTGCCTGCTTCAGGGCAGGAGGTGACGGATGGCAGTATGGGTAAGTTATCCAGCTGACTGGAGGGTCTGGCGACCGTGCTGTGAGCCACTCCTCATCCTCTAGGGGGTCTGCGGTGACACTCCTGGTGTTATTTATTTATTTACATTCTCGTGTATACCGCGCTATTCTGCATCAGTGCGGTTTACATTGAACAGGGCATTATAACTTGGAGAGAACTATTTTACAGGGAACATGGGCTATGGAGGGTTAAGTGGCTTGCCCAAGACCACAAGGAGCACCTGTGGGACTAGAAACCCCAGTCCTTCCGGCCCAAGGTTGCTGTCCTCTAGTGGGATTTGAACCCCCGACCTTCCGGCCTGAAGTACCTTGCCCCAACCACTAGGCCACTCCTCCACTCCATGTTGGGGGGTCATTTCCTAGAGGAGAGCTTCTGGACTCTGGATTATCCTCTCCAGAATTATTTTCTTTTTTGCAGGAGGGCTGGTCCTTCTGGTGTGGAAATTCGGACCCTGCAGTCTCATGCGGGGTAGGCGGAGAGTGGAAGGCCCTGTTTGATTGCATTTGGCTAAGACCCCTGGTGTGGGGCACTCCCTGGAGATAGAGAACAAGTGTCCGAGATTTTGACTATGACTTGGATTCAGATGGCTCCGGACTGGGCTCTGTCATGGATGAAGAAATACTCTTGCCTTCAGAAGATTGTGAAGAGGCCGGTGTGATCTGCCTATTTTTGGAAGGAGTAGCTGGCGGCATTGATCGCAAGAGTCTCATCCGCTTTGACCTTGATGGATGCTTCTGGCACGGAGCAGGAGCCGAAGGTACACCTGCTCCTTCAAGGGGTGCGGAAATCTGTTCCCAGATGTGATTAAAGATATGATCCAGTCAGAGTGGGACTCTGCCGACTCCCTGCCTAAGGGGCTACGGGTGTGTAAGAAGATCTATGCTGTCCTGGAGAAAGAGTGCATTGAGTGGTTTGGTATTCCCAAGGTGGATGTGCAGATCACAGCGGTTACCAGGCAGAGCACCATTCTTTTGGAAGGCAGATTGGCCTTAAAGGATTTTCTGGACCATAAGGTGGATGCGTTGTTGAAGAGCCAGTTCACCATGGCAGCTGCTATTCTGCAGCTGACAGTCTGTGCCAGCCTGACGTCTTAAGCCTTGCTTCAATGAATTCAGTCTCTTCAGCCAGATGATACTACCCCACTTTTGGAGTCAGCTACGGCCTTGTTTTCTGATGCCATGTATGACCTTGTACATTTGATGGTCAGGGATGGTGCCCTGACAATGGTGTCACGGCATTGGATTTGGCTCCTACACTGGGCAGCAGACTCATTTCCATAGCATGGTTGGCCTAGCTGGATTTCAAAGGGCAACTTCCTTTTGAAGCTGATTTGGAGAAGCTGGTGAATGAAGTGGGTGAGATGAAATCTTACTGCCTTCTGTAAGACAAGTCCAGGGGGTCTGTTAAGTGGGCTGGTGCCTCTTTCTCGTCAGCCTCTGCCTTTCTACCAAGGGTGAGCTGGCCAGATCCCGATGTTCTCAAGACTTTCTTTGTCACAGACCTGGAAAACCTTTCTTTCCTTCTGCTTCCAGGCTTTTTGCTCATTCTCAGTCCTTTTGTGGAGTGTGTGGGCCCAGGGACTCGGTCCTCTCCAGAGGAGGACCCTCCTGAGCTGTGCAATGAAGGTTTGGGGGCCCATTCCCTCATTCCTCCGATTGGAGGCAGGCTTCGCCTTTTTCTTCAGGAATGGGCCCAGGTTACTAAGAATCGCTGGGTGCTAAACACCATTCAGCTTGGCTATGTCCTGGAATGCAAACAGCCTATTCTAGGTGACTTTTTCATCTCCCCTTCTGGATCTGTGATCAACCGTGCAACTGTGCGGGTCACCTTAGACAAGTTGCTGAGCTGAAAGGCGGTGGTGCCCGTCCCCCTTGGATGAGCAGAACAAGGGCAGATATTCCATTTGTTTCATGGTGCCCAAAAAGGATTGTTCCTTCCGGCCCATTCTGGACCTCAAGGCGGGTCAAAGAGCATTTGCACGTCCTGCGCTTCTGGATAGAAACCTTGTGCTCTCTGATGCAAGCAGTGCGCCATGGGGAGTTCTTGGCTTTTCTGGATCTGGCTGAGGCGTATTTTCATATTCTGATCCAGGTGAATCAGCAAAGGTACTGTATCTGCATTTTGCCATGCTTGACTTTCACTATCAGTTCGCCGCCCTCTTTTTCAGTCTATCCACCATCCCAAGGACATTCTCCAAGGTCATGGTGGTGGTGGTGGTGGTGGTGGTGGCGGTGGCGGTTGCTCCTGTGGCGCTGAGGGATCTGTGTCCTTCCATATCTGGATGACTGGCTCATCTAGATCTGTCTCCTTTCAGAAGCATCTCAGGTGGCATCCCGAGTGGTGGTCTTTTTTGGAAAGCCTCAGCTGGGTGATCAGTCAAGAAAAGAGTCAGCTGTTGCCTTCCCACTACCTGGAATTTCTAGGAACACATTTCAACATTCGAGTGGGCACAGATTTCCTGCCAGAGGGGAAAGTCAAAAAACTGTTGGATTGCCTGGCGCTGTTCTGTGCGCAGCGGGCTCCCAGTCTGAAATTATCTTCAGTTCCTTGGATTGATGCAGCAATCATAAAGATGGTGCCTTGGGCGCATGCTCACATGCGACCACTCCAGCGATCCTTGCTGGATCGGTGGTCCCCGAGTTCTCAGGAGTTCATGTGCAGGCTTCTGCTCCCATTGATGGTGCAGTCCAGCCTGTGGTGGTGATGGCAGCGGCCCTGTCCATCTGAGGAAGGGCGTGTCACTAGATGATTTCTCCTGGATCCTCCTGACGAGTGATGACAGTCTCTCATGTTGGGGAGCACATTGCTAAGACCATACAGCCCAGGGCTGTTGGAACCACAGGAAAGCAGTGTGGCCCATCAACCACCTCAAGGCGAGGGCCATCAGGTTGGTTCTAATGCGTCTGTGGGCCCTTGTCAAGGGCCAGGTAGTTTGAGTGTTTTCAGACAGTGCCACAGTAGTGGCTCATGTCAATCGGCAAGACGGCACGAGGAGTGCTGGGGTTGTTCTGGAGATGGCTCTCCTGTTTGCCTGGGCGGAGAAGAACCTCCTAGTCTTGTTGGTTCAACACATTGCCAGGGTGGACAGTGTGGAAGTGGACTTCCTCAGCTGGCACTCTCTGGATCCTGGAGAGTGGGAATTCAGTCAGGAGGCATTTCAGTTGATTCTGTACCGCTGCCCCAAAATGGATCTGATAGCCACCCGCTCCAAAGCCAAAGTTTGCCGCTTCTTCAGTTGTCTTGAAACTGGGTCCGAGGGTGTCATCACCCTGGCCCAGCCTTGGCCAAGTCAGCATCTGCTGTACGTTTCCTCTGTGGCCCTTGGAGGGGCGTGTGATTTGGCATGTAGAATGCCATCTGGGCAGGATTATCCTGGTTGCACCTGATTGGCTGAGGAGAGCATGGTTTGGAGACCTGATGCGGCTCCTGCAGGTGCCTCCTGTTCAGTTACTTCCATCTCGGGGGCTATTGTGTTTCCCTTATTTACAACTTGTCTCTGAAAGGAGATGGCTAGCACATAAGGGCTATTCTCTGGCGATGGTCTCCACTGTACTCAGAGCTCAGAGGTGGTTTACCAAGCTAGCATATGTGTGAGTCTGGTGCCTCTTTGAGTGATGGTGCGGTGCTCGGCAGTTGGCTCCTGAGGCAGCCAAGGTGCCATCTCTGTTGGTTTGGTGTATTTTTTTCTACAGGATGGCCCGGAGAAGGGCTTTTCCCTTAGCTCGCTGAAAGTTCAGGTGGTGGCTTTGGCATGCTTTTGAGGTCCAGTGACTGGTAAGTCTCTCTAGCCTTGCCCTGGATGTCTCGTGCTTTCTCCAGGGGGTTTGGTGTCTGCGTCCATCCCTCCAGTCTGTGATCCCTTCCTGGGATCTGTGTCTGGTGCTCAGGGCCCTGATGCCGGTGCACCTTAAGCCATTGAAGCGTGCTACTTTTGAAGGATTGATGCTCAAGACGGTCTTCTTGGTCACAGTTCCTTATCTGTCTTTTTCAAGAGAGGCCATTTCCATTCAGCCTGTGCCTGTCTTCTTACCTAAGATGATTTCTCCCTTTCATATGAACTGGGTGGTCTGCCTGCCCTTCTCCTGCAAGAAGCCGTGTCGGGGGAAGGATAAGGATCTTCGATGTGTCTGGAGGCTGCTTCTCCAGTACCTGGAGGTTACAAATTCTTTTTGTAAGTCTGACCATCTTTTTGTGCTGTTTGCTGGCCCATGCAAGGGTGACACAACGGCTAAGATGACTTTGGGGCAGTGGATTAAAGAGGCCATTACCTCAACATCTCTGTTGATGAACCAGCCGGTTCCGGAGGGTTTGCGTCCCCATTTTACCTGAGCAAAGGGCGTCCATGTAGGTGAAGCAGAGCTCGGTAGCCCCTGCAGATATTTGTCAGACGGCAGCGTGGGCATCACTTTCCACTTTTGTCAAATATTGCTGCTTGGATGTCCACACGTGGGCAAGACACTACCTTTTGGCTTGAGGGTTTTGCGAGCTGCTGTCTTCTTCCTGCCCAGTAGAGTCGAAGCTTTGGTACGTTCCACTTGTGTGTACTGATCTAGCAGGACAATATGGAAGGTGACATTTTATTTACCAGTTAATGTCCTTTCCTTTCCTTGAGTCCTGCTAGACCAGTTCAAGGCCCACCCTTGCAGCTATATTTGCTCTATTCTTCTGCTGTGTTACTCTTGGCTCACTATGATTTCTATACTTGGCTCTGCGGGTTCATCTTCTGCTGACAGCCTTCTGTTTATGCTTTTCTGTACATTGCTCTCTGCTATTTATTACTCCTTGTTGCCCACGATTGAGATTGTTTGAGGCTTGCCATGTTTCTCCCACATGCTTTGGTACGCGTATTGAAGAGACCTCTGGTGACTGAGGTGAATAGAGGTGGAGTGATGTCATTGAAACCTGGGCTTTTCATTGATTCTATGTCTCCACCAGTCTGCTGGTAGGGGAATACAACCCACTTGACTGGTCTAGCAAGACTCGAGGAAAGGGCATTAACTGGTAAGTAAAATGTCACCTTTCCGGTGTACTTGTGGTTTAAGATGGCAGTGTTTTCAGGATGGGAGTAGTTTGGGTCTTTTATACTGTAGTATAATCTTACGTGTTTTATGAGTTATATTTGGATTGTACGCAGGAAGCAATATCAAATCTGTGGTATTATAAAAGTGAGCTAAATAAATACATAAATATATAATTGTCATCATTTCTGTCAGAAAATATGGAGGTTGTGACTATTTATTTTATTTAATTTTTCTCCAGTGGAAAAGAAATTCTAGATCTGTCAAAGGGCATATGCCAGTATTGAAAGCGAGTAATTTCTGCGCTGTAGAAAAGAGAGAAATCCCCTCCCCCCTTAACCTTTTAATGAAATAATCTAATTAATTGAGCAATACCAGAAAATACTGTCTAGGTTTTTAATTTGCCTTTTTTCTTTTAACAGAGTTAGCTGAAACACCAGTGAATCCCACTGTGATTAACATTAAGACTGATGGACAGGAGCAGGGTGACTTCTTCAGGAAATTCCACAGCATCGCGCTGAAGCAGAGACCGGAAACGGTGGCCCACCTGCTGCAGGATAACATGCCAAGATGTAAGAACTTTCTATGCCAAATGGCAACAGTTTCTTTCCACCTGTGTCAAGTGACTGTTTCTGTCTATTACCCACATACTGAGCAACAGAAATCCATTAATGGGTAGCAGCCATAAAGCATAGTTTTGGGCAAAATGTTATCAATATTTGTCCAGGAGGCCATCCAGCTTCAAAGTGTGAGATCCATCTTCCTGCACACATAACCAGCATCCTCCCTGGGCTGACCTTGTGCTATCCCACACTCATTTAACATCAGGCGATGCTGGAGAACGTGGACTGTTTGACTTGGGATTTTAACTGTCTGATAATGAAACATTACACATTTTCATACTCTGTTCCAGTATGCCACAGGGAGGAGCAGTGTTTTCTCTAGTGTACAACAGATGCGAGTAATATCCTGGTTGGCACAGTGCCTGCAGATAATGGCAAACTAGCATGAGTAGGCATCTTTCATACTCTGCAGCGTTAGAAACCGGTACTGCATCCTGGTTCTCTGCCCCAGAGCATTGCTGCTTGCAAGCACTACCAGTCTGTAACGCTGCAGAGTATGAAGGGTGCCTACTCATGCTACAGTTTGCCATTATCAGCAGACATTCTGCCAACAGGGATATTACTCTTACACTTGCATATGATTTCTAATTCTCGTCACATCCATAGGGCCCTAAGCTTCCAGAGCGTTTCTCACTTTACAGATGAACACTACAGCTTTCATGTTGCTGAGTTTTTCATGCATTTGATATTTCCATATTGTGTTTTCATGTATTTGGTATTTCCATTTTGTCCTACTAACCAGTCCAGGCAAATGGGTTGTGTTCCCCTACCAGCAGATTGGTGGAGACAAAGAATCAGTGAAAAGCCCAGGTTTCAATGACATCACTCCCATGCCGCTATCCGCCTCAGCCACCAGAAGTCTCTTCAGTATTTTTGTCTCCAGCAGATGGTGGATGGATTTTCCCTTCTGAAGAACTGAGAGGAAAAGATTGATTTAAAAGCTCAAGGTGACTCTCTCTCTTGAGTGTGACATGGTAGGCTCTACTAGACTATGGTCTTTTTGGTGGTGGTAGGAGAAGAGAAAATTGGTTCAGCTCTACACTCTTACCCTGATAAGGGCCTGTTGAGCAGCCAGAAAAATGGAAGGATTTGGAAGAGTTCAGCAGCCTCAGTGCCCCCTCCCTTCTCTGTTCCCCCTGTGCTCTCCCAAAGTTTGTAGAAGGCTCTCGGAGGAATCTGCCTGCCAGCCGCCTTAACACATGCTGCAATTGCACTTGCCTTAACTCTGTGTCTTCTTCCAGGAAATGTTGTTTGACCTGTAGCAAGCGAAGTACACCACCTGGGCTCTGCTGTTCTTGCACAGCAGGTTTGGTCATCTGGTTTGGCAATTCAGATCCTATGACCTCTGGGTTCCACCGAGTGCAGTCTCCTGAGGGGCAGGCTGAGATTGGAAACCCTATTTGATTGCCTATGGATAAATATTCCCGGTGATGGTTCCCCCTGGAGATGGGAACCAATTGTGACTTTGATTTGGATGTCTCGGTTTTGAGCTCTGATGTGGATGAAGAAGTACTTTCGCCTTCAGAGGATTGTGAAGAGGCCGGAGTTGTCCACCTGTTCTGACCAGAGGAACTGGTTGCCGGGATCTCATTTACCTTGAGCTTGCAGTTGCTCCAGGCACAGAGCAGGAGCCGAATGTGCATCTACTCCTTCAAGGGGTGCCAAAATCCACTACTGTCTTCCTGTTCCCAGAGGTGCTAAAGGGCATGATCCAGTCAGAATAGGATTCTCCCAACTCCCTCCTAAGGGGCTAAGGGTGTATAAGAAGTTGTACACTCTCATGGAGAAGGTGAATGCCAGGTCACGGTGCTTACCAGACAGAACACCATTCCTGTGAAAGGCAGATCGGCCTTAAAGGAGAGTCTGGTCTGAAAGGTGGATTCGTTGTTGGAGAACCAGTTTGCCACAGTGTCTGCTATTCTTCAATTGGCGGTATGTGCAAGTCTGTCTCGAGCCCTACTCCAGTGGATTCATAATTGAAGACATGCGCAGCATTACTAGGAAAGGGGAAGTGCTACTGATAGGAGATTTCACTATGCCAGATGTTGATTGGCACATTCCTGCTGCAGTATCATCTAGAAGTAAGGAGATCCTGGATTCTCTACAGGGAGAACTATTCAGGCAATTGGTAACCGACCCCACACGTGAAGGGGCCATACTGGACTTGGTGCTTACCAATAGTGAAAGTGTTTCTGATGTTGTAGTGGGAGATCATTTTGCATCCAGTGATCACCAGATGGTGTGGTTCAGTATTAGGACTAGGGCTGTTAGAATCCATTCAAAGGCGAGGATCTTAGACTTTAGGAAGACTAACTTTGAGAAAATGGGCCAGTACCTCAGGGAGTCGTTAGTGGGATGGGAACAGGTGAGGGATGTAGAAAAACAGTGGGAAAAACTGAAAGGGGATATTTTAAGGGCATCCAACCTTTTTGTTAAAATGGTAAATAAAGGTAAAAGGAAAAGGAGACTGCTATGGTTTTCAAAAGAAGTAGCTGATAAAGTGAAGAAAGAGGGAGGCCTTCATGAAATACAAGAGATCACAGAGAGAGGAAGACAGGCATCTGTATTTGGAAAAACTTAGAGAAGCTAGCAAAGTAGTCAAGAAGGCAAAGATTCAAAAGGAGGAGGAAATAGCCAATGCAATAAAATGGGGGGATAAGACTTTTTTCAGATATATTAGTGAGAAAGAGGAAGGGCAAAAGTGGTATTGTCAGACTCAAGGGTGCAGGGGAGGAATATGTAGAAGCTGATAAGGATAAAGCGGAATTGCTTAACAAATATTTTTGTTCTGTGTTCACAGATGAAGAACCAGGAGTAGGACCTCAGAAAACACCCACAAATAGGAACAGAAGCAAAGGACATCTTGAACAATTTTCAAAAGACTGTGTTAATGAGAAACTATCTCAACTTAAAGTAGACAAAGCGATGGGACCGGATGGGGTACACCCGAGAATACTGAGGGAACTTGGACATTCTAGCAGCTCCACTGACTGACCTTTTCAATGCCTCGTTGGAGTCGGGAGTGGTGCCAAAGTACTGGAGAGAGGCTCATATGGTGCCTTTACACAAAAGCGGAAGTAAGGATGTGGTTGAAAACTACAGGCCAGTTAGTTTAACTTTGGTGATGAGTAAATTATTGGAAACGCTGCTGAAAGAGAAAATAGTGAGGTTTCTGGAGTCCAGCAGATTACAGGATCCGAGGAAGCATGGATTCACCAGACGCAGGTCTTGTCAGACAAATCTGATTGAGTTCTTTGACTGTGACCAGGGAGTTAGACCGAGGGAGAGCCCTAGATGTGGTGTATTTAGATTTCAGTAAAGCCTTAGACCAGTGATGGCTAACCTTTTTGAGCCCGAGTGCCCAAACTGCCGCACAAAACCAAAGAATTTCCTCAAAGTGCCAGCACGTCATTTGCATAAGTGGTCTTATTTGCATAAATATTTGCATAATGTTACCATACACTAACTTTTAGTAAACATGTCTCTTAATGAGTGTATGGATAAAGAAAGACTAAAAGATTTCTACATTACTATAATCCAGTGCCAACCGCCAGGCACATTAGGAACTACTACAAACGCTGCCCATTTAGAACCCATAGCAAACCCGCCGTATCCTGACAGCATTACCAGGACTCACAAAGCACCATACCCTACCTATCAAAAGGCAACACTGCAAATATTAAACCAATACATTTCAGTGAATACTGGGGAAAGAGAACAAGTGGCAACGTCAAATAGGAATTTCCTCTTGTACCAAACAAAGCGCAGATGTTAATGATGCACATTTCCCAGAGCTGACATATTCCAGTTAATAAATTCAAAATAAAGAGATATCTTTCTACCTTTTGTGCATTTTTTTCAGTTGCAATTGGTCCAGCCATTTTCTTCTGGTTTCTTCATGTTTTCTGCTAACTCTCCATCGTCTGCTGTCCATTTGTCCTTTCTTCTCTCTTCTAGTTTTTTTTCCATTCTCTCTCTCTCTACATCTGCTTTAACATACTAATCTTTCTCCTTTTGCTCTTTCCTCATTCCTATTTCATCCACACAAATTTTACCCCTCCATCCTCAATCCCCAATTACTCTCCCAATACCTGGCCAATTGTAGATTTTTCATCCCTCCTACACAAAATATTTTTCCCCTCTCCATTTTACTCTCCCAGCCCCATCCCATTCTAATCCTCCCCCAACATCAGCTCCCTTCTAGTTCCAGTCTCACCCAGCATCCATTCCCTTCTTCAAGCCCCCCACTTCCCCTCAGCCCATTTCCATTCCAAGCCCCGTCCCCATCAGCTATTTGCAGTTCAAGCCCCCCACTTCCCCTCAGCCCATTTCCATTCCAAGCCCCATCCCCAACAGCTATTTGCAGTTCAAGCCCCCTTCCACTCAGCCCATTTCCAGTCCTAGCAACCCCCCAACCCATTACCAGTCCTAGCCCCCCATAGCCCACTCCCAGTCCTAATCCCCCATCACTCAATTTTTAGTTTAAGCCCCCCCAGCGCCTATCACCACTCCTAACCCCCCCAGCGCCCATCACCACTCCTACCCCCCCAGCCCAGCGCCCATCACCACTCCTAACCCCCCCAGCCAGCCCAGTGCCCATCACCACTCCTAACCCCCCCAGCCCAGTGCCCATCACCACTCCTAACCCCCCCCACCCCAGCCCATCACTACTCCTAACACCCCCCAGCCCAGCCCATCACCACTCCTAACCCCCCCCCCAGCCCAGCCCAGCCCAGCCCATCACCAATCCTAACCCCCCCCCAGCCCAGCCCAGCCCATCACAACTCCTAAGCCCACCCCCTGCCCATCACCACTCCTTACCACCACACCACAGCCCAGCCCAGCCCAGACCATCACCACTCCTAACCACCCCCAGCCCAGCCCAGCCCATCACCACTCCTAACCCCCACCCCCCCAGCCCAGCCCAGCCCAGGGAAAATTAAAAAAAACAACAACCCTGTCTGCTGCCGTTGTCGGGGCCGCCGTGGCAGAATCGAGCGTGCCGCGGGGCCCCCCTGTACCCACCCGGCAGAGCCTGCCCTCCCCGTAGCAGCTCTCTCTTTGGAGCTGCAGTCAGACGCGCCGGCTTGCAGAGCGCGAGGGAAGAGTTCCCTCGCTGCTCTGTTAAGCCCGCGGGGGCTGATGGGAAGTTCCCATCAGCCCCCGCGGGCTTAACAGAGTCGCGAAAGGGAAACTCTTCCCTTCGCGTTCAGCAAGCCGGCGCGTCTGACTGCAGCTCCAAAGAGAGAGCTGCTACGGGGAGGGCAGGATCTGCCGGGTACAGGGGGGCCCCGCGGCACGCTCGATTCTGCCGCGGCGGCCCCGACAACGGCAGCAGACAGGGTTGTTTTTTTTTTTTTTTTAGATTGCGGACCTTTCCGCGTGCCAGCTGCAAGGCCTTCGCGTGCCACAGCTGGCACGCGTGCCATAGGTTCGCCATCGCTGCCTTAGACACTGTTCCTCACAGGCGACTTATAAACAAACTGAGCACCCTAGGGATGGACCCTAAAGTTACTGCTTGGGTTAGAAATTGGTTGGGTGGGAGGTGACAAAGAGTACAAGTAAATGGAGCTCACTCTGAGGAGAAGGATGTTATCAGTGGTGTGCCCCAGGGATCTGTCCTTGGTCCGATTCTTTTTAACATCTTTGTTAGTGATATAGCGGAAGGGCTTTCAGGTAAGGTTTGCCTCTTTGCGGATGATACCAAAATCTACAATAGAGTAGACACCCAGGAAGGTGTAGATAACATGAGGAGGGATCTAGCTAAACTTGAAGAATGGTCTAGAATTTGGCAGCTGGGATTTAATGTTAAAAAATGTAAGGTCATGCATTTGGGCTGCAGCAATCCAAGGGAGCAATATAGTATAGGGGGTGAAGTACTTTTGTCCACTAAAGAAGAGCAGGACCTAGGCGTGGTTGTGTCTGATGATCTTAAAGTAGCTAAACAGGTAGAAAAGGCGACGGCAAAAGCTAGAAGGATGCTTGGGTGCATACGGAGAGGAATGGCTAGCAGAAAAAAGGAGGTGATAATGCCTCTGTATAAGTCTTTGGTGCGACCTCATTTGGAGTATAGTGTGCAATTCTGGAGACTGCACCTTCAAAAGGATGTGAACAGGATGGAGTCGGTGCAGAGGGTGGCTACTAAAATGATTAGTGGTCTTCATTATAAAGCATATGAGGACAGACTGAAGGATCTTAATATGTACACCTTAGAGGAAAGGCGGGATAGAGGTGATATGATTGAGATACCTCCGTGGCATAAATGTTCAGGGAGAGAGCCTCTTTCAATTGAAAGCAAGTTCTGCTACGAGGGGACATGGGATGAGGGTGAAGGGAGATAGATTCAGGAGTGATATGCGGAAATATTTCTTTACGGAAAGAGTAGTGGATCCGTGGAATAGTCTCCCAGTGGAGGTGGTAGAGATAAGGACAGTAACTGAATTCAAAAAAGCATGGGACAAACACAGAGGAACTCTAAAGGTAAAAAGGGGACTGTTGTAGTTGTTGTTATGGAAGGACAGACTAGATAGGCCATGTGGTCTTTTTCTGTCATCATATTTCTATGTTTCTATTCTCTTCTAACAGGTGATACAACCCCTCTCTTGGAGTCAGCTATGGCCTTTCTTGTTGATGCCATGTATGATCTAGTGTGTTTAGTGGCCAGGAATAGTGCCCTGCCAACGGTGAAATGGCATTGGATTTGGTTCCTACACTGGGCGGCAGACACATTTCCAAAGCCCAGTTGACCCAATTGGCTTTTAAAGGGAAGCTTCTTTTTGGGGCATATTTGGAGAAGCTGGTGAAGGACCTGGGTGAGACAAAATCTTACCGCCTTCTGGAAAACAGGTCCAACAGGACACTGAAGTGGGCAGGAGCCCCTTTCCTATCTGTCTGCCTGTTCCCCATAGGTGTGCTGGTCAGACTTCCCAGGATTTCCATCACTGCCAGCTTGGAAAGCCTTTCTACCCTTCTACTTCTGGACTTCATCACTTAGTCCTTTCCTGGAGCACATGAGCCTAGGGACTCTGTCCTCCCCAGAGGAGAGAACCCTCTTGGGCTGCGCAATGAAGTTTTGGGGAAATCCCTGGTTTCTCCTGTTGGGGACAGGCTTCGGGGTCACCAAGGATCGCTGCTTGGGAGACACCATTTATTGTGGCTAAGTTCTGGAATGCAAAGAGCCAATTCCGGATGCCTTTTTCAAGGGAGCAGTGGCCTAGTGGTTGGGGCAAGGTACTTCAGGCCGGAAGGTCGGGGGTTCAAATCCCACTAGAGGACAGCAACCTTGGGCTGTAAGGACTGGAGTTTCTAGTCCCACAGGTGCTCCTTGTGGTCTTGGGCAAGCCACTTAACCCTCCATTGCCCATGTTCCCTGTAAAATAGTTATCTCCAAGTTATAATGCCCTGTTCAACGTAATTTCAGTTTGTTCAATGTAAACCGCATTGATATCATGAAAGGCGATATATAAGAAATGTTAAATAAATGTCACCTTGTGGGTCTGTGATTAAAAGGGCCGTTGTGTGGACTACCTTGGACAAGTTGCTGCTCCTAAAGGCAGTGGTGCCCATTCCCCTGGATGATTGAGGCAAGGGCAAGTCTTCCATCTATTTTGTAGTGCCGAAAAAGGACTGGTCCTTACGGCCGCCTGCACTTTCAGATGGAAATTTTGTGATCTGTGATTCGAGCTGTGCGCTGAGGGGAGTTCCTGGCATTTCTGGATTTGACCAAGGCATATTTTCATTTCTCCAGGAACAAGCAGGAAGTCAGTCCTCACATATGGGTGACGTCGACACCGACAGAGCCCGCGCGGAGCAAATCCCCAGCTTTCAAAGAAAGCCTTTGGGAATTGCTACCACGCATGCGTGGTCCCCTTCCCGCCCAAGGGTGACATCTTCCTCAGTCTCCTTTTTTTCCACGGAGCCCATCAGACGTAGTTTGTATCTGTCCCTGGAAAAGTTGACTTTTTTGGGCCTTTTGGCTTTCTCCAGTTTGCACCGGTACCCTTCCCGCCTCTGGCCTCGCTATCTTGGTATTGGGTCGGTTCCTCTTTTAAGTTTTGATTTTTTCTTTCTTGGGGCGTCTTCGTGCCCATTTTTCCCTTGCTGGCAGCCCGAAGGGTCTTCGGCCTTGCTGTGGTCCTTTCCCCCCATGGCTACCAGCGGGTTCAAAAAGTGCGATTGGTGTGGGGAAAATCATGTCCCTCAACGATATGCATGACTGCTGCCTCCAGTGCCTCTGCCCGGACCACGACCTGGCGGTCTGTGGCCTGTGTAAAAAGATGTCCTCGAAGGCCTTGAGGAGCCACCAGCAGCAGCATGATAAGATTTTTCCTGACTCCCCCATGCCTCCAAGAGCCAGGACCTCGTCCGAGGCCTCCTCGCCTCAGGAGGAGCACTCCAAACCCGAGCATCATCGGGGTTCCTGGGAGAGGGGGGTCTCCCTCGAGGGAACCAAAGAGAAGGAACTAACCCTCGAAGGTAGCGTCTCTGGACGGTTGTGAGTGGCCTTGCTCCTCTCAGGGCTGGTCGCGGAGCCCCGAGCTCCTCCCCGAGGCATCAGAGAGAGTGCCCAGCCAAGGTTCCTCGCAGAGACGCGGTCGCGGATCGGCCTAGGCAAGTACATACTGTCCTTGTCGAGGACTCCCCTCCAGAGGAACCGGCTTCGGGTCTGAGTGTGTCGGCGCCCGAGCCGGGGGCTGCGGAGCCTCCGGGACTGGTATCCAGGATGGCGGCCTTGGAGCGCAGTGTCACTGCCTTCATGGATCAGCAGCAGGCGCTGATTTACGGCACGTCCACTGGGCTCTCGATGTTGAAGTCGACCCCGGAGGCCGAATCGATCCTCGGCCGAGGCAGCTCTCGGCCTCCCGCTCGTCAGGACTGAGGTTGTCACCACCGAGCCTGCAGGCATTGGGGCAGATGGTGACAGGACCCTCGATGCCCGAGGAGCTCCACGAGTCTTCCTTGGAAGCCTCCGCTTGGGAGACTGAGGATGAGGAGTCCCCGGACACTTGTCGTCATCGAGATGTCCCATCTGATTCCCCAGTATATGAACCTCGGAGAAGGTCCCCACCTGAGGATATGGGTTTTCTGGACTTCGTTCGGGATATGTCCAAGGCTTTGGCTTTCCCGATGGAGTCCGAGGAGGATCCTCCAGTACGAGTCTCCTCACTGGGAAGCCCTCACCGTGCCCATTCCTCCTATCCTGGAACGACTTAAGAATATAAGAACATAAGATATGTCATACTGGGTCAGACCAAGGTCCATCAAGCCAGTATCCTGTTTCCAACAGTGGCGAATCTAGGACATAAGTACCTAGCAGTTTCCCCAAAAAACACAGGTTCCTCAATGCTTGTATTGGGTCATGCAGTGATATCCCGTGTCCCTTTTAATAGTGGTTTATGGACCTTTCCTCCAGGAACTTGTCCAAACCTTTTTTAAACCCAGCTACACTAACAGCATGTGGGAGACGCAGGCGACGACGCCAGTAATCAGCAAGCCGCTTGACTCGATGTATTGAGTCCACCGGAGCCCTGGGTTACAAAAATCACAACTGCCGCACAACTCCATGGTTGTGGAGTCGGCAATGTGTCGACTGAAGAGTCAGAGGACGCACTTCTCGGTGCTCCCCGGTAGGGAGGCCCACATCTTGGATGCCCTCAGCAGGAAGTGTTACCAGGGCGCAATGCTGAATTGTTGGATCCAGGCGTACTAGCTGTACATGGGCATGTACAGTACCTGAGAGACCTGGCGAAGGAAATCGCTGGGTTCTCGGCTGGTTTCTCCGAGAAGCCTTTGCAGCGCTTTAAGGGCCTGTTCAAAGCTGTCCATGAATGCTCTAAGTTCATGTCTCGGGTGGCCTATGATGGGTTCGATCGGCGGCATAGGTAGCCGCGGCAGGCATCGGTGCAGTCGTCTGACCTCGAACAATGGGTTCAGGACAAGTTGCTCGATGTCCCATGCTGAGGGGAGAATCTCTTAAGCAAACGCATGACTGACAAGGCCGCCGAGCTTGAGACCGAGTTCATGACGAGGACACGGCTCTCAAAGAAGACCTCTGCCTCTTCCCATAAGAAGGGCTTGGGTAAAAAGCCCTTTTACCCAAGGAAGTCCACTGCTTACTGAAACTACCCCCTTACCAGGCCTCCCCAGCTCCCCAACAGGAACAGCAGGCCAAGGGACAGGGGCATAGTCCGCGTAAGCAGAAGGCCCCCAAACTCCAGGCTCCAGCTCTGCCTCCGGCCCAGCCTGTAGGGGTTTTTTGACTCCTGCAGCATGGCCTCTCTCCCAACCGGAGCTGGGCAGCCCACAGGAGGTCGGCTCGCCTTGTTTGCCCACAGGTGGGGAGCCATCACCACCGATTCATGGGCATTACAGGTGATCAGGGAGGGATACCTCCTCCATCTAGCCCAAGTGCTTCCACACTACTTCACAGGAGAGCCTATCAGGTCTTCTCGAGGACCATACGGTGGAACCTGTGCCCCACACCTCAAGGGCAAGGGGTTCTACTCCAGGTACTTCCTCGTGCCAAAGAGGACAGGGGTGCCTAAGGCCCATCCTCGACCTGCGCACCCTCAACAAATTTCTGGTGAGGGAGAAGTTCAAGATGCTCTCCTTTTGGAATATTGCTGCCTTACCTCTGCCAGGGAGACTGGCTGTGCTCCTTGGACTTAAAGAATGCCTACACACACATCCTAATCTACCCAAGCCACAGGCAATAGCTATGCTTTGTGGTAGGGGGCAATCATTACCAATACAGGGTGCTCCCCTTTTGGCCTTGCTTCAGCCCCCAGAGTATTCACAAAGTGCCTGGTGGTGGTCGCCGCCTTCCTCAGGCTTCAGGGGATCTTTGTCTTCCCCTATCTCGATGACTGGCTCATCAGGAGCACTATGGCCCCTGAGGTGCAGCAGGCCACAACTCGCACCACCCAGGTCCTGCAGCACTTGGGGTTTGTTATCAACTACCCCAAGTCCAGCCTTTGCCCAGCACAAGAACTGGAATTCATTGTGGCAAGGATCAACACCCTTCAGTCGAAAACCTTCCTGCCTGCAGACAGGGCAAGCAGACTCATGGCCCTAGCCAAAGATATAAAGCACTGTCCCTCAGTGCCAGTAAAGCATTTGCTGCGCCTCCTTGGGCACATGGCCTCCACGGTCCATGTCACTCCAAATGCCCACCTCCACATACGAACTGCGCAGTGGTGTCTCAGAGACCAGTGGTCCCAGGCCACGGGACATCTCCAGGACAGGGTCATAACATAAGAACATATAAGAACATAAGATATGCCATACTGGGTCAGACCAAGGTCCATCAAGCCCAGTATTCTGTTTCCAACAGTGGCCAATCTAGGTCATATGTACCTAGCAGTTTCCCCAAGGGACACAGGTTCCACAATGCTTGTATTGATTCAAGCATTGATATCCTGGGTCCCTTCTTAATAATGGTTTATGGACCTTTCCTCCAGGAACTTGTCCAAACCTTTTTTAAACCCAGCTACACTAACAGCCTTTACTACATCTTCCGGTAACAAATTCCAGAGTTTGATTACACGTTGAGTGAAAAAATATTTTCTTGTATTAGTCTTAAATAGTTTACCCTGTAGCTTCATTGCATGTCCCCTAGTCTTTCTATATTCTGATAAGGTAAACAATCGATCTACGTTTACCCGTTCCACTCCGTTCATTAATTTATAGACTTCTATCATATCTCCCCTCAGCCATCTCTTTTCCAGGTTAAACCCTAACCTTTTTAGCCTTTCTTCATAGGAGTATCCTTCCATCCCTTTTACCATTTTGGTGGCTCTTCTCTGAACCATTTCTAAAATCGCTATATCCTTTTTAAGATACGGCGACCAGAATTGCACACAATATTCAAGGTGCGGTCTCACCATGGAACGATATAGAGGCATTATAATATCTTTTGTTTTATTTTCCATTCCTTTCCTTATGATACCTAGCATTCTATTTGCTCTCTTGGCCGCCGCTGCACACTGGGCCGAGGGCTTTAACATGTTATCCACAATGACGCCTAAATCTTTTTCCTGGTTGGTTGCTCCTAATGTGGAACCCTGCATCGTGTAACCATAGTTTGTGTTGTTCTTCCCTAGGTGCATAACCTTGCACTTGTCCACATTAAATTTCATCTGCCATTTTGATGCCCAGTCTTCCAATTTATCAAGATCCCCTTGCAATTTTCCACAATCCTCTTGGGTTTTAGCAACTTTAAATAGTTTTGTGTCATTTGCAAATTTGATAACCTCACTCGTTATTCCACTTTCCAGGTCATTTATGAATATGTCAAAAAGCAGCGGACCCAGCACAGATCCCTGGGGTACACCACTATTCATCTTTCTCCATTGGGAAAATTGGCCATTTAGCCCTACCCTCTGCTTTCTATCTTTTAACCAGTTCCTGATCCACAATAGTACACTGCCTCCTATCCCATGACTCTTTAGTTTTGCTAAAAGTCTCTGATGAGGGACCTTGTCAAAGGCTTTCTGAAAGTCCAGATACACAATATCAACCGACTCACCTTTGTCCACCTGATTATTCACTCCTTCAAAAAACTAATCTGTTATGACAGATCTTCCTTGTCTAAAGCCATGTTGGCTGTCTCTCATTAGGTCATGACTATCTACATGCTGAGTAATTTTATTCTTTATGATGGTTTCTACCATTTTTCCCGGTACTGATGTCTGTAGTTTCCCGGATCACCCCTGGAACCCTTTTTAAAAATTGGTGTTACATTGGCGATCCTCCAATCTTCAGGTATTAGAGATGATTTTAATGATAGTTCACAGATTACTAATAGCAGGTCTGCAATCTCATATTTCAGTTCTTTCAACACACTTGGATGTATACCATCCGGCCCAGGTGATTTGCTACTCTTCAGTTTATCTAATAGTTGTAATACATCTTCCTGATGTATCGATATTTCCTTCAATTCTTCCGCACCTTTAAATACCACTTCAGTCATGGGTAACATCCCTACATCTTCCTCAGTAAAGACTGAAGCAAAGAATTCATTCAGTCTCTCTATCGCCTTGTCGCCTCTTAGTGCTCCTTTATCATCTAATGGACCAACTGACTCTCTCACAGGTTTTTTGCTACGAATGTACTTGAAAAGGTCTTTACTTCGCGTTTTTGCTTCCGCAGCAAGCTTCTTCTCAAATTCTCCCTTTGCCTGCCTTATCAATGCCTTGCATTTGACTTGCCAGTGCTTGTGGTGTTTCCAGGTTTCATCGTTTGGCTCTTTTTTCCATTTCCTAAAAGATGCTTTTTTGGCAACAACAGCCTCTCTGACCTCACCTTTAAACCATGCTGGCAGTTTTTTGGACTTCCTTCCACTTTTCTTAAAGCGTGGAAAACAGCTGGTCTGGGCTTCCAAGATAGTATTTTTCAACAACAGCCAAGCCTGATGTACGTCTTTAACCTTTGCAACTGCTCCTTTTAGTTTTTTCTTAACTATTTTCCTCATTTTATCATAGTCTCCCTTTCGAAAGTTAAAAGGTAGTACTGTGGATTTCCTTACTATCCCTCCTCCACTAATTAAATCAAAGGCGATCATGCTATGATCACTATTGCCAAGTGGCCCCAACAACTTTATCTCTTGCACTAGATCTGGTGTTCAACTAAGGACTAGGTCTAATATGGCTTCCCCTCTGGTCGGTTCATGAACCACCTGCTCCAAGAAGCAGTCATTTATTTCATCTAGGAACTTTATCTCCCTAGCATGTCCTGACGTGACACTGACCCAGTCGATACCGGGGTAGTTGAAATCACCCATTATTATTACCGTGCTGTAACTTTTGTTAGCTTCCTTGATTTCTTTGAGCATTTCATCATCCATTTGGTCATTCTGGCCAGGTGCTCGATAGTACACCCCCACTGCAATTGCCTTCCCCCTTTTACATGGAATTTCAATCCATATAGATTCTACAGCAGATTTTGTTTCCTGCAAAACTTTAATCCTTTCTGACTCAATGCCCTCTCTAACATAGAGAGCAGCCCCTCCACCAATTTGATCAGCTCTATCATTTCGATATAGTTTGTACCCAGGTATCACAGTGTCCCATTGGTTGTCCTCCTTCCACCATGTCTCTGATATTCCAATCATATCTAACCTTTCATTTAGTGCTATATATTCTAACTCTCCCATCTTATTTTTTAGACTTCTAGCATTTGCATACAAGCATTTTAGAGAATGTATTTTATTCATATTAATTTGGCTATTGTTAGACATGAGTAATTTGGGATCTTTAAGCTCTGTCTGCTCCATACTTGAGGGCATTTGGGCTACTTTACTCTTTTGTGGAACCTCTCTGCTTTTGGTAGTATCCTTCAAAGATACATTCAGAGTGACCAGGCTCCTGGTGCAGTCCCTGACCTGGTGGCTCTCGCCTCATCACCTGGAGGCGGGGATGCCCTTCCCAGACCCCTCACCGCTCGAGGGTCCTCACCACAGATGCCTCCCTGCTGGGCTGGGGAGCCCATTGCCAGGGATACCGCATACAGGGAATTTGGTCCCCAGACAAGAGTGCCCAACAGATCAATCTGTTGGAATTGCGGGCAATCCATCTTGCCCTGAAGGCTTTCAGGCAGTGCCTGGGCCACAGGACTGTTCTGGTGCAAACAGACAACCAGGTTGCCATGTTCTATGTGAACAACCAGGGGGGGCACAGGGTCCCGTGCCCTCTGTCAGGAAGCCCTAGATCTGTGCTCTTATGCAGTCCGGCAGGGCATTCTCCTCAAGGCAGTATAGCTGCCGGGCCAGGACAAGTGGCTGGCCAACAGACTCAGCAGGATGCTCCAGCCGCATGAGTGGCAGCTGGACCGGGGGCAAACCGGTGATGGACCTGTTTGCAAGCCCAGACTATCACCAGTTGCCCCGCTTTTGCTCAAGGCAGCCGTACCCCGCCAGGGTGGCAGCTGACGCCTTTCTAGTCTCATGGTCGTTGGGTCTTCTGTATACTTTACCCCTGACACCTCTGATCGCCAAGACTCTGTTCAAGATCCTTCACGACAGAACCTCAGTCATCCTGATAGCCCCACGGTGGTCCAGGCAACCGTGGTTTGTGCTTCTCCTACAGCTAGCAGTGGAGACCCCCATTCCTTTGGGGTCAACTCCACAGCTCCTTTCCCAGGAGGGGGGGCTCTCTTTTGCATCCCAACCTCAGCTCCCTTGCGATGACAGCGTGGCTGCTGAGAGGACTCTAGCCCCACTCCTCCTTCCGAAGGGCGTGGAGGAGGTGTTGCTGGCTTCGTCATGGTAGACAGCACTTGATTTGTTTCACCATACATCTGAATTTAAGTTAAGTAATTTCAAATTTTTGATTGCTATATAAGGTAAAATGAGTTTTGTTACCCGCAATCATTTTTACTGCAAAATTAATGAATAAAATGGACTTGGACTCCCAGCCCTTTACTTTAAATTTTTGTCTTGGGTTGGGGTTCAGTGCCCGAAAAAAGTGATTTACTAAGGGATTTTGTGAAGTTTTTTCTTTATTTTTGAACCCACTGTTTATCATTTTGGTATTATTGGGCTGGTGGTGTTTGTTGCCCAAGGGTCTTTTTTTATAATCTTTTTAGCTATGTCATTTGACTGAGCAAGATAGCACCTTTGGGCGGGAAGGGGGCCATGCATGCGTGGTAACTATTCCCAAAGGCAGGAACAAGCAGGAATAAGTCCTCACATATGGGTACGTCGGTACCGACGGAGCCTGCGCGGGAATGCTCCCCAGCTTCCCAGAATGAAAGCTTTTGGGGCATCCCACAGCGCATGCGCGCTGCCTTCCCGCCTTTCCTACCAACTCTCCTCAGTTCTTCTTTTCCGCGGAGCCAGCAGGTCGTGTTCCTGTCACCGCTGAAGAAGTTCTTTATTTTAATCTATTTCTTTGGTCGCGTGTCTGCCTTCCCCGACTCCGGACCGGTACCGCCGGTCTTTTCTTTTCTTTTCTTCTAAAAAAAAAAAATAATAATACTTTTTCCTCACTTGGTGTATTTTTCTTCTTAGGCCTCCAGGCCCACAAGAAACTTTCCCTCATGGAAAAACCAGCCTCTGGCTTCAAAAAATGCACTAAGTGTAGCGGTACAATTTCTGTGACAGACACCCATGACTGGTGTCTTAAATGTTTGGGGCCTGAACACTCCATCCCGGATTGCCAGTCCTGTTCTCTAATGTCTAAACGAGGGTTACAGAACCGAGCAGCCAAGCTCCATGTGCTGTTTCCCACGGATGCACCGGCGGTGGCATCGACATCTTCCAGGTCTTCCTCTCCTGATGGATCTCAGGTAACCAAACATACTTTTAGCAGGTCCTCAAAGGGCAAATCTCCCTCTAAGTATCGAGATGCCTCCGGGCTTGCCCTTGAGGATCCTGCCCCAGCCAAACAACCCCGGCGGGAAGCTCCGGCTTCCAAAGCTCCTCCTATGGGGTTACAGGTTGACATCGATGGCACGGCCTCGACCGATCACCTGTTAGACTGCTCTGGGGTACCGGCACAATCTCCCGGTACCGACATCCAGGCAGTCGTGGCGTCCATGGATCACACTGCAATCCATGCAGCAGGCCATACTGGCTTTCATCAAGGCTGCGACGCCGTCGGTACCGCAACAAGCGATTCCGGCTCCCTGTCCTGGGCTCTTTCAAGGTACCGACCCGGTACCGGGAACACCCGATGTCGGTACCGATCGATACGCCTATCGATCTTTGGAATCGGGCAGACGATACTTCGATTCTTCTGATGATTCTGAGTCATCGGATGAGTCTCCTACAGTATCTGTCACCCTTCCTGAGGAGCCTTCTTCTCCAAAAAGGAGAATGTCTCCTCCAGAGGATTTGTCCTTTCAAGACTTCATAATAGAAGTAGCTAAAGGACTCTCTATTTCAGTAACCTCTGAAAAAGAACCTAGAGCAAAAAAATTAGATATTTTGGGATACTCTAAGGCTCCCAGAGAGGCAGTCACCTTGCCAATTCATGAAATTCTTCATGAACATATGATTGACTTATGGGAGACTCCTCTCACCCTTTCTCCTCATTCTCGTAGATTGGACACTATGTACCGTGTCCCTCCTTCTCCTGGATTTCAAAAAACTCAGCTTCCTCACCACTCCATTGTGGTGCAGTCAGCTATGAAGAGGATAAAGAGTACCAAAAGACACTCTTCTACTCCTCCAGGAAGAGAATGCAGGACCTTGGATGCTTTTGGTAGGAAGATCTCCCAAGCTAGCATGCTTATTGCCAGAATCAATTCATACAGCCTTTATATGGGTATGTTTCTGAAGGAGGTTGCAGAAAAGCTGCACAACTTTCTCCCTTTTATTCCAGAAGATAAAAGGGATGAGTTCCTTCTTTGGCTTAAGCATACTCAAGACATTTCAAAGTTTTCCAACAGGGCAGCCTTTGATTCTTTTGAAGGTGCCAGCAGAGCCTCAGGCATTGCTATAGCTGCTCGTAGAATTGCTTGGCTCCAGGCTTCTGATCTAGAACCCTGGGTTCAAGATGGTTTAGGAAATCTGCCCTGTACAGGTGAAAACCTATTTGGCAAGGAGTGGCAAATTAAAGCCACTCAAATGTATGCAGAAAATGCTGCTCTGGATAGACTTTCTAAGTCTACCTCCACTCCGGCCAAGAAAAAATCTTTTAAAAAGTCTTTTTACAAGAAGGGCAGATTTCCTTCCACTTCTGGTCAACAGTCTTCTACAGGTCGCTTTGCTACTAAACTTCAGCAACCTAGACAGGCCAGGCCTAAACCTGCAGGGGCTGCTGTAACCCAGCAGTCCCAAGCCCCTCAGAGGTTTTGACTTGATACTAGAGAACTTAACCTTTCTGGCCCTACAACAGCCAGAACCTGTCACCATTCCAGGAAGGTTAGCTCATTTTGCTCCCAGATGGGAGCAAATCACATCAGAGCAGTGGACCCACTCCATCATCAAAGAGGGCTACAAACTTCATTTCTCAGACCTTCCTCCCTACACCATGGTGAGACATTTCAATTCTCCCACATCTCTCCTCGACCTTCTGGATCAGGAGGTAACCTCCCTTCTGGCCCAGAGGGCCATAGAAGAAGTTCCTCTTCTTCAACAGGGGTCAGGGTTTTACTCCCCCTACTTTCTCATTCCAAAGAAAACAGGGGGATACAGACCCATTCTAGATCTCCGAGAATTGAACAAATTTCTATACAAGGAGAAGTTCAAGATGCTCTCTTTAGACACTCTCCTTCCATACCTACAGAGTCAGGATTGGCTTTGTTCTCTAAATCTCAAGGATGCGTACACTCATATACTCATCCATCCATCCCACAGAAAATTCCTACGTTTTCTGCTCCAGGGAAAACATTACCAATACAGAGTCCTTCCTTTCTTGGAGCAGAGGCCAGACCGAGTGTTCACCAAGTGCATGGCAATAGTTGCTGCATTTCTGCGCACTCTGGGAATTTTTGTCTTCCCATATCTGGACGACTGGCTCATCTGAGCTCCATCCCAGTCAGAAGCCCAAATTTCCCTGGACAGCACCAGGAGCATTCTGCAGTATCTGGGACTTGTGGTAAACCTCCCAAAGTCTCAGCTCACCCCTACTCAGTCCCTAGAATTCATAAGGGCCTGGTTGGACACCACTACTGCAAGAGCCTATCTTCCCCAGGCTCGTTGCCAACGTCTAGTGCAGTTAGCCTCCCAGATTCAGTCAAAGGACCACTTAACTGCCCGGGAGATGCTGCAACTACTAGGCCACATGGCTTCCACAGTACATGTGGTGCCCTATGCTCGCCTACACATGAGAGCAGCTCAGTGGACTTTGTCCACCCAGTGGACTCAAGCTTCAGGAGCTCTCTCAGACCAAATAGCAAACTCCAAACGTCTCTTTTGGTCTCTGCAATGGTGGATGTCCACTCAAAATCTGTTGCTGGGGTCCCCCTTCCAACCTTTGTTGCCCCAAGCAATCCTCACAACAGATGCCTCCCAAACAGGTTGGGGAGCTCATCTACAGGACCTATCCACCCAAGGCACTTGGTCCCCACAGGAGACCTCCCTTCATATCTACCTCTTGGAACTTCGAGCAGTGTACCTAGCTCTCAAGGTCTTTCATACCCTCCTCTGCTACCAGACAGTCCTCATTCAAACAGACAATCAGGTAGCCATGTTTTACATAAACAAGCAAGGAGGAACTGGCTCTCTGTCGCTTTGCAACGAAGCTCTAAGATTATGGGTCTTCGCCAGAGAGCATCAAATCCATCTCCTGGCAGTATACCTCCCAGGAATTCAAAACTCTTGGGCAGACGGACTCAGTCGAGTTCTGCTTCCGCACGAATGGTCCCTGCACATGGATCAGGTACTCAGAATCTTCCAGGAATGGGGTACCCCGGACATAGACCTATTTGCAAGTCCGTGGAATGCCAAACTTCCCCGGTTCTGTTCCAGAATTCCGTGTCAGGGAGTTCAGGCCAAGGATGCCTTCCTCCTTCATTGGGGTCAGGACTTCCTGTATGCCTTTCCACCCATTCCTTTGATTCCCAAGACTCTGTTCAAACTTCAGAGGGATCAAGGATCTATGATCCTCATAGCTCCACGCTGGCCACGCCAAGTGTGGTACCCTCTACTTCTGCATCTCTCCCAAGCCCCCTCCCTGGACTTAGGAGCTGCTCCAGACCTTCTGTCTCAGGAGGAGGGGACTTTGTGGCATCCAAACCCCAAGTCCCTTCACCTCAGAGCTTGGTTACTGAAGGCCTAGACCTTCAAGACTTCAATCTTTTGCAGCAAGTGAAGGATATCCTTCATGCTTCCAGGAAACCTTCCACTAGGCGTTCCTATGCCTTTAAATGGAAAAGATTTTCCATTTGGTGTGCTCAAAAGGGTCTTGACCCTCTGGCACTTCCTCTGAATTCTCTATTAGAATATCTCCTGCATCTTTCCAATGCAGGCCTTAAGACGAATTCAGTAAGGGTCCATTTAAGTGCTATTGCAGCATCCCTTAAGCCTATCAATGGACAACCTGTTTCCTCTCATCCTCTTATTGCAGATTTATGAGAGGCCTAACTTTAACTAAACCTCCCATTCAACCTCCTCCGGTGGCATGGGATTTAAATTTGGTTCTTGGTCAGCTTATGAAGCCACCTTTTGAACCCTTAGCCACTACCTCCTTGAAATTTCTTTCCTGGAAGGTTATTTTCCTTATTGCAATCACTTCTGCTCTCCGCATCAGTGAACTGCAGGCCTTAGTGGCTAATCCACCTTATACAGGGTTCCATCATGATAAGGTAGTCCTTAGGACAAATCCTCACTTTATGCCTAAAGTGGTCTCACCTTTTCATCTTAATCAAGAGGTATATTTACCTATCTTTTTTCCAGCTCCTCATGCATCAACTGCAGAGAGGAACCTTCATACTCTAGATTGTAAAAGAGCTCTAGCTTTTTACTTACACAGGACACAGCAACATAGAAAGTCTTCCCAGCTTTTTGTTGCTTTTGATCCTTCTCATTTAGGACTTCCAATCTCCAAAAGAACACTGTCCAATTGGATTGCTCAGTGTATTTCTTTTGCTTACCAGAGTAAGAACCTTTCTCTGGAGGGCCATGTCACAGCTCACAATGTGAGGGCCATGGCCACCTCTATGGCTCATCTTCATTCTGTGTCCATCGATCAGATCTGTCGAGCAGCCACCTGGGCCTCGGTTCATACCTTCACAGCCCATTACTGTTTGGACAAGGACTCCCGCCGGGATGCCTTGTTTGGTCAGGCTGTCCTCAGACACCTGTTCCATTCTTGAACAACTCCTGCCCTCCTTCCCTGACTGGATGCCTGAGATCCATAGGAAGACGAGGAACCCCTCAGGGTCTCATATCCTTGGGGATCTCCCAGGCATCTTAGCTAGGGAGTCCCCATATGTGAGGACTTATTCCTGCTTGTTCCTGGAGATAGCACAGTTACTTACCTGTAACAGGTGATCTCTGGAAACAGCAGGAATTAGTCCTCACAACCCACCCACCTCCCCTAGGAGTTGTATCTCTCTCTTTGTCTTTCCTTTACTCTCTCTCTATTGTCTCAGCTTTAAACTTGAACTGAGGAGAGTTGGTAGGAAAGGCGGGAAGGCAGCGCGCATGCGCTGTGGGATGCCCCAAAAGCTTTCATTCTGGGAAGCTGGGGAGCATTCCCGCGCAGGCTCCGTCGGTACCGACGTACCCATATGTGAGGACTAATTCCTGCTGTTCCCAGAGATCACCTGTTACAGGTAAGTAACTGTGCTTTACAGATGAGTAACTATGCTATCCTGATCCGGGAGGATCAGCAAAGTATCTGCGTTTTGTTGTTCTTGGCTCTTACTTTCAATTTGCTGCTGTCCCATTCAGACCTTCCACTTCCCCATGGGTGTTCTCCAAGGTCATGACGGTGGTAGCTGCAGCACTATGGCGCCAAACGATTTGTGTGCACCCATTTCTGGATAACTGACACATACAGGCCCGTTCTCTTTCGTTTCAAGTAGTGACCTGAGTGTTGCCGTTTTTGGAAAGTCTTATCTGGGTGATCAGTCTGGGAAAGAGCCAGTTGTTGCCTTCCCTGTCTTTGGAGTTCATGAGAGCACTGTTTGATACTCGGATGGACAGAGTCTTTCAGAGGAGAAAGTCAAAAGGCAGTTGATTGCCTGGCGCTGTTCTGTTCACAGCAGGTTCCCAGAGTCTGGTATTATCTTCAACTCATCAGATTGATAGCGTTGACACTCAAGATGGTGCCATGGGCATGTGCTCATATGCAGCTGCTCCAGTGGTCCTTTCTGACTGTGGTCCCTGGGTTCTCAGGAGTTTAAGCTCAGGCTCCTGCTCCTGCTGATGATAAAGGCCAACCTACAGTGGTGGCAGCAGCCCTGTCTTCTGAGGAAGAGCATGCTGCTGGATGACTTCTCATTGATCCTTCTGACAACGGATGCCAGTCTCTAAGCCTGTGGAATCCATTGCCTTGACTGGATGGCCCAGAGCCATTGGAACCACAGGGAAATGGTGTGGTCCATCAACTGCCTCAAGGCTAGGGCCATCAGGTTGGCTTTTCTATGTTTCCAGACCTTTTTTGAGGGCTGGGCAGTTTGAGGTTTTTCAGTCAACTCCACGGCTGTGGCTTATGTCAATCGGCAAAGCAGCAGAGGATAGCCCTGGAGATGGCTCTCTCTTTGCCTGGGCAGATAAGAACCTCCTAGCTTTGTCTGCCCAGCACATTGTCAGGGTGGACAATGGTGGCAGCAGACTCTCTCAGCAGGCACTCTCTGGATTCAGAAAAGTGACAGATGAGCCAGGAGGTGTTTCAGTTAATTCTGTTCTGTTAGGGTCACCCTGAGATGGATCTGATGGCGACCCACTCCTTTCCCAAGTGTACTGCCTCTTCAGTTGCCGCCCAGAGATGGAGTCCAAGGGTGTCAATGCCCTGGCTCAACTTTGGGCAATAATGTGGCACATGACAGCTTGCTCCTAAGGTGACCAAGGTGCCATTCCTGCTGGCCTTTCTGCAGGACGGTCTGGAGAACGGCTTTTCTCTTAGCTCCATGAAGATTCAGATGGCAGCTTTGGCTGGTATAGAGGGTCCGATGGCTAGTAAGTCTGTAGCCTTACATCCAGATGTTTCATGCTTCAGGGGGTTCAGCATCTGCGTCCTCCCCTCCGGTGTGTGTGTGTGGTCCCTTCCTAGGATCTGTGTCTGGTGCTCAGGGCCCTGATGTTGGAACCCTTTGAGCCGTTGAAGTGTGCTACTCTGCAGGATTTGACTCTCAAGATGGTGGTCTTGGTTGCGATTTGTTCTGCAAAATGGATTTCTGAGCTACAAGCTCTGTCTTGTCAAGATCCTTACCTTTATTTTTCTGAGGAGGCTGTTTCCATTCGGCCTGTGCCTTTTTTCTTGCCTAAGGTAAATTCTCCTTTTCTGGTGAACCAAGTAGTTTGCCTGCTCTCCTTCTCCAAGGAGCAGTGTCGGGGGAAGAATAAGAATCTTCGCCTTGTGATGTCGGGGGGGGGGGGTGCTGCGCCAGTACTGGGAAATTAAAAATTCTTTTCGTGAGTCAGACCATCTTTCGTGCTGCTTGCAGACAGTCGCCCAAGAGCGCATGGTTTGGAACAATGTATCCTTGAAGGATGCTACCAAAAAAATGAAGTTAGGGCACATCAGCAGAGAGGTTCCAATAAAGACAAAGGTAGCCCAAATGCCCTTGAGTATGGAGCAGACAGAGCTTAAAGATTCCAAATTACCCCTGCCTACCGATAACCAGATTAATATGAATAAAATACAGTCTCTAAAATGCATGTATGCAAATGCTAGAAGTCTAAAAAAGTAAGGTGGGAGAGTTAGAATATATAGCACTAAATGAGAAGTTAGATATGATTAGTATCTCAGAATCTCAGAGACATGGTGGAAGGAGGACAACCAGTGGGACACTGTGATACCTGGGTACAAACTATATCATAATGATAGAGCTGATCAAATTGTTGGAGGGGTTGCACTCTATGTTAGAGAGGGCATTGAGACACAAAGGATTAAAGTTTTGCAGGAAACAAAATTCGCTGTGGAATCTCTATGGATTGAAATTCCATGTAAAAAAGGGGAAGGCAATGGTAGTGGGATTGTACTTTTGACCGCCTGGCCAGAATGAACAAATGGATGATGAAATGCTCAAAGAAATCAGGGAAGCTAACAAAAGTTACAAAACAGTAGTAATAATGGATGATTTCAATTACCCCAGTATTGATTGGGTCAGTGTCATGGCAGGACATGCTAGGGAGATAAAGTTTTTCTAGATGAAATAAATGACTGCTTCTTGGAGCAGCTGGTTCATGAACCGACCAGAGGGAAACCATTTTGGACCTAGTCCTTAGTGAGACACCAGATCTGGTGCAAGAGATAAGGGTGTTGGGGCCACTTGGCAATAGTGATCACAGCATGATCACGTTTGATTTAATTAATGGAGGAGGGATGGTAAGGAAATCCACAGTACTATATTTTAACTTTCAAAAGGGAGACTATAATAAAATGAGGAAAATAGTTAAGAAAAAACTAAAAGGAGCAGTTGCAAAGATTAAAGACTTTAAAATTCTTACATAAGAACATAAAATATGCCATACTGGGTCAGACCAAAGTCCATCAAGCCCAGTATCATGTTTCCAACAGTGGCCAATCTAGGTCATATGTACCTAGCAGTTTCCCCAAAAGACACAGGTTTCACAATGCTTGTACTGGGTCAAGCATTGATATCCTGGGTCCCTTCTTAATAATGGTTTATGGACCTTTCCTCCAGGAACTTGTCCAAACATTTTTTAAACCCAGCTACACTAAGCCTTTACTACATCCTCCGGTAACAAATTCCAGAGTTTGATTACACGTTGAGTGAAAAAATATTTTCTTTTATTAGTCTTAAATAGTTTACCCTGTAGCTTCATTGCATGTCCCCTAGTCTTTCTATATTCTGGTACGTAAACAATCGATCTACGTTTACCCGTTCCACACCGTTCATTAATTTATAGACTTCTATCATATCTCCCCTCAGCCATCTCTTTTCCAGGTTAAAGAGCCCTAACCTTTTTAGCCTTTCTTCATAGGAGTATCCTTCCATCCCCTTTACTATTTTGGTGGCTCTTCTCTGAACCTTTTCTAATAACGCTATATCCTTTTTAAGATACGGCGACAAGAATCACACACAATATTCAAGATGCGGTCTCACCATGGAACGATATAGAGGCATTATAATATCTTTTGTTTTATTTTCCATTCCTTTCCTTATGATACCTACCGTTCTATTTGCTCTCTTGGCCGCCGCTGCACACTGGGCCGAGGGCTTTAACATGTTATCCACAATGACGCCTAAATCTTTTTCCTGGGTGGTGGCTCCTAATGTGGAACCTTGCATCGTGTAACCATAGTTTGGGTTGTTCTTCCCTAGGTGCATAACTTTGCACTTGTCCACATTAAATTTCATCTGCCATTTTGATGCCTAGTCTTCCAATTTATCAAGATCGTCTTGCAATTTTCCACAATCCTCTTGGGTTTTAACAACTTTAAATAGTTTTGTGTCATCTGCAAATTTGATAACTTCACTCGTTATTCCCCTTTCCAGGTCATTTATGAATATGTCAAAAAGCAGCGGACCTAGTACAGATCCCTGAGGTACACCACTATTCACCTTTCTCCATTGGGAAATTTGGCCATTTAGCCCTACCCTCTGCTTGTCTCTGATGAGGGACCTTGTCAGAGGCTTTCTGAAAGTCCATATACACTATATCAACCGACTCACATTTGTCCACCTGTTTATTCACACCTTCAAAAAAACATAACAGATTAGTAAGACAAGATCGTCCTTTTCTAAAGCCATGTTGACTGTCTCCCATTAGGCCATGACTATCTACATGCTGAGTAATTTTATTCTTTATGATGGTTTCTACCATTTTTCCCGGTACTGACGTCAGGCTCACCGGTCTGTACAGATGTCATTACAGATGATTTTAATGAAAATTCACAGATTACTAATAGCAGGTCTGCAATCTCATATTTCAGTTCTTTCAACACCCTTGGATGTATACCATCCGGCCCAGGTGATTTGCTACTCTTCAGTTTATCTAATAGTTGTAATACATCTTCCCGATGTATCGATATTTCCTTCAATTCTTGCACACCTTTAAATACCACTTCAGTCATGGGTAATATCCCTACATCTTCCTCCATAAAGACCGAAGCAGAGAATTCATTCAGTCTCTCCGCTATCGCCTTGTCGCCTCTTAGTGCCCCTTTAACCCTTCTATCATCTAATGGACCAACTGACTCCCTCACAGGTTTTTTGCTACAAATGTACTTGAAAAAGTCTTTATTTCGCGTTTTTGCTTCCGCAGCAAGCTTCTTCTCAAATTCTCCCTTTGCCTGCCATGCATTTGACTAGCCAGTGCTTGTGCTGTTTCCAGGTTTCGTCGTTTGGCTCTTTTATCCATTTCCTGAAAGATGCTTTTTTGGCAACAATAGCCTCTGACCTCACCTTTAAACCATGCTGGCAGTTTTTTGGACTCCCCCTCGAAGCAAGAATCAAGTACAAAGCCGCCCTACTTACTCACAATGCTCTCTACCAAACTCAGACTTCCCAGCTCCGCACACTACTGCCCCGACCAGCCCACAACAGAACAACCAGACAAACCACCAACAACTCCCTCACCATCCCCCATAAACGAACCAAGTGCAACCAACGAACCTGCAACAGAGCCTTCAAACTATATGCACCAACCCTCTGGAACTCTCTACCAAGTCACATCAGAAGCAACAGAGACCCCTCATCATTCAGGAAACAACTAAAAACCATCCTATTCCATGAATACCTCGGACCAGAAACAAGCACCCACCACTGACTACCCCCAGCCCCCCCCCCCCCATTTCATCCCCCTAAACATATGTTCTAAGAGACCGTAACACAATGTCAATGTCTATGTCCCAATTATTTGTTAAAATCGTTAATGTTGGCCACCTGGTGATGGCCCCAACCCCAGAAGTTGATTATTGTCCACCCCCCTTTTATGTTACACCGCTTTGACCCGATGAAAAGCGGGATATAAATACAGTTAAATAAAATAAATAAATAAATAAATTCCTTCCACTTTTCTTAAAGCGTGGAATACAGCTGGTCTGGGCTTCCAAGATAGTATTTTTCAACAACACCCAAGCTTGATGTAAGTCTTTAACCTTTGCAACTGCTCCTTTTAGTTTTTTCTTTATTAAAAGAGGGCTGCTCCACAGTAACCTGTCCTGTGCTGCTGAGGTAAGCTGTGACCAACTTCCTGGGTGATTAGCAGTCCTTGCTTGGATAGGAGTCTTTCAAAATGGCCTTTTGACCTGCCACCTGGTGTTAACACCTATTGAAAAGTTTCACAGGTCTCTTGCGCCTAGGTAGAAGGCCTCTTTGTAAAGGTCTCTAGAAGACTTTATTTGTTGCTCAAAGAGTACTGACCCTGTTTTGCCTTTTATGCTAAGCTATATTCTGATTTGATTTAAATTATAGCTCTTTGCTGCTGCTAGGCTCTGACTTATTATGAAATTTAAACTACAAGCTCTCTGCTGGAATCTAAATTTAACCAGAAAGCTCTCTTCTGTGTTTTAAATTTAAACTAAAAGTACTTTGCTGATACTAGGCCCTGAGTGACTATTAAATTTAAACTACAAGCCCTCTGCTGGGTATGAAATGTAACCAGAAAGTTCTCTTCTGTGTTTTAACTTTAAACTTAAACTGCTGCTACTAGGCCCTGATTGATTTAACAAAAAACAGTGGGTTCACAGATTAATTAGCTTTAATACAAGAAGTCCTTTCAGAAAATTCCCATAAGTATATACTCACAATTGCAGATCTCTCTCCAGAAGTAACAGTCCCCTTTTCTAATCCTTCAAGACTTAGTCCACTGAGCCATCTATACTCATACATCACAATATCTCATTGACCTCCTTCAGTTTCACACCCCCACTCGTTCCCTCCGCTCAATCCATGTAAATCGCCTTCATCTCCCCTCACCTGCACGTGCTCACCTTCAATCTACTCAACACTCTGCTTTCTTCTTTCACGGTCCATCTTTGTGGAACTCTACCCACTGCACTCCGACTTGAAACAAACTATTCCACTACACTCTGACTTAAAACAAACTATTCCTCCTTTAAGTCACAGTTAAAAAACCCATCTCTTCACCACAGGCTACAATCTTCAGGTCTCTCAAGCGTGACCTGGATTATTTATGTTTGTCCAAATCTGTATTATTTTCTCCTTTTCTGTCATAATTTGTAGTTCCTTTTCCCTTTCCTGGCCTTGTGCCTTTTTCTGATTGTTAAGAATTTTAAACCGCCCTGATGTAACATAGGGCGATATATCAAATGCAAATAAAATAAACTAAACTAACTTACATCAAGCTTGGGTGTTGTTGAAAAATACTATCTTGGAAGCCCAGACCAGCTGTATTCCACGCTTTAAGAAAAGTGGAAGTCCAAAAAACTGCCAGCATGGTTTAAAGGTGAGGTCAGAGAGGTGGCTGTTGCCAAAAAAGCATCTTTCAAGAAATGGAAAAAAGAGCCAAATGATGAAAACTGGAAACAGCACAAGCACAGGCAAGTTAAATGCAAGGCATCGATAAAGCAGGCAAAGAGAGAATTTGAGAAGAAACTTACTGTGGAAGCAAAACACATAATAAAGACTTTTTCAAGTACATTCGTAGCAAAAAAAAACCTAAGAGTCAGTTGGACCATTAGATGATAGAGGGGTAAAAGGGGGAGTAAGAGGGTACAAAGCTATAGCGGAGAGACTGAATGAATGAATTCTTTGCTTCGGTCTTTACTGAGGAAGATGTAGGGATGTTAGCCATGACTGAAGTGGTATTTAAAGGTGATACTGTGGAAGAATTGAAAGAAATATCGATACACCGGTAAGATGTATTACAACTATTTGATAAACTGAAGAGTAGCAAATCACCTGGACCGGATGGTATACATCCAAGGGTGTTGAAAGAACTGAAATATGAGATTGCAGACCTGCTATTAGTAATCTGTGAACTATAATTAAAATCATCTGTAATACCTGAAGATTGGAGGATTGCAAATCTAATGCCAATTTTTAAAAAGGCTTCCAGGGGTGATCAAGGAAACTACAGACCGGTGAGCCTGACGTCAGTACCGGGAAAAATGGTAGAAACCATTATAAAGAACAAAATTACTCATCATGTTGTTAAGTGCCGTCGAGTCAGAGTCTACTCATGGCGACCCTCTGGATAGCTATCCTAAATTGTGTTCGGTCTTCAGTCAGGCGGCTCATTGTTGACAGACTGGTACCCATAGCTGCTGTTATTGTATCGATCCATCTCATTGCTGGCCTTCCTCTTTTGCGTTGACCTTCTATCTTGCCAAGCATAATGTCTTTCTCTAATGATCTCTCTCTTCGCATGATGTGTCCAAAGTATGAAAGTCAAAGTCTTGTCATCTGAGCTTCTAAAGAAAGCTTAGGTTTGATCTCCTCTAGTACCGACTGGTTTGTTCTTCGAGCAGTCCATGGTATACACAGTATTCGCCGCCAGCACCATAATTCAAAGGCATCAATTTTCTTCCTATCTGTCTTTTTCACTGTCCAGCTTTCACATCCATATGATGTTATTGAAAATACCATGGCTTGAACATGTCGAATCTTTGCATGGAGAGAGACATCTCTGCTCTTGAGAATCTTATCTAGGTCTTTCATAGCCATTCTGCCAAGAGCAATGCGTCGTCTGATTTCTTGACTGCTTGTTGCTTCTTTATTGATAGTTGATCCAAGTAGGTTAAAGTTGTTCATAATTTCAATTTCTTCTCCTTCAACGATGAGCCTGTTGATTATGCCAGTTGTCATGATCTTTGTCTTCTTTACATTAAGGTGCAAGCCCATTTTGAGACTATGTTCTTTGATTGTGAGAAGAAAATGTTTCAGATCATCTTCACTTTCAGCCAGTAATGTGGTATCATCAGCATAGCGAAGGTTGTTGATGAGTCTTCCACCAATCTTCACACCTCTGTTGTCTTCATACAATCCTGCTTCTCTGATAATTTGTTCTGCATATAAATTAAACAGGTAGGGGGAAAGTATGCTGCCTTGTCTTACACCTTTGCTTATTTTAAACCATTCTGTTTCTCCTTGTTCCGTTCGAACTGTTGCTTCTTGATCAATGTACAGATTGCGCAAGATAACAATCAGGTGTTCTGGTATACCCATGCTTCTTAATGTGGCCCAGAGTTTCTCATGGTTTACACAGTCAAAAGCCTTGCTATAGTCGATAAAGCACAAATAGATATCCTTTTGGTATTCTTTAGTCTTTTCAAGGATCCATCTCAAATCCGCAATGATGTCTCTCGTTCCTCGCCCTTTCCTGAACCCTGCTTGCACTTCAGGTAGTTCTTGTTCCAGGTATGGTTGTAGTCTCTTTTGAATAATCTTCAGTAGAATCTTGCTGGCATGTGGGATCAGAGCGATTGTGCGATAATTTCCACAGTCAGTTGGATCACCTTTCTTTAGTATTGGTATAAACACAGATGTTGGCCATGATGTTGTCTTCCATATTTCTTGGCAGAGCCTTGTGAGTACGGTAACAGCTGCATCAGATTGCTGCAATACTTCTATGGGAATGCTATCAATGCCTGGTGCTTTGTTCTTTGATAAGGCTTTCAATGCTGCTTCAACTTCTTCTTTCATCACCAATGGTTCCTGATCATAAGGTACAGGTTTAAATGGCTGTTGGTCCACTTGATCTTTATCATATAAAATCTCTGTATATTCCTTCCACCTTTTCTTGATCTTCTCAGCATCATTCAACATAGAACCTTGAGCATCTTGTAACATTCCAATTCGAGGCTGGAAATTTTTCTTTAACTCTCGTAGCTTTAGGAAAGCCGTTCTTGTTCTTCCTCTAATAGTTTCTGCTTCTATTTCCTTGCAAGTGTCATTGTAGTACTTTTCCTTGTCCTGTCTTGCTGCACGTTGGAAATCTCTGTTGAGTTCTGCGATTGTCTTTCTTTCTCCTCTAGCTTTAGCTTCTCTGCGTTTCTGGGCAATTTTCAGAGATTCTTCCGTCATCCATTTTGGCCGTTTTTGCTTTTTCACCTTTTGTAGAGACTTCTCGCTTTCTTCCAACACAACCTTCTTAATGTCATTCCATAACTCTTCTGAAGCTCTGTCATTTGTATCTAAAGCAGCAAATCGATTTTGCAGGCAGTCTTTAAATTCCAGTGGTATATTCTCAAGGTCATATTTTGCTGCATTCATGAGTGGTTTGCTCTTTTTCAACTTTAGCTTGAGTTTGCATACTAGTAGTTGATGATCTGTACCACAGTCAGCTCCAGGTTTTGTCTTTGTTGATGTTACAGAGCTTTTCCATCGTTGACTTCCATAGATGTCAATTTGATTTTTATACAATCCATTGGGTGAAGTCCATGTGTACAGTCGCCGCTTGTGTTGCTGGAAGAAGGTGTTTGAGATGAATAGATCATTGGTCTTCCAGAATTCTATCAGTCTTTCTCCAGCTTCATTTCTGTTGCCAAGTCCATATTTTCCAACTACTTTGCCTTCTTTGTTGCCAACGTTTGCGTTCCAGTCACCCATGACTATCAGGATATCCTGTTTGCATGTTCTGTCAATTTCAGCTTGTACTTGTTCATAGAACTCTTCAATTTCATTCTCTTCTGCAGCTGTTGTTGGGGCATATACTTGAATTATAGTTGTGTTGGTAGGCATTCCTCGTAGACGAATAGAGATTAAGCGTTCGCTGAATGCATTGTATTTCATTACCGTTCTTGCAAGTTTCTTCTTTATAATAAAATGCAACACCATTTCTTCTTTGTCTTTCATTGCCAGCATAGTAGACCATGTGATCATCTGATGCAATGTGCCCCATGCCAGTCCATTTCAGTTCGCTGACACCCAACAGATCAAGTGGTACACGTTCCATTTCATTCTTGACCACCTCCAACTTCCCTTGGTTCATGCTTCGTACGTTCCATGTTCCAATGTGTAAGACATCTTTACAGCTTCTGACTCTCATTTCATGCGCAGCTACATCAGCAGTCAGACTTCCCGAGGGCTTTGATCCAACCACATCATAAATGCTGGCTTTACTCTGAAAAGTCTTCAGCTCTTCCCCAGTAGCTAGTTGAGTGCCTTCCGACCTGGGGGTCTTATCTTCCAGCACCATAGCACAATTTGTTTTGTTGCAACTATCCATTGGGTTTTCATGGCAAGATACAGAAGTAGATTGCCAGGCCTTTCTTCTGCGCAGTTTAAGTTTGGTGTTGTTGCCGTTGTCACAAAAATGTGATCCTCCGCCATCAACACTGTCCCATTCTGCTGCTGCCCAGATGGGTGGTTTGTCATGGTCTGGCACCTCAGCTGAGACCTGTCCATCTTGGGAGACCCTGCCAGTAGTTAAACTACCGATAGTTTAGCCCTCAGCATCACTGATGCACGCAAGCCCTCACAGCACGACAAGCTGCAAACCAAGTGAGAGGTCATGTAGATAGTCATGGCTTAATGGGAGACAGCCAATATGGCTTTAGACAAGGAAGATCTTGTCTTACTAATCTGTTATGTTTTTTTGAAGGTGTGAATAAACAGGTAGAGAAAGGTGAGTCAGTTAATATAATGTATCTGGACTTTCAAAAAGCCTTTGACAAGGTCCCTCATCAGAGACTTTTGGCAAAACTATGAAGTCATGGGATAGGAGGCAGTGTACTATTGTGTATCAGGAACTGGTTAAAAGAAAGCTGAGGGTAGGGCTAAATTGACAATTTTCCCAATGGAAAAAAATGAATAGTGGAGTATCGCAGGGATCTGTGTTCGGTCTGCTGCTTTTTGACATATTCATAAATGATCTAGAAAAGGGAATAACGAGTGAGGTTATCAAATTTGCAGATGACACAAAACTATTAAAAGTAGTTAAAACCCAAGAGGATTGTGGAAAATTATAAGAGGATCTTGATAAATTGGAAGACTGGGCATCCAAATGGCAGATGAAATTTAATGTGGACAAGTGCAAAGTTATGCACCTAGGAAAGAACAACCTAAACTATGGTTCCACGATGCAAGGTTCCACATTGAGAACCACCACCCAGGAAAAAGATTTGGGCGTTATCATGGATAACATGTTAAAACCCCCTGCCCAGTGTGCAGCAGCGGCCAAGAGAGCAAATAGAATGCTAGGTATCATAAGGAAAAGAATGGAAAATAAAATAAAGGATATTATAATGCCTCTGTATCGTTCCATGGTGCGATCGCACCTTGAATATTGTGTGCAATTCTGGTTGCCGTATCTTAAAAAGGATATAGCGTTATTAGAAAAGGTACAGAGAAGAGCCACCAAAATGGTATAGGGGATGGAAGGATACTCCTATGAAGAGAGGCTAAAAAGGTTAGGGCTCTTTGACCTGGAAAAGAGATGGCCGAGGGGAGATATGATAGAGGCCTATAAATGAATGAATGGAGTGGAACGGGTAAACGTAGATTGTTTACATCATCAAAATATAAAAAGACTAGGGGACATGCAATGAAGCTACAGGTTAACCTATTTAAGACTAATTAGAGAAAATATTTTTTCACTCAATGTGTAATCAAACTCTGGAATTTGTTACCGGAGGATGTAGTAAAAGCTGTTAGTGTAGCTAGGTTTAAAAAAGGGTTGGACGGACTTCCGGTGACATTACAGAGCGAATGGCTGCAGTCTAGCTTAGCTCCGTCGGTGTCCTGCTAAATAAAGGGGGAAAAAGTGCTGATCCCGGTGCCGGTGAAATTTGAGAGTAGAAAGGAGAAATGGCCCAAGCGGCACGCAAGAAGTTGGCGGGCTTTCAATCTCCCTATGTGCAGAGGGGGGAGAAAGAGGTGCAGGCGGCTGCTGAAACAGAGGGGCCTGGAGGAATGGCGAGCTCGGAGGAAGATGAGGAGAGCGAGGAGCTCAGGGAGGTGGAAATTCCAATACGGGCATGGTTGCGGGACTTTAAAAAGGATCTGCATGCTGAGTTGGCTGCGATGCGGAAAGAAATTAAGGAGTCGCTGGCGAGTATCCAACAAGACCTGAACGGCCTGGGCGACCGCGTGGCAGTACTGGAGGACCACGTGGAGGAGTGTACAGGCGAGTTGCAGGCGATGGCAGTGGAGCAGAGCAAGATGCAGAGGCAACAAGAGGAGATGATGGAGAAGCTGGAGGAGACTGAGGATCGGGCCCGCCGGAATAATTTGAGACTGAAGGGAACTGGAGAGACTGAGGCGTTTAAAGACTGCACACAGGTGGTCAGAAGGTTGTGTGCCCATATACTGGCTCTGGAGGGTGGCGCAGAGGTCGGAGAGCAGGAGATTGGTGTGGAGCGGGCGCATCGCAGTCTCGGCCCGCGGAGAGATAAGCAGCCCAGGGATATTATCGCATGCATGAGCAGCTTCCCCCTGAAGGAGAAAATCTTGCAGATTGCACGGAAATATGGGCGGATTGCCTGGGAAGGAGCTGAGGTGGCTATCTTCAATGATCTGTCAAAGGGGACCTTGGATAGAAGACGGGGGTTGAGAGAGGTCACTGCCTACCTCCAGGGGAGAAACTTGAGATATCGGTGGCTGTTCCCCTTCGGTCTGTTGGTGACTTAATGGAGTGTCCCGGAAAGTGAAGGGGGCGGAGGAAGCTTGGACTGTGTTGGGTGAATTGGGCTGTGAGCAGCTACCCAAGGGCGTGGGAAAGGCGAGGGCTCTGCAAGCTGGAGGAGCAGCGGATCAATGGAAGGAGGGCTCCCGGTGGCAGAGGATTGCTGAGAGAGGACGACGGCTGCAGAGGAGAGTGGAGGAAGGCGGCGCAGGGATGCGAGTGAGCCCCATGGATTGATGGTGAACTTGTGCAGATGGAATTTGACTGTGAGAATTGGGGCGGAAGGCCCTTTGGACTCTGGATTGGAAGGACATGGGGGAAGGGGGGTGAGATGGGGGTGGGGGTGGGGGTGAGCATGGAGATATGAGGGTGGTGGGCAGGGGGAAGGGAGGGGGTGCACTAAGGAGGGTGTGAGAGTGGGGAGGCGCCGGGGGAGGCGGGAGGGGGGCTGAATGGAGGAGGTGCAGGACAGTCACAACCGGAAGGATGGCAAGGAGGGAGAGAGGTGGAAGGGGGGGTGAGGGGAGGGGGGCCGAGGGAGGGAGGTAGGGGGGAGGGGAAAGGACACAGTATGGGTGGGGGGAGTGATAAGGGGCTAGGTGACTGATGCAGCGAGTGGGAATGATTAATGTGCGGGGCTTGAACTCACCCACAAAGAGGAGATTACTGTACCGGGAGGCGGAGAAGAATGATTGGGATGTGGTTTTAGTACAAGAGACGCATTTACGTCATAGAGATGTGGGACTGATGAGGAATGCCCAGTATGCAGAGCAATTTTACTCATGTAGTCGGGTGGGGGGAAAGAAGGTGGGGTAGCGGTGTTGATAAAGGGGGGTAGTGGGGTCCAGGTGGAAAGAAGCTTTGAGGATGGGGAAGGCCGGGTGGTGGGGGTGGTTGGGAGCTGGGGGGGGGGGATAGTTCTGGTGTCCGTCTATGGGCCGAATGGAGAACAAGTGAGCTTTTGGCAGAAGTTGAGAAGGTTGTTGGTGCATCGGGTGGGGGGAAGAGGGTGGTGGGAGGGGATTTTAATTTAGTTTTGGAGCATATGATGGATAGGGCATCGGGGCGGGGGGAGGGGAGGGGGAGAAACAGGAAGACCTTGCGGAGGTTGATGAAATGTCTGAATCTGGTGGATGTATGGAGAGTGCTTCATCCCCAGAAGTGGGAATATACATACTACTCAGTGCCTCACAACAGTTGGAGCAGGATCGACATGGTGCTTGTGGATCAGGAATGGATGTTGGGGGTGAGGGAGGGGGGGATTATCCCGATTGCTTGGTCCGATCACAGGGCGGTAGAGGTGAGGTTAAATGGGAGGGGTCGAGGGGGGCTGAGGTTTTGGCGGTTAAATGAGGGTTTGTTGAAGTGCCCCGAGGTGGTGAGAGATATTCGAGAGGGGATCAAGGAATATCTATCCGTGAATGATAATGGAGAGGTTCGGGTGGCAGTGGTGTGGGAGGGGTTGAAGGCAGTAATCGGGGGGGAAGTTTATACAATGGGGTGCGCGAAAGAAAAGGGAGCGGTATGAAAAGGAGAGGGCATTGGGGAGAAGGTTGCAAGAAGCTGAGGAGGTATATCGGAGGTCTGGGAGGGGAGGAGATAGAGATGTGATGGAGAGGATACGGGGGGAGTTGCAGGGGCTGCAGGTGGAGAGGGTGGCATTTGAGTTGGCTTGGGTAAAACAGCGGTATTACGAGTTTGGTAATAGGGCAGGGAAGATGCTGGCGCAGCGATTGCGGAAATGCACGGTGGCTTCTAGGATATATAAAATTAAGGGGAAGGGGGGGGAGGTTTATTTTCGGGAAGGGGAGATACAGGAGAGTTTTCGGCAGTTTTACCGGGAACTTTATTCAGAGGATGGCAGGGTGGAAGGGGGACACATAGATCAGTACCTAGAGAAGATTGAGCTCCCTAAATTACCGGAGGAAGCTCAGGAGGAGTTGGAAGCCACGATTGTTAAAGAGGAAGAGGAGCGGGCCATCCAGGGGATGCCCAGCGGGAAGGCCCCAGGGTTAGACGGGCTGCCGAGTGTGTTTTATCGCGTATTCAAGGAGGAGGTGGGGGTGGTGTTGTGTCGGGTGTTTAATGGGATGTTGGAAGAGGAGGGGGGGAACTGCAAGCAGGGATGCTGACAGCCGGGATCACGGTTTTGCCGAAAGGGGGACGAGATCCGTTGGAATGTGGTTCCTACTGGCCCATTTCTTTATTAAATGTTTATGTCAAGGTTCTGGCTAAGGTACTGGTGGGGAGACTGGGGCCTTGGTTGTCAGTGGTGATAAAGGATGATCAGACGGGGTTTATTCCGGGTCGACAGGCAGTGAATAATATAAAGAGGGCGGTGGGGGTGCTATGGGAAGCGCGGCAGGGGCCAGAAGAGTTTCTTTTAATGTCAGTTGACGCCGAGAAGGCATTTGATAGGGTAAACTGGGCTTTTTTGATGGGCGTGATGAGGAAAATGGGGGTGGGGGAGAATTTGGAGAAATGGATTCGGGGGTTATATAACGGACCAAGGGCGAGGGTGAAAGTCAATGATGGTTGTTCGAGGGATTTTAGTCTGGGGAGGGGGGACAAGGCAGGGGTGCCCTTTATCGCCGTTGCTATTTGCAATGAGTGTGGCGCCTTTAGCGGAGGTGATCCGTACAAATGAGAAGATTAGAGGATTGGAGAGAGGGGGGCGTTAATCATAAAATTTCTCTTTATGCGGACAATATCTTGCTGTATCTTGGCCAGCCGGAGGGATCTCTACCGGAGGTAATGGAGGTGTTGAAGAATTTTGGGGAAGTCTCGGGATTTAAAATGAATGTCGACAAGACTGAGGTGCTGCGGGTCAGAGTGTCGCCGAGGGTGGAGGGGCTGCTGCAGGGTATGTACCTGTTGAGGTGGGTTAATCATACACTGCACTATTTGGGGGTTCAGATGGGGGTTAAGTATGGGGATATGTATCGCTATAATTATCCGGGGGTGGTGCGGGAGTTGGAGCTGGATCTGGAGGGGTGGATGAAGCAAGAGGTATTGTGGTTAGGCCGAATGGCAGGGTTCAAAATGAATGTGTTACTGCGGTGGTTGTATTTATTCCAAGCTTTACCGGTGCGAGTACCGGAGGAGGTGCTGCGGAGAGTGCAAAGGAAGGTATTTCAGTACATTTGGAATAGGAGGCCACCGCGGCTTGCGAGGGAACTGTTGTATGCTCCGAAGATGGAGGGAAGGTTAGGGGTGCCTAATATTAAGGATTACTATCGAGCGGCGCAAATACGGCATGTAATGGACTGGAGGAGGAGAGGGGACCCGAAGCCATGGGTGCAATTAGAGCGTATGCTGGTAAAGGGGGGCAGATTAGATGCTTGGCTGTGGGCGGGGGGGAAGAACCGTAAGGCATTGGGAGAGGGGTCGCCGGCAATGCAGCAGGTAGCAGGGGTGTGAGATGCAGTTCGGGGCCGAGGAGATAGTGGGAAGAGGGGTCATTTCTCAGTAATGATGCCATGGAGGGGGTGGAAACCATTTGCACCGGGGTGGGAAGGGGGAAGGTTTGATATATGGACGGGGAAGGGGTTGGAGTGTTTCTACCAATTACTGGATGAGGGGGAGATGTGGCCTTTCGGGGAGGTTAGAGAAGAGTATGGGCTTGAAGAGCAGGATAGGTTTGCCTATCTCCAGGTGAGATCTTTTTTGCAGGGGGGTAGGGGGCTGGGGGAGAGAATGGGGGAGGTGTCGGAGATAGAGGCCCTTTGGTATGGGAAATTTGGGTCGAAGGGGATGGTATCCAGGTTGTATAAGGCAGTGAGGGAGGGCGTAGGGGTGAGGTTTCATTATATGGCGGAGTGGGAGCGGGATTTGGGGGGACTGCTGACACAGGTGGAATGGAAAAAGATTTGGGATAGGGTAAGGGGATTGCTTTGGGCGAGTTGCATACGGGAAAATTGGTATAAGATTTTATTCCGGTGGTATTATACGCCGGAGCGGTTGCACAGGATATTTCCGGGGGTGGCGGCAGGTTGTTGGCGGGAGTGTGGGGAGGTGGGATCCTTTTGGCATATTTTGTGGGGATGTAGCAAGGTACAAAGTTATTGGGGGCGGGTGGTGAGTTGGATCCAACGGTATTTGGGGGTGGAGGTGAGGAAGGACCCAGGGGTTTGCTTACTTTCATGGTGGGGGGCTGGGCACCAGGAGATGGGGACCATGGTGCGAACATGTCTGAGTGCGGCGAGGTGCGAATTGGCAGCAGCGTGGAAGCGGGTGGAGGTACCTACGATGGATGAGTTCGAGGGGAGGCTAAGACAAGTTTTAATGGAAAAGTTGACAGCGGCTAGGCGGGAGAGATTGGAGAGATTCATGGGTAAGTGGGGAGGTCTGTGGCGTGTCCTTGGGGAAGGGAGGGGGGAGATGGGGGGGGGAGAGGGGTGAGTGGGAGGGGGGATATCCTAAAAATATGGGAATGCTGGGTTGTTTGGCTTGGTGGGTCTCTGTAGGGGGACATTGGGTTTAAGGGTGGGGTTGGAGGTGGAAGTGTATAATTCTGTGGGAAGGGGTGAACTGATGTTGTGACGTGTTTAATGCTGTTGTTCTAAATTCGTGCAAAAATAAAAATACAAAAAAAAAAAGTTTGGATAAGTTCCTGGAGGAAAGGTCCATAAACCATTATTAAAAGGGACCCAGGATATCACTGCTTGACCCAATACAAGCATTGTGGAACCTGTGTCTTTTTGGGAGACTGCTAGGTACTTATGACCTAGCTTGGCCACTGTTGGAAACAGGATACTGGGCTTGATGGACCTTTGTCTGACCCAGTAGGACATATCTTATGTTCTTATGTTGCTGGCCTGCACAAAGGTGACACGATAGCTAACTCTACATTGGGGCACTGGATTAAGGAGGCCATTTTCTCGACGTATCTGCTGCAGAACTGGCCGGTTCTGGAGGGTTTGCATGCCCATTCTGCCTGAGCGCAAGCGTCCTCGTGGGCGGAGTAGAGTTTGGTAACCCCTGCTGACATTTGTCAGGCGGCAACGTGGGCATCTGTTTCCACTTTTGTCATGCACTACTACTTGGATGTCCATGTGCAGGCAGACACGGCCTTTGACTTGAGGGTTTTGCGAGCTGCTGTGTCTTCTTCCCAGCCAGTGGAGTTGTAGCTTTGATACATCCCACTTGTCTGGACTAGTCTAGCAGGACGATATGGAAGGTTACATGTTTATGTTTATGCAATTTCTTGATATACCGCCCAGGCTGAAGGGCATCAGAGCGGTTTACAATCACTATAAGCAGGTACTTACCAATGTCCTTTCCTTGAGTCCTGCTAGAACAGTCCAAGGCCCACCCCTGGAACTGTATTTGCTCTGTTCTTCTGCTGCGGTATCCTTGGGTCCGCTATGATTTCTCTACTTGGCTCTACAGGTTCTGCTGCTTCCTGTATGTAGTTCTCTACTCTTGATTACTCACTGTTGCCCACGTTGAGGTTGTGTGAGGTTTGCCATGTTCTCCTGTATGCTTGGGGACGGATACTGAAGAGACCTTTGGTGGCTGAGGCGGATAGAGGCATAGAAGTGATGTCTATGAAACCTGGGCTTTTCATTGATGCTTTGTCTCTGCCAATCTGCTGGTAGAGGAACATAACCCACTTGTCTGGGCTGGTCTAGCAGAACTCAAGGAAAGGACATTAACTGGTAAGTAAAATGTCACCTTGTATGGTATTATACACGTGTGTGTTTCTCTCTTTCCAGCTATTAACACTTTCCAATATGACCAATTTTTTGAGAAAAAAATTGATGAAAAAAAAGCTGACCACACATACCGTGTATTTAAGACCGTGAATCGAAGGGCACATCTCTTCCCGATGGCTGATGACTATTCAGACTCTGTCAGCAAAAAGCAAGTGTCAGTTTGGTGCAGCAATGACTATCTGGGGATGAGCCGCCACCCTCGAGTTGTTGGAGCTGTAATGTGAGTTTGCCATTGTCATTTCTGAGTACAAATAAACCACTGTTGTTCATTCAATGTATCACTTCAGTTCAATATTCCTATATGCATTCAGTTATCTAATACAGGTCTCAAATAAACGTTGGCACTAGAATTCTGGGTATTATATATCCCCATTTATGTGCCCGTTAGCATCAATGACCTCTTTAAATATATTTCAAAAAATGTAGTGGAGTACTTAGCTTAGTGTATGTTATTTTCTCCAAACAGCCAAATAATCAGTGCTTCTGACTTCTCATCTTCCGTTCTTAAAAGCCCTAACGCCGTATTTTTAGGTGCCCTCGCGTTTCTCCTACCAGGTTCCTCAGGGGACTTCGTAACACTTATTTTCTACAAAGATAACTTATGCTGTTAACTGAACTTCTTATATCGGTGCTTAATATAATGACTAAACTTACTGTTGCCATAAAAACGTAAATACCTAAACGAATGCTGCTGCCCATGTATTACTATTCAGAGACCTCCAACTGTTCCATCTCAGAACCGTCTGAAAACGCCGCGCATGTGGACTTTCCCTCCTCCTGTCATTTTTAAACTCCTACGGCCGGCGATCTATTGATTACCCTTTAAAGGCATACCCACCCTAGTAGCTTGTTCCAAAAAACCATACTATGGGCCGTGTCTTTCAGATGTAGCCACCTTCTCTACTGTGCTATCGTTGACTTATTCCTTCATACATGCACTTGGCCTCACAACTAAACACATGCCGACCAATCAATACCCATATGGCATGTGTCAGTAGGTGTCAGTTTTGAATCTGGTCTGCTTTTGAAGGAGAATGGTCTGTCACTGGAGCAGTGATCATGTTCAAAGCATTACCAGCGCCATGTGATCCATGTTTAATCATTGTTTCTTATCCCGTGTGGTATGAGGTTCTTTTGTTTAGTGTTGAGTATTAGCAATGACAGATTCTCTTATCTACAATTTTTTTTAAACTTGCTGAAGTTCCTTCCTTTACTGTTTGTGCGTATGTCTACTGAAGAGAAGCACAGCATGCATTTGATTTATTGGGTGTGTTACAATGGTACCAACGCATAGTTCAGAACTAGGGTGCAAATGTCCGAGAATCACATCACAAAAAAAGGTGACCCTTGTTTTTCATACTGCACTGTTGGACTTGCATTGGACTAACTGTGATGCAAGTCTTTTCTGTCCCCAAGTCCTCTAGTGACATGTGGCATGTGCTGCCCTTTTGCCTATAATGGGCATGGGAGAGGGAAAAATGCATCCCTTCACCAAAGCCCTGCACCATATCCCTCCCTTCCACATCAATTTCTTGCACTTCCCACTGAGCAGCATGGGAAGTACAAGCATGCTACTTTTAAAAGTGCTAAGCATTGGAGTGCCTTGGACTGTAAGAGCCAGAGGACAGCTTCGAAGCAGAAGGATTATCGTCCATTATTTCAAAATGAAGAGGATGAGGTGAGAGTCAAGACTGTGAGGGTAGAGAACAGAACAGATGGAGGGGAGTTAAAATTGGTATTTCTTTCTGTCTGCTTCCAATCGAGGTGGCATGTCCTTTTGCAAATTTATTTATTTATTTATTTATTTAACAAGCACTTATATACCGCAGCTTCCAGAGATCAGCTGCGGTTCACAAATAACAGTCAACAAAACATAGTTTGTTTTACATGAAACGTCATAACTATATACAATGTAAAGTTAATAGAAAATGTTAAACAGATTGGCACAAATGTGATCTATGAGACTCAAGTTGGCTAAAGAGATCTGCACCAGCTTTCTGAAGTATCAACTTTGCTAGGACAGGACTGACTCTTTCCTTGCAGACCTGAAGGGCTGTTCAAACAGTTTCTGCCATGTAGAGCCCAGAGTTCTTCACTTCTTCCTTAATTTTTTTCCTAGGGAGACGTTGAAACAGCATGGTGCTGGAGCCGGGGGCACCAGGAACATCTCGGGGACCAGTAAATTCCATATAGATTTGGAACATGAATTGGCAGACTTACATGGGAAGGATGCAGCATTACTGTTCTCATCCTGCTTCGTAGCCAACGATTCCACCCTTTTCACACTGGCCAAGATGCTACCAAGTAAGATGTATAGGGGGGTCATTTTAGAAGCATCACCATGTGTAATTAGCAGTTACATGTGCAAATAGCAATTTTAGAAAGCCACTATTTACCTGTGGAAATCCATTCCACGTGTAGCAAATGTTCCCATTGCTCAGGACACACCCAGCCAGTCGGGTCTCGATGATATCCACAATAATAGATTTGCATACATTGTGGATCCTGAAAACCTTAGTGGCTGGGTGTGTCCTGAGGACTGACTGGATTGAAAATTCCTGATGTAGAAATTTCGGTGAGACAAAAATATAGATGTATTCTCCTTGTAAAATGGGGAATACACATGTGTAGGCATAAAAATTCCCTCTGCAGTTTTTATGCTTGCCCCAAGGTATGCATAAGTGCCAGCTTGAAGGGGCAGGTGCACAGGTTGATAGGATGCTCTTACCAGCATCATCAGTACCTTTCCTGACACCCCCCCCCCCCTCCATGAGTATACCTAATAACTTGATCCCCAGAGGTAGTACCATGAGACTACCACTAGAGGTTGACTGGTGCCATTTTGAACTTTGTATCCAGTGGGGCAGGAGCAACTGGAGATCACTTCTGTCCCCTCTAGACAGCAGAAGAAGACACCTGGCAAGACCTGAGATAGCGGTTTGGGGGTATTGATCTTGGGGAGAGGGTTCTGGAAAGGTGCTGATGATAGGGGTCCTGGGGTGGATGGGGATGGAGAGGATCATTTGATCTTGGGAGCTGCTATTTTAACAAGTTACAGGCATGGAAATTTGGGGAGAGCAGGATGCTTTCCCAGTACAGCTTTTTAAAATTGCTGCTCCTGGACATGCCCGCAAATACATATGTATTCCTGCTCGTCCTAATAGTATTTTGCAGATAGCGCCATGTTCAGCAAAGCCTTTTGTAAAATAGTGGGGAACATCTCAATACCCATCACAACATTCTCTGTACGATGGTTCTTAGAGTGTGCTGCAAACTGAACTCGTCCAGCTCCTGCCCGTAACGTGAAGCTAAAGCTTTTTCTGGTGTGCGCACCAGTTGGGAAGCCAGGTCACCAGTATATGCAAATCTCATGCATATTCATTGTGATAATCCTGAAAACCTCAATGAGTAGATGTGCACTAGGAGGCTCTGCCAGGCATCCAAGGCTGAAAGTATATTTAGGAAACTTGAGAACCGGTCAAATTCTTAAGGGGCAGAATTTTATTTACTTTTTTCTTGCCACCTTTTTTGCTCTTTTTTTGTATTTGTATTTGTATTTTTTTCTGAATTTTAGGAATCCATGTGGTTGGCTTCTGCAGCTACTAGATTTTCCATGACAAATTATTTTCTGATGTTGCTCAAGAGTTTATTCTCCCACATCAAATTTTATACTAATCTCTTGTTCTAAAGCATGTATTTATTTATTTTATTTGGTTTTATATACCGCGCTATTTAAAATCAGTGCGGTTTACATATGAACAAACAAGACAGTCCCTGCTCTTAGGAGCTCACAATCTAAATTAGGACAACCCTGGCGGGGGCAGACATGGGTAGAACAGGGGTGAGACAGGGTGGTAAGGGTTTACAGTCTTATTTGATGGCACATGCCTGCGGTCGTGCGCCGTCGGTAGTTTTCATTTGTATGACTGATCTAGGGTGGGTGATCGTGCGTAAGTTGGAAGAGGTGAGTCTTCAAAGCCTTCCTAAAAGTTGTGAGATCTGGGATCGCACGTGTTGGTGCAAATAGGGAGAAAGTTCGGTTCTTGGTTGGTTGGGTACAGGTCCTTACTGTTGAGGGGTTGCGAGGGAGTTTACCGAGCATGTTCTCCTGGACCTAGTCTCCGGTGTTCTTTGTATCAGTTCTGAGAGTGAGGTTGCTGACATTGCATTCCTGGCCTTGAAAGTGAGTAACATTGCTTTGTAGGTTAGGCGACTTGCTATGGGGAGCCATTGGAGCTGAATTAGGATGGGAGTAATGTGGTCGTATCTGGATGCAGCTAAGATTATACGGGCAGCTGTGTTCATGGCAAGTTGTAGTGGCTGCAGGGTGTGCTTTGGCATACCATGAAGGATGATGTTTGAATAGTCTAGATGAGGGAGGATGAGAGCTTGGGCCACCGAACGGAAGTCCGAGGTTTCGAGGCGAGGACGTAGGTGTCAGAGGGTTCTTAGTTTATAGTATACAGATTTAGTGATATTTTGAGTGTGGGTCTCCCATGATAGGCGTTGGTCAATTGTTACTTCCAGATAGAGGACCTCTTGCTTGGTTATAAGGTTGAAATCTTTCACTTTAAGGGAAGGCGGTGGTGTAAATGTGGGGTCCTTTGATATGAATAAGATCTCTGTCCTTATTGGTGTTGACCTTCAGGTTGCGTGTCATGAGCCAGTCTGAGACTGTGTTGAAGCACTCAACTATGGCCGCGTAGTCTGGGTTGTCAATGATGAATGGAGTGCATAGTAAGACGTCGTCCGCGTAGATGTGGTATAGAATGTTGAATGATTGGATGATGTTACAGATTGGCTGTATGTAGATGTTGAAGAGTAGGGATGAGAGGGATGATCCTTGGGGGACCCCTTGCGTCTGTTGGAAGGGTCTGGATGCCTGGTCGTCTATTCGGACTTGTTGTTGTCGATCGGATAAGTAGGATTTGAACCAGTCTAAGGCTATGCTTCTCACGCCTTTTTGATAGAGTTGGGCGAGTAAAAGGTTGCGGTTGACAGTGTCAAACACTGAGGCGATGTCCATGAATATGAGGATGAAGCCTTGTTTTTTCTTGTCGAGGCCTATATGGAGTCTGTCAAGAAGGGTTGTGAGGAGGGTTTCAACACCATGCTGCTGTCGAAATCCATGTTGCTGGTCTAGCAGTGCGTGGGAGTCGATGTGGTCCTGGGTCTGTTGGTATACGATCTTTTCTATGATTTTGGTTAGAAAGGGGAGGCTAGAGATGGGTCTGTAGGACTTGATATCTGATGGGTCCAATTTGTTATTCTTGATTAGAGGTCTGATAGCTGCTCTTTTCAAAGGGGGCGGAAGGGTGCCTTCAGCTAGTGATGTGTTAGCGATTATGGCTATAAATGGGCTGAGAGAGGTTTTTGATTGTTTGATCCAGAAAGGTGGACACGGGTCCATTGGGGAGGTCGTGATGTTAATCCCGGTGATGACTCTTTCTATTTGATCAGGAGGGGATGGATAGAAGGATTCCAGGGTCATTGAGGGAGAGCCGGTGGGGCTGTGGTGGGTAGTGGGCATCCTTTCCCACTGGGCTGTGAGTGTTGCTGAAGCAGCAGGGACAAACTGGGAGACTCATGTTTCAATCCTCTACTCCTTTTTTCTGTCAGCAGGAGGAAAGCATTGCTTCTTACTTATGCCTGCGTCCTTCTTTGCTAGTTTCTGTCTGAACTGCAGGAAGCAGTGGATCTCTTTAAAGTTGAATGCAGTTTAACTCCAGTATATCTGCTAAGTAAACCATTTTCCATATCATCCCTCCAGTTCAGTCCAGACATGTGGGTTGTCTTCCCCCACCAGCAGCTGGAGACTGAGCATGACAAGTCTTTAGTTATGTAATGCTATAAGAGGTTCTGTGCACCCACCCCGACACCAGTGCACTCAGTCTCCAGCAGCGTGAAGGGCTTCTGTGCACGCTGGCCTTTACTGAGAGGAGAGAATACAGAGAGGAGAATTGAAAGAAGAGAAAGAGAGGATTGTGGTGATAATTTGTAAGAAGAGTTCCTGATCGTCCCTCCAGTCTAGTCCCGAACCTCAGGGTTGCGCTCCTCATCCAGCAGCTTGGAGACTGAGAAACCTCCTTCTTTTGTGATGTCACTAGTATATCCTCTCGGGGGCCGCCTCCTTCTACCAGTTACCTCAGTCTCCAAGCAGCTGGAGGGACGGTGAGCCTGGAGGTCCGGGCTCACTGGAGGAACAATTGAGGATAGGTTTAGAAATTAGTGTTTAAAAAAAAAAAAAAAAAAGGATTGGTTGGCAGGGACAGGATCTTATGACTTTTCTAGGATTGTGCCTTTGAATTTGCAGGAGGCCTTCCCTCGTATGCTCCTCCTCTCCTTGCTTCTTCTATTACTGCAGGCATTGTCAGCCAGTTACCGGGAAGCAGGTACAGAGAGTCGGGCAGCTCCGGTTCAGAGGCCATGAGAGTCTGGTGAGGAACCGGAGCAGATCATAGCCGGCGCTTTACAGAAGACCTGCCTGTCAGTGCGCCTTGGCTGCTAGCAGCGAACATCGGGCGGCGGGTGTTCGCGCCGTTCGCTGCTTTCAAGGATTCACTGCTATTCAACCCTTCTCCAGAGTCGGCAGCATGCGCGGCAGGTCAGACGATCGCTGCTGCTTTGTCCAGAGGCCGGCTGAGGTAAGGAGACCCGATTGGGAGGGCGACACTCGTCAGCGCGTTTAGGCGCGAAACAGAGAGCAGGCCCAGCCGTGTGGCGACGGAACAGGACGCGCTGGGGCAGCGAAGGGGTTTTCAGACGGGGGGTTTTCAGTGAGGGAAGCTTCCTTTAGCACCCTAACTTTGGCGATTTAGGTTAGAGGCATAGCTTTTTGGTTTTCTTGAAAAAAAAAAAATTCTTCACTTCGGGTCCTGTGGTGGTTTTCAGGTGCTGATCTCGCCAGGGGACAGGCTAGGGGTGCAAGGGTGCGTTCCAGCGGGTATCAGGGCTGGGATGCCTTCTAGACCACAGTGGGGCTAGAAGGAGTACAGTGTCAGACTCAGGTGTTTGTAAGGGCTGCATAAAAGAAACGTCTGCTATGGAGCATGCCGGGGAGGAGAAGGAGGAAGTCCCAGGGTCTGAAGCAGGTGTATCGGCCTCTCAGCCATCAGACTTGCCTCTTGGGGAGCCGGTGGCGGGGCCGTCATCCGCCCCAGACTTTCCCTCCTCACCAGCGTCCTTGCCCAAGGGTCTGGCGTCCATTTTCTCGCAGGAGTTTGTAGGTCTCTTACAGCAAGCTGTGTTTGGCAACCCTCAGAAGCAGTCATAGGGTACCACGGAGGACCGCGGAGTGAAGAGGCTCACGGCCTCTCTGAATGTTGAAGAGCCTCCGTGTGGGGTTAAGAGACCACGGGTCGACAGAGCCTAGGGAGCAGTCTGTGGCCTCGGAGGGGCAGCTTTCGGATGAGGAAGGCCGGAGTTTGGAAGAGGAATTAAAGGAAGATGAGTTCACAGAGAAAGAGGACCAGGTGAGAGTGGTGCGGGTCTTCAGAAGAGAGGAGCTACCGGCTCTCATCGTAGAGACGCTAATGGTGCTGAATATGCCAGTTCCGGGGTCGGCGGAGGATGAGGCCCTGGAGGATCTGTTGTTGCAGGTCTTTAGAAAGACTCAGAGCGTTTCTGGTGCACAGGGTGTTTCAGGAAATGATTCAGGAGGAGTAGAATATATCGGAGGCGCCACTCAAGGGTTCCAGAGTTATGGGCCGTCTTTATCCTTTGGTGGACCAGGATAGGGAGGTGTTTCAATAAGTCTCCCAAGGTGGACACGGCCGTTTCAGCGGTGACAAAAAAAGACCACTATTCCCACAGAGGGTTGTGCGGCTCTCAAGGATAGCCAGGATAGGAAGCTGGATGCTTTGTTAAAACAGGTTTTTGATGTGAATGCCCTGTCGCGCCAGGCAGCTATTTGTGGAGTGTAGGTGGCCAGAGCCTGCCTACGTTGGTCGCAGCAGGTACAGAATGAGCGGGAGAATGAGATGGCCAGTGAGGTGTCCAGGTTAGAGTCGGGCGCGGCTTACCTTGCGGATATTCATTATAACCTTATGTGAGGTTTGTCGAAGAGCATGGCGTCGGCGGTAGCAGCGAGACGTTATCTGTGGCTGCGTAATTGGGCGGCAGATAATTCATCTAAGGCTAGGTTAAGTAAGCTTCCCTTTAAAGATCATCTCTTGTTTGGGGAAGATTTAGAGAAGCTGGTCAAGGATCTCCGTGAGTCTAAGGGCGATAGATTATCAGAGGACAAGCCTAAGCAAGGGCGGACGACACCTGCGGTCAAGGGGCAACGTTGGTTCCGTTTCCAGAAGTTTAATTCCGGTCGAAGAGGCCGGTTCTCCAATAGGAATCAGGGGTTTTGGGGAGCAGGAAGGGGATTTGGGCCTTCCTCCTCCTCTTCCCCCAACCTTAGAAAGTCACAATGAAGTCAGGGGGACCCAGGCACCCTTAGCTCCCGTAGGAAAGTGATTGCAGGAGTTTTATACTGCCTGGGTCCGAGTCACGTCAGATCAGTGGGTACTGGAGGTCATTCGGGAAGGCTATGCGTTGGAGTTGCTAAGACCAGTGCGAGATGCCTTCGTGAGGTCCCACTGCAAGGCGTCCACCAAGTGCGAGGCTATGTGGGGGACAGTACAAAGGCTACTTGACCTCAGGGCGATAGTGCCGGTGGCGCCAGACCAATGCGGCTGCAGTCGATACTCCATTTACTTTGTGGTGCCAAAGAAAGATGGAGGTTTTCAACCAATTTTGGATCTCAAGGGAGTGAATCGTTGTCTTTGAGTGTCGCATTTTCACATGGAGACGCTTTGGTCAGTAATAGTAGCGGTTCAAAAAGGAGAATTCCTTATGTCCCTGGATCTGTCAGAGGCATACCTTCACATCCCCATAAGACCGGCTCATCAAATGTTTCTCAGGTTTGCGGTTCTGTTCGGGCATTTTCAGTTCCGAGCATTGCCCTTTGGCCTAGCGACGGCTCCGCGAACCTTCACCAAGGTCATGGTGTTGGTGACGGCCGCCTTGCGGAAGGAAGGGATTCTCATACACCCTTATCTAGACGATTGGTTGATCCAGGCAAAGTCGAGGAGCGAGAGCGCAAGCGCAACGGCCAAGGTGGTGACCTTCCTAGAAAGTCTCGGTTGGGTAGTCAATATGACAAAGAGCCAGTTGGTCCTGACACAAAGTCTGGAATACTTGGGGGCTCGATTCGACACAGAAGTTGGAAAGGTTTTTCTACCGCAACAGAGAGCGCAGGGATTGCGGACGTTAGTCGGGTGTTTTTTAAACATCGCGGCGCCCTCAGCGTGGCATTATCTCCAACTGTTGGGCACAATGGCAGCGACGACAATAGAGTTGGTGCCCTGGGCAAGAGCTCACATGAGACCGTTGCAAAGGGCATTGCTCCGGCGCTGGTCGCATCAGCAGGATCCACTGTCTCGGAAACTCCCTTGTCCGGTGGAGACGCGTCTAGCACTTCGGTGGTGGTTGCTTCCCGGATCACTGGAGAACAAGAAACCATTGGAAGTGCCGGACTGGTTGCCCTTAACGACAGACGCCAGCCTCCTAGGCTGGGGAGCTCATTTTCAAGGGAGGTTCATGCAGGGGCAATGGAACACTCAAGAAAAGACTTGGTCAATCAACAGGTTGGAATTAAGAGCTGTATCGCTGGCTCTACAGAGCTTTCAGTCTTATCTCAGAGGGAGTGCCGTTCGAGTGTTTTCCGACAATGCCACAGCGGTGGCCTATGTCAATCGGCAAGGGGGGACCAGCAGTGTGGTGCTGGAGGCCGAGGCCCTGTGTGAATGGGCCGAAGAGAACCTTCTGGCTTTGTCGGCAGCGCATGTAGCAGGGGTGGACATTGTGGAGGCCGACTTAAGTCGGGTGAAGGTGGACCCAGGGGAGTGGGTCCTTCATCCGGAGGTGTTCGAGATGTTAGTGCACAGGTGGGGCTTGCCGGTCATGGATCTCATGGCAATGTTTCGCTCGGCAAAGGTCAGTCACTTCTACAGCAGACCAAGAGAAAGAGAATGTCGGAGGGGCTGGATGCTCTCATAGAGAGCTGGCCAGTGGGGCAGCTGCTGTTTGCCTACCAAGGCCCAAGGAGGGAAGACAGAGTGATACAGCATATAGAATGACACAGAGGACAGGTAATCTTGATAGCGCCAGATTGGCCTCGCCAGCCTTGGTATTCGGACTTGATGAGGCTCTTAGTAGGCCTTGGTATGCGGACTTTATGAGGCTCTTAGTAGGCATCTTCCTCCTCAAGCAGATCTGTTATTGCAAGGTCCGCTACTCATGCCTCACGTGGATCGGTTCTCGCTTACGGCTTGGCTATTGAGAGGGCTCAGTTGAAGCCTCGAGGGTATTCCGCGGCGGTAATTACCACGTTGTTGAAGGCCAGGAAGAGATCGACGTCTCTAGCATATGTTCGCATCTGGAGGGTATTCGAAGCTTGGTGCATAGACAAGACATGCGAAGCATTGAGAGTGACTATCCCTCAGATTTTAGAATTCCTACCGGATGGGTTCGACAAAGGTTTAGCTGCCGCGTCTCTAAGGGTGCAGGTAGCAGCGTTGTCATGTTACAGAGGTAAGATAGGCGGTCAGGCGCTCGGGGGGACATTTGGATATTAAGCGATTCTTAAGGGCAGTGTCTCTGAGGCCGCCGTGTAGACAGGTAATACCTAAGTGGCATCAGCCGTTCGTGTTAGAGGCTTTGGAACGGGAGCCATTTGAGCCTTTGACTCGAGCGTCTGTGAAGGATCTCACCCTGAAGGTCATTTTTCTGGTGGCTATCTGTTCAGCGAGAAGAGTCTTGGAGTTGCAAGCATTATCTTGTAAGGAACCTTACCTTTCTTTCTTTGAGACAAAGGTAGTTCTGAGGCCAGTGCCAGGCTTTTTGCCCAAGGTTGTTTCGGCGTTTCACGTGAATCAAGAAATCTCTTTACCAGTGTTCAGTGAGAGCACTGGGGGTTCGTCCACGAGGAAATTGAATCTCTTAGATGTCCATTGGGCGTTAAAGAAGTATCTGTGTCGGACCGCGAGTTTCCGCAGGTCTGACAGACTGTCCTCTTTGCAGGGCCAAGAAAGGGGGAAGCGGCGTTGAAGGCTTCCATCGCAAGGCGAATCAAGGGGGCGATTGCATCAGCGTATGTGTTGAAAGGTAGATCAGTGCCTGAGGGGCTGAGGGCCCATTCCACTAGAGCACAAGCGGCATCCTGGGCAGAATCTCGTTTAGTACCGCTAGTAGAAATTTGTTAGGCGGCGACTGGTCGTCTTTGAATTCGTTTGTTAAGCATTAACGGTTGGATGTTCAAATGAAGGGGGATTCGTGTTTTGGAGCAGCGGTACTTAAGGCTGGTCTGGCGGGTCCCTCTCGTTGATGATTCTTACTGCTCTATTACATACCCAGAGGTTCGGGACTAGACTGGAGAGACAATCAGGAAGGTGAAATTAGACTTACCTGCTAATTGTTGTTCCTGGAGTAACTCCAGTCTAGTCCCGTATCCCTCCCCAGTATTCTTCTACGAATAGAAGCCTGAAGTCCCTAAGTTTTGACACAGGTAAGAAGAATTTTCAGTTACGGGGCTTCGGTTCCCTGGGGGGGGGGGGGGGGTGTTTACGGTAAGGTGGCAATTAGGTTGGGACACTCTCCTTCATTTTGGGTGAGTGATCGGCTTCGGCACATTTAAAGGCCATTTGCAGGAAGGGAGTCCTTTCCCTTTTTTAAAGGTTATTGGTTCAGTTAGTTGCAAGGTTACAGTTGATACTTACTTGTTGCTCCAGTGAGTCTGCTTTGTCAATAGGGTACTGGTAGAAGGAGGCGGCTCCCAAAAGGATATACGAGTGACATCACAAAAGAAGGAGGTTTCTCAGTCTCCAAGCTGCTGGATGAGGAGCGCAACCCAGAGGTTCGGGACTAGACTGGAGTTACTCCAGAAACAACAATTAGCAGGTAAGTCTAATTTCACCTTATTGGCCAGAATCAATACAAAAAAAAAAAAAGACAAGGTATTCAAAGGAAACTCGCCAGTCCTTGAGCAGCTTAATGGAGAACAAGTGCTACAGGCTTAAACGTGAACCCGGGCTGTTGAGTCAGCCCAGCTCTCGCTCAAGGGGAAAACTCTGGGATGGTCCAGGACCCCTTCCTTCCCTCCTCTTCTACTGCTGTTGCTATAAGGCAATCCAACGGGTTAAATCCCAGGACCCCGTAGCATATTTCAGGAAGATTCAGGTAATTGGTGCTTGCTTTCTTTCAGTGTTTGTTTAGTCAGGCCAGCATATTGTCTGACACTGCTATTCTACTATAGCGCTTGAGGGGGGAAAGCTGTCCTGCACGGGGGAGATAGCCGGGCTGCTGCTTACTTTCACTTTCGAGTGTTTGTTAGATACGTGACTATGCCGGGGAAACAGCAGTGTGTGGCCTGTGGCAGTCAACATGGCTCTCTGTCAGCCAATTGCCTTTGCTGCAGCTGTGAATAGGAGGGCTGCGCAGCTTATAGAAACATAGAAACATGATGACAGAAAAAAACCACTTGGCCTATCTAGTCTGTCCTTCCATAACAACAACTACAACAGTCCCCTTTTTACCTTTAGAGATCCTCTGTGTTTGTCTCATGCTTTTTTGAATTCAGTTACTGTCCTCATCTCTACCACCTCCACTGGGAGACTATTCCACAGATCCACCACTCTTTCCGTAAAGAAATATTTCCACATATCACTCCTGAATCTATCTCCCTTCACCCTCATCCCATGTCCCCTCGTAGCAGAACTTGCTTTCAATTGAAAGAGGCTCTCTCCCTGAACATTTATGCCACGGAGGTATTTAAACATCTCAATCATATCACCTCTATCCCGCCTTTCCTCTAAGGTGTACATATTAAGATCCTTCAGTCTGTCCTCATATGCTTTATAATGAAGTCCACTAATCATTTTAGTAGCCACCCTCTGCACCGACTCCATCCTGTTCACATCCTTTTGAAGGTGCGGTCTCCAGAATTGCACACTATACTCCAAATGAGGTCGCACCAAAGACTTATATAGAGGCATTATCACCTCCTTTTTTCTGCTAGCCATTCCTCTCCGTATGCACCCAAGCATCCTTCTAGCTTTTGCCGTCGCCTTTTCTACCTGTTTAGCTACTTTAAGATCATCAATATTCACTACAAACTTAACCACATTGCCTCCTTTCCCAAGCACCACTGTCAATCTCACGTAAATACCTCTCTCATGTGATCAAATTAACAGACCAACATTCTATGTATATAGTTTTACCCCCATATTATCCAAGTTTATCGTATCCAAGTTTATCTTCCTGTTTTATGTAAAACCGAGCAGCCTGTTGTTCTGGTCTTTGGTTCTCTGTAAACCGTGCTGATTGTAAATAGCGCGGTATATAAAAAATTGTAATAAATAAATAAATAAATAATCAGACACAACCACGCCTAGGTCCCGCTCTTCTTTAGTGGACAAAAGTACTTCACCCCCTATACTATATTGCTCCCTTGGATTGCTGCAGCCCAAATGCATGACCTTACATTTTTTAACATTAAATCCCAGCTGCCAAATTCTAGACCATTCTTCAAACTTAGCTAGATTCCCTCCTCATGTTAGCTGAAGAAATTATTTCCACTATCCATGCAGCCTCGGGGGATAGCTTGTCAACATCGAAGGAAGTGTTTGCTATTTCAAGGCTGCTTCATAAAAAACAAAAACAACTCCACTACATAGTGGAGTTGTTTTTGTTTTTTATGAGGTATCATAGTTAAACTCCGGTTAGGCCTAGTATCGTTTGTATATTTCAAGGCTGCTGGCTTCTTCCCTCTCTGAGCCTGTGATTTTGGCGGGAAACACCGCCATCTTGAGTAAGCCCGGGACACCATCTCACAATGTCAGAGGAAGCTTGGAGGCCCTGGCCCCTCTTTCTGAGGATGGCAGTGCCCCATTCTGGGGCTTCTGGAGCCCCTTTGTTACCGGATTTCATCTTGCTCCTCCATCAAGCCTATTGCTTGAAGCAAGGGCTGGAGAGCAAATCTGGGTCTCAAAGGGCACACAAGCGGAGGGTGGATCCCCTCCTGTGGTCTTCTCAGGCAGAGGCAGCAGATCTTGCACCTACGAGAGGATACCTGGATGATGAACTTTGGCAGGAACAAGGTTCACTGCACTCAGAGGAATCTGAAGACCCCCTTGATGACCCCTCGAGTCTCTGGTCCAAGACGGATGGTGGAGCTCGAAAAGGCGGAGATACCGCCGGGGGAATACCCTAATGTCATCCAGGTCTTCTGCAGAGAGGACTGTCAGTGCTGATTGCAGAGTCATTAGCAGCTCTGAATATTGGAATATCCTCTGTTACACGGGGTTAGGTCTGCCCAGGCAGCCTTTCTGGTCCATAGGGCTATCAGGAAGATGATAGAAGCCAAATGGGAGATGCAGGAGGCTGGCCTGAGGGACACTCACACTATGTTGCGCCTGTGCCCTCTTCCAACAGAGAAAGAGCTTCTTGAGCTCTTCAAGGTAGACATCCTGCTGTCGGCGGTCACCAAAAAGACCACTGTCCCGGTGAAGGGTGATGCAGCACTGAAGGATGTACATGATAAGAAGCTTGAGACCTACTAAAGCAGTCCTTCAAAATGAATGCCCTGGCACTGCAAGCTTCCCTCTGGGGCATATGTGGTGAGGGCCTGTCTGCTTTGGACGCAGAGTCTTTTGGACTCTGGCCTCAACCCAGACCAGCCAAGACAGGAAGGCGCAATGCTTGAATCAGGTTCCACATATTTGGCAGACACCTTTTATGATATGGTGCAGGCATCCACCAAAAGCATGGTATCCATCATAGCGGCTATGGGTTTCCTGTGGCTGAGAAACTGGGCGGCAGATGTGTGCTATCCAAGACACTCCTCAGTCGGCTCCCATTCAAGTGGAAACTTCTCTTTGGAGGGGCATTAGAGAAGTTGGTCAAGGACCTGGGCGAAACCAAAGGCGGGTGCCTGCCCAAGGACAAGACTCGGGGCCAAGTCAGCAGCTCCTGCAAGAGGATCACCACGGGACTTTCAGCATTTTCGCATTGTCCACTTTGGGCCCTGTCAGCGAAGCCAGTTTAATAACAGGGGTCAATCCTTTTGTGACGGTAGGAGAACCGGCCGGGGTTGCTATGCTGGTTCCTTAGCAGATCCCAAAAAGCACCAGTGAAGTGAGGGGGCCCAGTCGGAGTTAATAATGGTAGAGGATCAGCTACAACAGTTTTACACTGATTGGGTCCAAGTGACCTCTGACCAGTGAGTCCTTGAAGTGATACAGAAAGGCTACGCTCTAGAGTTGGTGTGGCCTGTCTCTGACGTGTTCATGCACTTCCCTTGCAGAGCTCCAGACAAGCATCAAGCACCCATCTTCGAGTGTGGACAGGGGCGTTACTCCATTTACTTTGTGGTGCCCAAGAAAGAAGGCTGCTTCAGGCCCATCCTGGATCTCAAGCATATTAATCAGTCCTTGAGGGTTCCTCATTTTCGCATGGAAACACTCCGGTTCTTGTGGCTGTATGCAAGAGCGAGTTCCTCATGACACTCGATCTTATGGAGGCGTATCTGCACATTCCAATCTAACCAGAGCATCAAAGGTTCCTGTGCTTTGCCATACTGATGAGTCATTTCCAGTTTTGGGCGCTGCCATTTGGACTCATCACCACTCCAAGAACATTCACGAAGATCATGGTGGTGGTAGCAGCATTGCGCCGGGAAGGGATCTTAATGCATTCTTACCTGGACAACTGGCTGATCCAAGTGAAGTCGGTGCAGGAAAGTCTCGAGGCCACGCAATGAGTGGTCGAGCTCCTTCAATGGCTGGGCTGGGTGATCAATTTCCCAAAGAGCAGTTTGGTACCGTTTCAGGATCTCCTTCATTTGGGAGCCAGATTTCAGAAGGACAGGGGATTGGTGGTGTTTCCCTTGGAGAAAGCACAGAAACCTTAGGAGTAGGTTCATCACTTTTTCATGATGCAGGCCCTAGTGACCTGGCATTACCTTCAGCTACTGGGATCCATAGCAGCAATTCTGGAGTTGGTTCCATGGACATGGGCACACATACATGTGTTGCAGAGGGCCTTCTTATCATGCTGATCACCGCTCAAGCACCCGCTCTCGAGGTGGACTCTCCTTGCATTGGTGGCTGGACCGGGAGAAGCTCTTTGTGGGGATGCCGTTGGAGCCTCCCGACTGGGTGGTGGTGACCACTGATGCCAGCCTTTCTGGATGGGGTGCATATTGCAATATGCAGATAGCCCAGGGACATTGGTTGCCAGAGGAGGCTGCTTGGTCCATCAATCGCCTGGAGATGTGGGCAGTGTTTCTGGCTCTTCAATTCTTTCGGCCACTTTTGTACAACAAGGCTGTGCAAGTTTTCTTGGACAACGTCACGACTATAGGCTACTTCAGTCGTCAAGGGGGCACAGGCAGCATGGCGCTGGCAGATGAGGTGGAGTCGCTTCTTCTGGGCAGGGGCGAATCTCCTGGCACTCTTTGCGGCTCTCGTGGCCGGGAGAGAGAACATGCAAGCCACCTAGATGTCTCACCACCATTTGAAATTAAACATGACCAAAACCAAACTTCTTATTTTTTTCCCTAGACCTTCCTTCCCCCTTCTTCTATCTCTAGATAACGCTCTTCTACTTCCTGTTTCCTCAGCCCATAACCTGGGTGTCATCTTTGACTCTTCCCTTTCCTTCTCCTCACATATTCAACAGATCGCTAAAACCTGTCATTTCTTTCTCTATAACATTAACAAAATTCGTCCCATCCCTTTCTGAACCCACTACTAAAACACTTGTCCACTCTCTAATTACTTCCCATCTCGACTGCCGCCTCCTTGCTGATCTCCCTCCGAGTCACCTCTCTCCCTTCACTCTGTTCAGAATTCTGCTGCGCGACTAATATTTCGCCAGCCACGATATACTCATATAACCTCTCTTCTCAAATCTCTTTACTGGCTTCCCTTCCGTTTCCATATCCAATTCAAACTTCTCCTTCTGACCTATAAATGTATTCATTCTTCTACCCCTCACTATCTTTCCTCTCTCCCTACACCCCTCCTCGTGAACGCTGCTCTTCTTCTGACTTACTTCTCTCTTTGCCTTTTTCTTTCACTGTCAACTCCTGACTTCGATCCACCTGAATCTCTGTTAGGCCTCATCTCTGCCTCTTTTCAAATCCATGCTAAAGGCTCACCTCTTTGAGGCTGCTTTTGCATTTTGATTTATTTTATTTATTTATTTCAACTTCTTATATACCGCACTCTTCGACATCAGCGCGTTTTACAGAGAACATGAAGAAACCAGAACAACAGGCTGTTTGGTATTACATATAACAGGAGTATCAACTTGGATAACATGGGAGAACTATTTACATGGAGTATATAATCTATTAACTAGATAACATGCTCGAACTATTTACATAAAATTAGCAGGAATACTTGGAAAAAGGAGAGAGGCTGTGGATTTGTGGGTTGTATTAGGGTGGGGCTATTATGTTACGCTTCATGTGGGGTAGTATTTGATGAAAAGGTGCAGTTTAAGGGCCTTTCTGAACTGGGTTAGGTTGGTTATGGCGCGGAGATCAGGTGGGAGAGAATTCCAGCATTTTGGTGCGCTGAACATGAAAGCTCTGTTGGTCGTTGATAGGCTGCACGTTGTTATAGCCTTTGGGGTTGTTAGTGAGTTTAATGCTGCCTGTCTCCTATTTCTGTTTGATGGGACGGTTTGGATGAGTTTAGAAAGTGATGTGGACGATAAACCATTTATGGCCTTAAAAGTGAGAGTGAGGGTTTTGAATGTAAGTCTTCCGTGTATAGGGAGCCAATGGAGCTGTTTGAGGATAGGTGTGATGTGTTCATTTTTGGGCGCTCCTAGGAGAACCCTGGCAGCGGTGTTCATGGCAAGCTGTAAGGAGCTTACGGTGGATTGTGGGAGTCCTTGTAGAATGGAGTTGGCGAAGTCGAAATGCGGTAGTATCAGAGCTTGGTAGATGGTTCTGAAGTCTTCGTGGTCTAGTAGGGGACGTAGGTGTCTAAGCGTGCGTATTTTGAAGTACACAGATTTTACGATATTGTTTGTGTGATTTCATATCAAGCCTATGGTCTAGTGTGACTCCGAGGTATTTTATTGTTTCCTTGGTGCCTAGGTCAGCTCCCTTGACACTTATGTGTGGTGGTGGAGTGAAGTTGGGGTCTCTTGTGATAAAGAGAACCTCAGTTTTCTTATGCTGAATGCGGAGGTTCTGTGACAGGAGCCATTGTGAGACTGCGTCGAAGCAGTTTGTTATAGGCAATAAATCCATTTGCATTGTGGAAAATGGCATGTAGAGTAGGATATCGTCAGCGTATATCATACATTTCACATTGAAAGACCTGATGATATCGCAGGTAGGCTGCATATAGATGTTGAACATGAGGGATGAAAGTGAGGACCCTTGCGGAACGCCTTGTCTTTGATGGAAGAGTTTTGATTCTCCTGTTGCAGATTTAACGTATTGCATTCTGGTATCGAGGTATGATTTACACCATTCAAGTGCTGAGTTGCATATGCCTTTTTCTTTCAGTCGACTGAGGAGGATCTCGTGATTTACCGAGTCAAACGCTGCTGCTATATCCAAGAAGATTAGCACAACGCCTTGTCGGATGTTGTCTATGGTATTGAGAACATCATTGAAGAGCGTGGTAAGCAGTGTCTCAACGCCATGGAATTCTCTGAAGCCATGTTGAGAATGGTCTAGAGGGGCTGCGGAGTCAATGTGGTCTTGGATTTGGCGCTGTGCCTCTTTCTCAAAGATCTTTGCTAGGAGGGGGATACTGGCTATAGGCCTGTAGGAGTCTGGCTGTTTTGGGTCTAGTTTAGTGTTTTTTTAGAAGTGGCCTGATGGATGTGAGCTTTAATGCAGATGGGAAGGAGCCAGTAGTGAAGGAGAGGTTTATGATTCTTGCAATGAAAGGGCTAAATGCACACCGAAGATCCTTTATCCACAAGGCTGGGCAGGGATCGGTCTGCGCGGTGGTCGTGTTGAGTGAGGTGATTGTGTCTTCAATGTGTTTAGAAGAAGGCGTGGTAAGTGCAGATAGGGATGTTGGGCAAGTTGTTTCTTGTATATTGTTTTTTGAGAGTTCATCTGTCTGTAGGAGTTTTGATTGCAAGTAATCAGCGAATTCTTGCGGGTGGATATCATTATTTTGTTCAGAGGATGGTTCCTTTGATAGTGACTTAACCAGGTTGAAAAGGTCATGAGGTTTGTTCAATGATCTCTTGAGCATATCTGAGTGGTATTGCTTCTTTCTGGTTGTGATTGCCTCGCGGTGAGTTGAGAGGTGGAGAATGTAGGCTTCGTGGTCATCGATAGCTAGTGAGCGGCGCCAGCGTTTTTCGAGCCTTCGTAGGTGCGTAAGAGAGGACCGTAGCTCGGAGGAAAACCATGGAGCAGAGGTTCTTTTCCCTGATATGGACTTTTTGTGTGGTAGTTGAGCAACAGCGTTGAGGCTGTTCCAGGCAGCGATTGACTCGTCAAGGTTGAGAGTTGTGTTGTTGAGGACTGGTTGGGTACTTGACAGAATAAGTTCTCTGTTGAAAGGTCGAAAGCCCCGTGTTACTCTAGATGGATTGGCGAGTTTACTGGTGTTCAGACTATGATTGTTGTTCAGGGGAATTTGTAGGTTTATAAGTTTATGGTCAGACCATGGGACCTCGGTGATTGATTTTACAATGTTGCTGTTTTGCTCAGAGACATGGTGGGGGGCGAATACCATGTCAAGAATGTTTCCTTTGGTATGAGTAGGCTCAGTGATTATTTGTTTGTAACCAAGATTTTCAATGGCGTTGAGGAGTGAAAAGGAGTGGTTTTGTTGTAGTGATGGGAGGTTCAGGTCTCCCATTATCCAGTTGGGAGTGTTGGGGTTGCAGGTATTGGCGGCCAGATCCAATATGGAGGGCAGGTCGTCTGGGGAGCTCGAGGGGGCCCTGTAGACCAGGTTCATGGAGCATTGTTTATTGGCTATGGTGATTATGTCCAGATTGATTGTGCTATAGGAGTTAGTCATGTTGAAGAGGAGTTCAGACTTGGTGAGAATGAGTGCTCCTCCTCCCTTCTTGTTTTCTCTGTGGGTTGTGTGTATAGTGAAGTTTGGTGGAATGAGTTGGTTAATAAGGACATTGTCCTCTTTAGATAACCAAGTTTCGGTGATCATGAGAGCATCAAGATCATGAAGGGTAACTATATCTAAGATTAAAGGCCATTTTTTTCGAATTGATCGAGCATTTATAAGGGCACATTTTAAGTTTTGTGAGGGCGAGGGTTTGTGTTGCTTCAAATTACTGGATTGCTGTATTGCAATGTGGATCAAGTGGGAGTGTCGGATACGAGCTTCCCTAGTCGGATAAAGATAAGGGTTGCCTGCCCAATGTTTTCCGTAGTTTTTGAGGATGGGGATATGACTGGAGGTGGGGGAGTAGGCAACGGTGGTTCCGAGCCAGTCTGTGAGAAGGTAAAAACTGAGGAAGGTAATGAGGTGGAGAGGCATTTTGGTTTCTGGGATGTAATGTGAGAGGGTAATTGAGTTTTGGGTGGTGAGAATACACAATACAGTATACAGGTAATTTCACAGTACAGTATGCAGGCTATGAGGTAGTAACAAATATATCACTGATTAAGGTGTAAGTTACAAAACTCGCAATGACTACAGTAAATATAACAGGAGTCAGGTGTGTGAGTGTGTGAATGCTATACAGACAACTGTAAGAGTCAGGCTGATGAAGAGAGTCAGGTGTGTGAGTGTGTGAAAGCTATACAGACAACTGTAAGGGTCAGGCTGATGTAGACAGTTGGTGTTTGTGAGTCGTGTTGATTGGTGAGGGTGATGTGGGTGACCAGTTGGGAGTGATTACTGACGACAGTATAAGACAGTATATGATAACATACAACAACAGAATCTTGATGTTTATATTGACGTGGGTGGTTACTGACAACAGTATGGGACTGGGCAGGAGTATAGGCAGTTAGTTGGATCTTAAGGGTGTATATTCAAGGGACAGTCAAGACATGCTATAGGTAGCAATATATGGGATTACTTTGAACTGCTGAGTGAATTTCTTGGTTAGACAGTTGGAGTATACTTGCTGTGAGGTCTGACAATTTGCTGGAGACGACAGAGTTCACGTTGGAGAGTTGGGTGTGGTTGCAGACTTTTTGGCTTGGCTGTTACTCGGGGTCTTCTGAGAGGGCCTTTGCCTAAGGGCCGTGCCAAAGGACCCTCTGGCGAGGCCCTCAGGCGCGGGCCCGCCTGACGGCGGCTGCTTTTGTGTTGTAGGGCTCCGCCTCCCACAGCCCCGATTTGGGCCGGAGGCCTCCTGAGCAAGCTAAGATGGCTGCCCCCTGCTCAGGTGTGCTCTACCCCGATCGGGGAGCACAGAGCCGGCTGAGAAGGAGAAGAGAGGCTGTTTCCACACGGCGGCTGGTTTTGTGTTGTAGGGCTCCGCCTCCCACAGCCCCGATTGGGCCGGAGGCCTCCTGAGCAGGCTAAGATGGCTGCCCCCTGCTCAGGTGTGCTCTACCCCGATCGGGGAGCACAGAGCCGGCTGAGAAGGAGAAGAGAGGCTGTTTCCACACGGTGGCTGCTTTTGTGTTGTAGGGCTCCGCCTCCCACAGCCCCGATTGGGCCGGAGGCCTCCTGAGCAGGCTAAGATGGTTGCCCCCTGCTCAGGTGTGCTCTACCCCGATCGGGGAGCACAGAGCCGGCTGAGAAGGAGAAGAGAGGCTGTTTCCACACGGCGGCTGCTTTTGTGTTGTAGGGCTCCGCCTCCCACAGCCCCGATTGGGCCGGAGGCCTCCTGAGCAGGCTAAGATGGCTGCCCCCTGCTCAGGTGTGCTCTACCCCGATCGGGGAGCACAGAGCCGGCTGAGAAGGAGAAGAGAGGCTGTTTCCACACGGCGGCTGCTTTTGTGTTGTAGGGCTCCGCCTCCCACAGCCCCGATTGGGCCGGAGGCCTCCTGAGCAGGCTAAGATGGCTGCCCCCTGCTCAGGTGTGCTCTACCCCGATCGGGGAGCACAGAGCCGGCTGAGAAGGAGAAGAGAGGCTGTTTCCACACGGCGGCTGCTTTTGTGTTGTAGGGCTCCGCCTCCCACAGCCCCGATTGGGCCGGAGGCCTCCTGAGCAGGCTAAGATGGCTGCCCCCTGCTCAGGTGTGCTCTACCCCGATCGGGGAGCACAGAGCTGGCTGAGAAGGAGAAGAGAGGCTGTTTCCACACGGCGGCTGCTTTTGTGTTGTAGGGCTCCGCCTCCCACAGCCCCGATTGGGCCGGAGGCCTCCTGAGCAGGCTAAGATGGCTGCCCCCTGCTCAGGTGTGCTCTACCCCGATCGGGGAGCACAGAGCCGGCTGAGAAGGAGAAGAGAGGCTGTTTCCACACGGCGGCTGCTTTTGTGTTGTAGGGCTCCGCCTCCCACAGCCCCGATTGGGCCGGAGGCCTCCTGAGCAGGCTAAGATGGCTGCCCCCTGCTCAGGTGTGCTCTACCCCGATCGGGGAGCACAGAGCCGGCTGAGAAGGAGAAGAGAGGCTGTTTCCACACGGCGGCTGCTTTTGTGTTGTAGGGCTCCGCCTCCCACAGCCCCGATTGGGCCGGAGGCCTCCTGAGCAGGCTAAGATGGCTGCCCCCTGCTCAGGTGTGCTCTACCCCGATCGGGGAGCACAGAGCCGGCTGAGAAGGAAAAGAGAGGCTGTTTCCACACGGCGGCTGCTTTTGTGTTGTAGGGCTCCGCCTCCCACAGCCCCGATTGGGCCGGAGGCCTCCTGAGCAGGCTAAGATGGCTGCCCCCTGCTCAGGTGTGCTCTACCCCGATCGGGGAGCACAGAGCCGGCTGAGAAGGAGAAGAGAGGCTGTTTCCACACGGCGGCTGCTTTTGTGTTGTAGGGCTCCGCCTCCCACAGCCCCGATTGGGCCGGAGGCCTCCTGAGCAGGCTAAGATGGCTGCCCCCTGCTCAGGTGTGCTCTACCCCGATCGGGGAGCACAGAGCTGGCTGAGAAGGAGAAGAGAGGCTGTTTCCACACGGCGGCTGCTTTTGATATCCTTTATTTTCCTTGTCTCCTTACCCTTCCCTATTCTGCCATTTTCTTATCTTTTGTCTTGTCTGTCTTAATTAGATTGTAAGCTCTCATGAGCAGGGACCATCTTTATATGTGTATGTACAGCGCAGCATATGCCTTGTAGTGCTTTATAAATGATTAATAGTAACATAGTATATGACAGCAGATAAAGACCAGCATTGTCCATCTAGTCTGCCCAGCAAGGCGGCAAGAATAGGTGCATTTGCCGCTCTGTGCAGGTCACCTCTCCCCATGCCTTTGTTTAGGGGTATACCCACCGCTCCATGTAGGTCACCTCTATTTGTTCAGATATAAGAGATAGTTATGCTTATTTCAGATTTATCCTGTTATAAAGAGATCCACTATGTCTGTTCCATGCCATTTTGAATTCTGTCACTGTGTTTGCTCCCACCACTTCCATCGGGAGGGCATTCCAAGCATCCACCACCCTTTCAGTTAAAATGTATTTCCTGACATTGCCTTTCAGTTTACCCCCTTGCAGCTTCATGTTATGTCCTCTAGTTTTACAGCTTCCCCGTCTTTGGAAGAGGTTTGTTTGTCCATTAATATCTTTACGTATTTAAAAATTTGATGTGAAAGGCTATTGGAAGCCATTGCAAACTTTGCAAGGAGGGTGTAATACAGTCATAAATCTACACCCAGTAAGGAAATGAATGGCTGTATTTTGAGCCAGGTGGAGCTTTTTAAATCAGCTGCCTCTGGGTTTTCTTTGCAATGTTGATTTCTTGGAAGTAGATTGCCAGGCCTTTTCTTCTGAGGCAATGGAAGATAGTGTGACTTGCCCAAGGTCACAAGGAGTGCCAGTGGGAATCAAACCCTTGATCTTTTGGATACTAGGCAGTTGCTCTAACCACTAGGCTACTCTTCCACTAGTAGTAGTAGTAGTAGACTTTCTCAGCCTGCTTGTGCTAGACCCGGGGAAGTGGACCCTGGAGGCATCCGTTTTTCACAGGATTGTGCGTCTCTGAGGTGAACTGGTCATGAAGCTGATGGCCTCAGCCAGCATTGTGAAGGCCAACAGGTTCTTCAGCAGATGGAGAGAACAGATGTCCGAGGTGCTGGATGCCCTGGCACAGACATGGCCAAGGAAGGGGTGTCGGTATGTCTTTCCTCCCTGGGCACTCATAGAACATCTATTTCAATAGATCGGAGCCAATGACGGGCCTGTAATTCTGGTCACGTCGGATTGGCTGAGGCACCCATACTAAGTGGATCTGATGCATCTGTTGATAGCGGCACCGTGGTGCCTGCTGACCAAGCTGTTGGCCCAGGGGCCTATTCTCATTTCTCAGGTGGATCGATTCTTGCTTACAGCCTGGCTCTGGAAAGGGCACAGCTAAAGAAGAAAGCGTATTCTCCACTGTGCTGAGGGTTTGCAAGCATTCTAATCTTTATCATATGTCCATGTTTGGAGAATTTTTGAAGAGTGATGCAAGAGCAATAGTCGTTGGGCTCTGTTGGCCTCAGTACCTGATGTGCTGGCCTTTTGCAGGTCAGTTTGGACAAGGGCCTTGCGCTGAGTTCACTGAGGGTCCAGGTGGCTGCTTTAACGTGTTACTGGGGGAGAGTGCAGGGAGTTTCTCTGGCCTCCCACCCGGACGTGGTTCGGTTTCTTTGGGCCATTAAGCAGGTGCGTCCTCCCATCCGTCCGATAGTGCCACCGGGGGACCTTAATTTAGTGTTGTTGGCCCTCACGGGTCCTCCCTTCAAGCCATTACAAGAGGCCACTCTGAAGGATCTCACCTTAAAAGCTGTGTTTTTGGTGGCCATTTGCTCAGCATGACGGATTTCAGAATTGCAGGCCTTGTCGTGCCGAAAGCCCTTTTTGCTCATCACCAAGGAAAAGGTGGTGTTGTGTCTGGTTCCCTCCTTTCTCCTGAAGGTGGTTTTGGAGTATCATGTGAATCAAACAGTATCTCCCCTGGTGTTCTCCTCTCATGGGGACTCAGAGGAGGACCATCAGTTGCATTTCCTGGATGTGTGAAGAGTGTTGCGCCAGTATCTGAAGAGGACCAAGCCGTTTTGTCAGTCGGATCACCTCTTTTGTGGTGTTTGGCGGGCTGTGCAAGTGTAAAGCATCATTGAAAGTGTCTGTAGCACAGTGGTTGAAGGAGGCGATTGCCTTAGCGTACTTGGTGAAGCACAGGTGTTTGCAGAAGGGCTTACATATGCATTCTACTAGGGCATAGGCGGCTCTTGGGCCGAGATCAGCTTGGTGCCTCCATTGGAGATTTGTAAAGTGGTGACATGGGCGTCACTTCACACTTTCATACGCCATTACCAGTTGGATGTTTAGGCTAGAAATGATGCACATTTTGGGGCAAGTGTGTTGCAGGCCGGGCTCACATGTCCCACCATGGTCTAATCTCTGCTATGTACCCCTCACACGTCTGGACTGAACTAGAGGGATGTTATAGAAACATAGAAACCTGATGTCAGAAAAAGGCTACATGGCCTATCTAGTCTGCCCTTCCATATCAACTACAGTAGTCCCCTTTTTACCTTTAGAGATCCTCTGTGTTGGTACCATGCTCTTTTGAATTCAGATACTGTCCTCGTGTCCACGACCTCCATTGGGAGACTGTTCCACGCATCTTCCACTCTTTCTGTAAAGAAATATTTCCTCATATTACTCCTGAGTCTATCCTCTTTCACCCTCATCTTAGGTCCCCTCGTAGCAGAGCTTGCTTTCAATTGAAAGAGACCTTCCTGTGCATTTATGCCACTGAGGTATTTAAATGTCTGTCATATCGCCCCTATCCTGCCTTTCGTCTAAAGTATGCATATTAAGATCTTTAAGTCTGTCCTCATATGCTTCATAATGAAGACCACTAACCATTTTAGTAGACATCCTCTGCACCGACTCCAACCTGCCTATATTCTTCTGCAGGTGCGGTCTCCAGAATTACACACAATACTCCAAATGAGGTCGCACCAGAGACTTATACAGAGGTATTATCACCTCCTTTTCTCTGCTGGCCATTCCTCTCCCTATACACTCGAGCATCCTTCTGGCTTTCACAGTCTTCTTTTCTACCTTTTTAGCTACTTTAAGATCGTCAGACACAATTACGTCCAGGTCCTGCTGTTTTGTGGACAGAAGTACCTTACCCCCTACACTGTACAGCTTCTTTGGCTTTTTGCAGCCTAAATGCATGACCTTGCCTTTTTTAGCATTAAATTTCAGCTGCCATATTCTAGACCATTCTTCAAGTTTAGCTAGATCCCTCCTAATTTTGTCGACGTCTTCCTGTGTGTCTACTCTATTGCAGACTTTGGTATCGTCTGCAAACAAGCAAACTTTACCCAACAGTCCTTCCGCTATATCATTAAAAAAGATGTTAAATGGAATCGGACCAAGGAAAGACCCTGCAGCACACCACTGGTAATCACCACCTCCTCAGAGTGAGCTCCATTTACCCTGTACTCTTTGTCGCCTCCCACTCAACCAATTTCTAACCCAATCAGTAACTTTAAGGTCAATCATTATAGTGCTCAGTTTGTTTATAAGTTGCCTGTGAGGGATGGTGTCAAAGGTTTTACTGAAATCTAAATACACCACATCTGGGGCTCTCCCTTGGTTCAACTCCCTGGTCACCCAGTCAAAGAAATCAACTAAGTTTGTCTGACAAGACCTGCCTCTGGTGAATCCATGCTGCCTCGGATCCTGCAATCCATTGGACTCCAGAAACCTCACTATTCTCTCTTTTAGTAACCTTTCCAATAATTTAGTAACCACAGAGGTTAGACTAACCAAACTGTAGTTCTCAATCTCATCCTTATGTCCACTTTTGTGTAAAGGGACCACATGTTTATTTATTTATTTAATGAATTTCGATACACTGTTTTTCTATAAGTGAAATCGTTTACATAGAACTGAGTTGATACAGTGAATGGTTGAAAAAAACCTGCTTGACAATAAATGTTGAGAACATTACAACTGTGAACAGTGAACAAATAACATTTTAAAGCTCAAACATTTGCTCAAGTGCATGTGTAAACTGTACAAAGGGAAGTAAGGGTTGAGCTTGCCTCTCTCCAGTCCTCTGGCACTACTCTCCCGACTCCGAGGCATTGAAAAGGTCAGTCAGTGGAGCTGCTAGAGCGTCCCCAAGTTCCCTCAGTATTTTAGGGTGTATCCCATTAGATCCCATCGTTTTGTCTGCTTTAAGTTTAGCTAGTTTCTCACAAACAGTCTTCTGAAAATTGTTCAAGATGCCCCTCACTTCTGTTCCTGTTTGTGGGTGTTTTCTGAGGTCCTGCTCCTGGTTCTTCATCTGTGAACGCAGAACAGAAATATTTGTTAAGCAATTCCGCTTTATCCTCATCAGCTTCTACATATTCCACCCCTTTACCCTTGAGTCTGACAATACCACTTTTGCCCGTCCTCTTCTCACTAACATATCTGAAAAATGTCTTATCCCCCCATTTTATTGTATTGACTATTTCTTCTTCTTTTTGCACTTTTGCTTTCCTGATTACTTTGCTGGCTTCTCTAAGTTTCTCCAAGTATAGATGCCTGTCCTCCTCTCTCTGTGATCTCTTGTATTTCATCAAGGCCTCCCTCTTTTTCTTCACTTTTCAGCTACTTCTTTTGAGAACCATAGCGGCCTCCTTTTCCTTTTACCTTTATTTAACTTTATAACAAAATGTTTTTTTGCCTTTAAAATATTCCCTTTCAGTTTAGCCCACTGTTTTTCTACAGGAATTCCCATCCTGCTAACAACTCTCTGAGGTATTGTCCCATCTTTACAAAGTTAGTTTTCCTAAAGTCTAAGACCCTTGCTTTAGAATGGATTTTATTAGCCCTAGTACCAATACTGAATAACACCATCTGGTGATCACTGGATGCGAGATGATCTTCTATTGTAACATCAGAAACACTTTCCCCATTGTTTTAGTACCAAGTCCAGTATGGACCCATCACGTGTCGGTCTGTTACCAGTTGCCTGAATAGTTCTCCCTGTAGAGAATCCAGGATCTCCTTACTTCTAGATGATACTGCAGCAGGGATGTCAATCCGCATCCAGCATATTGAAATCACCTATCAGTAGCACTTCTCCTTTCATGGCAATACTGTGCATGTCTTCTATTAAAGCTTCATCCACTTCTACTCCCTGTGAGGGGGATCAGTATATAACTCCAGTGCAAATGGATTTCCCTTTCCCTCTTTCTAATTTAACCCACAGTGCCTCTTCTCTTCCTTTTAAGTCCTGCATTTCTATAGCTTTAATATTATTTTTAACATATAGTGCAACACCACCTCCCCTTATTCCTACCCTGTTCTTTCTGAATAAAGTATAGCCCGATATAATTACATCCCAGTCATGTTTTTCTGTAAACCATGTCTCTGTAACCGCCACTAAATTCAAGTCAGCCTCTCCCATTAAAGCTTCAACATCTGGGATCTTATTTCCCATTCTACGGGCATTTATACACACTGCTTTCCAGGTGTTGCCACTATTATCCATTTCTACAGAAGTATTTATGTTTTACTTACCTGGATATGGAAGGAGAAATTAGACCTTTCCTGCTAATCTACTTCTTTGTATCCCTCCAGTCCATGCCAGGGCCAGCCTGTTTTTGCCTGTTTCATTCTGTGCTGGATGGCGAGTCCAGTTTCTGAAGGAGTCCATCTAGTTGTGTGGAGTCGGAGATTTCGTTATCGCCTTCTCAGGGGACTAATGAATAGCTAGCTAGTCATGGTTTGGGAGGGTCTGGAGATAAGGACCGGAAAGGTGCTAATGGAGTCCTGCTGTTTAGGTGAGAGGGACTGTGAGAGTTGGTAGTCCTTGTTTTCAGTTGAGCTGTTCAGGTTGGACAGAATTAGCTCTGTTTTCAACTGGTTTTCAAAGTAAAAAAAAAAAAAAAAAAAGTGGGAAGCTTTGGCTTAACTGCCTTTTTTGTATTGATACTGGGCTGCTATTAACTTCCTGTCTGCTTTGTCAGTCATCTACTGGTATTGGGATGGGTGCACAGAGCCTCTTATAGTGTGACATCACCAGAGACTTGTCATGATCAGTCTCCAGCTGCTGGTGGGGGGAGGCAACCCACATGACTGGACTGGAGGAATTCAAGGAAAGTAGAGGGAGGAGTGGCCTAGTGGTTCAAATCCCACTAGAGGACAGCAACCTTGGGCTGGAGGGACTGGGGTTTCTAGTCCCACCGGTACTCCTTGTGGCCTTGAGCAAGCCACTTAACCCTCTGTTGCCCCAAGTACAAAAACATAGATTGTGAGCCCTTCAGGGACAAGGGAAAATATATATACAGTACCTGAATGTACACCGCTTTGACTGGTAGAAAAGCGGTATATAAGCCTAGTTAAATAAAATAAATAAATAAATTAGTCGGTAAGGTCTAATTTCTCCTTATGGCTGTTAGTGCATTATTGTGTTACTGGGAACACAATCGGTGATCTTTCCATGCTACTGATAGATTGGAATTAACTTAGACAAGAGTCTCTTTTCAGGATTTGACCCTTTTTTTCTGAAATGAAGTCCCTATTGAAGTTACATCAAAATCTGCTCTTCAGGGCTATTGCTGTAAAACTGACAACTTTTTCAGTTAGACTTCATTATCGGTTTATTCTACATCAGAGCTACTCATAAAATTATCATTTCTTTATTTTATTCTGTTTATTTCTGTCTTTTTTGTTTAATTTAGGGCTTCATTTTTCGATGCTTTTTAAATTCTTAATTTTAATGGTTTTTATGTGGTTATCCAGATTTAATTTATCGTTGTACTTATGAAATACTGTTACTATATAATTCACACAATTTGTTTTGAATCTCACTTTAGGTATGTGTATTTAGAAAAATAGTAATAAAGAGATTAAATAAAAGAAAAGAAACCCTGCTCTCCTCCTAAGGAGGATGATGAGGAAGAGCATAATACTCATCGGGGGTGGGGGAGGAATTTGGTAGCACATGGGCTTCCCCTTGAGTAGCCCTGTGAAGCATTTCATCATAGACGCACAGTTCCATTGATGATCAGTCCCTTTCTCTGTCACTGTACTCAAGAGGTTTTTTTTCTGTTCTGTAGATTGCGAAATTTATTCAGATTCTGGAAACCACGCTTCCATGATCCAGGGTATCCGTAACAGCAGAGTCCCTAAGTACATATTCCGACATAACGATGTTGGTCATCTCCGAGAACTCTTGAAGAATTCCGATCCATGCATCCCAAAGATTGTAGCTTTTGAGACTGTTCACTCCATGGATGGTAGGCCCAGGCAAAGATCAGACAACGTTTTAGATAAAGAGCAATATATTTTCTTGTAGCTGATGTTAAGGTTTTGCTCATTTTTTTTATAAACATTCTAGTTTTACTTTATCACCCTGTGCTTTTTTACAATTCTACTGTGCAGTGGTTTTGAATTTCTCCCTCAACCCAGCACCAAGTTAATCCTACATTATGTAGCTGTATATTGCTGGTGGATAGCGGTGTGGGATTTAGAATCAGAAAGTGATACTTGTCTGTGTTTTGTCACAGGTGCTGTGTGTCCTTTGGAACAGATGTGTGATGTGGCCCATGAATATGGCGCCATCACCTTTGTGGATGAAGTTCATGCCGTAGGATTGTACGGAGCTCGAGGGGGTGGGATAGGAGATCGTGATGGTGTCATGCATAAAATGGACATAATTTCTGGAACACTTGGTATATACATTCTTTGATCCTTTTCATCCACTAACAATTTACATCAAGTAGGTTGACTGAACACTGCAGTCTGATTTGGATAACCTGGAAGTTAACATCATTCCTATTTAAACAGTGAAACATTAGTCTTAATTATATTGGAATCCCATTTTTGCTACCATACATTGGCTAGTTCTCACAAAATGCAATGCTCCTTCCATGCCTTCTTACCCCCTCATGATGGAGGCAGGGGCCATATAGAGCATTCCCCCTCCCCTCCCCTCCCACCAGTCAATGCCAGTAAGTGTCTTATACAATATGCAGCTCTCCACTCACTCCATGCACGTTTTGCCGCCCTTCTCTTCATCGGGGGCTGGATTTGGATGTGCTGTTCAGTCATTCTTCCATAGTGGAGCCTATAGATTTTGGGTCTGTTTAGCACAGAGGTCGAAGAAAGCCAGGATCATGTGTTCATGCCTTTCGACCTTAATTCCATGCTTGTGTTCAAGTAATGTATATCTGCCTTCCCCAGTAGAATTTTATAATAAATATGCTTATTATAAAATAGTTCCTCCAGTAATCCCAGCTGATATTAAAACTTTGTGTTTATAATCTTTTCTTTTTTGGTTCCCAGGCAAAGCTTTTGGTTGTGTTGGAGGTTACATCGCAAGTACCAGCTCTTTAATAGACACAGTTCGTTCCTATGCTGCGGGCTTCATTTTCACCACCTCCCTACCCCCCATGCTTTTAAGTGGCGCACTGGAATCTATCCGCATCCTGAAAAGCATGGAGGGGCAGACGCTGAGACGTCAGCACCAGCGCAATGTCCAACTCCTCAGACAGATGCTGATGGATGCCGGGCTTCCTGTGGTGCACTGTCCCAGTCACATCATTCCGATTAGGGTAACCATCCCATTCCAGTCTGGGAGTAGCACTTTGAGCATTTCAATTGCAAAGTATTTCAGCCTTAGTGCGGATCTCCAGAGAGTAAATGAAATCTGTGGGAGGATGTTATGGGATGCATGCTGTAAAAAACTTAAGTCATTGTTTCGGTAGAGTATTTTTGTGAGCAGTGATCATAAATTGAGAGGTAGGAGCTAATATCACTGGACATTTGTAACCGCAAGGAAAATACTGTTATAGAAGGAGGGAATGTGAATATGGGTAGATTGCGGTGGTCATTTGGAAGGCATGGGGTCTTGAGGAATATGTGGGTTATGGGGGAGGTTAATGTAGGTGGAAGTTTGTGGGGGGAGGGGGATTGCAGGAATAGGGTTGTATGTGAGGTGATTGCTTTATTGTGACTGCAGTGACTCATCAAAGGGGCTATTGTGTGATACTTTTCGAGTTTCCTAAGGGCCCATAGCTATATCTTTACTTCAGGTTTTTATTTTTGTAGGTTGCAGATGCAGCTAAAAATACTGAGATCTGTAATGAACTGATGAGTAAACACAGTATCTATGTGCAAGCAATCAACTATCCTACAGTCCCCCGGGGGGAGGAGCTTCTGCGTATCGCACCCACCCCACACCACACCCCCCAGCTAATGAGCTACTTCCTTGGTGAGTGAAGCTGACTGTAGACCAAGCCTGCAGCAGAGAGCGATGATGGCATTTAAGTTGCATACAGTTGAGGGTGATATCGAAAGCACTTATGTGTGAGCATGAGATGCTTTTCTTTCAGTTTTCTGAGCCACAAAATGGAGACATCAATCCATTATTTATCTGACCACATTTAGGAGGGGTAGGAGTATAAATAAATGTGGGCAGGACCCAAATACATCCAGAGAGCAACTATCTGGATAAATATATCTGTACAATTGGGTCACATAAATAGCAAACCTAACTCTCATACAAATAACTTATCCATATAGAGACCAATTCCATTCGGGACACGTCTTCCCTGTCCAGACATCCGGAATGTGGACGGGCTAGATTTGCACCCGATTTCATCCAGATGGATGTCTCACCGCTTCCCTGGCACTGGGATCAGAATCAGGTGCAACCAGCCTGGATGGCAGGATGTGTCCCGATTCCATCCGGCTGGATGTCTCACCTCTTCCCTGGTTAGCTCAGCCTGGGCTCCACCTAGTGACCAGGAGGAAGATTCTAGTCAGGAATTCTCTGGTAGTAGTTATCTCCAGGAACAAGCAGGAATAAGTCCTCACATATGGGTACGTCGGTACCGACTGAGCCTGCGCGGGAAAGCTCCCCAACTTCCCAGAAGGAAAGCTTTTGGGGCCTCCCACTGCGCATGCGCGCTGCCTTCCCGCCTTCCTGACCAACTCTCCTCAGTTCTTCTTTTTCTGCGGAGCCAGCAGGTCGTGTTCCTGTCACCGCTGAAGAAGTTGTTGTTTTAGTGCAAATCATTTTTATTAAATTTTCACAAATACAGAGAGAAACAGGGGTTAACAGAAAGAACCAACAGTATAACAGTAACAGAAGGACAGGTCATCCCCGTAGGCCCCTTTGTACAGACAACACAAATCATATCAAGCGGGAAAGCCTGAAATAGTTGTCAATGGCAGTGAAGCAGTTCCACCAACCCCCCCCTCCCCCCAGCTCCCTATCCCAGCCAAACCTGAGAACACCCCAAGCTACTCCCCCCTCCCCCAGCCCTTCCGGCCCCCCCTCCCGCAGTACAGACATTCAGCCCAGTAACCCCCCTCAAGTCTTAACACTCGTACCCCCGTACACCCAGAGGTCAAGTTTCCCCACACATCACACCTCCTCATTATCTGTCACTACACCCCCCAGGAGCCCCCGGACTGAGAAATAATGCTCCGTGACCGCTCTCCAGATACTCTCACAATTCGCCTGCTGTTTGGCCCCCAGGAGTCTCGCTGTGCGCAGCTCGTGAGCTCTCAGAATTAAGAGAGTTCTGCACCACTCCCGAATCCCCGGGGGGCGGGCGTCCAGCCAATGTCGCAGGATACACTGTTTCGCAATCAGGAAGGCTCTAGTATAGAGCTGTCGAGTCGCCACGCTACTAGGGTCAGCGATACGATCCTGTCCGGGTATTGTCCCACCCCCATTAGACACATCAAACAAATCCGGAGAGGATTCCCTGGAGGCTATAGCACACACCCCAAACAAACACCATTCATACGTGAGTTCCCCTCTCATAGGTCTGCAGGCGCGCAGCTCAGTATAAATCTCCCCCCAAAACTGAATTATCCAGGTGCAGCTCCAAAAACGATGGAGCAAGGTCCCTTTATGAGTGCCACACAGCTGGCAGACATCTGTCGAGAGCAACTTCATCTGAAACGCCCGTGTGTTGGGTACATATGCCCTCCATAGCAATTTATACTGAATTTCACGTAATTTAATAGATTCCGAGAGGAGCTTTATGTGCTGGAAAGCAGTCTGGAGCAACTCTACCGTAAGGGACACAGCCTCGGCTTTACACCACTGTTGTGCCAGTCGTTCCAACGGAGTCCGGTCTCCCCCCGGCCAACACTCCTCACGCCATGAGCGGAGCGAAAACTTGCCATCTGCGTCCGCTATTAGGTCCCACACCCCTCTATCTCGAAACTGAAAACCCGTAGTCCGGTGGAGCGCCTGTATATAGTGTCGCACTTGCAAATAGAAGTAAAAGGAGTGAGACGCAAGCTGATAGCGCCGGGATAAAGTTTGAAAGGAGTCCAATGCCTCCTGAGACTGCATACGCAACTGACCCAGATGTCCCAGGCCTGCCGCTGTCCAACTGCCTGGAAGTCCTCCCAGGGCACCCGGCGCAAAATCAGCATTACCCCTCAAGGGCAGACACTCCGTACTGTTCCAAGGCACTCGCTTCTTCTGACATAGAAAGCGCCACGCCTGCCTCAACGCACTAAGATATACCGAGTTTCGCCAGAAACGCGGCAAGCTCATCGGGGGACTATGTAACAAGTAGGCCGGATGATAGGGCGCCGATAGTGCCGCGATCAACCCCCATGGCAGGGCTCCCTCCCCACCCCGGATCAGATTGCGCAATGGCCGCAACAAAGCAAGAAAGTTATAATCCCGGATCGAGAAGAGTCCGAGTCCCCCTTCCTCCCTATTACTCATCAAGACCGTAAGCGGGATTCTTGCTTTCCTACCACGCCATAGGAACTGTCTAAGATAGCGCTGAAACAATATGACATCACGCCGCAACAGCCACAAAGGTAAATGGCGTAATAGATATATCCAACGGGGCACCTCCATCATCTGAAACAAAGCCAGCCGCCCCATGAGCGAGAGAGGGAGATCTCGCCACCTATGCAGTACAGCCGCCAATCTCTGCATCATGGGGCGGATATTGACATCATATAATCGGGAGATCTGATCTGGTATCTGAATCCCCAAATAGCGAAATTCCCCATTCGCCCAACGCAAAGGAAAAAACCCTCGCCATTGTCTCCGCGCCCGGCCCCCTACATCTAACGCGACACATTTACTAAGATTAATCCGGAGCCCTGAGAACGAGCCAAAACTCTGAATCACTCCCAAAGCGCACTCCAGTGAAGGCTGAGGGTCACATAAACACAAAAGCATATCGTCGGCAAACACGCTGACCTTGATTCCCCCATGCGGCCATTCAATCCCGTGTATCTCAGGCTCCGCGATAAGAGCCAGAAGTAAAGGTTCCAACTGCAGAACAAATAAGAGGGGCGACAGCGGGCAACCCTGACGAGTACCTCTGCGTAGTTTAAATGGTACCGAGGAAGTTCCCCCACTGGCCACACACGCCAGCGGTCCCACATATAACGCTCTCACCCACGAAAGAAAGGCACCCTCAAAGCCAAATTTTTTGAGCGTTTTGAACATATAAGCCCACGACACTCTGTCGAAGGCCTTCTCGGCGTCAAGGCTCACCAGGAGAAGAGGCGCCCCTTGGTGCAGACAATGTTCCATGCCCAGAAGTACCCTACTAATATTAGTAAAAGCATCCCGTCCTTTAACAAAACCCGATTGATGGACACCAACGAGCCGGGGCAAAACCTCTTGTAGCCGGGCCGCCAGGACCGAGGCCACCACTTTCATATCATAGTTGATTAAAGAAATGGGGCGATAAGATGCAGGGTCTTCCGGATCTCGGCCCTCTTTTGGTATGATAGTAATGGCCGCCGTTCGCATATCCCGCGGATATGAACCTCGCTCCTGCGCTTCTTGATATACTGCCATCAAAGTAGGCACAATATGGGGCATCAATATCTTATAAAACTCTGCACCATATCCGTCGGGGCCCGGAGCTTTGTGTGCTTTCCCTTTCTTTATCACTGCTTGGATTTCTGCGCAAGTTATCCTAGCATTTAAAGCCTGAAGTTCAGCCTCCGTCACTCGAGGTAAAGACACGGCTGCAAGAAACGCGCTCTCCTGTTCTCTATTCTCCGCGTCTGGGGTATATAAATCCTGATAATATTGGCTAAACACCTGCACAATCTTTGGCATGTCAGTCTGCTGCACCCCCTGACTGTCCCGGATCCGAGTCACCCCCTGAATGCCTCCTCTACGTTTAACTAGTCTCGCCAATAGACGTCCCGACCGATCACCAAAGCGAAATAATTGGTGGCGATAATACTGTAGCGACTGAACTGCATGCTCATGAAGCACCTCATTAAGAGCTCTCTGCACTTCAAAATATGCCGCGAGGAGCTGCGGTCGAGCCACAGCCGCTCGCTTTGCCTCCCGTAGTTGGCGCGATAACTCCATGAGCCGCGCGTCCAACCGCCTCCTCTCCCTCGCAACATACGCTATAATGTGTCCCCGGAGCACTGCTTTCCCAGCCTCCCAGAAGGTCATTACATCCACCTCTCCGGTGTCATTCCGACGAAGATACTCCTCCCACTGGCGGATCAAATAGGCTCGGAAAGCCTCATTTTGCCAAAGGTGCCCCGGAAATGCCCACCGGGCTCCTCGCTGAGATCCTCCTCTCCAATCCAACACCACCTTAGCATGATCGGACACTACAATAGGATCAATTTCCACTTTGACCACTTTTCCCAAGCTCGCTCTCGAAATCAAGATGTAATCAACCCGGGACCAGGTTTGGTGTGCTCTCGACAGGTGTGTATAGTCTTTTTCCCCACCATGCAAGACCCTCCAGGAGTCCACTAAGCCCCCCAACTTACACAGGTATGCTACCCCTTTATTACGCCAAGCCCCAGGAGAAACCCCACCAGCGGATTTATCCAAGAGCGGGTCATGCGGGCAGTTAAAATCCCCCGCTAGTATCAAAGGTATCGTCGGGGCCCCTAACACTTTCCCCAGGAGTAACTGGAAAAACCGGTGATCATATGTATTTGGGGCATAGATGTTTCCCAGGAGTAGCTCTTGTCCCTGAATCTTGGCATGTAGAAAGAGGAACCTCCCATTCGGGTCCGCCTCCTCTCTAATCACATCCAGTGTTAAACCTCTTTTCACCAAAATCGCCACTCCACGCTTCTTTACCTTCGTAGAAGCGGCATATACCTGCCCCCACCCAATCTTTCTTTAACTTAGTGTGTTCAACCGCAGTTAAGTGGGTTTCTTGTAGTAAAGCTATATGTGTATGTCCCTTCTTCAGGGCCTGCAGCACTTTCGTCCTTTTTACAGGCGTGTTCAGCCCCCCTACGTTCCAAGAAACGATACGTAGATCATCACTCATTCAGCTCATGCCATGTACGTCTCATCCAACAGGACTCCCATGCATACCAACGTTCCAAGTCGCCCAGCCTCGACTCAGAACAGTCAAACATCAGTCTCTCCCTCCAGGTGTATGAGTGTTTGGATAATAGGCGCTGTTGTTTGCTAATCCATAGCCACCATAGAACACATTCACTCTCTGTCTGTACTGCATACCTACCCCCCCTCACATATATCCCCGAACATTCACACAAGTAGTCCCACTGAACCCCCCGCACTCCCTTCCATGCATCCCCCAGCTCCCACCCCCCTCCCCCTCCCTCCCGCCCTCCCCCCCACCCACCCCCAAGGTAAAACATGCCCAGCAGCACGCCCGGCTAACTGCGCCAGGCTCGGGGCCCACTTCTTGTGCGCCACAGGGCTATCTCGCCCCCCCCACAAATACACATCACAACGCTCGATGAATATACCCCCTCCCCCACCCAAGACAAACTAAATCCACTACAGTCCCCATTCAAACCAGCGATCCTACAGTGGACTCTGCACCGGACCTCATCTATCTCGCAGCAAACTACATCTGCTTCACCTCCCAGAAGGGCACTGGCAATGATAATGATATCTCCCCATTAACACGAGAATAAACCTTCAGAAATAAAGATCAAACAAAGAAATATATACAATACCCCCACCCACCACCCACCACACATCTCGTAACAAGCCCCACAATAGCAGAGAGAGTCCCAAACTTCATGTGAGAAACGCATGGCCGGACGCGACCACGCGATGTCTCCTCCAGGCTCAGTAATTAGGACCCAGTCATCAGCATGCCAAAGCCACTGCACTAGCCAAACCTGGCGAATAGGCCAATGTAACACTAAGGTAGTGCCAGGTGGCAGATGTCCCTTCAAGTCGAAGACACCGGGCTCCCCAAGGCCTCCACAAACTTCCGGGCTGCTGCCACATTGTTGAAAACATGATTCTTCCCCTCATGGAACACTCGTAGCGTCGCGGAGAATGCTAGTGTGAACCGCAGTTGTCGCTGAAATAAAGTAGAGCAAAAGGGGGAAAACTCCTTACGCTTTGCCGCCACAGAGGCCGAATAGTCCTGGAAAATGAGGACTTTGTGATTGTCCAGCATCAGTGAACGCTTTTTGCGGTATGCCTGGAGCAATTGCCACTTGTGCTGGAAGTTCAAAATGCGAGCTATCACAACCCGGGGTCGCTGTGGAGCCTCCGACTTAGGCCCAATGCGGTGCACCCGCTCAACTCTTATTTCTCCCACCAGCTGCTCCAACCCAAGCTCTTTGGGCAGCCAAGACTCCACCAGCGCCTGTAGCAAGTTTTCCGTGTGTGCTTCAGGAATGCCCACTAACCGCAGATTGTTTCTGCAGGAACGATTTTCTAAGTCATCCACTTTTTCCTTTAGGGCCTCAATAGTCTTCTGCATAGCAGTGTGCTCACGTGTCTGCAGCCCCTCGGCCTCCTCAATCGCGGACACCCGATGCTCAAGTTCTTCAACCCGTTGGCCAAAATCAGCCAGGGTCTCTCCGACAGCCTCGAGCTTGGTCAGAATGCGGTCAAATTTCGGCTCCAGGAATTTAGCAACCTCCTTCGCTAGCTCTTCTGAGCTCGATTCCACGCTCTCCGCATCCGGCGACCGCGGCTGTATCATGGTGGATGCCATCTTGCTAGCAGAGGCCACCCCCGACTTCGCCACCTTTTCCCGCTCCTTCCTGGCCGTGAGAGGCATTGCGGAGAATAGTAAGTTGATCTACACCTGCAGCAAATCGTGCGGTATCACCCCCAATGCTTTGGGGGGGTTACAGCCGGGGGGGGGGGGGTCAAATATCAATAGGAAGGCAAGATAGCCCCGGAGCAAGGAGAGATGCGTCTCACCCGCTCATGCGTCACGTGGTTCCCCCCAGAAGTTGTTATTTTAATTTATTTCTTTAGCCGCGTGTCTGCCTTCCCCGATTCCAGACCGGTACCGCCGGTCTTTTTTCCTTTATTTCTTAAAAAAAAATAAAAAATAAAAATCTTCTTTTTTCCTCACTTGGTGTGTTTGTTCTGTGAGGCCTTTAGGCCTTCACAAATTCTCCCTCATGGAGAAACAAGCCTCTGGGTTTAAAAAATGCACCAAGTGCAGCGGTACTATTTCAGTCACAGACACCCATGAATGGTGTCTTAACTGTTTGGGGCCTGACCATTCCATTCCGGATTGCCCATCCTGTTCTTTGATGTCTAAACGTGGCTTACAGAACCGGGCAGCCAAGTTTCACATGCTGTTTTCTACAGATACTCCAGCATCGACATCTTCCAGGTCTTCCTCTCCTGATGGATCTCAGGTAACCAAACATTCCTCTGGCAGATCCTCAAAGGGCAAATCTCCCTCTAAGTATCGAGATACCCCTGGGCTTGACCCTGAGGACCCTGCCCCAGCCAAACAACCCCGGCGGGAAGCTCCAGCTTCCAAAGCTCCTCCTATGGGGTTACAGGTTGACATCGATGGCACGGCCTCGACCGATCACCTGTTAGACTGTTCTGGGGTACCGGCTCATTCATCCGGTACCGACATCCAGACAGTCGTGGAGTCCATGGATCATACAGTTCAATCCATGCAGCACGCCATTTTCGCTTTCATTAAGGCTGCGACGCCCTCGGTACCGCACCCTGCGGTACCGACTCCGGTTCCGGTACCACAACCGATACCGGTACCCAGGCCATCCACATCGACCAGGATACCGATTCCGGTTCCCGGGTTTTTCCCGATACCGATCTGGTTCCGGGTACCCCCGATGTTGATACCGGTCGATAAGCTTATCGATCCCTGGAAGCAAACAGACGATAGATTGAGTCTTCTGATGATTCTGATTCATCAGATGACTCTGCTGAAGTATCCCGTACTCTGCCTGAGGAGCCCTCTTCTCCAAAGAGGAGAATGTCTCCTCCAGAGGATTTATCCTTTCAAGACTTCATCATTGAAGTAGCTAAAGGTCTTTCTATTTCTGTATCCTCTGAAAAAGAACCTAGAGCAAAAACGTTAGACATTTTAGGATACTCTAAGGTTCCCAAAGAGGCAGTCACCTTGCCCATCCATGAAATTCTTCAAGAACACATGATGGACTTATGGGAGACTCCTCTCACCCTATCTCCACATTCTCGTCGTCTGGACACCATGTATCGTGTCCCCCCTTCTCCTGGGTTTCAAAAACCTCAGCTCCCTCACCACTCCATCATGGTGCAGTCAGCTATGAAAAGGATAAAGAGTACTAAAAGACACTCTTCTACTCCCCCAGGAAGAGAATGTAGGACTCTGGATGCTTTTGGAAGAAAAATCTTCCAAGCAAGTATGCTTATTGGCAGAATCAACTCATACAGCCTCTATATGGGCATGTTTCTGAAGGAAATTGCATTAAAGATACGCCATTTTCTCCCCTTTATCCCAGAGGATAGAAAGGAGGAGTTCCTTCTTTTGCTGAAGCATACCCAAGATATTTCAAAGTTCTCCAACAGAGCAGCCTTTGACTCCTTTGAGGGTGCTAGCAGAGCCTCAGCTATTGCCATAGCGGCTCGCAGAATTACTTGGCTCCAGGCCTCTGACCTAGAACCCTGGGTCCAAGATGGGTTGGGAAATTTGCCCTGTACAGGTGAGAATCTGTTTGGTAAGGAGTGGCAAATCAAAGCCACTCAAATGGATGCAGAAAATGCTGCTTTAGATAGACTTTCTAAGTCTACCTCTACCCCTGTCAAGAAAAAATCTTTCAAAAAGCCTTTCTACAAGAAGGCCAGATTTGCCACAAATACTGGCCAACAATCTTCTGCAGCTCGCTTTGTTCCTAAGCGTCAGCAGCCTAAACAGGCCAGGGCAAAACCTGCAGGGGCTGCTATAGCCCAACAGTCCCAACCCCCTCAGGGTTTTTGACTTAAATCTAGAGAACCTAACCTTTCTGGCTCTAAAACCAGAACCTCTCACCATTCCAGGAAGGTTGACTCATTTTGCTCCCAGATGGGAGCAAATCACATCAGAACAGTGGACCCTCTCTATCATCAGAGAGGGCTACAAACTACATTTCTCCAACCTTCCTCCCCATACCATGGTGAGAAGTTTCAATTCTCCCCCATCTCTCCTAGACCTGTTGAGTCAGGAGGTGACCACTCTTCTCGCCCAAAAGGCAATAGAGGTTCCTCTTCCTCAACAGGGATCAGGTTTTTACTCCCCTTATTTTCTCATTCCCAAGAAAACAGGGGGGTACAGACCCATTCTGGATCTCAGAGAATTGAACAAATTTCTATACAAGGAGAAATTCAAGATGCTTTCTCTAGGTACTCTCCTTCCATACCTACAGAGTCAGGATTGGCTTTGTTCTCTAGATCTCAAGGATGCGTACACACATATACTCATCCATCCATCCCACAGAAAATTCCTACGGTTTCTGTTCCAGGGAAAACATTTCCAGTACAGAGTACTTCCCTTCGGTCTAGCCTCTGCTCCAAGGGTATTTACCAAATTAATAGCAATAGTAGCTGCATTTCTACGAGCCCTGGGAATTTTTGTGTTCCCATACCTGGACGACTGGCTCATCCGAGCTCCATCTCAGTCCGAGGCTCAGACTTCCCTGGATCGCACCAGACGCATCCTGCAGTATCTGGGACTTGTGATCAATCTGCCAAAGTCTCAACTCACCCCTACGCAATCCCTGGAGTTCATAGGGGCCTGGTTGGATACCACCACTGCAAGGGCCTATCTGCCTCAGGCCCGTTGCCAACGTCTAGTGCACTTAGCCTCTCAGACTCAGTCCAGAAGCCACTTGACTGCCAGAGAGATGCTACAACTATTAGGCCACATGGCCTCCACAGTGCATGTGGTGCCTTATGCTCGCCTACATATGAGAGCAGCTCAATGGACTTTATCCACCCAGTGGACTCAAGCATCAGGAGCTCTCTCAGACCAAATAGCAAACTCCAATTGTCTCTTTTGGTCTCTCCAATGGTGGATATCCACTCAAAATCTGTTGTTGGGGGCCCCCTTTCAACCATTGTTGCCCCAAGCAACCCTCACAACAGATGCCTCCCAAACAGGTTGGGGGGCTCATCTCCAAGATCTCTCCACTCAGGGCACTTGGTCTCCACAGGAGACCACCCTTCATATCAACCACTTGGAACTTCGAGCAATCTTTCTAGCTATCAAAGTTTTTCATACCCTCCTCAGCAACATGACAGTCCTTATTCACACGGACAATCAAGTAGCCATGTTTTACATAAACAAGGAGGGACTGGCTCTCTGTCGCTTTGTAACGAAGCTCTAAGATTATGGGCCTTCGCCAGAGAGCATCAAATCCATCTCCTGGCAATATATCTTCCAGGAATCCAAAACTCTTGGGCAGACAGACTCAGTCGAGTTCTGCTTCCACACGAATGGTCCCTGCACATGGATCAGGTACTCAGAATCTTCCAGAAATGGGGAACCCCGGACATAGACCTCTTTGCAAGTCCATGGAATGCCAAACTTCCCCGGTTCTGTTCCAGTAATTCCGTGTCAGGGAGTTCAGGCCAGGGATGCCTTCCTCCTGCATTGGGGTCAGGGCTTCCTGTATGCCTTTCCACCCATTCCTTTGATTCCCAAGACTCTGTTCAAACTTCAAAGGGATCAAGGGTCCATGATCCTCATAGCTCCACGCTGGCCACGCCAAGTGTGGTACCCTCTACTTCTGCATCTCTCCCAAGCCCCCTCCCTGGACTTGGGAGCGGCTCCAGACCTTCTGTCTCAGGAGGAGGGGACTTTGTGGCACCAAACCCCAAGTCCCTTCACCTCAGACCTTGGTTACTGAAGGCCTAGACTTTCAACACTTCAATCTTTCGCAGCAAGTGAAGGATATCCTACATGCCTCTAGGAAACCTTCCACTAGGCGTTCTTATGCTTTTAAATGGAAAAGATTTTCCATTTGGTGTGCTCAAAAGGGTCTTAACCCTCTAGCACTCCCATTGAATTCTCTTTTGGAATATCTCCTGCATCTCTCCAATGCAGGACTCAAAACGAATTCAGTAAGAGTCCATTTGAGTGCTATTGCGGCATCACTTAAGCCCATCAATGGACAACCTGTTTCCTCTCATCCTCTTATTTCAAGATTCATGAGAGGCCTAACCTTGACTAAACCTCCCATTCGACGACCTCCGGTGGCATGGGACTTAAACTTGGTTCTTGGTCAGCTTATGAAGCCACCTTTTGAACCCTTAACCACTACCTCCTTGAAATTTCTTTCCTGGAAGGTTATTTTTCTTCTTGCAGTCACCTCAGCTCGTCGTATCAGTGAACTGCAAGCTCTAGTGGCTAATCCACCTTATACAAGGTTCCATCATGATAAGGTGGTCCTTAGGACCAATCCCCACTTTATGCCTAAAGTGGTCTCCCCTTTTCATCTTAATCAAGAGGTATATTTACCTGTCTTTTTTCCAGCTCCTCATGCATCCAGTGCAGAGAGGAACCTTCATACTCTAGACTGTAAAAGAGCTCTTGCCTTTTACCTCCACAGGACACCGCAACATCGAAAGTCTTCTCAGCTTTTTGTTGCTTTTGATCCTTCTCATTTAGGACTTCCAATCTCCAAAAGAACACTCTCCAATTGGATTGCTCAGTGTATCTCTTTTGCTTACCAGAGTAAGAACATTTCTCTGGAGGGCCATGTCACCGCTCACAACGTGAGGGCCATGGCCACCTCTATGGCTCATTTAAACTCTGTGTCCATTGACCAGATCTGTCGAGCAGCCACCTGGGCCTCGGTTCATACCTTTACAGCCCATTACTGTTTGGACAAGGACTCCTGCCGGGATGCCTTGTTTGGTCAGGCTGTCCTCAGACACCTGTTCCATTCTTGAACAACTCCAGCCCACCTTCCCTGAATGGATGCCTGAGATCCATAGGAAGATGAGGAACCTTTCAGGGTCTCATACCCTTCAGGGGATCTCCCAGGCATCTTAGCTAGGGAGTCCCCATATGTGAGGACTTATTCCTGCTTGTTCCTGGAGATAGCACAGTTACTTACCTGTAACAGGTGATCTCTGGGAACAGCAGGAATTAGTCCTCACAACCCACCCGCCTCCCCTAGGAGTTGTATCTATCTCTCTCTCCTTTCCTCTCTCTATTGTCTCAGCTTTAAACTCGAACTGAGGAGAGTTGGTCAGGAAGGTGGGAAGGCAGCGTGCATGCGCAGTGGGAGGCCCCAAAAGCTTTCCTTCTGGGAAGCTGGGGAGCTTTCCCACGCAGGCTCCGTCGGTACCGACGTACCCATATGTGAGGACTAATTCCTGCTGTTCCCAGAGATCACCTGTTACAGGTAAGTAACTGTGCTATCTCGGAGGGCAAATTATCGCCTCCTAAGGAGGAGAGGGAGACTCCCTTACCATGTGCTTTATTAGGCGAGATGTGCTGTCAGTGCTGATTGTGTAGATTATGTCTTTGCTACAACTGACAGAGGTAGCCGCAAAAGGGATGGACATGCAGTAAGGGGATCCCCTTCCTGGAGGGTTTCTGTAAACCCTCCAGGACCTTTCCATTCCTGCCAGTCTTGTGGTGTATGGTTCTCATGAAATTGGGGAGTCAGGTTCATGAGTAAGATCTATGCCCTCCCGTAAATGGATGTAGATAGATGGCTACAATTACCAAATGTGGATGTACTGGTGACAGCTGTCACTAAGTGCACTACTATCCCAGTGGAGGATGGTGCTGCCCACAAGGATCAAAAGGACGGCAAGATGGAGGCTCTGATGAAGGCAGCTTTCTCGACCTCTATGATTAGTCTCCAGGTGGCTGTTTGTGGTGGTCTAGCTGTCTTCCTTTGCTGGGTTCAATTGCTGCTGGAAGATTCTTCTTCCGCCCATCTGGAGTTACAATATTTGTGGCTAGCACCTTGTATGATCTTGTCTGCCTTTCTGTGAAACTTATTGTGACAGCTGTGATGGCTTGGCGTTGGCTGTGGCTCCGACACTGGCCACAGACACAGCTTCAAGACTCGGCTATCCATTCTGCCTTTCAAGGGGAAGCTCTTTGGAGAGGACCTGGAGAAGTTTATGAAGGGCTTGGGAGAAGCTAAACCACAGCAACTCCCAGGTTATATGCCAAAGAATTTTATTTAATTGGTCCTTTGTCTTTGTGTCCTCACTTTAAGGACTTTTGTCGTTACCAGCCAGGTAAACCGTCAACACCAGTTCCCAAAGCTCTGGGAAAATATCATTCTCCAGGACCAAGCAGGAAGTCAGTCCTCACTTATGGGTGTCATCGACGCCGATGAAGCCCCAGCGGAGCATTTCCCCAGCTTTCCATGAAAGCCTTTGGGAATGCTGGCACGCATGCGCGGTTCCCTTACCGCCTAAAGGTGCCATCTTACCTCAGTCTCTTTTTTTCCGTGAAGCCCATCGGACGTGTGTCCTTTTTTTCCCAGATAAGAGAAGTTTTTTCTTGGCGTTATTTCGCTTTTTTCCTTCGGATTCAACGTCTGTTCCCCTCCCGCCGGGATCGGTACACCGGTATCGAATCCCTTTTTTACTTTTTTCAGTTTTTGCCCTTAGTGGCTAGGCGCTCGCGCCAAAAAATTTTTCTTTTTCCCTGGAAGGCCGGTCCTTTGACCTCGCGGGGACCCTTTTCTCCCCGATGGCTTCCAGCGGTTTCAAAAAGTGTGATCGGTGTAAGAAGATTGTCTCTCACCGACACACACGACTGCTGCCTTCGGTGCCTTGGCCCGGACCACGATCCTAAAACGTGCGGGCCATGTGGAAAATTGTCTTCGAAGGCCCTCCGAAGTCGTCAGCAACAAAGTGAAAGACTTTTCTCAGACTCGGCCTCTGCCCGGGCCCGGACCTCATCTGAGGCCTCGACACCTCGGGATTCCGATCCCGAGAGGCGTTGGAGCTCCTCGGACAGGGGGTCCCCCGACCGGGAACGTAAGAGGAAGAAGCGGCTCGCGAGGGCGGCGTCGGAGGAGGTCCCTGAGCCCCTCGAGGGCCAGGTCTCAGACCCCCGACCGTCATCCCGGGCCCGTGGACCAGGAGAAGCCAACTAAAGTTCCTCGCATGGAGCCAGAGTCTGCTGGACACGTAAGTCCTCGTGGACTCGCCTCCCCGAGTACCGACGTCGGGCCTGGTGCCCCCGGGGCCCGAGTCTGGGGCTGCTGCGTCACCCGAGCTGAGTCTCAGGTTGACAGCCTTGGAGAGCAGAATGTCTGCCTTCATGGATCAGCAGCAGGCGCTGATGGCCAGCCTGTCTGGCGCATCTGCTCCGACCACCGGGACATCGACTTCGAAGTCGACCCCGGAGACTGAGCTGATACTCGAGTCCTTTGCGGCTCGAGGTCGTCCTCGGTCGAGGTCTCCCTCGACCTCCCGTTCGGGACCGAGGGTCTCGACGCCGGTGCCACCGGCGTTGGGGCGGATGCCCAGATGACCCCCGGGGTCGGACCTCGACTCGACATCGGACAAGTCTGCTTGGGAGACCAAGGATGAGGAGTCTGCTGACACCTTCAAGACTCTGTGTGTCCCTTCGGACTCACCTGAGTCTGAGCCCCGGAGTAGATCCCCTCCGGAGGATACTAGGTTCTCTGAGTTTATCCGGGATATGGCCGCTGCCCTAGCTATCCCGGCTGACCCCGAGGAAGAGCCTCGAGTCGAGGAGCTTGATGCTCTGCAGTGTGACTCTCCTCCGAAGGAGGCCTTTACTGTCCCGGTTCCTCCGATGCTGGAATGGCTCCTCTTCCGGATGTGGGAGGCGCCGGCCTCGGCGCCGGTTTTGAGCAAGCGAGTCGATTCTATCTATCGGCTCCGGAAGAGTCCTGGCTTCCAGAAAGCACAGCTACCACACCATTCCATGGTTGTGGAATCGGCCATGCATCGTCTGAAGAGTCAGAAGATGCACTCTGCGGTGCCTCCTGGTAGGGAAGCCCGAAGCCTTGATGGCGTCGGTAGAAAGTGCTTTCAGGGCTCGATGCTTGCTTGCCGTGTCCAGACTTACCAGCTGTACATGGGCATGTATTTACGAGACCTGGCCAAGGAGTTGGCCGGATTCTCTGCTGGTCTCTCCGGGGAACCCTTGCAGAGTTTTAAGTCCTTGTCTTCGAGAATCCGGGAATGCTCTAAGTTCATGTCCCATGCCACCTACGATGGCTTCGAGGCTTCGGCCCGAGTAGCAGCAGCCGGCATCGCGGCCCGACGCCAGGCATGGCTGCAGTCATCGGACCTCGAGCCATGGGTTCAGGACAAGTTGGTCGATGTCCCTTGCCGAGGTGAAAACCTTTTTGGCAAGCCTGTGACCGAGAAGGCCGCTCAGCTCGAGACAGAGCTCCTCACGAGGACAAGGCTGTCGAGGAAGACTTCTGCCCCTTCTCATAAGAAGAAGGGCTCGGGTAAAAAGTCCTTTTACCCGAGGAAGGGCACTGCCTACAAACAGTACCCACAATATCTGGCTGCCCAAGCTGCCCCCCAGAGTCAGCAAGCCAAGGGCCAGGGTAATGGGCCCCGTAGGCAGAGGACCCCCCAAGCCTCCGGCCCCTGCTCCCACTCAGCAGGGTAGGGTTTTTTGACTCCTTGAGTATAGCCATACCTCCCTTGCAGACCCAGCCCTGCACAGGAGGCCGCCTAGCCTTGTTCGCCCACAAGTGGCCCTTGATAACCCAGGACAGTTGGGTGCTGGACATAGTCCATCGAGGCTATGCCCTGCACTTCCACCAACTGCCTCTGCCACACTTCCCAGGGGAACCTTTCCGGCCTCCCCTACATACAGCCCTTCTCCTCCAGGAGTTAAAGGGTCTGTTGCTGGACAAGGCGGTGGAGCCTGTGCCTCCCCACTTCCAAGGTCACGGGTTTTACTCCAGGTATTTCCTGGTGCCAAAAAGAACCGGTGGTCTTCGACCCATTTTGGATCTCGGAAACCTAAACAAGTTTCTAGTGAAAGAGAAGTTCAAGATGCTTACTCTTGGAACACTTCTGCCCTACCTCCAGCAGGGAGATTGGCTTTGCTCTTTAGATCTCAAGGATGCTTACACTCACATCCTTATTCATCCAGACCACAGAAAGTACCTCAGGTTCATTGTGGGAGGAAACCATTATCAGTACAGAGTACTGCCTTTTGGACTGACCTCCGCTCCCAGGGTGTTTACCAAGTGCCTGGCAGTGGTGGCAGCCTACCTGAGAAATCAGGGCATCTTTGTGTTTCCTTACCTAGACGACTGGCTCATCAGAGGCCAGCCTTCCCTGGAAGTTCAACAGGCCACCAACAGGACCATAGAACTGCTCCAAAGGGTGGGCTTTGTCATCAACTTCGCAAAGTCCACTTTGCTCCCCTCCCAGAACTTGGAGTTCATAGGAGCAAGGTTGGATTCTCAGCTGGCAAGAGCATTCTTACCAGTGGACCGAGCACAAAGGCTCATGGACCTCGCCATCAAGTTTCTGCACAGGTCCCTGGTCTCCGCCAGACTCTGTCTCAGGCTTCTGGGCCACATGGCGTCGACAGTACAGGTGACACCCAATGCCAGGCTCAATATGAGACCTGCCCAGCGGTGCCTTCGGACTCAGTGGTCACAAGCCTCAGGCAGTCTCAGAGACAGGATCAGAGTGTCCCACCATTTCCTGGCCTCCCTCAACTGGTGGTTACACCCCCCCAATCTGCTGGTAGGGGTGCCCTTTCAGATCCCACCTCATACAGTGGTCCTAACCACCGATGCCTCTCTACAGGGTTGGGGAGCACATTGCCTAGACAAGTGCACCCAGGGCCTGTGGTCTCCTTGGGAGGCGTCCCAGCAGATCAATCTACTGGAACTCAGAGCTATCCGCTTGGCCCTCAAGGCCTTTACTGCTTCCCTGGCACAACAGTCTGTCTTGATCCAGACAGACAACCAGGTAGCCATGTTCTATGTCAACAAACAGGGCGGAACTGGTTCCCAGCCCCTTTGCCAGGAGGCCCAGGACCTCTTTTCCTTTGCCCTGAAACACAACATGCTCCTCAAAGCAGTCTATCTTCCAGGCCAGGAGAATTCCCTGGCAGACAGATTGAGCAGGATTCTGCAACCACACGAGTGGCAGCTACATCCTTTAGTGGTTCAAAAGATTTTCTTGAGATGGGGGCTTCCCTCCATAGACCTGTTTGCCAGTCCACTGAACAACCAGCTGCCAAGGTTCTGCTCCAGGCAACCGCATCCTCTGAGAGTAGCAGCAGATGCTTTTCTGATTCCCTGGACTCAGGGCCTACTCTATGCATTTCCTCCCACCCCTCTGGTGGCCCGAACACTGTTCAAGATTCTCCGAGACAGGGCTTCAGTCCTCCTGGTAGCTCCCAGGTGGCCAAGGCAGCCTTGGTTCCCCCTCCTGCTTCAGCTGGCAGTGGATCTGCCTCTGCCTCTGGGATTGCAACCCGACCTTCTCTCTCAGAATCAGGGCTCCTTGCTGCATCCCAATCTCAAAGCTCTCAATCTGATGTCATGGAGGCTGCAAGGTAGTGTTGGCTCCCTGGGGCCTGCCTCCCGAGGTTGAGGAAGTTCTCCTAGCCTCCAGGAAACAACCCACTAGGAAGACCTATGCTCTGAAGTGGAAAAGGTTCTCTGTGTGGTGTCAGCTGCGTGCTGAGGATCCTTTCTCCTGTACTGTGTCAGTAGTGCTTCAGTACCTGCTGCACTTGTCCAATCAGGGTCTCAAGTCCAACTCTGTTCGGGTCCACCTCTCTGCTTTGGCAGCTCACCACTCCCTAGTTGAGGGCCATTCCTTGTCTGTGCACCCTTTGGTGTCTAGGTTTCTCAGGGGCTTGCTTCTGCTCAAACCTCCCATACGTCCTCCTGCTCCTGAGTGGGAGCTTAATGTGGTCTTGCAGCAACTGACTCGCCCACCTTTTGAGCCTATGGCTACTTGCCCTCTACCCTTCCTTTCCTGGAAGACTCTCTTTCTGATAGCCCTTACTTCGGCTAGGAGAATGAGTGAGCTTCAGGCTTTGGTTTGTGATAGGCCTTACATCAGGTTCTATAAAAACAGGGTGGTCCTCAGGACTTCACCCTAAGTTCCTTCCTAAGGTTGTCTCCTCTTTCCACCTCAACCAGGAGGTGGTTCTTCCTACTTTCTTCCCTAGGCCTCATGCGAGTCAGGCTGAAACAGTTCTCCATACCTTGGACTGTAGGAGGGCCTTATCCTTCTACCTTGAACGTACGCAAGGTCACAGGAAGGCTTCTCAGCTCTTCCTTTCTTTTGACCCCAATAACTTGGGGAGGCCTGTGTCCAAGCATACCTTGTCCATCTGGGTGGCTGACTGTATCACCTGGGCTTACAAGGCGGCTGACCTTCCTTTGCAGGGTAGGGTCACGGCCCACCGTGTGAGGGCAATGGCTGCATCAGTGTCTCACCTCCGCTCTGTTCCATTGCAAGACATCTGCAGGGCTGCTACTTGGTCTTCAAGCCAGACTTTTGCAGCCCACTACTGTCTGGAGAGGGAGTCCCGTAGAGACAGTGCCTTTGGCCAAGCAGTACTCCGGAATCTCTTTGAGGTCTAGGCAACTCCTGCCCTCTGGTTGGGCTACCTGTGGAGGGTGTGTCCTTGCAAAGCCTTTACTGTGTTGCTGAGACTAGAGGGAGTTCTCTTGTTCAGCCTGGGTTCCTGGTAGCCCAGAGCTGGGGAGTCACCCATAAGTGAGGACTGACTTCCTGCTTGGTCCTGGAGAAAGAGTAGTTACTCACCTGTAACAGGTATTCTCCAGGAGCAGCAGGAATCAGTCCTCACTACCCTCCCTCCTCCCCTTGGAGTTGCAGTTGTACATAGTTTAATTTTTGCATTTTTGTGTGCTGTTCTTAGCTATGTCATTTGACTGAGGTAAGATGGCACCTTTAGGCGAGAAGGGAACCGCGCATGCGTGCCAGCATTCCCAAAGGCTTTCATGGAAAGCTGGGGAAATGCTCCGCTGGGGCTTCATCGGCGTCGATGACACCCATAAGTGAGGACTGATTCCTGCTGCTCCTGGAGAACACCTGTTACAGGTGAGTAACTACTCTTCCCTCTAGGGAAATTCACAGGCCCCCTGCCTCCGATGAGTCTTCCTCCAGAGCCTCCATCTTCTGCCTTACCCAGTGATGGGTGGGGGGGGCCTATTCTGACTTGTCTCCTGTAGCTGACTGGCTCTGCCTGTTTTATCAGGAGTGGGCCCAAGTCACGTCAGAGCATTTGATTCTTGACATCTCTCAGCACAGATACGTCCTCGAGCATGCAGTGCCTATTTTGGATGCCTTCATGGTCTCTCCATGTGGGTCTCCTGCCAAAGCAGCCACAGTCCAGTCCATCCTGGAATAACTTGTCCTCCTCCATGCCATCCAGTTCACATTGGAATGGTTTTTTTTCTCCAGGAACAAGCAGGAAGTCAGTCCTCACATATGGGTGACATCGACACCAATGAAGCCCGTGCGGTGAACACTCCCCAGCTTTTACAAAAAGTCTTTGGAAGTTAGACTGTGCATGCATGGTCACCTTCCCTTCCAAGGGTGCCATCTTACCTGTCTTTTTTTTATCTGTGGAGTCCATTTGACATTTTGTCTGCACCCTGGAAAAAGTTGGCGTTTTTTCTTTGGTTTTTTTTACAATTGCTTTCTCCACCTTCTCAGTTCCTGGAACCACTGCCATCTCAGCATCATGTTTTTCTTGCTTTTTTTTTTTTTTTTTTCTTGTTTCGGTGCTCGAGATTGTTCTCGTGCCTTCCCTAACCAGGATCTTGGTCTCGTGGGTGCCATTTTACCCGTTATATCCTCGGTTAGTAGTTTTTAGCAGTACAACAGTTGCAGGCACACCATGTCCTGCTTGGATCCCGATGACTGCTGCCTGCAGTGCCTCGGAGCCAATCATGATGACTTTACCTGTCTGCTCTGTCTTCAAATGATGAGCAAGGGTCACAGGAATCTTCAAAGGCAGCAGGAGACACTGTTTGGCCTTAAGACTACCTTTTCAGCCCTGACTTCAAGCACAGAATCAATACCATTGGGAGCTGCCTCAGAGGCCTCGACTTTGCCAGGCGGCCATGCCCACTTGGAGCCCTGAGGTTGCGGGGCATTGGACCAGGGATCATCTGCAGAGGGCTGTCCCCGGAAGGACCAGACTCCACCTGTGGTAGCATCAAAGGACGATGCCATAACAGGGGGTAAGCCTCACTGTCATCGACATCGGAGTCCTGGGCATGAGGGCAATGGCCGGGAGCGGCCTTCGAAACTGCCCCAGCAGGAGGAGACTCCATCAGCTTCAGAGGGATTTGCATCGGTCCTCCAAAGCCATCATCATCGAGGAAGCCCTCTCGACGGAGCCAGCAGTGTGCCCGATACTCTCAGTGCCCACCTTGGTGGCTGTGGAGACTTTTGGCCTTTGAGGTCAGGATGGTGGCCTTGGAATACGGCCTTGCTGCCTTGACCAGCAGCGGGACCCAATGCCCAATTCCTCTATGTCCGCTCCTGCTTGAGGCCTCTAGTTTCTCTCATGAGTGCCTCCTGTTTGGAGTCCTGGGACCGCATCGACATCCCCGCCAGGCGCAGACACGATGCCCACCAGGTTCTCAAGGTATCTTCCAATTCCGACTTGGAGTTGGAGGCTGATGATAAGTCCCTGGATACCTGGCGACACCGGGACATCCCCTCGGACCCGTCTCCTCCACAGGAGCATTGGAGGTCCCCGCCCGAGGGCCTCCCTTCCTCGACTTCGCCTGGGATATGGCAAAGGCCCTGGTCTTCACCACGGAGTCCAAGGGAGGAGCCTTGGGTGGAAAACCTTGAGATCCTGCAGTATGAGGCACCTCCTAAGGAGGCCTTCATGGTGCCCATACCCCCCCCCCCCCCTCATTTTGGAACGCTTGCTGTTCAGGATGTGGGAGTCACTGGTTACAGTTCCCATTGTGAACAAGCGGTTACATTCTATGTATTCGAGTCTGCAAGGGCCCTGGATTCCAGAAGGCACAGCTACCATACAATTCCAAGGTGCTGGAGTCGGCCATGCACATGATCAAGAGCCAGAAAACACACTCCTCGGTGCTCCCTGACAGGGAGGCCCGCACCATGGATGGCTTTGGTAAGAAGTGTTACCAGGACTCAATGCTCGTGGCTCATATCCAGGCTTACCAGCTATACATGGGCATGTACCTGAGGGACCTGGCAAAGGAGCTTGTGGGGTTCTCAGCTGGATTGTCAGAGGAACCTCTTCAGCAATTCCGGACCCTGGTATCAGGGGTCAAGGTATGCTCCAAATATGTCACTAGAGCAACCTATGATGGCTTTGAGTCAGTGGCTAGAGTAGCTGTGGTGGGCATTAATGCCTGTCATGGGCATAGTCCTCAGACCTGGAGCAATGGGTTCAAGACAAATTGGTTGATGTCCTTGCCAAGGGGAGAACCTCTTCGGCAAGCCTATGACAGACAAGGTTGCAGAGTTGGAGTGTGAGTATATGTCCAGAACCAGGCTCTCCCAGAAGACTGACCCTTCCCAATGAAAGGCTTTGAGAAAAAAGTCCTTCTACCTGAAGAAGAGGAAAGCTTACAGAACTTACCCCCAGTATCTGGCCTACTCAAGCTCCCCAACAGGGTCAGCCAGCTAAGGTCCAGGGGCATGGCCCTCGTAAGCCTAAGGCCCCCAAACCCCAGCCTGTGACACAGCCACAACCTGAGAGGCGAGGCTTTTGACTCCGTGGGCATTGTCTCTCTTCCCCTGCAGGATCAAGGGTCACAGCACACAGTGAGACATCTGACATTCTTCGCTGACCTGTAGGGCCCTCCTGGTGGTGAGGGAAGATTATCGCCTCCATTTCGAGCAGACGCCTCCTCCGTTCTTCTCCAGAGAACTTCCAATGAGTCCTCTTCATTGAGACCACCTGCAGCAGGGGCTCACAGGCCTTCTCACAGCCAAAGTAGTGGAGTCTGTCTTGTCACCTCTAAGGGGCAAGGGGTTCTACTCCTGCTACTTCCTGGTTCCCAAAAAGACAGGCGGTTTTTGGCCCATTCTAGATCTGCGGGATCTCAGTTGGTTCTTGGTGAACGAGAAGTTCAAAATGCTTTCCCTTGGAATGTTGCTGCCCTACCTCCAGCGAAGAGATTGGCTATGCTGGCATCATGGGTTGTGTATTTTGCTGGTTTCACTCCTTTTTTTTTGCACATTCTTTCTCGGTTCTCGCACCGGTCCCTTTCTTCTGTGGGTTTCTTGCCCTTCTTTTATTTAACTTCTTTCTGGTACCACTCACCTTACTTAACCAACAGCTAGTAATATCTTCATACTATTGTTGTTGTTGTTAAGTGCCGTCGAGTCGGAGTCGACTCATGGCGACCCTCTGGATAGCTATCCTAAATTGTGTTCGGTCTTCAGTCAGGCGGCTCATTGACGACAGACTGGTACCCGTAGCTGCTGTTATTGTAGCGATCCATCTCATTGCTGGCCTTCCTCTTTTGCGTTGACCTTCTATCTTGCCAAGCATGATGTCTTTCTCTAATGATCTCTCTCTTCGCATGATGTGTCCGAAGTATGAAAGCCGAAGTCTTGTCATCTGAGCTTCTAAAGAAAGCTTAGGTTTGATCTCCTCTAGTACCGACTGGTTTGTTCTTCGGGCAGTCCATGGTATACACAGTATTCGCCGCCAGCACCATAATTCAAAGGCATCAATTTTCTTCCTGTCTGTCTTTTTCACTGTCCAGCTTTCACATCCATATGATGTTATTGAAAATACCATGGCTTGAACAAGTCGAATCTTTGTATGGAGAGACACATCTCTGCTCTTGAGAATCTTATCTAGGTCTTTCATAGCCATTCTGCCAAGAGCAATGCGTCGTCTGATTTCTTGACTGCTTGTTGCTTCTTTATTGATAGTTGATCCAAGTAGGTTAAAGTTGTTCACAATTTCAATTTCTTCTCCTTCAACGATGAACCTGTTGATTATGCCAGTTGTCATGATCTTTGTCTTCTTTACATTAAGGTGCAGGCCCATTTTGAGACTATGTTCTTTGATTGTGAGAAGCAAATGTTTCAGATCATCTTCGCTTTCAGCCAGTAATGTGGTATCATCAGCATAGCGAAGGTTGTTGATGAGTCTTCCACCAATCTTCACACCTCTGTTGTCTTCATACAGTCCTGCTTCTCTGATGATTTGTTCTGCATATAAATTAAACAGGTAGGGGGAAAGTATGCAGCCTTGTCTTACACCTTTGCTTATTTTAAACCATTCTGTTTCTCCTTGTTCCGTTCGAACTGTTGCTTCTTGATCAATGTACAGATTACGCAAGAGAACGATCAGGTGTTCTGGTATACCCATGCTTCTTAATGTGGCCCAGAGTTTCTCATGGTTTACACAGTCAAAAGCCTTGCTATAGTCGATAAAGCACAAATAGATATCCTTTTGGTATTCTTTAGTCTTTTCAAGGATCCATCTCACATCCGCAATGATGTCTCTCGTTCCTCGCCCTTTTCTGAACCCTGCTTGCACTTCAGGTAGTTCTTGTTCTAGGTATGGCTGTAGTCTCTTTTGAATAATCTTCAGTAGAATCTTGCTGGCATGTGGGATCAGAGCGATTGTGCGATAATTTCCAGAGTCAGTTGGATCACCTCTCTTTAGTATTGGTATAAACACAGATCTTTTCCAGTCAGTTGGCCATGATGTTGTCTTCCATATTTCTTGGCAGAGCCTTGTAAGTACGGTAACAGCTGCATCAGATTGCTGCAATACTTCTATGGGAATGCTATCAATGCCTGGTGCTTTGTTCTTTGATAAGGCTTTCAATGCTGCTTCAACTTCTTCTTTCATCACCAATGGTTCCTGATCATAAGGTATAGGTTGAAACGGCTGTTGGTCCACTTGATCTTTATCATATAAAAACTCTGTATATTCCTTCCACCTTTTCTTGATCTTCTCAGAATCATTCAACATAGAACCTTGAGCATCTTGTAACATTCCAATTCGGGGCTGGAACTTTTTCTTTAACTCTCGCAGCTTTAGGAAAGCCGATCTTGTTCTTCCTCTAATAGTTTCTGCTTCTATTTCCTTGCAAGTGTCATTGTAGTACTTTTCCTTGTCCTGTCTTGCTGCACGTTGGAAATCTCTGTTGAGTTCTGCGATTGTCTTTCTTTCTCCTTTGGCTTTAGCTTCTCTGCGTTTCTGGGCAATTTTCAGAGTTTCTTCCGTCATCCATTTTGGCCGTTTTTGCTTTTTCACCTTTTGTAGAGACTTCTCGCTTTCTTCCAGCACAACCTTCTTGATGTCATTCCATAACTCTTCCGGAGCTCTGTCATTTGTATCTAAAGCAGCAAATCGATTTTGCAGGCAGTCTTTAAATTCCAGTGGTATATTCTCAAGGTCATATTTTGGTGCATTCATGAGTGGTTTGCTCTTTTTCAACTTTAGCTTGAGTTTGCATACTAGTAGTTGATGATCTGTACCACAGTCAGCTCCAGGTTTTGTCTTTGTTGATGTTACAGAGCTTTTCCATCGTTGACTTCCACAGATGTAGTCAATTTGATTTTTATACAATCCATTGGGTGAAGTCCATGTGTACAGTCGTCGCTTGTGTTGCTGGAAGAAGGTGTTTGAGATGAATAGATCATTGGTCTTGCAGAATTCTATCAATCTTTCTCCAGCTTCATTTCTGTTGCCAAGTCCATATTTTCCAACTACTTTGCCTTCTTCTTTGTTGCCAACTTTTGCGTTCCAGTCACCCATGACTATCAGGATATCCTGTTTGCATGTTCTGTCAATTTTAGCTTGTACTTGTTCATAGAACTCTTCAATTTCATTCTCTTCTGCAGCTGTTGTTGGGGCATATACTTGAATTATAGTTGTGTTGATAGGCAATCCTCGTAGACGAATAGAGATTAAGCGTTCGCTGACTGCATTGTATTTCATTACAGTTCTTGCAAGTTTCTTCTTTATTATAAATGCAACACCATTTCTTCTTTGTCTTTCATTTCCAGCATAGTAGACCATGTGATCATCTGATGCAAAGTGCCCGATGCCAGTCCATTTCAGTTCGCTGACACCCAACAGATCAAGTTGTACACGTTCCATTTCATTCTTGACCACCTCCAACTTCCCTTGGTTCATGCTTCGTACGTTCCATGTTCCAATGTGTAAGACATCTTTACAGCTTCTGACTCTCATTTCATGCGCAGCTACATCAGCAGTCAGACTTCCCGAGGGCTTTGATCCAACCACATCATAAATGCTGGCTTTACTCTGAAAAGTCTTCAGCTCTTCCCCAGTAGCTAGTTGAGTGCCTTCCGACCTGGGAGTCTCATCTTCCAGCACCATAGCACAATTTGTTTTGTTGTAACTATCCATTGGGTTTTCATGGCAAGATACAGAAGTAGATTGCCGGGCCTTCCTTCCGCGCAGTTTAAGTTTGGTGTTGTTGCCGTTGTCACAGAAATGTGATCCTCCGCCGTCAACACTATCCCATTCTGCTGCTGCCCAGATGGGTGGTTTGTCTTCGTCTGGCACCTCAGCTGAGACCTGTCCATCTTGGGAGACCCTGCCAGTAGTTAAACTACCGATAGTTTAGCTCTCAGCATCACTGATGCACCCAAGCCCTCACAGCACGACAAGCTGCAAACCAAGTGAGAGTTCATACTATTACGCCGATGATATTATTCTCCTATACCATACCAGTCCCCTTCAACTGGATGTCTCCCCATCAATGCCTGCCTCCACATTATCTATCTGACGTGTTACAGTTCCATACTCCATCCCGTAGCCTCCGCCCAGCTCACGTCAACCGTTTACATCTCCCTTCCCCATCACGTGCTCACCTACACTCCACCCGTCACTCTGCTTTTTTTCTTTCTGGGTCCCTCCATGTGGAATTCCCTTTCCACCACTGTCTGGAAATAGTTTTCCCCAGATTCAAAGCACTACTGAAAACTTGCCTCTTCTTTTCCGTTTTTGATCTTCCCCCTACCTCCCACTGAGGACCTCTCTCCCCCAGTGACCCCTGCCTGTTACATAAATGTCGTTTGTCTCTGTGTCTCTTTCCTGTCTTACACTGTAATTCCTTTTCCATTCAGCTTTAGCCATTTTCTGATTAATTTGTATATTGTACAGCACCCTGGTGTTCTGAAGATGCGGTCTATCAGGTAACTGAATAAACATAAGCATAAACATTTGCTCCTTGGATCTCAGATACGTATACCCACATCCTGATCCATCCTTGCCACTGACAGTACCTCTGCTTTGCCATTGGAGGCTGCCATTACCAGTACAGCCCCAGGAGTGTTCACAAAATACTTGGCAGCAATTGCTGCCTACCTCCAGCTGCAGGGGGTGTTAATCTTCCCCTATCCGGATGTCACACCATTCTCATTCTCAAGCACTTAGGATTCGTCATCAACTACCCCAAGTCTCATCTGCAGCTGAAGCAGCATCTGGAGTTTATAGGGGCCCTTCTGGACACAGTCCTGGCCAAGGCCTGCCGCTTTCTGGCTAGGGCTAGGTGCCTAGCAGCCCTTGCCAAAGAGGTATAGGGCTGCTCTATGGCTTCGGCCTGCCTCATGTTGCATCTCCTGGGGCACATGGCTTCAACGCTTGCCTCTGCATGCATCAGGCCCAGTGGACTCTGCATTCAGCAGACTCAGGCGACGGGGTGCCTGGAAGATAGAATCTGTGTGACCGTGCCTCTCTGAGTCCCTCAACTGGTGGCAGCAGGCACTGCACCTCATGGCGGGGATGCCTTTTCAATCCCTGACACCTCAGAGGGACCTCATCATGGACGCCTGCAAACTGGGCTGGGGGACCCACTGTGATGGCTGGTGGACCCAGGGCGGCTGGTCAATGAAGGAGAGTCTCCATCAAATCAACTTTATCGTGCTCTGAGCAGTTGCAAACACCCTACGAGTGTTCTGACACCACTTGGAGACCTAGGTTGTTCTGGTCCAGACAGACAACCAAGTGGCAATGTTTTATGTAAGCAAACAAAGGGGTACTGGATCCTACCTTCTGTACTGGGAAGCAATCCGCCTCTGCACCTTCACGAGCGAGAGCGGTATGCTCCTTCGGGCAGTGTACCTCCCCAGTCAGGACAATCTACTGATGGACTGGCTCAGCAGGGTCCTTAAGTCCCATGAATGGCAGCTGGACTCGCGGGTGGCCAGCCGCATCTTTCAGATGTCTGGCTCTCCTCCGATGGATCTCTTTGCCAGCCCCAGCAATGCCCAGTTGCCACACTTCTGCTCCAGAACGCCGGACCTATCCCGAATGGCGGCTGATGCATTCATAGTAACATAGTAAATGACGGCAGATAAAGACCAGCATGGTCCATCCAGTCTGCCCAGCAATACGGCAAGAGTAGGTGTACCTGTCGCTCTGTGCAGGCCACCCTTCCCCATGTCTCTGTCTAGGGGTGGACCCACCATTCCATTTAGGACACCCCTATTTGTTGAGAAGTTAGATGGTTCAATTTATTTTGTTTTTATCCTGTTTCTGTAAAGGGATCCGCTGTGCTTGTACCATGCTGTTTTGAATTCGGTCACCGTGTTTGCCCCCACCACTTCCATTGGGAGAGCATTCCAAGCATCCACCACCCTTTCAGTGAAAAAATATTTCCTGACATTGCCTTTCAATTTTCCACCTTGCAGCTTCATGTTATACCCTCTAGTTTTGCAGCTTCCTAGTCTTTGGAAGAGGTTTGTTTGTTCATCATTCCTCTTTAAGTATTTAAAGGTCTGAATCATATCTCCCCTATCCCTCCTCTCCTCCAAAGTGTACATATTTAGGTCTTCAAGTCTCTTCTCATAAGGTTTCTTATGCAGGCTCCAAATCATTTTGGTCACCTTCCTCATCTCATAGACGAAGGGCTTCCTCTATGTATATCCTCCCATCCCCTTGATCTCCAAGACCCTTCTCAAGGTTCAGTTTGACCGGGCCACTTTCATCCTCATAGCTCCCAGGTGGCCACAGCAGCCGTAGTTCCCCCTTCTTCTCCGTCTTTCCCAAGCACCCCCAGTGTCCCTGGGGTGCACCCCAGACTTGATCTCACAGGAGGACGGCGCTGTCCTGCATCCCAACCTCAAAGCCCTAGCCCTGACAGCCTGGCTACTGAGAGGGTAGCCCTGGTACAGTTCACTTGCCCAGGGACGTGGAGGATGTCTTACTAGCGTCCTGCAAGGATTACACCAGGTGAGCATAAGCCTTCAAGTGGCGCAGGTTCTCAGTCTGGTGTGCTGAGAGGGACTTCAACCCTTTTTCCTGCTTCATACCGATGAGCCTGAAGTCCAACTCAATCAGGGTATAAGTGCACTGGTGGTGAACCATCATCTGATTGAGGGGCAACCTCTGTCCATTCATTTTCTCATGGGCCGCTTCATAAGGAGTCTCTTGTTCACTCTGCTTCCCATTCGCCCGTCCCCGGCGGCATGGGATTTGAATGTGGTTCTTGGGAAGCTCATTGCTCCACCTTTCAAACCACTTGCTTCTTATCACCTCAGGTACCTGGAAAGTGATCTTCTTGGTGGTGCTCATGTCTGCACAGAGTCAGTGAGCTGCAGGTGTTGGTGACTCATGCCCCCTACACCAAGTTTTATAGGAACAGAATGGCCTTCACACTCACCCTAAGTTTCTCCCTTAGGTGGTCTCCCCCTTTCATCTCAATCAGTAGGTGGTTCTCCCCACCTTCTTCTCGGCCTCATGCGAGCAGGATGGAGGCTGCTCTCCACACCTTAGATTGTAAGAGGGTGCTCGCCTTCTTCCTAGACGGACCAAGGTTCATTGCTGCTCCTCGCAGTGCTTCAGCTCCTATGGCCCGAACCGGCTTGGTGGCGTAGTCTCTAAGTGCACTCTTTTCCTGGGTGGCGGACTGCATCTCCTTTGCCTGTGAGTAAGCTGGTCTCTCTATCGAGTGCCATGTTACAGCCCATAATGTGCAGACTATGGCAGCCTCCATAACGAGCCTGCACTCCGTCTCCCTTCTGGAGATCCACCAGGCTGCCACCTGGTCCTTGGTTCACACCTTCACACTTCATTACTGCCTGGAGGAGGAGTCTTAGTGTGACAGAGCCTTCGGCCAGGTGGTACTCCGTCATCTGTTTGGGGAATAATGCAACTCCTACCCTCTGGCCCTTCTGTGTGTCCAGGCTACTAGAGAATTGTTTCCTTGGTCAAAGATGTGGTCGTCCCTGGGGTCTTGCAGCCACTCAGCGCTCTCCGCTATCATTTATGGTTCAATTTTTGTCTTCCAGGTTTTTTCGGTAGTCTGTAGTTTGGAAGTCCCATATGTGAGGACTGACTTCCTGCTTGTTCCGGGAGAAAGCGTAGTTACTCACCTGTAGCAGGTGTTCTCAGAGTACAGCAGGAATCAGTCCTCACAACCCTCCCTCCTCCCCATGGAATTTTTTCCTTTTTCTGCTTGATTAAACTATGTCATCATACTGAGGTAAGATGGCATCCTTGGGCTTGAAGATTACTGCGCATGCTTGGTAGAACTCCCAGAGGCTTTCTATGAAAGTTGGGAAGGGATACCGCGTGGGCTCCTTTGGTGCTGACATCATCCATATGTGAGGACTGATTCCTGCTGTTCCCGGAGAACACCTGCTATAGGTGAGTAACTATGCTGTCCTCCAGCCAATTGTACCCATCCCTCCCTCCCTCCCCCACTCCTCCAAGAGGAGAAAGGGCAAATATTCCGTCTTTTTCTTCGTTCCCCCAAAGGACTATTTCTTCAGGCCTATCCTGGATCTGAAAGGTGTCAACACCTGTCTGAGTGGCTTGATTTTTTTCATGCAGTCTAAGGTCTGTTATCCAAGCAGTCAGAGTTTCTCTCTTCCCTGGAAATGGCCAAGGCCTACTTTCAGATCCTCAGGCCACATGAGTGTATCGGATCATAGTGGACTGTGGGCCCGATCCTCAAGAGTTGCACATCCGAGAGGATCCGTAGGCTGTGGTGGTCACAGCAGAAAAAAGGTGCAATAGGATGCCTTGAGCTTTGATGCACAATAGCACTCAGCAATGCCTTCTTTCCTAGCACATTGGGCTATGCTGGGCATGTTGCCCGATATCTGTCAGGTGGCCTCCATGGCAGGAGAGCTACCATTATAAAGGTCTGTGATGTGCTTTCTGTGGTGGGAGAGCAGTCATTTTCAGCAAATATGGATGAAAAGCAGCTGAAAAGTGTAACATGTTATGATATTCCCAAAGTAAGCAAAACCAACATGGGCTGAAAATATAGCAGTCTGTGGGCCCCATGGAGTTCTCTTTTTGATCACAAGTCTCTGCTTTAAGCACCGATCTCTAGTTTTGTTTTATGTCTTTTTCCTGTCTTACAGAGAAGTTGTTGGCCACCTGGCAGCATGTGGACCTGGAGCTAAAGCCGCACTCATCAGCTGAATGTAACTTCTGCCGAAGGCCTCTGCACTTTGAGGTGATGAGCGAGAGGGAAAGATCCTACTTCAGGGGCCTGAGCAAAGTTGTCACTGCCAGTGCCTGACCATGCCTTCTGCAACCCTCTGAGCTTTTAAAATAAGAGTATCTAATGGATAAATTTGTCAAATGTATGAGCTGAAAATTAAACTTTTAAAAACATATTTGGTTTTGTATTCAGACTGTGAATGATATTTGATCTGCTGGGAAATTGCTGTTTTAATTGATATTTCAGAGAACAAAATATTTTCTCCCCTTTGAACATTCTCATGCTATTCAAGTAGCTAGGGGGCCATAACTAGGAGTGGGCAAGAGGGAGTAGCTGTCCTGCATGCAAAGCCCTTGAAGGTGGAAAAATGCCTGAAATGCAAGTGTGGGCTGGCTAGGAAGTGTGCTGTGTTCTTCTACCATCTGGTTTAGAAGCGGAGAGAGAAAATGAGCATTAGGATTCAGTGTGGAGGGAGAAGTCGGGATTAGGCTGGGGGTAGCATAAAAATACAGTCAAGCCATCGACACTAGAGATGACTGCATAGCAGGCTCAATTATTCAAGTCTAAGCACATTTGAATTCTGTTGGGATGAAAGTTATCTCTGTTCAAATGGGCAGTCTGGACACTGGCTTCAAGGAGCGGGGCAGTAAGGACAGGAGTCCTGTTAAAGGAAATCCGTGTAACACTATATGACAGGCCCTGCCAGACTGGTTACCTTCCATGGTCGAAGGGAGCCTGCCATGATTTAAACAGTGGGACTGATTTTCTAAAGGGCCAATATTTCAATGTCCTGGCAGTCAGCTGGGATATTCAGCGGCAGTGTCTGGCTAGGAGTTGCTGCTGAGTGCGCTATCGGAATAAGTATTGACACTTCTCCGCTTAGTGGGATTTTCAGCAGACACTTACCTGGATTGCAGCTTAAGACAGCTTTTCATGCGCATAAGTGCTGGCTGCAAATCCCGCTCTTGCAGGAACTGGAAAGTGCTGGGGCAGGCTGGAGATACTCAGCAGCACTATTCGGATAGTGCCACTGGATACTGCAGACAGCTGGCTAAGGTATCTGAATATCTGCTCCATTGGCACCCAGGATAGCAAAGTGGGTGCACAGTGTATATGGATTGCAAAAAGAGGTTAGAGCTAGTTTTGTGTTGCCTAAATCAAACATGTAGCCTAAAAGTATAGGGGCCCAAAATCAGTGCTTACTGTAGACGTCTAAGGTATGCATTCTGGCAAGAGTGCCCCTGGAACACCCCAAACAGCCCTTCCCTCTGAATGTACAGTATTATATGTACAGCAAGATACTTAAATCACACTCTACATACAGTGCTGCCAAAAACTGGCACAACACCAAAAGTCTAGATACTCTTAAAATTGGACTCCATTGAAGCCGTCCGAGCTCTTCAGGAGATCACACCTTGTCTCTTGTATGAAACCTGGCACAGTGTGTGTCCATGGTTTAAGAAATTATTGATGTATTCCTGTTGTCACTTGGGATGGGCACGCTGCTCTTAATATCAGCCCTCCATTCTCTTGGCAATGTCAGATGTACCAAAACCTAGGGTAAGCCCTGCAAAAAGTGCAGCCGGTCTAAGGAGGAGCAACCCCAGGAGCAGCGTGTTACATTCCATGTCCTGTTCTTTGTTTGCCTGTGTATCAGGAGACTGATATTCTTCCATAAAAGATCTGACCACTGCTCAGATGTCAGATCAGTGAAAGCTTATTGCGAAGGAGTAAGTGATAGTCACAGCGGCTGTCTGCATGGCCAGGTGGAGCGGGCATCCAAATACTAGGTAGATACTAATTGTATAGTGGATGCTGATGTGCACTTCTCTGACCATTCGGAAACATGCTTGCAGTCCTTTGGCTTGGTTAAAATATGATCTCACACAATAATAGGAATTGAACAGCTGGTTCAACTTTATTCATAACTAAAGAATGGGATTGTCGTTTTCAGAAGAGAATTTGCCATTAAAATATATTATCTGTCTTGCATCTCTGACTAGGAGGTTAGGGTTGGGTGCTCATCTGCTGCCAAATGCATATGTTGAAATGTTGTATAGCGCAGATGAAATGTTATAGGGGGAGCTATAGAATAATTCATGAAAATCATATCTTTCATTTTAGTCCAGTGCGTCTCTTCATGCCTCTTGTTTTAATCCCTTAAATCAATCCCATCATACTTTGCCTGGTTTATAAAAAGATTTTCCCATGGATATTATTAGGATATTATGAGATGAGGAAGGCGTCTGCCGCTATCTGGGATGGATGCAGTTGGGGACAGCAGAAGCAGGGCAGCTGAGCATTGGCTGGGCTGGCAAAGAGGTCCAGATCTGGGGTTCCCCAGAGTCAGAACAGCCGCTGCGCCACCCAGGGGTCTAGATGCCATTTGTGCGGTTGGAGAACTCTGCTCATCCTGTCCGCTAGGGCATTGTCTTGGCCCAGAAGGTATACTGCCCTGAGAAGCATTCCCTGATGGATCACATACAAGCAGAGGGATATGGTCTTCTGGCAGAGGCGCTGAGACCCTGTGCCCCCCCCCCCCCTGTTTGTTCAGGTAGAACATCACGACCTGGTTGTCCATTTAGACTAGTACTGACTGGTTCTGCAGACAGCAGTGGAAGGCTTTGATCACCTGAAAAATGGCCTTGAGCTCCAGCAGGTTGATCTGTTGCTGGCTCTCCACTAGGGACCAGTTTCCCTGCATTTACAGTTCCTCACAGTGGGCACCCCAGCTCAGTAGGGACGCGTCTGTAGTGAGGATCCTCTGGGGATTTGGGGGCTGGAAGGGCATGCCCTTCTTCAGGTGCTGTGAGTACTGCCACCTGTCAAGCGACTGTGCTAGTTGATGGGACACTGAGACCCTGTCCCGGAGCCTGCCCGTGGCCTGTGTCCACTGTGAGCACAGGCAGCACGAGCTGCCCGCATGTGAAGCTGGGCATTGGGGATCACATGGACTGTGGATGTCATGTGGCCTAGTAGGCAGAGCATGGACCGCACTGACACTGTATGATGGTGCTGCACCTCTGTGGCCAAGGCCCTGAGAAAGGTCCTGGCCTGGAGAATGTCAAGATGAGCTCCTATGAACTCCAGATCCTGTGTTGGAATGAGGTGAAATTTGGGGTGGTTTATCATGCACCCCAAAAGCTGCAGGATCATGATGGTGCAGGCCATGGCCTGTTGCACCTCAGTGGCCATGTCCCCTTTCACAAGCCAGTCGTCCAGGTATGGGAAGAGGAAGGCCCCTTGGAGACAGAGGTAGGTGGCCACCACTTCCAGGCATTTGGTGAAGACTTGGTGCGGAGGCTAGACCAAAGGGAAGTACCCTGTACTGGTATTGGGTGCCCCCGACTATGAACCTCAAGTATTGCCTGTGTCTGGGATGAGTAAGGATCCTTTAGGTCCAAGGAGCATAGCCAATCTCCTTGCATGGAGGTAGGGCAGCAGTGTTCTAAGGGAGAGCATTTTGAACTTCTCCCGCACCAGGAACTTATTCAGGTTTTGCAAGTCCAGAATGGGCCTTAGGCCTCTTGTTCTTTCTGGGACCAGAAAGTACTTGGAGTAGAATCCCTTCCCTCTTAAGTGGTGGGGTACTGGCTCCAAGGCCCTGTCTGTGAGAAGGCCTGTGAATTCCTGCAGTAGCAAGGCCTGGTGCAGGGGAGTCTGAGGGGGCTGTCCTAGAAAGAAAGGTGGAGGTGTTTGGTCCAGGTGAAGAAGGTAGCCGCCTCTGACCACTTGAAGTGCCCAGGTTTCACTGGTGATGGCAGGCCACCGATGGACAAAATGAGTCAGAGGCCCCTCTGTTGGAAGCTGCTCCCTCCTGGGTGGAGAGGCTATGCTCATGGAGTCAAAACCCCAACCCAGCCAGGGCAGGAGCTGGTGATTGGGGCTTAGAGCCCTTAGGCTTGCGTTGGCCCTAGCCCACTCCTTTGCCTTGGTGACGCTGTTGCAGAGTCTGGGGGGCCTGGTATTGGGGATAGCCTCGGTAAGATTGGCCTTTCCCATAGAAGGGAGGCCTTTTCCTCTGGGGGGGGGGGGTTCTTGGGAAGGGTGCAAGTCTTCCTGGATAGCCAAGTCCTGGTGACAAACTCTGTTTCGATCTCTGCTGCCTTATCCTCCATCGGTTTGCCAAAGAGTTTTTCACCAAGGCAGGGTCATTAAGGAGTTTCTCCTGGACCCATTGCTCAAGGTCCGATGCCTGGAGCAGGCCTGGCATTGGACACCAATGCCTGCGGCAGCCACCCTCGTGTCAGACTGAAAGCCATCTTAGGCAGCTCAAGACATGTACTTTGAGCACTCCCTGATGCACTTTGTGAGGGTTTGGAATTGCTGGAGGTGATCTCCACTGAGACCCACTGAAAAATGTGCAAGTTCTTTTGCTAGGCCTCTGAGATCCATTCCGATATACAGCTGATATGCTTGTATTCAGCAACCCAGCATTGAGCCCTGGTAGCATCTTTGTCTAAAGGTGTCAAAGGCACGGGACTCCCTGCCCGGGGGCACAGAAGAGTGAGTCTTTGGGCATTTCTGCCAGCGCATGGTCAACTCCGCCACCATAGAGGTGTGAGGGAGTTGCACCTTCTGAAAGCCAGGGCCCCAGTGGACCTGGTGCATGGTGTTCAGGCATCTGCTAACTAACAGCACTGATGCTGGTGTCTCCCACATCTGAAGGAGGAGTCGCCCGAGGATGGAGGAGACAGGGACCGTCAGGGCCTCCTTAAGTGGAGCCTCATACTGGAGGATTTTGAGCTCCTCCGTATGACTGTCCTCCTCAGACTCTGCCGTGAGAGACAAGGCCTTGGCCATATCCCAGACAAACTTGAGGAATGAGGTGTCCTCAGGAGGGGACTGGTGTCTCGACGCTGGGGAAGATGGATCCGAGGGAAGATCGCAGTGTTGACACATCTCCGGGGAAGTCTTGACCTCGGACTCCCAGTCTGAGTAATCCATCGAGCACTCGAGGCCTTACAGCTTGTCAGGCGTCTGGCTTGGTTCAGGTCTTCAGTAGCCCATGGCTGTTGCTTGGCCGGAGCCACAAGCACTTGCCAGGGAGGATCTTGCTTCCGAAGACCGGGAGCGGGATAGAAACCCTCACCGAGAATCGTCTGGAGGCCTGGAGCTCTCAAGGTTTGTATCGTCAGCCCAGGAGGGAGTCTTTGACATCGAGGTCCCTATGGTCTCTGTGTGAGCACCAGCAGAGCAGGGCATCAGCGCTTGCTGCGAGGCAAGGAAGGCAGTTATACTGCATTCCAACTCCATCATACTTGCTTCCCACTCAGGTGTTGCAGCCTTCGACATGGAAGCCAGGGTGACCAGGTCCGGCGTCAGTGAGGAGAGGGAGTCTTCAATGGTACAGGCCTCGGAGGTCTGTGATCCGTCACCGGAGGCCTCGGTTTCTGTTCTAGGCACCTTCACTAGTCACTGCCATTCTGACTCCTCGGATACCTTCCGGGGACTGTGGGACCTTGCACAGGACTTGCCGTGTGTTTGTCCAGAATGAGGTCCTTGAGGATTTCTTCTTGCACTCCTGCTCCGGAGGACCCTTGTCAGAGTATCCGCGGACCCAATCAGGTGCTGCGGAGGCTTTACGTGACTCTGAGGATTGGTGCAGGGCCTTAGAGCACAAGATTACCAGGGACACCGGGGCTGAGTCTGACCTGTGGAGATGCCATCCTGCTTCTGCCGATGACTTTGGATAGCCTTGGCGGACATCTTTTTGCATAGGGCGCAAACCTCCAGGTCATGGTCGGCACCTAGACACCGGAGGCAGCAGTCATGTGTATCGATTAGGGACATGTTTTTTGCACACCGATCACACTTTTTGAACCCACTGGCCATTGGGGCAAAAAGGACCCCTGCGAAGTCGAAGACCCTTGACATAGCCAGTGGTTAGAAAAGGTGCGAAACTGCACTGGGGGGAAAACCCTAAAAACTGTTCCGAGTCTTGAAGCTGATGCGATGGGACTCTGAGGTAGCAAAGGGACTGCACTGGAAAAGGAAATGCACGTTAATGCACAAGAGAATCAACTTTTTTCTGGGGGAAGAAGATAAATATCTGTAGGGCTCCACAGAAAAAGGGAGACTAAGTAAAATGGCACCCTTGGGTGGGAAGGGGACCATGCATGCATGGTGGCATTTCCCAAAGGCTTTCTTTGAAAGCTGGGGAGATGCTTCCATGGGGCTCCGTCAGCGCCGATGTCGCCCATATGTCAGGACTGACTTCCTGCTTGTTCCTGGAGAATGGTAGATTTGCTCTATAGATACACAGTGACTTTGTTGTAGGATTTTGTATTAGTTCACAACAATGTTCCCTCTAATTTTCTGTAGGCTGTGTGCGCATAAAATATCAGCTGTGCAGCTTTTGAAGGAAGGTTAAATTTTTGTGCGCTACATAACGACACTCAGAGTTATATACTTTAAAATTTGACTACACGTCAGAATACAGTATGTACACCACATTGATTGCACTAGATAATATTGTAGAACTTGTGAAAAACGTAAATACACAGCAACTTTTAAATTTTAAGACGTCTGTGTTGTTTTCTATCAGAATCAGAACTGTAATTTTTGTGCGCTCTGTTATAAAGTATGTGCGCTCGTGCGGTGAGGTGTGTGCGCGCGCACACGCGCACAGCTTAGAGGGAACAGTGGTTCACAATATGCCTGGTACTGGAGAATCTTTGTTAGTGAGATGATCAGAATCAGATTTTTTTTTTTTTTAAGATATTGAGTTCTGTGGGTGAATGTCTTGATTCTGCTGTGCATCCACTGTTGAGGAAGGGGGTTCTGTGGATGCAAAGTATATTTTCAAAATGAAAAAGCAAGAACCATTAACACAGTTTATAACACCAAAATAAAAATTTTATAATTTAGTTGTATAAACTGTGCTGTGGTTCTTATATTCTTATTTCTTCCATATATATCTAATCGGCTTTTTGGTTTGATTCAGTCCCTGACTGGAGTTTTGAGAAAACCCCTACGGGGGTGGGGGGAGGGAGGGATGGCGTCGCCATCTCATCCCTCGCCTCAGGCAGCAGATTGCCTTGAGCCGCCCCTGATAAATGGAGAATAGATTTTTTCAGTCAACGTGTAATCAAATTCTGGAATTAGTTGCTGAAGGATGTGTTAAAAGCTGTTAGTATAGCTGAGTTTAAAAGAGGTTTGGACAAGTTCCTGGAGAAAAGTCCATAAACCATTATTAAAAAAGACCAGAGAAATATTTTTGGGAACTTGACAGATACTTGTAGCCTGGATTGACCGCTACTAGAAACAGGATACTTGGTCTGACTCAGTATGGCATATGTTATGTAAAGCTTTTTTTTTTTTGCCTTATATTCATTTATTTATTTGGACAGTTTTCTATACCGCCCCTTCCAGAGATCAGAGGCAGTTTACATAGAACACAACAAGTTACATAGAACCAAGTATAACTATATACATTGTAACAACTGAACTATGTACATTGTATCTTGTTAAGTATTTCCATTGAGACATAAAGCAACATTGTAGCAGTTTTTTAATGATTGTTATACTGATCAGGTGCTGAATATGCTTTTGGGGAGTTTGTGAGGGATGTAGTTTTGCCTTTGATTAGGTTATGCCTTGTGTTTGGGGGGGGGGGGGGTGTGATTGGTGGTGTTGTGGTTGCTGTAGTGTTCAATGAAGAGTAAAGTCTTTAATTCCTTCCTGAATGTTTGTATATCGTAGTGAGTCTGGTAGCGAGTTCCAAAGTACTGGGGCTGTGAAGGTAAACGCTCTGTTGCTTGTTATCTGTTTGGCTTTACGTATAGTGGTGGGAATGTTGAGGAGGTTTGGTTTACTTTTCCTTCTGTTTCTGGTGTTGAGCTGAGCAGTTAGAAGGGATGACAGATATGATGGTGCAATGTTGTTGTGTAGTTTGAATGTGTAATTATCATTTTGTATTTTGAGCGACTTGCTATTGGGAGCCAGTGGAGATTTTATAGCATAGGTGTGATATGGTCAGTTAAGTGTGCCTTGGGTATGATTCTGGCAGTCTGACCTCACCTGGTTCATCCCAGGATGCACAATGTGATGCCAGGTGCTGCCATTTTTATAGATGGTGACACAGTGGCCAAGATCATATGGGCAACATTCCTGCCCCTCCCCCAACTTTTAAACTACTGGGAGGGTTTGGGGAGGTGGGGGATAAGGTCCATTAGGCCACCAGACCAATTTTCTGATTCAGGTGTGGTGGGGGTTGGGGCCACTGGGGAGAAGTGCCGCGATCAGGGGATTTTTTGCTTCAGCTTGAAGCAGACATAAAAATACAGCATTAAAAAAACAAGTAAAAAATTATGCTACGTTTGAAAGTAGTGTTTTACATTGGACATGATTTCAAATTCATTGTTTTGTATGCAATTAGTTTGCCCACTGCGCTATACTTCAGCGCAATGGTTTTGCTGGTGTTTTTCCTGCACTAGCTTGCTTTCTGCATCGGCCCCTATCAAATGGCCCAACTGACTTCTCTTACAGGTTTTTTTTTTTTTTCCTTTGAATATACCTGAAAATGTTTTTTATTATGTGTTTTACTTCTACAGAAAGCTTTTTTACAAATGCTCTCTTTGCCTGCCTTTTCAGTGTTTTGCATCTAACTTGCCAGTGCTTATGCTAATTCCTGTTTTCTTCATTTTGGCTAACAGCTTCTCTCATATCTCATATTTTAACCATGCAAGCAGTTGTTTAGACTTCCTTCTATCTTTTTTAAAGCATGGAATATGTCTGATCTGGACTTTTTTGATGGTATTTTTAAACCGTGTCCAGGCCTGATATAAACTCTTAACCTTTATTTGCAGCTGCTCCTTTTAAAATTTTTTTCCTAAACATTTTCTTCATTCCGTCATAGTCTCCTTTTTTGAAAGATACAATTGTGGTCAACATTATTGACACCCTTGCATTTTAGGTATGTTGTCTGTAATATCTTGAGAAATAATTGGAAATAGCCATCATAATATTTTAATAGTATGTTCAAAGGTAAACAACAACAACAAAAAGATGTCTGTGCAACTTAGACATAGTAATTTCTGAGAAAAATAACAAAATATTACCTGGACAGGATTAATGGCACCCTTCACTGATATGTGGTTGTGCAGCCCTTGGCAGTGATGACAGCCTCCAAACATTTCTTGTAGAATCTATAAGTCTCTTACATATGTCTGGTGGTAGTTTCTCCCACTTTAACTGCGATTTGTTCCAGCTCATGAATGTTTCCAGGATTCCTTTTACCAATAGAAGATTTCAGCTCTTTCCAAAGGTTCTCGATTGGATTGAGATCAGGAATCATTGCTGGCCAGTTTAATATAGTACATTTGGGGTAGGTGGAATCTTAGAGGAATGACGAGTGAGCCACTCTTTCTCATGCTCTCTTACAATGGGCAAATGGAAGGCAATAATCATGGCAAAGACCTCTTCTTTACCCCCTAAACCTATTAAGCAATAAGCAACTATTCCTGAGCTGCTCCTTTCTCAGATGTCCACTGTGCCAGGAGCAATGGCTGCTGTGTTGGAGCTTTCAGGAGAGGGCTCCTTTCTTGGCCTCAACATATCTCTTGGCCCCAGAGTGAGGCCTTTCTCATTGCTGCAGCGGGGAACTGGTGTCTCTAGGAAATCCAATCGGGAAGCTGACTGATCCAGTGTGGAGCCCTGCCTGGATGTTGGGGGGGGGGGGGGGGATTCAGGAACAGTGGCGGTTCCCCCCGGAAGTTCTTTGCAGTTGGCATTCAGCACGGCTGGCATGCCAGAGTTCTCGAGACTCCCCTCAGTTTCTTCTGGAGGGTTGGCAGGAGTTACGGAGCTACAGTGCTGCTGCTGCTATTCTAGTGTAAAGCACCTCTGGTGAAGCCTCTGAAAGTGTGTCTGGCAGACGGTGGCGTCTGTTGACTGTTTGACATTAGTGATGGCTACCTTGACTCTGGACATGCATGTTCGGTTGCAGACTAAGGATACAGAATTCCCACATTTGGATATCTGGGTGAAAAATGTGGAAGACTCTTTAACTCGGCTTGGTGAGACCCAATGGACGTTAGTCCAGGATACGTTTCTGACTGCTTGTAAAGTAGAGAGCTTGGACTATGTTGCTCAGGCTCTTAACTTGCACTTTGTAAATTTTCCTATGACTCCATTGCTTTCTTCCCAAGCAATAGTACATAAATATTTCCTGGATGTCCTGAAAATGCCATCTCCCCTCCCCCAGCTAAGGTCTTTTACTTCCACTCAGGATGGATTCTTCTGGTCCTAGAATGGAGTCCTGGGTGGAGCGGGGGCGTCTGAGTCTTTGTATGTAACAGGTTTGCTTGAAAGTTCTCTGTCTGAGGTGGTGCGACATGGTACTTTGTTAGTTTTTGTGTTTCCTCAGGATAGAAATCATGTTCAGCATTTGCTCTTCAGTCATAGATCTCAGTTGTTTATGGGGGCAAAAATGTGGGTGTTCTCTGACCTTGCAAGGACTACTGAGGAGCGAAGGAGGAAGTTTATGGGTATGCGTCAAGCTATATTAGATTTAGGTGCCTCCTTTAGTCTCCATTTCCCTTGTAAATGTGATATACATTTTGAAAATAATAGTAATAATGGCCAATTTTCCCAATGGAGAAAGGTGAATAGTGGTGCACCCCGGGGATCTGTGCTGGGTCCGCTGCTTTTTGACATTTTCATAAATGATCTGGAAAAAGGAATAATGAGTGAGGTTATCAAATTTGCAGATGACACAAAACTATTTAAAGTTGTTAAAACCCAAGAGGATTGTGGAAAATCACAAGAGGATCTTGATAAATTGGAAGACTGGGCATCAAAATGGCAGATGAAATGTAATGTGGACAAGTGCAAAGTTATGCACCTAGGGAAGAACAACCCAAACTATGGTTACACGATGCAAGGTTCCACATTAGGAGCCACCACCCAGGAAAAAGATTTAGGCGTCATCGTGGATAACATGTTAAAACCCTCAGCCCAGTGTGCAGCGGCTGCCAAGAGAGCAAATAGAATGCTAGGTATCATAAGGAAAGGAATGGAAAATAAAACAAAAGATATTATAATGCTTCTATATCATTCCATGGTGAGACCGCATCTTGAATATTGTGTGCAATTTGGTCGCCGTATCTTAAAAAGGATATAGCGTATTAAGAAAGGTACAGAGAAGAGCCACCAAAATGCTAAAGAGGATGGAAGGATACTCCTATGAAGAAAGGCTAAAAAGGTTAGGGCTCTTTAACCTGGAAAAGAGACGGCTGAGGGGAAATATGAAAGAGGTCTATAAATGAATGAATGGAGTGGAACGGGTAAATGTAGATTGATTGTTTACATTATCAGAATATAGAAAGACTAGGGGACATGCAATGAAGCTACAGGGTAAACTATTTAAGACTAATAAGAGAAAAAAGGTTTTCACTCAACCTGTGATCAAACTCTGGAATTTGTTACTAGAGGATGTAATAAAAGCTGTTAGTGTTGCTGGGTTTAAAAAAAGGGTTGGACAAGTTCCTGGAGGAAAGGTTCATAAACCATTATTAAGAAGAGACACAGGATATCAATGCTTGACCCAATACAAGCAATGTTGAACCTGTGTCTTTTGGGGAAACTGCTAGGTACTTATGACCTAGATTGGCCACTGTTGGAAACGGGATACTGGGCTTGATGGACCTTGGTCTGACCCAGTATGGCATATCTTATGTTCTTAGGTATTTGTTTTTTGAGCCCTCTCAGCTCAGATTGTTTCTTGACTCTAGACCCCTGCTTGGTCAAATTTCTACTCCAGTAGGTTTAGGCCTTAGTATATTAGTATAGATCCGCCTGTGATCCCTTTTTCTTGAGATCTTTACTTTCAATATACACTTCTTCCGGGGGGAGTAACTAAGATGGCGGATGTGAGCGCCTTCGAGTGAGCTGCTTTTCTGAACGCTCCTGTGCTGCTGAGCCGCTGCCGTCAGAATGGGACGGAGAAAGCGAAAATTAGCCACCCTACCTCCGGGTGCGAATCCATCAAGCTCGGATGGCCAGCGAACGCTTGGGGAGTGCGGATTCGGTGTGCGTTCTGGAGCAGTGTCTTTGGCTGGGGTGGTGGAAGGAGTTTCCCCCCAGAGCGTTTCTGGTGCCTCGCTGTCTTCGATCGAGCGGACACCCCCACCGCGTCCAGGAAATTCGTTCACAGCTGATGTCCTGCCCTTGGAATTCGTGGCGAGTACCCCGACTTCAAGGGGAGCTGGAGGTGCATTGGCTGTGCTGGGCCCCCCTCCAGAGGAATCGGGCCAGAGTCGATTGGGAGGAGTGGTGAGAACAACGGATTGCTCTGTGTCTGGACCCTTAGTGGAGAGGGGCGAGTTTCCTGGCTTCTCCGTGTTGGTGAGACCTGCGGTATTCTCTTTGCAGACGCTATGGGAAGGACTGGCGACTTTGAACGATTCCATGAATAGAGTTTGTGGGACTTTAGTAAAAGACATTAATTTGGTTAGAGATTCTTGTGGTCTCCTTACTGAAGCTAATGAGAATCAATGCACTAGATTAGCCAGCTTGGAAAGGGAGATGGGGGAGGTTCGAGATTTGGTGAACACCCAGGTTAAGGATAATAATGTTTCTGGCAGAAAATTGGAATACTTGGAGAATCAGGTTCGGAGAAATAATCTCCGTTTTCTGGGTTTTCCTAGATCTCCAGTGCTGTCAGCAACTGAAATGGTTCGCAAGTATTTTGGTGAGGTGTTGAAAATCCCGTCGGAACAGTTCCCTCCTATTACCAGGGCTGTGTATTTATCCCTGGGGACTAGGGGTGGAACAGTTGTCCCCCCCCCCCCCCCCTTTTACAGTCTGGGCTAGAGGACCTTACGGGTCTCCTTGAAACTTCTTTGGAGACTGTAATGGAGAGAACCACCTTGCTTGTTACTTTTGCTTTGGAAACGGATAAAGTTTTTATCCTTAGAATGTTTTTTCGTAATGCTAATGAAGCTTTTCTGGGGTCTAGGGTTAGGGTATTTCCTGATGTTTCACGAATTACACAGTTGCGGAGGAGGGAGTTCTTGGCCCTTCGCTCTAGGGTTGTGGCCTTGGGTGCCTCCTTCCAACTTAAATTTCCTGTTAAATGTTTTGTAAATTATAATCAAAAGATGTATTTGTTTTTTGACCCCAAGCAGCTGCTAGCTTTCTTAGAGTCTCGGGAAAGGAGTAGTATTGAGGTTGCTATTTCTCCCCATACAGCTGACATGTAAGTCTCCCTTCTGCCCTATTTTTCTTGTGTTAATGCTAGATTCTTGGCATGTTATGGATGTTTCCTTGTACTCCCCTTATGTTGGGGTCTAATTTAGATGGAGATAAGTTGTATTTGAGGGCGTTTATTTTTCTTTATTATCCTCTATCTTGAAAGTTCCATTGTATTTCCTCTGTCGTTTATGGAATGATATTCGAATGTTTAATTTTGATAAATAAATAAAATAAAAAAAAAAAATATACACTTCTTCCGGTGTTAGATCATCCACACTGCTTTCCCATATTGTTGGTTTAATATGCGCTGTTTATATTTGTTTTATTTATTTATTTATTTATTTATTTATTTAGACAGTTTTGTATACCACCTTATCCTTCAATCAAAGTGGTCACAACACAATTGGGGGATACATTTAACACGAGGGGATATGAGACACATACACTAATACTTACAGGGAACATGGGCAGTGGAGGGTTAAGTGGCTTGCCCAAGACCACAAGGAGCACCTGTGGGACTAGAAACCCCAGTCCTTCCGGCCCAAGATTGCTGTCCTTTAGTGGGATTTGAACCACCGACCTTCCGGCCTGTGGTACCTTGCCCCAACCACTAGGCCACTTCTGTTTTATTTTTTTGCAGGGTTTACTTGCAATGTATTTTCTTGTTCGGCACTTTCCTTATTGCTAGTATATTGCATGTACATTTGTTGCAAAAAAAACCAGTCCATTTGTTCCTTTTTAACTATTTCTTTGTACTTTCGGATGTATGTTTTCGGTCATTGTCCTGCTGGAGGACCATGACCTTCAACCCAGACCTACCTTTCTAACTGTAGGTAGCACATTTCGCTCCAAAATACCTTCGTAGTCCTCTGGCTTTGGCTAGGAGTGGCCTAGTGGTTGGAGCAAGTTACCTCAGGCCGGAAGGTCGGGGGTTCAAATCCCACTAGAAGACAGCAGCCTTGGGCTGGAAGGACTGGGGTTTCTAGTCCCACAGGTGCTTCTTGTGGTCTTGGGCAAGCCACTTAACCCTCCATTGCCCATGTTCCCTGTAAGTATTAGTGTATGTGTCTCATATCCCCTCGTGTTAAATGTATCCCCCAATTGTGTTGTGACCACTTTGATTGAAGGATAAGGTGGTGTACAAAACTGTCTAAAAAATAAAATAAACATGTTCCAGGCCTCCACTTCCTGAGGTAGCAAAATAGCCCCACATTATGAAACCTCCACTATATTTAACTGTAGGAAGGGTGTTTTTATCCCTTACAAACTTCATTTCTTTCCCTGTAAATATATCGCTGGTCTGCACTGCCAAAGAGCTCAAGTTTGGTTCATCTGTGCACAGAACATTTTCTCGGAAGGATTGCAGTTTCTCAAGGTGAGTTTGGGCGAAGATCAGGTGAGCCTTTTTATGTCTATCTTTGAGCAACAGGGTCCTCCTTGGCCTTCACCCATGAAGTCCTTCTTTGTTTAGTGTGCGGCATAAAGTGCGGGTTGAAACCACCACTCTAGATTGCTCCAGGTCAGCCTTAAGCTCTTTGATCCACTTGGGATAGAGCAAGCTCCGAGGCAGCAGCGGCAGGAACAGCAGCCATCTTCAGCGTCCTACCCAATCGGGGCAGACGCCGGCATTTAAAGAGAAGCGCCATCGGGCGCTGAAAGGGACACACTCTCCAGCCAGTGGCTCTCCCCACCGGGGATAGAGCAAGCTCCGAGGCAGCAGCGGCGGGAACAGCGGCCATCTTCGGCGTCCTACCCAATCGGGGCAGATGCCGGCATTTAAAGAGAAGCACCATCGGGCGCTGAAAGGGACACACTCTCCAGCCAGTGGCTCTCCCCACCGGGGATAGAGCAAGCTCCGAGGCAGCAGCGGCGGGAACAGCGGCCATCTTCGGCGTCCTGCCCAATCGGGGCAGATGCCAGTATTTAAAGAGAAGCCCCATCGGGCGCTGAAAGGGACACATTCTCCAGCCAGTGGCTCTCCCCACCGGGGATAGAGCAAGCTCCGAGGCAGCAGCGGTGGGAACAGCGGCCATCTTCGGCGTCCTGCCCAATCGGGGCAGATGCCGGCATTTAAAGAGAAGCGCCATCAGGCGCTGAAAGGGACACACTCTCCAGCCAGTGTCTCTCCCCACCGGGGACAGAGCAAGCTCCGAGGCAGCAGTGGTGGGAACTGCGACCATCTTTGGCATCCTGCCCAATTGGGGCAGACACCGGCATTTAAAGAGAAGCACCATCGGGCGCTGAAAGAAACACACTCTCCAGCCAGTGGCTCTCCCCACCGGGAATAGAGCAAGCTACGAGGCAGCAGTGGCGGGAACAGCGGCCATCTTCGGCATCCTGCCCAATCGGGGCAGACACCGGCATTTAAAGAGAAGCACCATCGGGCGCTGAAAGGGACACACTCTCCAGCCAGTGGCTCTCCCCACTGGGGATAGAGCAAGCTCCGAGGCAGCAGTGGCGGGAACAGCAGCCATCTTTGGCATCCTGCCCAATCAGGGCAGATGCCGGCATTTTAAAGAGAAGCACCATCAGGCGGGCCCGCACCTGAGGGCCTCGCCAGAGGGCCCTTTGGCGGGGCACTATAGGCCATGGCTACACAGATCTCCCGAGATCCTCCAGCGGCCACTTCCTGGCCTATATACCACGTTCAATATCCTAGGAGGCCGCCGAAGCAAGCAAGATCACTAACAACCTGAAGGTAACTTACAGGCATAAAGTTATCTGCCGACCCACCATTTTGACTCATAGTCTGAATCCGAGCTCGCCCGAGTAAGATCCTTGTCGTACCTACCAGGCAGTTATATCCAGTGTCTCAATCCGTTGTCTATTCAATGCTAGACCTTGTACGCTCCAGAGCTATTTAATTATATTGAATACGCCTTACCACCTCTATTAGATGACTGTATCTAGTATACTATTGCTTTAAACAACTGTATCTATCTCACCTTGCTACTAATTGTCTATATCTGTTGTTCCATTGCTACTAAATAACTGTATCAATTGGACCACACCATTGATGCTATTCAACCGCATATACTGCACTTTTCCATAGACCTTGCTATCCTGTTACTGCACAATCTCAGTGATTTACAATACCCTTCTTACCAGATAGCTCTCACACTTGCAGCCTCTAACGCAGACTCAACACTCAGCAGCCCAACATGGCCCTCTTCCTACTAGCCCTTACCAGCATCTACCTTCTAGCCAATGCCACCCAGATTACTTTGGCACTATCACTGGAGTGGAGGAGTGGCCTAGTGGTTTGGGCAAGATACTTCAGGCCGGAAGGTCAGGGGTTCAAATCCTACTAGAGGACAGCAACCTTGGGCCGGAAGGACTGGGGTTTCTAGTCCCACAGGTGCTCCTTGTGCTCTTGGGCAAGCCACTTAACCCTCCATAGCCCATGTTCCCTGTAAAATAGTTATCTCCAAGTTATAATGCCCTGTTCAATGTAATTTCAGTTTGTTCAATGTAAACCGCACTGATGCAGAATAGCGCGGTATATAAAAGAATGTAAATAAATAAAATCACCTGGCTACAACCACATCCCCATCCTACATAGTCTTTGAAGAAGAAATTATAGCAGCCTGCACCATCCACTACCACACACATACCATGTCAGACACTCACACCTACTCTATGTAACTCTCAACCACCCTGGTAACTCCAAACCTGAGCTGGCACAGGGACATAGTAACCTCAGATGTGCCCTCAAACGCATGCTCAATTCGCAAGAAATGGCCAGCCATCATAGATCTCATAGCAAACCATAACCTAGATATCCTAATGATTACAGAATCCTGGCTCTCTGACACAGACACAGTCCTCTTAAATCAACTCATTCCACCTTACTTTGCAATACACACATGCCACAAAGCTAGCCGGAGAGGTGGTGGAGTTTTCATCCTAGTAAAAACAGAACTTCAGTTTCAGATGCTCTCATCCAAAAGCTCTATGCACTTGGATACTGTTACCATAGCCAACAAACACACCACAGTGAACCTCATCTATAGAGCCCCTACCTCCCCTCTAGATGATCTATCCAACATAATTGACCTAGCCTGTAATCCTGAAAACCCATCGAAACCTAACTGGTTGTTTGGTGACTTCAACCTCGCATCCCTGCAACCCACCCATGCTAACACCTTCCTTGATGCGATGACCAAACTCAGCTATGAACAGATGGTGAATGCTCCGACCCACCACAGAGGAAACTCACTTGACCTTATTTTTGCTCCACATTCAGCGATGAGCCACAACCTCAACCTTTCCATCACTCCCATCCCGTGGTCTGACCACAACTTAATCACTTTCCAAATCCCCTCGCAGTAAGATCCAGCTAAACACAGGGACACAACCTCTCCAGTATACCCTCGCCGCTTCAGAGCCTTCGACAAGGAGGAGTTCATCAAAAGTGTTCTCCCAACACTTGATCAACCCGCACAAAACCTTGATGATATGATCTCCAGATGGAATACAACCCTGAAAATATGGTCACAGCCTCCTCCCTCAAGTAAATCTTTAACATCCAACAAGCTGACAAGTAAAAGAAAACCAGCCCCATGGTATTCAGCGGAACTGCAGTCATCTCTCCTTCTCCTAAGGAAGCACAAAAGAAAATGGCGCTGCTCTCGCTCCACAGTGGACCAAGCAACCTACAAAGACCACCTAAAACTCCACCGCGAGGCAAGATCTGACAAAATGAGCTTACCCCACTGATCTCCTTCTCCATTCTCTAAATAAACCCCGTGACCTCTTCAGCATAGCAAAATCCTTAATCAAGGAACCATCCTTTCTCCAGCCTGATCCAATTCAACCTCAGCTATATGCTGACTACCTCCAATCCAAAATCATCAAATTAAACACTTCACTAAGACCCACTCCCAGTCATTCTCTCTTTCTACATCCACTGTTGACAGAGTTCACACCCCCAGCAGAGAAATACATCATTGACCTTATCGCCACCATCAACACCACCACAGCACCAAATGACCCATGCCCAGCGTACTGGATCAAAGCGATGCGCCTTGAACTCAGCCCAGCATTAGCCAACATCATGAAACTTTCCTTCTCAACAGGAATATTCCCAGCAATTCTTAAACAGATGTCCATACATCCACTCCTGAAAAACAGCCGACTGGACCTGACTAAAGCTGATTCTTACCGCCCGATTTCGCGTATTCCCCTTCTAGCCAAATTCATTGAGAAAGTTGTCCAGAGACAGATCCAGCAACACATCGACATATCGGCCCCCCTCGATCCCTGCCAGCACGGATTCCGGGAATCCCATGGAGTAGAGACACTACTCACCACTCTAACCAACACCTTAAGCAGGGGAATAGGCAAAACTGAAAATGGGTTCGCACTTGTCTTCCTCGACGTTGCTGTGGCATTCGACTCTGTCAACCAAGATCAACTCCTTACCCGACTCCAGGAGAAGGGAATCCAAGGCATGGCTTGGGAATGGTGTAAGTCCTACCTAGCCGACCAATGGCAACATGTACAGATGGGGGCCACAACATCTGACCCATTTCAACAACACCATGGTGTACCCCAAGGCTCCTCCCTGTCAGCATTACTCTTTAACGTATACATGCAACCGATATGCGAAATCATCCGATCATTCAATATCCACAGCCTGATATACGCAGATGATGTCTTGCTGTTTGCATCTTTCAAAGTCATGCTTCCCGACCTTACCCCCTTGATCGATTGCTTCGATGCAATCACTGACTGGCTTCAAGCTCAGAACCTACGTATTAACTTCAAGAAGACTGAGGTCCTATTTATCAAAAAGAACAAAGATTTCTCCCCTCCAACCACCTTAAAGGTGAGGGATGCAGAGCTCCCATGCAAATCTATGATATGTTACTTGGGTATCACGCTTGATCAACAGCTTGACTTCAAAGAACACATAAAAAACACCACCAGGGCTATATAAAATAAAATCAAAATTCTAAGGCACCTAAGACCCTTGCTTGCTCCCGATGATTTCAGGACAATATTCCAGGCGCTGGTAACGCCACACTTCAATTATGCAAACATCATTCTGCATGGCCTCCCCAAGAGTACGATCAATCCTCTACAACTTGCGATCAACGCGGCAGCCCGAATTCTCTGCGGTTTATCCAGAAGGACCCACATCACGCCCATCCTTAAGGACCTTCATTGGCTACCGATAAACTGCAGGCTCACATACAAGGCACTACTCCTAACCTTCAAAGCAATCAACTTGATTTCCCCCTCATCCCTCACAGCTCTCCTTAGATCCACCCCCAACAGGTCGAGAAGGTCAGTAGCTGCCAACACGTTAATTATCCCTAAGGAATCTACAAAATGTACGCAAAAAAACAGGAAGAGAACCTTCGCTTTCTACGCACCAAGGTGCTGGAACAACCTCCCCCCACACATCAGATCAATCAAGGACCTGTCACAATTTAGGAAAGCTCTTAAGCATCATCTGTTCATCTTACACTTTACACAGCCAAACACAATACCACATGCCACTCCCCAACTCACTCTAACTGCACCCAGCTCATTTATAACCTGACTTAGACAAATCAAACAACTGTCCCATCCATTTGGCACCTTAATCATATGCTGATAATCCATGAGGTAATAGATAGCCTGTAAATAGTTACCCTACCACAGCTCGAGTGGATGGATATGTAAATAGTTCTCCTAGTTGTAGCTCCAAGTTATTGACCCTGTTTCAATGTATGCACAAGGCTGTTCCCTTTGTCTTTGCAAGAGTTTGTTATTTGTAAACCGCACTGATAATGAAGAGCGCGGTATAGAAAAGCTGTTAAATAAATAAATAAATGGATAGAAAAAAGCTCTTAAACAGCACCAGAGAAGTACGTGTGATGTTGTGCCCATTTGCATAACAGAAAAACCAGCGATGTCAGTTTAAAACAATGATGCTAATTTAAAGAAGAGGTCTTTTTGTATCCATTTCAATTGACCAGTCTGTATGTGAAAACATTGTGAGCAGGAAATTGCATGAGTGGGAAGCCCATTTTGTAAGAAGCGCTTGAGGCAGAGCTTGTAGTCTTGTGGGAGAGCTCGAAATGCAATACTGGGTCCACTTGCACTTTGTGGGACCTTCTCGAATAAGGATTGGCATTGGCCGCATCTTCCAAGCTAAGTCACAGTTCTATTTTATCTACATTTGTTGTGTTTTGCACATTTGGAATATTTTAAACACATTTTGGCGACTGGATTCGTCTTATAAAAGATGAAAAAGGAAAACGTTTGTTTTTTGAGAGGTTGGTTCCTTTCACATTCCAAAACAAAAGATTTGTTTTCATTTAGTAATCTTCTCCTGGCAATGTCCCAGTGTTTATACTATTTCCTTTTTTCATTGGTCTTGTTTTATTTGATTCTTTTATGTGTCAAATATGTGTGCATGTATAGTCCAAAGTCATTTCACTGGTCATTTTTTTGTTTTTTTAAGGAAATATTGGACATTAAGGGATTGAACTGGGTGTCAATAATGTTGACCACAACTGTAAATGCTAAGTGCAGTAGATTTCTTTTCAATTCTCCCTCCATTTATTAAATCAAATTTGATGAAATGATTACTTTTTCTCAAGTGGCCCCATCACTGTTAACTCTCGTATCAGGTGCTGTACATTGCTAAGGATTAGGTCTAAAATAGCTCTCTCTCATGTTGGTTCCACAACCAGCTTATTCGTGAAACGGTCATTTATTTTATCTAGAAACTTTAGCTCCCTAGCATGTCCTGCTGTGACATTGACCCAGTTGATACTGGAGTAATTGAAATTGCACATTATTGCCATGTTGCCAATTTTGTTAGCATTTTACAACCCCGCTGCTATTCCCTTCCTCTTCTTCACGGAATTTTTATCCATAAGGATTTTACAGTGCATTTGATTGCGGAAGAACTTTTATCCTGTTTGACTCAATGTCTAACACATAGCACCACCCCTCCACAAATTTGATCTACCCTTTGCTATATAAATTGTACCTTGGCATCACAGTGTTCCATTGGTTATCCTCCTTCTACCAGGTTTCTGAGACAGGGGCATTGGAACGCCATTTTCCTTGGGGGGGGGGGGGAGCCAGCTCTACCCCTGGGCCAGCCGGACTCCATGCAGTTGCAATCATCAGCCTTCCCTCCTGTCTGCTTGTGGGGATACGATCGCTTGTGGGCAGACAAGAAGGATCTGTGGCAATCATAGCACTCTTCTGCCCGCAGGGGATGAGTTCCCCGCAGGTAGCCTGCTTTCTGCCAGTTGGTGGTCACTGGCCTTAACTTACCTCTGCCTGTGGGAGATCAGATCCCCATGGACCAAACTAGGGGGAGCCCCAATCGCAGCAGGAACATTTTGGTGAGGCCGGGGCCCGTGTGTCCCACCCCTTTCCAATGCCTATGCTCTGAGATGCCGATTAAAATCTACCTCTTCATTAGCGCTAAGTATGTTAACCCTCCCATCTTATTTTTTAGATATCGAGCATTTGTACACAATCTTCTAAAAAGCATTCAAAGTCTACCTCACTTCCATTCCTATTTGTATTTATATTCTGAGGCCCAACTCTTGGCCCATCATCTATGAAATGCAAAAAGACCAGAAATAATTATTAAGAAATATATTGTTTAAAAAAAAATAGTCTTCCTCCCCTCTCCTGTGCCCCTTCCCCCATTTTACTGTACTGGGCATTTTTTCTTTCATTTGCATCTTTGCTTTCCTGACTGCTTTACAGACTTCTCTAGATATTCTTCCTTGTCTGCTTACTGTGATCTCTTGTAATTTATGAATGCTAACCTTACTTTATCGGCCTACATTTGAAAACCATAGTGACTTCTTTTTCCTCTTTTATTTACCTTCCTAACAACGAGGTTTTGTTACCCTTAAAATGTCTCCTTTCTGTTTTACCACATTCTACAAATGTTCCTATCCAGCTAACGACACCTTGCCATCGTCCCCCATCTTAAGAAAGTTAGTTTCCTGAAGACTCATTTTTGAATGAACCATCTCCACCTATGGCCTAATACGGAACCACACTGTCTGATGATCACTGGAAGCCAGATGACCACACACTACAGTATCAGAAACACTCTTCCTGTTTGTAAGTACCAGGTTCTGTAGTGTCCTCTTCCATGTTGATGCCTTTTACCAGTTGCTGGACGGGTTCTCCCTGCAGAGAAACCAGGATCTGGCTACTTCTAGATGACACCATAACTGGGATATCCCAATCAATAGCTGGCAAACTGAAGTCACCTAGCCACAGCATTGCCGCTTTCATAGCAATACTGTGCATGTCTTTGATGAAATCTGTTTATTGCTTCTGCCTGTCAGGGGCAATCTGTATATCGCAAACATACAGACAGACATTCATTCCCTTTTTTTCCAGATTACCCATAGTGCTTCCTCCTCACTTGTAAGCCCTGCAAATGTGTTTTCATATTATTTTTTACATACAGTGCAAGTCTTCCTACATATCTTCCTACCCTATGCCTAGTTAAGTCAAAGCTTTGTTCACTTCTCTCCATCCAGGACACCCTCTGTCACCTATCTATAAGGACTCATACCCTCTTGTCCTCAGAGAACACAAGCTACAGGAAAGTAAATTCACTTTGCTTGGATGCTTTGAAATTGCAGCTGTCAGTGCAGAAATTCAATCACATGTACTTTACATTTAGAAAGAACTGTACAAATAAAATGAAATAGCCTTGGTTATGAGCACAAAAGCACAATGAGATTTCTTCTTTCAACCAAAGCATGTAACATAGGGGCAATTCCTTCCACTGCCTCCAACAATGAGGTAAAAAATGTTGAAGGAAGTCCCTTTCTTACTAAGTAACTGGTTAGTAAGGAATATTTCAATCGGGGTACCAGAAATGTTTGGCCACTCCAACCCAGTCCATCTCTATCGTAGGCCTTATGATTGGATACATTAGCTGGCATGTGCTGGGATTCTGTTTCATTGAACAGTATTAGTGTGCAGACCTGGAGTTAGGAATAGGCAATTTAGGAAACTGCTTAGGGTGCCAAATTTTGATGGCACCAAATACCTAGACCCAAGAGGAGCCTGTTCCCACTTACTTTAGTGCCATGTGCGTGAACCTTTTCAAAATGGTGCCACAGTTGCACTATTGCCGCCTTCTAAAGCTCTTCTGGGTCTCCAGGCTTCGGTATCTCTGAGATCCCATCTTCCATTCTCTGGGATCTGCTGTCTAGTCTTGCCTTTTGATACCAAAATCTTAAATTCAGCCCTGTTCTTATAAAGAAGGGCTTCCCAACCATGACATCAAGACAAACCCAGACAATTAGGGTCCAGGATATCCACGATGAATATACATGAGAAATTTGCATGCAGTGAAGGCAGTGGATGCAAATGGATGTCATACATAGTTGTTGTGGATAGTCAGAAGAGATGCTAGCAGGGGGTGTGTCTAGAGGATTGGGTGGAGGGGCATTGGTGTAAAGATTGGGTCATAGGTAGTGATTGCAAAACCCTTCCTTCTTTTTCTCCTGCTATGCCTGCAGCAGGTCCTCACTGCCTTGATACATTTAGTTTTACATGTTTTTAAACTTTAGCAGCAAACGTTGGCTTCCTTTATTTATTTATTTGTCATATTTATCATGCATCTTTTCAAAAAGACTCAAGGCGAACAGTGCTGTGGTATTTGCGTGGGACAGAGTGTATTTGCTGGCTTCAAAGTTTGACAGTACAGCAGACCAAAGTTTTGCCTTCTGCAAATAGGGGCGCATTGGCACATGGAGGTAACACAATAGTTCTGTGCAGCTTAAACAGCCAGTGCTGATTGAACAGGAACTCAGCTACCTTGCCAGCTCTAGTTATACTGGGAAGCAGAGTGGAACATAGGGGTGTAAACTCCTGGTATCTCTTTACACACTAAAGCAGCTAAGAGCTCTATTTGCATAGCAGTCAGTAGCCAGTCATTACATCGGCAGAGAGCATTAGGCAGTCCAGACGTTGCTGCCCTCACGTGCTGCGAGGCAGACGGAGACTCTTTGCATGTGGCTTATTTCTTCCCCTTTTGATCCCCATCATTGCACTGGAATCATCCTTGTCAGCTCCCACTTTATGAATGCCTGCCTTTGGTTGGAAGCAGCTCTTCTTCCTCTTCTGGCTGCGCTGCCATACCTGCTCACAATAAGAGTCCATTTTGGATGGGTAATGAATGAGGTTCATGATGTCTTTGTACCAGGGATTGGGGCTGCTGCTGGAAGGGGGGATGGGATCATTTAAGTGACTCTTATCTTTTTCAGGTTTTGGTTTCCTTATTTGTTCTCCTGTAATGACCACAAGATGGAATTTCAGCACCATCCACTGGAAGCCGTGCTCTTCAGTCTGACAGTAATACGTTCCTGCATGGTACTGCGCAGCCTGTCGAATCACTAAGCCTTGGCCAATCAGGAGATACTGATTTCCTGCTGTAACCTGAAACAGAAATAGGTTGACAGGTTCATATGCTTTTCTTGAGTCTACCACATTTTCATTTAAAAATAGGGAGCCATTTCTCTCTCTTGTTGCCATCAGGACACAGTGATAGAATCCAAGAGAGATGGTTAAGCTTATTACAAAACTGGAAAATGCCAAGAACCTGGAAGTTTACAGGAAAAGGCTCATAGCAAGGGAATGATGAAGATCCATATGGTAAATGGCATGGGACAGACACTGGATCCCTTTATAGCAAGAGGATAAAATCAAAATAAACTTAACTACTTATACCTCAACAAACAGAGAGGGGTGACCTGCACGGAGCGATGAGTACAGCCCTAAAGAAAGACATGGTGGGGAGGTGACCCGCATGGAGCGGCAGGTACACCTACTCGAGCCACCTTACTGGGCAGACTAGATGGAACATACTGGTTTTTATCTGCTGTCATATACTATGTTTTGTTTTTAAGTGCTGTCAAGTCAGTGCTGACTCCTGCGACTCGGCAGCTCCTAGGTTTTCTTGGCAAGGTATGACTGGGGGTAGATTGCCTTTTTTTTCCAAAGCAAGGGAGTGCCAGTGGGAATCCAACCCCAGTCTCCTGGGTGTTAGGCTACTCCATATATGATGTTGTGAAAGGATGCAGAGGCACTGTGGTAGATGTCACTGCCTCAACAGGATAGAAGCTATAGGAATAACGGGAACCCCACTAAAATGGTTCTCATCGTATATCACCAACAGAATGCAACAAGTACAGTTTAACAATGAAAAAGCAGAAGCTTTCCTGCAAACACAGGGCATACCGCAAGGCTCAGCACTATCTGCACTTCTATTCAACGTGTACATGAAACCAATCTGCGAAATATTCAAAAAACATAGTATCCACTATCACATATACGCTGATGATATTATGCTATACACTCAACTCGACGCAGACAATCCGAACTACTCCCAGCTAGAAGAATGCTTAAAAGAGATGCAAACATGGCTCCAACGAAACAACATGGCCATAAACCATAAAAAAACCGAAGTCATGTACATCTCAAGAAAACCAGAATTCAAACCACCAGCTACAATCTCCCTATGTGAAAATACTTATCACACAAAGAATGAAATAAAATACCTCGGAGTAACGCTTGATAGCGAACTAAAGATGGCAAAACACCTCTGCTTAGTAAACAGGGCCATTTTCCACAAGCTCAGGGTCATACAACCACTAAGGAACATCATTGAAGCTACCGATTTTAGGACAGTAGCTCAAGCCCTCATCATACCTCATTTCGATTACTGTAACGCAATTCTACAGGGCCTTCCAAAAAAAACCCCTAAGCATACTCCAGTTGGCACAGAACGTCGCAGCCAGAATCATCACTAAAACAGGTGTGGCAGAGCACATCACACCGGTGCTAGTTGAACTACACTGGCTCCCCATCATAGCTCGCATAAAATACAAAACCCTAGTGACCACATTTAAAATCATCCACAACCTGGCACCAACTTTCCTCTCTAACCTAATCAACTTACAACCTGCTAACAGAAATAGGACAACCACCACCATAAACAACCTGCAGGTACCAATAAGTATAAGATCTGTTAAAATAGCCACAAGCAACAGGGCATACTCCTACACTGCCCCTTCACTTTGGAACCAACTCCCGCCTGAGTTGCGTTCAACCAGTGACCTTATGGTCTTCAGAAAAAAACTGAAGACATACTTATTTCAACAAGCCTACAATGTGTCGTGAACATCAATACATTCTTAACATCAGCTGCTTCACCAAAAGGTAGCAAATGCTAAAATGTATTTATACCCCAAAAATGAAACAAGTGTAAAATTGTACATATGTAAATCTCTCTCTCTCCCCCCCCACTCCCCCCTAACTGTGTGTTGTGCCTATCCTATGAATCAAACTGAATACATTATTGAAAATGACTGGCTTTGTACTGATAACCATCATATAACCTTGTAAATCACACTTGTAATTTCTTGAAATTTGTCATTGATCTGACACTCCTTTTTACTTAATCAAACTGCTCCTGATCGCTGGAAGTAGCGGTATACAAATGTATGCTAAATAAATAAAATAAATAAATAAATAAACTGCATAGGAACTCCTGGTGAGAGGATGGAGGGGCCCAACCATTACAGTTGAAGTACCTGAAATGCATCAGTGTGACCTTCAGACTTCAGCTGATATTGCTGTAGGAGGATACAAGGGCCTGATTCAGCATTTTGACAGTGAGAGGATACAATAGCATATTTAGCATCCTTGAGGAAGAAATACGCTTAATGGCTGCTTGCAAGGTCTTTCAAGTTTAATTCATTAAGGGACTTTCTTAACCACCTTTTAAGGCAAACAACAAAGCGGTATACATAGTCCCTAAAAGAAAATAAAAAGATAATTGCAGTCAGAAAAAATGTTTTGAAATACAGCGGCAGAGTCTGGAGGGACCTCAGTCTGGAGGGAGTTGTTTGGATTTCTCTAAATTCAAAGGTTTGCTGTTTGCGGAGAGGAATTTGGTAGATTATTTCTTTGTCTGTTTTTTTTCTCATCCACCCAAGGCTCAGATCTTGGTATATAGATTACTATCCAATAAAGAGGTTGAGGATCAAATTGTGTATAACAGGAGTCAATTGGTGGCCCCGCATAAGTATGACAAAATAAATAGCAGGTCAGTTATAGGTCATTAAAGGGTAAACAAAACTAAGCTGGCAGTCCAGCAGCTAGATCAGGGTTACCTAGTCATTTGCACCATCACAGGTACAAATATCTACCTGCTAGTGCACTGGATAAAAATGCATGGCTTTCAGAGAATGAATCCAATCGCTGGAGACTATAATGCTAGACCTGAAGGAGCCGAGTCAGTGCCCGACACAGTAGCACAATGACATAGTAAATGATGACATACAGGACCTGATATTCTTCTGGGCCACGCCGGTGCATAGTCCTGCCTGCTGACCCTTAAACCCAGATATTGAATGCTGGGGGTCATATGCAGCCCCGGCACTGAATATCCGGGTATCGGCACACAACCCTGAAGCTACCGAAGCTAACCGGGCAGCAGTGATATTGCATGATGCCTGGTTAGCGCCTGTGCCGTAAAGATAGGCAAGGGCTTTCCTCAAGGTACTAACCGGGCAGCATACAATATCACTGCTGCCCGGTTATCTTGCACCCCTGCCTCTGCTCCACCTCGGAAAGCCCTCGACACGCCTTGATGCTAGCCAGATAGCATCAAGACACGTAGGAGACATAGAAGGGGATAGTCAATGGCACTACCCGTGTATTTATTTATTTTCATTTGTATACCGCTACTTCCAGCGATCAGAAGCGGATAACTTGCACGTCAAACATAACTATGGGTTACATCTGTAATGAGTCAAAAATTTACATTTGATTTTCGAATGAGAATCATTAGAAATTACCATGTAATTACAGTATAGGAGTAACATATATACAATATATGAGAATATTATACAAGTTTTTACATGAGAAGAGCCTTATGGCTATGCTTGTGGTGGTGGTTCTATAGACAAGTGATATATACTATCAATTTAGGAGTGTTTATTTTTGGCTCTTAGGTATATTTAAGTTGGATCGTATACTTCATTAAAGAGGTGCGTTTTTAACTTTTTTCTAAAGTCTTTCAGGTCATTAACTGACCTCAGGTCTGTTGGCAGTTGGTTCCATATGGTAGGTGCTGTGTACGTGAAGGCTCGCTTACTCGTGCAGGCTTTGGCTGATCTGATACTGGTTGGTATGCATAGGGTGTTTGCGTTGCAAATTCTTCTATTTCTGGAAGGGGGTTGAGTGTTTATGAGGTTGTTGAGGTATGATGGTGCTATGTTGTGTATGAGTTTGAATGTTGTTACTAGTAGTTTGTATTTTATACGGGCGGTTATGGGCAGCCAGTGTAGTTCAGCTAATATTGGTGTGATGTGTTCAGCGATTTTCTTCTTCAGGATCACTCTGTCTGAAACGTTTTGAGTCATTTGAAGAATCTTTAGGGTTTTTTCAGGCAGGCCTTGAAGGATGGAGTTACAGTAGTCGAAGTGCGGGATGAGCAGAGTTTGCGCTACAGTTCTGAAGTCTGAGTGGTCGAGGATGTTGCGTAGGGGTTGAATAACCTTTATTTTGTGGAAAATTGCTCTGTTGGTTAATCGGAGGTGTTTTTCCATTTTTAAATTTGTGTCAAGGGTTACTCCTAGGTATTTTATCTCTTCCTTTACCGAGTAAGTGTTATTGTTGGGGGTGGTTTGAAGTCTTGATTTCGGGAGATGTACATTATTTCTGTCTTTTTATGGTTAATGGACATATTGTTTTGCAGCAGCCAGGTTTGCATATCTTTTAGACAGATCTCGAGATGATTGTAGTTTGGGTTTTCTGTGTCCAATTGAGTGAATAGCATTATATCATCGGCATACAAATGGTATTGTATCTTGTGCTTCCGAAATATTGTGCAGACAGGTTTTATGTAGAGGTTGAAGAGTAGAGAAGATAACGCTGATCCTTGCGGAATTCCTTGGGTTTGGGGAAATGTTTTTGCCTTTTCGCCGTTGAATTGAACTTGCTGCATCCTGTTTGTTAAGTAGGAAATGAACCACTTCAATGTAGTTCCTGTTATTCCCATAGAGGCCAATCTGTCAATGAGTGTTTTGTGATGGACTGTATCAAAGGCAGCTGATAAATCTATAAATAGTAATATATACATTTTCTTCCTGTCTTCTAGTCCTTTGAGTAGATTATCTGAAAGTACTAGAATTAGAGTTTCAACACCGTGGTGTTGCCGGAAACCATACTGTTGGTCGTCTAGTTCTTCTCTTGAGTCTATATGGTCCTGTAATTGTAATTGCCGTTGAATATCCCCATCTAAGGCATTTACATGGTTTACTAGGCTGTAAACTATGTGACTGCCTTTTGAATATCGGACCCATAAAGACTACCATGGCCCATCTAATCTGCCCAGTAACTAAGCTGTGCACCATGCAGGTAGTGCCCCCTGTGCCTTTGTTTAAGATTGTAACTGCTGCTCCCTTCAGGTTACTAACCCTCCCATGCCTTCTTTGACGTGTAAAACTCATTTAACTATTTATTTGAGCAGACGTCTTTTAAGCTTGGTGCCCCTCCACTCCTTTTTGAATTCCTTCACTGTTTTCATCCCCACCACTTCCTCTGGGAAGGAATTCTAGGGCATCCACCACCCTTTCCATAAAATCATATTTCCTGATATTGCTTTTAAGTTTACCTTCTCGAAGCTTCATTCCATGTTCTCTAGTTCTACATTTTTCCCTTCTGTGGAAAAGGTTTGTTTGTTTATTAATTCCTTTCAGGTGTTTAAACATCTGTATCGTATCTCCCCTGTCCCTCCTTTCCTCTGATATAACTATTTAAGTGTTCAAGTCTCTCATATTTTCTGGTGCAGACCCTGCTTCATTTTGCTTACTTTCCTTTGGACCATTTCTAGTCTGTTAATAATCTTAGTGGTTTATGTTATTCCAAACTGAATATAGCACTCCAAACGAGGCTTCACCAATGACTTCCATGGGGCATTATCACCTCCTCTGCCATTTATCGGTCAACAAATTTCTAATCCATTTCACCACTATAGGATCCACCCTCAAGCTGTTCAATTTATTCATGAGCATCTTAGGAGGAACATGTCGGTAGAGACACACCCCATGCTGGTGTCGAACAGAACTCCTAAGTAGACCAACTGCTGAATGGGTTGCAGATTACTCTTGGCCCTATTGACCATCCAGCCCAGGCTCTGCAACAGCCATAGGATGTTTTCTGTGGTAGCCTTGCTCTTGACCTCAGACTTGGCCCTGATAAGCCAGTCGTCCAGCTATGGATGCACCAAGACATTCTCCTTTTGCAGGACTGTCGCCACCACCACCATCACCTTGGTGAAAGTCCAAGGAGCCATGGCTAAACCGAAGGGCCAGTGCCAAGAACTGGGAGTGCCCCCTGGACAGGGCAAAATGCAAGAACGGCTGATGTTCTGGCCGACTGGGGATATGCAGATATGCCTCTGAGAGATCAAGGGCCATCAAAATTTGGCCTGCCTCACAGTGATAATGACCGAGCACAGCGTTTCCATCCTGACGTGAGGCACTCTCAAGGCCCTGTTGATTTTCTCAGGTCCAGATGTGTCGAAAGGCTCCCTCCTTCTTTGGAACAACAAAGTAATGGGGTAACGGCCGCACCTGTATTGGTCTATTGGAATCAGCATCAGTACCACCAGATCCAGAAAATGCTGCAAGGTGTCTTTGATGGCCTAACATTTCCAGGGAGCCCTGCAAGGGGATTGCACAAAGGCCTTGGAGAGTGGATGCGCAAACTCGAGCAGATACCCATCCCGAATAATCTCCACTGATCCATGGTGATATTGGCCCAGGTGGAGTAAAAATGTTGTAGTCGACCTCCTACTGGAGTTTGCTCCTCATGTGCCATCCTGGCATTATTGGGATTTCTTTGAGGGAGCCTTTGCCGGTGCATATTAGCCCCTGTTGGCTCCCTGGAAGCTCTGAAAGGACTGACAACGCTGAGGAAACCAAACCCACTGATAGGGCATAAAGCGAGATCCACTGAACATCCTAAAATCCTTGGTCTGCTCCCTCACCGGACCTTCAGGCTTTGTCCCCTTGGGCTTGTCCTCCAACAACTGGGCACCTTTAGTGTCCCCAAGGTCCTTAATGAGTTTATCCAACACCTCTCCGAACAGTAGCTTCCCTTTAAAAGGCAGTTTGCTAAGTCTCGTCTTAGAAGACACGTCTGCGGACCAATTCTGGAGCCACAGAAGACACCAAGCTACAATAATTGAAGCCATATTCTTCGAGGAGGGTCGAACTAGGTCATAAAAGTTATCTGCTAGGTATGCTGATGCAGACTCCAACTTTGTGAGCTCCAAGTGCCCCTGAGGGTCATCCCCCTCTCCAGGCACCAATCCCTGAAGCCAGCAAATGGATGCCTGTGTCACATAAGCCCCATAAATGGAGGCCTGCAAGGTCAGGATACCAGTGTTGAAGGCCTGTTTCAGGAGTGACTCCAATTTGTGATCCTGCATATCCTTCAATGCCACTCCTCCTTCCACCGGAATGGTAGTCTTCCTTGTGACCGCAAATAACAGGGCATCAACCTTGGGCATTCACAACAGTTAACTTTCTTCCTCTGGGATCGGATAAAGATGGGCCATAGCCTGACCATCCTTGAGGCTGGCTTCCAAAATCTCCCATTCCAACCCTATCATTTTTTTGATCACCCTATGAACAGGAAAACATGTCTGAGACCCCTTGGAGCTCTGTAGCAGTGGATCCTCCAAAGGCTCCTTCATCACCGCAAGTGTGAGCGACATATTCAACATGTCAAGAAATGGGCTATAAGAGCCAGAAGCTCCTCCTTATGGAACACCCAGAAAACCCCAGAGTCCTTCCCTTGAGGGAACTCGTCCTCTTTCAGTTCCTATGTGCCTGACTCACCCCAAAGATCTGAGGGCTCTTCCACCAGCTTCTCCGAACTTGTGGTTCCTGGAGAAGACAAGCCTCCCAGGTAGTCTCCTCCTCAGCATTCCGGCGCTTTGAAACCTCCCCGTGTTTGAAGAGCTCCCCCTTCTGCAGAGGATTCCCCAAATCTAGACTAGCCTGAACCGCAGCTGGGCTGCTTCCCTGACCCAATTGTTTCAGGCAGAAGGCCCTATGCATTGCCAAGATAGATTATTCTTCCCAGAATATATCCGAAGCCCCAGCCAGAGACACAAAAAGCTTTTCTGCTGGCTCCACGTGCTTGGCCTTGTGTTTCAACTTCCTGGTCTGAGCCGCATCAGACATGACTGACTGGAGCAATCGGGCCTCTATTCCCACCAAAACCATGGACTCTGACCTGGAGGCCTACCCCGATTTCACCTGCTCCATCGGAAGATCCATCTAGTGGATTTCCTTTGTCTGAGGCAGCCCCAGCATATGCCGTCCTCTGACAGCCAATGGCTTCCCAAACACACAATGCAGCAGGGAGCCGAGCAGAGCATACATGGCCTAATGCAGACGTGTGGCCACTGAGAGGCACAAGGAACCATGCGATGCCGACGGACCTCCACCCCCCCCCCCCAGGAGACATGTACAGCCCCTGTTCACTCACGAAAACCGGCCAAGCAAACAAACAAAGAAAAGGGGAGCACTGCGATTCTCTTTCTTTCTTTTTTTTAAATGAAGTCTTGCAGTCCAAAAGGGAGTCCTATGACCAGCGCCGCTGGTGATAGGCTCCATGCTGGGGGGGAAAGGGCCATAGCCCACCAGGTAACTTAGACCACTGGACTGCACCTCACCCTGCTAAGGACCCCAGTGCTGACTCTACACACGATTAGCCCCAGATCTGCACTGACCCGGCCAACAAGGGCGCCCAGTCTCCATCTGAAAAATAGTCTGCCAGACCCATTCAGGATACTGTGTAGCTTCATCCAGCCCTACTCCGTCACCTCAGGACTTTTTTTTTCTTTTAATTAGCTAGGTCTAAAGTCTTCCAGTAGAATCCACCACTGGAAGGATGCTCTACAGCTGCTGGGAACTGTGAGATACTGGACTCCTGGATCTGAAGGGAAGGATCTTATCCTGCGAAGTCAGAAGTCTAGAATGCTCGGTTCCCAGCTGCTGGAGGGTTGTGGCTACCCACTGGTAATGGACTGGACTGGAATGATGAAGAGGAATGCCACTGAATATTGGACTCACTGCATTTTAATTGGTTATTAGGTCTGCTAACCAGCTAAAACACTTTGAAAATGCCCCACTATGAGTTCTTTGCTTTGTCTTTACTGAAGGATGTTTGAGATTCCTATACTGAAATCATTCTTTATAGATGATAATTTGGAGAAACTAAAGCAAATAACTTTGAAACTGGAAGATGTAGCAAAGCAACTTCACAAACTAAAGGACCGATTTTCATCTGGGCGGCGCTATGCCCGCACCCCCTTCCATCTAACCTGGATTTACAATGCCGGGGTCATATGCAACCCTGACATTGAATATTCGGGTCTCGCCACACAACCTGCAAGCCACAGGAGCTAGCTGGGTACTACCGATTTTTGATGCTACCCGCTTAGCCCCTGTGCCTGAAAGACAGGCGAGGAAAGAGCATGCCTATCTTTAAGGCGCAGAGGGTTAAACCAAAAATAGGCTCCTTCCTGCGCAATTAACCTAGGCCACCTGTTATAAAATGACCCGATATGCTGAAATGCTCATCTCAGTGTGCGCTGGCGACCAAAACATCACATGAGATGCTAGGAAAGGAGAATAAAACAGAGAATATGATGTTTCTGCGCTGCTCTGGTAAAAACATTTTATAAAAGAGAAAGAAACTGTATAGAAAAAGGCCGAACGATGTGGATGGAGCGGCTCCCTTATGAAGAAATGTTCTGTGCAATATAAACAGGTCAGGGCTCCTTGAGAGAAGATACGATAGAGCTTTATAAACTCATAGGTGGGCTGGGAAGTGTTAGCAGGGGACGACTATTTATTCTTTTTTCCTGCTCTTGACATCAGGTCCACTGGTCTATGATTTCCTGAATTCTCCCTGGAGTCCTCATTAAGAATTGCTATTACATTGGCCGCCCTCCAATCCTTGGGTACTGTAGCCAGTTTTGATGCCAGCAGGGCTGGCCTAACTACTAGGCAAACTAGGGCGTCACCCAGGGCAGCAGCTTCTGGGAGGCAGCAAAGCACAGCTACAGTCAAAGCAACAAGGGTCCTGACATCCACACAAACTCAAAAACCCCATCACTGCTTACTTTACTGCTAGGAAGTATGGGCAATTTCCCTCATTATGTATATATTTACAAAAGAAAGTTGTAAAGTATAGGGCCTGACATTCAGCAGAGGCGGCCAGCCAATCTAACACAACTAGCCATCGCTGCTCAACTTCAACCCCATATATTCAAGGCCGGGGCCATATCCAGGCTCCTGCATTGAATATCCGGGTTGCCCAGACGGCAGCGATGAGGTTCAGCTGCTGCCCAGTTAGCTTCCGCAGTGAAGGTTAGGCAGGTCTTTCCTGCACCTCACTTTCTCTGCATATCGCTAACTGGGCAGCCGCTGCCAGGGTAGCATCGGAGCGTGTAGCAACAGCACCTGCGCATATTCAATAGCACTAACGTAGTGCCGCTGAATATCCCGCTTAGAGGCACTTACATGATTTGTAGGTCTGCAAAACCATGGCCTGCTGCTCCTGCCTCCCCCTGACACAACGTCCTTTTGGATAGGGACAGGAGCGGCAGGCCATGAGTGTGCGCACGGGCACCGAAGCACATGGCCTATTAGTGCACCAAAGCAACAGCTTTTAAAACAAAGAGCCATGCTGCTGCTGCTGCTGCTGTCACCCTCCCCCTGCAGAAGATGGATTTGGGTGGAGGCCCAGCAGGGGAGAGTGATAGCAGTGGGGGCTTCTGCCTGGGGCAGCAGAAACCCTTCGACTGGTCCTGCCAGTGTTTGTGCTATTTCTGAGTTTTGAGCAACTTTCCATTTATGACGGGCATTCATTTGACTTTAATAGCCTCTTTAATGATGCTGACAGTCATTTCATCTTTCTCTGAATGGAATACATCTTGTCTGAGCTTTCATGATGTTTTTAAACAACATAAGAAATGCCATACTGGGTCAGACCAAGGTCCATCAAGCCCAGTACCCTGTTTTCAACAGTGGCAAATCCAGGTCACAAGTACCTGGCAGTTTCCCCAAAAGGCACAGGTTCCGCAATGCTTCTACTGGGTCAAGCATTGATATCCTGGGTCCCTTCTTAATAATGGTTTATGGACCTTTCCTCCAGGAACTTGTCCAAACCTTTTTTAAACCCAGCTACACTAACAGCCTTTACTACATCCTCCGGTAACAAATTCCAGAGTTTGATTACACGTTGAGTGAAAAAATATTTTCTTTTATTAGTCTTAAATAGTTTACCCTGTAGCTTCATTGCATGTCCCCTAGTCTTTCTATATTCTGATAGCGTAAACAATCGATCTACGTTTACCCGTTCTACTCCATTCATTAATTTATAGATTTCTATCATATCTCCCCTCAGCCGTCTCTTTTCCAGGTTAAAGAGCCCTAACCTTTTTAGCCTTTCTTCATAGGAGTATCCTTCCATCCCCTCTACCATCTTGGTGGCTCTTCTCTGAACCTTTTCTAATAACGCTATATCCTTTTTAAGATACGGCGACCAGAACTGCACACACTATTCAAGGTGCAGTCTCACCATGGAACGATATAGAGGCATTATAATATCTTTTGTTTTATTTTCCATTCCTTTCCTTATGATACCTAGCCTTCTCTTTGCTCTCTTGGCTGCCGCTACACACTGGGCCAAGGGTTTATACATGCTATCCACAATGACGCCTAAATCTTTTTCCTGGGTGGTGGTTCCTAATGTGGAACCTTGCATCGTGTAACCATAGTTTGGTTTGTTCTTCCCTAGGTGCATAACTTTGCACTTGTCCACATTAAATTTCATCTGCCATTTTGATGCCCAGTCCTCCAATTTATCAAGATCCTCTTGCAATTTTCCACAATCCTCTAGGGTTTTAACAACTTTAAATAGTTTTGTGTCATCTGCAAATTTGATAACCTCACTTGTTATTCCACTTTCCAGGTCATTTATGAATATGTCAAAAAGCAGCGGAATCAGCACAGATCCCTGGGGTACACCACTATTCACCTTTCTCCATTGGGAAAATTGGCCATTTAGCCCAACCCTCTGCTTTCTATCTTTTAACCAGTTCTTGATCCACAGTAGTACACTGCCTCCTATTCCATGACTCTTTAGTTTTGCCAAAAGTCTTTGATGAGGGACCTTGTCAAAGGCTTTCTGAAAGTCCAGATACACTATATCAACCGACTCACCTTTGTCCACCTGTTTATTCACACTTTCAAAAAAACATAACAGATTAGTAAGACAAGATCTTCCTTGTCTAAAGCCATGTTGGCTGTCTCCCATTAGGCCACGACTATCTACATGCTGATTAATTTTATTCTTTATGATGGTTTCTACCATTTTTCCCGGTACTGACGTGAGGCTCACCGGTCTGTAGTTTCCCGGATCACCCCTGGAACCCTTTTTAAAAATTGGTGTTACATTGGCGATCCTCCAATCTTCAGGTATTAGAGATGATTTTAATGATAGTTCACAGATGGCTAATAGCAAGTCTGCAATCTCATATTTCAGTTCTTTCAACACCCTTGGATGTATACCATCCGTCCCAGGTGATTTGCTACTCTTCAGTTTATCTAATAGTTGTTATACATCTTCCCAATGTATCGATATTCCCTTCAATTCTTCCACACCTTTAAATACCACTTCAGTCATGGGTAACATCCCTATATCTTCCTCAGTAAAGACTGAAACAAAGAATTCATTCAGTCTCTCTGCTATCGCCTTGTCGCCTCTTAGTGCCCCTTTAACTCCTCTATCATCTAATGGACCAACTGACTCTCTCACAGGTTTTTTGCTACGAATGTACTTGAAAAAATCTTTATTTTGCATTTTTGCTTCCGCAGCAAGCTTCTTCTCAAATTCTCCCTTTGCCTGCTTTATCAATGCCTTGCATTTGACTTGCCAGTGCTTGTGCTGTTTCCAGGTTTCGTCGTTAGGCTCTTTTTTCCATTTCCTGAAAGATGCTTTTTTGGCAACAACAGCCTCTCTGACCTCCCGTTTAAACCATGCTGACAGTTGTTTGGACTTCCTTCCACTTTTCTTAAAGCGTGGAATACAGCTGGTCTGGGCTTCCAAGATAGTATTTTTCAACAACACCCAAGCTTGATGTAAGTCTTCAACCTTTGCAACTGCTCCTTTTAGTTTTTTCTTAACTATTTTCCTCATTTTATCATAGTCTCCCTTTCAAAAGTTAGAAGGTAGTACTGTGGATTTCCTTACTATCCCTCCTCCACTAATTAAATCAAAGGCAATCATGCTATGATCACTATTGCCAAGTGGCCCCAACACCCTTATCTCTTGCACTAGATCTGGTGTTCCACTAAGGACTAGGTCTAATATGGCTTCCCCTCTGGTCGGTTCATGAACCAGCTGCTCCAAGAAGCAGTCATTTATTTCATCTAGGAACTTTATCTCCCTAGCATGTCCTGCCGTGACACTGACCCAGTCGATACTGGGGTAATTGAAATCACCCATTATTATTACTGTGCTGTAACTTTTGTTAGCTTCCTTGATTTCTTTGAACATTTCATCATCCATTTGTTCATTCTGGCCAGGCGGTCAATAATACACCCCCACTGCCATCGCCTTCCCCTTTTTACATGGAATTTCAATCCAAGGAGATTCTACAGCAAATTTTGTTTCCTGCAAAACTTTAATCCTTTCTGACTCAATGCCCTCTCTAACATAGAGCGCAACCCCTCCACCAATTTGATCAGCTCTATCATTACGATATAGTTTGTACCCAGGTATCACAGTGTCCCACTGGTTGTCCTTCCACCATGTCTCTGATATTCCAATCATATCTAACCTCTCATTTAGTGCTATATATTCTAACACGACGTGCTCCTTAGGTGCGCTCCTTGGGGCCGCTCCAGCGGTCGCAGAATTGCAGCACTACTTCCGGTTCTGCTGTTAGTTTGTCTTTGTGCTCCCACATCATCTGGGGAAGTCGCTTCTCCTACCAGGCCCGGACTTTCCCCCAGTGTTTTCTCTTATTCATCTCCGGCAGTCTCACTGTCCTATCCTCCTGTCCCTATTCCTCTCTTCCCTCTCTACCTTATGAACGCTATCCCTGTATTCTGGGGCAGATGCCCTCCCAAGCTGCCTCAAACACGCTTTCGATGCCTCTCTAACCTTCTTCCATGCCAAAGACTCCCTACTTCTCTCTTGTCCTCTTCACCACCCCCCTCCTCTAAGTTTCCTCTCTCTCTTGGTCTAGTCAACTGTCGGTCTCTACGCAGCAAAACTCTCCTCATCCAGGATCTAGCCCTTAGATCCTCTTTCGACCTCCTTCTTCTAACTGAGACGTGGCTTAGGGACGGGGAGGATGCTCTCCTCGCCCGTTGTCTTCCCCCTGGTTTCTCTGCAGTCTCCACTTCACGTCAAGGTAAACCCGGTGGCGGTGTGGCTGCTCTGATACGGCCCACCCTTTCCTTTACTCAACTCTTCCCTCCATCGCTCCACTACCCTGAGGCCCTTCTGCTCCGTCTTCACACTCTCCCCCCTATGCACGTGCTCCTTGTCTACTCCCCCCCTGCTCTTCGCTCTTTGCTTTGGGATTCCCTTCTTTTAACTATCACTGATCTTTCTCTCGCTTTCCCTCATCTACTCATTGCCGGGGATTTTAACTTACATCTGGACTCACCTACTTCGACCAGAGATCTCTCCTTTATCTCTCTCCTACAGGACTTATCCCTCATGCAGCATGTGCCTTTCCCTACACATCAGGCTGGGCACACTCTTGATCTTTTTCTAACATCCTCCTCGTCCTCTCTCATTCTTTTCAATCTTTCCTCAATGACTCTCCCTTGGACAGACCATGTCTGCCTCTCTGTCTCATGCTCTCATTCTCAGGGGTCTCACTCTCCCTCCCCCCTCTCGTCCTCCACTCCCTCGCCTTCTTCTACCCCACCTCCTCCACGGCTCTCCCGTGCCCTTTCATCTCACACCATTCACCAATTTCCTACAGCAGCCGAGCTTTTCCCCCCTGATTTCTCCCTTCTCTCTCCCAACTCTCAAGCTACCCTTTGGTCATCATCCCTCTCGACGGCGCTTGACCATATTGCCCCACTACGTCCTCAACCTCCCCGCCGCCGTCCCATGCATCCGTGGTACCATGGGGGTTTACGGCTCTTGCGCACACAACTCCGCAGAGCGGAGCGACTGTGGCGTAAGAATCCTTCACCCACATCACTTGCATTCTTTAAATTTACCTATTCCCACTACCGCTCGTCCGTCCATCTTGCCAAACGTACCTTCTTCTCCAATGCCATTCTCAATGCCCCAAATCAGACCCGGCACCTTTACTCCACCCTTCGATCTCTTACCTCCCTTCACTCCCCAGCCTCAGCTCCTCCGGTTCTTCCTTCTCCTCAGCCTTCCCTTCTAGCTACCTGTTTCAGTAATAAGATCTCTTCCTTGCGAGCTTCTTTACCCTCCTGTCCCGCTCCAATTCTCTCTCCTCCCCCCACTGCCTCGCCTCCACCCATTTCTCAAACTTCCCACTGTTGGGCGTCCTTCTCACTGATCTCTTCCTCCGAACTTCACCATCTTATTTCCTCCTCAAAAAAGTCTTCTTGCGCTCTTGACCCCATTCCCTCTTCTTGGCTCCTTGAATCCTCACTAGGTCTCCTTCCCTATATTCTCACTATGTTTAACTCCAGTCTTTCTTCAGGGTCCTTTCCCCACTCTTGGAAACATGCCTTAATTCGTCCCCTTCTTAAAAACCCCTCACTTGATCCCTTGGTTCCCGCCCACTACCGTCCTGTTTCCAACCTCCCTTTTCTTTCTAAGCTCTTGGAGAAATTCGTCTTTGCACAGCTGTCACATCACCTTGATTCCACTAACTTCCTTCAGCCTCGTCAATCGGGTTTCCGTCAGGGTCACAGTGTAGAAACTATTCTTCTTGCCTTTACTAATGCACTGCATGTAGCTCATGATCGCGGTGATATCTCGGTGGCGGTTGCACTTGATCTTTCAGCTGCTTTTGATCTAGTTGACCACTCCCTCCTTCTTCTTCGTCTACGGGAAGCGGGTCTCTGTAGTACTGTTCACCGCTGGTTTCACTCCTTTCTTTCCTCTCGTTCATGTGCAATCCTGTCACCTTCCTCCTCCTCTGCCCCCCTCTCGGACTCCTTTCCTCTTTCCTGTGGAGTTCCTCAGGGCTCTGTCCTGGCTCCCCTTCTTTTCAAACTTTTCTTAGCCCCCTTAGCCCTCTTAATTCAACAGTCTGGAATATCTGCTTTTTTCTACGCTGACGACATTTTATTACTCCATCACACTTCCCCATCCTGTCCTGATCTCTCCGCGCTCAATTCTTGTCTTTCCACTGTGGCTGATTGGTTGACTCATAATTGCCTTCACCTTAATCTCACCAAGACTCTCGCTATCTGGTTCTCTCACAACAATCCACCCCCCACATTGGCCCCCTCCTTCTCTGGCTCTCTGGTTCCCTTAGTTTCTTCCTTTCGTTACCTTGGGGTTCACTTCGATTCTGACCTATCTTTTCATGCTCATATATCTCATGTCACCAAGTCATCCTTCTTCTTCCTCCGACAAATCCGTGCAGTCCGCCCCTTCTTATCCCCGTCTGCCCTCACCACTCTGTTGCTATCCTTGGTCATGTCACGGGTGGATTTCGCTAACTCACTTTTCGTCGGCCTTTCCAAGGCACAACAGTCCCGGTTACAACGTATTCAGAATACTGCCGCCCGTCTGGTCACCAATTCCTCCCCCCGTGATCACATAACGCCCCTTCTGTTTCGTCTTCACTGGTTACCCTTTCCCCACCGTGCTCATTTCAAGCTGCTTATCCTGGTTCATAAAGCTCTTCATACAGGCACCCCTCAATACTTAACAGACCTTCTCTCCTTTCACTCCCCCAGGTACACCCCTCGCTCCTTCCATCTTAACCGCCTCACTCTTCCCTCTCCTTCCCGTGCCCACTTACAATCTACCCGTTCCTCTGCTTTCTTTTTTGCTGGTCCTGCCCTCTGGAACTCCCTGCCCTCCTCACTCCGCCTGGACCCTCACCACCCCACATTTAAACAAAACCTGAAAACTCACCTTTTTGCCCTGGCGTTTGATGTTCCCTCCCCTTTTGTGTGAATCCCATTTGTTCTATCCTCTGCTTTTTTGTGATTTGTCTTTATTTATGTTTTGGTCTTGTCCCTCCTGCTTTTATTGCTCTTCTGTCCAGAAATTGTATTTCCTTTCTATTTTACTGGCTTTGGCCTTTTTTTAAATTTGGTTTTATTGTACACCGCTTTGCTTGCCACTGAAAGGCGTTTTTTATCAAGTAAAATAAAACATAAACATAAAACATAACTCTCCCATCTTATTTTTTAGACTTCTAGCATTTGCATACAAGCATTTCACGTTTTGCATACAAGCATTTAGCTCTACCCTCTGCTTTCTATCTTAACCAGTTCCTGATCCACAATAGTACACTGCCTCCTATCCCATGACTTTTTAGTTTTGCCAAAAGTCTCTAATGGAGGGACCTTATCAAAAGCTTTCTGAAAGTCCAGATATACTATATCAACTGACTCACCTTTGTCTACCTGTTTATTCACACCTTCAAAAAAACATAACATTTTAGTAAGACAAGATCTTCCTTGTCTAAAGCCATGTTGGCTGTCTCTTTTGCAATCACTTTTTAGTTTTTTTGACAGCACAGCAGTAGATTTCGTTAGTGTCCTCCTTCCAGTGATTATGACAGATTTGATCACATGGTCACTTGCCAAGGGGCCCCACCACCATTACCCTCTCACGTCATGTCCTGTGGTCCAGTAAGGACTAAATCTAAAGTAGTATCTCTAGGAACAAGCAGGAATAAGTCATCACATATGGGTACGTCGGTACCGACGGAGCCTGCGCGGGAAAGCTCCCCAGCTTTTCAAATGAAAAGCTTTTGGGGCCTCCCACTGCACATGCGCGCTGCCTTCCCGCCTTCCTGACCAGCTCTCCTCAGTTCTTCTTTTTCCGCGGAGCCAGCAGGTCGTGTTCCTGTCCCCGCTGAAGAATTTGTTACTTTTGTTTGTTTCTTTAGACCGCGTACCTGCCTTCCCCATACCGAAACCGGTATCGCCGGTCTTTCTTTCTTTCTATATTAAAAAAAAAAAAAAAAAAAGACTTTTTTATTTTTCTTCAGCACAGCTTGGTACCCGGTGTTAGGCCTTAAGGCCTACACAATTTCTCCTCATGGAGAAGCCAGTCCCTGGTTTCAAAAAATGTACCAAATGCAGTGCTGTCATTTCTGTCATGGACACCCATGAATGGTGTCTCAAATGTTTGGGACCTGAGCACTCCATACCGGACTGCCCATCCTGCACCCAGATGTCTAAACGCGGTTTGCAGAACCGGGCTAACAAGCTCCATGTGCTGTTTCCTTCAGAAGCATCACAGTCATCCAGGTCTTCCTCTCCGGATGGATCTCAGGTAACCAAAACTTCTGTGGGCAAATCCTCTAAAAGCAAATCTCTTTCTAAAGATCGAGAGGCTCTCAGTTCTGAGTTTGAGGATTCTGCCCAGGCCAAAAAACCCCGGCGGGAGGTTCCGGCCTCCAAAGCAATCATGGGGTCACAGGTTGACATCGATGGCATGGCCTCGACAGATCACCTGTTGGACTGCTCTGGGGTACCGGCCCATACCGGTACCGACATCCAGGCAGTAGTGGAGTCTATGGGCAGTACTGTCCAGACCATGCAGCAGGCCGTACTGGCCTTCATTAAGGCTGCGACGCCCTCGGTACCGATTTCATCGGTACCGACCCCGGTTCCGGTATCTACACCGGAACCGAGACCATCGACTTCTAAACGTCGATCGGTTTCGCATGCCGGATTCCGGCTTTCGCCCGGTACCGATCCCATGCCCGATACGCCCGATGTCGATACCGATCGGTATGCGTATCGTACATTGGAAGCACAGAAAGAGTACTCAGATTCTTCTGATGAATTTAATTCCTCTGATGACTCTGCTGAGCTTACTCTTCCTGAGGAGCCCTCTTCTCCCAAGAGGAGGATGTCTCCTCCAGAGGATTTATCCTTTCAGGATTTCATTGTTGATGTAGCTAAAGCACTTTCTATTACTACATCTTCTGAAAGAGAACCCAGATCAAACAAATTGGACATTTTAGGATACTCAAAAGCTCCTAAAGAGGCAGTCACTCTGCCTGTCCATGAAATCCTTCAAGAACACTTGATGGATTTGTGGGAGACTCCTTTAACACTGTCTCCCCATTCCCGCAGGTTGGACACCATGTATCGGGTCCCTCCTTCGCCTGGGTTCCAGAAAACTCAGCTGCCTCACCACTCCATTGTGGTGAAGTCTGCTATGAAGAAAATACAGAGTCCTAAGAAGCATTCTTCTACCCCTCCAGGGCGAGAATGTAAGAACCTAGACTCTTTTGGAAGAAAGATGTTCCAGGCTAGTATGCTTATAGCCAGGATCAACTCTTATAGCCTTTATATGGGCATGTATCTTGGGCAACTTGCCCTAAAAATACAGAATTTTGCCCCCTTTATCCCTGATGATCAAAGGGCGGACTTCTTTTCTATGGTGACACAACTTTCCGAGGTCTCCAAGTTCTCCAACAGGGCAGCCTTTGATTCCTTTGAAGTTGCAGGCAGAGCTTCGGGAATTGCTATTGCAGCCCGACGTCTCGCTTGGCTCCAGGCTTCTAACCTAGAACCCTGGGTTGTAGAAGGCCTCAGGAATCTGCCCTGTACCGGTGAGAACTTATTTGGGGAAGACTGGCAGATTAAAGCTGCTCAAATGGATGCAGAAAATGCCACTCTAGATAGACTTTCCAAGTCTACTTCTACCCCTACCAAAAAGAAGCCTTTTAAAAGGCCTTACTATAAAAAGACCAGATTTCCCACAAATACTGGCCAGCAATCTGCTCAGCCTCGCCTTGCGGCTAAGCGTCAACAATCTAAGCAGGTAAAGTCAAAGCCTGCAGTGTCTGCTACATCCCAGCAGGCTCAACCCCCTCAGGGGTTTTGACTTCCCTCTAGAGAACTTGCCGTTTTCTGGCTCTAGCACAGCCAGAGCCCCTCACCATTCCTGGAAGGCTAGCTCACTTTGCTCCCAGATGGGAGCAAATAACATCAGAGCAATGGACCCTCTCTATTATCCGAGAAGGCTACAAACTTCATTTCTCCAGCCTTCCTCCCCATACCATGGTGAGGCAATTCAGTTCTCCCCCATCTCTTCTGACCCTGTTGGGTCAGGAAGTCTCTTCTCTTCTTGCCCAAGGGGCAATAGAGGAGGTTCCTCCTCCACAACAGGGGTTAGGTTTCTACTCCCCTTACTTTCTCATAACAAAGAAGACAGGGGGCTTCAGACCTATCCTAGATCTGAGAGAATTGAACAGGTTTCTATTCAAGGAGAAATTCAAAATGCTCTCTCTGGGCCTTCGCCTTCCATACCTTCAGAGTCAAGATTGGCTTTGTTCTCTAGATCTCAAGGATGCGTACACTCATATACTCATCCATCCATCCCACAGAAAGTATCTAAGATTTCTGTTCCAGGGAAAACATTTCCAGTACAGAGTACTACCCTTCGGTCTGGCCTCTGCTCCAAGAGTATTCACAAAATGCATGGCAGTCGTTGCCGCATTTCTCAGAGGCATGGGAATCTTTGTCTTCCCATATCTGGACGACTGGCTCATCCGAGCTCCATCTCAATCAGAAGCCCAGATTTCTCTGGACCGCACAAGGCGTATTCTTCAATATCTGGGACTTGTGGTAAACATTCCCAAGTCCCAACTCATCCCTACTCAGTCCCTGGAATTCATAGGGGCCCAATTGGACTCCACCACTGCAAGGGCCTACCTCCCTCTGGTCCGAGGCCAAAGGCTAATAAGCTTGGCCTCCCAGGCTCAGTCCAGAAGTCACTTGTCAGCCAAAGAAATGCTGCAACTTCTCGGCCACATGGCCTCCACGGTTCATGTGGTACCCTATGCTCGTCTCCATATGAGAGCAGCTCAATGGACATTGGCCACCCAGTGGTCTCAAGCATCGGGACTGCTGTCAGACCAGGTACTCACCTCAAAACGTCTGTTTTGGTCTCTCCAGTGGTGGACATCCTCCAAAAATCTGTTGTTGGGGACCCCCTTCCAACCTTCGTTGCCCCAAGCAACCCTCACAACAGATGTCTCCCAAACAGGGTGGGGAGCTCATCTTCAACATCTCTCCACTCAGGGAATCTGGTCTCCCCAAGAGACCACCCTTCATATCAATCTTCTGGAACTGCGAGCAATCTTCCTTGCCCTAACAGTCTTCCATACCCTCCTTGCCAACCTGACTGTCCTAGTTCAGACAGACAATCAGGTGGCCATGTTTTATATCAACAAACAAGGAGGGACGGGCTCTCTGTCGCTTTGCAACGAAGCTCTCAGATTATGGGCCTTCACCAGAGAGCACCAAATTCATCTTCTGGCAGTATATCTTCCAGGAGTTCAAAACTCTCGGGCAGACAGACTCAGTCGAGTTCTGCTCCCACACGAATGGTCCCTACATATGGACCAGATACGCAGAATCTTTCAGGAATGGGGAACCCCGGACATAGACCTCTTTGCAAGTCCGTGGAATGCCAAACTTCCCCGGTTCTGTTCCAGGACTCCGTGTCAGGGAGCTCAGGCCAACGATGCCTTTCTCCTGCATTGGGGTCAGGAATTCCTGTACGCTTTTCCACCCATTCCTTTGATTCCCAAGACTCTGTTCAAACTTCAGAGGGATCACGGATCCATGATCCTCATTGCTCCATGCTGGCCACGCCAAGTGTGGTTCCCTCTCCTTCTACAGCTCTCCCAGGGCTCCTCCCTGGACCTGGGAGCTGCACCAGACCTTCTGTCTCAGGAGCAGGGGACTTTGTGGCATCCAAACCCCACGTCCCTACATCTCCGAGCTTGGTTACTGAAGGCTTAACCCTTCAAGAGTTTAATCTTTCTCAACCAGTGAAAGATATCCTTTATGCCTCTAGGAAACCCTCTACCAGGCGTTCCTATGCTTTCAAATGGAAACGTTTTTCCATTTGGTGTGCTCAACAGGGTTTTGACCCTCTGGCACTTCCTTTGAATTCTCTACTAGACTGTCTCCTGCATCTTTCCAATGCAGGCCTCAAGACGAATTCAGTACGAGTCCATTTAAGTGCTATTACAGCATCCTTAAAACCTATACATGGACAATCTGTTTCCTCTCATCCTCTTATTGCAAGATTCATGAGAGGCCTAACCCTCACTAAGCCTCCCATCCGGCCTCCTCCGGTAGCATGGGACTTGAATTTAGTTCTGGGTCAACTTATGAAGCCACCCTTTGAACCATTGGTATCTACCTCCCTGAAATTTCTTTCTTGGAAGGTCCTTTTCCTTATTGCAGTCACTTTGGCTCGCCGCATCAGTGAACTGCAGGCTTTGGTGGCAAATCCACCTTATACCAGATTTCATCATGATAAGGTGGTCCTTAGGACGAATCCCCACTTTATGCCTAAAGTGGTCTCGCCTTTTCATCTTAATCAAGAGGTATATCTACCTGTCTTTTTTCCGGCTCCTCATGCATCCAGTGCAGAGAGGAACCTTCATACTCTTGACTGTAAAAGAGCTCTCGCCTTTTACCTCAATAGAACTCAGCCACATCGAAAGTCTTCTCAGCTTTTCGTGGCTTTTGATCCTTCTCATTTGGGACTTCCAGTCACCAAACGCACACTTTCCAACTGGATTGCTCAGTGTATTTCCTTTGCTTACCAGAGTAAGAACATTTCTCTGGAAGGCCATGTCACAGCTCACAATGTGAGAGCCATGGCCACTTCTATGGCTCATCTCCACTCTGTATCCATAGATCAGATCTGTCGAGCAGCCACTTGGGCCTCGGTGCATACCTTCACAGCCCATTACTGCTTGGACAAGGACTCCCGCCGGGATGCCTTGTTTGGTCAGGCTGTCCTCAAACACCTGTTCCATACTTAAACAACTCCTGCCCACCTTCCCAGAATGGATGCCTGAGATCCATCCGAAGATGGTTACCCTTGGAGGGGGATCTCCCAGGCATCTCAGCTAGGGAGTCCCCATATGTGATGACTTATTCCTGCTTGTTCCTAGAGATAGCACAGTTACTTACCTGTAACAGGTGATCTCTGGGAACAGCAGGAATTAGTCATCACAACCCACCCACCTCCCCTAGGAGTTGTCTCTCTATTCCTCTATCTTCCTGTCCTCTCTCTCTATTGTCTCAGCTTTAAACTCGAACTGAGGAGAGCTGGTCAGGAAGGCGGGAAGGCAGCGCGCATGTGCAGTGGGAGGCCCCAAAAGCTTTTCATTTGAAAAGCTGGGGAGCTTTCCCGCGCAGGCTCCGTCGGTACCGACGTACCCATATGTGATGACTAATTCCTGCTGTTCCCAGAGATCACCTGTTACAGGTAAGTAACTGTGCTTTCCCTTCTCGTCAGTTCCATGACCAGTCGCTCCATGAAGCAGTTATTTACACATCTAGAAACTTTACCTCCCTAGCATGTCATGATGAAAAATTTACCCAATTAGTACCGAGGTAATTGAAATCTCTCATTATTGTGTAACCACATTTCTTAGCCTTCCAAATTTGCATTTTCATTGTCTGCCTTTTTATCCTGTCCAGGTAGACAGTAGAATACCCCCACTGCTATACTAGAAATTCCATATGTGATGGAGACTATCTATAAAAAATTTATATTACATTTTGTCTCCTGCACAACTTCTATCCTATTCTCTACATCACTCTTGACATATAGTGCCACCCCTCCACCAATTAGATACACCTTTTTATTTCAATATAATTTGTACCCTGGTTTTACAATGTCCCAATGGTTTTCCTCCTTCTGCAAAGTCTTTGAAATGCTTACTGGGGGCAGCTTTATAAGGCATTGTGCAAAGTTATGCACCCTGTACATATGTAAAGCACATATTTTCAGTGACTTATATACATATTTTAGCTGGTCATTCTTTGATAAGTGTGCATGTAAGGCCAATGGTGCATATTTTCACTGCGTGCATGTGCATAGGCAGAGAATGGGCCAAACATGAAAGCATCTAGATTTAATATGCATTTTCAACTAGATTTAACTCGCATACTTGACTTTATAAAATTGATTTAATAAATCAAAAAGCAGAGCCCAAAAAATGATCTTTTTCAAAACACCTATATAAAATAATTTTATAACCTCTCCTTCCTTCAAGAATTGTTAGCTCATATAGTGATGAAATGTACAGATTAATTTCAAATTGACATCACAGGAGTTTAACCACCGAAAAAATTCTGTCAAGAAACCCTCAGATCAATGCCATATTAAAAACACATCATCAATATATCTTCGCCTTAGTATCAAATTGGCAGAGAACGGAAAACAGGATAAAAATATGTTCTTCAAAACGGCCTACATACAAATTGGCGATATCAGGGCCACTTAAGACACTTAAATGAATTTGAAACAGTGACAAATAATGCATTGCAGATGGAACTTCCTGAAAGATGCTGCTGGCCGGCTTATAGCACGGCTCACCAAGCTACTCCTTCATATCACCTGGCTGGCTAAACTCTCTGGGGAAACACTGACACACAAACTAAAGTATGTCATTTGTTCGTATTTACCACCTGCTCAGTAATATTTCTACTACAAGAAGGAATGAATCTACACTAGATTCATTAGCGATAAGATGCTGGGCTTGAGGGACTTTTTGATTTGACTCACGATGGCATATCTTTTTTTTTTTTTTTACGTAGAACTGGATAATCTGGAAACTAGCACAGACATACGGAATCTGTCACTCTTCATACTTCTGGGGAAATACAAAAACTGTAAGGTCAATTTTCAGCTGCACTGCATTTTTTTAAAACACTATCCTGCCACTACTCGAACTGGATGGGTCAGAGGATTGGCTCAGGGACACAAATCCCATTCACACTGGGACAGGCACAGTGGGAGAGAGAACCGCTGTGTGAGGGAGTTGCTGTGTAATTCCAGCAGCGCGGAGCAGTGCAGCAGGCTTTGTTGGAGGCTTGTTTTACAACGTGCAGGCGGGAGAAGGATGTGCCCTGGTCTGGAGGACCCTTCCCCTGCTCTACAAAAGCCCATAGGCACCTCACGCGGCCATGTGGCGTGACCTAAGGGGCAGGACTCAAGGGGCAGGACACGCCCCTTTGGCACACATGAGGAGCTCATGTGGGTGCTAAGAAGTCATGTTTATACCATGGGCAAACGGAAGATTAAGGTTGGTGCCAAGTTGGGAGATGGTGTTCAGGGTGGTAAGATGGTGGGCCCTATGGATAAACATTTGACTTCCCTGCTGCCTGTTAATCAGTCACCGGAGGGGGCGTAATTGAGCCCTGTTTACCGGTCTCCTCCTCCTCTCACACTGCCATCTTTTTCATCAACCCTGTTGGAGTTTTCCCCTGATATTTCTGCCCCGGTTCCGCTTCCTGTTTATCCAGCCACTGTGGATACAGTGGCTACTGCTCACCCTTCTGGGGACGTGACTCTTGTGGACATATGGACCGCTATTCAGAAAATTGGCATGCGTTTGTCCTCTACTGTATCCTCCCTTTGTAAATTTTCCCAAGATGTGGTTGGTAAAATGCAATTTATTGATAGTTCATTCAGTAAGTTGGTCGCTCGTAGTGATTCCCAGCTCCAGTCTTGACGTGATACTGATGCTGCTTTAATTACAGATTCTTCAACATTTTCCTATCGGCTGGAGGCGCTGGAAAAATCAGTCTAGAGCGCGTAACTTACGTTTTTTGAATTTTCCTTCTACACATTTACTGTCTGATATTTTATTGGGAAAATATTTCTCAGAAGTATTGCATTTAGAGAGGGATTTGGAAGCTGTCCATATGTATTACCTTCCCGTTAGTTCTTCTCTGCAACCCGCGGGGGTTTTGGCTCCCTCAGATCTCTCGGTGGATCAGAACTTAACGGCTTTCCTGGAGGATTCGCTTGATGTTATTTCAAAGCGTAATACCTTGGTAGTGAAATTTGTTTCTGAATCTGCCAAGTTGTGCATTTTGAGAGCATACTTTTAAGTATAGAGATGCGCTCTTTTGGGGACAAAAACTCCAGGTTTTCCCGGATGTGTGCTGGACTACTCAGATTCGACGTAAGCAGTTTTTGGCGATGAAATCTCGGGTAGTGGCTTTGGGGGCAGCGTTTTTTCTGAAATTTCCCTGTCATTGTATTATTACTTTAGGGGGACCAACTTATGTGTATACTGATGTTATTTCATTACAAAAAAGATTTGGATGGAAAAGAGGTGGGTGGGATATAGTTGGAGGAATTGATATTGTGTTTTTCACTCCCTATAGTGGGGTATTCATACTCCTTGTTTCTTTGTTAAGTTTTTCCAGGATGTATTATTTTTGGCTGGTTCTTCTCCCTTGATGTGGTCTTTTTATGTGGCTCTGTTTGTTTTGGATTGTATAATTTTGTATGCTTATGCTATGTTACCTTACTTATGAGAATTGTATTGAAGAAAATCTTAAATAAATATATTAAAGGAACAGGCACAGCAGCAGTGATTAGATATTGTTGCCATTTCCCAGTATTTACTCATTGGTGCCCTCGGTCCTGTTTCGAATACTACTGCTATGGTCTGTCCGGGAAGAGAGGACAAGGAGCGAGCAGACGCGGGGCACATAGAGCATCAGCTCCTCCCTTGCACGTCCTACTTTGAGACTGAAAGGTGGACTTCGTTTTCCCATTCTGTGAATCTGGAACCCCTCAACAGCAACAACCACCTTGGACCATGGTTGCGCTATTACCTTGTGAAGCTCCCAGCTGCTTTCATTAACGACACGGAGCCAGGTTACTGGGGCAGGATGTGCTTTGGGCAGGCATTCCAGATAGGTCCCGTTCCCCTCGGCCACTACAACCTCCTTCTCTTCTGCTTTCACCTGAAGGGGAACTGTGCCAAACAATAAGAGAGACAATTAAAGGATCCTCCTACTGGGAGAGCCACTGAACCCTTCCCAGAAACTAAGAAAGTGAATCCAAGCTGGCTTGGTTTCAGCTCTTTGTTTACACGCTTGCCAGAGAGAGATTTTGGTTCAACTGAATACATTTTTTACCCTTTTATTACTATTTCTGTGATGTAGTTAATCCAATACCAAACAAATGGAACAACTGAAGCTATATCACTGAAAATTCACAACTCATAATACAGCATACAGTATAACAATCTTTGTATCTGCCTGAAACCACTAGGGATTGGCAGAATATAAATGGCTAGTTATAAATAAATAAAAAACATTAAAATAGCAAAAATAAATAAATAAATAAAAATAACAGAAATATATAAAAGTAAATACATCTCTGTAACATCTACATACAGTTGAACTACATGGGTATCATGAAGTGCGTTGTGATTAATGCCAGGGGGCTCACCCAGTATCAGGTGTCTCAAGTGTATGTGTGCAAACTATGATAAAACTTTGTAAAATCAGGACGGGGTGGAACCATTAAATAGGGAACAGTTGTTTAATCGTATCCAGATAGCGCAATGGCTGAGCATGGATAGGCCAGTCAACCATTAGTCATTCCAGCTAATGATATTGCGTGACACGAATCTACCAGGCAATCAGCCTTCTACTTTTTGGTTCCCTCCCTCTGGGATTCTATTCCTATATATATCAGACTAAAATATTTTAAAACCTGCAAAAAACATTGAAAGTCCTGGGTGGGGAGGAGAGGGGAATATTCAAAAGCATTTATGTAGTCTGCAGGCCTGCAAATCACGTAAACGCTGCTCACTGAGATATTCAGCAGTAGTAACCCAGTTAGAGCTGCTAAATGGCCCTTCACTAAGTGCTTAGCAACAGGTCGTTGCAGGGGTGGCACCGTGGGTTAGCCAGGCAGCTGCGATATTCAGCCATTGCCCAGTTAACCCTAACCGGCTAAAGTTAGGACTGCTGAATGGCTGGCCTAACTTTAGCCGTTCCTGCAATACTGCCGCCGACTGGATTGCAAAATCGCAATGCAGGAAATCTGGATATTCAATGCTGGGCTCGACACTCCACATTTCCAATGCCGTCTTCACCTCCTTCCCTTCCAAATCTACACTTGTCAGGCCACCTCTCTTTCTAAAACGTCTCCCTCCAACTCATGCAATTCCATCTTTGCACCTTCCTTCTGTATCTCTGTCCAGCTTTCAAAGACCAGAATAGTTACCCCGTAATTAAAATATGGTCTGCCAGGATCCAGGTTCCCTCTGCAGCATGACAGCATGGAGAGGCATGGAAGCCATGAATGAGACCGTTCTGAAATGGTGTGGAAACCAAAAGCGAGACAGTTCTGAAGATGCATAGGAGCCATGGAGAGGACACGTCAGAAGGGCATAGGAATCACATCTGAGGTCAGTGTAAAGGCTCGTGGGAGCTAGGGGTAGGCAGTTCTGAAGGGGTCCGGCAGCCACAAATGGGTCTCCCATAGGACCTGTCTGTCCCATGTAGTTCAACTGTAAGAAGCAAGCAATGAAGTAAACTTGGGAATAGATTAACCCTGCCAGATGAATCTAGAGCCAGTAGGTAACCCTATGCGTGCTCAGCATTTAAAATGTGGGTGGTGGAGTCTCACAGAGCTTTCAGGAACATAGGTCACAAGCATGATCACTATGAAGGGGTATGGTAACCACGAATGGGATCATTATGAAGAGCTATGAAAAGTACAAGTCATGCATGGGAATTATTATTCCGAACAGCTCTTACCTCCTTCTTTAAAGCACTGCATCAATGGGTCTCCACTTAAATCTCGAACATTTCTCCTGTGAAGAAAAGGAAACATATCTGATCACTTCCCAATAATTTTGCTTCATCTTTACGGACAACTATTTGTGGTACTGACTGCATCAGTCAGTATCTATCAATAACTAAGAAAGTAATTTTAAAATCAAAACTGTCTTTTGGAGACAAGTAGAATAGAATATGAAGGTGGGTTTTAGCAGAGAAATGAGCTTGGACGGCTGAGAAGGAAAGGAAGAGAGCTCCCTCTGTTTCTCACAAGTGGATCTTTATCGCCCTTCCCTTTTTCCTTGGGAGATCCTTCTTGAGCTTGGCTAACATTTGGATAATTTGGCAGGTTTAACATAAGAGAGAGAAAGTCCCTCCCTTCCCCCCCCCCCCCCATCTACAGCTGCACCAACACTGACCTGAGAGCTTTGACTTCAGTCTGTGCAGTGGATCAGGGGTTATGTACCATTTGGAGAGAATTTTAGATCCTCCGAAGAGGTCTCCTTTGCATTCTGAGCCAAATTTCAGGAAAGACGGCTTGAACTAGATCATTTGCCCTAGTCTCCAGGGCTTATGACTGTTTTCCTATATTTCTTCCAGTGGCACATCAGAAATTATTTGCTTTCAGTTGTACTTACCATCAGTTTTTGAGATGTAGCTACCTAAAAATGGCTAATGATAAACTCTGAACTTTTAAAAAGTCCCATGAGCTTAAGAACCTTCCTTTGTAAAAATGTTGGTCCAACATTTGAAATAATTTTACTGCTGATTTTTGGTTTTCAAACTATTTCTTCATGCTTTACATTTGCATAACCATATATGCAACACAGGCTGACAGAGCAGAGGGGAAGCAGATTACTCCAGAAGCCACAATTTTGGGGAGGGGGTGCATTAAATATGTTTTTTGTTTATTTTTCTCTTTTTTTTCATTTTGTTTGTTTGTTTTACTTTACTGTGAAAAGCAAAATGAAACAACTAAAAAAAATGAAACAACATACCAATAACTGAAAACTGAGCTGAAATATCTCGACATCACAATTGACCAGCAACTATCCTTCAAAACCCAAATAACAATGACAGCAAGGACAATCTACTTCAAAACAAAGACCCTCCAAAGGCTTCAGCCACTTCTAGAACCATCAGATTTCATATCTGCATTACAAGCCCTCACCTTCCCCATGCAGACTTCTGTAACATCTACCAAGGTCTACCTCAATCAACACTCTTCCCTTTGCAAACTGCTCTACACACCGCTGCATGGACCATACAAGTTGCAAATAAGTACGATCACATCACCCCCATCCTAAAACAATTACATTGGCTGCCGCTTACCAGCAGAATAAATTACAAATGTTTCCTCCTCACACACAAAGCACTTCACTCCCAACAAGAAACTGATCTCAAATCAGTACTACAGAAAACACAAACATCCAGAAAACAAAGACAGTCTACAATCAGCAAACTCAACATACCATAAACCAAACATAAATACAATCAACAAACATGCCGCAGAGCATTTGAACTGTACGCCCCATCCCTATGGCACTCTCTCCCATACACCCTAAGAAACATCCCCAACCTCCCTACATTCCGCAAACACCTAAAGATCTACCTGTTCACAGAACACTTTGCCCCCGCCCCTCCCCACCACCTAATCCACCCAACTACACAACACAACAAAAAGAAATCTGCAAATGTAAATAGCTGTTTATATTCAGTTAAAATGTTAATGGTTGCTTATATCAGCAAAATTGTTAAAATGTTTGAATAGAAAACTGTTTAAATGTTACCATGTTAATTGTAAAACAAACGTTCAATGTAAAATGTTTCTGTTTTCTGGAAACCGCTTTGACCTGGTGAAAAGCAATATATAAATATAGCTAAATAAAATATATAAATAACTGATGAAAAAGAAAAGCAAAAAAAAAAACCCTGACAGGTCAGCTTGTATGTAGGCTCCACCTCCTTCCTCTGGCATCTCCAAAGTTTAAAAACTCCCCAGGCTGGATGACAGTACCCCTCCCCCATCTACCCATATGTGGGTTTAAAGGGGGCAAAAGCAATTCCCAGTCATTCCTGCAACATGTCCTACTGCTTTTCAAAATGGTGCTGATTCTACCGCAGAATGCGGCAGTGCTGGCCTCAGGTTGGTTGGTGTCATTTTCAGTAATACGAGCAAATGGAATTGTTCCTGCCCCATATAGACTTCTGGAGACCCATAAATCATGCAAGATACCTGCAGAGGGTGGCGGGATAGGAAAATGTCCAGGGGGCTTCACTTTTTAAAAATTTGCTGGCATTGGTTGGGAGGGAAGAGAGGCGGGTGGCTACTTTTCATTAAAACAAAACAAAGACAAACAAAATGTTATTCATTTTGCTTTTTTTTTCTTTCAAATTTCCTGTTTCATTTCAAATGAAAGCACCACCTAGCCACAATGAAGAGAAAGAGAAGTAGGTAGTTCACCAGCCATGCTGATCGGAGAAGTGTGCGACCTGCCAGGAGACAGAATCGAAGCCAAAGCACACAGAGTGCTGACACTCATCACTTATCTATGTTTCTTATCCATGCAGGCATTAACGGCGCAGCGAGGGATGAAAGGACTACATCATACTGGGAGACCTGGTGAAAAAGGCAGGGACACAGGTGCTGGTCTCATCTATCCTTCCAGTCAAGAATAAATGCCTGGCTAGGGGCAGGCTCAACCCGCAGATGAACTTATAGTCGCATGGATGATGTCGACAACAATTCTTTAAGTGATTTAAAAAACAACTATCTTTCTCTCCCTCGCTTCACCCACAAGTCTTCTATCTTCTTTAAATGTATGGTGTTACTGAGATGTGATTTAGAGAAAACAGTTATTTAAATTGTTTGCCACTAAACATTTGGCTTTTCAGATGTCAAAGTCAGTTTCTTAATCAAATCTGGCCTAGACGTGACTTAAATATTCCTGATAGCTGGGGGGTTACTTTAGAAGTTTTCATGGATCATGGTCTAATATGCAATGAGGAAGGTCTGCTATGTGAAGATGGGATGTAAATTTCGAGAAGTGGAAAGAGCAGTTTTACTTACAGGCTCTCCGACCTAGGGAGGAAAATAGCGCGGTATAGAAAAACTATAAATAAATAAATAAATAAAATAGTTTTAATTAGGGGTTGGTGACTAAAGCCCACTAGTAAGCAAACCAAGAAGTCTTCGGAATGGGGAAAGGTGCAGAGTCCTGTGGAAACTCGGAAGGCAGATAAAATACCCAATGGAAATCGGAGGACTCTGCAGTGCGAGAATGTATTACTGGCCGACCGGTCTATTTTTAGACAGTATTGGGTCTGTTTCAAACAGTCTGATACCATCCGATAAGAACGGAGCAGAGGGGGGGGGGGGTGGCAAACAGAGGTTTTCTGGATAACAGGAATTAAATAAAAATGGAAACAAAGGGAGGCGCTCGTGAGCCTGTGGAAAGATGGCAGCAGTCTAGTGTAGCTCCGATCCTGAGTCTCCCTGTTGAAATACTAAAATTTATCTTGTTTTAATGTGGGGAGCTCTTGTGGCTATAGCAGATTGCCCCAGCCCATCAGCGCTGATGATCGGCAGTCCTAAGACTAGAAAATAAGAAAAGAAGCAAAACGCTGCTGGCACGGCTTTCCCTGGTGCTGCTCCCACTGATAAGTAAGAAGACCTCCTGTTAACAGTGGCCTATGAAGAATCTTAAACGATTAATGCCCCTCGGTGCGCCCTTCTAATCCCAGTTTTGGCACAGCTGATTTTACTCTGAGCGTTTTGCATACTCGACGGCTGTTTCTAATTGAATCGGAGGCGTGGGAGAGAACCAGCAAATGGAGAGATCTACCTGCCCTGGTGTGCTCCTTGAGCCGATTGCCTCTTGGGAGGTGAGCCTGCTCGTGGGCGAAACGAGGGGTTCCTGCTGGTGATTCTGCTCTGCTGCCTGGCTGTGACTTTGGGGCCCCGTGTTGCTGCTGCCATTGCCACGTGGCTGTGGCACGCATGATCAGTCCTGCGTTCCAATCTGCCTGAGCGGGAAGAAGTAGTTTCCGGTGGCAGGAAAAGACTTCTGACTGGCGCTTTCAAGAAAATTTTCATGTGGATCCCTCTTGACAGCTGATTTTTTTTTTTTTTGTAGTTGCGGTGCCCGATTCCTCCTTCTGATGTCTGATTGATGAAGATTTGCATACTGCTAAGTGCCTATATACGACTGATCCTGCAGCCTTGTTTTAAGCTGTTTAATAGAAATCGATGCCAATAGTAAGTCTGGAGCACCATCTAGTGGCCAGACGTGGGATCTTCTTTACCAGATTTTAAATTAATCTGGCTCTCCCTGCTTCCCTTGCTGGTTGACTGCCTACAAGTTGCTAAGAGTTTTGATAGTGTCCTGGTGCAGTCTTTGAGATAAGTGACACCCTGACCTGTCTTGACGGAGCAGGTATTGGAGTCAAATGGCTACAAAAGCTAAAGGGCCAGAGGCAAAAGATAAGCCACGTGCCTCACAAAGATTGATGGATAAAACCGGACTGCATGATAGCTGATGTCCAAAGCTGATGTCAGAAGAGTCTGGGGAGGAAACACTAAGTGAGTTAGAGCATGGACACACAGCACAATCCACGCACTCTCTTCTGCAATGTGAACTCCGGAGGGACTTTGAGGAACTAGCTACAGAGTTCAAATCTATGTGTGAGGAGGTGATGACTACGATTGCGGAACTTCGTGGAGATATTAAGGAGTTGGGCAATCGAGTGGAGGAAGTAGAAACTAAAATGGAAGATCATAATGAAACCTTGGTGGACTTGCAGTGCACAGCAGACAGGCAGCAGTCTCAAGTATTGGAACTCGCATATAAAATTGATGATACAGAAAATCGGGCACGCAGAAACAATGTGCGCTTCCGAGGCATCCCGGAGGCTGCAGGTGGAGCAGAGAAGGTGGAGGTGATAAGAATGTTGACCACCGGACTTTTAACAGTGGAGGAGTTTGTGTCTCATGGGACTAATATGGAGATTGAAAGGGTGCATTGAGCATTGGGAAAGCCTCCCCATAATCAACCGAGGAATGTTATCACACACTTTTTGCGAAACACTGATGCGGAGCTCTTGCTGCAGAGAGGCTGGGAGAAGAAAGTGGCCCAGTATCAGGAGGCAGCTGTATCCCTGTACCAGGATCTTTCGATATTCACGTTGGTACGTCGGAGGGAGATGAAGTCGATCATAGAGGTATTGAACAGAGAAGGGATCCGTTACTCATGGTCCTTTCCTTTTCGAATGAACTTTATGCTGGGAAACAAAATAATTTTGGCAAAAGATCATACAGAGGCTTGGAGATCGCTTCACCAGGCCAGCCTTGTGAAGGACAATATACCGCCGGTCACAACAGTTCCCAAGCCTCAGCATTTGAAGTGGAGGCGGGTGGGAAGAAACACTCAATAATTCCAGGAACAGCACGATACTGTGTGACTGAAATCTGGGAGATAAAAAGATTTGGTCACAGAAGGTGTGGTGACTGCCTGAGGAACAAATGGCTGAGGCTGTTGAAACTGTGGAGCTGCAAGCAGATAACCCCTACTTGGGGATGCATCCTTGGACTAAGTGTATTGGCTAGATATCTTGCCTTCTCTTAATTAATGTATTCCTTATCTTACTTTGATAATAGTATTGTGGTTGGAAAGGTTAGGGACTACTGCATACTATTGTGTGGGTTGGGGTAAAAGGAAAAAAGGGAAAATAAATCAATAAATAAATAAACATTAAAAAAAAGAGGGGGTGACCTGGATGGATTTGATTTTGGGTCATTCTTACCATGTCCTGTCAAATTGCAGGCAAGTGGTAATGACGGGGAGGGAGGATGGAGATACATGGGGGGATGAGAGACAGGGTGAAGACTGGACGGGGTGGAGGGGGGAAAAGGCTTAGGTAGGGGTTTAAGAAAGCATAGTTACTCACCTGTAACAGGTGTTCTCCAGGGACAGCAGGAATCAGTCCTCACATATGGGTGATGTCGATGTCGACGGAGCCCCCATGCGGAGCAAATCCCCAGCTTTCGAAGAAAGCCTATGGAACTGCATCACACATGCGCGGTCCCCTTCCCACCCAAGGGTGCCATCTTGCTCAGTCAAATGACATAGCTAAAAAAACGGCAGAATTATAAAATTTAATCAAGGACTGCAAGTCCAGGGGAGGAGGGAGGGTCATGAGGACTGATTCCTGCTGTCCCTGGAGAACACCTGTTACAGGTGAGTAACTAAGCTTTCTCCAGGAACAAGCAGGAAGTCAGTCCTCACATATGGGACTCCCTAGCTTTAGGCTACTGAGAACCCATAACTGAAAAATAGGCTCCCTCTAGAAGAGCCGCAGCAGCCATGATAGGAGTTCCTCCGAGAATGTAACACTCCGGTAGCCTGATACCAAAGGGTCGGAGAGTAGGAGTTGCCTAAACCTCAAACAGATTACGGAGTACAGCCTGGCCGAAAGCACTGTCCCATTGGGACTCCCTATCTAAGCAATAATGGGCTGCAAAGGTCTGGCTTGAAGACCAGGTTGCGGCCCAGCAGATGTCTGCCAGCGGAACAGAGCATAAGTGAGCCACTGATGCAGCCTTAGCCCTGATCCGGTGGGCCGTGACTCGACCCTGCAACAGGACATCGGCTGCCCTATATGCCCAGGCTATGCAATCTGCCACCCAGGTGGACAACGTACGCTTGGAGACAGGCATCCTCAGCTTACTGGGGTCATAAGAGACAAAGAGCTGAGGAGCTCGTCGATGTCCCCGCATACGCTCCAAGTAAAAGGCCAATGCCCTTTTACAGTCCAGGGTATGCAGAACTGCTTCTGCCCGACTGGCATGGGGCCTGGGAAAGAAAGTCAGATGCACCACCTCCTGGTTGAGGAGGAAAGAGGAGACCACTTTTGGTAAGAACTTGGGGTGTGTATGAAGTACCACCCTGTTCCTATAGAATCGTGTGAACAGTATCGGACACCAGAGCTTGCAGCTCACTCACTCGTCTAGCTGATGAGAGTGCCACCAAGAAAAGCGTCTTCCAGGAAAGGAAGCGGAGATGGCAAGTAGCCATCGGCTCAAAGGGTGGGCGAGTAAGCTGCTGCAAGACCAAATTCAGATCCCATTCGGTCGCCGTGGGACAAACCGGGGGTTTCAGCAGAAGCAGACCTCTCAGGAACCTGGACACCAAGGGGTAGACAGAGAGAGGTTGCCCTTCCACTGGTGAGTGGTGTGCTGATAAAGCACTAAGGTGAACTTGGACCGAGTTTGACTTGAGGCCTAAATTGGAAAGGTGAAGCAGGTACTGCAGCACCACAGCCACCTGGCAGGAGAAAGGGTTCTCACTCTGCTGAATACACCATACCTCAAACCTACGCCACTTAAATGCATAGGTTTTCCTAGTCGATTGCCTTCTAGAGGCTAGCAGCACATCCTCTATCTTTTTTGGGAGGAAAAGTGGTGCAAGGACTACCCTTTCAGCAGCCATGCCATCAGGTTGAGGGACCTGAGGTTGGGATGCAGAAGTGAGCCCCCCTCCTGCGACAGGAGATTGGGTGAAAATCCCAGAGGGATTGGAGTCTGCTCCGCCAGCTGCAGGGTGCATGGAAACCAAGGCTGTCTCGGCCACCTGGATGATTGAGGCCTTGTCCTGAAGGATCTTGAATAAGGTCCAAGCTACCAATGGCGTGGGAGGAAACGCATATAGGAGGCCCACAGACCATGATATTAGGAAAGCATCTGCAGCCACCCTGTGTGGGTGCATCTGTCTGCAATTGGTGATTTTGAGGGCTCGCAAACAAATCTATGGATGGTCGCCTCCAACACTGGAAGAGTTGCTGGGCTACACTGGGATCTAGTTGCCACTCTTGCGGCTGGAGAAGTCTGCTTAGCTTGTCTGCTAGGAAGTTCTCCTGACTCAGTAAGTAAACCGCCTTGAGGAACACACCCTGACTGACTGCAAAGGAGCATAGGTCCAGGGTCTCCTGACACAGGATGCGAGAGCCTGTGCCCCCCTGTTTGTTCACATAGAACATTGCTACTTGGTTGTCTGTCTGAATCAAGACCGACTGAAGAGCCAGGGTTTGGCAGAAGGTCCGAAGAGCTAGGTGGATCGCTCGAAGCTCTAGGAGATTGATCTCTTGTGTACTTTCCCATGGAGACCACACACCTTGAGTGAAGACCTGCTGGCAATGAGCACCCCATCCCAGCAGGTATGCATCCGTAGTCAGCACCCTTGAGTGTGTGGGAGGCAGGAAAGGCACTCCCTCCAGAAGGTTGTGAGGTTGAAACCACCATTTCAAAGACTGTATTAGGCGATGGGACACCTTGATGTTGTCCCTGAGTCTGCCTGTGACTTGTGTCCACTGGTCCCTGAGGCACCACTGAGTTGTTCTCATGTGGAGTTGAGCATCGGGTGTCACATGCACTGTGGAGGCCATGTGACCAAGAAGGCGCAGAAAGTGTCTTGCTGAGATGCTGCACTAGGGCTACCAACCTTTGAGCCCTTTCCTCTGGCAGATAAGCCCTTGCCTGAAGGGTGTCTAACTTCGCCCCTATGAATTCCAGCCTCTGAGAGGGAACTAGAGTGGACTTTGTGTAGTTGTTTACAAAGTCTAGGTGCTGAAGCAACTGGATAGTGCGGGACGTGGTCTGTTGGGCTTCTAGAACTGACTGGGCTCTGATGAGCCAGTCGTCCAAGTAGGGGAATACGAAGACCCCTTGAGTCCTTAGAACGGCCGCCACCACTGCAAGGCACTTTGTGAATACCCTGGGTGCTGAGGCTAGGCCAAAGGGCAGTACCTTGTACTGAAAATGGTTTCCTCCCACTACAAATCTTAGATATTGTCTGTGATCTGGATGGATCAAGATGTGTGTATATGCATCTTTTAGGTCTAAGGAGCATAGCCAGTCTCCCTGGCGGAGGTAAGGCAGCAATATCCAAAGGGAAAGCATCTTGAACTTTTCCCTCACCAGGAACTTGTTCAAGCTTCGCAGGTCGAGGATAGGTCTTAGGCCTCCAGTTCTCTTTGGTATCAGAAAGTACCTGGAGTAGAAGCCTGTGCCCTGCAGGTGGTGAGGCACCGGTTCTACCGCCTGATCCTCGAGAAGACCTGTTAACTCCTGTAAGAGGAGGTCCCTGTTGGGTATACAGGGTCAGCCTTCCTCCTGTGCAGGGCCTTGCGTCCTTCGGGAGACAGACTATGCACTGGGAGTCAAAAAACCCCTCCAGGCTGGGCCGGAGCCGGAGCCGGTGCCTGAGGCTTGGGGGCCTTTGGCTTAAGTGGGCCCTGCCCCCGTCCCTTGGCCTGCTGTCCCTGCTGGGGAGTTGGGGAGGCCTGATACATGGGGTAGTTTTGGTAAGCTGATCCTTTTCTCATGAAAAAGGGCTTCTTACCCGAGCCCTTCTTTTTAGAAGGGGCAGAAGTCTTCTTCTCGAGTCTTGTCCGGGTCAGGTACTTGGACTTGTTCTCGGCAGCCTTCTCAGTCATGGACTTGCTGAAGAGGTTTTCACCTCGGCAAGGGACATAGACCAACTTGTCCTGCACCCGTGGCTCTAGGTCCGTTGACTGTAGCTACCCGAGCCGAAGCCTCGAAGCCGTCATAGGCTGCTTGAGTCATAAACTTCGAGCACTCTTGGATCCCTGTGGACAAAACCTGGAAGCACTGCAAAGGTCCCTCAGAGAGCCCAGCAGAGAACCCAGCAATCTCCTTTGTCAGGTCTCGCAGGTGCATGCCCATGTGGAGCTGGTACGTCTGGATTCGTCATGCCAGCATCGACCCCTGGTAGCACTTTCTGCCGAGAGCATCCATGTTATGGGCCTCCCGGCCAGGAGGCACCAAGGAGTGCGTCTTCTGGCTCTTGAGCCGGCGCATGGCCGATTCCACAACCATGAAGTTGTGCGGCACTGTGCCTTTTGGAACCCAGGACTCCTACGAACTCGATAGATGGAATCGATTCGCCTGCTGAGCACTGGCATCGAGGACAGTGTCTCCCAATTGCGGAGCATCAGCTGTTCCAGAATGGGGGGCGCCGGTACAGTAAGGGCTTCCTTTGGAGGAAAGTCATACTGGAGGACCTCGAGCTCCTCAGCTCGAGGCTCCTCCTCGGGATCCGCCGGGAATGACAAAGCCTTTGCCATATCCCGGACGAAGTTCAAGAATCGGGTGTCCTCTGGGGGTGACCGTCTCAGAGGTTCATATCCCGGGGAGTCTGAAGGGACGTACTTAGTACGGTGGGTGCCCGGGGACTCCTCGTCCTCTGTCTCCCAACTGGACTCCGAGGAGGAGTCTATCAGCTCCGGCCTCAAGGGCTTCAGTCTCGACCACCCCAGCATCGACGACCTCGGTCCTGAATGGGAGGTCAAGGGGGACGACTCGAGACCTTATCGACTCGAGGATCGGCTCGGCCTCCGGGGTCGACTTGGCTGTTGAAGTCCTGGTGGTCAGGGTGGACGGACGTGTGAGACCAGCCATCAGCACCTGCTGCTGATCCATGAAGGCAGACACACTGCGCTCCAAGGCCGCCAACCTGAGACCAAGCTCAGGAGGCTCAGCAGCTCCTGGCTCGGGTCCCGACATCGCCGAGCCCAATGTTGGCTCTCCCAGGGGAGAGTCCACGACGAGGACTGTGCTTACCTTGCTTGGGTCCTTTTGAGGGAGTTTGTCAGGCCTCTCTGACTCTGAGGATCTGGGGCGGCGAGCCGGGCTCTGCAACCGAGCCCGCAAGGGACCAGGCCGTTCGGAGCTCTCAGACGACACCGCCCTCAAGGATTTCTTCTTCCTCCGATGCTCTCACGAGGGAGACCCCCTTTCAGAGGACACCTGATGCTGCTCGGGATCAGACAGCTCCCGAGGGGTCGAGGCCTCTGATGAGGTTCGGGCCCGGGCAGTTGCGGACTCGGGGAAAATTCTGTCATGTTGCTGCTGCCTGCTCCTCAAGGATTTAGAAGACATCCTTTTGCATGGGCTACAGACCACGGGGTCATGGTAGGGCCCGAGGCATTTGAGGCAGCAGTCGTGTGTGTCAGTGAGAGACATTAGCTTCGTACACCGATCACACTTCTTAAACCCGCTGGCAGCCATCTGGGGAAAAAGGGCCCCTGCAAGGTCAAAGGACCGGGCTGCCAGCTAAAAAGAAAAAAAGAGCGTGAACGCTAGTCACTAAGGACAAAAACGAAAAATAGGCCAGACTCGATACCGGTGTACCGAGCCGAAGGCAGGAAGGTGAACCGGCTAGTAGAAAATAAAATTTCTTGCTTTTATCAACTTTTTCCAGGGAAAACTAGGACGACGTCCGTTGGGCTCTGTGGAAAAAAGGAGACTGAGCAAGATGGCACCCTTGGGCGGGAAGGGGACCGCGCATGCATGATGCAGTCCCAAAGGCTTTCTTCGAAAGCTGGGGATTTGCTCCGCATGGGGGCTCCGTCGACGTCACCCATATGTGAGGACTGACTTCCTGCTTGTTCCTGGAGAATAATTGCATGGGGAGAGGGGAGGATGGAGGGTGCTTTTTGCATATCATTAAGGGGAAGTTGGGAGAGGAGACGTTAATAAAGATTGGGGAGGAATGGATGGTGGGGTTTGAAGGCCGGGTGGACTGCGTGGGGCAGGAGTCACTAATGGGCGGGAGAAGGGAGGAGGATGATATAAAATGTTGAGAGCTGTTTTTCTCAATGTAAAGGGCCTCAACTCCCCTCTAAAACGCTCGTTGTTTAAAGAGTGGAGGTCTTTGAAAGGGGAAATTGTGTTTCTGCAGGAGACGCATCTCCGCAGCAACAACCAAGGTTGGCTAAAATGTAAACCCTATTCTGAAGTATGGGTAGCATCAGACGAGAAAGGAAGGAAGAAATGTGGAGTGGCCATGCTGTTTCATCAGACCCTAAAGGCTAAAAAGTTTAGGGCTCTTTAATCTGGAAAAGAGACGGCTGAGGGGAGATATGATAGAAGTCTATAAATTAATGAACGGAGTGGATGGGTAAACGTAGATCGATTGTTTACGTTATCAGAATATAGAAAGACTAGGGGACATGCAATGAAGCTACAGGGTAAACTATTTATAACTAATAAAAGAAAATATTTCTTCACTCAACGTGTAATCAAACTCTGGAATTTGTTACCGGAGGATGTAGTAAAGGCTGTTAGTGTAGCTGGGTTTAAAAAAGGTTTGGACAAGTTCCTGGAGGAAAGGTCCATAAATCATTATTAAGAAGGGACCCAGGATATCAATGCTTGACCCAGTACAAGCATTGCGGAACCTGTGTCTTTTGGGGAAACTGCTAGGTACGTATGACCTTGATTGGCCACTGTTGGAAACAGAATACTGGGCTTGATGGACCTTGGTCTGACCCAGTATGGCACATCTTATGTTCTTATGTACCCTTGCGGGTGGAAGATGTTAAGAAGGATACACTGGGACATTGGCTCCTTATGAATGCCTGCTTAGAGGGACATTTAATCACTTTGGCTAATATATATGCACCTAATGAAGGCCAGGTGAAGTTTTTTGTGCGACTGAAGGTCCTATTGGCAGAGTTGCAAAAGGGCCTATCATTTTGGGCGGAGATTGTAATGCGCATATGGTACCACACTTGGATTTGACAGGGTAGAATGTAAGGGTAGGTAATGGGATTAGCCGGGCATTGAGGATGTTTGACTGATCTGGGTCTGCGGGATGTTTGGAGGGACACCCACTGCGGAGAAAAAAGCTATACATATTACTCACCAGTTCACCAGGTACATACACTTATTGATTATTTTTTGCTGGACCAGCGTCTGATGGAGGGGGGAAGCTGGGCATGGTGCTTTAACATGGTCGGACCATGCTCCTTGCTGGATTTCCCTTCCTGATAATCTGACTGGAGAGCGGAGGCGGATGTGGCAGTTAGATGAACAATTTTTTTCGGCGGAAACCTGCTGTTCAAGATCATGGACAATTCATACAAGAATTTTTTGAGATAAATGACACCAGGGAGGTTACGTTGCCAGTGGTTTGGGATGCTTTTAAGGCTACAACCCGTGGCCGTTTGATGACTGAGGTGGCTTGAACTAGGAAAGCTTGGGCACAGGAATCTCACCGTTTAGAGGAGTAAGCTAAGCACCTCCAATTAGAACATGCACAGACGGGCTCTAAACATGTCTGGCACCAGTGGCGGGAAATGCGGGCCAAATTGGATGCCTGTGTGCAAAGGGATTTGGATAATATGTGTCGTAAATTACGACAAACGTTTTATGAAAAGGGGAATAAAGTTGGGCGATATCTTGCCCTGCAACTCCGGCGGCAACACACCTCGCGGGTGGTACGTGAGATCCGGGACTCAATGGGAGGCCTGCGGGTGGTGTCTCGAGAGATTTATGCAGTACTAGCCAACCTTTTGGAGCCATTGTATAAGGCTGAGCCCTTTGATTCGACCCAAGTGGATGACTATTTACATGATATCTCCTTACCGCAGCTGACTGCCCTAGATAGAGAGCAGTTGGAAGCAGAGATTACAGCACAGGAGGTGGAAGAGGCTATTTGGCATTTAAAGGCTGGTAAGGCGGAGACCACGTGACGCATGAGCGAGTAAGAGGTCTCTCTGCTCGCTCCGGGGCTGCCCTACTCTTAATTAATCTTTTCTAAGAGCCTTTCCAGCTGAACAATAACACAAAGAGTACGGGTAGAAAGGTATAAGCCTCTGGAGGTGGTTGCTGCAAAATCCACTCAAAAATATGCCTCTCACAGCGCGGAAAGAGCGTGAGAAAGCTCCGAAGAGTGGGCCCTCCTCGGCTGGGAAGCCGACATCCAGCATGGCACAACCACGCTCTCCAGGTGCGGAGAGTGTGGAATCTGGGTCTGAAGAGCTGGCGCGGGAAGTGGCAAAACTTTTGGAGCCGAAGTTCGACCTGATTCTCACAAAGCTGGAGACGATGGGAGAAACACTGACGGAATTTGGGCATCGGGTGGACGAGCTTGAACACCGCGTCTCGGCGTTAGAAGACACAGAGGGCAGCCAGGCCCGGAAACAGGCCACAATGCTAAAGACAATTGCTAAAGACAAGTCTCATGACATTCAGAAAGGTCTTAAAATATCACTTGTTCCTAATATACTACCCTGAAGCGACTCCGATTGAACATAGCCCTCATGTTAGTCTCTCCCACTTGACCCCGGTGGAAAATGGCTAATCATGATGTTCATACCTGCACACTCTAGCCATATAGTATTTATACTGTGCTTGTAATTTTATCTATTTACCATTACCATGTAATTAACCAAAATGCCATATATATAGTTAACCCTATTTACCGCCATGTTTCTGTATATAGTTAACCCTTTTTGCCGCCAAGTTTGTGTACCCTGTTCATTGTAAAAAACCAATGCTGACTGTGTCATTGTGTTTAAATTTGTTCATTTGTAAACTGCACTGATTAAAAGAGCGCGGTATATAAGAAAAATAAATAAATAAATAGATGCTCCGCGATAAGGTGGATGACCTGGAAAACCGCTCCCGTACGAGGGTTGCTATTTATATTTCTGGCCTAATAATAAAAAAACAAATATTTATGATCGAAATTGGTTTTATTGTTTTATAAAATATTCTCCATGAAGATCGATACACTTTTGCATGTGTTTGAACCAATTTTCAAAGCACTTTTTCCACTCCGATTGAGGTAACTCCAAAACATGCGGGTGTTGAAAATCGTTGACCACGTAATTTGTTTTTGATGTGTGGGAATAAAAAGAAGTCATTGGGTGCCAAATCAGGGCTGTACAGTGCATGACCCATCAATTCGATGTTTTAGCTGGTCAAAAATTCCTTTGTTTGAGCCGATGTGTGAGAGCTCGCATTGTCATGATGAAGAATTATTCACCTCTTCTTCGACTTTTTCCGAATTTCTCCGAAGACTTCTGGTAAACAAATGGTCATGTACCATTCAGAATTGACCGTCCTACGTTGCTCTAACGGCACTGTCGCCATGTGACCGGTAATGCCGAAGAAAAGGCAACCATTTGCTTCAATGTGCTTCTTCCGCGAACAACTTTTGTTGGATTTGGCTCGTCTTGGAAGACCCATACAGTCGATTGCTGTTTTGTTTCGGGCTCATATGCATAGATCCATGATTTGTCATCTGTGTAGATGTTATACACAGTCTTTGATGCCCCTTGAACGTATTTTTTCAACATTTCCTTGCACCAATCGACACGGCCTTCTTTTGAGCGTTTGTCAGATTATGCGGGATCCAACACGAACAAATCTTTTTTACGGCCAAATGATCATGCAATATCTTATTGATGCTTGCCATACTAATGCCCAAAGATGCCTCAATCTCACGGTATGTCACATGATGATCTTGCTTTATCAGTTCACACACAGCATTGATATTTTCTGGCACAACAACCGATTTTGGATGACCCTGACAGAATTCGTCCTGGAGCAAACGTCAGCCATGATTGAATTCATTATTTTATTATTTATTTATTTATTTACATTCTCTTCTATACCGCGCTATTCTGCATCAGTGCGGTTTACATTGAACAAACTGAAATTACATTGAACAGGGCATTATAACTTGGAGATAACTATTTTACAGGGAACATGGGCTATGGAGGGTTAAGTGGCTTGTCCAAGACCACAAGGAGCACCTGTGGGACTAGAAACCCCAGTCCTTCCGGTTATACCAGTTTTTTACAGTGCTGTAGGATGGTGCTTTATCGCCATATAAAAAATTAAGTTCATCGATGCACTCTTGTCTTGATAATCCACGTCGAAAGTTATGAAAAATAATCGCACGAAAATGTTCACGAGTTAATTCCATTTTCGCCCGAGATGAATTTTTTAAGTTACTGTAAACAACAAATCGCGCTCAAATGATAAATGTTATGAATAAGGTTATATTCAACAATGTCAGTGTTCCAATGGAACCATTGGATGGCGCCTGGCAACACTTACTGTTGCTAAGGCCAGAAATATAAATAGCAACCCTCGTAGGAACAACCTGAGATTGGTCAGAGTCCCGGAGTCTAATACTGACACTATGCTACTGCCCATGGTGGAAACGTGGCTTCCCCGGGAGCTAGGCCTTGAGGACTTAGTGGGAGAAATAAAAGTGGAGCGGGTGCATCGTATTGGGCCTAAGTCAGAGAACATCCAACGGCCCAGAGTGATCATAGCGCGTATACTGAACTTTCAACACAAATGAAGGCTACTGCAGGCCTACCGGAAAAAGCGGACTTTGATGATGGATGACCATAAAGTGCTCTTATTCCAAGACTATTCTGCCATGGTGGCGGCGAAGCGAAAGGAATTCTCCCCGATTTGCTCAGCTTTATTCCGGAAGCAACTACGCTTCACCTTAGCATTCCCAGCAACGCTCCGCGTGCACCATGAAGGGAAAAATCATGTACTGGCAACGGCCACGGCGGCACGGAAGTTCATGGAGGACTTGGAGAAGTCTGGGGCGGAGAGCTGGCGGGAGACCTGAGGGGTTGCATACCAGACCCTGGATGCAGACAGCAGCTGCAGCATTTAGCAGCGCAGCCGGAAGGTGGTGCGGCCTGTAGAAGGGACTTACTGGTCATTCAGCTATTCTATATTTGGCTGCACGATGTGTATGAGACAGTGGGACATTGCAGGAGCTCACTCTAGGTCTGCTTCAGAGCGATTGCGGTGGGCCTATTAGGTCTGCGCTGTGGAGTGCCAGTAAGTTTACTGTTCTTTATAGTTTATGATGAGAGTGTTTGCAGAATGTTGTTGTGGTTTACAATATGCTGGGAGGGCTCTATCCACAGCTGCTGTCTGGAGGCATGACCCGAACCCTGTACCGATATGGTTTTGGTTTAGATGGTGGAGATGTTTGCCTCCCAGGAGCAACATAGTACTTGGGGATGGGGGGGGGCAGCCCTGCAGCGCACAGTGGTGGGATCCGAGTCTGGCGGGTTACGCCAGGAGTAAAATGGTTAGTGATTTTAGGAGGGATGGGGGGCATAGGAGATGGGAGAGGATGGTGCAGAGGGGCAGGGGGGGAGAGGACGGGGGTAAGGGGGGAATAGGCGAGGGGAATGGGGGGATGCTTGGGGGAAGGCTGACTATAGCAGGGTTGGAGCTGTTTTGAGGGCGGGGGCGGGGGAGAAGGCGGGGGGAGTCTAGGAGGGTGGTGGAAGAGCGTGGACCAACTAGCAGAGGGTCTGGGCAGAAGAAACTTCGAGGGAAGGCCAGGGAGCGATTACTGCTGGGAGCTGAGGCTGGGCAGCTCACAGCTAAGAGTGGTGAGTTGGGGTTGTTGCTGAGTTTGGGAGGAGGGCTGAAGGCCGATGGGGGCTGACCTGAGATTTATTTCCTGGAATGTGGGGAGCCTTGGCACGCCAATAAAACGTACCAAAGTGCTGCAGGCCTTGAAGAAGCAGGGAGCGCATATAGCGTTCCTACAGGAAACACATCTTAGTGAACGAGAGCATGCCAAACTTAAAAGGACCTGGGTGGGGCACGTACATGCAGCGGCAGAGCCAGGGGGTAGGAAAAAGGGTGTGGCAATTTTGTTCCACCGGCAACTGAAAGTAGAGTTTATCGGGGAAGATGGTGACCCCATGGGGCGATACATCTGGGTACATGCAAGGGTCAATGGGGAAGAAATGATATTGGGGAATGTATATGCCCCTAATGTATATAATCATGGGTTTTTTTAAGTCCCTGGGGCGGAAGTTGGGCAACATACCCAGTTTGCCCACAATCTTAGCTGGGGACTTTAATTGCCCACATGACCCTCTGTTGGACAAATCGGTGACGCCCCCGGGAGTAGGGGGTTGGACGGCCCGTGGCATATCGTATTTGTGTCAGATGGGGGGGCTACTAGATGTGTGGAGAGCCTTGCATGGAGGGGAGAGAGACTACACCCATCTGTCCAGAGCCCATCACACCTGGTCCAGAATTGATTATATACTAGTGACTCAAGCATATCTTGGTAGGGTCAGGAGTGCCGAGATTGGCACCATCCAGGTCTCAGACCATGCGATGGTCAGTATTTGCTGGAAAGGGCGTCATTCCCTTGGGGGAAGATGGTCGTTTCCACGGCAGTTATGGCACCGACAGGCGTTTCAAGACTTTGTGCGAGAGAAATGGAGAGAATATCTTGCTGATAATGAGGGAAGTGTGTCCTCTGAGGCTACTTTATGGGAAGCGGGGAAGGTAGTAATTAGGGGTCACATTATTGCTTATGTGGCTAAGGAGCGGAAGCGAGTAAATGAAGAGGTGGTGAGGCTGGCACAGGAACTACAGGAGGCAAAGAGGGAGTCCTTGCAAAAGCCGCATGACGGGGGGCTGAGGAGGTACTTGGAGACTCAGAGGCAATTGAATAATATCTTGCATGACAGAGCGGTATTTGATATGCAGTATTACCGCCACCAGTTTTTTAGGTTCGGGAACCGATCAGGGACGCTTTTGGCCCGGCTGGTGCGGGATTGGCAGGGTTCTAACTTGGTGACTGTTCTTAAGGACAGTAAGGGAGGTAAAGTTACAGAACCGGAAGCTATAGTGAGGGAGTTTATGCGTTTTTACCGCGCACTCTACACGCCGGAGCGGGAGGATAGAGAACAGGAACGCTGCTTTTTGGATAGTGTATCCCTTCGACAGGTGACACCGCAAGAAAGAGAGGCTTTAAATAAACCGATCTCAGGGGCTGAAATCCAGCTGGCTATTAATGCAGGGAAGGTACACAAGGCGCCAGGCCCCGATGGGTATGGGTCAGAATTCTATAAAATTCTTGGTGGGCAGGTGGTGCCTATTCTGGCAGCGGTATACGCTGAAGCGTTAGATACCAGGAGTTTCCCGAGAAATATGCGGACAGCCTCTATCTCGCTTATCCACAAGCCGGGGAAGGACCCGGAAGACCCCGCCTCATATAGGCCGATCTCCCTTATTAATTTTGACATGAAGATTTTGGCCTCAATTTTGGCGGAGCGGGCACAGAATGTCTTGACATGCCTTATAGGGGACTACCAAGCCAGGTTTGTGAAAGGTAGAGGGGCGGCCTGTAACATTGCGAAAGTCCTGTTAGGCATGGAACGCTGCCTCCAGCGAGATTCGCCTTTGCTGCTGGCCAGCTTAGACACTGAGAAGGCCTTCGATCGTGTCTCGTGGGATTATATGTTTGAAGTTTTGCAACGTTTTGGCTTTGAGGGACAGTTTGTGAGTTGGGTCCGAGCGCTGTAAGCGGAGCCTCGCGTGCTTATCGCTATGGGGGGAGAGGTTTCGCCTGCGTTTGTGTTAAAAAGAGGAACCAGACAGGGATGCCCCCTGTCACCCTTCCTTTTCATACTCCATCTGGAGCCTTTACTAGTGAAGTTGATGCATCAGGAGGAGGTGACAGGGATTACCTGGTCAACGGATGGAATTAAAATAAGTGCCTTCGCAGATGATATGCTTCTTTGTTTAACAAATCCGCAGCAATCATTGCCAGGGGCGTTATGAATTATAGAAGGATTTGGGACTTTTTCCGGTTTGAAAATCAATACCGCCAAGTCGTTAGGGTTAGATGTGGGGGTGTGGAACCGAGCGATTAGGCGGGGCACCTTCCCATTGAGTTGGGCGGATGGGCAGATCCGGTACTTGGGCATCCACATCCCAGCGAGACTGGATCAGTTATACAGAGTGAATATCCAGACCCTCCTTGAGGGGACTATGGATCGGCTGCGGAGATGGAGACTGTTGCCGCTATCACTCAGTGGCAGGATTACGTTATTTAACATGGTGGAGTTTCCCCGATGGGCGTATGTCTTGCGGCACCTGCCAGTGTGGATTAGGTGGCGGGAGGCACTGACTTTGCAACGGCATTTGTCTCGGTTTTTATGGCAAGGCTGGCGGGCGTGTATAGTGCTGGACGTCCTGTCACAACCCACAGAGCATGGTGGGGCCGGGCTACTGTCGGTGCGAGGGTATAATATGGTGTGTTGGACAAAGATTTTGTGGGATATGGTAGAAGGAAGTTCGGAAGTAGTCCCTTTGAAAATTCTGGATGAAGCGGCGGCCCCACATCACAGAATGGCAGTTCTGCAGGAGACCCAGGGAGCTGCACCGGAGAGTTGTAAACTATCCGGCTTCTGGCGGGCGGCAGGGGTCGCTTGGAAGGCCATCTGTCAGTGCAGAAAAGTCCCATGGCGTATGACTGACTGTATCCCTTTGATGGGGAATGCGGCCTTTACCCCGGGGCTGGCCTCAGCAGTGGCAAGGCGGTGGGCGGATAGGGGGCTTCGATATCTAGGACAACTCCGTATGGAGGGGAGCGAGGCGCTGGACTCTTTTGCCTCTCTGCGGAAGAAGTTTGATTTAGGAACCCATGATCAATTTTTCTATTTTTAGACCCGGCACTACACCCTTAGGCTCAGGAAGGAACATGGGCAAGTCTTGGCACGGGGCGGAATGTTGGAGCTGTTTAACAGTTTGGAAGGGAAAATAACGTTGAGGAGGTTGGGGTTGGCACTTTGTCTGGGGGGGGGGATAATACACGATTGGTTGCCTTAGGGGAGAAATGGCAGAAGGATGGAGTGCCGCAAGGTACGGAGGAGCGCTTGCGGCCATCAAAAGGATCTCTGAGGCAGTGCAGTTACAGGAAATCCAATATAAATTCCTCTGGCGGGCATATGTGAACAATATATGGGCAGCCAAAGTGGGATTGGTACCGACAGATGTGTGTAGTCTCTGCAAGGTGGAAAAGGGGGGCCTGGCACATCGGTTTTGGGCTTGTATCCATATTCAGGGACTTTGGCTGGGTATCGGGAGGAAATTGGGGAAATGGCTAAGGGAGGACTTGGAGATGAGCCCAGAATGGTGTCTGTTTGACTCCTATGAGTGGGAGTTACCGCTTGGTGGCGCAGCGCGTAAACTCTGCACCAAAGGCTTTGTAGTGGTGAAGCAAATTATACTGAGGCATTGGCTGAAGGACACAGTGCCCGCAGTGGGGGAATGGGAGCGGGCAATGGTAGAGTTGATGGAGATGGAGAGGCGCTCAGCTAAGTTGTTGGGGGGGCATAAATGGGATCAATATCTGAAGGTGTGGGGACCTGTCAGCAGGGTTGAATCGCTGATCTGAACTGAGGGACCTTCCAGAAGCCCTGGGACTTCGTAAGCTTGGTCAGTGCGAAGGGGAGGGGTGGGGAGTGGGGGTAGGGGGAGTGGTAGGGGGGCAGGGGGGATAGGGTAGTGGGGAAAATGGGGGCTCTGGACTCTGGTGTTACTATATTCTAGTCAGCACAGTGTATGTATTAGTTAGTTTAGCTATAGGATCAGTAGCGCTTGGTTTACCTGTATGTGGATTAATGTTATTTCGGTGTTATGTTTCCTGTATTAATACTGCGTTGGAATCATAAGTATTGGTGTTGGCTTTGTGTAAAACCAATAAACATGATTTTCCTAAAGGCTGGGAAGGCGCCGGGGAGTAATGGGTTTCCTTTGGAATATTACAAAAAGTATAGCGCCCAGTTAACGCCAACTTTGGTGGTGCTCTTTAATGAGGTGTTGCGGGGAATGCCATTACCTAATACTCAACAAGAAGCTGTTATTGCAGTGATACCTAAGCCAGGTAAACCGACGCAGGAGGCGGCCTCTTATCACCCTATTTCTTTATTAAATACTGATGTTAAAATATTGGCCTCAGTGCTAGCTGCCTGATTGAATCGAGCCCTTCCTGATTTGGTGCACCCTGATCGAGTTGACTTTGTGCCTGGCCGACAGGCTGTGGACAATGTTTTGGCGGATGCTGCAGGTGATCCATGCTGCACGGCAGGGACCCCAACCGGCGCTATTGGTGGGAGTCGATGTTGAGAAGGCAATTGACCGAGTCAGCTGGGGCTTCCTTTGGTGTGTTCTGGATAAGATGAGGTTTGGGCCCAATTTTACTCGATGGGTACACAGGGACCTAAAGTCAGTGTCCAGGTTAATGGGGGTCAATCGAAGAGTTTTGAGTTGGAGAGGGGAACCCAGCAGGGGTGTCCGTTGTCACTACTGCTATTTGCGTTAGTGATGGAACCTCTGGCGCAAAGCTTCCATGAGCACCCTGATGTAGCTGGAGTGAGGGTGGGCTCTTGTGAATATAGAAATAGCACTTTTCGCAGATGATATTATATTATCGCTGGTAAATCCAGCAGCCTCCCTTCCTGCTGTGATGCAGCTTTTTGTGGCCTTCTCACAGGTTTCAGGGTTTAAAATTAATTATGTTAAATCAGAGATTTTGAATGTGGGGGTTCCGGAGGCGACATGCACACAATTGACGGCATGTTTCCCTTTTCAATGGGTGGATCAGGCTCTCTGCTATTTGGGTGTGAACCTGACAGTAGATAGGGCTGCATTATATAGGGCAAATTATGGACCCTTAATCCAACAAGTTAAATGGGATTTGGACTCTTGGACGGGCCTGATGTTGTCTTGGTTTGGGCGTATTGTGGTGACAAAAATGGTGGTAGTGCCGAGGTTTTTGTATTTTTTTCAGGTGCTCCCTATACCCTTGTGCCGCAGGCTTTGGAAAGCTGGCAGGCGCTGCTTATGAAGTATTCATATGGACGTTTAGACACCCTCAAATAGCTCGTAGGGTCCTCTATGCCCAAATGAGACATGGGGGTATGGAGGTTCCTAACCTTCACTGGTATTATGCAGTGGCACAGTGTCGCACTGGGGTGGAATGGATGAACTCTGCTAGCACTAAATGTTGGGTACAAATGGAAATGGATTTAATGGGGGGAGGCTGGGCTGCGGGACCGATTGTGGCTTTGCTCTAAGTTGCGGGGAGGCTCGCATACTACTAATCCATACATAACACATACTCTTTGTTGTGGGATCGTTTTTCTTTTTGCCACGAGGGGTGACTTTGCCCCCCTTGGTGCCCATAGTTGATAATATTTCTTTCCTTCCGGGTATGAGTGATCTAGCTTTTCGACAGTGGGGGCATAAGGGACTTAGTCGTATGGGCCAACTATTTGAGGATGGTGTGTCGCACCCTTTTTGCAAACTAAAGGAGGAATTTGATATCCCAGATCATCATGCCTACCAGTATGCACAGGTGGCATTGAGTGGGAAATCAAGTTATTAGGCAACAAGTTGCACGAGATCTGACAGATGTTGAAAGCTTATGTGAGGAACGCACCAACACTAAGGGCCTCATCGCTGCCCTGTATGCACATTTTCAGACACAACATCCTGGAATAGGCAAACATAGAGCTCAGTGGACACAGGAGCTGCACCTTTCCTATACTAAACAGCAATGGGAACAGATTGAGGGTCGACTTTGGAGAGGTTTGGTGGCTGTTAATGCTCGAGAAACTAACTATAAGCTAATCTATGGGGGATACAATATATATACAATGCCGACCACCTCCAATCTAAATCCATCAAAACAAACATAGCCTCGAGAACCATACCAAGAAATGCTCCCAATCAACAACCACTGCTTACAGAGCTAACATCTCCTTCTGCGGGAGACATCGAAAACATTATTGCAACTATCAACACTACTTACTGCACTGAACGATCCATGCCCAGCGTACTGGATTAGGACAATGCGAACAGAACTCAGCCCTATCATAGCCAGGATCACAAGCCTTTCCTTCTCAACAGGAACATTCCCTTCTTCTCTCAAGCACACGTCCATACGCCCTCTTCTCAAGAACAATAGTTTAGATCCACAGAAGGTCGATTCATACCGACCGATCTCAAGTATCCCTCTACATGCCAAAATAATTGAGAAAAATGTCCAAAGACAGATTCACCAGCACATAGACAGCACAGCCCCTTTAGATGACTGCCAGCATGGGTTTCGAGAAGCTCACGGTGTAGAAACACTACTCACCACACTAACCAACACCTTATCCAGAGGAATAGACAACATCAAGAAAGGATTTGCACTGATCTTCCTTGACATTGCCGCTGCATTTGACTCTGTCTGTCACACACAACTCCTCACACGCCTCCAGGAGAAGGGAATTCAGGGCTTGGCTTGGGATTGGTGTAAATCATACCTAGATGACCGATGGCAACATGTAAGGATGGGAGCCAACTCCTCTGAGCCGTTTCAACAAACCCAAGGAGTACCCCAGGGCTCGTCCCTATCTGCACTATTATTTAACATTTACATGCAGCCTATATGTGAGATCATTCGATCCTTTGGAATATCTTGCTTGATCTATGCAGATGATGTCCTCCTGTTTACGCCATTTGACGTCATGCACCCCGACTTCACTGCCTTAGTTAACTGTTTCAACATGATCACAGACTGGCTCCTCGAACAGAACCTTCGTATAAACTTCAAGAAAACGGAGGTATTGTTCATCACAAGGAACAGAAACTTTTCCCCACCTAAAACATTAAAGTTCAGAGATGTGGAGCTCCCAAGTAAGACCACGATACGCTACCTGGGTATTACGATCAACGTCTTGACTTTAAAGCGCATATAAGCAACACCGTCAAGGCTATATATTTCAAGAAGAAGATGTTACGTCACCTAAGACCAATGCTGGCACATGAAGACTACCGGACAGTATTCCAAGCCCTGTTAATTCCACACCTCGACTATGCAAACATCATTCTGCACAGGCTCCCCAAAAGTTCACTTAACCCGTTGCAGCTTGTGATGAATGCCGCGGCACGTCTCCTCTGTGGTGTATCAAGAAGAGACCATATAACCTCTACCTTGAAGGACCTTCACTGGCTACCAATAAAATGCAGAATCACTTACAAGGCACTACTACTTATGTTTAAAGCCATCAATGGTATATCCCCCTCATCCCTCACTGCACTCATTACCCACACCCCTGAAAATAGGTCAAGAAGGTCAATAGGTGCCAACACACTGGTAATCCCGATTGAAGTGACGAAATGCACGCAAACAACTAGAAGCAGAGCATTCTCCTTCTACGCTCCCATGAGTTGGAATAATCTCCCATCCAATATCAGATCAATCAAAGATCTCACACAATTCAGGAAAGCCATCAAACACCATTTATTCCTATTATACTTCTTGCAACCCAACTGCACCCCTACACCTTGTACTAACACAACCACCCAACAGCATTAATAATGTAAAAGTGACACTAGTAATCTGTCATTGTTCAGATGTAAATAGTTCAATGTTATTAATCCAAGTTATTATGTCCTGTTCAATGTAAGCACAAGGCACCTCCCCTGCCCTGTGCAAAATTGTTATCTGTGAACCGCACTGATGTCAAATAGTGCGGTATAGAAAAGCTAAAAATAAATAAATAAAAATAAATATCCTTTGAAACAAATGGTTGGTTTGGACATTCCTTGGGACCCGGGTATTTTTCTTTTTGGAAAGAAGGTTCCTGGTGGACGGCTCCCTCAGTTGGTGTTGATTCGCCATGGTTTGAATGTCTTTTGGGGAAACTGCTAGGTACGTATGACCTAGATTGGCCACTGTTGGAAACAGGATACTGGGCTTGATGGACCTTGGTCTGACCCAGTATGGCATATCTTATGTTCTTATGAATATAGCTAGGCCGACTCTGGCGACCACATGGAAGCAGATACTGCCTCCGGCATTCTCGTGCTGGTTGGAACGGATGTGGGATATATATACAATGGAATGTGGGTTGGCGGTTGGGAGAATGCGTTTACCCTAGTTTGAGCAAGTGTGGGGAGCCTTTGTTTTGAAATATGGCTCACAACCCGCAAGGTCTTCAATAATTTAGCTGGAGACCTTGGATAAGTGTCTCCCCTTGACGTGGAGAATTGTCTTCCTTCTTTCCCGCGTGTTGTCTGACTGGCCAGAAAACCCCTAAATGATAGAGTTAGTAGTAACGGAAGGATGGATGTGGGAGGGGGGTGGGGAAGGATGGGGGGGGATGTGGGGGAAGTGAGGGGAAGAGGGGAGAGGGGAGGGATTGGGAGGGGGCAAATGGGTAATAAGAAGGTTCAGTGCTTAAAGACAAAAAAAATAAGGCTATGATGTCGCAATTGTTTTGGTTGCAGACCTTGTGTTGTTATAATGTATTCCGTGTGCAGTTGTACGGATATTGCTTGTTGTAATTGTTTGAAAGCCTTTAAATAAAAAAATAAAAATGGAAACAAAAAGGAACATAAAGTGATACCTTTTAGTTGGACTAACGTAATACAATTGTAGACTAGCTTTCAAAGGTAAAGCCTTCTTCCACAGTTTTACCTTCAAAAACTAGCCTACAAATGTATTAAGGTACTCTAACTAAAAGGTATCACCTTATGTTTCTTTTTGTTTCCCTTTTTATTAATTCTCATTAAAGTGGATTAACATGGCCTTCACACTTCTTTATCCTGTCTAACAATGACAGTCAGCTGAAGCGGAGGCATCGGCCAAAGGACAGTAGTGGCACAGTTTCTGCACTATCCAGTTATTTAGCACCAGTGTTTCCATGTTGGATTACGTTAAATACCAACAACAGTGTTTAACTTAAGCCAATCACTATGCCAGCTGAATCTGATGCCATAGAGACCGTCCTTCCAGTGAGAAATCGGTGCAACAAAAAGTCAAAGTTACTTTCACACGCTCTCACAACATCACATGATACTGCAGAATTTAATTTCCAAGTAGCTTCAGAATTCTTTTATTCATCCCCTGATATTCCTCTACCCAGCTCTGCTGGGTGTCCCGGAACTTGCCTTCGTGTGCTGGGTGCGTAGGGGCTGCAGGATGCTCCATCCCAGGTGCAGTAGGGGTCCCTGGCCAGGCAGCACTCAGCACAGCCCTTCCCATAGACCTCACACCGGTGCAGATCGAGCTGCGTCACACCACTCCTGGACGCGGCATAAAGCCAGGGCTAGGGGGAAAGAATAGCATGCACAGTCATTGCTGGGCTTCCCGAACAGCAGCCTTCACGCTCTTTTATAAGGAGTTTGCATTCTGATATTGTTAAGTAAACCATTGCTAACCTTAGACCAGAATAGTAAAACAAATTGTAAAAACACCATGGGGATATCTTAAAAAAAAGTTGAGTCCCTAAATTACTTTTTTTTTCAATTTTAAATAAACTTTATAAGGAAAATACAAAGGTCCACACCCTGACTACAAAAAGCAATCAACTCTGGGCCCCCAAAATTAACAATGTTAGCCCACATTAACTAAGCCAGGAGTAAATAATGAATTAAGAGCTCCTAAATTTATGCTTCTAAGATGGACTCCTAAATTTGTGCCTATTTTCAGCTAAATTTATGAACCTACATTTTTTTAACTTAAAATTAATCTTAATTTAGGAGCTTAAAAGTTATGGGCCCAATATTAAGTTGGGCGAACTATGCGCCGCATCGGCACACAGCCCTGCCCGCTCACCCTTAACCCTGGATATTCAATGCCATGCCAACGATTTGGGCACCCTGAGGAAACTGCCGCACAGCCTAACCAGGTAGCAGCAATATTGGACTGCTACCCAGTTAGCATCCATGGCTAAGACTAGGCATGCCAAAAGCTCACCTAGTTTTTGCCGTGGAGTGCTAACCAGGTAGCGATCCAACATTGCCACCACCCGGTTACCACCATTCTCCGCGCCCAACACTCCCTGATGCTAAGCAGATAGCATTGGGGCACATAGGGGCATAGGCGAGAATATTTGATGCATTAACTGTGTAGGTGCCATCGAATATTCCCATTTAAGGCATGTACACAGTTTACTGGGCTGTAAACCGTGTAAATATCTTTCGAATATCAGGCGCTATGCACCTAAATTTAAGCCTGCCATTTATTTGCCAATATCTATCAGCATAGCGCTGAAAATGAATGCTAAGCTCCTAACTTTTTTCTCCACTCTAAATCTGCTGCTGTTGCTGCCCACCTTTTATGCTGCTACTGTAAATTTACAAGTTCAGTGAAATTCTAAGTATAAAGCACTCAGCCCTAGAACATTTTCAAAAAGGACAATTTAGCAGCATAATACTCAAAGTCAGGCCCATAAATCCTATGAATAAGGGTTCTATGTAGCTATAATCTGAAAATGTTTATTCTTTTATGAATAACCGCAGGGCCTGCTCAACCATTAGGCAAGTCTACCAAGGACAGCAGTCAAAGCAAAACAATAGATGCTGATAGTCACGCAACTCAAAGAAATGTCAGTGCATATTTTGACTTGCAGGGAGAGTAGTCACACATATGGGAGTGAAGGACTAGTCTGGTAAATAGAGCAGCGGACTGGAGCCAGGGAAGCCAGGGTCCAAATTCCACTGATGCTTCTTAGTTCTTGGGCAAGTAATTTAATCCTCCATTGCCTCAGGTACAAGCTTTGATTGTTAGCACTTTGAGGACAGGGAAATACTCACTATACCTGAATGTAACTCACTTTGAACTACTACTGAAAAGCTGTGAACTAATTAGAAATATATAAAAATACATGCAAAATTTAAGGCAGGATATCAGCGGCGAGAGCTAGCATTGTAAAGTGGCTAACCGCTGCCGCTGAACATTAGGCCCAGATATTCAATGACAGGACCATATCCAAGTCCCGGGACTGAATATCCGTGTGGCCCGAATTGCCCTGAAGCTAACTGGGCAACAGCAATATTCATCCGTTGTTTGGGTAGCTTTAGCAGCCTTTGCTGCGCCTGACCTTTGCTGTATTGCGATAACCGGGCAGCAGCTCAATATCTTTACTGCCTAGGTATCGCCAGATGCCACCCCCGGGACACCCTGATACTAGTGAGTAGCATCGTGGCATACAGTGGCGGCACTAACCATGTTAGTGCCGCTGAAAATCCCAGCCAATAGGATTAACATGATTAGCAAATCTGCTGGTCGCATGAATCCCTTTCAGTATCGAACTCTTCGTATTCAAAAGTATGGGGCCCAATATTCAAAGGTATTTACACGGTATACAGACCTGCAACTGTGTAAATGCTCCTAACATGGTTAGTGCCGCTGAATATCCCTGGATATCGCTGCTATACGCCTTGATGCTACACGGTTAGCATCGGGGAATTCTGTGCATGGTACCCGGGGATAACCGGGCAGTGGCGATATTCAGTCGCTGTCCCCTTATCCCTCAGCGGCAAAGGTTAAGTGCAGCAAAAGCTGTGCTAACGTTTGCCTCTGAAACTAACCGGCAGCAGCTGAGTATTGCCACTGCTCGGACAGCTTTGGGCTTCCTCAGCTGACCCGGATGTTCAATGCTGGTGGCCGGCAGGGCTGTTGTACGAAGAGTGCTGTTGGGATGATCATGATTGTTGAATTTAATTATCAAAATCTTGGAGGGGGGCATAAGGCTGAGGTTTTGCAGGGAACAAAATACACTGTAGAATCTCTATGGACAGAAATTCCATGTATAAAGGGGAAGGGGAAGGCGATGGCAGTGGGGGTGTATTACCGACCGCTTGGCCAGAATGAACAGATGGATGATGAAATGCTGAAAGAAATCAGGGAAGCTAACAAAGGTTACAAGATGGTAATAATGGGTGATTTCAATTACTCTGGTATCGACTGGGTCAGTGTCATAGTAGGACATGCTAGGGAGATAAAGTTTCTAGATGAAATAAATGATTGCTTCTTGGAGCAGCTGGTTCATGAACCAACAAGAGGGGAAGCCATTTTGGACTTAGTCCTTACCTGAACACCAGATCTGGTGCAAGAGATAAGGGTGTTGTGGCTACTTGGCAATAGTAATCATAGCATGATCACATTTGATTTAATAAATGGAGGAAGGATGGCAAGGAAATCCACAGTACTAACTTTTTACTTTCAAAAGGGAGACCATGATAAAATGAGAAAAATAGTTAAGAAAAAACTAAAAGGAGCAGCTGTAAAGGTTAAAGATTTACATCAAGCATGGGCGTTATTTAAAAATACTATCTTGGAAGTACAAAAGCGTAGTTACTCACTTGTAACAGGTGTTCTCCGGGTACAGCACGAATCAGTCCTCACATATAGGTGACATCAACGCTGACAGAGTCCTGCACGGAAGCTTCTCCCCAGCTTTCAAAGAAAGCCTTTGGGAGATGCACCATGTGATACGTAGTCCCCCTCCCCACCCAAGGGTGCCATCTTGCCTCAGTAAATGGCAGAGCTAAAGATGGGAAAAATGATAAAGAAGCAACTCCATGGGAAGGAGGGAGGGTTGTGAGGGCTGATTCCTGCTATCCCTGGAGAACATCGGGGGCTGCTTCCAATGCCGCCATCCCCCTACAGGTAAGTAGCTATACTTTCTCTGGGAACAAGCAGAAAGTCAGTCCTCACATATAGGAGGACTGACTTCCTGCTTGTTTCCAGAGAAACAGATGTATTCCACGCTTTAGGAAAAGTGGAAGGAAAGCCAACAAACTGCCAGCATGGTTTAAAGGTGAGGTCAGAGAGGTGGCTGTTGTCAAAAAACATTCTTCAGGAAACGGAAAAAGGAGCCAAGTGATGAAAACAGAAAAAAACATAAGCATTATGCAAGGCACTGATAAGGCAGGCAAAGAGAGAAATTGAAAAAAAGCTTGCAATGGAAGCAAAAATGTATAATAAATACTTTTTCAAGTACATTCATAGCAAAAAACCTGGGAGAGAGTCATTTGGACTATTGGATGATAGAGGGGTATAAAGAGGCGCTAAGTGAGGACAAGGCCATAGCGGAAAGACTGAATGAATTCTTTTCTTCGGTCTTTACTGAAAATGTAGGGAAGTTACTTGTGCCTGAATAGGTATATAAAGGTGATGTATCGGAAGAATTGAAAGAAATATTGATAAACCGAGAAGATGTATTACAACCAGTGGTGGGATTCAAACCGGGCAGGACCCAGTTCGGTCCATCCCGCCATCAGTCGGGACGTGTGGGTGGTAGCCCCGCATGCTCGGTCCACTGCCATCTGCATCGGGAGAGCAACTCCCTGGTGAGAAGGCGACCCGATCCCCACACCCATCAGTAGATTGATAGCATCGGGGGCTGCTTCCAATGCCGCCATCCCCCTGATGCTTTCAAACCACTGTCGGGTGGGAAGAGATTCCTGTCACTCCAAAGCCAGCTTTGCAATGCCATGTTTGGCCCAGTTCTGCGAAGGCGGTCCAAGGCAGGAACTGGTTCACATGAACCAGCTGAATCCCACTACTGATTACAACTATTTGATAAACTGAAGAGTAGCAAATCACCTGGACTGGATGGTATACATCTGAGGGTGTTGAAAGAATTAAAATATGAGATTTCAGACCTTCTATTAGTAATCTGTGAACTATCATTAAAATCATCTGTAGTATCTTTATCTTTATTGCAATGCTTGATATACTGCCCAGGCAAAGCATTGGGATGGTGTACAATCAGATATGGGCTGCGAGCAAAAAAGAAAGAGAGAAAGGAATGCCAGTGTCTAGACAGGAAATCAGCAGATGGAGAAACAGATAGAAGAAGGAGAGACAGATGTACCAGTTCCACATCGGAGGAGGGGGGTAGGGGAATCTTTACCAAGGGAAGGAGGGAACCTAGGAATTGGTGAGAGGGAGGTCAAATGAAAGGTAAAAGAGGTGGGTTTTGAGCATCTTCTTGAATCGAGGAGGGTATGTGGTAGTGAGTTCCAACGTGCAGGACCCAGGAAAAAGAACACAGTGGTGGGTGAGTTCGAGATGGGCCAGTGCCAGGAAGAGGAGGAAAAGGCGATTCCTGTGAGTGAACCAAAGAGGGCAGGGGGAGGGATGGAGACGGATGAGGTCTGCCAGATGCTGAGGAGCACCAGTATGCAGTACCTTATGGGCAATTGTGAGTATTTTGTATGTGAATCTGGATTTGATTAGGAGCTAGTGGCGGTGCATGAGCAGGGGGGTGATGTGGTCGGACGGGGAGGAGTGGGTGAGAAGATGGGCCGCAGTGTTTTGAATGAGTTGTAACCAATGGAGTTGATATTGGGGGAGACCTGCAAGAATGATGTTGCAGTAATCAATTCTGGAGATGATGAGTAACAAGACAAGGGTGACAAGAGAAGAGGAAGAAAGAAAAGGGTGAACGGCACGGATTTGGCATAGGGAAATGAACGAATGGCGGACAAGCAGAGTGATATGTTGGTGAAAGGTATGTTTAACTCATTTTTATTAACCAGACCAACAATACAAAATCGTACCGGAGGTCTCCCGTCTGCCACAAAACACTAACGTGGTCAGGGGGGCTCCGGCACTCAAACATTGTTACAATCTTATTTCTTTAGTTTTGTTCTTACACTATAACACCACCCCCTCACCCACCCAACTCCCCCTCCCCCACCCAACTCCCCCTCCCTATCCTCTCCTACAACTTCAGAAGGTTCAGAAAACAACATTTTACATTTTACACATGGCACGTACTAACAACTTGGCCTAATCTCCCAATATTGTGCATCTCTATTAAACCCACAAGCACACCAGCCTTCTACATCAGCGTTTTATCCAGGACAGCCATTTTCTAGGTACCATACACTAAACCCTCTATAACACGGGGGAATGAGAGACCTGAAGGCAGCGCACCCCCCATATTTAAATGAAAACAGAAGTTAGGGCCACACTACGCCCCCTGGGTGAGAGCGATTGAATGTAGGGTTACCAAATAGCCATAAAAGATGTATGTCTCTGGGTTGACTCCTGGGCAGCGATATTTTCCATTTGCATCAATTTATGTAGATTGTTTCACCAGGACCAATATGCAGGAGGCTCCAGATCTAGCCATGACTTAAGCACCCACCCCCCCTGGAGTCCCAACAAGCAGGCCTTGCATGTCAGGAGTTTGGCCCTTTTTCCCTTCACTACTAGTCCCACTGGGTCACCTAGAATTAAGCCCTGTACTCTAAACTACACTCTTTGCTGCAGTATGTCAGAGAGATATGCCTACAGCCTAGCTCAGAATCCCTGTATCGCTGGACACAACCAAATCTGGTGCCCCAGAGTACTCTTGGTCTCCGAGCATTTTAAACATCTCCCAGTTTCAATCAATTCCACCACCCGAGCCCTTATCGGGGGAAATGAAGCACACAGGATTACTTTATACCAGACCTCCCATAGCGTTGCCAATGTGATAATCTGTGGTATCCGCCGCAGGGCCTGCGTGAAAGTGTCCCCAGTTCAATCCATGTCCAATTCCAGGTTTCACCGTTGTGCCAGCTCCTGGTGTTGCTGGCACTTCACCAACTCTGCCCACTTCTTCCGCATCCGGGAGAGCGACATCCAATCTCTTACATCTGCTTCAAAAAAGGCATCTTCCTGTTCTATGAATGACTGGCCTAGTGTATCTCGTTGCTTTGACCCTATAGAATGCCTAACTTGCATAAGCGCAAGTGCATCTTGGGGGGGGGGGTTACTTAGATCTCCTTCCTCAAGTCTTCCTGAGATTTAAATTGCCCCTCCTGGGTTAAGAACTGTGCTAATCAAACCAAGCCTTGCTTTTCCCACCGTTGGAAGGGTTGTGACATGCCTCCTGCAGGAAACTCCACATTGCCCTTCAGTGGTAAAAGAGCTGAGTCGGTGCAGAGGGTGGCTACTAAAATGATTAGTGGGCTTCATTATAAAGCATATGAGGACAGACTTAAGGATCTTAATATGTACACCTTAGAGGAAAAGCGGGATAGAGGTGATATGATTGAGATGTTTAAATACCTCCGTGGCATAAATGTTCAGGGAGAGAGCCTCTTTCAATTGAAAGCAAGTTCTGCTACGAGGGGACATGGGATGAGGGTGAAGGGAGATAGATTCAGGAGTGATATGCGGAAATATTTCTTTACAGAAAGAGTAGTGGATCCGTGGAATAGTCTCCCAGTGGAGGTGGTAGAGATGAGGACAGTAACTGAATTCAAAAAAGCACTGGACCAACACAGAGGATCTCTAAAGGTAAAAAGTGGACTGTTGTAGTTGTTGATATGGAAGGACAGACTAGATAGGCCATGTGGTCTTTTTCTGTCATCATGTTTCTATATTTCTGGTGGGTCCCCAATGTGTTCGCAGAATAGATATTTCTTAATTTCCTTCCAGAATGTTTGTAAGTCCTTCACGGAGCTTAATTTTTCTGGAAGGTAGTTCGAAAGGGTAGGAGCAAAGTATGAAAATGCTCTATTACTTGTAGTCTTCCGAAAGTCGCTAGGACTGTTATGGTGTTCTGGGTGCAACCTCTTTGAGATCTATTGTCGGATTGTATGCTCAATAAGGAAGATAGGTAGAAGGGGGCTATGTTCCTAAGTAGTTTAAAAGTGATCATTAGTGATTTATATCTTATCCTATTTGGAACTGGTAACCAATGAAGATTATACAAGATGGGAGTTATGTGGTCAGTACTGTGGGCTTTATAAATTATGCAGGCTGCAACATTCTGAGCTATTTGGAGCAGATAGATAGTCATTTTTGGGAGCCCCTGGAGTATACTGTTGCAAAAATCGATGTGTAGCATGACCATTGCTTGTAGGATGGATCTGAAATCGTACATTGAGAGCAGTGGTCTCAACTGTTGGAGCATCCTTAGTTTATGATATATTAAGCTAGTGGTCCGTTTAATGTGAGTAATTATAGTAAGTGTCTGATGAAGGGTTACCCTGAGATATTTAACTTCACTTTTCACATCAAGTTCAGCTTCAGAGAGTTGAATCGTAGGAGGTGGACTACAGCTGTGGTTCCTAGTAATATATAGATCTTCAGTCTTTTTATAGCTTATTTTGAGGTTGTGTGCGATTAACCATCATGCCATTTCACTGAAGCAGGACTTTATTTGATGAGGTAAAGGATCTGAGATGTTGGTGGGAAGATATAGCATTATATCATCTGCATATACATGGCATCCTACATTATGTTTCTTGAAAATATTACATATGGGCTGAAGGTTTAAATTAAACAGTAGGGCTGAGAGGGCATATCCTTGGGGTATGCCCTGTTCTTGTTCATATAGTTTGGAGGTATGCAGTTCAATCTTGACCTGTTGGATATGATTAGTGAGTTATGAATGGAACCACTGAAATACCTTGCCATGTATTCCTATTTGGTTGAGACGTGGGAGGAGGAGATTATGACCAATACTGTCAAATGCTGAGGCAATGTCTAGAAAGTAAGGATGAATGCCTTATGCAGGTTATCAATATCTCTGATCAGCTTATCCATGAGTGCTATTAGGAGGGTCTCGACCCCATAATATGGTCTAAAACCATATTGATGTTCATCCAGTGGGGCGTTAAAATCAATATAATCTTGCAGCTGGGTTTGCACTACCTTTTCGATCACTTTTGCAAGGAAGGGAAGGCTAAACAATTGGTCTATATAACACTGGGTTATCTTTGTCCATCAATTTATTTTTCAGTATCGGGAGGATCATAGCGTGCTTTAATGATGATGTCATAATACCTTGGCTCAATGATTGTTCCACCATGTTAAGGATAATAGGTGCAAGTTCAGTACGTGTTACTTTCAGCCAGCTAACTGGGCAAGGATCCAGACTGGAAGTTGTTGTGTTGATCTTATTTATTATGTCTTTCAGGTTGTTTAAGCTGATTTTGTGGAAGGCCTGTCATCAATCAGCTGAGATGTGTTCTGCGGTAGCTTGGAAGCTGATTTCAGTACTGGGTCTTTTCAGTTTATTTCGTAGATAGGTAGCGAAGGTTTGTGGATTTATATTAATGTTATTTGATTCCGTATTGGGTGTCTTGGTGAGTGTTTTAACTATTTCAAATAGCTCTCTGGGTCAGTTGAGTGATTTGGTAAGTATTTTTGAATAGTGTTTCCTCTTTTCGTTGTTGATAGAATCTTTGTAGTGTTTGAGAGAATTCATAATTTAATTTTATCTTTATAAGATCTTGTGGTTCTCTATCTATGCTCGATCCTCCTCAATGATCTTTTAATTATCCTAAGGTTCCATGAGTACCAATCTTCTGAGCACCCTTGCCTATTGTTGTAATATGGTTTAGGGGCAGAGGAAACCTTTGCTAATGTGGAATTTCAATTATCCATTGAGGTTTCTAAATCGATGGAAGAAAATTTTATTCGGGGAAGAATTTCTTCTAGAAGGCTTCCTTTTTAAAAACGTGGATGCACTGCTGAGGTGATGCACAAGACAGAGAGGGGGGGGGGAGGAAAGATGACTATCGCTTCTGCAAGTGCTATTTATTTATTTATTTATTTATTTACAGTTCTTATATACCGCGCTCTTTGGTATCAGCGCGGTTTACAGATAACAAATTTTCGCATTGGAACAATCCTTTGCTTACATTATAACAGGGTCAGTAACTTGGAGATAACAGGGGAAACTATATACAAACTATATACAAACAGATGTTTCACCTGTGGATAATTTACAGTTCAGGTTACATATTGGGGATCATGACTTTGGGTGTGCAGAGAGTCTGGTTCGTGTTCTGTCAGGACTATGTTGTTGGGTGTCAGAGGCTGAGTGAGTGATTTGAGAGGTGGGGGGGGGGGGCGTAGGGTTAGGGCCTAAAAGGTGAAGACAGAATAGGTAGTGTTTAAGGACCCTTCTAAATTGAGAGAGGTCTGTTATTGATCGGATATGTGGAGGGAGATTGTTCCAGCAAGTTGGAGCGAATAAGGTAAAGGCCCTGTCTCTGGTTGTTTGGTTACATTTAGTGTACTCCTTTGGTACAACAAGGGTATTAGCGGCTGCGGATCTTCTTAGCCTGTTCGTGGGGGTGTTGATAAGAAGTGAGGAGAGGGAAGGTGGGGCTATTTGATTGACTGCTTTAAAGGACAGCAATAGTGCTTTATAAATTATCCTGGCTTGCAGGGGTAGCCAGTGAAGCTCTGTTAGTATGGGAGTGATGTGGTCTCTTCTGGAGGTACAGCAGAGGATGCGGGCTGCTGAGTTCATCGCCAATTGAAGTGGGTTGAGGGTGCTCTTGGGCAGACCATGAAGGATGATGTTAGCGTAGTCAAAATGTGGTGTTACAAGGGATTGGAAGATTGTTCTGAAGTCATTAGGGGCGAGTAGAAGTCTTAAGGGTTTCAGCGTTCTTATTTTGTTGTAAATGGATTTGACGGTCTGCTTTATGTGATCTTTGAAGGTCAGTTCTTGATCTATGATGACTCCCAGGTAGCGAATCGATGATTTACACGGTAGTTCCGCGTCTCTCACTTTTAATGTTGTGGGTGGGGAGAATTTCTTATTCCTGGTTACGAATAGGACTTCAGTTTTCTTGAAGTTTATTCTCAGGTTCTGGGATAAGAGCCAGTCTGTAATTGCGTTGAAGCAAGCAATTATTGGGGAGAAGTCGGGGGTATTGATTTTTATTGGAGTGAATATCAGTACATCATCTGCATAGATCAAACTGGAGGCGTTGAATGCTCTGATGATTTCACAGATTGGTTGCATATATATGTTAAATAGTAGAGATGATAAGGAGGATCCTTGGGGTACACCTTGTTGTTGATGGAAGGGATCAGATGTTGACGATCCTATCCGAACCTGTTGCCAGCGGTTAGTTAGGTAGGATCTACACCATTCCCAAGCTGATCCCTGAACTCCCTTTTCTTGAAGACGGTGGAGCAGTTGCACATGGTTAACCGAGTCGAACGCTGCCAAGATATCAAGGAAGATAAGGATGAACCCATTTTCAATTTTGTCAATCCCTCTTGATAAGGTGTTGATAAGTAATGTGAGTAGGGTCTCTATGCCGTGGGACTCACGGAACCCGTGTTGGCAGGGATCCAGAGGGGCTGAAATATCTATGTGCTGCTGTAATTGAATTTGTACCACCTTCTCGATGATTTTGGCTAGAAGGGGTATATTTGAAATTGGACGGTATGAGTCAGTTTTCGCTGGGTCGAGTTTATTGTTTTTCAGGAGAGGGCGTATTGAAGTTTGCTTGAGAGGTGTTGGGAATGATCCAGTTGTGAAGGAAAGTTGCATGATAAGGGCAAGTGTGGGGCTATTGAAGATGGATGAGGCAACTCGTACAAAACAACACTCCACAGAACTTCATAACACAGTGCTATAAAACTAAGAGTGATTCAACATATTATTTAGATGAAAGAAGTACAAAGCTAGCTCTTACCCAATCACGGAAGATGGTGGCCACTGGCACTATGATTCGATAAGATCTCGCGCTGAGTACACCTTGTAGTTCTATATAAATGATTAGCAGTAGTAATAGTATTACTGTGGATTTCGAAATGGGCACACCACAGAAGGTTTTCCTTGAGGGATCCTGCTGGTGATGTCAGATGGTGCTTGTCTCAGTGAAAGAAAAGAGTCAGCTGGGGAACACTAGCTATTCCCACACAAAACACCAAAATAGAATTACCGTGCAAAACAGTATAAATGTAGGACTCTGCTAACATCAGGAAGTTCCCCATTACCTTTTGTTGCGACAGTGATAAAGAAGTAATAGGTGATTTCTCCTGAAACACAGAAAATGGTTTCATTTTAATGACAAGATACACAAAGAGTTGCAATGCACTGGCAGTTGGTATGGAATGAGAATTCATGGGTAGATCCCAGGTCACTTGGGTACAATGGATTTATTGTGAGACTCTATGAAGATGCCTTGTTTGAACAAGCATGGCCTCAATGTTAGATCATGTTCTTTCTACTATACAGTGTACATGACAGGCCCAAATCATAGCTTGAGCCGTCCAAACCATGGGAAAAGTCTTGCATGTCAGGAAAGAATAAACTATCTAATGTCTGTCCATTTATGACTGGCCATTTCGTTCAAAAGATGTGAAAGTTACTCCTTATGCATATATTTCAGGTTCTTAGGTTTGTAAGTGACATTAGTAGTTTCCTCTGATTGGTCAGGGGCAGCCTGTTACATCACTACATTCCAATTCCAGAACAGTGTTCAACATTCTAAACATAAAGGATACACATGGAACGGTTCCTGGAAGTTTATTATATACTTGTTCAAAAAGAGTAGTTACTCACCTGTAACAGGTGTTCTCCAGGAGCAGCAGGAATCAGTCCTCTCATATGGGTGTCATCGGCGCCGATGAAGCCCCAGCGGAGCATTTCCCCAGCTTTCTATGAAAGCTTTTGGGAATGCAGGCACGCATGCGTGGTTCCCTTCCCGCCTAAAGGTGCCATCTTACCTCAGTCAAATGACATAGCTAAGAACAGCACACAAAAATGAAAAAATAAACTATGTACAACTGCAACTCCAAGGGGAGGAGGGAGGATTGTGAGGACTGATTCCTGCTGCTCCTGGAGAACACCTGTTACAGGTGAGCAACTACTCTTTCTCCAGGACCAAGCAGGAAGTCAGTCCTCACATATGGGTGACTCCCAAGCTCTGGGCTACCGAGGAACCCAGGCTGAACAAGAGAACTCCCTCTAGTCTCAGCAGCAAAGAAAGGCTTTTCAAGGACACAACCTCCACTGGTAGCCCAACAGAGGGCAGGAGGGCAGGAGTTTCCTAAACCTCAAAGAGATTCCGGAGTACTGCTTGGCCAAAAGCACTGTCCCTACGGGACTCCCTCTCCAGGCAGTAATGGGCCGCAAAAGTCTGGCTTGAAGACCAAGTTGCAGCCCTGCAGATGTCTACCAAGGGCACAGAGCAGAGATGAGCCACTGAGGACAAGGCAGCCATTGCCCTGACTCGGTGGGCCGTAACCCGACCCTGCAAAGGAAGGTCAGCCGCCTTATAAGCCCAGGTGATACAGTCAGCTACCCAGATGGACAAGGTACGCTTGGACACAGGCAACCCCAACTTATTGGGGTCAAAGGAGACGAAGAGCTGGGTAGCCCTATGCCCCTGCGTACGGTCAAGGTAGAAGGATAAGGCCCTCCTACAGTCCAGGGTATGCAGGACTGCTTCAGCCTGGCTTGCATGAGGCCTAGGGAAGAATGTTGGAAGAACCACCTCCTGGTTAAGGTGGAAAGAGGAGACAACCTTAGGGAGGAACTTTGGATGAGTCCTAAGGACTACCCTGTTCCTATAAATCCTGGTGTAAGGCCTATCACAGACCAGGGCCTGAAGCTCACTTACTCGCCTAGCCGAGGTAAGGGCTATCAGGAAGAGTGTCTTCCAGGAGGCTTGAGCAAAATCAAGCCCCTAAGAAAGCGAGACACCAAGGGGTGACCAGACAGAGAATGTCCCTCCACCAGAGAGTGGTGAGCTGCTAGAGCTGAGAGGTGGACCCGAACAGAATTGGATTTAAGACCTTGATTTGACAAGTGCAGTAAGTACTGAAGGACTACTGGCACAGTACAGGAGAAAGGATCTTCTGTACGTAGCTGACAGCACACAGAAAACCTCTTCCATTTAAGAGCATAGGTTTTCCTAGTGGACTGTTTCCTAGAGGCTAGGACAACCTCCTCAACCTCCTGAGGCAGGCCCCAGGGAGCCATGATTACCCTTGCAGCCTCCAGGCCATCAAATTGAGAGCTTTGAGATTGGGGTGCAGAAGGGAACCCTGCTCCTGTGAGAGAAGGTCGGGTTGCAACCCCAGAGGTAGTGGAGGATCCACCGCCAGTTGAAGCAGAAGAGGAAACCAAGGCTGTCTCGGCCACCTGGGAGCCACCAGCAGGACCGAAGCCTTGTCCTGAAGAATCTTGAAGAGAGTTCGGGCCACCAAGGGTGTGGGAGGAAACGCATAGAGGAGGCCCTGAGACCAGGATATCAGAAAAGCATCCACTGCTATCCGCAGAGGATGCGGTTGCCTGGAGCAGAACTTTGGCAGTTGTTTGTCCATTGGGCTGGCAAAGAGATCTATCAAAGGGAGACCCCATTTCAGGAAGATCTTCTGAACAACTGAAGGATGCAGCTGCCACTCGTGGGGCTGCAGTATTCTGCTTAATCTGTCTGCCAGGTAGTTGTCCTGGCCTGGAAGGTACACAGTCCGGAGGAGCATGTTGTGCTTGAGGGCAAAAGAACAAAGGTCCTGATCCTCCCGACAAAGGATCCTGGACCCAGTTCCGCCCTGTTTGTTCACATAAAACATGGCAACTTGGTTGTCTGTCTGAATCAGGACAGACTGGTGAGCCAGGGTAGGAGTGAAAGCTTTGAGTGCTAATCGAATAGCTCTGAGTTCGAAGAGATTGATCTGCTGTGCAGCTTCCCAGGGAGACCAGAGGCCCTGGGTGCACTTGCCCAGACAATGAGCTCCCCAGCCTTGTGTACCCTGGAATCTGAAAAGGCACCCCTCTCAGTAGATTGGGTGGGTGCAGCCACCAGTTGAGGGAGTGCAGAAATGGTTTGAACACCCTTATCCTGTCTCTGAGGCTGCCTGTGGCCTGTGACCACTGAGCCCGAAGGCACGACTGTGCAGGCCTCATATGGAGCCTGGCATTGGGGGTCACATGTACTGTCGAAGCCATGTGGCCTAGAAGCCTCAGGCAGAGTCTGGCGGAGACCAGGGACCTGCTGAGAAACTGATTTGCCAAGGCCATCAACCTTTGGGCCCTGTCTGCTGGCAAGAAAGCCTTTGCCAGCAGCGAGTCCAGCCTTGCTCCTACGAACTCTAAGTTCTGGGAGGGGAGCAAAGTGGACTTTGCGAAGTTTATGACAAACCCCAGGCTTTGTAGAAGAGCAATAGTCCTGAGGGTGGCTTGATTGGCCTCTTGGCATGTTTGACCCCTGATGAGCCAGTCATCTAGATAGGGGAAGACAAAGATTCCCTGATTTCTCAGGTAGGCTGCCACCACTGCTAGGCACTTTGTAAAGACTCTGGGGGCGGAGGCAGCACTCTGTACTGATAATGGTTTCCTCCCACAATGAATCTGAGGTACTTTCTGTGGTCTGGATGAATGAGGATGTGAGTGTACGCATCCTTTAGATCTAAGGAGCATAGCCAATCTCCCTGCTGGAGGTAGGGCAGAAGAGTCCCAAGAGTAAGCATCTTGAACTTCTCCTTCACTAGGAACTTGTTGAGGTTCCTGAGGTCCAGAATGGGTCGAAAGCCACCGGTTCTTTTGGGCTCCAGGAAATACCTGGAGTAGAAACCGTGACCTTGTAAGTGGGGAGGCACAGGCTCCACCGCCCTGTCCACCAACAGACCATGAAGCTCTTGTAGAAGAAGGTCTGTGTGCAGGGAAGGCCTTGGAGGCTCCCCTGGAAAATAAGGTGGAGGCAGTTGGTGAAAATGGAGGGCATAGCCCTTGTGGACTATCTCCAGCACCCAACTGTCTCCGGTGACAAGGGGCCACTGGTGGGCAAAGAGGGCGAGGCGACCTCCTGTGCAGGGTTGGGAGAGCAGTGGAGGAGAGGCTACGCTCAACGAGTCAAAAACCCCCACCCTGCTGAGTGGTAGCAGGGGCCTGAGGCTTGGGGGTCCTCTGCCTATGGGGTCCATTACCCTGGCCCTTGGCTTGATGACCCTGGGGGGCAGCTTGATATTGCGGGTGCTGTTTGTAGGCAGTGCCCTTCCTCGGGTAAAAGGGCTTTTTACCCGAGCCCTTCTTTTTATGAGAAGGGGCAGAGATCTTCCTCGACAGCCTTGTCCGTGTGAGGTGCTCAGTTTCGAGCTGAGCGGCCTTCTTGGTCATGGGCTTGCCAAAAAGGTTTTCACCTCGGCAAGGGACATCGACCAACTTGTCCTGAACCCATGGCTCGAGGTCCGATAACTGCAGCCATGCCTGGCGTCGAGCCGCAATGCCGTCTGCCGCAACTCGGGCTGAAGCCTCGAAGCCATCGTAGGCGGCGCGGGACATGAACTTCGAGCAGTCCCAAATCCCCGAGGACAAGGACTGAAATCTCTGCAAGAGTTCCCCAGAGAGACCAGCAGAGAACCCGGCCAATTCCTTGGCCAGATCCCGCAAGTACATGCCCATGTACAGCTGGTAGGACTGAACACGGCAAGCAAGTATCGAGCCCTGGAAGCACTTTCTACCGACGCCATCGAGGTTCCGGGCCTCCCTGCCAGGGGACACCGCGGAGTGCATCTTCTGTCTCTTCAGACGATGCATGGCCGATTCCACAACCATAGAATGGTGTGGTAGCTGTGCCTTTTGAAAGCCAGGGCTCTTCCGGAGTCGATAGATCGAATCGACTCCTTGCTGAGAACCGGCACCGAGGCCGGTGCCTCCCACATACGGAAGAGGAGCTGTTCCAGCATCGGAGGAACCGGAACAGTAAAGGCCTCCTTCAGAGTAGAGTCAAACTGTAGGGCCTCGAGCTCTTTGGCTCGAGGCTCCTCCTCGGGGTCCGCCGGAATAGCCAAGGCAGCAGCCATATCCCTAACAAACTCCGAGAACCGAGTATCCTCCGGGGGGGACCTACTTCGGGGCTCAGACTGCGGTGAGTCTGAAGGGACGCACCGAGTCTTGAAGGTATCAGGAGACTCCTCGTCCTCCATCTCCCAAGCTGACTCGTCCGAGGAGGAGTCAGGGTCTGACCCCGCGGGGCCCTGGAGCACCCGCCCCGATGCAGGAGGCACCGGCATCGACGCCCTCGGTCCCGAAGGGAGGTCGAGGGAGACCGCGACCGAGGTCGACTCCGAGCCACGATGGACTCGAGTATCGGCTCGTTCTCCGGGGTCGACTTCGAAGTCGATGTCCCGGTGGTCAGGGCAGATGCGCCAGACAGGCTGGCCATCAGTGCCCACTGCTGCTCTATGAAGGCAGACAATTTGCTGTCCAAGGCTGTCATCCTGAGACTCAGCTCGGGAGACGCAGCAGCCACCGACTCGGGCCCCAGCAGCGCTGGGCCCGACGTTGGCTCCCTGGGAGGAGAGTCCTCGAGGACTACGGGGCTTACGTGTCCAGCAGACTCCGGCTCCACACGAGGAACTTTCGCAGGCTTCTTGAGTTCCACGGGCCCAGGGCGACGGTCGGGGGTCTTAGACCTGGCCCTCGAGGAGCCAGGGACCTCCTCCGATGACGCCCTCGCGAGCCGCTTCTTCCTCTTGCGTTCCCGGTCGGGGGACCCCCTGTCCGAGGAGCTTCGATGGCGCTCGGGATTGGAATCCTGAGATGTCAAGGCCTCAGACGAGGTCCAGGCCCGGCCGGAGGCTGAGTCCGAGAAAAGCCTTTCTTTTTGCTGCTGGCGACTTCGGAGTGCCTTGGAAGACATCTTTCCACATGGCCCGCACGACTTAGGATCGTGGTCGGGGCCGAGGCACCGAAGGCAGCAGTCGTGTGTGTCGGTGAGAGACATCAGTTTCTTACACCGATCACACTTTTTAAAACCGCTGGAAGCCATCGGGGAAAAAAGAGTCCCCGCGAGGTCAAAGGACCGGCCTTCCAGGGAAAAATGGAAAAAAAGGGCGTAAACGCCAGCCACGAAGGGCAAAAACCAAAAAAGAAGAATCAGGCTCGATACCGGTGTACCGAACCCGGTGGGAGGGGAACCAGCGTCGAACCGGGAGAAAAAATAGCGAAAATCGCCGAAAAAATCTAATTTTAACCGGGAGAACAGGACACACGTCTGGTGGGCTTCACGGAAAAAAAGAGACTGAGGTAAGATGGCACCTTTAGGTGGGAAGGGAACCGCGCATGCGTTCCTGCATTCCCAAAGGCTTTCTTCATAGAAAGCTGGGGAAATGCTCCACTGGGGCTTCATCGGCGCCAATGACACCCATATGTGAGGACTGACTTCTTGCTTGGTCCTGGAGAAAAGGCATTTTCTGCGCTGGTTTTTAAATTTATATACTGTACAATGTACATATCAGCAACCTAATTATTTCTAAGTAATAAAAAGTGGGTTTTTTTTACCTGGAATACCTCAAGTTCTTCTAAAAATATTTCTTCAGCTTCCTGCTTAGCTTTGGCACTGAGGGCTGTTTTTAAAACCACTCCTTTATCTGCAAGGAAACAGAAGTTTTGTCATCTTTTCTGAAACCTTGCTCAATCAAATTAAGTAATAATCAAAGGGATTTGGGGGAGATTTACAAAAATACAGGTGTTTAACATAGAAATACAAGATTTCACAAGTGATTACTCAGAATAATAACTATGGGGCTCTAGTCTTTAGACAGACCATCTAGAGGCTTAGAGCCTGTGCTTTGTGTCTGCAGACTTCTCTGCAATCCATAAGGAATTAACTCAGGACGTCTTAGCTAAATTTAGAGTTGCCTTGCTCCACAAACAGCATCTATAAAATCTAGGTCCCTTTCCCAAAACAATCCAAAGAACTAGGAGAAGATGGTTAACGGTGAGCATTGGTCAAATAAGACCTGTAAAGCAGATACACTGACTCCCCCCACCCCCTTTACTAAGGAAACTTAGATCCTCTAGGGCCAACAGAGGGATAAACTTCTCAAATTTTTATTTATAATATTTGGCATTCGTTTTTAAGATTTGAGCTGCAGTAGCACCTTCCTACAGAAAGACTGGATTCCAATTTGAACTGGTTACGGTTAGAAAAGGAGTTGATAGTGGTAGTACCCTTAGCTGTACTCATGGGGGTAAAAATTGGGAGATGGAGGAGGTATTATTCCATAGTACATTCCACCTGTCTGCAGATGCATAAAAGCTGATGCTAGACCTGCGCTGGATCGACTTTTTACATTCCTGATGACGCACACATTTTAATATGCGATGCAAGAAGGATAGGGTATGCAAATGAATGCTGTGGTAACTGTGCGCATGCAAATGAGCCACCACAGCATTAAACTGGGAGATCAAGCCAAACACATGCGTACAAGAAGTCTGTGCTAGTTTGGCTTGCTCTCTGGGTACCGCATGGCTAATTTGCATAGCAGTATTTTGATAGCATCGGGGACAATCGCAACATCAGGAAAAGCTCCCGATGCTATCAAAACACTGTCGGGGGCCGGTGCCCCGACAGAAAGTAAGTACCTGGTGGACTAGTGGCTCCTATACCTATCATCCCCACCCCAAAGTAAAATAAAATCAGCTGGTGGTCTAGCGGTCCATGTATCCCTCCCATCCTCCACTAAAAGAATATAACCTGGTGGTCTAGTGACCCCTGTACCCTCCATCCCAAAGTAAAATAAAATAAAAATCATCTGGTGGTCTCACAGCCCCTGTACCCCCCACCTCCCACTAAAAGAATATAACCTGGTGGTCTAGTGGCTGCTGTACCCCCCACCCCCACCCCAAAATAAAATAAAATCACCTGGTGGTTTAGTGGCCCCTGTACCCTCCTACCCCCACTAAAAGAATATAACGTGGTGGTCTAGCGGCCCCTGTATCGCCCACCCGCACCCCCAAGTAAAATAAAATAAATTAAAAATCACTTGGTGGTCTTGCGGCCCCAAAACCCACCCCCCCCCCCCCCCCCCCCGGTATCTTTAAATAGGCGGAAGCACTGCCTACATGCTCCCGCTCTGGTCCGCCATCTTGTAAAATGGTGACACCTGGTTCCTCACTAGTCTGCGAGTGTGTTTGTGTTCCCTTGTGGATCTCCTTATGTTGTGGCCTACCTGCACATTCCGGATGCCATGCCTGCATGGCAAAAATGAAGTGCAAAGCGCCAGCTTTCCGTCCACTCCGCAGCAGCCCAAGTCATTGGGTTGGCCAACCCTGGAATAGTACAGGGTGATGTGGGTCTGAGAACCTTTCTCTGATTTGGCAGTCTGCCATTGGACTGAGAGGGAGCAACGCCGAGGGGTTTCTTTGAGTTCTGAGAACCAGACAGCATCATCAAGGCCAGGAGATGGAGTTAGCCCCAGTGAGAGTCAGACGCTGTCAAGGGAAGTACGAAATGTGCCAGTGCCTGGCATGGAGGGATCTCCTGAGGCAAACCTCCCCCCAGCAGAACTTTGGGGAGAGCCCATCCTTTAAGTAAAATCTGGTTGACGTTGCTCCCGATACTGTTCAATATATTTGTGAGTGATATTGCTGAAGGATTGAAGGAAAAGTCTGCCTTTTTGCAGATGACATGAAAGTTTGCAACAGAGTGGACTGAGGGAGTGGACAACATGAGAAAAGATCTAAAAAAGCTGGAAGAATGGTCTAATGCTTGTCAGTGAAGATTTAATGTGAAGAAGTGCAGTTATGCACTTTGGATGCAGAAATCCAAGGGAATTGTATGTGATAGGGGGTGAGAGGTTGGTGTGCATGGACCAGGAGAAGGACCTTGGAGTGATTGTTTCTGAGGATCTCAAGGTGACAAAACAATGTGACAAGGCGGTGGCAAAAGCAGAAGGATGCTGGGTTGCATACAGAGAGGAATAACCAGCAGGAAGGAGGAGGTATTAATGCCCCTGTACAAGTCACTGGTGAGGATTCACTTGGAGTATTGTGTTCAGTTTTGGAGACCATATCTCACAAAGGAAATAAAAAGACTTGAAATGGTTCAGAAGGCGGCGACCAAAATGATTTGGAGCCTGTGCCAGAAGACGTTTGAGAAGAGACTTGAAAACCTAAATATGTATACCCTAGAGGAGAGGAGAGACAGGTGAAATATGATACAGATGTTTAAACACTTAAAGGTATTAAAGAACAAACAAACCTTTTCAAAGGGGAAGTTGTTGAACTAGAGGACATAAGATGAAAGTGCAAGGAGGTAAACATAAAATAAAATAATGTCAGGAGATACTTTTTCACTGAAAGATATCAATGCTTGACCCAGTACAAGCATTGTGGAACTTGTGTCTCTTGGGGAAACTGCTAGGTACATATGACCTAGATTGGCCACTGTTGGAAACAGAATACTGGGCTTGATGGACCTTGGTCTGACCCAGTATGGTATATCTTATGTTCTTATGATTGGAACGCCCTCCCAACGGAGGTGGTGGGGCAAATATAGTGACGGAATTCAAAATAGAAAAGGACAGACACAGTGGATCCCTTTATAGAAACAGGATAAAAACAAAGGCATAGAGGGAGGTGACCTGCACAGTGGTGGGTAAACCTACTCTAGCCACCTTACTGGGCAGACTAGATAAACCATACTGGTCTTTATCTGCCATTATATACTATGAGGTCAATTCCATTCATGCATGACCAGCCCCCTGTATGGCCAGGCAGAATTGGGTGTGCAAAGTGAGACCCGATTGTGATCCTCCAGCCCGATTCTGTCCAGCTGTACATCCCAGCAACTACCCGGCTAACTCAGTCAGTCCCGTGAATGTATCCGCGATGCCTTGGCACACCGTCACCATGGCACCATCACCATTCATGAGCCACGATCCTGGCCTGCCAAACTCAGATGCCTGTTCCCCACAACCCGATCCCCAGACTGGATCTGGCTGTGGGGAACCCCTGCGCCCCTCACCTGTGTCCCCAGGTCCCACGCCGTAACCCCCTCCATCCAGGGGGCCTTATTGCACCGTCAGGACCTCTGAATGAGCCCTGTATGTCTGGGGTCACGGCCCATCCATGCCCCACCCTCGCTCCATCTCCAGAATGCTCCCTCCCGCCCACGTCTAGGCCTCCCTGCTGAACATGCGGGGAGGGTATTGATGGGGCCAGGAGGGGGACGAATAGCGGGGATGGACGAATGCTATTTGCGGGACAGAATGACCCCCTATATTACTATGCTACTATGTCTTCCAAGACTGTTGTGATCATAAATTTCATCAGTAGACTGCTATTATGGCCTTCTTCGAGGCAGCCGTGGCAGAAAAAAGACTGTAAGTAGTGCACAGATTAAAGATAGTTTCTTTTTTGCATGGTTGATTATCTTGAAAATCATCTTAGGAAGAACAAATTGAGATTCCTTGATAGTCCTAAATGCCTATTGTTATCTCCTCTTGAAATGCTTTGAAAATATCTGGCTAAAGTTCTGAAAATGCCCCTAGATTCTATGCTTCCTGTCCTCTGGGTACAGGATATGCCTTTTAGGAAATCTCCACTGGCTGAGCAGTCAAGGGACCAGTTTGAATTTAACAGATTTCCTAGAGAATTACCTGGAAGTGATGACTGAAAAGGCTACTCTAATGGCTTGCTTTGCATTTGAATCTAAGAGGAGAGTGCTGCTTTGCTTGTATTTCTGAACATTTCATAAAGGTTTTGGGTTCAAAAATTCAAATATTTTCTGACATTTCTAGACATTCAGTGGATGTGCCGGGAGTTCCTGGCCCCTAAGTTTAGGAAATAGGCACTCGGGACCACCACGATCTTGAAGTTTCACTGCATGTTTTATTTCTTTGGCTGGCTAGCAATACATTTCCTTTTGAGTCCAAACAATTGACTGATTTTATTTTGGCAAAAGAGGAACCTGATATTGTGATTTCTGTCATCCCGGAGGGTTGAGTGCTGTTAATGCTGGCTAAATAGAGGCAACTTGGCAACTGCTAGTTTTTGATCTCTTAATTTTCCTTTTGTTTCTGTTTTTTCCTTATTTCTTGGCTATTTTCCTTCTTTATTGTGGTCAATTATAAATATGGTATGACTTCTTATTTTCTTTTATTTTATGTCTATATTCTTTTTCATCTAGGTTTGATTCCTGGATGTGTAATTGAAATTTTTTTAGAAATAAAATATATATTTTTTAAATTATGTTTTCTTATTATGTATTTTAACCATGTGGGTTTTTTTAATTGTATATTTATTCAAATTTTTCATAGCAATATAACATATGTGGAATACACAAACCTAAACAAAGTTGAAAGTATTCCCCCCTTCCAAAACCTCTGAGTGGAAGCCAATTTTTTTTTTTTTTGTGCCATCAAGTCAGTGTTGACTCATAGCAACCCAGCTACCTCTGGGTTTTCTTGGCAATGTATCACCGGAAGTAGATTGCCAGCCTTTTCTTCCGAGGCAATAGAGGGTAAAGTGACTTGCCCAAAGTCACAAGAAGTGCCAGTGGGAATCGAACCCTTGATCTTCTGGGTACTAGGCAGTTGCTCTAACCACTAGGCTACTCCTCCACTGGAAGCCAATAACGTATTCAAATTATGCCTAGAAGCAAATACCCCCCACACTTTTTCAAACTGTGGGAGTTTAGCATTCCAGATGGCTGCCAAGTTTCCATCAAAAACACCTTATTCATTCTTGCACGCCAGGACTGAATTGTAGGTACCTGTATCGATTTCCAAAACAGCACTATCTCTACACATGCACACAAATGTACCCTTATTTCCTTGCCAACCCACTCCCACCACCCCAACACCTCTTCTAATCCCTACTCAAAATCTATCACCATCATCTCCTTAACCACCCCAGCCACCCATTTCCAAAACTCTGCAATGTGAGGGTACAACCAGGGCTGGCCCGTCCATTGAGCGAGAATGTTTTTTGCACAGGGCCCCGCGTTTCAGGGGGCCCCGCGCAAAAAACATTCTTTTGTAAAAGTAAAATTGAAAAAAAAAAAAAGAAAACCTGTCTCCTGCCGCTGTCGGGGCCGCCGCGGCAGAATCGAGCGTTGCCGCGGGGCCCCCCTGTACCCGGCACAGCCTCTCCTCCCTGTACCAACTCTCTCTTCTGAGCTGCAGTCAGACGCGCCGGCTTGCAGAGCGCGAAGGGAAGAGTTTCCCTTTCGCGACTCTGTTAGGCCCGCGGGGGCTGATGGGAACTTCCCATCAGCCCCCGCGGGCTTAACAGAGCAGCGAGGGAAAAACTCTTCCCTCGCGCTCTGCAAGCCGGCGCGTCTGACTTCAGCTCCAACGAGAGAGCTGCTACAGGGAGGAGAGGCTGTGCCGGGTACAGGGGGGCCCCGCGGCACGCTCGATTCTGCCGCGGCGGCCCCGACAGCGGCAGGAGACAGGTTTTCTTTTTTTTTAAAATTTCCCTGGGCTGGGCTGGGCGTTAGGAGTGGTGCTGGGCTGGGCTGGGCTGGGCTGGGGGTTAGAAGTGGTGCTTGGCTGGGCAGGGCTGTGCTGGGCTGGGGGGGGGGGTGTTAGGAGTAGTGATGGGCTGGGCTGGGCTGGGCGGGGGGGGTGTTAGGAGTAGTGATGGGCTGGGCTGGGCTGGGGGGGGTTAGGAGTTGTGATGGGCTGGGCTGGGCTGGGCTGGGGGGGGAGGTGTTAGGAGTAGTGATGGGATGGGCTGGGCTGGCTGGGGGGGGGTTAGGAGTGGTGATGGACACTGGGCTGGGGGGGTTAGGTTTGGTGATGGGCGCTGGGCGGGCTGGGGGGGTAGGAGTGGTGAGGGGCACTGGGCTGGCTGGGGGGGTTATGAGTGGTGATGGGTGCTGGGCTGGGGGGGTTAGGAGTGGTGATGGGCGCTGGGGGGGTTAGGAGTTGTGATGGGCGCTGGGGAGGGGTTAGGAGTGGTGATGGGCGCTGGGGGCGCTTAAACTAAAAATTGGGTGATGGGGGATTAGGACTGGAAATGGGCTGGTGGGATTAGGACTGGAAGTGGGTTGATGGGGGGTTAGGACTGGTAATGGGCTATGGGAGGGCTTAAACTAAAAATTGAGTGATGGGGGATTAGGACTGGGAGTGGGCTGATGGGGAGGTTAGGACTGGTAATGGGCTATGGGGGTGCTTAAACTGAAAATTGGGTGATGGGGGATTAGGACTGGAAATGGGCTAGTGGGATTAGGACTGGGAGTGGGCTATGGGGGGGGCTAGGACTGGTAATGGGTTGGGGGGGTTGCTAGGACTGGAACTGGGCTGAGTGGAAGGGGGCTTGAACTGCAAATAGCTGTTGGGGATGGGGCTTGGAATGGAAATGGGCTGAGGGGAAGTGGGGGGCTTGAACTGCAAATAGCTGATGGGGACGGGGCTTGGAATGGAAATGGGCTGAGGGGAAGTGGGCTTCATCATCTACAAAGTGCTGTGGGGGAGGGGGACGTGGAATGGCAATGGGCAGAGTGGAAGGTGTCTTGAACTGCAAATAGCTGCTGGGCCGGGGGGCGTGGAATGGGCTCTTAGGGGAGGGAGCTAGGACAGGAACTGGGCTGATGGATGGGCTAGGATAGAACTGAGAATTGGGTGTTGGGGGGAGCTAAGATTGGAAATGGGCTTTGGTGGGGGCTTGGATTGAAATGGATTCATGGAGGGGCTAGAACTGGAAGTAGGCTCATGGGGGCTTGGTTTAGAAATGGGCTGAGTGGAGGGGAGCTAGGATTTAACATGGGCTGATGGTGGGGCTAGGAAAGGACTAGAAATGGGCTGATGGGAGGCTGGTATTGGAAATGAGCTGATGAAGGGACTCGGATAGGACTGGAAATGGATGGGGGAGCTAGGACTGGAAATGGGCTGATGTGGGGACTAGAAGGGAGCGGATACTGGGTGGGGCTGGAACTAAAAGGGAGCTGATGTTGGGGTAGATTAGATGGGGATGGGGCTGGGAGAATGAAATGGAGAGGGGAAAAATATTTTGTGTGGGAGGGAAGAAAAATGTACAATTGGCCGGGTATTGGGAGACTAAGTGGGGATTGAGGATGGAGGGGTAAAATTTGAGTGGATGAAATAGGAATGAGGAAAGAGCAAAAGGAGAAAGATTATTAGGATTAAGCAGATGTAGAGAGAGAATGGAAAAAACTAGAAGAGAAGAAAGGACAAATGGACAGCAGACGATGGAGAGATAGCAGAAGACACAAATAAACCAGAAGAAAGTGGCTGGAACAATTGCAACTGAAAAAAAAATGCACAAAAGGTACAAAGATATCTCTTTATTTTGAATTTATTAACTGGAATATGTCAGCTCTGGGAAATGTGCATCATTAATGTCTGTGCTTTGTTTTAGTACAAGAGGAAATTAATTTATAGTTTTATTTCTACATTGTTGTTGTACATTCCAAGTTTGGCTTTTAGGGTTCCCAGTTTAATTATTGTCTTCCTGTTTTTAAATTGTGATTCCTTGTTTGGTGATAGTCTATGTTCTGCATGTGTAACTGAGCTGAGGTATTCTGTTTATGTAATTCCTATTTGACATTGTCACTTGTTCTCTTTCCCCAGTAGGTCATGTATTGTTATTCTCTGAAATGTATTGGTTTAATATTTGCAGTGTTGCCTTTTGATAGGTAGTGTATGGTGCTTTATGAGTCCTGGTAGTGCTGTTGGGATACGGTGGGTTTGCTATGGGTTCTAAATGGGCAGTGTTTGTAGTAGTTCCTAATGTGCCTGGCGGTTGGCACTGGATTATAGTAATGTAGAAATCTTTGTCTTTTTTTATCCATACACTCATGAAGAGGCATGTTTACTAAAAGTTAGTGTATGGTAACATTATGCAAATATTTATGCAAATGAGGCCCCTTATGCAAATGAGGCCCCGCACCGAGTCTCCGCACATGGCCCCGCACCCCCCTTGGGCCACCCCTGCGTACAACCACCACACATGCAAAAGGTTGCCCACCTCCCCACATCCTTAATCACTTTATATAGTCTGGCAGGGGTCAAATACCAATAGTACATAACTTTACATCCAATTTTCAAACATATGACCAGAAACCGAACCCTTGCCCACCCGTCTAAAAACCTTCCCCCAAATCTGTTCATCCAGCTCTTTACCTAGATCATGTTCCCACTGCAATTGAAACTTCACTTTCTCCCCTTCTTGTCCCAAAAGCATCTTATAAATTTGTTGTATACCCCTCCACCTAGCAGCTGGGTATCAACACAAGACTTTCAAAGTCAGATAAACCTTTTCAATAGCCTGCTCCCAGCCAATGTTGAACTTGCAAATAACTATAAAAGTCCCTAGGACCCAGCCCATAGTCTTCCTGGAGATCAGTGAAGGATACCACTTCCCCATCAGGGCATAGCTGAATCAAGGAGCTCAACCCTGCTCATTCCCATCTCTTGAACATTGGATCAACCAATCCCAGCCCAAAATAATGATTTATACCGGACCTCTCCCTGCAACCACTTGCAACAAGACAGCTGCCGCCACATCTTATCTACATATCTAACATAAGGATTACCCAAACCAACCCCCCTACTCTTGCCCCACATTAAATACTTCAGCGGGATCCCCTTCTATAGCATAAAAGCCTTCTATATGTATCCACTTCAGCCCACTGTCTTCAACCCATCTCACCACATTATACAATTGTGCCGCTACATAGTATCAAAAAAGGTTGGGGTCAGCCAATCCTCCCTGCCTTTTAAAGCAATAGAGCACCTTCCATGCTACCCTCAGGGGACGCTTTTTCCAAATATACTAAAAGATTTTGCACTGAGCCAACTCTACCCTGGAAACCTCCACTGGAAGAGTCTGAAAATAATACAGCACCTTAGACAGTGTGACCATCTTTATACACGCTATATGCCCTAGCCATGACAGAGGCAGCTTCATCCAAATCTCCAGCTCACCAAGAACCACCTTCCACAAGGGCAGATAATTCAACTGATGCATTTCTGTATAGTGTCTCCCAATCTTCACCCCTAAGTACATAAGGTACTGAGATGCCCATTTGAAGGAGAAAGCCCTCCGCAGCCTAGCCTCATCTGCCCCCGACAGCATTATATTCAAAGCTTCCATTTTGTCAAGATTAACCTTGAAGCCAGACCCTTTGATACCAATCTAATTCCTCCTGCAACCCCAAAAGTGAGATTTCCGGCTCAGTAGTTACTACCAAAACATCATCAGTAAACAACGAGATTTTGTGGTGTTCCTTCCCCATGCAAATCCCTGTGATAGCACCCCGTGCCTTAATTCTCTCCACCAAGAGTTTGATCGAAAGAACAAATAGCAAAAGGTGAAAGTGGGCCATCCCTGCCCTGTGCCCCTTTCCAAGTCAGAATAGCCCCCATTCACCTTCACTGCTACTTGAGGCCTAGTACACATAATCATTACTCATTGTATAAAATTCTCTTCCACTCCAAATTTCCTCAGAGTCCTTTATTAATCCAGCCTTTCCAGCAGATTGCCCTTCCCTTGATATGTATTGTAGGATCGAACCAAAGAGATGCAGCAACAGATCTGGAGTATGGAATAGAGCAACAGCAATCCAACTTTCCGAAAGCTACAATGGTACTATCAATAAGTGGTGAATTAAGCAGTTTCTGAGGAATTTTCATAGAGGGTAATTCTTGTAATCTGAAGGGCTTTATGAGGGCCCTCTCCATCTCCAACCATGAATATGATAAGTCTATCTGAACCCAATATGATCCGTATCGAAGGAGAGTAGCTTCCTCCGTTTAGTTAATTTGGTGAGAGCAATGTGCGGTCTCCTACCTCTCCACAAAAATGAAGATAAAGTTTTTTCTAAGTTGACATACAACTGCTTATTACAGAACCCAGAAAACATGTCCAATTTATAAGTGATAATTGGAAGAAACGTCATCTTGATAGTGTCGAGCCTATCCCACCCAGATAGATGAAGAGGAGACCATTTCTGTACGAGTCTTTGAATTTCTGTATTGATAAGATTGCAATTAGTTTTAAATGTTTCAGTCGGTGAGTTACGGAATTGTGTACCAAACTTGAAGGAGACCATTTGATGGAAGTTTTGTTAAGTCAGGCTTTCTGGCAGGGTCCTTCAAGGGGAAAAGATCACATTTGTTCCAATTAATCTTGTATCCCAAGAATGCAGAAAAATTATTAACTAAATTTAGGAGATGATTGATTGAAGAAGCAGGATTTGAGGGGAACAGTAGAATATCATCTGCATAAGCAGCTAATATCCAATGACTACCGTCATACTCTATGCCCGTTATGTCAGTATCTTCTTTAATTATTAGCAAAAGTGGCTTCAAAGCTAGGTTAAAAAGCAAAGGAGAGAAAGGACATCCCTGTCATGTTCCTCACTCAAGGGGAATGAAATCTGAAAGAACCTCATTAACCTTTAGCCTTGATCGTGGAGATCTATATAGTACTTTCACCCATTTAATAAACCCTCTACCACATCCAAACCAATCTAACACTTTATATAGAAATGACCAGTCACTGTGGTCAAAAAGCTTTTTTGGCATCTAACGATAATGCCACAATTGGGCTGTCCACTTTTTGTGCTATTTGTACTAGGTTATGAAAAGAACATACTGTACTCAGACAACCATAACAGGGCTTTCAGTCTCTGTGCACCCAGATGCTGGAACGCTCTTCCACCCGATATACAAGCAATCCCGGAACTAACTAAATTCAGGAGAGCATTGAAACACTATCTCTTCCTCAAATGCTACCCGGAGGAAGGTACACCAACTCCCCCACTCACAACATAGCCTCACGACCACATGTAACCACCCTCCATGTATTGTATATAAGTGTGAATATCATTCTTTTATCATTACAAATGTAAATAGTTAATACTGTTATCCAAGTTGAGCTACCTGTTATATGTATTACGGTGTTAACCCCCACCGTAAAATACCCCATGTTCCATGTAAACCGCACTGATGTTGAAGAGCGCGGTATATAAGCGAATTAAATAAATAAATAAACATGCATTATCTCCAATGTGCCGACCCTTAATAAAGCCTGTTTGCTCTTTACTAATTAGGGACTGTATGATTTGACTTAGACACATGATCAATATTTTCGCTAAAATTTTGTAATCTACATTTAAAAGCGAAATGGGTCGATAACTACCTAAACACTTGGGATCATGATCTGGCTTTGCAAAAAGAGCTATCATGGCCTCGGGAAAAGAGGAACTAGATGAATGTTGAAGTAGATTTTGATACAATTGTCTTAGTTTAGGAGTCAAAGATGGTGCAAGATGCTGATAAAATTCTAACGTTAGTCCATCAGGGCCTGATGATTATTATTACGTAGTGATTTAGTAGCTGAAATAATTTCTTCTACCTGTATCCGTGCCCCTAGTCTTTTACTATCCTGTACTGAAAGTTTTGGATGTTCTACTGAAGAAAGGAATGTCTCATGCAGTGTTAGATATCAGCATTCTCCGAGTTAAAGAGCTTCTTATAATAAGAAGGAAAGGCTTTGCAATTGTCACTAGATTTAGTTAATAAATATGATTCATCAGGCTGTATAACAGTAATAAAATTTTTTGTTTTTTTGGGCCTTCCAAAGATTAGCTAATAACCGCTTTATCTGAGCCAGCATTGTAACCAGTGCATTGGACGAAGATTTCCTTCTCAGCCTGTTGTGTTAATCATCTATTCCATGTTTTCCTTTTTCTGAATCAGTTTTTGAAGAGTGGATGCATTATTAGTGAGAGCATAATTTTTTCTAAATGCGCAATATCTCGATCAAGCCTCTTAGCATTTTTAGCATTCTTCTTATGAAGCCATGAAGAGAAGCTTATTATTTCACCCCATAAGGTGACCTTAAACTCCTCCCAAATAGTGTAAAATTGTAATCGTCAGATTCATTTCTTTGAAAAAAATTTCAATAAAGGAATTTATCTTGATACTAAAGGAGGCTTCCAGCAATAAACTGTTCTGAAATCTCCAAGTTCTTGACAAAGCACTGGAGAAATTATGTCCATAACCACTGCAGCGTGATCTGAGATAAGGATAGGTTTAATTGCACATCCATCAATCTCCGGGAGGAGTGCAGTAGACATAAAAAAAAAAAAAACCAATGCGTGTATATGAATGATGAATGGGGTTAAGAAAATGCCATGAGGCACATTCCGTAGAATGCGTCCAAGCCCCTGTGCGCCCGATCGGAAGGGGATGCACAGAGGCAGACCTGGTTCCAATCCCACAGGGGCCAGATCCACATACCGGTCCCTGTCCAGCTAACTCAGTCAGGCTCCTGTCAGGCTCCATTCAGGAGCAGCAATCCCCGGCTGCTGCCAACCCTTTCCTTTCCCTGCAGCCTGACCCCCGATATGGCCTTCCATGGCCAGGGTTGGGCTGCAGGGAATCCCCTGCACCTCCTGACCTGTTTGCCACTGCCCAGGCCTGCCATCCCTCAACATCCAGGTGGACCTATACCACTTCTGAGGTGGAATAAGCCCCTGTCCAGATGGCTGGACATTGCCCCTGTACATCTGGGGTCATGGACCACCCACTGCCCACCCTAACTCCACCTCTGCAACGCCCCCTCCACCTCTGTCTAAGCTTCCCCGTACAAACTCCCTGTTCATATGGAAAGGCTTCTGACAGGGCCGGCAGGGAATGTTTTTTGCACAGGGCCCCGCGTTTCAGGGGGCCCTGCACAAAAACCATTCTACATAAGCCCAAATAGATTAAAAAAAAGCAAACTGGCTGCTGCCGCTGCCGCCGCCGCCGTGACAGCAGCAGAATCAAGCGTCCCGCCGCAGGGCCCCCCCCCTGCCCAGCAAAGCCTTCTTGCAGCATCAGCTCTGGAGTCCCAAAGTGCAGGCTTTCAGAGCCGCGAAGGGAGAGCTTCTCTGACCTCTCGCGGCTCTGTTAAGCCTGCCGGGGCTGATGGGAAATCCCATCAGCCCCGGCAGGATTAACAGAGCCGCGTGAGAAAGAAACTCTCGCGGCTCTGAAAGCCCGCGCTTTGGGACTCCGTCCGGAGTTGATGCTGCAAGGAGGCTTTGCCGGGCAGGGGGGGCCCCGCGGCGGGACGCTTGATTCTGCCACTGCCACGGCGGCAGCGGCAGCAGCCGGTTTGCTTTTTTAAAATCTATTTGGGCTTATGGGGGAGGGGGGTTAGGACTGGTAATGGGCTATGGGGGGACAAAGACTGGAAGTGGGCTGATGGGGGGGTTAGGACTAGTAATGGGCTATTGGGGGGCTAAGACTGGAAGTGGGCTGATGGGGGGGTTAGGGCTAGTAATGGGTTATGGGGGGCTAGGGCTTGAAATGGGCTGATGGGGGGTAGGACTGGTAATGGGCTGATAGGGGGCTAAGACTGGAAATGGGCTGATGGGGGGTTAGGACCTAATGGGCTATGGGGGGCTAAGATTGGAAATGGGCTGATGGGGGGGGTTAGGACTAGTAATGGGCTATGGGGGGGCTAGGACTGGAAATGGGCAGATGGGGGGTTAGGACTGGTAATGGGCTATGGGGGGGGGACTTAGGACTGGAAATGGGCTGATGGGGGCTTAGGACTGGTAATGGGCTGATGGGGGGCTTAGGACTGGTAATGGGAGATGGGGGGGGCTAGGACTGGTAATAGTATGGGGGGTTGCTAGGACTGGAAATGGGCTGAGTGGAAGGAGGGCTTGAACTGCAAATAGCTGATGGGGAAGGGGCTTGGAATGGAAATGGGCTGTGAGGGGAGGGAGCTAGGACTGGAAAAGGGCTGAGTGGGGGGGTAGGACAGGAAATGGGCTGATGTAGGGGCTAGGATAGGGCTGGAAATGGGCATTTGGGGGTGCTAAGATTGGAAATAGGCTGTGGTGGGGGCTTGGATTGAAATGGACTCATGGAGGGGCTAGAACTGGAAGTAGGCTCATGGGGGGCTTGGATTGGAAATGGGCTGAGTGTAGGGGAGCTAGGATTTGACATGGGCTGATGGTGGGGCTAGGAAAGGACTAGAAATGGGCTGATGGGGGCTGGGATTGGAAATGAGCTGATGGAGGGACTCGGATAGGACTGGGAATGGATGGGGGAGCTAGGACTGGAAATGGGCTGATGGTGGGGCTAGGATAGGATTGGAAATGGGCTTATGGGGGGCTAGGACTGGAAATGGGCTTATGGGGGGCTAGGACTGGAAATGGGCTGATGCGGGGACTAAAAGGGAGCGGATGCTGGGTGAGGCTGGAACTAGAAGGGAGTTGATGTTGGGGGAGGATTAGAATGGGATGGAGCTGGGAGAGTGAAATGGAGAGGGGAAAAAATATTTTGTGTGGGAGGGAAGACAAATCTACAATTGGCCGGATATTGGGAGAGTAAGTGGGGATTGAGGATGGAGGGGTAAAATTTGAGTGGATGAAATAGGAATGAGGAAAGAGCAAAAGGAGAAAGATTAAAATGTTAAAGCAGATGTAGAGAGAGAATGGAAAAAAAACTAGAAGAGAGAAGAAAGGACAAATGGACAGCAGGCGATGGAGAGTTAGCAGAAGACACGAAGAAACCAGAAGAAAGTGGCTGGAGCAATTGCAACTGAAAAAAAATGCACAAAAGGTAGAAAAGTATCTCTTTATTTTGAATTTATTAACTGGAATATGAAAGCTCTGGGAAATGTGCATCATTAACATCTGCACTTTGTTTAGTACAATAGGAAATTAATTTATAGTTTTATTTCTGCAGTGTTGTTGTATATTCCAAGTTTGGCTTTTGGGGTTCCCAGTTTAATTATTGTCTTCCTGTTTCTAAAATGTGATTACTTGTTTGGTGATGGTCTATGTTCTGCATGTGTAACTGAGCTGAGGTATTCTGTTTATATAATTCCTATTTGACATTGCCACTTGTTCTCTTTCCCCAGTAGGTCATGTATTCTTGTTCTCTGAAATGTATTGGTTTAATATTTGCAGTGTTGCCTTTTGATTGGTAGAGTATGGTGCTTTGTGAGTCCTGGTAGTGCTGTCAGGATACGGCGGGTTTTCTATGGGTTCTAAATGGGCAGCGTTTGTAGTAGTTCCTAATGTGTCTGGCAGTTGGCTTTGGATTATAGTAATGTAGAAATCTTTTAGTCTTTCTTTATCCATACACTCATTAAGAGGCATGTTTAGTAAAAGTTAGTGTATAGTAACATTATGCAAATATTTATGCAAATGAGGGTTCTTATGCAAATGAGGCCCCGCACCGAGTCTCCGCACATGGCCCCGCACCCCCCTTGGGCCGCCCCTGTGAGGATGGACACTTTTTTTTCCAGCAGAGGTTCAATGTGAGCCACATTCAGGTACAGGAGCTATTTCCCTGTCCTAAGAGGGCTTACAAGCTATGTTTGTACCCGAGGCAAAGGAGGGTTAAGTGACTTGCCCAAAGTCACAAGGAGTGTCAGTGAGATTTGAACCCTGTCTTTCCAGCTCCAGGCTGCTGCCTTAACCACTAGGCTACACCTCTTGTCTTCATTCCTGCCTTTAGGGCCGGCCCATTCACTAGATGACCCAAGGCAGTCCCCCAGCACCCTGGAAGCAGCAGCTAAACTGCTGCTTCAGAGCCGTGGGGGGCTTTTAAACACCGATGCAAGTACACTCCAAGAAAATTGCATTGGATGGCGGCAGGAGCAGCAGGCCATGAAAACGCATGCGCACGGGCACTTTAAGGCCCAACTCAGTGCTGAAGCAGCAGTTCAGCTGCCGCTTCAGCATGGGGACGGCGGTGGCAGCATGGAGGGTCTACCTAGGGTGGCAGAAACTCTTGTGCCACCACTGAGGACACTCTTCATGTTTCCTAATGGTTAGAGCACTGGCTTGGGAGCCCAGAGACCAGGGTTCGATTCCCACTAGCACTCCTTGTGGCCTTGGGCAAGTCACTTAACCCTCCATTGCTCAGAAAACTCCAAGTTATCAATGTCCCTGTTTATTGTACTAGTTTAAGTTACAATGTAAACTGCTTTGATTGAAATGATAAAGCAGTATAAAAACCTGTTAAATAAATAAAATAAAATAAAATAAAATAAACTTCCTGCTTGTGGTCCATTGCATCTCCCTCTTCCTTAGAGAGTTGATGAAGCCTCTGTCCCCTTGCAGGGACTCGCTGCTCCAGCAGGCTCCTCCCAGTTGCAGGCCCTGATGGTTTACTCTGCAGAAGATTGGGCATTCCTTCCTTGCCCAGCTGGGAATATGCCTCATCAGCTGTAGGCACTCTTTTGGTAACGCCATTAATTTCAAATTGCAGGTGAAAGGGAAACAAGTAACTTGCTTCTTTTTCAAGAAGCTTATAACTAACCTGACTGTCCACAACGCTACAAAATCGCTGGGGCCTGGTTCCAGTACATTTCAATGTCACAGTGGTCTCATTTAAAACGCCTCCTTTACTCACCACTTTCATAATCAATTCTTTTCCACCATACTGTTAAAGACAAACCACAAACCACTGTATCAGTGTCTGATGCACGTGCTCCATGCTCACTTCCTTCACCAGGTCTTCCCCTCCATTGGCACTCAGCAAAAGGTTAAATATGTCCCGAACCACCATACCAGCCTGCTTATACTTTTCTACCTCTGCTATGCCTCTGACCCAAATATTGCAGCGGCGCAGCCTGTTCTCAAGGTGTTCTCTTTTATTCTTGAGCACCTCTTGCTCGCAGCCCCAAGCACTTCAGCAGATACTTCTGCTTGCCTGTCCATGTGCTCTTCTACCAAGTCAGTGCTCTGCCAAAGATCATGGACGTCCCAGCATACAGTCACCATAGCATCTTTCACTTCAGCTTTCACTGCTGCAACCTCCTGTCGCAGCTCCTGCAGCCAGTGCCACATGTCTCCACAGGTGCAAGGCTCCTCGGCACGCACCAGCCCCTCCTCTGAATCACTCTCGGACACCATGCTGCCTCTCTCCTCCTCCTCCTGCTGCTGCATCAGGCTTTGCTCGCATAAAAGGATGCACATTTCTCCAGGTGTTTTCTCACTGACATCATGCCACCTGCCCTAAACAATGTATATCTGCATATAATGTATATAGTTTTGCACTGTTCTGTGCTAGTTAACTTTAACAATTGTTTTCAAGTTTTATTGTCTTTTGGTTATATGATGTTATATGTAAAACAAACTCTGCTTTGTTGATTGTTGTTTATTGTGAACCGCAACTGATGTATGGAAGATGCGGTATATAAGTGATTGTTAAATAAAATAAATAAATAAATTTACGTCTGACCAGGACTCTCGGCAGCAATATTGGATGGGTCATGCTTAAAATCACATTACTAACAGCACTCTGAGGGATGCCTAACAATAAAGTTGCCATCTGCTACTTGTAATGTCATTTCCTCCCCTAAAACATCCTTTAATATACTGGAGACTGGGACGGGGCCACTCAGCTGCTTCACTTTTTTAATATCATAGGGATTGGAATGAGGTTCATTTTAGCCACTAACTTTATTTTAATATATCGGGGCTCGGGGAAGATCCACCTTTTGCTCACCTACCTCAGCCAGGAAAGGAAGGTAAGCCAGAAGAATCTGGGGTAAATTCTGCTGGCATATAAAGTTTGCACAGCAACCTGGACTAACACTAGCACTTTACCTCAGAGCAGGCGTTAAATTCTCCAAGTTAGGCTTGTGTGCACTTTCTCAGTAACATAAGATGTACATAGCCATGCAGTAAGATGAGCGCACATTCTTGCATAGGGCACTAAGCCGTATGCACAAAAAGCCTGGCTTTAAATGTTGTGTACAATTTAGCACTAATACTGGCCTCTGTTAGGCACCAGGTGGCTGGGTTTCTTGGGGATTTACTGAAGGACCTGATCACATATCACTGATCAAGAAAGACTGTAGCTCAGTTAATCACTTCCCTTTTTAGTGAGGGTGAATGGGGAGGTAGACAACAGTTTCCTCCTATTGCTTTAGACTTCCACTACAATCACAGCCATTTGTAATAATGCAAGGATTTTTTTTCCTATTTTCTATCTTCTCCCAATTTACTCAGTCCAGTCATTGCAGTAACAGTGCTAAGCCAAGGCCAATACACCTGGCCTCTTCTGTAACCCTGTAATTATGGGCCCAAATCTGGCTAAAAAGTATTACCATTGTGCGGTAGCTGTGATTTCCTCCCCATCAGAGGTTATGAATGCTGCCTTTGCAGCAACTAGCCCCAGTTGACCTGGGAATTGAAAGGAGGACTGTTACCAGGGAACATGACACTTCGGGCAAGGATTGCCATCGGGGTTCCCTCTTCCCGTGTACTCACCCTTCCTTCCTTTCAGCTCTCCTCTTCAATATCTATTTGCAACCCCTCTGTAACATTATCCAAACACACAGGATAAATTATCACATATACGCAGATGACATTATGCTCTACACACCAGTCAATCTCAACAATCTATCCTACCATGAACTCCAGCAATACTTCTCTGATGTCTCACAATGGCTATCTACAAATCACCTGTCCATCAACCTCAAGAAAACAGAAGCTCTTCTCGTCACCAGGAATGAATCCTTCACATCCCCCCTACCCCATTACCATCAACAAGATGGAAATCCAAATCATCCTGAAGTAAAATACCTGGGAATCACCAAAGACAGCCACCTCACTCTGAAGACTCAAATAGCGAACACAGCAAGATCAATCTATTTCAAAATCCGGACCCTACATCACATCCACCCCCTCCTTGCCCCATCGGACTTCCGCTGAGCTTTACAAGCTCTCACAACACCTCACGCAGACTACTGCAACTCAATATACCATGACCTACCAAAACCAACACGCCATCCTCTTCAAACAGCTCTTCACATGGCAGCAAGGACCATCACAGGAACATCCAAATATGAGCACATCACACCCATCTTCAAATACCTCCACTAGCTCCCCCTGCAAAGCAGAATACTCTACAAAATCCTGCTAATGATTCACAAAACTCTGAACCACCAATCATCCACTCACCTTCGCTCCCTCATCACACCACAGCATTTGAACAGACCACGGAGAGCCTCCACCATGAAGACGATGACTATCCCCTAAGCTGTAACAAAAAGCACCCAACAAGCCTGTGCCAAATCCTTTGAACAGTATGCACCATCTGCCTAGAACTCCTTTCCTGCTCACATAAAAAACACCACAGACTTCCTATCCTTCCACAAACTCCTCAAGACCCACCTATTCACCCTCCACTTCAGCCCTACCCCCTCCTAACCCTCCCCCACAACTAGCCAAACAACATTTCTGTATCGTATAAAGGACAAGACTTCACAAGAATATGTAAATAGCTTGTCATCCTGTACACAGTTAATCTTAGCTAATCACCTTGTTCCTTACTCATTATACAAAGTTACCTGTTTCAACATAAACGTTGTTTGTAAAATCAAGTTCTCTGTAAACCGCTTTGACCTCTGTGAAAAGCGGTATATAAATATAGCCAAATAAATAAAATAAATAGGTGGGGGCAATCTGGGCATTATTGACCAACTTGGGAAGCATGTGAGAAAGTCGTGGAGTGGGACAGGAAGGCGGCCAAATGATGCACAACTTGCTCTCCGGCATCCTCTAACTTGAGACCCAGAGGAAAGACGATTTTGCCTGACCATATTGTTGACCCTGAGCAGAAGACCTCCCCCAAGAATCAAACCCAGATCTTTCTGCATGACAATGCATAGCAGCACCATTGAGTCGGCCACTTCTCTCACTTTTAAAGTGATGTCCACTAATAATACATATAATCTTATCACTTACCTGTCCCAATAAAGAGAACATCATACTGCCCATCAATGGCCTCCACGCGGTCAATCACTATCTTGGCAAATTTATAATCCACCCCCACGCGAACAAGAAGCGGCTGCTGGTTGACGGGATACACAGCATTGTACATGAGCGGGTGGATGCGGCTGAAGAACATGACATCGTCAGGGTAATCACGGGTGGATTGATAATTTCCATCGGTAGCACTGGGACACTGCAAGTCATGATTATTTATCATTTATTAGGTACCTCAACATAAGTTTACAAAGAAACGTAATAGCAATATTAGGAAGTAATAGAGAATGCCAATCATCATACAAGACTGAGAAAACAAAAGAAAGTTGGAGAAGAGGATAGGAAAGAGAGAATAAAGATAGAGTTTAAAGCAGATCAGACACTTTTGGCAAGTAAGGTAATCACACTGTGTTGTCAAATGCAAGAGCGGAGTTAACACATTAAACAAGCCACGCTTCTTAAGCCGCTACTCTAAATATTATGCTATTAGACACTTTGGTTCTGAAATGCTAACCTGGGGACGTCTATATAGATGTTTCATACACCTGCATATCGGGCATGTGCACGCTTCCAAAATCATGTCTGAACTTGCACGTGCCTGCTTTTATTCCAGACATCCCAGATTGCACTTGAACACCGCATTGTGAAATGTGCCTCTAAGTGTCCAAACTGATCTTCTACTTGATCAAGACTTTTGTAAAATTAGCCCTATAGGTTCTGCTTTCCTAAACTCTTTCTACATGGACACAGAATGGGAGAATAGACTTATAAACCAGTCCCAAAGTTTGAAAGGCAACAAGTAGAGATTTGCATAAAATACCCTAAATCTCCACCTTAGCCCTGAATGTAGACTGAGTGATTTTTAGGGCAACATTCCCTAAAGCAGAAGTTAGATGGATCTAAATAAGCACAATGGAAAATCTTACCATTCCAGGCCGAGGGATGGGGATACGTCCTATGTAGGGCAGCCATTTATAGTCCGGCCCCTCCTTATGCGCATATGAGCCTCTGAAAACAGCCGCTATATCTTCTACCTTGTAAACACAAACTGCTGAACCATTCAGGATGTTACTAAGAGAATGAAAGAAGCACAGTGAAAGCCTGGGACACTGTCTGCAGAAAGGGTGACCAGACATGGGTATTTTATTCTAATACTGAAACAAGCCTAAGGGCAGTCTGACATCCAGGTAATGCCATGAGTATGATGCATGAGGATCCCGCAATATGAAGCAGGAGTGAGGCTGGCACAATGGAGGACATAACCAGTTTCCTTTTAACCCCCAACTAGCAGATGGAACTAAATCACCTAGAGGATGGAAGAAGAGGGGCACATGGGGTGGAACCACTTACATGTGGCAAAGTGTATAGCCACAGCCATAACCTGTAAAAAAAGCCAAATGGCTTGCAAGAGGTCCTAGAACGTCAATTAGCGGCATTAATGGATATATCAGAGTGATACTTTCTACTAATATATCCAAACTGGGTGGCCAAGCCAATGTAAAATATCTGATTTGCTATCTACTGTCTAGACACTTTTAGGCCACTATTCAAAATATCTAATTTAAGGAAGAGGACCCTTGATCTAGCAAACTGTAAATTTTCCCTAAGTATCTCAGTTTAGAAGCCAAAAATATAGCCTGACTGGGAGAACAAAGTTAGGGGCACCTATTTCCAGTATTAAGCACATATGACAACTAAACTTGAGAATGTGAAGAGAAGGCCTAAAGTTTAGCAGAAAATATTTGCTTGTTATTTAAGGGCCTACATTTTTTTTAATATCAACTTCACTGCACCCTTTATCAACTTAAATCCCTCCCTCATACACTCAATCTTTGCAAAGTGAACTCAAATGCAAAACTCAATATATGTTCTGTCTGTCAACGATGTCATCAGACACTGAGGTGACAGCGTAGTTACTCACCCGTAACAGGTATACTCCAGGGACAGCAGGAATCAGTCCTCACTTATGGGTGACGTCAGCGCTGACGGAGCCCCATGCGGAGCAAATCCCCAGCTTTCAAAGAAAGCCTTTGGGACTTGCTACCACACATATGCAGTCCCCTTCCCGCCCAAGGGTGCCATCTTGCTCAGTCAGATGACCTAGCTAAAAGACGGCAAAAAAGAAAATGAAATAAGAGCTGCAACTCCAAGGGGAGGAGGGAGGGTAGTGATGACTGATTCCTCCTGTCCCTGGAGAACACCTGTTATAGGTGAGTAACTACGCTTTCTCCAGGAACAAGCAGGAAGTCAGTCCTCACTTATGGGACTCCCCAGCTACAGGCTACCTGGAACCCATTGCCAAAAAAAGGCTCCCTTAGGAGAGCCGCAAGCAGCCGCAAGGACAACCCTAACAAGGGAGTGACACTCCGGTAACATGAACACAGAGAGGGTCGGAGGGCAGGAGTTGCTTAGACCTCAAATACATTCTGGAGTACCGCCTGGCCAAAGGCACTGTCCCGTCGGGACTGCCTATCCAGGCAGTATTGAGCTGCAAAGGTCTGCCCCGAAGACCAGGTGGCGGCCTGGCAGATGTCCGCTAATGGAACAGAGCAGAGGTGAGCTACTGAAGCCGCCATGGCCCTGACCCTATGAGCTGTAACCTGGCCCTTCAACAGGAGACCCACTGCCTCATAAGCCTGGCCAGTGTAGTCCACCTCCCAGGTGGACAGCGTATGCTTCATCATAGCCGCCACCAGCTTACTGGTGTCTTAGGAAACAAACAGCAAAGAAGCTTTCCTGTGACCTTACGTACGCTGAATGTAAAAGGACAAGGCCCTCTTACAATCCAGGTTATGGAGGACCGCCTCCACCCGGCTGGCATGCGGTCTTGGAAAGAAAGTGGGAAGCACCACCTCTTGATTGAGGTGAAACGGAGAAACCACCTTCAGAAAGAACTTGGGATGCATCCGGAGCAACACCCTATTCTGGTAAAACCTGGTATAAGGCCTCTTGGCTACAAGAGCCTGAAGCTCACTGACCCTGCGGGCAGAGGTGAGCGCCACCAAGAACACCACTTTCCAAGAGAGATAACCAAGATGGCATGTGGCCATTGGCTCAAAGGGCAGCCGGGTGAGCTGTCCCAAGACAACATTAAGATCCCACTCGGCTGCCAGTGGAAGCACTGGGGGCTTTAAGAGAAGCAAGTCTTTCAAAATCCTGGATACCACTGGGTGAGCAGAGAGAGGCCTCCCATCTATGAGAAAGTGGTTTGCCACCAGGGCACTGAGATGCACTCTGACATAGTTAGACTTAAGGCCCTGCTCAGAGAGATGGAGCAGGTATTGCAGAACCGCAACAACTGGGCAGGAGAAGAGATCCACCCTCCGCCCAGCACACCAAATAGCGAATCTGCGCCACTTGAAGGTGCACGTCCGTCTAGTATTCGGTTTATGAGAAGCCAGTAAGACCTCCTCCACTTCCTCTGGGAGGAGAAGTGGGACAAGAGTCATCCTCTCAGCAGCCACGCTGTCAGCAACAGAGAGCAAAGGTTGGGATGTAGGAGAGAGCCCCCCTCCTGGGACAGGAGACGTAGGGACGAGCCCAAGGGAATGGGGGCCTCCACCGCCAGCTGCAGGAGAAGCGGGAACCACGGTTGCCTGGACCAACGCGGCGCTATGAGGATGACCAGGGCTCTGTCGTGAAGAATCTTGAACAGAGTCCGGGTGACCAGAGGGGTCAGCAGAAATGCGTACAGAAGCCCCGCCGACCATGAGACTAGAAAGGCATCGGCGGCCACTCTGGCCTGGTGCGGTTGCCTTGAGCAAAACTGGGATAACTGGTGGTTGTCTGGACTGACAAACAAGTCCAACACTGGCCTCCCCCAGGTCTGAAAGAGTTGGTGGGCCACCTCCTGATTGAGTTGCCACTCGTACGGTCAGAGGATCCTGCTGAGCCTATCAGCCGGGTAGTTGTCCTGGGCGGGCAGGTACACCACTTTCAGAAGAATCCCTTGTTGAATTGCAAAGGAGCACAAGTGTAGTGCTTCTTGACATAGGATGCGGGGCCCCGTGCCCCCTTATTTGCTCCCATAGAACATGGCTACCTGGTTGTCCATTTGGAATAGGACAGCTCTGAGGCTCAGGTAGGGTTTGAAGACTGCGAGACCAAGGCGAATGGCGCACAGCTCCAGCAAGTTGAAATGCTGTGTACTCTCCTCCCGGGACCACACTCCCTGAGTACAGTACCCCTGACAATGAGCTCCCCAACCCAGTAAGGAGGCGTCTGTGGTGAGTGTCCTTGAGTGGGGAGGGGTCTGAAAAGGCATGCCCGCTCCCAGATGATAGGCGGAGAGCCACCATGACAGGGACTGCACCAGGGCTCCGGTGATCTTGATCCTGTCCTTGAAGTGTCCCGAGGCTTGGGACCACTGGTCTCTGAGGCACCACTATGCAGTTCGATGTGGAGGAGGGCATTTAGGGTTACATGAACTGTGGAGGCCATCTGGCCCAGAAGACACAGCAATTGTCTTGCTGACACTGAAAGACTGTGACTTATCTGGCCTGCCAGGGCCATGAGTCATTCTGCCCTGTCCGTGGGCAAAAAGGCCCTCGACTGGATGGTGTCGAACCTTGCCCCAATGAATTCGAGCTCCTGGGCCAGTTCCAGATGAGACTTGGGGTAGCTGATTACAAACCCCAAGTGCTGCAGGATCTGGATGGTACGAGCCGTGGCCTGTTGCACTTCGTTGACTGAAGTGCCCCTGATGAGCCAATCATCCAGATAGGGAAAGACGAAAACTCCCTGAAGTCTGATGAAGGCAGCGACCACTGCCAGGCACTTTGTGAATGCCCTGGGGGCCAAGGCAAGGCCAAAGGGCAGTATTCTGTACTGGTAGTGGTTTCCTTCCACCACAAAGTGTGGAGGTATTACCTGTGGTTTTGGTGGATCATAATATGTGTGTAGGCATCCTTCAGATCTAAGGAGCATAGCCAGTCTCCCTGGTGGAGATAAGGCAGCAATATTCCAAGGGAGAGCATTTTTGAACTTCTCCTGTACCAGGAATTTGTTGAGATTGCGCAGGTCTAGGATGGGTCTGAGGCCTCCTGTTCTCTTTGGTACCAGAAAATACGTGGAGTAGAAACCCCTGCCCTGAAGGTGGTGGGGCACCGGTTCCACCACCTGATCTTCGAGAAGACCTGCCAACTCCTTCAAAAGGAGGTCCTGGTGAAGGGGAGACCTGAAAGGTTCTCCTGGAAAGTAATGTGGAGGCACCTGGGTTAGACATAGAAGGTAGCCCTCCCTGACTACCTGTAATGCCCAAGAGTCGGTGGTGATGGATGTCCACCTGTGGGCAAACAAGGCGAGTCAGCCTCCTGTAGGCTGCCTGGTTCCGGCTGGAAGAAGGGCCATGCTGTAGGAGTCAAAAACCGGGGCCAGGCTGGGCAGGAGCCAGGGCCTGGGGTTTGGGGGCCTTCTGCTTACGCGGGCCATGCCCCTGTCCCTTGCCCTGCTGCCCCTGTTGGGGAGCCGGGGAGGCCTGATAAGGGTGGTAATTTCGGTAAGCAGCTCCTTTCCTTGGGTAAAAGGACTTTTTACCAAAGCCCTTCTTACGAGAAGGAGCAGAGGTCTTCTTGGAGGGCCGTGTCCTCATCATGTACTCGGTCTCCAGCTTTGCAGCCTTGTCAGTCATGGGTTTGCCAAAGACATTTTCCCCTTGGCATGGCATATCGACCAACTTGTCCTGAACCCATTGCTCGAGGTCGGACGACTGCAGCCAGGCTTGGCGGCGTGCACCAATGCCCACCACAGCTACTCGAGCTGCCAACCCGAAACCGTCAGGCCACCCGAGACATAAATTTGGAGCATTCATGGATGGCTTTGGACAGGCTCTTGAAGCGCTGCAAAGATTCCTCGGAGAGACCAGCTGAGAATCCAGTGATCTCCTTCGCCAAGTCCCTCAGGTACATGCCCATGTACAGCTGGTATGCCTGGATTCAACAGTTCAGCATTGCACCCTGGAAACATTTTCTGCTGAGGGCATCCAAGTTCCGGGCCTCCCTGCCGGGAGGCACCGAGGAGTGCGTCTTCTGACTCATCAGCCGACGCATGGCCGATTCCACAAATATGGAGTTGTGCAGCAGCTGCGATTTCTGGAATCTAGGGCTTCGACGGACCCGATACATCGAGTCAAGTCATTTGCTGATCACCAGCGTCGATGCCGGTGCCTCCCACATACGGAGCATCAGTCGTTCCAGAATCGGAGGAACAGGTACCGTGAGGGTCTCCTGAGGAGGAGCCTCATACTGGAGGATCTCGAGTTCGTCGGCTCGAGGATCCTCCTCGGACTCCATGGGGAAAGCCAAAGCCTTGGATATATCCCGCACGAAGTCCAGGAACCGCATATCCTCCAGTGGGGACCTTCTCCGAGGTTCGGATACCGGGGAATCAGATGGGACGTCCCTATGCCAGCGGGTGTCTGGGGACTCCTCATCCTCCATCTCCCAAGCCGAGGCCTCCGAGGAGGACTCAAGGGGCTCCGCAGACTTCAAGGACCTTGGCACTTCCGCCCTGACGCCAGCAGGCTCGGCAGCGATGAACTCAGTCCCGAACGGGAGGCCGAGGGTGACCTCTGCCGAGGTTCGACTCTAGCCCGAAAGGCCTCGAGGATCGGCTCAGCCTCTGGGGTCGACTTGGATATCGAGGGTTCGGTGGTCGAGGCAGAGGTACCGGACATGCCGGACATCAGCGCCCGCTGCTCTGCGATGAAGGCAGTGAAACTGCGCTCTAAAGCCGCCATCTTGAACATGAGTCCGGGAGGCTCCGCAGCCTCCGGCTCGGGTGCCAACTCGATCGGCCCGACACTGGCTTCCCCGGAGGGGAGTCTTCAACAAGGACGGTCTGTACTTGCCTAGACGGGTCCAGGTCTCGTCGAGGAACCTTAGCAGGGAACAAAAAGAGCATGAAAGCGCCTCAGGGACAAAAAGTTAAAGAAGTGGGAAAAAAAGAACCCGGCTCGATACCGAAGTACCGACACCGGAGGCGGGAAGGGTACCAGTGTCAACCGGTGAAGGAAAACAGAGAAAATAATCACTTTTTCCCGGACACGGAGGAACTACGTCCGAAGGACTCCGCGGAAAAAGGAGACTGAGCAAGATGGTACCCTTGGGCGGGAAGGGGATCGCATATGCGTGGTAGCAATTCCCAAAGGCTTTCTTTGAAAGCTGGGGATTTGCTCCGCATGGGGCTCCGTCGGCGCCGACATCATCCATAAGTGAGGACTGACTTCCTGCTTGTTCCTGGAGAAATCATGATTCAAAGATTCTCTACCAGAGGCAGATTGAGCACATCCTAAGCTCTAACTTCCATGTCTTGAAGGACAGACTAGATAGGCCATGTGGTCTTTTTCTGTCGTCATATTTCTGTTTTTATGTTTCTATGTCTTCCAGGCAATATTTTTAGAAGTAACCTAGTAGGTGCATTTGCGCTCCATGCCTTTGTTTAGTTAAATCAAGACGGTTAAGGGACCCTTTTACTAAAGCATTTTAGTTCCTGGCAACTAGCAGTTGGGAACAATAACATGCAATAGAGTTTGCCACTGCACAGTGAAATCTGACCATCACCTTTTAAGCTTTAATCTTCATCACCCGCTGCCTCAGCCTCATCCTTTCTCCTCCAACCTATTTAGAAATCTTCATGCTATTGATCCCTTAGCTCTCTCTTCCACCATTTCTTCATCTCTTTCTTCCACTATGTCATCTAAGTCTGTTGACGAGGCAGTAACTTCCTATAATGTCGCACTCTCCTCGGCTCTGGATGCTCTCGCTCTGCCCATCCTACGTCCTGTGAGACGTTCTGCGCCCCAGCCCTGGCTTTCCTCCACTACCCGCTATCTACGTTCCTGTGCCCATTCTGCTGAGTGTGCTTGGCTCAAATCCCGCTCCACTGCACACTTTCTACACTTCAAATTCATGCTCGTCTCTTTCCAGTCAGCCATAGCTCTTGCCAAACAAGACTACTATGTCCATCTGACTAACTCTCTTGCCTCTGATCCTCACCGTCTCTTTACTACTCTCAGCTCTCTCCTCAAAGTGTCTCCGCCTCTGATCCCTCCCTCCCATTCTGCCTAAACCCTGGCTGACTATTTCCATGACAAAATCCACAAGATCACTCTCCAATTCCCCACAAAATCAGCTACTTCCCATCCTCCCCCTCTCCACTACCAACTCTCCTCCCCTACCTCTGCTACCCTCTCTTCCTTTCCTGTGATCTCTGAAGAGGAACCTGCACACCTTCTTTCTTCCTCCAAACTCACCACCTGCTCCTCTGATCCTATCCCCTCCCGTCTCCTAAGCCCCATCTCCTCCACCCTTGTCTCTTCCATCTCTCACATTCTCAACCAATCCCTCTCCTCTGCAACAGTCCCTGCAGACTTCAAGCATGCTGTGGTCACACCTCTCCTCAAGAAACCCTCACTTGATCCCACCTGTCCTTTTAATTATCGACCCATCTCTCTCCTTCCCTTCATTTCTAAACTACTTGAACATGTGGTTCACTGCTGCTGCCTCAACTTCCTCTCCTCTCCTCTCATGCCCTCCTGGATCCCTTACAGTCTGGCTTTCATCTTCTACACTCTACTGAAACGGCTCTTGCCAAAGTCTCCAGTGACTTGTTCCTGGCAAAATCCAAGGGTCTTCACTCTGTCCTCATCCTTCTTGACCTCTCTGCTGCTTTTGACACTGTTGACTACAACCTTCTCCTTGATACCCTGTCCTCGCTTGGTTTTAGTGGCTCTGTACTATCCTGGTTCTCCTCCCATCGCTCTTTTAGTGTGTGTTCTGGTGGCTCCTCCTTCTCTGCTACCCCGTTCCCAGTTGGTGTACCCCAAGGATCTGTCTTGGGTCTGCTCCTTTTCTCTCTCTATACCCAGTCCCTTGGTGCGCTTATCTTTTCCCATGGCTTTCAGTACCATTTGTATGCTAATAACTCCCAGATCTACCTCTCTACGCCTGAAATCTCTCCGGCAATCCAGACCCAGATCTCTGCCTTCCTTTCTGACATTGCTGCCTGGATGTCTCACCGCCGCTTGAAATTGAACATGGCCAAGACTGAACTTCTTATCTTTTCCCCTAAAACCTCCCCTCCTCTTCCTCCTTTCTCAGTCTCTGTGGATAACTCTGTACTCCTTCCTGTTTCCTCGGCCTGCAATCTGGGGGTTGTCTTTGACTCCTCTCTCTCTTTCTCCACACATATCCATGTTGTAGCTAAGACCTGCCGTTTCTTTCTCTATAACATTAGCAAAATCCACCCTTTCCTCTCTGAACACACTACTAAAACGCTTATCCACTCCTTAATCACTTCCCGTCTTGACTACTGTAACCTACTCCTTGCTGATCTCCCTTTGAATCATCTCTCTCCCCTTCAATCTGATCAACACTCTGCTGCGCGACTAATCTTCCGCCAGCCTCATCATGTCCATATTACTCTTCTTCTCAAGTCACTTCATTGGCTCCCTATCTGTTTCCGCATCCAGTTCAAATTTCTCCTGCTGACCTATAAATGCATTCACTCTGCGGCTCCTCACTACCTTTCTTCTCTTATCTCTCCTTATAACCCCCCTCGGGACCTCAGCTCGTCTAGCAAACTACTTCTATCTGTGCCCTTCTCTTCTGCTGCTAACGCCAGACTTCACTCCTTTCACCTTGCTGCACCTTATGCCTGGAACAAAAACTACCTGCGTCTGTCCGCCAGGCACCCTCTCTAGCTCTCTTGAAATCCAAATTGAAAACTCACCTCTTCGCTGCTGCTTTTGGATCTTGACTCACCTGACCTCCTTTTCTTTCCTCTAGTTTTATCCCTGCTTACATCTTCTGTGTTTTGTCTTGACTAGATTGTAAGCTCTGATGAGCAGGGACTGTCTCTTACATATCTGTACAGCGCTGCGTACGACTGGTAGCGCTATACAAATGCTCAGTAGTAGTAGTAGTAGTAATTGGCGAGCAAGGGATGGGTCAGGGAAGCATGGGATGGGTCAGGGAATGAGGGGAGCATGGGCATAGAAAGTGTATTAGAGCGAGAACCCAGGCTATTGCCGTGTACTCAGCAGCAAAGTGTCACCTAACATGGGTTCACATAAGAACTACTCTATAGGCGTCGCTAAGTGAACCAGCATGTTAAACGAACCCATCCCTCATTAGCTGCCAGGAACATGCTGGTCACGCCTCCAGCAGCTAACGTGGAGGCTTTGCAATGAAAACACGTGAGATCAGTGCGTTAATGGCAAATCCTTAACAGGCTTTAATAAAAGGGGCCCTTAATCTGGAAGTCAGAGTAGCTGCACATGAACAGCTGGAAGGTCTCAAGCTCACAACTTGACAACTCACCGGATGGGCATTTCACAAGTGCTGTACAGGTGCATGGTACTCACCTTCCACGCATAACAAAGGGGTAAGCATGGAGGGGCAACACCCCTGCAAATGTTGCAGGTACTAACGCTTAAGTAGTCCCCTCTCTCCCCCACCAATTTGATTTCCTTACCCTTTGGCCACCAAATAAGCAGGTAACCTACACCTATGCTGCCAACTTCAAGAGAAAGAAAAACATAATGGAGGTAATATTCAAGCATGAAGGGAGCGTGCTTTTTTTAAACGCCGGCCACACAGTTAATTAGAATCTGAATATTCAGCAGTCGTATCCAGATAGGACTGCCACTGGATATCCAGATACAGTGGTCAGTACTGTCAATATCCAGAGAGCAGCGATATTCAGCATATTTATTTTTTTATTTTTTTATTTACATTCTCTTACATACCGCACTATTCTGCATCAGTGCGGTTTACATTGAACAAACTGAGATTACATTGAACAGGGCATTATAACTTGGAGAACTATTTTACAGGGAACATGGGCTATGGAGGGTTAAGTGGCTTGCCCAAGACCACAAGGAGCACCTGTGGGACTAGAAACCCCAGTCCTTCCGGCCCAAGGTTGCTGTCCTCTAGTGGGATTTTAACCCCCGACCTTCCGGCCTGAAGTACCTTGCCCCAACCACTAGGCCACTCCTCCACTCCTTTAGGATTATGTGGATTGTTATCTGGATAGTGACATTTAAAATCTCTGCTCTCTGGATAAATGCCAGCTCCGCCCCACCTCTGCCCCTGGATCACTTCGCCACTGTCCAATAGTGACTCTGAATATTAGGCTCAGTGGGACTTATCCGGTTAGCAAGTCCTTTTTAATATCGGCTCCACTGAGATTAATATTCATCTATTTGGTTGTATCTAGTTGTTACCAATTAAGTAGTCCAGGTATTGGATGTCCTGGCCTCCCAGGAAGCATTTCTTAGGGTTAGCCATCAACCCGGCTTTTCACAGGCTGGTCAACACAGCTTGTACTTGGGTTGGATGGGTGGCCCAGTCTTTGCTGTAGATGACAATGTCGTCAAAATATGCAGAGATCCTCCCGACTCACAAGTAGTGGAGCTGAAAGTATTGAAAAAAAAGATGGGAATCCCCGCTCCTGACCAGCTGCTCCATGTTCATAAAGGAACCAGTCTCCAGCATATCCTTAAATCGATGAAGGCCGTTCGCATTCCAACTAAGCTCCAAAGGTCTTACCAACTAAACAGGCAAAAATCATTAATTTTAATGTCAGGAAACAACATCCCTCTGAGCCCCCCTTGTCTCTGCACCTGAGCCAACACCTCCATCATGGGAGTTAAGAAGATATGGCCCCTCTACGACACTACCTCCCTTACCCTCCAATTCAAACACTGACTGAGGTTAGACACAACTGGCTCTCCATCAAAACCCATTGGATGGGTGAACACAGTGGTTTCATAGCCCATGAATGACAATGGCCTTATAGTATAACAATAGCTTATCCCAATCCCCCTGTCTCCACAGAGCGGACTAATCACTGCCAACCTATCCTAGCTCTGGGGTATTTCCACACAAACTGACTGAAACACTTTTTCAGTTTTGCAAAAAACTCAAATGGCAGTTTAATGGGCAATTGTGAGAACATATATAGGAGTTTGGGAAGGACCACCATTTTTAATGCAGCCGCCTGACCAAGCCAGCCCACTGTTAGCTCGCCCCAATGTGCCAGGTCCTCTCGAATATTAGTGAACAAAAGGGTATAGTTTAAGGAAAAGAGATCTTCTATCTCGGAGGAGATCTTCACCCCTAGGTATTTCACTGGGCCAGCAGTCGCCTAATCACACAGTCTTTTGGCAGGGTGACCGCATATCTCCCAAGAGCTAAAATTTCCAATTTATCGAGATTAACTATAGCAAGTTCCCCAAGTTCCCTATAAAACAATAATAACATCATTCAAGGCCTTATATGACCTGGCCCCTTCCATGATATGCAACCTAATACACAAAGAACCATCTAAGTCTACACACAGAAAAGGGCAATTAAACAGACTGAAAATCCCGAAAGATTTTACAAAAGCACATAAATCAACAAACAATAGAGCCTTTTCCCATATTGCCCCTACAATCTGGAACTCCCTCCCAGAGGAGATACGAAAGCTAACAGAGATAATGGAACTCCGCAAGAAATTAAAAACCTATCTGTTTACCAAACATTATAATACAGATAATTCATTATCTACTTTAGACAAAGGTTAAAGAGCTAATCGGATTGCTCCATGCTCCATGCTAAAGCCCTTTAACCCACACAGATAGCACTCACCCTTGATATATTCATACATAAACTTGTACATAGTTTGCACACGGTTTGGTATTATATTGCACTGTTTATTCTACATTTAATATGATGTTCCTTGTAAATAAGTTCTGTTATATCTCAATGTTCCATGTAAAACAAACTTGCTTTGTTAATTGTTGTTAACTGTAAACCGCAACTGAACTTTGGAAGATGCGGTATAGAAATATGAATAAAATAAATAAATAAATAAATAAGTTCATACTCCAGAACCAATAAGGACTTCTCCAGGTCCTCTAAGAAAATCAATGTGTCGTCTGCATATAAGGATATATGGTGAGGAACTGAGTTAATAATAATAGGTATAATATCCAGGTCAGAACGCAAAAGACAAGCAAAAGGTTTGATTGCCAAAGCAAATAATAGGGGGGAGAGGGGGGAGAGGGGGGAGAGGGGGTAACCCTGTCACGTCTCCCAGTAAAGCCTGAAGCTATCAGAATGAAGTCCATTCACCGTTACATGTGCCCTGGGGACTGCATTTAAGGCTTGCACCCATCCCACATATCAATCACCCAAACTGAATCAAGGCATGACCATGAAAAGGTACACCCACTCAAAGGCTTTTTCGGTGTCCAAAAATACACAACAGGCTGCCTTCGGCACCCACGCTAAATGAAGAATAACATTAAGAAGCCAACGTATGTTGTCAGTAATTTGCCACCCCCTAATGAAGCCCGTTTGGTCTGGGTGCACCAGTTCAGAAATAACACTGTCAAGCCAGTTGGCCAAGACCTGAATGAAGATTCTGACATCACTATTCAGCAAGGAAATTCGGTGATAGTTACCACATTCTTCTGGTGATTGCTGCCCTTTGGGAATAAATCAGATCTTGGCCTCATACATGGTGGAGGGCAGACATCCCAAGCCCAATGCAGCATTGAAGACGCGCTGCAGTAAGGGAGCTAACGAGGCATTCATAGCCTTATACCATTCCATAGGGAAGACATCCATACCCATTGTTTTCCCAGAGGCGGGCAATTTTATGGCCATAGCGATCTCATAGGCCGTAATGTCCTGGTTCAGTGAATCACACTGTTGGTCAACAGCACTGGAAGTCCTGCCCGATCCAACAAGACAGTGATATCAGAAGGGGTAACCAAGAGCTCATAAGAATATATTTTTGAATAAAAGGCCTGAAATGCCTGAGAGAACCCATGGCTATCCCTCTGAAGTACTCTGTTGGAATCAAATACTGCACTGACAAACTGAGTGCTTTGTTTCTTGCACAATTACCAGGCCAACAACCAGCCCACCTTCCCCCCCGCGCTCTATAAAATTCTGCTTGGACAGCCACAGGAGGAATTCCAGTTGCTCCATCTCGAGTGAGTCAAGCTGCTGCCGGACCTCTAAAATTCGCTGGTAAATCTTCATGCCTCAGGGCAGCTGAAAATGCTGACGTCTATCACTTTACCTAGAGACACAGATTCCCCTTATAAAATGGGGAATTGGTATCTACATTGTAGGCCCACCCAAACCACTCCCTGACTTCACCACATCTCTAAGAAACCTAAATGTGATAAGCATGCCCACGTTTAAACAGACCCTGGTCCAAAATGGCATTTACAGGTGTATGGCTGCTCTTTGCATGTGAGATGCCTCTAAAATATACCTGTAGGTAGCACCAGTGAATATCTGTTTATAACTTCAAATATCTAAGTCAGAGGTTCAAAGTCACACCTAATATTTGTGCACTCTGCCTAGATGTATCATTTATCAGGTCAATATTTAAACGCTGAAGTCAGTGCTTTCTTTAAAACATCTACTACTATATATATAAGGCATATGCAGCGCTATACAGAGACATGTAAGAGACAGTCCCTGCTCATAAGAGATTACAGTCTAGTCAAGACCACTAGTACTACTGCTGCTACTATTAATCAATTATATAGCACTGCAAGGCATACACAACAGTCAAGACAGACAACACAACGACTGGGGACTAGAATATATCTAGGAGAACGGTAAGGAAACCCACAGGAGACCCGGGGGATCAGGGTGCAAAAGCAGCTTAATTCTATACTAGAGCACCATAGCTAGACGTCTACTTGTCTTTAGAAAATATTAGCGCATGTGCTAGAGATGGTGCCTTGAGCTGAATGTCAGCAGGATCACTTAAACCTGTTGCACATATGCATGTGGATGAAACTATTCTATGTGCACATGTGAAACTCCATCCACGTTCCGCCCAGACCAAACCCCTGACAACAACTATCAACAAATTATGCACCTTCATGCCAAAGTCCATATCTTTACAGCAGTCGGTACTTTATAAGAGGTCATTTATGCGCACCTGCAGTCACATGCACGCAGGAATGACTTTATAAGATGTATTTTGTTTATTAACATTTCTTATATACCGCCTTTCAGTGGTATTACTTTTATAGTGTGGTCAGTACCAGAGATGATCCGATACAGATGGAGAGTTATCCAGATAGAGGACTGACAATCGCCAGAGCTGCCCCAGCACTATACAGATAGAAGGATTCTCAGCAGCACTATCCATGTGGAGGCACATTCTGAATTTGCTATCTAGCCCCTGTGCGGCAAACCAGAGCAGGATGCCCAGAGTTAGACCTGATTCTGATCCCGTGGGGGCTAGACATGCCCGCAGGATCAGAATCGAGTCTACAGCCCAAACGTGCAGGCTGGGCCCCAATTCTGGTTGGCCTGCACGCATAACAGATCCCTGCCTACCTCAGTCAGGCTCCTCAATCAGCCATTCGGGAGCCGCAAATGCCGGCCGCTGCTGATCCTCGATCCAGCCTCCCATGTCCAGGGTCTGGCTGCGTGGAACTTACTGCACCTCTTTGAATCGGCCTGGCGGCATGATCCCTTGACATCCAAGGGCACTTATTCCACCTCTGCAGTGGGATAAGTCTCCGGTCCATGTGCACAGCCCCAGACGTACAGGGCCGACTTCAGAATTGGCCTTGTACATCCAGGGTCCTGGCCTGGCCCGGCCATGCCCTGCCCTCACTCTGTCTCAGAAACGTCCCCTCCCAACCCTATCTAAACCTCCCCTTACGAATGAGCTGTTCGAACAGGGCGGCATTAGCTGGGGGCAGCAGGGGAGTGAATAGCAGGGTTGGACGTCATTCCCTGCTATTCATGCCACTGAATGACCCCCACAATGTTGCTGAAAATCCACAGATAATGCAACCTAAGGGATTAGCCAGGTAACAGCAGCCAGCAGCTGGATTATTCCCTTAGAATATCAACTCCTATATGTTTAGCTGCTGAACAGTGTGGCTTAGACATGTAAGGTCTAGATCCAGCCAGGATGAGTGGTGCCCTAGGTGCGCCCTCCATCCTGTTGCCCTCCACCCACTCGGCGCCACCCCTCTCCGGGGTCTGCAGTGGCAGGAATGGCTTTGAAACTGTGGCCGGAGATCTACATCAGAGGGGAGCAGAAGCAGCAGCTCGTACAAGCCAGAAACTGCAATGCAGCACCGGTGAGTTGAGGTAAGCGCTGCTTCACAGTTTCAAATGCAATCTTGCTGCTGGAGACCCTGAAGAGGGGTGCAGTGGGAGCAATGCCCCCCCCCCCCCCCCAAGGACACTAGCACTCTTTAGGTTGAAATTTATCCATTCAGCCCCCAGGAATTGTTTTTAAGGTAAAGCAGTTATCTTGCTGGTGTCACTGCCAACTATATAAATGCTTTTGAATATCGATCTGAATGTTTGTATTTAGTTTCTCAGAGCTTCTTAGCAACATAGCTTTTGGATGATGTGCACAAGTGATTCGCCAGTCTGTAGTGGTTGCCTGGGTGACCCTGAGATGGACAGGGAAAGCTGAACTCGAAGGAGAACAGCCGAGGGGCTCACAGGAAATGTATCTACATCTAGTCTGGGCTGCCATGCAAAAGAAGGAAACTTTACCTGGATGTAGTGAAAACTCCATAAATTAAAGGTCTTTTCCCATCTTTCTCATTTAAAATAAAGATGTCTTCTGTAAAAGAAACAGAAAATTAAAGTGCTTGACTGTAAAACATACGCAGGCTCCAGGGTGGGTCCTCTCCCCTGCAAAACGTACATCAGCAAAGAGAACTGTGCATATTTCCCAGGTACGCAGTACGTGAGCATCACACAGAGCGTAACTATAGAAAAAGGAGCCTAAAAGTAACAAAATAAATGACTAGTTTATGCCTGTTTTAGAAAGTGGGTATGTCTCCTTATAAAATAGTTTCCAGAATAAATAAACAAGAGAAGGAACTTTTACCTGGCAGCAGGGCCGGCATTAGGGGCCCACGTCGGCCTCAAGCTGAAGGCGGCATAGCCGGGAGGCAGACTTTGGGAACCCCTAACCAGGTCCTGCCCTGGGACCCTGCATGTCTAGTACCACCCCTGTCTGGCAGGGAAGAGGGAGTGTCGAGAAGTGAGTGCAAGTCTAGGGAGAAAAGTGTGAAGTGGGATAGAGAAACATGAAAATGACAGAAAAATTGGAAAACTGCTCCAATGAGGTTAGCTTTGATGAATGTTAATGTTATGTTTACTGTAGGATCAAAAGGAATATATTTTGTGTATTGATGGCATATGTTTAGCATGGGGAAGGGTGCAGTATCATGACAATGTGATTAATACAAATCAAAAACGTTTCCAGAGCTATCCCCCAATAGCACACCAATGCCCTTGCACAGTCACACCTGCTCCAAAGAAGGTGCAACTAAGTAGACATGATGGCAGAAGAAGACCACATGGTCTATCTAGTCTGTCCTTCCATATCAACCACTACAACAGTCCCCTTTTTCCCTTTAGAGATAGCGTAGTTACTCACCTGTAACAGGTGTTCTCCAGGAGCAGCAGGAATCAGTCCTCACATATGGGTGACGTCGGCGCCGACAGAGCCCTCGCGGAGCAATTTTCCCCAGCTTTCAAAGAAAGCCTTTGGGAATTGCAGCGCGCATGCGCGGTCGCCTTCCCGCCCAAGGGTGCCATCTTAGCCAGTCAGATGACATAGCTAAAAAAGACAGCAGAAAAATTTGCAAAAAAACTTAAGCAGATGATTGCAACTCCAAGGGGAGGAGGGAGGGTTGTGAGGACTGATTCCTGCTGCTCCTGGAGAACACCTGTTACAGGTGAGTAACTATGCTTTCTCCAGGACCAAGCAGGAAGTCAGTCCTCACATATGGGACTCCCAAGCTTAAGGCTACCGGAGACCCTAAGCACAAAAATGAGCTCCCTCTAGCTCAGCAGCACAGAAGGAAGGAATCTTCGCTGAATTATTACCCACCGGTAGCCCACATCCGGGATGGAGGGTAGGAGTTGCTCAAACCTCAAAGAGATTACGGAGGACTGCCTGTCCGAAAGCACTGTCCCTGCGGGACTCCCTCTCGAGACAGTAATGGACCGCAAAAGTCTGGCTCGAAGACCAAGTAGCGGCCCGGCAGATGTCTGCCAGCGGAACAGAGCGGAGGTAAGCCACTGACGTAGCCTTTGCCCGAACACAATGAGCCGTGACTCGACCATCCAAGGAGAGTCCGGCTGCCCCATAAGCCCAAGTGATACAGTCCGCAACCCAGATGGACAGAGTACGCTTGGAGACCGGGAGCCCCAATTTATTGGTGTCAAAAGACACAAAAAGCTGAGCAGCCTTACGGTGCTCCCGCGTACGGTCAAGGTAGAAGTTCAATGCCCTTCTACAGTCCAGGGTATGGAGGACCATTTCAGCTCGGCTGGAGTGTGGTCTGGGAAAGAAGGTCGGAAGTACCACCTCCTGATTGATGTGAAAAGGGGAGACCACTTTTGGAAGAAATTTTGGGTGAGTCCGTAGGACTACCCTATTTTTGTAGAACCGAGTGTAAGGGGGATCAGACACGAGGGCCTGCAATTCACTTACGCGTCTAGCGGAAGTGAGGGCTATCAAGAACAATGTTTTCCAAGAGAGAAAACGGAGAGAACAGGTAGCCATAGGTTCAAAAGGCGGACAGGTGATCCGCTGTAAAACCACATTCAGATCCCAGTCAGGCGCTGGCGGGCGCAGAGGTGGTTTAAGTAGGAGGAGACCTCGGAGAAACCTCGCCACGAGAGGGTCGCTAGAAAGAGGTCTGCCGTCCACCGGTACATGATGTGCTGAAAGAGCACTGAGGTGAACTTTGACGGAGTTGGACTTAAGTCCCAGATTAGAGAGGTAGAGCAAGTACTGCAAGATCACCGACACCGAGCAGGAGAAGGGATCCTGAGACTGCTGGGTACACCAAACGGAAAAGCGACGCCATTTAAGGGCGTAGCATTTGCGGGTAGAAGGTCGCCGAGAAGCTAGGACGACCTCTTCCACCTCTGCCGGCAGGAGAAGGGGAGCAAGGACTACCCTCTCAGCAGCCAGGCCATTAGATTGAGGGATCTGAGGTTGGGGTGTAGCAGAGACCCCTGATCCTGAGTGAGGAGATCCGGTTGAAACCCCAGAGGGAGTGGATCCTCTACCGCTAATTGCAGCAGGAGTGGAAACCACGGCTGTCTGGGCCAGCGAGGGGCCACCAGGATCATGGAAGCTTTGTCTCGGAGAACCTTGAAAAGAGTTCGAGAGACTAGCGGGATGGGAGGAAAAGCATACAGGAGGCTCTCCGACCATGAGAGTAGAAAAGCGTCCGCCGCAACTCGAAGGGGATGTGGCTGACGAGAGCAGAAGCGAGGAAGTTGCCGGTTGTGGGGACTGGCAAAGAGATCCATCGTGGGGAGGCCCCACTTTAGAAAGAGCTTCTGAACTACTAAGGGATCCAGGCGCCACTCGTGCGGCTGGAGGATCCTGCTGAGTTTGTCCACCAGGCAATTTTCTTGGCCTGGGAGATAAACTGCCTTGAGAAGAATGCCGTGGCTGACGGCCCAAGAACAGAGCTTCTGTGCTTCCCGACAGAGAAGGAAGGAGCCTGTGCCCCCTGTTTGTTCACGTAGAACATGGCAACTTGATTGTCCGTCTGGACAAGGACGGACTGGTGAGAGGTCAGGTGGGAGAAAGCCTTGAGAGCCAGGCGGATCGCTCTGAGCTCCAGGAAGTTGATCTGCTGAGCAGACTCCCACGTGGTCCAGAGGCCCTGAGTACGTGCCCCTTGACAATGTGCTCCCCAACCCAGGAGGGACGCATCTGTCGTCAGTACCTGGGCCGGCTGAGGTGACTGAAAAGGCATGCCGAGTACCAGGTTCGGTCGATGACGCCACCACTGGAGAGACGAGGCCAGCGGCTCGGAGACGCGCACTAGGTCTGCTAGGCCGCCTGTGGCTTGTTGCCACTGCTTGCGAAGACACCATTGAGCAGGCCGCATATTCAGGTGGGCATTGGGGGTCACATGGACGGTGGAAGCCATATGGCCGAGCAGTCTCAGGAAGCGCCTGGCGGAGACCAGGGACTGGCTGCGAAAACGGTCGGCTAGGTCCATGAGCCGTTGAGCCCTGTCGAGAGGCAGGAAAGCTCGCGCCTGAGGAGTGTGCAGTCTTGCGCCGATGAACTCGAGATCCTGTGAGGGGAGCAAAGTGGACTTTGCGAAGTTTATGACAAAGCCCAAGTACTGCAGAAGAGTCACCGTGCGGCGTGTGGCGTTGGTGACCTCCGGAGCGGACGCTGCTCTGATGAGCCAGTCGTCGAGGTACGGGAAGACATAGAGGCCGTGAAGCCGGTGATGGGCCGCCACCACCGCGAGACATTTTGTGAAGACTCGCGGTGCGGAGGACAGGCCAAAGGGCAGTACCCTGTACTGGTAATGATTTCCTGCCACCACAAATCGTAGGTATTGGCGGTGGCTTGGGTGGATGAGGATGTGCGTGTAGGCATCCTTTAGATCCAAGGAGCATAGCCAATCTCCCTGCTGGAGGTAGGGCAGAAGGATTCCAAGGGTAAGCATTTTGAACTTCTCCCGCACGAGGAACCTGTTGAGGTTGCGCAAGTCCAAGATGGGTCTGAGGCCTCCTGTCCTTTTTGGTACTAGAAAATACCTGGAATAAAAGCCTTGACCTCTCAGGTGGTGGGGCACCAGTTCCACCGCCTGTTCCTGTAGAAGACCTGCTAACTCCTGAAGGAGTAAGTCTCTGTGCAGAGGGAGTCGTGGAGGTTCTCCCGGGAAATAGGGGGGAGGGACCTGGTGGAAGTGGAGAAGATAGCCTTCTCTTACGACTTGAAGCACCCAGGCATCTGAAGTGATGTTGGACCACCTGTGGGCGAAGTGAACCAGCCGGCCTCCGGTGCTGGGAGGAGCCAGCGGAGGGGGAGAGGCTATGCTTAAAGAGTCAAAAGCCCCCACCCTGCTGAGCAGGGGCTGGTGGTGCAGGCTTGGGGGCTTGCTGCCTACGGGACCCGTTACCCCGTCCCTTGGCCTGTTGGCCCTGTTGGGGAGCTGCGGGGGCCTGATATTGGGGGTAGTGTTTATAGGCAGCCGCCTTTCTCGGGTAAAAGGACTTCTTTCCCGAGCCCTTCTTTTTCTGGGAAGGGGCGGAGGTCTTCCTAGAAAGCCTAGTCCTGGTGAGAGTCTCCGTCTCGATCTGTGCAGCCTTTTCTGCCATAGGTTTGCCAAAGAGGTTTTCACCTCGGCAGGGGACATCGACCAACTTGTCCTGCACCCAGGGCTCAAGGTCAGACGACTGAAGCCAAGCCTGTCGGCGGGCACCGATGCCGGCTGCGGCCACTCGAGCCGATGCTTCAAAGCCATCATAGGCTGCTCGGGATATGAATTTTGAGCATTCCCGAATGCCAGTGGACAAGGCTAGGAACCTCCGCAAGGGTTCCTCGGACAATCCAGCGGAGAATCCGGCTAGCTCTTTAGCCAGGTCTCGAAGATACATGCCCATGTATAGCTGGTAGGTCTGGACATGACACGCAAGCATAGAGCCCTGGAAACACTTCTTACCAAGGCCATCCAGGTTACGGGCCTCCCTGCCAGGAGGCACCGAGGAGTGCATCTTCTGGCTCTTAAGACGATGCATGGCCGATTCCACTACCATGGAATGGTGTGGTAGCTGTGCTTTTTGGAAGCCAGGGCTCTTGCGGACTCGATAGATAGAATCGACCCGCTTGCTCAGGACCGGCGAGGAGGCCGGACTCTCCCACATGCGGAAGAGTAGCCGTTCCAGCATGGGAGGAACCGGTACAGTAAAGTGTTCCCTGGCGGGAGAGTCATACTGGAGGGCATCGAGCTCTTCGGCTCGAGGCTCCTCCTCGGGGTCCGCAGGGAAGGCCAAAGCCTTGGCCATATCCCTGACGAAGTTCGAGAACCGGGCATCCTCCGGAGGGGACTGCTTCCGAGGTTCGGACTCAGGCGAGTCCGAGGGGACACACCGAGTCCGAAAGGAATCAGGTGACTCTTCCTCTTCAGACTCCCAGACCGACTCCGAGGAGGAATCGGTGGGGTCGGCCCGGGCGGGATGCGGTGCCCGCCGCCCCGACGCCGAGGGAGTCGGCGTCGGCGACCTCGGTCCCGAACGGGAGGCCGAGGGTGACCTCGACCGAGGATCGACTCGAGTTCGCATGGACTCGAGGATCGGCTCGGTCTCCGGGGTCGACTTAGACGTCGACGTCCCGGCGGTCGGGGCAGCGGCGCCAGTGAGGCTAGCGAGCAGTGCCCGCTGCTGGTCCATGAAGGCAGACAGTCTGCTCTCCAAGGCCGTCAACCTGAGTCCGACCTCAGGTGACCCAGCAGCCCCCGACTCGGGCCCCGACGGCGTCGGGCCCGACGTCGGCGGTCTCGGAGGCGAGTCCGGGAGGACCACAGGACTTACCCGAGCAGGCAGCTCCGACTCCATGCGAGGTCGCTTCGAGAGGTGCTCCTTCTCCAAGGACCCGGGACGGCTGTCGGGGCTATGCGACCTGGCCCTCGCGGAGCCAGGAGCGTCCACCGACGCCGCCCTCGCGGGTTTCACCTTCCGACGATGGTCCCCGGAGGGAGAACCCCTGTCGGAGGAACTCCGGCGATGGTCCGAGCTGGAACCTCTAGACGCCGAGGCCTCCGACGAGGTCCGGGTACGGCTGGGGTCAGCGAAGATCCTATCCCGCTGATGCCGCCGACTTCTCAACGCTTTGGAGGACATTTTGCCACAGGCCCCACAGATCATTTCTTCATGATCCGGGCCCAGGCAGCGGAGGCAATTATCGTGTGTGTCAGTTAGTGACATATTTCGGTCACACTGACCACACCGCTTGAAACCACTGGCAGCCATCGGGGGAAAAAGGGCCCCTGCGAGGTCAAAGGACCGGGCTGCCAGTGAAAAAACCGAAAACGAAACTGACTAAGTCAGAAAAACCGAAAAGAAGAAGAGGACTCGTGACCGGCGTCGCGAGTCCGGGCGGGGAAAAAAACCCGGCGTCGAACCAAAGGAAAAAAGAGAATATTACGAATAAAATCAACTTTTTCGCGGGGACACAACGGGTACGTCTGTAGGGCTCCGCGGAAAAAAGAAGACTGGCTAAGATGGCACCCTTGGGCGGGAAGGCGACCGCGCATGCGCGCTGCAATTCCCAAAGGCTTTCTTTGAAAGCTGGGGAAAATTGCTCCGCGAGGGCTCCGTCGGCGCCGACGTCACCCATATGTGAGGACTGACTTCCTGCTTGGTCCTGGAGAACACTGTACTTATCTTATACGTACTTTTTTGAATTCAGATACTGTCCTCATCTCTACCGCCTACACTGGAAGATTATTCCATGCATCCACCACTCTTTCCATAAAAAAATATTTCCGCATATCACTCTTGAATCTATCCCCTTTCAGCATCATCCTATGTCCCCTCATAGCAGAACTTGCTTTCAATCGAATGAAGCTCTTCTCCTGTGCATTTATGCCACAGAGATATTTAAATGTCTCCATCATATCACCTCTATCCCGCCTTTCCTCTAAAGTATACATATTAAAATCCTTAAGTCTGTCCTCATATGCTTTATAATGAAGACCACTAACATTTTAGTAGCCACCCTCTGCACCAACTCCATCCTGTTCACATCCTTTTGAAGGTGCGGTCTCCGGAATTGCACACTATACTCCAAATGAGGTCGCACCAAAGACTTATACAGAGGCACTTTCACCTCCTTTTTTCTGCTAGCCATTCCTCTCCGTATGCACTCAAGCATCCTTCTAGCTTTTGCAGTCGTCTTTTCTACCTGTTTAGCTACTTAAAGATCGACAGACAGAATCACGCCCAGGTTCTGCTCTTCTTTTGTGAACAGGAGTACCTCACCCCCTACACTGTAGCGCTCACTTGGATTTTTGCAGCCCAAATGCATGAAACTACAATTTTTAGCATCAAATCTCAGCTGCTAAATTCTAGACCATTCTTCAAGCTTAACTAGATCCCTCCTCATGGTATTTACTCCTTCCTGGATGTCTACTCTATTGCAGATTTTGGTATCATGCGCAAAGAGGCAAACCTTACCCGACAGCCCTTCCGCAATATCACTACTCCGTGCAGGTCTGTGTGTGTTTTAAAAAGTACAGACATACCATGCAACTCAGCACAAGAGCCGCTCCCAGGAACATCTATGTGGACTGCATAGAGCTAAGTGTACTGTTACTGGCAAGCATACTTCCATGTTCATATACCCTCTGCCCCGCATGTAAACAAGCTTTATAAAATTATCCTCAGAGGAGGTTATTCCAGAAGCCGAATAGACCATTTGCACGTGCGCGGAGGATAGGTATCTAGCAAGAATGTCTACGAGCATATTCCAGTACATGGTACCCATGCATATTTAAATCGCTTGAACGGGGATGTTTGCACACATCCCCAAAGGGGCAGAACGGGGGGAGGGGAGGGTGTCCAGCCACAGAAATGTGTATATCACATTCTTGAAAGTGCCATGCATGTTTACAGCCTTTTCCGGATACATGCCTGTTGTTACTGCTGGAGACGTGGAATAAAGCCAGAACTTAGAAAATTTTCTGCTGTGTTCTACACTGTGTCTCTGCAAGTGAGAACGTGTGTGTGTGGTTTGAGGGTGGTACGGAAAGATCTAGTGTGCTGATCTGCAATTCAGGGAGGACATGAATGCCTGGCCAATAGCTGGACCTTATAGATGACCTCAGTGTCACCAGCTTCCACTATGATAGGGCACCAATACATCAGTTGTGCCAACATTCCCCAGATTGTGCCATGAGGCCTACATCCTCACCCAGTCTATGCAAGCTGTGAAAGTGGTGATATATCTGGAGGCTGGCTACCTGGTATGGTGGCACAGGAATCCACGCTCCCATGCCCCCACTGGCCTGACCAGGGGAGCATTGCCACAAAGCAGACCGAGGGAAGGCAGACAGTGTTGCCCCACAGATAGCGGATGTATACAGACTGACATAAGCCAAGACAGAGAGTAGACACTGTATGGGACAGGTGTAGCCACATGCTGTGAGAAATGCCAGTGTCCAGATATGTGGGAAACATGCCTTAGCCAGCAAGCATAGTCATTAAAAGTGCATACCTTTGTAGCTCGACACTATTATGCAGCCTTTGGGGAATTGCAAAGTTAGTTTAGGTTGTTGTGAAGGGCCATACTTAGTACTTTAAGGAGTGCAAGAAAAACTGAAGGACTACCAAAAGGGACTGTGACAGCTGGAAAAAGATCTGCACTTCTAAGTATTTATCTTCTGGGAAATACTCTAAATCTTGGGGGAAAGGAAATTTATTTGGGTTAAAGCTGATAAATCGGTGTATTTTAGAATTCAGTGGTTTTTTTGAGTCAGTCAGGGCTTAGTACAACCAGAGAGCTTTTCGTTTAAATCAAATCAGAGAATAGTTTAATACAGAAAGTGAAATAGAGTAAATCATCTCTGAGTAGAAATAAATAAATTGTTTCTAGAAAGCTTTTTATTTAAATCAAATCAGAGTATAGCTTAGCATAGAAAGTAAAATAGAGTAGTCTTTGAGTAAACATAAATCATTTTGTTTCTAGAGACCTTTACAAAGAAGCCTTTCAGTTACGAGGCAAAAAATCCTTGAAGTTGACTTAAATAGGCGTTAAAGCCAAGTGGCAGATCAAAGGGGCAATTTGAAAGGACCCCTCTATCAAACCAAGGGCTGAGTGAATCACCCATGAAATTGTTAAGACATTACCTTAGACACACAGGTCAGGGCACTGTATAGCAAGCCAGCTTTTATTAAGTCTTCTTTCCTTCCCACCCACCCTGGGACCTACCTCCTCAGGCATAATCTTAGCTTTATAGGCTCTTAAATCTATTAAAGGGAAGGAGGTGGTCAAATTCACTTTCAGGTTCAGCTGGTTATACTCATCAGGAATAGATTAATTAAGGACCTGAAATTAATTAATCTTGAGGTGAACAAAGTCCATTAAACACATTAGGTATAGTTGTATTAATACACGTATCCCCAGCAAACTTAAGTAAGTAAACAACTTCAAAAGCTAAACAAAATCTTAAAACTAAGATGCAGATAGCAGTCCAGCAGCGAGATGGGGGCTATCCATTTTTTTGCATTGAGTGTCACATGTATGATCTTTCTCCCAGTTGGTGAAGGGTCTTATGTCTGCACTAGGTACAAGGAACTCTTTGCTCTCAGGGAACAGGTATGATCTCTGGAGGCTAGAGTAGCACACTTGGAGGACATAAAGAAGACAGAGAGGTATATAGACTAGACCTACAGGGAAGGAGTACTGAAGTCCCACGTCCAGTCTTGCAGTCTCCCGGTTGCCATGGAGGAGAGAGGTCACGTGACAGAAGAGCATCACCCTGGCATGGCAGGAAGTGATTCTGTAGCTAGGACCTGTTCTACAGGTGATGTAAAACTCTCTCACACTGAAGAGGTTTCTCCACAGCCATATGAGGGAAGAGTTAGGACAGCTGTTATAGTTGATAATTCAGTCATTAGGCATGTAGGTAGCTGGGTGGCTGGAGGATGTGAGGACTGCCTGGTAATATTCCTGCCTGGTGCGAAGATAGCAGACCTAATGCGCCACCTAGGTTTTAGATAGTGCTGGGGAGGAGTCTGCTGTCTTGCTAAATGTTGGTACCAATGACATAGGCAAGGGTGAGAGGGAGGTTTTGGAGGGCAAATTTAGGTTTTTAGGTAGGAAGTTGAAATCCAGAACTTCCAGGGTAGCATTCTCAGAAATACTTCCCGTTCCATTCGCAGGACCCAAAAGACAGGCAGAACTTTGGGGTCTCAATGTGTGAATGATACGATGGTGCAAGGAAGAGGGTTTTGGATTTGTTACGAATTGGGCAACATTCTGGGGAAAGGAGGAGCTTTTCCAAAGGGATGGGATCCACCTTAACCAGGATGGGACCTGCTGCTGGCATTAAACTTTAAAAAGAAGATAGAGCAGTTTTTTAACTAGTTAACAGAGGAAAGCCGACAGTTGCGCAAGAGTGCATGGTTCAGAAGGATGTATCCTTAAAGAATACTAGCAAAAGAGGGAAGTTAGGGCATCCCGACAGAGAGGTTCCAATAAACATAAAAGTAACCAGATGCCCTTAAGTACAGAGCAGACAGAGCTGAAAGCTTCCAAATTATCCCTGTCTATTGATAACCAGATTACAGTAGTGGCCAAAAAATTAAGGCAGAGTCCAAAATATCAGAATTTTATTAGAAAGGTATGTGTTATTGTCACTTTCATGGTCAAAAGCTTTAAGAACCAAAGATATATATGTCATTTTCAAAGTTTTATTCAGGAAGCAATATATGTGTCAATATTTAATAGGGTGTCCATGATTTTTCAGCACAGCCTGGATTCTTGTAGGCATACTGTTAACTAGCGTTTTACAGTATGCCGGAGTGATTTCGTTGACCCATACATGCTTGAGTATGTCCTTTAAATCTGCTTCTGAAGTTGGACGGTGTGCTGCCACCTTTTTCTTCATAAGATTCCAACAGTTTTCAATTACATTGAGATCTGGAGAGTTTGATGGCCAACTTGGTAGCAGTTCGATCTTGTTGTCCACGAACCATATTTTGACTGTTTTTGCAGTGTGGCACGGTGCCGAGTCTGCTGAAATATAGTTGTGCCAGAAACATTCATGTGTATTTAAACTTTACTATTCAGCACGGATATGTATTTTGCAGCATTTACTCTTTCACCTTTCTCAAAAATGTGCAGGCCACATCATCCATTCGCCGAGATACCACTCCATGCCATGACCGATGGTGGGCGTTTAACAGTCTTGATCGTGTACTTCTGATTTAGTCTCTCGCCTGCTGGTTGACGGACGTAGTTGAAAGTACATTTCAACAAGTACGTGGGGGTGGTTACATCTGTGAACATTACCCTCTCCCACCATTCAGCAGACTTGTCTTTCATCTTGCTACAAAACTGTATGCGGGCAGCAATTTCTTCCCTGGTCATCATAGGCTTCTTGGCAGGTCTTCTGGCCACGAGCTTGAATTCATCCACAAGCCATCGTCAGATAGATCTGGCACTTATCTTTATTCCTCGATCATTAGCTAACTGAGCCACACGTTGAGATGAAGTATGTGGACTAGATGTAATAATGCTTTTGAGGAATCAGTCATCTCATCCAGTAGTTATCAGTCTGCGCCCACATTTCGAACGACATGTACGGCCACCTGATTTCAGAACATTCTGAACTGCACACCTTGATATATGCAAATGTTTTGCAATAGCACATTGCGAATAACCTTCAGCATGGAGTGTGACAACTTGTCCCTTTACAAAGTCATTAATATCTCACTTTCTACCCATCTTGATTGTATATTTTACATGTAATGTTCAATCTTTTCCTAGTTGCAAAAATTCAAAACTTCATCCAAGAAACCTACTACAGAGTGTAAGTAAACTAAAATGGACGCCATACGCATGGTGTGACTAATCGCCATGCTGATTAAATAAGTAAGCACGTGCGACATCTCCACAGTACATTATTTAACAATAAATTGAAGAAAAAGATACCTGCCTTAATGTTTTGTCCACTACTGTAATAGGAATAAAATACAATCTCTAAAATGTCTGTATGCACACATGCTAGAAGTCTAAAAAAATAAGATGGGAGAGTTAGAATATATAGCACTAAATGAGAGGCTAGCTATGATTGGTATCTCAGAGACCTGGTGGAAGGAGGACAATCAATGGAACACTGTGATACCTGGATACAAATTATAACACAATGATAGAGCAGATCAGATTGGTGGAGGGGATGCGCTCTATGTTAGAGAGGGCACAGGATTAAAGTTTTGCAGGAAACAAAATACACTGTAGAATCTCTATAGAGAGAAATTCCATTTAAAAAGGGGAAGGTGATGGCAGAGGGGGGTGTACTACCGACCGCCTGGACAGAATGAACAAATGGATGATGAAATGCTCAAAGGAAACAGGGACTCTAACAAAGCTTACAACACAGTAATAATAATGGTGATTTCAATTACCCCGGTATCGACTGAGACAGTGTCACAGCAGTGAACCATAACGTACCAGAAGAGAGTATGTAAAAAAGCCAGGACCAGACTAACGTTTCCTTCCAGAAATGGAATCATTTGGAAGCTCAGTGCATAAAATGGACAAAATCAGCAGGTATGTGTTTGGCATTTCCAGGCTGCAAAGGCCCTTTTAAGAGCAGTTCTTCTGTACTTACTCAGCACATCAAAATGGGTTTGAATGGCATCAGGTCCTGTGATGGAGCATACCAGGCGAGCCTTGAGGAATGTACTCCATTTATTTACCAAACTGCGCTGTCCTCCAATATCACTCTGAACAGAATCAAATGCAGAGAGATTAGAAACTGGGAGATACACTGAACATTGTTTTCCTGTCTCCTGGATGTGGATATAAATCAGTCATGTCTTACTTGATCTCACAGGTTTTCAGAAAATCCATAATGAAAATGCGTGGGAGGAATTTGCATAGCCTGGGTCTCCAATGTATACAAATTTATCACATGCATCCTCACCGAGGATATCCTGAAAACCCAACTGGCTGTAGAGTCACCAGGAAGGGAATTGGAAGCACTGCTACAAATCTTTATGAAGACAGTTGCACTGTGCACGTGAGTGTGATAGTCTCAGGACAACAGTCACACATGTACAAGTAAGATGAGCATCTGGCTGCCGGTCGTATAGAGCAAGCAATCCAGTTCTGTTTTTCAGCTCCTACTGCATAGCATTCTGGGAGCTTCTCATTATCAGACTGTCTCACTTGTTCCTTATGACCTGGAGCTGGTGAGTCGCATGTTAACATTATGTTTCATTATGCAATGAAATTCAAACAGGCTTTAAAACTGGGCTTTGACTAAGGCAATGGAACCAAATCTTGTAGAGATTTCTATATAACGTTGTCACCTCCATTCTATACCATTAATAGCTCTAGAATCTGGGATAGTTCTGCGATAACTCCCAGGTTAGGTGAAGAGACAGTTAGAAGTGAAACCCAGAAAGCAAGGGGAAGACCTTGGCTTTGAATTTACATCCCAAAGCAGTCTGAAATTTGTAGTTCCTGATTCTACCCCTTGAAATCAGTGCCACAGATCCCAAAATGGATGAATACAAGGTTGTTAAAAATCAAAGACTGGCCTAAAATTTCCCTCCTGGAAATGAGTAAAGAAGGAGAGAAGGTGAGATTCAGAGAGAAGAGGTGAGGCCCAGAAGGGGAGCTAAGGGAAGAGAAGGAGCGAGGCACAGAGACAAGGAGAGAGGACATAAAGGTTGGAAGGAGGAGGGTGAAACCCAGAGAGAAGGGAATAAGATCTAGGGTGATACTAGAAGGGGAGGCACCCTAGAGAAAGAAGGAGCAAAATTGAAATAGAGAAATAAGTAGAGACCTGAAGCAAAGCCCAAAGAGAAAGGGAGGAGGACTAAGAAAAGACATAAGGAAAAAGATCCATATAGAGAAAGAGGGAGACCCAGAGAAAACAGGGGGGGGGGGGGGGGGGGGCATGGTTTTAAGACAGAGTAAGATAAGGAATGAGACTCAGAGAAAGACAAACAGGGACAGGCAGAAGTTGGAGAAATGACTATAGGCTGTGTGCTGGAAGCAGGGTTTGTACTTTGCAGGGCTGGTCTGCACATAGAGTTGTGGTCAACTGGCCACATGAAATTGATGGGGTATAGTGGGTGGACTACCTGTCCCAAATGTGGTGATGAGGGTGCGCCCCTGATTCATTTGTTGTGGTCCTGCCACGTGGTGCAGGCCTCCTGGAGGGATGTCCATCACTTTATGGAAAATGTTTTGAGGCAAACATGGGCTTTGATGTCAAAATCAGCCCTGTTACATGTAATGGAGGTTAGGAAAAGGGGTAGGAGACGCTGGTTGAAACTATTTTGAGCGCTAGCCTCCCGGATTGTTTTGATGGGTTGACATAGCTCAGACCCACTGAGCTATTGGCAGTGGCGGTCAGCTTTGCATCAATATATGCAACTTGATAAACTTTGGGCTAAAGCTGAACAGCGTTGGATACCTAAGTTTCATACATTATGGGATGCCTATATTTAAACAGGAGCAGCAGTCATGTACTCAATGATCTACAAGAGATGAAAGAGACTATTCTGTATTGAAGTGGGGATGTACGTGGGTAGGGGTTGGGACGGGGTTGGGAAGGGGGGAAAGGTAGAGGGGTATGTTAGGGGTTGAGGTGGGATTGTGGGCTTGGTCTTAGGTATGTAAGAGCTGCCATGCCTAGACCATATGTAAAACTGAGAAGGAGGGTTAGAGGCTGTGATGGGAAGGGGTAAGAAATGGGAAGGAAGGGGAGGTAGGGGTGGAGGGGAGGGGAAGAGGGGAGGGAGGATATAAAAAGTAAAATGAATGAAGTGGAATTTAGTTTGTCAAACATATCTATGTTGGTGTGTTGAAGTTCTTGGTTTTCTGTATGACATGTTTGATTACCTGACATGATGTGAATGAACAGTTTTGAATATACAACAGTCCATTTGTTCCTTTATAATCATTCTTTTGTACTTTTGCATGTATATTTTGTGTCATTGTCCTGCTAGAGGACCCTTGACCTTTGACCCAGGCCTAGCTTTCTGACACTAGGCAGCACATTTCACTCCAAAATACCTTGGTAGTCCTCTGACTTCATGATTCCTTTAATATGTTCCAGGCCTCCAGTTCCTGAGGCAACAAAACAGCCCCACAGCGTTATGGACCCTCCACCATATTAACTGTAGGAAGGGTGTTTTTTTCCCTTATAAGTTTCATTTTGTAGCCTGTAAATGCTGGTCTGCATTGTCAAAGATCTCAAGTTTGGTTTCATCTGTCCACAGAACATTTTCCCAGAAGGACTGTGTTTTCTCAAGATGGGTTTGGGCCAAGATCAGGCGTGCTTTTTTATGTTTGTCTTTGAGCAATGGGGTCCTCCTTGGCCTTCGCCCATGAAGTCATTCTTTGTTTAGTGCACAGCCTATGGTGCGGATTGAAACCACCACTCCAGATTGCTCCAGGTCATCCTTAAGCTCTTTGGATGTTGTATGTGGTATTTTTCCAACAGTTCGCACTAACCTTTGAAGACTTCTTGGATTCATTTTCTTCTTCCAAACACATCCTGGGAGGTTCTTGACAGTTCCATGAGCAGGAAAAGCATATTTACGCACCTGTAACAGGTATTCTCTGGGGACAGCAGGAATCAGTCCTCACATATGGGTGATGCGGCACTAACGGAGCCCGCACAGATTCACTCCCCAGCTTTCAAAGAAAGCCTCTGGGAGTTAGACCGCACATGCGCAGTCACCTTCCCACCCAGGGGTGCCATCTTACCTCAGTAGATGACATAGTTTAATCAAGCATAAAAAAAGAAAACAACTCCATGGGGAGGAGAGAGGGCTGTGGGGACTCCGGGAAAAAGCAGGAAATCAATCCTCACATATGGGACTCCCCAGTTACAGGCTACTGAAAAAACCTGTAGGAGCCATGGGTAACCTAAAACAGTGAACCGTGAAGAGCAGTAAGGAGCGCTGAATAGATTGAAGTCCGGTGATGCAGCCTAAACATTGATGATGAAATCACCTCTCTGGGCCTGAACACAAAGGGCTGGAGGGAAGGAGTTGCACTATTCCCCAAAGAGGTGACGAAGTACTGCCTGATCGAAGGAGCTATCACACCATGAGGAGGAGCTATCACACCATGAGCTCTCCTCTAAGCAGTAATGCGCTGCAAAGGTATGGACTGAAGATCAGTTGGCAGATATCCTGCAGAGTGACTGAGCACAGGTGAGCCACCAAGACTGCCATTGTGCACACATTATGTGCAGTAACATGACGCTCCAGGGAAAGTCCAGCCTGCTCATAGGTGAACGAGATCAGCCTGCCACCCAGGTAGACAAGATACGCTGCAACCCCCGAACCTGTTGATCTCACAGGAGATGAACAGTTGTGATGAGCAGTTATGTGGCTGTGTCCTCTGAAGGTAGAAGGACAGTGCCTTCTTGCAATCCAGGGTGTGTAGAGAGGCCTCTGCTCGGGATGTGTGAGGCCTGGGGAAGAAGGTGGGATGGATCACCTTCTGGTTCATGTGAAAAGCAGACATCACCTTAGGCAAGAATTTCAGGTAGGTCCACAGAATGATCCTGTTTTTGTGGAACCTGGTGTAGGGTGCGGGGCCACCCTACACCAGATTTTACAAAAACAGCTGAAGTGAGGGCTACAAGGAACATCACCCTCCATGACAAGAACTTGAGATGGCACACAGCCAGAGGCTCAAAAGGGGGAGCCATCAGCTTCCTGAAAACCACATTCAGGTTCCACGCCACTGGCAGTGGGCGGACAGGGGGCCACAAGAGGAGCCCCTTCATGAGGTGGCCCACAAGGTGGTGCACAGAGACGGGCTGGCCGTCGAGGAGGTGGTGATGTGCTGCTAGGGCTCTGAGATGCACCCTGACAGAATTGGACTTTAGACCAGCCTGGGAAAGGTGCAGAAGATAATGCAAGTTATCCTGTACAGAGCAAGTCTGGGTCCTGGGTCCTGGGGCCATTGAGGGGCAATAAGGATTACAGAGGCCCGGTCTGACTGTACCTTGAGTCAGGTCTTGGGAATCAGAGGCGTAGGCGTGTACGCATACAGTAGGCTCCCAGACCAAGACAGGAGAAAGGCGTCCGCCGCCACTCATTTTGGGGCCAGCCTGAAGGAACAGAACTGTGGCAGCTGTGCGTTCTCGGGGCTTGCAAAGAGGTCCAATGTCAGGGTCCCCCAACATTGAAAGAGAGAGTCAGCCACCACTGGGTTCAGGCACCACTTATGAAGCTGAAGGACTCTACTGAGTCGATCTGCAAGCAGACTGTCCTCATCCAGCAGATAGACCACCCAAAGAAGTATGCCTTTCTCCGTGGTGAACCACCTCCCAATAGAAGAGGTACGAACCCGTTCCCCCTTGCTCATTGATGTAAAACATGTCTACTTTGTTGTCCGTCTGGACGAGCATGATCTGGCCCGCCAGGTGGACCTGGAACACCCAAAGGGCGTTGTCACTGCTCTGAGTTCCAGGAGGACCTAGAGGACACATTGCTCTAGAAGACACATTCCTCCTGAGTCCAGGCACCCTGTGACTGTAGGCCATGGCAGTGGGCTCCCCAGCTGAGTTTGAAGGCATCCATGGTGAGGATGCATTGGGCCAGTGTGGCCTGGAAGGGGGGCCGGCCATGAGATTTTGACAGGTCTGCCACCGAGGTGAGAGAGACCACCAGAGGCTGAGTGATCTGGACTCAATCCTCCAGTCAGCCCGTGGCCTGAGTCCATAGAGATCTGAGGGTCCACTGTGCCTGTCGTATCCAGAGATGGGCCTGCAGGGTTACGTGGACCATCGAGGCCATGTGTCTCAAGAGGTGCAGCAGGAGATGTGCGGATGCCAATAAGCGACCCTCTACCTCTCTTGCTAGGTGGCCAGGTGCTGTGCCCAGTCTAGCCTCGGTCAAGTCCAGAAGGACACCTATGAACTCCAGGCATTGGGAAAGGAGCACATGCAACTTTGGGAAGTTTATTTATTTATTTAGCTGTGCTTATATACTGCTTTTCACCAAGTCGAAGTTGATCACAAACACTAGATCTTGCAGCACCCTTATGGTGCACTGGATCACATGATGTGCCTCCTCTGGCAAGCTGGCCTTCAGAAGCCAGTTGTCCAGATAAAGGATGATGAAGACTCCCAGTAAGCAGAGGTGAGCTGTGACTACTGCCAGGCACTTGGTGAACACCCTGGTGGCTGGGGTGAGGCCGAAGGGGAGCACTCTGTACTGATAGTGGCAGCCCCCAATGACAAAGTGGAGGTACTGACAGTGCCAGGGGTGGATCAGGATATAGGTACAGGCATCTTTGAGATCCAAGGAGCATAGCCAATCTCCCTGCTGGAGGTAGGGCAGCAGTGTTCCAAGGGATAGCATCTTGAACTTTTCTTTGACCAGAAAGCGATTTAGGTCCCAAAAGCTGCCTGTCTTTTTTGGGATGAGGAAGTACTGGGAGTAGAACCCCATGCTTCAGAGGGGCAGAGATACCAGTTCCACCATCCAATCCTCAAGTAGGGACTCAAGGTCCTTCTGCAGGAGCTCTCTGTGGAGGGAGGTCATGGGAAGTTCCCCTGGAAAGAAGGGAGGAGGCTTCTGGTCGAAGTGCAGAAGGTAACTTTCCTGCACTACCTGCAGCACTCAGGCATCAGCGGTGATGCCCGGTCAGAGGTGAGTGAAGTGGACCAGATGTCCTCCCATGTGCCTTGGGCTCTGGCCCTCTGGGGGAAGATGGGCTATGCCCAAGAAGTCAAAAGACCCCCCTCCCAGGTTGCAGCTATTGTACTGTTTGGGGCTTGGGGGCTTTCTGCTTATAGGGGCTGTGTCCCTGGCCCTTGGCCTGCTGACCCTGATGGGGAGCTTGACAGGCTGGAAATTAGGGCAATTTTCTGTAAGCTTTCTAGGCCTTCGGGTGGAAGGGCTTTTTCTCTGAAGCCTTCTGACTGGAAGGGTCAGACATCTTCCAGAACAACCTAGTCCTGGTGAAGAACTCTTGTCTCCAACTCGGCCGCCTTGTCGGTCATGGGTTTGCCTAAGAGGTTCTCTCCTCGGCAAAGAACATTGGCCAGCTTGTCCTGAACCCATTGCTGAAAGTCTGAGGATTGTAGCCAAGCCAGGTGGCAGGCACTGATGCCCACCACAGCTACATGAGCCACAGACTCGAAGTTGTCAAAGGCTGCACGAATCTGGAATTTGGAGCTTTCCTTGACCGAGGAAACAAGGGTCTGGAAGTGCTCAAAAGATTCACTTGCCAGTCCAGTTGAGAACCCAGCGAGCTCCTACACCAGGTCCCTCAGGTACATGCCCATGCACAGCTGGTAAGTCTGGATGTGGGCCATGAGCATTGAGTCCTGGTAGCACTTTCTGCCAAACCTGTCCATGGTGTGGGCCTCCTGGCCAGGGGACACCAAGGAGTGCATCTTCTGGCTCTTTATTAGACAGATAGCCAACTCCACCACCATGGAGTTGTGAGGCAGCTGTGTTTTATGAAAACCGGGGCTCTTGCCAACTCAATACTGGGAATCAAGTCGCTGGCTTACTATTGGCACCATTACCAGGCTCTCCCACATCCTGAACAGCAAGTGCTCGAGGATGGAGGGAATCGGCACTGCCAGTGCTTCCCTCGGAGGGGCCGCGTACTGGAGGATCTCTAAGTCCTCGGCATGAGGCTTATCCTCTGGCTCCACCATGAAAGCAGGGTCTGTAACATCCCCTGGATGAAGTCGAGGAACATGAGATCCTCAGGCAGAGACCTATAAGACTCCTGAGGGGAAGATAGTTCAGAGGATACTTATCTGTACAGCACACTGTCAGGCAACTCATCATCTGTTTCCCAGTCCGACTCGGAGCTGGATGAGACCTCTAGTCCTGGACAGTCATTGGGCTAATGAACCGCCGGTGCTGAGGGAGAGCGATGTCCCCAACGCGCCGACCCCAAGGTGCTCGGGGGCAAGTTGCGCCTTGAGTGGGAGGCCGACCGATGCGGCTCCGAATGGGCGAATTGCCCCAGCAGAGGCTAGATGTCCTCCAGGGAGGTCCTCGTGGTGGAAGGTCCCATAGTCAGCACCGATGACCCGTAGGCTCTGGGCATCGAGCCCCACAGCATCTCAAGGACCGCAGACAGGCCGTGTTCCAAGGCTGTCATCCTGGCTTTGATGTCAGTAGGCCCCACAGTGGCCAGTTCAGGACTCGATGGAATGAAGCCTGAAGCCGGCTCTCTCGAAGGGGAGTCACCGATAGTGATCGCGTCGGCAGACCGGCCCCGATCCCCTGACGCAATGGGAGTCTCCTCCCGCCAGGGCAGCTTTGAAGGCTGCTCCCAGCCATCGACTTCAGCATCACAACGAGGATGCCAAGGCCATTTACTGGAGGTCTTACCCCACAGCTCCAGGATTGGACTTTGACGTTAACTTGGACGAAGTCCTGGACCCACAGGGGAAGTCCTCTGAGGACGACCCCCAGTCCAAGGCTCGGATCAAGCATATGCGCTTGACAAAGAGTCATCAGACGCAGTTCTCGAAGGCAGTGATTCCATTATGCCAGCCCCATGGCAGAGGTCTTTGACCAAGCAGTTCCCCCCTCCCCCCGCTGTTTTTCATGATTCTTCCAGCTCTTGCTTGACATTTGCAAGAGCAGGCAAGTGGAGTCATCGTGATCTGCACCGAGGCACTTAATGCAGCAACTGTGGCGGTCCATAATGGACATGGTCCTGGGGCATTTTCCACATTGCTTAAATTCTCTGATCCTCTGACATAATGGGGAAAACAGCACCCACAAGATCAAACTCAGACGTCTCAGTCAGGAAGAGTACGAGAAACGATCCGCACATGAAAAGAAAGGAAAAAAAAACGGACCCAAGAAAAACGCGATGCCGAGGCAAGGGCAGACTCAGGCAGTGAGGTGATCGGGAACTAACCGGTATAAAAGGAGCATGAAAAAAGCTAAGAAAACAGGGAAGAAAAATCAACTTTACCGGGAACAACAGACACAACGTCTGCATTGCTCAGCAGAAAAAGAAGACTGAGGTAAGATGGCACCTGTGGGCAGGAAGGTGACCACGTATGCACGCACTACCTCCCAAAGGTTTTCTTTGAAAGCCGGGGAGTGAATCCACACGGGCTGCACTGGTGCTGACGTCACCTATATGTGAGTACTGACTTCCTGTTTGTTCCAGGAGAACTTCTTAATAACACTGCAAGCTGTAGACCAAGAATCCCAAGGTCTTTCAAAAGAAGTTTGATATTTGGTGATAATGGCTTTTCTGACAGTCTCAGGCAGCTCTGATATCTTCACTATTTTGAAAATGGAACAGGGAGTGAATGTGGCCATTTTAAACATAACAGCCATCATTCATTGATTGATTCAAGTCATGTGAGTACTGACAATTGATCATAAGAACATAAGATATGCCATACTGGGTCAGACCAAGGTCCATCAAGCCCAGTATCCTGTTTCCAACAGTGGCCAATCTAGATCATACGTACCTAGCAGTTTCCCCAAAAGACACAGGTTCTGCAATGCTTGTACTAGGTCAAGCATCGATATCTTGGGTCCCTTCTTAATAATGGTTTATGGACCTTTCCTCCACGAACTTGTCCAAACTTTTTTTAAACCCAGCTACACTAACAGCCTTTACTACATCCTCCGGTAACAAATTCCAGAGTTTGATTACATGTTGAGTGAAACACTATTTTCGTTTATTAGTCTTAAATAGTTTACCCTGTAGTTTCATTGCATGTCCCCTAGTCTTTCTATATTCTGATAACGTAAACAGTCGATCTATGTTTACCCGTTCCACTCTGTTCATTAATTTATAGACTTCTATCATATCTCCCCTCAGCCGTCTCTTTTCCAGGTTAAAGAGCCCTAACCTTTTTAGCCTTTCTTCATAGGAGTATACTTCCATCCCCTTTACCATTTTGGTGGCTCTTCTCTGAACCTTTTCTAATAACGCTATATCCTTTTTAAGATACGGCGACCAGAATTGCACACAATATTTAAGGTGCGGTCTCACCATGGAACGGTATAGAGGCATTATAATATCTTTTGTTTTATTTTCCATTCCTTTCCTTATGATACCTAGCATTCTATTTGCTCTCTTGGCTGCCGCTGCACACTGGGCCGAGGGTTTTAACATGTTATCCACAATGACGCTTAAATCTTTTTCCTAGGTGGTGGTTCCTAATGTGGAACCTTGCATCGTGTAACCATAGTTTGGGTTGTTCTTCCCTAGGTGCATAACTTTGCACTTGTCCACATTAAATTTCATCTGCCATTTTGATGCCCAGTCTTCCAATTTATCAAGATCCTCTTGCAATTTTCCACAATCCTCTTGGGTTTTAACAACTTTAAATAGTTTTGTGTCATCTGCAAATTTGATAACCTCACTCGTTATTCCACTTTCCAGGTCATTTATGAATATGTCAAAAAGCAGCGGACCCAGCAGAGATCCCTGGGGTACGCCACTATTCACCTTTCTCCATTGGGAAAATTGGCCATTTAGCCCAACCCTCTGTTTTCTATCTTTTAACCAGTTCCTGATCCACAGTAGTACACTGCCTCCTATCCCATGACTCTTTAGTTTTGCCAAAAGTCTCTGATGAGGGACCTTGTCAAAGGCTTTCTGAAAGTCCAGATACACTATATCAACCGACTCACCTTTGTCCACCTGTTTATTCACACTTTCAAAAAAACATAACAGATTAGTAAGACAAGATCTTCCTTGTCTAAAGCCATGTTGGCTATCTCCCATTAGGCCATGACTATCTACATGCTGAGTAATTTTATTCTTTATGATGGTTTCTACCATTTTTCCCGGTACTGACGTGAGGCTCACCGGTCTGTAGTTTCCCGGATCACCCCTCGAACCCTTTTTAAAAATTGGTGTTACATTGGCGATCCGCCAATCTTCAGGTATTAGAGATGATTTTAATGATAGTTCACAGATTACTAATAGCAGGTCTACAATCTCATATTTCAGTTCCTTCAACACCCTTGGATGTATACCATCCGGCCCAGGTGATTTGCTACTCTTCAGTTTATCTAATAGTTGTAATACATCTTCCTGATGTATCGATATTTCCTTCAATTCTTCCTCACCTTTAAATACCACTTTAGTCATGGGTAACATCCCTACATCTTCCTCAGTAAAGACCGAAGCAAAGAATTCATTCAGTCTCTCTGCTATCGCCTTGTCGCCTCTTAGTGCCCCTTTAACTCCTCTATCATCTAATGGTCCAACTGCCTCTCTCACAGGTTTTTTGCTACGAATGTACTTGAAAAAATCTTTATTTCGCGTTTTTGCTTCCGCAGCAAGCTTCTTCTGAAATTCTCTCTTTGCCTTCTTTATCAATGCCTTGCATTTGACCTGCCAGTGCTTGTGCTGTTTCCAGGTTTCATCGTTTGGCTCTTTTTTCCATTTCCTGAAAGATGCTTTCTTGGCAACAACAGCCTCTCTGACCTCACCTTTAAACCATGCTGGCAGTTTTTTGGACTTCCTTCCACTTTTCTTAAAGCGTGGAATACAGCTGGTCTGGGCTTCCAAGATAGTATTTTTCAACAACACCCAAGCTTGATGTAAGTCTTTAACCTTTGCAACTGCTCCTTTTAGTTTTTTCTTAACTATTTTCCTCATTTTATCATAGTCTCCCTTTCAAAAGTTAAAAGGTAGTACTGTGGATTTCCTTACTTATCCCTCCTCCACTAATTAAATCAAAGGCAATCATGCTATGATCACTATTGCCAAGTGGCCCCAACATCCTTATCTCTTGCACTAGATCTGGTGTTCCACTAAGGACTAGGTCTAATATGGCTTCCCCTCTGGTTGGTTCATGAACCAGCTGCTCCAAGAAGCAGTCATTTATGTCATCTAGGAACTTTATCTCCCTAGCATGTACTGATCACAGGTGTGTCTAACTTTACTGCAATGGGAATGTGGTTCTTCTGTTCAAACTGGTGAATTCTTTATAAGGGTGCCAATAATCATGTCTTAATTAATTCAGAAGCCCCAAATAGTGTGACCACTATAATGTATCATTAAAGAAGGTGCACATCAATAAGTCACTAAATTACCAACCTTAAACTCACGTAATATAATGGACAGAAACCACCTAATATTATATATTATTTTTTGTCGGATCGTCTGTCATGAGGATGCAAAAACATACTCTTGCAACAGACCCTCCATTTTAATCAACTTTAAAAAAAGGCCAACCAGGCCGGCAAAATGGAGGGTCTGTTGCAAGAGTATGTTTTTGCCTCCTCATGACAGACAATCTGACAAAAAATTCTTTATTTATTTATTGCTCTTATATACCGTGCTCTTTAAAATCAGTGCGGTTTACAGGTAACATTTAAGCAACTCAGCATAAACAGATATGCATTTACAGAGAACGGGAGAGATACAACTTGGAATTCAACTGGGGGAAATATTTACAATATCTACATATCTGTACAAAATAATATATAATATTAGGTAGTTTCTGTCCGTTATATTACGTGAGTTTAAGGTTGGTAATTTAGTGACTTATTGATGTGAATAATCATGTCTTGGCAATGTCCCAGTTTTGTATACTATTTCCTTTTTTTTAATTGGTTTTGTTTTATTTGATTCTTTTATGTGTCAAATATGTGTGTATATATAGTCCAAAGTCATTTCACTGGCTATTTTTGTTTAGGAGATATTGGACATTAAGGGGTTGAACTGCAAGGGTGCCAGTAATGTTGACCACAACTATAGACATGAAATTTATCTCAGGAAATCTGAGATCTACAATGTTAATGTGTTGCCAGCCCTGGAGTAGGCATCGGTACAAACCCGGGTAGGCAGAGTGGCTCCATGAATCGGGCCTTAGCGCTGTGCCGCAGGGGATTCATATTCACATCCCCATGAGCTGGAGCTAGTTGGGTCTGGACATGCCATGGAACTGGGTGTGCTCAGGCCTGGAAACAGAGAGCAGATGATTGCCATTGCAGTGGCAGTTCCTTCTGGTCATTCAGTGGCTTTGCGTGTATACCTCAGAAAAGTGTGTATTTCTGAACCACTGAGCTGCAAAATGTGTTGAGCTGCAAAAGTGTTGAGATTCTGTTTCACTGAAATTTGCAACTTAAATGCAACTTATTATTATAAAGGAAAATATTTTATAAAAGTGGCACAGGAGACTGCTATAAATAGGATAAGAACATTGTTTTTAAACACATTTTGAAAGGAAGACTTTCTCTAAATAATGGAGACTTAATGGCCTGTCTACTAAAGGACTTTTCCCATTTGTGCCTATGGAGAAAATGCTTAGTAGACAGGCCCTTTAGTAATTTTTTGTTCAGTGATCATTTGTCATATCGGTATCTGCACATGAGATCTTCCAATAAAAATGTTTCCTGCCCAAAGAGATACCCTAATCACTCCCTAAGGCAGATATAAGAGGCTTTTACCTTACAGACTCGAGCAACCCGTGAGTAGAGGACTTTGCCCCCATTGGCCTCTGCCTCCTGCGCACGTTCCGTGAAGAACAAGTACACCTTGTCATCTTCCCCAAGCTCACTGTCTGGCAGCGCGGCAACCTTCACAAACTGGGGATCTGGGAAGAAGATAACATGCTTAATTCACTGCTGCACATATCCCATATCTTCTCCTGACATGTCGTGCATAAAGCAAGGCTGCTTACCTGTAACTAGTGCTCTCTATGGACAGTAGCTGGCATACAGAAGTTGCTTATATTTGACCAGAAAAGCCTAGAAGGTTTTTGTGCTCGTGCCTAGCTAACATAGGTGTGCAGAGGTCTGAGATGCTAGGTACCCCATGGTCATATAATATATCCAAGGACATGTTTACTAAAAGTTAACACGTTAATAAAGTTAGCATGCATTAAGTGCAACTGCACCTATAAAAGGGCTCTAGGCATTTAATGCGCATTAACTTTCATTAATTCATTAAATCCTTTAGTAAACATGTCCCTAAGATAAAATTTATTTAACTAGGCTTATGTGCCACTTTTCTACAAGTCAAAGCAGTGTACATTCAGGTATTGTATATATATTTCCCTTGTCCCCGAAAGGCTCACAATCTGTTTTTGTACCTGAAGCAATGAAGGGTTAAGTGGCTTGCCCAAGACCACAAGGGGCACCCATGGGACTAGAAACCCCAGTCCTTCCAGCCCAAGGTTGCTGTCCTCTAGTGGGATTTGAACCCTTGGCCTGAGGTAACATGCCCAACCACTAGGCCACTTCTCCTCCATAATATATTATGGCAGATAAAGATCAGTAGGATCCATCTAGTCTGCCCAGTAGTCTGCCCTGTGCAGATCACCTCCCCTCTATGCTTTTTAGAATTGTACCACCGCAGGGTTCGAATCCCACTAGCACTCCTTGCTTTGATGTCAGAAGGCCCCAGGGCTGCCGATTTGGGCCTCGATGGCATCAAGCCTGAAGCCGGCTCCCTTGAAGGGGGGTCACCGATGGTGATCGCGTCGGCGGACCGGCCCCGATCCCCCAATGCAGTGGCCTTGGGTAAGTCACTTAACCCTCCATTGCTTCAGAAAAATCCAAGTTATCAATATCCCTGGTAAATATGCATTATCAAGTTTTTAGTTACAATGTAAATCTCTCTGATTGAAATTTATTTTATTTTTATTTATTACAGTTTCTTATATACCGCACTATTCGATATCAGCGCGGTTTACATTATAACAAAAAGACCATAACAACAAGCTGTTAGGTTTTACATAGAACAGGAGTACAAACGTGGATAACAGGGGTGAACTATGTACATGAAATAATTACAAAGAGCAAGATTAAGCAACAATAACATAAGGAAAATATGTGCATAAATTGCAGGCGGGGTGCTGGCACTGTCTCAGAACTAACAATGGCGACTTTCTTAGGTGTGGTTACCTAAATTTCGTTGCTGACTGGGTAGTATTGGAAGAAAAGATGATATTTGAATGCCTTCCTGAACTGAGATAGGTCTACGATGGCCCGAATGTCGGATGGTAGAGCATTCCAGCATTTGGGGACGTAGAGACTGAAGGCCCTGTTTGCCGTTGTAATGTTGCATTTTGTCAATGCCTTCGGGGTTATTAGCAGGTTTGCAGCTGTTGCTCTCCTGGATCTGTTGGGGGGCACTGTGTGAATGAGTTCCGTGAGTGAGGAAGATGAAAAGCCATTGATGGCCTTGAATGAGAGGAGTAAGGTTTTAAAGATAAGCCTTCCGTGGATAGGGAGCCAGTGAAGCTGCTTGAGAATAGAAGTCACGTGGTCACTTCTGAAGGCTCCGTGGAGGACCCTTGCTGCAGCATTCATAGCCAGCTGTAATGGGCTCAGTGTAGATTGAGGGAGACCTTGTAAGATGGCATTTGCAAAGTCAAAATGGGGTAGGATTAGCGCCTGGTATATAGTCCGGAAATCGTCTGGGTCCAATAGGGAGCGCAGATGCCTGAGCGTACGGATTTTGAAATATACAGCTTTGACTATATTGCCTATGTGAGATTTCATATCCAGACGTTGGTCCAAGGTGACTCCAAGGTATTTTATTGTTTCTTTAGTTTGCAAGTCGGCTTCCTTGACACTTACATGGGACGGAGGAATAAAGTTGGGGTCTCTCGCGATGAAAAGCACCTCCGTTTTCTTGTGTTGAATGCGGAGGTTTTGGGATTGGAGCCATTCTGATACCGCATTGAAGCAATCTACTAGTGGTGTCAGGTTCATTTGAACTGTAGAGAACGGCATGTATAGGAGTATGTCATCAGCATATATCAAACAGTTCACGCTAAATGATCTAATGATATTGCAGATGGGTTGCATGTAAATATTGAACAGGAGAGATGACAACGAGGAACCTTGAGGCACACCTTGTTTTTGATGGAAGCGTTTTGATTCTTCCGATCCGGATTTTACATATTGCCATCTTCCATTCAGATAGGACTTGCACCATTCAAGCGCAGTGTTGCAGACGCCCTTCTCTTTCAATCGCCCGAGGAGAATTTCATGACTCACCGAGTCGAACGCCGCGGCGATGTCTAAGAAGATGAGCACAAATCCTTGTCGGATGTTGTCAATGCCTGTGATGATATTGTTGAAAAGGATGGTGAGGAGGGTCTCGACTCCATGATATTCTCTGAACCCATGTTGGCAACGATCAAGGGGAGCTTCAGAATTTATATGATCTTGAATTTGCCTTTGTACCTCTTTCTCAATTATCTTAGCTAGGAGAGGAATACTAGCTATTGGCCTATAAGAATCGACCCTTTGGGGGTCTAGTTTGGAGTTCTTCAATAGCGGCCTAATGGAAGTCTGTTTGAGTGCTGTGGGGAAGTAACCCGTTGTGAAGGAAAGGTTCATCAGGTTCGCGATGAAAGGGCTGAACTCACTGCGTAGCTCCTTGATCCAAAAAGCTGGGCAAGGGTCAGTCTGTGCTGTGGAGGTATTGAGAGACGCTATTGTACCCTCAATACATTTAGTGGATGGTGTGGAAAACTTATTTAGGAGGGTTAGGCCGGTTGGTTCTTGATACGAGACTGCTGATACCTTGTCAGTCTGTACGATCTTGGATTGCAGGTAGTCCGCAAATTTTTGCGGGTGAATCTCATCGTGTTGATCGGGAGATGGTTCCTTCGAAAGAGATTTGACCAAGTTGAAAAGATCCCATGGTTTGTTCAGGGATCTCTTTAGAGTGTCTGTGTGATATTGTTTCATTTTAATTGCGATTGCTTCTCGGTGCGTTGATAGGTGGAGATGGTAAGCGGTCTGATCTTCCGTGGAGAGCGAACGACGCCATCATCTCTCAAGTCTGCGTAGATGTGTAAGAGAAGATCGCAGCTCAGGAGAGAACCATGGGGCAGAGCTTCTTTTTATCCTTGCTGTGTTATTGGAGTGCGGGCATTGTGAGATGGCATTAAGGTTGAAGTTCCAGGTGGAGATTAGTTCTTCAAGATCGGGCGTGGTTTTGTTGAGGAGTGAGTGGGTCTCCGAGAGGATGAGTTCCCTGTTAAATGGGCGAAAGCGTCTTATTGACGTTCGTGATGTGTTGTTCATCTTTCGGCTGCTATGCAGCTGCTTATTGCTGATGGGTATCGGGAGATTGATCAGTTTATGGTCCGACCAGGGTACATCAATGACAGATAACGCTAGGTTGTGGTTTTGTTCAAGGACCGACTGAGGAGCAAACACCATATCCAGAATATTACCCTTTATATGTGTGGGTTTGTTGATGATCTGCTTGAATCCCAGGTCTTCAATGGCATCGAGAAAGGCAGTTGCCTGGTTTAGATTTAATGATGGGAGATTGAAATCCCCCATTATCCAATTTGGTCTATTGGGATTGAGGATGTTGGCCGCTAGGTCAATAATGGTAGGGAGGTCCTCCGGAGAAGCAGACGGTGTTCTGTACAATAGGTTGATAGCGCATTGCTGGTTTGCAATGGAGAGAATGTCTAGGTTGTTTGTGCTAGAGGAGTCGGTTATGTGGAAATGAAGGTCTGATTTGGTGAGTATGAGCACTCCTCCTCCTTTTTTGTTTTCTCTATGTCTTGTGTGAACAGAGAAGTTGGGGAGTAGGAGATGATTGAGGAGAACGTTGTCCTCCGGTGAAAGCCAGGTTTCCGTGATCATAAGTAGATCCAGGTCATAAAGGGAGATTATGTCTAGAACAGGAGGCCATTTTTTGCGTATTGAACGTGCATTTATGATGGCACACTTTAGGCGTCGGCTGTTCTGAGGTTCATCTTGGTTGGGTGTCTTGGATAGTTGGAGTGCTATGTGAATCAAGTGAGAGCGGCGCGTGTAGGGATCGCTTCCTGGGTGGGAGTACGGGGGTCCAGACCATCTTTTTCCATGGTTATTCAAGATGGGGATATTATTGTGAGATGTATAAAGGGCATGGGAGGTTCCAAGCCAATGTGTAAGGAGGTACAAGCTAACAAGGGCAACGAAGTGAAGGGCCATTTTGAATGTTGTGAATGTGTGTGTTTGGGATAATGTGACAATGCAACAGTAGGTGGTGAAGTCATGTAATAAGGAGGTAGCTCATATAATAAGGAGATAACGCAACAAATCTATGAAGAATCGTGCAATAATGGGATCTTGCAATAAAGAGATAAAGTAATAATGCAATAAAGCAGTAATGGAGTAGTGCAATAATGAGACAACACGGCAATGAGAAGTAATAGTGAGAGCATACAAAACTGAGATAGTACAATAGGGAGATTTGTAATAGTGTGTGTACTCTAAGGTACATACAAATAGGTCTATATGAAAAATAAGTGTGGGTACTCTAACTCACTTGGTTTGCAGCTTGTCGTGCTGTGAGGGCTTGCGTGCATCAGTGATGCTGAGAGCTAAACTATCGGTAGTTTAACTACTGGCAGGGTCTCCCAAGATGGACAGGTCTCAGCTGAGGTGCCAGACGAAGACAAACCACCCATCTGGGCAGTAGCAGAATGGGATAGTGTTGACGGCGGAGGATCACATTTCTGTGACAACGGCAACAACACCAAACTTAAACTGCGCGGAAGGAAGGCCCGGCAATCTACTTCTGTATCTTGCCATGAAAACCCAATGGATAGTTACAACAAAACAAATTGTGCTATGGTGCTGGAAGATGAGACTCCCAGGTCGGAAGGCACTCAACTAGCTACTGGGGAAGAGCTGAAGACTTTTCAGAGCAAAGCCAGCATTTATGATGTGGTTGGATCAAAGCCCTCGGGAAGTCTGACTGCTGATGTAGCTGCGCATGAAATGAGAGTCAGAAGCTGTAAAGATGTCTTACACATTGGAACATGGAACGTACGAAGCATGAACCAAGGGAAGTTGGAGGTGGTCAAGAATGAAATGGAACGTGTACAACTTGATCTGTTGGGTGTCAGCGAACTGAAATGGACTGGCATCGGGCACTTTGCATCAGATGATCACATGGTCTACTATGCTGGAAATGAAAGACAAAGAAGAAATGGTGTTGCATTTATAATAAAGAAGAAACTTGCAAGAACTGTAATGAAATACAATGCAGTCAGCGAACGCTTAATCTCTATTCGTCTACGAGGATTGCCTATCAACACAACTATAATTCAAGTATATGCCCCAACAACAGCTGCAGAAGAGAATGAAATTGAAGAGTTCTATGAACAAGTACAAGCTGAAATTGACAGAACATGCAAACAGGATATCCTGATAGTCATGAGTGACTGGAACGCAAAAGTTGGCAACAAAGAAGAAGGCAAAGTAGTTGGAAAATATGGACTTGGCAACAGAAATGAAGCTGGAGAAAGATTGATAGAATTCTGCAAGACCAATGATCTATTCATCTCAAACACCTTCTTCCAGCAACACAAGCGACGACTGTACACATGGACTTCACCCAATGGACTGTATAAAAATCAAATTGACTACATCTGTGGAAGTCAACGATGGAAAAGCTCTGTAACATCAACAAAGACAAAACCTGGAGCTGACTGTGGTACAGATCATCAACTACTAGTATGCAAACTCAAGCTAAAGTTGAAAAAGAGCAAACCACTCATGAATGCACCAAAATATGACCTTGAGAATATACCACTGGAATTTAAAGACTGCCTGCAAAATCGATTTGCTGCTTTAGATACAAATGACAGAGCTCCGGAAGAGTTATGGAATGACATCAAGAAGGTTGTGCTGGAAGAAAGCAAGAAGTCTCTACAAAAGGTTAAAAAGCAAAAACGGCCAAAATGGATGACGGAAGAAACTCTGAAAATTGCCCAGAAACGCAGAGAAGCTAAAGCCAAAGGAGAAAGAAAGACAATCGCAGAACTCAACAGAGATTTCCAACGTGCAGCAAGACAGGACAAGGAAAAGTACTACAATGACACTTGCAAGGAAATAGAAGCAGAAACTATTAGAGGAAGAACAAGATCGGCTTTCCTAAAGCTGCGAGAGTTAAAGAAAAAGTTCCAGCCTCGAATTGGAATGTTACAAGATGCTCAAGGTTCTATGTTGAATGATGCTGAGAAGATCAAGAAAAGGTGGAAGGAATATACAGAGCTTTTATATGATAAAGATCAAGTGGACCAACAGCCGTTTCAACCTATACCTTATGATCAGGAACCATTGGTGATGAAAGAAGAAGTTGAAGCAGCATTGAAAGCCTTATCAAAGAACAAAGCACCAGGCATTGATAGCATTCCCATAGAAGTATTGCAGCAATCTGATGCAGCTGTTACCGTACTTACAAGGCTCTGCCAAGAAATATGGAAGACAACATCATGGCCAACTGACTGGAAAAGATCTGTGTTTATACCAATACTAAAGAAAGGTGATCCAACTGACTGTGGAAATTATCGCACAATCGCTCTGATCCCACATGCCAGCAAGATTCTACTGAAGATTATTCAAAAGAGACTACAGCCATACCTAGAACAAGAACTACCTGAAGTGCAAGCAGGGTTCAGGAAAGGGCGAGGAACGAGAGACATCATTGCGGATGTGAGATGGATCCTTGAAAAGACTAAAGAATACCAAAAGGATATCTATTTGTGCTTTATCGACTATAGCAAGGCTTTTGACTGTGTAAACCATGAGAAACTCTGGGCCACATTAAGAAGCATGGGTATACCAGAACACCTGATCGTTCTCTTGCGTAATCTGTACATTGATCAAGAAGCAACAGTTCGAACGGAACAAGGAGAAACAGAATGGTTTAAAATAAGCAAAGGTGTAAGACAAGGCTGCATACTTTCCCCCTACCTGTTTAATTTATATGCAGAACAAATCATCAGAGAAGCAGGACTGTATGAAGACAACAGAGGTGTGAAGATTGGTGGAAGACTCATCAACAACCTTCGCTATGCTGATGATACCACATTACTGGCTGAAAGCGAAGATGATCTGAAACATTTGCTTCTCACAATCAAAGAACATAGTCTCAAAATGGGCCTGCACCTTAATGTAAAGAAGACAAAGATCATGACAACTGGCATAATCAACAGGTTCATCGTTGAAGGAGAAGAAATTGAAATTGTGAACAACTTTAACCTACTTGGATCAACTATCAATAAAGAAGCAACAAGCAGTCAAGAAATCAGACGACGCATTGCTCTTGGCAGAATGGCTATGAAAGACCTAGATAAGATTCTCAAGAGCAGAGATGTGTCTCTCCATACAAAGATTCGACTTGTTCAAGCCATGGTATTTTCAATAACATCATATGGATGTGAAAGCTGGACAGTGAAAAAGACAGACAGGAAGAAAATTGATGCCTTTGAATTATGGTGCTGGCGGCGAATACTGTGTATACCATGGACTGCCCGAAGAACAAACCAGTCGGTACTAGAGGAGATCAAACCTAAGCTTTCTTTAGAAGCTCAGATGACAAGACTTCGACTTTCATACTTCGGACACATCATGCGAAGAGAGAGATCATTAGAGAAAGACATCATGCTTGGCAAGATAGAAGGTCAACGCAAAAGAGGAAGGCCAGCAATGAGATGGATCGCTACAATAACAGCAGCTATGGGTACCAGTCTGTCATCAATGAGCCGCCTGACTGAAGACCGAACACAATTTAGGATAGCTATCCAGAGGGTCGCCATGAGTCGACTCCGACTCGACGGCACTTAACAACAACAACAACTCTAACAGATTAAATACATTAATACCATTACGAGAAGATACAATAATGAGATGATGTAATAGAGAGAAAATACTTTAACAGGTCACATGCATACGGGTATGCTACCTTGAAAGATCAACAAAGTAATGGATTATATAGGCTATGATGTTTAGTACCTTGCCGGGATGTAATCGTACCCCTAGATTGGAATGATCTTCCTATGTAGTGCGGGGCTCAAAGATACAATGTTCCATTGCTATATGTAGCTGGGGTGAGCTTGTTGTTGGTGGACATCTTCTGGAGCTGGGTGGTTGTCGGTTAACGGTGTCCTTCCTCTTGGTCCACGCCTAAGTGCCACCCAAAGGGCCCTCTGGCGAGGCCCTCAGGCGCGGGCGCGCCTGATGGCGCGAACTTTTAAAGTCCGTGCAGAGCGCCCCGATTGGGCGAAGAAGGTGCCGCTGCTCCTCCCGCTGCTGGAGGCTCGATCCCCGGGCTGGGGAGAGCTGATGATGGTGGCGGGGGCAAAAGTGGTATAAAAAAAACCTGTTAATTAAATAAATAAATAAAATATTTAAGTTTGCTTTGATTTCAGCCTCTTGCTATAAAGGGATCCACTGTGTCTGTCCAATGCCACTTTGAATTCCGTCACTGTATTCACCATCTCCATCGGGAGGGCATTTCAAGCATCCACCACCCTTTCAGTGAAAAAGTATTTCTAGATGTTGCTTTTAAGTTTATCGCCTTGCAGCTTCATCGTTTGCCCTCTAGTCTTACAGCTTTCCCTCTTTGAAAAATGTTTGTATCATATCTCCCCCCCCCCCCCCCAACCAGGGTATATTTACTTAGGTCTTGAAGTATCTTCTCATATCTCTTCTGACGCAGACTCCAAATCATTTTGGTCGCCTTCCTCTGAGCCATTTCAAGTCTTTTTATATCCTTTGTGAGATATGGTCTCCAAAACTGAACACAATACTCCAAATGAGGTCGCACCAGATACTTATACAGAGGCACCATCACCTCCTTTTTTCTGCTGGCCATTCCTCTTCCTATGCACCCAAGCATCCTTCTGGCTTTCGCAGTCGCCTTTTCTACTTGTTTAGCAGTTACTTTAAGATCATCAGACACAATTACGCCTAGGTCCCGCTCATCTTTTGTGGACAGAAGTACCTCAACCCCTACACTGTACCGCTCCTTTGGATTTTTGCAGCCCAAATACATGACCCTGCATTTTTTAGCATTAAATTTCAGCTGCCAAATTCTAGACAATTCTTTAAACTTAGCTAGATCTCTCCTCAGGTTATATACTCCTTCCTGGGTGTCTACTCTATTGCAGGTTTTGTTATCATCCGCAAACAAGCAAACCTTACCCCGACAGCCCTTTGGCAATATCACAAAGAATTGGACCAAGGACAGATCCCTGCAGCACACCACTGGTAGCCGCCTTATCCTCAGAGTGAGTTCCATTTACCTGTACCGTTTGTCGCCTCCCACTCAACCAATTTCTAACCCAATCAGTAACTTTAAGGTCCATCCCTAGGGTGTTCAGTTTGTTTATAGGTTGCCTGTGTGGAACAGTGTCAATGGCTTTACTGAAATCTAAATGGACCACATCTAGAGCTCTCCCTTGGTCCAACTACCTGGTCACCCAGTCAAAGGAATTGATCAGATTTGTCTGACAAGACCTGCCTCTGGTGAATCCATGCTGCCTCGGATCGTGCAATCCATTGGACTCCAGAAACCTCACTATTCTCTCTTTTAATAGCCTTTCCAATAATTTACTAACCACAGAGGTTAGACTAACCGGCCTGTAGTTCTCAATGTCATCCTTACGTCCTCTTTTGTGTAAAGGGATCACATGTGCCTTTCTCCAGTCCTCTGGCACCACCTTCTGTTGTCCGTCAATCAACCAATATCTGATCTAGTTCACCACCTTGTGACCCATCCCCAGGCTGCTCAGTTTATTGATAAGCCTCCTATGAGGAATCAAAAGCATTGCTAAAATCTAGGTAGACCTTTTCAATGCCTCTTTGGAGTCAGAGGTGGTGCCAGAGGACTGGAGAAAGGCACATGTGATCCCTTTACACAAAAGAGGACGTAAGGATGACACTGAAAACTACAGGCCGGTTAGTCTAATCTCTGTGGTTAGTAAATTATTGGAAAGGACTGGAGGGAAGAATAGGAATCCAAGTTGTTTTATTGTGATCTGAAGAGGCTCAATATGACTGTTACTACAAAAGCTTTACATGTTCCAAAAAGTACTGGTGCTCCATGGGCCTGACACGCCTTCTGATTGCCTTGACGTCCATATTCTACACATGCAGCTGCACTTGGAACACACAGAGCATGTATACTGAAACCACACATCAAGAATGTCCATACTACATTACACACTGCATGCAACATAACATACAAGCATATTCCACAAGACCACACATCGTACACACTATATACAATATATTGTACATATATACTACACAGAACACACATCACATACATTGTATACAATACCACACAAAAATAACACAATGCACATATTGTACAGACTGAGCATGGAAACCAGATACATACAACACAGCTCATTCCTATATATGTCTATAGTGCACATTCTATATAGCATACACACCATATACTATATACAATACACATCTACTCTACACATACAATGCAGAGGTCCTTAAAGGGGGCTAAACAACAGCAGCATTATCAGAGCCAGTCTGAAAATTCCCTTCCAGCTTGGGATAAGAAGTTGAAGGAGAAAAACGAGATGAGAATTTGTGATACATCGTAATGTGAAAAAAATCCAACCTTGCATCCACCTGGAGTCATACTGCTCTGTCCTTATAACATGGCGATGTCCCAGGGTTCGGAAGAAGCCTGTGTCTCTGCTCATGAAGTCTGAGGAAATGCCAGCATACAACTCTCCATCTGCAGGAAAAAAGAGGGACAGGGTGAATCACAAAATTCAGCTGAGGACACAGAACCACAGTGGAAAGGATGGCACGAGCCGTATATTTAAAGAATGTATCTGAAGAACTCGAACCCCAAGATCCAGTGTCAGCAGAAGAAACAGCAATGAAGGAAGCAAAAGCCATAAATCATTATTAGCCAGGTAGACTCAGGGGAAGACACCACGTATCCCTAGGAGTGAGCAGCAAGGATGGATCTGCTCTTTGGGGTCCTATCAGATATTTCCTAATGACCCAGACTGGCCGTTGTGGAGAACGGATGCTGGGCTCAATGGCCCTTTTGTCTGACTCAGCATGGTATCTTTTATCTCCTATGATCTTATGATTCTTACTCGTGCATGTTAGGTTAAAAAATCAAGTAGACCCTTGAAATGTGTCCAGTTCTTCTAGTGCTTTTCCTGTCATGTGTTATTTCACTTATAATAGGTCCTGGGGAGAACGTTTATGCATGTTGAGTTTAACTTATAAAATACGGGGTCTGAATTGCTTATGTGATCAGTGACAGTGCTGACAGCAAGACGTGGCACTGAATTTTAAATTTCATGTCAATTCACATAACGTTATGTATAGAATATGAATTCTGGGGCGGTTCCAGCGATGCCATCCAGAGAAATGGCCGCCTAGGCAGCGAGCTCAGAGATGAACTATAATCCCCAATAAAAAGAGCGGGCTGCCTGCACCGAATGTGGTTCCGTTTGATAGAGGTTATAGTATCAGAGGCTGAGCTGCGATCATCTCTGTACAGAAGAAGGGCAGCGATCATAAGCATGGCAATTGCGCTGAAGGAGAAACTGTGGCAAAGGGCCCACGGTCGGAGGGCAAGTTGGAGAAGGAAGCGCTGATGGAGTCTGGGCCAGAAAACCCGGTGGTGACCAAGATTGACATGCTGAGATAGATGGTGGAATTGAGGGGGAGATAGCCTCGGTCAAAGGGAAATATCAAAGAGGCAGAGAAAGAAATACAATTGGAAATTGTTGAGACGGGCTGCAGGCTGGATGTGACACAGCAAAGAAAAGAGGAGCATGAAGAAACCGTAGGTGCCCTTAAAAAAATCTCTTAGGACCTCTTGGCCTGATACTCAGCGCCAGTGGTTAGACGCGAGTACGGCACCTAGCCGTCGGCACTGAACCTTAAACCCGGATATTCAATGCCGAGGTCATAACCGGCCCGGGCATTGACTATCTGGGGTCACTGCACAGCTGCCGCTGCTGCAGAAGCGTCGAGCTAGGCCGGCCTTTGCTCACCTCGCTTTACCCGTGTGCTGCTTACTGGGTAGCGGTGCCCACGACATACCCTAATGCAAAGCGGTTCGCACTGGGGCGTGTAGCGGCATTAATAGGCGATTTTCAGCAGCACTAACCATGTTAGTGCCATTGAATATCCTGTTCAGCAGTATTTACATGGTTTACAGGACTGTAAACCGTGTACATACTTATTTATTTAACAGCTTTTTTTTCTACTGCTTTATCCTTCTGTCAAAGCGGTTTATCTTTGAATATCGGGCCCTCTGGGCTGAAAGTATAGAACTGTGGAATAAGGTAGAAGACCTGGAGAATCAGAGGTATTCTTTAAATGGGGAAATTCAAAAATGCCCTGAAAACGGTGCAGAAAATGTATTATAGCGTTATGGAAACATCTGATGAGCCAGCAGTGCAGACTGATAGAGGGCATCGGGCTCTGGGCCAGCATGCTTCCATTACTAAGATGAGAAAGAGCATTTGAAGGACAAAGCCAAGGCCATGGGGGCAATTATCTGGAACAATCTAAACATCAAAATTTTCCAAGACTTGTCCCCGGCAACTCTACAATGCAAAAGGAATTCTGAGAGGTTACCTGTTTGCTGAAAAAGAAGAAGCTGCACTATAAATGGCTTTTTCCCTTTGGGCTGCTAGTTTCTATTAAAAAAACATAGAGGAGACCTGGACTCTCTTAGAGAAGGAAGGCAACCGATGGACTGACAAGCCTAAGTATGTGGATATCAAGCAACATTTAATACCCTTCCAGTGGTAAAATACAGAGGATGAGAGCTGCAGATTGCAGAGACAAACAACACAGAGGAAGGTGGAATTCAGAGACCTGGGATCTCAAGAGGATGGTGCAGGTCCTAGAGAAGGCGATGGGAGAGTGACAGAGCAGAAACTGAGAGCTGTGAGCAAGAAGAGTTGAGGGATAATGGGGCGAGGTGGTCTGAAACCTCACAACAATGAATGTTGGCCTATGGGCCTGTTATAAGGGATAACTACTCCTATAATGAACAGTGTCTTGTTACAAATGGTTTGGATGTTGTTGGAATGTTATGGTGGATCTAAGGAGGGATGTTTATGAAATGGCGGTAGTGGACTCAGTGTGATATCAGACCCGCGGTCCCATTGAAATCAATGGGGCCGCGGCTCCGATATCACACAGAGTCCACTACCGCCGTTTCATAAACATCCCCCTAAGTGTTTTTGGGGGGGGGGGGGAATAGCATACCGAGTGAGAAATGGGAAGGAAGTAAGAAAGGGTCATGAGTGTGTTTAAATGATGAGCAGCTGGCTTGGGGATTGTCGTGTCATTGAGTTGGTTGGGTTGATGGCAGGCTAGTTTGTGTGCACGTGAGGAGCTGAGTGGTAAGGGAAAGGGGGTTGTGGATGAAACAAACCTCTGAAGAGCAGTATGGAGATACGTTACCACTTGGCTATAAGGGATGGGGAGAGGTGCGGAGTTGGGGAGAGTGTGGGAAGGGTGTTTTAGAGGGGAAGGAAGAGAGTAGGGAGGGATGATGGCCATAGGTACATGAAGAAGAAGTGGGTGAGGGTTGAATAAGGGGGGAAGGTGGGAAGAGATATCATATGAATGGGTGTGGATTTCAAAGAGATATACTCAGGATGGGGACTGTGAAAGTGGCAACTTTGAAAGTGAAAACATTCAACTCCCTCCAGAAGCACTGTTCCCTCTAAGCTGTGTGCGTGTGCGCGCGCACACACCTCGCCGAGCGAGTGCACATACTTTACAACAGAGCGCACAAAAATTACGGCTCTGATTCTGATAGAAAACAACACAGACGTCTTAAAATTTAAAAGTTATGATTGTAATCACTAGGAATTTCCCACTTCATTTAGTAATCGTCTATTTTCATTTAATTTGATTAAAATCAGTGTGGTGTACATACTGTATTCTGACGTGTAGTCAAATTTTAAAGTATATAACTCCGAGTGTCGTTATGTGGCGCACAAAAATGTAACCTTCCTTCAAAAGCTGCACAGCTGATATTTTATGCGCACACAGCCTACAGAAAATCAGAGGGAACATTGTCCAGAAGTGCCAATAACTCTTGAAAAAGATAATGAGATTGAAAGTGAGAACTGGTTTTGTACAGGAGACACATCTTGTTGTGAAATATGAGAGATTGATAAGACATCCCAATTTAGTCCATTGCTTTTCACAAAAAAATAGTACATGCAAAAAGGAGAGGGTTGGGATCCTTTTTGCTACTAAGCTCAGCTGTCTGATACAGCAAGTGAAAGGAGATTTTGAGTATATTTTTGCTAAAGTGAACATATATAGCCAATTATATACAATGGTCGGTTTGTATAGGCCCAGTATGAATCAAGGCCCATTTTATGAGCTGGTGAAGCAAAAACTGTTTGCCTTTGCAGAGGGTCGGGTAATTGTGCAGGGAGATTTTCACCAGACAATTGACTCCAGGGTGGATACCTCTGAGGGAGGGGGATATAGGTCAAAAAAGACATAGGAACAAACTGAAGAACTGGGGGGACGTTTTAATTTGTTAGATATATAGAGAGCCCTGTACCTCCAAAACCATGATTATACCTTCTACTTGAGAGTGCACAACTCGTATTCGGCATGGACATGATTTATTTCTTTATTTTTTATTTATTTACAACATTTATAAACTGCCTAATCACAAAAATTAAAAGCGGTATAGAAAACATATAACACATCTTAAAATAACAATAAACAAAAATCAAGGGCCAAAAGCTTGACAAAACAAATGGCTCTTCAGTAGCCGACGAAAAGACAACACACATTCAAACATCCACGTAACGAGACTGGCAAATGGTTTCATAAAACAGGTACTGCCAAAGCGAAAGCTCAGGACCCCGTAACCTACAAACTAGACCAAAATGAAGATGAAACAAGAAGAGTATCACTCAAGCCCTGGCAAATCGGACGGGAAGAGGTATGCCAGGACAATAACTCAGCCAAACAAGCCACAGACAAACCCAGCTTGAGCAGAAGAGGACATTTCTCAGCTAGTTGTTAGAACTCAGAATAAGACATAACACAGTCCAACCATTTACCAATCTGGATAGAGCTGGATTTGGGATGGGCATCCAGGGAGGCAATGCTGCAGTTTAAGGGCAATTTATGCAGATTAGCACAGATATGGAGGATTACTTGGTTCTCAATGATAAGGGTGAGCATTCGCCTGAGGTGGTTTGGGAATGCGTTAAGGCAGTAATTAGAGGAAAATTTATCACCCTGGGTGCTCAATGAATGCGGGATAAACTGCAAAAGTAGAGGGAGTTACGGAACCTTGAAAATAGACATTAGGGTCTTATGCAGCAAGCTGACCAATTGGAACTTGAGAAAGCTTGCAGTAACCTTAAGGAGCTTCAATTGCAAGAAATTAATTTTGCACTAACAAAAATGAAATAAGTAATTTATGAACAGGGAGACAAAGCGAGTAGGCTAATAGGCAAGGAAACTTAGGAAATTTTGCTTGTGAAATTACATCCCTCATATTGAAGACCAGCAGAGGGAAGATATGCAGGAGGTGGAACTGATAAGGAAGAGGTTTCTGCATTTTTATAAGTTATTATATACTCCTGAAAAGGAAGCCTCAGGAGGGGCGAAAGAGGGGTACTTAAGGGAGATGAAATTACCACAGTTAGAGGAGCCATTTTTGAGGATGAAAGTAGCTTTAGAAAGGCTCCTGGCCTTGTTGGGTTCACAGCTAAATTCTATAAAGTCTATACCAATCAGCTAGTAGAACCCCTGGTGAAATTACATAATGCAATGATGGAAGGAGCCTATAAGAACAGCAAGAGTGACACTAATACTAAAATAAAGGAAAGACCCCACACAGACTGGGTCATTTCGTCCACTTTCCCTTTTGGGGGTAGATTTTAAAATCTTCACAAAAGTACTGACTGGGCTTTTATTATCATTTCCTAAATTGGTCTACCCGGATCAACAGGGCCTTGTGCTGGGAAGGCACGCATGAAACAATATTAGGATGGTGTTGAATCTCACATGGAAGGCTTATTATTCTTAGTGGATTGTGAGAAAGCCTTTGATCGGATGTGCTGGCCTTCTCTTGAGGGGATGGGGATCCAGGGGAGCTTCTTACAGAGAGTGAGCTCCCTGTAGCTTAAACATTAATGGAGGGTATTCAGAGAATTTCGTATTGAAGCAGGGAACTAGGCAAGGTTGCCCCCTGTTATCCCTACTTTTTGTGTTAACAATGGAGCTGCTGGCAAATAGGATTCAGGATAACCCTCATTTTAGTGGTATAGGAGTGGAAGGGAAGCAATATAACATCTCTTTCAGTGGTGGATCCCACCTCCACTTTGGAGGGAATTATGGAGGAATTACAGCCTTTGGGCAAGGGTCTGGGTTTAAGGGAAATATGAAGAAATCTGAAGTACTGAATGTAAATATCCCTGAGGAAGACAAGGGGATGTTCCATATGGAGTGTCGTGCCGGCATCCCCTAGTGGCCAAAGGCGGTAAGGGCATGCTGTACAACATATTTATTTTCAAGGAGCGTGGGGTATTTTAACGCCAAAATGGAGATTGGTCTTAGGTATTTCAGCTCCTTGTGAGAACTCAATAAGTAAGCCACGAGTGTAGGGAAACAAGGCTTTTATTTTCCCTCTGTGCAAGGGTTCATTAAGACACTAGAAATCAAAGAATGTCCTTTGTTCATAAAGGTTCCAGTAATAAGCAGGTAAAATCAATTGTTAATATCTTCACAATTAGTTGAAAGGGTTAAAGGGAGGAATTCAATTCATTCCAGGGCAAAGCAATTACATAAGACTTCTTCTTATTTACAAGGTGGCTATGGATTCTAGGCTAGAAGCCATACACAAACTACAATCCATAGCTTCTTCCTGAGGAATGGGAATAGTGTTTGCATTTTCTATTTCCATAAATTCTGCTTCAGTACTTTCCCCCTCAGTGCACACGCTGTCCCTGGCAGTTACAGGTTTATATGGACTGTCTCTGGTATCTTGCCTCCAATAAGACTGTGCTTTAAAGTCTTTTGGTAGTTCTTCAAACCACTCTGGTTTCTTGCCTCTTCTTATAAAGTGAGTTTTAGCTTTAGCAGTGCTTTTAGGAGTTAAGCTTTCTTTTGCAGGAATAAAACTTTCATACCTTGAGTTTCTGTAGCCTGAAGCTCTGGAGCCTTCTCTCTCATGAACGTCTCTGTGACAACAAGTTTTCTGTCAGTAGCTTCTGGGCAGTGCTGGACTTCCTGAAAGCTTAGTAAAACCTGGTGCGGATTCTCCAGCTCTATGCTTCAGTGACACAGTAGCTTTGTTAGAAACTCCTTCCCTTCGGGTACCTGGTAAAACTTGTTCAGCATACTCCATTGCCTGCAGCCTTTCCTCCAAGCCTGGTTCTCTGGCTCTCTGTATATGTCTTTCAGCTTTGGACTCAGGAACGTTGCTTAAGCAGGGAGTGGCATACCCTCCAGCCTGACTGCTTTCCTTATCAGACTCCCTCTGAACTGCGGCTCTCATAGCTTGGCCCCTCTGAACTCTACCTCTGTGAATTCTGTCCTTTTGGGCTTGCTCAAGGAGGATTCCTTCTTTCAGGTTTCTCCTTCCTTCTTCAGCCGTAATCCTTGTTCCTTCTCCTTCTGTGTCTGCGTCTGTGTCTATGTTCGTGTCTGCTTTGCTAGCATTAAGCTTCCGTTTATAAAGGGATCTTCCCTTTGAATCTCCTGGGCTCCTTTCCAGGTGCAACTCGTTAGCTCTCCTAGCCTCATTAGCTTCTGTAGAGTCAATCCTGCCCCCTCTAGCTGTGCTTTGAGGTAATTGCACACCTAGAGCTCTGTGAAAAACAGAGTTTCTTTTCAACTCCGCATCTTTATAGGCACCGGCCTCATGACAGGAGGTTTCCTTTCCATGGAGCCTCTGGTTCTACATGCTATCTTAACAGGCTGTTCATTAATTTTGGCTCATTGCTAATTTAACAGGCTGTTCTCTATTAATTATGGTTCATTATAGGAAAGAACGGGGAGCAAGTCAGGGCAGTGGTTAAATTTTCATTCCTCCTGGTTGAGGAGAATTGTGACTGTAAAGATCATATTACTCCAATTTATTGATTTGTTCTCAATGCTTCCAATAGAAATTCTGGCTCAGTTCTTCAAGAAACTGCAGAGAAAAGTTTGAGTATATGTGGGAAAAGACTCACAAAAAGTGGCAAGATCAAGGAGGACTGGCCATGCCTAATTTTAACTGGTACTATGAAGTTGCCCAATTAAAATAAGTTCTTGCTTAGGGAATAGGGGAGGGGAAACCATGGGACACCAAACTGATGTGGGGGCATCAGTTATGGATTGTCAAAAGTCCATTTGCAGGGGAGGGACTAGGGAATCTTTCTTTTCATGGCCCTCACACTGAAACATTGGAGGAAGTGGAAGGAGGACTGGGTAGGAGAGTAGACAATATCTCGTTATAAAACCTTGAAATATAATGTGGATCTCCCCCTGGGGCTTACAGATAAGATTTTTGTAAAATAGGAACGGCAAGAATTACCATGTGTGGGAAAGTTCCTAGAGGGAGCTTTGTTACCTCTTAGGATTTACAGCAGGAATATCAGACTGATGACTAATACCAGTATTTTCAAGTGAAGCACTATGGGGGAAGGCAATCATGGAGTTGAAAGACATTATCAGAAGGGGCTTAACCAAATTTTATGTTTTATTGAATACAGTGGGGGTAGAGAAAGTAAGACATTTGCTAAAATAAGAGGTGGATTTGGTAGTTTAGTGGGAAATGAAGAATGGAAGGGGATCTTTAATAGAATAGAGGACAGCAACCTTGGGCCAGAAGGACTGGGGTTTCTAGTCCCATAGGTGCTCCTTGTGGTCTTGGGCAAGCCACTTAACCCTCCATAGCCCATGTTCCCTGTAAAATAGTTATCTCCAAGTTATAATGCCCTGTTCAATGTAATTTGAGTTTGTTCAATGTAAACCGCACTGATGCAGAATAGCACAGTATATAAGAGAATGTAAATAAATAAATAAATAAATATCCAAGGGAGATTTTTCTAGGGAAATTGCACTATGTTTTCTTGAAGGTACATTTTACAATGTAACGTCAAAGCCGGAATGTCTGAAAAAAAAAAAAAGTAGGCGTGTGCAAGTTCAGGAAAGATTTCAGAAACATGGACATGCCCAATATGGATGTCTATAGAGATGTCTATATAGATGTCCCCCAAATAGCATCTTAGAATATGGACGTCTAATAGCATAATGGTTAAAGTAGTGGGTTGGGAGCAGGGTGGCCATGATTCATATCCCAGTGTGGGTCTTTGTGATCTTAGAGTAGCCACTTAATTCTCCATCTTCTCTACACCCTTTGGATGTTTTAAGGCCTAAACAAGCACTTTCTTGAAACCTATTCATGCCTGCAGCAGGTCTAAATGTGAACATGCCTGCAGATATCCCCATCGTTCCAGAAATCGAATGGAGATGTGTAAGTCTATTGCACCTCCCTATACACGCCTCCACCCCCTTGCCTGCTTGGACATCCCTGCACTGGAGAAGTTTGTAAACATCATTTGTGGAATGGCTTCAGAGATGTTTCTGTGATTTTGACATCCACATGCATGTCTTCAGACATCCGAAATCATGACTAAGCCTTTTAAAATGACCTTCTTGATGTCTAAGCTCACGGTGTTGCGATAAGATTAACAAATTCAATGAAACTTGGGAGTCCTCTGTTAAATGGTCTGAGAAACACTAATGTATTGCTTTGCGGGAGTATACATATGCTCTCGTTATCGTAGAGAAGCTGTCTTTGTCTGGAATTGTTAAATTGAGCTCTGAATATTAGGCCACCTCTGTAAATGTGTATGGGGGGAGGAGGATTAAGTGGGATGAGGATTATGTAGCAGGGATTTGGTCAGGGTACAGAGATCTAGTCTGGTTCAACCATAGTCCATTTGAAGGGGAGGGACTAGGGAATCCAGAATGTGATAGTACGTTGGCATGGGGACTGAAAAATTTATTGTCTTCTGTAAAAATGTTTCAAGAAGCAAATTAACAAAAAAATAACTGTTGGACGCGTCAGAAAAAAATATGCCATTGTGGGTTATATGCATAAGAGTTATATGTATCTGAGGAGGCAGGGTTAGGGCACTTATCTGTTTAGCAACAAAATTCAGCCACTAGACAGATAAGTTATCCATTCAAGTTAGGTCACAAGAAGAGCAACCTAGCTTGAATAAATCTGTGGTGGTGGCAGCAGTCATCACTTACACATCTATGTGGTGGCAATAATTACACGGATAGTGCCACAGATGCTGAACTTCAGATGTTGGCCAACCCCTTTCATTACTGGATCTATTGGCTTTTAAATCTCTCCTTATTATGTGGTCCCCTGCTTCAGGTGATGTTTCAGTGAGGTTAGAGCAGACTGTGTTATCATGAGACACTATTAAAGCTGTCTTGCCATTGGTTAATGCCTTTTGTGCACCAAAGATCTTTGGCAAATCGCAGTGCTTGGTGTTTCTGAGCCATTTCCGAGAATGATTGGTGTAACCATAGTTTATGAATCCCTGGAGATCCATGAGACCATTAAAGAGGGTCAGCAGCAAAGGCAGGTTCAAATCTTACTGTTACTCTTTGTGATTTTGGGTAAGTCCCTTAACCCTCTATTGCCTCTTATACAAATTTAGATTGCAAGGTCTCTGGGGACAGGAAAATATCTGCTATACCAGAATGTAACTCGCCCTGCACTGCAATTTATAATTGCAAGGTTATGGAAGGCATCCTGGTGCAAGAGAACAAGCCAAGAGCTCTTGCTGTAAAGTACCAGCTAGGTGAGTTAAGAGGTGGATATGATAGTTGCCAAGGAAGGCTCGTGGTGCCAAATCCCAGCCCTGATGCAAAGACAGAAGGCCAGAGGAGTAGGAAGAACTGCTGGGTCCCCAAGAAAGTCCCCACAAAGTTTTATGCTGAACTAATGGAGTCTACAATTCTGAACTATGTGGACCCCCAAAACACAATACATCTGTCAGGATTACATCTTGTCATGCGCTGTAAATTTGTTATTGCAAGGACACTTAACACTAATGGGGTCATTTTCAAATGTAGCCACATGGATTCACAGTCTGCAGGTACCTTTTCCCATGGACTTGGCACCAATTTTCCAAGGGAATGCCCAAGAATACTTTCCCTTTCAAGCTGCCCTGGAAAAGGTCTCCCCAAATGTTTGCACCATCTTTTTCAGTGGCTAATTTTTCTCTTGGAAATAACATATTTCATTGTTAAAGCATGATGTTGCCTTACTAAGTACCAAATAACTTACCGATCAGGGCAGAGGCCACTTGCTGCCGAGGGTCATATGGGCACTTGCCCTTCCCACATTCTGTCTGCTCCTGCTGCAGGACCAGCGGTTCCCCCTATGAGCAGCAAGAAGAGGCAGCAGTCAACACTCTTAGCAAGGATCCTGTCTTCGGTATCACCCTAAACTTCAGATTTTAATCAAGGGACCTAGTCAACTACGGCCACCTTTAAGCTAAAGAATACAGCCTTTATGCTCCGGCACTGAATGCCAAAAAATATGTGAAAAGGCTAAAATTAGTGTCATTTCCGGTCTAATGCTGTAGTTGAATTCTGCTGATTACCCAAAGAGAGTCACTGTCTCATCTGAGGAAGGGACCTGCATAGACAACCTCATGTGCAGTATCCGTCGACCTTCCGGTGTGACCTGGACTGGCCACTGTTGGAAACAGGATACTGGGCTTATCTTTGAACAATCCTAATGTTGGTCCAAAAAACGGTAGCACAACGTGCGAAGAATCCGGTTTTCTTCAGAACCAATCAGATTATTACCAGTCAAGCAGTGCAGGAACATCAGTAACTTTCTGACTTTAGCCTGCAAGACCCCTATTGAATTCATCTCTAGCACCGCTCCCTTCCATGTCCTACCACAAGGCTTTTAATAATCTTCAGGACCGGTATTCAGCAGCAGGATAGCCAGTTAACGTTAACTAGATGGGTGACCTGGTTGACTTTAACAGGATATTCAGTTAAAGCGACCACTGAATATATTGCTAACCGTGTTAATCATGCTGAACGGGATATTCAGTAGCACTAACACCGTGGCCGCCGCCGTGGCACGCTGCAATGCTAACCGGCTACCATCAGGGCGTTCCGAGGTTGGCACTCAGGGATAACCAGGCAATGGCGATATTCAGGTGCTGGCCAGTTATCCCTAAGCAGAGAAAGTTAGGCACAGTAACGGCGGTCCTAATTTTTGCCGCTGAAGCTAACCCGGCTGCAGCTGAATATCGCCACTGCTATCCAGGTCCAAAGTTCAACGGTGGCAGCTAGCCGCTTTAGAGCAGTTAGCCACCGCCACTGAATAGCAGGCCCTTAGTATATGACGGAGATAAAGACAAAAATAGCCCATCTGATCTACCCAGAGGAGATTAGGGTTGTAACTACTACTCTGTTCAAGTTATTCATCAATGCCTATGTTTAGAATTGTCACTGCTGTTCCGTACAAGAGACCCTCATCTCTTCTTTGAAGACGAGTTATTTCACTTTTTCTTATAGAACAAGAATGTCCTTTTATTGCTAGTCCAAGTGAGAAATACAGGTCTGGTAGAAACTTTGCTTGAATGAATTTTCTCATTTTTGTCAGGAAGGATACTGAGAATCAACATTATGAGGCCTGTATTGAAACATGGCATATGCACCCCCCCCACCCCCCCCGGCGGTCAGTCAACGTATAACTCTGCTATCTTTATATGACTAGTATCAGTCCAAAAATCTGTCTGAACAGCTTGATACTATTCATAGTAAAGGGGCAGAGGGAGGGTGGACAGCAGTGGTGGAAGTAATCCACCCGATATTTACAATTAGTATTTAGCTCACGCCTGTCTAGGAGATGATCAAGCTGAGTTACATTCAGGTACAGTATGCATTTTTCCTGTTCCCAGAGGGCTCATAATCTAATGGGCCGATGCAGACAGCGATATTTTACACTCCTGAAAACGCACGCATTTTAACGTGGGATGCAGGAAAGATAGGATATGCAAATGACCCCCGCGTTAACCGTGTGCATGCAAATGAGCCACCGCAGTGTTAAACTGGGAGAGCAAGCCATACACATGTACACACGAAGCCTGCGCTAGTTTGGCTTGCTCTCCGGGCACCATGTGGCTAATTTGCATAAGAGTATTTTGATGGCATTGGGGATGATCGCGGCATCAGGAAAAGCCCCAGATGCCATCAAAATACTGGTGGGGGCTATACCCAACAAAAAACAATCCCTGATGGCCCAGCGGCCCGTTCCTCCCCTTCCTCCGACAGTATTTTGATGGCACCAGAGACGATCGCGGCATCAAGAAAAGCCCCCGAGACCATCAAAACACTGTTGGGGGCTGGTGCCCCGACAAAAAGCAATTACCTGGTGGTCTAGCAGCCCCTTGAACCCCCCACCCCCCAACCCCAAGTAAAATTAAAATTATCTGGTGGTCTAGAGGCCCCTTGAACCCCCCACCCCCCAACCCCAAGTAAAATTAAAATTGCCTAGTGGTCTAGCGGCCCGTAAATTTAAACACCCCTCCCCCAGTACCTCAAAATGGGCAGGAGCGCTGCCTTATATGGCAGTCTTAACCCACCAGGATGCACCGCGTGGGGCTAGGTGCACTATTCTACAAGATGGTTGACCAGAGCAGCAGCTCGTAGACAGTGTTCCCACCTATTTTAAGGTGCAGGAGGGGGGGGGGGGTGTTTGGATTTAGGGGCAACAAGACCACGAGGTAATTTTAATTTTACTTTGAGATGGGGTGGGGGGTCCAAGGAGCCGCTACACCACCAGATAATTATTTTTTGTCAGGGCACTGGCCCCCGACAAGGTTTTGATGGCATCGGGGGCTTTTCCCAATGCCATCAAAATACTGTCGGGTGGGGAAACAGAGCCGCTGGGCCACCAGGGATTCTTTTTTGTTGGACACGGCCCCCGACATTATTTTGATGGTACTGGGGGCTTTGCCCGATGCCTGATCATCTGAGGAGATGATGATCTAGGCATCAGGAAAAGCAGTGTGGCATCAAAATATTGTCAGGGGCATGCGTTAGAAGTTTAAGTCACCTCAGACTCTGAAGTAAATATTTTGGAGCTACTGTATGGTTGGTTGCAAAATCATTTACGCCTGTCTTTCCATTCGGCGTACCAGGATTTGAATATCATGCAGATGATTAAAATGCATTTAAATAAGCGTGGCGTTAATTGGGTGTTATTTTTTCCGCGGGGGTTTACGTCTGTTTTCTGCATTAAAAAAGTTGTAAAGTGTATTTAAATGTAGTGTTATGTGTGCTTAAAGGCCACGCTAACTTTCTGCCTTGGCCCATAAGTTTGTACCTAAGGCAGTGGAGGGTTAAGTAGCTTGCCCAAGGTCACAAAGAGTGCCAGTGGAATTTGGCTCTAGGCTGCTGCCCTAACCACTAGGCCATGCCTCCCCTCCTCAAGCTGTGGATATTTAAACATTGTTGTGGTCAGCGGTTCTTAAATATCTGCCAGATATTCAGCAGTGGTATCCGGACAGCAGCCGCCCCTGAATATCCAGTCTGTATAGTCACTATCTTGTTAAATATCTTGACAATATCACTAAGCCAGGCGTTGGATAGGGAACGTATTAAACATTTTATTTATATGGATGATATCCTAGTGTTGGTATCCTTCCCTGTCGATTCGAAGGACTGTTGTAATATTTTGAAAGAAGTTATTTTAATATTAGAAAAATGGGCATTATTGTTTTGAACAGCTATCGATGCATGCACAGGTTAATGCAATAATATCTAAATGCTTTTTAAAGGTGTGGCAGCTTCGAAGATTACGTCCTTACTTCTCATTTGCATCCTTTCGATTATTGGTGTAAAGTATGGTTCTAAATTATTTAGATTATTGTAATATAGTCTTATTAAATTGTTCAAAACAACAGATTAAGAAATTACAAATCTGTCAAAATACAGCGGCAAGGCTGATTTTCGCAGCGCAAAAATGTGATCATATATCACCACTCTTGGAGAAGCTCCACTGGTTTATTTATTTTTATTTTATTTATTTAACATTTCTTATATACCGCCTTTCATGATATCAAGGTGGTTTACATTGAACAGATTACATTGGTTACAGAATAGGGAAAGAATACAGTTTAAGTTGTATGTGATGATATATATCCTTTATCAGATAACCCTCATTGTATTTAGTTTCCCCTATTTCGCCAAGTTATACTTCCTGTTAAATGTAATGACCAGACATATGTAAATTGTCGGATGTTTTTTGTTCAATGTAAACCGCGCTGATGTCTAATAGTGCGGTATATAAGAATTGTTAATAAAAAAAAAAAATAAAATAAAATATAAATTTGATCATACATCGTCACTCTGGGAGAAGCTTCACTGGTTGTGAATTAGGGAAAGAATACAGTTTAAGTTGTATGTGATGATATATAAATTTGATCATACATCGTCACTCTTGGAGAAGCTTCACTGGTTGCGAATTAGGGAAAGAATACAGTTTAAGTTGTATGTGATGATATATAAATTTGATCATACATCGTCACTCTGGGAGAAGCTTCACTGGTTGCGGATTAGGGAAAGAATACAGTTTAAGTTGTATGTGATGATATATAAATTTGATCATACATCGTCACTCTGGGAGAAGTTTCACTGGTTGCGGATTAGGGGAAGAATACAGTTTAAATGTATGTGATGAAATATACATTTTTCTCTGGACTAATGCCAGGCTCATTTTTCGATAGATTACTGCCATGTCTGAAGATTACGTCTAGGTGTCTTCAAAACTCCTTGCCATTGGTTTTTCCATCGAGTTAATTAATAAAAGAAGGTGAGGGAATACTACTGGGTTTAAAGCAGCGGAGTTGTGGGCTAAATTACTTGCACAGTAAAGGAGATTTCTTTGATTACTATGTTCCATAAAAAGCTCAAATCTTGGTTGTTCTCTTAATACCTGACTTAATATCTGAATTCTAGTTGTTTGTAGTGTCTTATTGTAAACCGTGCTGATCCATTTTCAATTGGGATTTCAGTGGTTTAGAAATGTTTTATAATAATAATAAGTGCCGAACGTTTTCAGACAGCAGAGATTTTCAGCCAACCTTTTCCAGATAACAATTTAGACCTGTTTTTGGGTGGACAAAGTTATCCAAATACCGTTGGCTAAAAATTACTGCTATCGGGATAAGGTCGGCACTTATGTGGATAGTGGCGGCACCATCTAACTCCACCTACTAACTGGCTAGAGCTGGGGTGGTCCGTGGAGATATTCAGTGCACTATTGGGATAGTGCTACTGAATCTCTCTCTCAGTGCCCTTACTCACATGGGCTTTCCAGAGAAGAGCTTTGAAAATCGATCCCAGTATGCCGAACAGCAGAACTAAACATACAGCAGCAGCACAGTGACCATCAGCACCACCCAGTACACGTATACAATGAAACACCAGCACCAGCATTTAAATCAATATGGTCATCACCACCACTGAGTATTGATTCCTGTATCGTTGACTTTCAGACTGCCTCAGGGGTTGAATTTGTCCTCTGTTTTTTTTTTTAACCCATCTTGCATCTTTGGCAGAACTAATTTGGATTATGGTATCTGCAGTAGATCAAAATTCATTTTGGTGTCTCTACCAAATATGTCAGTTCCACTCATGTTTGGAATAGAACAACCTGGCATGTTCTCTGGAAAACAAGCAGAAAGTCAGTCCTCACATATGGGTGACGTCGGCGTTGACAGAGCCCACGCAGATCCACTCCCCAGCTTTCAAAGAAATCCTTTGGGAGTTACACCATGCATGTGTGGTCACGTTCCCGCCCAAGGGTGTCATCTTACCTCAGTCTTCTTTTTTCCACAGAGCCCTGCAGATGTACCATCTGTGCTACCGGTCAACGTTAATTTTTTTGTTACCCTTTTCTTCGAGATTTTTACCAGAACGGTTCTGATCACTTTTCCACTGCCTGAATCTACCACCTCAGTGTCATGTTTTTCTTGGGTCCCACTTTTTCTTTTCTTTTTCAGTGCATGGGTCTTTGCTTGCAACCTAGCTGATAGAGACATTTGAGTTTGACCTTGCGGGTGCCATTTTTCCCGCCATGTCCTCAATCAACAGGTTCAAATAATGTAGCAAGTGCCCCCGCACTATGTCCATCATGGACCGCCACAGTTGTTGTATAAAATGCCTCGGAGTGGACCACAATGTGTCTACCTGCCCGCTCTGTCAACAGATGTCAGCGAAGACCCGGAAGGATTGTAAAAAGCGGCAGGGGGAGCTGTTTGGATCAAAGTCTGCCTCAGGACCGGCACTGGGGATGGAATCCCTGCCCTCAGAGCCAGCGTCTGATGACTCAACATCGCACAACTGAGCTCATTCTGAGTCCCAAAGTCATGGAGCTTTGGACTGGGGATCATCCTCCAGGAACCTTCCCCGTGGCTCCAAGATGTCATCAAAGCTGAAGACGAGGTCTGATCCCGAACCGGCAGGTAAGATCTCCAGCACCTGGCCTCGGCGTCCTCTACCCGACACCGATGGTGATGGCCAGGAGCAGCCTTCCAAGTAGCCCTGGCAGGAGGAGACTCCCTCGATGCCATCAACATCGGTGATTCCCTGATGAGAGACTCTGATCCAGGCTTGACATCAAGACCCACGCCAGCCACTGCAGAGCCAACTGGCATCGAGGTTGGGATGGCGGCCCTGGAATGCAGCTTTACTGAATTCCTCAAGGCACAGCAGGGTCCAATGCCCGGAACCTCCAGGTAATCAGCACCAACTCGGGGCCCTCTTCAGTAGGGACTTCCCCAGAGGAGGTCAGCCTGTCCTGGAGAAATTGGCCTGACCGGTGCCAACTCCATCGATGGTCAGGTGTCATTGATACTGAGTCGACTCAAAGATTGCTCGGCACTCAACGTTTCCACAAACTCTGAGTCAAGTTGGGAGATGGACAAGGAGTCTCCCAACACTGTTCTCCACCGAGATATCCCTTCCGTCTATGACCAGCATCGGAGATCTCCACCAGAGGATCTTGCCTTTCTCGGAGATGTCACAGGCCCTTGCCTTCATGGCAGAGCCCAAGGATGAGCCTCATATGGAGCATCTGGAAATCCTTCAGTATGGGACTCCCCCAAAGGAGGCACTGATAGTGCCCATTCTGCCCATCCTTGAATGGCTGTTGTTCAGGATGTGGGAGAGCCCGGGCTCTATCTGACTCGACTCTCAGTTCGAATCAGACAGACCCTGGGCTTCCAAAAGACACACCTCATAACTCCATGGTGGTGGAGTCGGCCATGCGTCGGACAAAGAGCCAGAGGATGCACTCCTCGGTGTCTCCCTACTGGGAGGCATACATCATGGATGCTTTTGGCAGAAAGTATTACCAGGGCTCCATGCTCACAGCCCGGATTCAGGCATACCAGCTGTACATGGGCATGTACCTAAGGGACCTGGCAAAGGGCTTGCCGGGTTCTTGGCTGGGTTGGCAGGTGGACCTCTTGAGCGCTTTAGGGCCCTAGTCTCATCAGTCAGGGAATGCTCCAAGTTTCAAATTCGGGCAGCCTTCAATGGTTTTGAGTGGATGGCTCATGTAGCAGTGGTGGGCATTAGTGGCCGCCACCTCACCTGGCTACAGTCCTCCAACTTTGACCAATGGGTGCAGGACAAGCTGGCCAATGTCCCTTGCTGGGGAGAGAATCTCTTCAGCAAGACCATGACAGAGAAGATGGCCGAGCTGGAGACTGAATTCCTGACACAGACTAGGCTGTCCAGGAAGACTGCTGACTCTTCCTGTCCGAAGGCTTCGGGGAAAAAGCCCTTCCACTCAAAGACCAAGAAGGCTTTCAGAAAAATACCCCCAGTTTCCAGCCTATCAGGCTCCACAACAGGGGCAGCAGGCCAAAGGCCAAGGTCTAGGGTTTGTGGTCAACTTCCTGAAGTCACACCTGCTCCCAGCCCAGTGCTCAGAGTTCATAGGCGCCTCCTGGACTCCACACAGGCAAGCGCCTTCCTCCCTTAGGAATGTGCACAGCGCCTGTCTTCCCTGGCCAGGGATGTCTAGGGCTGCTTGGTGGTGATGGCATGACAGTCCATGTCATGCCTTTTGTCCACCTCCCAGTGCAGCAGGCTCACTGGATGCTCCGCTCCCAGTGGACCCAGGCCTCTGGCCACTTGGAGGACATGATCCAGGTCATGCTGGCCCTTACGGCATCCCTTATCTGGTGGCAGAGTCCCCAAAACCTTGGGGCTAGCCTACCCTTCCAGGCATCCAAGGTACAGCGCGTTCTCCTGATTGACGCATCAAAGCTGGTTTGGGGAGCCCCTTGCAACCACCTGCAGTCACAGGGCCCATGGTCGTCAGTGGAGAGTGCCCTTCCGATCAACCTGCTGGAACTCAGGGCTGTCTACAATACTCTTCAGGTTTTTTAAGACTCCTTGTCTCTGATGTTATCTTATTTCTTTCTCTATTTTCTCCTCCTTAATGTAATTATGCTATTACTGTCCTGTCATACATTGGAGTTCCTTTTCCTTTAACTTATGGCCATAATTTTATTTATTTATTTATTTAACAATTTTTTATATACGGCTTTTCAGTTTTATCAAAGTGGTTTACAGTGAAACAGAACAAGTATTACATGGAACAGTATAAAGAATTATATACATTTAACTGTTTACAACATTTCAACTGTTTACAGTAGATTGGTTCTTATCTTAGTCATCATCTTGTAAGGAGGGGACAGTTTAGCGGGGATTTAAGAACTGTGGTTGTTTTATTCATATGCTGTCATAGTGCTCAGTGAAAAGGTAGCTTTTTAGATGTTTTCTGAAGTCAGCGATATCTGAAATTAATGAATTAATGAATTAATTTATTTAACAGGTCTTATATACCGCTTTATCATATACATTCAAAGCGGTTTACAAAGCGGGAGGTGGAGGATGAAATAGCTCTTAGGTGGTGTGGGAGTGAGTTCAATAGTGACGGTGTCATCTTTCGCCGCTGGGGGACCCCGGAGATCGATCTCATGGCCAGCCCAGAGAATGCACAACTGCCACGCTTCCGCTCTCAGAGACCAGCCCGGGGGCGGGAGGTAGCAGACGCCTTCCTCCTCCCTTGGTTCAGGGGCCCCCTGTATGCATTCCCACCTACACCTCTGTTCCCCGAACTCTCCTCAAGATACAATCGGAGGCTGCCTCCGTCATCGCTCCCAGGTGGCCCAGGCAACTGTGGTTCCTCCTGCTCCTGCAGCTGTCTAGGGGGGACCCGCTGCTACTGGGGAGCTCCACAGACCTACTGTCACAGGAGAATGGGACACTGCTTCATCCCAACCTTTCGTCCCTTTCCCTGCTGGCCTAGACGCTGAGAGGTTATCCGTAGTGCACCTCTGACTATCGCAGGAGGTGGAGGATGTCCTGCTGGCTTCATGTAGGGATTCTAAGCATTGGGTGTACGCCTTTAAGTGGTGCAGGTTCTCTGCATGGTGCAGCAATGGGGGTTTTAACCCCTTCTCTTGCTTGGTGCAAGACTCCTTCTGTATCTTTTGCATCTTTCCAGAGCTGGACGGAGGTCCAACACAGTCAGGGTGCACCTTAGTGCCATTTCAGCACACCTCTATCCTGTGGATGGCCTGGCCATGTCAGTACAGCCCCTGGTGGGCCATTTTATGAAGGGACTCCACCTGTCCGAATGGAGTGGAACAGCTAAACGTAGATCAATTGTTTACACCATCAAAATATAAAAAGACTAGGGGACATACAATGAAGCTATAGTGTAATCTATTAAAGACTAATAAGAGAAAATATTTTTTCACTCAACGCATAATCAAACTCTGGAATTTGTTATCGGAGGATGTAGTAAATGCTGTTAGTGTAGCTGGGTTTATAAAAGATTTGGACAAGTTCCTGGAGGAAAGCTCTATAAACCATTATTAAAGGGGACTTGGGAAATCCACGGCTTGCCCCAAATCATTGCTCTCATTTCTCAGCCAAACACAAATCTGCTCCATACTACTTCACATACCATCTCTACATCTACATTCCCATTTTTCCAAACACTGGAATTATTTGGGAAGCCTAGAATAGCCCCTTTAGCACAAATAGCAAATGTCAGCATAGCCAGAATAAAGACTACTATAGTGCTTTATATTTCTGATGGGGTGTTTTTTATTGTTCCTTAACCATAAGAACATAAGATATGCCATACTGGGTCAGACCAAGGTCCATCAAGCCCAGTATTCTGTTTCCAACAGTGGCCAATCTAGGTCATATGTACCTAGCAGTTTCCCCAAGGGACACCTTACAAACGTCCCTCCCCTGTGCATTCTATTCTTGAGAACTGCATCTTGTGCCCTCCCAGACAGCAGACACAGCAGTTCAATACAGACGTGTCACAGCTATTCATCTATTCAGGATGTGTTGAAGTTCAGAGCAGATATTTTTCTAAGTGCTGGCCTTATTCCACATTACTGCTGGTATAGGTAGGTGTCCGTGGGAAACACTCAGGACATACATGGGACTTTCTTGAATACGCTTTCCACCTCTCTGCAGCTTGCCACGTCCCCATTCTGCCCCCTCCCACCCACGTTCTAAGATCCCAGTTTTCATGCCATGGATGTGCAGGGACACGTGGTTTAGGAATAGGGGTCTAAACGTTTTTGCGAGGAAAACATCTATCCCGCATGTCCAGGCGGCCTATTTGCATTTCGCGATGACCCCCATAGTGAAACTGGGGACTAGAGTATTGTAAGTTACACATAAGTACTGGACAAGACAGTGAGGAACATCAGGATCCAAAAGCAGCCTCAAAGAGGTGGATTTTTAGCCTGGATTTGAATAGGGCCAGAGAAGGAGCCTGATGCACAGATTCAGGTAGTTTGTTCCAGGCATATGGAGCAGTAAGATGGAATGAAAGAACTCTGGAATTGGCAATGGCAGAGAAGGGCACTAACTCTGACCTTCCCATCCAGCTCTCACCAGCCATTTATCATGCATGGTCTCTCCCATCATGTCTTCACTTCAAGCTCTCATCGGGAAGTCATCACATTTCAGTATGGCCTGACTATCTTTCCTTAAGCCTCTACTCTCTATGGAAACAGACAGACATTCCTAGGAGCAGAGGTCCTCTGTAAATCCCTTTTGATGTTCACTGTAATAATCACCCAGCATCCACTCAAGAACCTGACCCAAATGAGCATAATTCATGAGGATTCCGGAATGATCCAAAATGATCATTATTTCTTCACTTATCACCCACCTATCTCATACGATAAACTCTGAAACATTAAAATGGCACACAGGAAAGGAGGCAGAATTTTGATAACTACTTGATGGATTTCTAGAAATGTCTTTTTCACATTTAGGGAGATAGCTAGGGTTAGACGATCCGCAGAAGACTGTTCTAATGGGTTTCTGTCATCCCTAGAAGAAAAATGTGATTTTGTTTAAGCCTTTGTGTGGCTTCCTATGACCCTAGCAGTTAACTTGTCAAACAACCGATGAATGGGAGGAGTGACTTACCCTGTACAAGGCGCTGGTATGAATAAAAGCACACCGGGGATGGAACGCACCTGTTCCACACACGTACAGATGAGTTTGGTTGTAGATGTGCAGGATACGGAGAAAATTGGCACAATCCATCTGAAAATATAAAATCTTTGTATCACTGCAGGAACAGCAGCAAGGTTTCATCAGATTTTCTTCCATCCTGTAAGGTGCCATTTCCTACTTCTTTTCATCCAGCTTTCATGCACAGCTTGAGGTACGTTGGCCTGTTGTCTTCCACACCCTTTCCCATGTAAATGCCATGTATTACAGCTCCTTCTTGTGGCTAAGCAGGATAATGTGACCCAAGGCTAGCTCAAGGGTTTCTGCTGCCCTAGGCAGAAGCCCTGGCCGTGCCGCTACCCCCCTGCCTCACATGCCAAGCCATGCCATGCCGTGCCACCCTCCCTGTGCTGATCCGCACCAACGCCCCCCCCCAGCTCAGCGACAATGGCAGATCATGTCCTTTGATACACATGGCTTGCTGCTTCTCACCCCTCTGACACAACTTTGGGGGGTGAGAAGCAGCAGGCCATGTGTGCTGAAGTACATGGCCTAACGCGGGCCGCTGTCACTTAGCTGAGCCGACCCCCCCCCCTCCGCTGGAATCAGTGGCAACGGGGGATGATAGCGTGGCTCAGCATTATCCACCTTTGCCAGATACCACAGGAAAAGTCCTGCAGTGCCTGACGAAGCAGGTATCACAGGTCCCTGCAGTAAATCCATGGGGAGGGACGGTAGCGATTGGGTGCACAGAGCTGTCAGCAGCGGCTCTCCAACTGCCTCGATCAGGCCCCCCTCCCCCACAGTACTGTCAGTGTTGCAGTGCTGCAATCCACAGCACCGATAACAAAACAAAGAAAATTGGTGGTCCCCCCGCAGCACCGATCCTCTCTGGACAGCTCCCAATCCCCATCTGGAGCAGCCCAGGGGGGCGATCAGTGCACCCCTTGAAATTCAAAGTGACCCAGCTAGCCAACTGGGCTAGGCTAGGCACCTCTCCTGCCCTATACACCTCTCCTGCCCTATACACACTTAAAACACATCCTGTCTAGCCAATCGGAAAGGGGGAGCCCTGCAGTATCTCCAACCCCCCCCCCCCCCCCATTTCCCCTGGGCCTCTCCCCAGCACATACTTCTCATTCCATGGTGGTGTAGTGGAAGAATGGGGCAGGAGCAATCCTACATGCCCCTGCCTTGTCTAGTAGCCAAACAAAATGGCCACCATCATGAGGTGCTGCCCTCTAGCCTCTTGCTAGGGGGCAGCACCACAAGATCACAGCCATCTTTGTTAGGACCTATGAGAAGGGCAGAAGAGAAGAGTTTCTGCCCTTCCCATGGACCATTAGAAAGATGCCCCCAATCTTGCAGTGCTGCCTCTTATTGAGAGACTAGATGGCAGCACCTCATGAGGACGGCATTTTTGTTCTGGCCGCTAGACAGGGCAGGAGCATATAAGATCTCTCCTGCCCAATTTGTCCACTAGACCACCATGGAATAAGAGGTATTCTGCGAAGACCTCCTTGCCAGCTGATTAGCTTGGATGTGTATTTTGTACAGGGAAGTGGGAGGGAGGGGATGCCATGAGCCCCCCACCCTTTTGAGTGTGTATTGGGAGGGGGAGGGGTGCCTAGCCCAACTAGCTAGTCAGGGCACTTTGAACGTCAGGAGGTGCTGGGTAACTCCCGATGCAGCTCAGGAGCTGTCCAGGGAGGACTGATGTTGTGGGGGGCCCACACTTTGTTTTGTATATTGTCACGGCACCAACAATGTTGTGGGAGGGGAGATCCGAAGGCAGCACTTAGATGCCCGATTGGCTGCAGGGCAGATGCCCTCTTGAGGTGGCGTTATCTGCCACTGCAATTGGGCCTGATTTTGGCAGCCACCATGCAAAATCTTTTTTGCCACCCCCACTCTGACCCCACCCCACCCCCCCCCCCCCCCGATCCCGCCCCTAGGGACATCTACCATGCAAAAATCAGATACTGCAGAAAATTGCCTGAAATATCTGATTTCTTTCATGGGTTAGATGCTACTGCATGGAGTTAATCCTGTGTTAGCCCCTTCAGTAGACATACCTCTGTCACACTAAGAGGTACTTTAGCTCCCCCCTAAAGGGTGATGAGGCGCTATTTTAGCAGCTGTCCTAAATCTAGGCTGCCTGAAGACAACAGTTGATCATGATGAAGCCTTAGTCACAATTCCTGTTTGGTAGTGTAGAGCACAAGACATAACCACTACACTGGCTGAAGGTCTCCTTCAGGGGGCAGATCCCTTTGGAACCTGCAATGTTCAGTACTTTTCCTGTGGAATTTGTTATATATATATATATTTATTTTTTAGTGCCATCAAGTCAGTGTTGACTCATAGTGAGCCAGCTACCTCTGGGTTTTCTTGGCAATGTATCACTGGAAGTTGATTGCCAGCCTTTTCTTCCAAGGCAATGGAGGGTAAAGTGACTTGCCCAAAGTCACAAGGAATGCCAGTGGGAAATGAACCCTTGATCTTCTGGGTACTAGGCAGTTGCTCTAACCACTAGGCTACTCCTACTCCTCCTCTCCAGTTATATATTAGATAACACAATATATATATACGAGTTGTTACTCTATGAAAACATTCTCTTTTGAGCCAAACTTGACAGGTCTCCCTCTAGCCCATGCAACCACTTTCTAGACGCTGCTTGGCCACTGACCTACAACCACACATACCCCCTTTCAGCCTGTGTAGAGTCAGTGAGCACATGTCTGGGGCAACTCAGAGACCAGTCCTAGGTGGAGGACAGTCCTAGGTGGAGTAATTTGTAGACAAAAAAGGAAGTGGGCCAGGTGTTGGAGCTCTGCTCCAAGCTCATACCCTCCTCTTCTCTTCCATGCAGACTGTCTGGAATTGAATGGTTGCTGAAAAACACCCCTGTTTTCCTGGGGTGTCAAAAGAAGTGGCGGAACTGCATTCCAAGCTGTTCATCCAGAAATGAAGCCCTAAATATCTATCTATCTATCTATCTATCTACATTAATGCACACACATGCACCCCACCAGACACCGACAGACACTACTTTGCTCTTAGCCTATTATATATAGAGATATGGGAAAAGCTTTTAGTAGTCTGCCTACATGCGATATATGTGGGCAATTCGCAGCCATGGATCTGGAAGGCAACTTTTAAAGAAAGCAGCCTGCATAGTTTTTCTTTTGAAAATATGTTTATGTGGGTAGCTGAAGACAAAAATCCTCACACGTTTTGCAGCTCCTTTTTGTAGACAGAAGATAAAGTGTGCTCATTTAAATGCATGCCTCTTTTTAATTCCACTAAGAGCATGCATGTCGTGAGCCCTATACATACTTAAACAATTTTGAGAAGCACAATTTTCAGACAAGTGTTTCAGTTGAATTGTAAACAGCTTTTATTTAAAGGATAAAGGAGTATAAAAATCCTTTTAAATAAATAAAATAAGTCAATTTATCCAGGTAAATGGCTTTGAAAACTGCTCCCCACATGTGCCAGGCTTACTATGGAGAAGTGAGCCAGCTGAGACCCAGTGTTATTTATTTATACTTATTCATCATTAAAAAAAAGCTACTTATAATTGTTGATATATTAAGATTACTTTTTTAAAAAAGCACATCTAAATAATTCTGTTTTCACTAATAGTGTAATTTCTTAAGGTCGCCTGGTTTAACATGCGTTGTCATGCACATATTTCAAGTAAAGTACGCATGCGCTTTACTTTATAAAACAGGTGTGTAAGTGGTGTGAAAACGCATGCAATACAAACTAGGCGTAAGTACTGGTGCCTGGTGTAAATGTCCCTGCCTAGATTTTGCAGAATGTGTGTCAGATATAGGATTTTATAACTTATGTGGGTAAATTTGTGTTCTGCAGACTCTCTGCCCCACGCTTGCTCGTACTATAGATGTGCCCAATTGAACATACGCGCATACCTATAGACTGGTGCCTGCAGTGACGGCGCGTAACCTTGCACGGCTCATTAGAAAATTACTTTTGCAAATCTAATACATTTTGGCAGATCATGCCAAAAAATAAGAACAGTACAAGAGAATGCAAAGGGTCTTGATCTAACCAAATGAATTGCTCTTAATGAAGGGACACAGAGCAGATTTGTTCTGAAAATGCAAAGCATCTTGTTATTCCATCTGTCTCTGTAGCTCGCATGGAGACACCTGAACATACAGCATTTTACTTTTTACATCCATCTCTCTGGAATTCCCTTCTTTCCCATACGTGTGCAGTCTGCCCTTAAGAAATTCAAGATACTATTGAAAACGCGTTATTTGAAGGAACCTGGTCGTCTGCATAACATGAGCGGGGTGGCATCACAGACAGCCAGCGGGCTGGACATTGAGCCGCCTTGAATTTGAAGTGTAGCAATTTCCCTCTAAGGATACACCACCAAACATGATATTCCAAAGCCACTCTACCCATGGTGGCCCCTTAAAGAGTTCAGTGTCTGGCCCTTCTTTGGAGAGCTAGTGAAAGAAAGTAAAAGCAGCCATATTATTATGCCCACGACACAACTTAGCGTTCAGAGGCTCTGCCATTAAAATACTAGGGCAAAAATTAAAAGACTGAGTTAAGGGTTAAGGCTCACACAAACTTTCCAGACAAGACAACATTTTTCTCGTTCGTTCGAGCAACAACAACTCTTACCTTAGGATCCTTCCCAGCCATCTTACATTCTTCTATATGCTCAGATGGAGCAGGCCAGTGCAGCTATCAAAAAGAGCAGAAGAGTCGGGTCTGTCATTCAGGCTTCTTGAAGGATTATGATATGTAACTACACAGTTCTTTATGCATTTAAGCATTATAATTAAACAAACATATGAGCACTGGTGAAAGGTTCCAGATTAACTGCTCTGGAAATCTTAATCTTCCATTAATCTACATATCCAGTGCGCTCTTATTAATACACTGCCTCATTTCAGGGATATATTGCTTGCAATAATGCATAGTAATCTATAATGTTATCAACTAGAATAGTTTTATTAAAGGACTGAGTGATGCAGCAGGTACCCAAGTGAAGCAGAGGGCCCAGGGGTGAAGTACGATAGTAAATTTTAATTTTTTCCCTTTGGTGTGGTAAAAGGGAGATGTGGTAGAAATTGAAAAAAATGCTTTATTAAAGGACAAAAGGATATCAGAATGATATCTATATGAATTTTATTGACTACAGCAGGGCCTTTGACTGTGTAAATCATGAAAACCTCTGGATCACATTAAGAAGCATGAGTATACCACAACACCTGATAGCTCTCTTGCACAACCTTTTCATTGATCAAGAACAGAACAAAGAGAAACAGAATGGTTTCAAATCAGCAAAGGTGTATGGCAAGGCTGCATACTTTCTCCCCGCCTGTTTAATTTATATTCAGAACAAATCATCAGAGAAGCAGGACTATATGAAGACAACAGAGGTGTGAAGATGGTGGAAGACTCATCGACAACGTTTGCTAGGCTGATGATACCACATTACTGGCTGAAAGTGAAGAGGATCTGAAACATTTGCTTTTCAAGATCAAGGAACATAGGGGTATGTTTACTAAACGGCGCTATATGACATTATCACGCGATAATGCCACATTACCGTGCGAGAACGTCATGTATCATAGAAACATAGAAACATGATGACAGAAAAAGACCACATGGCCTATCTAGTCTGTCCTTCCATATCAACAACTACAACAGTCCACTTTTTACCTTTAGAGATCCTCTGTGTTGGTCCCATGCTTTTTTGAATTCAGTTACTGTCCTCATCTCTACCACCTCCACTGGGAGACTATTCCATGGATCCACTACTCTTTCCGTAAAGAAATATTTCCGCATATCACTCCTGAATCTATCTCCCTTCACCCTCATCCCATGTCCCCTCGTAGCAGAACTTTCTTTCAATTAAAGGAGGCTCTCTCCCTGAACATTTATGCCACGGAGGTATTTAAACATCTCAATCATATCACCTCTATCCCGCCTTTCCTCTAAGGTGTACATATTAAGATCCTTAAGTCTGTCCTCATATGCTTTATAATGAAGCTCACTAATCATTTTAGTAGCCACCCTCTGCACCGACTCCATCCTGTTCACATAGTTTTAAAGGTGCGGTCTCCAGAATTGCACACCATACTTCAAATGAGGTCGCACCAAAGACTTATACAGAGGCATTATCACCTCCTTTTTGCTGCTAGCCATTCCTCTCCGTATGCACCCAAGCATCCTTCTAGCTTTTGCCGTCACCTTTTCTACCTGTTTAGCTACTTTAAGATCATCAGACACAACCACGCAATATCGCGCAATAACATCTGCTGCGGCGGTAAGGTGCACAGAGGGTGGAGCAAGGCTCCCCAGAGGGTGGAGGAAGGCTCCCCAGGGGCGGATAGAAGGGGTCAATGGGCGGAGAGTGGGCGTGGAGTGGCTCCTTGCACAATAACGCCGTGAAATGAAGCTCAGAAAATTAGCACCAGTGAAAACCTGGCACTACGCACATTTGCAGGTCAGAGAAACCATTTCAGTCAGCAATGTACAGCAAAGGCTGGGAAACCCAAAAACGTGATAGTAGTGATACATGTGCAGGAGCCAGAAAAGCAAAGAAACAGATAAAATGACCAGAACCACATTTGAAATCCCACTAACCAAGCTGGCCAATAGTGATATTAATGAGAAACATAAAGCAACACTACTGACAATGCATAAAAAAGAAGATATCATGTTTGGAAGGGTCCATTCTCTGTCCCTCTACAAAGTGAATGATCCCACATTGAAATAGCGGTGATCAGGGTTTTTGTCATTTATATTGAGCAGGTTTGTTATGGCGTGCAAATGTGCAGCAACACCAGAGTGGGCACGTAGGACAGGGCAACTGTACTGATGCTGGAAATGGGATACAGAGGGCTGCAGGCGGCACATGTTGTGGTCCAGCTGGGGCACAGTGCGGACTAGGCAGATGCCTAGGTGGCACAAAGGAATGCCAAAACTGTAAAGCAGCAAGACAGCAACTGATGAGGTTCCAACATGGACACAAGTGTGTTCCCCACAGTGTCCCAGGGGATATTACCCAGCAGGTACCCCCAAGGGCACAGAACATTGGCAGGCGGTGCTGTGGGAAGCGCGCATGTCCATGTAGGCACCCCCACCCGAGAACCCACACCATAGGCAGCTGCCTACCAGCACACTGGATGGCCTGGAACTGCGCACCTCCAGCACCACTGGCATAAGGGCATGTCAGCATGGTGGCAGAGGGGTGCTGGTGGCGGAGGGGGCAGTGGCATCTGCCCACACCAGGCCATGGCCAAGCCCCATTTAGTTGGGTGCCGTGCACTGCAACAGACAAGGTCTGCCTGATGAACAGTCATGGTATCCCCAGGGAATGACCTGCCCCTGTGGCAATAGATTGGTGCAGTACACACAGCCAGTGTGTTCAAGGGCAGAAGGCCACAGGTTCAATTCCCAGCTGTGGCTCCTGCCAACCCTGTCCCCATATCTTACCCAGTACTAAACTGTGGTAATAAAGACAGAACCTTTATTGCAGATAAAATAAACATGCCTGAAATGCCTATGTTTTACCCTACAGAGCACAGACACCATAAACATGTGCAATCCCTAGAGCATAGTTTCCCAACTGCAGTCCTGGAGGGCCAAACACCATTCAGGTTTCATGCTGTCCCTAATAAATATGCCTGTGCTGCATTTGTATGCGCCACCCCCATTGTATGCAAATGTATTTCATGCATATTCATTAGGGACAGCATGAAAACCTGAACAGTGTTTGGCCCACCAGGACCGGAGTTGGGAACCTCTGCCCTAGAGCAGCAGCCAACAGGGGCATAAACACCCGCACCCACAGGCTCCATTATCCAAAGCCTCATGGAGAGTCAGGCTGTTGGGCCCTGCGCAGAGCAGCATCTCCCAATACTGGCACCTTCATATCTTAGCAATGCCGTCCTAAACTTGGGAACACGTTACACATATATCAGAAGGTTGTTATGATTAATGTCAGATAACAAATCCTAAGTTAAACACAATTTGTTGATAGAGATTCATCATAGCAACCTTTCTGATATCTGCGGAGTGTGTTTCAGTTATTGATTCTGACAGTGTTTACCATCCCGGAGAGTGACCCTAACAGTATTGAGTACCATAGCAATGCCCGCACTGTGCCCAGGACTGATGTGGCGGCCAGGGCTGCTCCTGCCCAATCGGGGCAGTGGGAGCCCGCCGACCCCAACACCCGGCAGCAGATAAAACGGCGTCCCTGCATTCAGAGACGCCGCTTTCCCGGACTCCTCTCCACCCTCTGCAGCTCCTGCCCAATCGGGGCAGTGGGAGCCCGCCGACCCCAACACCCGGCAGCCGATAAAGCGGTGTCCCTACGTTCAGAGACGCCGCTTTCCTGGACTCCTCTCCACCCTCTGCAGCTCCTGCCCAATCGGGGCAGTGGGAGCCCACCGACCCCAACACCCGGCAGCAGATAAAACGGCGTCCCTGCATTCAGAGACGCCGCTTTCCCGGACTCCTCTCCACCCTCTGCAGCTCCTGCCCAATCGGGGCAGTGGGAGCCCGCCGACCCCAACACCCGGCAGCAGATAAAGCGGTGTCCCTACGTTCAGAGACGCCGCTTTCCCGGACTCCTCTCCACCCTCTGCAGCTCCTGCCCAATCGGGGCAGTGGGAGCCCGCCGACCCCAACACCCGGCAGCAGATAAAGCGGCGTCCCTGCGTTCAGAGACGCCGCTTTCCCGGACTCCTCTCCACCCTCTGCAGCTCCTGCCCAATCGGGGCAGTGGGAGCCCGCCGACCCCAACACCCGGCAGCAGATAAAGCGGCGTCCCTGCGTTCAGAGACGCCGCTCTCCCGGACTCCTCTCCACCCTCTGCAGCTCCTGCCCAATCGGGGCAGTGGGAGCCCGCCGACCCCAACACCCGGCAGCAGATAATAGCGGCGTCCCTGCGTTCAGAGACGCCGCTTTCCCGGACTCCTCTCCACCCTCTGCAGCTCCTGCCCAATCGGGGCAGTGGGAGCCCGCCGACCCCAACACCCGGCAGCAGATAAAGCGGCGTCCCTGCAGGGCGCGCCCACGCCTGGTGGGCCCGCGCCTGAGGGCCTCGCCAGAGGGCCCTTTGGCGTGGCCCTTAGGTGAGGCACGAAGGCGAACAGCAGGAAACAACCAAGGGAGACAGCAGCACCAGCATCTGCACAGCAGAACTCAACAAGGAGCAGACAGCGGCGAAGGACATCAAAACCGCAAGTAGACCCTTCACAGAACACCACAACAAACCAACATGATCACAACATTGTTTCTACCAATTAGCCTACTCCTCACGCATTTCCTCCCACCAAACTCTCACTTCCACTACACACACCCCAACTCAACATGGCACCCACCAACCACCTGGTCATACATAGAACCTCAGTGCACTCATTCTACCACACACCGCATATCTATGACAAAACGGAAAAATACACCAAACCACACTCCCACACACCACAATCAAAGGAAACACACGAAACAACAAAGCCCACAAGGCACACGACCATAGAGCTCATAAACGCAAGATCAATATGCAACAAGATACACACAATAGCAGACCACATAGAAGACCACCAGCCAGACATACTCTGCATAACAGAGACTTGGCTTAATCCCACTGACAATGTTCTGCTCAATCAATTGGTACCAGACTCATACACTGCATTCAACTGTACACGCACCCACAAACGTGGAGGAGGAGTCTTAATAATTGCAAAGAAGAACCTGAAGTTCACAACCCAGAGCTCCACCGACACACCTCAAGGAAACACACTCAGCATCATGAACAAACACATGGCACTCTGTCTAACCTACAGAGCACCCAGGGCCTCACCCGACGAACTAGCCTCCACGCTGGAAGCAGTATGCGCCATCACCACAACTAACAAGCCCACGCTACTGCTAGAAGATTTCAACCTCAAGTCCACCAACAACAAACATGCAGAAGCCTTCCTCCAAGCAATGACCTCACTTCAATTCACCCAAATCATCGACGCCCCAACACACAGACACGGCTCTACCCCAGACCTCATCTTCGCAACCAGCTACCTAACATCAAGAGGTCTAATATCAACACCTACCATCACCCCAGTTCCATGGTCAGACCACTACATAATCAAGATAAAGCTGCAACTACAAAAGGACATTCTCAACGAACAAACGGACAACACACCCACACAAAGGCGATTCAAGACCTTCGACAGGGACGCATTCCTACAGGACACGATACAACAACTGACCACAGAAACGGACGACCTAGAGAAGCAAATCACCAACTGGAACAACACACTATCCAACGCCGCCACTGCAACAGTTGCCAGAACAAAGAAATGCCGTCACAACAAGCGACAACACAAACCTTGGTATTCCACAACCATAAGACAAGAAAAAAGAGAACTCAGAAAGATTGAACGGAGATGGAGAAAAACCAAAGCTGCTGAAACCCAGCAGATATACCTAACTAAGCAAAAACAATACAGTGAACACATCAACCAATCAAAGAGAGAATACCATACAAACATGATAAACACATCCCTAAACAAACCCAGAGAGCTTTTCGAAATAGTGAAAATCCTCACAAAAGAACAAAGGACAGAAGAGGAAGTACAAATAGACCCACAAAAATTTGCTGATCATATCAAGGAAAAATTTCACTCTGCAGAACCAACAACGTCGAACACATAAACTCAGCCCAACTCTCACCCGAAGACCTGGAACACATTCTGCTCACCCTCAACAGAACAGTTCTCCCACATCATCTCAGCAATCAAAACAACTACCGCTCCTACAGACCCTTGCCCAGTGTCATGGATCAAAGCCACCAAATCAAGCTTCATCCACTTCATACACAACATGGTGAACATCTCCCTCAAACAAGGACTCATGCCAGATCAACTAAAACGAGCTACAGTACGACCAATACCAAAGAAAACAACCCTCGAGAAAAGCAACCCAGCAGCATACCGACCAATATCCAGCATACCCTTTCTGGCAAAAATTATCGAAAAAACAGTTCAACAACAGCTACAGGAACACATCGACAACCACGCTCCTCTAGATGACAACCAACACGGCTTTCGCCCCAACCATGGCGTCAAAACTCTACTGATCTACCTCTTCGACAACATCCTCCGAACCATAGACAACACCAAAAAAGGTATCCTAATGATCTTCATTGATATCTCTTCAGCATTCGACACAGTAGACCACCAAACACTCCTGGAAAGACTAAAGAAAATTGGACTTCATGGTACCACGCTAAAATGGTTCCATTCATACCTAACCGGCAGGCAGATACAGGTAAAAGTAGGACACAACATCTCTCAACCCATAAAAGTCCTCCAAGGAGTGCCGCAAGGGTCCGCCCTCTCGGCGCTTCTGTTCAACATATACATCCAGCCAATATGCGACATCCTGAAAGCGAACAGCATCCAATACACAATCTATGCAGACGACATTATGATATACACGCCTATCTCAATTGATAGCCCAGACTACTCTAAAATAACAGACTGCCTAATTAACAAATGACAAGATGGTGTAAAGACAACAACCTCGCTATCAACTACAGCAAGACGGAGGCACTAATAATCACTTGCAATACAGACTTCATCCACCCACCGGACATCAGAATACAAAACACAACTATACCAATGAAATCGGAAGTAAAATACCTTGGAGTGACCCTGGACAACTAACTGAATCTCAAGACACACGTAAGCAAAACAATCACGAACGCATACCACAGGATGAGGATCATCAGAAGACTCAAACCCCTCCTCACCACTGAACACTTTCGGACCGTATGTCAAGCTCTAATTACTCCCCTCCTGGACTTCTGCAACCCCATTTACCTTGGACTAGCAAAACAAACACTCAGGCCACTACAACTAGCACAAAACACTGCAGCCCGCATAATATCTGGCTCAACAAGACATGATCACATTACTCCAGCATTGAAAGACCTCCACTGGCTCCCAATCAGCTCACGCATCAAATACAAAACAATCATAAACATTTTCAAGATCAAACACCACACTTCAGCCAACAGCCTGCACACCCTCATACAACCAGACACCAGCACTCGCCCAAGAAGAAAAGGAACCTCCAACAGAGTCAACACCCCGAACGACTTCAGAAAAACACGCAAGGACACCACAGAGAGAGCCATCTCCCTGGCTGCTCCAACAATATGGAACACCCTCCCGGACGAACTGCGATCGACAACCAACCTCAAAGACTTTCGCAAACTGCTGAAGACAACGCTGTTCATCGAACACTACGGTCATATCACGTAACCGTACCAACGGGAACCACCAACTTACCTCTACAAACCCTGATAAGAAACTGAACAACGGCACATGATGTATCTTAATTGTATAGAACAATGTACTATAGCTCACACTGTACCATAGCTCACAATGTACATAGCTCAACCTAATCTAATACACTAACCCCTTACACGCAACGCATGACACTTTTTCACTGCATGAGATACCCTCCCACTTTTTCACTGCATGAGATACCCTCCCACACCTTTTGATTGTTTTGCTGTGACACCGCCTTGATTGTAGGATAAGGCGGTATAGAAATACTGTTAAATAAATAAATAAATATTTGCACAATGCTGGCATAGGTGTGGGAGTGTGTGTCTGTCTATCCAGTGTGTTGTGGCTGTCTACACCTTACTGAGCCCACATTGCTTGCACTGTTTCCAGTGTTAGCCTGCCAATGTGCATAATGAGGAGCAAGGTACTGTGGGTATAGCCCAGACAGAGTGGCATGGGCAGGATGCATTTGCATAGGGTATAGGGCAATGGCTGGGACATTGTAGTGCCCGACCCCCACCTGCACGGACTGGGTGGCCACAGCATGTCATGCTGGGAGGTCGCTCTCACCCTGACTGAGCAGTGACCATGGCATGGCTAGGTTCCCCCATAGTGCTATACAGTATTTCTCTCAAGTGATATTTATGGGTTCTCTTTTTTGGTGCCCAATCACTGACATACCTGCGTGGTGTGTGTGTTGACATCCCAGTTTTGGGTGCACATAGTTCCTCCAGGAACATGCACTATGTACTAGCTAGCAGACACTGACTGCCATCTGCTGGTGAATGTCAGATTGTAGTGGGGGGCAGCTGAGCTGACTGGGCCCACTACCTATCTGCCAGTGGCCCTGTCCCAAGTGCCGATCTTCAGCAGCTGTCTGTTTGCCACCAGGACTGGGGTTGCTGGTCCCTCAGCCTGTCCTCATGTACCTCCACTGCCCCCCTTGCAAAGGGTGAGAGTACAGGTCTGTTGGGGGAAGATCATGTCCCCCACCGTGACCCAAAAGAGGGTGGTTTGCTAAGTACATTGTCGCCATGTGAGCCCTGACACACCCCTGCTCCCTAAACAGGTGACCATAGCAAGCACAGTGGATATGCACTATGTTGTGTACATCATGGTCCACAAGGGCCAGACATGACTGGCAATTACAAATGGACACAGAGACCACCTCAAGGTGTCTGCAACAAATACCTGTCACACACTGGCACTGATGGAGACCTGCAGCACAGCCCACCTCAACCAACCCGGGTACTGCGGACCTGGTGCTGGCCACTCCACCTCACCCTCAGAGTGAGCACAGAACACACACATTGGCATGGCCTGTGGGTACTCTGTGCCAGTAACATGCATGACCATTCCCCCCTACCAAGCTGACGTGCTGTAGAGGTGCATACCACATCTGGTGAGCAGATGTAGACTGCTGTTCTGTATGTGAATTGCATTATGGGTACTGTTGGTTCTATCCTATCCTGGTAGCCACAGCAGACAGTTTTATGGTGATGTGCACTCTTTCTGTAGCCAGCCATTGGTATAACTCCCATAGTGATGTAGCACAATGGTTAATGCAGTGACTTCAGTAGCAGAGGTCATGGTCTTGATTCCTCTCTGTTCCCCTTTTTTTTTTATGGCTGTCCTACACAACTACGTTTCATTCGTGTAACAGGCAGATCTGTGCTGCCGCCACATTATACCCTCATCACTGTTGCCTTCTGTCTGTCTATGTGTGTGTGCCAGCTGTGTGGCGTTCTGCCCTAATGTGCAGGCTGCTACCCCATGTCCTGCACTGGCACACTTTTCTGCATTGCGGCTCTTCATGCTTGCCTCTCCTGTGTCTGCTCTTCATGGCACTGCTCTCCTCTGTCCTCCTGTCATTGCACTTATCCTGCCACCTCTACCTCCTCTGGTGGACACGTATTCCCATCCTCTGCCACACACTATCATTGTAGCACTTTACATTACCATCACCCTGTACATCGGTACAGCTGCCCCTGATATGTTTGTCCACTTTACCTGCTGCCACATGGGCTGCATGCAGATTTGGCTGGTCCATGAGCTCCGTCATCTACTTCCTTCCATCACTTGTTCCTTGCCTTTCCTTGGTGCTCTGTGCAGTGTTATAGTTACATCTGTGTTTGAGCCATACATTTCATGCTTGTGACTTTGGGGCACCAGCTCCTGTGTCTCCTTGGCATCCCTGGGGCATCTTTCGCGGCACTTTAGGTTTGGCCAGCTTATGGGGCACCTTATATGCTGTCTTGGAGGGTGCCAACCTTTCCTGCCACCCTCTGGGGCACATTATGACCTGTCTTAGATGACGTGGTGCTTTATGATGTGCCTTATGGTGCGCCCTAAAAGGTGCATTAGGTTGCGGCACTGGGGTGAGGCTTTTTTGGCTGGCAGTGCAAATTGTTGGGATGTGTCTGACTGTTACAAGCAGGAAAAGGGATTGCCTCAGACAGTTTTTTAACTGAGCCCACTGGGGGATCAAACGCATGACCACTGTATCAGCAGTCAATGTATTAACCAGTGTGCTACACTTCTGTTACTGTGATTGCAGGTCAGCGTGCCTAATTAAGGCTAATGCGTGTTAACGTGCCACAGCTCCCTCTATCGCGCGATAACGGACTTTATCGCACGATATTCCGAAATGCTACCTTAAGATCGGAACGCCCACTACCTTATATGGCATTCGTCACAGTAAGACTGCAACTAACACCGGTAACATTAAGATGGTTTAGTAAACATACCCCATAGTCTTAAAATAGGCCTGCACTTTAAACCTTTCAGACCGTATGTCCACTGTAATGGACATCATGTTATTCATTGAATTCCATGTATATATATATATATATATATATGGTGTCTGTGAAAAAATTCAGGTCTGAAAGGGTTAATGTAAAGAAGATCCTGACAACTGACAAAATCAATCATTTCATCTTTGATGGAGAAGAAATTGAAATAGTAGACAACTTTAACCCGCTTGGATCAATAATCAATAGAGAAACGACAAGCAGTCAAGAAATCAGACGATGCATTGCTCTTGGCAGAATGTCTATGAAGGACCTAGACAAGATTCTCAAATGCAGAGATGTATCTCCGCCTTGAAAATTTTGACTTATCCAAGCCATGGTATTTTCAGTAACATTATATGTATGCTAAAGTTGGACACTGAAGAAGAAAGACAGGGAAAAAAATCAATACCTTGAAATTATGGTGCTGGAGAAGAATACTATGTATACCATGGACTATGAGAAATCAAACCTAAACATTCTTTAGAAGCTGAAATGTCAAGATTTCAACTCTCCTACTTTGGACACATCATGCGATCATTAGAGAAAGACATCATGCTTGGCAAGGTTGAAGGAAAGCACAAAAGAAGAAGGCCAGCAATGCAATGGATCGACATAATAACAGAGCGATGGATGCTACTCTATCAACAATGAGCCGCCTGACAGAAGACCGAACACAGTTTAGGACAATTATCCAGAGGGTCGCCAGGAGAAGACATTGACTCAATGGCATTTAATAACAACTAAAGTGTGGCAAGCACCTGGTGCAGTTTTACTGCCAGCTAACCAGTAGCGCAGGTCAGCACTAACTGTTACCATGTGGGAAAGCCCCACGCTAAGTGCTTAGTGTGGGTACGGGCAGAATTAGGGTGGGGAGTGGGGGTGGCAACAAGGACTGGCACTGAACATTAGCTGTCATGACTGCATCTAACATCACCTGAGCAGGCGGTGTTACCGGCAGTCCAGTAGTGTAGCAGCTGCCAGGCCCGGTGACATACAAAAAAATAAAATAAAATCAACAGTCATGGCAGGGTACCCTGACCCCCCTCCCCACCCCTGCCCCAAGCGCAAACCCTCCCTGGGCCCCAGCACACACTTCCTAGGCAATTAGTAGAGCCCTTGCTCCAGTATAGCCCCCCTCTCCACCCATTCAGCACCATCCCCCCAGGAATATGAAGAAGGAGGGATATATATCCAGTCAAAGTATCACAAGTACCACGAGACTACTGCTGGGATCAAAGTAACCAGCTTGAGCCCGGCGGCTTCAGGGCAGGAGCAGAGGAGGTCTGCTCATGTCTGATCCCACTAGACAGCAGGGATTTCCCAGTAAGTCCCAGGAGTGAGTATGGATGAAGGCAGGGGGAGGGGCTCTTCCTTGTTTGGCCCACTTTCTCCTCAGGTGACGAATCTGGTTTGCGGGGGCATTCTGCTGCATGAAGCGGGTATGAAGCAGAAGGGAACTGTGCTGGGGTGGTAATGAACAGAGGCTGTGCTAGGCAGGGCTGTACTGATGGCCCAGGGAGCCTGTGCTCGGGTGCTAAATTGCTTGGCCGCTGCTTCTCTCCCTATTTGTTTATTCTATGCTTCAGTGCCTGCTGAGATACGTAACACAGGTGTGGTAAATACAGTGCGGATGCCGGGCATTCCCCTGCACTTACCACAGAGGTTCTGCACTTACCATGCGTTAATATTTGCACATAACATAGAGTACGTGCAAAACCTTACTACATTTTAGTAAGAGGGCCCTTAAGATTATTTGCACATTTTTCAGTTCTCGCAGGGGAGGGGCTGCCCTGGGTGTCATAAGCCCCGGTAGCAGGAGTTACAAGTTTTCCTGAGATGCCTTCTCAGGAGTGGATCTGCTCTGAAAGCAGCATTAGACAATTTCTATTTTGGGAGGAAAGAGGGGTTTTTGCCTTTGTTCTGTCTCCCAAAAGCTGGCTGAATGCTCAGTGTCGGATGCCTCATGCCATGTGGAGGGTGGGCCCCTAAGAATTCAGTCAAGGGGCAAATGAAAAGAAGGGTAAGCGCTCAAGGAAAGGTGGGTGCCAGTGAAGGGGCATGCTGACTATTCCTCACCCCAGAGTCTGAAGGATTTCCCCAGGAAGTCATTCTGCCACCGAATATCTAGTGAGGAACTCCACTGGTATGGGACTGGAGACAAACTGAAGGGGGAGACTTCTTTGGAACTATCATAACTGGTATCCCCCAAGAGCCTAGAAAGAGAGGGGGACAACCAGCCGAGAGAAAGGACATGCACAGGTCCAGGAGTTGTGAGCAGAGATTTACGTGTGGTTCGGTGGTGCGTGAGAGTACCTCTGTAGAGTAGGGTAAAGAGTAAATTGGTATAACAAATAGAGATTTAACCATCTTACCAGGGTTTACAAGTTCAGAATACTGTTTTTGGATCAGACTTACGATGAATTAACTGTACACCAGAAGTTTTGACCAAAGGTTTGTTCAGTAAAGTGGAGTTTCAGTTACATATCAGCGTGTGCTGTGAAATTATTTCCAAAGACCTCTGTGTGCAGGGAGGCAGGACACTGAGTGCGTAACACTGTAGGAGACACAGTCTTCCTTCCTGTGCTATAAGGACCCAAACAAATACAAATTTGTTTTGCAGCCCCACTAATTTGCCACCAGGAATGCAGTTATATGTGGTGATTTGTGAGGGATTGGCCCCAAGCTGTTTTTTTATACCTGCCAGGCAAACTACACTTGCAACAAAGTGCAAAGAAGGAATTTTTGAATCAAGTTCCCAGGTGTTTGCCCTTCCCCTTAATTCATAAAACCCGTGCACATGGTTCAATGCAGTGAGTGGAGAGCAAATTTCAGCCTAGGGAATTTATCTCAATAACTACTTAGTTACCTGGTCTAGTATCTTTGAAATTGTCCCCAGGGGTCTCAAACATTTGTCCTCAAGGCCATAAAGCCAATTGGATTTTCAAGATTTCCATGATTATGCCACAGATAGATTTTGCATGTCCACTGCCTTCAATGTATGAAAATCTCTCTCTTGCACGTTCATTATAGACATCCTGTAAACCCAACTGGTTTGCAGCTCTTTGAGGACCCAAGTTTGAGACCCTTGGTTTATATCCTTTCAGAGTCTCCAAAGAAATCTAAGTACCATTTTGTCTTTTGCAAAGCAATACAACACTTAATCTTCCCAGATGTATACCCTGGACAGACTGCTTGAAAAATCTCACTCTTCAGCCTTCAGTCTTACTCTTTGGTATGGGCAGCCGGCCCTCGGCCTCTCTGAAACCCCAGCAAACACCAAGGTCCTATGAACACTGCTGACTCTCAGGCCCTGAACTCACTGCTGCTCTCCTACTTTGGGTGAACAGTGAAGGAACGGGCAAGGAGTTGGAGATAGGTTATTTTGTTTTGGTTGTTCTCTAAGGTCATGAGAATTTTCAAGTGTTAAAATGGGATCCTGCTAGATAAAAGTTTGAGACGTGCTGCTCTAACCTTTCCCAAAGCTGCCACTTCGTTCCCAGGTAGCTGGAATGCTTGGAATGAGGCTGAAGAGTATTTGCAGTACATGTATCCAGACACAAGCCATGCCAGGTGCAGCCACCCCTGATAAATCTAAGGAAACATTAACAACCCCCATCCAAAGGGCACTGGTATTCCAAACAAAAACACAGACAACTGCGGGCACTAGCCAGCAGGCGAGGACTTGTAATCTTTCAGCACCCCGGGGTCACAGCTTTCACACTGGCAAACTGCACCAATCTGAATTTAAATTCACTGAAGCTGATTGATTTCAAATTCATTTCAAAGTAATGTATTTTATTTATTTAGCAGCATTTTTATACCACCGTATCTGCAAGTCACAGCGGTTTACAAGGAACAATAAGCTAAATGTTTTACATTGAACATTTGTTATTAACTGAACATGTCATAACTATTTACATCAAACTTAACTGACTGGGGCATGAGTATATGAAGAATTATGTTGGTGCTACAGAGGTTTCTGATGCGGATCTGATTGGGGGGGGGGGCAGTTTAGAGTCTGTGCCAAAGTGTTCCAAGAAGAGGGTGGTTTCTAACTTACGCCGGAATTTGGTGAGGTCTGTGAGGTCCCATATTTCTGGAGAGAGAGCGTTCCAGATAAGTGAGGCATAGAATGTTGGAAGTTGTATTGTTGGATTGGGTAAAAGTAACTGGAACCGAGAGGAGGCTGTGGTTGATGGAACGTGTTGATCTCTTGTGGAGTGGTTGTTGAAGAAGGGGACAGAGGATGTTTGCAGAGAGTTGGTGGACAATCTTGAATATGGTTAGAGCTACTTTGTACTTGATTCTCACTTGGATGGGGAGCCAGTGTAGAGCTTGAAGAGGGGAGTGATGTTCTCTCGTGGGCCCGTGCCAGTGATTATTCTGGCTGTTGAGATTTGGGCAAACTGTAAGGGTAATAATGTGGCTTTAGGGAGGCCCTGGTAAATTATGTTTGCATAGTCCAGGATGGGAGTGATGAGGGCTTGGCATAAATTCCTGAAATTGTTGGGGTCCAGAAATGAGCGGAGGTGTCGTAGAGTTCTCATTTTAAAGTATGCTGTCTTGGTAACTTGTTTAATGTAGTGTTGGAAATTGAGGTGATAGTCCGGTGTGACGCCTAGGTATTTTACAAATTGTTTGACCTGTAGGGTGATGTTGGCCTGCTTGATGGTAGATGGTGGGGTGAAGGATGGATGTTTGGAAATGATGAGGACTTCTGTTTTGCTGTGGTTGATATGCATGTTGTGATCATTGAGCCATTGAATGGATTTTTCTAGGCAATTGCTGATTGTGAAATAGCCTGGGTTGGAGGTGGAGATTAGAGTGTATATCAGGATGTCATCTGTGTACAGATAGTGGGTTTTATGTTGTTTTATGAGCATGCATAAGGGTTGAATGAAAATGTTAAATAGCAGTGAAGATAAGGCTGAGCCTTGAGGTAAGCCTTATAGCAGCTGGAAGGGTTTGGAATGAACTTAAAGTTGCACTAATGAATCAAGATGGGCCCCTCAGGGCTCTGCTTTATCAGCCTTGTAATTTAATTTATACATGCAGCCACTCTGGCAGCTATAATAAGCTCTGGTGCGTATTTCCGTGTGTATGCTGATGATATTATGTCACATGTGCCATTTGATGCGAGGAAGAGTTTTGGTTCCTTGGTGATTTTTGAGTGTTTTTAGTCTGTTGCTAAGTGGGTAATTATCAGAAAACTGAAGTATTGTTTGCTACAGAAGACAAATCATTTATACCATCTAATACTGTGATATTAAAAGTGGCATTTTATAAAGAACATCCAAGTCCAATCAGGAACGTCCATGATAGAACATGCTGAGGAACACCAGGGAAATCTATGTCCCCACCCGACTTTAGTAACATAGATGTCCCCAACATGGACACCTGTGTCCATGGCCACATAGATGCCTCCCTTCGGAAAGCGTGGGGCAGGCATGTCAATCGCATGCATGCTGGTATAAGGGGATATCCAGGTGCACTAGAAAATGCTAACATGAGCCTCTGTCCTCTTGAGTGTTCATTATTATTAAAATACTATTCCAATCTCATTCCCCCCAGCCAATCCCAACATAATACACATCTTCACCAAAACTCACACTTAACACAACCCCAACTAGAAAATTCGTTAGCCTGACACTCCTCCTGTTACTTATCCGTTTTTCACATTACAATGCCTAACCATGCCCTTCATATGATGTTTAAACCTCTACTTACATAACACTGTACATAGTTTTTCTCCCCTGTTCATCCAAGTTTGTATCCCTTGTTTATTGTAAACTCAGTGTAACATGTTACATTGTTGTATACTTTGTTCAAATGTAAACCGCACTGATTGTAATAGCGCGGTATATAAGAAATGCAAATAAATAAATTAATTAATTAATTAATTAATTATTGACACGGAAAGATAGGCAGCATGAAAGCACCCCCTTCTCCACACCCTTCAGGTAGCTTTGCTGACCAAACAAGCACTTTTCTGATGCCTATTTGTGCCTGGAGCAGGTATAAGCTTGAACGTGGCTCGGGACTTTCAGGGTGTTACCGACATCGGGCGAGGATGTCCAAACTCTGAGAACACCCCAGACATTCCCACATCAGACTTGGATGTCCTTGTGCTGGGGACGTCTACAGAGCCAGCTTCTAAAATGGTTGAGGATGTCTCCATGCTTTGATATCTCTATGCCCGGTTTCAGACATCCAAGGCACAAATATGTTTTCTATAATAAGCCTTTTAATGGTGAAACTGTAACGGTTAAATCTGAAATTATTTACTTGGGTGTGTTATATTAGATCAGCACCTCAGTTTACGATAGCATGTTAGGACAATGGTGTAAAAATCATTTTTCAAAATTGGAACACTGCCTCATCTTTAGCTTCAGAATTAGACTTTCATTCTGTTTTAAGTCATACTGTTTCCAGGCCTGGATTGTGCAATGGGATTCCAGAAGGTTTACCAACATCTACTCTAAGAGCATTACAACTGGGTCAGAATACGGCTGCCTCCAGGAATGATCATATTACGCTCTGCTCACAACCGTTACACTGGTTACCTACGGAGTATCACATTCACTTGAAGCAAGGTTTATCAGCCCCTTGTTTGATGCAGTTATTACAATGATGTACAACTCATCAAACTATTACATCTGGTCAGCAAAAATGGTTTATGGCAGTGCTTTTCAAACGTTTATCCCATGTGACCCCATTTTAACAACTGAGAATTCACGTGGCCCCAGATAATTAATAAATCAAAACGGGTCTCCAGCCCCTTCCTCTCCTTCCATTCAACTAAAACAGGAAGGCAGCAGCAACAGTAGTGGCAACAGCACCAGTGGTCAGCACAGGGTCCCTTGTGTCAGTGAGCTGCATGTGCTTACAGACCCCAGTACGCGGCACGGGTTTCCAGTCTAACAAGAAGCTTACCCAAGAGGGGGCAAGGGCCTATGAATGTTCACTGGCTCACAGGCCACATGCTGACTGGAGTCTTGGCATAGGTCACAGTGAAAGTCCAGAGAGATGGGGAAATGGCCATGTTTATGAGATCTAAAAAATGAATAGTTCTTAATCCAAGACACAATTAGTCAACTAAATAATCTTCCTGAGATGACTGAAAACTTTTTTACCATAGGCAAATATGGCCTCAGGATGGCTTATGCCCTATATTTAGTGAAATTTTCACTATAGGGAACAGTTGACACTCACATCACTGGTCAATATAGCCTCCAAAGGATTTTTATTCATAATAATTAATTTCTAACTATAGCATTTCAATTCCACAGGAGTACTCCTGGGGATTCGAATTACTTATAATATACTATAACACCAAACATACATACTACATAAACAGCGTCATCTTAAAAAGCTCAACGGGGCTTCGACAGACTTGACTTCCATCTCCTGTGAAACAACAGAAGGAAAGCTTAATAGATATAAACAATAGTAAGTGCGCCTAACAAGGTCTGCAGTTACTTAACTTTAGAAGTCCGTGGCCAGCATCCCAACCACTGGCTTCCTCAGGGGTTGAGAGTAACGCAAAACAGAATAGAATAATCAAATACTTCCTGCACCTTCCCCGCCATTACTTACTGTTTTGCGTTACTCTCAACCCCTGAGGAAGCCAGTGGCTGGCGAAACAAAAGCTTTTGTAGGGTATGAGTTGAATGTTTGAACGAAGATTGTGAGAAGATTCTCCTGCCTTGTTTTGTAATTGAAGATTCTTCAGTTTCGTTTTGACACCGGATCACTTTGCAGTGGGATGCTGGCCACGGACTTCTAAAGTTAAGTAACTCCAGACCTTGTTAGGCACACTTATTATTGTTTTTTAAGATGACGCTGTTTATGTAATATGTATGTTTGGTGTTATAGTATATTATAAGTAATTCGAATCCCCAGGAGTACTTGTGTGGAATTGAAATGCTATAGTTAGAAAATAATTATTATGAATAAAAATCCTTTGGAGGCTATATTGACCAGTGATGTGAGCGTCAGCTGTTCCCTATAGTGAAAATTTCACTAAATGTAGGGCATAAGCCGTCCTGAGGCCACATTTACCTATGGTAAAAAAGTTTTCAGTCGTCTCAGGAAGATTATTTGGTTCACTAATTGTGTCTTGGATTAAGAGCTATTCATTTTTTAGTTTAGTGAAGCTCTTATACAGTTATTCGTGTCATGTTTTTGTGATCCCATCCACAGATGATGTGACCCCATTTGGGGTCCTGACGCCAAGTTTGGGAATCACTGGTTTATGGTTTATTAAAGTTCGATATACTGCCCTTTGTACCAGCAGAGCAGTGTACAATAAACAAATTAAAACAAAAGGAAAGGAAAAGGAACCCCATTAAAATTACAGAAAAATCAAGAAAAATAGGTAGAGAAGGACAATGGGGAGGGAGGAAGGGTGGGGGATCAGAATCCTGAGGGACCTAAGGAGGAAGATCAAAGGCCAGTTGAAACAGGCGCAGTTTCAGGAAAGATTTGAATTTGGAAAAGGTGAGCTCAAGGTGAAGGTCGGCAGAGAGGGAACTCCAAAGGCTAGGTCCTGAGAAATCGAAAGCCAAGTGCTGGGTGGATTCAAGCTGGGCTGTGATGGTGAGGGGAGATGAAGGCGATTCACATAGATTGAGGGGCAGCGTGCTTGATAATGCAGGAGGACAGATAAGTGGCGGAGCCAGAGTGAAGGATCTGTGAGTGAGGGCGAGGAGCTTAACTGGACCCAGAGTGTGATAGGAAGCCAGTGGGATTTAATGAGCGAAGGGGTGACATGGTCAAATTTTGTGGCATGATGAAGCAGACAGATAGCTGTGTTCTGGAAAGATTGGAAGTGGTTAAGTTGATATTGTGGCAAACCAGAGTAAATGGCATTACAGTAATCTAAACGGGAGGTGACAAAGACTATAAGCAAGCTGATGACAGAGGATTCAGGAAGGAAAACCAGATAGAGCGTATCTGTTGGAGAGCAAAGAAGGAGGGAAGTGTCAAATACAACCCCAAGATGCTTAAGAGAGGAGACTACAGGAATGGGACCCCCATCAAGTGAAGAGGGCACCGAAGGAGAAGTGAAAGAGTCAGAAAGCCATATGGCAGAAGTCTTAGAGGGATTGAGTTACAAACAGTTGGAGTGCAGCCAAGATGTGACCCCAAAGAAAGGCAGGAGTTGACAGCAAGATCAGGAGATGTGGGGTGAATGTAGAAGAACAATAGGATGTCAGCTTCATAGTTGTATGCAGAGACATCCTACTGCTGAATAAGACTAACTAGTAGGGCAAGAATGACGTTGAAAAGGATGGGGGGCCATAATGGAGCTCTGGGGGACACCATAAGAGAGAGAGTAGTGAGAAGATGAGAGGGACTGAAAGGATACATAGTAGGAGCAATCAGTGAGGAAGGAGCGGAATCACTGTATAACAGACCCATCCAAATCAGCAGCTTGAAACCTGGAGAGAAGGCGAGAGTGATTGACGAGGCCGAAAACACAGGAAGATCAAGAGCGGCAGCCTTTATCCTTATATATTGCCTTTATCCAGAGATTATCATGCTTCATTATGGACAGATAGAAGAATGGTCTCCATGCTATGATCAGCACAGAAATCAGATTGTCTAGGGTGCAAAAAGCTGGTTTTGTCAAGATGCCCAAAAGCTGAGTGAATGGGAGTTTTCTTGAATCTTAGAGAGAAAAGAAAGATTAGAAACAGGACAGATGTGGCTGGGAACAGAGGGGTCCAGGAAGGGGTTTTTCAGAACAGGACGGACTACTGCAGATTTCTAACTTTGAGGAAAGACACCAGAGGATAGACAGTTGTTGAAAAGAGTGAGGGCTGTGGGAGGAACCCAGGAAGAGGGAATGGGGTCAGAAACAGAAGTGGTTTTAGTAAGTAATGACATACAAATAGGGTTGAACCGGCACCAGACATGTGATAAAGTGTGATTGGAAGATGAACCTTCTCTTATATCAGGAGCAGGGGAATCCTGCTCTAAGGCTGAAGGAGGCTCTACGGGGTCAAAAGCTGGTTCTAATTGAAGAATTTTATCCTGCAGCAGATCTAGGGAGTGTTGCAGGAGTAAATCATGGACAAGTGCAGTTTTCATGCAAAGAGACCAACAATTGAGAAGGACACAAGAAGGGACCACCAGAGGGGGGAGGGAATGCACAAATGAGTTTGGTGGGGGAGAGACTGGCAAAGGACCAGGACACGAGGGCTCCAAAGGGAGGGAGCTCTAAAGGGAGCTGCCGGGCGATGACCCCAGAATGCAGGGATAGGGGATAGGACATGAGACTCACACTTAAACCCAAGAGCCACAAGACCTTGAGACAGAGTAGGTCCTTGCAGCTGAAGCACAGATGGAGGAGCATGGAGAAAGAAGGGACTCGTGGTTGAGAGTCAGCCACAGAGCCACCTGATCCGCCCCAAGGAGCTCACACAAGAACGCTGCAATGATTGCAATTCAAAGGATTAGCTGGTCACCTGTGGGGTAATATTAACATCTTTGAAATTAAGCAGGCTTCAGATCACACACCAGAGAGCTTTCAGTTTGCTTGCTCAGCGATTATGGGACACTCAGTTGAAATGACTAAAAACATATCTTTTTGAAGACGCCTGTAGCTTATAAGCTTTTTAACTGCTGCATGTGCTGTTTGTCTCATTTAATATGTATGTTTGGTGTATTGCTGCCATGAACCATGGAGATTAGGCAGTTTACAAATGTTTTTAAATAATAAATGTTTAGGGGTTCATTACAATGAAGTACTGTAGCAGCATCTTATGCATTTGATGGTTTATTAATGTTTATTTAATTAATTGGCACATTTGATATACCGCCCTATGCACAAATAAGGTATCAAGAAAGAATTGCATAAAAGGGGTCAAGAATGTCTGTCTTTCTCTGTGTGTGTCTATCTGGGGCAAAATAACTCTGAAAATGGAATGAAATAGGATGGAACATAACACACACACAGGCCAATGCACAGAGCTGGCACAAGTAGATGAGGCACCCTAGGCGAACCTCATACCTTGCGCCTCCCCCCGACCGGCCACCTGCCCCTCATTGCCACCGCTGTCATCCCTCACTGGGACCTATAGTGACGGCCATGGATTGAAAAAGCCCCATTGCGCTTATCTGCAAACTCTGGTGCTGCGCGGCTGTCTGCTTCTGCCCCCTCCGATGACCAACTTCCTGTTTGCATGGGGGCGGGTTCTGTGGGGCTGTCTGTTTCTGCCCCCTCTGATGACCAACTTCCTGTTTGCATGGGGGCGGGTTCTGTGGGGCTGTCTGTTTCTGCCCCCTCCGATGACCAACTTCCTGTTTGCATGGGGCGGATTCTGTGGGGCTGTCTGTTTCTGCCCCCTCCGATGACCAACTTCCTGTTTGTATGGGGGCGGGTTCTGTGGGGCTGTCTGTTTCTGCCCCCTCCGATGACCAACTTCCTGTTTGTATGGGGGCGGGTTCTGTGGGGCTGTCTGTTTCTGCGGCTATTCAAACAAGAAGTCAGCCATCAGAGGGAAAGGAATTAAACAGCCCTACGGCGTCAAGGTTTACAGGTAAGTGCCACGGGGCTGTTTCAATCCATGGCCACTACTATAGGTCCCAGTGAGGGGCGGCAATGGATGCCCCAGAGGGACAGTGCTGTAGGCAGCCACCTAGTTCACCTAATGGTAGCGCCAGCCCTGGCAAAGCAGATACAAATACAATAGATGGGTGCATATGCACGTGGGTGCGCGCACAGAGGGGATGGAAGCATTCCATGACCCATGCTCTGCTTGCTTTCCCCCATTTGTTCACCTGCTCATGTGCAGGAATTTCTGCACATAACTATCCTGTGAAAAAAAGCTATGTGGGCAACAGGAAAGGTACAGGTGTCAACAGAGGGACAAAAGATCAGGCAGGAGGAGTCGGTAGATGAATCACTGTGACCAGTGGGGTTCCCGAAGCCCTTCCAGCTGAAAAACAGCATGAGCCAGCAGTGAAATCAATGAGGCTAGCAAGATTCCCAGGGCTGGCCCATCCATTAGGCAAACATAGGCAGTCACCTTGGGCTGCAGACCCTGGTGGGCAGCATCACTACCCCAACCCCCGCGGAAGCAGTAGCTGAACTGCTACTTCAGCACAATGGTGGGCTTTAAAACACAGGCGCATGTGCACACAGTTCTGACCTGCACTCCTGCCCGCCCGCCAAGAAAGTTGCATCGGAGGGTGGGGACAGGAGCGGCAGGCGGTGAGTGCGCCTGTGTGTGAGTACTTTAAGGCCCAACACAGCGCTGAAGCGGCAGTTCAACCATGGGAGAGGCTGGTATGGTGGGCTGGACAGAGGCCCAGTCTTTTGGGGAGGGGCCCGAAAGGTCTGGTTAGGGCGGCAGAAACCCTCGTGCCACCTCTGCAAGGATCCACCTCCTAAAGAAGAGGGATGGAGACTAACTGGCCAATTCTATCTCCTGACCTTTGGCTGCACCCCTTCCACCCCCCCCCCCCCCCCAAGTTTATTTTCACTGTATCAATCATTACAGTACAATACAAATATAATAAGTGACTATAATTCTCCCCACTCCCCATCCCCCCTATAATATTAAAAAGGCAGAGAATGCCATCCAACAAAACTATTAAACCATGAAAATTAGTTCTTTTCCAAATAGCTATCTAACGACCTCCAGATTCGTCCACTTTTGCAATACAGTTGGATGATACCAATGCTGCGCTTTCCTATTTCCTGGTTATGCACAAAGCTTGCTACCGAAAGGACAAATCCTTCCAGCTATGTAATACGTGCTGAGCAGCGACTGAGATCATTATATCAAATAACTTTGTCAGTTTTAGTTAAATCCTCTTGCAGACTTAATGAATGAAATACGAGATAGATCTATTGGTAGGGTGATAGCAGAGCTCACTCACATACTCCCAACCCCCTTCCCAAAAAGGCTTAATACATACGCAGTCAAAAAGCATATGAGTTCCCAATACTGTTCGTGCAATGCCAGCATAAATTGGAACCTCGCAGACTAACTTTAAACATGCGCACTGGGGTCCAAATCGCACTGCGTGCTATGAAATCGCACTGCGCACTGCCAGACTACTAGACACTGTCAGCCTAATAGTTCAACCCCAATATATGTTCCAATTTAATCTGTTCTGTGGGATATCTGGCTCGTGCTCCCATATTCTATATAACCCTACCAATGAAGTTTTGTCCTGAATCTTTAACCATTTATAAAAATTAAAAAAAAAGACACAAGATCCCCATTTGCTTTAGCCTCAGGACATAAGATGTTTAAGTCAGCAATCGGACAGCGTCCATCACGCCAAGGGGAAGTTTGTGCCAAGCTCCAAGCCAAACTATCCCTCTCTGCAGCCTGCACTACTGTCAATCCAAATCTCTCGATTAGACTCTCCGATCCTAATATATTTCCCCCTGAATCAATTGTCTACAGAGAGCATACCTTTCTTTGCCCATCTTTTCCAATAAATTTTCCGTCCATTTACTTGCACTAGTCAGTTGTACCAGATGGATGAATAGGACGTCTTACAGCAGGACTCAGCCACAATTGCCTTCATGGTACTACACAGCTGGGATGGCCATTGTGGGGAGAGAGGAGAGCTACAAAGGAGAAATCAACATCCTCTCCACCTTCACCCAAGGCGGGGAGGCATCCTCCAGGATCCACTCAAACCCATAGCGCAATAACAAAGCGATATGATATAATCTGAAAAGCCTACCCCTCCTCGCCCTCTAGGTAACTTTAGAGTGGAAAGAGCAATACACGGTCTTTTTTTACTCCACAAAAAGGAAACGAGGATTTCATCCAGCTGGGTGTAAAAACTGAACTTGCATAATCCAGGCAGCATACTTAGTTTATAAACTAAGCTAGGAAGAATCATCATTTTTATGGTGTCTAACCTTCCTTGCCAAGAAATTCAAAGCGGGGACCACTGCTGCAATATATTCTTATTTATTTATTTATCTAGCTGTGATTTTATACCGCTTTTCACCGGGTCAAAGCGGTTTACAAAGAACTCAAAGTTGCAATAAGACATTGAAATGAACTTACAGTAAAACATGGAGTGTATACATTAACTATATACAAGATTTGTATTTTTGGTGGGGAGTATGGGTGCGTGGTATTATGTCACAGGACCGTAGATGCTTCCTGATTGAGGAAAGGCCTTTGATGCTCCTCATGGTGATGGGGAGAGAGTTCATAGGGTTGGTGCGTATAGCTCAAATGCTCTTGAGCAGGCCTGCTGGGTGCTCTTAGTTTTGGTGTGAGGGACAATCAGTGTGTTGCTGTTGGATTGGCGGCTGGCCCTGTTTGATTGAAAGGAATGGAGGAGGCTGAGGAGATGGGAGGAGGAAAGGCCAGATAGTGCTTTGTGAGTTGTCATCAGTGTTTTGTATTTGACGCAGCTTTTGAGGGGAAGCCAGTGAAGTTGCTTGAGGGTGGGGATGATGTGTTCTTGTCTGGGGGCTCACAGAAAAGTACATGCAGAGATGTGAAGGACCGTCATAATGGGAGGATGATTGATTGTGGGAGTCCTTGATAGAGTTACAGTAGTTGAGGATAGGAAGGATTGATGTTTGGAGTTCAGATCTGAAGTTGGGAAAGTCCAAGATTGGGCAGAAGGAGAGTGTGGATCTTGCAGAAGATTGTGTTTGCCATTTTCTTCATAAGAACATAAGATATGCCATACTGGGTCAGACCAAGGTCCATCAAGCCCAGTATCCTGTTTCCAACAGTGGCCAATCTAGGTCACAAGTACCTAGCAGTTTCTCCAAAAGACACTTGTTTGAAGGTGAAGTTGTGATCTAGAGTGATACCAAGATATTTTATTTCTTGTTGTACCTTAATATGAATGTTGTTCAGAATAATGGTTGCGGGGGAGGGGGGTGGCAAAAGTGCTATCCTTAGTGATGAAGAGGGCCTCAGTTTTCTTATAGTTGATGGAAAGATGGTTGCTTTTGAGCCATTGTGAAACTTCAAAAAGCAGTGCTGCAGCTTTACGTATGTGGGTTGATTGGTGTTGAAAGGAGTTTAGATCAGGATGTCATCAGCATAGAGGTGGTAGAGTAAGTTGTGGGATTTGATTATCAACAGAGGGGTTGTAGATATATGTGCAAGAGCAGGACAGAGAGGGTGGAGTCTTATGGGATGCCTTGGGTTTGGGTGAATGGAGTGGAGATGTCTCCCATCTTGATTCGCTGCTGACGACTGGACAGGAAGGCCAGTCTGATCTTCACCCACAATAGTCTGGATTACTTTGCTAAGTCGTATAGCTAAGAGTTTTGTCAGTATTTTATAATCGCTTACAATACAAAAATTATAATGTATTAATTTAACCCAGGAGGGACACTTCTAACTGTGGCAACAATGTCATTTAACACTAATTCATGCCACCGGAGTATATGAGGATAACATGGAGTATGAATTTTAAATCCTTTTAGAGAAACCTCAGTGAAGCTGGTTGATTTGTCCCGATGTGGTCCTTTTTCAAAGCATAGGGCAAAACTTGAGTTGACTTAAACCCAGCATCAGCGGAGTCTTTAAAGGATTAATCATTGTGGGGGCTCTTAAGCTAAGTGTTTAAATTCTTTTAAATGCATTTAAAAATTGTTAAACATATTACAGAAGCCTATGAATGATAATGCGGGTGTGGAGTAGTTTCTTGAGATAGTGGTTAATAGCCACAGTGTGAACCCGATCCCCTAATCTGAGGCTTCTTTAGATTTAAAATTCATACCTTGTGTAATCTTCATACACTCCGGTGGCATGAATTAATGTTAAATGACACATTGTTTCCACAGTTAGAAGTGTCCCTCCTGGGTTAAATTAATACATTATAACTCTTGTATTGTTAGTGGTTGTTGATGTGAGAGTTATTGGGAATTGAGGAAATTTTGTAGTACAGTATTTTATAATTATCAACATAGAGGAGTGAAATGGGGCGGTAATTATTCATAACAGTTGTATCTCGACCTGGTTTAACCAAAAGGATTACACTGGCTTTTGCAAGTGATGAAAGTGTGCCCTGGTTTTCTAGTAAGCTCTCATACAATCGTTTTAATTTTGGTGCTAGCGACAGTATGTATTGCTGATAAAATTCAACTGAGAAACCATCTGGACCAGGGATATTATTTCTGGATATGTTTTTAATAGCTGCTAAGATTTCGCTAACCTGGATCGGGGCACCTAGACTTTCCTTCTGCGCTTCTGAAAAAACAGGGTGCTCCAGCATCTCAATATACGATTCTCTTACATCCAAGTTATTATAACCACTAGAGGAAAACTGTTTTTTTATAGTAGTTTACAAATGCTGCCTGAATATCCTGAGGGTTTGTTAGGGTATCCTGTCCCTCAACAATAATGGAGAAATAAAATGTCTCTGTTTTTGCACTCAGGAGATTAGCCAGTAATTTGCCTACTTTATCTCCTTCAGCATAGTATCCTATTCGCTGATCAAATAACTCTTATGTAGATTGTTGCATTAATTTTTTGTTAAGCTCGTATCTCAACCTGAATAGCCGCTGGAAAGCAAGATTATTTATTTATTTATTTATTTATTTATTTAAACGTTGTGTTCTTTATGAATAAACGTTGTGTTCTTTATGAATAAAGCCTAGTTAGGTGCTGCACCTACTGTTACCACTCTGTATATAGTTTACCTGTTCACCAAGTTATTCTCCCTGTTTTAATGTAAGTGCAATGTGGCTCTTCCTCATTGCACAATTTTTGTTTCCTGTAAACCGCGCTGATGGTAAATAGTGCGGTATAGAAAAACTATAAAATAAAATAAATAAATAAATTTATTTATACATTTTTCTATAACGCCTCTTTCAGAGATCAGGGGCGGTTTACAGGTAACAAAAACGTTAATAATAGCAGACTATTATTTTACAACTGGAATTCATATGAGCTTCCTCCAACTGCGCAATTTTCTTCTCTAAGGAGTAGACATCCCTCATTTATTGCTTTCGCACCTGGGAAGAGGGACTAATGATCTTACAATAACAAAAGGTATATTATCACTTTCATTTCTTCTGAAAAAATCCTTAATAAGCTTTTTTAATTTGTCCACAAAGGTGACTTCTAATTGTAGTCTATTTTGAAAGCGCCAACGAGATCCCTTAATATTCCTGGACCATGATTTAAACTCAAGAGTAATGGCTACGTGGTCAGAAACCTATATCGGTTTAATGTCACAACTATTAACCTCCGGTAGCAAAGATTTTGACACCAGAAGATAGTCTATTCTAGAGTATGATTGGTGCCTAAAAGAGAAAAAGGTATTCTCTTGAACCAGGGGATGCATACTACGCTATACATCTACTAAACACAACGAATCTACAATATACTGAAACATGCTTGAGGTGTGGCGGGAGGGGGGCGTGCGCCCGAGCTGCAAGTCTCACAAGGTGTGATTGCAGCTCGATATGGCCCTGTGTGCAAACATCTTGCATTTACTCCATATAATCTAATCGGCTTTTTGGTTTGGTTCAGTCTCTGATTGGATTTCTGAAAAAGCCCCGCCCCCTCTAAGGTGGTGGGGGGGGCGCCTTTTCATACTTCACCTCAGAGTCAGGCAGCAGATTGCCTTGAGCTGCCCCTGGTTATACAAGATACGAAACAGTTCTCCCTAGCCTGCACACGACTCAGCGTGGTGCATTGTCTGCAGAAGCAAAAGCTGCAATGAAAGTCACATACAGGCTAGGGGGAGCTGTTTCACAGCATATTAGATGCAAGCTCTCTTCAAGGCATCTCAGGCAGGGCTGGTAATCTGCTGCCACAGGCGAAGGATGAGCTGGTGTCTCTTTGCCTCCCCAAAAGGCCCTAAAAATGGAAGGGCCTGCTCCAGAGTTCCAGGCAGGGAGCAGTGCGTCCCCTCACTCAGATCACCGGTCAGGTGGCTGCCCCAGGAAAAGAGAGAGAACATATTCTCAGACTAAATCATTTTTTTAAAAACCCTTTGCAGTTCTGTTTAAACAAACCAAATATTGCTGCAGTTTACTTATTAATCTGGGACTCTAAGGTACACATACCATCTCCTGACACTGCAAAAATAAAGGAGACGCAAGGTGCTCGCACGGCAAGGAACAACAATTCAAAACAAGAAGAAACCTCTACAGGTAAGTGAGCACAACTTTTGCTTCTTAGTTTGGTGACTAAAAGCTTCGGGGAAAAAAGAGATTATGGACTATTTGGGAAATTCTTTATTCTAAATTCTTTAAAAGCATATGGTAATTATTGGCCTTTTAGAAGTTTAAAATGAAACAAACAGGTAGTTAATCTTTTCCCCCTCCACCTCAGCTCCCACCCACCTCAGGCACATCCACTACTCTATAATGAACTTTCTCAATTAAGAGTGAAATTGATTATCACAGGATATTTTAATCAGCAAATGATTAACTCTTAATTTATTGCCAGCAGTTCAGTGAGCAGAAATTACAGAATATTAAGTAAAGTTACCAGATCCAGATATCCTCCATTTTTGGGGATTAGCCCCAATTTTAGAGCTGTCTCCCTGGCTCCCACCTGTTTGTCAACTTCCTGTCAGCGATTCCAGCAATGGAAAATAATTATTTTCAATGTAGAGATTTGATGTCACTTTTAGACTTTGCATCCATTATCTTTATATTTTGCTGAGTATGAGGGAAATGCACCACTGTTGCTATTTCTCGGTCGATTTGTCTGCTTGGAAGTGATGTGTTATTTTCATGGGGTGTGGGAGGGGGAGCAGGCAATGATTCTTCTTCACTCCTGCACACCTTGTTGCTGGTACTAAGGTGTCCCTTTCTCCTCCCCTTCCCAGTACGCGCACACACGTACACATACACACATGCTCTTTGGATAAGTGTCCCAGATTTGCCTGCAAACAATCAGGTATCCTAAATATTAAGAGATAATATACCAAAAAATATACCTCACTTGGTTTGCAGCTTGTCGTGCTGTGAGGGCTTGTGTGCATCAGTGATGCTGAGAGTTAAACTATTGGTAGTTTAACTACTGGCAGGGTCTCCCAAGATGGACAGGTCTCGGCTGAGGTGCCAGACCAAGACAAACCACCCATCTGGGCAGCAGCAGAATGGGATAGTGTAGACGGCGGAGGATCACATTTCTGTGACAACGGCAACAACACCAAACTTAAACTGCGCGGAGGAAAGACCCAGCAATCTACTTCGGTATCTTGCCATGAAAACCCAATACATAGTCACAACAAAACAAATTACACTATAGTGCTGGAAGATGAGACCCCGAGGTCGGAAGGTACTCAACTAGCTACTGGGGAAGAGCTGAAGACTTTTCAGAGTAAAGCCAGCATTTATGATGTGGTTGGATCAAAGCCCTCGGGACATCCGACTGCTGATGTAGCTGTGCATGAAATGAGAGTCAGAAGCTGTAAAGATGTCTTACACATTGGAACATGGAACGTACGAAGCATGAACCAAGGGAAGTTGGAGGTGGTCAAGAATGAAATGGAACATGTACAACTTGATCTGTTGGGTGTCAGCGAACTGAAATGGACTGGCATCGGGCACTTTGCATCAGATGATCACATGGTCTACTATGCTGGAAATGAAAGACAAAGAAGAAATGGTGTTGCATTTATAATAAAGAAGAAACTTGCAAGAACTGTAATGAAATACAATGCAGTCAGCGAACGCTTATTCTCTATTCGTCTACGAGGAATGCCTATCAACACAACTATAATTCAAGTATATGCCCCAACAACAGCTGCAGAAGAGAATGAAATTGAAGAGTTCTATGAACAAGTACAAGCTGAAATTGACAGAACATGCAAACAGGATATCCTGATAGTCATGGGTGACTGGAACGCAAAAGTTGGCAACAAAGAAGAAGGCAAAGTAGTTGGAAAATATGGACTTGGCAACAGAAATGAAGCTGGAGAAAGACTGATAGAATTCTGCAAGACCAACGATCTATTCATCTCAAACACCTTCTTCCAGCAACACAAGCGGCGACTGTACACATGGACTTCACCCAATGGATTGTATAAAAATCTAATTGACTACATCTGTGGAAGTCAACAATGGAAAAGCTCTGTAACATCAACAAAGACAAAACCTGGAGCTGACTGTGATACAGATCATCAACTATTAGTATGCAAACTCAAGCTAAAGTTGTAAAAGAGCAAACCACTCATGAATGCAGCAAAATATGACCTTGAGAATATACCACTGGAATTTAAAGACTGCCTGCAAAATCGATTTGTTGCTTTAGATACAAATGACAGAGCTCCAGAAGAGTTATGGAATGACATCAAGAAGGTTGTGTTGGAAGAAAGCGAGAAGTCTCTACAAAAGGTGAAAAAGCAAAAACGGCCAAATTGGATGACAGAAGAAACTCTGAAAATTGCCCAGAAACACAGAAGCCGCATTTGCTGGGAAGCCGCATTTGCTGGGAAAGGTTAAAGGCAATACCCTTTAACCTTTCCCAGCATTCGTGGCTTCACAGAAACAACCGCCAGCGTGAAGGAAAAGGCTCTTCATGCTGGCGGTTGTACAGAGGGAGCCGGGGCCTCGCGCGGGCTTCCCCGGCTCCCTCTAAAGCCCCTCAGACAGCCGCGGTGCTGGTCGGGGGGGGGGGGGTGGGAGGCCAAGGACTGCATGGGCTGTGATGGGGGGGGCTAGGACTACAAATGGGCTGTGATAGGGGGGGACTTGGACTGGAAATAGGCTGTGATGGGGGGGGGACCTGGACTGTAAAAGGGTTATGGGGGGGACATGGACTGGAAATGGGTTGTGATGGGGGGGGACCTGGACTGTAAAAGGGTTATGGGGGGGGACATGGACTGGAAATAGGCTGTGATGGGGGGGACCTGGACTGTAAAAGGGTTATGGGGGGGGACATGGACTGGAAATGGGTTGTGATGGGGGTGGAGGGGACCTGGACTGGAAAAGGGCTATGGGGGGGGGGGAACTTGGACTGGAAATAGGCTGTGATTAGGTTGGCTAGGACTGCAAATGGACTGTGATGGTGGGGGGGGCTAGGACTGCAAATGGGCTGTGATGGTGCGGGGGGACTCGGACTGCAAATGGGCTGTGATGGTGGGGGGGCCTAGGACTGGAAATAGGCTGTGATGGGGGACTTGTACTGGAAATGGGCTGTGATGGGGGGGGACCTGGACTGGAAAAGGGCTATGGGGGGGGGACTTGGACTGGAAATGGTTTGTGATGGGGGGGGCCTGGACCGGAAAAGGGCTGGGGGGGGACTTGGACTGGAAATGGGCTGTGATGGGGGGAACCTGGACTGTAATAGGGCTATGGGGGGGACATGGACTGGAAATGGGTTGTGATGGGGGTGGAGGGGACCTGGACTGGAAAAGGGCTATGGGGGGGGGAACTTGGACTGGAAATGGGCTATGGTGGAGGGAGGGGGAACTTGGACTGGAAATAGGCTGTGATTAGGGGGGCTAGGACTGCAAATGGGCTGTGATGGTGCAGGGGGACTCGGACTGCTAATGGGCTGTGATGGTGCGGGGGGACTCGGACTGCAAATGGGCTGTGATGGTGGGGGGGCCTAGGACTGGAAATAGGCTGTGATGGGGGACTTGGACTGGAAATGGGCTGTGATTGGGGGGGGGCTAGGACTGGAAATGGCCTGTGATGTGAGGGCTAGCACTGGAAATGGGCTGATGAAGAGCTGGAATATGACTGGAAATGGGCTGATGTGGGGCATGGGAGAATGGGACTAGAAGGGAGTGGATGCTGGGTGGGTCTAGAACTATAAGGGAACTGATTTTGGGGGAGGACTACAATGGATGGGGAATGAGAATGGAGAGGGGAAAAAATATTTTGTGTGGAAGAAAAGTCTATGATGGGCCGGGTATTGGGAGAGTAAGAGGGGCTTGAGAATGGAAGGGTGAAATTTAAACAGATGATAAAGGAATAAGGAAAGAATTGGGGGAACGAGCAAAAGGGAAACAATCAGTATGTTAAAGCAGAAATAGAGAGAGAATGGAAAACATCTAAAAGAGAAGAAAGGACAAATGGATAGCTAGCAGAAGACACGAAGAAACCAGAAGAAAGTGACTGGAGCAATTGCAACTGAAAAATAAAACGCCCAAACAGAAGGTAGAAAAATACTTTTTATTTTGAATTTATTAACTGGAATATGTCTGGTCTGGGAAGTGTGTATTGCTAACATCTTTGCGTTTTTGTTTAGTGCAAGAGGAAATTACTTTATAGTTTTATTTCTCCAGTGTTGTACATTTCATGTTTGTATTTTGGGGTTCCCAGTTTAATTATGATCTGACCAAGGAAGTTAGCCTACACGTATCCTTGGTAATTTTTGTGGGTGGGGCTGGGGGCGGGGCTGGGGTGGGACTAGGGGCGGAGAATGGGTGGAGCATGGCGAGCCACAGGTGTCGGGTTTTTCTCGGTGAAAAAGTTGGCAACCCTAGGGAGGACTGGTCGTCTAGGCCGCATGTCTCAGGTGGCATCTACTCCAAAAGCCTGAGTGAACAGGTGAGTTTTAAGGAGTTTCTTAAACTTAGGGAGGGAAGCTGGGGGGGGGAGGGGAGATGGTTTCAGAGTGAAGAAGCAACGTTAAAAAAGGCAGAGTGAAAAGTGGATTCATATCTGGTTTGTGCAGGGGGTGGGAGGACTAGGCAGTTATCTTGCTGGGAGCATAGACAGTGTTGGGGCACATAGAGGATAACCAAGGAAGAGAGATAAGGGGGGGTGGGGGTGTGAAGGGCCTTATGGGTGAGGGTGAGGAGTTTATGCGCCGTCACTCTGGAATTCACTCCCTGAGAACATACGAGCTAGCGATGACCTCTGGGACTTCAGGAACACCATAAAAAATGGAAATTACACTAACCTGGTAATTGTAGTTCCTGTAGGATCCAGTTTAGTCCTCCACAATCGGGTAATGCCCCTCCTACTGCAGCCTGGAGACTGGACCAATCAAATCTTCTGTAGTACATATCCAGCAGGAGCTCCCAGAAGCCCCCCAGTGTACTAGTAACAAAGCAAACTTAACGAAGCAACACATCAGATTATTATTAGGCTATCAATAAACTATGTACTTCCCCCCCTGGAATAACCAACTCCCTCCCCAAACGAGGAAGTCAGGACACTGCATGGCGCCGGTATCGACGCCTTTAAATTTACACCGAGCTTCCCCCAGAAACTAAGGAGCTGACTGAACTCCAAAATAAAGGGAAGAGCCATAGCGATAAGCACGACTGCCGACAGAGTCCGAACGGGACGAAAACCATCCTACAGGCACCCGCTCGGGACAGCGCGCCGCAAAATCATACAGATAGTCGGGAGGGAAGGAGGACTAAACTGGATCCTACAGGAACTACAATTACCAGGTTAGTGTAATTTCCATTTCCTGTGCGGATATCCAGTTTAGTCCTCCACAATCGGGATGTAACAGAGCAGTTAAGACCGGGCGGGACCTTGCAGGCCGGCGCGCAAAACCGCCGAACCAAAACAAGAATCCTGAGCCGCTGACACATCCAAGCGATAGTGCCTGCTGAAAGCATGCAGAGACGACCAGGTGGCCGCCCTACAAATCTCTGCTGGTGGAACCAGGCTATGCTCCGCCCAAGAGGCCGCCTGAGCCCGAGTAGAATGAGCCCGGAGCCCCTCCGGGACCGGCCGCCGCTGCAACAGATACGCGGACGCGATCGCTTCCTTGAGCCATCGAGCAATGGAGGCCTTAGCCGCCGCCTCCCCTTTTTTTGTACCCCCAAAGAGCACAAAAAGCCGATCAGTCTTTCGAAAGGACTCGGTAGACTGCAAATACCGCCGCAGCGCGCGGCCCACATCAAGCCGGAGAAGACTCTTGTCCACCGACTCGACCGAGCATGCCGAAAGCACTGGCAGAAATACCGCCTGATTTAAGTGAAAGGGAGACACCACCTTTGGTAGAAAGGAAGGAACCGGACGGAGCACAATCCGCTCCGAAGAGAAAGACAAGAAAGGCTCTCGGCAGGACAGGGCCTGCAGATCCGAAATACGCCGTGCCGAGCAGATGGCAACCAGGAACACCGTCTTCAATGTGAGATCCTTCAAGGACGCCCTCCGCAAGGGCTCAAATGGTTCCCGAACCATAGCCCGCAGAACTAAATTCAAGTCCCACGAAGGAATCACCGCTCTGCGGGAAGGCCGTAAATGAAAAACGGCGGTCAAGAAACGCCGCACATCCGCATGAGCACCAAGAAGGCGGCCCAAGACCTTGCCTCTATAACACGAAATCGCCGCCAGCTGGACCTTCAGGGAACTGGCCGCGAGACCTTTCTCGAACCCATCCTGAAGGAAGCTTAACACGACGGGCACAGAGACCGTCGCCGCCCGGACTCCCCGCCGGGAGCACCAGTCCTCAAAAATCCTCCAAATCCGAACATAAGTGAGAGAAGTGGAGGACTTTCTCGCCCGCAGTAAGGTGGAAATCACCGCGGGCGAATAACCCTTCTTTTTCAGCCGAGCCCTCTCAATGGCCAAACCGTAAGCGAGAATCGAGCCACCTGGGGCATCCGCAAGGGGCCCTGAAGGAGAAGGTCCGGCAACGCCGGGAGGCGCCACGGCACGCCGTCTTGAAGCCGGACGAGGTCGGCATACCAGGGCCTCCGGGGCCAATCCGGAGCCACCAGCAGCACTCGGCCCCGATGGCACTCGATGCGCTGTACGACCCGGCCGATCAGCGCCCAAGGAAGGAAGACATACAGTAGCCCGGACGTCGGCCACGGCTGAATGAGAGCGTCGAGTCCTTCGGACATTCGCTCCCGCCGTCTGCTGAAGAAGCGACTCGTCTTGGCCGATTGGTAGGTCGCCATGAGATCCATGATGGGCGGACCCCACCGCCGAACTATTTGCGCATACACCTGTGGATTTAACTCCCACTCTCCGGGGTCCACCCGCACTCTGCTGAGGAAGTCGGCCTGGACATTTTCTGCGCCCGCTATGTGCGCCGCCGAGATCGCCGGCAGGCGAGTCTGCACCCAACTGAATAAGGCCGTCGCCTCCGTCTCCAGGGCCACACTCCCTGTGCCCCCTTGGCGATTGATGTACGCCACCGTGGTCGCATTGTCCGACCAGACGCGGACCGCCCGACCCCGGACCAGAGGCTCCAGGGCCAACAGGGCTAGCCTGACCGCCCGAAGCTCGAGACGGTTGATCGACCACGCAGCTTCCCGAGAGGACCACACCCCCTGCGTGAAGCGGGCCTCGCAGTGAGCTCCCCAGCCGGCTAGGCTCGCATCCGTAGTGAGGGGAACCCACAGGGGAGGCTCCAAGGGAATCCCCCGCGTCAGGTTCTCGGAGGAAAGCCACCATCGAAGCGACCGCCGCACTGCCTTCGGACAGGGCAGCCTCTTGTGCAAGGGATCGCACTGGTTGGACCAGCGGCGAAGGAGCGCCCTCTGGAGCGGGCGCATGTGGAACCGTGCCCATGGCACCACCTCCAAGGTCGCCGCCATCGTTCCGAGAAGCCGTAGGTACCACCACGCCGACGGAGCGGGCATCCCCCGAAAGAGTCGGACAAAAGCCCGCAACGCCAGGACGCGGCGCTCGGGGAGACACACCAGTCCCCGAGCGGTGTCGAAGCGCACTCCCAGATACTCCAGGTCCTGCGAGGGACGCAGACAACTCTTTCTTTCGTTCACCACCCAGCCTAGAGATCGCAGCAGAGCCACCACCCTGCTCGTGACTCGCAGGCACTCCCGACTGGATTTTGCCCGTATCAACCAGTCGTCGAGATATGGATGGACCAAAATGCCCTCCTTGCGCAAGGCCGCCGCAACGACCACCATCACCTTTGTGAACGTGCGCGGAGCCGTAGCCAAGCCGAACGGCATGGCCCTGAACTGGAAGTGGCCCCACGGAAACACAAAGCGGAGAAACCGCTGATGAGATGGATGTATCGGGATGTGCAAATAGGCCTCGGTGAGATCGAGGGACGTCAAAAACTCCCCCTGTCACACCGCTACAATGACTGACCGCAAGGTTTCCATACGGAAATGCGGCACCCGGAGCGCGCGATTCACGCCTTTGAGGTCCAAAATCGGACGCAGGGAATCGCCCTTTTTGGGAACCACAAAATAGATGGAGTATCGCCCGGCGCCTCATTCCAAAGGAGGAACCGGGATCACCGCTCCCAGCGCTAACAACCGATCCAGGGTCACGCGAATGTCCCGCGTTTTTTTGCTCTCCCCTGCTGGGAGACAGAACAAATGAATCTGGAAGTGGGAACGCAAATTCCAGAGCGTAACCCTCTCCAATAATTTGTAGCACCCAGCGATCCGACGTGATTTGGGCCCAAGAGGAAAGAAAGTCGCGCAAGCGACCCCCGATAATCGGACCTCCCTCCAGAGCCTGCCTCGCGTCATTGTGGCTTGCGCCCAAAAGAAGAGCCCGAGGAAGAGGCGGCTCCGGAGAAGCCTCTGCCGGCTCCCCTGAAGGTACGAAACCCTTGATTACGGGCTCCAAACCTGCCCCGCTGCGAAGCCCACAGGCGGGAGGAACGAAACCTGCGCTGATCCCGAAAGGACCCCCTCGCCGAGGGGGAGGACCTGTTGGACCTTGGCCTATCCTCCGGGAGCCGGCCCCCCTTGGACTCCCCGAGATCCTTTACCAACTTCTCGAGAGCCTCCCCAAATAACAATCTGCCCTTGAAGGGCAGCTTACTGAGGCGGGACTTGGAAGAACCGTCCGCCGCCCAGTTGCGCAACCAGAGGGACCGGCGCGCCGCAACCGCGGATGCCATACTGTTAGCCCACGCGCGGATTAAATCATAAAACAGATCCGCCAGATAGGCCGAGCCGGACTCCAGCCGGGTAACCTCCAACAGGCCCTGCTGGTCTAGCCCGGGGCTCGAGCGCAAATGCTGCGACCATCGCAGACACGACCGAGCCACCCAAGCCCCACAGATAGAGGCCTGCAATGACACGGCATCAGTATCGAAGGTTTGCTTGAGCAAATTATCAATCTTCTTGTCCTGACCGTCCTTGAGGGCAGCCGCCCCCTCAACCGGGATGGTGTTTTTCTTGGTCACTGCGGACACCGCAGCGTCCACCCGGGGTGACCTGAACAAGTCCCTGTCCTTGTCTGCAAGGGGATAAAGCCGATTCATGGTACGAATCCCCTTCAAGACGGATTCCGGTTGCTCCCACTCCGCCTGGATCATATGATCCACCACGCGGTGAACGGGAAAAAACCACCTGGGAATCCCTGACTGCCTGAATTAGAGGATCCTCAAGACCCTCCTCCTCCAGGGGCCGCACCGCCGAAAGGTTAAGCGCCTGCAGGGACTCCGTGACCAGAGGAACCAGCTCGTCCCTACGGAACACGCGAATGATCCGAGCCTGGTCCTCCGGCTCAAGGATCTCCCCATCCTCCAACTCCTCCGCTTCAGTCTCAGGATCGCCCTCTGCCTCGGAATCCAGGGGACCTAGGGCGTCCTGCTCCTGTTCCCCCAACCGAAGACGCTTGCCCCCGGGTTGCGAGGTGCATTGAGCCGCCCCAGAGAACCCCGGGGGGAGAGAGGGGGGCCAAACTGCCGTCAACTGACCGGACCTGCTCAAGCGAAACGCCTGATGCATGAGGAGCACAAAATCCGGGGAGAAATCCATAGGCGGTGCAGCTATAGCCGCCTGCTGGAGCGCAGCCACCGACCCGCTGGCCGGTGGAACCGACCCAGACTGAGGGAGGCTCGGGGAAAGAACACTAACCCCTGAATTAGAAGCATCCCCAGGGGTAGGCTGATCCTGGAGACTCACAGATTGCTCTAACTCTGCAGGCACTGCAGCACAGCTCCTGCAGATGCCAGAGTCAGTCCCTACTGCTCTGCGGGACCCACAAATCACGCACTGGGGCTGGGAAGCCATCCCAAGGCCACCTCTGCCCAGCGGGATAGAATACAACAGTCACAGGGAAGCCCACACCACAGGGGCAATCCTATGCAAATCAGCCCCGATTTGAAATTAAAACGTTTTTTTTTTTTTTTTTTTTACAAGAAACAAAATATGCCCCAGACTCCCTGGGGTGCCCTGAGCAAAATCGCCAGCAAGAGGAACCCCAAAAACGCCAGGGGAACCTGTGCACAAGTGCTCAAAAGTGCCTCTAAAGCACACTTTTAAAATTCAAAATGGCCGCCGGACTTTTTCACCCGCGGTAAAAAACGGCGCGAAAATACAAAAGCCCCCAAATAATATGGAAAAGAACTAAAACGACCCTCTAAGACAGGGCAAATGACCAAATTTAAGAAAAATTGCCAAATGGGCTCAGGAGAGCCTACAGAAATGCTGGCAGCTCTAACAGAGCACTGCACACAAGAAGAAATGAAATGAAAATCTCCTACCAGCTCAGGAACCACCAGGATTCAGCCAACATCTCCCAGTGCCAGCCACTACTGTATCAGGTATGGCTTTACCCCGTACTGTCCAGGGGGAGCTCACCCAGGGCTGTGAAAATTTGCTAGGCAGGAACACAGGAGCCAACAGGTCTGACTTCCCCCTAGTCTCCTGTGGCAGTGCTCCAGAGAGACAGACTTCTTCTTTTGTCTTCCTTTTAAAGATACAGCTAGCTATCAAAGAAATAGCAATGAAATGCCCCAAAACAAACCCTAAAACAACTAACTAACAAGTGTTGCTCCTGCAATAGTCACTCAGTGTGCCCAGGAGGACACACTTTTACGTCTTCAAGCTGCTAGAGACTGGACACACTGGGGGGCTTCTGGGAGCTCCTGCTGGATATGTACTACAGAAGATTTGATTGGTCCAGTCTCCAGGCTGCAGTAGGAGGGGCATTACCCGATTGTGGAGGACTAAACTGGATATCCGCACAGGAACTCCTCTTTTCAGAATACTATGGGACAGATCCCTGATACACCCACAGACCATTCACCCTCCTCTGCTGTGAAAAAACGGATACCCCCACTCACCATAAAGCCCCTTCCTCTCCGACATCCCTAGCCCCACCTGGCTTCCACATACTGAATTCCATGTCTCACAATACACCCTCATATAACTTTATGTTAATAAAATATAGATATTTTGATGTAAATTTACCATGTGAACCTTGTTAATATCCCAGTTTAAATCCCCTGTTCTATGTAATGTTCTATTTGTTTTTCTGTAAACCACTTTGCATATAAGATAAGGCGGTATAGAAAACTTGTTAAATAAATAAAATAAATAAATGAATAAGCTGGATCCTCTGAGGGAAAGGTAACCAGTGATGATGTATGAGCAGGGGTGTGACGTGTTCAAACTTACAGGCGTGAGTGAGAGTGCACATGGCAGTGTTCTGCATGGTCTGGAGATGCTTCAGCTGCTGTTGGGGAAGTCTGGTGAAGATGGTGCTATAATAGTCAAGGCAGATGACTACTGTGCTGTGCAATGTACTGCATTAAATATATATATAGATAATTATTTTTGCTATAATTTCTACTGTGAAAGCTGCTGATTGAATTGTACTGCTTTCTCATTGGCTGTTGTCAGCTAGTCTCTGTTCCCATGGCCAGGGCTTGGTTAAGGAACTAACTAACTAGGAGCACACCTAGTGTACACAGCCTATCACATGCTCTCAGCATTTGTGAGGTTAGGGTTGACAATTGTTTGGCTTTTATATTTATATTTAGCTCACACCCTTCCAGTAGTAGATCAAGGCACGTTAGTGTCAAGTACTCTAGGCATTTCCCAATCCCCAGAAGGCTTACAATCAAAGTATGTACCTGAGGCATTGGAAGGCTAAGTGACTTGCCCAAGTGCAAACTGAACCCTGGTCTTTCTGGTACAAGGCTGCTCCCCGAACCACTAGGTTACTCCTCCACTCTTTCTTCATGACTGTATTGATTTTCACATTAATGTCAGGAAGCTAGAAGAATGAAAAACATCAGATATGTTTAGCCTGAGTTTACAACCTCTATCAGCGGTTCTCTAAACCTCCCCTCTGTGGGAGTGAGGCTGCCCTGCCTGCTTCCCATGTAACTAGCAGCAGAGACTGTGGGGAAGCTGTGGGGGCGGAGCACTGCAATGCTGCTTTAGTTACAGACTGTGGATAGGATCCAGCCAATGGGAAGCTGTGGGGGCGGAGCACTGCAATGCTGCTTTAGTTACAGACTGTGGGTAGGATCCAGCCAATGGGAAGCTGTGGGGCAAAGCACTGCAATGCTGCTCCAGTCACAGACTGTGGGTAGGATCCAGCCAATGGGAAGCTGTGGGGGCGGAGCACTGCAATGCTGCTCTAGTCAAAGGAAGGAAGGGAGGAGGTGAGCTGGGAGGAAGTTCCTGTGCTGTACCAGTTTACTGTCCGCATGTGTTGGAGAATGAAAGAATGAAGCTCCCAAAAATGCCTCAACGCATTTCTCTAAAAAAAGCAGATGCAGCATACTGATACTGATTCACAGTAACATAGAAACTGTGCAATTGAACCTGTGAAACAGTCCTCTGGTCTTATCTCCTGATCACATACACAGAGAGCATACACACAGAGACACATACAATTGCGAGAGTTAAATAAAAACATGCATACATACATACAAGCATGCACACACACATGCATGAATACAGAGACACTCACACAAGCAGACATGCAGTGACACACAAAGACAAGCATGTTCATACAAACACACACAGACATACCAACCCATAAAATACATATATACACACACAAACAAAAGAGATAATAAACATACAAAACAGTGATACACAGACTCACACATAAATGCCAGTCTGCTTTCTCTGTCTGCTTTGCAGGTTTTTTGATACCTGCTGTCTTCATTCCACTGTTGCTGATGCTGCTTTACTCTTTCTGCAGTGCCTTGGGGTCATCTTACTGCCACAGTACACAGAGAAAATCATTGCTTTTAGCCCATAATTATCTTATGTTATCCAGGATAACACTTCCTCCTGTACTATCAAATTTTCTGCACCTAATTACCTCAGGGACCTTGTGTATCAATGCCACTACTAAACTGTTACCTCACTACTGGACCCCACTGTCAATGTTAGTGTGGCTGTGCCCCTCTCCATGAGAAACTCTGGGCCACATTAAGAAACACGGGTACACCACAACCCCTGATAGCTCTCATGCACAACCTTTACATTGATTAAGAAACAACAGTTCAAAGAGAAGAAGGAGAAACAGAATGGTTTCAAATCAGCAAAGTTGTACGACAAGGCTGCATACTTTCTCCCCACCTGTTTAATTTATATTCAGAACAAATCATCAGAGAAGCAAGACTGTATGAAGACAACCGAGGTGTGAAGATTGGTGGAAGACTCATCAACAACCTTCGCTATGCTGATGATACCACAATACTGGCTGAAAGTGAAGGCGATCTGAAACATTTGCTTTTCAAGATCAAGGAACATAATCTTAAAATGGGCCTGCATCTTAACGTGAAGAAGACAAAAATCCTGACAACTAGTAAAATCAGTTCATCTTTGCTAGAGAAGAAATAAAAATAATAGACAACTTTAACTTGCTTCGATCACTAATCAATAAAGAAATGACAATCAGTCAAGAAATCAGACGATACTCTTGATGGAATGTCCTTGAAGGGCCTAAACAAGATTCTTAAATGTAGAAATGTATCTCTGCATAGAAAAATTTGACTTCTCCAAGCCATGGTATTTTCAATAATGTCACATGGATGCAAAAGTTTTACACTAAAGAAGAAAGACAGGAAGAAAATCGATACCTTCAAATTATGGGTGTTGGCGAAGAATATGTAAATAGCTCAATCGTTATTGTAGATAGTTACCCTTGTTACCCAAGTTTATTGCCCTGTTATCTGTAACTCATACGTGTTTTCAAATGTAATGAGATTGTTTTGTTCCATGTAAACCGCGCTGATGCTAAAGAGCGCAGTATATAAGAAACTTTAAATAAATAAAATAAATATTGTGTATACCATGGACTACCTAAAGAACAAATCATTCAGTACTTAGATATCAAACCTAAACTTTCTTTAGAAGCTCAAATGATAAGACTTCTGCTTCCATACTTTGGACACATCATGCGAAGAGAGAGATTATTAAAGAAAAACATCATACTTGGCAAGGCTGAAGGTCAATACAAAAGAGGAAGGCCAGCAATGAAAAGGATTGATACAGTAAGAGCAGCTATGGGTGCCACTCTATCAACAATGAGCCGCCTGACTGAAGACCAAACAGAGTTTAGGACAACTATCCAGACGGTCACCATGAGTCGACACTGACTCAATGGCATTTAACAACAGCAACATCAACAACCCCTCTTCCAGTGCCTTGTGGTCCTCCATGTCAGCATTGGTGCTGCTATGCCCCTTTCCTGTTGCTTTGGATAATTCCTGCAATGTTGGTGTTGTTTTGACATTTTCTGATACGTTTGGGTCTTGCAGCCAATGTTGGTACTGTTATGCACTTCTCCTGGTGTCTCTGGTTTTTCCTGCCAATGTTGGTGCTGTGCTGCCTTTCCTTAGCACTTCCTCGTATCCCACGTCCTCTGAGCTTCAATCGTTTTAATACTGTTTTTGATAAAAAGAGCTACTCTTTCCTCTTTCTGGCCATTTCAATCCCTCCTAAACAGATTTTAGCTCAATATGGCCATATCTCATTAATTCATTGAACCCAGGTCTCTGTAATAGCCATAATGTCCACGTTCTGGATCTTTGTGATTTAGATTGTGAACATTTATACTTATTGCTTTCCAGCTATTTAATGGTGACATGCTTATGTTCTGTGTAGTCTCATTCCTGGTCTCCTCTTCCAGTTTGTTGCTGATGAGTGAATTACTAAAAGGATTTCTTTGACTACTGCGGCGCTCCTGCCCGGCCTTGGGGCTAAAGACAGGAGCGGCGGTCTGATGCTTCGTGAGGAAGGAGAGTAACCTGTATCCAGGGAATGCTGGGTATTGTAGTTCCTGCTCCTCTCGCTCCGAAATAATGAGTTGTAGTTATGGGGTTTCCAGTATTTTTATTATAGTAAAGGATATTGTTCCATCACATGGCAAATAAATGCAAACAAAATAGGTGCTTCAAATGCTAACAGGAAAACTTAGGATAAAGGCAACTTAAAGTATAACTGCTTCTTTTCACTTCTCAGCAAATTACTCACTTTGCCCCAAGAGGTCAGTTAGATTCACTGCAGCCCCTTTCAGCCACTGTTACCTTCACAGTGCTGGGGAAAATCAGGTGCACATAATTAGAGCTTTCTCAGCAAGGCAATACAACAGCTCCGTAGCATTCAATTCACATACGGTAAAAGCAGTTTCCTTCAGCTTGGCATCTCTACACAGCAGACCGTGCAATCCATGCTCTCACAATCTGGTAAGTCTGTATTATCTTGTGTTAACTCTTCAAGCTGTATGGAATTACTGGCTTCTGGTAACACTGGCTGTCTTCTAGCTTGCAACTCTAAAAACTGCTTAAAACTCTGTAGGAGCAATTCAGCCTGCTGTTTGTGAGATAGGGAATTGCTATCAGCTATACAACTTCCCTCTGGCTTAAGGCTGTTTATTTTCTCCTCTCTTAGATTAATTGTATCAGAGTAACTGCTAGTCTCTTTTGCTAATGTTTCACACATAGGAGAGTTAGCTTTACGTTCAGCCTGGAAACTTTGTGGCAATTCACTTACTTGTTGCCATGCCGTTCTGACTTCAGATGGCTCCAACGTTCTCCAGCTGTTAGAATGTTTGTTGCTCTCTGGCTCAAACGGTACTTCACAGAATGATTGTTTTCTTTCTTGTGCCTGCCTTGAAGGCTTCCTTTCCCAGGGCTGTGCCTTCCAACGGTTGTCTAATTCAGGGCTAGGTCCTCTCTCCTTGGGACTTCTACTCACTGCCTCTGAATAGAACTTTGCAGGTTTCTTTCCAATGCCAGGTTCCCAAGTATCAGCGTACTGTCTTCTGGACTTCCAATCATTCTTCCTCCTCTCCTTCTTTCTCTTCTCTATCTTAATCCCATTCTCATTCTCCAGCCTATTCAACTTCTGACTAGCAAAGCCATGCTCTGGTTTAAAACCACGTTCTCTCCTGGACATGCCCCTTCCAAGGGCAGGGTGTGCCCAATCAGGACTGCAGGACTCCTCCCCTGGGCTGGTCTCCATGCTCAGCTCTGTGGAATAGAGTCTCTCTTTCTTCCTTGGTTTCTCAAATAGGCATAAATCCTGCTGAACCTCAGGATTTTCATCCGTTTCCATAGGCTCAGGAGGGCGCTGTTCACCACACTACATATGTGAGAAAAAGATTTACAGATCAATTTTCAAACAATCACTAAGCAGCAAAAATAATCAGCTAAATTTAGTTGGCAAATTTTAGAGAATTGCAAACCAAACTTAACTGGCTGCAAATTCTCCTAAATGTAGCAGGTCAGCATTTAGATGGTTAGGTTTAGGCTCTGCGATTTGTGTGACCAAGGTTGAGGGACCAAACTTAAGGGCCGATGCAGAAAGCCGGGGCTGAAGTTGGCGCTATTAGTTATGTATGCGTCTTTGTAGCATGCTGATAGTGCGCAACCTCAGTACTAGCATGCAGAAAGACGCGCATATGCAAATTAGCCATACCTTAAACTGCAGCACAAATGTCAGCGTTAAATTGAGAGAGCTAGCCAAACACATGAGTACAGAAGTCGGCACAAGTTTGGCATGCTCTCCCAGAGAAACAAGGTCATCTGAGGAGAAGATTGACACTTCACCTCAGATGATCCAGACATCGGCAAAAGCTCCCGATGCCATCAAAATACTGTCAGGGGCACATGTAAAATGTTTAAGCCACATCAGACCAAGCATACAGATACTGGCACTTCGGCTGCTTACATATTCCTGTATACGTTTTACTGCATCGGGTGCAGGCAATATTAGCATGCCATTTTAATATGAGCAGCTTGTTTACATATAATTTAAGTATGCTTTGGCATTACTATCTGCACATACTTTTCGTTTGCTGTTTATGTGCATGCTAAACTCTTTTCTGCATTTGGTATTGCATAACTTGTTCGTATAAGATGCGTTATCTGCACACAAAGAGCACGTTAGTCTTTCTGCATTGGTCCAATTAGCACTGAAAATCTGAGCTAAATAAGGAATAAGGTCATCTGGAGAACATTTCTAGAGTCGTCACTTTTTGGCTGTTTAAATTTAGCCTCTTTTTGAATTTAGATGGGCTAAATGTAGCCACTCAGGGGCAGGGGTAATACTAAATGATGCAGTGGGAGGCGGCTGCCTCAGGCAGTAAATTTTGGGAGCAGCAAAAAATGTTCTCCAAAAGAGACCAGTGGCAGCCGCTTCACACTGCCTATAAAAACAAAAACAAATGATAATCCTGGCCGCAGCCTCCTCTACCGCCGCCTTTCCAGTGTTTGCAGTGGCGGGGGCAGCGGGCCTCAGACTTGACATACAAAATAAAAAGATACAAGTTTTTATGACTCCGCGCTTGGAAGGACTGCAAAGGCCCACCCCCTCCAACGCATCACATCGCATTAGAGGGGGCAGGCATTTTGTAGCTCATGCTTTAAAAATTAATAAATAAATAAATACTGGGCTGCAGGGGTCTGGGATCGTGGGCAGAGGCCGTCTGAGAGCATGGTCGGGGCTCAGCTGGAACCGGGCAATCAACGGCAGTAAAATGTGTTTTTCCCCCCCAGTAAAGCTGCCCGATCGCAGCTCAGCACTGACGTGAACATTGGGCAGTTTGGGGGTTTTGCTGCAATCAGGACTGTCCAAGGTGGTTGCGGTCCTGATCGCAGCAAAGAGCTGCAGCGGCAGCAGGTTTTCTTTTTTTAATTTAAGCCGAACTCGGGCACGATCAGGTGTCTTTCCTCCGTTTTTTTTTCTCTTTTTAAACTGATACTGCTACTGCTCTTTGCTGCAATCGTGAACGCAACGGCATTGGACAGTCCCGATTGCAGCAAAGCCCCCAAACAGCACTGCTCAGCCCGCCCAATGTTCGCAGCAGCACTCAGCTGGGGAGAAAAAACTAATTTTACTGCCACTGGCTGCCTCTGCTCACGAACCTGGAGCCCAGTCCTTATTTATTTATTTATTAATTTTACCACATGGGTTACAACAAAATGCCCACCCATGACTGGAAGGGGGATGCAAGACACGAAGTGGGATGGGGGGCAATGGCTGGAAAGGAGATGCAGGATACCAGGCAAATGCTGGGCATATACTGTAGTGAAGGGGTAGACAGCAGACATAGAGTGGGGGACATAAGAGGATAGAGGGTCACCTCAGTGGGTGGCATTATGTGAACATCCATGGTGCTGCCGGGGAACGCTCTCTGCAAGTTTGGTGCATTATCTGCTGGGGGAATGTTGTGGATTCTCCCAATAGATAACACACATCTTTTGCAGCTAAAGCCATGCTATCAGCACTTTTTTTCCACATTAGCTGCAAAAGCATAACGTGCTTTAGTAAACAGACCCCTTAGAGTGCTGCTCTTTTCCGCGTAGGCTCCTTGTGTGAGTTTTGGAAGTTGATATTGTTACGGTATGGTAGATTTTCTCTGTTGGTCCTGAGTAATTTATGTAAGGTTTTATATGACTTCACAAGATGTCCATGACTGCTGAAGGTTTATATTGATACCAGAATCAGAAATTATTTTGGGTATGTTGACAGTGTTCTCTCCAGGACCTTTTAAAAGAGTGCACCACCTGGCTGATTTAACTGATCGCACGGCTAACATAATCATTGTAAAATAATGAGAAGGAATGGGAAAAGGAAAGACGACTAATGACATTATCTGCTGCCAGCCAGCTTATGATGTGACCCAGCCGGCTAAACCTTCATGCCACCTGGCTGGCAAAACTTTCTGGGGAGAATACTGGTTGAGTTCTATGTTATATTCTATGTTAAAAAATAAAAAGCAAGAAGCACAGCACAGTTTATAACACCAACATAAAATTAGTTGTGGCTCTCACTTTTCATTTTGCTCCTTGGTTTGTGATCATTGGGCTTCTCCTTTGCTGTTGCAGACGGTATAGTTACATTTAATAGCACGCCAATCCAGTGCGCAATGTCAGGGGCCAATATGTTTTACATTAATTATATAGCCTGGAAATGTAATCTGCCAAATTTTTTGCTGCATAATAAAGTTGAAAAAAACCCCCCTTATTTATTTATTTTTATTTAACATTTTTTATATACCGCTTTTCAGTCTTATCAAAGCGGTTTACAGTGAAACAGAATATATTGCTTTATTTGTGGAGTAACCGCCTTACTGGTTGAGGGAGGGTTCCCGACTAGGGTTCTGGGGAATTGCCTCTATTTTGGCTGCAGGGTGGGGGGGGAGGGGCACATTGTCTTCAGTTGCCTATGCTCAGGGGATAATTTTATAAGGAACTGCCTTCTTTGCCAGTATTCTAGTTGTTTGCAAATCTATGTGGCCATATACAAGCATTAATGGCCTTTTATAAATGGCAACCAGTGTGAACGTCCACGTGATCGCAGATTGTGCGCACTTTGCCAGTAGGTGTAGCTGGGGGCATGGTCTAGGCAGAGTATGGGTAAAGTTTAGAATTATGCACTTTGATAATAAAATACCTTCATTTACATGCATTCTTGCAAACATTACACATCCATCCTTAATGTAAGGCATGATTTACGCTACTTATGCTGGTATTTCTCTGTATAAAATAGCACCTATATAGGCGCCAACTCATAGGGCCCTATTGCAAAAATTACCCTCTCAACAGGGAGGTGTAAAGTTTAAAAGCAGCATTTTAACCCACTAACTCTCAAAACCTATCCATTCATACCTATAGTTCTTCATAATCAACATTCCCATAGAGCTGCCTGCTGCTCACGATGGAAAGCGTGAAATCTCAGCACCACCCCCACCCCCTGGCAGCAGAGAACCTCCCACACAGCCTAGTGGGAACATTGTTTATAATACCTGCTCAGAATACAGAGAACAATTTTCAAAGCAATTCAGTTTGGTAGAAAGGATTTTACTCGAGTGTCTAAAATTTGTTTCCCCTACTCTTAGCTGCACTGAGAGGAGAATGCCTTGGGGCATGTTTAGGCCAGGGGAGGAAAAGCACACGAGCAAATGATATTCAGTTCTTCTTGCAATACTTCCCGGCAGAAGTCTCTCCACAGAAAAAGCAGGTCTGAGTGAGCACACACACTCTATCCACAGCTGAGTCAGACCAAGGCGCATCGAGTATATGTACTTTCACGTTGAACACATGAGTAAAAGGATGTAGAGTGGTCGTCCCAATGTGGTCAGTTTGAAAATTTCCCCATTACAATGTCCATTTCATCTCCACATTAATTACATAAAAAGTAAAAACTAACAAATCGCTATTCAATATTATCTGCAGTCCTAAGGCTATCTATACAGCGGTGCTGGGTACCCGGAATATATTTTAGGCACAACTGGTGTTTAAAAAAAGAAACACTGCCCCCTGCAGTTCAATATCGACCCATAAATAAATAAATTACTGAACCCAGCAACTGAAAGCTGGAGTCGTCAGCTCCTCCACTTACTACTATTAATCATTTATATAGCGCTACAAGGCGTACACAGCGCTTTACAGACACACATAAAGATGGTCCCTGCTCATCAGAGCTTACAAATGGATCCTGAACTGTAAGTATCTGGCTGGAAGAAATGTACACAAACTGAGCTCATAGGTGTTGCTGGTATACTCTCCCATTGTGTGGGGTTTTTGCAAATATGTTTTTACCCTGTAAATTAAAAAGATAAAAAGAAAACAAGCTAAAATGGCATAAAACTAAATGAAAGCCTGATGGTAAGGGCTTGAACGCATGAACGGCTCAAAGGCGATTAGAGTGACATACTTCACCGTGCATGGGAACTTAGCTCACTAATGAGGAGAAGATGGCAAACCCGCAGATTGAGAGATTCCGTATCTCTGCTGTTTATCAGGGTAAGGCCTTTGAAGTCTGCAGGACAGGCTCTCAGTTATCCTGAACGTGAAGATGTTATTAACCACCATGTCAAAGCCAGGATGTGAGAGACATCTGTAGAACTAAAATATGGTTCCTCAGCTTCCTGCTAAAGTGTATTGGGTTACAAGGATGAATGTTTTAGGGAGAGATGGTGCTGGGGAATGTGAAAGGCTTGAGCTTGCCTAGTGCTTTTTAACCTTTTTGATGCCAGGGATGGGCTGGCTGGCCAGTAAAGATGGGGAGATTCCCAAAGATCAAGGTGGAGTGAGGGCCTCCCACCCTGTGCTTCTGGAGTCTCCCCCCGTCTTAGTGCAGGGCTTAGAAAGATTTACATCGGTGGCAATGGATCTTGCTTTAGCGCAGTGTTTTCCAAACCTTTCATGCCCAAGGCATATCTCTATTAAACAAAATGTTGTGCGGCACACCAACCTTGGCCAAGAACTCATATGGCCAAAAGAAGAGTTACAGAAACACTGAAAACCCCAGTGACAGAGGCTGAAAGAACTTACAGGAGGAAGCGCTATTCAGTGCTGGCTGGCAGCCCACTGATTCTCACACTCCAGTCACACTGTAGCTAGGAAAGAGAGACGAGACCTGTGACTATGCATCTGCTCAGTATTCTTTCACATTAAGATTCCCCACAGATGTCTCTTATTGCTGCAAGATGCTGAGGGCAGAGTCCAAGTGTTCTCTGGGCCTGTGTATCTGCCACTGATGACTTTTCCGAGTCACATCTGCTAAGGTCTGAAGGCACCTCAACGTACCTTGGCACACTGGTTGGGAAACACTGTCTTACGGGCTGTAACCTTTGGATTTAATCAGCCACTATTTTTCTGGGTTTTTTTTCTTTTTTGATTAATTAAATCCCTTGCTCCATCCCTACTCCCAGCCAGAAAATGGGTGGAGTGGGTGCACGTGCATTGCACTCCCTCTCCATCCACACAGTCTACTTTCTCCATCCCCCTTTCCTTGAGCACACTCTCTCCTTTCATCTCCCCCTTTCTCCCACCTCTTGCTTCGTCCTCAGCCATCGAGGAATCATTGAGCACAGGGAGCGTGCAAGTGCTTAACTCCCCACAGGAAATAGGCCATGTCCGAGTACAACACCAGGGAGCGCCCCACCACCAGCCCTCCAAAACAGGCCAAGGCCACCACCTTAATCCTCAGCGAACTTAGGGAAAGGCCCTTGTCAAATCCATCCTGGAGGAAGGAGAGCAGAGGTGGCAAGTACGCAGTACTAGGACTGACCTGGCACTCCTGGCACCGAAGCTCAAAAAGATGCCAAAAGCACACATAGGTGAGATAGGTGGAGCCTCTTCTTGCTTTCAGAAGCATGAAAACCACAGCAGAAGAGTAGCCCTTATGCACTAAGCGAGAAGGGAGCTGGATCGTCCAGCAGATCATGCCCCTGTCTCAAGAGACACCACACTGATGGGAGCCACAGAGGGGACCCCTGCTAGAGGCACATTGGATCCACATATCATATCAGTCAAGCCAGTGCCATCAGCACACTAGACCCCGATGGTGCTCTACATGATGAAGGCCTGTGAGAAGTCACAGAGGAAACACGTAGAGCAGAATCTGCTTTGACCAAGGTTGAACTAGGGTATCCACCCCACCCCCTCCACTCAGAGAAACTGTGGACCTTGGCATTGGCCTAAGTTGTCATAGGATCCATCTTGGGGTGACCCCACCTGGCCAGCATCCTCTGGAACTCTAATCAGCTCTACTCCAACTCTCCTGGATCAAGGGAGTGGTGGGTGAGATGGTGCACTTCCATATTGTCCACTCCACAATATGCTGCACCAAGAGGGCCAGGATATTCTGCTGTACTCAAGAAAATAGAAGGGTCATTTTCTGGGAGACTCTGGAAAACTTTGTGCCCCCTTGCCAATTGACATAGGTCATCACCATGGTATTGTCTGAGAATATCCAAATTACTTTGCCTCAGACTATGTCCCCGAGATGCAAGAGAGCCAAGCATATGGCTCTCACCTCCAGCTGATTAATGGGCCATGCCATTTCCCACTTGTTCCAGTGACTCTAGGCAGTCTGCCCCTAGCAATGAGCTCCCCAGCTGAACAGACTGGCATCCATTGTCAGCAGAAGCCACTGGAGATTGTCCAAGGGAAGGTCTTTCATTAGATGATCAGATTGTTCCCACCATTTCAGGCTGGCCACCACCAATGGGGGAAGAGGAAACCTGATGTTGAAATCCCAGAAGCAAGGAGACCAGCAGGACAGTAAGGATCTTTGCAGCAGATGCAAGTATGCTCACACCCAGGGGACCATCTCAGTCATCACCGCCATCAAATCTAGGAGCTGGAGGTAATCCCAAACCTTGGGAACCTGCTGCCTCTGAAATGCCCTCATCTGAGAATGCAGTTTCTCCGCCCTTCTTGAGCTGGTGTAAAATCATGTCCACAGATACTCCAACAACTGTACAGGTTCCAGGAAGCTCTTATTGTGGCTGATCACCCAGTCCAAATTCTCCAGAAACTGCACCACTTGAGCCGACACCCAAAGAGCTTCTGAATGCAACCTGGCCTGAATAAACCAGTTGTCCAGATAAGGATTCACACATTTTCCTTCATGCTACAGGGTGGCGGCAGTGACAACCATAACCTTGGTGAATATTCTCAGAGCAGTGGAGAGACCAAAGGGTAGAACAGCAAACTGGAAATGTGGACTGATAATAGAGAAGCAGAGTAAGTGCTGCTGATCCTATTGAATGGGAATATAGAAGTAAGCCTCGGCTGTGTCCAACAATGTAAGAAACTCTCCTTGCCAGACCACTCATAGTGGCAGTGTTGCCATTTGGAAGTAAAAGGTTCTTAGGTGAACACTGACACCCTTGAGATCCAAAATCGGGCGGAAGGATCCAGCATTCTTTGGCACCACAAAATAAATGGAACACCTGCCCTTGCCCCTTTCAGCAGGTGGCACTGGCACTACAGGCTGGAGGCCGAGGATCCTCTCCAGAATAGCCTTCCAGATCTCATACCTGCATGGGAATATCAGAAAGGCATCCAGAATGGGGTCCTTGCATTCTGGCACATAACCAAACTGAATGATGTCAAGCACTCAGTGATTCGAGGTCACCGGGCCCATTCCTGAAAGAAGTGACGGAGCCGGCCGCCAACAGGAGGCACCATGGAATGGGCTCCAATCCATCATTGCGTCTGATGGGAGAACCCAGATTTGGAGGAAGAGGGAGCCTCGTAAGGCCTGCAAATCCCTCAAAAGGACTGAGTCCGGGAATGGGAGCTGGAGGGAGGAAAAGATGGCCTCCCCAGGCGATACTTCTGGGAGTCCCTGAACCCCTATGACTCCTGGTGGCAGGAGCAAATAGAACATGACACAGAGGAGAAGAAGCCATGCTTCCCAGGCCTTTAGGTCGATCCTCCAGAAGACAATGCAGCTTAAATGCTCCCAGCTCCTTGACCAGCTTTTCTAAGTCCTCCACAAACCCAAGCTTCCCCTTGAAAGGAAGTCCAGATAACCAGAACTTGGATGCCGTGTCTGTTGCCCAATGGCAAAGCCAAGGCCAGCGACCAGCCACCATGGAAAAGGCAATATCCTTGGTCGCCAAGCAGCCCAAATGATACATGGTGTCTGCCATAAAAGGCTGCTGTTGATTCCAGAAGCACTGAAGTATCATCCTGCAGGAGCAATTGGATCCAATGAAGCAAGGCACAAGCCATACGCCCTCTACAAACTACTGTCTGGAGAATAAGGGAAGCGGCCAAAAAGTGGTTCTTTAGGAAGGCCTCAACTTGGCGATCCATGCGATCTTTAAAGGCCAAATCACCCTACACTGGAGTGGTGGTGCACTTAGTAATGGTCATCACCCATGCATCCACCTGAGGCAACCACATCCAGGCAGCAAAGTCCTTCTAAGGGAGAGTGAAGAGCCTACTCACGACCCTGCCCCCTTTCAATGGGGCGGCAGGCAATTCCCATTCAGAGCGTATCATGCTCTTCAGGGCCTTCAGGAAAGGAAACCTCCTGAAGGGTTTTCTGACATCCTGCAAGAGGGGATACACTTGCAGTTCCTGCTCCATCAATGCAGCATTCAACAGCTGCAGTGCAAATGAAACTTGATCAATCAGCGTCACCAGTTCCTTTTTCCAAAATAAATGAATAATGAGAGAATCATCCTAGTTGTCCAGCACCCAAGGCTTGTCTTTTTCACACGCGGAGTCACTGTCCAGTCCCCCAGAACTCAAAGCAGGATCCCTAGTACAGAAAAGCTGATTCGAATTCCCTGAATCAATCCTCTTCTGGGGGCGTTTCTGCAACGTGGCCCCTGCAGAGCTCTGCTTGCCTCACAACAAGGATCTTGCCTCAAAGTGAGAGGAGAAGGCCCTCAGGCAGATATCCTTTCTTCAGCAAACATGGTCCTTCTGCTGTGGTAATTCGGATCCATCGAAAGGAGAAGAATTCTGAAGAAGATAGGCCAGAAGTTTGGAACTCTCCATCAGCCTTTGCTGTCCTCAGAGCGGGAGGAAGCCTGGTCACTGGGAAACCATGCTGGGAAAGCACTGATGAACTGATCTGCTGTGATTTGCTACTAACTACGGGTTGAGGGTGGAACTGCTCTGTTGGTGCCCAGGGATTGGAGTATTAAATGTTAATCTTTGAGTACCAATGGAAGCCCCTTCCAACATTACTTAGAAAACTGTTGGCAACAGGTCGCAAACACAACCCTGAGTTGGTTATATGGCCCTGTCATTGAGAGATTCACGAGTGTGTTTGTCAACCCTTGTAGCGCTTGGGAGGAGACATACAAATGGGTCTTGCGAGGTTCCTGTTGGGGAATATGTCTCTGAGTTAATGTTGTTTCTGCTGTTTGTATGTTTTGTATTGTTCAATCTATGTGTGCCCCCCCCCCCCAACAAGTAATTCATAGATCTGGATGTTGGGGTGGTTTGGGAGAGAATAGAAAAAAATACTTCTGACTTTGGCTGCTTATTCACAGGCTGGATTAGGGATGGTCTGGGTAGGATATAAAAGAGGGGAGGTGAAGGAAGGAAAAGTAGCACCAATAATACTGAGAAAGTGGGAAGTGGGGTGGGGGTGGGGAGAGCCTATCACATCTTTGCTGTCTTTCAGTTGGTGATGAGGAGATTGGTACTGATTTTGGGAATAGATGGGGGTTGGGAAGAGAGGGGCGAGCAGAGGGAGGCTTTGGTGTTACTGGTACAGAGGTAGGTGAAAAGGTAGGCTTGAGTATGGCTGGTGCCAGTGTGAATGGGGAGCAGTTGGAAGGGCGTGTGTAAGGGGCTAGCTGCATGAATGTTGTGAAGGGACTTTAGGCTCCCTCCTTGAATTAGGTTTCAGAAGTATTTTGATGTTCCTAAAACAAGGGATTTGGTACGACTAGTTATCTCTTCCAATGTCTGCGGTATGGGTTCCCCAGTTAAGAGACACAAGGTCCTCTGGGTTCTGATTTATTTTTTACTTATTTTATTTATTTTAAAACATTTGTTAACCGCCTTATGCACACGGCATTCAAAGCGGTGTACAACAGATAAAACACAACATGATATTCCTTCACCGGTCCCTCCCATGTGTCCATCACACCTATTTTATAAAGTCAAGTGCGCGCACACTTAACTTTAAACAATAGGGGAGTAAGCAGTGGGATACACTCGGAAAATCTAGACATGATCAGCTACTCCAACCCTAGAGCTGGAGTAAATGCTCGCACCTAGATTTTTACGAAGCATGTGCAAGTTATAGTGTCTTACTGTATAACTTACACAAGTAGATTTGTGCTCCGCCCAAGTTCCACCCCTGTACATGCCCACAGTGAAAGTATGCACCTTTAGCCTCACGTGCATACTTATAGAATCGTAACTGGCTAAAGTGCACATGTAAAGGCTCATCCATGCATGTAAGTCACTGAAAATATGTGATTTATGCATGCTGATGGCATATAATTTTATGCGGCTGCTTTTAAAATTACCTCCTATATACAGAGCAAAAGGAGTGTGGCAAAGGCATTCCATGGGCAGCCCCATCTATACATGTAAGTTACACATATAGAGGGTCAATCTGTGCCACAAGTAGCAGGGATGTACATCCTGCCGCTCCAAGTGTAAAGGCTCCCTGTACGAACAGCGCTGTTGTACGGGGAGCCATAGATGGGGGTGGGATGGGGTGGTCTGGAGACAGAGCAAGGGCGGGGCAAGGACAGGCCGTAACCTCAGATGTACAGGGCCAATTCTGAGGTCGGCCCTGTACGTCTGGGGTTGGCCACGTAGATGGGGGATTTATTCCATCTCAGAGGTGGAATAAGTTTCTCTGGATGCCAGTGGACCGCAGTGCTGGGCCAGGACAAAATGGTGAGGGGGTGCAGGGGGTACCCCACAGCCCGACCCTGGCCATGGGAGATCGAGGTTGGGCTCAGGGAAAGAGCAATTTGGGTCGGTGGCCAGGGATCGCGGCTCTGTAAAGGAGCACGGTGCCATGGCAATCAGACACCATGGCACTGCGGCTCCATTACAGAGCCTGCCTGAGTTAGCCGGGGATCTGCTGGGCATGCGGCCCATCAGAATTGGGGCCCATCCTGCACGTCTGGGCCGGTAGACCAGATTCTGATCCTGTGGCACGTCTAGCTCCCGTGGGATCAGAATTGGGTATTACAGCTGTACGCCCAGATTCTGAGGGGCCGCACAGAATCTGGACGGCCAGAATAGAATTGACCTCATAGGCATTAACATTCAGTGCCTTTATAGATAGGTCCCAATATTGAAAAGCTGCAGCCAGCATTTTATTTAAATACTGGCCAGGAGGGGGAGGAGACATAATATAGTGCCACCAAAATGTCCCAGTCTACCAGATCAAATGCTGCGGACAAGTCAAACATCATCACCAGAGCAGTTTTCCCCCCATTCTTTACCTTCCCAAATAGGTCCATAACGGACACTATCAGAGATTCTGTACCAGAACCCTTCCTAAAGCCGGACTGCTCCCCCATTCAAGGAGGGAGGAGTGGCCTAGTGGTTGGGGCAAGTTACCTCAAGCCAGAAGGTCAGGGGTTCAAATCCCACTAGAGGACAGCAACCTTGGGCCAGAAGGACTGGGGTTTCTAGTCCCACAGGTGCTCATTGTGGTCTTGGGCAAGCCACTTAACCCTCCATAGCCCATGTTCCCTGTAAAATAGTTATCTCCAAGTTATAATGCCCTGTTCAATGTAATTTCAGTTTGTTCAATGTAAACTGCCTTGATATCATGAAAGGCCATATATAAGAAATGTTAAATAAATAAATCCCCCAGGGTTGGCCCACCTATTGTGCAAGAATGATTTTTGCACAGGGCCCCACACCAACAAAATCCCGCATTCAGTACCAGCAGGCAGGGCAGCTTTAGAGGAAGCCAGAGAGGCCCCAGCTCACTCTAACAGCTGCCGAAGTGAAGAGCATCCTTTTTCTTCACTTCGGCAGATGTACTGTAGTTTAGGACACTGCTGCGCTGAGTGCAGGGAAACAGCGTCGTAAACTACAGTACAGCTGCCGAAGTGAAGAAAAAAGGCACTTCACTTTGGCAGCTGTTAGAGGTGAGCCAGGGCCTCTCCAGTTCCCTCTAAAGCTTTTTAGACAGCCGTGGGGCTCTTTGGGAGGGGAAGGGGGACTTGGACTGGAAATGGGTTGAGTGGGTGGGGGCTTGGACTGGAAATGGGCTGTTGGGGTGGAAACTAGGAGTAGAAGTTGGCTGAGTGGGGGGGAAGCTAGGACTGGAAATTGGCTGAGGGGGGAGCTTGGACTGGAAATGGGCTGTGGGGGGAACTTGGACTGTAAATTGGCTGAGTGGGGAGGAAGCTAGGACTGGAAATTGGCTGAGTAGGGGAGAGGCCTGGACTGGAAATGGGCTGATGGAGGGGCTAAGATAGGACTGGAAATGGGCTGAGTGGGGGGGAGGGGGTTGGACTTGAAATGGGCTGAGTAGGAGGGCTTGGACTGGAAACAGCTGATGGGGAGGGGGGCTTGGACTGCAAATGGGCTAATGGAGGGGCTAGGATAGAACTAGAAATGGGCTGAGTGGGGGGAGGGCTTGGTCCAGAAATGGGCTGAGTTGGGGGGGGCTTGGACTGGAAACAGCTGATGGGGAGGGAGGCTTGGACTCGAAATGGGCTGAGTCGGGGGAGCTAGGACTGGAAATGGGCTGATGGAGGGGCTAGGATAGGATTAGAAATGGGCAGATGGGGGGCTAGGATTAGAAATGGGCTGTTGGGGGGGCTTGGATTGGATTGGAAATGGACTGATGGAGTGGCTAGGACTGGAAATGGGCTGAGGGGGGGGAGCTAGAACTGGAAATGGGCTGAGTGGGGGGCCTGGACTGGAAATTGGCTGAGTGGGGGGAGCTAGGACTGGAAATAACTGATGGGAAGGGGGATTTGGACTGGAAATGGGCTGAGTGGGGGGGGAACTATGACTGGAAATGGGCTGAGTGGAGGGGAGCTAGGACTGGAAATGGGCTGATGGTGGAACTAGGAAAGGACTGGAAATGGGCTAATGGGGAGCTAGGATTGGAAATGGGCTGATGGGAGGGGGCTTCGATTGGAAATGGACTGATGGAGGGGATAGGATAGGACTGGAAATAGATGGGGGAGCTAGGACTGGAAATGGGCTCATGGGAGGGGGCTTGGAGTGTGGGGGAGCTAGAACTGGAAATGGGCTGATGGAAGGGCTAGGATAGGACTGGAAATGGGCTGATGGTGGGCTAGGATTGGAAATGGGCTGATGGGGTGGCTTGGATTGGAAATGGAGGGGCTATGACAGGACTGGAAAGGGTTGATGGGGGAGCTAGAACTGGAAATGGGCTATTGGGGGGCTAGGACTGGAAATGGGCTGATGCGGGGACTAGAAGGGAGCGGATGCTGGGTGGGGCTGGAACTAGAAGGGAACTGATGTTGGGGGAGGACTAGAATGGGATGAGACTGGGAGAGTGAAATGGAAAGGGGAAAAATATTTTGTGTTGGATGGAAGAAAATTCTATGATTGACCGGGTATTGGGAGAGTAAGTGGGGATTGAGGATGGAGTGGTAAAATAAGAGTGGATGAAAAAGGAATAAAGAAAGAGATGGAGGAAAGAGCAAAAAGAGAAAGATCAGTATGTTAAAGCAGATGTAGAGAGAGAATGGAAAAAACACTAGAAGAGAGAAGAAAGGACAAATGGACAGCAGACAATGGAGAGTTAGCAGAAGACAAAAATGAACCAGAAGAAAGTGACCGGAGTAATTGCAACTGAATAATCATTGCTTTATTATAAGTATCATTTCTTTCACTTTGGGAATAAAACCGAGCTGAGGTATTCTGTTTATGTAGTTTCTATTTGACAGTGCCACTTGTTCTCTTTCTCCAGTAGGAGATGTATTGGTTTAATATTTGCAATATTGCCTTTTGATGGGTAGGGTTTGGTGCATTGTGAGTCCTGGTATTGCTGTTATGATATGGTGGGTTTGCTATGGGTTCTAAATGGGCAGCGTTTGTAGTACTTCCTAATGTGGCTGGCAATTGGCACTGGAGTATAGTAATGTAGAAATCTGATAGTCTTTCTTTATCCAGACACCCATTAAGAGGCATGTTTACTAAAAGTTATTGCATTATACAATATTTATATAAATTAGGCCACGCAACGAGTCTCCACACATGGCCTCGCACCCACCTTGGGTCGCTCCTGCCAGCTCCCCTTCTCAATCCAAAAACTCAGTCAGCTGAAGTAAAACCATCTTCTCCACAATCACAAAGAGGATTTAGCACTGTTGCAGGAGACCCATCAAAATGCAAGTGAACATAGCAAACTAAGAAGAGGATGGGTGAGACAGGTGTACGGGGCACCCGCCGTTGATAGAAAATGTGGTGTTGCCATATTAATTGGGAAGGGAGTCCACTTTGAGAGCAAACGAGAAGTTACGTTATAGTGGTCAGGGCTGCAAGGACACCTAGTAATACTATGCAATGTTTATGCACCTAATGTGAGAGATGTGTGTTTTTTCTTGCTACTAGGCATGGAATTAGAGCAGCTTCCAGATTATCACATTGCCTCTGGGGGGGGGAGGGATTTAAATGGTATTATGAATCCAGTTTTAGACAGCTCAGCAGATACGGGGGTGAGACAATGACGTATCACCAAGTGTCTACAGCATTTGGTGGATCAACAGTTTGGTTGATGTGTGGAGGATGCTTCACCCCATGGAAAGAGACTATACCTATTTGTCTAGGGCACATAACTCTAGCTTGCGTACAGATTATTTATTAGTTTCTGCCCCGCTTTTCATAAGGGTTGAAGATGCTACCACTGGTCCTTATGAAGTTTCTGATCACGCTTTTATCTGATTGATCTGGACTGGGAGCAAGAAGCCCAAACATACAGGCCCTGGAGTTTCCCTTTGTTGCTCATTTGAAACAACAACGGGAGGATTTTGTTGGGGAAAACAGGGGACATACTGACACCCTGATGCTCTTTTCAGAAACAGCTAAGATGGGGACATAATAGCTTATTATGTGAAATGATGAGCGACATAAATGCCAGGGTTCTACATCTAGAAAAGCAGGTATGTCTGGACCACCGGGCATATGCCAGACATCAGACTCTACAAAATAAGTCCAAATTACTGGGATGCCGAGCGGCTCTGAACACACTGTTGAATCAGAGAACTAAGACATCATTGTTTTATTATAAGTATCAGTTCTTTCACTTTGGGAATAAAAGAAGGAAGCTGCTGGCGAGATGTCTCAAGCAATACAGGGCTCTCGCTATGTCCTAGCCTTGAAAGATAAACAGCGGAGGCTGCGGAATATTGGGGAAACATAGAAACATAGAAATATGACGACAGAAAAAGACCACATGACCTATCTAGTCTGTCCTTCCATATCAACAACTACAACAGTCCCCTTTTTACCTTTAGAGATCCTCTGTGTTTGTCCCATGCTTTTTTGAATTCAGTTTCTGTCCTCATCTCTACCACCTCCACTGGGAGACTATTCCACGGATCCACCACTCTTTTCATAAAGAAATATTTCCACATATCACTCCTGAATCTATCCCCCTTCACCCTCATCTCATGTCCCCTTGTAGCAGAACTTGCTTTCAATTGAAAGAGGCTCTCCCCCTGAACATTAATGCCATGGAGGTATTTAAACATCTCAATCATATCACCTCTATCCCGCCTTTCCTCTAAGGTGTACATATTAAGATCCTTCAGTCTGTCCTCATATGCTTTATAATGAAGACCACTAACCATTTTAGTAGCACCCTCTGCACCGACTCCATCCTGTTCACATCCTTTTGAAGGTGCGGTCTCCAGAATTGCACACAATACTACAAATGAGGTCGCACCAAAGACTTATACAGAGGCATTATCACCTCCTTTTTTCTGCTAGCCATTCCTCTCTGCATGCACCCAAGCATCCTTCTAGCTTTTGCCGTCGCCTTTTCTACCTGTTTAGCTACTTTAAGATCATCAGACACAACCACGCCTAGGTCCCGCTCTTCTTTAGTGGACAAAAGTATTTCACCCCTATACTATATTGCTTTCAGGAGTATTATCATACTTTGTATGGCGGGGAATCAGTGTTCCTCCCTAGCAATCATGACTATGTGGCTCAAGTAATCCTCCTCAGGCTGACGGAGCAGCAGATTGAGCAACTTGAGCAAAGGGTAATAGCAGAGGAAATTTTGAGAGCAATATCTCAATCCCAGTGTTACAAAGCACCAGACCCTGATAGGTTTCATGCAAATTTTTATAAACTGTTGTAAGAGAAAATATGTCTTCCATTAGTTGAAACATTTAATACTCTAATAGATCTAAGGCAGTTCCCTTATGATACTAATTATGCCCATATCACAGTCATACCCAAGGCTAGGAAAGATTTGTCCAAACCGGAGTCAAATCATCCTATTTGTTTACTGAATTTAGATTTGCAGCTGCTAGCAAAAATCACGGTGGATCAATTAGGTCTTTTCTTGCCTGGGTTGCTGCATGAGAGTCAGGTTGGTTTTACTCAGGGTCATTACGCAGCAGTAGATGTGCAAAGTAAATGTCTGCTTCTATGGAATGGATGCCCGCTCTGGGGATGCCTTCTTTGCTCATTAGTTTTGATGCGGAGAAGGTGTTTGACAAGAATGGGATGGGAGTATTTGAGGTGCTGTGGGCTTACAGATTGGGTCAGCACTTTCAAAGGATCATACAATTGCTCTAACCCTCAACAAAGGCTGCAATTCTAGTTAACGAAGCTCTCTCTTCAAACTTCGGTCTGCAGCAGGGGATGCAACAGAGCTGTCTGCGGTAGTCTCTGCTGTTTTCTATTGTCCCCAGCCCATTATTGAATAGTATCCAAAGGACTGATATTGAGGGGATCACTACTGGCAATCTCTTCTTTAAATTGGGAGTCTTTGCAGATGATCTTCTAGTTCATTTGATGAACCCACAAGATTCTTTGGCTGACTTGCAGGATGAATTCCAGTTTTTGTTTTTTTTGCTGGGCTGAAGTTAAATATGGATAAGTCAGAAGCTTTGGATGTTAGTGGGGAGCTGCAGAGAGGTTGTGGGGGGCAAGCTTCCCCTTGAAATGGGCAGGGCAGGCTTTCAAGTATTTAGGGATCTGGTTACCGGTAGATCTGAAAAACTATACGCCTTTAATGTAGAAAAGTTGATTACTTTTATGCGTGATAAATTAAGGGATTGGTGGCCATTATCGCTGTCTTTATTAGGAAGAATGGAGGCATATTGTATTCCTTATTTCTGAAATTGATGTAATGAGTTTGTTTCTGTGGAGAGCAAGAGTTCCTTTGGCTAGACTAAGGAGAGGGTGGAATGGGGACGAATGGCATCGCTGGATTTGGCACTTTATAACTTAGCTTGGGGACTGGCTAGCATTTACTTCGATCTTTACTCCATTGGAATTTCAAGCTGGGCCGGCTCGCCCATTGAGTTTGTTGTCAGTCTTATATCTTGAAGCTAAGTCTACCCTGTGTCATTTGAATGGGAGTGTAATAATGCTTAGAGATATTTATGTAAGCTGCTGGGGATGAAGCCTTGTCCCTTTGCAGGTTAATGGTACCTTCCTGCCCGTTCCAAACCAGAAAGGTTTACGGACTTTGGAGCAGGTGGTAGATGAACAAGGTGTTTGACATATTTACCTACATCTGACACAAAGTTTTCAGTTGGAGGACAAGCATTTTTATGCGTCTTTGCAGCTGTGACACTATTTAGTTTCTCTTGGTGGAGGGCACCTTGGGCATGCTTATGTAGAAAAGGGGGCGCAGTGTTTTTGAGTCTGAGGACAGGGCAGTGGTGTCCATTTCCCTGTATTACAAAGAACTTTGGAAGTGTGGCAATGTGATGATCTGGCTGCAAGATGGACGGTGGAACTGGTCATGCCAGTGGTGAGGCAGCAGTTATTAGAATCATTAAATATAATCCTGGCAGCTTACCTTGGGAATCTGCTGTCTCAAGCAGTAGTAGTGCTCCCAAAGCAGAGGTTTTAGGTGATAGGAAGTGTTTGAGGGTTAAGTAGGGTTGCCAACTTTTTCACCGAGAAAAACCCGACACCTGTGGCTCGCCATGCTCCACCCATTCTCCGCCCCTAGTCCCACCCCTGCCCCGCCCCCAGCCCCACCCACAAAAATTACCGAGGATACGTGTAGGCTAACTTCCTTGGTCAGATAATAATTAAACTGGGAACCCCAAAATCCAAACATGAAATGTACAACACTGGAGAAATAAAACTATAAAGTATTTTCCTCTTGCACTAAACAAAAACGCAAAGATGTTAGCAATACACACTTCCCAGACCAGACATATTCCAGTTAATAAATTCAAAATAAAAAGTATTTTTCTACCTTCTGTTTGGGCGTTTTATTTTTCAGTTGCAATTGCTCCAGTCACTTTCTTCTGGTTTCTTCGTGTCTTCTGCGAGCTATCCATTTGTCCTTTCTTCTCTTTCAGATGTTTTCCATTCTCTCTCTATTTCTGCTTTAACATACTGATTGTTTCCCTTTTGCTCTTTCCCCCAATTCTTTCCTTATTCCTTTATCATCCGTTTAAATTTCACCCTTCCATTCTCAAGCCCCTCTTACTCTCCCAATACCGGCCCATCATAGACTTTTCTTCCACACAAAATATTTTTTCCCCTCTCTATTCTCATTCCCATCCATTCTAGTCCTCCCCCCAAATCAGTTCCCTTATAGTTCTAGACCCACCCAGCATCCACTCCCTTCTAGTCCCATTCTCCCATGCCCCACATCAGCCCATTTCCAGTCCTATTCCAGCTCTTCATCAGCCCATTTCCAGTGCTAGCCCTCACATCACAGGCCATTTCCAGTCCTAGCTCCCCCCCCCCAATCACAGCCCATTTCCAGTCCAAGTCCCCCATCACAGCCTATTTCCAGTCCTAGGCCCCCCCCCACCATCACATCCCATTTGCAGTCCGAGTTCCCCCGCACCATCACAGCCCATTTGCAGTCCGAGTCCCCCCGCACCATCACAGCCCATTTGCAGTCCTAGCCCCCCTAATCACAGCCTATTTCCAGTCCAAGATCCCCCTTCCTCCACCATAGCCCATTTCCAGTCCAAGTTCCCCCCCCCCCCATAGCCCTTTTCCAGTCCAGGTCCCCTCCACCCCCATCACAACCCATTTCCAGTCCATGTCCCCACCCCCATAACCCTTTTACAGTCCAGGTCCCCCCCCCCCCCATCACAGCCTATTTCCCTTCCATGTTCCCCCCCCCCCCCCCATTGCCCTTTTCTGGTCCAGGTCCCCTCCACCCCCATCACAACCCATTTCCAGTCCACGTTCCCCCCCCCCCCTTAGCCCTTTTACAGTCCAGGTCCCCCCCTTTAGCCCTTTTCCAGTCCAAGTCCCCCCCCCCCCTTTTCCCTTTTCCCGTCCAATTCCCCCCCCCCCCCTTAGCCCTTTTCCAGTCCAGGTCCCCCCATCACAGCCCATGCAGTCCTTGCCCCCCCCCCCCCCGGACCAGCATCGCGGCTGTCTGAGGCTTCAGAGGGAGCCGGGGAAGCCCGCGCGAGGCCCCGGCTCCCTCTGAACAGCCACCAGCGTGAAGAGCCTTTACCTTCACGCTGGCGTCTGTTCCTGTGAAGCCGCGAATGCTGGGAAAGGTTAAAGGGCAACCTTTAACCTTTCCCAGCATTCGCGGCTTCACAGGAACAGCCGCCAGCGTGAAGGTAAAGGCTCTTCACGCTGGTGGCTGTTCAGAGGGAGCCGGGGCCTCGCGCGGGCTTCCCCGGCTCCCTCTGAAGCGGAGAAAAGCCGGTTTTTTTGCTCAGGCCGCTGCCGATCTTGCGGCCAGAGCAAAAAAACCGGCTTTTAAAGGGCCGGTTTTGCCTCTGCGCCGGCAGCCGGCCTGGCCGTGGAAAAACCGGCCAGGCCGGCTGAAAACCGGCCAGTTGGCAACCCTAGGGTTAAGGGTCTGGCTGCTAGGCTTTTGGTTGGAAAAGCTTGCTTGGTGGCTAAACAGTGCATATTGAAGCAGTAGAGGGACGCAGATGCCCCTTCCTTTTGGGAGTGGAGGAATTTGTTTCATGACCTCATGTTAATGGAGAGGCTGACTTCTCGGAATATGCCAAGACAGCCGGACAGGTTTGGGGGGCCTATGTCTCTTCCTTGACTCCGAGGGCGAGAAATGAGCTGCTGTTTTTTAGGGGCCTGGAGACCTTGGAAGTCTGAGTATGCAACGGAGTGTGTTTGTGTGTCTGAGATGCGACTCCTTCCCCTTATTCTTTTTTTCCTGTTCTAGTGGGTGGTTCTCACCGACACCGAGATTAGAGGGCATCAGATTTAGAAATTGGGTGTGGGGAGGGTGTTTCTGTTTCTGTTTATTTATATACCGCTCAACAAATACATATCAAAGCGGTTCACATAGCATAAATAGAAACCATATGGTAGAAAGAGGGAAAGGGAAGTTACAATATTGAGAGGAAAGCAAACCTAGCAGACTCAATCAACAGGACAAGGAGAAGATAGAGGGAGGGGAGAGAGAAGAGGTGGGCTACACAGAGGGGTCAGGGAGATCAAAGGCAAGGGCAAAGAGATGGGTTTTGAGTTTGTTTCTGAAAGTGGTGTGAACCTGTTCGAGCCGAATAGAGGGGGGTAGAGAATTCCAAAGAGTGGGGCCGATGAAGAAGAAAGCAGTGTGGGTTCAAAGGGGGGGTTGAAAATGTAAATACCAATATTAAAATGTATTGTTCACATACCGGGAATGTTGTTGTTGTTTCGTCAATAAAAATGATTTGCACTGAATGCTGAGAGCACTGAATATCTGGTTGGACTGATCAGCATGGCATCTATCAAAGCTATTTCATCCGTCCATCAGGACACTTGCCCTCTCGATCCCCTTCCTTCCTCTTGGTTGCTCAATCCGGCACTCGCACTTATCCCTTATATTCTCTCCATTTTTAACTTCAGCCTCACCTCCGGTCACTTTCCTTCCAGCTGTACCTTCTAATTTATTTGTTTGTATTACTTTGCTGCTTTGTACTAGCTGTTGTGCTCGTTGTGTCTCCCCAGAACCCACCCTCTTTCCTTGGGCCATCCATTCAACGCTCCTGCCTGAGCCCTCCCCTTCCGGAACAGCCGCGGCCGCGTCCTGCAAGGTATCCTGTCTCCCCAGTATAAATTTGGAGCGCCTGCGGTGCGCTCCTTGGGACCGATCCGGCAGCGCAGGCCTGGCTGCCTTTTCCATATCTTTTCTTCTTTTACTTGGTCCTGTCGCGCCCTTCCCCCGCCTAGGCGGCTGCCTGACGAGGTGAAGGGGGAGCGAATGTTACTTTCAAGTAACTTCCAAAGCAAAGGCTTCTGGGAGTTGTAGTGTTCAGAGCATGTGTAGTTGTAAAGCAAAAGCTGAGCCGAGATTTGAAAGCAAACGCAGGAATATTTTTATTAGCCTCCCTTAGTAGCGGGAACTTCACAATGAAGCTTGGTATAACACGGGTACACTTATTCACAGGAAACTCAGGTAAGAAAAAAACTAATTGCTTACTTCAGCAAACAAAACTTCCCATTCAGTATAAAGCTTTTCTTCACAGTGCTTCAAACAAAAAATGTTCATTGAAATCTTCAATGCAAACAATTCCAGCAGTTAATCTTTTCTCCTTTGTTTCAGAGCTTTTACTGGTTTTAATCAGTGATTCTGAGACTTCTAGCAGCACTCCTGATCAAGTCTCATTCATGGCAGCAAGCATACTAATTAAAACTTGTCAGCTCTGTAACACATTAGGCATAGCAAAGAAATTGAGTTTTTCTTCAACACATATATTCTCACACTATTATTTTACTATCTGGGATAACTCACATTCCATTGGCTCCTCCGGCTCACTTAAAAGAATGTTTTCCCCGATATCCATAGATTCGCAGTCTGAGCAAGAGTGTTCTGTGACATCGTCAACAAGCAGCTGTGCTTTCCCTCGGTGCACAGAATTCTTCTCCCTGTTAATTACCTCCTGGTCTCTCAGCATACGCTAAACCAGTTTTAAAACATTTAACCCTTCCTTTCTGAGAGGCTTTCTGTAACCTTGCTTCTGGTTAAACTCTGGGAGCTGGCAGTCTGGGAACTCTTCCTGAGACCTCTGGCTAATAGCTTTATCAGCATTACCTTTTGGGAGTTTCCTTAGCAGGGGTTCCTTGCTCTTTCCCTGGCCATGCTGTCTCTGGGTTAAAGCAGCATTCTCGTCTCTCTTTCTCTCCTGGAGACATGAACCTCGTGTCCTGAGTGTGGCTCCCTTGCAGACTCCTCCTCTGAAACAGAGTCAGCTCTCTTCCTCTCGTGTCCTGGCAATCTCCTTGCCTCTCTTTGGATCCTTGCCAATCTCCCTTCCTCCCCCGGGAAGCTTGAGAATCTTCCTGATCCTGTGAGTCTCTCTCTCTCTGTTCTCTGGGGCTTATAAACATGTGACTGGCCGGTATCTTTCCACCCTGCCCCCAGCTGTGCTGCATCACCACCCTCAGTTGCTATGGAGCTGGGGCGTGGCTTTTGGTCAACAACTTTTGACAGGTTCTTTTTTTCAACCTTAGCTGCACTTTTAAACTGAGCATTTTTTTCCTTTTCCCTCTGCCTAGGGGAAATTGCCTGTACTTTTTCCACTTCCATAGGGACTTGGCTGTCTTCGCCATCACAGTACTTTCTGCACTTCTACTTTTCCCGGGATACTGTCTTCTGCTGCTGTGACCTATCCCATTGCTGGTTCCTTCTGGTTATCTACAACAAGCACCCCCTTGTCTATCCCTGGTATTTTCCTTTTCTCTCTTTCTTTCTGTTCGCCTATGTCTTCTATTCCTGTGATCTGGGGTAGGCGTCCGGGTGAGTTGCTCCACTCTCGTTCGAGATGTCTCTCTAATTTGCTCCCCTGTTCGATTTCTACTTCATTCCAGTCTTGTGTAACGTCTAGCACCTCTCACTCCTCTCTTTCCATTGGTTTGGTCAACTGTCGATCCCTGCGGAACAAAACACTTCTCATTCAAGACCTTGTCCTTCAATCTTCTCTTGACCTTGCTCTATTGACTGAGACTTGGTTAAGGGACGGCGAGGACGCTCTCCTGGCCCGCTGTCTCCCCCCTGGTTTTTCTGCCGTTTCCACCCCCTGTCTTGGCCAATCAGGGGGGGGAGTGGCGGCTCTAATTCACTCATCCCTTCACTTCACTCAGCTCACCCCCCCCCCCGTCTTTACGCTATCCTGAATCCCTTCTGCTTCAACTACATACCTCCCCTCCTATTCAGGTACTTCTTATCTATTCCCCTCCTGCTCTGCAGTCCGAGCTCTGGGACTCTCTTCTCTCAACAATTACTGACTTGTCCTTAGCTTTCCCCCATCTACTTATCGCCGGAGATTTCAATCTCCACGTGGACTCTCCCTCCTCATCCCGAGACCACTCCTTTATCTCTCTTTTACATGATCTATCACTAATACAACATGTTACTATCCCTACTCACCAAGCTGGCCATACTCTTGATCTGTTTCTGACCTCTTCTTCTTCTTCTCTTAGGATACAGAATATTTCCTCTTTACCTCTCCCATGGACAGACCATATCTGTCTCTCTGTTTCCTGTTCCCATTCTTCAAGGTCCTCCTCTCCTTTTATATCCCCTACGGTATCCCCCCCCCCCTCGACTTTCACGTGCTATCTCATCCCTCACCCGTCAGCAATTTCCCACCGCCACTGAGCTATTTCCTCCGGACTTTTCCCTGCTCTCTCCCAACTCCCAAGCTGTGTCCTGGTCATCATCCCTCATGGCTGCTCTTGACCGTGTCGCTCCGTTACGTTCTCGGAAACCCTGTCATCGGCCCCGACACCCCTGGTACCATCAAGGTTTGAGGCTCCTGCGCACTCAACTTCATAAATCTGAACGTCAATGGTGTAAGGATCCCACACCAACCACCCTAGCTTTTTTCAAGTCTAATTATTCCCATTACCGCTCTAGCGTCCATCAGGCTAAACGCTCATATTTCTCTAATGCAATTCTGAATGCCCCAAACCAGACACGACACCTCTACTCCACTCTGCGATCCTTAACCTCCCTTCAACCCTCTGCATCGGCCGTTCATACTCATTCCACTCCGTCCCCCTCTCTCTTAGCCTCTTATTTTAGCAACAAGATTTCCACCCTAAGAACATCATTACCCTCTTGTCCTGCCCCAATACTTTCCCCTCCTCCGGTCGCCTCTCCCCCTCCATTGGCCTGCCTCTCTCACTCTTGGGCTTCTTTCTCCTTAATTACGTCCCTGGAACTTCATCACCTTATCTCTTCTTCCAGGAAGACAACTTGTCTTCTTGATCCCATTCCCTCCTCTTGGCTTCTAGATCCCTCTCTGGCGCTTCTACCCCACATCCTTACTATGTTTAATTCCAGCTTGTCCACAGGTTCCTTCCCCTCTGTTTGGAAACATGCCCTAATCCTCCCTATCCTAAAAAATCCTTCACTTGACCCATTGGTTCCTGCTCACTACCGTCCTGTTTCTAATCTTCCTTTCCTCTCTAAACTCCTCGAAAAATTTGTTTTTGCACAACTCTCCCACTATCTGGATTCTATTAACTTTCTTCACCCTCGTCAGTCTGGATTTCGTCAGGGTCACAGTATTGACACTATTCTACTCGCTTTCACTAATGCACTACACGTGGCACACGATCGTGGGGATATTTCGGTGGCGGTTGCTCTTGATCTTTCTGCAGCTTTCGATCTTGTTGACCACTCCCTTCTCCAGCGTCTACGGGAAGCTGGTTTATGTAGTACTGTTTATCACTGGTTTCACTCTTTCCTTTCTTCTCGTTCCTGTGCGGTTCTTTCCCCCTCTCCCTCTATTCCCCCTTCTGACCCCTTCCCTCTCTCTTGTGGAATCCCCCAGGGTTCCGTCTTAGCACCTCTTCTTTTCAATCTGTTTCTATCTCCTCTTGCTCTCTTAATTCAACAGTCTGGAGTCTCTGCTTTTCTTTATGCTGATGATATCGTTCTACTGCATCACACTTCCCCCTCCTGTCCTGACCTTTCTGCACTCAATTCCTGTCTTTCTGAAGTAGCTAATTGGTTGACTCTTCACTGTTTTCACCTCAACCTCACTAAGACTATGGCCATTTGGTTCTCTCACGGCTGTCCACCCCCTCAGCTGGCTCCCTTATTTTCTGGTTCTGCTGTTCCTCTAGTCTCCTCTTTTCGTTACCTCGGTATTCACTTTGACTCAGATCTCTCCTTTCAGTCACACCTTTCTCACGCCACTAAATCATCTTTCTTCTTCCTTCGTCAAATTCGTGCGGTGCGCCCTTTTCTGTCCCCCTCAGCCCTTTCCACCTTGTTAATGTCTCTAGTTATGTCTCGTGTAGATTTCGCCAACTCTACTCTCATTGGACTCCCCAAGTATCGACTATCTCAACTACAACGGATACAGAACACTGCCGCTCGTCTTGCTTGTCATGCCTCTCTTCGGGATCACATTACACCCTTGCTCTTTCATCTTCACTGGTTGCCCTTTCCTTACCGCTCTCAATTCAAGCTGCTCACTCTGGTTCACAAGGCTCTCCATACTGGCACCCCTCAATATCTTGCTGACCTTCTTTCTTTTCACTCTCCCCGGTACACCCCTCGTTCTTTTCACCTCAACCATCTCACTCTTCCTTCCCCTTCCCGTGCCCACCTTCAATCCACACGCTCCTCTGCTTTCTTCTTCATTGGCCCTGCCCTCTGGAATTCTCTACCCTCCTCCCTCCGCTTAGAACCTCACCACCCTACTTTCAAAAAACACTTGAAAACTCACCTCTTCTCCCTTGCTTTTGATGTGCCCTCCCCTTTTGTATGACCTCCACTCCCCTTGCCCCTACCCTCCTTTTGTTCCCTTCCCTATCCCTTTTTTGTCTCTTCTGTCTATACTATGGTTTTTATAAAGAAATTATAATTGTCCTCTTTTCTATTCTTTTTCTGTCTCTCCTGTCTATACTATGGTTTTATAATGAAATTGTAATTTCCTTTTCCCTTTCCTTTCCATGGCTTTGGCCATTTTAATATTGAGTTTTTAATTGTACATCGCTCTGATTTTTGGAGAAGGGCGATTTTATCAAGAAACAATAAACATAAACATAAACATAGTATGCCCCCTTTTGAAAAAGCCCACCCTCAACCCTGCCATTCCCGCCAACTAGCAGCCCATTGCCAACCTCCCATTTCTTTCAAAAATCCTCGAGAAGCTTGTTTTCTCCCAACTTGCCACCCATCTTGACTCTACCTTTGCACTCCACCCATGCCAATTGGGCTTTCGTGCCGGCCATAGCACAGAGACTATCCTTTTAGCACTGCTCTCAGAACTTCACCGCGCTCACGACCACGGTGACCTTTCTCTCATGGTTTCTTTGGATCTCTCCTCCGCCTTTGATTTTGTCGATCACCGCACTCTTCTCACACGTCTATCTGACTTCGGTGTTCGTGGCACAGTTTTACAGTGCCATTCCTTTCTTTCTTCCCGTTCTTTCGCTGTTCACTCTGGCTTCTCTGCTTCTCCCTCATCCCCCTCAATCTGTGGTGTTCCTCAGGGCGCTATCCTTGCCCCCCTGCTCTTCAATGTCTTCCTCGCCCCCCCTTGCCTTGCTTATTCAACAAGCTGGAATGTCTGCCTACATCTACGCTGATGACATTCTTCTGGTTCATCAAACCTCCTATTCCTCCCCCGATCTCACCCCACTCAATTCCTGTCTTACCTCAGTTGCTTCCTGGTTCGATCAAAACTTTCTCCATGCCAATCCCGCTAAATCCTCTGCGATCTGGTTTTCTTTCAGGGTCCCCCCTCCTGATCTGCCTCCTGTTATGTCCTCCCGCCCCATCCCCCTGGTATCGACTCTTCGATACCTGGGCGTCACCCTGGACTCTTCTCTCTCTTTCCATCAACATATTTCCTCTGTGGTGCATACTTCCTTTTTTCACCTTCGTTGGATAAGGGCTGTTCAGTCGTTTCTTCCTTCTTCCTCTGTTGTCACCCTTGTTCTGTCACTTGTGATCACACGTTTAGATTACTGCAATGCCATCTTTGCAGGCCTTCCCTCCTTCCAGCTTCGCCATCTCCAATTAGTCCAAAATGCAGCCACTCGTCTCATCACTTGTTTCCCCACTCGCTCTCACATTACTCCCTGCCTTTTCACCTTCCACTGGCTTCCGGTTAAGGTCAGATTCATATATAAATTGCTCATCATTGCACATAGGGCTCTTCATGTCAGCACCCCTCAATATCTGGCTGATATTATCCATCTTCAACCTTCCCCACGTCTTCTTCGCTAGGCTCATGGCAATCGCCTCTTCCTCCCCTCCCCATCTCAGGCCCACCTTGAACTCACCCGTCACTCTGCATTTTTCTTTCTAGGCCCCGCCTTATGGAATTCGCTCCCACTATCACTTCGCACTGAATTATCCCTCCCCCGCTTCAAAGCTCTCCTTAAAACTCATCTTTTCTGCCAGGCCTTCGATCTCCCCTCTTCCACCGATGGTGCCACATCCCCCAGCCGCATCCCCCACTTTTCATAATATCCTCCCCTCATATTTTCATTTGCTTCTCTGCCCCTTTCCCTTCCCTATCCCTTGCCATCATGTTCTTTCTCTGGACCTGTCTCTGTTCTCTATCTTTTTCGGTTTTCTCTATCCCTGTCCTGTCTATTGATGGCGTTCCTTTCTGACTTTATTTTCAGTAGCCTCTATCCATTTTGTATTGTACACCGCCCTGACGCCCCGGCATGGGCAATTTATCAAACTCTGCTAATAAAGATAAAGAAAGATAAAGATATCTGGATAGCAGTGATTTTTACTGGATAAATTTAGGATATGCTTTCAGATATCCTAAAGCTATCCAGATAACTTTGCAGCGATATTAGGCCACTATCCAGATATCTGGCTAAGTATCAGCCTGCCCCCAGCCTGCCCCAGAAGAGGTAAAAAAAATATTCAGCAACATGATCCAGAGAGCGCCGCTGAATATTGATTTGGCTTGCGCTTCTCCAGAAAGCAGTCTACCATCCAGATAAGTGCCTTGGCCTATTGAGCCCCTAGTTTAGACATAGGGCTTAGAAACAGAAAACCTGGGTATAACCTGGGGCATATCTATAATTGGTGCCTATACCTTTAGCTTACACACCTATACGTATACAGTGTGCTCATACTTCAGCGTGTATGTTCAGCAGTGCTCGCTCTTTGTAGAGTGCTGCTGAATATATACAGGAACAATTTGAAATGTCTAGATTATGTCAGTATTTAAAAAAAGGTCTAGGAGACAATTTGAACAATCCACTATTTCTACCAGGGAGGTAATCAGCAAACTTAAAAGTATGGAAAGAAAAAGGAACTAGACGTACAAGAGGGGTTATTAAAAAATTGCTTTCTTAAAAAGTTTGACCTATTAAAGAGTAGCCTAGTGATTAGAGCAACAGCCTAATACCCAGAAGATCAGGGTTCGATTCCCACTGCCACTCCTTGTGACCTTGGGCCAGTCACTTTACTCTCTATTGCCTCGGAAGAAAAGGTCTGGTAACCTGCTATCGGTCATACCGTCCCAAGAAAAGCCAGGGGCTGCTGGGTTGCCAGGAGTCAGCATTGAGTTGATGGCACTTTAAAAAAAAATGGAGTAAGAGAGGACGACAGATCACATATTTCCAGACTGCTAGTCTTAATAAGCAGCAAAGCAGAGGAAATGAGAGTGATTATGTGATGCAGAGAGAAGTGTTTGAGAATGTGGCCGTGAAGAGGGAACATCCAGGATGTATCAAATTCTTATAGAAAAAAGATAACACTAGTCGCCACAGAGTGGAGGAGTAGCCTAGAGGTTAGAGCAACAGCCTCGTATGTTTATGTTTATTAGGATTTACTATATTGCCTTTTACCAGTTATACAGAGCGTTTCACAATAAAAAATATATATAAAAGAGAGAGGAAACAGGGACTACAATCAAACTGACAGAACAGTTTAGCAGGAAGAAGAGGAGCAGAAACAGCCAACAGAGAAACCATTCAATCAGAGGAGACAATCACATCTAAGAAGTCCTCCAGGCAGGGGCACATCATGGGAGCCCCCCTACAGCAGGCATATGTGTCCTCAAAGTTCAAACTCTGCATGAAACAAGCAGCAGAGGGGGCAGGCACAGACTGCACAAGTACCCAAGAGATCAGGGTTCGATTCCCACTGGCCTTCCTTGTGAACTTGGGCATGTCACTTTACCCGCCATTGCCGCAGAAGAAAAGGCCTGGCAATCTACTTCCAGTCATACCTGGCCAAGAAAACCCAGGGGGCTTCTGGGTTGCCAGGAATCAGCATTTTTTTAAAGTGCCATCAAGTCAATGCTGACTATCCGTCAGTGAGTGCTGACTTGACGGAAAACAAAAAAGTCCCTAATATTGTCAGAGAAGGAAGAGAGACTGGAATGTAACATTATCCAAGGAAGTATAGCCTCAGCCGGCTGCGATCAGCAGCAGCAGCTCCAGGGAGCGGGAACGCAGGGTCTTCCCGCCCCCCACAGCCGAACTCAATCAGGACCACCATTTGCTAGCCCAACGGACTCTTAAACAGAGCGCTCTGGCAGGCCTGCACCTGAGGGCCCCACCAGAGGGCCCTTTGGCATGGCCCTTAGGTGGGGGTTGCAAGAGAAAACAAGTGCCACTGCCGTCACCTCCACCAGGACTACAGCAGTAAAACCACGCCACAGCGCCTACTCCAACGAATCTGATACCGCCGCTCCACCCTGCCAAAAATCAGCTGCTCTCTGAGCTCTCTGATGCTCCCCACTACCGCTCCCAGATACTCAGCCAGACCTCTCAGAAATTAACAGAAACTCAAATGCAACCATCACCAGGACAACTATACACCACTCCATACCATGAGAGTCCCCCACTGTACCTGCTCCTACTTATTAACCATCAGCCTACTCATATTCCATGCAAGAAGCTCCCCCTCACTCATAACCACCATACACCACTCCATACCATGAGAGTCCCCCACTGTATCTACTCCTACTTATTAACCATCAGCCTACTCATATTCCATGCAAGAAGCTCCCCCTCACCCATAACACCATACACCACTCCATACCATGAGAGTCCCCCACTGTATCTGCTCCTACTTATTAACCATCAGCCTACTCATATTCCATGCAAGAAGCTCCCCCTCACCCATAACCACCATACACCACTCCATACCATGAGAGTCCCCCACTGTATCTGCTCCTACTTATTAACCATCAGCCTACTCATATTCCATGCAAGAAGCTCCCCCTCACCCATAACCACCATACTGCTACCTCCACCATCCACCCTATGCTACTACCCACCAGGGCAGTATACTTACGGACGCTCATACAAAAAGAACCACAACCTCACACATATCAAACCCAACCTGCACTCAGACCTCCCTTCAATCAGTACTGAACTCAATGCTAGGTCGGTCAGAAACAAAACTTACACCCTCACTGACCACCTCCAACATCACCAAACTGACATCTGAATCCTGGCTCACCACCTCTGATCAACTCACCCTGAACCAACTCATCCCTCCTACACACATAAGAACATAAGAGATGCCATACTGGGTCAGATCAAGGTCCATCAAGCCCAATATCCTGTTTCCAACAGTGGCCAATCCAGGCATTCAACTGCCCACACAGAAACAAGAGAGGAGGTGGTGTTCTGATCCTAGCCAGAACCCTACTCAGATTCAAAACATATGTGACGCAAAGCACACAGCACCGCAACACTATAATCATAGAGAATAAACACCTAAACATCTGCCTTAGCTATAGAGCCCCCAAAAGCACTGCGGAAAAACTCTCCACAACCCTAGAATCAGTATGCGCTTCAAATTCTCCCCACAAGCCGCTGATTGTCCTAGGCGACTTCAACCAAACTCACTTCCCAACAAGGAGGCAAAAACCTTCCACGAAGCTATAAAAGCACTGCCTAATCATCACTGAACCTACCCACCACCTGGGATCCATTCCTCGCCTGATCTTCATCCCAAAATGGATTATGGAAGGTAAGATAACATTCCCCCTAATCACCCCTATACCATGGTCAGACCACCACAGCATAAGATTCAGTTTGTCCCACCCCAGACTGACCCCACACGAGATACCACAACAGCTGCAACAAAGATACAAAAGCTTTGAAAAGGACCGATTCATGCGAGACATCACTCACTCACTAAATTGGACCTCACTGACCTCAACAAAGCTATAGAACAATAGAACAAGACACTCAGCGAAGCAGCCCAAGTACTTGATAGAAGAGTCACCAAACACAATATGAAAAAGAGAGGATCCACACTCTGGTACTCCACTGAAATAAGAGAAGCTAAGAGAACTCTTTGCAAACTAGAGAGAGCCTGGAGAAGGAACAAGACCCCAACCACACAGCAACTATAACTAACAAAACAGCATGACTACAACAGCCTCATCAACAGACACTAACATGAATACCACACTAACCTTATTTAAAATCCACCAACAAACCAAAAGAGCTCTTTGAAATAGCATTACATCTGTGAATTAGATACTGTATTCCCAAAGGGATTGAATAAGGAAATCGAGTATCAGCTGTTCTTATGGTTTTTTCTTTTTTTGCCCCCTGTAGCTTCATTGCATGTCCCCTAGTCTTTCTATATTCTGATAACGTAAACAATCGATCTACATTTACCCGTTCCACTCCGTTGGGGGAGGGAAATAACACTTATTAAAAGAGGGCTACTACACAGTACCCTGCCCTGTGCTGCTGAGGTAAGTTATATTCTGATTTGATTTTAATTATAGCTCTTTGCTGCTGCTAGGCTCTAACTTATTATGAAATTTAAACTGCAAGCTCTCTGCTGGGTTCCAAATTTAACCAGAAAGCTCAACACGCGTGTGGCGGCAGTGTCCAGAGGGAATCGTGTTGGAAACTAATTCGAGAGGCAATGTTGGAGAAATAAAACCGGTGATTTGCCAGTGATTTCTTGGAATGTGATTTTAGGCAATGTACTCATTGGGCGATAAATCATTTATTTTTGTGTTAATTGCAGCCCACCTGACTATAGCAGCCAAAGGGAAACTTTATCAGTGTCAAATACAGAAGAATTTGAATGTTGGTCTCTGGGACATTCACTTGATGGAGAGATTAACATGGGAAAGAAATAAGAAACGTCAGAACTGTTGGGATGGAAGGAAAGCATTCCCGGATTTTGTATATGAACAGAAGAAAAGTTCATATAAGTAGTTTTCAAAAAATGATGAAATACACTTCATCATAAGTGAGAGAATATATATGGTTTCCCTTCCAGAATTAGTATATACTAAGCTATAACACCTTCACATTGCTGACATTTTTATTTCTTTATTGGCTATTTTGTTCTAAAGCAATTTGAAATACAGAGAAATTAAAAAATATATATATATAAAGCAATGATGGAGACACAGACTCGCTATCAAAGTTTCTCCTCCACGTGTCCTCCCCTTCTCACCTCTTGCCTATAGTATCCCCACTCTCCACTCCACTTTCCACATGGGCAGACTGCACAACCCACTAGAACGTTCTTTGCCCTATTCCCTGTGGCCCCCTCCCCCCCCCTTCTCAATATATCACAGTCATTAGTGGGAAGCAGGAACCCAAGTAATGGAAATGATTCAGATCTCAATAAGGAGAGGCTGAAGGAGCTGCATTAACTTAGACTAATGACAGAAGGTTGAGGGGTGACTCGATAGCAATCTCAGACACATAAAATGAGTGTGCGGCAGGAGGGGGAGAATGGCAATTAGCTGTTCTTCGTCTCCACAGGGCAAGCACCATAAGGGATGAATTTCAATGGCAGCAGGAGGGATTTAACTTACTCATTAGGAAAACTTTCTAACTGTGGGGGGCAGCTGACATGGAACCACGGTGAAGGTGGGGGAAAGTAAAAATACAAGGTCCCTCCACCCCCTCCAGTTTTTCAGATTTAAGTCTCCCTCCTCCAGCACGCTAACTCCTCAGTGTTAATCTTGCCAGCAGGCGTTGGCACAGGCCTGACAATCACTTTCCCTCCTTCCACACCAGAGCTAGAGAACATCACAATTCCCTAAGTCTCACAGTCCGTCCCAGCCAGCTGAGTCTCCTGCACTGCAGCACACGGCAAGAAGGCTGAGCTACATGGCTGGCTCCACTGGGTGGGGTTTCCCCTCTTTAAGTACCTCTCCAGAAGGCAAGCCCAGGTAGCACAGGGAACTCGTGTGCCCCAAGGGCTGCAGAGATGTCTCTCCTGAAATGATCCCTCAGCACTACTCTCTGTAACTAGCAGGGGTCATCACAACAATAGAAATCACTTTCCTCCCTCCTGCTGAATCAAATGCATTGACTCACATGCCCCAATCCAAGACGGTCTCAAAAGACACTCTATAGCAGTGGTTCTCAACCTTTTTTATACCGTGACCCCTTTTACCATTGGTCAACTTCTGCTGACCCCCAATGATAAAATCAAATGCGTCTCTCTTCCTTTATCGTTAACGCATTGTTGCTGTAATCATTTGTTGAGTTATTAATATATTATAGGCCTTTGCAATATGTTTTTATTTATAAAATTTACTTATTTAAACCACAATAACAAGTAACAATATTTGATTTCAAAATTATGATGATTTTGTAGTCAAATCACTAATATGAAATAAAATTATTTTTCTGCCTTTGTTGTCTGACCAATTTATTCTCTAATCATGCTGGTCCCGATCTGAGGCTTCTGCTTTCCTGTCTTCTCTTAGCTCTCTTTCTGTGGTCTATGGTCCATCTGCCATTTCTTATCTCTTCTTTCGTTTTCTTCACTTCTTTCCATCAGCCTATTTCCAGTACCAGTAACCCTCCCCAGTATCAGCCCCTTTCCAGTCCTCACTTCCAGTACCTTCCAATGTCAACTTGCATTCCCATGATTGCCACTGGTGTCCATTCCCTTCCAGCCCCCTCCTTCCCCACTGACCAGTCCCTTCTAGTACAAATACCATGGCAGCCCCTCTCAGATCCACTCCCTTCCAGTTCCATTCTCCCATCCCCTCATATCAGCCCACTTGTAGCCTTAGCCCCCAGTTTTCTTCCAGGGCCAGCAGCTCTATCCTCCCCTCCCCACAATCAGCCAATTCCCAGTCGAAGCCCCCCAATCAGCTCGCTTCCAGTGCTAATCCCCCCTCAACCCCATTACCAGTGCTAGGCTCCCCTAATCAGCCCAATACCAATCCTACCCACCCCCCCCTCCCCCCACCATCAGCTCATTACCAGTGCTAGCCTCCCCTAATCAGCTCATTTCCAGTGCTAGTCCCTCCTCAACCCCATTACCAGTGCTAGGCTCCCCTAATCAGCCCATTACCAGTCCTACCCCCCCCCCCATCAGCCCATTACCAGTCCTAGCCTCCTCTAATCAGCCCATTTCCAGTCCTAACCTCCCCCATCAGCTCATTACCAGTCCTAGCCTCCCCTAATCAGCTCATTTCCAGTGCTAGTCCCTCCTCAACCCATTACCAGTGCTAGGCTCCCCTAATCAGCCCATTACCAGTCCTACCCCCCGCCCCCCCATCAGCCCATTACCAGTCCTAGCCTCCCCGATCAGCTCATTTCCAATGCTAGCCCCCCATCAGTCCATTACTAGTCCTACCCCCCTATCAGCACATTGCCAGTCCCAACCCCCCCCCCCTTAATCAGTCCATTCCCAGTCCTAGCCTTCCCTAATCAACTCATTACCAGTCCTAGCCCCCCCATCTGCCCATTATAATCCTAACTCGCACTGCCTCTCCCCGCTGTCCAGCATTTATCCCCCGTCTGTCCAGTATGTCCCCCTCTCTGTCCATGTCAGCCCTCCCTCCATGTCAGCCCCCCTCCCTCCCTCCCTCCATCTATCCATCCCTCCATGTCAGCCCCCCTCCCTCCCTCCCTCCATCCATCCCTCCATGTCAGCCCCCTCCCTCCCTCATGTCAGCCCCTTTTTCCATGTCAGCCCCCCTCCCTCCCTCCATCCATCCCTCCCTCCAAGTCAGCCCCCTCCCTCCATGTCAGCCCCCCCTTTGTCCATGTCAGCCCCCCTCCCTCCATCCATCCATCAGCTCTCCCCTCCCTCCAGTTCAGCCCCCCTCCCTCCCTCCCTCCATCCATCCCTCCATGTCAGCCCCCTCCCTCCCTCATGTAAGCCCCGTTTCAGGTTACCTGCCCCCTACACCCCTCTCCCTGTCTGCTTGCTACTGCCCTATTCTTCTGCAACCGTGGCTCCCTGCCTCTTAGGGAACCGCGGCTGTGCCTGCTGTGAGTGAAGCCATTGCGGAGCCTTTCTGTCTCTCGATGGGCTCCGTGCAGCATGCCATTGTCCCGCCTCCAAAGGAAGTGGTAATCAACTTCCTTTGGAGGCGGGACAATGCTGCACGGAGCCCATCGAGAGACAGAAAGGCTCCGCAACGGCTTCACTCACAGGCACAGCCGCGGTTCCCTAAGAGGCAGGGAACCACGGCTGCAGAAGATTGGAGCCTGTCAGTTTGCTGCTGCCGAGAAGCAGACTCGGCAGCGGCAGCAACTTGTGCGTTTTTTTTTTTTTAACAGCAGAGTGAGGCGACCCCCGCTGCATCCTGTGGTGACCCCCATGGGGGTCGCGACCCACAGGTTGAGAACCACTGCTCTATAGTCTGAGTGATGGAACTGTCCCCACTGGAAGTTTGTAAGCGCATGGCAGAGACATCCCCAGCCAGGGGAGTTGCTGGATGACCACTTGAGATTCCCAGTTTTATCTTTCTGTGATTATACAATTCTACATGCAGCAGAACGTGAGGAGGCAAAGGGAGAGAATGTGAACTGTTAGTTTAGTTTATTACAGCATTTTCTATACCTCTACTACAGCTTAGTATTTGTATAGCGATACTAAGCATGCACAGTGCTGTATACATGAACATGAGAGACCGTTCCTTCTCCGCAGAGCTCACAGTCTATTCAAGACAGAAACAGAAGAGGACTAGAGTAATATTTTAAGAGAAAGGATTAAAAAATGCCTGTATACCACCCTTCGCAAAGAGGGGCAACGTGTGAGTGTCTGCAAAGGGCAGACAGATGAAATGGGAGTACGTACATGGGGCAAAGGCTAAATGGGAGTGCCTAGATAGAGGAGAAAAGCAAACGTCTGAGTGGGCGCATGGAATTGGCAAGGTGCATGTCAACAGAGGCATGGACGAGGGGGCGAAAAATAAGGGAGCGCATGGGACAAAGGATCAGAATGAAACGAAAGCTAAAACTAAGGATAACGAATTTGTGGGAATGAGGGTAAGTTAGAGACCACCTGATTTCCTTGAGTCTTTCAAGCCCTGCTTCCCAGTTCAGACTTGCGCTCTAAATTAAAATGATAACTGAGCACTCCATAGTGCGCAGCCCAGCTGTGGTAGCGTGGTGTGCGGTGGGAAAGGGATTTCTTTAAAACACAGACCACATAGCACTTCAGGGATAACAAAATCAGCTTTTCTTCTCTCCCAGTTTGTTAAACCTCCACAAGCTGGTTCTCCCGGCCCTTCTTCCTGCCCCAATTAAAGTTCCTACCTCAGAACTCCTTTGCACGGCTTGCCTTGAAAGGTTTCTGGCTCCACGGGCCTCTTTCCCTCTGCAGCCTGCTGGATTCTTAACAGCTCCCTGTGAGCCACGCCCTCCCAGTCCTGAACTTTGGGCTGCAGACTTTCTTAAAGGAGACTATTGATACTCCCTTTGGAGAAGGATGGATACCATTCTAAAAATCCAATCACAACAGCATAATTTGTGCCTAGTTTTCCCAGGCAAAACCCTAGCAAGACATAGCAATTTTTCTTGGGGCTGTACTGTAGAGATGAATGCAGGCTGCTTGGATGGTGTCATCAAGAGCGTTTTGGTTTCCTGGAACATGGGATAATCTTCCAAGAGCTGCTGAGCAAAGATGGTGTCCATCTATCCAAGAAGGGTCGAAATGTCTTCCGCAGAAGACTGGCTAACCTACTGAAGAGGGCTTTAAACTAGGTTTGTTGGGTATGGGTGAAGAAAACCCTCAGGTAAGTAAAACATTAAATATCTCTGTAGACATGGGTTAAAAGGGCAATATATGGAAAGTGGTGTGTATAGTAGTGGCGGTTACGAAAAAATGGTCCACGGACAACCATGACTGGGATGTAATTATACCAGGCTAGAGATACATAGAAGAGCACTAACACCGACAAGGGAGTAGCAGAAACAAACAGGAGCAGGTTCACCAACGGTAGCAAGTATAAGCAGCTTTGTTACGAGAAACACCCCAACGTGTTTCAGCTGAATGTCTTCTTCAGGGGGTCTACAAACTACAAAACATGAACATTAAAAGACAATAAATACATAAAAAAAGCAAATAAGAGAGACCATGTGATGTGGTGAGCTCGGCTGGACACTCTCTGCTTGAGCTCCGGTCTCCCTACTCCTTACCGGTAAATTGTGCCGTATTTCGGGGGCATTAAGCTCTCCGAATTATCCCCCAAGTGCAGTTCAAGTCAGGAGGCTGCATCGGGTGTGTGGCGGAGTATGGCAACGTCGGTGAAAGCTGGCCGGAGAGATAAAGAGCGTGGTCTGGGGCAGCAGAAGATGGCGGATTCACCCCCGAAGTCAGGCCCGACGCCTTCAACTGCCGGTATCCCCAGAAGCGATTTCGGTGGCGGTTTCAGAGGCGCTTGCTGCACAATTTGAGGTACTGCGGGGCAAGATAGATGCAGTGCAGAACTCAGTCGATGCCTTCAGTACCCGTATGCAGCTGGCTGAGGACCGCATCACCAAGGCCGAGGAAGATGTGGTTGCTGTTACACGGGAGTTAGAGCAGTTGCAGGCCCTGTTTAAGGCCCAGGACAGCAAACTCGACGATCTTGAGAATCGCTCGAGACGGAATAATCTTCGGTTGCTGGGGCTTCCTGAATCGGTGGGGGATAAAGAGCTGCTAGCATATGTGACAGCCCTGTGTGCCAAGCTGATCGGTCCTGCAGGAGAAGAAACTCAGGTGATTCTTGAAAGAGCTCACCGGATAGGCCCCAAGAGCACGCGGGATATGAGACCTCGGATAGTCTTGGTGAAATTTTTACAGTTCCAGCAGAAAGAAGCAGTGTTGAGAGAGGCACGGAGGTGTGGAACTGTGGAAGTTGAGAATGCAAAGATTCGATTTACCCAGGATTATTCAGCAGTATTAAGCCAACGCCGAAAGGCTTATGCACCAGTTTGCCAGAAGCTAATAGCTGCAAACATTAAGTTCACCATGCAGTATCCAGCACGACTTCACGTGATACAGGAGGGCAGACACCGAGTTTTTGACTCTGCGGACTCGGCTATGGCATATGTATTACAGCTGGGGGGCCCTGAAAATATACAGCTCACTAAACCTTCAGGGGCGTTGTGAGCCTCCAGGAGAGTTTCAGGCTGGAATGCCTGCAATGTCTGCTGTCGGCGGAAGATCGGTGTGGTCGGACGTGCAGGATTTTGGCGGTGGAGATCCGCGGCAGTCTCCTTTGAAGAATGGAATTCTTTTATCTACTGGGACTGTCTAAGAAGGACTAAGCGTTTCAAGCCTGTTCGACATGGGCTTTATGTCGTGAAATGTGTTTTTCTATGTTCGGGCTGAGCTGAGTGTTTTTCTGCTTTTTTTTTTTTTCTTTTCCTTTTAGATACTTACAAGGGGGGAGGGGAATGTAGTGGTTACTATAAGGAGTGGGGAAGATCAGACACATCTTACGAGGTTGGGGGGGAGAGGAGGGATGACGAGTGGGAAGGACACAAATAGTAGGGGGAGGGGGGTAAGGGGCAGGTGGAAGGGAATAGGTGTGGAGAAGGAGGCAAGGATCAGCAGGGGGGAGGTGGGAGGAAAGGAGGGGGGAAGGTAGGGGGATGGGGGGCAGGGGGGGAGTGGGGAGGGGGGATTGGGGAGGGAGGGGAACAGGGGTTGGGGGGGGATAGTTGCCTGTCAGCTGCCCGAAAAGGGCAGGATCTGGATCAGATGGGGGTGTTGAGCGTGACCCGGTTGAGCCACAAGTATATATGTCGGGGGGGAGCCTCAGGCTGGGGGGGCACCCTCATGGTACTAGTCTACAGTGTTATACAGGACTGTTTTGTATTCAATGCCACTTAAGATAATATCTTGGAATGTCTGTGGTTTGGGTAACCCGATTAAGCGTTCCAAAATTTTGCAGGCTTTAGCTAGGCACAAGGCGGACATAGCTATGCTCCAAGAAACCCACCAGACAGCCGAGGAGCACCGTAAACTTTGCAGGGACTGGGTGGGGCAGGTGTGGGGGGCTCCAGCCCTTGGGAAGAAGGGGGGTGTCGCGCTTCTGATACATAAGCGAATAAGGCTGGAGGTAGTACAGGAACTAGTGGACCCGTCGGGCAGATTCGTACTCTTACAGGGGATCTTGGAGGGAAGGCCAGTTATTCTTGGCAATCTATATTGTCATAATGTGTTAGATTTGACCCTCTATTCTCATCTCGCCTCCAAAGTAGAGATGCTGCCGGAGCTCCCTGTGATTTTGGGGGGAGACTTCAACGGCGTTATGGATGTGGCCCTAGATACGTCTAAAGGCGGGGAGCCACGGGACAGATTACAGACGGCCCGCGCACTGCGTCGATTGTGTTCCAGGCTGGGGCTGGTGGATCCATGGCGGCTGCTGCATCCGACTGAACGGGATTATACGCATCAATCACGGGCACACGGCACTAGTGCGCGTATAGATTACCTGTTGATTTCAGCCGGTTTGTTTGCTAAGGTTGAAGAAGCGCAGATTGGGCCCATAGAGATTTCCGATCATGCGTTCGTTTGGCTGGACGTTTATTGGAGTGGGACTACCCCCAGGACCTCTCTTTGGCGATTTCCGCTCGAACTATATAGGGATGCCCAGTTCCGTTCCTTTCTTCGGAAGAGATGGCGGGAGTTTGAGGCGGATCATGGTGCTCACTGGGACGAGCCTGAGTTGCTGTGGGAAACTGCGAAGGTTGTACTACGGCGAGACATTATAGGGTTCCTTGCCAGGAAGAGGAGACTGAGGGCGGAACGTATTATTAGCCTAGAAAAGTTGGCTACGAAGTTGAGATGCCAGTGGGCTCAGAACCCAACGGCGGGACTTAAAAGGCGGCTGTGGGAAAGTCAAACGGAACTTAATGAACTGTTGCATCAGAGGGCTAAGAAGTCTGTGCAATATTACCGTTACCAATTATACCATCACGGGGACAAGCCCGGGAAATTACTGGCCAGGTGCCTACGGGGCCCCAGGGGCTCAAAACTGGTGTCAGCGCTGCGGGATGATCTGGGGGCACTCCATCGGGAGAGCCCGGCGATCGCACGAGTCTTTAGATCCTTCTTTCAGCAACTTTATACAGCGGAATCGCCTTCCTTATCGCAGACGGCGGATTATGTGGGGGAATTAAACCTACCCCAATTATCCGAGACGCAACGGGCACAGTTGGATCGGCCGATCACAGTAACGGAGCTGCAAGCTGCTATTTCCAAAGCCAGTTGCTACAAATCCCCGGGGTCTGACAGTCTCGGAGCTGAGTTTTATAAGATTCTTAATGAGCTGATTTCCCCAACCTTAGTTGCAGTACATAATGTGAGGGCGCAACAGGGGTATTTTCGATGGGGTGACAATCATGCCCACATTGTTCTCATTCCGAAACCGGCTAAAGACCCTCTATTAGCAGCTTCTTATCGACCTATATCTCTGCTTAATTTTGATCTTAAATTAATGGCAAAAATCCTGGCCGATCGCCTGTCGGAATTCTTGGGGCAGCTTGTCCATGACTCACAAGTAGGTTTTGTTAAGGACCGATACGCAGTACGTAACTTGCGCAGAATAATAACATCCCTCGAATGGGTCCGGTATAGACGTATGTCCTCCTTATTAATCAGCTTTGACGCGGAGAAAGCCTTTGATAGGGTAGATTGACAGTATTTGATGTACCTCCTTCCGCGATACGGTATAGGGCCCTCTTTTTGTAATATGGTGGCGAGTTTATATGCAGATCCGACTGCAGCGATCCTATGTAATGGGGTCTTGTCCGAAGCCTTTCCTTTACGAAGGGGGACTCGTCAGGGTTGTCCCCTCTCCCCCCTTCTTTTTGTCCTGTCCCTTGACCCCCTCCTGCGTAAGGTGGAGCGGTCGCGAGAGGTACAGGGGGTGCGTATCGGAGATCAAGAGTTTAAAATATCTGCCTTTGCCGACGACCTGTTGGTACATTTGCTCTCACCCACAGATTCTTTACCCAACCTTTTGCGGGAGTTCCAAACCTTTGGGAAGTTTGCGGGGTTTACTATTAATTGGGACAAATCCGAGGCCCTGGATATCTCAGGTCAGCTCCGGCGTGGCTGGCCGGGTGAGTTCCCTCTTAAATGGGCAGACGATCAATTTATATACTTGGGGATAGTACTGCCCAGTCAGTTATCTCAACTCTACGGGAGTAATCTGAATCGGGTGTTGACCAAAGTGAGAACTCAGTTGCAGGCTTGGCGGCCTCTTCCCCTCTCATTGTCGGGGAGGATCGCTGCGATTAAACTGGTGATATTGCCGAGGATATTGTATTAGTTGTAGACTCTCCCGGTTTGGCTACTACGACGAGATGTTCGGCGTTTTGAAGTGGAATTCAGGGGCTTTTTGTGGAAGGGTGCGAGAGCACGGATTCCCTATAATCGCCTGGTGGGGAGGGGGAGAAATGGGGGCTGGGGGCTTCCGGACCTCGGAGCCTATGCGTTGGCCTGCCAAGCACGACATCTGGGGGATTGGCTAGGCGATACCGACTTGTATACTCCCACGGCGTTGGAGGAGGCGTATGTGGCCCCCCATTCTCTACAGGCCCTATTACATTTGGACTCTAGCCGGCTGCCCACCCATCTGGTTGACAGTGTGTTACTGGCTCCCGTGTGCTGGACTTGGCGGCAGCTTAATGTTTATTGGGGCCGCAACTGGAAGGTGTCGTGCTGGTTGCCCGTTCGGGGTAATGTTAGTTTTACACCAGGTACAGAGACTGCCATATTCCGCATTTGGGGGGAGAGAGGTCTATGGAATTTGGGACATGTGGTTGATCCCGCTGGGAAAATTAAATCCTTTCCTTCAATATCCCGGGAATACGAGCTGGGGTCTCGCCATACCTTTGCGTATATGCAGATCGCCCATTATGTGGCCTCACTCCCGGGTGAGGAGCTGCATGGTGACCGGTCAGCACAGATTATAGAGATCTTTAGTCTGGGCGGGGTGGAGAAACCGTCTATACGTATTTTTAACACTAGACTGGAACTTTTTCGGACTCGACCAGACTTTCGCAATGTGGAGCAGGCCTGGGGGGTTGAGATGGGGCGGGAAATTCCCCAAGATACAGTTCTGGTTGCCCTTCAACGAATAGGGCACCTGGCGGACGGGGTCCGTTGGCGGGAAATACAATTTAAATGTATAACTAGGGTTCACTTTTCCCCGAGACGGGCTTTTCGTTGTCATTTGACCCTGTATGGCAGTTGTCCACGGTGTGCAGAGCCCATGGCGACTTTATTGCATATGTGGTGGGGATGCCGGAAGATCCGCTCCTATTGGAGGAGAGTTTGCTGTTTCATGGCGACCCTCCTAGGTCAGCCTGTATCTTGGGACGCTGCCCTGGTCACCTTGGACCTCCTGAGCCTTAACTCCCCGAAGGGGAAATGGGGTCGCTGGTTAGTGCGGAAGGCATGTCTGGTGGCTAAGGGGCCACTCTTGCATCAATGGCGGGACAAGAACCCTCCCTCTTTTTGGGAATGGCGGAATTCCTTCCATCAATTGATGCTCTTGGAGTGTAAGGGTGCAAGGGGCCATGCCAAACGCTGGTCTGCCTTTCTGTTACTCTGGGACCCATATATTCAAACTCTGAGTCCCAGGACTCGCAATGCAGTTCTGCAGTTAGGATGTTAATTGGTGGCTTAATTGGGTGTGGCTCACAGTGGGGATTTGCAAAGTTTTCTGAGCTGGTCCAGATGTGGATCGGCCGTGTGGCTGTTGTGCGAGGAGGGCAGGGGGGAAGGGAGGTGGGGGTGTTGGGGCGGGGGGGGGGAAATCTTGAAAATGTTGTGACCATCATTGTTCCCTACCCTGGGGATCAGAGTCAACCCCAGGCTGACTGTTGTATATATATGGCTGACTGTTGTATATATATATATATATATATCTTTGTTTGTCTTGGTGGTTCATAAATAAACATTGGAAAAAAAAAAAAGCAAATAAATGAACCAGTTGAAATAAAATATACATACGTATGTAAGAAAAAAGTAAATATACTATAAAACATTCTAAAAAAGTAAGGCTAATAGGGTATACTATTGTTCCCTTGGAAACAGTGACTTCAATATCAATATTTAAAACAGCACTAAAAAACTACAAGATAGAATCCATATTAAAATGGCAGATATGTGAACAAACAATTGAAACAGCACACACTAAAAAAGGTAGAGGGATGAGGAGGAAGAATAAACATATTGCCCATTTAAAGTGCTCAAAGTAACCAGTTCAGACAATTGTTTTGCCGCGTCTAGCAGTCCTGCAGTGTAAAGCAGGGACAGGGTCAAATCAAAGAAACATATGAATCCTTTTACAGAACCCACAGAAAAGCAGCCGTAAAAAATCATAAACAGAAGGGAAAACCTTCTGGGAAACCAAAATGTAGGAAAACAACTAAGACTTGCCCTCTCGACGAACTATATGACCTTCTGACGCCAAACTAAACAAGAGAGTGAGGCAATGACGCTGCCTATCTAAAACCGGCAAACTTCGCACCAAAAAAGGTCAGAGTGCATTGACCTACTGAAAAGGGACTTAATTAAATAGCTGTAAATTAAATATGATGTTCAAAACTATGTTGTATTAAGCAATGAGCAGGAATCACTATGTAAGAAACGATGACATTAAAGGCATGGAGGCCAATTCTGCACCCTGCACAACCAGGCCGTCCAGATGTGCAGAATATGTATGGGGCCAAGATATACTGGATTCTGCAACAGCAGGAGTTATACGTTCCCACAGTTGCAGAATCTGGGCACTTGGATGGGCCAGCAGCACAGCATTCTGTGCCCATCTACGTCCAAGTGCCTGCCCGTCCCCACCACACATTGCTCCTGCTAGTGTGCCAGTGTTATGGCATCCCATCGCCATGGCATTGGGACCCCCAGCAGGAGCAAGCAAGGCCCGCCAGAGGTATTGAACTGCTTTCCCCACCACCTGACCCTCGTCGGGTGCTGCCAGGGCCAAGATCGGGCGGCGGGGGCTTACCTGCTTTTTCGCCATGTGTGTGTGTGGTGGGGTTCTGGCCTGATCACTGCAATTGCTCAAACTTATTCGACCTCTGAGATGGAATACGTCCGACGTCCATCTTCCCCACGGAGGATATACAGGGCCCGGACCAGAATAAGCCCTGTACGTCCGGGATATGCGGCCTGTTCCTGCTCCACCCACTCTCTGCCTCCAGCCCTCCCCATCAAGCCCCGGGGTCCAGTGTTCCCTGCACAATGCCACTGTACATGTGGGGAGCCAGCAGCACTGAATATGGTGCCAGCAAATAGCAGGGGTTGTACATCCAAACTAACATAAATCCCCACTATTCGCTGATAAGAATGACCCCCATAGTTAATTTCAAAAAGAGGGGATCGCTAAAAAATGATCTGTAAAAAAGGAAGGAGCAAAACTCTACATCCAAGCGCTGTCCATAACACTTAGACAGTGTGTTTGTCGGCTCTTATTCATTGCGGAACATCAGTTAAAAATAATCAGACCAGTGTGTAACAGGAACCCCATTTATATATAGTCAATAAAGGAATAGGGGGCACATATATCAAACCATAAATGTGAGTCCACCCATAAGGGGTTAAAAACAACTTGGACACACAATCTTTGCAGATACAAAGCCTCGGTGTGAGTCCATTTTCTAAACAATGCATGCTGGTGGTGATTGCCTTCAGTGAAAATATGCCCCTATAAGTTTGTACTTAAAACTAAAGTAAAAGAAGAGCGATGTGCCAACAGCAACTTATTATAAAAACACAGCATAAAACTTACAAATGGATATGTGTGTGATAAAGTGCTGAAAGGTGCGCCTTCGCATAAAGGAGAAGAAATTCAAATAATTACAGTAAAATATGTGAATGAACGTGTTTGGCAGTCCTTATTATTGCGAAATACCTGTGAGAGAAAGAAAGGGGGGAGAGGAGAGGGAAAAGGAGGGCGTGCTTGTTTCTAATGATCGTAAGCTGGCTAAATAGGTAGAGAAGGCTTGGGTGCATAGAGAGAGGAATGGCCAGCAGGAAGGAGAAGGTGATCGTGCCTCTGTAGAAGTCTCTGGTGCAACCTCATTTGGAGTATTGTGTGCAATTCTGGAGACCGCACCTTCAAAAGGATATAAACAGGATGGGGTTTGTACAGAGGGTGGCTACCAAAATGGTCAGTGGAATTTGTCATAAGGATATGAGGACAGACTTAAAGATCTCAATAATTATACTTTGGAGGAAAGGCGGGAGAGAAGAGATATGATAGAGAGACTTTTTAAATACCTCCGTGGCATAAATACATAGGAGGAGAGCCTCTTTCGATTGAAAGCAAGCTCTGCAATGAGGGGGCAGAGGATGAGGGCGAAAGGGGGTAGACTCAGGAGTAATATGCGGAAATATTTCTTTACAAAAAGAGTGGTAGATGTGTGGAAGAGTCTCCCAGTGGAGATGGTAGAGATGAGGACAGTATTAAAGAAAGCATGGGAGAAACACAAAGGATCTCTAAAGGAAAAAAAGGGACTGTAGTAGTTGGTATGGAAGGGCAGACTGGATAGGCCATGTGGTCTTCTTCTGCTGTCATATTTCTGTTTCTACACAAGTGCCTAGGCTGATGTTTTTAGGATACAACTGAAATTGAAGACTCCTCTATTTACAGCCAAAAATACTGCTGCCATTAAGGGTACTTTTACTAAAATGTGATATGTTTTCACACCTGTTCACATTATGTGCAAAGATTGACAGCTGGTAAGTGCAAAGTCTCCACTGTGTGCCCAGCATGTGCCCTACAATTAATGTTCAGGGCAGACCCCTGCTGCATGGGTCCTGTGTTACACATGTCAGTACATAGCAGAGGTGCATCTGTGCTATCTGCCAATGCGTGTACCATGGTGCCTGTAGCCCAGTGCTGCCTCGACCCCCACAAGAGCAGCTTACAGTGCTCCTCTTCTACTGCTACTATTTTATTGGTTGAACAGGTTTTTTATACTGCTTTATTCAAAGTTGTTTGCATTGTAACTTAAACATGGCAATGTACATTAAACAGGGACATTGGTAACTTGGATTTTTCTGACTTGCTCAAGGCCACAAGGAGCACTAGTGGGAAATGAACCCTGGTCTCTTGGTTCCCAAGCTAGTGCTCTAACCACTACACTACTCCTCCACTACTATGATTAAACATTTATAAAGTGCTACAGAGAACTCAGCACTGCATAAACACAGATAAAGACAGTCCCTACTCATTAGAGCTTACAATCTAATCAAGACAAACAAGACAAAAGTTAGAAGTGAGGATAGAGTAGGGAAGGGTAAGGAGACACAAGGAACAAGGGTTCAGGATCCAAAGGCAGTCTCAAAGAGGTGAACCTATAGCATGGATTTGAAAAGGGGCAGAGATGAGGCCTGACATACAGATTCAGGTAGTTTGTTCCAGGCATAAGGAGCAGCACTAGGTGAAAGGACCGAAGTCTGGAGTTAGCAGTAGAAGAAAAGGGCAAAGAGAGGAGCAAGCCAGTAGAAGAGTAGGATTCACAAGGAGGGTTGTAGGGGGAGAGGAAATAGGAAAGATAGTGAGGGGAAGAAGAATGAAGTCATTTAAAGGTCAGAAGGAGGAGTCTGAATTAGATATGAAAACAGAATAGAAGGAAACGATTTGAGAAGAGCGGTTATATGCGTATATCGAGGCTGGCGAAAGACTAGTCGTGCAGCAGAGTTTTGAATAGATTGAAGGGGAGAGAGATGACTCAGAGGGAGACCAGCAAGAAGGAGGTTGAAATAGTCAAGACAGGAAGTAATTAGAGAGTGGACAAGTTTTTTTAGTAGTGTGTTCAGAAAGGAAGGGGCAAAGTTTGTTAATGTAATAGAGAAAGAAGACAGGTTTTAGCTATCTGTTGGATATGTGAGGAGAAGGAAAGAGAGGAGTCAAAAATGGCACCAAGCTTACGGGCTGAGGAAACAGGAAGTAGAAGAGTGTTATCAACAAAGATAGAGAAAGGAGGGAGGGGAGAGTAAGGTTTAGGGTGAAAGATAAGTTTGGTTTTGTTCATGTTTAGTTTCAAATGGCAGTGAGACATCCAAATGGTGATGTCAGAGAGACAGGCAGAGATATGGGCCTGCAGTGTCGGAGAAATATCAGGTGTAGAAAGACAGATCTGAGAATCATCAGCGTAAAAATCATACTGAAATCCATAGGAGGAAATGAGAGCACCAAGGGACTGGGTGTAGAGAGAGAAAAGGAGAGGGCCCAGAACAAACCCTTTGGGAACACCTACTGAGAGTGGGATAGAAGCAGAGGAGGAACCACTTGAACAAACATAGAAAGTGTGATGGGAGAGATAAGAAGAGAGCCAGGACAGGACAGAGCCCTTAAAACCAAGTGAGGATAATGTGTCAAGGAGAAGATGGTGGTCAACGGTATCAAAAGCAGCAGAAAGGTCGATAAGGATGGAGTAGAGGCCCTTAGATTTAGCCAGGAACAAGTCACTGGAGACTTTAGCAAGTGCTGTTTCACTACAATGTAAGGGGCGAAAGCCAGATTGAAAAGGATCCAGAAGGGCTTGAGAGGAAAAACATTCAAGGCAATGGTGGAGGGCTGCATGCTCAAGACGTTTGGAAACAAAGGGAAGAAGGGAGATGGGACAATAATTAGAAGGAGAGCTAGGATGAAGAGAAGGGGTGTGACCACAGCATGCTTGAAGGCTGCAGGGACAGAAGCAGTGGAGAGCAAGAGGTTGAGAATATGTGAGATGGAAGGGACGACAGCGGAGGAAATGGAGTTAAGGAGATGGGTGGGGATAGGATCAGAACAGCATGAGGCAAGTTTGGAGGAGGAAAGAAGAGGTGTCATCTTCAGAGATCATGGGAAAGGATGAAAGGGTAATAGATACTGATAGGAAAAGATGGTATTTAGGTGGGGGAAGAGAGAATGAAGTTGTTCCAGTGGGGAACTGGAGAGTAATCTTGTGGATTTTGTTATGGAAAAAGTCGACTAGGGTTTGGGCAGAGAAAAAAGGTGGGACTGGAGAGGGAGGTGCCTTAAGGAGAGAGTTACAGTAAGAGTAGAGAAAAGACAGTAGGGGTCAGTGGCAAGAGAATTAGTTAGGTGGATATAGTAGTTTTGCTTGACAAGTGCTAAGGCTGACTAGAAAGAGGTAAGAATGAATTTGAAGTGAAGAAAGTTAGAAAGGGAAAGAGATTCAAGCCAAATGCGCTCAGCTGAGCGGGCACAGCAGTGGAGATAGCGGGTAGTTGAGGACAACCAGTGCTGGGGTGTAGTGCGTCTCAGAGAACGTGGGATGGGTGGAACAAGAGTATCTACAATAGAGGAGAGGGCAGTATTATAGGAAACTATAGCCTCATGAACAAATTTAGAACACAAAGTGGAAAAAAAGAGGTGATGAGACAATAGTGGAGAGAGCCAATAGATCAATAACATGAAGATTCCTAAAAAGGTAGGAGGAGACAGAGCAGGATTGAGCTGGGGAGTGATGAAGGGTGAAACTTAGGAGATGATGAAAAGATAAGGGAAGAACCGAGGTACGGAAATTGGAGGGTAAATAGAGAAGAAAACTGGGTCAAGGCAGTGACCGCGTTGATGAGTAGGAGCAAAAGAGCAAAGTTGGAGATTGAAAGAGGAGGCAAGGGAAAGGAGTTTAGAAGCATTGGGGTCAGAGGGGTTATCAACATGAATATTGAAATCACCAAGATCTAAATTATAATAGCAAGGCAGAACCTTGCAATCCCCATTGGGGTTTTTTGCCGAGGTGTGGGGGTTCAGGCTGCAGCTGCGTTACTGGACTGCCAGTAGCAAGACTGTACTTAGCAGCATAGTAGTTGTGACAGCTAACATGTGGTGCTGTCCCATGCGGTGCTGTCCCTAGCATTAGCTGTTACCGGCTGACACACCCACTCTCCGCCTCTATCCTGAGAATTAGCATGCACTAATTCTCCTGCCAGCATGGTAACAGTTAGCGTATGCTTGCTCTGATGCTAATTCATGTGCTAACTGCTTAGCGCCCTAAATCTATTACTAGATGTGGTCAAGTTGATAGCGGGCAATGGTAAAGTGGTGGCTGCCGTGACTAGTTGTTCCTGCTCGTAAGATAAGATAATGGACAGCTGGCCTACTGCTGTATTGTGGTTGTTAGATGAGCTTTCCCTCAGTGGAGGAGTAGCCTTGTGGTCAGAGCAACAGCCTAATGGCCGAGAGGTCAGGGTTCAGCTCCCACTAGCGCTCCTTGTGATCTTGGGCAAGTCACTTTACTCCTCCCACTGCCTTAGAAGAAACAGCCTGCAATCTACTTCCAGTTGTAGCTTGCCAAGAAAACCCCAGGGGCTGCTGGCTTGCCAGGAGTCAGCATTGACTTGAAGGCACTTTAAAAAATTTTTAAATGTCATTGTTAGCATGGGGACTGGATGAGTTTGATTTGGATTTTTTGGGAACCTGCTAGATAATTGTGACTGGATTGGCTGCTGCTGGAAACAGGATACTGGACTTGATGGACCCTTGGTCTGACCCTGTATTTATTTTATTTATTTATTTAGCAAACATTTATATACCGCTGCTTCCAGCGATCAGCAGCGGTCCGATTACAATAGGAGAACTGTCAAATCAGTACAGTAGAATTTGGGCGCGCATAGGTTGATTCGGAGGGTAAGGCACATCACAACAAGTGGGTGTAAATACAGTAGAATTTGGGACGCGCATAGGTTGATTCGGAGGGTAGGCACATCACACAGGTGGGTGTAAATAAGTATATCTGTATAAGTATAAGTATATCTGTATACATGTATATCTGGATACATGTATACTCATACCTTAAGGGTATAAGGGGCACTGTTTACATAAATACACTGATGTGGAGTATGTACATATATACAAATAACCAGTATACACAAAACAAATTCAAGAGTAATAAATACAGTAGAATTTGGGGCGCGCATAGGTTGATTCGGAGGGTAGGCACATCACACAAGTGGGTGTAAATAAGTATATCTGTATAAGTATAAGTATATCTGTATACATGTATATCTGGATACATGTATACTCATACCTTTGGGTATAAGGGGCACTGTTTACATAAATACACTGATGTGGAATATGTACATATACAAATAACCAGTATACACAAAACCAAATATACATTCACATAAACTATCAGGTGTACATAGGTATGCAATGGATTATTGCGGTGAATAATCTTAAGCCTTGGGCTTAAATCAAATTGAAATGACTCTGGAACAAATAAGTCTTGAGGTTTTTCCTAAAGTCAGTTAGGTCTTTGCAGGCTCGTAACTCTGGCGGCAGATGGTTCCAGAGTGTTGGTGCAGAGTATGAGAATGCTCTGTTACCTGTGCTAGTTTTAACAGCTCTAATATCTGATGGAACTATCAGGGTGTTAGTATTGATGGTTCTCCTGCTTCTGTTGAGTGGTTGAGAGCAGATCAAGGTGGAGAGGAATGACGGGGCTGTGTTGCGTAGGAGCTTGAAAGTGGTCGTGAGGGTCTTATATTTTATGCGGGCAGAAATGGGGAGCCAGTGTAGCTCAATCAATACCGGGGTGATGTGATCCGTAAATCCTTTTTTCATTATGACCCTGGCGGCTACATTTTGCGCCATTTGCAGAATGTTTAGGGTTTTCTTTGGGAGACCCTGCAGAATGGCGTTGCAGTAATCAAAATGTGGCATGATGAGTGCCTGCGCCACTGTCCTGAAATCCTGGGGTTCGATAATACTCCTTAGTGGTTGCAGGACTCTTAGCTTGTGGAAGATGGCTCGGTTGGTTTTGCGGAGGTGTTTCTCCATCTTAAGGTCGCTTTCGAGCGTCACCCCCAGGTATTTTATTTCGTCCTTTGTTTGGTATGTATTGTTACATAGGGTGATTGTTGCGGGGGGGTTGAGGTTCGGCTTTCTGGAGATGTACATTACCTCCGTTTTCTTGTGATTTATTGCCATGTTACTTTGGTGCAGCCAGGCTTGCATCTCGCTTAGGCACTCCTCTAGTTGGGTGTAGTTCGGGTCGACCGTGTCCAGTTGCGTGTACAACATAATATCGTCTGCGTAGACGTGGTATTTGATATTATGCCGTTGGAAAATTTTGCAGAGTGGTTGCATATACACATTGAACAGAGTGGTTGCATATACACATTGAACACATTGTATGGCATTTCTTACGATCTTAAGTTCTTAAGAAAGAGTATTTACTCACCTGTAACAGGTGTTCTCCAGGAGCAGCAGGAATCAGTCCTCACATATGGGTGTCATCGGCGCCGATGAAGCCCCAGCGGAGCATTTCCCCAGCTTTCTATGAATATACATTATTGTTCCCTGTAAACAGTTGTAATATACTGTACTATTGTTTCATGTAAACCGTCTTGACTAGTAGAAAGACGGTATATAAAAACTGTTAAATAAATAAATAAATAAATAAATACCCTGCAAAGGAAGGTCAGCCGCCTTATAAGCCCAGGTGATACAGTCAGCTACCCAGATGGACAAGGTACGCTTGGACACAGCCAACCCCAACTTATTGGGGTCAAAAGAGACGAAGAGCTGAGTAGCCCTTCTATGCCCCTGCGTACGGTCAAGGTAGAAGGATAAGGCCCTCCTACAATCCAGGGTATGCAGGACTGCTTCAGCCTGGCTTGCATGAGGCCTAGGGAAGAATGTTGGAAGAACCACCTCTTGGTTGAGGTGGAAAGAGGAGACAACCTTTGGGAGGAGCTTTGGATGAGTCCTAAGGACTACCCTGTTCCTATAAAAGCAAGTGTAAGGCCTATCACAGACCAGGGCCTGAAGCTTACTCACTCACCTAGCCGAGGTAAGGGCTACCAAGAAGAGCGTCTTCCAGGACAGGAAGCGTAGAGGGCAAGTAGCCATCGGCTCAAAGGGTGGGCGAGTCAGCTGCTGCAAGACCACATTCAGCTCCCACTCAGGGGCAGGAGGACGGATGGGAGGCTTGAGCAAAAGCAAGCCCCTAAGAAAGCGGGACACCAAGGGGTGACCAGACAGAGAATGGCCCTCCACCAAAGAGTGGTGAGCTGCTAGAGCTGAGAGGTGGACCCGAACAGAATTGGATTTAAGGCCTTGATTTGACAAGTGCAGTAAGTACTGAAGGACTACTGGCACAGTACAGGAGAAAGGATCAACTGTAAGTAGCTGACACCACACAGAAAACCTTTTCCATTTGAGAGCATAGGTTTTTCTAGTGGACTGTTTCCTAGAGGCTAGGACAACCTCCTCAACATCCTGAGGCAGGCCCCAGGGAGCCAAGACTACCCTTGCAGCCTCCAGGCCATCAAATTGAGAGCTTTGAGATTGGGGTGCAGAAGGGAACCCTGCTCCTGTGAGAGAAGGTCGGGTGGCAACCCCAGAGGTAGTGGAAGATCCGCTGCCAGTTGAAGCAGAAGTGGAAACCAAGGCTGTCTCGGCCACCGGGGGGCCACCAGCAGGACCGAGGCCTTGTCCTGAAGAATCTTGAAGAGAGTTCGGGCCACCAAGGGCGTGGGAGGAAACACATACAGGAGGCTCTGAGACCAGGAAATCAGAAAAGCATCCGCTGCTATCTGCAGAGGATTGCGGTTGCCTGGAGTAGAACTTTGGCAGCTCCTTATTCATGGGGCTGGCAAAGAGATCCATCAAATGGAGACCCCATTTCAGGAAGATCTTCTGAGCTACTGAAGGATGCAGCTGCCACTCGTGGGGCTGCAGTATTCTGCTTAATCTGTCTGCCAGGTAGTTGTCCTGGCCTGGAAGGTACACAGCCCTGAGGAGCATGTTGTGCTTGAGGGCAAAAGAACAAAGGTCCTGAGCTTCCCGACAAAGGATCCTGGACCCAGTTCCACCCTGTTTGTTCACATAAAACATGGCAACTTGGTTGTCTGTCTGAATAAGGACAGACTGGTGAACCAGGGTAGGAGTGAAAGCTTTGAGTGCTAACTGTATAGCTCGGAGTTCGAGAAGATTGATCTGCTGTGCAGCCTCCCAGGGAGACCACAGGCCCTGGGTGCACTTGCCCAGGCAATGAGCTCCCCAGCCTTGCAGGGAGGCGTCCGTAGTCACCACTACTGTGTACCCTAGAATCTGAAAAGGCACCCCCTTCAGAAGATTGGGTGGGTGCAGCCACCAGTTGAGGGACTTCAGAAATTGTCTGGACACCCTTATCCTGTCTTTGAGGCTGCCTGTGGCCTGTGACCACTGAGACCGAAGGCACCACTGTGCAGGCCTCATATGGAGCCTGGCATTCGGGGTCACATGTACTGTCGAGGCCATGTGGCCTAGAAGTCTCAGGCAGAGTCTGGCGGAGACCAGGGAGCTGCTGAGAAACTGATTTGCCAAGTCCATCAACCTTTGGGCCCTGTCTTCTGGCAAGAAAGCCCTTGCCAGCAGAGAGTCCAGCCTTGCCCCTATGAACTCCAAGTTTTGAGAGGGGAGCAAAGTGGACTTTGCGAAGTTTATGACAAACCCCAGACTCTGTAGAAGAGCAATAGTCCTTAGGGTGGCTTGTTTGGCCTCCTGGTATGTCTGACCCCTGATGAGCCAGTCGTCCAGATAGGGGAAGACAAAGATTCCCTGATTTCTCAGGTAGGCCGCCACCACTGCTAGGCACTTTGTAAAGACTTTGTGGGCGGAGGTGAGGCCGAAAGGCAGCACTCTGTACTGATAATGGTTTCCTCCCACAATGAACCTGAGGTACTTTCTGTGGTCTGGATGAATGAGGATGTGAGTGTAGGCATCCTTTAGATCTAAGGAGCATAGCCAATCTCCCTGCTGGAAGTAGGGCAGAAGTGTTCCAAGAGTAAGCATCTTGAACTTCTCCTTCACTAGGAACTTGTTGAGGTTCCTGAGGTCCAGAATGGGTCGAAGGCCACCGGTTCTTTTGGGCACCAGGAAATACCTGGAGTAGAAACCGTGACCTTGCCAGTGGGGAGGCACAGGCTCCATCGCCCTGTCCACCAACAGACCATGAAGCTCTTGTAGAAGAAGGTCTGTGTGCAGGGGAGGCCTTGGAGGCTCCCCTGGAAAATATGGTGGAGGCAGTTGGTGAAAATGGAAGGCATAGCCCCTGTGGACTATCTCCAGCACCCAACTGTCCCCGGTGATAAGGGGCCACTGGTGGGCAAAGAAGGCGAGGCAACCTCCTGTGCAGGGTTGGGAGAGCAGTGGAGGAGAGGCTACGCTCAAGTAGTCAAAAACCCCCACCCTGCTGAGTGGTAGCAGGGGCCGGTGGCTTGGGGGTCCTCTGCCTACGGGGCCCATTACCCTGGCCCTTGGCTTGCTGACCCTGGGGGGCAGCTTGGGCAGCCTGATATTGCGGGTACTGTTTGTAAGCAGTGCCCTTCCTCGAGTAAAAGGGCTTTTTACCCAAGCCCTTCTTTTTATGAGACGGGGCAGAGGTCTTCCTCGACAGCCTTGTCCGTGTGAGGTGCTCAGATTCGAGCTGAGCGGCCTTCTCGGTCATGGGCTTGCCAAAAAGGTTTTCACCTTGGCAAGGGACATCGACCAACTTGTCCTGAACCCATGGCTTGAGGTCCGATGACTGCAGCCATGCCTGGCGTCGAGCCGCGATGCCGGCTGCCGCAACTCGGGCCGAAGCCTTGAAGCCATCGTAGGCGGCATGGGACATGAACTTCGAGCAGTCCCGAATCCCCGAGGACAAGGACTTAAATCTCTGCAAGGGTTCCCCGGAGAGACCAGCAGAGAACCCGGCCAATTCCTTGGCCAGATCCCGCAAGTACATGCCCATGTACAGCTGGTAGGACTGGACACAGCAAGCAAGCATCGAGCCCTGAAAGCACTTTCTACCAACGCCATCGAGGTTCCAGGCCTCCCTGCCAGGAGGCACCGCGGAGTGCATCTTCTGGCTCTTCAGACGATGCATGGCCGATTCCACAACCATAGAATGGTGTGGTAGCTGTGCCTTTTGAAAACCAGGGCTCTTCCGGAGTCGATAGATCGAATCGACTCGCTTGCTTAGAACCAGTGCCGAGGCCGGTGCCTCCCACATACGGAAGAGGAGCCGTTCCAGTATCGGAGGAACCGGAACAGTAAAGGCCTCCTTCGGAGGAGAGTCATACTGTAGGGCCTCGAGCTCTTCAGCTCGAGGCTCCTCCTCGGGGTCCGCCGGAATAGCCAAGGCAGCGGCCATATCCCGGACGAACTCCGAGAACTGAGTGTCTTCCGGGGGGACCTACTCCGGGGCTCAGACTGCGGTGAATCCGAAGGGACGCACCGAGCCTTGAAGGTATCAGGAGACTCCTCATCCTCCGTCTCCCAAGCTGACTCGTCCGAGAAGGAGTCAGGGTCAGACTCCGCGGGACCCTGGAGCACCCGCCCAGATGCCGGAGGCACCGGCGTCGACGCCCTCGGTCCCGAACGGGAGGTCGAGGGAGACCGCGACCGAGGTCAACTCCGAGCCACGATGGACTCGAGTATCAGCTCGGTCTCCGGGGTCGACTTCGAAGTCGATGTCCCGGTGGTCGGGGCAGATGCACCAGACAGGCTGGCCATCAGTGCCCGCTGCTGCTCCATGAAGGCAGACAATCTGCTCTCCAAGGCTGTCATCCTGAGACTCAGCTCGGGAGATGCAGCAGCTACCGACTCGGGCCCCGGCGGCACCGGGCCCGGCGTCGGCTCCCTGGGAGGAGAGTCCTCAAGGACTACGGGGCTTACGTGTCCAGCAGACTCCGGCTCCACGCGAGGAACTTTTGCAGGCTTCTCGTGTTCCACGGACCCGGTCGGGGGTCTTAGACCTGGCTCTCAAGGAGCCAGGGACCTCCTCCTCCGACGCCCTCGTGAGCCGCTTCTTCCTCTTGCGTTCCCGGTCGGGGGACCCCCTGTCCGAGGAGCTTCGACGGCGCTCGGGATCGGAATCCCGAGATGTCGAGGCCTCAGACGAGGTCCGGGCCCGGCCGGAGGCTGAGTCCGAGAAAAGCCTTTCCTTTTGCTGCTGGCGATTTCGGAGTGCCTTGGAAGACATCTTTCCACATGGCCCGCATGACTTAGGGTCGTGGTCGGGGCCGAGGCACCGAAGGCAGCAGTCGTGTGTGTCGGTGAGAGACATCAGTTTCTTACACTGATCACACTTTTTAAAATCGCTGGAAGCCATCGGGGAAAAAAGAGTCCCTGCGAGGTCAAAGGACCGGCCTTCCAGGGAAAAATGGAAAAAAGGGCGTGAACACCAGCCACGAAGGGCAAAAACCAAAAAAGAAGAATCGGGCGAAATAGCGAAAATCGCTGAAAAAAATCTAATTTTAACCGGGAGAACAGGACACACGTCCGGTGGGCTTCACGGAAAAAAAAGAGACTGAGGTAAGATGGCACCTTTAGGCGGGAAGGGAACCGCGCATGCGTGCCTGCATTCCCAAAGGCTTTCATAGAAAGCTGGGGAAATGCTCCGCTGGGGCTTCATCGGCGCTGATGACACCCATATGTGAGGACTGACTTCCTGCTTGGTCCTGGAGAAGTTTCTAATACAAAAAAAATAGCAGCTTTTCCCCTGCTTCACGTCTAGACTGATGAGCAACATTCCTGTGAAGCTATGTGGGAGTCCTCCACCCATGCTGCTGATGGTTTGGGGAGATGCTTCTAATCACGAAGAGCAGACATTTCAAAAAATAAGCTGACCATCACAGGCTGACTATTACCCAGTAAATGTGTCATCTCAGCAGGAAATATCCTAACACAATATCACTGGCTGGAGGCGATTCCAGGGATACTGATAACATCCATGCTACACAAGCTTTACTCGATCTTCAAATACAACCTACCTTCACAGTCTCTATTTAAAGATGGGTGGTTATGTGGATAAAAAGCATGCAAGCATTCTGACTGTCTCCAAAGGGTATCCAGACAAAACTATTTGGTCTCGTTCTCGAGCGAGTACTTCCCAGTAAGATAATGTAATATAGCTCACTTAGTATAACATACACATTCAGTATTTTCTCATGTTGTTTCACTTCTTATTATTCTCAAGGTCTCAGACAAACCATAGCACTGATCTTATGGACGTTTTCCTCGTCCCAATAACGTGCCTGTTGACATCAATGACCTTCTCTTCTTTAGAGTTACATCAACAAGTAAAATACTTAGCTTCTTGGTTATTTCTTCTCTAAATTTTCACAAAAAAGAAATCTCCTCATTTCCAATCTCCCAACGCCACTGTTAAGACGCCCTCCTTGCGTTTCTCCACAAACAGGTTCCTCAGAGGATCATCTCTCCATCCATTTCACTCTGTAAAAGTATCACACACAACTATCCTGCTACTGAACATTCCCATTTTTCATTCTATTCAATATCACAGAGATAATCAAAAATCAACAAACTTACTAAATACTGCAGCACACGTAATCCAACATAGGATAAAGACTTAAATTCATTTACATCTGAGCAATTGCGTCTGTATCTCAAAAATTGAGATAACGGGAGGCTCTTTTTTAATCTTGGAAGGTGCGCACTACTGAAATGAAGAAATGTATTACGATCAGTATTTTTTCGAAAAGTAGTTGTACCCCAATATTCTTCACCCCTAGTTATCCTTAGATCCAAATAAGTTATACCATCCCTATGGAATTCATATGTGAACTGTATATTTAAATCACAATGATTTATCCATGTTAGGAAAGAATTTAAAGTGGAGTCTGTTCCCTGCCAGAGCATAAACACATCATCGATATATCTATGCCAAGCTATAAAATTAGTTGTATAAGGAGATTGAACCATCCACTTCTTCTCAAACTCACCCATGTACAGATTGGCCATGGAAGGGCAGTATGCGCTTTAAATTGAGTGCTGTAGTAGGCAGTTCGCATGCGCGGCGTTTTCAGTTGAAAGAGACATTTGGAAAAAAGATTTTTATTATCGTATGTTGGATTACGTGTGCTGCAGTATTTAGTAAGTTTGTTGATTTTTGATTATCTCTGTGATATTGACTAGAATGAAAAATGGGAATGTTCAGTAGCAGGATAGTTGTGTGTGATACTTTTACAGAGTGAAATGGATGGAGAGATGATCCCCTGAGGAACCCGTTTGTGGAGAAACGCAAGGAGGGCGTCTTAACAGTGGCGTTGGGAGATTGGAAATGAGGAGATTTTTTTTGGTGAAAATTTAGAGAAGAAATAACCAAGAAGCTAAGTATTTTACTTGTTGATGTAACTCTAAAGAAGAGAAGGTCATTGATGTCAACAGGCACGTTATTGGGACGAGGAAAACGTCCATAAGATCAGTGCTATGGTTTGTCTGAGACCTTGAGAATAATAAGAAGTGAAACAACATGAGAAAATACTGAATGTGTATGTTATACTGAGTGAGCTACATTACATTATCTTACTGTCTCCAAAGGGTGACAGAACACATGCATGTCTAGTTTTATCCCTAATAAAGCTGCAAACTAGGAAATGCCTCCTTTGACTGGGGCTAAAAGTCTCTGCATTGTGAAGCTATGGGCATACTTTCAGAAGCTGAAAATCCTTTAAGATGGATCTGGCTATTCTATCCATTTAATCCTTGCTCTCGATCAAGGCTCTGAAAATTCACCCCATAGCTATACTTGAAGATGTGACAAAACATTCATAAAATCAATCAGCCTGGCTGACTGTGTCTCAGTGGTAGTGCTACAGCCTCACTCCTGCTAGCAGCCTCTAATGCTACAAGAGACCTAGGTTCAAGTCTGGTGACCACCATTGTGGCTCAAGCGCTTTGGACAGTTGATATGTCAGGGGGAGGATGGTCTTACTGTACAAAAGCTGGTCTCTGAGTGCTACTGAGGGGTCTATTCTTGGTGTGGACTTTTTGTCCTCAGCCAGCATGAGAAATTAGACACCCTGCAAAACCAGGGCAGATGTAAACACCAGCGGTTATGTTTAAAAATATATATATATATTCAGCAGGGCTCAATACACCTGGAGACCGCTAACCACTGACAGCTATATGAATAGCAGTGATATTCAGTTGCTGTCCGTATAGGAAAATCTTTTTTTTCTGACTTAATTTAAGCTACTTAGATACCAATAGCAGCTGAATATCTTCTCCATTCATGTAGATAGGACACTCTTGTTCCACCCAACACTATCTGGATAGTGCCTGGGCATTTAGTGCCAGGAGTGGCCTAGTGGTTGGGGCAAGGTACTTCAGGCTGGAAGGTCAGGGGTTCAAATCCCATTAGAGGACAGCAACCTTGTGCAAGAAGGACTGGGGTTCCTAGTCCCACAGGTGCTCCTTGTGGTCTTGGGCAAGCCACTTAACCCTCCATAGCCCATGTTCCCTGTAAAATAGTTATCTCCAAGTTATAATGCCCTGTTCAATGTAAACCACACTGATGCAGAATAGCATGGTATATAAGAGAATGTAAATAAATTTAGAGGGAATTTTCCATGCCAATAGACATATAGTGCCACTGAAAATTCACAGATAGGGCACTTATATTTTTAGTGTCTGCCATTAAACCTGAAAGTTCATTTGAATATGGGCTTTGATAATAACCAGTACTATTACTGCTACTTATCAGTTATATAGCACAACTAGGCGTGTGCAGCGTTATACTGTACGTATACATGGAAGGGACAGTCCCTTCTCGCGAGAGCTTACAATCTATTCAGACAGTCAAGCAGAACAAACAAGGGACTAGGGAATGTCATTTATTGAGAAATGTCTAAAACACACATGGGTATTAAAGAGAAGAACCGAGGTCAGATCCAAAAGCAGCCTTGAAAAGGTGGGATTTTAGCCTGGATATCAATAGGGCCAGAGAAAGACCCTGGTGAAGCAACTCAGGAAGCCTATTTCAGGCATGCAGTGCAGCAAGGTGGAACGAACGGATTCTGCAGATGGCGGTGGAGGAGGACGACACAAATAGAAGGGATTTGCCCGATGAGCAGAGTTCCCAAGGCGTGTTGCAGGGAGAGGTAAGAGAGGAGCCGCAGAATGAATGCACTTGTAGGTCAGAAGATGTTTGAATTGTATGAGGAAATGGATAGGGAGCCAGTGACGTGGCATGAGAAGAGGGGCTACATGAGCGTGGGACAAAGAGAAACTAAGCAGCTCCAGAAACATTCATTTGAGCAACAAAGATCACACTCAGAGCCTAGGGTGAAAAACTCAGTTTTCAGAAATCCATCTTTGTAAGGTCTTAGACTCTTAGCACGGATGTAGAAACTGCCTTGACTTCCTTAAAAGCTGCTCAAGGTGGAATATAAGAAAAGAAGCAGACTGCAGCAAACAAAGCTGTCTGTAAATCCATTATCAGACACTGAATAAAGCTTTCTAACTGCCTTAAGTCCTGTTCATGTGTGAAGCAGTCCTGGAAGCCTGGAGGTACCGCTGCATAGAATCCCACAGCAGATTAAAGTTCAAAGGAGGACTTTGTGCTCAGTATTACCTTGGGCTAATGAAGATCACATTTTTTAGCTAAACCACTTCATACCTACGGTTACCAACTGGCTCCAGATGCACCCGACAAGCTTGATCCAGTCCTGGGTCTACCCCATTGCATGCAGGGACATGTAGTTCTGATTACTCCATAAGAAAAGCAAGACTACATGTCCCTGCATGCAATGGGGTAAACCCAGGACTGGATCAAGCCTGTCGGGCGCATCTGGAGCCAGTTGGTAACCCTATTCATACCATATCCCCCCTTTCCCCCTCTCTCTAAGTATCTGGTCTACCTCCTTGAGTCCAACTGCACTAAAGCTGGAGACTGAAAGCTGATCTGAAGTCCCAATTTGAATAAACATGAATAAAGGAATTTACTTTCCAAAGTCTTGGATATATTAGTCAGTAAAGGGTCTGTATTTAAGTCTTTTCAGTCCCCTTCCCCAGACAATGTACCTGGGTGACAAGTTCCCTCAATGACTCAGCCCCACAAAGGGGGTGGATCACCCCCTCCCCCCATGAAGGAAGGTAAAGCAGGAGAGGACTTTCCAGACTGCAGAAACAATAGCTGAGGGCGATATGACAGATGTTTATCCAGTAAAATCATGACTGGCTCGGAATGGATAAAAAGTGAACCAGGGTATTGCCTTCTATCCTGTGACGTTTAAATTTCACAAGGAGTCTTCTGAACATTCATTCAGAGCATCTCAACTGAATCACTCTTATCTACATGTTTATTTACACCTTTAAAAGCTTCTTACAGATTCATAAGGCAGGACTTTGCTAAATTCATGCTGGTTTGTCCCCATTAAGCCATACACCCTGGAACTCTGTAGCTTCTACCATTTAGCCCGGCACTGACATCAGGCTTACTGGTCATGAGTTTTGCCGATCTCCACTGGAGCTCTTTGGCAGACAATTTTCAAAGCTTTTTACAAGCAGGCAGTCCCATTAGATACTGCAAGTAAAAGTACCCTAACTGGTCACATCACGCGTACTTTTACCCATTGAGGAAAGGAATGGAGTTGGGGTAGAGGGAAAGACGGCATTTTGAAAGCTCCCCCCTCATATGCATACCTTTCACAGGTACATTTGTGTCTACTTAGAAGCAAGGGCCCCCCTACACTGATACATCTTTGTAAGATTAGGGCAGTCCGATCTCTCCTTCCCCTAGCATCACTCACCACCCTTGTTCTCTCTTTAATAATCACTTGGCTTGACTATTGTAATTCCCTACTTGCCGGACTCCCTCAATACCAACTCCGTAGACTGCAACTAATCCAAAATACAGCTGCCCGCCTCCTTACCTTCTCTTCCCATCGAGACCATGTCACTCCCTGTCTTCTCTCCCTTCACTGGCTCCCTATCAATGCTCGATACCGTTACAAGCTCCTTACCATCACCCACAAAGTCCTCCATACCAACACCCCCCAGTACTTGGCCGACCTCATCTATCTCCAACCTACTCCCCGCCTGCTCCGTTCCGCACACGGCAATCGTCGTTTCCTACCGTCCCCCACTCAGGCCCACCTCGAGTCCACCCGCCGTGCCGCCTTCTTCTTTGTGGGCCCGGCCCTTTGGAACTCCCTCCCGCACTCTCTCTGCACTGAATCATCTTTTCCACGGTTTAAGGTTCTTCTTAAAACCTACCTCTTCTGCCAGGCTTTCGATCTTCCCGCTCCCCCAACTACTCACAACTAGTTACATACATGAACACCCGCTTTTCAGCCCAGGTATCCCGTTCACCTACCATAATCCCTCCCTCCCTCCCAGTTGTGTCTATTTCCTTACTGCGTTGTCCCTAGTGTTTCCCGCTTTGCTGTTTCTGTTCTTTACTGTTTTCTCTCTTTTTCTTTCTATCCACTGTCCTGTCGATTTATGGCGTTCTTTTCTTTCTATTTTTCTTTTGCAGCCTTATTTTTATTGTACACCGCCTTAACGCCTCGGTAACAGGCGGTATATCAAATACTGCAAATAAAGATAAAGATATACACTGTGCCTGCTGTCCCTGGTCACAAAGACTTTTAAAGGGAAACCCATACAGAATTTCCCTCTGAAAGTAAACTTGCAGTCTTCTGAGGACCACAAGCCCCATGGTTAATTTTAGAATTGTTTCAATATGCTACCGCTAACTGTTCCAGAATTCTCAAGCCAAAAGAGCTACCAAAAATTGTCCAAATAGTTCTTGGCCAGTGTTCTCTGCTACTACTCTCTCTGAAATATGTTTTTGAGGATTAATTTATACAGGCGTTCAAAAACGTGAAAGAGATCAAACAAATAAAGCACAAAAAGCCAAAAAGGTTCTAGAACAAGGAGCCATGATATGAGAATCCAAGGGGCTAGACAGAGAAACAGCATCAGGAAATATATTTTCCAATACAGGGTGACAGAAGCAAGGAATGGCCTCCCGCATTGGGTGCTAATGGCTAAAATAATAGTTGAGTTTAAGAGGGCAGGTAAGCATAAAGAAACATTAACGGCTAAAAGTGGAAAGTCTGAGCTTCTGCCACCAGTCTGCAAGGAGCTCAGTTCCTGGAAGTCATTTCATTTTTTCATTTATTTAGGCTTGATATACCGCCCAAGACCGAGGTATCAGGGCGGTGTACAATAAAAGGCAGCTGTGGAAAAGCAAAGAGAGAAAGTCTTGCCTAAATGAACCTCTGACCTCCAGCCAGCAGGTGTCAGCAAACTCCACCAGGCTGACTGGTTGCCTTAGTCTGCTCTATGCTTGTTACTTCCTCTCAGAGGCTATCTTCTTCCTGCTAGATAATATATAAACCCAGCCTTTGCTAGTGTAACCAAGGGTTAAAATATGGACAAATTAAAATAAAAGAGAAAATGTATTTGAAGTAGGACAGTAAGGTAGTGTCAGTGCACTGCCCCTTTAAGAAGGATGAAAAAAAAATCAGAAGCAGTGCCTGTGGCTAGTAAGGATGTGAAAAAGCAGAGGGAAAAAAGAAGCAACACAGCATGCAGGCTAGGTGCAGTAGTGGAGGCTTGGAGTGTGCGGAGCCAGGGTCTAGAGGACAAGGCTGGAAATGTGTTTCAAGTTTAATTTATTTACTATTAGTATTTACATGGTGAAATAATTGGAAGAGGGAAATGTACTGACTGTGGAGATTGTGTGTCAGACCTGGAAGATAAGGATTCTGTAAACAGAAACAGGCTCTGTAGATGCAACACGAGTAGCAGGTGTGTGTAACTGAGGAGGTATTGTATGGTTGAAAGGCAACCTGTAACTAGGGAGAGAGTGTCAGAGCGGAATGATTAATAGTGTAGTAGTAGTAATAGTGCTTGAGTGAAACAGAGCAGCCAACCGTGGATCATGAGTGTTAAGAGCCCTCGATGGAAGATTTCCCCATTGAAGCAGGAACACTGTTTGCTGCTGGGAGGACTAAATCCTGCGAGTGTGATGCCTCAGGAGTAATGTGATGGCTGTGTATGTACTGGGCCTCAAAGATTTGGGCAATGTGAGATGCTCTGATTTTTTTTCAAGACCCTGGAAGGGCTGCGTGGGTCAGGGCTAGGTGCTGAATCCTAAGGCTGAGGGAGTGCAGTATATTGTCTATGAGAGGGAAAGAACGAGATGCAGTGTGAATCACAGATCACCACAACAGGCACCACAACAACGACACGTTATCTTTGTTGTATTAGAAACATAGAAATATAGAAACATGACGACAGAAAAAGACCATATGGCCTATCTAATCTGCCCTTCCATATCAACAACTACAACAGTCCCCTTTTTATCCTTTAGAGATCTTCTGTGTTTGTCCCATGCTTCTTTGAATTCAGATACTGTCCTCATCTCTACCCTCTACCCTCATCTGTCCTCATCTCTACCTCCACTGGGAGACTATTCCACGGATCCACCACTCTTTCAGTAAAGAAATATTTCCGCACATCACTCCTGAATCAATCCCCTTTCACCCTCATCCCATGTTCCCTCGTAGCAGAACTTGCTTTCCATCGAAAGAGGCTCTCCCCCTGTGCATTTATGCCATGGAGGTATTTAAATGTCTCAATCATATCACCTCTATCCCACCTTTCCTCTAAGATGTATTAAGATCCTTAAGTCTGTCCTCATATGCTTTATAATGAAGACCACTAACCATCTTAGTAGCCACCCTCTGCACCGACTCCATCCTGTTCACATCCTTTTGAAGGTGCGGTTTCCAGAATTACACACTATACTCCAAATGAGGTCGCACCAAAGACTTATACAGAGGCACTATCACCTCCTTTTTTCTGCTAGCCATTCCTCTCTGTATGCACCCAAGCATCCTTCTAGTCTTTGCCGTTCCCTTTTCTACCTATTTAGCTACTTTAAGATCATCAGACACAACCACGCCTAGGTCCCGCTCTTCTTTAGTGGACAAAAGTACTTCACCCCTATACTATATTGCTCCCTTGGATTGCTGCAACCCAAATGCCTGACCTTACATTTTTGAACATTAAATCCCAGCTAGCAAATTCTAGACCATTCTTCAAGCTTAGCTAGATCCCTCCTCATGTTATCTACACCTTCCTGGGTGTCTACTCTATTGCAGATTTTGCTATCATCCGCAAAGAGTCAAACCTTACCCGACAGCCCTTCCGCTATATCACTAACAAAGTTGTTAAAAATAATCGGATCAAGGACAGATCCCTGGGGCACACCACTGGTAACTTCCTTCTCCTCAGAGTGAGCTCCATTTACCTCTACTCTTTGTCGCCTCCCACACAACCAATTTCTAACCTAAGCAGTAACTTTAGGGTCCATCCCTAGAGTGCTCAATTGTTTATAAGTTGCCTGTGAGGAACGGTGTCAAAGACTTTACTGAAATCTAAATACACCACATCTAGGGCTCTCCCTCGGTCCAACTCCCTGGTCACCCAGTCAAAGAAATTAATCAGATTTGTCTGACAAGACCTTCCTCTGGTGAATCCATGCTGCCTCAGATTCTGTAATCCACTGGACTCCAGAAACCTCACTATTTTCTCTTTCAACAGCGTTTCCAATAATTTTCTCACCACCGGTTAAACTAACCGGCTTGTAGTTTTCAACCACATCCTTACTTCCGCTTTTGTGTAAAGGCAGCACATGAGCCTCTCTCCAGTCCTTTGGCACCACTCCCGACTCCAACGAGGCATTGAAAAGGTTAGTCAGTGGAGCTGCTAGAACGTCCCCAAGTTCCCTCAGTATTCTAGGGTGTATCCCATCCGGTCCCATCGCTTTGTCTACTTTAAGTTGAGCTAGTTTCTCACGGACACAGTCTTCTGAAAATTGTTCAAGATGTCCCTCGCATCTGTTCCTGTTTGTGAGTGTTTTCTGAGGTCCTGCTCCTGGTCTTCATCTGTGAACACAGAACAGAAATATTTGTTAAGCAATTCCGCTTTATCCTCATCAGCTTCTACATATTCTTCCCCTTCACCCTTGAGTCTGACAATACCACTTTTGCCCTTCCTCGTCTCACTAACATATCTGAAAAATGTCTTATCCACCCATTTTATTGCATTGGCTATTTCATCTTCTTTTTGAATCTTTGCTTTCCTGACTACTTTGCTAGCTTCTTTAAGTTTTTCCAAATATAGATGCCTGTCTTCTTCTCTCTGTGATCTCTTGTATTTCATGAAGGCCTCCCTCTTTCTTCACCTTTTCGGCTGCTTCTTTTGAAAGCCATAGCAGTCTCCTTTTCCTTTTACCTTTATTTACCATTTTAACAAAAAGGTTGGTTGCCCTTAAAATATCCCCTTTCAGTTTTGCCCACTGTTTTTTTACATCCCCCAGCTGTTCCCATCCCGCTAACGACTCCCTGAGGTATGGCAAAGTTAGTTTTCCTAAAGTCTAAGACCCTCGCTTTTGAATGGATTCTAACAGCCCTATTCCTAATACTGAACCACACCATCTGGTGATCACTGGATGCAAAATGATCTCCCACTACAACATCAGAAACACTTTCACCATTGGTAAGCACCAAGTCCAGTATGGTCCCTTCACATGTGGGATCTATTACCAATTGCCTGAATAGTTCTCCCTGTAGAGAATCCAGGATCTCCTTACTTCTAGAAGATACTGCAGCAGGAATATGCCAATCAACATCTGGCATATTGAAATCCCCTATCAATAGCACTTTCCCTTTCCTAGCAATGCTGCGTATGTCTTCAATTAACTCTCTGTCCACCTCTTCCTCTTGTGAGGGAGGTCTGTATATCATGCCAATGCAAATAGATTTCTCTTTCCCTCTTTCAAGTTTAACTGACAATGCCTCCTCTCTCCTTTTTAAACTCTGTAATTCCAAAGCTTTAATGTTATTTTTTACATATAGTGCCACTCCTCCTCCCCTTCTTCCTACCCTGTGAGCATTGCATATCTATCCTGGCCAGTAGATAACAGGTATTAACTAGATTGCGGAAGACAAGTGATGAAAGGGAGACTGTTTCTCTTTTTGAGTGCACCAAGGCTAGAGAGTACAGGTTTGACCAGAAGCAGCCAGACAATGTGATCCAAAGGGCCTGAGAAGGCCTGCCATGCATGACTAAACCATCTCATCTGGAGCAGTTGGAGGGAGACCAAGAACTCATCAGCAAGGGTCCCAACACATCCAAGAACATCAGCTCACTTGTTGCATGCACACTGGACAGAGCACACAGCTCTCAGAGTTTGTACTACCAGAGCCCAGAGAGAGTCATGTACTGCTGGAACAGGAAGGCAGGAAGTAAACTCAGAAAGGGCTCAAGTGCTATAGCTGACGTAACTGGTTTACGTGATTTGCTTGTAATTGTGTCTGAACTGGTAAGAGAAGAAGAATGTGGAAAAGGGCTTATGAAATATTTGCAACCTTTAATACAGAGAAGGGTAAAAGTGATATGACGAATTTGTGGAAAAACATTTGTCTGGTTGTTGCACATTGAATTTGTACAAAGAAAGAAGAGTGTCCATGTTGAATAGTGAATAATAACTTGTCTGATGACCCAAAAATCATACCCTGTATTACCGTCTTCTTAATATTTTACAGGAAAGTTAAATAAATAGTCCTTTGTTTATTGCAGATTGTCTGGTCTTGGTATAATGTTTCACCAAGTATATTCCAATCTACCTGAAGCAGTGCAATCTTATTTATTTTCTTGCATCTCAGCCCCTCCTCTCAATCTTGGCAGCACATAGACCGTGTGCACTTCCCCATCTGTTACTAGACATAGGAGAGGAGTGGGATTGCTGGGACCATGGCAGAAGTCCCTCTTCATGAAGTCCACTGGGTATGACAACAGAGTCAGCAGAACCTTCCACCCTGAAACCCCGCAGTGCCACTGTGACTCAGGCAAACAGAGGGAAAGGGCTCTGTAGTAGCATGTGCGTGCTCCAGCTTGCCCACAACTGCCCCACCAGCCTATTTCCCAGAGCATAGACCCCCCTTCTTCAGTGTTGCTTTATTACCTCCTCTTTTCTACACTTTGGATCTAGATTCTAATTTGCGGAATCCAGCCTTGCTCCTAGCCAAAACTCCTCAGTGAGTGCCATTGATCTTGCCCCGGGCCCTAAGACTCATGCAGCTAAGACCTGGCAGCTGTCAACATCAAAGGGCTCAACCCCAAGGGAAAGCAACTGCGACAAGCAGAAAAAACGTATTGACCATCCCTGGGTCCAGGGGATTCTCTCTCGAGTGGCAAGCTTCTTAGTGGATCTTCAGTTGCTCATTACTCCTATGGCATTCTAACTGATGAGATCTGTCTCAGAGAGCAGAAAGTAAGTGTTCATAGCGCTGTACTTGCCTGATTCGGCAACGGGAGATCCTGCAAAGCAGTTACTATGAAATGTTGGAAGTCTTAGTGGTAACAGAGGCCCTCACATAGCTGAGTCTAACTGGCTATGCAGCCACATTAATACTGCTGTCTCTTTAGATGATACCACATATTTGTGTTTAGGCATAGGAAAAGTGGGTGCTGGAGGGAACTAAGTGACGATCTTGCATGCTCTTCTATGCAAGATGATAGGGCACAAAGGAGAAAAACAAAAAGACCTACCGGTTAAGGTGATTCTTAAAAACTGGATGTGACAAGGAACCATGTTGGGCAATGCCTGGGGTGGCCTTTCTCCAGTTATAGGCCCATAAACATAAAACTACAATGGAATGGTTTCAATATAAACAATTCTGGCATCAACTGCGAATCGAGCAAGTGAGAATGCAGATAAGGCAAGAAGCCCTTGTGGATAACTGAGGGGAACAGAGGAAGGGTGCATGATAACTAGGATATGACAGAGGTGTGTGGAATGAAATGAGCTGTGGCATTTAAGGAAAGGACGAGGAGTGAGTGTGGGAATATAAAGAAAAGATTTGAGAGGGTGCGTTGGAAGCAACATTGCATTATTAGAGTCATTTCATGAAGAGTATTTATGAACAGAACTATGGCTGGAACGGTCATATCTCCTTGTAAGGCCATAAAGATGTATTCTTCTTGAGACAACAATAAGAATAATTAGGAAAAAAAGAGAATGTGCAATTAAAATGGAATCTGAAGTGTCAGGCTGGCTAATAGTTCTTAAAGGCCAGCATGGAACACGTTAAAGGTCATTTTAGATGCTCACGTGGCTTCTGCATATGTAAACAGCGGCATTTACACAGGTAGTTTGGCTGCTTTTATGTGTAGCATCCTGGAATACACAGATCAAATGGGGATGTGTCTTTGGCGGGTCAAAAAAATGTAACATGTATTTCCCATTTTACAATGGGAAATACCAGTCTCTCTCTCCTGGCCTCCAAGGATTGAGAGGAACACCATGGTGAAAAATGATTGTACAGTTTTAAATGTCCCCGATGGCTTCTGCACCATCTCTCAGGCACACATAACATTTGTTTCAGCCAGGGCTCGAAACAAGTGATCAGGTGGGAAATTGTGCTTAGCTCCCAGTACTTTTATAACCTTTAACATATTAAACTGTACCTTTGGAAGCTTTGCTTCTTAATCGGCTGCATTTGTACGTATTTGGGATCTGGCTCTCGTAAGTACAGTGCCAACACTTCTATGCAGAAGTAGTAAAAATCAGCACTTGCATATCCCTGGCACGTGTATGTTGAAGCTGCCAAGTGATGCCACTCTTTCTGCACATGTAAGTTTGTGAAATCATTGCTCCCGCCTTTAGGGCCAGCCCTACCATTAGGCAAACTAGACAGTTGTCTAGGATGGCAATATCTGGAGATGGCAAAGAGCAGGGTATTCAAAGCTAAACAATAGATTTTGACAGTCAAGGAGGAAGGGGGTAAAGCTTAAAGTCTGCCTAGGGCGCTAACATCTTGAACGAACTCTGAGGCCGGACCTGGCCACAATACATGCCGGCAACCACACATGTATCTGTTGGTGCCGTTATACATGTTTTACAAAAGGCTCTGTGTTCAGCAGAGCCTTTTGTAAAATACTGAGGGAATGTGCACATCCTGGTCTGTATGTCCCATTTTCCACATAGAACGCCAGTAATGACACTTGACTAAGCGTAGTTACTCACCTGTAATAGGTGTTCTCCAGGAACAGCAGGAATCAATCCTCGCATACGAGTGACATCAGCGCCGACAGAGCCCTCGCAGAAGCATCTCCCCAGCTTTCAAAGTAAGCCTTTGGGAGATGTCATCACATATCCATGGTCCCCTTCCCGCCCAAGGGTGCCATCTTGCTCAGTCAGATGACATAGAGCTGACAAAAGAAGATGGCAAAATACAGCAACTCCATGGGGAGGAGGGAGGTTGTGAGGACTGATTCCTGCTGTCCCTGGAGAACACCCATTACAAGTGAGTAACTGCACTTTCTCCAGGAACAAGCAGGAAGTCAGTCCTCATATATGGGCCTCCCTAGCTACAGGCTACTGGGAACCTGTAGAAAAAATACGGCCAAGCTGTGAGCAGCCGCAAGCGAGTCTGAGAAGAAACTCTAAGAACCTCAGAGTCCAGGGAGAACCATCACTCCAGTAGCTTTTTTTTACAGAGTATGGCCTGGCCAAAGATGCAGTCCCATTGGGACTCTCTCTTCAGGCAGTAGTGAGCTGCAAAGGTGTTGACTGAGGACCAGATGGCGGCCTGGCATATGTCTCCCATAGGAACAGAGCGCAACCTTGCAACCAAGGTTGCCATAGCCCCAACGTTGTGTGCCATTACCTAGCACTCCAAAGAGAGCCCAGTTGGATCGTGAGCAAAGGCAATGCAGTCCTCCAGCCAGGTGGACAGGGTCCGCTTGGTAACAGCATCCCCCAGGTGACTGGGGTCATAGGAAACAAAACGCTGTGAGGCTTTGCAGTGGCCCTGGGTACATTGAATGTAGGACAGGACTCTCTTACAATTCAGAGTATAGAGTATGGTCGCCACCTTGTCAGTATGGGGCTGTGGGAAGAAGGTGGGGTGTACCACCTGTTGATTGAGGAGGAAGGCGGACACAGTTTCGGATGGGTGTGAAGCATGACCATGTTCTTGTAGAACCTGGTGTAGGGTGGCTCAGCCACCAACACCTGACGTTCGCATACTCTGTGTGCAGAGATGAGTGCGACTAGGAAGACGACCTTCCATGAGAGGTATCACATATGGCACATTGCCAGAGGCTCAAATGGTGGCTTGGTGAGCCGGGGGCTGGCAGATGGGAGGCTTAGAGAGCAGGAACCCCTGCATGAACCGAGTAATGAGGGGCTGAGCAGAAAGGGGTTTACCCTCACCAGAAGGGTGCTGCGCCGAGAGTGCACTCAGGTGCACCCTTACAGAGTTGGACTTGAGTCCAGTTTGTGAGAGATGAAGCAAATACAGCAGCACCATGTGCACATGGCAAGAGAATGGGTCAATCTGCTGCTCTGCACACCACAGTGAAAATCTGAGCCACTTGAAGGCATAGGCCTTTCTCATGGAGTTCTTACAAGAGGCCAGGATGACCTCCTCCACCTTCCTTGGGAGGTTGAAGGGGCCAAGGCTACCCATTCAGCAGCCATGCTGTTAATGTCAGGGACCCCAGGTTGGGGAGGAGAAGGAAGCCCTCCTCCTGAATAAGTAGCCCTTGGGTATATCCTGGAGGGACCAGAACTGCCATCGAGAGGCACAGCAGCAGAGGCAACCAAGGCTGCCTGGGCCACTGCAGGGCCACCAGGATCAGAGAAGCCTTGTCCCACAGGACCTTGAAGAGGGTCCACATGAGAGGGAAGGCGTACAGAAGGTCCTCTGACCACGAGATGAGGAAGGCATCTACCGCTACCTGGAATGGATGCGGCTGGTGACAGCAGAAGCGGGGCAGCTGAGCATTGGGCAGACTGGCAAAGAGGTCCAGACTCAGGGTGCTCCAGTCGGAAGAGCTGCTATGCCACTCTGGGGTCTAGTTGCCATTCATGTGACTGGAGGAGCCTGCTCAACCTGTCTGCTAAGGCATTGTCCTGGCCCGGCAGGTACACTGCTCTGAGGAGCATTCCTTGACTGATCGCGTATCAGCAAAGGGCTACTGCCTCCTGGCAGGGGCGGTAAGACCCTGTGCCCCCTTGCTTGTTCAAATAGAACATCACAACCTGGTTGTCCGTTTGGACCAGCACCAACTGGTGCTGCAAGCGGTAGTGAAAGGCCCTGATCGCCAGAAAAATGAACCTTAGCTACTGCAGATTGATCTGGTGCTGGCTCTCCGCTAGAAACTAGTTGCCCTGTGTGTGGAGTTCCTCGCAATGGGCACCCAAGCCCAGTAAGGAGGCATCCATGGTAAGGAACTTCTGGGGATCTAGGGGCTGAAAGGGCATGTTCTCCTGCAGGTGCATTGTGAACTCTGGCAGCTCACGGGTCACTAGAACTCTATCACAGAGCCAGCCTGTGGCTTGTGTCCACTGGGAGCGGAGGCACCACTGGGCCGCCCACATGTGAAGGCAGACATTGGGAACAACATGGACTGTAGACACCATATGGCCCAACACGCAGGTCATGGACCATGCTGACACTATGTAGCAGTGTTGCAGTCCCTATGAACTCATAAGAACATAAGAACATAAGATATGCCATACTGGGTCAGACCAAGGTCCATCAAGCCCAGTATCCTGTTTCCAACAGTGGCCAATCTAGGTCATACGTACCTAGCAGTTTCTCCAAAAGACACAGGTTCCACAATGCTTGTATTGGGTCAAGCATTGATATCCTGGGTCCCTTTTTAATAATGGTTTAGGGACCTTTCCTCCAGGAACTTGTCCAAACCTTTTTTAAACCCAGCTACACTAACAGCCTTTACTACATCCTCCGGTAACAAATTCCAGAGTTTGATTACACGTTGAGTGAAAAAATATTTTCTCTTATTAGTTTTAAATAGTTTACCCTGTAGCTGCATTGCATGTCCCCTAGTCTTTCTATATTCTGATAACGTAAGCATTACTAGCTAATGTTAAACTGTATATAGTTCTGTAACAATGTTCCATGTTATCGTTTATCGTAAGTTAACTGTACATAGTTATGAAAAAAAAACGATGTTCTATGTAAAACCATGTTCACTAAATGTTACCTGTAAACCGCCTTTGATCTTTGGAAAAAGCGGTATAGAAAATAAGCATAAATAAATAAAAATAAATAAATAAACGTAAACAATCGATCTACGTTTACCCGTTCCACTCAATTCATCAATTTATAGACTTTTATCATATCTCCCCTCAGCCGTCTGTTTTCCAGGTTAAAGAGCCCTAACCTTTTTAACCCCTTTGTCAAAGTGAGGTGGGACTTGTGGTGATTTATCACGAACCACAGGTACTATAGGACACTGATGGTGCGGGTCGTGGCCTGTTGCACCTCAGTGTCTGTGTCTCCCTTTGCAAGCCAGTCATCTAGATATGGTGGAGGCTAGACCGAAGGGTAGTACTCTGTACTGGTAATGGATGCTCCCAACCATGAATCTTAGGTACTGCCTGTGGTTGGTATGAATGAGGATATAGGTATAAGCATTCTTTAGGTCCAAGGGGCATAGCCAGTCTCCCTGCTAGACGTATGACAATCGTGTTCCAAGAGATAGCATCTTGAGGTACCTGTGGTCTTGGCAGATGCACTGGCAGGGCTAGGTGTCAGCGCCTGCTGCATGGCAAGGAAAGCAATAGAACTGTGCTCCAATGCCATCATCCTGGTTTCCCACTCAATAGGTGCAGCCTTCGATGCAGACACCGGGATCAAGTCCTTAATGAGACAGGCTTGGGAGTCTGGGACCTGTTGCCAGAGGCCTCCATGTCTGTTCGGGGAACTTTTGCTGGCTGCTCCCGCTCAGACTCCTTGGGTTCTCTCAGTGGGCTGCGGGACCTGGCATGGGACTTGCCCAGCATGTCCAGGTCCCAGGATGAGGTTCTCAAGGATTTCTTCTTTTTGTGTTCCCACTACAGGGAATCCTTGTCAGAGTGTCCGCGGTCCCAGTCAGGTGCCACGGGAGCATTACGTGACTCTGAGGACCCGTGCAGGACCTTGGAATGTGAGGTTACCAGGAATATCGGGGTAAAGTCTGACCTGTTGAAGATATCGTCCTGCTTCTGCTGATGACACTGGATGGCCCTCGCGGACATCTTTTTACAGAGGATGCAGACCTCCAGGTCATGGTCGGCCCCTAAACACCGGAGGCAGCAAGCGTGTGTATCGGTGAGTGACATGGTTTTTGCACACTGATCACACTTCTTGAACCCACTGGCCATTGGGGGAGAAAGTACCCCGGCGAGTCGAAGACCCTTGAAGCAGCCAGCAGATGGAAAAAGGTGCAAATAGCGCTGGGGGAAAAATCCTAGAAATGGTTCAGATACGATACCGGGGTGAGCGACCTTGGAGGCGAGAAAGGGACCAGTTGCAACCAGAGAAAGAAAAAAAGGGTTTTCACGCAAATGAATCAACTTTTTCTGGGGAAATAAGACAGACGTCTGTTGGACTCTGTGGGAAAAAGGAGACTGAGCAAGATGGCACCCTTGGGCAGGAAGGGGACCATGCATGCGTGGTGTCATCTCCCAAAGGCTTTCTTTTAAAGTAAGAGAGATGCTTCCATGAGGGCTGTCAGTGCCAACGTAACCCATATGTGAAGACTGACTTCCTGCTTGTTCCTGGAGAATATTAGGTTACCTTTTTCACTCCAGTGGTGATTTTATCCATGTTAGCAGAAAGAAGGTTGTCATCCATTGCTACATAAAGTCGCCTCTTGTCTTCATCTAGAATCACCGAGTGTAAATCAGAGGCATTGATGGGAAGAAAGACCATCCTCTTATTCTGCACAAGGTCTGCAAGAAAGAACAGGGTTATATGTTACAATGCTGGGAACGTTCCTATCCAAGTCCCACTTGTTGCTCTTTCAAGCACAAGGTCAGCACTGTCTCTCTTTAGAACAAAGACTTCCTCTTTGGCAAATGATCTATCGCTATTCTGCCTTTACCCTTCTAAAAGTTCATATGTTATTATTCCCAGTGACCTCTGATTACACTTACACAGCATGCATCCTGGCGAGGTATCAGCACAGTATCACTACAATCTAGGTGAGACGGTACACATTCGGCTATAATGTCCCTGTGAAAGCACATTCATGTCACAGATAAGAGGCCAAAGTGAGAAATCTGGTTTTTAAAAGCAGGGCAAACGAGTAGGAGGAAGGAATGAGTATAACTGAAAGGAATACGACTTCTGAACGTTTATGTGCTTAGCGGCTGCTCCTGCCCTCACCCTTTAACACAGCTCAGCACAAGGTCTATGTGGTGGAAATGCTGGCGTTGTTCTAATTCAGCTGGAGTGAGCACCAGGAACTTCCACTTTTCATACAATAGCACATATCTGAGATCAGGTGCTAGAATTACATATGTCTTTAGTGGATCTCAGTGTCAGTACGTAGAACATTATTAGATGTGTTTCGCATAAGCGATAGCACCTATTGAGGAGGCTCCAGCTGCCTGTGGAGAAAGTTGTCTGTCTGTACACATCTGTTTGTGTATGCGCATCAGATACATATGACGCAACAAAAAAATCCCCCCCCCTCCAAAAAGAAACCAACAACAGTATGAAAATCCAGTGGAAATCCCATGGGTCCTGCTGTCCTGAAGAGAAGGCCAGCGAGAGTTCCCATGTCCTGGCAGTCTGAAGAGCGGGGTTGCCAGAGAAACGGCTGGCGGGAGTCCATGGGCTCCACTGGCCTGAAGTGCGGAGCTGCAGCCTGTCTACCTGGGAGGAGGGAAGGGGGCGGGGCATGAATAGAAGTAGTGGGGTTAGAGGAGGAAGGCAGTTAAGCATGAGGGAATGAGTGGGGCGAGAGAGAAGGGGGCAGAGAAATAGGGAGGGGTGGGCTCAGAGGAGGGGACTGAGAGCTGAGAGAGAGTGAAAGTGACAGAATAAAAGGTGTGGAAGGGAGAGAGCGTGCCAAGTTGGTTAGGAGGGGAGGGAGAGTGTGCATGCCTGGTTGAAGGGAAGGAGAGAGAGTGCAAAAGGGCAGGTATTGAAGGGTAGGGATTGGGAACCACCCCATCACACACACACACACACACACACACTTGTACACACCCCCAGAATGCCTCACGTCTCACACACACACCGCCACAAAATCTATGGCACACATACACAGAGGTATGCACCAACCAGCATTCCCCATGACACACACACATACATGCACCCAACCACTCCCCAGCACCTCCATGACACACAGGTGTGCGCGACCCCAAAACTCCCAAGACACATATACACACATCTCCCAATACCCCCATGACACCCCCCCAATACCCCCATTACACATCCCTAATATTCCCCATGACACACACACATCCCCCAAAATCCCCATGACACATATACACACATCCCCCAATATAGCATAGTTACTCACCTGTGATCTCCGGGAACAGCAGGAATTTAGTCTTCACATATAGGTATCGTCAGCACCGGCGGAGCCTGTGCGGGAACGCTCCCCAGCGTCCAATAGGAACGCTTTTGGGAGCATCCCTCAGCACATGCGCGCTGCCTTCCCACCTTTCCAACTGTCCCTCTTCAGTTACATTTGTAGCTGAGTGAAAGGATAGAGGGAGAGAGGAAAGAGACAGAGAAATAGAGAGACAACTCCTAGGGGAGGTGGGTGGGTTGTGAAGACTAAATTCCTGCTGTTCCCGGAGATCACCTGTTACAGGTGAGTAACTACACTATCTCCAGGAACAAGCAGGAATGTAGTCTTCATATATGGGGACTCCCTAGCTGAAGATGCCAGGGAGATAGCCCCAGGAAGCTGCCACCCAAGTAAGGTGGGCCATGCTTCCTCCCATGGATCTCTGGCATCCCACCAGGACTGGTGGGTAGGAGTTGAATTAGGTCTGGAAGAGATTTTGAAGAACAGCTTGGCCAAAGAAGGCATCCCAACGGGAGGCTTTATCTAGGCAGCAGTGGGCTGTAAAGGTGTGTACCGAAGCCCAGGTGGCTGCTCGACAAATGTCGTCAATAGACACAGAGTGAAGGTTAGCCATAGAGGCTGCCATGGCTCTCACATTATGAGCTGTGACATGGCCTTGAAGAGGAAGACTCTTACTCTCATAAGCAAAGGATATGCATTGTGCAATCCATTTGGACAGAGTTCTCTTGGAGACTGGAAGTCCCAAATGACTAGAATCAAAATTAATAAAAAGTTGAGAAGACTTTCTATGTTGCTGTCTTCTTTGTAAGTAAAAAGCCAAGGCTCTTTTACAATCCAAAATATGAAGGTCCCTTTCTGCATTAGAGGCATGAGGCCTTGGAAAGAATACAGGAAGATAAATTGATTGATTTAAATGAAAAGGCGAAATCACCTTTGGCATAAAGTGTGGATGAGTTCTAAGAACAACCTTATCATGGTGAAATATAGTATAAGGAGGATCAGCCACTAAAGCTTGCAATTCACTAATGCAACGTGCAGAAGTGATTGCAATTAGGAAGATGATCTTCCAGGACAAAAGATTTAGGGTTGTAGTGGCTAAAGGTTCAAAAGGCGGTTTCATGAACTGCTCGAGAACTAGGTTTAAATCCCATGCCACAGATGGTGGCCTGATGGGAGGCTTTGTTAATAGACCTCTCATAAATCTTGTTATGAGTGGATGATAGGAAATTGGTTGTCCATTTAGAGGCTTATAGGAAGCTTCAATTGCACTAAGATGGACTCTTGCCAGAATTTGATAAATGAAGTAGATACTCTAGTATCGATTCCAAAGGTATCATAAGGGGGTTTAACCCCTTCTGTGAACACCATAGTAAAACGTTTCCACTTGAAGGCATAAGAGCGTCTTGTGGAAGGTTTTCTAGAAGCCTGAAGGATATCCTTTACCTGTTGGGAAAGGTTAAGATCCTGAAGGTCTAGGCTTTCAGCAACCAGGCCCTGAGATGCAGGGACTGGGGATTCGGGTGCCATATCATCCCGTTCTCTTGGAAGAGGAGATCTGGAGCATTGCCTAACTCCAGAGGTGCAGCTTGAGAGAGATGTAGAAGCAGGGGATACCACGTTTGGCGTGGGCACCGTGGCGCTATGAGGATCATATGATCTTTGTCTCTCTGAAGTTTGAAGAGTGTTTTGAGAATGAGGGGAATGGGTGGGAAGGCATAGAGGAAGTCGTGACCCCAGTGAAGAAGGAAGGCGTCCCTTGCCTGGCAATTTTGAGCCAAAATCCTGGAACAGAACCAGGGAACTTTGGCATTCAGTGGACTTGCAAATAGGTCTATGTCTGTGGTTCCCCAGATCTGAAATATCTTGGCCACTTGATCATTCATGAGGCAGCATACTCGGCTGAGTTTGTCTGCCCAAAGATTTTGAATGCCTGGAAGATATACCACGAGAAGGTGAATTTGATGCTCTCTGGCGAGGGCCCATAGTCGTAAAACTTCGTTGCATAACGACAGAGAGCCTGTTCCGCCCTGCTTGTTCACGTAGAACATAGCTACTTGATTGTCCGTTTGGACTAGGACTGTCTTGTAACTGAGCTGGGCATGGAATACTTGAAGAGCTAGATAGATTTCTCTGAGTTCCAGGAGGTTTATGTGAAGACAAGCCTCCTGTGGGGTCCAGGTACCCTGGGTAGAGAGATGATACAGGTGTGCTCCCCATCCCACCTGTGATGCATCTGTTGTTAGGGTGGCCTGGAATAGGGGTTGCTGGAAAGGAGACCCCACTAGAAGATTTTCCAGTGATTGCCACCATTGTAGGGACAAGATCAGTCATTGTGAGTTTGATATCTTGTCCGACAGACATCCTGTAGCCTGTGTCCACTGTTTGGATAGGGTCCACTAGGCTGCTCGCATATGAAGACGAGCGTAGGGAACCACATGAACCGTGGATGCCATATGTCCCAATAGTTGTAGTAGTTCTCGAGCAGTTAGGGAGGACTTCACCGCTGCTTGAGAAGCTAGCTGCATTATACGAAGACAGCGAGGTTGTGGGAGAAAAGCCCTTGACTGTCTGGTATCTAGATGAGCTCCTATGAACTCTAGGGACTGAGACGGAGCAAGTTGGGATTTTGGGAGGTTTATGACCAATCCCAAGTATTGAAGGATTCGCATTGTGCGAGACAGTGCAGATCTGGCTTCTGGAACCGTGGGGGCTCGAATGAGCCAGTCATCCAAGTAAGGGAAGACGAATATCCCCAGAGTTCGCAGAAATGCAGCTACTACTGCCATGCATTTTGTGAATACTCTTGGTGCCGAAGCCAGACCAAAGGGAAGAACCCTGTATTGGAAATGTTTTCCCTTGAAAAGGAATCGTAAGAATTTCCTGTGATCTGGATGGATCAGAATGTGAGTATATGCATCCTTTAGATCTAGAGAACAAAGCCAATCCTGACTTTGAAGGTATGGCAGAAGAGTTCCCAGAGAAATCATTTTGAACTCTTCTCGGAACAGATATTTGTTCAATTCTCTGAGGTCTAGAATGGGTCTGTGTCCTCCTGTTTTCTTTGGAATAAGAAAATAGGGGGAGTAGAACCCTGCACCCTGCTGAAGAATGGACACCTCCTCTATTGCTCCTTGAGCAAGGAGTGTTGAGACCTGTTGATCCAGTAGATTGCCTGTAGAGGTTTGGGAATTGAACTTACGATTGTAGGAGAGGGCATACTGTGAAAATGAAGCTTGTACCCTCTCCCACAATGGACAGTCCCGTTTTCTGTTGTTATTTGGTGCCATCTTTTGGCAAAATGATACAACCTGCCTGAAATGTTTAGGGGGTTCTGGCCCCTTCAGAGGCAGGAAGGCTAAGTTCTCTATGAAGGAGTCAAAGCCCTTGAGGGGGCTGGGCCTGTGGAGCTGGTTGAGCTCTAAGGCCTTTTGGCTTCTTTTGTCTGGATTGTTGTTGTTGACTCTTCTGGGCAACTTGACCCTGAGCTTGCCCTTGCTGGGGATAGGATGGATAAAACTTCCTCTTTTTGCTGAAAAAGGGTTTTTTATAGGATTTCTTTTTGGCTGGAGTGGCTGTAGATTTTGATAATCTGTCTAAAGTGAGATTGTAAGTATCTATCTCATTAGCCTTCTCCTGCCAATTCTTGCCAAAGAGGTTTTCTCCTGTGCAAGGGATGTTTCCCAATTTATCCTGTACCCAAATCTCCAAGTCTGATGCCTGAAGCCAGGCAATCCGACGTGCACCAATGACAATAGCAGAGGTTCTGCTGATGCATTCAAAGCAGTCAAAGGCTGCACGGTTTACAAACTTGGAGACATCTTGAGCATACTTGACCAGAGTGAGAAAGTCCTGTTGTTTGTCCTCAGGGAGAAGGGGGCTCATAAGCTCCAAATCTCCTGTGACCTCTTTGAGGAACATTCTCATATATAAAATATATGAGCTGATCCTAGCTGAAAGAATGGAAGCCTGAAATGTTCGACGCCCAAAAGCGTCAAGAGTCCTGCATTCACGACCTGGAGGATTGGATGCATGTCTCTTTGCACTTTTCATCCTACGCATGGCTGACTCCACTACCATTGAATGGTGTGACAGCTGAGTCTTTTGAAAACCAGGACATGGTGGAACTCGATACATGGTATCGAGTCTCCTAGAATGAGGAGATGTGGTCAAAGGTGTCTCCCACATTCTGAGCATCAAATCATGAAGAATTTCATGAATGGGCAGAGTGGCTGCTTCCTTGGGAGCCTTAGAGTAATGGAGAATTTCCAATTCCTTTGCTCTAGGTTATTTTTCAGGAGCTACCATGATTGAAAGGCCTCGGGCCACATTACAAATAAAATCCTGAAAAGACATGTCTTCCGGAGGAGACTTTCTGCGTTGGGGAGAAGAGGAGTCTTCCAGGAGAAACACTCTGGTACTGGCAGAATTATCAGAGTCATCGGAATCGGAGGATTCGAAGTATCTCTGATCCTGATGTTCATGCAAAGCACGGCCTCGGTATCGATCGAAGTCGGTACCGATCTGTCGATGCCAGAAAAAGTCTGCATGGGAAGGATTCCCACCGGAGCCAGTACCATTGGTGCTGGTACCGGTGTTGGTACCGGTGCCCGTTGAACCACTGGTGTCAATGGTACCGCAGCTGTAAGGAGAGCTGCAAGACTACATTTGATAGCGAGGAATCTCTGGTCTATTGACGCTGACGATGCCTGAGTATCTGTACCGGTAAAAGCGTCCGGAACCCCTGAGCATGGCACCAGTAGTTCTGCCGAGGTCGAAGACTCGAGAACATCCTGGAACCCCGTTGATGCTTTGGAGGCCGAAGCCTCCCGCCGTGGCTGTTTTGCCAGTGTAGTTTCCTCAAGGGCAATGTCAATGGCCTCTCGATGCTTTGAAGGAGAGCTACCCTTTGAGGACTGGCTCTTATGTTTAGTTACCTGAGATCCATGGGAGGAAGACGAGGCTCTTGAAGATGTTGATGCAATGGACCTGGTATCCGAAGAAAAGAGGGTACCGAGCTTTGCAGCTCGGTTCTGTCTTCCTCTTTAGTCATCCCCATACAGGAGGAACACTCAGATGGAGAATGGTCAGGGCATAAACATTTTAGACACCAGTCATGGGTGTCGGTGACGGAGATGGTACAGCCACATTTAGTACATTTTTTAAAACCACTAACTGGTTTTTCCATCTTTTGGGAAAAATGGGGCCTAATGCCCAAAATAGTGCCTAGCATCAAAATAAAAAGTTTTTCTGAAGAGAAACAGTTAAAAAAATATATATATATATATTTTTTTTTTTTTAAAGAAGAAAGAAAGAACCGTCAGTACCAGTAGGTGTCATGCGGAGGCAGGCGCGACCACAAGAAAACAAGTTTAAAGAAGAAATTTTATGCGGTGACAGGGTATGTGTCCTGTCGGCTGAAGAGGGACATTTGGAAAGGCGGGAAGGCAGCGCACATGTGCTGAGGGATGCTCCCAAAAGCGTTCCTATTGGACGCTGGGGAGCGTTACTGCACAGGCTCCGTCGGTGCTGACGATACCCATATGTGAAGACTACATTCCTGCTTGTTCCTGGAGATCCCCATGACACACACACACACATCCCCCAATACCCCATGACACATATACACACATCCCCCAATACCCCCATGACACACACCCCCCATACCCCATTACACATCCCTAATATTCCCCATGACATATGTACACACACATGTGTACCCCAAAACCCTTCATGATACACACCTCTGAGCACTCCCATGACACACACACCATGCCTGATTTTGCAAATGGGGGAAATGCACCATTTATTTATTATTTAATAACGTTGTTTTCTATCACTTTATCATTCCAGTCAAAGTGGTTTACATTGTAACTTAAACTTGGTAATGTACATTGAACAGGGACATTGATAACTTGGATTTTTCTGAGGCAGTGGAGGGTTAAGTGACTTGCCAAGTGCTAGTGGGACTTGAACCCTGGTCTCTTGGTTCCTGAGCCAGTGCTGTAACCATTTGGCTACTCTTTCACTCCTTTGTGCCATGTTGCAATTGTACACTTTTCAGCTTCTTCATGTTTGGCTCAGAGCTGTGTCAGCCAAATGTATCGTGAGGGCCACTTTGGACATTTGTAATATAGTAATATAAGATACATATTTTAGCTGCAGTGGCAACTATATTCATCTAAATGCCATTGCCAGCAAATTTTTCTTTATTTATTTAACAGCTCTTCTATACCGCGCTCTTTGTTATCAGTGCGGTTTACATTCAACAATATTACTCTCAGACAGTGGCAGATCTGTCCTAAGTTTACATATAACAGGGAACGTAACATGGATTTGAACTGGGGGAAACTATGTACATTTTACAGTTACAATATTGGTAGTCTATTTACATATTGGCCAGTCTATTTACAGTAAAGTACATCTTGAGGCAGTACCGTTTGGATACAAGTACTATCTGGTCTGTGTTTCATGTTCCGTAAGTGCATATTTAGTAATCATATTGAGAGATGGGGTTGTCATGGGGGAGGAGGGGAGGTGTTGTTAGGTTGTGAGAAGTACATAAGGAACAGGTGGTGCTTGAAGGCTTTTCTGAATTGCATGAGGTCGCTGATCGATCTGATGCTGGGAGGGAGGCTGTTCCAGTATCTAGGAGCATAGGACGCAATTGCTCTATTGTTAGTTGATTGTGCACGTTTTGTGGTTTCCCTTGGGATAACTAGTGTATTGGCAGCTAATGACCTCCTAGATCTGTTGTTGGGGGTGTGGTTGAGAAGGGCTGAGATTGAGGAGGGTGATATTTTATTAATGGCCTTGAAGATAATGAGAAGGGCTTTATATGAGATCCTGCAACTTATCGGTAGCCAGTGTAGATCCCTAAGGGTGGGGGTTCTGTGGTCTCGCCTTGATGCTCCACACAAGACTCGAGCCGCTGCATTCATCGCTAATTGTGCCGGGTTTAGGGTATTCTTGGGAAGGCCGTGGAGTATAATATTCACGTAGTCGAAATGGGGTGTGACCAATGTTCCCTCTAATTTTCTGTAGGCTGTGTGCATAAAATATCAGCTGTGTGCAGCTTTTGAAGGAAGGTTAAATTTTTTTGCGCCACATAACGACACTCGGAGTTATATACTTTAAAATTTGACTACACATCAGAATATAGTATGTACACCACACTGATTTTAATCAAATTAAATGAAAATAGACGATTACTAAAGGAAGCGGGAAATTCCTAGTGATTGTAATCATAACTTTTAAATTTTAAGACATCTGTGTTGTTTTCTATCAGAATCAGAGCCGTAATTTTTGTGCGCTCTGTTGTAAAGTATGTGGGCTCACTCGGCAAGGTGTGTGCGCGCGCACACGCGCACAGCTTAGAGGGAACAGTGGGTGTGACTAGCGCTTGGAATATTGTGCGGAAGTCCTCTGGTTCTAGCATGGGTCTCAGATGTCGAAGGTCTTGATCTTGTAGTAGATGGCTTTTACAGTAGATGGCTTTTATGTGCGCTTTGAAGTCTAGATGTTGATCCAGAGTCACACCCAGGTAGCGTATAGTGGACTTGATTGGAAGTTCTGCATCTCTTACTTTTAGGGTCGAAGGGGGTGAGAAGCCTTTATTTTTTGTAACGATTAGGACCTCGGTTATTTTTTAATTTATTCGCAAGTTCTGATTCAGGAGCCAGTCTGTTATTGCATTGAAGCAATCGATTAAGGCTGTATAATCAGGATGGGTGACACTAATAGGTGTGAACATCAGTACGTCGTCTGCATAGATGAGGCAGGATATGCCGAAGGCACGGGTGATTTCGCAAATTGGCTGCATGTATATGTTAAAGAGCAGCGCAGATAGGGAGGAACCTTGGGGAACTCCTTGCTTTTGTTGGAAAGGTTCAGATGTATTGGCACCAATCTGGACTTGTTGCCATCTATCTTCTAGGTAGGATTTACACCAATTCCATGCAAGACCCTGGATTCCCTTCTCATGGAGTCAAGCTAGGAGTTGGTTGTGGTCGACTGAGTCAAATGCCGCCGCTATGTCGAGGAAGATTAACGCGAAGCATGTCTTGATGCTGTCTATCCCACTGATGAGTGTGTTAGTTAGGGAGGTCAGGAGTGTTTCCACTCCATGAGCTTCCCTAAATCCATGTTGGCAGGGATCTAGGGGGGATGAGGTATCTATTTTTTATTTTATTTTATTTACATTCTCTTATATACCGCACTATTCTGCATCAGTTCGGTTTACATTGAACAAACTGAAATTAAATTGAACAGGGCATTATAACTTGGAGAGAACTATTTTACAGGGAACATGGGCTATGGAGGGTTAAGTGGCTTGCCCAAGACCACAAGGAGCACCTGTGGGACTAGAAACCCCAGTCCTTCCGGCCCAAGGTTGCTGTCCTCTAGTGGGATTTGAACCCCCGACCTTCCAGCCTGAAGTACCTTTCCCCAACCACTAGGCCACTCCTCCACTCCACTCCTCCAATCTATATGTTGCTGGATCTGTCTCTGGGTCACCTTCTCAAGGATTTTAGCTAGTATTGTCAGACTAATACTAGCTAAAATCCTAATACTAATTGTCAGAATTAATAAATATGTATATTTAATGGCGCTGGATATACATATAATACAGTCACCACTGCCACAGCTACATAGAAACATAGAAATATGACGACAGAAAAAGACCTACTCTGTCTAGTCTGTCCTTCCATATAAACAACTACAACAGTCCCCTTTTTCCTTTAGAGATCCTCTGTGTTTGTCCCATGCTTCTTTGAATTCAGATACTGTCCTCATCTCTACCACCTCCACTGGGAAACTATTCCACGGATCCACCACTCTTTCCGTAAAGAAATATTTCCTCATATCACTCCTGAATCTATCTCCCTTCACCCTCATCCCATGTCTCCTCGTAGCAGAACTTGCTTTCAATTGAAAGAGGCTCTCCCCCTGTGCATTTATGCCACGGAGGTATTTAAACATCTCAATCAAATCACCCGCCTTTCCTCTAAGGTGTACATATTAAGATCCTTCAGTCTGTCCTCATATGCTTTATAATGAAGACCACTACTCATTTTAGTAGCCACCCTCTGCACTGACTCCATCCTGTTTATATCCTTTTGAAGGTGCGGTCTCCAGAATTGCACACTATACTCCAAATGAGGTCGCACCAAAGACTTATACAGAGGCACTATCACCTCCTTTTTTCTGCTAGCCATTCCTTTCCCTATGCACCTAAGCATCCTTTTAGCTTTTGCTGTCGCCTTTTCTACCTGTTTAGCTACTTTAAGATCATCAGACACAACCACGCCTAGGTTCCGCTCTTCTTTAGTGGACAAAAGTACTTCATCCCCTATACTATATGGCTCCCTTGGATTGCTGCAGCCCAAATGCATGACCTTACATTTTTTAACGTTAAATCCCAGCTGCCAAATTCTAGACCATTCTTCAAGCTTAGCTAGGTCCCTCCTTATGTTATCTACACCTTCCTGGGTGTCTACTCTATTGCAGATTTTGCTATCATCCGCAAAGAGGCAAACCTTACCCGACAGCCTTTCTGCTATATCACTAACAAAGATGTTAAAAAGAATCGGACCAAGGACAGATCCCTGGGGCACACCACTGGTAACTTCCTTCTTCTCAAAGTGAGCTCCATTTACCTGAACTCTTTGTTGCCTCCCACAAAACCAATTTCTAACCCAAGCAGTAACTTTAGGGTCCATTCCTAGGGTGCTCAGTTTGTTAATAAGTCGCCTGTGAGGAACAGTGTCAAAAGCTTTACTGAAATCTAAATACACCACATCTAGGGCTCTCCCTCGGTCCAACTCCCTGGTCACCCAGTCAAAGAAATCAATCAGATTTGTCTGATAAGACCTGCCTCTAGTGAATCCATGCTGCCTCGGATCCTGTAATCCACTGGACTCCAGAAACCTCACTATTTTCTCTTTCAGCAGCGTTTCCAATAATTTACTCACCACCGAAGTTAAACTAACCAGCCTGTAGTTTTCAACCACATCCTTACTTCCACTTTTGTGTAAAGGCACCACATGAGCCTCTCTCCAGTTCTTTGGCACCACTCCCAACTCCAACGAGGCATTGAAAAGGTCAGTCAATGGAGCTGCTAGAACGTCCCCAAGTTCCCTCAGTATTCTAGGTTGTATCCCATCCGGTCCCATCGCTTTGTCTACTTTAAGCTGAGCTAGTTTCTCATGAACACAGTCTTCTGAAAATTGTTCAAGATGTCCCTCGCTTCTGTTTCTGTTTGTGGGTGTTTTCTGAGGTCCTGTTCCTGGTTCTTCTCTGTTAAGCAATTCCATTTTATCCAGCTTCTACATATTCCTCCCCTTCACCCTTGAGTCTGACAATACCACTTTTGCCCTTCCTCTTCTCACTAACATATCTGAAAAATGTCTTATCCCCCCATTTTATTTTGTTTAGTTTAGCTTGTTTTTTTCATACTAAATTAAATGTATAGCTTATCCGGATAGTGGATGAATGTCACCACAATGGGATTATTCCGTGGCTCACCCTCGTTCCATCCTCCCTCTGATCTTTTTTAACACAGCTAGTACTAAGCCATCTAGATGGATTTTTAGCCAAGTACTATCTGTATAAGGGCCAAAATTCCACAGATAGGCAAGTTATATGTTCACTGGCCATCGGTGAGCATATAGTTTGCTGTCACTATTGGCCCCTGGTAGGTAACAGCAGAAAGAGACCAATCAGCCTATTCAGTCTGCCCAGTTATTTATTCCAGCTTGCCGCCACAGAGTGTGATCCTTTCTAAGGTATCTCTCCTTATCCAGGACAGTCTTTATTATGTTTTATCTTTTTATACTCTTACTTTTTTGGGTAGATAGGCATTAAAGATCCCCTATTTAGTTCATTTTCACCTGCTCTCCCTTCTCATGTTCGACCATAAAGTCCTGCAACAATCCAAACTGATGTTGTCTGAACATCCAGCATCCAGGACTGTACCAAGCTAAAAGTGAGCCCTGTGCAACTAACGAATATGGTGCCCCCCCAATCCAGTAGCTTGCTCTTTTGGGCTTCTTGGAAGTCCACTAGTGATACCGGTGCCTCTTCTATATTTGTGCCCTTGGTATGGCCCCTGCCAACATCCTATGTCCCTGTGGCCTTTCAACACTACCAACCTGCTACATTGATATGGCCAATACAAAGAGGCAAAACCCGCCTGACAGACCTGGCTACTTGTGTGGCTGCGTTTCTGCTACAGCTTTTGCAACCCAGCAGATAGGCCCGGCTGCTAATTAATTCTATCATACTTGTACCTCGGGTTTCTCGTCATTGTTAAAGGAGGAGCAAGGATTTAGGTGCCGAGACATTCGTGAGACTAAAATAGAGTCCCAACAAAAGGACTCTATCAGACACTAGCTGCAATGCTACAGTATGCCTGCTCGTATGCACACGCATGTCAGGATATTAATAATTGCTCTGGAGAGTTTCTGGATGCGACATTCATTTATCCATCATGATGGGTTTAAATATGGCGCCTTGCCTGATTCATCCAGTTATTTATGTTTTGTGTTCTGCATCTCCATCGGTTAGATGCATTTTCAGACTTGGCATTTTTCTATCTTTATCTCATTCTCCAGCCCCACGTCCCCCCCTCTTGGTTTGTTGTGTGTTTATACTGTTTGGTTACTGAGTTTATAGCTCTTTTCTGCTCTGTGATTTCCTGCAGCAGTACTTGGTAAGTGGCTATGTACAGCAACATTGTAAACCGTTTTGATAAACTTTGAAAAGCCGTTCAGTAAATGCTAAGAAATAAATAAAATAAATAAGGCTGGTCCACAAATAGAAGTTGATATTGCACAGGAATCTCCAGTCTCACACGGTCTACACTCGGAGCATTCATTCCCTTGCAAGGACTTGTTGACACAGGATGGGATGCACAGTATAAGAGCTTCCTGCATGTTAGACTGACTACTTTCCCAGATTTTCCTCTAAAACCCCTCGAGCCGATATACAAAGAGGGACCTTTTGAAAGTCTTAGTCATGATTTGGACGTCTGAAGGTATGTACGTGGATGTCGAAATCATGGAGCTGTTTCCAAAGCCATTCCACAAGCAACGTTCATAGACGTCTCCAGTGCAGGGACGTCCAAGCAGGCAAAGGGGTGGGTCTGGGGAGTGCAATGGACTTAAATGTCCCTGTTTGATTTCAGGAACATCGGGGATGTCTGCAGGCACGAATAGGCATCAGGATAGTGCTTGTTTTGACCTTAAAACATCCAAAGGGTATAGAGAAAATGGAGAGTTAAGGGACTAGTCTAAGATCACAAAGATCCACACTGGGATTTGAACCCTGGTCCCAACCCACTACTTTAACCATTATGGACCCAATTCTGTGCCACAAATAGTGGGGATGGACATTCCAACAGGACGTCATGCCTTCCCTCAACGTGTCTAACTTCCCCGCCAGTTGTGTGGAGAAGTTAGATGGGGGCAGGGAAGGGGCAGATTCTGGGTGGGCAGTGGGTGGTCGCTGGCCCTGGACATACAGGGTCAATCCTAATGTTGGCCCTGTATGGCCAAGACCAGCGACATGTGCCGGGACGCAGATGGGCAGGGGGGCCGGAAGACATTTCCCACAGTCTGACCCTGGCCTTAGGAAGCCAGATCGGGGGTCAGGCTGTGGGGAATAAGCCTTTATTTCCGGCAGTCAGCATTGTGGCTCTTCAATGGAGCCACGGTACCATGACAACATGAAGCCACGGTGCTGCGGCTCCATTGAAGAGCCTTGACTGAGTTAGCTAGGAAGGTCCTTTATGTGCAGGCCGGACTGAATCGCAGTCCTGGCCTGCACGCACATGACTGATGGCGATTCTGATCCTGCGGGGCTTGACGTGCCCCACAGGATCAGAATCGTGATCCCCTCTGTTCAGAGGGCATCTACGTCCGGAATGGAATGAGCCCTTATGCTATTAGATATCCATGTTTGGGGACGTCAACATAAACATCTCTATGGACATCTGTTATCGGGCATGTCCACGTTTCTGAAATCGTGCCTGTGCTTTTTTTTCCAGATGTTCTGGCTTTGACGTCCCAGATTGCACTTGGATGTCTCATTGTAAAATGTGCCTTAACGAGGCTGAGAGGGATATTTAGCAGCACTACCCAAACAGCGCAGCAAATATCCCCTCTGACCACCACAGCACTGTCAGGGCAACGCCGGGTCAGTCGAAGGGTAGATGAGGGCAGTAGCAGCACTAAATCAGTCAGCAGCAATTTGCAGTCCACTAACTGGATTATTGCCCACATAACATTAGGCCGGTGAATGTGAACAGCTGTCCTAACTTAATGCAGATTTACTATCCGGCTAGCAGCTGAATATTGCCGCTAACCAGACAGCAAATCCAGTTGAGGACAAAACCAGATATTTAGCGCTGGACGCCGGATAGGATCCAACACTGAATATCCAGTTTCACTTTCAGCTGTGGTGGTCGGGCGCTTTAGAACATGCTGTTGTGGCTGAATATTGGGGTCGTTATTTTTTACTCTGAAAACTCAGTCAATGAGATACAAATTCTGAGTTCTGAAAAGATACAGACACACAAACATCTCAATTTAGCTCCTGTGAGCAACCAGAGGATGGGCCCTAATATGGCTGACTGGATTAGAAAATGGTTAAGAGACAGACATTAGAAAATATGGCTCTGTGGCGTTTGCTCTGATGAAAGAGGTGTCATCAGTGAAGTGGCTGATATTTTTGTGAGTCATATTGCAGACAGGGCTGGTGCTACCACTAGGCAGACCTAGGTAATTGCTTAGAATGCATCAAGTTTGGGAGGCAGTAGCAAAGGCTTAGGCTCTGCCTGATCACTCTATTAGCCAGTGCTTGGAATCTCAGGCAGCGCAGCAGCGCAACACAAAGGAGAGCCAAAGGGGCATGCCCAAGGTCACAAGGTGTTTCAGTGGCCGAAGTCAGATTTGAACTTTGATCTCACTGTTTTCAGTTCATTGCTCTGAACCTTAGGTCCTTCCTCCTCTCTGTTCTAGGGCCCGGCATTGCTGGCTTTCCATAGAGAGGGTTGTTGCTGTTGAGCTCAGGGAGTTAGAGCTGTTTTGGTACAGCTGGCTTGCTATGTTATTATTACGTGTTATCCAACACAGGACCCATTTCATTCCCCTGGGTCCAGCAACAAATAACCTGTGATTCTGGTGTTAACTCATGCTAAATGTTAGTAAATGGCCCTCTTTATTTATTTCTTGAAGTTTCTTTGCAATCAACCCCTAAAATTATAAATGGTATGTTCATTAAACAGTAGTAAGATGTTTAAATTTGTACTATGTATATATACATTATATAAGATGTATGGGGCAATTTTCAAAAGAAGAATATAAGAACTGTCATACGGGGTCAGATGAAGGGTCCACCAAGCCTAGTACCCTGCTTCCCACAGTCACAAGTACTTGGGAGGATCCCAAAAGATAGAAACTCCTTTTTTCTTTTACTTTCTATTTATAGAAGTTTCAACAATTACACAAGTTTAACTTAATCGTGAAAAGTTTTGTAGACAAAGGGTCCCTTTTTACTAAAGTCTGGTGACCGGTTAACGTGCGTTTTAACACGCAGCAACTGGCAGCCCGGAATACTAACGTGTGGGCATGTCTACCAGTACACGCTAAAACACATGTTAATCAGCCATCGCAGGATGGGGCCGGGAATGGCCGGAATGTGGGTATGGAGAGGGTCAGGGCAAATCCCGCACGCTCAGTGTTAATGTGGCTCTTAAGACGTGTTTATCTAATGACACCTCTACGGGAGTCAATAAGTGAACCCGCCTCACTGGAGCTGCCAGAAACATGCTAGTCAGGCCCTTGGACAGCTAAAGCGCAGGCTCGGCACGTCACATGCAACTGATTCATACATTAAATGCAAAACCTTAGCGGGCTTTAGTAAAAAGCAGCCCAAAATGTCAACTGCTAACTGCTCTTCGTACATCCTCACAGGCTCTTTCAATTCATGAGCTTTGTGCCAGTTCTGAAACAGAAATTACCAGCATCCTTTCTCTTTCAGCCACGCATACTTTTAGACGCTTTTACAGTGAGCATTTAAAAAAAAACAAACCTTCTTTCTTTGGGTAAACTGGTATTTGCAGAACAGACTTTGTTCTATTTGGCGTTTTGACACGATTCTCTAGGCAGGGTGGTGGGAGGGAGAGGCATAAGGGTCTGAAAGCTAATGGGGGAGCGGAGGAGGTGCAAGGCTGAAGAATCACTAGATTGCCTTATACCCTTGGACCAGCCCTGATAGCAGAGAGGTTAGTTAGTAGGCAGCATTTGTCAATGGATATTCTAGGGAGCAGACAAAATGAGAATGAGAAGTGATCGGAAAAACCCCTCAATGTTCAGCCATATGATCCCCAGCCAGCACTCAATGCAAAGCAGTGTAGAGTCCTGCATTTGGGGAAAGAGGTATGTGATCGGATGAGAGATACATCAGATGAGCATATCTGATCTTAAAGAAGCAAAACAGTATGACAAAGTAGGGGCCAAAGCCAGAGCAGTGCGGAGGTGCATAAGAAAGATGCACAACTAATAAAGACCTCTGTACCGGGCACCGCTGAGGCTCCATCTGAAATGCTGTGTCCGGTTCTGGAGAGTTATCACCAAAGCAATATAAAGGAAGCAGAAGCCGTTCAGAGAATGGTGCAATCTCTGGGACTTAAATCAAATGCAGAAGAGTTATACAGGTAAAAGTTGGCTTTACCCACGTAAATCATTTTAGGCTTTTAAAAATTGCTGTGGAAAGCTCCCCAGAGAGAAAGAGGACGGGGCTAGAGGCATGGCAAAGGTGGCCGAAGGACATTGCATGAAACATGTTATAAAGGGTTTTTCACATGTAAAGGTTTTTTTATGCATGTAAATCCCCCGGCCTAGGGGATGCACATGTGAAAGTCGGTATGGTGAGAAGAAGACCTGTACCTAGAGTATGTGTAATCCACATGCGATGTGGGCTCGGAGAGTAAGTATTATTGGGCCCTTATAGTGCTTTCTTGGGTTCTTTTGCTTATTGTATCTTTCCAATGTCTTGCTCTATTTCTTTTCAAGAGTTGTATAATTCCTGTGATAATGTATAAAATGCATAAATATATTTAAAAAAAAACATGTGTAGGCGTGTTCTAAGGTGGAGTTTGGGCAGAACACAGGCAGGGTCGCCATTTACATGTGTTTATAAAATATTCCCATTCACACATAAACTTACATGTGCTAGCATAAATATCCACAGCTTCAATCTGCTGCTTTCCCCTAGTATTTTATTATGAAGGCACATCGTCACCTATGTGTCTTTCTTCCTTATTCCTTATGGGGTCTATTCTGTCCCGCAAATAGCAAGGATGGACATCCTGTCTGGACATCCATCCCCGCTATTGGTCCCCCTGCCATTCCCATCACTAACCTCCCCATAGGAACAGCGTATTTGTACGTGTAGGCTGAGATGAGGGCAGGAGAGGACATTCAGGAGGCAGAGCCAGGGCATGACATGGGCAGCCCTTGACCCTGGACATACAGGACCGAGTCCGAGGTCGGCACTATACATTAAGGGCCTTCAGGCTAAATGGGATCTTATTCTACGTCAAAGGTGCAATACGTCCCCCTGGATGGCAGGAGACTGCGACGCAGGACACAGGCAGGCAGGTGAGGGGGCTCAGGGGGTTCCTCACAGCCCGACCCAGACCTTGGAAGGTCAGATCGGGGATTGGGCTGTGAGGAACAGGAGTCCCTCCGGGGCGGCCAGCAATCGCAGCTTGTGAATGGAGCCACAGTGCCATAGCAACGGGACGCCATAGCAATGGGACGCCATGGCAACTGCAGCTCCATTCACAAGCCTGGCTGAATTAGCTGGGTTGTCGCCAGAATGTGCAGCCAGGCAGAATCGTGTCCTGACCGGCACATCCGGGTGCTAGACCCGAGTCTGATGCCGCAGGTGCCATGGGACCAGAATCGGGTCTAACTTTGCCCGGCCCAGTTCTGCCCAGCCGTACAGGGGGCTGGACGTCCTATTATGAATAAGCCTCTATGTCTCCTCGCCCTTCGCTTTTCCCCTTATTTTTATCTTTTGTCTTCTCTGTCTTAATTAGATTGTAATCTGTAATGAGCAGGGACTGTCTTTATATATGTACATACAGCACTGCCTGTGCCTTGTAGTGCTTTATAAATGTTTAATAGTAGTAATAGTATAACATAGATTCAAATAGGTGCCTGCTTGACCTTCACCCATAGGTAGCCTGTTAAAAAATTACCCTCCACCTGGCTAAATTTGTGCAGAGAGATTGGTCCACGCAAATAGTTGGAATATATCTGAGTTGACAAGTTTGTTAGCTTAGATTTGTGGCAATATTTAGCCACATCTGTGTCCAGACAAATGCGTCTGAATATCTAGACAAGGTTAATGGGATCAATTCAGTCGATTAGTTTTGCCTGACGACTCTTAGCTCAATATTGGGCTCTTAGTATACATACCTTAGAGCAGTGGTTTTCAAACATTTATCCTGTATGATCCCATTTTAACAATTGAAAATTCATGTGACCCTAGATAATGATGATGAAATCAAACTGGCAGGTCTCCAGCCTCCTTCCCCTCATCTAAAGCAGGAAGACAGCAGCAATAGTAGTGGCAACAGCAGCCGCAGTCAGCACAGGATCCTTTGTGTCAGTGTGCAGTGTGTGCTTACAGACCCCATTACACAGCACAGGTTTCCAGCCTAACGGGAAGCTTACCCAGCTGGGGGCAAGGCCTATGAATGTTCACAGGCTCACAGGCCGCTACTTGGCATAGGTGCATTACAGACAGTAGGTGAAAGACCAGAGAGATGGGGCAATGACCAAGTTTCTGTGATCCCATCCACTGATGATGTGACCCCATTTGGGCTCCCGAGCCCAAGTTTGGGAACCACTGATTCTAGAGGAAAGGAGAAAAGGGGACTACGCTGGGGCATTTAAATAACTGAAAGGTATAAACACAAAAGAAGCATATCTTTTCCTTTGGATAGGGTATCCTAGAACAAGCCATCGTGATATAAGACTCCAAGAGACTGACTCAAAGGTAACATCAGAAAATATTATTTCATAGAGTGGGTGCTAGATGCTTGTAACAGCCTTCTGGGAAAAGTGGCGAGGGCAACAACAGCGGCAGAATTTCGGAAAGAGTGGAATAAGCAGCAAAGGTACCCTAACAAGGAAAACCTGAAATCAACAAGGGTCTAAGGCATGCAAAAGGAAATAATCTCCCCAGACTAGATGGGTGATACAGTCCTTATCGGACATCCTAGTCTCTGTATTTAAGAACATAAGAACATAAGAGATGCCATACTGGGTCAGACCAAGGTCCATCAAGCCCAGTATCCTGTTTCCAACAGTGGCCAATCTAGATCACAAGTACCTAGCAGTTTCCCCAAAAGACACAGCTTCCACAACGCTTGTTCTGGGGCAAGCAGTGGATGTCATGAGTCTCCTTTAATAATAGTTTATGGACCTTTCCTCCAGGAACTTGTCCAAACCTTTTTTAAACCCAGCTACACTAATAACTTTTATTACATCCTCCAGTAACGAATTCCAGAGTTTGATTATGTGTTCAGTGAAAAAATATTTTCTCTTATTAGTCTTAAATAGGTTGCACTGTAGCTTCATTACATGTCCCTAGTCTTTCTATATCTTGATGGCATAAACAATCAATCTACCATTACCCGTTCCCAGTGTGCAGCGGCAGCCAAGAAAGCAAATAGAATGCTAGGTGTCATAAGGAAAGGAATGGAAGATAAAACCAAGGTTATTATAATGCCTCTGTAGTGTTCCATGGTGTGACCATATCTTGAATATTCTATGCAATTTTGGTCTCCGTATCTTAAAACGAATCTAGCAGAATTAGAAAAGGTACAGAGAAGTAGTCACCAAAATGGTAAAGGGGAAGAAAGGATACCCCTATGAGGAGAGGCTTAAAAGGTTAGGGCCCTTCAACTTGGAAAAGAGACGGCCGGGCTAACATGCCAACTCTCGTGAAGCTGAGCTGTATCTTTGTCTCTGTCTCAAGGTGCCCTTTACCTCTCTCTAAGCCTTTGCTTTTCTCCATTGGGGTTCCCTTATTTCTTCTTCACTACCTCTATTACTTTTAGCATAAACCAGAATTGTAAACCATTTTGATACTGTGGAGAAAGGTGGTATAGAAAGTTCAGAACAAACAAACATAAACCGTCATCTCACTCTCATTATCCTCACACCCCAACTGGTTGAAGAAGAGGGAGACCGAGGCACCTCCGACACCTTGCATCTCCTAATTTAACAACAGGACCCAAAGAAGGCTAAGCAGCCACCTCGGGGGTCTGACATCAGAGAACTGGTTCTAGGATCCCTGCCTTGCACTTGAGATCTCACATGAACAGAGTTTATAGCAAGATCAATGGAGGCAACTATATCCTTCATAGGCCAGGTCTGCATTAGAGCAGCTTCACTTTCTATTAGCAACACATCACTTGTACTTTCTTCTGTTTCCTTTAGGGTCCCATTATATATACTATTAACTGTCCTTCATGGGTGAATTGCTTTTGTGGAGATTAGCTATACTTTGGATGCAGACGTATGCAAAATCTGCAGTGCCCGTAACTCAATCCCAGCTACCCCCATCCCTCCATTCCTACAGGCTGTGGGTATTTTCTAACGCTTAATGACCCTGCCACAAAGGATTGTCGGTGAAGCATTTAGAAACCTGAAATCAGACATGCTAAGAATGGAGCTTGTGGTCTTCTCTCTGTCAAATGCATAGAGGGATACAAGTAATGCAAAGTGATGGGCTGAGCCCCAGCTTCAGGATGCCTGGGAAAGGACAAGGCCGTGAGCACAGCGGAGGACAGGGGAGGAGAGGTAGACCCAACCCTACCCGCTAAGGCAGCTAAACATGCCTAGCAATATTTGATTTTCACTGATCCAGAGATGGGAGCAGCTCTATAGGGTGATGGTTTTGCCTCCCTTCTCTCCCTGAACAAATTACTCATTTTGACTTTTGAAGCTATGTTTTAACTGTGAAATTTCCTTTCATATTTGTCTTGTCACTTTTTCTATTTGCTTACTGTGTATCTTATCTAATACTCTATTATTCTTCATCTTTCATTCTCTTCTCAAGGTCCTTCGGTTCGTCGTGTCTTTTCTCCTCTTTTATGGCCCAGTGTAATAATGTGTCCTACGTACTGCAGTGGGACCTGCGATATATATACTGTAATGTATGTTGCTACATGATGGAAGTGCACATTAATGCATCAAACTCTTAACCCCTTACTTGATTATGCTCAGCTCTTTTTTCTCTATTATACTTTTCCTGTCTCTTCTTTCTCTCCCCTTCCCATCCTGACTTTTCTATTCCTTCCCCTCTCATTTGTCCTTCTTCCCAGTTATCCTCTAGGCTAGGTGAATCAAGCAGTGCTTATCTGTCTACATCTTCTATGTTACTCTGTTTCATCATGAGATCTCCTGTTTCTACTGATCTCTTCTTAACATGGGATTGTATACCTCCACTTACATTCACTAATCTTTAGCTGTTGCTTTCTTTACTCTCTGTACTAATCTTTTGGTTTTATTGTACACTACCATGATGTTCTCTCGAATGACAGTATAGCAAATGGGACAAATAAATACAATCTTAGTCTTCTAGGCCTAGTTTTATAACTTGCGCTGTAATAATTCGGAGTCCCTTAAGTTCTGATTTTACAAGGCAGCTTCATGATGGAAATGGATTTGACCTGTTCTTAGGCTGACATTCTTTATTACATAGTAGCAAGGTATATGACGGCAAATAAAGACCAATATGGTCCATCTGGTCTGCCCAGCATGATGGCTAGAGTGGTTGTCCCGCCACTCCGTGCAGGTCACCTCCCCTCTCTTTACTGACGTATAAGTTTGCTTTGATTTCATCCTCTTGCTATACAGTGCCTTGTGAAAGTATTCATCCCCTTGGTGTTTGTCCTGTTTTGTCACATTACATCCTGGAATTAAAAAGGCGTTTTGGGGGTTAGCACCATGTGATTTACACAATATGCCTACCACTTTGAAGGTGAAAAATATCCTTTACTGTGACACAAACAATAATTAAGACAAAAAAAAAAAGAAATCAGGCGTGTGCATAGGTATTCCCCTCCCCCACCAAAGTCAATATTTTGTAGAGCCACCTTTTGCTGCAATTACAGCTGCGAGTCTCTTGGGGTATGTCTCTATTAGCTTAGCACATCTAACCCCTGGGATTTTCACCCATTCCTCAAAGCAAAACTGTTCCAACTCCTTCAAGTTAGATGGTTTGCATTGGTGCATTGCAAATCTTCAAGTCATGCCACAGATTCTCAATTGGATTGAGGTCTGGGCTTTGACTAGGCCATTCCAAGACATTTGAATGTTTCCCTGTAAACCAGCTTTAGCAATATGTTTAGGGTCATTGTCTTGCTGGAAGGTGAACCTCCATCCCAGTCTCAAATCTCTGGCAGACTAAAACAGGTCTTCCTCAAGAGTTGCCCTGTATTTAGTGCCATCCATTGTTCCTTCAATCCAGACCATTGTGTCTGTCCCTGCTGATGAAAAATATCCCCACAGCATGCTGCTGCCACCACCATGTTTCACTGTCAGAATGTTGTTTGCGGGGTGATGGGAAGTGTTGGGTTTGCGCCACACATGGACATTTCCCATGATAGTCCAAAAGGTCAATTTTTCTCACATCTGTCCGGAGAACCCTTCTTCTATGTGTTTGGGGGGTCCACCACATGCTGTTGTGCAAATGCCAAATATGTTTTCTTATTTCTTTCGTTAAGCAATTGCTTTTTTCTGGCCACTTTTCCATAAAGCCCCGCTCTGTGGAGTGTACGGCTTAAAGTGGTCCTATGAATGGATACTCCCATCTCCGCCATGGATCTTTGCAGCTCCTTCGGTGTTATCCTTGGTGTCCTATGGCATCTCTGATTAATGCCCTCCTTGCCTGGTCTGTGAACTTTGGTGGGTGGCCTTCTCTTGTCAGGTCTGTAGTGGTAACTTTACGACTATTTTAGGTCCACTTTTCATAGGGTTAAAGATCCTGATTCTATTGGAAATGTGTATGTTCACTGTTTATTGTAAACCGCGCTGATGCTGAATAGCGCGGTATAAAAGAGACTTTAAATAAATAAATAAATAAAATAAATTGCAATGAGTGCCCTCAAAAAGTGTTGAAAAATTCAGCTGTGTAGGGTTTTTTTTTTTTTTTTTTTTTTAAAAATATTTTATTGAGAAAATTCAAAGAATACAAACATTCCAAAAGAAACATTGCCATATAATAGACATACAAATTACAGTCCACGTCATGAGGAGCGACAACTGATCAAGATAATAACAAGAAAACCTGTTACACAAGAAAACTGAAAGAAAGGAGGAAGCTAGTCTAATCGTTTTACTCTTTTTTTTTCCATCTGATGACAAGAAAATTTGACCTAGAAACTAACTATTTAACCTGCGTAGAACTCATCAAAAGAAAAGTTTCCAAAGCTGACGTTTCCAAAAAGACATACTTGGTGCCTTTAAAGGTAACTAAACATTTACAGGGAAATTTCAGAAAAAACGTGGCACCAATAGCTAGGACGCGGGGCTTTAACATAAGAAAACCCCGACGACGCAGCTGAGTCGTCCTGGAGACGTCTGGAAACATATTAATTTTCTCCCCACAGAAGGCAGCATCTTTATTCGTGAAAAATAAGCGCATCACAGCATTCTTTTCCACCTCAGAAGCAAATGATACCAGAAGGGTGGCTCGTGTAGAAATTAAATCCCGAGAGGACTCAATGAACGCTGAAACGTCCAGAGAATCCTGGGATACTACTGGGGCAGCTCCAGGGATCATCTCCTCTGGTGCTGTCCCTTTACGAGAAATGTAAAACAATTTTACAACATGTGGTTTTGAGTCTTCCCTATATCCTAAAACTTCCACTAGATATTTATCAAATAAAATTTGGGGAGACAGAAAACGAGTATACGGAAAATTTAAACATCGCACATTAGAAGCACGCAAACTATTTTCTAATATTTCTTGCTGAAAATGTAAGGTAATACTATCTTTTATAAAAGACATCGAGGAGTTTTGTAGTACATTACACTGAGCTTCCAATTTCTGGCATTTTTGATCTAATACAGCAATCTGAGTATCATGCTGGGCAAATTTCGCCACAGAGTCCCTTGAAAAATCTGAGAATCGAGATACAATTGAGCCAAGTGAAGAGTCGATCCTAGATAGAACCTGCCATACATCCGCTAGGGAGATTTCCTGAGAAGCCGCAGGTACAGACGATAAACCGTCCCTGTGTGCTGAAACAAAACCCTCCGGTACCTTCAACACCCGGGGTAAAGGAACAACCCCATGGGCTAAAGAGGAACCAGAAGGGGATACAGATGGCAAACAATCCAATTGCTGCAGCAAAACCTCCCGTACTGGTGAGGAGGTAACTGGGGCAGTCTGTCCATTACCAGCAGAAGGGGAAGAGATACTGACCCCCAAAGATGTCGAGGAGCTATCACTAGGGAGCTGTGTGTCAGATGGAACATCTTTCTGAGCCTCCATATTTCCCACAGCGACCAAATGTCTATCCATGGGACCGGAAACTTTGACAACTTTTGTAGGATTCACAATACTCACAGTTTGATGACGCTTCCTGCGTTTGCCCATCCTACACGATCACAAACCAGCTCCCAGGCTCCTCGAGCGCCAAAGGAGCGCATAAGGAGCATTACCTGCCCCTTGAAAACTACTATTGGGGCTTCTAATGTCCTACATTTCAACTTGCTGCCCCTGTGATTGTTTATACATTGTGAAAACAGAACGCCAGTTAAAGATCAGAATGGCAGAACATCGCAGCAAGTTGAAATGTAGGACATTAGAAGCCCCAATAGTAGCCCATTGTATTACTAAAGGCCATTGTTTTGAAGATCTACGCTGCTTTGCAATTGAAATCACCCCTAGTGGGAGAAATGGTAAATCGCGGGCGCAAACACTATTAATACAAGAGCAAAAATGGATTTTCAGATTGGCTACGACGGGTGTCATGGGTCTGAATAATTCAATTGAATGGCGAGCATGTATATAATATCCAGAATTCTTTTACTTTCATCAGTCAAGGCAACTTACATGAAAGATAATATCATTAGCTGAGCCATCGGATTGGCAGCGGATAATTATGACATCACTATTTAAATCCCCCTAATAGAGCTGGTCCGCATGCACGGCGTTCCTTTGCACGTTAGAAAGAGTTCCGGTTTGGTAAAGTTGTGCAAGTTTGGAGAGTAAGAAACCGCGTTTCACTCCAAGGTAGCTGTTGTGGCTGCATAGTGAAAATCTGGGTCTGCAATTGTAAGTTTTATATTGGTATGCTTATCACTTTTTTGTTGTTTCATAGATCGTGCTGTGCTAAATTCAATCCCCCCTGAGGAAGAAAACGAAACGCATTTTGCGGTACCCATTTGGTGGCGTCGGGGAGATCAATTACCAACAATACGAGAAGATAAGCACAATCTTTTATTAATAACAACGTGAATAAGTAAACTATGATAATGATTGAAGAAAACGTCTAGTAGGGAGTTATGAAATTGTAATTCTTCAATGAATGGATAAGTGCTTAAAGGTCATTGATGCGTGAAGGTATGCTGCTTTTGATTCATGCAAAAAGCACTGCCAATGTTAGTCTGAGACCTGCACTTTATCTATATCTACAGGTATTGGGGTTTAAGTAAAAATTTAAAAAGAAAAAAGCACATAAAAAGAAAAAATTTGGATTGAAGGTGGAGGTATTACAGTAGAAACCCTACACAGCTGAATTTTTCAACACTTTTTGAGGGCACTCGTTGCAATCAGAAGGTTTGTAGTGGTGCCATATTCTTTCCATTTTGTTATAATGGATTTAATGGTGCTCCGTGGGATATTCAGAATTTGGGATATTCTTTTATAACCCAACCCTGATCTATACTTCTCCACAACTTTGTCTCTGACCTGTTTGGCATGCTCCTTGGTCTTCACGTTGCTTGCTTTGTGGTGTCGCAGAGTCAGAGGCCATTCAGAACAGGTATATTTATACAGGCATCATGTGACAGATCATGTGACACTGATAGCACACAGGTGGACCCTAATCAACTAATTATGTGACTTCTGAGGTTAATTAGTTGGACCAAATCTCTTTGAGGCTACTTTTGGATCCTGATCACTTGCTCTCCTTGTGTCTTGCTCCCTTTCCCTGTTTGTTCCCCTATTCTCAGCTATTGTATTGTCTATCTTGTTGAGATTATAAACTCTGATGAGCAGGAACAGTTTTTCTACACGTATATGTACAGTGCTGCGTAAACCTTGTAGTGCTATATAAACGATTAATAGTTGTAGTAGTTATGTCCGATTCATCTTTCACTGTCACCGCGTTGGGGGCTGAATCTCAAACTGGCCCAGGAAAGAACACTGCTTGGGGAAAGAAGTAAGGTTTAGAAGGAGCAAGTTATGGATATTCTGGGGGTCAGGGAAGGTTATTAGATGACATCCAACTAAGAGAAATCCCAATTTGGAACTTCCCAGTGTTACCATGTATAATTACAAAAGATTAGACATGAGGCCACGACGGAACCCAGGATGCATGAGGCTGATGTAGTGTTATTGAATCAGCTATGGCCACGAGGATTTAATTGGGTAAATGGTCCTTGTGTTGCCCTGAAGGGAGGTGAAGTTAAATTATTATCTAAGGAAGGTTTCAAGAGACATCAACAAGCTTCTCAGCAAATAACAATATGTATTTATGATTTTACGAGGATACAGCAGATTGGGTGTTTTAATTCTTTATCGTGCTTCAGGGCCTGTGGAACAGTTATAAATGATCTTTTAGAAGTAGCTGTGGAACTTTCTCTAATAGATCCTCAGAAGATAATTTTAGGAGATTTCATTTTATTAAATGAACCCCAGGGATGGGGCCATACCAAGGACTGTGGGGGCGGTGCGGCCGCACTGGGTACAAGTACAGAAGGGGTACTGATGTCCATCACTGGGCTTCCAGGAAGCCTGACAAAAGTGAGTTCCTATTCACCACCGGGTGTAGAGGGGCTCCAGATTCCTAAGTCGCACAGGGCGCATTTTCAGTTTGGTATGATGCTGCCCAGGGATTATTAGGATTTATGTCTGCTATGGAGGACTTAGCATTCCGCCAATATGTACAGGTCCCTCACATTAAGCAGGTGGCATATTAGATTGGGTTTTCCTTAGTTCCACACCCCATGGACAACCTCATAAGTGAGGTTCATATACAGGTAGTTTCATGGTGTGACAATATTTAATTATTTAAAATATTTATAATCCACTGATTCAACATCCTCGGCAAAATACAAGATAACATACATAATATAAATACACAAACAAAACCATATACAACAAACAGCACCAATAGATTGCAATTCTAATGAATGTTAAAAGCCTCTCTAAAAAGTGATGCCTTTATCAACCTTCTAAAGTCAACTATATCAGCTAATTCCTGAAGAGAACTCGATAACCGATTCCATAACTTGGGACCTATGAATATTGCTCTCTGGGTGTTTAAGTGGAACTGTTCCAATATGTGGGGGAGAAAAACTGCCTTAAAATGTTGTGCTGAGAGATTCATTTGAATGTTAGAATGGAGACTGGCTGATAATGTATCAGTAGCTGTGGAGGATTTGGTCAGGAATGAAAGCCAGTTTTGGGGGCAGGGACTGATAAACTTGCCCTTTTAAAGCTTCACATAGACAGAAAAAGAGATGACATGGCATACTAACGGTTTCCAGAGTTGCACACAAATTTCAGGAAACCAGATTATGGAAGAAATATGATGTGATGAAATGGAAGCTTTTGTGGATAAAAACCTTGCTTTTACGAAAAAGTGAAATATACCGGGTGAATATCTGGATAAATATTTACTTTCAGCTGAAAATAGATCTGATGAGCTTTTTAAAATAGTCCAAGAATTAGCAGAAAAGCAAAAAGGGGATTTTGAGGCTCATATGAGCAATTACTTGGGAATTTGCTTCCTTTTTCCAAAGTAAGGTCTTATGTCTGAGGGAATATGACAGTAATTTTTCATATTAATAAGCGGGTGAATGGATAATGGATAAAATCAAGGATTAATGATATGCAGAATAGATCAGTAGAGCCCCCTATACCCACTTCTTCTGTTAGGAGAAATTTATCAGTGGTTTCCAAGGATCGAGATAAACCCCTGTTGGACAGGTTTGTGAGGTCTCTGCTGAACAGGTTGTTGAGACTCTGGCTGCTATGAAATCTACAATGTGGAGACTGGGTACTTGCCCCTCTACGATGATCCAGCTTTCCCATTCTGATATTACTGCAGGAAATTTTACAGTTGACTTGAGAAAATCTCATTTCTAGATGAAGTGATTAGAAAGGTAGTAGAGAAACCATTGATGGATATTTTGACGGTCAGAATATTTTACACGATCATTAATCTGAATTTGTAAATATTGCAGCGTGGAGACTCTATTAACCTCTGTGATGGACGAGGTCTGTCATGTGATAGACCAAGAGAGTAAGCACAACAGCAAAAAGTTATGTTAGCGAATGAATGCACCCATCTGCGGCCTTTATAATATGGAGTGCTACACGGTTCACGTTCATCTCTGGTATTATTTAATATTTTTATGGCCCCTTATGAAAAATCTTGGAGAACACTGTTTTGGCCATCTATTTGCTGATGATATCCAGATGTCAGCTCCTATTCAGAAGAACTATCAAGATGTTAATAAGTTTAATTAGAATTGGAGAAAGTGGCTTATTGATGAAAGACTCACCATTGGTTATAAATATTTTTAAAAATCTAAGGTTTTTCCAATGAATAGAATTGTTATATTGTCTACTGTTGTGCTATTTAAAAAATAAAAAAATCTAAGGTTCTTCAGATGGATAGAGGGAACTTAAACTTTAATTTGCAAATCAGAATTTGGAAAGAAGAGTTACCTCTGAAGCAAGCAGAAAGAAATTGTGGTTTGTCATTTAAGACATTTCTCATGAAGACAGTGTTTCATCACTTGTAAATTGTAAAGAAGATTTGACTCTATTTGAGTTTTGAGAACTTGAATAGAGTGCGCCATGACTTGATTCTTTCACATCTAAATTATGGCAACACTTTACTGATTGAACTAAAAAAAACCTTGTTTCAGGTCCAGCTGTTGTAGAATACTGTAGCCCGTGTGATAGGGGAATGAACAATAACTGACCATATTCCACTATTGTTGAAGAGCCTTCATTGGCTCCTAGTTGAGCAATGAGGAATTTTTTTAATTTTAACTATTGTTTTTGGTGTAAAGCTGAGCGGGTCCAAAATATGTTTTCAATTTTTAATTCTGTATCAAACAGATCAAGGTTCTCTCAGAGACCGTTTCCAATCATGTTGTCGGCCACATGCTTGATTAATGGGAATTTCTAAGCACTCCTTGATAAATTACCCCTACATGTTAGATCTTACAAACTCTAGAAGGAGGCTCTTTTTGACCCAATGCAAGTACTACGCCAAACAGTAGCAGTAAATTTGAGAGACTGAAATCATACTCCACATACCCTGGGGCTTAGGAGTGGGGTTCATGATTGTCATAGTATGTGCAAAATCAACCTATTTGGAGAATTTGCCCTAAAAGTTATAATCTGTACCTTCTGTAAAGGAAGCACATCTTCAGATCGCTAGAAAACAAGTCTTCTCAGTAATGGCTCCTTTCTTTGGAATCGAAAGCCATAGCAGATACAAGAAGAGACTGACTGCGCTTTTGCAAAGGGGTTTGATCTTAGTTATAGGGTACTGCATATGGTCGTAAATAAGAATTGCTTGGTTTTAATATATTTTAGGTGTGATTTAATGATTAGATAATTTTTTTTAGAGGCAATTAATAAATCGATGTAAATTAAGTAATTAATTAGAAGAAACCTTAAAAGAAATAAACACAAAAAATATTTCTATCAGGTTACAGCGAGGCCTTTCCTGGGCATATATGTGTAAATGCTTTGTTAGAATGGTGACATTTTACTTACCAGATAATGTCCTTTTCTTGAGTCCTGCTAGACCAGTCCAGACAAGGGGTTGTGTTCCCCTAACAGCAGATTGGTGGAGACAAAAAAAACAATGAAAAGCCCAGGTTTCATCACTTCCATGCCTCTATCAGCCTCAGCCACCAGAGGTCTCTTCAGTATCCATCCCAAAGCATATGGGAGAACATGGCAAGCCTCACATAGCCTCTACATGGGCAACAAAGAGTAATCAAACTGTAGAAAATGATGTATAAGAAAGTAGAAACAAAAGGCTGTCAGTAAAAGATGGACCTGCAGAGCCAAGTATATAAATCATAATGGACCCAAAGGTACCGCCGCAGAAGAACAGAGCAAATACAGTTCCAGGGTCAGGCCCTGGACTGGGTCTAGCAGGACTCAAGGAAAGGACATTATCTGGTAAGTAAAATGTCACCTTTCATATCATCCTAATAGACCTGTCCAGACAAGTGGGCCGTACCAAAGCTATACCTCCACTAGGCCAGGAAGAAGACATAGCAGCTCGCAAAACCCTTGAGTCAAAGACCATGTCCACCCGTGTATGGACATCCAAGCAGTAATGCTTGACAAAAGTGGAAAGTGGTGCCCATATTGCTGCCTGACAAATGTCTGTAGGAGCTAATGAGCTCCTCTCTGCCTGCGAGGATGCTTGAGCTCGGGTAGAATGGGCACACAAACCTTCCAAAGCTGAATGGTTCTGCAACAGATACGCTGAGGCAATGGCCTCCTTAATTCAGCTCTGAATGTAGACTTAGCTGCCACACGGAACAACCCCGCCTATAGACTTTGTGACAATTCCAGCCAAGTTATAATCTTATGCTCTATGTTTATATGTATATAGTTACCCTGTATTTGTTCCAAGTTTTATCTCCTGTTACAACGTAAGCGCAAAACAGTCTCGACTGAATTGAGCAACCTTTGTTAAATGTAAACCGCACTGATAACAAATAGCGCGGTATATAAAAGATGTTAAATAAATAAATAAATAATCTGACTTATGAAAAGAATTTGTTACCTCCAAGTATAGGAGCAGCACCCTCCGGACATTCACAAGGCGAACATCCTTATCCTTCCCCTGATACTGCTCCTTAGAGAAGGAAGAAAGACAAACCACCTGGTTCATATGAAAGGGAGGAATCACCTTAGGCAAGAAGGAAGGCACAGGCTAAATAGAAATAGCCTCCTCTGAAAAAGACAGATAAGGATCTGGGCAAGACAGAGCCTGCGGCTCAGAAATCTGCCTTGCGACCAAGAAGATTGTTTTAAGCGTCAAATCCTTCAGAGTAGCACACTTCAGCGGCTCAAAGGACTCAGACATCAGCGTCCTGAGCACCAGACACAGGTCCCAGGAAGAGATCACAGACTGGAGGGGAGGACGCAAATGCCAAACCCCTTGAAGAAAGCAAAAAACATCCAAGTGTAAGGCTAGAGATTTAGCAGCCACTGGGCCTCTGAAACAGGCCAAGGCTGCTACATGAACCTTCAGGGAGCTAAGAAAAAGACCTTTCTCCAGACCATCCTGCAAAAAGGTCAACAGAGACAGCACCTTGGCCACCTCAAGAGCCAGCTGTCATGTGCTGCACCATCACTCAAAGAGGCACCAGACCTGCATGTATGCCAGATTGATAGACCTCCTCCTGGCTCTGAGCAGGGTGGAAACCACCACCAGAGAGTAGCCCTTATGTGCTAGCTGTCTCCTTTCAAGAGCCAAGCTGTAAGCGATAAGGGAGCTGCATCTTCCAGACTGATCGGTTCCTGATGCAATAGGACCCAGACAGAGGCAAATGAAGAGGTGGCGCTTAGAGGAGATCTCCAAACCATGCTCTTCTCGGCCAATCCGGTACCACCAGAATGGATGGCACTCTATACATCGAATCACATGCCCCACCAGGGGCCACAGAGGAAACGCATACAGAAGGCATTGATTTGGCCAAGGCTGAGCCAGGGCATCAGTGCCCTTTAATCCCATCTCCATGTTGCAACCAAAGAAGCAGCACACCTTAGCACTGGAGCAGGTCACCATCAGATTCATCTTGGGGTGACCCTAGTGGTGCAGAATCAACTGAAATGCCTCCTGACTCAACTCCCATTCTCCTGGATTCAGAAAGTGCCAGTTGAGAAAGTCTGTTTCCACATTGTCTACCCCAATAATGTGCTGAGCTAACAAGGCTAGGAAGTTCTTTTTCGCCCAGGCAAACAGGAGAGCCATTTCCACACCTAATCTGGCACTCTACATGCCGCCTTACTGATTGACATATGCCACCGCTGTTGTGTTGTCTGAAACACTTGAATTGCATGGCCCTCGACCAGGGGCCGGAAACGCAGAAAAGCCAATCTGATTGCCCTTGTCTCAAGGCATTTGATGGATTAACCCATCTCCCTGTGATTCCAACGGCCCTGGGCTGTTCGGTCTTGGCAATGGGCTCCCCAGCCCAAGAGGCTGGCATCCGTCATCAGAAGGATCCATGAGAAATCATTCTGCAGCACAACCTTTCTCAGATGACTGGGCTGCTGCCATCACTACAGGATGGCCTCCATCATAAATGGGAGCAGGAGGCTGAGCTCAAACACCTGCACTCAAGGACCACCAAGTCAGCAAAAACCGTTGGAGCGGCCACAGATGAGCACACACCATGACACCATCTCAATTGTTGCTGCCATCAATCCAAGGAGCTGAAGATAATCCTGGACACTGGGAGCTTGCTGTGAACAGGATAGACCAGGCAATCCAACAATCTTTTGATTTTCTCCTCTGGCAGAAAGACTATGCCCACTTGACTATCGAAACGTGCTCCCAGGAACTCCCAGGAGTGGGAAGGCATCAATTGGCTCTTTCCCCAGTTGATCATCCAGTTGAGGTTTTCTGAAAAGGACACCACTCAGTTTGCTACCCAAGATGTCTCTGAAAGAGAACGGGCTCGGATGAGCCAGTCATCCAGATATGGGTGCACATAAATCCCTTAGTGCCATAGCGCCGCAGCCGCCACCACAATGACCTTGGAAAACATCCTTGGGGCAGTGGAGAGTCCAAATGTGAGGGTGAGGAACTGAAAATGAGAGCCAGGCATGGCAAAACATAGATACGTTTGCTGATCATCCCAGATCAGGATATAAAAATACACCTTGGCCAAATTCAGAGATGCCAGGAACTCCCCTCGGCACACCGCTTGAATCATGGATCACAGAGTTTCTATCCAGAAATACAGAGTGCATTGACACCCTTGAGGTCCAGAATGGGCCAGAATATTCCATCCTTTTTCAGCAACACGAAATAGATGGAATGCCTGCCCTTGCCCCAGTCATCTGGGGGAACAGGCAGGAGTAGCAACTTGTCAAAGGTGATCCACACAGCAGCCCTTTTGTTCGCAGACCCACAAGGGGAGATGACGAAAACATCCAGGATTGGCTTTTTGCATTCCAGGACATAGCCATACTGAATAGTGTCTAGCACCCAATAATCCTTGGTGACCCGGGCCCATTCCTGAAAGAAGAGGCAAAATCTGCCCCCAAACCTTCATAGTGCAGACTGGGAGGGTCCTTCTCTGGAGAGGACTGAGTCCCTGGGACCACACACTACATGAAAGGACTGAGAACAAGCCGTGTCACCATCTATGGGGCACTATCCGTGACTGCTAAACGTACCTGGTCATACATGGCATCAGAAAGGAAGACCGTGGCAGACCCCAAGAGAGATAGTATCATCCGGTGGAAGAGATTGAATCCACTGGAGCAGAGCTTGAGATGTCAGGCCTGCACAAACTGCCAACTGAAGAATAGCAGCCGATGTGGCAAACTGGTTTTTCAACAACAAATCCACCTTTCGGTTCAGAGTATCCTTTAAGGCCGATCCACCTTCCACAGGAATGGTGGTCCATCTGATAACCACCATGACCTGTGCATCCACCTTGGGAATATCAAACCACACAATGCACTCCTTCTCCGGGAAAGCATACATCTTCTTATACATCCTTAGCCCCTTAGGTGAAGAGCTGGGGGAATCCCACGCCAACTGGATCAGGTCCTTGATCACCTCCAGGAACGGGAAGAAGTAGTGGATTTCCGCATCCCTTGCAGGAGTATATGCACCTTCAGCTCCTACTCCATGCCTGTAATATCCTCCAAGCTCAAGGTGGATGAAACCCTGGCAGTCAACACCGTCAGTTCCTCCTTTCATAACAGGCGGATAACACCGGCCTCTTCATAATCTTCTGAAGGCGAAAGTACCTCTTCATCCACATCAGAGTCCAGAACCGAGACATCTGATTCAAGTCACAGTCCAAATCTTGGACAGATCCCAGCTGATCCCAATTTCCAGGGAGCGCCCTTCACCGGGGGAAGCTTAACTATAGGCAATTGAACAGGGCTTCCACTCTCAGCCTGCCCCTCACGAGACTGACGACACAGAGTCTGAATTTCCATGCCAGAATGGCCATGCCTGTTGTAGAGGAAAAGAATTCTGGGGAGGACAATCCGGACTCCAGAAGTTCTCTTCACAGAAATGACACCCCTACACTAGGGGACATAGCCACTGCCAATCCCCTAGAGGACGAGGAGCATCCCACAGCATGGCTGCCGGAACCTCCGGCTAGCTGGTTATTCTTATCCACAGTGCCAACCACCACCTCCTGCCTTAAGGTAGGCAAGGCCAAACTAACTGCATTCCCCAGCTGAGAGAGGGGGAACAAGCCCTCCAGCGATGACTCCAAAGCTGCCATGCAAGAAGACAGAGTCCAGAAGCCGGAGATGAGGTACCTCGCTTGCCACAGGCCAAACAATATTTCTTGGAAGAAGACAGAGAGTTAAGGCAAATATCACAACAGCGCATGCTAAAGATGCAGTGGCCCAGAAGGTGCACGTTAACAACGCTTACATAGCAATGCGCATTACAAGCACTTGGCTAGGAATGCGCATTGGAGCCACTTGGGCAGAACGCGCACTAGGAGTGCATGACTGCTAGGCACACAATAGTAAAGATGCTACTAACATATGCAGAAAATGGCAAGAAACCCCCCACCATGCCAGCAGTCATCAGCGGTCCACCCCAGTCTAGTGCAGCCTCCCACGTCCCGCTCAAGTGAGACAGTCGCCCTCAAGATGGTCGTTCATGAGCATTTAAATCAATCTTTTCCTCTCAATCATTCAGATTTTCTTCAGAGTGGAGAAAATTCATCCACCATCTGCTGGAGACAAAGAAATACTGAAGAGACCTCTGCTGGCTGAAACCGATAGAGACATAGGAGTGATGTCATTGAAACCTGGACTTTTCATTGATTCTTTGTCTCCACCAATCTGCTGTTAGGGGAACACAACCCACTTGTTTGGACTGGTCTAGCTGTATGATATGGAAACAGGCTTTTTAAATAAACAATGTTTATCATGTTTAAATTTCCTGGGAGTGGGGTGGGGGTAGAGAGGAGAAGCGGTGGTTAGGCTGGGCTCACAATATGGACATGGTTTCCTCAGCTTATACAGAGAATCCACGTCTCAACCAAAAATCTAGATGTCGGTATTTACACCAGGTCCTTAGGCACGTATAAGTCTGCTGACAGTGGAAGCTGTGAGTATCAAGATCCACTCCCTTCCTCCAACCTTGAGCAGCCTCCGATGTTGACCAAGGACTTTGATCTGCCACCCATCAACTTCACACCACATGTTAATGCCTCCCCTAACCCCACATCATACCCTATCTGCCCTCTCCTCTCCCCAAAGCATCCAATCCTCTCCAAGGAACTCTTTCCCCCACCCCCTCGGCACGAACCTCTCCCACCATCCAACCTTCCCAACAACACTGATTGCCATTTAGTGGCCCCTGGGCAAATCCCAATGCTCCCACCCTCCATCCCACTCCCTGGTTTTACTGCAAGTCGCTGGTGGTTAATGGGAGCAGGAGCGATGACATCACTCCTGCTTGTGATGCCACTGGATCTAAAATGGCACCAATGGCCAAGGTGCTGTTGGGAGAGGGAGGATCAGATGCGCTACGGGGAGTAAGGGAGGTATTGACATGTGGTATGGAGTTGGGGGGAGAGAGATCAATATCTGGGAGTGGAAAGGGAGGGTGGTTGAGGTCAGGGGGATGATGGCAGGGGACCATACCGGTGATGCAGAAGAGCAGGAGCAGCAATTTTAAGAAGCTCCTCCCACGCATATCTGGAGGGTGTAGCAGCTTCTTAAAATCACGGCTCCCATTGGATGTCGAAAGCAATATTGTGTAGTTCTGTACCTTTTACAAGAGGCTGTACATGCAGCAGGGCGTCTTATAAAATACTTTGGAAATTCTTCGCATCCTGGCCTGGACATGTGAATTTCACTCTCCACGTCCTATATAAAACGTGCATTATATTTTTCACTTTTCTTTTAAATGTGCTTAACCTTCTGCTGTCCAGTCTGCAGTAAGTGAAGCTGATTTTGTGGTGTTGTCTTCCTCAGTGCATCAAGGAACAGTTTTTCTGTTTCCTTCCTAAATTAGGCGCACAGCACGCAGGGTCAGAAGAGGTACCAGGGTCCAACGCACTTTATATCATACGTAGCCAAAATCCTTCAGCTTGGTTATGCTACCTTCCTATGGACGTGATACCCATTGGAGACCCGCATGCCATAATATTGCATCTCTACTGATATCAATTATGATGCCTTAATGAAGCCTTCAGGCAGTTTGTGTATCTATTCTTCAACTTACAGCGGAGATAAGAATTCATTGTTAAGGATTTATTCCTTCTGTGGTTGATGTCAGACGATTAGCTAACATCACAAAATAATCCATTGTTTAAGGACATTGCCTATAGAAAGGACACACACCAGGCTTTAGTTCCCATTTCCACTGCATACTAACTGTGTACAACTGTACATAATGGCTTTAAACATTTAAGGCATGATTCACTAAGACTCTTTTCCCATTCTGTGTCTATAGGAATTCGACCTTAATTAAGTTCTAAGCAGAGCAGGTATAGACTGGAAGTCACAGGACAGGCAAAAAACAGTTCAATAAAAGTGCTGTGCTTACACAGTGATTTCTGCTAGTAGGGGACCACTGTACATTGTTTTCCAGTTCATCAGATGAGTAGTTAACAGGGCCGGCCTTGTCACTAGGCACACTAGGTGTCCACCTAGGGCGGCAGGATTTGGATGCTCACGCAGCAGGAGAACAGCACATTTATGCTGCTCTCAGTACCGTATGGGCCCTTTCAGCACAGGCCCTCGCTCAAATGTTGCCAGATCCTGTCCCTCTCCGCAGAAAGTCTGGATTGGAGAGGGAGAGATACAACAACGCTGGAGTGTGAGTCTGTGTTGAAAGGCTCCATGCAGTGCTGCTTTCTTCTAGTGAAGCAGGACCAGCAGAGGTAAGATGGGGTGAAGCAATGGGGCATGCCATACATAGGGGGAAGAACGGGAGTCGCTCATCACGAAGGAAAGATGCCAGAGATGGAAGGAGGACACAAGGCTAAACGCTCACCTAGGGCATTGGGTACCCTTGGGCCGGCCCTGGTACTTAGGTACTGTCAACATGCAGTTTCCAGCAGGTCTTTTGTGTTTACATTTCCTTCTCCAATGACTATTAATTCCATCAGAGTGGAGGAGGAGCCTAATGGCTAGAACCAGGGAAGCCAGAGTTCAAATCCCACCGCTACTCCTTGTGATCTTAGGTAAGTCACTCAACCATCCACTGCTTTAGGTACAAACTTAAAACTGTAGGCCCTACTGTACCTGAATGTAACACTCCTTAAACCTCTGAGAAAAGATGTAAGCTGAATTCAATAGCAAATGGTATTTGTAAATTATTACAAATACCATTATTACACAAATAGCAAAGGATCAAAATGTAATTACTCTGCATCCAAGTAGGATAAACAAAATAAAGTCTTCATATTCAGTGTTTGGACACGTAAACATTTCAGTGCCACAGTTATCACTTATAAATAAAGTCTCACAGATGGGTACAGAGCAGAACTGTATGACTTATCTCAGCCCAGCAGTTTGGAGCACGCACAACTGCCTGAACAAAGATAACAAATAAAGGAGGTCGAAAAAGTGAAGAGCCACAAGGAGCTTCTCACTGGAGTCATCCACAAGAGCTGCAAACTCCAGCACAAACCGCGTGAAGAAAGGCCGGAGTAGAAATGAAGGGACAGCGGTGCTAGACTCTAGATCTATAAGTAGCCCAGTTCTACATCGGATGACTAATGCTTGTGAATATCCTGAAAACCAGACTTGCTTGTGTCCTGACCCAAGCTCCCTGTTGCAGAGACAGGCTGGGCCAGTTCTTGACGGTCACAGTCCCTAAATGCAATGGTGGTAAAGCCCTGTACGTCTCTCTCGAGATCGAGCTGGTGAATTACATTTCAGGTCCCCCCACCCCAGAATTCATAGCATCCTCTGCCTTGGATCCAGTCCAGAGTTCAGTCTAGCCCTGTCTCTCTGGTATGCTCAGCTTCTTGTAAGTGTAGCAGAGTGTGATGTGGTCACTGGGGTCAGTGTTAGACATGCAAGGGCCTAGGACAGAAACTAGGAGGGGGCTCCAAAGCCCACTTCAAGCTATTCCTCCTTCTGATTGTACAAGCTTGGGGCCCCCTGTGACATGGGAGCTCAGGAAATTGCCCTCTGTTATGTCTAACCCCAGCCCTGGGGGTCATTAATTAGTCTCGTGAAGTGATACACTATTGCAGTCATCGGTTATTAACTGATTATCTGATAGCAAAATGTATGCAGGTACTGACCCTAGTAAGTGTGCAATGCTTAATATGTGGGAGTGTACAGATAGAGGGCATCCTCAGTGGAAGAAGCGATGGGAGGAGATTTGCAATATGGTGATGTCTGCAAAAGTAGGAAACCCGTAATTTTGGAGGGAAAATTGCCTTTTGCCTCTTTCCTGCTGCTGTACAACAGGTTGTGAGCTCCACAAACTCTGAGCTCCAGGCTTTGGTGGCTTGGGCCCTGACTACCAAATCATTTGGAGTCAAGGAAAAAGAGACTCATTCCTTTATCTGTAGCAGGGAGATCCAGGGTGGAGAAGTTTCAGGATTGGGAATAGAAAGCAATTCCTTCATCTAAGGCAGGGAAATCCGGAGAGAAGTTCACGGATTTGGGAAAAGAGTGGGCCCAATTTTCAAAAAAGGCCTATATGCAAACACCATAGCAGTCAGCCGTGGCACTTAAATTTTTATCGGCGGGATACTCAATGGCAGTATCCAGATACGAGTTGGTACTTACCTGGTTGGAGTGATTTTGAGCTGGCACTTATCCAGATAGCAACTTAGGCCTGCTTTTCATGTAGCCTAAATTGTCTGAATAAGTGTTGTCTAAAAATCGTACTAACTGTGCCAGCACTTATCAAGATACCAACAACACCGCTCTTACTTCATCCACAGACCGCCCCTGCATTAAGTGCTCTGTGGAGATATTCAGCAACACTATCCAGAATAACTCGCTCAGTAACCTTCTCCAGGCAGCCACCCATTGGTCTTCTAGTTGAGGGATCTGAATATTGGTGTCGGTGTTTCTAGTTCTGAAAACCTGTCTCAATAGGGTCAACACTCAAGGGTTGGAATGGTGGACAATGCAGTACAGGTCACGGCAGTCAAGGATCCTGCAGGATCAAGGAAGCTAAATGATTGAGACCTCTGTAGGTAATAATCCCATTATGTCTACTAACATGGAAAACCAAAGTGAGTAGGAGGAGGTGTTTGGGAGAGTCTCTAATTAGATATCCCCTTGGGCAGTGGTTCCCAATCCAGTCCTTGGGTGCCCCCAGGCCAGGTTTTCAGGGTATCCACAATGAATATGCATGAGATTGATCTGCATACAATGGAAGCAGTGCATGCAGATCTATCTCATGCAATACTCGTTGTGGATACCCTGAAAACCTGACTGGCCTGGGGGTACCTGAGGACTGGGTTGGGAATCACTGCCCTAGGGGTTGAAGGGACCCTGTAAGAGAGCTTGAAGTTGTGAATTCTGTGAAGTGTCTTGCAGATGAGAGAAGCAAGTACCTGACTGTGAGCCTGGCATACAGCAGCTTGAGAGACTAGGATCTTGGATCAGAGGCTGTAAGGAATTGTTCCCAGATGAGAAAAAAAGAAAAGATAATAACTAAATATTCTACCAAATACCCTTTATTTTTGTTGTGAAGATAGCAGTTTTCATTTTACTTTTTATGTACAGTCAAAACCTGAACTGGATCTGACTTTATATGGGTGAGTGAAGAGTCCACGAAGAGGGAGAAAGTCAGCTTCCAAGTTCCACCTAAACTGAAGTTAAAGTCTTGAAGTAAGTGACTCTTCCGCCCTGTTCCTCAAGACCCCAGAAGGTAAGAGGAGCATCTTGTACTTCACCAGAAACTGCCCCTGGATAGCATCTTTAAAGAGGCCGCAGAGGGTCCGCTACGATGCTATGCCCTGAAATTGGTGACCCCCTAGTGGTAATCTCCCACAGTGTTATAAGTATTAGAACGAGATGTTCGGAGCTGAAGCGAAAGGAGTTGACATGCAGAAAGAGACTTCCAGAAGCATGACAGTGAAGGAAATGCCTAGCTCCTGGTGAGGCTGTGAGCTCCTGGAAGCAATATGTGAATTCCTTTAAAATGCTGGTGCCATAAGATATTTGGTGATTCAGCATGAGCTGTGAAACGCTGCATCCTAATGCTTGGCACACATTTGTGAAAAGTGGGTACATGCAAATGTACCTATGGAGCAGCTTTTTAAATAAAAATCCGACCAGTTTTGGAACCATAGACTTGTAGTTGTCTGCCCCGATTCTGGTTCTGACCACAGTAAGCAGTGCTGCCCAGAGAGCAGCGATCGCCCTTTGCTTTGAGCACTTTCATCTTTGGTCACTAACTAACTGAATGAGCACAAGGAAGACTGCTCAGGACATTTCTCCCTCATCACTGGATAGATAAAAAAACACAGAAGACTGGAAGGAAACCGCCTGATGACATGAACAGGGGTAAACATTTTTGTTAGCGTTTCTGGCTTCTTGTTGACAGTCTAATCCTTATCAACAAAACACTGCCATCTCTGTCTACACCCTGCTCTCGATTTCCCTTCCCCTCTTACAGCATTCCCTGAACTTTGTTATAACATTTTATCATTTTAGAAATAGTTTGTGATTATAAGGTTTCTCACTGAACTATAAAGGCATCTTAGAAAGAGGACAGTAAAGCAAACCTAACCTATTCTTTCCCAGACCCCATGGGTGAACAAAAGCTCTATAATTTAATAATAGGAACCCCAGAAAATCTTATTCTAATATAATGTAATTCTAGGGAAGCCTGGGGAGAATTACAGATCTAGGACATTTGTGTTTTATATTATAATTTAGCTGGGTTTTTGAACCACGCAGGATTTTCAAAGTACAGACAACAACCAGATATGTACCTTGTATTAATTAAATATCATTTCTAAGCTATATATTTGAAATTCTTCAAGCTGCTTTGCTTGCATTTCCCATGAACCCCTGATTGGCTTCTGTAGTATATTTGATATCCAATCACAACAAGCCGAGACTCTGAGGTAAGATGGCAAGAAATAAACAGTTGCTGGTGATGCATCATGATATGATTTCTGAGAAATGGCACCTCCTCGTCTCGCCTGCTTTGCCAGTCCTAAGATACACAGAAATTACACTAACCTGGTAATTGTAGTTCCTGGAGGAACTCCAGTTTAGTCCTCCACCTCTGGGTTGTGCACCTCCTCCTGCAGCTTGGAGACTGGGCATGTCAAAGTCATGATATCACTGGATGTAGCCTGCTGTCAATGCCCACCAGCTCCAGTGAACTATTAACAAAGCAGACTCAAAGAGCAACAAACAAGTAGCCATTATAGAAAAAGTATACTTAACTAACTATAGAACTGACTACAGAACTCAGAGCATATCGGCCAACGGACCACCCTTTGAACAGAAGAACCAGGCGCTACCCCCTAACGCTGCCCCCCCCCCCCCACCAATCCAGAAACCTGGCAAGGAAAGTACAGAGTGACAGAAACAGAAAGGAATCAGGATGAATGTAGTCATATGAAGAAATAACACTCACCGGTAATGTTCACATCTCCCTCCACTGAATGAAAGAAACCCACACCACAGGCGGGAATGAGGACTAAACTGAAGTTCCTCCAGGAACTACAATTACCAGGTTAGTGTAATTTCTATTTCCTTATCGTTTCTCCAGTTTAGCCCTCCACCTCTGGGATGTAACAGAGCAGTACCATAGGGAGGGGCCGTTCCATCCAGCACGCAACACCGCCGACCCAAAGCAAGCATCATTTGCCGCTAGCACGTCGAGGCGGTAGTGCTTACTGAAAGTATGCAGAGAAGACCAAGTGGCCGCCCTAAAAATCTCCACTAGTGGAACCAAGCTGTGTTCTACCCAGGAAGCCGCTTGCGCCCTAGTGGAGTGAGCCCTTAAGCCCACAGGCACAGTACACCTTTGTACGATATAAGCTGACGCAATGGTCTCCTTGATCCATCGGGAAATGGAAGCGTTTGCTGCCATCTTGCCCTTGTGAGGACCCCCGAACACCATAAATAGACGGTCCATCTTGCGGAAGGTCTTAGACACTGTCAAATAGCGTCGCAGGACTCTTTTTAAGTCCAAGCGGCACAAGCCACGGTCTGAAACATTGCCGCCCTCTGCCTGTAGGACCGGCAGATAAATCGACTGATTCATGTGAAATGGCGAAGAAACCTTTGCAAAAAAGACGGAACTGGCCGAAGAACCAAGTTTTCCCTGGAAAATAAAACAAGAAAGGTTCCCTACAGGATAACGCTTGCAACTCCGAAATGCGCCTTGCCGAACAGATGGCTACCAAGAACACTGTTTTTAAAGTCAAATCCTTAATAGACACCTGGTGAAGCAGGGGCTCAAAAGGTGCCTTCACCAAAGCCCCTAAAACCAAGTTGAGATCCCACGGCGGGATCGTGATCCTACGCGAAGGCCGGAGTCTGGTCACTGCTTTAAGAAAACATACCACATCGGCGTGTGAACCTATTGATACCCCTTGAACTTTACCTCTATAACAAGACAGCGCCGCCAATTGGACTCTCAAGGAACTGGCTGCCAGCCCCTTATCAAACCCATCTTGCAAAAAACTTAAGACCAAAGCCATGGAAGCTGTAGCTGCACGTACTTGATGCCGCGAACACCAGTCCTCAAATACACGCCAGATGCGTACATAAGCCAACAACGTGGACTACTTTCGCGCCTAAAGCAATGTGGCAACCACCGATCTGGAATAACCTTTCTTCCTCAACCAAGCCCTTTCAATGGCCAAACTGTAAGCGAGAACCGATCCACCTGAGGCATTTGCAGTGGACCCTATACCAACAGATTCTCTGACGGTGGGAATCTCCAGGGCATGCTGTTGAGCAACCAGATGAGATCTGCGTACCACGGACATCACAGCCAATCCAGGGCTACTAACAGTACACGCCCCCAATGTGCCTCGATACGCTGAACCACGTGCCCAATGAGCGCCCACGACAGAAACACATATAGTAGACCCGTCGATGGCCAAGGCTGTATCAAGGCGTCGATACCTTCTGACATCCTCTCCCTCCATCTGCTGAAAAAATGACCCGTTTTTGCGGACTGGAAGGTCGCCATGAGATCCATAATCGGAGTCCCCCAATGAAGGATCAGCTGCTCGAAGATGTCCAGGTGCAACTCACATTCTCCCGCATCCACCCGGACTCTGCTGAGAAAATCCGCCGTCACGTTGTCCTTCCAGGCTATGTGTGCCACTGAGATCGCTGGTAACCGGGTTTCTACCCAAGAGAACAGCAGTTCTGCCTCTTCCTCCATAGCCATGCTTCCTGTGCTGCCCTGTCGATTTATGTAAGCCACCGTCGTGACATTCTCGGACAGAACTCGAACCGCTCGACCTCTCACTGCAGTCTCGAACTTCTGCAAGGCAAGGAAAACTGCTCTCAGCTCCAACCGGTTGATCGACCATGTGCTCTCTTACGGAGACCAAAGACTCTGCGCAAAAAGCTCCCCGCAATGAGCTCCCCATCCGAGACTGGCGTCCATTAGCACCGGGAGCCAGACTGGTTGCTCCAGAGGCATCCCCGCCTTCAGGGACTCGGGCCTCAGCCACCACCACAGAGACTGCCTGACCTGGAGGGGGCACGGTAGTCATTTGCTTAACGAGTCGGCCTGATGTGACCAACGGCAGATCAGTACCCTCTGTAAGGGTCTAATATGAAATCTGGCCCATGGCACTACCTCCAAGGTCATTGCCATCATCCCCAGTAGCCGAAAGTAAGTCAACACCGTGGGCGCTGGCTGCGAGCGGAAGCTGTGCACCAACTACTGAAGCGCCTGTGTCCTCCGATCCGGCAGAAAAACCGCCCCGCTCTGAGTGTCGAACCGCACTCCCAGATACTCGAGATGCTGAGACGGGACCAGGCAGCTCTTGACCAGATTGACCACCCAGCCGAGGCTCTGTAGAAACTTTACAACCTTGTCTGTAGCCTGCACACTCTCGGCTGCGGACTTTGCTCGGATCAACCAATCGTCGAGGTAAGGATGCACCAAGACTCCTTCCTTTTGCAACACTGCAGCCACCACCACCATGATCTTGGTGAAGATGCGTGGCGCCGTTGCGAGCCCGAAGGGCAAGGCTTGGAACTTTTAAAGCTATACCAACCAGTTCAATTTAAAGGGACCCTACCAAAATATTAAAATTAACCTTAAAATTAAAATTTGATAATCACTCCAAATTAATGAACTAAATCCCTGAAGGGAACTTTGGCTAACTAACTAAATTGCTGCTTATTCATCTCTCTAGTGAGCCCAGCACCTAGGCTCACTACGTCCTCCTGCTGCATGGAGACTGGACACACTGGAGCTGGTGGGCACTGACAGCAGGCTACATCCATTGATGTCATGGCTTTGACATGCCCAGTCTCCAAGCTGCAGGAGGAGGTGCACAACCCAGAGGTGGAGGACTAAACTGGAGAGACGATAAGGAACTTGCTTTTGGTGTTTTTGTCTTTTTAGAGGCATGATATTTCGCAATCTTTTTTACCACAGCCACATAGGCAGTAATTTTATGAAGTATATCCACATGCAAATAATGTTTTACACACAGACAAAGGCTTTTATAAAATTGCGCGGCCACACATGCATAGCTTCCGAAGAACGGAAGTGGCATCGCGATATGCACAGGTATTTTAGAGTAAGCGAAAATTTGTGCATGGGCATTATTCACTGTTGAGCTGGTTCTGAGAGCCTATTTTATAAAGGCACATAAAGGTCCATTTTGCACAAAATGTTGAGAAAGGAATTGGAACCTCCAAGTTCACAAAAGGATCTGCCCAATGTGAAGACTTCTGAAACATTTGTATAAGGACGTGCAGAGGCATATGTGTATTTGCTGGTGTGCACAACATGAGCAGCCATTTTGCAAATATACATGTGCACAAGACAAGCAGCATCACGTCATCAGCTTCCCAAACAGAAATGCTGGCACTTATATATGGAAGCAGCGATTTAGCAACCTCCAAGTATAAATGCCAGCAATTATACATATAGAGGGTCATTTTATAGCAGAGTGCCTAGTTTAAGGCAGCCAAAACATGCATATGTTAGGCAGGGCCGGCCCTAGAGTTGGTCTAAGGCTGGGGTCACCAACCTCCAGAGGGCCGCGAGCCGCACAGCCGACTACCGGGAGCCTCGCGGGCCGCACCCCCCTTCTCCCCGCCCCCGCAAAAAAAAACAACAAACGCAAAATGATGAAAACAATGGCTGATCACCTTTATTGAATTTAATGAGATGGCTGATGATTCATGCTAGCAGACAAACGCTTAAAGTCCGGCTTCACAGATGACACTGACAGGAGAAGGGACGCTTGCAGGTGGTCGTCAGTGAGCTGCGAGCGCGTGGATACAATGGCGGGAATCCTTGGCGGGCCGCACGTAATGTTAACCGGGGTAGAGCCTCGCGGGCCGCACGAAGGGACCTCGTAGCGGGCCGCAGGTTGGTGACCCCTGGTCTAAGGTGTTGGCACTCTAGGCAGACTGCAAGCCTTACACGCCCTCTGACTGTCAAAATCTACTATTTAGCTTTGCATGCCCCGATTTTGCTGCCTTCCAGAAGTTGCCACCCTAGGCAACCGCATAGTTTGCCTAGTGGTTGGGCCGGCCCTGATTTTAGGCCTATTTTAGAGAGAAAAGTAGGTGCCCGCTTTTTTTTCTTTTTATGAAATACTAGTTACCAAAAACTAAACTGGGTTACTGGTTAACAAGTGCTGTGTGTTATGAAGGGGCATGTTTACTAAATGATTTAACGCAAGTTAATGTGTGTTAAGCGCCCAGAACCATTAGCCTTTAGCAAAAATTCCCCTAATATGGGACCTAGTTACAAACGGCGCATGCTAACTGTTAATCCAGCTTTTGAAATATCACTTACACTAGTCCTAGAGCTGGCATAAATGACCGAACCTGCAGTCTGATGTCCTTTGAGAGTTTTAAGATTAACTTAATGATTAGGAGAATCCTAAAACCACCACGCCAAGAACAATCCTGTATGAACACATAGGGCCCTTTTATTAAAGCGCGCTAAATGCAAAGCCATCATGTTAACTGTTGGGGGTGTGTACAGCATTTTCGCAGCAGTTAATGTGCAGCGCAGTTTGGTAACATGGGGAGCTATTACCGCAAGTGCAATTAAATTCACCTATTCAGTTGGCGGTAATTGCACCTGCGCTAATTGCAAGAGTCACAGTCAGTCAGGGCCGTACCAGGTCATAGTTGCACCCTGTGCTGTTTCCACATCTGGCATGCCTCCCCCCCCCCCCCCGCATTGCCCTGGCACCACTGCTAGTTTTGCGTTTTCTCGTAGGCAGCGGCAGCAGCAGTGAGGCAGACCCCCATTTGAATGGCTGGCCTGGTTCCTCCCTCCACTGACGTGAAGGAGGGACCCAACCTACCTACAATACCTACAAACTCAGGTCTACCTCACTGCTCCTGCTGCCGCCGCCCCTGAGAAAACAAAAAAAGTGGCGGTGGCAGCAGGGCAACCCGGGGGGAGGAGTGAGCAGCCTGACATGTGACCCTAATTATTTTGTGCCATGTGAGACTGCACTGCTCACACAGGGCTAGGTACGGTAGGGCTAGATACAGTACTGCAATCAATTTATCCACATGACGACCATGCGACACTTCAGTCCTAACCTGCCCACATCCCACTCTAATGTAGCACAGGAACTGGCATACAGGCCACAGCACACAGCGTGCGCCCAAATCGCACTAATTGCATAGTGCACTTGAGTAAAAGGGCCCCATAATTAGAATAAAACAAGGGCAAAACACACCCGCAGGGGAGTTTTGTGTCTTCTTTAATTAAATCTTCAAATCAAATTAAACAATATCGAAACCCTACATGGTCATAAAAAGATTTTTATCTTATAAATTCTAAAAATGATGAAAAGATTAATAAGAATATTGCTTTGTTTTTATCTTATCTAATTGTATTGATTCAGTTATGATCATTGGATTGGTTGTTGTTGCTAACTGCCGTCGAGTCGGAGTCGACTCATGGTGACCCTCTGGATAGTTGTCCTAAATTATGTTCGGTCTTGAGTCAGGCGGCTCATTGTTGACAGACTGGTACCCGTAGTTGCTGTTACTGTATCGATCCATCTCATTGCTGGCCTTCCTCTTTTGCATTGACCTTCTATCTTGCCAAGCATGATGTCTTTCTCTAATGATCTCTCTCTTCGCATGATGTGTCCAAAGTATGAAAGTCGAAGTCTTGTCATCTGAGCTTCTAAAGAAAGCTTAGGTTTGATCTCCTCTAGTACCGACTGGTTTGTTCTTTGGGCAGTCCATGGTATACACAGTATTCGCCGCCAGCACCATAATTCAAAGGCATCAATTTTCTTCCTGTCTATCTTTTTCACTGTCCAGCTTTCACATCCATATGATGTTATTGAAAATACCATGGCTTGAACAAGTCGAATCTTTGTATGGAGAGAGACATCTCTGCTCTTGAGAATCTTATCTAGGTCTTTCATAGCCATTCTGCCAAGAGCAATGCGTCATCTGATTTCTTGACTGCTTGTTGCTTCTTTATTGATAGTTGATCCAAGTAGGTTAAAGTTGTTCACGATTTCAATTTCTTCTCCTTCAATGATGAACCTGTTGATTATGCCAGTTGTCATTATCTTTGACTTCTTTGCATTAAGGTGCAGGCCCATTTTGAGACTATGTTCTTTGATTGTGAGAAGATCATCTTCACTTTCAGCCAGTAATGTGGTATCATCAGCATAGCGAAGGTTGTTGATGAGTCTTCCACCAATCTTCACACCTCTATTGTTGTCATACAATCCTGCTTCTCTGATGATTTGTTCTGCATATAAATTAAACAGGTAGGGGGAAAGTATGCAGCCTTGTCTTACACCTTTGCTTATTTTAAACCATTCTGTTTCTCCTTGTTCTGTTCGAACTGTTGCTTCTTGATCAATGTACAGATTGCGCAAGAGAACGATCAGGTGTTCTGGTATACCCATGCTTCTTAATGTGGCCCAGAGTTTCTCATGGTTTACACAGTTAAAAGCCTTGCTATAGTCAATAAAGCACAAATAGATATCCTTTTGGTATTCTTTAGTCTTTTCAAGGATCCATCTCACATCCACAATGATGTTTCTCGTTCCTCGCCCTTTCCTGAACTCTGCTTGCACGTTAGGTAGTTCTTGTTCCAGGTATGGTTGTAGTCTCTTTTGAATAATCTTCAGTAGAATCTTGCTGGTATGTGGGATCAGAGCGATTGTGCGATAATTGCCACAGTCAGTTCAGTCACCTTTTTTTAGTATTGGTATAAACACAGATCTTTTCCAGTCAGTTGGCCATGATGTTGTCTTCCATATTTCTTGGCAGACAACTGTAACAACTGCCTCCTATACCATGACTTTTTAATTTCACCAAGAGTCTCTCATGAGGAACCTTGTCAAAGGCTTTCTGAAAATCCAGATATACTGTCTGGATATTCCTTAAGTGAAGGTCATGAATATGAAAAACCTGTCCCATTATTTGTTGTTAGCAGGAGACATAGTGATTGTAGCTAACTGAAAACTACGCTAAATCTGACAGTAGAGGGCTGATATATATTGTAATAGTATGGCAAAGGATTTTGACATGTTAGCTACGAAAGTGAAGTGATTGAGGCAATCGCGTGAAGCCCTATGGGCATCTTTTATACAGTATGTTAGATCTTCAGAGACTGTTGTTGGGAGAACCCAGTAGCAGTAGGAAATGGTGGAGATACATGAGTTTGGGAGTAATGGAGATAAGCTTGAAGGTGGACACAAACTATAGTGCGCTACGATGGTCCCATAAGAGAAAAAAATGTGACTATAGAATCACCTGCAACACACACAGTGGTGAAGGGGGGTTTGAAAGGGTTTGATAGCTAAGTGCCAGTAATGTGCATTGTGGTTTTCTTTTTGTAAGATTACTGGAAGGAGTCCTTAATGCATGAATTTTTGTTTTCACATGAAACTACATAATATGTTAGTCAATACCAAACTAATAACACCTCAAGTGATAATTTTGGTCAAAACAAATATTTTGACTGCTATTTTGCACAATATTTCAGCGTCCCCATTTCGGGGACGCTATGCATGAAAGGGCGGGTGAAGTGGCTGTTATATAGAACAACTGCAAATAATGTCAAACAACTGCAAATAAATTTACAAAAATTATTATAAATGAAATGTAATTAGTATTATGTGGACATGATCTTTATGTATCAAAATTGTGTAGCCAGCCACATCACATATGACAGTGGTGCGCGACATGTACAGGGGGCAGGATATGGAGAAGGGAATGGCTCAGAGTAGGCCATGGATGTGGCAGACTCAAGTCAAGTGGGTGGCCCAGATGTGTGGGTATGCCCAAGAAGGGATGTGGAGGGACCCATGGCAGGGTGGGTGGGCTGCAGGAAGGGGCCACATGCTGCCACAGACACCTGTCCTATGCATGGGGCCACCTGTGCGGCAGCCTTATCACCCCATGGTGACAGAAACAGGCCTGGGACCACATCCGCAGTGCCCGATGGCTGACATGCATGCCCTGTGCAACTAGACGGTGATGTGCTGAATTGTAAATTATCCACAGGTGAAATATCTGTTTGTATATAGTTTGTATATAGTTTCCCCTGTTATCTCCAAGTTACTGACCCTGTTATAATGTAAGCAAAGGATTGTTCCAATGCGAAATCTGTTATCTGTAAACCGCGCTGATACCAAAGAGCGCGGTATATAAGAACTGTAAATAAATAAAATAAATGTGCTGGGGGGTACCATGTGTATTCAACACACCATGCACATGTCCCACCCCCCCATGACAGCCACCATGTGTGCGGCACTGGCATCGTGCAATGGGCAGGTGACACTGCACCCTTGGCATATCTCAGCAAAAATATTAGCGGAGTGGGCCTCAAACCCCCGGACCCCAAGGCAGTCCCCATACCATACATCTAAGAAGAACCTTCACATTCTACAAAGGGCCCAGAATGTTACTGCTCGGATTATTTTTAAAGCCAAGCTATCCGACCACATCTCCCCAATTCTATACACTCTCCACTGACTACTGTTGCCAGTAGGATTCAATATAAAACATTAGTCACTATTTTTAAGCTCATTAATGAACTAGCCCCTTCACATCTATCAACCTTAATCCAGACTCCCTCAGAAAACAGAATGAGAAGAACAAACCTCAACATGCTTCTAGTCCCTGATTCTGTGAGAAAAACGAAGCAGGTAACGACCAATACTGCCTTCTCTTATTATGCACCCAGTCAATGGAACAAACTACCATGCAACCTGAGAGAGATTAAAGACCTTATATCCTTCAGGAAGGAACTTAAAACATACCTTTTCACCCAACACTATCGCAACTTACAGCCCACACTCGATCAGATGTCACAAGAAAACACAAAGCACCTAGCACAAGTTTACCCTACCTAACTCATATCTCACTCTCCACTGCACGTTCCCACTGACAGCCTCGCTACATTATTCCCACTGAATGATAGTCAGACCTTTACTGGCTGTTGTCAATAGTTTTTCTGTTTATCGTAGAGTTGCATACCTGTCCTATTCTCTGTAAATAATGAATATTTTCTCAATCTATGTAAAATAGTTTAATATGTTCTTTGACATATAGTTATTATGTGCTCAAAATGTTCTGTGTAATTTGATGTTTACCACGTTCTCTGTATACCGCCCCTGATCTCTGGAAGGGGCGGTATAGAAAAGTGCACAAATAAATAAATACCAGCAGCCCACGATGGAACACTGCTGTGACCAATGTCCCAGGCAGGCAATGTGCATGACGCACAGAGGCACAGGCCACTCGAAGGCACACATTGCATTGCATTATCGCTCATCGCAAATGCCCTACCCATTCGTGCATAGCGTCCCCAAAACGGGGACGGCAGAAATATGTATCCTACTCAGAACGGAATCATGTAAATTCTGCATACAAATATATTTGAATAAAAACAATATATTAAACAAAAATCAAGCTTACTTGTGAGAATGGCTGATTGCGTTCTTGTCAAAAAAATGCTATTTTTCAAGTGTACGATAAATTTAGCAAATTTTACTAAACTTACTTCAAGTTCTTTTATCGGTTCTGCAGGTGAACATATCACAAAACGTTTTGTAATGCATTCATTCTACATTTGCTCCTAATAAAATATTGCATGATTGAATTGTTTTATGCATGGTTTAATATGAACCGAGGCATAAAATTTGAGCGTACCCTTTTCGGGGACGCTACGCATAAATGGGTTTTAATATTTTACTGTTCTATTAAAAGTGCTGGGAAGCATGGACAGTTTTATTGTTTTACATTTGATATGAAGATTGTCACAGTCGCAGTTGCTCTCACTTGGCAAGAATGTTTGGTTTTAATAATAAAAATACAAGTTTTTAAAAAATCAAGCCATCCATTAATAGCAATAGTAAAGGATAGCAGTTGAGATTTATCCAGTTTGGGCACCTCCGTTATGGAATCCAGCACCCACATCCCCCTCCCATGTCTCTTATCTGACTTCTCAGTCTGCTCTACTCAATATCTGCCCCAAATTTGCCCCAGTGACAGCCTCTATCATTTCCATTAGAAGAATATCTCAGGCCTTTTCAATTGCAGCTTTGATTCTTACATCAATATTTCACTTAACACCCCGACCCCCTTCTGTGCTTTATCAACATATTTTGTAACGCCCACAGCAACTACAGTTGGATCCAACCGTGTAGCCCCACTGATTTTGAGATTAGTGTGTATTAAAGAAAGTAAAAAGGATAAGACAGGAGAATCTCGGTTTAACATTAGAGGTTCAATTACAAAGCTCTGTGTGAACGTTATCTTCTACAAACATGAAGAAACTTCTGGAATCAAATGAAAGAACAGCTCTTCAATGGACTGCACAGTATACCAACAGCAAGATACTGCCTTTGTAAAATTCACTATCTTATCTGCTAGGACAGCAGAAAGATTTCTCTCTTCCCCCCCAGCTATCTTTAGGTCACTTTCAAAAGAAATACAGGCCTTTGATCTCAATTTGTCATGCTACAGAGGTACTGTAAAGCAGTCCTAGTGGACAAATGGTCAGATTGCAAACCAACTGCCTGATCACAAGCCACCAAACGTTCCTGCCAAGCTGCATGAGGCGGTGCTCAATATCACGCTACTCACTACTAAACGTTCAGTTTCGCAGCCCCCTAGAGGCAGCAGTGTGGCCGGAGGACTCTCGTGCAGCTTAGGAACAACAGGGCCAATGAAAGAGAATTGGGCACCTTAAGCAAACCTTCAACCTCGCGCCCCCCTCCCCTCATGATTTTGATAATTAAATTCAAAAGCCATGATCATCCCAACACCACCTCTCCTAGACCAGTCCTATAAAAATGCATAACTGGACATCATACTTTTAAAAATTAAACTGTGCTTTGTATGTAGGTTTGTATCCATTCTCCTGCAGGTAAATACAGACAAAAAACACGTTGATGGCTCTTTGAGTTTGTGTGGCTGTCAGGATTAATTGTTTTTTGCTTTAATTGCTGTTGCTCTTTGCTGCCCCTCAGAAGCAGGTGCCCTAGGCAACCATCTATATTTATTTATTTATTTGCACACAATTTTTATACCGCTCCTTCCGGTGATCAGCAGCGGTTTACATTTTAACAATTTGTTCTGCAATGATAGCAGTTACAATGCCTAGTGGTTATGCCAGCCCTGGGGGGCCGGGTAAGGCAGCCAGCAAGAGGCAGGAACCTCTGGACAAACAGAGGGCTGAAACGTGGGCATTTAAAGAGACCTGTAAAGTCACAAGGGAAAAGGAATTTCCCAATCCCTCTGTCCAGAGGAGGGCTGTGCTGGCTATCCTGATCGTCATCTCTCCAAGCACTTATCATTTTGCCGTGAATGCTGTCAATACCAGAGTGCATAGGACTGGGAGAAACAAAAATACTGGCCCGGACTGGCTCTGCTGGTCAGTCTTACAGAGTAGTGTTCATGTCTGTCTAAAGCAATGTCCTCAAGTCACAGGCTGCTTTGATGGAATGATTTACTCGTCAAATAAGGTTAACATTTAGACAATGTCAGCACTCTGTGAAGTCATTTAAAGTGTTAATATTAAGCAGGACCCCTGCACTGCTACATGCCATCCAATGCAGGGCAGGACACCAGCAGGCTAGAAGAAACTTTTTGAATGCAAACTTCCAAGATGTCAAAGCAGTGAAGACACAGCAAACAGTTCATTGTAAATTGCTCAGTTCCCGACAGATTTATTTTCTTTTACTATGTCATTTGATTATTTACAGGTTAATTTTGTCACAGTTTGGCTAATTTGGGAATAAAGTTCACACATATTTCCCCTGTAAAAATAATCCCACATACAAATATAAAATATTTTATATTTTACACTTTATCAGCTTATAGTCTGCTTGAGATAAGGTTTGCCTGCCTACTCTTTTCTCTCACTGTTATTTGATTATTTCCTCTGCTAATAAGTTTCCCTATCTGATAATCTCAGTGTCTTTTAAGACTTTTATTTATCTGTATCTTATTCTATTTTATTTGTTCTACTTTATTTCCTTTATTTTATCTTTTTTTCCCTATTACCTATTATCGCTCTCCTTCTTCCAACTTTACTTACCCTCTCTGCCGTTTATTATGGCTCCACATCATTCTTTGCTCCTTTTTTCTGATCCTCCCTAACCTTCTTCCCTCACTCCACCAACCTAATACCCTCCCTCTTTCTCACCCTCTCTATTTCCTCCCCCATCTTCCCCTCCACCCTTTCCTCGGCTCTTGAGCTTCACCTTCTCTTTCCTCTCATTCATCCCTCTCCTTCCTCTCTAAAACAACCTCATCCCCGTTTCCGACATGCTGTCTCCTCTCTCTCTCTTGTACTCTTCTTCTCCTTCTCCTTCTGTCCTCTGGTGACATTAATCCCAACCCTGGTTCCCCTTCACTTCTCTCTCAGTTCCTCTCTCCACCACCCTAATCTCATCCACATACCTCCCCTTTCCCCCTCCTCTCTCCCCTTCTCATGTGGAATGTTCATTCCATTTCTAATAAATATTCCTTTACCCATGATCTCTTTCTCTCTCGGGCTTTCCATCTTCTCTCTCTTACTGAAACCTGGCTCCTCCCTGATGACACTGCTTTGGTTGCTGTCTACTGTCACGGCAGTTCTCAGTTCTCCCACTCTCCTCATCCCAATGGCCACAGCAGTGGTGTTGGGTTTCTATTTTCGCCTTCTTGCCAATTTCAACCCTTCCTTTTCCCTCAGTCTCATTCCTTTGCCTCCTTTGAAGTCCATTCCATCCATCTTTTTAATCCCCTATCTCTCCGGATCGCTGTCATCTATAGACCCCCTGACAAGTCCTCTTCTACCTTCCTCCCTGATTTTGACTCTTGGCTGTCCTTATTCCTGGATTCTTCTTCCCCCTCCATTATTCTTGGCATCCATCTAAAAACAAGATAAGTAAATAATGAAACAAATCTAAAATTATCTGTATTTTATTTTATTCACCGTTTTTTTGTTTTTATCCCTCTCCTTTCTCCTGATAGAACTTTGCCCTCCTACACTGCCATCTTTTTGATTAGATTTGCACCTCCATTTTCTTATAGCTCCACGCCACTTTTCTTCCTTTTTCTGACACTCCCTAACCTTCTCTCCTCATGCCATCAACTTAACCCTCCCCCTCCTTTTCATCCTCTCTCCACCTTCCCCATTTCATCCCACATCTTGTCTTCCACCCTTTCTTCAGCTCTTGAGATTCACCTTTTTCTTCCTCTCATTCATCCCTCTCCGAAACAACCTCATCCTCATTTCCACCATGCTTTCTCCTCTCTACCTTGCAGTCTTCCTCTCCTTCTACCATCCAGTGATATTAATCCCAACACTGGCCCTCCCAGACTTTTCTCTCATTCCCATGATAGTTCCTCTCTTAATCACCCCAATCTCATTCATATTCCTCTCCTTTCCCCATCCTCTCTCCCTTTCTATTGTGCCTTATGGAATGCTTAATCTCCAGGAACAAGCAGGAATGAGTCTTCACATATGGGTACGTCTGTACCAATGGAGCCTGCGCGGGAACGCTCCCCAGCTTCCCAAAAAGGAAAGCTTTTGGGAGCATCCCACAGTGCCTGCGCGCTGCCTTCCCGCCTTTCCTGACCAGCTCTCCTCAGTTCTTCTTTGCCGCGGAGCCAGCAGGTCGAGCCCTGTCACCGCTGAAGAAGTTCTTTATTTTATTTTATTTCTTTGGTCACGTGTCTGCCTTCCCCGACTCCAGACCGGTACCGCCGGTCTTTTCTTTCTTCTTTTTAAAAAAAAAAAAATATATATATATATATATACTTTTCTCCACTTAGTGTAATTTTTTCTTCTAGGCCTCAAGGCCCAAGAGAAAATTTCCCTCATGGAAAAACCAGCCTCCGGGTTCAAGAAATGCACTAAGTGTAGCTGTACTATTTCTGTTACAGATATCCATGAATGGTGCCTTAAATGTTTGGGTCCTGAACACTCCATTCCGGATTGTCCGTCCTGCTCTCAAATGTCTAAACGGGGTTTACAGAACCGAGCAGCTAAGTTCCATGTCCTGTTTCCCGCTGATGCAGCGTCGGTAGCATCGACATCTTCCCGGTCTTCTTCTCCTGATGGATCTCAGGTAACCAAACATAAGTCTAGCAGGTCCTCGAAGGGTAGATCTCCCTCTAAGCATCGAGATGCCTCCGGGCTTGCCCTCGAGGACCCTGCACCAGCCAAACAACCCCAGCGGGAAGCTCCGGCTTCCAAAGCTCCTCCTATGGGGTTACAGGTTGACATCGATGGCACGGCCTCGACCGATCACCTGTTAGAATGCTCTGGGGTACCGGCACAATCTCCCGGTACCGACCTCCAGGCATTCATGGCGTCGATGGATCAGAATGTTCTGTCCATGCAGCAGGCTATTTCAGCCTTCATTCAAGCTGCGACGCCGACGGTACCACAACGAGCTCCGTTGTCGGTATTGGCTCCGGTACCGACCGCATCAACATCGACTAGGACAGCGGTTCCTTGTCCAGGGCTATTTCTCGGTACCGATCCGGTTCCGAAAACGCCCGATGTTGATACCGCTCGATATGCATATCGAGCGCTGGAAGAGCACCCTGACAGGCGGTACTTCGATTCCTCTGGTGATTCTGATTCATCAGATGAATCACCCGAAGTATCCATAGCCCTTCCTGAAGAGCCTTCTTCTCCAAAAAGAAGAATGTCTCCTCCAGAGGGCTTGTCCTTTCAATACTTCATAAGAGAAGTAGCTAAAGGACTATCTATCTCAGTAGCCTCTGAATCAGAGCCTAGAGCAAAAAAATTGGATATTTTAGGATACCCTAAGGCTCCTAGAGAGGCAGTCACCTTACCAATTCATGAGATTCTTTATGAACACATGATTGATTTATGGGAGACTCCTCTCACTCTCTCTCCTCATTCTCGTAGGTTGGACACTATGTACCGTGTCCCTCCCTGTCCTGGATTTAAAAAAACTTAGCTTCCTCACCATTCCATTGTGGTGCAGTCAGCTATGAAGAGGACAAAGAGACACTCTTCTGCTCCTCCAGGAAGAGAATGCAGAACCCTGGATGCTTTTGGTAGGAGAATCTTCCAGGCCAGTATGCTCATTGCCAGAATCAACTCATATAGCCTCTACATGGGTATGTTTCTAAAGGAAGTGGCAGAAAAGCTGCACACTTTCTTCCCTTTTATTCCAGAAGATAGAAGGGAAGAATTTCTCCTTTGGCTTAAGCATACTCAAGACATCTCCAAGTTTTCCAACAGGGCAGCCTTTGACTCCTTTGAAGGTGCCAGTAGCGCCTCAGGCATTGCCATAGCTGCTCGCAGAATTGCTTGGCTCCAGGCTTCTGATCTAGAACCCTGGGTTCAGGATGGCTTAGGAAATCTGCCCTGTACAGGTGAAAATCTATTTGGCAAAGAGTGGCAAATTAAAGCCACTCAAATGGATGCAGAGAATTCTGCTCTGGATAGATTTTCAAAGTCTACCTCCATTCCTGCCAAGAAAAAGACTTTTTTCAAGAAGGGCAGATTCCCTTCCACTTCTGGCCAACAATCATCTACAGGTCGCTTTACCACTAAGCGTCAGCAACCTAAGCAGGCCAGGACTAAGTCTACAGGGCCTGCTGCAACTCAGCAGTCCCAGCCCCCTCAGGGTTTTTGACTTGATGCTAGAGAACTTAGCCTTTCTGGCTTTGAAACAGCCAGAACCTCTCACCATTCCAGGAAGGTTAGCTCATTTTGCTCCCAGATGGGAGCAAATCACATCAGAGCAGTGGACCCTCTCCATCATAAGAGAGGGCTACAAACTTCATTTCTCAGACCTTCCTCCCCACACCATGGTGAGACACTTCAATTCTCCCACATCTCTTCTCGACCTTCTAGGTCAGGAGATAACTACCCTTCTTGCCCAAGGGGCAATAGAAGAAGTTCCTCTTCTTCAACAAGGGTCAGGGTTCTACTCCCCCTATTTTCTCATTCCAAAGAAGACAGGGGGATACAGACCCATTCAAGATCTCAGAGAATTGAACAAATTTCTATGCAAGGAGAAGTTCAAGATGCTTTATCTGGGCACTCTCCTTCCATACCTTCAAAGTCAGGATTGGCTTTGTTCTCTAGATCTCAAGGATGCGTACACCCATGTCCACATCCATCCATCTCACAGAAGATTCCTACGTTTTCTTTTCCAAGGAAAACATTACTAATACAGAGTGCTTCCTTTCGGTCTGGCCTCTGCCCCAAGAGTGTTCACCAAATGCATGGCAGTAGTTGCTGCATTTCTACGCACTCTGGGAATATTTGTCTTCCCATACCTGGACGACTGGCTCATCCGAGCTCCATCTCAGTCAGAGGCCCAGATTTCCTTGGACCGCACAAGGCGCATTCTGCAGTATCTGGGACTTGTGGTAAACCTCCCAAAGTCTCAGCTTACCCCTACTCAGTCCCTAGAATTCATAGGGGCCTGGTTGGATACCACCACTGCAAGGGCCTACCTTCCTCAGGCCCGTTGCCAATGTCTAGTACAGTTAGCCTCCCAGATTCAGTCAAGGAGCCACTTAACTGCCCGGGAGATACTACAACTGCTAGGCCACATGGCTTCCACAGTGCATGTGGTACCCTATGCTCGCCTACACATGAGAGCAGCTCAATGGACCTTGTCCACCCAGTGGACTCAAGCATCAGGAGCTCTCTCAGACCAAATAGCAACCTCCAAACATCTCTTTTGGTCTCTCCAATGGTGGATGTCCACTCAAAATCTGTTGCTGGGGTCCCCCTTCCAACAGTTGTTGCCCCAAGCAACCCTCACAACAGATGCCTCCCAAACAGGTTGGGGAGCTCATCTACAGGACCTCTCCACTCAAGGCACTTGGTCCCCTCAGGAGACCTCTCTTCATATCAACCACTTGGAGCTTCGAGCAGTTTTTCTAGCTCTCAAGGTCTTCCATACCCTCCTCAGCTACAAGACAGTCCTCATTCATACGGATAATCAAATAGCCATGTTTTACATAAACAAGCAAGGAGGAACTGGCTCTCTGTCGCTTTACAACGAAGCTTTAAGATTGTGGGCCTTCGCCAGAGAGCATCAAATCCATCTCCTGGCAGTTTACCTCCCAGGAATCCAAAACTCTTGGGCAGACAGACTCAGTCGAGTTCTGCTTCCACACGAATGGTCCCTGCACATGGATCAGGTACTCAGAATCTTCCAAGAATGGGGAACTGCGGACATAGACCTCTTTGCAAGTCCGTGGAATGCCAAACTTCCCCGGTTCTGTTCCAGAATTCCGTGTCAGGGAGTTCAGGCCAAGGATGCCTTCCTCCTTCATTGGGGTCAGGGCTTCCTGTATGCCTTTCCACCCATTCCCTTGATTCCCAAGACTCTGTTCAAACTCCAGAGGGACCAAGGATCTATGATCCTCATAGCTCCACGCTGGCCACGCCAAGTGTGGTACCCTCTACTTCTACATCTCTCTCAAGCCCCCTCCTTGAACTTGGGAGCTGCTCCAGACCTCCTATCCCAGGAGGAAGGGACTTTGTGGCACCCAAACCCCAAGTCCCTTCACCTCAGAGCTTGGTTACTGAAGGCCTAGACCTTCAGGGCTTGAATCTTTCTCAGCAAGTGAAAGATATCTTACATGCTTCTAGAAAGCCTTCCACCAGGCGTTCCTATGCTTTTAAATGGAAAAGATTTTCCATTTGGTGTGCTGAAAAGGGTCTTGACCCTCTAGCACTACCTTTGAATTCTCTCTTAGACTATTTATTTATTTATTTATTTGAGTGCTTTTCTATACCGCCCCTTCCAGAGATCAGGGGCGGTTTACAAGGAACTTAAACAACAATATAGCAGAACAGTGCAATATTGAATTACATTAAATATTAGGTGAACATAAACTAGGTTACATAATAACTAGGTTAAATGGAAAACAATGTGAGGGTTATTAACATAAAAGGAAATATAAAACTATGTTACAAGGAGTCATAAAACTATGTTACAAGGAACCAGAAGGGTAGATTTACATGGTTAGTAAGAGACTATAATAGTTATTTGTGATCATAAATAAAGTATTGGGAGTAGACTAACTTGGGTGGATGAGAAAATGAAGTCCGGCATTAGGTGGGGTAGACCTGTGTTTGGTTTGTTGCATGTTTTTGTGTAGTAAATTTGGTTCCAGGTTGTAGGTTGCTATAGTGTTGACTAAATAGGTAGGTTTTAAGTTCCTTCCTGAAAGATGTAAGATCTTTAATCTCTCTGAGGTATAGTGGGAGTTTATTCCATTGGCTGGGAGCATAATATGAAAAAGCAGTGTTGGTGGTTATTTGCTTTGATTTTGTCACTGCAATGGGAATTAATAGCATGTTGAGGTTAGTTTTTCTTCTGGTTCTGTTTTCTTGTGGGGTTTGGAGTAGAGTGGCCAACTGTGATGGGGCTAGGTCATTAATGAGTTTAAAAGTGGTGACAAGTGTTTTATATTGAATCCTACTATAGATAGGAAGCCAGTGGAGAGCGTATAGGATAGGAGAGATGTGATCGAATATTTTAGCTTTCATAATTATTCGAGCAGTGCCATTCTGAGCTCTTTGAAGGATGTGTAAATTCTTTTTGGATGTTCCTTAGAGTATGCCATTGCAGAAGTCTAAATGTGGCATAATAAGAGCCTGGACAACTGTTCTGAAGTCATTGATGTCGATGAGGGGTCTGAGTTGCTGTATAGTTCTCAGTTTGAAAAATATAGTTTTGGCAGTCTGTTTTATGTGGTTAGTCATGCTTAGGGTCTTGTCTAGTGTAATTCCAAGGTATTTAATTTCAGACTTGACTGGGAGAGTAATGTTCATAAGGTTGATGGAAGTTGGAGGAGTGAAGGTGGTATTTCTGGTTACGAAGAGTGCTTCGGTCTTTTTGAAATTGATATCCATATAGATTGAGTGAAGCCATTTTTCAGCTTCAAAGAGGCAGGTGGCGATTTTGTTGAAATTAAGGTTAGCTATGTCTAACGGGGCGAATAGCATGATGTCATCTGCATAGATGAAATATTAAGGCCTGCCTATCTCCTGTATCTCTCCAATGCAGGCCTTAAGACAAATTCAGTAAGAGTCCATTTGAGTGCTATTGCAGCATCCCTTAAGCCCATTAATGGACAACCTATTTCCTCTCATCTTCTCATTGCAAGATTCATGAGAGGCCTAACTTTAACTAAACCTCCCATCAGGCCTCCTCCGGTGGCATGGGACTTAAATTTGGTTCTTGGTCAGCTTATGAAGCCACCTTTTGAACCCTTAGCCACTACCTCCTTGAAATTTCTTTCCTGGAAGGTTATTTTCCTCATTGCAATCACTTCAGCTCGCCGCATCAGTGAACTGCAGGCCTTAGTGGCTAATCCACCTTATACAAGGTTCCATCATGACAAGGTGGTCCTTAGGACAAATCCACACTTTATGCCTAAAGTGGTCTCACCTTTCCATCTTAATCAGGAGGTATATTTACCTGTTTTTTTTCCAGCTCCTCATGCATCCAGTGCAGAGAGGAACCTTCATACTCTGGATTGTAAAAGAGCTCTTGCTTTTTACTTGCAAAGGACACAGCAACATAGAAAGTCTTCCCAGCTTTTTGTTGCTTTTGATCCTTCTCATTTAGGACTTCCAGTCTCTAAAAGAACTCTGTCCAACTGGATTGCTCAGTGTATTTCTTTCGCCTACCAGAGTAAGAACCTTTCTCTGGAGAGCCATGTCACAGCTCATAATGTGAGGGCCATGGCCACCTCTATGGCTCATCTAAACTCTGTGTCCATCGACCAGATCTGTCGAGCAGCCACCTGAGCCTCGGTTCATACCTTCACAGCCCATTACTGCTTGGACAAGGACTCCCGCCGGGATGCCTTGTTTGGTCAGGCTGTCCTCAAACACCTGCTCCATTCTTAAACAACTCCTACCCTCCTTCCCTGGATGGATGCCTGAGATCCATAGGAGGACCTAGGACCCTTCTCAGGGTCTCATATCCTTGGGGATCTCCCAGGCATCTTTAGCTAGGGAGTCCCCATATATGAAGACTCATTCCTGCTTGTTCCTGGAGATAGCACAGTTACTTACCTGTAACAGGTGATCTCTGGGAACAGCAGGAATAAGTCTTCACAACCCTCCCACCTCCCCTAGGAGTTGTACCTCTTTTCTGTCTTTTCTTTCCTCTCTCTCTCTATTGTCTCAGCTTTAAACTCGAACTGAGGAGAGTTGGTCAGGAAAGGCGGGAAGGCAGCACGCAGGCGCAGTGGGATGCTCCCAAAAGCTTTCCTTTTTGGGAAGCTGGGGAGCGTTCCCACGCAGGCTCCATCGGTACCGATGTGCCCATATGTGAAGACTTATTCCTGCTGTTCCCAGAGATCACCTGTTACAAGTAAGTAACTGTGCTTTCCATGTCTAATAAACTCCTCTTCACTCATGATCTCTTTATCTCTTACACTTTCAATCTTCTAGCTCTTAATGAGACCTGGCTCCTTTCTGATGACACTGCTTCAGTCAATACCCTCTGTCACAATGGCTACCAATTTTCCCACACTCCTCGTAACACCGGCCATGGTTGTGGTACTGGGTTTCTGCTTTGTCCTTCTTGCCAATTTCAATCCTCCTTCTACCTCAGTCTCACTCCTTTTCCTCCTTTGAAACCCACTCTATCTGCCTTTTGAATCCCATAACTCTCTGGATAGCTGCTATTTATAAGATCCTTCTCCCCCCCCCCCCCCCCCCGACAAGTCCACCTTTACCTTTCTCACTGACTTTGACTCATGGCTTTCCTTATTTCTGGATTCTTCTTCCCACTTCCATATCCTTGGTGATTTTAATGTTGTTGTTAAGTGCCGTTGAGTCGGAGTCGACTCATGGCGACCCTCTGGATAGCTATCCTAAATTGTGTTCGGTCTTGAGTCAGGCGGCTCATTGTTGACAGACTGGTACCCGTAGCTGCTGTTATTGTATCGATCCATCTCATTGCTGGCCTTCCTCTTTTGCGTTGACCTTCTATCTTGCCAAGTATGATGTCTTTCTCTAATGATCTCTCTCTTCGCATGATGTGTCCAAAGTATGAAAGTCGAAGTCTTGTCATCTGAGCTTCTAAAGAAAGCTTAGGTTTGATCTCCTCTAGTACTGACTGCTTTGTTCTTCGGGCAGTCCATGGTATACACAGTATTCGCCGCCAGCACCATAATTCAAAGGCATCAATTTTCTTCCTGTCTATCTTTTTCACTGTCCAGCTTTCACATCCATATGATGTTATTGAAAATACCATGGCTTGAACAAGTCGAATCTTTGTATGGAGAGAGACATCTCTGCTCTTGAGAATCTTATCTAGGTCTTTCATAGCCATTCTGCCAAGAGCAATGCGTCATCTGATTTCTTGACTGCTTGTTGCTTCTTTATTGATAGTTGATCCAAGTAGGTTAAAGTTGTTCGCGATTTCAATTTCTTCTCCTTCAACGATGAACCTGTTGATTATGCCAGTTGTCATGATCTTTGTCTTCTTTACATTAAGGTGCAGGCCCATTTTGAGACTATGTTCTTTGATTGTGAGAAGCAAATGTTTCAGATCATCTTCACTTTCAGCCAGTAATGTGGTATCATCAGCATAGCGAAGGTTGTTGATGAGTCTTCCACCAATGTTCACACCTCTGTTGTCTTCATACAATCCTGCTTCTCTGATGATTTGTTCTGCATATAAATTAAACAGGTAGGGGGAAAGTATGCAGCCTTGTCTTACACCTTTGCTTATTTTAAACCATTCTGTTTCTCCTTGTTCCGTTCGAACTGTTGCTTCTTGATCAATGTACAGATTGTGCAAGAGTACGATCACGTGTTGTGGTATACCCATGCTTCTTAATGTGGCCCAGAGTTTCTCATGGTTTACACAGTCAAAAGCCTTGCTAAAGTCGATAAAGCACAAATAGATATCCTTTTGGTATTCTTTAGTCTTTTCAAGGATCCATCTCACATCTGCAATGATGTCTCTCGTTCCTCGCCCTTTCCTGAACCCTGCTTGCACTTCAGGGAGTTCTTGTTCCAGGTATGGTTGTAGTCTCTTTTGAATAATCTTCAGTAGAATCTTGCTGGCATGTGGGATCAGAGCGATTGTGCGATAATTTCCACAGTCAGTTGTATCACCTTTCTTTAGTATTGGTATAAACACAGATCTTTTCCAGTCAGTTGGCCATGATGTTTTCCATATTTCTTGGCAGAGCCTTGTAAGTACCGTAACAGCTGCATCAGATTGCTGTAATACTTCTATGGGAATGCTATCAATGCCTGGTGCTTTGTTCTTTGATAAGGCTTTCAATGCTGTTTCAACTTCTTCTTTCATCACCAATGGTTCCCGATCATAAGATACAGGTTGAAACGGCTGTTGGTCCACTTGATCTTTATCATATAAAAACTCTGTATATTCCTTCCACCTTTTCTTGATCTTCTCAGCATCATTCAATATAGAATTTTAATTTTAATATTCATATTAAAATTTTAATATTCATATTGATAACCCTTTTGACCCCCTATTCTTCTAAGCTCCTTTCCCTTACCTCCTCATTCAACCTCCAACTTTGCATTTCTGCCCCCACTTATCAGCACGGTCTCTGCCTTGACCTCTGTTTCTTCTCTAATTGTTTCTTCTCTAATTTCCATACCTTAGTTCTTCCCTTACCCTTATCTGACCATCACCTGCTTAGCTTCACTCCCCACCTCAATCTTGCCCAGTCTCCTCCTACCTTTTTAGGAATCTTCATGCTATTGATCCATTGGCTCTCTCCACTATTGTCTCATCACCTCTTTCCTCCACTTGGTCTTCTAAGTCTGTTGATGAGGCTATAGTTTCCTATAATACTGCTCATACCTCTGCTCTGGATGCTCTTGCTCCGTCCATGCCACATCCTGTGAGACACACTATACCTCAGCCCTGGCTGTCTTCAACTACCCACTAATATGCTCCTGTGCCCGCTCAGCTGAGCACATTTGGCTCAAATTCTGCTCTCTTTCTGACTTTCTTCACTTCAAATTCATGCTTCTTTCCTTCCAGTCAGCCATAGCTCTCACCTTACAAAAACACTATGTCCATCTGTCAACCTTCTTGCTTCTGATCCCCGCCATCTCTTTTCAACTCTCAACTCTCTCCTCAAGGTGCTTCCACCTCTGACACCTCCTTCTCTTTCTGCCCAAACCCTAGCTAACTATTTCCATAACAAAGTCCACAAGATTATAAATTCCCCACAAGATTAGCTTCATCCCTTCTTCAATACAAACTTCCCCCTCAATCTTTGTCAGCCTTTTACTCTGTAATTCTTTTCTAAGATCTCTGAAGAGGAAACCTCTCATCTTCTTTCCTCCTCTAAACTTACTACCTGTTCCTCTGATCCTATCCCCTACCATCTCCTCAACCCCATCTCGTCCTCTGTCAGCCCTTCCATCTCACATATTCTCAACCTCTTATTCTCCACTACAACTTCCCCTGCAGCCTTCAAGCATGCTGTGGTTGCACCTCTCTTCAAAAACCCTTCACTTGGCCATACTTGTCCTTGTAATTATAACCCCATCCCCCTTCTTCCCTTCATTTCCCAACTTCTTGAATTTGCAGTTCTCCGCTGTTGCCTTGACTTTCTCTTCTCTCAAGCCCTCCTAGATACACTTCAATCTGGCTTTTGTCCCTTACATTCTACTGAAACGGCTCTTGTCAAAGTCTCCAGCAACTTGTTTCTGGCTAAATCCAAGGACCTTTATTTGATCCTTCATGACCTTTCTGCTGCTTTTGACACTGTTTACCACAACCTTCTCATCGAAACATTGTTTTAGGGGCTCTGTGCTGTCCTAGTTCTCTTCTTAACTCTCATATCGCTCCTTCAGTATTTGTTCTGGTGGTTCCTCCTCTACTGCAATCCCAGTCTCAGTTGGTGTACCCCAAGGGTCCGTTCTGGACCCTCTTCGTTTCTCTCTCTAAAGCCAGTCCTTTAGTGCTTTCATATCCTCCCATGGCTTTCAGTATCATTTTATGCTGATGGCTCTCAAATCTATCTATATACACCTATATTTCTCCAACACTCCAGACCCATATCTCTTCCTGCCTATCTGACATTGCTGCCTGGATGTCTCACCACCATTTGAAATTAAACATGGCCAAAATGCATAGTTACTCACCTGTAACAGGTGTTCTCCGGGAACAGCAGGAATCAGTCCACACATATGGGTGACGCTGGTGCTGACGGAGACCGCGCAGAGCATTTCCCCAGCTTGGGGTGCCATCTTGCTCAGTCAGATGACATAGCTAGGATGGCAGTTAAAAACTAACACAAAGTAAGGAGGCAACTCCCAGGGAAGAAGGGAAGGTTGTGACGGTTCTCCAGGAACAAACAGGGAGTCAGTCCTCACATAAGGGACTCCCTAGCTCTAGACTGCTGAGGTCTAAACCAGGACAGCACCACCGGCGACCAATCGGGTAGCCGTGAGTTGCAGAAGGTGAGTCCCCACTGAGAGACTCTGCAAGAGACTAGCATCCAATGACAGTATCACTCCAGTAGCCTGAACACAGAAGGGTCAGAGTGCAGGAGTTGCCTACATCCCGAGAATATTATGGAGTACTGCCTGGCCAAAAGCACTGTCCATGCAGGACTCACTCTCCAAGCAGTAGTGAGCTGCGAACATATGAAATGAAGACCATATGGTGGCCTTGCAGATCTCCATTACCGGCACTGAGCGAAGTTTGACCACCAACGTGGCCAACGCCCTCACACAATGCGCTGTGATCTGGTGCTCAAGGGAGAGGCCAGCTCACTCATAGATGAGGGCAATACAGTCCGCCACCCAAGTGCACAGAGTTTGCTTAGTCATAGGAAGACCCAGTCTACTGGGATTGTAAGACACGAAAAGCTGAAGAACTTTCTGATGGGCCAGAGTCCACTGCAAGTAGAAGGACAGGGCCAGCTTGCAATCTAATGTATGAAGTATTAGTTCCTCCCTGCTGGCATGAGGCCACGGAAAGAAAGTGGGGAAGACCACCTCTTGGTTAAGAGTTATGGCTGACTGGAAGGAAAGAAGCATGAATTTGAAGTGAAGAAAGTCAGAAAGAGAGCAGAGATACCACCTTCAGGAGGAATTTGGGGTGTGTGCAGAGCACCACTCTGTTCTTATAAAACATTGTATATGGTGGATCCGCCACCAGGGCCTGGAGTTCACTTACCCTATGAGCAGATGTGAGGGCCACCAAGAAGGCCACTTTCCAAGACAGGTATCACAGGTGGCTAGGGGCTCGAATGGCGGTTTAATGAGCTGGAGAGCACCACATTGAGGTCCCACTCCACCACTGGAGGGCAGAGGGGGGCTTGGATAACAGGATGCTCCAGAGGAACATAGAGATCAGGGGTTGGCTTGAGAGGGGTTTTCCCTCAATAGGGTGGTGGTGTATGACTATGGCGCTCAGATGCACCCTCACAGAGTTGGATTTCAGCACGGGGTGTGACAGGTGCAGTCGGTACTGAAGAGCCAGTTGCACATGACAGGAGAAGGGATTCTCCTCCTTCTCCACACACCAGACAGAGAACCTTTTCCACTTAAAGATGTAAGCCCGTCTGGTGGAGGGTTTTCAGGAAGCCAGTAGGATCTCCTCGACTTCCCTTGGAAGGTTGAAAGGGGCCAATTCTACCCTTTCAGCAGCCACACTGTTAGTGTTAGCGACACCAGGTTGGGGTGCAGAAGGGCGCTCTCCTCCTGAGACAGGAGGTCCGGGGCTCTGCCCAGTGGGACTGGGAGTGCCACTGACAGGGAAAGCAATAGAGAGAACCAGGGTTGCCTGGGCCATCTGGGTGCGATCAGTATAACTGACACCTTCTCGCTCTGGACCTTGACGAGGGTCTTTGTGACTGGGGGAGGGGGGTGTCAGTGGGAATGCATACATAGAGTAGGCCCTCTGTCACGAAATCATGAAGGCATCTTCCGCCACTCTTCCCGGGTGTGGCTGGCGCAAGCAGAAGCGAGGCAGCTGCATGTTGTCCAGGGAGGCAAAAAGGTCTATCATGGGTCTGCCCCAGCAGTGGAAGAGTTGCTTCATTACCCTGGGGTTCAAGCGCTACTTGTGTGGATGAAGGACTCTGCTCAGCCTGTCTGCTAAGCAGTTGTCCTGACCTGGCAAGTAAGCCACTTGCAGGAGCATGCTGTTGTGCACTGCAAAAGAGAGGAGGGCCACCGCCTCCTTGCAGAGGGAGTACAAGTCCGTGCCTCTCTGCTTGTTGATATAAAATGGCCACCTGGTTGTCCGTCTGGATCAGCACAGGTCAGTGCTGAAGGTGGTGACAGAACGCTCGCAGCACCAGGAAGACTGCCCTGAGTTCTAGGAGGTTGATCTGCAAGAGTGACTCCTCTTGGGACCAGCTGCCTTGCTTGTGGTGGTCCCTGCAATTCGCCCGCCAACCCAGGAGGGAGGCATCCATTGTCAGGCCTGATATGGCATTCCTGCCTGGAGGTGGCACAAGTTCTTCCACCGGGTGAGAGACTCCACCAGTTGGTGGGTGACTCTGACTCTGTCCCGTGGCTTGAGTCCACGGTGAGCAGAGGCACCATTGGGCTGTCTGCATGAGTAGGTGGACTATTGGTGTGATGTGGACCATTGAAGCCATGTGGCCCAACAGGCGGAGAAGGGGGCGAGCCGGTACTGACTGGTGGCGTTGCACCTCTCCTGCCAATTGTATGAGGCTATCTGCCCTTTTTCTTGGGACGACGGCCTTGACCTGTAATGTGTCCAATTGAGTCCCTATGAACTCCAGACTTTGGGTTGGAGAGAGATGGGATTTGGGGTAGTTGATGACAAACCTCAGGTGCTGCAGTAGAAGGGTTGTATGCTCTGCAGCCTGACTGACCTCTGAGGCTGTATCACCCCTAATTGGCCTGCCATTCAGATAGGAGAAGACGTACACCCCTTGTAGGTGCAAGTGGGCAGCTACCACCGCCAAGCACTTGGTAAAGACCCTTGGTGAGGATACCAGGCCAAAGGGCAGCACTCTGTAGTGGTAATGCCCTCCTCCCATCACAAACTGTAGGTACTGCCTGTGGGAGAGGTGGATCAGCATGTGAGTGTATGCATCCTTTAGATCCAAAGGAGCACAGACAATCTCCTTGGTGGAGGTAAGGCAGCAGTGTTCCAAGGGAGAGCATCTTGAACTTCTCCCTCACCAGAAACTTGTTTAAGTTTCGCAGGTCTAGTATGGGCCTGAGACCCCCTGTTCTTTTGGGGACAAGGACGTTCCTTGAGTAGAAACCGTTTCCCCAAAGATGCTTGGGTACAGGCTCCACTGCGTTGTCCCTGAGCAGACCTGTGAGCTCTAAGAGCAGAAGGATCTGGTGAAGGAGAAGTCGCACTGGCTCTCCTGGGAAGAACCTGGGTGGTACCTGTTGTAAGTGGAAGAGGTATCCCTTCTCAACCACCTGCAGTACCCATTGGTCCAAGGTGACCTTGGCCCAGTTATAGGCAAAGGATGGCAGGTGACCACCTGTAGGCTGGTGAAGGTCTCTCGGGGGACGGGAGGCCTTGCCCTGGGAGTCAAAAGCTCCCTCCTGGTTGGGATGGAGTCAGGGCCTAGGGCTTCTGAGTCTTGGGCTTCTGAGCTCCTTGGCCCTGCCTCTTAGGGTGAGAACCATGTTGCTGGCACGAGAAAGACTAGTAGTGGTGACTCTGTTGGAAGTGCCCCTTTTTCCCGGGGAATGAGGGCTTTTTCCCAGAGGGTTTCTACGGGGAAAAGAAGAGGTCTTCTTTGAGAACCTCTGGTGGGTCACCACTTCGGCTTCTATCTCGGCTACCTTGTCAGCCATGGTTTGCCGAATAGGTTCTCACCAGTGCAGGGGACATCATGCAGCTTGTCCTGGACCCACTGCTCAAGGTCCGAGAACTGTAGCCAGGCCAGGCGTCAAGCTCTGATGCCCATCACTGTTACTCAAGCTGCTGATTCAAATCTGTCATAGGCCACCCATGAGAGGAACTTCAAGCCCTTGATCCCGGAGGCCAGAGCTTGGAACGTTGAAGAGGTTCCCTGGCTAGTCCTGCTGAGAACCCGGACAACTCCTGGGTCAGGGCCTTCAGATACATGCCTATGTATAGCTCAAAGGCCTGGATTTGACACCCTAGCATCAAGCCCTGGTAGCACTTGCACCCAAGAGCATTGAGGGGATCTAGCATCCCTTCCAGGGGTGACAGGAGAGTAAGTCTTCTGGCTTTTGAGTTTTTGCATGGTTGACTCGATAACCACGGAGTTATGTGGAAGTTGGGGCTTGTGGAACCCCGGCCCCTTCCTGACGCGGTATATGGTGGCGAGGTGTCGGCTGACTATCGGCACCGGCACCGACACCGGGGTCTCCCACATTCTTAACAGTAACAGCTGGAGGATTGGCTGCACTGCAATGTGAGAGTTTCCTTGGGTGGAGACTCAAACTGGAGAATCTCCAGTTCCTCGATGCATAGGTCCTCCGCCGCCTGGTTTGCACCAAAAGGGCTCTAGCTATGTCCCTGACAAAGTCGTGGAAGGCCACATCCTCTGAAGGGGAATGGTGCCAGAGTGCCGGGGGAGACAGGTCCAAGGGGACGTCTCTGTGCTGTGTGGTTTCCGGAGAGTTCTCGTTGTCGGTCTCCCATGAAGTCGAGGGGGGATGACGAGTTTGAGGCTCTGCAACTCCTTGCCTCAAGGCCCATGCCAAAGGGCCAGGACCCTCCCGAGGACCTTGGGTCCAAGTCTTGGAAACTAGCCGGGGAGAACCAGATGCCTGAGGAACGGGACCAGGAACGAGGACTTACCCGAGGCTGGTGGCACTCTGAGCTTAGCTCGATGACCGGGAGCATTGCAGTGATGTTCTGCTCCATAGCTGCCATTCTGGATTCCAAACAACAGCTGTCGGCGTGGGTACCGAAGATCTTGTGCCCAGCGCTGGCACTCTCATGAATGTGTCCTCCATGAGAACTATGGCCTTGAACCTCACACGGTCTCTGCCGGCCGAGGAATTCTTTTTTGAGAACCTTAGTAGGATGTTTCTTGGAGTTCCCCCCAGTCCCCCCTGCACAGTCTGACCGGTTTTCCTCGACAGACTTCAAGGATTTTATCTTCTTTCTCTCATGGTCCGAGGTCTTCTCGGAGGAGCGGCCACTCCAGAACTCCGAAGATACTCAAGTCCTCATGGGAAGTGCTGGGCTCGGAGCTTGATGTCGGGGAGGCCAGTGCAGAGGGAACAGTTTCTCCTGCAACTCCAACCTCTTTTTATTGGTTTAGGTGTCATGGCCTGGCACAGGTTGCAGGAGGTGCTATCATGGTCCGGTCCCAGGCAGCGTAGGCAGCAGTCATGAGTGTTGGTGACAGACATAATTTGATTGCAGAGGTCACATTTTTTAACCCACCGGGGGACATGACCCCCAGGCAAAAAAGGGTGCGAACACCGGTCGAGGCAAGCCTCAATCAAAAAAAAGGGGGAAGGAGCTGAGAACAGTGCCGGGCCCAGCACTGGCTCGAGGTGGGAAGAAGAACCGGTACGCAAACAGGGAACAGCTAATTTTTAAGGATATAGCAAGGATGTTTTCTGGGGAAACTGGACTGATGTCCATTGGGCTCCACAGAAAAAAGGAGACTGAGCAAGATGGCACCCTTGGGCGGGAAGGGGACCACAAAGCTGGGGAAATGCTCCGTGCGTGCTCCATCGGCGCTGATGTCACCCTGCTTGTTCTTGGAGAACCAAACTTCTTATTTTTCCCCCTAAACCATAATTCCCCCTTCTTCCTTTCTCTATCTCTGTTGATAACACTCGTCTTCACTGAAAGGGTAGTGGATGCTTGGAATACCCTCCCAATGGAAGTGGTGGGGGCAAATAGAGTGACAGAATTCAAAATGGCATGGGACAAACACAGTGGATCCCTTTATAGCAACAGAATAAAATCAAAATAAACATAACTCTCTCTTATATCTCACTAAATAGGGGTGATCCACATGGAGCGGTAGGTACACCCCTAAACAAACAAAGGCATAGGGAGGGGGGACCTGCATGAAGCAGCAGGTGCACCTACTCTTGCCGCCTTGCTGGGAAGACTAGATGAACCATACTGGTCTTTATCTGCCATCATATACTACTATGTTACTATGTTTTACTTCCTGTTTCCTCTGCCCGCAACCTTGGGGTCAATATTGACTCCTCCCTCTTCTTCTCCACACATATCTAACAGATAGCTAAAACCTGTTGTTTCTTTCTCTATAACATTAACAAAATTTGCCCCTTCCTTTCTGAACACACTACTAAAACACTTATCCACTCTTTAGTTACCTCCCGTCTGGATTATTGCAACCTCCACCTTGCTGGTCTCCCTCTGAGTCATTTCTCTCCCCTTCAGAACTCTGCTGCGTGGCTAATCTTCCGCCAGCCCCAATATACTCATTTAACCCCTCTTCTCAAGTCACTTCATTGGCTCCCCTTCCGCTTCTGTATCCAATTCACACTTCTCCTTCTGACCTACAAATGCTTTCATTCTACTGCTCCTCACTACCTTTCCTCTCTTATCTCTCCCTACACTTCTTTTCTTAAACTCTGCTCTTCTACTGGCTTGCTTCTCTCTGTGCCCTTTTCTTCCACTGCCAACTCCAGACTTTGATCCTGTCACCTTGCTGCTGCTTATGCCTGGAACAAACTACCTGAATCTTTATGTCAGGTTTCATCCCTCCCCCTTTTCAAATCCATGCTAAAGACTCACCTCTTTGAGGCTGCTTTTGGATCCTGATCCCTGGGTCTCGTTGTGTCTCCTTACCTTTCCCTATTTGTACCCGTCTTCTCATCTATTGTACTGTCTGTCTTGATTAGATTGCGGGGACAGTCTTTATATGTATCTGTACAGCGCTGCGTATGCTTTGTAGCATTATATAAATGATTAATACTAAAGATCGAGATGGTATCTCTATTCTTCTCTAAAGTTAAGAATGGGTTAGATTAATATGTGCTCTGCAACTAAGATTTGTTTAGCAACTGCATCATAGAGCACAACTTATCTATTTCACTGGTCAACATGAAAAAATCATCACAAATAATCTCATGTGTATTAGATGACCTATGATGAACAATGTTCAAAAACGGTTTTGTTTCTGTTGCATCACATCAGTTTGAAAAATCATAGTGCAGAAGTTTTGCTATACTTGCCGAATTGACATAAACTGTTAGTGATTACTCTACCAATATTAAGTGGCATTTATTTTGCTTTTCATGATGATTATTTGATTACATATTTGGTAATAATAACACTGAAGAAATCATCACAAATAAAATAATCATGCCAAGACAGTGTAGAAATCATTCAAATGTTTTTGTTATGTTTGTGGTTCATTTGCTACTGAATCTCAATGTCATACCATAATGTCAGCACAAAATGTACACGTTATATTTTTGGATGCCCACTGGGTGACTAGGATAAATCATGGGCGCCTCACATCATTTACACTGCCTGTGCAAGTGGACTACATCAGCGGTTCTCAACCTGTGGGTCACGACCCCCATAGGGGTCGCCACAGGATTTAGCAGGGGTCGCCTCACTCCAGTTAAAAAATAAAAATAAAAAATCGCACAAGTTGCTGCTGCTGCCGAGTTTGCTTCTCGGCAGCGGCAAACTCACCGCCTCCCTTCTTCTGCAGCCGTGGCTCCCTGTCTCTTAGGGAACTGCAGCTGTGCCTGTGAAAATATTGCGGAGCCTTCCCATCTCTCGACGGGCTCTGTGAAGCATTGTCCCGCCTCCAAAGGAAGTGGTAAACAACTTCCTTTGGAGGCGGGACAATGCTGCATGGAGTCCGTCGAGAGACAGAAAGGCTCCACAACGGCTTCACAGGTACAGCCGCAGTTCCCTAAGAGACAAGGAATCGCGGCTGCAGAAGAACAGAGCAGTAGCAGGCAGACATAGGGAGAGGGGAGGAGGGGGCAGGGAACCTGCAACGGGGCTGACATGGGGGAGGGAGGGAGGGGGCTGACATGGATGGAGGGAGGGATGGAGGGAGGGGGCTGACATGGAGGGATGGATGGAGGGAGGGGGCTGACATAGATAGAGGAGGGGACTGACATGGATGGATGGAGGGAGGAAGGGGGGCTGACATGGAGGAAGGGAGGCTGACATGGATGGATGGATGGATGGAGGGAGGGGGGCTGATATGGACAAAGGGGAGAGACGGGGGACATACTGGACAGACAGGGGATAAATGCTGGACAGAGGGGAGAGACAGTGTGGGTTAGGATTATAATGGGCTGATGGGGGGGCTAGCACTGGTAATGGGCAGATTGGGTGGGGGGCTAGGACTGGTAATGGGTTGATTAGGGAAGGCCAGGACTGGGAATGGACTGATAAATGGGGGGGGTGGACTGGGAATGGGCTGATAGGAGGGGTAGGACTGGTAATGGACTGATAGGGGGCTAGGAGTAATGGGCTGAATAGGGGAGCCTAGCACTGGTAATGGGGTTGAGGGGGGACTAGCACTGGAAGTGAGCTGATTGGGGGGGCTTCAACTGGAAATGGGCTGATGGGGGGGGGGGGAGGATAGAGCTGCTGGCCTTGGAAGAAAACGGGGGCTAGAGCTACAAATGGGCTGATGCGAGGGGATGCTGAGAGGGGCTGCCATGGTATTTGGATTAGAAGGAGACTGGAAATAGGCTGATGAAAAGAAGTGAAGAAAACAAAAGAAGAGATAAGAAATGGCAGATGGACCATAGACCACAGAAAGAGCAAAGAGAAGACAGGAAAGCAGAATCCTCAGATTGGGACCAGCATGATCAGAGAATAAATTGGTCAGACAGCAAAGGTAGAAAAAATAATTTTATTTCATATTAGTGATTTGATTACAAAATCATTATAATTTTGAAATCAAATATTGTTACTTGTTATTGTGATTAATTATTGTGGTTTAAATAAGTACATTTTATAAATAAAAACATATTGCAAAGGCCTATAATATATTAATAATTCAACAAATGATTACAGCGACAATGCGTTAATGGTAAAGGAAGAGAGACGCATTTGATTTTATCATTGGGGGTCATCACAAGTTGACCAATAGTAAAAGAGGTCACGGTACATAAAAGGTTGGTGGTTCTCGCATGATTTCTTCAGTGTTATTATTACCAAATATGTAAACAAATAATCATCATAAAAAGCAAAATAAATGCCACTTAATATTGGTAGAGTAATCACTAACAGTTTATGTCAATTCGGCGAGTATAGCAAAACTGCCGCTCTATGATCTTTCAAACTGATGTGATGCAACAGAAACAAAACCGTTTTTGAACGGTACAAAAAAGATTGGTGGTTCTCAACCTTTTTTGTACCGTGACCCCTTTTACCATTTTACCATTTACCTTTTACCATTGGTCAACTTGTGACGACCCCCAATGATAAAATCAAATGCGTCTCTCTTCCTTTACCGTTAACGCATTGTCGCTGTAATCATTTGTTGAATTATTAATATATTATAGGCCCTTGCAATATGTTTTTATTTATAAAATTTACTTATTTAAAACCACAATAATTAATCACAATAACAAGTAACAATATTTGATTTCAAAATTATAATGATTTTGTAATCAAATCACTAATATGAAATACAATTATTTTTTCTACCTTTGAATGACGCTTATTCATTGATTCTTCAACAAAAAGCCTCAAGACTGTTCTTATTCACAATGGTAACATAAAGCCATCTATACCAATTGCACACTCTGTTCACCTCAAGGAGACATATGATAACCTGCAGATATTGCTCCAATCTATACGTTATGACAATTACCAGAGGAAGATTTGCGGGGATCTTAAGGTTATTGGTATGCTGATGGGCATCAAGGTGGATTTACCAAATATTGCTGTTTTCTCTGCCTCTGGGACAGTCACTCTGTCAAAGATCATTATGCTGTTCAGGGCTGGGGACCTAGAGACCAGGGTTTGATTCCCACTAGCACTCCTTGTGGCCTTGGGCAGGTCACTTAACCCTCCATTGTCTCAGAAAAATCCAAGTTATCAATGTCCCTGTTTAATGTACATTACCAAGTTAAGTTACAATGTAAACAGCTTTGACTAGATGATAAAGCGGTATAAAAAAAACCCTGTTAAATAAATTAAATAAATAAATAAGGACTGCCTGTAATCCAGGAAGCAGCAGTATTAGTCGATCCAACAAATATTTTGCTTTCATTAAACTGGGTTTAATGAAAATTTTTGTGAAAAGAATGTGCAAACAAATTCAAAAGGATTTCAGTATCTTATTTCTAAATTTCCAAAAATTACTGCTGCAAAACTGAAAGAAGGCATTTTTGAGGGGCCACAAATAAGACAGGTGATGGAGGATGAAGAATTTGAAAAATGCCTGGATGCTTTGGAACCTGAATCATGGCAAGCCTTTAGGTAGATCTGTGAAAACTTTCTGGGTAATCACAAATCACCAGATTATGTTGATGGAATACAGAGGTTACTTGACGCATATTGTAAACTTGGTTGCCACATGTCATTGAAAAGCACTTTATGCACTCACAGCTTCACTTTTTTCCACTAAACTTGCGTGAAGTGAGTCACGAACAGGGTGACAGTTTTCACGAAGACATCCAGGCCATGGAAAAACGTTAACAAGGATTCTGGGATGAGAGCATGATGGCAAATTACTGCTGGATGTTGTATCGTGACAATCCTGACAAACTTCACAGCAGAAAGTCTTCTGTAAAACACTTTTAGTGCATTTCTTACATGCAAACATGCCAAATATAGTTATTAGCATGTGTGACATCTGACTTTTTCAATGTTTACGATATGTAACATTTTATAGAAACGTCTATGGACGATATCTCTAAAACCCTACATGCTAGAGAAAAAATAAATTACAGATTTAATTGCCATACTTTGTTTTACCCCATACTTTGTTTTATCCCAAATTAACTATTGCTCTGTGTCACCATAATTGTTTTCCCGATCTGTCTATTGTTCTGTGTTGTCTTGACTAGATTGTAAGCTCTGACGAGCAGGGACTGTCTTTTTGCTTATATTTCTGTACAGCGCTGCGTGCGTAGAGCTATATAAATGCTAAATAGTAGTAAATAGTAGTAGTAGTATATTTAGAATCAGCATGAAAAACAGCTGTAGGAAAACCTGATATTACTTTTGATGAAGGAAAAAATATTTTGGTTATTTGGATAAATGTAGTCACCCCACATTTAATGTGCCCCCCCCCCCCCAAGCTTTGATGATATAAGTAAACCTACAACTTTATGAAAGGGGGAGGGTTTGGTTTTTTTTAAATCAGTAAAAACACAATCAAAGAGATTATGCCTATTGAATATGTACTAGTGCATATTTGTGCCCCTCTTTCAATAGTGGTTCTATTAGTCTATCTTCCACCCAATATGGTTAATATAGTAACATAGTAAATGACGGCAGATAAAGACCAGTATGGTCCATCTAGTCTGCCCAGTAAGATAGCAAGAGTAGGTGCACCTGCCGCTCCGTGCAGGCCGCCCCTCCCCATGTCTTTGTTTTAGGGGTGAAGCCACCGCTCCGTGTAGGACACCCCTGTATGATGATAAGCTTTTCTCTCTATTGACTTTGGTTTCTCAGTTGATACTTCAACATAAGCAATTACTTACTTTGGGTTATTTTGATATTCTAGTAAATCATCCTTGGTTGGGGATCAGTTACCCATTTTGAAACAATGGAAAAGTAATAGCTGTAAAACAGATAAATATTTGGTTCTGCCATGGACTGAGGTTTTTACGTCAGCAGCTAAGACAATTAGAAAATAAATAGCATAAGACAACGAGGGAGGAGGAGAAGGAATGTTCCTTGCAATTTGCAAAGTATTACCAACAGCTAATTCAGAGTAAAAATGGTGGGGGCAACATAGATAAAACTGTACAATGGACAAAGAGAACACATCTGTTTTCTTTAAATGGCATGAATATTGAAAAATGACCATGAACAGGAACACAAATAAGGCCCACATGAATGGGATACTTCAGGGGAATTCTGACCTGCTATTGAAATTGACATTGGAAAAAACATTAAAGAAATATAAGAAAACAGTAAATGAGAGAAATGTTTCCGCCCCCCGCCATAGCCATTTAGTTAAAACAGATGTTCTATGTCAATTCATTCCACAGTTGAAATCTTTAAACCCCATCACTCCATCATGGCATGTGCACAGGATACCATAGATAGGGACTATAAACTTATTTCTGATCTCCTAAATGCAAAAATTAACTTGTAAAACCTGTATCATAGTTCTAATTTTTGTACTCCCATAACTGTGCATTTGACTTCTTGTAATCAAGGCTTTTGGTAGAAAACTGAGGCAATATGGCCCAGAATATATTGTGATGGGAATTAGAAGTCTTTGACTGGTACAGGATTTCCAACAGTGATCGGAGCAGATTTTAAGAAGTAACTTTCTGGAAAGCCCAGCATTATATTACACATCTCCTGCCTCAGACTGAAGTTGGACTGGACTTGGGGCTTTTTGTCTATTGTTCCTGCATCTAATGTGAAACTTGGGAATTTATAGAAGAAATAAATATTCCTTTAACATTTCTGTTAGAACATAACAAGGACTTTCTGGATATGGCCCCAACAATGACTCTCTGGATCTTTAGTTCAGCAGTGATGGTTAACCTCTTTAGTAGGGCTCACCGCCATCACTGAACCAGGCCCAAAGATCTTAGGGAAAAAACTTAGGAGGAAATTTTCAGAGGCACTTATCCATGTAGGAGTACTTACTCGGGATAACTAGCTAATTTAGTTTAGTTGATTCTTTTTATGCTATCTTTTTTGTTGTTGTTGTTGTTATTGTTAAGTGCCATCAAGCCGATGTCAACTCATGGCGACCCTCTGGATAGTTGTCCTAAACTATGTTCGGTCATCAGTCAGGCGGCTCTTTGGTGACACAGTGGCACCCATAGCTGCTGTATTTGTATCAATTGTATTGCTAGCCCTCCTCTTTTGCATTGACCTTCTACCTTGCCAGGTATGATGTCTTTCTCTAATGATCTCTCTCTTCGCATGATGTGACCAAAATATGAAAGTCAAAGTCTTGTCATCTGAGCTTATAAAGAAAGCTTAGGTTTGATAGCCTCTAGTACTGACTGGTTTGTTCTTTGGGCAGTCCATGGTATACACGCCAGCACCATAATTCAAAGGCATCAATTTTCTTCCTATCTTTTTCACTGTCCAACCTTCGCATCTATATGATGTTATTGAAAATACCATGGCTTGAATGAGTCAAATTTTTGTATGGAGAGAGACATCTCTGATCTTGAGAATCTTGTCTAGGTCTTTCATAGCCATTCTGCCAAAAGCAATATGTCATCGGATTTCTTGATTGCTTTTTGTTTCTTTATTGATAGTTGATCCAAGTAGGTTAAAGTTGTCCACTATTTTGATTTCTTCTCCATCAATGATGGACTTATTGATTCTGCCAGTTGTTGGGATCTTTGTCTTCTTTACATTAAGGTGCAGGCCCATTTTAAGACGATGTTCCTTGATCTTGAGAAGCAAATGTATCAGATCGTCTTCACTTTCAGCCAGTAAAGTGGTATCATCAGCATAGTGAAGGTAGTTGATGAGTGAGTCTTCCACATTCTTCACACCTCGGTTGTCTTCATACAGTCCTGCTTCTCTGATTATTTGTTCTGTATCTAAATTAAACAGGTAGGGGGAAAGTATGAAGCCACAAGGGAGGAGGAGATAGTGGAAGTCTACAATGGTCTTTGAAAGGGGGAGGAAGATACGTTTGAGAAAGGCATGATACGCTGCAGAGAGATAAATGGTAGTTCAAAGCATACCTATGTGAACACCGTCGAGCCAAAAACTTGCAAGCCAAGCTTGTTAAGTCACCAATGCCACAAGTATTCCCAGCAAACAACAAATCACATCTTTATTTGTAGTTTATAACTGATGTTGATTTGCATGTTTAAATAATCCACCCTGCATGTTGCTGGCCTATGTGAAATATATAGGGCTTAATTTGTGCCTACACAGGCTTAGTTTGTTCCAGAACGATTTTTCAGCATTTCTCCAGCTTATGAAGTGATGTCACTCCATTCCTAGGGGTGGAGCCAATTATTCATTTGCCTCTCTACCTTCCATTGAAATGCTCCCTGGAGCAGAGGTTGATGTCAGTTACATGGTTGTTTCGTTCATTCCTTTTTTAAATCCGAACACAGCATGAAAAACTTTTAATTCTGGGGTTCCACCTCCCCCTCACCTCCAGCTGTTATCGCAATCTGGCCTTGAACCAGTGATCCTTGCATTGGGGGGCAGGAATCTTGCAGGAAGAGCTATTGTGTCTCAGGTGGGGCTGGTTCTAGCCAGCCTGCTCTTGTCTGTGTGTTTCTGGTGATCTTAGTTCCTGTTTCCTGATTGTCCCAAAGTTTGTTTGGTCTTAGTGAACTGGATAACCAGGATCTGGATTAGGTTTGATAAATATCTCTGATATACTTAGATATGCTTTCAAAGAATTTCTTGCTCAAGAACATGGCAAAAGAAATGTCTTTGGAGTAAGTCTCTAGAACAGAAATCAGTAGATTCACAAGGCAAAAATATCAGTTAGCATTTTCCATAGAGCTCAAGACCAGGCAAATTTGGGCCAACCTGGAGGAAGGAACTAAGATTACCAGAAATACCAGACACAATTGGGAGCGGGCAAACTGGAGCCTGTCCTCTCTGGACACATGGTAGCTCTTCCTTGCCTTTTGTTCCAATGGTTACTGGTTCGGGGTCAGGCTGTGATGACAGTGGGAGGAAAAATAACCCAGAACAAATGTTACAAAAAAGAAGTGGGAGAAAACAAGAATTGCTTTTTCTTTTACCTTAATCCTCTAATAACTCCTTGTGGCCTTGGGCAAGCCACTTAACCAACAGTTGCCTCAGGTACACATAGATTCTGAGCCCTTTGGGGACGAGGGAATGTATCCAGTACCTGCTTGTAGTGATTGTAAATCGCTCTGATGCCCTTCAGCCTGGGCGGTATATCAAGAAATTGCATAAACATAAACATCTTTGCTGATTTTAAAGCATTCTGTTTCTACTTGTCCTTTCAAACTGTTGCTTCTTGATCATTGTAAAGGTTGTGCAAGAGAATGATCAGGTGTTCTGGTATACGCATGCTTCTTAATATGGCCCAAAGTTTTTCATGGTTTACACAGTCAAAAGCCTTGCTGTAATCAATAAAACACCATCACCACCGACGATGAGCAGCCATCCCTGCAGGGAGCGGGAAGGTAAGCTCCTCCCCACGCCCCACCAACAAGACCAATCACCGCGGCCCCAGGGCACTTTAAAACACTGTGCCGGGCTGAAGAGAGCCTCTCTCCCACCACCAATTCAGCCGCGATGAGCAGCCATCCCTGCAGGGAGCGGGAAGGTAAGCTCCTCCCCACTCCCCACAGGCAAGACCAATCACCGCGGCCCTAGGGCACTTTAAAACCCCTGTGCTGGTGCAGGCGGCCTGCGCCGGGCGGGCCCGCACCTAAGGGCCTCGCCAAAGGGCCCTTTGGCATGGCCCTTAGGCGGGGCACAGTGAGAGGAACCTAGAAGAGGACTCGGGACACCAAACAATATTTGATAGATACACATACCAAGCAGATCAACTATCAACGCATCCAACCAAATACAACCCTAAGAACAGAGCAAAGACTACGGAGGAAAACTACAAACAAATAGATCTACAACATCTGACTATGGGATTGAGAACTTGCCTAGTCCGCTGCCTTCTCCTTCACAATAAGAAAAAAAAGCAACCTCAGAGGTTGAGGTGAAAAAGGTCTCACTTCAGCAGTCCACATTACCATTGCTGCACCCAGACGCTGACAACGCTTCAATTCCACCACCAGGATATGGCAAAAATGCATAGAGGCATTACAAACCTACAATTCTGGATCCTCATCATCATCATTGCAGTACTATGCCGACCTACAAAGGCTACATATATCACCACATCTATAGCAATGTGGCAGGCTCACCCTCTATACCTACCACTACACACACCAAATTGGCAATCCTCTTATAGGCAACCCCTCAGAAGAGCTTCCAGACTTATAAGAATACAAGGTTCTCCTAACACTACACCTCATAATACACAATCTTTGCTTAGCTCTCACATCAATATTGGACTGATTAACGCTCGCTCCATTCGAAATAAGATAAACACAGTTACAGACCACATGCAATACCATCAGTCTGACATCTTTTGCATCATAGAATCGTGGCTTAAGAGCACAGACCAAGTCATCCTAAATCAAATAACCCCATCCACACACACGGCATATAACTGCCCTCACACACACAAAAGAGGTGAAGGAGTCCTAATCCTAGCCAGATCTGACCTCAAGTTAAGACCTACAGCTCCTTAAGTTCCAAGAGCTGCGATACAATCACTATCGAAAACAAACAGATAACCATCTGCCTGACATACAGACCCCCCAGTGCAATAATAGAAGATACATCTATACTACTAGAATCAATATGTGCAGCCACTTCTCCTCAAAAAACACTGATCCTACTAGGGGATTTAAACCTCACCTCATCTTCAAAGCAGGAACAAACAACGTTCCACCAAGCTATGAAGGCTCTTCAACTACACCAAATAACAACACAAGCTACCCACCGCTCAGGCTCTACCCACTAGTCACGCCAATTCCCTGATCAGACCACCACGCAATACATTTTAAAATACAGATCCCAACTACATGTGAACCTCAAAAGAATCCCAACCATGGAAGAAGATTCAAAGGGTTTGACAGAGACAAATTCCTCAGCGAGGTCCTTCCCAATCTCCCACAGGACTGTAACAGTCTTGATGAGACCATCAACACAGCTGCTATAGCACCCACCATAGACAACCCAAACCACAAAAATACCAGAAGATACTCAACCCCATGGTACTCTGAAACTTTAAAAGCATCTAAAATAAAGCTATGCCAGAAAGAACGACAATGGAGGCGTGGCCGAGCTGAAGACACTCTAAAGGAATACCAAATAATACAAAAGAAATACAATAGCCTTATTAATAGCCACAAAGAGCAATATCATACAAATCTCATCTTAAAGGCTACCAAAAAGCCAAGAGAACCTTTCAAAATAATCGGGACCCTCACAAAAGATACAACAAAAAGGAACGAAGACATGATTCACCCACAAGCATTCGCAGATTATCTCTCCGCTAAAAACAACACTGCCTCTAAAGCCCAAGACTCTACCAATGCTTCCACTCCTTCAATAATCACAAGAGCCACCCCACTAGAGAGGTGGAATGAATTCCACATCCCCACGACTGAACAGGTAAAGTGCACTATCTCCGAGCTAAACTCCAGCACAGCTCCATCAGATCCATGCCCAGTACTATGGATAAAATCAACAAAGGAAGAGCTGGCCATGGATATTCACAGGATAATAAGCTCCTCCCTAACCCAAGGTTACATGCCCACTGCCCTCAAAGAAGCAACAATCCGACCAATCCCAAAGACATCATCACCGGACCCCACAGATCCATCAACCTACAGACCCATCTCTAGCCTCCCTTTTCTAACAAAGATTATTGAGAAGACTGTGCAAAGACAGCTCCAGGACCACCTGGACACATATGCCCCGCTAGACCCACTTCAACATGACTTCTGCTTTAACCATAGTGTGGAGACCCTACTCATATACTTATTCAACACCCTACTCAGAGGAATCAACAACATCCAGACCGGTTTCCTGTTAGTTTTCATTGATATCTCCTCTGCTTTTGATACTGTATCCCACAGCATCCTTTTGAACAGACTGAGATTGGTCTACACAACACTACCCATCAGGGCCGGATTTACCTATACGCCATGTACGCCATGGCGTAGGGCCCACAGCTGGCAAGGGCCGACAAAAAGCTGCCGCGGCAGCATGGACGGTCCCGCGGGGCCCCCTCTGCCCTGCCGAATCTCCGGCTGAGCCCCTCCGTGCCGGCTTTGAGAGGCGCGAAGGGAGAGTGTCTCCCTCGCGTCTCTGTTAAGCCCGCAGGGGCGGATGGGAAATTTCCCATCAGCCCCTGCAGGCTTAACAGAGACGCGAGGGAGACACTCTCCCTTCGCGCCTCTCAAAGCCGTCGCGGAGGGAGGGATTCGGCAGGGCAGAGGGGGCCCCGCGGGACCGTCCATGCTGCCGCAGCCTTGGTAGCAGCCAGCGGTTTTGCTTTTTTAAAATTTCATTTTACTTGAGCCGATGGGGGGGGGGGGTAGGACTGGAAATGGGCTGGGGGGGTTAGGACTGGTAATGGGCTATGGGGGGGTTAAGACTGATAATGGGATAGGGGCTGTGTGGTAATGGGCTATGGGGGGGGCTAGGACTGGAAATGGGCTGGGGGGGTTAAGACTGGAGGTGGGCTGATGGGGTTAGGACTGGTAATGGGCTGTGGGCTGTTGGGGGGGGTTAGAACTGATAATGGGCTTTGGGGGGGTTAAGACTGATAATGGGCTGTGGGCTGTTGGGGGGGGGTTAGAACTGGTAATGGGCTATGAGGGGGGGTTAAGACTGATAATGGGCTGTGGGCTGATGGGGGCTGTCTGGTAATGGGCTATGGGGGGGCTAGGACTGGAAATGGGCTGGGGGGTTAAGACTGGAGGTGGGCTAAGGGGTTAGGACTGGAAGTGGGCTGTGGGCTGTTGGTGGGGTTAGAACTGGTAATGGGCTATGGGGGGGTTAAGACTGATAATGGGCTGTGGGCTGTTGGGGGGGTTAGAACTGGTAATGGGCTATGAGGGGGGGTTAAGACTGATAATGGGCTGTGGGCTGATGGGGGCTGTCTGGTAATGGGCTATGGGGGGGCTAGGACTGGAAATGGGCTGGGGGGGGTTAAGACTGGAGGTGGGCTAATGGGGTTAGGACTGGAAGTGGGCTGATGGGGGGTTAGGACTGGTAATGGGTTATAGGGGGGGGCTTAAACTGAAAATGGGGTGATGGGGGGTTAGGACTGGAAGTGGGTTGATGGGGGGGCTAGGACTGGTATTGGATTGGGGGTTGCTAGGACTGGAAATGGGCTGATGGGTGGCTAGGACTGGAAATGGGCTGATGCAGGGACTAGAAGGGAATGGATGCTGGGTGAGGCTGGAACTAGAAGGGAGCTGATGTTGGGGGAGGATTAGAATGGGATGGGGCTGGAAGAGTAAAATGGAGAAGGGAAAAATATTTTGTGTGGGAGGGATAAAAAATCTACAATTGGCCGGGTATTGGGAGAGTAAGTGGGGATTGAGGATGGAGGGGTAAAATTTGAGTGGATGAAATAGGAATGAGGAAAGAGCAAAAGGAGAAAGATTAGTATGTTAAAGCAGATGTAGAGAGAGAATGGAAAAAAAACTAGAAGAGAGAAGAAAGGACAAATGGACAGCAGACGATGGAGAGTTAGCAGAAGACACGAAGAAACCAGAAGAAAGTGGCTGGAGCAATTGCAGCTGAAAAAAATGCACAAAAGGTAGAAAAATATCTCTTTATTTTGAATTTATTAATTGGAATATGTCAGCTCTGGTAAATGTGCATCATTAACATCTGTGCTTTGTTTAGTACAAGAGCAAATTAATGTATAGTTTTATTTCTACAGTGTTGTACATTCCAAGTTTGGCTTTTGGGATTCCCAGTTTAATTATTGTCTTCCTGTTTCTAAATTGTGATTACTTGTTTGGTGATGGTCTATGTTCTGCATGTGTAACTGAGCTGAGGTGTTCTGTTTATATAATTCCTATTTGACATTGCCACTTGTTCTCTTTCCCCAGTAGGTCATGTATTGTTGTTCTCTGAAATGTATTGGTTTAATATTTGCAGTGTTGCCTTTTGATTGGTAGAGTATGGTGCTTTGTGAGTCCTGGTAGTGCTGTTAGGATACGGCGGGTTTGCTATGGGTTGGCACTGGATTATAGTAATGTAGAAATCTTTTAGTCTTTCTTTATCCATACACTCATTAAGAGGCACATTTACTAAAAGTTAGTATATGGTAACATTATGCAAATATTTATGCAAATGAGGCCCCTTATGTAAATGAGGCCCCGCACCCCCCTTGGGCCGCCCCTGCTGGGGGCCCACAATTTTTGTTGGCGTAGGGCCTCACTCAAGGTAAATCCGGCCCTGCTACCCATAAATGGTTCTAATCATACCTTCATGACAGACAGCAAAGGGTCAAAGTAGGAACTCAATTCTCTACTCCAATTCACTCAACGCAAGGGGTCCCTCAAGGATCCTCCCTGTCTGCTCTTCTTTTTAACCTATACATACAGCCAGTCTGCAATATCTTCAAGAAGCACAGGTTACAATATGCTATCTATGCAGATGATATCATGGCTTACACCCCAATCAGCATAGACTCTCCAGAATATACCATCATGTCCAACTGTATCCAGGAGATAACCACCTGGCTTTCCAATAACAATCTAAACATAAACATGAAAAAACAACTGAGGCACTAATCGTCACACAGAATATTTCCTCCACCCTCCCTACTTCAATCAAGATAGCAGACACCACAATCCCAATAAAGGACGAAGTTCGATATCTGGGTGTAACACTTGACCGCCAATTAAATTTACAACAACATATAAATAGGACCACTAGGAATGCATTATACAAGCTTGCCACCATTCGAAGACTAAAACCACTCCTCAACCAAAATCACTTTCGATCAGTTTGTGAAGCCATTATAACCCCCATCCTAGACTACTGCGACAGCCTATATCTAGAGCTTCCAAAGCAGGCCACACGATCACTACAACTGGTCCAAAATACCACCGCTAGAACCATCACAGGATCAAGCAGGAAAGAACACATAACACCCATCCTACACCAACTCCACTGGCTCCCAATTACTGCCCGTCCTAAATACAAATCTGCCTTGACCATCTTTAAGATCAGAAATGGCATGTCAGATGCACCCCTAGAAGAATTACTTTGCACCAGTCCCAACAACAGGCTAAAGAGACAGACCACTACTGAGAAAATTCCAATACCCTGCACATACAGAAGTGCAAACAAATCCACCACCAGGAGAGCCTTCTCCCTTGCTGCGCCTGCCATCTGGAACTCCCTCCCAGGAACTTTAAGGACCACCACTGATATGAAAGACTTTAGAAAGCAACTAAAAACCTTTCTGTTTATTGATTGTTTCAATGAATCCACCAATCAGCAAATCAGCTAGAAATCCTCCATACTCTGTCTGTACCCAGACTTAATTGTATATAAGTTATGCTTCAAAGCATCTCCTGCATGATCCCCTGCCCTATGTTTCCAAAATAAGTTTTTCTGTAAGTGTGCAAGTTCAACAAGTTCTATGTAAAAGTATGAGTTATAATGTAAAGTATGAGTTATAATGTATAATGATCTTATGTAAAGGCGGTATATAAAAACTGTTAAATAAATAAATAAAATAAATAAATATAGATATCCTTTTGGTATTCTTTAGTCTTTTCAAGGATCCATCTCACATCCACGATGATGTCTCTCGTTCCTCGCCCTTTCCTGAACCCTGCTTGCACTTCAGGCAGTTCTTGTTCCAGGTATGGTTGTAGTCTCTGCTGAATAATCTTGAGTAGAATCTTGCTGGCATGTGGGATCAGAACAATTGTGTAATATTTTCCACAGTCAACTGGATCACTTTTCTGTAGTATTGGTATAAACACAGATCTTTTCCAGTCAGCTGGCCATGATGTTGTCTTCCAAATTTCCTGGCAGAGCCTTTTAAGTAAGGTAACAGCTGCATCAGATTGCTGTAATACTTCTATGGGAATGCCATCAATGCCAGGTGCTTTGTTCTTTGAAAATGTTTTCAATTCCGCTTCGACGACTTCTTTCGTCACCAATGGTTCCCGATCATAAGGTACAGATTGAAATGGCTGTTGGTCCACTTGATCTTTATTGTATAATGACTCTGTATATTCTTTCCACTTTTTCTTGATCTTCTCAGCATCATGCAACATAGATCCTTGAACATCTTGTAACATTCCAATTCGAGGCTGGAATTTTTTCTTTAACTCTCATAGCTTTAGGAAAGCTGATCTTGTTCTTCCTCTAATAGTTTCTGCTTCTATTTCCTTGCATGCATCATTGTAATACTTCTTTTTGTCTTGTCTTCCTGCACATTGAAATTGCTGTTGATTTTCTGCGATTGCCTCACTTTCTCCTCTGGTTTTAGCTTCTCTGCATTTCTGGGCAATTTTCAGAGTTTCTTCGGTCATCCATTTTGGCTGTTTTGGCTTTTTTTTTTTTTTGAACTTCTCACTTTCTTCTGACACAACCTTCTTGATGTCATCCCATAAATTGTCTGGAGCTCTGTCATTTGTATCTAAAGCGGCAAATCGATTTTGCAGGCGGTCTTTAAATTCCGGTGGTATATTCTCAAGGTCATAGTTTGCTACATTCATGAATGGCTTGCTCTTTTTCAACTTTAGCTTGAGTTTGCATACTAGTAGTTGGTGATCTGTACCACACTCAGCTCCAGGTTTTGTCTTTGTTGATGTTATAGAGCTTTTCCATCGTTGACTTCCACAGATGTAGTCAATTTGATTTCTGTACAACCCATTTGTTGAAGTCCATGTGTACAGTTGCTGTTTGTGTTGCTGGAAGAAGGTGTTTGAGATGAATAGATTGTTCCTTTTGCAGAATTCTAACAGTCTTTCTCCAGCTTCATTTCTGTTGCCAAGTCCATATTTTCCAACTACTTTGCCTTCTTCTTTGTTGCCAACGTTTGCGTTCCAGGCACTCATGACTATCAGGATATCCTGTTTGTATGTTCTGTCAATTTCAGCTTGTACTTGTTCGTAGAACTCATCAACTTTGTCCTCTTCTGCAGCTGTTGTTGGGGCATATACTTGAATTATAATTGTATTGATGGGCATTCCTCATAGGCGAATAGAAATTAAGCGTTCACTGACTGCATTGTATTTCATTACAGTTCTTGCAAGTTTCTTCTTTATTATAAATGCAACACCATTTTTTCTTTGTCTTTCATTTCCAGCATAGTAGACCATGTGATCATCAGATGCAAAGTGCCCGATGCCAGTCCATTTCAGTTCGCTGATACCCAACAGATTGAGTTGTACACATTCCATTTCATTCTTGACCACTTCCATCTTCCCTTGGTTCATGCTTCTTATGTTCCATGTCCCAATATGTAAGACAACTTTGCAGCTTCTGACTCTCTTTTCATGCACAGCAACATCAGCAGTCAGATGTCCTGAGAGCTTTCATCCAACCATCATAAATACTGATTTTACTCTGAAAAGTCTTCAGCTCCTCCCCAGTGGCAAGTTGAGTGCCTTCCGACCTGTAGTCTCATCTTCCAGCACTATAGTGCAGTTTGTTTTATTGTGACCATCCACTGGGTTTTTGTGGCAAGATACAGAAGTAGATTGCCGGGACTTTCTTCCACGCAGTTTAAGTTTAATGTTGTTGCCATTGTCACAGAAATGTGATCCTCCACTGCCATCCCATTCTGCTGCTGCCCAGATGGGTGGTTTGTCTTGGTCTGGCACCTCAGCTGAGACTGTCCATTTTGGGAGACCCTGCCAGTAGTTAAGCTACCGATAGCTTAGCCCTCAGCATCACTAATGCACACAAGCCCTCCTAGCACGAGAAGCTGCAAATCAAGTGAGGACCATCTTCCATAGTCAGTAAAAAAAAGTGTTTTCCATTGTGCCAAATTATATAATGAAGCGTAAGGAGTGTTTACAACAGTATAGAGCAGCAGTTCTCAACCAGTGTGTCGCAATAGACTAGTATGCTGCAAGCACCCGGGAGGTGTGTTGCTGACCTGGCGCATGAAGAGGTTGGAAACATGGCCAACATCCAAGAGATGTTTCACGGAACCAGCACAAGCAAGGGCAGATGACGCGACCGCATCGGCCACAGAAATTCATGTTTAATATAGATTCAGCTGTGCTCCTTCTACACATTGCAGCATCTGGGGGCTCTTATTATGATTTCAGTTCTGAGTTCATTCTGCGCACCCGGAAGTGACATCACTTAAGTGCCACTCGTTGTTGCAGCTGGGAGGAAGGAGCCTGGCTGAATTTACATTAAACAAGAATTGCCGGGGCCAGTGCGGTGGCGTCTCCTGCTCCTGCTTGTGCTGGCTCCGGGAATGGTTGAGAGGAAAGTATTGCACTGTTTGGGAGGGGAGGGGAGAGAGAGAGAAGACAAAGAATTACTTGAATACTAAGGTGGGAGTGAAGGGGAAGATATCTGGCTATATGGGGGGGGGGGAGAGAGAGATGATGCCAGGCTACAAGAATGGATGGGGGAAGAGAGGGATAGAGAAGATACAGGGCTGCATAAGTTGATGGGTGGGGAGAAAGAGACAGAGACACAAAGAAAGGGAGAGTGGGGGGAGATGGGAGGGGTGGGTGACAGACAGAGGGAAGATATTGGGCTACATAGATGGATGGTGGATGGGTGGGAAACAGAGAGAGGAGATAGCAGTCTACATGGGTGGATGAGAAACAGAGAAAGAGAGAGTGGGAAGTTACTGATTTGCAGGGGTGGATGGATGGGTGAGTGGGGATAGATGCTTAGATGGCGGAGAGAAGGGATAGTGAATGAGGGGGAGGGGAAATGCTGGGCTACAAGGGTGGGTGGGTGGGGGAGGAGAGAGTGGAGATGCCAGGCTACAAGGGTGGGTGGAAGAGAGAGAGAGGGGGCGGGCAGATGCTGAGCATGGTGTGGAACCTTGTGGGGTGTTGTCAAATATACACAAGTGAGAGGATATAAAAGGGAATAAGACTGGGGGGGGGATAGCAGAGTTTGGGGAGATGGAAAGTTGATAGGTATGTGAAAATTAAAAGGAGGGGATTGAGGAGTAGAAGGTGAGTAGACAGAGAAGCAGGAAAGAAAAAGGGGAATGATCAATATGTCAGACAGATGTAGGGAAGGAATGGAAGAAGACAGGAGGAGAGAGGAGAAAGGAAAAATGGACAGCAAACATTGGAAAGAGTTGGCAGAAGACAGACGAAAAACTGGGACCAACATGATTGGAAAAATAAAATACCCAGACAACAAAGACAGAAAAAAGTATTTGATTTTGAATTTACTAACTGGAATATGTTAGTTTTGGGAGCTGTGCATTTTTGTATTTTGTTCAGTACAAGAGGAAATGCATTTCTATTTTCAGTTTTCCAGTGTTACAATACCTGCTGAATGTGACTTTCTGGGATTCCCAGTACAATGTTTGTCTTCATATTATTTATAATTTGTGTTCCTTCGTTCTGTATTTGGTGAGAGTCTGTTGGAGTTTTGCATGTGACCAAGGTGCAGTGGCATTAGTGTGTACTTTCTGTACAGATCCGTGGCAGTCCCACTTGATCTATTTTACCAGTAGGTGGTGTATTAGTGTTCTACGGCCCAGTGAAATATCTGTAGTGCTGTCTATTCTTTGGTAGGGCTCTAGCTGCTTGAATTAAAGGAAGTAGTGCTGCTGGAGTATGGCACACTTACTACATACGTGAGGGGTGGGTTTTTTTCAGGTTTGTGTTCTTTCACCATGTCCCTGGTAGTGGGTGAGTTATGTTGCTGTTACTCAAATGGCATTTGCATCAGAATATTTTTTGTATGGTTACTTCTATAGAGAAATGTCCTAGTTCTGAATTGCACCTGTTGTTGGGTTTTTGCAGATGCAGAACATGTTTGCATTTAACTACTATACTGTGTCAGACCAAAGGTCCATGAGGGTCATGGGTGCAGTATGTCACATATGCGAACATCGTCCGTCAGGTGTGTCCCGACGGAAAACATTTTGAGAACCACTGGTATAGAGGGCAAAGAAAATTCCAGTGATAGTGGGACATTAGGTAGAAAAATAGGAAGGGAGGTAGTTAACAGCATTTACATAGCTGAGAGTAGAGAAATTTTACATATCTGATAATATTCTTTCCTTGAATCCTGCTAGACCAATCCAGACAAGTAGAATGTACTCAAACAGTCAAGACTCTGGGTGGGAGGGAGATAAAACTCTGGATAGAACTTCTCTGCCATAGGTACCATCTGCACTGGCTCCTGTAGTGCTTCACAAAGGTGTTTAGAGGCAAGCAGGTAGTCACTTTACAGATATCCTCCAAAGACACCAAGATGGACTCCACCCAAGAGGAGGTCTATGTTCTAGTGAAGCCGCACAGGGCACAAAAGGATTAGGGGCGCATGTCAGGTTGCCAGCCCTGGTTCACCCCCCTGCATTGCCCTGCCACCGCTGCCATTTTTTTGTTTTCTCGGAGGCGGCAGTGGCAGCAGCAGTGAGGCAGACCTGCATTTATAGGCAGGTCAGGTCTTTCCTTCCCTTCTCTGATGTAGGTCATGTCAGAGGAGGGAGAGACCAGGCCAGCCAAGCAAACACTGAGTTGCAAAGACCCACGTTTGAATGGCAGGCTTGGTCCCTCCCTCCTTTGACGCATCAGAGAAGGAAAGGAGGGACCGGACCTGTCTACAAATGCGGGTCTGCCTCACTGCTGCCGCCACCGCCTCCGAGAAAACAAAAAAGTGGCGGCGGCGGCAGGGCAACACGAGGGGGGGGCGGGGCGCCAGAAGTGGAAATAGCATAGAGTGAAATTATAGCTTGGTACGGCCCTGCCTCCTTAATCAGCAAGCAATATAGGCTTAGCTGCTGCTTGTTCTTTCCTTATACTGCTGAAGAGGACAAAAAGATGCTCTAACTGACAGAAGGGATTAGTAATCTTCAGGTATTTGACAATACCCTCCTCATGTTTGCCAAGCATAGACAGGGGTCTGTACAAAGGTCCTCCTCAGAAGAGGACAGGATAACAGTTTGGTTAAGGTGTAAAAGAGACAGCACTTTTGGGAGGAAGGACAGCACAGTCCACAAGGATAACCAAAAAAGGTTCCCTGAAGAACATGGCCTTTATCTGTGACACCTGCCTGGTGGATGCAATAGCCACCAGGAAAACCACCTTGTGCATCAAATCTTTGAGAGAGACTGAATGAATGGGCTCAAAAGGGAGCCCTTTTAGCACCATCAAAACCAGAGAGAGACTCCACTGAGGGACCACCGAATACACGGGTGTATGGATCTGTTTCACTCGCTTAAGGAAATTAGAGACATCAGGATGAGTCGCCAAGGACATTCCTTGACACACTCATGGTAACACATTAGGGCTGCTACCTGAATCCTGAGTGAGTGCAGGGCTAACCCCTGCTCAAGACCAGACTGTAAAAAGGACAGAACAGTAACTACATCTGCCTTATTGGGTCCAGAGCTTGAGAGGAGTACCACCTCTCAAAAACCTTTCAAACGCTGACATATCCCATAGAAGTAGAAACTCACTGGGCCTTGACAAGGGTGTCCACTACCATTCAGTGTAACCATAGTTGTTCAGCACTCTCAAAAAATCTGTGTCATAGCAAAAAGCCTGTGAGAGAGTCAGTGGACCATTACAAGACAGAGGGGTAAAAGGGGCGCTAAGGGAGGACAAGACCACAGCAAAGATATCAACTAGTTGTACTGTATATACAACTAGTTACACTGTACATAGTTAAAAAGTAATTAGACCTTACCTGCTAATTAATGTTCCTGAAGGAACGACAGTCCAGTCCCTTTACTTCTGGGTTGCGCAACCCTTCCAGCAGCTTGGAGGCTGAGTCCATCCTTTTTGAGGATGGTGCGGTATAAATACCACTGGCAGCACACACAGATCCCAGTAATCTAATGAAAAAGCAGACTTAACGAAAATTCCATTAATAGCCTATATAAAATAACAATACAACTAACTCACTCAAGGAGTCCTACATTTCTTTTTTCAAAGGTTAAAGGAGGAAGAAAGGGGTGGGGAAGGAGGAGGTTTACCTGAGTCTGACTGAGCCATCCTTCACCCCGGCCCGTTGGACCTGTACCAAGGGACCCATCCACCTTGTCCTGGCCCTGAGTTCGGTCCGCTGATCCTCACATCTCCACTAGGCCATTACGCCAAATAAGAGAACCGGGTGGGATCAGGGACTGGACTGTCGTTCCTTCAGGAACATTAATTAGCAGGTAAGGTCTAATTACTTTTTCCTTATCGTCACTCCAGTCCCTTTACTTCTGGGATGTAACAGAGCAGTTCAAGCTTGGGTGGGATCCGTTATCCCGGACCGAAGTACTGCGTCCCCAAACCGAGAATCAGTTGAGCTCTGAACGTCCAGTCTGTAATGTCTGGTAAAGGTATTTATTTATTTATTTATTTATTTAACATCTTTTATATACCGCGCTATTTGTTTTCAGTGCGGTTTACAAGTAACAGAACTGCACAATCAGAAAACACTGGTGTGCTTACATTATAACAGGTAACAGGTATGTAGCGAGGACCACGTAGCCGCCCTAAAAATATCCAGCGGCGGTACCAAGCTATATTCTGCCCAGGAGGTCGCCTGCGCTCGTGTTGAATGAGCGCGCAGCCCCCCTGGAACCTGCTTCCCCTTGAGGATATAGGCGGAAGCAATAGCTTCCCTGATCCACCTGGAGATGGAAGCCTTGGCTGCCGCCTCCCCCTTGTGCGGCCCCCCAAACTGAATGACTAGACGGTCGGACTTTTGGAAGGCCGCCGTGCGGGAGAGGTAACACTTCAAGGCTCTCTGAACGTCCAGGAGGCGCAGCTTCCTGTCTCTCCCCACTTGCCCCTCCAACAACGGGAGCGTGACTGTCTGGTTCACATGGAAGGGGGAGATGACCTTGGGCAAGAAAGAAGGTACCGTTCACTAAGACCACTTTATCCTTGAAGAATGACAGAAAAGGTGGCTGAGAGGACAGTGCTTGAAGTTCGGAGACACGTCTGGCCGAGCAAATAGCGACCAGAAAAACCGTCTTCAGTGTCCTTTAGAGAGGCTTCCTTTGCCAGCTCAAAGGGTTCCTTGGTCAAGGCATTTAGTACCAGGTTGAGATCCCAAGGATCTCTGATGACTGATCTCTGCTGTGGACGAAGGCGCCTGACCGCTCTTAGGAACCTGGACATGTCCGCGTGGGCCCCTAATGACTTTCCGCGGATCTTACCTCTATAGCAAGAAATGGCTGCCAACTGGACCCGTAGGGAACTGGGCACTAGGCCTTTGTCAAAACCCGCTTGCAAGAACTCCAGAACCTCCGGAATAGAGGCTGACAGAGGATTCCTCCGGTGTTCCGCACACCATGCTTCGAAGATGCGCCAAGCTCTTACATAGGAGAGACAGGTCGAGTGCTTTCTAGCACTCCGCAGGGTCGAGATTACCGATCCCAAATAACCCCGCTTCAGGAGCCGTGCCCTTTCAATAGCCAGGCCGTAAGCGAGAATCGATCCACGTGAGGCATCCGAACCGGACCTTGCCTCAGTAGATCCCGTCTGCAGGGAAGACGCCAAGGCCGGTCGGCGATCAACCTCACCAGGTCCGCATACCAGGGACGGCGAGGCCAATCCGGAGCTATGAGGATTACCAAACCTTGGTGAGCCTCCACCCACTGCAGCACTTTGCCGATGAGAGCCCATGGGGGAAACACATACAGGAGATCCTCCGAAGGCCACTTCTGTGCCAGAGCATCTAAGCCTTCGGACATCCTTTCCTTCCTTCAACTGAAAAATCGGCTTACCTTGGCGGAAGAATATCGTGCCATGAGGTCCATTACTGGTGGGCCCCAAAGGGCTACTATCTGGTCGAAGACCTCCTGCTCCAGCTCCCACTCCCCGTGGTCTATCTTGAACCTGCTGAGGTAATCAGCCGTAATGTTGTCCGTGCCAGCCACGTGCTGAGCTGAAAGAGCCTCCAACCGGGCCTCGGCCCATTGGAATAGGCCATCCGCCTCCTTCTCCAAGGCGGGGCTGCTTGTGCCGCCCTGGCGGTTGATGTAAGCTACCGCGGTGACATTGTCGGAGAGGACGCAAATTGCTCTTCGTCGCACTGACTCGAGTGCCCTGAGGGCCAGGGCTACTGCCCGTAATTCCAGTCTGTTGATGGACCATTGTGACTCCAATGACGTCCAAAGGCCCTGGATGAACTGGTCCTCGCAATGCGCTCCCCAGCCTGTCAGGCTGGCATCCGTCGTCAACAGCAACCACTGCGGAGGCTCGAGAGGCATCCCGCAATCCAAATTCCTTGGGGACCGCCACCACTGGAGGGCCTTCTTGGTTCGAGGAGCACAGGGCAACAGCATGGACAAGGGATGATGTTGATGGGACCAACGACGTAACAGGGCCCGCTGCAAGGACCGCATGTGAGCCCTGGCCCACGGTACTACCTCTATTGTCGCAGCCATGGTTCCCAGCAGTTGAAGGTAATGCCACGCCGTAGGACTTCGCCTGCCCAGAAATTGTGAGACCAGGACCCTTAGGTCTCTTGATCTCGACTTGGACAGAAACACCCTGCCTCTGCTGGTGTCGAACCTCGCTCTGAGATACTCGAGCTCCTGGGAGGGCATCAACCTGCTCATTACCCGATTGATGACCCACCCTAACTCTTCCAGCACTTCTACCACTCTGGCAGTGGTCGAGCGACTTTCCTCTTCTGACTTTGCCCGTATTAACCAATCGTCCAGATAGGGGTGCACTAGTATACCTTCTCTTCGTAGGGCCGCCGCCACCACCACCATCACCTTGGTGAAAGTCCTTGGAGCCATAGCTAGGCCGAAGGGCAGAGCCTGGAATTGAAAATGACCTCTTGGCACTGCGAATCTCAGGAACTGTTGATGGGATTTTCTGACCGGTATATGCAAATAGGCCTCCGTCAAATCCAACGACGTTAGGAACTCCCCGCTCCTTACGGCCACAATGACCGATCTTAGAGTTTCCATTCGGAAATGAGGCACCTTGAGACAGCGATTGACTTGCTTTAGATCCAGGATCGGGCGATAGGAACCTTCCTTCTTTGGTACCACGAAATAAATCGAGTACCGACCAGAACCGCATTGGTCTGGTGGAACAGGGACCACTGCTCCGAGTGCTATGAGCCGTGAAAGAGTTGTCTCTATCGCTGCCCTCTTTACTGGGGAACCGCAGGGAGACTGAATAAAGGCTGGAAGTATTTGCTTTGCAAATTCGAGAGCATAACCCTCTCGGATCACCTCCAGGACCCATTGATCGGACGTGACTCGGGACCAGGCGGGAAGAAACAGCCTTAAACGGCCCCCCACCCGTAGGCCACCCTCCTGGGCCCCTGGATTGTCACTGAGGTTTTCTAAGTCCCGCGGAGGAGGAGGAGGTCCCAAAACCTCTCCCTGCCCCCTGAAACCCTCTGAAGCTTTGACCCCTTGCAGGGTAACGGCCCCTGGGAAAGGGATTCGATCTGGCTGGGCGAAATCTCCAAGGATCCCTTGGCTGATTGCGCAATGGAGCTAGCGAGTGGACTTGCTTTGGTCTGTCCTCCGGGAGTCTGCCTCCCTTAGATTCGCCAAGGTCCTTAACCAACTTATCTAGGTCTTCACCAAACAGTAGCTTCCCCTTAAAGGGGAGCCGACCCAGGCGCGCCTTTGAAGAGGCATCTGCTGCCCAATTACGGAGCCATAAATATCGCCTAGCTGCTACCACAGAGGCCATGTTTTTAGCTAGGCTCCTGATGAGGTCGTACTGACTGTCTGCCAGGTAGGCAGCCCCGGACTCCAACCTAGCCAAAATAGATTGGTGGTCCCCTGAGGGAGCCTCTGCTAGCTGGAGTTGCTGGGACCATCTCAAACAGGCCCGAGCCACCCAAGCCCCGGAAACCGAGGCCTGTAAGGCCATAGCACTAACGTCAAAGGCTTGCTTCAGTAATGTGTCCAATTTTCTATCTTGAGAATCCCTCAAGGCCGCACTACCCTCGACCGGAATAGTCGTCTTCTTTGTCACTGCAGATACCGCTGCATCCACCCTGGGAGACCTCAGCAGTTCTTTATCCAGTTCTGGCAAAGGGTACAGTCGAGACATGGAACGTACTCCCCTCAAGCTTGATTCTGGTTGATCCCATTCCTTCTGGATCATCTGACGCACGACTCTGTGAACAGGAAAGACCTTTTGAGACCTCCTCACAGCTTGGATTAAAGGATCCTCCAACCCTTCTTCCTCTGTTGGGATGTCCGAAGTCACATTGAGTACCTTGAGGGACTCATTAATCAGCGCTGGGAGCTCCTCTCGCCTAAAAACACGTACTATGCGGGATTGATCCTCCTCTGGAATCTCTTCCTCCTCAAGTTCTTCCCCATCCTCACCTAAATCCTTGTCCGACACCTCCTCTTCTGGAGTATCCTGCGAGAAGGATGTGAGAGGCTCCTCATTCACTAGCCTTGCATGCTTAAGAGGGATACCTGAGTCCTGGGAGCTTGACTTCCATGGTCTGGAAGCTCCTCCCTCCTCACTCCCCTTTACTACGCACGGCTCACCCGCTTCGAGCCCCTGTCTGCGCAAACAATAGGCCTTGTGCAGTAAAAGAACAAATTCGGGAGAGAAGGGGTCCCCGGTACTCTCCTCCTCCACAGCGGGGGGGGGGGGGAGAGAGAGAAGAGACCAGCAAACCCGTGGTAGAAGGAGGGGGAGGATGGGGGACCCTCAGCCCCTCCGACAGGTCCCCTGACCCCTGGGTGGATTGGGACATGGGCAAAAGAACACTTTGTTCCGCCGAAGCAGCTTCTGCAGCACAACCCCTGCAGATTCCTGATTCGGAATCAGTGCCCCTGCGAGTGCCACAAGACGGGCACCGTGTTTTGACAGTCATGTCCACTTTAGAATAAGTTTTTCTGCCTGGGAAAGGGTACTGCCCTTATAATAAAACAAAAATAAAACAAAAATATAATTTCCAAAATGCTTCCAATCCCAACGGGAATAAGGAGAGGCCTCTAGGTGGGAATACAATAGAGCCCTCCCCAACCCCCCAAATTACTAACTACCCTGTCAGGGAATAAGGAAATTAATAAAATTAAAAATAAATTTAAAATAAAGTCTAGCATCCAAACATGAGGAAAAAACAGACACCAAATCGCTTCCCAGTACTTGCGTTTAGTTGTTGATGCCCTGTGATTCTCTGCTGAAGAGGGGAGCGCTCCGGAGGCTCACACGTGGCAGGCCTCAGCCACGTGGAGTCCTAGCTGGCGGTCGGCAGCTCTGCTTGCACCGCCACGCAAACTCACAATGCCGAATTCTGAACGGCGTTGGAACCGGACTCCGGAGTAGGCTTTCAGATCCCCGAGGCTCCCGGAGCTGCTCCGCGACAACGGAGGATGCGGGTGAGCCACTTGTTGCTGCCTCCAGCGCTCAGCCGCCGAAGGGCTTCGGCGCGAGGCAGGACCGGCCTAGGAGAAGGTCAGCACAACCCCTGCTGCGGGGAGCCGGCCGTCCTGGAGAGAGCGAGGGGCCTTCGCGATTTTCCCTGAAGGCAAACCTCCTCCTCTGGGGAGCTTGGCAACGGGCAGGGAGGGGGGGAGGGGAAGAAGAAAATTTAAAGGAGCAGAAGACTAATGTGGAATTAAATTCAAAGACAAGAAAGTAAGTAAATAAACAAAAATTAAATTGAATTAAAATTAATTTAAAATCTAAGGAGAAATAAGAAAAGAAGACTCCAGTAAGCCCTTGGCTTACGGAACCCTCCAGCTGCTTGGAGACTGAGAATACTGGGATCTGTGTGGGGTGCCAGTGGTATTTATACCGCACCATCCTCAAAAAGGATGGGCTCAGCCTCCAAGCTGCTGGAAGGGTTGCGCAACCCAGAAGTAAAGGGACTGGACTGGAGTGGAGTGACAATAAGGAATTACTGTTTTTAATATACAAAGTTAACGCTGCTAAATGTAAATGTTCACGTTTTGTTCCTTGTAAACCACTTTGATTGCCTGATAAGTCAGTATAAAAAAAACTCCAATTCACTGCCTGTCCATCCATGAAGGCCTCCCAAAATAACTTCCTCATCCCCTGTATTTATCTATCAAAGCCCAGCATCAGCTGCCCAATGCAACTTATAACATACCTAGGTGATGTATCAGAAGAACTGAAACAAATCTTGATAAACCAGGAAGATGTATTACATCTATTTGATAAGAGTAGCAAATCACCTGGACCGGACAGTATATATCCCAGGGTGCTAAAAGAACTGAAATATAAGATTTCCGGCCTACTATCAGTAATAAGTAAACCTTCATTAAAATTATCTCTAGTACCTGAAGACTGGAGAACAGCCAATGTAACGCCAATTTTCAAAAGGGGTTCCAGGGGTGATCCAGGAAACTACAGATCAGTGAATCTGACATCAGTACCAGGCAAAATGGTAGAAACCATTATAAAGAAATTACTGAACATGTAGATAGTCATTGTTTAATGGCAGAAAGCCAACATGATTTAGCCAAGGAAAGTCTTGTCTCACTATTCACAACTTTAAAAAATATAACAGATTAAACAGACTGATCAGGAGTGGAGGAGTAGCTAGGAGTTAGAGCACTGGCTTGGTAAACTAGAGACCAGGGTTCAATTCCCACTGGCACTCCTTATGGCCTTGGGCAGATCACTTAGCCCTCCATTGGCTCAGAAGAAAGGTCTGGCAATCCACTTCTGGTCACACTGCCAAGAAAACCCAGGAGCTGCTGGTTCGCCAGAGGTCAGCACCGACTCAAAGACACACAGGGCATTGCAAACAGATTGAAAAAGGTGAGCCAGCTGATACAGTGTATTGGATTTTCAGAAAGACTTTGACAAAGTCCCTCATCAGAGACTCTTGGCAAAATTAAAAAGTCATGGGATAGGAGGCAGTGTACTATTGTGGATCAGGAACTGGTTAAAAAATAGAAAGCAGAGAGTAGGGCTAAATGGCCAATTTTCCCAATGGAGAAAGGTGAATAGTGGAGTACCTCAGGGATCTGTGCTGGGTCTGCTGCTATTTAACATATTCGTAAATGACCTGGAAATGGGAATAACAAGTGAGGTGATCAAATATGCAAACAGGGCCGGCCCGTCCAGTCCACCCAGCTTAGGCACACATAGCCTACTGCTCCTGCCACCCCAATAGGAAGTTGTGTCGGAGGGAGGTCAGAAGTAGCAGCCCATATGTGCTGCAGTGCATGGCCAGCCGTGGGCCACTGATGCTGCTGCACCAAGGTAAGCCATCTCCCCATGACTCCGCTGACAGAATCAGCGGCAGTGAGAGACAGTGGCATGGCGTGCTGTGGCTTGGAAAGGGGGGGGAGGTGGCATGGCCGGATCCTCTGCCTTGGATGGCAGAAACTTTGGGTTAACCTTGTTTGCAGATGACACAAAATTATTCAAAGTTGTTAAAACACAAGAGAATTGTAGAAAATTGCAAGAGGACCTTGATAAATTGGGAGATTGGGCATCCAAAAGGCAGATGAAATTTAAAGTGGGCTAGTGCAAAGTTATGTACTTAGAGGCAGATTCCATATAGGCCAGCTAGCTCCGGCAGAAACATTTAAATTGGGCAAAGGCACGATTCGTAATGAATTCTGCAGCCGCAGGAATAGACACGCCCACAGTTCTGGAATCGCCTTGTAGATGTGTCCAGCATGGCATGTATAATATGCTATTCAGCCGGCCCGTGCACGTATTCAGCGTGAGACCCACACAAGGGTGCAGGCATGGACCATAGTGCAAAGTGTAGAAACATGTCCCCAGCTATTATTACAGGACACAGGTAAGAGCTGAAATTGTTTTGGACATCCCTGCGCTCATTGTATTCTGAAAAGTTGCACATTTGTGATCATGCCCGTCTCTGCGATATGCCCGTGGATGCCACGCCTCCTCAGTTAAAACGTGCACCTCCTAAGCTGCTGTTCTCGCTGACAGTGTTTTGCTGATGCAGACTAGACATAAACAGTGCTGATACATAAATGCTGATGCAAACTAGACCACATACACTAGTCTGTGTTATGCCCAGAACTCTGCAGAATCTCAGTGCATCTAATGTATTATAAGATCAAGTAAATATAAGCATGTTTGTCATGACATACCTTACATCACACATTACTTGGCAGTATAACACTGCCTCAGTTATTCTAGCTTTGGTCTTCTCTAAAAACATTCCTTAAAATGCTAAGTATGGACCCTTACCAACCTCACAACCTAAACTAACTTTGCGGGGAGATCGCCGCTGTGAGGGAGCTGCCGTGCATTTTGCCAGCCGCACGGTTCAGAGCAGCGGGACCTGGAGGAGGCTTTTCTGGTGGTCGGGCAGGCGGGAGGAGGACGTGCCTTGGCCCGGAGGACCCTGCTGTGCCCTACAAAGCCCTCCGGTGTGCGAGTGAGCAGTTGGGAGATCGCCGCTGTGAGGGAGCTGCCGTGCATTTTGCCAGCCGCACGGTTCAGAGCAGCGGGACCTGGAGGAGGCTTTTCTGGTGGTCGGGCAGGCGGGAGGAGGACGTGCCTTGGCCCGGAGGACCCTGCTGTGCCCTACAAAGCCCTCCGGTGTGTGAGTGAGCAGTTGGGAGATCACCGCTGTGAGGGAGCTGCCGTGCATTTTGCCAGCCGCACGGTTCAGAGCAGCGGGACCTGGAGGAGGCTTTTCTGGTGGTCGGGCAGGCGGGAGGAGGACGTGCCTTGGCCCGGAGGACCCTGCTGTGCCCTACAAAGCCCTCCGGTGCTCTATGCGGCCGCGTGTCGCAGCCCGCATGGCGTGGCCTAAAGGGGCATGGCTCAAGGGGCAGGATACGCCCCTTTGGCGCCCCTTCGGCGCACGTGAGGTGTTCGTGTGTTGTGTCGACATCAGTGTGGTTTCCATCATCATGGGCAAAAGGAAGGCGAAGGTTGGTAACAAATCTGGGATTGGAGGTTCGGGAGAGAAAGTGGTGGGCCCTATGGACAAACATGTGACCGCCCTGCTGCCTGGTAATCTATCTCCGGAGGAGGTCTCGTTGAGTCCTGTCCTCCGGTCTCCTCCTCCGTTTCCTCTCCCTGCTCTTTCGTCCACTATTTCATGTAGTCCTCCTGAGCAGAGTCCCCCAGTTCCATGTCCTGTTTTTCCATCTGCTGCAGAGCCTGGGACTTTAGCATCCCCTATTGGGGAAGTAACGCTTAATGATATATTTATTTTATTTATTTATTTATTTACATTTCTTATATACCGCACTATTTGCGATCAGCGCGGTTTACATAAAACAAAATGGTATCCGACAATAAACAAGTCAGGTCATTACATTGAACAGGAACAAGTAACTTGGAGAACAGGGTAAACTATATACATATGCGGTAAACATATACATATATGGTCTGCAATTCAAAAAATAGATGTACGTTTAACTTCTACTGTATCCTCCATGTGTAAATTTTCCCAAGATGTGGTGGATAAGTTACAATTTATGGATAACCAGTTAGGTTCTGTTGTAAAGCTTGCAGCTCGCACTGATTCTCAGTTTCAATCTTGCCGTAATTCTGAAGCTGTGTTTATGCGTGATTCCTCAGTGATGTTCTTCCGGCTTGAGGCTCTTGAGAATCGTGTTAGAGCTTGCAATCTACGTTTTCTTAATTTTCCTGTGACACACCTACTATCCTCTGAAATATTGTTGGGAAAATACTTTTTGGAGATATTGCATTTGGAGGGGGATTTTCATACAACTCAGATAGTCCATATGTACTACCTGCCTTTGGGTTCTTCTTCCACTCTTCGGGCTGTTGGGGCTCCTGCCCCTTCAGTCTCCTCAGTGGATCAAAATTTAACAGCTTTCTTGGAAGATTCTCTGGATGTCATCTCAAAACGTAACACTTTGGTAGTTCAGTTTGTTTCTGAATCTGCCAAATTGCGGGTTTTGAGAGCGTATTTTAAACATCGGCGTGTTCCCTTTTGTGGTCAGGCCATCCAAATCTTCCCAGATGTCTGTCGTTATACGCAGATTCGGCGTAAACAGTTTTTGCTGTTAAAATCACAGGTAGTGGCTCTTGGGGCAACTTTCTTTCTTAAATTTCCTTGTCGTTGCGTGATTACCCTCGGGGGACAAACGTTTGTGTACAATGATGTTAATGCCTTGAACAGTTTTTTGGATTCAAAAGCGGAGGGAGGTTCGTTAGTGGAGGAATGATTTTGGTTTTTCAGCTCCCCCTTATGGGGTTTTGTAACCTCTTATTTCCTATATTAGATTGATTCTTTTTGTTGTTTGAGGCGATTTCTCCCCTTGATGTGTTTCCTTTAATTGTGGGAAAATTTTCTTTATTGTATTTTGATATTTTCTTCTTTCATGTTTTTGTTTGTAATTTCTTGATGCATTGGAAAATCCTTAAATAAAAAAAAAACTAAACTAACTTTGCAATTCCCCAAAGGATGCAGCAAATTGCTGAGCGACAAAACTATCCTCCTCTAATGACTATGGCCTTCTGGTTATGGCATCTGTTTCCCAAATATCTGGGTAATGAAATTTCTCACAGCAGCTCCCTACATGTGGCTACACCTATCCCATACAATGTCCACTCTCCGCTTTAGCTTATGTCAGTCTGTATACATCTGCTATCTGTGGGGCAACCCTACCCGCCTTCCCACAGTCTGCACTGTGGCAAAGCTTCCCTGGTCAGACCTGTTTGGGCATGGGAAGGGGATCCCTGTGCCATCATACCAGGTAGCCAGCCTCCTGATATATCACCACTTTCTTTTCCAGACTCACTCACATACAATTCTCACATCAACATTCCCATTTTTCATAACACAGAATTTGTTAGGGTCCCCTAGATTAGCTCTTTTAGCACAAACAGCAAATTTCAGCATAGCCAGTGTAAACACTATTGCTATTCTTAATATTTCTTTAAGGGTAGATATTATTACAAGATTCCCTCAGCTCTGATTTCTGTTCTTTGTAACTGCATCTTTTGGTGTTTTTCCAGACTGCAGTCACACCAGTTTAAAATATGCCTGTCACAACCTTTATACAATTTGAGATGAATTGTAGAACACAGCAGAATATTTTCTAAAGTACTGGCAGGAACAACAGGTACGTCGGCGGGGACATCAAAAACCATACACAGGCCTTTCCTGAACACAATATATACATCTCCGCAGCAAACCATGCCCCGTTTCACCTCTCCCAGGCATGTTCTGACTTCCCCGTTGTAACCCCTATAGTCCCAGCAGGGCTGTGGCGTAGGCAGCTAGCCGAGCTATTAGGGCACCTGACCTTTATATTGGAAATAAGTGTAGTTGTGAGTCCAAGTGGTCAAGGTTTAAAGGATTTTATTTCCCCTCCCGGGGTTTTCGGATTTCCAAAACAGCAACAGAGGAAAACTTAGGATACAAAAACTGATGAAACTTAAAGGTAGCAGACTTGCTTTTAACTATAACAGTCACAGTAAATAGTTATCCCAGGCAGCTGATAATCTTTTCTTATCTTCTATCCCAGTTATAAACCCACTGGTTTGAAAGTTTCACAATAAAGAAGGATTCTCATCAGCTATCATTAGAGAGCATTCCATGTCCTCCAAGCCTAGATTTAAACAGCTATCTTCTGTAATCATTGGCTCTACATCATTATCCTGTGGATAGAAAGTCTGTGTATATTTTAACTCTGTGTCTTCTCCAGAGTTTCTCAAACAGTCTTCATCACAACCAGGCAAGTAACTACCATTCGTTTTATATTGGCAAGGCAGAGAAACACACTTCCTGGAATAACGTTTCCCTTTGTCAGCTTTAAGCTCTCTGCTCCTCCCATTCACTGGTAGCTCACAGCACTGATCCTTATAGCAAACAGATTTCCCTTTCATCAATCTGTGCCTTGGCTTCTCTAGCATACCGTTGTCAGACTCATCCATACAAACATCTTCAATAACCCCGTCTCTCTCAAAGTTTGGAGACTGTTTTTCATAAGCCTGCCTCTCCGGTACATACGTCTTTCTCACTGGCTCACGTCTCCCACACTCAGCCTGGTGCTGGGGAATTTCTCTTTGTATCAAAGCTGGGTATTTCTTTTGACTAACCTCCCAGGTGAAACCTTTTCTAGTTCCTGGTGTAGAACTCCTTTGTGGTTTCCTGGCTGGAACTTTAGGTGGTTCAAACTCCGTGTCTGAGAAATCAGAGCTTGCCTCAGAGTCAGTCAGCTTTCTTCCCTCATGGCAGCTCCTCACGTTACAGCTCCCTCTGTAACCTCCTCTGAAGTCTCCCGTGTAACTTCCTCTAGAGTTTCCTGTTCCACCGGACCTATCAGGCTCTCCAGCTCTACTTCCTGTTTTCCCTAAGCATTTTTTATACTGCTTTTGGGGTGTGTCTTCCCTCACGTGAAAGTTGCTTTCTCTTTCTAGTGAGAGCTGTTTCTTAACTAGGCACGGCTGCAGATCTCGTGCCTGCCTAGGTTGCTTATGGCAACAGGGATGTTTTTGATCTGTCTGCCTGTCAAAACCCAGCCTGTTTTTATCATGTTTTTGTCTCTCTAAGGCAGGGGACAGATCTGCTGTGTTACACCGTGCAGGAGCCATGGAGATGCACGGGCCCCATGTATTGGAATATGATTGTAGATGTTTTCGGGAGATACCCGTCTCCTGTGCATGTCCAAACAGCCTATTTGGGTTATGGAATAACCCCCTTAGGGAAGAACAATCCAAACTATAGTTACATAATGCAAGGTTCCACATTAGGAACCACCACCCAGGAAAAAGATATAGGTATCATTGTGCATAATACATTGAAACTCTCTGCCCAGTATACAGTGGCGGCTAAGAAAGCATATAGAAAAATTCTAGGAATCATAAAGAAAGGAATGGAGAATAAAACCAAGCATATTATAATGCCTCTGTATCACTGCATTGTGCGACCACACCTTGAATATTGTTCACCATGTCTTAAAAAGGATATAGCAGAATTAGAAAAGGTACAGAGAAGAGCCACCAAAATGGTAAAGGGCAGGGAAGGATAACCCTATGAGGAGAGGTTTAACAGGTTAATGCTCTTTAACTTTGATAAAAGACGGCTAAGGAGAGATATGATAGAGGTCTATAAAATAATGAATGGAGTGGAATGGGTAACCATAATTTGGCTATTTATTCCTTAGAAAAGTAGAAAGACAAGGGGACCAGCAATGACCATTTAAGACTAATTGGAGAAAAAAAATTTTCACTCAACGCGTAATCAAACTCTGGAATTCGTTACCAGAGGATGTAGTAAAAGCTGTTAGTGTAGCTGGGTTTAGCAAAGGTTCGGACAGGTTCCTGGAGGAAAGGTCTATAAACCATTACTAAAGTTGAAAAAGAGCAAGCCACTCATGAATGTTGCAAAATATGACCTTGAGAATGTTGTTGTTAAGTGCCATTGAGTCGGTGTCGACTCCTGGCGACTCTCTGGATAGTTGACCTAAACTTTGTTTGATCTTCAGCCAAGCAGCTCATTGTTGATAGAGTGGTATCCATAGCTGCTGTACCCTTGGAGCATTTTGACTCCTCCATCTCCTTCTCCACAAACATCCGATAGCTAAAACCTGCTGTTTCATTTCATTGCCAGCCTTCCTCTTTTATGTGACCTTCTAACTTGCCAAGCATTATGTCTTTCTCCATTGATCTCTCTTTGCACGATATGTCCAAAGTATGAAAGCCGAAGTCTTGTCATCTGAGCTTCTATGGAAAGCTTAGGTTTGATCTCCTCTAGTACGGACTGGTTTGTTCTTCGGGCAGTCCACAGTATACACAGTATTCGTTGCCAACACCATAATTTAAAGGCATCAATTTTCTTCCCGTCTATCTTTTTCACTGTCCAATATTCACATCCTATGACATTATTGAAAATACCATGACCTGAACAAGTCGAATCTTTGCATGTACCTTGAGAATATACCACCAGAATTTAAAGACTGCCTACAAAATCAATTTGCTGCTTTAGATACAAATGACAGAGCTTCAGAAGACTTATGGGATGACATCAAGAAGGTTGTGTCAGAATAAAGTGAGAAGTCTCTACAAAAGGTAAAAAAGTACTAGAGGAGATCAAATCTAAGCTTTCATTAGACGCTCAGATGACAAGACACATCATGCAAAGAGAGAGATCATTAGAGAAAGACATCATACTTGGCAAGGTAGAAGGTCATCGCAAAGGAGGAAGGCCAGCAATGAGATGGATCAATACAATAACAGCAGCTATGGGTGCCACTCTGTCAACAATGAGCCGCCTGACTCAAGACCGAACACAGTTTAGGATAGCTACCCAGAGAGCCGCCATAAGTCGACACGAACTCGACGGCACTTAACAACAACACAGGGAAAGCCACTGCTTACCCACAGGGCTGGCCCATCTACTACGCGGCAAGGTGTCCATGGCAGGCCATGTGCTTCAGAACATATGGCCTGCTGCCCCCACATGCTGAGCCATGCCTCCTCCTCCGCCCCCCCCCCCCCTCCGTACTGAGCTGCGCCACCACCCCCTGCTACCATTGATTCCGGCAGTGGGGTCAGCAAGGTTCAGTGGCAGAGGCAGGCCATGTGCTTTGATAGATATGGTCTGCTGGTTCTCACCCCTGCTGCTTCTCACCCCCCAAAGTTGTGTTGGAATGGGGTCAGAGGGCAGCTTGACACATGGGGTAGCAGCACAGCTGGGGCTTCTGCCTGGAGTGGCAGAAGTCCTTGGGTCAGCCCTTCTTACTCCGGAAACACTTGGGTCAGCCCTTTACTCTGAGATAACATGGAAACCGTGTACCTTTTTAGGAACCTGACAGGTGCTTGTGACCTGGATTGGCCGTTATTGGAAATAGGATACTAGGCTTGATGGACCCTTGGTCTGACCCAGTATAGCATATCTTATGTTCTTACAAGCTATAAGCAAGAAGGAAGTGAGATCCTCCATCACTGGAGTCCCTTTGTAAAGGCAACAAAAGAAGAAACAAGCAAACACGCCCAACATATCCAGATACCATGGTCTGCGCAGTCATTCTGAAGCCACTTGAAACACTAGGCCCAGTTGATACTATAGCTTGCACAGAAAACTCACCAAGGCCCCCAGGGGAGTGGGAAAAACATACACAAGGTCCTCCTGGGGCCATTCCTGAAGCAGGACATCCAAGCCTGCTGCCTGTAGGTCTCTCCTGTGGTCATCAAGTTGAATACTGGAAGGCCCCACCTCTATATTATGAGATCAAAAGCACTCACCACTCACCGGGATCCACAGTATTCTGACTCAAGAATTCAACCTGTACCCTTGGAGCATTTAGACTTCTCCCTCTCCGTCTCCACACACATCCGATAGCTAAAACCTGTCGTTTCTTTCTCTATAATAATGGCAAAATTAGACCCTTCCTTTCAAAACATACTACTCGGACCCTTATCCATTCTCTGGTACACTCTCGTCTAGACTATTGCAATCTCCTCCTTGCTGGTCTCTCTCTGAATCATCTCTCTCCCCTTCAATATGCTCAAAATTCAACTGCACAGCTAATCTTCCACCAGTCCCTCTTCTCAAATTGCTTCATTGGCTCCCTATCCGTTTGCATATCCAGTTCAAACCTCTACTGACCAATAAGTGCATTCATTCTGCTGCTCCTCACCACCTTTCCTCTTATCTCTCCCTACACCCCGCCTCAGGAACTCCGCTCTGCTGGCTGATCACTTCTGTCTGTGCCCTTCTCTTCCACTGCCAGACCTTTCTACCTTGCTGCTCCTTATACCTGGAACAAACTACCTGAGTAAGTACATCAGGACTCATCTCTGACCCTTTTGAAGTCCAGGCTAAAAACTCACATCTTCAAGGCTGGTTTTGGATCCTGATCCACGTAGTCTCCTGCTCTCCAACTGTGTTTCCTTATCATTCTCCAAAATGGTAAAGGGCAAAGAAAGATATCCTATAGGGAAAGGCTTAAAAGGTTAGTGCTCTTCAGCTTGAAAAAGAGATGGCTAATGGGAGATATAATAGATGTCTGTAAAATAATGACTGGAACGGGTTAACGTAGATCATTTTTTTACTCCTTCAAAAAGTAGAAAGACTAGGATACATGCAATGAAGCTATAATGTAGCACATTTAAGACTAATCATAAAAAATATTTTTCCACTCTACACATAATCAAACTCTGGAATTTGTTGCTGGAGGATATAGCAAAGGCTATTAGTTTAATTGATTTTAAAAAGGGTTTGGACATGTTCCTGGAGGAAATGTCCATAAATCATTATTAAAGTGGACTGGGGAAATCCACTGCTTTGCTCTGGGATAAGCAACATAAGAATCTCTCTACCTTTTGGGAACCTGACAGGTACTTGTGACCTGGATGAGCCACTGTTGGAAACATACTGGGCTTGATGAACCTTTGCTCTGACCCTATGGCATATCTTATTTTCTCATATTTCACATCTGAATATAAATCACTTTTTGAGCTTTCAGCTAAGATCAAGTAAAGAATCAAATGCCAGGTTTTGATTTATCAGCCAAGGACAGTCCCGTCTAACTGGCCTACCCCGGACGTACAGGGCCGACCTCAGAATCAGCCTGTATATCCAGGATGACGGCCCATCCACGCACCACCATCTGCCCACCCCCTCCTGCCCCATCTAAGGATCCAGATACAACTCTGCTGTTCATACAGGGAGCCTTGCACAGGGACAGCAAGGGGGATGAATAGCAGGGATGTACGTCTGGGCAGGATGTATATCCCCACTATTTGTGGCTCGGAATAGACCCTTTAGTAAACCACGTTTGCCCTTAGCTCATCAAGCAAAGTGTTCCATAATTGTGGAGCATAAAACATAAAAGCTCTAGTACGAATTCACTGCAATTTGCCCAGCCGTTATCCACATAATTCCCTTAGGTGGTGCTATTCGTATCCATATAGTGCCGGTGAAAATCCTTCTACACTACCTCAGCACATCTGTATAGTGCTGGGGTGACGTTTGGGTGGAATGCCAAGTTACTCAGACAGCAACCATATTCAGTCCACTATCCCGAGAAAGTCAGGACAGCAATAACGCGGATTGGATACTGCTGCTCTCCGGATAACTTTGGTGCTACTTGCACTATGTGTATATTCAGTGCCATTTGCTATCCAAATAGCAGTGCTGAATATGCGTATTTTATTTAGGTGCTGCAGACAATGTTTTAAAAAACACCAACCACGTTGTTTAAATATTGACCCAAACATTTCCTACGGCTTAATAAGAACATAAGATCTGCCATATTGGGTCAGTCCAAGGTCCATCAAGCCCAGCGTCCTGTTTCCAACAGTGGCCAATCTAGGTCACAAATACCTAGCAGTTTCCCCAAAAGACACAGGTTCCACAATGCTTGTATTGGGGCAAGCAGTGATGTAATGTCTTTCTTTTTTATGTAGAAGTTAATTTATTTCTCCTAAGAACTATTAGACAGATTGCTCCTTATCTAGCAAAGTCCATTGTAGTTGCAGTGGTCCAGACGATGATTATAGAGTATTGCAACAGCTCATTAGTTAACACTGTCCATCAGATTCAGCTGATCTAGCACAGGGTGCGCTGAGGAATAGGAAGCAGACAGCATGTCACTCTCATAGAGTTCATTTTCCATTTGTTGCCCATGATGTATTATCACGTCTAACTTGGAAATTTACTTTTGGCCTTCAAAGTCCTCTGTTTCGACAGTCCATCTTACCTCCAGGAGTTCTTGACATCTTACACTTCCACCGGACTGTTAAGATTATCACAGGCTGCTTACAATGGCATCTTTTCAAAGGGCATGTTTTTTACTTGCACAAGGATCCAAGTTTTTTCAGTTTTTGTGAAATGCTCTCCCTGCTGAAGCCAGGGAGACAAAAGATATTGCTCAGTTTTAAACAAAACATCAAGATTTGGTTAAGTAGACCTTTGGGGGTCTAGTTACACGTAGCCTGCTTAAGCGTGTAAGGAAGTGATACCCCATGTGCAAATCTAATCTGTAACATCCAGAGAGGAGTCAGATCAGCCCTCACCCTGCTGGTCCATTACACCCTCTACTTGGCTGTCAGCTTTAAAGAACCCTAAACCTTGTGTCAGGATTAATACCAGGACTGTTGCAAGGATGTTTAGGTGCCCTAGGCAAACTTTCAACTTTGCGTCCTGCCCACCCCTCCCCCTAAATCAGGTGTCAGGTTCCTAGCCCCCCCCCCCCCACACAAGAGTGGAGTGGAGGAGTGGCCTAGTGGTTGGGGCAAGGTACTTCAGGCCGGAAGGTCGGGGGTTCAAATCCCACTAGAGGACAGCAACCTTGGTCCGGAAGGACTGGGGTTTCTAGTCCCACAGGTGCTCCTTGTGGTCTTGGGCAAGCCACTTAACCCTCCATAGCCCATGTTCCCTGTAAAATAGTTATCTCCAAGTTATAGTGCCCTGTTCAGTGTAATTTCAGTTTGTTCAATGTAAACCGCACTGATGCAGAATAGCGCGGTATATAAGAGAATGTAAATAAATAAATAAAAATAAATAAATAAATAAGATTTAGATAATTAAACACAAAAGTCTAGATTACCCAAAAATCAGCTTTCCCAAAACAGTCATGTATAAAACAGACATCATCATACCTTGTCCTCATTATATAAATATATCCACAACAATTTCGAAACGCCATTTATCCACCCTCTCTACAAGTAAAAGCGTATGCCAATCGTGCTTTGCTGAGGCTGGAATGCAGCTGCTTTTTGCCACCCCTCCAGAAGCTATTGCCCTAGGCATCACCCAGCTGGCCTGGTGGTTAAGCCGGCCCTGATTAATACTCCCTAAACAAGGGCTACAGATCATTCTATGACTTTTGGCAAAGGATCATGTGTAAGATCTGATCTATGAGTGAGAATAGTCCACGGTGAGATAAAAGTGCTATGCACATGACCAAAGCAGGACTAAATCTGTTAGAAAAAGAAATTAAAAAGTAAAGATAACTTGCATGACCTGGTTTTGAACTTGTAGATTAAATCCTTAGGGAAATTCTTCTAGTTGCAAAATCACTTCTTAGACTCTTTTTTGCTAAAATCAAAGACAAATTCTGAGACATAATCTAAGGATGGTTTCTATTGGCCTTTTGACGGAGACTGAGCATCTGTGTAATATGGGAGGTTATTAATGCCATCCAACCTCGCTGGGAACAGGAAAATGTCTGAATCCTGGCCAAACTGAGAGGATTAAATTTCCTGCAAATAAAATACATCCAAAGATCTTGTCTTAGATTTTAGTAACAAAGCTATCAGAAGTCCAGACCCATCTGTCTTCATTGTGGGAAGACAGACAGTGAATAATATATGCAGAGAGATTTGTCTTGTGGAGGAGTAACTTCCTGGTTAGAGAAGCAGGCTAAGTAGTGAGAAGCTGAACTACTGATACTCCTTCTGACCTTAGATAAGTCACTTCACCACTGTTGACGGCAAGATTTATTAAAGTACACACTAACGCTCTTATTTAGTGCAGGTCCCTTTTTCTACCACGAGACCTGTCTACTAATAATGTAGATAATGGCATGAGCACACTCTAGCACAGTACACGCTTTAGTAAATCAAGCCCTCGATTGTAAACCTACTCTACCTGAATGTAACTCACCTTGATCTACCAGTGAAAAGGCGCATGGCAAATCCAAATAAATAATCAACACGAGATACCTGCTAGGTTTCTTCCCCTTATCGCTGAGAAAGGAAAACATTTGAAAGAGTAGATTGGACATTTTGAAGGTTAATCTTTTATAAAGTAGAGCATGGTCCTAGCTAGAGGACTCACTAGACCACTTTATAGCACAAATACTGCAGGTCAAAATCATCCATGCCAACTGGCCCAAACTGAAAGGGCCAGTTAGTACAAGCGATGCCATTTCCCCCACCTGCTAAAACAAGTGGTAAAGAGCTTGGTGGCTTCATCAGCAATCCTGATCCTGCCTCCCTGCCGTCACACCCCCCCCCCCCCCGCCCCCCACAAAGCCATCATGATGGAACTCAGCAAACTAGCACAACTCAGACAAAGAATTAAGACACTTCTCTTTACGGAACACTATGGGTCACACCATGCAGACTCAATTACACACCCAACATAAATAGACCATGTAATTAATACTGTCAATGTACCAGATAACAGCACTATAGATACCTGCTATTAACCGCATTGTAAATATCCACTGAAGATGAACCACAACTACCTGCGCTGTACCGCAATTAGTTACTCTGTAAATAGTTACTTGCTGTTTGCTAACACCAAAACAGTCTATGTTAAAGATACCAACTAGTTGCACTGTATATACAGCTAGCTACACTGTACAGTTAATTACTGTTTTTAATGTGCAAAGTTAACTCTGTTAGATGTAAATGTTCAAGTTTTGTTCCTTGTAAACCGCTTTGATTGCCTGATAAGGCAGTATAAAAAGCCTTTCCAATAAATAAATAAAATAAAACTCCATTTCACTGCCTGTCCATCTATGAAGGCCTCCCAAAATTTCCTCATCCCCTGTATTTATTTATCAAAGCCCAGCATCAGCTGCCCAATGCAACTTATAACATTCTCATGACAATGGATCGGACCTCCTGCAAGGTATCATTCTAGAAGGGTGGTAAGGGTCCTATCTTAATCAAGAGGGCTTCACTGAAAGGTGGGTCGGGACAATGGGGACAATATTAAATGGAATTAGCCTCCTTTAGAGAAAGGATTTATATAGGAGGGCCAGGCAATAGATAGGGATGCTGTTGGAGCCACCAAGACCCCATTGTAATGATTGTGTATGTTGAGTGATATCAGGGCTGACAAGCATCCAGCTACTTGTACTATTTATTTAGGGCCTGATATTGAGTTGTGGAGCCCACGGCTAGCAGGAGGAAGAGCACATTAATAAAGAGCCAGTTTCCTTTGCGTGCAGAGCAAGTCTCTTGACATTAAGGGATCTTGTAGTTCCTACCACAAGACTGACCCCATGAACCAGAGAAAACCGACATGCAAAATATTAAAGCGCCCTTCCACCTACCAGCCACAGGGTCAATCTGTCAAGAGACTCCTATTACCACTAAAATTCCACCAACCTTCCCTGCCATCAGCCTCGCCATCATCACCAGGTTTAGGCCCCACCACCATCAATAATTTGGATAGAAGATGCTTTCTTTTCAAAAAGTGATTGGAAGGAGAGCGAGGAGAGGGACATGTCTGGGGGGGGGGGCAGTAACAAAGAACAAAGATACCCTACAAGGGGCAGGAAGAGATAGGGGAGAGGATAGAGCGGAATTAGAAAAGGTACAGAGAAAAACCACCAAAATGGTAAAGGGATGGAAGGATTCCCCTATGAGGAAAGGCTTAAAAGGTTGGGGCTCTTCAACATTGAAAAGAGACAGCTGAGGGGAGATATGATAGAGGTCTATAAATTAATAAATGGGGTCGAACAGGTTAATACAAATTGTTGTTTACACCATCAAAAAGTAGAAAGATTACAGGGCATGCAATGAAACTACAATGTAACCCATTTAAGACTAATAAAAGAAAATATTTTTTAACTCAACGCGTAATCCAACTCTGGAATTCATTACCGGAGGATGTAGTAAAAGCTGTTAGTGTAGCTGGGTTTAAAAAAGATTTGGACAAGTTCCTGGAGGAAAGGTCCATAAACCATTATTAAAGAGGACCCAGGAAATCCACTGCTTACCCCAGGATGAACACTGTAGAACCTGTGTGCCTTTTGGAACCTGTGTCTTTCTGGGAACTTGCTAGGTACTTGTGACCTGGATTGGCCACTGTTGGAAACAGGATACTGGGCTTGATGGACCTTAGTCTGACCCAGTATGGCATATCTTATGTTCTTAGTTATGTGTACTGAGGGGAATCCAGTGCCAGTGGGCTGAGGGATTCCTGGCAGAGAGGGAAACGGCCAGCTACTGATGAAGCTGTGGCGTCAATATCTGAGGGATTCCTGGCAGAGAGGGAAACGACCAGCTACTGGTGAAGCTGTGGCATCAATATCTGTGGGATTCCTGGCAGAGAGGGAAACGACCAGCTACTGGTGAAGCTGTGGTGTCAATATCTGTGGGATTCCTGGCAGAGAGGGAAACGGCCAGCTACTGGTGAAGCTGTGGCGTCAATATCTGTGGGATTCCTGGCAGAGAGGGAAACGGCCAGCTACTGATGAAGCTGTGGCGTCAATATCTGTGGGATTCCTGGCAGAGAGGGAAACGGCCAGCTACTGATGAAGCTGTGGCGTCAATATCTGTGGGATTCCTGGCAGAGAGGGAAACGGCCAGCTACTGATGAAGCTGTGGCGTCAATATCTGTGGGATTCCTGGCAGAGAGGGAAACGGCCAGCTACTGATGAAGCTGTGGCGTCAATATCTGTGGGATTCCTGGCAGAGAGGGAAACGGCCAGCTACTGATGAAGCTGTGGCGTCAATATCTGTGGGATTCCTGGCAGAGAGGGAAACGGCCAGCTACTGGTGAAGCTGTGGCGTCAATATCTGTGGGATTCCTGGCAGAGAGGGAAACGACCAGCTACTGATGAAGCTGTGGCGTCAATATCTGTGGGATTCCTGGCAGAGAGGGAAACGGCCAGCTACTGATGAAGCTGTGGCGTCAATATCTGTGGGATTCCTGGCAGAGAGGGAAACGGCCAGCTACTGGTGAAGCTGTGGCGTCAATATCTGTGGGATTCCTGGCAGAGAGGGAAACGACCAGCTACTGATGAAGCTGTGGCGTCAATATCTGTGGGATTCCTGGCAGAGAGGGAAACGACCAGCTACTGGTGAAGCTGTGGCGTCAATATCTGTGGGATTCCTGGCAGAGAGGGAAACGGCCAGCTACTGATGAAGCTGTGGCGTCAATATCTGTGGGATTCCTGGCAGAGAGGGAAACGGCCAGCTACTGGTGAAGCTGTGGCGTCAATATCTGTGGGATTCCTGGCAGAGAGGGAAACGACCAGCTACTGATGAAGCTGTGGCGTCAATATCTGTGGGATTCCTGGCAGAGAGGGAAACGGCCAGCTACTGATGAAGCTGTGGCGTCAATATCTGTGGGATTCCTGGCAGAGAGGGAAACGGCCAGCTACTGGTGAAGCTGTGGCGTCAATATCTGTGGGATTCCTGGCAGAGAGGGAAGCGACCAGCTACTGATGAAGCTGTGGCGTCAATATCTGTGGGATTCCTGGCAGAGAGGGAAACGGCCAGCTACTGATGAAGCTGTGGCGTCAATATCTGTGGGATTCCTGGCAGAGAGGGAAACGGCCAGCTACTGATGAAGCTGTGGCGTCAATATCTGTGGGATTCCTGGCAGAGAGGGAAACGGCCAGCTACTGATGAAGCTGTGGCGTCAATATCTGTGGGATTCCTGGCAGAGAGGGAAACGGCCAGCTACTGATGAAGCTGTGGCGTCAATATCTGTGGGATTCCTGGCAGAGAGGGAAACGGCCAGCTACTGATGAAGCTGTGGCGTCAATATCTGTGGGATTCCTGGCAGAGAGGGAAACGGCCAGCTACTGATGAAGCTGTGGCGTCAATATCTGTGGGATTCCTGGCAGACAGGGAAACGGCCAGCTACTGATGAAGCTGTGGCGTCAATATCTGTGGGATTCCTGGCAGAGAGGGAAACGACCAGCTACTGGTGAAGCTGTGGCTCTCATGAGGGCTGGTGATCTTACAGTAGTGGGAATTGTAACTTTCTGCTGGTAACTCTGGAGCAGAATAGTTTCATTGTGGGAACGGGCAATCATTCCATTGAAGCCGATGAAGAAGGTCACTTCCTCGGACAGATGGAGAGAATCAGTATGACTTAAAATCTTGGAGTTTCCTCTGAGTAGTTTATCTGAAACTAGAGTAAGAACATAAATTATTTTTGTATCCTAAAATGCTAAGAGAGGTAAAGAAGGGGATAAGCCTTGAACAGAGTAAGGATGGAGAGACTAATAACGTCATAAATGCCTGGAGAAACAAAATACTTATAAAAACTTTAAATTTTATTGTAGGAGCAAATTTGGAATGGGAGAAAAGTGAATTCTGAGCTTTGAATGCTGGATCTTTGAAACTGAACCCAAAAGCCCAGCAAAGCTTTCTGTGAACTGTGCACAGTCCTTTCTTCCTGTGGAGAAATTGGTGAATATTTTTCAGAAAAGAGCACAGACCTGCTTTAGAGCCACACTTCTAGAGAGGGACTTTGTTACACCGCCATCAGCTGCCACAGAAAGAATTTGGTCGCTCAAACATCTGAGCGCAGTCCGCTGCCTCTTTGATGTTCCTGACGGCGTGTCCTGCGTTTCTGAAAATGGATAGGGAGTATCTGTTTAATGAGTCCCATGAATGGGACACGGCCACACCGGATCTTAGGAGAGAAAGAGATGGCCAAAAAGATGGAGAAGTAGCTCTGTATGGGTATTAAAAACAGCTGCAAGGGAGCATTACCAGACAGCCGGCGAAGGCACGGAGGAAGCAGGCTGCTCTCTGGGCAGCTCCGACGTCATCCGGGGCCTGCTTAATTTAAATATTCTGTATGTTAGGTGCAGTCGTAGGCGCTTGCAGTGGGCACGATACAAGGGGCGTTTTCTTGCACCTTGGAGGACCACAGGAGGAGCAGCGGTACAGTTGTGGACCGACACTAGCTTCATATGGGCAAGCAGAAAAAGAAGTAGTCGGTGCCTGCTGAACCTGTTATCAGACCGATGGATCAGCATGTGAAGGTAAATGTGGGGGACAATTTGTTAGCGAATTCTGACTTTCTTACTCTGCAATCCGCAGGAGCATCTCCGAGTTCTCTGGACTGTACTCCACCTCCCTCCTCCCCACCCCATCTCTCAAGTCTCCACCTACCCCAGCCACCGTGGGCGGGGTCCGTTCCAGCAAAGTGCCCCTGTGCAAATGGGTGAAATGCTGAAACCTGTTTCTTGGTCTCCTGCTCCCTTTGAAGCTAAGGAGGTGCCTGAGTCACAGATATCCCTGGCTGACATTTGGAGGGTAGTTACTCGGACAGAACAGATTCTCGTAGCCACGGTTTCTCAGCTATGTGCTTTCTCTCAGGGGACAGTTACCAAGCTGAATGTGGTTGAGAAGGTCGGGTCATTGTATCATCAAATCCTTAAATGTGAAAATCATTGTGCCTCTCTACAGGCATTAAATGCTTCTAATATTAAGGACAGTTGAACTATTCATCATAAACTAGAATTATATGAAAATGTGCTTAGGGTTAAAAATATTCATATCTTAAATTCTCTTGTTTGCCATTTACTTTCACCGGAGATATTGGTGCGAAAATACCTCAGAAAAGTTCTGGCTTTGGCTGGTGCTGGCTCTATAGTTTTTTCCAAACTTTATTACTATCTGGGCGGAAGGTTACTGGTGAGTCCCCGGAGGCCTTTGATTTGTCGCAAACTCAGCATGATCTTAATTTGACAAGTTTTCTCAAGGACTCAAAGGATACCATAACTTCCAGAACTACTCTTGTAGTTACTTTTGTTTCAGAACAAGATAGAATTTCTGCATTAAAAAATTACTTTAAGAATAAAGCTGCGCTGTTCTGCGGGGAAAAGTTACAATTGTGTGTAGCTGTCCCCAGGGCCATGTGGGAAGCTTAGGAGAAGGGCTTTTTCAGCCCTGAAACCGAGGATGCTAGCCCTTGGGATGCTGGTTTTGTCTGCTATCCCTGTAAGTGTTTAATCACATCGCAGGGTACTAGGTTTATTTTTATGGATTCCTTACAATTGGAGGCCTTCTTAGCCAACAGAGAGAAACATAAAGTTGTTGGGTGAGGATTTGTGGGGAATATGTTTGCGGCTGTGTATTTAGAGCTGAAATGCTCATTTTTTCCCTTTCATTTGTAATATTTTTTTGGTTTTCTCCCCGTTATGTGAGCTTGAAGATAGTGGTTGTATTTCCTATGCTATTCGTTTATTTCTGGATAAATATTGTGTATTCTTTCTAAGTCTTTTATATACTTGCTTTGTAAGTATTTGATTGAAAATGAAATTAAAAAAACAAAACAAAACACAGTTGCAATGCCGACTGCTTGGTGAAATGAGGAAGCAGTCTGCATTATCTTCAGAAGAAAAGGTGGAACTTCGATCCACAGAGAAACCTGACAAAGACCAGATCACAGATATTCAAAACCTGGGAATGAAGGAGGAGGAGGTGTGCTTCCTGAGAGATCTCAACCTGCGAGATGTGAATTGGAATGTCTCCTCTATAGAATCAGAAAAAAAGTAGAGAGATTTTGGCCACCTTTATGTAATTTATAGACTTCTATCACATCTCCCCTCAGCCGTCTCTTTTCCAGGTTGAAGTGCCCTAACCTTTTTAGCCTTTCTTCATAGGAGTATCCTTCCATCCCCTTTACCATTCTGATGGCTCTTCTCTGTACCTTTTCTAATAACGCTATATCCTTTTTAAGATACGGCGACCAGAACGGCACACAATATTCAAGGTGCGGTCTCACCATGGAACGATATAGAGGCATTATAATATCTTTTGTTTTATTTTCCATTCCTCTTCTTATGATACCTAGCATTCTATTTGCTTTCCTGGCCACTGCTGCAAACTGAGTGGAGTGTTTCAACATATTATCCAACATAAGCGATGCCATACTGGGTCAGACCAAGGTCCATCAAGCCCAGTATCCTGTTTTCAACAGTGGACAATCTAGGTCATACGTACCTAGCAGTTTCCCCAAAAGACACAGGTTCCACAATGCTTGTACTGGGTCAAGCATTGATATCTTCGGTCACTTCTTAATAATGGTTTATGGACATTTCCTCCAGGAACTTGTCCAAACCTTTTTTAAACCCACCTACATTAACAGCCTTTACTACATCCTCCGGTAACAAATTCCAGAGTTTGATTACACGTTGAGTGAAAAAATATTTTCTTTTATTAGTCTTAAATAGTTTACCTTGTAGCTTCATTGCATGTCCCCTAGTCTTTCTATATTCTGGTAACGTAAACAATCGATCTCCGTTTACCCGTTCCACTCTGTTCATTAATTTATAAACTTCTAGCATATCTCCCCTCAGCAGTCTCTTTTCCAGGTTAAAGAGCCCTAACCTTTTTAGCCTTTCTTCATAGGAGTATCCTTTCATCCCCTTTACCATTTTGGTGGCTCTTCTCTGAACCTTTTCTAATATTGCTATATCCTTTTTAAAATATGGCGACCAGAATTGCACACAATATTCAAGGTGCGGTCTCACCATGGAACGATACAGAGGCATTATAATATCTTTTGTTTTATTTTCCATTCCTTTCCTTATGATACCTAGCATTCTATTTGCTCTCCTGGCCGCCCTGCACACTGGGCGGAGGGTTTTAACATGTTATCCACAATGACGCCTAAATCTTTTTCCTGGGTGGTGGTTCCTAATGTGGAACCTTGCATCGTGCAACCATAGTTTGGGTTGTTCTTCCCTACGTGCATAACTTTGCACTTGTCCACATTAAATTTCATCTGCCATTTTGATGACAAGTCTTCCAATTTATCAAGATCCTCTTGCAATTTTCCACAATCCTCTTGGGTTTTAACAACTAAATAGTTTTGTGTCATCTGCAAATTTGATAACCTCACTCGTTATTCCACTTTCCAGGTCATTTATGAATATGACAAAAATCAGCGGACCCAGCACAGATCCCTGGGGTACACCACTATTCACCTTTCTCCATTGGGAAAATTGGCCATTTAACCCTACCCTCTGCTTTCTATCTTTTAACCAGTTCCTGATCCACAGTAGTACACTGCCTCCTATCCCATGACTCTTTAGTTTTGCCAAAAGTCTCTGATGAGGGACCTTGTCAAAGGCTTTCTGAAAGTCCAGATACACTATATCAACCAACTCACCTTTGTCCACCTGTTTATTCACACCTTCAAAAAAACATAACAGATTAGTAAGACAAGATCTTCCTTGTCTAAAGCCATGTTGGCTGTCTCCCATTAGGCCATGACTATCTACATGCTGAGTAATTTTATTCTTTATGATGGTTTCTACCATTTTTCCCGGTACTGACGTGAGACTCACCAGTCTGTAGTTTCCCGGATAACCCCTGGAACCCTTTTTAAAAATTGGTGTTATATTGGCGATTCTCCAGTCTTCAGGTATTAGAGATGATTTTAATGATAGTTCACAGACTACTAATAGCAGGTCTGCAATCTCATATTTCAGTTCTTTCAACACCCTTGGATGTAAACCATCCGGCCCAGGTGATCTGCTACTCTTCAGTTTATCTAATAGTTGTAATACATCTTTCCGATGTATCGATATTTCCTTCAATTCTTCCGCACCTTTAAATGCCACTTCAGTCATGGGTAACATCCCTACATCTTTCTCAGTAAAGACCGAAGCAAAGAATTCATTCAGTCTCTCCGCTATCGCCTTGTCGCTTCTTAGTGCCCCATTAACCCCTCAATCATCTAATGGACCAACTGACTCTCTCACAGGATTTTTGCTAAGAATGTACTTGAAAAAGTCTTTATTCTGTGTTTTTGCTTCTGCAGCAAGCTTCTTATCAAATTCTCCCTTTGCCTGCCTTATCAATGCCTTTCATTTGACTTGCCAGTGCTTGTGCTGTTTCCAGGTTTCATCGTTTGGCTCTTTTTTCCATTTCCTGAAAGATGCTTTTTTTGGCAACAACAGCCTCTCTGACCTCCCCTTTAAACCATGCTGGCAGTTTTTTGGACTTCCTTCCACTTTTCTTAAAGCGTGGAATGCAGCTGGTCTGGGCTTCCAAGATAGTATTTTTCAACAACACCCAAGCTTGATGTAAGTCTTTAACCTTTGCAACTGCTCCTTTTAGTTTTTTCTTAACTATTTTCCTCATTTTATCATAGTCTCCCTTTCAAAAGTTAAAAGGTAGTACTGTGGATTTCCTTACTATCCCTCCTCCACTAATTAAAACAAAAGCGATCATGCTATGATCACTATTGCCAAGTGGCCCCAACACCCTTATCTCTTGCACTAGATCTGGTGTTCCACTAAGGACTAGGTCTAATATGGCTTCCCCTCTGGTCGGTTCATGAACCAGCTGCTCCAAGAAGCAGTCATTTATTTCATCTAGAAACTTTATCTTTCCTAGCATGTCCTGCCGTGACACTTACCCAGTCGATACCGGGGTAATTGAAATCACCCATTATTATTACTGCGCTGTAACCTTTGTTAGCTTCCTTGATTTCTTTGAGCATTTCATCATCCATTTGTTCATTCTGGCCAGGCGGTCGATAGTACACCCCCACTGCCATCGCCTTCCCCTTTTTACATGGAATTTCAATCCATAGAGATTCTACAGCAAATTTTGTTTCCTGCAAAACTCAATGCCTTCTCTAACATAGAGCGCAACCCCTCCACCAATTTGATCAGCTCTATCATTACGATATAGTTTGTACCCAGGTATCACACTGTCCCACTGGTTGTCCTCCTTCCACCATGTCTCTGAGATTCCAATCATATCTAACCTCTCATTTAGTGCTATATATTCTAACTCTCCCATCTTATTTTTTAGACTTCTAGCATTTTCATACAAGCATTTTAGAGACTGTATTTTATTCATATTAATTTGGCTATTGGTAGACATGGGTAATTTGGGATCTTTAAGCTCTATCTCCTCCATACTCGAGGGCATTTGGGCTACTTTACTCTTTTTTGGAACCTCTCTGCTTTTGGTAGTATCCTTCACGGATACATTCTTCCGAACCATGTGCTCTTGGGCGACTGTCAGCTTTCCCCTATTATCTAGTTTAAAAGCTGCTCTATCTCCTTTTTAAAGGTTAATGCCAGCAGCCTGGTTCCATTCCGGTTAAGGTGAAGCCCCTCCTTTCCCCAGAATGTTCCCCAGTTCCTTACAAATCCAAAACCCTCATCTCTGCACCATTGTCTCATCCACGCATACAGACTCCAGAGCTCTGCCTGCCTTTTGGGTCCTGTGCGTGGAACGGGAAGCATTTCGGAGAACGCTACCCTGGAAGTTCTGGATTTCAACTTCCTACCTAAAAGCCTAAATTTAGCCTCCAGAACCTCCCTACCACATTTTCCTATGTCATTGGTACCGACATGTACCAAGACAGCAGTCTCCTCCCCAGCACTATCTAAGACCTTATCTAGGTGTTGCATGAGGTCCGCTACCTTCGCACCAGGCAGGCATGTTACCAGGCAATCCTCACGTCCACCAGCCACCCAGCTATCTACATGCCTAATGATCGAATCACCAACTATAACGGCTGTCCTAACCCTTCCCTCATGGGCACATGGCCCTGGAGAAACGTCCTCGGTGCGAGAGGGTTTTACATCACCTGGAGGACAGATCCTAGTTACAGGATCATTTCCTGCCACACCAGGGTGATGCTCTCCTGTCACGTGACCTCTCTCCTCCATGGCAACAGGGATGCTGCCAGACTGGAGGTGGGATTTCAGGACTATATCCCTGTAGGTCTCGTCTATGTACCTCTCTGTCTTTCTTATGTTTTCCAAGTCTGCTACTCTATCCTCTAGAGAATGGACCCGTTCCCTGAGAGCAAAGAGCTCCTTGCACCTAGTGCACACGTAAGACCTCTCACCAACTGGGAGAAAATCATACATGTGACACTCAATGCAAAAGACTGAAAAGCCCCCATCTCGCTGCTGGACTGCTGTCTGCATCTTAGTTTTAAGTTTGTGTTTAGATCTTTAAGTTCTTTACTTACTAAGGGTTGCTATGGATATTTATACTAATAAAACTGTACCTAATACGTTTAATATACCTTGTTCGCCTAAAGCTTAATTAATCTCAGGTCCTTAGTGTATGACTGATTTGGGTAACGAGCTTCACCTGAGAGCACCTCCTGTTTTTTAAGATGTGTAAGTACCTATAAAGCTACGATTATCCCAGGGGTGGGTGGGTGTTGGGGAGGGAGGGAGGGAAATAACACTTATTAAAAGAGGGCTGCTACACAGTACCCTGTCTTGTGCTGCTGAGGTAAGCTATATTCTTATTTGATTTAAATTATAGCTCTTTGCTGCTGCTAGGCTCTAACTTATTATGAAATTTAAACTACAAGCTCTCTGCTGGGTTCCAAATTTAACTAGAAAGCTCTCTTCTGTGTGTTAAATTTAAACTAAAAGTACTTTGCTGATACTAGGCCCTGAGTGACTATTAAATTTAAACTACAAGCTCTCTGCTGGGTTCCAAATTTAACCAGAAAGCTCTCTTCTGTGTGTACCGCTAAGGCTCTTAATTTTGGCCATAAAGCCGTATTGCACTTAGCTTAAAATATGCATACTGCTGCCATCATGCTCTTCTGTGATCCCAATGCCTTCCTTGGGTACCTCAGCCGCGCTTCACTTAGATTGTTTCATCAGGGGATCGCATTAGCTTCTTGACCTTTATCAGAAGCTTGAAAAACTGCTGCTCACGTTCTCTTATTTTCCTGGCAATAACAACGATTGTTCAAGCTGACTCTTCCACTGCCATAAAAATGCCGCGGAATGTGGGCAGCAGTTTTTCAAGCTTCTGATAAAGGTCAAGAAGCTAATGCGATCCCCTGATGAAACAATCTAAGTGAAACGCGGCTGAGGTACCCAAGGAAGGCATTGGGATCACAGAAGAGCATGATGGCAGCAGTATGCATATTTTAAGCTAAGTGCAATACGGCTTTATGGCCAAAATTAAGAGCCTTAGCGGTACTTAATAATAGGACAACATAGCCATAGCTCTATCTACCTTCAGATTGTTTGATAATTCAATATTACTTGATAATATACACTGAAGGTCATTGATGCTATTAGGCACATCAGCTGGGCAAGTAAAAAAAGCCCAAGAAATGAGTGCCGTGTAAGTCTGAGACCTTCTGTGTTAGTACAAATACATATCACTTGATTGATTATATAAGAAGATCTGAAAGTGAACATAGTTCCGTGTGGATATTATTGAGCGTTTTAGTAATTTATGTTAGTATTGAGCGCTCGGAAGAAGACCATAATTTGTGTGTGATATAAACTCCTCTGGCAAGAGTGACCTGTCCACTGGATGGTTCAATGAGCATCACCAAAGAAAACGTGGCTCAAACACATCGAGGAAGATGGAACTCTTTAACTATATTGGGGAATGTAACTATTGGTTTGTCTTGTTTACCCTGCACGTACAGGGTCTTTCCTCCATAGACTCTCAGATCTTCGACGAGGCCAGCGACTAACCTTCGACGAGGCCAGCAACGAGGCCATGTGCGTTCAGGGTCTTTCCTCCATAGACTCTCAGATCCTCGACGAGGCCAGCGACTGACCTTCGACAAGGCCAGAAATATCACCACTGATCACCAAGGTTTGATGCGTATTGTGAATAACACATGGAATCCAGCAGCACCTACAGCAGCGTACTGGTTGAGAGGATGACCTGCTCCCTAAATGCCAACTAAGGATTAAAGAAGAAGAAGAAATCACCTGGACTGGATGGTATACTAAAAGCTGTTAGTGTAGCTAGGTTTTAAAAAGATTTGGAAAAGTTCCTAAAGGAAAGGTCCATAAACCATTATTAAAGAGGGCCCAGGAAATCCACTGCTTGCTCCGGGACAAGCCTTATGGAACCTGTGTGCCTTTTTGGGAACCTGCCAGGTATGTGTGACCTGGATTGGCAAATGTTGGAAATAGGATACTGAGTTTGATGGACCTTGATCTGATCCAATATGACATTTCTTATGTTCTTATGTAAAAGGAAGAGGAAAATGATATGCTTCTCTAAGACAGAGGCTAAAAGATAAAGGCAAAAAAGTAGTGTTCATAAAATATAGAAAGCAAGAAGAGGAACACATAAAAGAACACCAGATTAAATGGTCATGTGATACCTGGTGCAGAGGAAGATATGAATGATTAGAGCTCCCGATTCGTGCCCAGAAAAAAAATCTGCCTGGCTTGAACACGGACAGCCACTCACTTTGTAGCTTGCATCAGAGGTGCCAGAGTGTCAATAGAGGCTGTTTGACAGGGCCGTTTGACAGGGCCATTTGGCGGGGTATGCCCAGAAATGTTTGCCAGCCTGTATGAAAAAAACAGCAATCCCAAAGCCCAAAATGGCGTTGGAGAACATGCGTTCCTGCCAATCAACCACAGGAGAATTGTTGGCGGAGATCTCCAAGGTGGTGTCTGCCGAATTGGAGGACCACCTTAACAGACTGCAGGCAACCATGGAGGATATACAGGAGCACTCTGAAGGCCAATTACAAAGGGTCATGAAGGTGGAACGACGAGTCGAGGCCTAGAAATCCACCACAGATGGACTGTCAGCTGAGATGACGAAGGTATTGGTAGAGCAGTGTACAATGCTTGACCAGTTGGAGGAGCAGTTAAGATTTAATATGAAGAAGTGCAGTGTCATGTACTTGGGAAGCACAAATCCAAGGGAACTGTATACAATAGGGGGCGGGAGGTTGGTGTGCACCGACCAGGAAAAGGACCTCAGAGTGATTGTTTCTGAGGATCTCAAGGTGGAAAAACAGTGTAACAAGGCGGTGCCAAAAGCCAGAAGGATGCTGGGTTGCATACAGAGAGGAATTACCAGCAGAAAGGAAGAGGTACTAACGCCCCTGTACAAGTTGCTGGTGAGGCCTCACTTGGAATATTATGTTCAGTTTTGGAGACCATATCTCGCAAAGTATATAAAAAGACTGGAAACGGTTCAGAGGAAAGCGACCAAAATGATTTGGAGCCTGCGTCAGAAGACGTATAAGAGACTTGAAGACCTAAATATGTATACTCTGGAGGAGAGGAGGGACGAGAGATGTGATTCAGGTCTTTAAATACTTAAAGAGTATTAATGAACAAACAAACTTCTTCCAAAGACAGAGAAGCTGTAAAATTAGAGGGCATAACACAAAGCTGCAATAGGGTGAACTGAACGGCAATGTCTGGAAATACTTTTTCACTGTAAGGGTGGTGGATGCTTGGAATGTCCTCCCGATGGAAGTGGTGGGGCAAGTACAGTGACAGAATTCAAAATAACATGGGACAGACACAGTGGATCCCTTTATAGCAACAGAACAAAATAAAAAACATACATAACTCTCTCTTATATCTCAACAAATAGGGGTGACCTACATGGAGCGGTAGGTTCACCCTTAAACAAAGGCATGGGAAGGAGTGACCTGTACAGAGCGGCAGGTGCACCTAACTCTTACCACCTTGCTGGGCAGACTAGATGGACCATACTGGTCTTTATCTGCCATCATATACTATGTTACTATGGTCAAGGTGCAATAACCTACGAGTGGTGAGCCTCGATGAGTCACTCTACGACTTCTTTCAGCGCTGGCTTCCGCAGGCATTGGGAATTAAGCTGGATGGAGTTTCGTGGAGATGCGAGCAGGCACACCTCATGGGGCCTCAGCGTGATGATACATCCAGACCCCGGACTGCAATAGCCAGGTATATGGTATGGAAAGAAAAAAGAAGCTATTCTGTGGGAGTTTAGGCAGTGCAAATCGCTGGAACATAACAACCATGAGATTTTGCTATTTAATGACTATTCTATGCATGTGGCTATGAAAAGGAGGGAGTTTGTACCAGTGTGTACATCGCTGCATCAACGAGGGATACACTTTGCCTTATTGTTCCCCTATAAGTTGAAAGTGAACCACGGAGGGGCAATCATTTACCTGAATAGCGTGGGTGAGGGCAGGAGCTTCCAAGAACACTGTAGCGAGGTGGAGAGGAATGGAGAAGAGCGGACAGCTGCTGCCCTACCCCCCACCCCCACCCGTGAATGCCCAGGAGTCGACATAAACCTGTTTGTATTGTTTCAGTTTTACTGAGTTTACATGTTTTGGTTCTAACTGGCCCTTAAGGGGGGCAGAACGTCTGAAAAGTCTGAGTTCTATGATAAGTCCATCCATGGGGAACAATGTAAAGTGAAGACAGTGGCAGCGTTGAGCCCTGCTTCATATGAACAGACTCTGTGGGTGTGCTATGCCACTTGATGGGATTGTTATCGGCTGCCCAAGACTAGCATTTAACTTGGACCCCCCACTGTCTACAGGGATCCAGGGTGGTTGGAATGGGTCCGGCTGTGTGGGGCCAGCTTAATTGATGATCTACGACAACAGCAGCTGGAGACAGTTTCCTCGATTGGATGAAAGCGATATATCACCGGCTGCAAACTCAAATCTTGGTGAGCGGGCAACTGACAGAAACTTTTGAACTCCCAAGGGGACACAACAGGCGTGTCCCCTGTCCCCGTTCTTATTTATTTTATCTTAAAATAAGGGTAAAAGGAAAAGTAGACCGCTATGATTTTCAAAAGAAGTGGTTGAAAAAGTGAAGAAGAGAAAGTCCTTCATAAAATAAAAGAGATCACAGAGAAAGGAGGACAGGCATCTATATTTGGAAAAACTTAGAGAAGCTAGCAAAGTAGTCAGGAAAGCAAAGATTCAAAAAGAGGAGGAAATAGCCAATGCAATTAAATGGGGGATAAGACATTTTTCAGATACGTTAGTAAGAGGAGGAAAGGCAAAAGTGGTATTGTCAGACTCAAGGGTGAAGGGGAGGAATATGTAGAAGCTGATGAGGATAAAGCAGAATTGCTTAACAAATATTTCTGTTTTGTGTTTACAGATGAAGAACCAGGAGCAGGAGCTCAGAAAACACCCACAAACAGGAACAGAAGTGAGGGGCATCTTGAACAATTTTCAGAAGACTGTGTTCGTGAGAAACTAGCTCAACTTAAAGTAGACAAAGCGATGGGACCAGATGGGATACACCCTAGAATACTGAGGGAACTTGGTGATGTTCTAGCAGCTCCACTGACTGACCTTTTCAATGCCTCGTTGGAGTCGGGAGTGGTGTCAAAGGACTGGAGAGAGGCACATACTTTTACACAAAAGCGGAGGTAAGGATGTGGTTGAAAACTACAGGCCGGTTAGTTTAACTTTGGTGGTGAGTAAATTATTAGAAGCACTGCTGAAAGAGAAAATAGTGAGGTTTCTGGAGTCCAGCAGATTACAGGATCAGAGGTAGCATGGATTCACCAGAGGCAGGTCTTGTCAGACAAATCTGATTGATTTCTTTGAGTGGGTGACCAGGAAGATGGACCGAGGGAGAGCCCTAGATATGGTGTATTTAGATTTCAGTAAAGCCTTTGACACCATTCCTCACAGGCGACTTATAAACAAACTGAGTACCCTAGGGATGGACCCTAAAGTTACTGCTTGGGTTAGAAATTGGTTGAGTGTGAGGCAACAAAGGGTACAGGTAAATGGAGCTCACTCTGAGGAGAAAGAGGTTGCCAGTGGGGTGCCCCAGGGATCTGTCCTTGGTCCGATTCTTTTTAACATCTTTGTTAGTGATATAGCAGAAGGGCTGTCGGGTAAGGTTTGCCTCTTTGCAGATGATACCAAAATCTGCAATAGAGTAGACACCCAGGAAGGTATAGATAACATGAGGAGAGACCTAGCTAAGCTTGAAGAATGGTCTAGAATTTGGCAGCTGAGATTTAATGTTAAAAAATGCAAGGTCATGCATTTAGGCTGTAGCAATCCAAGGGAGCAATATAGTATAGGGGGTGAAGTACTTTTTGTTCACTAAAGAAGAGCGGGACCTAGCCGTGATTGTGTCTGATGATATTGAAGTAGCTAAACAGGTAGAAAAGGCGACGGCAAAAGCTAAAAGGATGTTTGAGTGCATAGGGAGAGGAATGGCTAGCAGAAGAAAGGAGGTGATAATGCCTTTGTATAAGTCTTTGGTGCAACTTCATTTGGAGTATAGTGTGCAATTCTGGAGACCCCACCTTCAAAAGGATATAAACAGGGTGGAGTCCGTATAGAGGTTGGCTATTAAAATGGTTAGTGGTCTTCATTATAAAGCATATGAGGACAGACTTAAGGATCTTAATATGTACACCTTAGAGGAAAGGCGGGGTAGAGGTGATATGATTGAGATGTTTAAATACCTCCGAGGCATAAATGCACAGGAGGAGAGCCTCTTTCAATTGAATGCAAGCTCTGCTATGAAGGGACATGGGATGAGGGTGAAAGGGGATAGATTCACTGACATAGTCCATTCCTTGATGCCTCGCTGTACAACATGTAATTAGTTCTCACATCCCTCCCTACTTCCCCTGCCTCGTTCCCTCCCCCTTCTAACTTTACCCCTTATGTTGACATATTTGCTTGCTTCTACTTACCTGTTATATGTTTTTAGACTTAGATTTGATGTTATGCCTGTTCTATGTAAAGTTCAATGTAAAGTTGCTTGACTGTTTACGTTTTTTGTAAACCGCGCTGATACTATATAGTGCGATACATAAAAGCTAATAAATAAATTAAATAAATAAATTCAGGAGTGATATGCGGAAATATTTCTTTACGGAAAGAGTGGTGGATCCGTGGAATAGTCTCCCAGTGGAGGTGGTAGAGATGAGGACAGTGTCTGAACTCAAAGAAACATAGGACATACACAGAGGATCTCTAAAGAAAAAAAAAGGGACTGTTGTAGTGGTTGATATGGAAGGACAGACTAGACAGGCCATGTGGTCTTTTTCTGTCATCATGTTTCTATGTTTTTATCTTTGGAACCTTTCGCAATCCAGCTGCGCAAAATGCAGGAGCTGATGGGAGTCAAGTGGATGATAGCAAATGTAAAACTAGCTTATTTGCCAATGATATGCTCATCAGTATGCCCTATTCAGGCGCAGGAATGCAGGGACCGCTAACCTTGCTGCAGACATTAGGCAAATTCTCTGGGCTACAGATAAACGCAAGCAAATTGGAGGTGCGGTTTCTTGCCGAATGGAGTCCCAATGATGTGGAGGATCCAGGCCTGCCGTTCCACTGTTCTACTGAACCCCTTAAATACCTGGGTATTGATCTCCACAAGGAGCAGAAGGTGGTGCATCAAAAGAATATACAAGACAAAATTTAACAACAAAAATAGCTCTATGAGCAGTGGAGAGATTTCCCCTTGTCTCTCTATGGTCAGGTTGCCTTGATTCGGATGGCAATTTTCTCCAAACATCTCTATCAGCTTCAGATGCTACCGGTGTGGGTACATCCAGCGGAAGAAAAACAGATTCAGGGTGTGTTTCATACGTTCCTGTGGCGGGGGACAGAGCACAAGTCGATTATCAAAATTGATATTGGCACCAAATTGGGGGGGGAAGGGCGCTACCAGATCTGAAGATGCATAATGTGGCAGCGCTGATGAGGTGGGTGCATGACGTGTATACGGCCACCACTACGTACTCTCCAGCAGGTCTGCTGGATTTCTGGAGCCGACCCTATCAGCTTATTAATGTCATATATTACTCACAGCTTGCTCTCCAGGATGCGTCATTTGGAGTGCTAGTTGCTTCACTCTGCAAGGCCTGGAAATGGTGGGCAGCACAAGGGAGGACTACTTGGAGGGCTACTCTATTCCTGAGATTGCAGAGCAAACCAGCCTTTGAACCGGGGATGGGTCGTGCATGACTCACTGATTGGGAAACTATCCAGTCCGTAGACATGGGACAGCTTTTGGAATGGGAGGGAGGCTCTTCCCCACTTTTTGAGCAGCTAAGGGAGGTGTTTGATCTGACAGCTTCCCATTTTTTGGTGTACCATCAGTTAAGGCATTATTGGCATCAGCTGCATACTGCTAATCCGGGAGCACTGGAATGTACGGAGGCAAACGAAGACCTGAGCAAACTGGCCCCTTGCTGGAATGCGTTGTCGAATTGGTGTCGTATGCTTCAGGATATGCTGCCCACTCAATGTCTAGGGAAATTGGCACAGCAGTGAGCAACACTTCAGAGGTGGTGGAGGAGCTCCATTTGGAGTGATATTTGAACAGATCTCGAAGGTAATGCCCACTTCCAGGAAATGCAATATCAGGTCCTGCACTGGAGCTATTTGACAAGGGAGCAGGGACTAGATTGCAGATGTGGGACTCAGGGACTTGTCAAATGGAGGTAGAGACGTTTATGCATGTCTTTCTGGAGTGCCCAAAACTGACGGAATTGTGGGGAAAAAGCCATGGAGTGTTTGGGCAGTCTTCTTGGTAAGTCAATCGAGTGGTCTTACAGCCTTTTGCTGTTAGGTGATATGGCCCATAAACAAAAATAGAGCAAAAATCAAAAATCGTAAATCAAAAAGTGCATGTATGTGTGTTAATGTTGGAAGATGAACCATGAGGAAAAATCACTCCCTCTCGTGGCTTTACTTCCTTTTTACTCAATTAGTATGAGCCCCATCGGAGCTTTAAAACCGTAGGTAAAAAACACCATGTGATGGTGCGCCCTACACCCAACGTATTCAAAAATTATAATACTTCCAACATGTTCAAAAATTCAAACAAGACCGAGCCAAATAGCAACTCAAACTTGTCACTTATCTGCATGTCCTGATGAAGTTGAGTTCAGTTCATTTTTAAAACTCAAACAGGTAGTGGTCTCTCCAATGTCCACAGTTATGTAACCAAGAACACAGTCGTGAACAACGTCTCCAGTTACTTGAACAAACATGGACGTTTAAGTTGTCTACGGTAGAGCCATTCGGTCTTAACAAAGAACTTGATTGGAACAGCCTTTTGTGAAATATCTGTAGGGAGCCTTTTTCATGACGTTGACATCTGTGATTGACTTAGGATTGGCATTTAGCTATTGGCTCTTACACTTGGCCATTAGATCGTGAATGAGCATGTGTTGGCGTCCTGAATGCATCAGGGGAGCCAGAAGATCATGCTTGCAGTCTAAAGAAAGAGTTGAAACAGGGCATTAGGATTTGTTTGCCCGAAACGCAGTACTGTGTTCTTGGTTACATAAATGCAGACATTGGAGAGACCACTACCTGTTTGAGTTTTGAAAAATGAACTGAACTCAACTTCATCAGGACATGCAGATAAGTGACAAGCTTGAGTTGCTATTTGGCTTGGTCTTGTTTGAATTTTTGAACGTGTTGGAAGTATTATAATTTTTGAATACGTTGGGTGTAGGGCGCACCATCACAAGGTGTTTTTTTACCTACGGTTTTAAAGCTCCGATGGGGCTCATACTAATTGAGTAAAAAGGAAGTAAAGCCACGAGAGGGAGTGATTTTTCCTCATGGTTCATCTTCCAACATTAACACACATACATGCACTTTTTGATTTATGATTTTTTATTTTTGCTCTATTTCTGTTTATGGATATTTATTTATTTATTTATTTATAGTCTCTTATATACCGCACTATTCAGCATCAGCGCGGTTTACAATAAACAAGGAGTTACACAATATAGCTGCATAGAGTATCAGTTATTTTGTAGTATTGGTTAGGTGATATGGGACATCTGCAAGAGCAGAAAGTCTGTAAGGCGGATGGTAAATTTGTCATGCTGGGATCTGGGAAGTCAAAAAGACCATCCTGCAAAAGTGGGTGGGGGCTCAGCCACTGACCTTCCAGCAATGGCTAAATCTGATGCACACCATAGCGCAAGCAGAAATACATGTTTACCGTCAGCAAAAGACATCTCTATGGTCCAGATACAAGTGGCTTTGGAATCAGTTTCAGTTGAAATTCCCTAGCGGGGGAGGGAAGGGAGGGTTTCCCAATGGAGGGGTGTAAGGATATGAAGGCTTGTGCTAGAGATTAGGATTTGCCAGAACTGTATCAGCATTTTGAAATTTTGTTCTTTGGAGTTTCTTTACTATGTTAAGCACAGTGTTGGGCTATTTTTGTGTTGAAATCCTATGCCCATTGTTTGGATGATAAATAAATAAAATATAAATTTAAAAAAAAAAGAACAGCAGATAAAAGTTCAAAGAGACAAAGTAGTAAGGATGTTAAAAGCACTGGCCTAAAGAAAAAAAATTAGCTAAGGATGCAGTGATAAGACTTTCTTCAGGTATGTCAAGGACAGGAGAAAGCTAAACACGAAATTGTAAGACCAAAAAATGCTGAGGACGGCTGTGTAGAGAGTGATGAGTTAAAAGCAGAAATGCCACACAAATGCTTTTGTTCTGTGTTCATACTCTCTACTGTAAAGTTTAATTTGCTTTTTTCGTTGGTCTGGGTTTTCCATTTTGTCTTCTTTTTGTTCAGTGTTGTATGGTTTAATTGATGTTTTTAATTGTTTCAGTATCATATTAATGGTTTTCACATTGATTTTTTAGCATTATCCACCATTGATTGGTTTGTGCCATATCTTTATTGCTTTTGTGCACTTCATTTGTAAGTATGGTATATACATTTTAATATTTTTTATCATTATGTATTGCTGGTTTTCCTGTTTGTATAGTACATTTATATATATATATATATATGTTTTATATATATATTTTTTATATGTTTCTATTTTAATTTTAATTTTTATGAATTAATTAATAATTATGACTATTCAGATTTGTTATTTTAATATGTTTTTGTGTTTTTATGTATGTTTAATTATTTTAATGTTATGTTTTGCTGTCCTCTAGTACCCCCTGATGAAGGCAACAGCCGAAACGCGTTGGGGTTCGCTTAATTAATAAAGTGCCTGTGACTTCCACTACTGCTCGTTTTTGTGTTTTCTCTGCATCAGGTGTAGCCATGGTTTGCATACCATCCCAGTTAATTAAAATACATTTGAATAATTATTTATTTATTTATTAGAACTTATATACCGCCACTTCCAAAGATCAGTGGCAGTTTACAGAGAACATAACTGGAACGTTACATTACAACATTGGAAAACTTATTTACAGGATTAAACGTGGTTGTACAGATTTAGGATTCATTTAAATAGATTTAAATACAGGTGGTGTTAATTGGATGCTAGTTTTTCCGTCTGTGTTTATGTCTATTTCCTGCATTTAAAGGATCTTAAAATGTGCTTAAATGTGGTGTTATGGGCTCATAAAGCCCACGCTAGCTTTCTGCATCAGCCTGTTAGATTGTAAGCCCTTTGGGGACAGGAAAAATACCTACTGTATCTTAGGGTAACTCGCCATGAACATCTGAGAAAGGCATGTGTGAAATCTAGTTTCCCTTTGGATATCACACTATTCACAGAATAAACTGTTTATGAACAGCATGAAAAACTGAAGGTGGACAAAGACATGGGTCCAGATGGGATGCAGCCCAGGATACTGAGGGAGCTCAAAGAGGTTCTGGCAGGTCCTCTTATGGATGTGTTTAAAGGATCATTAGAGATGGGATTGGTTCCTGTGACAGGGTATATATCCCATCATGGGAGAACCCTAAAACCCCGGGTTAGGAGAAGGAGATCACACACAGGTCCTCAAACTCGTCTCCAAACCCAGGATCCCGACATTGGTGGGAGGGTTTCCGATTCCTGGGAAAGTGGGGAGGAAGAGGGAAAACCCTGTGAAATCAAAGTGAAGGGGTAGTGAAGTCCCCTAAAATAAGCCCTATGGAACTGGCAGTATGGGAGGGAACTCCTGCCTGTGACCAGGACATAGAAATGGACCTCTCTCCAGAGTACTTTAGTGGGATGGAATGGGGTGAAAAGGCCCATGTCCCAGGGAGAACTCTATGTCTAAAGCCATGGATGTCTCCTTGGTCAACAGCACACAAGGCCTGCCAAGGGGTGGAAGTTGTTTTGACCACTACTTGGGAGGTGGCAGGTCAACCAAGCAACTGGAGGACTGAGTCAGTTACCTGGAGAAATTTGGAACTGTTAAATACTATAGAGACTGTGTTTAAGGGGCTCAGGAGAGAGCCACCTGTTAGCAAAGTGTGGCAGTGAAGAGGGACAAATTCATTTACATATAACCACTAGACTACTATAAAAGGGTTTTCCTCGGATTTGAAGGAAGCCAGGAAGGTACCGACTCTGGTTCTGGAGAGAAAAGTGATGGAACTCTTTAACTATATTGGGGAATGTAACTAATGGTTTGTCTTGTTCACCCTGCGCGTACAGGGTCTTTCCTCCATAGACTCTCAGATCTTGGAAACTTAGAAAGCAGAGTTCCCCATTCTCTCCTGGAGATATCAAGTGGACTGGGATGGAGAGGTAGAGGCCAGGAGAGGACTTCCTAGAAAACAGAGCAACTGCACAGAGATGTTGTGGCAGAAGGAGATGTCTCTGGGATACCTGTTCCAGGCTAGAAGAGCATTGTGGTGACCAAATGTTCCACAGGATTAGAGAAGGGCTGATGTGCTTCCTCTTCACAAAGTGGTAACCGCACAGAGGTAGGAAACTTTACGTAGGTAAGCCTTATCTCAGTAGCTGGAAAAATAATAGAGACGCTGCTGAAGGTAAGGATAGTGAACTTTCTACAAGCCAATGGATTGCAAGATTTAAGACAACATGGTTTTGTCAAAGCCAGATCATTCCAAAAGAATCTGACTGATTTCTTTGATCAGAGAACTGGAGCAGGACATGTGCTGCATATAGTCAACTTGAATTGCAACAAAGTCTTTGAAACTGAAGTTACAGTTGTGGTCAACATTATTGGCACCCTTGCATTTAAGGTATGTTGTGTACAATATCTTGAGAAATAATTTGAAATATTCCAACTGTATGTCATCATAATATTTCAATAATACGTTCAAAGGCATACGAAAAAAAAGACGTCTATGCAGTTTAGATGTAGTAATTTCTGAGAAAAAAACAAAACAAAATATGACCTGGACAGGATTAATGGCACCCTTCACTAATATTTGGTTGCACAACCCTTGACAGTGATGACAGCCTCTAAACGTTTCTTGGAGCCATCTATAAGTTTCGTACATTTGTCTGCTGGTAATTTCTCCCACTCTTCCACTGCAATTTGTTCCAGCTCATGAATGTTTCCAGGATTTCTTTTACCAACTCTTTCCAGAGATTCTCAATTGGATTGAGATCAGGACTCATTGCTGGCCAATTTAAAACAGTCCATTTTTTTCCTTTTTAACCATTCTTTTGTACTTTTGGATGTATGTTCTAGGTCACTGTCCTGCTGGAGGACCCATGACCTTCGACCCAGACCTAACTTTCTGACACTAGGTAGCACATTTCGCTCCAAAATACCTTGGCAGTCCTTTGACTTCATGATTCCTTTAATATGTTCCAGGCCTCCAGTTCCTGAGGCAGCAAAACAGCCTCACATCATTTTATTTATTTATCATTATTTAACATTTCTTATATATCGACTTTCAGTGGTACATCGAACAATAACAATATCGAACCTTCGCCATATTTAACAGTAGGAAGGCTGTTTTTTGTCCTTGTAAGCTTAATTTCTTTGCCTGTAAATGTATCACTGGTCTGCACTGAGAAAGATGTCAAGTTTGGTTTCATCTGTCCACAGAACATTTTCACAGAAGGATTGTGGTTTTGGGCAAAGATCATGTGCGCCTTTTTATGTCTGTCTTTGAGCAGTGGAGTCCTCATTGGCCTTTGCCCATGAAGTCCTTCTTTGTTTAGTACATGGTGTATAGTGTGGGTTGAAGCCACCACTCCAGATTGCTCCAGGTCAGTTTTAAGCTCTTTGGATGTTATATGTGGTGTTTTTCCAAGAGTTTGCACTAACCTTCAAAGATTTCTTAGATTAATTTTCCTCTTCCCACCATGTCCTGGGAGGTTCTTGAAATTTCCATGAGCAGAAATCTTCTTAATAACATTTTGAACTGTAGACACAGGAATCCCAAGGTCTTTGGAGATGGTCTTGTACCCCTTTGAAATTTGATGTTTGGTGATAATGGCTTTTCTGATGGTCTCAGGCAGCTTTCTTGTCTTCACCATTGTAAAAATGGAACATGGAGTGAATGTGGCCATTTTAAACATGAGCTATCATTCATTGGTTGATTCAAGTCACGTGAGTACTGACAATTGATCACAGGTGCATCAAATTTTACTGCAATGGGAGCGTGGTTCTTCTGTTCAAACTGATTTGAATGGTTAATAGGGGTGCCAATAATCATGTCCAACTTATAAAGCCCAAATAATGTCACCACAATGAAATTCCAATAACAAAGTAGACATTCACTGATCTCCCATATCACAGTCCCAGTGCTCCCAATCCCAATGAACAGTATTAATTATTTTTATTTTTTGTCGGATCACCTACCATGAGAGTGGATAACCCTCTCTTGAAGTAGGTCCTCCATTTTAATCATTTAATAAAACCAGCCGAAACCAGCCTAAATGTAAGAGACAAACACTCATAAGAGCGGATCTCCACAAAATTTGAGACCACACAAACTGCTGCTCCCGGTTAGTATTTCATCTTCAAAAGGGAACGCGGTTACTTTATATCACAAAGCCAGACCTCGCAAAAAGCCCATTCAGTACAAACGGTGCATAACCTCTGCCGCTATTTCAACAGGCTTGCCAGCTCAAAGGGTAGAATAGCACCAATATACTCATCTGATGTTGAATGTAATTATGACAGCATAGAAATGGACAGTCACAGCAGAACTGACACCGGACACCAACAGTCTAGCCGGGTCTGTGAGGCAGTGATGGCTGGGTGCTGGCACCTTAAAGAGGCGAGTGGCAGAAAGTCTCAGGCTACATCATCCTCCTGTGCCGGCCATTATCAAATATTTCCTGCTACTGGAGGTACTCTAATGGCTTGGCGGTCATACTTAGCTTGCTAAGAAAGGTACCTGGGCTCCATTCCTGGTCTGTTTATGGTGCTGCCAGGGGCCGTGTGCTACAGTAGTGCTCGAACAGTAGCCAGCCAAGGAGTGAGAGCTGTATTGGAAGTACCTCCAAAGGAGCTGCATCCTGGTCTCTTGGATGTCAGGGGTCACTGCAGTCCTTGGCTTATTTTTTCCAGGCAGTGTTGAAGAAAACAGAACTGCACTGGCATATACTGCTTTGCTAAAGAGAGACTGTGTGCCGTTGGAGAATAATCAGGAACACCGAGCCTTGCTTTAAAATACAGACGTGACGATGGTTAATATCATTTCCTGCTATTTTCTCTGTCTCATGCCTAAATACTGGATTTTTTTTTTAATTCTTACCAGACTTCACATTCCAGTGGGGATTTTATTCTAAAGAAAAAAAACCTGCTTTCATTTCCATTGAAATGCACAATGTACTTTCACCTGCAGAGATAGCATTTGTTGTCCCTGGCTGGTTTATCTGGGAATTAAACCTTGGTTTGAACTGAAGAAAAAAGGAATGATGTAGATTTAAAGGTCAGCCAGTTAAATGAAGGGTTATCCTTAGAGGAATGCCAGCTCATTACACAGCCACAGACGAGAGAGATTGCCAGAGAGGGCGTTGACATGGTTCATGGTGTCCTAATATACAGAATCTCTAGAGGATATTACTGCTAAACAGGAGCAGACAGACATTCTCGCTTTCAAACAGAAGAGAAAAAAAAACAGCTGACTACGTGTGCAATGTGACCACAGTCCTCTTTCAGATGTACCCATCTCTTCATTTTGAAGTATACCAAAATATATACTAACATATGGAAATTTATTCTACTGAGCTGTTCCACACTTCCCCCAGAATTGTTCAGCGCCTGAAAGTTTTATCAATTGTCTACAGCTCGCTTAATAGCGCGTCACTGGCAGACAGTATATGATACTAATAGGATTCCACAGCATTGTTAAAGGAAAATAACAAGCTTTTTGCTTAAAATATAACTTGATATTCCTATATTTTTATCTTCATTTTGAAAATAAGTTGAAAAAAAAACTGTGATAAAGTAAAATGACCAGAGCACTGTGGTGTGACCTTGGAGACTTTAATAATGGTTTATGAACTTTTCCTTCAGGAACTTGTCCAAACCTTTTTTAAACCCAGCTACACTAACAGCTTTTACTGCATCCTCCAGTAATGAATTCCAGAGTTTACACATTGAATGAAAAATAATTTCTCTTATTAGTCTTAAACAGGTTACACTGTAGTTTTCATTGCATGTCCCCTAGTCTTTCTACTTTTTGATGGCGTAAATAATCACTCTACGTTTACCCGTTCCACTTCATTCATTAATTTATAGACTTCTATCATATCTCCCCTCAGCCGTCTCTTTTCCAGGTTAAAGAGCCCTAACCTTTTTAGCCTTTCTTCATAGGGGTATCCTTCCATCCCCTTTACCATTTTGGTGGCTCTTCTCTGAACCTTTTCTAATATCGCTATATCCTTTTTAAGATACGGCGATCAGAATTGCCCACAATATTCAAGGTGCGGTCTCACCATGGAACGATACAGAGGCATTATAATATCTTTTGTTTTATTTTCCATTCCTTTCCTTATGAGTCCTAGCATTCTATTTGCCTTCTTGGCTGCCGCTGCACACTGGATGGAGGGTTTCCATGTGTTATCCCCCTCCTCTTTTTTCTTGTGTGGTGTCAGACTTGGTGGGTCACAGGAATATAAATTGAAGGTGAAAATGTCGGCCCCAGCCTACATGCAATGACATTAAGCATATCTTACAGTAGATGCACCTTAAAATTGTTTCTAAACACTACAACCCAAGCCAAATTCTCCAGAAGGATGACTTTTCTGTTTTAGAATTATTGCGTCTTATATTGGTTATATTTTCAGTTCTTCCTAAAATTATTTTTAACACCTCATTGAAAATATCTTTCTCCTAGTCCACCCTTCAGCTGTTTATGCTTTGCCCACTAGGCTGAGGGTCAACGCAGTAGTGCCCCCTGCTGGAATGGCAGGCTCAGTTCAGTAGAAGGAGAACCCAAAGGGTGACGCTTTCCTGGTTAAGCTACCACCTGAAGTGACCAAACAGGTTTGCTGCTACTGCCGCTCTAATGTTCACCCTAGCAGAATGCGTTCAGCAGTGCAAGTGTTAATGTGATATACCTTGATAAAACAGGTTTCTTTCAAACTCTGGGGGTCTTTTACTAAAGGCTGCTAAGCAGATAGGGCATGCTGTAACTCACACTAACCACATGGTATTTGTTACTGCAGCCCCATTTCCACACTAACTGTGCTTCATGTGTCGGGGAGGTAAATCGGCAGGTTAGAGGTGGCAAACAGGGCAATTGCCACAGGGGGCCTAAGTCTGCCTCCAGCTGAAGGAGAAATAGGTAGATTTTGGGGCCCCCTCGGACGTTTTTGCCCTGGGCCCCTGCAAGTCTAACACCAGCCTGGTTGGGGCAGAGAGTGGTCGGGGTGAGCGCCCTGCCCTAGGCTAATGTTAAGGCTGCATTGGGGCAGGGTGCGCCGCGCTAACTGCCGGGGACATGATTCCCCTGCCCTCGTTAATGTGATGGTGTCGCACCTAACGCACTATGGTTTTGAGCGCTAACAGCACATTAGATGCAACACCATAGTTCCCTTTAGTGAAAGGGCCCCTAAGCTTCAACTGCCCAGTGGCCTTAGGGGATGCAGGGCACTGCTGTGCTGTCACTGAGGTACAATAAGGTGCAGGGCCCGCTTGCTAAGGTGACATTTCCCAGAAAGGTGAGCTGATAGTGTGGGTAACAAGACAATACAGAAACGCCTTTCAAACACTAGCTGCCTTGTGCACTCTTGTTTCTAACGTGTTTCCCTAACTTTACATATTATACATTTGGCATAAACTAGCCAATCCTCACACTGATCCCAGCAGCGCTCTGTGCTGGGGCTCTATATAAAAAAACAGGAAGCGGTTTGGGAAAAACTACGGAACACTTAGGCTCACATGCATGACTATCACTGCACTAAAATAGAATCTCTGCATCACAGACTATTTGGGAGATCACTTTAGTTAATTTCCAGTATGATTTTTAGGCTGCAGTGGGGGAGAGAAACCTAATTTACTTTTACATCTATTAAAAATCTATATCCCGCATATCAAAGATTTTTCTATGTGGGTTCGAGCAGCGAGATGAGGAGCCAGGGTTCCAATCTCACTGCTCCATCTAATGATTATGGGTAAGTCACTTAACCCTCCATTGCTTCAGGGAGAACCTTTCAGGCCGATGCAGAAACCCTATGTTAGAGTCCAGTGCTTAAAGCTCTAGTGCAGGGTTTCACAGCTTGTCTTATCAACACAACACAACAACACTCTTTGCACTGGGATGTAATATGCAAATTACCCAGTGCTCCAAAAGTCAGCATTAAACTGGGAGAGCAAGCCAGACACATGTACACAGAAGTGGGGGAAATGTGGCATGCTGTCTTGGAGAAATGGGTCATCTGAGGTGAAATTTGACACTTCACCTCAGATGATCCAGGATCGTGGAAAGCCCCTAATGCTATCGACACACTGTTGGGAGGCCAATGCCCCCCTGGACAGCAAAGCCCCCAACTAAAACATAAGTCCTGGTGGCCCACTGGCCGTGATTCCCCTCCCCCCCCCTTCCACTTAAATAATCAAATCCCTGGTGGCCGTGTGGCCCTGATCCCTCCTCACACAAACAAACAAATCCCTGGTAACCAAGACCCCTCCCCCTACCCCAGTACCTTAAATCATGGGGCAGGAGCATTGCCCACATACTCCTGCCCCTGTGCTACCATCCTGCAAAATGGCGGCGCCTGACCCCATAAAGTGCATCCTGGGATGCAGCAGGTAGGGTCAGACTGCCACATAAAGAAAGAAATGTCTTGCATTGAAGAGTGACCTTCCTCTGTATTGCATTCTGGGATGCACGAGTTGTCTCAGGATGCAACAGAGGAGGTCACTCTGCCATATAAGGCATTTTTTGCCTTATATGACAGTTTGACTCGACCTGGTGCATCCCAGGATGCAGCATGCGGGGCCAGGTGCCACCATTTTGCAGGAGTATGTGGGCAACACTCCTGCCCCATGATTTAAGGTGCTGGGGTGGGGGCAGGGAGGTTCGGGGCCACTGGGCCACCAGGGATTTTGTTTCTTGTCAGGGGAGGTCAGTGTCCGGGGCAGTCACCGACTCCCCAACCATGTGCCAATGGGCATCAGAGACAGACATCACCTCAGATAATATTTTGGCTCTCGGCTGGATCTTTACACCTGCCCGAAGCTGGCATGAAGCTTCAGCATCAAAAGACAGAGTCAAAAACTGCTAAGTTTCAGCACAGTGTTTTTATATCAGGAGCAAATAATTATACAGCAATTTGCATGCCGAGTGTGCTGCAGTTTAGCGGGGTGGTTTTTTCGCATTTTTCTAGTGCTTACTTGCTTTCTGCATTGGAGAGCAATCCTAGCGTGGGAAAAGCACAAGAACAATGGCAAGCTAAACTTTTCTGCCTCGGCCCCTTAGATTGTAAGTCCTAAATGTAACTCACCTTCAGCTGCTTCTGAAAAGGTGTGAGCTAAATACAGAGCTTCTTCCTCATCTTTTTCCACAAGGAAGGAACCAAGTTTCCTTTGCGTAATTAAGGAGAGAGGCTGAACGCCCCCTCGAATAGTAAAAGTAGTTTCTGATCTCCTGTGGAATAGAAAGGGCAAGGGTTGGGTTCCTCCTGTATTATAAGGACAAGAGCTGGCCTCCTGCTGTATACGAGGAAGGGCTAGTTTTCACGTTATAATAAAGGCAAAAACTGAACATCCTTTTTAGGGGGGTGCACCGCTACTCCCCAGGTCAGCTTTGGCTGGGAGTGCTTTGAAGACAGCAACCACTGCCCTCTAGGGCGAGGGAAATATGGGCATTGCTTAAGGGTGACACCTAGTGGCTGATTTCAGGGTCCCAGAATTGGGCCCTAGAACATGGTGCCTGACCCAGGAGTATTGTTGCAGTGATCAGAATGGTTATATTTAGGGAGGGTTCTATAAATAAATAGGGAAAATGTTCCCAGGTAGTTGTAGGTGAAAGATTCCAGTCCTGGTTCTGACTGAACTGGAACTACAACGGAGCAAGGGGACAACTACAGTGTGAAAAATAAAGAGAAAGGACTAAGCTCCCACTGTGCAGTAAGGGCAGGAAGTGATCTCTCGCTGTGCAATAAGAAGAAGGACTGTGGTTCCTCTGTGCATTAAGGGCAAGAGTTGAGGTCTTACTATGTAATAAGGGTAAAGCATGAGTTCCAGCTGTATTACTAATTACAAGGATTTGACTCCTGCAACCTATTAAGTATAATGATGTAAATGTCTCTCTCTCGACTTCTATAGTAGGGCAGGAAGGTCAGGAGCTCTTTGTGTTTATCAACAATTACATCGCTAAAAATGGATGGATGAACTATGAAGCTTCTTGCAGTCACAATTACAGATCCCACCACTGGAAATTAGCATGCACTAAAGGGTCTATTGCATTCCTGCCTTCTGCCATTAACCCTCTCCGCAAACTTTTAAGAAAAACCCTTCCTCTGAGTTGTCTCCTTATCCCCCATCCCTTTACAGCCATGCCCCACTAAGACCTGTACACAGCCATGATGATCCCTGCTGGTTCTACACTGGGGAGATTTCCTTTCCAGAACTTGCAGCCAGACGTTGTCCCATCTCCTGGAGCATCTGCCGTGGCCTCCTGGAGTGGGAAGGACATTCATTGAGGTGTGATATGGGTAAGGTACCCACTGAAGGTGCAACGTGAATGGGTCTGTTATGTCTGATGTTTGGTAAATACCATATTTATGAAAGTTCATTTGTAAACCACTGAGAGAAAGGCTGCTTGAATGAATGGTATAGTAATTTTTTTTTAAATACATAAATCTATTGAAGGAAGTATGAGATGGATGGATCATCTATTGGAGCAGGTGTGAAATGAATTAAGTATCCATTAGGAAAAAAGTTGAGTAGGTGCTGAGCATTCATCGGGGAGGCGTGGGGCGACTGAGTGAAGGAGAGACTAAAAAACTGCTTATCCATAATTAGAGGCTGCTTCTAATCTGCTGAGGTCTGTCTTTCCTGAGGATGGGAAGTGATTTCTGGGAATTCTCCATCTAGCCTGCACAGAGGCATTTCCAGAAGGACAATTACTTCAGCTTCACAAGGTTAGCATTTTGAGTTCTTGGTATCTTCTGGCAAGCAGTGGCCAGGGCCATCCCAAGGCAGTTTTCTCCTTCATTTGGATTCCAAGTTGGACTGTGCAAAATGGACAGTTCTGTACAAGGAGCCTATGAAAGGGGATAAAGGAATCCCCATCCTTGTCACCATGCTCTGGTACCTCTTCGTCAATACTGCCTTAAGCAGCAGCTCCAAAGACCACACAGGTCTTCTTTCACACAACCTGGAGAAGACTAGGCTAGGCCAAGAGGGACAGCTTGCTACCATGCAAGAGGATGCCCCCTCCACTCTATGAAGAGGTGGAGCACTTTGTGAAGGAATTTAGACTACAACATGTCCCGCCTACCTTTTGGATACCAAAAAATATCTACAAGCTGATGCAAGCATAGGACATCACAGAATCCATAACCAACCTGCTGGAAGCCATAAGGGTGTGGCAAAACATCACCTCTAGGAGGCTGGCAAACCAGCACAAACACATTGTATCTACATGGGCATTCATGCAGGCAAATAGTACTTCTGCAGGTATAGGCACTATCCTGGGTGAGCCCCTTCACACAAGGGTCACTGGAGGCAATGGACACAAAATACATAGACTACATCCTAAGGAGATATGTCACCTACCAATCCATGCTCTATGAAATACAACAACAAGCACACATATTGTGAGAGCCATGCAAAAGACTTGGAGGCTTGTCTGGTGCATCACAGATACCCTCATCTTCACCAGAAACTGCCTCATGTTCTACAGGGAAGCAGTTACAATTCAACGCTGTCACAAGCTGAGGCACATGTTAAGAGTGTACACCATCATCACCAGACAGGAGGAAAATGACAACAAAGACTAAAGGACTTCTTAAGTCAGAGACACTGCAGCTAGGTTGGTACCAGTAAGCCAGAATACCCCAAAATCAATTGGATCTATCTACAGTTTGGTAGAACGTAGTTGCATTGCTACTAACAGACTATAAACACTCAGGAAATCAACTGGGTTCATCCGGCAGGCTGGAGGTGGCTCTGTGTCACCTATGACTGATAAAACTATTCAATGAATTTTAAGTGCTTAAGCACTTAAAGAAAATGTAAATACATGCTGATTGTTGTATGCAGTGTATTTTGAATGCTCATTGTATTGCAAATAAAATGTAACATATTATTGTAATTTGTGCTGTAATTGAATGATGATTATTGTATATAATGTATTTTAAAAGCATAAACTTCCACCGTAAAGAAATAGTTCCTTACTTTGCATGATAGAGGAATAATAATTGCTCTATGAAATGAATTTCACATCCTCATATTCAAAAGAAAATGCGCCTCTCATATTGCAAGCCATATACTGTAATTAAACAGTGATTATTGTATGGACCATGTTATCTACCACTAGTAATCATTTGTATACAGGACCAGCCCAAGGGTTTCTGCCACCCCAGGCAGAAACCCTGGCCGTGCCGCTGCCCCCCCCCACTGCCACTGATTCTGTCTTGGGGGGAAGGCGGGCAGTGGCAACGGCAGCATTTTCAAAGCGGCGGTTTTGTGCCGCTTCTTTGTTGCCTGTGGCAGGCCCTGTGCTTCAGCACACATGACCTGCTGCTTCTAACCCCCCTCAGACAGTAAGGTGCGTCGGAGAGGGATCAGAAGCAGCAGGTCACATGTACCGAAGCACATGACCTGCCGCAGGCAACAAAGCAGTGACATGAAGCCATCACACGGGTCGGCCGCCTAGCTCACCTCGTGGACAGGCCGGTCTTGTTTGTATGACGCTACAAGGCATACGCAGCTCTGTGCACAAATACATAAGAGAAAGTCCCTGCTCAACAGAGCTTATAATCTATCCAAGACAGAAAAGCAGAACAGACAGAGAAGTTTAAAGGAAATGATAAAACACAGAAGGGTGTAAAGGAGACTGACGGGATCAGGATCCAAAAGCAGCCTCGAGGAGGTGGATTTTGAGCCTGGATTTGAATAGGACCCTGGCGAACAAACTCAGGAGGTGGATTCCAGGTATATGGAGCAGCAAGGTGGAACGAGCAGAGTCTGCAGTTGGCAGTAGAAGAAAAAGGCACAGATAAGAGTGATCTGGCTGATGAGCAGAGTTTTGCAAAACTTATATTTTAATGAAGTTTAATTTTGTTTGCATACCCTGAAAGGTGAGGATAACATAAGGAGTGATTATAGTAAAGCTTGAAGAATAGTCTAGAATTTGGCAGCTAAGATTTAGTGCTACAAAATTCAGGATCATCCATCTGGAGGTGACTGTGTTTGATGATCTTAAGGTGGCCAAACAGGTAGAAAAGGTGACAACCAAAGCTATAAGAATGTTTGGGTACATCGGGAGAGAAATGGCCCCAGGAAGACGGAGGTGACGGTATCTCTGTATAAGTCTCTGGTGAGACCTCATTTGGAGTACAGTGTATAGTTCTGGAGATCTCACCTTCAAAAAAATATAAGCAGGGTAGAGTCGGTGCAAAGGACAGTTACTAAACTGGTCAGTGATCATCATATTGGGACAGACTTAAAAATCTCACTCTGAATATTTTGGAAGAAAGAGGAAGAGGGGAGATATGATAGAGACATTTAAATACCTCCATGGCAAAAATGCACAGGAGGAGAGCCTCTTTCGATTTAAAGAAAGCTCTGCAATGAGGGGGCACAGGATGAAGGTGAAAGGCGATAGACCCAGGAGTAATCCTAGGAAATATTTATTTTATCGAAAGAGTAGTGGATCTGTGGAACAGCCTCCCACAGAGCTAGCACGTTACCCAGTTCCAGGCAGGAGATTTAAGGCCAGTCCTGGATTTCTAACAGCCCCATCCTTATGCATCATGGGGACCTGCAGCACAGATTTCAATGGGCAGAGTTAGGAAGTACAAATGCCATATTGCTTTGAGATGTTAGTTCAAAAGTGGAACTGGCCAGAAAGTCCCTGGAACCAGGAAACCTGTCCACTACCTCGCTGAGGGCAGATTTGCCATGAGGACTGTATTTGAATTCGAGAAAGCATGTGACAAGCACAGAGGATCTCTGAGGGAGAGGAGGGTACTGTAGAGCTTAGTATCTGGTTACGGATGGGCAGACTGGATAGACCGCATGGTCGTTATCTGTCGTCATTTTCTATGGCCTCCTGGATGTCCACGAATTACCTACATGTTAATCGCTCCAAAACCATGGCCATTTGGTTCACCTCTGGCAATCCGGCTCTCCCTCTGGTCCCCCTTCTCTCCTACTCCCCCATCCCTGTTGTCCCGTCTCTGCGCTGTCTCCGTGTCACCCTTGATTTCTCCCTTTCATTTAGAGAACACATCTCATCTGTAGTCCAGCGTTCTTTCCATACCCTGAGGCAACTTCATGCAGATCGTCCTTTCATCTCAGCACCCTCCCTGACCACATTGCTCCTGTCCCTTGTCATGTCCCCTCTGGATTATTGCAACGTCTCCTTGGCCAGCCTCCCTCAAACCCAACTACGCAGACTTCAATTCGTCCAGAACTCAGGCGCATGTATCCTGACTCACGCCTCCTTCACTGTTCACATTACACCTCTTCAAGTTCTCATTCACTTGCACTGGCTCCCTATATCCTTCAGAATTCAGTATAAAATCCTCATCTTTGTTCATAAATCAATCCACACCAGTACACACTCTACCTCTCCATATCCCCCACCGGTCCCTCAGGCCCATCCACTCTAATCGCATGTCTCTCCCGTCCCCGTCTCAGGCCCATCTGGAATCCACTCAGTCCTCTGCTTTCTTTTTCTTCGGTCCCCGGTTCTGGAACTTGCTCCCATCAGCCCTCCGCCTGGAACCCTCCTTCAACAATTTCAAAGCAAGACTAACGATCCACCTTTTCTATAACAGCTTTTGACCTTCCCCCTCCTCCTTCCACCCTGTCCCCTGCCCCCATTGACATCAAGTTCACGTCCTACTGTCCGTGATGTAGTCTTTCCTTATCTGCTGTCCCTCTCTTTAACCTGCTATCTCGCTCCTATCTGAATGCTGGCGTTCTGTTTCCTCTTCCTAGCAGAATTTGAATTTTACTAATTGTAAACCGCTCTGGTACCTTGTGTGTGGGCGGTATATTAAGTTTTGCATAAAGATGTTTCATTTAAAAAGAAAATCAGGACTGTTACTGTGAACCAGCGGTTCCGAAACCTGTCCTGGAGGACCCTATCTTCTAAGCCATTCCTTCCCTTCTGCTGTGCAACTTTTGGGAAGCTGTTTGAGTCTCAGACAGGTGTCCAGAGGGGACAATGTACTCCCATTTTCCTATGCTTTGCGTTTCCTGCCCGCCCCAATGCCAGTACGGCTGCAGAGGGATCTTCTAGAGCAGTGGTTCCCAAACTAGTTGGGTTTTCAGGATATCTGTAATGAATATTCAAGAAATAAATATGCATGTGCTGCCCCTCCGTGGCATGCAAATTTATCTCATGTGTATTCGTTGACTGCTAGTATATTCCTATTCCACGTACATGATGTTTTGCTGGAGAGAAGCTCTGTGCTATTGAGAAGGATAAACAGAAAAAACAAGGCTGACTTTCAAAAGGTCTAGGGGCCCGATATTGAGTCGCGAGGCGCATAGCCTTTGCTGCCAAACTTTAACCCCAGATATTCAATCCGGGGCCCTATCCAGCTAGCAGCATTGAATCCAGGGTTGTTGCACAGCCGCACATGGTGCAGAAGCTAACCATGCAGGATGATATTCAGCCACTGCCCGGTTAGCTCTGGCGGTGAAAATTAGGACAGCTTAATATCGCCACGGCCCGGTTATCCCTCGGTACTGACCCCAGAACGCACCCAACATGCCCCGATGCTAAACGGTAAGCATCAGCGTGTATAGCGGCACTAAGCGGGTTATCCTGCTTAGGGGCATTTACACGGCTTACAGCTCTGCCTTGCAATATTGGGCCCTAGGTGCCTTATTTTCAGAGTTGGGAGCCTAAACTTTTGAATTTAAAAATTTGCTGGCTCTGAGCCCCTAAATTTAGGCACCTTAAAATCATAAAGGTGCCTAAATTAAAGTACCTTGAAAGGGGCTGAACCAGGGGTGAAGGGAGTGGCTCGCTGAGAAGGGTTGTAAGACTGTAAAGCAGGAGACCATCACTTAGCTATGTGCCAGAGAACATATCTGGACAAGCAACAGTGGCAAAGGGTCTAAAGTAAGCAGCCCAAACCCTCCTGCATCCCTACAGAAATGGCCGCCTCATAACACAGTTGACTCAAGCGTTCCACTATTAAATCAAGCACAGTGAGCACAGCCAGTGTGTTCAGGAGCAGAAGGTCACAAGTTCAAGTCCCAGCTGGGGCGACTACCAATCCAGTCCCCATATTTTGAATGGAAAATAAAACAAAAGAGAATGGAAAATAAAACAAAAGATATTATAATGCCTCTATATCGTTCCATGGTGAGACTGCACCTTGAATATTGTGTGCAATTCTGGTCGCCGTATCTTAAAAAGGATATAGCGATTTTAGAAAAGGTTCAGAGAAGAGCCACCAAAATGGTAAAGGGGATGGAAGGATACTCCTATGAAGAAAGGCCAAAAAGGTTGGGGCTCTTTAACCTGGAAAAGAGACGGCTGAGGGGAGATATGATAGAAGTCTATAAATTAATGAACAGAGTGGAACGGGTAAACGTAGATCGATTGTTTACCTTATCAGAATATAGAAAGACTAGGGGACATGCAATGAAGCTACAGGGTAAACTATTTAAGACTAATAAACAAAAATATTTTTTCACTCAACGTGTAATCAAACTCTGGAATTTGTTACCGGAGGAGGTAGTAAAGGCTGTTAGTGTAGCTGGGTTTAAAAAAGGTTTGGACAAGTTCCTGGAGGAAAGGTCCATAAACCATTATTAAGAAGTGACCGAAGATATCAATGCTTGACCCAGTACAAGCATTGTGGAACTTGTGTCTCTTGGGGAAACTGCTAGGTACATATGACCTAGATTGGCCACTGTTGGAAACAATACTGGGCTTGATGGACCTTGGTCTGACCCAGTATGGCATATCTTATGTTCTTATGTATGTTCTTAAACTAAGGATTCAACTAGTCAGAGTTCAATTTCTGAGCCTTTGGCAGCAAAAGTGGCTAAATAGTAAATATCATTTCATTTAGTGGCAGAGAAAGGGTCCCAATGACTCTAGCATCCACAGTGCAGATCCATCTCCTTAGTAGTAATCCCCCCACTGACATAAAGCTCACAACATAAATAATTAGGATCCAATAGGAATAACACCGGAGTAGTAGCGAGAACCAGGAAAACCAAAGCTCAAATCCTGCTTCTGTCACCGAGATTCCTTGTGACCTTGGGCAAATCACTTAACCTTCCACTGCCTCAGGTACAAATTTAGAAACAGGTTAACTAAAGTACGCCACCCATTTAATGCATATTAGTTTAACAATGGCAGTGCACTTTTGGAAATCTAGCCCTTTTAGACTGTAAGCCCTCCTGGGCAGGAAAATACTTACTGTACCCATATATAACTCATCTCAAGTCTGGATTTGGAAAGGCAAGAAATTTATTCCAAAATCCAAGGATGAAATTATGTATTCACATCAACTTCCTTCTCAACAGGAGTCCCAAACAACATCACAAAGCTCATAGATAAAAACATAAAATCAAAGCAAAAACAAACACAACAAAATATAACAGAAAGCAATAGACTCACTACTAGCATTATATCATAAAAGCCAAACAATCAGAAACAGAAGGTCAAGCACCGCAATAGATAAGAAAAAAACAATAGACATGCTTAAGGGCTCACCTAAAACTAAATACCACCAATATCCAACAGAGTTTGGCATATTGGATTTAAGGACTCTAAATGATACCAAGGACTTCCGCAAAACTCTCAAGACCCATCTCTTCACCGAGGCCTATGAGCAACCACCTTAAGTTGCCAAGCACTAGATACCACCCACGTGGCCCACTAGCTACCCTCACCACTTAGCCCCAACTGCCCATCCCCATTTAGACCTATATGTACAGTAGATAGCTTTTTACATATGTGAATCGTATCTCCTCCTGTTGAATGTATGCTTCCCAATGTCTTGTTGACCACTTTGATTGAAGGATAAGGTGGTATTCAAAACTGTCTAAATAAATAAATAAATAAAATATTAAATGGGGTCATTTTATTCCAGTTCTGTCCCAGCAGCACTGCCCAAAGTCTGATTCTTGACTACAGTGTTGCCTGCCAATTCTGTACTATTCTGATTTGCTAGTATTGTCCTGGTTGGTCTGACCATATATTTTTCCTGAACCTAACCAGCCTCCTGCTATCTGAAGACCAGCATCTAATGCAAAATTTTGTGTAAACATCTAAAGGCATCTTCTGTGTTCTGATGGGCACAACCTGAAGGGAAAGAAGGTTGTTTTAGGCCAAAGGACCCTGTGGTGTTCCCTTCTAAGTTGTATGCTGGTCACAACACTGGCCAATAGGAATAGCCAGAGGCGCAATCTGAGCGGAGTGCAAGCAGAATTCACGAGTACGTGCACTGATTGTAAAACACCTTCATTTATGCATGAATTTCACGCACGTTCATTTATACCTGCTAAAGAGGTGTAAATATCTGTGCCTGCTTTTAAAGTGCGATCCCTGCCACTAGTAATTTATAAAGACAACTAGGTGCCTACTTGTCTTTATAAAATATGCTTAAAATAGGCACCAGCTTACTCTTTTATTCTAGTGCTTCTAAGAGAAATTTTATCAACTCACAAGTACTGTATATTTAGGATCTATTTCATAAACTGAAATACACTTGTATTTTACTTTATAAAGTAGAGACATAAAGGAACACTTCAGTCTGCTCTAGAGCAGGCATGAATGTGCACATCTAAATTATACAGAAACGCACATAGGCTATAATATTTTATAACTTGCCTGTACTACGAGCTTTTTTTCAAATTCCCGGTGGAGATTATAAACAGGAACTATCTAAATTCAAGAAAGCATGGGAGAAATACTGAGGATCTCCGAGGAAGCGAAAAGGATTGTAAAGTTTAGATATTTCTTATGGTTGGGCAGACGGGATAGATTGTATGGTCTTTATCTGTTTCTCTTTCTGCCTTCCTTGAAGGCTTTGCCTCTAAATTTCCAGTGCTTATCCTGTTTCCTGTTCTCGTCACTTGGATCCTTCTTCAGTCTTTTGAAAGATGTTCTCTTGGCTTTAATAGCCTCCTTCACCTCACCTTACAACCATGCCGGCTGTCATTTCTGATAAGAGCTGTGGTGTTTTTCATCATTTTTATGTTAATGATATTATGTTTTATGTAGCCTTTGCTATTTTGGTTGGTATTCATAATACCTCATTTGCACTATGTTTTCAAGCTACATTGTGGACAACATTATTGGCACCCTGCACCCTTGCATTTTAGGTATGTGGTGTAGAATATCTTGAGAAATAATTGCAAATATTCCAACTGTAGGTCATCATAACATTTTAATAGTTATATTCAAAGGTATACAACAAATAAATGATGTCTGTGCAACTTAGATATAGCAATTTCTGAGGAAAAAACAACAACATATGACCTGGACAGGATTAATGGCACCCCTCACTAACATTTGGCAGCACAACCCTTGGCAGTGATGACAGCTGCCAAACGTTTCATGTAGCCATCTATAAGTTTCATAGATCTCTCTTCTGGTAGTTTCTCCCACTCTTCAACTGCAATTTGTTTCAACTTATGAATGTTTCCAGGATTCCTTTTACCAAAGGCAGATATCAGCTCTTTCCAAAGGTTCTTGATTGGATTGAGATCAGGACTCATTGCTGGCCAGTTTAAAACAGTCCATTGTTTCCTTTTTAACCATTCTTTTATACTTTTAAATGTATGTTTTGGATCATTGTCCCGTTAGAGGACCCATGACCTTCAACCCTGACATAGCTTTCTGACACTAGCACATTTTGCTCCAAAATACCTTGGTATTCCTCTGGCTTTATGATTCCTTTAATATGTTCCAGGTCTCCAGTTCCTGAGGCAGCAAAATAGCCCCACATCATTATGGAACCTCCACCATATTTTACTATAGGAAGGATGCTTTTTTTCTTATAAGCTTCATTTCTTCACCTGTAAATGAATTGCTGGTCTGCATTGCCAAAGAACTCAAGTTTAGTTTCATCTGTCACAGAACATTTTTCCAGAAGGATTGTGGTTTCTCAAGGTAGATTTGGGCAAAGATCAGATGTGCCCTTTTATGTCTGTCTTTGATCAGTGGGGTCCTCCTTGGCCTTTGCCCATGAAGTCCTTTGTTTAGTGCACGGCATATGGTGTGGGTTGAAACCACCACTCCAGATTGCTTCAGGTCACTCTTAGGATCTTTTACATGGTGTTTTTCCAACAGTTTGCACTAACCTTTGAAGACTTCCTGGATTAATTTTCCTCTTCTTTCCATGTCCTGGGAGGTTCTTGAGCAGAATACATCTTAATAACATTGTGAACTGTAGTCACAGGAATCCCAAGGTCTTTGGAGATTGCCTTGTACCCCATTGAGGTTTGATATTTGGTGATAATGGCTTTATTTATTTATTTATTTAACAGGTTTTATATACTGCTTTATCATTTCAATCAAAGTGGTTTACATTGAAACTTAAACTTGGTAATGTACATTAAACAGGGGCATTGATAACTTGGATTTTTCTGAGGCAATGGAGGGTTAAGTGACTTGCCCAAGGCCACAAGGAGTGCTAGTGGGAATCGAACCCTGGTCTCTGGATTCCCAAGCCAGTGTTCTTAACCATTAGGCTACTCCTCCACTCCACTCTTTTTTCATGGTCTCAGGCAGCTTTCTTGTCTTCATCATTGTGAAAATGGAACAGGAAGTGAATGTGGCCATTTTAAGCATTAGAGCCATCATTCATTGGTTGATTCAAGCCATGTGAGTACTGACAGTTGATCACAGGTGCATCTAATTTTACTGCAATAGCAATATGGTTCTTCTGTTCAAACTGGTGAATTCTTTATAAGGGTGCCAATAATCATTTCCTATCGTAATCACTAACCCCCAATAGTGTTCCCCACAGATTTACTACAACCCCTATTAAGAGCAACACTCATCTATCATACATTTGTTGGAACGCACACTGAGGATCAATTTAACATTATATCCTCTCGTAGTGTGTTATTCCTTTTTATTCTTTTTTTAAAAAGGGTAAATAATCATTTCCTGGCAATGTCCCAGTTTTTATACTATTTTCTTTTTTAATTGGTCTTGTTTTATTTGATTATTTTATGTGTCAAATATGTGTGCATATACAGTCCAAAGCCATTTCACTGGCCACTTTTTTTTTTTAGATATTGTACATTAAAGGGTTGAACTGCAAGGATGCCAATACTGTTGAGCACAACTGTATGACTGATGAGTCAGCAGTAAATCTAAGGAAGACAGAAGCCTTGGTGGTATCACAGGAATTTTGGCTGCTCCAATTCCTGCTATACAGATGACTATCTTGATTTTGGTGAAATCTGGGTCAGATATTTTTGAGAGTTATTTCAGACTCACAACTGACTCTCCAGTAGCATATTCAAAAGGTTGTTCAAATGCCTTTCTATAAAATGCGTCTTTTACCAAATCTGTGGACATATTTAGCATAGAGAGATTTTCACACTCTGCCGGACCATTTAAATTTCAGCAACACGAAGGGCGTGTCCATGCCTGGTGGGCCCATGCTTGAAGGCCTTGCCAGAGAGCCTTTTGGCGTGGCTCTTAGGCAGGGAGCGGAGGCGGTCATAGAAAGCTCCACTAACCAAAAGCCAACTCCAGACCTCATCAAAACTTCCAGATCACACAGGACACTGACACCTACACTGATCTCTCCTCTGTGAGATTTTCCTCTAACCCTGCTAAAGGCTTCTTCCCTAGCAACATTCCCTCCCCCCTTACCTTCACCCCTCACCCCAGCCTACTCATACCAAACAACTCACTCAAACATGGGTATACTACCCAAATACCTTGCACGATTATGCCTCTTAACTCTACTGGCACACTGCTCCTCAACCTACCTCACCCTTCCCTCCTTCATTTCCATCATTCACCTCCCAAAGCCCATAACCCACTGCACTCCAATTCTTCATTACAACCAGCAACACAAGAGACAATCACATCTACTCCACATTCCCACCTCACTCCTCACCACGACAACACTCTCTGACACACACCCCACTCAACCAATTAGATGCAGTCTAATCAATGCCCATTCTGCCAGGAACAAAATTCAAACCCTTGCTGACCATGTTGCCGACAATGCAATTGACCTCCTCTGCATCACCGAGACCTGGTTCACCAAGACAGACAATGTACTCCTCAATCAGCTCAACACTGACACCCACAACTGCCCGCAAACCAACAGCAGAGGAGGAGGAGTCTGCATCCTCTCCAAACAAACAACTCTGCTTCACCACCACCAACACATCATCCTCTCATGGACTTGACATCCTTATCATAAGCAACAAATGCCTCACTATATGCCTCGTATACAGAGCTCCACACCACAAGGCAGACCAACTGGACTCCCTTCTTGAAGTAGTTAGCTCCATTGTCCTCCGCCAACAACACCTTGTCCTACTTGGAGACCTTAACCTACCCTCAGCAGATTCCACCCACAGCAAGCCTTTCTCCAAGCCATGAATGACCTACAATTCACCCAACTCATCAAGACATCTACACACCAAAAAGGAGGCGCCCTGGACCTTCTCTTCCTACCCAATGAATTACTACTCTCCTCCTCCCATTCAATCACTCACTCATCTACTCCTGTCCCATGGTCTGACCATCACCTCATTTCCTTCTCCCTACCCAACCCCCAACTCAAACATCCCACCCTACCCAAGAACAAGAAGATTCACAAACTTCAATGAAGACACCTTCATCCAACAAACCATTCCTCATCTAAAGCAAGCATTTCAACACTCATACCTCAATCTCCTCATTCAAACCTCGAACACCATTATCACTACAGCCTCTCAAGCACCACAACGCAACCATCCCAAAACCCCCTGACACCACGCCCCCTGGTACTCATCTCACCTCAAAAATAAGAAACGCCTATTCAGAAAACTAGAACACAGATGGAGAAAAACCAAAGACCCACAGCTGCTGACCATCTACCATGACCAACGTGCAGCATATTCCACCAGCACTCTCAACACCAAGTGGGAACACCACAGCAACATACTCCTTCAAGCCATAAACAAACCCAGAGAACTCTTTCAACTCGTCAAAAGTCTCACAAATGACCCATCCCAGCATCGCCAAGAAGACGTCACCCACCCCCAAGTGATGGCAGATTTTCTGATAGCTAAGCATAACCACTCTGCCACATCTATCCTAACCATTCCATTCAACACCTTCTCAACCCCCACAACCCAGCCTTGGACCTCTTTCCAGGATGTCCATCCAGAAGAACTTCAGAATATCATCACCCTCATCAATGCCACCAGCTCCCCCCTAGATCCATGCCCAGTAATATGGATTAAGAAAACAAAGACCCTGATGCTTCCACATATCTCTACAGTACTCCATGCCTCCCTCAACCAAGCCTACCTCCCCCCCCTTCGCTCGAACAAGCCTCTATTAGACCCCTACTGAAGAAACCCAACCTTGATCCCACCTCACCTGCATCCAACAGACCCATTGCCAGCATCCCTTTCCTCTCTAAAGTCATCTAAAAAGCAGTGCAAATTCAGCTTCATAGCACCTGGACAGATTCACCCCACTTGACAACAACTAACATGGATTTCACCCATTTCACAGTGCGGAAATCCTCCTCACTTCCCTCCTTAACACACTCATAACTGGTACAGAGAAACCCTGCTCAGGTTTTATCCCATTATTCCTCAACATATCTGCAGCTTTCGACACGGTATCCTACAAGACCCTCATCAATCAACTTAACACCATCAGCATCCGAGGCAACCTACTACAATGGTTTCACTCCTACCTCTCCCAACAAACCCAACAAGTGAGAACTGGAAACCAATCCTCATTGCTATTCACCCTCCCCCAAGGAGTACCTCAAGGATCGGCCCTTTCCTCCTTCCTCTTCAACATCTACATCAGGCCCCTCTGTCACATCCTCAAAAGCCTCAATGTTGGATACCAACTCTATGCGGATGATATAATGATCTTCACCCCCTTCAACACCACCTCCCCTGACTACTCCACCCTTACCGCCTGCTTCACAGAAGTCACCGCATGGCTACAGCTGCACAATCACACAATCAACTTCAGCAAAACAGAGCTCCTTCACATCTCCAGAGATCCCATCTTCAACCCCCCACACAGCATCAAACTGGGCGACACCGAAATTCAAGACAAACCTCAGATCAAGTACCTTGGTGTAACCCTGGACCTCCTCTTGAACTTCCAGCCTCATATCCAAAACACCACTGAAAATATCTACTACAAAATCAGAACTCTTCGCAACCTCTGCCCTCCTTCTACCATATGATAGCTTCTGCACAGCTTGTCAAGCCTCCATCATCCCTCTCATCGACTACTGCAACTCCATCCTACAAGGACTACCTAAGACCACCCTCGCCCCCCTACAGCTGGCCCAAAGCACAGCTGCACATCTCATTGCTAGAGCAACCAGGCACTCCCACATCACGCCCATATTGAAATTCCTACACTGGCTGCCAGTTGCATCCCGCATCAGGTTTAAGACCTTTTCCTCACACACAGAGGCCTTTTCAACACTATGGCGTAACAGCCCCAACAACAGCAGACTCCAGCGCCAAAACACAGCAAATCTCCTCCCTCTTCCTGCACAGAGCTCCAAGAAACCTCAATGCATCTACACAAGAGCCTTCTAATTCTACGCCCCTACCAACTGGAACAAACTATCCCCCCTCCCCACCATACGGGCCCTCCAATCCCACACCCTCTTCAAAAAACATCTCAATATGTGGATTAGACGATGGTGCAAAGAAGAGGGTTTTGGATTTGTTAGGAATTGGGCAGCATTCTTTTCAAAGAACATTTCAACGCATCCACCGCCACAAATCCCCCACAAGATTATACCCTGCCCCTCCTTACCACTTCCACCACGCACCCTCTCTAACCCACCTGCACCACCCTTCACCATTACCCCCCTCATCCTCTCCCCCCCCCCCCCCCAACTCTCCTTCACACAGCTCTTCCCACAAGTAGGCAAACTCAATGCCTCACTGCATAGCCTCCAGGCCATCTGTAAATAGTTACTTCTGTTATTTTGTTTATTGTAACACTGTATTATTTATACCAAAGTTACTTGTATATAGTTCCAACTGTTTCATGTAAACGTTCCTTCTTGTTCAATGTAAACCGTTTTGCCTTGCAGAAAAACAGTATATAAAACTGGTTAAATAAATAAATACTTTAAATGCATTCCAACTAATGCAGAACGCTGCTGCTAGGATCAGGGAAATCTCAATATATTACCTAGGAATAGGCGGGACTGTCCTCAACTGGTTCAAATCCTACATTTCACATAGATTAATACACGTCCAAATTGACCAACAAGCATCAGAAACATTCCCCCAAGGACAGGGAATACCCCAAGGATCAGCCCTTTCAGCCCTCCTATTTAACTTGTACCTGCAACCGATAACAAACATATTTAAAAAACACAGGATTAACCATTTTATATATGCCGATGACATCATGCTAGCTATCCCCATAACCATTAAAAACCCTACATATGACTCGCTATCCAAATGCATGGCTGAGACATCCTCCTGGATGGAATCTAACCACCTCAGCATCAACCTCAAAAAAACTGAGGCAATGTTTTTAACAAGATCATCTATAACTGAGAACACATACCCGGAAACAATCACAATCAACAAAACCTCCATACCTGTTAGAAAACAGGTAAAATTCTTAGGAGTAATAATAGACCACACTCTCACCATGCTACCGCACATAAAACAAACAGTAAAAACCATTTTCTATAAACTCAAAACTATCCAGCACCTAAGGCCACTCCTCGAAACACAAGACTTTAGATCCGTAGTAAGTACACTGATCACCCCTCACTTCGACTACTGCAATAGTCTCCTAATAGGCCTTCCTCAAAAAAGCACATACCTTCTACAAAGAGCACAAAACATCTGTGCAAAAGTAATTGCTAAAGCTCGCCTAACAGACCACGTAACCCCAATACTGCTGGAACTCCACTGGCTCCCTATAAACAGCCGAATCAAATATAAAATTATCCTAACAACCTATAAACTCATAAATGACATAACCCCCTCACACTTATCCACACTACTGCACTCTCCAACATCGACAAGGGCCCTCAGACAAAACGCAGCCCACTCCCTTATCATACCAAAAGCCATCCGGAAAACTAAGAATACCACTAGCTCCAGAGCATTCTCATTCACTGCTCCTACACTCTGGAACGACCTCCCTATTGAACTTCGCACCATTAGAGACCTCATCCAATTCAGAAAAGAATTAAAGACCTACCTGTTCACTGAACACTTCGAAATCCCCTACTCCCCCAAAGCCAGCTCCACAACAAACGTGGTTACACACGCACAAGCTCCTTTAACCCAACAATGTAACCACAAGCCTGCCCCCCCCCTCATACACGCCCCAAAGACGACAAAAAAAGGAATTAAATTCCAGCACCTACACCAATATCTGCCCCATACACCACACACACCACACGCTGTAAATACACATTTGTATAAAGTTTGATGTTTTGCTTTAATACCTACAAAGTTTAAATTTATTGTTCAATGTAATTAGTTGATTTCTATTGTTCTATGTAAAATGTATACACATGTGTACAAGACTGTTAATCTGTTATATGTAAACCGCCCTTGATCTCTGGAAGGGGCGGTATAAAAGAAATAGTTAAATAAATAAATAAATATATTACATAATGCTGCTGGATTTAAAAAACAGTATTGACTATCAATCAGCTACCGAACTAGGTGCAAGTCATTAAAGATGGTATTTAAGTCAATCCACAGGTGATCTGCTCAGGTTAACTTTGTTGCAGCCTTATCAGACTGATCATCTAGCAAGGGCATGCCTGCTGTGCCCACTGTAAAAAATGGGCAGGAGAGTATACTCGTGCTAGAGTTTCTCTGACGATTGCACCTCAGCTCTGGAACACGTTACCCCCTGATGTTAGGGTCATTTCTGATTTTAGTGTATTTCATAAGAATATGAAAGCTTATTTATTTCTCAGGCTTCTAGGGGCACTTTTCTTACAGCTGAGCATGTACTAACAAACATTTGCATTTAAGAACATAAGAAATGCCATACTGGGTCAGACCAAGGTCCATAAGGCCCAGTATCCTGTTTCCAGCAGTGACCAATCCAGGTCACAAGTACCTGGAAGGTTCCCAAAAAGGGTAAGCACTGGATTTCCCAGGTACCCTTTAATATTGGTTTATGGTCCTTTCCTCCAGGAACCTGTCCAAACTAAGCTAAACACAGCTTTTATTACATCCTCCAGTAACAAATTCCAGAATTTCATTACATATTGAGTGAAAAAATATGCACATCCCCTAGTCTTTCTACTTTTTGAAGGAGTAAACAACTGATCTAAATTTACCCGTTCCACTCTATTCATTAATTTATAGATCTCTATCATATCTAAGAACATAAGACGTTCCTAACTGGGTCAGACCAATATCCATCAAGCCAATCTAGGCCACAAATATTTGGCAGGTTCCCAAAGAGGCACACAGGTTCATACGTATCTCCCCTCAGTGGTCTCTTTTCAAAACTGAAGAGCCCAACCTTTTAAGCCTTTCCTCATAAGGATATCTTTCCATCCCCTTTACCATTTTGGTGGCTCTTCTCTGTATCTTTTTCTAATTCTGCTATATCCTTTAAGAAATGGTGACCAGAATTGCATCCAATATTCATAGTGAGGGACCATGTCAAAGGCTTTCTGAAATTCCAGTTATACTCTATCAACCGGCTCACCTTTGTCTGTTCCCTTCTTGTCAGTTCATGAACCAACTATGCCAAAGAGCAGACATTTATTTCATCTTGAAACTTTATCTCCCTAGCATGTGCTGCTGTGACACTGACCCAATTGATACCAGAGTAATTGAAATTACCCATTATTACTGTGTTGTAACTTTTGCTAGCTTCCCTGATTTCTTTCAGCATTTCATCATCCGTCTGTTCATTCTGGACAGGCAGACGGTACTACACCCCCACTACCATCACCTTCCCCTTTTTACCTGGAATTTCTATCCAGAGAGACACTATGGTGTGTTTGTTTCTTGCAAAACATTTATCCTGTGTGACTCAATGCCCTCTCTAACAGAGCGCAACCCCTCCACCAATTTGATCCCTATCATTGCGATATAGTTTGTACCCAGGTATCACAGTATCCCATTGGTTTTCCTCCTTCCACCAGGTTTCTGAAATGCTAATTATATCTAACCTTTCATTTAGTGCTATGTATTCTAGTTCTCCCATCTTATTTTTTAGACTTCTAGTATTTGCATGCAGGCATTTTAGAGGTTGTATTTTATTCATATTAATCTGGTTATTAGTTGACAAGGGTAATTTGGAATCTTTCAGCTCGGTTTGCTCTGTACTTAAAGGCATCTGGGCGACTTTTATCTTTATTGGAACCTCCCTATCATCAGTACCGGCCCAACCCTAGGCAAACTAGGCAGTCACCTAGGGCAGCAACTTCTGGAGGGCAGCAAAAGCAAGCTGTTCAAAGCTAAATAATTGATTTTGACAGTCAGAGGGGGTGAAAAGCTTGAGGTTGACCTAGGGCTCCAACACATTGGACAAACTCTAGGGCTGGCCCTGCCTATCACGATGCCCTAACGTCCCTCTTTTGCTAATATTCTTCAAGGATTCAAGCTTTTGAACCATGTGCTCTTCGGCAACTGTCGGCTTTCCCCTATTATCTCATTTAAAAGCTGCTTTGTCTCCTTTTTAAGGGTTAATGCCAGCAGCCAGGTTCCACCCTGGTTAAGGTGGAGCCCATCCTTTCAGAAAAGACCCCTCCTTCCCCAGAATGCTGCCCAATTCCTAACAAATCCAAAACCCTCTTCTTTGCACCATCGTCTAATCCACATATTGAGACTACAGCTCTGCCTGCCTTTTGCTAAATGCCATGTGGCCCATAGGAATATAATGGGTGCACACTAAGGAGTATGTCTACTATATGGCGTTTGCTGCTATCACGTGGCTATTGGAGGTTTAACGCCCCGCAATAGCTGCTAACCCATGAAAAAAATCAGATATCACAGGCAATTTTCCGTGATATCTGATTTTTTGTGCAGTGGATGTCCCTAGAGGCAGGATCGCAATGGAGAGTGCGGGTGGCCATGGTTGGCAGCCACCACACAAAAAAGATTTTGCATGGTGGCTGCCAAAGTCAGAAATGATTGTCACAGCAGCTAACGCCACCTCAAAAGGTGGCGTTATCTGCCTGGAGGCCCGATAACGTGAGCTCTGCCCTGCATCCAACTGGGCAGTGCTGCGATCCATGGCACTGATAATATAAAATATAAACTCTACTCTGAACCTACTACTCGTAGGTTCCTAAACTTCAACAAAAAGGAATTTCTAGAGAAAATCCTGCCTGACCTCCAATCTACTCTGGAAAACCTTGACTCCCTCATGCAAGTCTGGAACAAAACCACATCCAGCACAGCAACAATACCACCCAAACCCTTACTACAAAAAAAGAGATAAAGACAAAAAAAGACATAAAGCAGCAGTTTAAATAAAGGAGCGCCATTGGGCGCGCCCATGCCTGAGGGCCTCGCCAGAGGGCCTTTGGCGTGGCCCTTAGGGAGGAGATCAGAAAAAAAGAACCAAGCCACACCACAAGATAATCAGAGCACTGCAAGATAACCCCTCAAGGTAGAACCGATAACTCTTACAAATGGACACCAACACCCTCCAGACTAACGACCAAGAACACAATCCAGCGGTGAGTAGCTCACCCCACACGGAGAACACTAATATGTTACATCAACCTCATCACGCTCTTCCTACACACAAAAGCTACAAACTCATATACGGATAGCAAAAGTACAAAAGAACACTTGTCCTACAAATGTATGCCTTCATACTAATTCTTACCCTATACTCTTACCAAACAGATGCATTTCACTACACCAACTACATTATAGCCTTACAAGCTCCCCCTATATATATACCATACATCCCTAACATATACCAACCTTTACACACATCTGCAAACTACAAACCACACAGCAAGAGATATACCAAATACACTAAAATAGAACCATGGTCTCAAAAATACATACCTCAATCGCACGCTCTACAAACCACCAGCTTAAACATAGGTCTGATAAATGCAAGATCAATATGCAACAAAACAAACACTATTACTGACTACATCCATGAAAACAACTTTGACATCCTATGGATTACTGAATCATGGCTCAAGAGTGCAGACCAAGTAATACTGAAACAAATAACACCATCAGCATTCACAGCTTACAACTGCCCCAGAACCCACAAATGAGGCGGCGGAGTATTAATCCTTGCCCGAACAGACTTAAGGCTAAAGACATCAACCTCCAAAAGCTCAGAACACTGTGAATTCATCAACATTGAAAACAAACATTTATCCATCTGCCTAATATACCGACCCCCCCAATGCCCCACCAGAGGACACATCCAACATACTGGACATGATATATGCAGCTAACCCACCACACAAGACTCTCATTGTGCTAGGAGACCTAAACCTCACATCTGCCTCAACAACAACTGACTTCGCATTTCACAAAGCAATGGAAGCCATTCAACTCAAGCAAATGTTATCGAGCCCATCCCATCGCTCTGGCTCTACACCTGACCGCATATTCATTCCAAACAACACCCTAGATAAAGATCTCATAACATCACCTAAATCTACACCAATACCATGGTCAGATCACCATGCCATATCATTTGAGCTCCACCTCAATACTGAACAGGCAGCTCGGGAAATTGAACAACAAACAAGACATTTCAAAGCCTTTAACAAAGAGCAATTCCTCAAAAATACCATGCAGTCCCTACCCCAAGATTTCACCAACCTGGACGAAGCCATCAACTTATGGAATACCACCATATCTGCTGCATCTCAACTAACACCTAGTATGAACTCACAACACAACAAAAACAGGACCAGATCTACACCATGGTACTCTAACACAATAAGAGAATCCAAAAGAAAACTAAGGCAACTGGAACATTGCTGGAGACGCAACAAATCAGAAACTACACTGAAACAATACCAGGAGATGCAAAAAGATTACAATAACTTAATAAACAAAACATAAACAACAATACCATACAAACCTAGTACTAAAAGCCTGTAATAAACCTAAAGAACTCTTCAACATTGTTTGCACCCTAACAAAAGATTCAACAATGAAAGATGAAAGCAAGATGCACCCACAAACCTTTGCTGATTACCTAACAGCCAAGAACAACACCAACATACACCAAAACAACATCTCCCTTATGGATACACCAGCATCAGATAGCTCTACAACTACCAATCAATGGAAGAACATCATTCCATCAAGAAAACAAATAGAACAAACCATCACAGCTCTAAACACCACCACTATCCATAGGACCCATGCCCGTTAACCTGGATTAAATCCACCAAAGAAGATCTCAACACATTCATCCAAAAGATAGTAGGCACCACTCTCACCCAGGGCTACATGCCAAAAGCCCTCAAGCAATCTACCATCCACCCCATTCCAAAATCTACCTCATCCAACAGTACTGACCCTTCAACGTACCGCCCAATATCCAGCCTCCCATTCCTAGCTAAAATAATTGAAAACAATTGTACAGAGACAACTCCAAGATCACATTGACGATTTTGCCCCAATAGATCCCCACCAGCACGGATTCCGTCCAAAACATGTCGTTGAGACACTACTAATACACCTATTCAATAACATAATCAAAGGAATAGACAACATAAGGCAGGGCTTCCTACTAATATTTATCGATATATCATCAGCATTTGACACAGTTTCCCACCACATCCTATTGAAGTGCCTAATGGAGATTTGGCTACAAGATACCACAATAAAATGGTTCCAATCATACCTTGAAGATAGACAGCAGAGAGTAAAATCTGGGAACCTCACCTCAGAACCCTTCAATACTACCCAAGGAGTTCCCCAAGGCTCATCATTATCAGCTCTTCTCTTCAACATCTATATTCAGCCCATATGCAAAATATTTAACAAACACAAGATACAAGATACAATATGCCATATATGCTGATGACATCATGGCATATACCCCTATTAAACTAGACTCCCCAGACTATACCACTATATCAACATGCATGCAAAAGAAATAACAACCTGGCTAACCAACAACAACTTAAACATCAACATAAAAAAACTGAAGCAATTATCATCATGAGAGACTCCAAATTAATTCCTCCTACTGCTATAAACATATCCAATACACCGATCACAATAAAAGATGAAGTCAGATACCTTGGAGTGATTCTAGACAAGCAACTCACCCTCCAACTGCATATCAACAAGATATCTAGAACAGACTTCTTCCAACTCGCAACACTCCGGAGACTAAAACCCCTCCTCAATAAAGAACACTTCCGTACAGTATGCCAAGCAATCATTACACCTCTGCTGGACTACTGTAATATACTATTCCAAGGTCTGCCTAAACAAACCACCCGTCTCCTACAATTAGTCCAGAACACTGCAGCCCGCATTATTACTAGCAACTCAATACAAGACCACATAACTCCAATACTATAAGATCTGCACTGGCTACCAATCACTGCACGGGCAAAATACAAATCAGCGCTCACCATCTTCAAAATTAAAAACACCACCTCAGCAGGAATACTCCAAGAACTCATTGGAACCAGAAAAAGCAAAAGACCAGACAGAAAAAGCACCAAAAACAATATACCAACACCAACTATATTCACAAAAACAAACAAATCCACATCCATGCGAGCCTTCTCTCTAGTTGCCCCTGCAATCTGGAATGTCCTCCCAGATAATCTAAAATCAACAACAGATACAAAAGAATTCCGGAAGCTACTTAAAACCACCCTATTTATTGAACAATTCAATGAAGACCACCAATCAACCAAAACCACCACCTCATCAAATCTGACCCAGGCACCAGATCCAGGAGGAGAGGCACTATCAACAGACACAGAGCCTTTGCCCCGCGCTATGGAATTCACTCCCCGATGACCTGAGATCAACAACACACCTTAAGGACTTCTGGAAGATGCTCAAAATGACACTCTTCAACAAACATTACAAGGACATCACATGAACTGACCAACGACCCTTACCCTCATCAGTATCCCCCTTCCCCTCCCTATCAAAATATAAATAACTTATGTAAATAGCTCATACTGTATAAATAACTTATGTAAATAGCTCATACTGTATATAACTCAATCAACTGTACAACACTCACACAAACACTCTGTAGATATTTCACTGCATGCCAACACCCACCCACTCTGCCACTTGGTTTATTTGATGTGTATCTGCTTTGATTTCAGGATAAAGCGGTATATAAATCTGCAATATGGTACATGACACAACTAAAAAGCACCCTTAGAGCCACAGAAAGGAAATGGAGAAACTCCAGAACTCCTGACAGTCTCACCTCTTACAAAACCAAACTCAAAAAATATTACAGTCCCTCTCAAAGCAAAAAAAAAAGAACACTACACAAAACTGATTGAAAAATCTATCAACTGCCCTCACGAACTCTTTGATGTAGTCAAGTCCCTTACAAAAGATTATTCTCAGCAAACAGAAGGTACAAATCTGACCTCACAGCAGATGGCTGACTACTTCCAAATTCTAACCTCCCCCAACAGTAACACTACAAGCACCCTTCTGAACACACCAGCTCAGGATTGGTTGGAACCCCAGCATACTTGGAAGACATTTTCAACAGTCACGCCTAGGCACCTAGAAGTTATAATCACCAGCATCAACACAACCACATCCCCTCTTGACCCATGTCCAGTCAGCTGAAACAAGATCGCCAAACAAGAACTCTCATCAACAATCCACAGGATCACTCAGCTCTCTCTACAACAAGGATGCATACCACCTGAACTCAAAATAGCCTCCTTCCAACGAATAAGAAAGGGAACCACCAACGACATCAACCAACCAACATCCTACAGACCTATAGCTAGTCTTACATTTATGGCCAAGATACTGGAAAATATCATACTCCGCCAGCTTCAGGATCACATTGACACACACTCCCCTCTCACCCCCCAACAATATGGCTTTCAACCCCACCATGGAGTTAAATCCCTCACAGCACTCCTAAACAACTTAATAACAGGCACAGACAGACCACACACAGGTTATTTAATTATATTCTTCAATATCAAGGCAGCATTTGACTCCATACCTCACACCCTAAGCATCAAAAGACTGCAAGCAATAGGACTAACAAGAATCCCTCTGAGCTGGTTCAAATCCTATCTATCAAACCGACAATTTCAGGTAAAATCAGGCTCCACAAAGTCAAGACCATATACTCAAACCCAAGAAGTTCGCCAAGGATCTGCCCGCTCCACACTATTATTCAACATCTTCATTCAGCCGATCTGCACAGTCATACAAACTTTCAATGTCCTCCACCACATATATGTTGATGACATCATGATCTATGCACCCATCAATACATTGAACCCTGATATCACAAGCTTAACAAAATGCTTCACTGCAATCAATTCATGGCTCATCAGCCACAACATGACCATAAACATCAATAAAACTGAAGCTCTATATATCACCAGAGACAGCAGCTTCATCCCACCAGACACCATAAGCCTAAATGGAACTCAACTTCATGTACGACAAGAGATATAATATCTGGATATCACCATCAATCAGCACTAACATTTTCTGCCCATATAAGAAACATCACCAGGTGCATATACTACAAACTAAAGACTGTACAATATTTCAAGCCTCTCCTAACCCACCAAAACGTCCACAGTGTCCTTCAAGCTCTCATCTTCCCTCATCTAAACTACTGCAACCTCATAATTCAAGGCCTACCTAAGAAAACAGTCCACCCACTTCAACTAGCCCCCAATACAGCAGCATGTACCCTTTGCAACACAAGCATAACCGAGCACATAACTCCATTGCTCAAACAGCTTCACTGCTACCCATCATTGAACGCACAAAATTTAAAGCCATCCTTACAATTTTCAAGATCCTCAATGGCCTGTCGTCCACCAATCTTCAAACAATAATACATGAGACCAAAGATGACTGCACAAGGCAAACCGGCTCCCAAAACACCCTGGCTCCCCCAGCATCCTTCATCAGATCCAGCACCACTGCATCCAGAAGAGCCTTCTCCCTATAAGTACCTTCCCTCTGGAGCTCAATCCCATGCAGACTCTGAACCACAAAGGACCTGCTAACATTCAGAAAGACCTTCAAGACTCACCTATTTACAGCCTACTTCACTGAGGACAAGGCATAATTCCTTCATGCAATAGCCCTCTGTCCCCTGTCACCCCATTTATTTATTTATAGGTTTTTCTATACTGCCCCTTCCAGAGATCAGGGGCGGTTTACAGTTAAACAGACAATTACAATAAACTAGTACACTGAACTTAAGAAAAGATAGAACATGGGTACAGTGCAATGATATTAACCCCATCCCCTCCCCCCTTTCCCCCTCCTTCTCATGAACATTGATCCCCCCTCTAACTTTAAGTTCTCTCCAAGTTCTTTGCCCTGTTACAATGTCTCTGTTTCAATGTAAACCATAGACTAAAGTGATATAGAAAACCTGTTAAATAAAATGTGTGCCCCCCCACCGCAGCACGAATCCTCTGAATCCTATAAGCCAGTGCTTTTCAAAATTTCATCCCATATGACTCCATTTTGACAACTTAAGATTCATATGACCCCTAGATGATGAAATCAAATTGTCAGATCTCCAGCCTCCTTCCCCTCCCCCCATTCATCTGAAGCATGCCTCTTATTTCCAGAGCAAGACAAATCTGACCACACAGCTCCCTGATAAGACTGATGACCGACATACCTTACAAGAATCCCCATCTACTGCTGACGCACTGATACCTACCCTTGATTCCTTCTACCCATACTCGGCTGAAAAAATAGAAAACATCATCGGTACAATCAACTCCTCAACTTCCCCAGCTGACCCTTGCCCAGCTTTCTGGATTAAGCAAGCAAGGTCCAACCTGAGTGCAACCATCTCAAGAATAATACACCTCTCGTTTTCCACAGGCACTCTTCCATTGTCCCTCAAATCTGCCCCCATCAGACCTCTGCTAAAACAACAAATCAAACCCATCAGACATCAACTCTTACAGACCGATTTCTTCTTGTCCAAGATCTTAGAAAAGATTGTCCAGCAACAGATCCAGGACCACATCAACTCCCATGCTCCTCTTGACCCACAGCAACATGGATTCTACCAGCAGCATGGGGTCGAAACTCTGTTTGTAACCCTCCTTGATAAGCTCTGTACTGGCTTAGATAAGAAGAGGCAAGATTTCATCTTGATTTTCATGGACATCGCCTCTGCCTTTGATTCCATCAGCCACAACCTTCTCCTTAGCTGCCTACAACAAAAGGGCATACAGAACTCTGCCCTCAACTGGTTTAGGTCATACTTGACGGGTCGCCAGCAACAGGTCTGATTGGGAACACAGGCTTCAAGCACCTTCCAGCAAATGCAAGGAGTTCCTCAAGGCTCGTCGCTCTCAGCCTTGCTTTTCAACGTCTACATACAGCCAATCTGTACAATAATCAGGTCATTCAACATACTATATCACCATTTAGGCAAACGATGTCCTACTCTACACCCCATTCTCTCTTGACAACCCTGACTTCTCAGTCATCACAGAATGCTTCAATGCTGTCACCAATTGGCTTGCTAAATATAACTTGAAGATTAATTTCAAGAAGACAGAGGTCTTATTCTACTACTACTACTACTATTTAGCACTTATAAAGCGCCACGCACGCAGTGCTGCACAGCTAACCTATAAAAGGTAGCCAACATACAAGAGACAGCCCCTGCCCGTCAGAGTCATGCTCATCGGAGCTTACAATCTAGTTAGAACATACATTAGTTAAGACAGTACAAAGCATTAATCAGTTGTGCGCAGGGTACGGTGTGGTGCAGTTTGGTCTGTAGTTTGGTCGTAAACGTTGACGGGGGTTAGGGTAAGATGTGGAAGGAGTCAGGATCTGAATGCAATGGTGAAGAGGTGGGTCTTCAACCTGGATTTGAAGAGGGCCAGGGAGGATGCCCTGCGCACAGACGCAGGTAGGCTGTTCCAGGCGTAAGGTGCAGCAAGGTGAAAAGAGCGCAGTCGGGAGTTCGCAGTGCAGGTGAAAGGCATTGATAGAAGTGATTTGTTAGCGGAGCACAAATTTCGAGAAGGGATGTAGGGCGAGATAAGGGATAGGAGATATTGAGGGGCCATAGAGTGAACGCATTTATAGGTCAGCAGGAGAAGCTTGAATTGGATGCGGACCTGGACAGGGAGCCAGTGAAGCAACTTGAGAAGAGGAGTAATGTGGGCATGGCGAGGCTGGCAGAAGATTAGTCGAGCAGCGTGATTTTTGTATAGATTGGAGGAGAAGGAGGTGGCTCACGGGAAGACCAGCGAGGAGTAGGTTGCAGTAATCAAGGCGAGAGGAGATTAAGGAGTGGATAAGCGTTTTGGTAGTGTGTTCAGAGAGGAAGGGACAGATTTTGCTGATGTTGTAGAGAAAGCAGCACAAATTTGACAGGGCACGAATTTGGTATTTGCCCGAAATGCAGTGCTGTGTACTTTCATGTAACTGCAGTTTATACTGTGTGAAGCCTGAGATCTGTGAGAGCACCGTTGAGAAAACAGTGAGAGAGCAACTAAGATAAGTAGCAGTTCTGATCTTTCTGTTTGGACTTCTGCACAGCTTTTTACAAGGCCACAGAATAGTTTGGTTTTATGTAGGGGGCACTTATTTATGGTGTTTACCTGTGTTCATATAGCTCCGATGTGGGCTCATTAAAATTTGAGCAAAATGGCAGTATAGCTTCAAGAGGTGGGTTCAACCTCATGGCTGCTCTTCCGACAAAAATGCATACACGCTAGCTTACATAAAAAATTATTTTCACTCTATTTTTGGTTTGTAGAGAAAGAAGCAGCAGGTCTTAGCTACAAGCTGGATATAAGCGGAGAATGAGAGACAGGTGTCAAAGATAATCCCCAGATTGCGGGCCGAGGGAACAGGAAGGATAGTAGATCCATCCACATGGATTGAGAGAGGGGGAAGTGGGGGGGAGGAGTTAGGTGGAAAGACAAGGAGTTCAGTCTTGGCCATGTTCAATTTCAATCGTCGATGGGACATCCAGGCAGCGATGTCCGAAAGACAGGCAGAGATCTTGGACTGGGTTGCCAGAGAAACATTAGGTGTAGAGAGGTAGATTTGGGAGCCATCGGCATAGAGATGGTACTGAAAGCCATGGGAGGAGATACGCGCACCAAGGCCTTGGGTATAGAGAGAAAAGAGGAGGGGGCCCAAGACAGAACCCTGGGGTACACCTACATGGAGCGGGATAGGGGAGGAGGAGCCACCAGAGCATACACTGAATGAGCGATGGGAGAGGTAGGAGAACCAGGATAGTACAGATTCCTTGAAGCCAAGCGAGGAGAGGGTGATGAGGAGAAGGTCGTGGTCAACGGTGTCAAAGGTAGCAGAAAGGTCAAGAAAGATGAGGATAGAATAGAGGCCCTTGGATTTAGCCAGGAACAGGTTGTTTGTGACTTTTGTGAGTGCCGTTTCAGTGGAATGTAGGGGACAGAGGCCAGATTGAAGTGGGTTGAGAAGGGCCTGGGAGGTGAGGAAGTCGAAGCAGCGACGATGGACTGCACGTTCTAATAGTTTGGATATGAAGGGAAGAAGGGAGATGGGTCGATAGTTAGAGGGGCATGTGGGATCAAGTGAGGGTTTCTTGAGGAGGGGTGTGACAACAGCATGTTTGAAGTCAACGGGGATAGTTGCAGTGGAGAGTGAGAGGTTGAGGATATGAGTGATAGCGGGGGCAATGGTGAGGGGGATGGAACGTAGGAGGGTGGGGATAGGGTCTGATGAAAAGGTAGTGGGTTTGGAGGAGGACAGAAGGAGTGCAGTTTCATCCTCAGAGATCGGAGGAAAGGAAGAGAGGGTGGCAGAGGGAGTGTGGATGGGGGAGGAGAGTTGGGGAGGAGGGGAGGTAGATGGGGGGGGAGGGAATTGGAGTGTAATCTTGTGGATTTTGTCATGGAAGTTGTCGGCTAGGGTTTGGGCAGAAAGGGAGGGTGGGATCGGGGGCGGGGGACCTTGAGGAGAGAGTTGAAGGTATTAAAGAGACGGCGAGGATCAGAGACAAGGGAGTTGGTCAGATGGATGTAGTAATCTTGTTTGGCAAGTGCTAAGGCTGACTGGAAGGAGCCAAATGTGAATTTGAAGTGTATAAGGTCTTCTGGGGAGTGGGATTTGGACCAGGCTCGTTCGGCAGAACGGGCACAGATGCGTAGGTAACGCATTGTGAGTGAAAGCCAGGGTTGGGGAGTAGATCGTTTGACAAGACGTGGGGTGGGAGGGGCGAGAGTGTCAAGGGCTGAGGATAATGTAGTATTGTATGAAGATAATGCCTCGTTGACGGAGTTGAAGGATAAGATGGCAGAAAGAGATGGTGGAGGAGAGAGTCAGGGGATCAGTATTATGAAGGTTTCTAAATAGGTCGGAGGAGACAGGACGAGGTTGAGACAGAGGAAGTTGAAGAGTAAATGTTAAGAGGTGATGGTCAGATGAGGGAAGGATTAATTTGCAGGTGTTTGAAGGACAGGCGTTGGAGGAGAGTATTAGGTGAAGACAGTGGCCATGTAGATGTGTGGGGACAGTGGAGCAAAGTTGGAGGTGGAACGAGGAGGTAAGAGCGAGGAACTTTGAGGCATGGGGGTCGGAGGGGTTGTCAATGTGAATGTTGAAATCACCAAGAATAAGAGTGGGGGAGGAGGGATCCATAAAGGCAGAAAGCCAGGAGTCAAGGTCGGTGAGGAAGGTAGATTTGGATTTGTCTGGTGGGCGATAAATAGCAGCTATTCGGAGGGGCAGTGGTGAGAGGAGGCGAATGGAGTGGACTTCGAAGGAGGAGGGGGAGTGTGATTGGGGTGGTAGGAGGGGTTGGAAATGGCAGGAGGGAGAGAGTAGGAGGCCAACGCCACCACCACGACCAGTAGATTGAGGTGAATAGGAGAATTGGTAGCCGCCATAGCAGAGGAGAGGCAATGGATACGGTGTCATCAGGGGGGAGCTAGGTCTCGGTCAAGGCAAGAAGGTGTAGGGCATTGGAAATGAAAAGGTCATGAATGAAAGAGGTTTTTTTGATGACTGAGGATGCATTCCATAGGGCACATGAAAATGGAAGAATGGAGGGGGAGGAGAGGGATATGGATAAGGTTGGATAAGTTACGTGTAGATTTCTTATCAGAGTAGCGTGGGGGTCTATATCTAGGGTAATGCTGAGATTTAGAGGAAGCAGAGTGTGGGAGGGTGTGTCTGGGTGAGTGTGCTCTCCAAGAGGGACATGAGGGAGGGGAAATGAAGGCTAAGTTGATGGTATCGGATAGGTTATGTGAGGGATTGATTTTGGGGGTAGGGTTGGAGTTGATGTCTATGGATAAGTGATTGTGGGATGAATGAGGGAGGGTGAAAGGAGGGAGGAGCGGGATGTGGATGAGATTAGATGGAGTACATGAGGAACTCTTTTTAGTGTGAGAAGGAAATCGGGGAGGGGGGGCAGGGTTGGGATTGATATTACCAGATGAGAGAAGGAGAAGGAGTATTAGAGAGCGAGGGATAGTGGAGATAGTACGGCGGAAGCCATAACCAAAGACCAATCTTTTACCCCACCATCCTCCCTGCGGGTGAGAGATGTTGAACTCATGACCAAGCCAGAGGTTTGCTACCTGGGAATAACGTTAGACCAACATTTGTCCATGGCTGCACATATACATAGTGTTATCAAAGCCGTCTACCAGATGATAAGGACTCTCCACCATATACGCCCACTCCTTGACCCTTCAGATTTTCGCTCAGTATTCCAAGCTCTCATCCTCCCACACTTTGACTACGCAAATACTATTCTTCATGGCATCCCAAAACACATCAATCTCTCCAACTGGCCATGAATGCAGCTGCCCGGTCACTACAAGGTGTCTCCAGAAATGAGCATATATCACCAATCCTGATGCAACTACACTGGCTCCCCATATCTAGCCGTCTGACCTACAAAGCTCTCCTTCTCACATTCAAGATTAGTCACAACACATCTGCATCCTCCCTGTCAACTATTGTTCAACTTACACCAGACAACAGAACAAGAAGATCCATCATGGTAAACACCCTCGTCACTCCTTCAACAATAAGGACTTGCACTAAAGCCGTCAGAAACCACGCCTTCTCCTTATACGCACCTGCTCTCTGGAACGCCTGCTTCTGTCCGAACCATTACAGACCAAGCTACGTTCAGAAAGGCTTTAAAGACTCACCTCTTCCAGCTGGCCTATGACCACATAGCCTAAGAATGACCCTAGAACACCGGTCTCTGAATTTACACAGACTACCTGCATCATATTACTTAGTTTTGCTTTCTATAACTGTTCAATGTAAAGTTGATTGAATTGCCTGTTCTGATGTTTTTTGACTATTTATGCATGTTCTATGTAATGTTGCTTGACTGTTCATGTTTCCTGTAAACCGCTCTGATACCAAATAGTGTGGTATATAAAAGCTAATAAATAAAATAAATAATAATAAAGCAGCAGCCGTCAGCACAGGGTCCTGTGTGTCAGTGAGCAGCATGTGCTTACAGACCCCACTATGCAGCATGGGTTTCCAGCCCAACAAGAAGCTTATCCAGGAGAGGACAAGGACCTATGAATGTTCACTGGCTCACAGGCCACATGCTGACTGGTGAATGCTGCTACTTGGCATAGGTCACAGTGCAAGTCCAGAGAGATGGGGCAATCACCATATTTCTGTGAACCCCATCTGGAGTCCCAAGCCCAAGTTTGGGAACCACTGCTATATGTGCTCCTGCCCTTCTCATCAGCCCTAACAATGGCCACGAAGCTAGAGGGCAGCACCTCATGATGATGGCCATTTTGTTCAGACCGCTAGATGGGGCAGGAACATATAGGATTGCTCCTGCCCAGGGCCAGCCCATCCACTAAACGAACTAGGGGTTGCCTAGGGTGGCAGATGCTGGTGGGTAGCTTGGCCCTAGACAGTCCTATGTGCTGCCCCCACCTCACCACTTGTCATTGCTGTGCTGACCCTAACATCCAGCCTCTCACTGAGGATTTCTGGGCAACACGGCGATCACTTATTTGAAGCCATGGCAGATTTCAAAGCGTACGTGTGTGCACACTTGAGTCCTGCCACTTCTGCCCCCTCCGACAGGAAGTCAGACAGGGCAGGAACGGCAACCTCTGAGTGCGCATGCACTTTAAGGTTTGCCGCGGCTTCAAAGAGGTGATCATCATGCCACCCATCAACCACTGGTGAGAGACTAAATGTCAGGGGCAGCGAGGCACAGTGGTGGGGGCGGCATATTGGGCCGTCCCTGCTCCTGCACTGTTTTTCCACTACACCACCAGGGATTTTAAGGTATGTGTGGGGGAGGCCTGGGGAGCCACAGGGCCCCCCCCCCTTGTTGGCTGGCTAGCCGGAAAACCCTCTTTGGTACTGGGAGGTGGGAGTGGGAGGGAGAGGGGTTGTGGGGCTCCCCACCCTTTCAAATGTGGATTGGGGAAAGGGAGAGGTGTCTAGCCCAACTGGCTAACTGGGACATTTTTTATGTTGGGAGGATAGACTGATCCCCCCGGGCAGCTCCCAATCAGGAGCTGTCCAGGGGGGCGCACATGTTTAATTTTTATATTGACGGTGCCACAGATCACAGCACTTCAGCATGAACAACATTGTTGGCAGAGAGGGAGGGAGGCCCAATCATGGCAGTTGGGGAGACATAGTAGTGATCGGGATAAAGAACAGCTCTGTGCACCTGATCGCTACCATCCCTCCCCATGAATTTACCACAGGGACCAGTGGTAACCGCACTGCAGAACTTTTCCTGTGGTATCTGCCAAGACAAGTAACGAGGAGTCTCCACGGGAAATCTGCAGGACCTCCCCTGGGAATGCACCCTGCAGATACTGTGGAGGTTTGCTGCTTGCTGCGCGGTTTTGGCTGCTAACACACTGCATTAGATGCCAAAACTAATACAGTTTAGTAGATATACCCCCTTAATTTGATTAGTATCCAACTGCAAGTCATTTTTTATTTTAAGATTTGACCTTATCTTTGATTTTGTTGGTTTGATTAATTGTTCATGTTTATTGTTGACTGCTCAGAATGTTGCGAATAGGCATCATAGAAATAATTTAAATAAATAAATAAAATAAAATTCACAGTCTATGTTACAGAAGGCTTGCTGACTGCTGAGCCTTTTGTAAAATGGGTCTAGTGCCATGGAAAAATGTGTGTATTATGGCAACAGGTGCTTATTTAAACAAAAAAAAACCTTGATAAAAAACAGCATCATCATTCAGGGCTTTGCACATGTAGGTGGCTGATGTTGCTGTCTCCGTGCACCGGCATTTATGCTGCAATTACTGAATTTGGCAAAACTGTTTATCAAAGGGCTGCTAATAAAGGATCCAAGCTCTAAAGCGCTATTTTTTGTATTGCTGAGGTAGTTTTAAACACCAGAGAAATAAGCACAATTACCCCTTCAATCACTCCTCCAAAGTCCAGGTCCAAACCAGGCATTTCCTCACATTTATACTTGATTCGGAGCAGGTGCAAATGCCAAAGGGGAAATCTTTTGAGGTATATGTGCATGCCCATGGCAAAATAGGATATACAGGTACAATTTCAAAGACCAGTGGTAACATCCCCCCCCCCCCCCCTCCCTTAAAATCTGTGCATGCAGTGGCTCTAGACATGTAAGTAAGTAGTGACTTTCTCTAAACATTTTACTACTTTGGTATATAACCAAGCTTAAGAGGGTAAAGGGCACCTAGCCCTCCTAACATGCCTTCTCTATTCTACTTATACCCAAGTGCCATTGAAGTCTGCAAGACCCATGATATGGGCAGGATTGAGAGTGCATTCGAAATGAACTAATCTGTCATACTTGGTGGATCTCAATGTCCAATGTCTAACACTATATAAAACAAACCGATGAAAGGTCGGGGGACAGAGCCCGCTCTGCCTTCCAGCCTTCGGTGGCATGTCCTTAATCTCACATCTCATTTTTAAGCATCTAATTATAAAAGCCAGCTCAGTAAGAGAGAGCCTGTTAAATGTTCCTCTTTACGAGGCTGCTCCGCGACCTCCAGCTTCCATCCGCTCAGTTCACTAGCTGACATCACCCTCAGACGGCGTCTGATGTCACCAGACAATGAGCTGACGCCATCGGTGTGATGTCACAGCGTCTGCCTCACCTGCTACTTTCACTGCGCGGAGAGACTGCAACTAGCCGACTGCGCTGGAAGTCCCAGGCAATCGCTGTTCTAATTGCCCGCTGGCGTAAAGGATAGTTCATTAAATGATTCTCTCGCCCTTACCTTGGAAGCTCAGCTGCAGCCGTGGTAACGCTGCTCTCCCGGCAAGGGCTGGGGACAGGCGTCCGCCCACTGTGCACAGCAGCAGGATTCTCAAAGCAAGCCCACTGGACATGTCTGCTCACGACTCGCTCGGTGGCTTCCCCGGCACGGAGGACACGCTGCCCTTAGCCTCAGCCTCCTCCTTGCTGGGACGGGCACGGAGGAAGGAGCCTGAAGCTGCTTGTGGCAAACGCCTTTCAGCAAGCCACTGACACATTCACCCGTGATCTACTAGCTTGCCCCGTTCTCTTTCCCAAGACAGCCGATCATTTCACCTCCTGACCCCCAGCTGGCCGGCTGCTGTCTCCGAGGCTTCCCTTCCCTTCCCCTCCCCGGCGCTAACGCTGTCTTCAGGCCAGCCCAATGCCCTCTTCTTACAGCTGCAAGTCCTCTATATTACACGCTTGTGTGGCCACAAGGTGAAAAGAAGTTTGCAAGACGAGTTGTCTTTTCAGAGCTGGCACCGTTTTTCCTTGGCTTTTTTTTCCTCGCACAAGCTGCTGTTGCTCCTGTTTGGAAGCTGCACATCCAAGGCGAGAGTCCAATGCTCTAACTTTAACAGAAGGGGGCCGGCAAGGGAGTCAACGACACCCAAGAGGGCGGATCGTGAGTTCCTTTCGCAGACTCTGCGCCTGGTCTGCTCCTTGCCCGCGCTAGGTGCAGCAGAAGGGTTTCCGGGAGTTTGATCTGCGTCCCTACCACCAGCAGTTTCCAGACGGCATAGCAGACAAATGATAATACATTATAAACAAGCTTTGGTAGCATCCCAATTAGCTATCGCATTTCCTCAGGGAATTTATGGCGAGTTATTTCTACTCTTTCCAACCCAAGGGAAGTTAGAAAAAAAAAAGTACAGAAAAAAGGGCTGAGAATGTCTGTCCGGGGCAAAATTACTTTCCGAAAATTTAACAGAATGGGATGGAATTTTCCATGTGGGAAAAACTGTTAAAAAGGCACATCAGATTCGAAAATGGGCCAAATAAAACGGGGGGTTCAGAGAAATAAACTCTCCAAAAAACTAGCCCAATATATTTCTATGAGAGAAGGAGTTCCAACTTCTGTAGCATAGAAACGTCCATACAGTGAAACAGCTGTTAAGGAATTGCTCCTTTCAAACTCCCTCCTGTTCTCTACTCTCCCAATTCCCTAAACTGCCCCCCCCCACCAAAAAACACTCCCTCATAACTGCCCTATCAACCCTCTAAATACTGCTACCACAATAATTTTACCTCCTACAACTGCCTTATCCCCAAAAACTACACTCCCTACAATTATCCTATCACTCTGCAAACTGTCCCATTCCGACGGATAAAAAGCTGGATGCTAGGAAGCCAGATATAATGGTTAAGAAGAAAAACACCAGAACGGCATTGATGTCAATTCCAAGTGATTATTCTGTAGATCACCCGAAGATCCTGAAGTAGCAAGAAACACAGTCAGAGACTAAGAAAATGTGGCAGAAAGATACAGAAATATTCCCCATCGTGTTGGGAGCCACAGGCTTGATAAAGGAGAATTTCCGAGGACTTCTTGACAAACTCCCCATACATGTTCCATCTTACAAACTCCAGCAGGAGGCGCTCTTTGGCACTATGCAAGTACTACACTGAGCATTAGCAGTAAATTAGAGAGGCTGACATCATATCCACATACCCGGGTTAGAAGTGAGGTTCATGACTGTCATGGTATGCACATAACTAACCCATTTGAAGAAAGTGCCCCGAGACAAATGCAATTGCAGATCATCCATCGGATGTATCACCCCCATGTCATTGTTTAAAGCTCTCAGGAGGGTGCTATTCTGGCAGGGTTGAGGGCGACCGGGGATCTTTTCTTCACATGTGGTGGGAGTGCTCAGTCATCAGGAAATTCTGGGGAGATGTTGGGAATGGTCCACATCAGATAGCGGGCATGAAAGGGAGACTGGATCCAGAGAAAAGGCTGTTAGGTGTCTGGGTCTTGCCCCCCAGAGGTGGTAGGCTACTAGGCAGGTCAGCTGCTCTTGGTTGCCAGGGTTGCCATTGCTTAGAGTGGTGCTCAGACATGGGCCCTCCCTATTTGACTGGCAGCTGACGTTTGGATTCAATAAAATGCCTTTATAAGTCGAAAGGGAAGGAGTGGCTGTTTAGGAAAATAAGGGGCCCCTACGTTCGAGCTGGAAATGACTCGGCAGCACCGGTGGGCCCGCCAGGCGCTGAGTAGCAACGTTTAGTGTATTACTCCACCCTTAGCAGGAGTGTTCATGGTTTGTCGGTTAATGGGGTGTTTTTGTGTCACTTTAAGAAGTGCTATCCATACAATGTGACATGGGCATGCTTGAGGGGGTTTGTTAAGAGGGGGATGCACACATTCTCATGTAACATGTTTATTCAGCATCTGTATCCAGTTTGCACCGGTGTCGGAGGTTATTGTATGGATGGAATTTCTTCTTTAATAAAAAGATTAATTTAAAAAAAATGCCCCTGCTTCCTACCACCCCACAAACAGCCTCCACTCCCCAAACTACCTTCTTGCAATCTTGGTGTAGGAAGAAGATTAAGGTTACTAGATTTTTCAAAGGCAAATCGGGGACATTTGATATTCAAAGCAGGGGGAGGAGCTAGACATTGTAGTTCCAGGTGTGAACACCATGAGGTGCAGGAGGGAAGAGTAGTCATTACTCTGCCCCCCCCCCCCCTTCCATCCCATCGCAGCAATAATCACTTCCAAGCAGACAAATTGATAGAGAAACAGAAACAGTGATGCATTTCCCCCATATTGTGCAAAATCTAGAGATAATAGATGTAAATTCTTAAAACTGACATAGTCCAATCACTAACTTGAAAATAACATTGAGCTCACTATTCATTTGCAATGGCTATGCACTTCTGCTGTCACTGACGAACTTTAACCCCAGATATTCAACGCTGGGATCATATGTGGTGTCGCCACACAAGCTAACCAGGTAGCGGCAATGCTGCCCAGTTAGCTCTCACAGGTAAAGATAAGCCAGTTTTTGCTTCACCTCTTTACCCGCGGGTCACTAACCAAGCAGTGATGCAATACTGTCACTGCCCAGTTAGCGACTGGTGCTGCCTCCCCTCTGCCCACGACACATCCCAATGCTACATGGTTAGAATCGGGGCCTGTAGTGGCATTATTCAGGAATGTTCAGCAACACTATCCCTCTAAAAGTGCCATTTATATGGTTTACAAGTCTGTAAATAAACCATGTAAATGCCTTTGAATATCAGACCCATTATTTTTAAACTTTGCTGTCTGACCATTTTATTTTTCTAATCATCTCCCCCCATCTCTGGTTTCAGCTTTCTTCTGTCTGTCTTCTTTTAATGATGTTCCCATGGTCTCCTGTCTATTTGTCATTTCTTTTTCCTCTTCCTGTCTTCACTTTCTCCCCTACTTCTATCTATGACATTGATGTTTCACTTTCAGCTTTCATAGAAACATAGAAACATAGAAACATGATGACAGAAAAAGACCACATGGCCTATCTAGTCTGTCCTTCCATATCAACAACTACAACAGTCCACGTTTTACCTTTAGAGATCCTCTGTGTTTGTCCCATGCTTTTTTGAATTCAGTTACTGTCCTCATCTCTACCCAGGGGCGGCCCAAGGGGGGTGCGGGGCCATGTGCGGAGACTTGGTGCGGGGCCTCATTTGCATAAGAGGCCTCATTTGCATAAATATTTGCATAATGTTACCATACACTAACTTTTAGTAAACATGCCTCTTCATGAGTGTATGGATAAAGAAAGACAAAGATTTCTACATTACTATAATCCAGTGCCAACCGCCAGGCACATTAGGAACTACTACAAACACTGCCCATTTAGAACCCATAGCAAACCCACCATATCCTAACAGCACTACCAGGACTCATAAAGCACCATACCCTACCTATCAAAAGGCAACACTGCAAATATTAAACCAATACATTTCAGAGAATAACAATACATGACCTTCTGGGGAAAGAGAACAAGTGACAATGTCAAATAGGAATTACATAAACAGAATACCTCAGCTCAGTTACACATGCAGAACATAGACCATCACCAAACAAGGAATCACAATTTAAAAACAGGAAAACAATAATTAAACTGGGAACCCTAAAAGCCAAACTTGGAATGTACAACAACAATGTAGAAATAAAACTATAAATTAATTTCCTCTTGTACTAAACAAAGCACAGACATTAATGATGCACATTTCCCAGAGCTGACATATTCCAGTTAATAAATTCAAAATAAAGAGATATCTTTGTACCTTTTGGGCATTTTTTTTTTCAGTTGCAATTGTTCCAGCCACTTTCTTCTGGTTTATTTGTGTCTTCTGCTATCTCTCCATCGTCTGCTGTCCATTTGTCCTTTCTTCTCTTCTAGTTTTTTTCCATTCTCTCTCTACATCTGCTTTAACATACTAATCTTTCTCTTTTTGCTCTTTCCTGATTCCTATTTCATCCACTCAAATTTTACCCCTCCATCCTCAATCCCCACTTAGTCTCCCAATACCCGGCCAATTGTACATTTTTCTTCCCTCCCACACAAAATATTTTTCCTCTCTCCATTTCACTCTCCCAGCCCCATCCCCTTCTAATCTCCCCCAACATCAGCTCCCTTTTAGTTCCAGCCCCACCCAGTATCCGCTCCCTTCTAGTCCCCACATCAGCCCATTTCCAGTCCTGGCCCCCCATCAGTCCATTTCCAGTCCTAGCTCCCCCATCCATTTCCAGTCCTATCCGAGTCCCTTCATCAGCTCATTTCCAATACCAGCCTCCCATCAGCCCATTTCTAGTCGTTTCCTAGCCCCACCATCAGCCCATGTTAAATCCTAGCTCCCCTCCACTCAGCCCATTTCTAATCCAAGCCCCCCATGAGCCTACTTCCAGTTCTAGCCCCTCCATGAGTCCATTTCAATCCAAGCCCCCACCACAGCCCATTTCCAATCTTAGCTCCCCCCAACACCCAATTTCCAGTCCTATCCTAGCCCCTCCATCAGCCCATTTCCTGTCCTAGCTCCCTCCCCTAAGAGCCCATTCCAAGCCCCCCTTCCCATCAGCTATTTGCAGTTCAAGCCCCCTTCCACTCAGCCCATTTCCATTCCAAGTCCCCCTTCCCATCAACTATTTGCAGTTCAAGCCCCCCACTTCCCCTCAGCCCATTTCCATTCCAAGCCCCGTCCCCATCAGCTATTTGCAGTTCAAGCCCCCCACTTCCCCTCAGCCCATTTCCTTTCCAAGCCCCGTCCCCATCAGCTATTTGCAGTTCAAGCCCCCTTCCACTCAGCCCATTTCCATTCCAAGCCCCCCTCCCCATCAGCTATTTGCAATTCAACCCCCCTTCCACTCAGCCCATTTCCAGTCCTAGCAACCCCCCCAACCCATTACCAGTCCTAGCCCCCCATAGCCCACTCCCAGTCCTAATCCCACCAGCCCATTTCCAGTCCTAATCCCCCATCACCCAATTTTTAGTTTAAGCCCCCCCATAGCCCATTACCAGTCCTAACCACCCCATCAGCCCACTCTCAGTCCTAATCCCACCAGCCCATTTCCAGTCCTAATCCCCCATCACCCAATTTTTAGTTTAAGACCCCCATAGCCCATTATCAGTCCTAACCCCCCATCAACCCACTTCCAGTCCTAATCCCACCAGCCCATTTCCAGTCCTAATCCCCCATCACCCAATTTTTAGTTTAAGCCCCCCCATAGCCCATTACCAGTCCTAACCTCCCCATCAGCCCACTCCCAGTCCTAATCCCACCAGCCCATTTCCAGTCCTAATCCCCCATCACCCAATTTTTAGTTTAAGCCCCCCCATAGCCCATTATCAGTCCTAACCCCCCATCAACCCACTTCCAGTCCTAATCCCACCAGCCCATTTCCAGTCCTAATCCCCCATCACCCAATTTTTAGTTTAAGCCCCCCCATAGCCCATCACCACTCCTAACCCCCCCCCATAGCCCATCACCACTCCTAACCCCCCCCAGCGCCCATCACCACTCCTAACCCCCCACAGCGCCCATCACCCATCACCACTCCTAACCCCCCCACCAGCCCAGCCCAGCCCAGCCCAGGGAAAATTTAAAATAAAAAAAAGCTGCCTGCTGCCGTTTGCGGAGCCGCCGCGGCAGAATCGAGTGTGCCGCGGGGCCCCCCCTGTGCCCGGCAGAGCCTTCCCTCCCCGGTATCAGCTCTCTCCAGCTACAGTCACACGCGCCGGCTTTCAGAGCGCGAAGGGACTAGTTTCCCTTTCGCGGCTCTGTTAAGCCCGCGGGGGCTGATGGGAACTTCCCATCAGCCCCCGCGGGCTTAACAGAGCAGCGAGGGAGAAACTCTCCTCTCGCGCTCTGAAACCGGCGCGTGTGACTGCAGCTGGAGAGAGCTGATACCGGGGAGGGAAGGCTCTGCCAGGCACAGGGGGGGCCCCGCGGCACACTCGATTCTGCCGCGGCGGCCCCGGAAGCGGCAGCAGACAGCTTTTTAAAAAAAATTTTAAATTTTACTTTTGGATTAGAAAGTTTTTTGCGCGGGGCCCCCTGAAACGCGGGGCCCTGTGCAAAAAACATTCTCGCTCAATGGACGGGCCGGCCCTGTCTCTACCACCTCCACTGGGAGACTATTCCACGGATCCACTACTCTTTCCCTAAAGAAATATTTCCGCATATCACTCCTAAATCTATCTCCCTTCACCCTCATCCCATGTCCCCTCATAGCAGAACTTGCCTTCAATTGAAAGAGGCTCTCTCCCTGAACATTTATGCCACGGAGGTATTTAAACATCTCAATCATATCACCTCTATCCCGCCTTTCCTCTAGGGTGTACATATTAAGATCTTTAAGTTTGTCCTCATATGCTTTATAATGAAGCCCATTAGTAGCAACCCTCTGCACCGACTCCATCCTGTTCACATCCTTTTGAAGTTGCAGTCTCCAGAATTGCACACTATACTCCAAATGAGGTCGCACCAAAGACTTATACAGAGGCATTATCACCTCCTTTTTTCTGCTAGCCATTCCTCTCCGTATGCACCCAAGCATCCTTCTAGCTTTTGCCGTCGCCTTTTCTACCTGTTTAGCTACTTTAAGATCATCAGACACAACCACGCCTAGGTCCCGCTCTTCTTTAGTGGACAAAAGTACTTCACCTCCTATACTGTATTGCTCCCTTGGATTGCTGCAGCCCAAATGCATGACCTTACATTTTTTAACATTAAATCCCAGCTACAAAATTCTAGACCATTCTTCAAGCTTAGCTAGATCCCTCCTCATGTTATCTACACCTTCTTGGGTGTCTACTGTATTGCAGATTTTGGTATCTCACGTTTATTTTTTCTGCTTCTCTATCTGGTCAGATTTCGCCCCTCCTCACCATTCAGACCTCAAGTCTTCCATTCTCTGATGCCTATGTCCAGCATCTCACACTCCCCTTCCCTTCCCTTCCTTTCCCCCCCCCCCCCCCCCAGATGTCCAATATCTCCTCTTCCTTTAAATTCTGTACTGTCCCCCCTCTCCCCCCCCCCCGGCCTTCTCCTCCCTCTTTTTGCCTTTCTGAGCCTGTTCCCTCCCCATGTCCGCATTCTATCTCTGCCAATGTTGTCCTGCATTTGGAAAAGCAATGTGGCGGGCAATGTAGCTGCGAGCCTCTTGGATATGCACATGCTCAGTGCTTGCGTGTCCCACTCCCTTTCGCTCAGACTTCCTGTTGGGAGCAGGGAAATGTGACAGGCCTTGAGCACATGCTTGCAATCCAAAGCTCTGAGCTGCCTGCTGTACTGAGGGCTTTTAAATGTCCTGTTCCGTCACTACTACTATTTATCATGATCCGGTGAGTAGAACTGTTCTGCTAATCAGTCAGTCTGTCAGTCGGGATTCTGGAATAGCGCTTGAGAGTCTGATCCCTCTCGGGGCGGTCCTAGTAAGTCTCAGAAGTCTTAAAGGTATAAGCGGAGACTGAACCCACCCAACCCCCCAGTCAGTTAGTTTTTTTATTTATTTATTTATTTATTTTATTTAAAGGGTATTTGTATCCCGCCTTATCCTTTAATCAAGGCGGTGAGCACAGCAAGCAATCAGTGTAAGTGTTGTGTGTCAGGTGAGCTTTATGTACAGTGTGGGTGCGTGTGTGCGAGTGTTTTGATTTGGGTGAGCTATTTACAGCGTGCGCTATGTACAGTATATACATGGGTTTCTGGGTCCAGGCTTGGTGGTTTCTGTGAGCTGTCATTAGTCCAGATTGGATCCGGTTTGTAGATTCAGGTTAAGCATTTGGGCCGTAGTGATCTGTGAAGAGTACAGTCTTCAGGTGTTTCCGGAAGTCCTTCAGATCTTCAGTTGATTGTAGGTCGTGAGGGAGTGAGTTCCATATTGATGGGACTGCCAGGGAGAGTGCCCTTTGTGTGGTGGCTTTGCATGCTTTTGTGTAGTTGTTTGGGGTGCTGAGTGTGTCTGTTGTGGCTTTTCTCCTTGGTCTGTTGCTGGGTGTTAGGGAGAATGAGGGCTTGGAGGCTGAGTGCTGATCTCTTGTGTCTGATTCTGAATATGTTTAAGATCATCTTGTATTTGATGCGGTGGCTGATTGGGAGCCAGTGGAGGTCTTTGAGGATGGGGGTGATGTGTGCTTGGGTTGTTGCACCGGTAATTATCCTGGCTGCTGTGTTTTGGGCCATTTGAAGTGGTTTGAGTGATTGTTTTGGTATTCCATTGTAAATCGGGTTGCAGAAATCCAGTATGGGGGTTATGAGTGCTTGGCAGACTGTGCGGAAGTGTTCGTAGGAGAGTAGAGGCTTGAGGCATCTGGTTATTTTCATTTTGTAGTATGCGTTTCTGGTGGGTTTTTTGATGTGTGATTGTAGGTTCAGCTCTTTGTCGAGGGTTATTCCAAGGTATTTTACTTCGTCCTTTAGTGGGATTGTCGTGTTGTTGGTTGTGATGAATGTTGGGGGGCTGAAGTCGGTGTTTCGTGTGATGATGAGTGCTTCTGTCTTGTTGTAGTTGATTGCTAGGTTGTTGCGTTTAAGCCATGTGGATATGTTGTCTAGACAGTTTGTTATCTTGTTGTAGTCGGGGCTGTTGAGGTTGATCGGCGTGTAAATCATGATGTCGTCTGCGTAGATGGTATAGTTTATTTCGTGGGCGGAGATGATGTCGCAGGTCAGTTGTATGTATAAGTTGAATAGTAGTGAGGATAGCGCAGATCCTTGTGGTACTCCTTGCTTGATCTTCATGGGTTGTGAAGGTTTGGTTCCGATTTTGACTTGGAACTGTCTGTCGGTTAAGTAGGAGTTGAACCAATTTAGGACGGTGCCGGTTATTCCGATGTTCCGTAGTCTGGTTAGGAGGATTCTGTGGTCCACTGTGTCGAAGGCCGCTGATATGTCTATGAAGATCATTAGTGTTCCTTGATTGTAGTGGTCTATGGTTTGGATGATGTCATTGAATAGGTATAGTAGAAGTGTTTCGACTCCGTGGTTTGGGCGGAAGCCATGTTGATGTATATCCAGCGGGGCGTGCTCGTCGATGTGGTCCTGGAGCTGTTGTTGCACTGACTTTTCTATGATTTTAGCCAGAAGTGGTATGCTGGAGATTGGCCTGTAGGCTGCTGGGTTGCTCTTTTCTAGGTTGGTTTTCTTGGGGATCGGCCTTATTGTGGCTAGTTTCAGCTGTTCTGGCATGGTTCCTTGGGTTAGGGAGTTGCTCACCATGTTGTGTATGTGGCCTATGAAGCTCTGCTTGGTTGCTTTGATCCATGGGGCTGGACATGGATCAGTGGGTGCGGTGCCTGTGTTGAGAGCGGAGATGACATCTGAGATTTGCTGTGTGGAAGGCGTGTGGAACTTGTCCCAGCTTGTGATGGGTGTGGTTGGGCTGTTGGTTTCTGTGGGTATTTGTGGTGGTGAGCGGCCCAGTATCCCTTGAAGATGATCTGCGAAGGTTTGTGGGTCGATCTGTATGTCTTTGTCGGGGCTTGGTTCGTTGGTTAGATTCTTCACTATCTCGAAGAGTTCCCTGGGTTTGTTGTGTGCTTTCTGGATGGTGTTTGTGTGGTGCTTTCTTTTTGTTTTGTTGATGAGTTCGTTGTAGTTCTTTTGCTGAGCCATGTATAAGGCCTGTGTGGATGGAGATTTGGCGCGTCTCCAGCGGCGTTCTGATTTCCATAGCTCTCGTTTTGCTTTGCGTATGCTTTTGGAGTACCATGGTGCATGCTGTCTCCTGGTTTTCGTCGTTGTGTATACTTTGGTTTTAGCTGCTGCACTGATGGTGCCGTTCCAATTGTCCACTTGTTTGTCCAGATTGAGTTTGTCTGTGTTAAGGTAGGGTAGTGTGTCTTGTAGGAATTGTTCTTTGTTGAAAGCTTTGAATCTTCTTAGTCCAAGAGTCGCGGCTTGTGTCTTGTTGGGTTTTCCTGTTTGCTCTGAGATTTGGATTTTGATTCTGTGGTGGTCTGACCAGGGTACCGGTGTGACTGTGGGTGAAGAGATGTTGCCCTTGTCTATGACGTGGTTGGGGGCAAATATGAGGTCCGGCATGGATCCGTGTCTGTGTGTTGGGGTGCTTATAAGTTGAGTGTATTGTAGTGAGTCCATTGCTTGCAGAAAGGTATCCTTGTCCTTGTTGGTAGAAGAGCTGAGGTTGAAGTCGCCTAGTAGGATTAGGGGTTTGTGGTTTGTGTTGATTGCGCAGATGTTTCTAGAGTGGCGGACAGTTCTTCTGTTGGAGCGTGGGGGGCTCTGTATATGAGGCAAATGGCTATATGCTTGTTTCCCACTGTAATCGTATTACAATGGTTTGAGCTTTGCGAGGCGAGAGTTTGTAGCTGTAGTGAATCTTTTGCAATGATCAGTACTCCACCTCCTCTTTTCAGTGTGCGAGGGTTGTTGAAGGCAGAGTAGGTGGGGGGGACCAGTTGGTTGAGGAGGACGATGTCGGGGGGGGTGAGCCAGGATTCTGTGATGCAGAGGATGTCAGGGTGTTGGTCCTCGATGTGGTCTCTGATTGTGTGCACTTTGTTTCGCACTGATCTGGTGTTCATGAGTTCTATGGAGGTGGTCTTTGGGGTGTTATGCTCTTTCGGGTGTGTCTTTGTGTTTGTATGGTTGTGGTGCCTGTTTTTGGTGTGTCTGTTTGTGTTTTTTGTGTGTGAGCTTAGTGAGGCATATTGGATCGGATGGTCTGTGGGTATGGTTGTTGGTGTCCATACGTTCTGTGGGTGTGGGGGTCGTGTTCCTGTTTGTGGGGGGAAGAGTTGCGTGATGAGGAGAAATGCAGGGAGGTAGGTGAGTGTGGCCATGCTGGGTGGTGTCCTTCTATCATTAAGCTGTGGTGGCTGAGGTTCCGGGTGCTCTTCTCTGGAGGGGGTGTACTACCGACTGTGATGAGTTTTCTCCCTTGCTGCTCTTGCTGTCCTGTTAGGGCCGTAGCCGCCCGACGGGGTGGTTTCCTGCTCGATTCTCATTTTTGGGAATGTCCGGATTTTATTCTGTCTTGAATGTCTGCGTGTGTGAATGAGGTCTTGAATACAGACCAAGCGAGGTGCTGCCTCCTGACTAGTGCAGCAAGAAAGGCGAAAGTGTTTGATGGTGTTTGTCTTAGTGTCTGTTTACCGATTAAGGAAAAGTATTACAGTAGAATCTCATCTCAGGAGTCTTTACAAAGACAGCTGTCTCACTGGGTGTGAGTCTCTCTCTCTTGCAAGCAGGGAGAGCAGGGGGCGTGTCTTTCACACAGCCCGGAGACAAAGAAAGGAATGTATCCTTTACTTAACGCTTTGATGGTTTCAATTATTCTACGCTCTGCAGCTGGGTTAATTTGTGCTTATTTCAGGAATATTGTACCTGTTTTATTCAATATGTTTTAATAGTGATGTTCCTTCTGCTATGGTCATGTATTATATATCGTTCTTATTAACCCCGTTCGAGTGTTCGAGTTCCTCAATGCATTTATGGGCTTAACCTTGTCTTGTGTATTTTATGTTCCAGTCGTTAGCAAACACTGTTCAAAAAGAAATGATAGAGAAATTAATGAGACTGCTTTTGTTTTCCCTTTGACCTACGAAGTAGAGGTTCAGACCCCTGATAGGACTATGAGACATCCCGAGCCAGTAACTACAAGAAATGCTTGAAATTTTGTCTCTGATATATCTGGGTTTGACTGCATAAGTATTTGTTCATAACTTACGGGAACAACAAAACGAGCTGTAACTGTATTCGTCTAGGATTTAGTGTATACAGCTGCTTTGTCTAGTAATTTATGGCTGCTTTGAGAGCCGGGAGAGAGATCTACTTGTTAAGATAATGCCTGTCTTTCCCAAACTGTAAGATGTGTACTGTGTTTTGTAAGGTCTTTTAAAATCTCAGTTTCAGAAGTACAGTCTTAGTTTAAAGCTTTGAAATAGGTTTAGACAGTTGTTAATTAGAATGAGCACACGCATCCATTATGCTTAGTCCACAGGGGAATGCAACCCACCCCCTCTGTACGTCATCATTTGGGGGAAGGGGTGGGAGTCCGCGCAGATTCTGTTGAAATGTATGTATAGCAAGGGCTTGCTGGAGTCTACTGACTTAAGATGTCTCTGTCCCGATTAGAAATGCTCTGTGAAAGGCTAATGTTATTGTAGTTTCCCGTGTTCATCTGATTGTAGGAAAAATGTTCCCCGATCAATTCCTGGTTAATTGTTTATGAAGTGTGTATTTATCCTCCTGGATACAGCGCTGCCATGAGGAACTCACATAAGAACATAAGATCATAAGATATGCCATACTGGGTCAGACCAAGGTCCATCAAGCCCAGTATTCTGTTTCCAACAGTGGCCAATCTAGGTCATATGTACCTAGCAGTTTCCCCAAGAGACACAAGTTCCACAATGCTCACCTTTCATACCACTGATTTTACTGAACTGAAAGCTGCATTATGCCTCCTATACTGAGAAACCTTAGGATTTGATGGACTAATGAACAGTATTATGCAGACCCATCAGCTTTGATGGCCCCAAGTGGAATCCAAATAGCGCAGGCAGCCCTCACTATATACCCCATGTGATCCAGCAGCCCAGGAGAATTTGCGTATGGTAAATGCAGTTTTTGTCAGTCAGTCCCAGAGAGATATAAACCAGACATTGCAGAAACTGGATGGATTTGCGGGCGTGAATACAGCACAGTTAATGAAAGTTGTTCAGAAAGTATGTGAATCATAAGAATGGATGTGAATGCAAAATAGAAAAGAAAGCAGATCTTCTTGCAGCCGCTTTGGATGAACGATGTGGAGGAGATTTTCCTAATTAAAAGAGCAGAGGAAAGTGGAAGGGGTCGTGAAAATGATTAGTCCCCTCTGGGTGCGAATCAGTGCGCCCATTGCAGAAAAGAAGAACATTATAGAAGTGAATGACCGCATTTTCACTGACTCCACCCCCAGGAGGGGAGGGGGGAGCATTTGGAGAACAGGAGGTTGATTTTGTTGATTTTAGAGTCATGAAAGAAGAAACCAAGTACAGTGTTCCAGCAAGAGAGGGAAGCAGCTACAGAGTGAGTGGCAGCCGAAGAGGGCTACAGCATGGATGAAGACTAGGCCAGACCGGACTCCAAGTTCACCCTGAGTCCCCAGGAGCCTATGGTCTGTTTGCAAATAGGGGACCAATATATGGTAAATACAGGAACAGAACACTCAGTAGCCCCTTTGTAGTCTCGATGCATCACCATTGTCAGAGCCACTGGGAACAGAGCCACCAAGCCATTCCTGCAGAACCGCATGTGTGAACCAGGAGGACAGAAAATAGCACACCAGTTCCTGTATATGCCTGAATGCCCTATTCCACTTTTGGGCCGAGATATGCTTGCTAAGCTTCAGGCACAGATATCCTTTGCTGAAAGGGAAGAAATGCAAATGACTATGAACCCAAAGCCTGCTGGATTGATGGTGCTAACTGTTCCCCGAGAAGAAGAGTAGCGGTTCTATAGTGCATCTCCAATCAAGCCAGCTAGTTCCTGTATACCCACCAACCTTATAGCCCCAACTGGAGTATGGGCAGAAGATGATCCACCTGGCCTAGCGAAAAACATAGCCCCTGTCATTGTCACCCTCAAGCCAGGAGCGGAACCAGTGCATGTGAAGCAGAATCCTCTTCCTCGACCAGCTATTGAAGGTATCCACTGCCATCTGATGCAACTGCAGTATGGACTTCTCAAGGAGTGCCCTCCCCCCTTCTCCCAGTTAAGTAAACCTGGGACAGGGGATTACTGCCCAGTACAAGATCTAAGGCGGGTAAAGGATGCAGTTGAGACTATACACCCAGTGGTACCAAATCCTTATACTCTCTTGGGACTGATCCCCGCTGAGGCTACTCATTTTACCGTCCTGGACCTGAAAGATGCCTTTTTCTGTGTACGCCTAGCCCCCACCAGTCAACTTTTGTTTGCTTTTGAATGGCAAGACCCCACAACAGGAAGGCGGGGCCAACTCACCTGGACTAGATTACTTCAAGGATTCAAGAATTCACCTACTCTCTTCAGTGCTATTTTAAATCAAGATCTTTCAAGCTACTATGTGAACCCAGGAGAAAGGGTTCTTCTCCAGTATGTGGACAACTTGCTCATAGCCACCAACTCAGAAAGTGAATGTCTATAAGCCACCAGTGAACTCATGCACCTTTTAGTGAAGCTGGATACACAGTCTCAAGAGCCAAAGCACGACTATGTCAAACAAGTTAAATATCTGGGATTCCAGTTGTCCAGTGGAATTAGACGCCTGGGACCAGAACGCAAAGAAGTTGTATGCAGTATTCCTACTCCAACCACCAGGAGGCAAGTGTGAGCCTTCTTGGGTGCCGCAGGGTACTGTCGTATATGGATCCCCAATTTTGCGCTGTGTCACGCCCTCCTCGCCCGTATAGGCGGTTGCCTGGAAGAGGGGGGACGTGACCACAAATTTATAAATCCTTGTAAGTACTGATGTCCGGGTTCCGTGTAGTTGTGGGCCAAGACACGAACAGCCAAGGTTAATTGGGGTAACAATAACTTTATTGTTAGCACAGGAATTTTGTATCTACTACCCCCTAATAACAGAAACAAAATGTGGATACTTTTTCCAACCAAATAAAGTCAAAGATGTAACAAAGTCCACCTGATACTTCTCAGGGTTGTCAGTTCCAAACAAGTTATCCAAACTTCTCTCCAGCTCTGAACAAGGTCTGTTCTTCACACTAGAAGCTTTACTTTCATGTAACAACTTTACTTTGCAGATAACTCAATAGCATTGCATTTGCTTTCCACAGTTGCTTAATGAGGTTGAGTTTTACACTTAGGCAGTACGCTGCCTCTCCCCGTGTAAAAGCTCAATTGCCTGAAGTTGGACTTCTCCAGCACTTATCACTTGCACAAAGTTATACAGCTTTCACTCCTTATGACAGTAAGCACACTCTGTCTCCATATCAGAATAACTGCTATCTATTACAGCTGTCTCAGTCTGCATTGGTTCTACTTCTGAGTCTGATAGGTCCTGGTTATAGTCAGGGTTCTGCAGAGTAACTGGCTTCCACTGCTCTAGTAAGCTTTTAAGCTGTTTCCATTTAGAATCCTTTTTACTTCTTGGTATATGTGAGGAATTAAAATTACCAGCTTCCTTTAAAACTGAATTAATGGAAAAAGGGCTCACCTTCTGGTATATCTGGCTTTCCCAGTTTGGTTAAAAGGCAAGTATTTGTCCTGATACTGCTTCACTATCTCCCGTGTGGCAAACTGCTCAGCAGGGTCTGGCTCTAACCTCCGTCTCCGTAGCACATAATCAGCAGTTTGCTTACGAGCAGCTGGGCTATTCTCAGAGCTTGAGCTAGAGACACGCTGCCTGCCCTGGGAATGTTTCTGCAGCTTTTCACCTGGAACTTTACTCCAGCCTAATCTCCCACCTGTAACCACAGCTTCCAGAGAAGACTCCGGGGAAGAACTCCTGTCTCTCCTGGGTAAGGTTTCCAGCCTCTCCCCTCGAGGTTTAAAGTTACTTCTGACCTGCTTCTCTCGGCTGCTTGGCCCGTGGTAATACCTCTCCTTTACAGGAAGCCTTCTCAGATGCTTTTCCAGAGACCTTTCTTTCTCTAAGCAATCTTGCTGGCAACTTCCCAAGCACCATGTGCTACCTTGGTAATGGTTGCTCCTTCCTTTGCTTCCTCGGTTCCTCAGGTCTCCCTCTGGATCTGAATCTGAACCAGAACCTGAGCCAGAGTCCAACACTCTGTCTCTATTCTCCTTCCCCTCCTTCTCCTTCTTCTTCCCCTTCCTCTTCTTTCTATCTGAATCTCCTTCCTGGTTAAGAGCATGGGGCTGCCCTATCTGCTTTGACTCCGCCCCCTTGCCTCTTACGTCAGCTCCCGGGGTTGTCATGGAGCTGGGGTGTGGCTCTCTCACTGACTTTCCGTGCAGAGAGTTTCTCTGGGCTGAAGCTTTAACCCTTTCCCTGCCTGTATTGCTGTCTGCTTTTGGGGAAAGAAGCTGTTTTAAACCCCTATTTCTGGTGTTTAAGCCCTCTGCATCATCACAGCTGCTAGCAAAACCCTTGTAGCACACTATCAAAGGAATGGAAAAGTCTCCATTGGAGTGGGGACTTGCATAAGATGCAGCCTTGCGATCTTTGAAAAACGCTCTGATGTGATGTTAGCACCAACTCTGGGTCTACCAGATGTCCAGAAAACCTTTCAGTCTCTCTATGTTCATGAGTCACAAGGAAATGTTCTAGGAGTGTTGACTCAATCTCTTGGATCTTGGCAACGGCCAGTAGCCTATCTGTCAAAACAATTGGATGTAGTTGCAAAAGGCTGGCCCCCTTGTTTGAGAGCTATTGCAGCTACAGCCCTCCTAGTGAGCAAAGCTGACAAGCTCACCCCGGGACAAAATCTTCAAGTTACTGTACTGCACTTTGTTCTGACCCTCATGGAACACAAAGGAAGTTTTTGGCTCACGCATTCATGGATGTTGTAGTATCCAAGTATGTTGTACAATTGATGGTCAGTCAAGCTCTGAATCCTGCTGCGTTGTTACCAGTTGGTCTTGACCCCCCTGATCATGACTGTTTAGAAACTATGAACACTATATTCTCAAGTCACCCTGATTTGACTGATGTTCCTTTGGAGAACCCTGAACGGACTTTCTTTGTAGATGGAAGCAGTCCTATCATCATTAATGGACATTGTTGTGCCGGATATGCGGTGGTGACCCTTGATCTGGTAGTTGAATCCACAGCTCTGGCCCCAGAAGCTGCAGCACAGAAAGCTGAACTGATAGCCCTCACTAGAGCACTAACAATAGGGAAAGTGTACACAGATTCCATGTATGCCCTTACAACCTTGCATGCACATGAGGCCCTGTACAAAGCATGCGGGTTAATAACCTCAGGAAACAAGCCCATTAAGTATGATCCCGAGATAGTAAGATTATCAGATGCATATTGCCTGCAGACCTCAGAACTTAGGAAAAGTAGACTGTATGAATGGAATCCTGGAATCTCAGTAATCTAAACTTTGCCATGAAGTTTACCTGAAGTAGCCCCAGTTCTGAGTTCTTCCTATAGCCCTTCTCAGGATAGGTTTAGCCCCTACTAAGTCTTTAGGAGTTTCCCCTTTTGAGATTCTGTATAGGCGACCCCCACCTATGGTACAAGGAACAAAAGGCGATATGTAACAGATTGGATCTGAAATTACTAGGCAAGAACTATTGGTTTTAAGTTCTGTTTTGCAGATTCATCAGCTGCCCATCAATCTCTACATCCTCTCAAGCCTGAAGTCTCGGTGTGGATCAAAGCGTGGAGAAGGACACCGTTGATACCGCATTGGAAGGGACCTTATGTTGTCATTTTGATAACCCCAACAGCAGTTAAAGTTGCAGAGTTTGAATCTTGGATCCATCACAGTCGAGTAAAGCCAGCAGCCGCACCTGAACTTGGTCATTGAACTTCCGTAAATGACTCTGAAACTCCATTGCGGCTCACTTTGCGACGACAACCACTACTGTAAGAGACTAAGAATCTACACCCCTACTCCTGTCACACGTCGTGGGAGCCAGGGTGCAGTGGAAGCTGTGGGAGAAAGACTTTGGGCAGCCCTGGGGTCCCTTGGAATGACTTTTGCCGTTCTCTCCCCCCTGTGCAGCCTGCATCACTACTACTCAGACTGGAATACAGATTACTCGTCTAAGTCTGATGATGCCACCACTAGAAAGATGTCCTGGTGGACAGGTATAAATGCTCCTGAACAATGTTTAGCACTGGATTATTTGTTAGCAGCTGAAGGTGAAGTGTATGGAAAATTGAATTTAACTAACCGTTGTTTGCAGATTGATAATGAAGGCCAAGTTGTCAAAGACATAGGCTTGCTTCCGCATCTGTTCGGCTATGTGCCAGTCCGGAAATGGCGTAGACTGGAGCTTGATGGATGGTTTGGTTCCATGTTTTCAGGATTGGGTGGCCTGAAAACTCTTGTGTTAGTTGTATTCTTAATATTGGCTGTGTGCTTGTTTCTCCCATGTCTCCTACCCCATTGCTTGCGCACTATAACCTCAGTTATTGATAGCACTGTGAAGCGGCAGACATCAACTAAAGTGTTGGCTATGTGGCAATATTACCCTATATACCCCAAGATGATGCTGTTACACAAGTATAATATGTGATTTAATTCCCACCCTTTCTAAGTTGCGGGTGAGAATAATCAAAGGGGGGAATGTGATAGGCTATGGCCTATATAATAGCCTGTACATGTATGAGCCTGCAAGCTAGGCCGGAGTCCCCACCCCCACTGCTAGAAATAGTAGTGCTGAGAAAGACCAAAGTCAGTGAAGGCTGAGGATCTGCCTTAAACCGCTCTAAAATGCTTTTGATAAGTTTGTATTGATCCTTTATTCCATGCTTTTATGCTGATGCAGTGACCTTGTAGCAGGAATGTATTATGTCTAGAAACTGAGCCTGTGTTAGCATAGCCTGAGAAGGGGGAAGAGGGCCCAGTGAGGGGGTCCCCGATTGGATAGGTGCAGGTGGCGTTGGGACCAATAGAAAGTCTGCCTGTATCAAACTGTGAAGCTTGTATTTAAGGAAGTTGTTCCTGTTCGCCATTGCTCAGTCCTTTGATGCTTGCGCCTTGTGCACAATAAATTGGTTTGGATCCTTGTACTGACTCCGGGTATTATTTATTGCATGCTATCAGTGCTGCCACAGGACTAGAAGGGGACTGGAAATAGGCTGATGGAAAGAAGTGAAGAAAACAAAAGAAGAGATAAGAAATTGCAGATGGACCATAGACCAAGAAAGAGAGCTAAGAGAAGACAGGAAAGCAGAAACCTCAGATCGGGACCAGCATGATCAGAGAATAAATTGGTCAGACAAGAAAGGAAGAAAAAATAATTTTATTTCATATTAGTGATTGGATTACAAAATCATTATAATTTTGAAATCAAATATTGTTACTTGTTATTGTGATTAATTATTGTGGTTTAATTAGAAACATAGAAACATAGAAACATGATGACAGAAAAAGACCACAAGGCCCATCTAGTCTGTCCTTCCATAACAACAACTACAACAGTCCACTTTTTGCCTTTAGAGATCCTCTGTGTTGGTCCCATGCTTTTTTGAATTCAGTCACTGTCCTCATCTCCACCACCTCCACTGGGAGACTATTCCACGGATCCACTACTCTTTCCGTAAAGAAATATTTCCGCATATCACTCCTGAATCTATCTCCCTTCACCCTCATCCCATGTCCCCTCGTAGCAGAACTTGCTTTCAATTGAAAGAGGCTCTCTCCCTGAACATTTATGCCACGGAGGTATTTAAACATCTCAATCATATCACCTCTATCCCGCCTTTCCTCTAAGGTGTACATATTAAGATCCTTAAGTCTGTCCTCATATGCTTTATAATGAAGCCCATTAATCATTTTAGTAGCAACCCTCTGCACCAACTCCATCCTGTTCACATCCTTTTGAAGGTGCGGTCTCCAGAATTGCACACCATACTCCAAATGAGGTCGCACCAAAGACTTATACAGAGGCATTATCACCTCCTTTTTTCTGCTAGCCATTCCTCTCCGTATGCACCCAAGCATCCTTCTAGCTTTTGCCGTCGCCTTTTCTACCTGTTTAGCTACTTTAAGATCATCAGACACAACCACGCCTAGGTCCCGCTCTTCTTTAGTGGACAAAAGTACTTCACCTCCTATACTGTATTGCTCCCTTGGATTGCTGCAGCCCAAATGCATGACCTTACATTTTTTAACATTAAATCCCAGCTGCCAAATTCTAGACCATTCTTCAAGTTTAGCTAGATCCCTCCTCATGTTATCTACACCTTCCTGGGTGTCTACTCTATTACAGATTTTGGTATCATCCGCAAAGAGGCAAACCTTACCCGACAGCCCTTCCGCTATATCACTAACAAAGATGTTAAAAAGAATCGGACCAAGGACAGATCCCTGGGGCACACCACTGGTAACATCCTTCTCCTCAGAGTGAGCTCCATTTACTTGTACTCTTTGTCGCCTCCCACCCAACCAATTTCTAACCCAAGCAGTAACTTTAGGGTCCATCCCTAGGGTGCTCAGTTTGTTTATAAGTCGCCTGTGAGGAACAGTGTCAAAGGCTTTACTGAAATCTAAATACACCACATCTAGAGCTCTCCCTCGGTCCAACTCCCTGGTCACCCAGTCAAAGAAATCGATCAGATTTGTCTGACAAGACCTGCCTCTGGTGAATCCATGCTGCCTCGGATCCTGTAATCCGCCGGACTCCAGAAACCTCACTATTTTCTCTTTCAGCAGCGTTTCCAATAATTTACTCACCACTGAAGTTAAACTAACCGGCCTGTAGTTTTCAACCACATCCTTACTTCCGCTTTTGTGTAAAGGCACCACATGAGCCTCTCTCCAGTCCTTTGGCACCACTCCCGACTCCAACGAGGCATTGAAAAGGTCAGTCAGGGGGGGGCGGAGCCTGATGTCCAGCGGGTTAGACGCTTTGCGCTGAAGCTCCCGAGGGGCCTACTCAGAATCCTGACTTAATACCTACATTAACTTGATATTTTGCTCCGAACTTACCGGGGTGCCTCGGGGGAGATGGCGGCCCATAAACCAGCGCGCTTAGACTTCGGATCTCCATCTTCTTCACACGGAAAACGTTCCAAGACAGAGCTGCCTTCCCCACAAAAGATGGTGCCATTTCGGGATAACCCCGAAATGCAACAGGAGATCTTGGAGGAAATACGTGGTGTGAAGGAACTGGTGCAGTCTAACGGAGAAGCGCTCCGAGCCATGAGAGAAGATTTTGGTGTGCTTCAGGATCGTTTTGAAGGTCTTTCATTACGGCAGGACAATATGGCGGGGGTCCTCGACTCGCACGTGGTGCGCTTGGTGAAACTGGATGAGGCTGAGCGTCAGATACAGAATCTACAAAAAGAGTTAGAGGATAGCAATAATCGAGCCCGTCGCAACAATGTAAGGCTCATTGGTGTACCGGAGGGCGCGGAAGCAGGAGATATGAGAGAATTCCTGGTCAAAACTCTTCCCTCCTTGCTGAAGATTACTTTTCACAGAGATCTGGAAATTGACCGAGCACACCGTGTTCCTACCAGCATGGCGCTCAATCGGACGACCCCCCGGCCCATCATTTTTCGTCTACTGAGATATCAGCAAGTTGAGCAAATTCTAAATGCTGCCCGGGCGAATCGTCATTTGGAGTTTGAAAATCATAAAGTCTCCTTCTTCCCTGACCTGGCTAAGCCCACAGCTGACCGTCGGAAGAGACTCCTTGCTTTTCGACCTCGACTTCAACAGTTACAGGCTCGCTTCGGCATCTTATATCCAGCGAAGCTTAGAGTGACTCTCCATAACCAAACTCGTACCTTCGAAGATCCTGATCTGCTAGCAACATTTCTAGCTTCTAAAGAAGCAGACCAGATGCGCTAACCCAACAGCTTGGATGGAATCCGCTGGAACTGTCCGCCATTTTGAATGGCCCGATGCGGTGATTGCTGCCTGAAACGGAGACTGCCTGGACTTTCTTTCTCTTTATATATACCTTATTGGTCTCCTTTCTTTCCACGATGAGATCCTTGGTTAGTTTCGGAGCCTTCGGAGCCTGTATAGCACTGTAGGATTTATGTATCAATTCAGGCCTTCTCTGGGGTTTCTCCCCGCAGACATCAGGCCGCCAGTGATTTCTGGGGTTTTGCTTCTTCTCTAGGCACTCCGGTGCTTATTTTGTTATAAGGGGCGCTTCATGGTTTTCCTTAGTTTAATTCCTATCATGTTGTTTCTGCAGTCATTTACTGGTACTATGAGCGACATTGTGTACCTCTGTGCGCTATTATGTTTCTTTTTCAGATTGTTTAACTATTTGGCATTGCTTTATGTACGTTATCACTACTGACTGTAAAAGGCATCAATAGTCCATTCCAAGGAGGGACAATCCCTAACTCTCTTAATCATGATTATTCTGAGTTAGTGTTTTCTCAGGAGGCCCATTTACTGGGCATAGCTATTTTCTATCTCCTCTATTACGAAATACTGGAAATTGGCTCCCATCTGAACCTCAATGATTGGTGGAATTATGTCCATTTTACTGTAATTATGAGCAACTACCTCGTCTGTCAATCTCTTCCACTCAAGCCCTTCACTGTTTGTTTAAAAGGAAGGTGTTCCATGATTATGTTCTAACTGCTAACTGCTCTCATTTGGCTGTTTACTTTGTATACATTTCTGCCACAGGATCAGCCTGTATCATCAATACCATTTCTGCTTGTTTGCTGTACAATAACTGTTGTGTGTAAGCGCTTATGTGATGATTCTTATTAGTTTAGAGAAGAAGCATAGGGGTGGGGGGTACTTGGGGTTGTTTTCTTATTGTATGTGTGTATTTGTATCTTTTGGTGTGTTGTTACTTTTGTTTGTTGTAAAATGAAAATAAACGTCTTAAAAAAAAAGAAAAGGTCAGTCAGTGGAGCTGCTAGAACGTCCCCAAGTTCCCTCAGTATTCTAGGGTGTATCCCATCCGGTCCCATTGCTTTGTCTACTTTAAGTTGAGCTAGTTTCTCACGAACACAGTCTTCTGAAAATTGTTCAAGATGTCCCTCGCTTCTGTTCTTATTTGTGGGTGTTTTCTGAGGTCCTGCTCCTGGTTCTTCATCTGTGAACACAGAACAAAAATATTTGTTAAGCAATTCCGCTTTATCCTTATCAGCTTCTACATATTCCCCCCCCCCCCCCATGCATCCTTGAGTCTGACAATACCACTTTTGCCCTTCCTCTTCTCACTAATATATCTGAAAAATGTCTTATCCCCCCATTTTATTGCATTGGCTATTTCCTCCTCCTTTTGAATCTTTGCCTTCTTGACTACTTTGCTAGCTTCTCTAAGTTTTTCCAAATACAGATGCCTGTCTTCCTCTCTCTGTGATCTCTTGTATTTCATGAAGGCCTCCCTCTTTTTCTTCACTTTTTCAGCTACTTCCTTCGAAAACCATAGCGGTCTCCTGTTCCTTTTGCCTTTATTTACCATTTTAACAAAAAGGTTGGTTGCCTTTAAAATACCCCCTTTCAGCTTTGCCCACTGTTTTTCTACATCCCCGGCTGTTCCCATCCCACTAACGACTCCCTGAGGTATTGGCCCATCTTCGCAAAGTTAGTCTTCCTAAAGTCTAAGATCTTCACCTTGGAATGGATTCTAACAGCCCTAGTCCTAATACTGAACCACACCATCTGGTGATCACTGGATGCAAAATGATCTCCCACTACAACATCAGAAACACTTTCACCATTGGTAAGCACCAAGTCCAATATGGCCCCTTCACGTGTGGGGTCTGTTACCAATTGCCTGAATAGTTCTCCCTGTTGAGAATCCAGGATCTCCTTACTTCTAGATGATACTGCAACAGGAATGTGCCAATCAACATCTGGCATATTGAAATCTCCTAGCAGTAGCACTTCCCCTTTCCTAGCAATGCTGCGTATGTCTTCAATTAACTCTCTGTCCACCTCTTCCTCTTGTGAGGGAGGTCTGTATATCACACCAATGCAAATAGATTTCTCTTTCCCTCTTTCTAGTTTAACCCACAATGCCTCCTCTTTCCCTTTTAAGCTCTGTAATTCCAAAGCTTTAATAGTAGTTTTTACATATAGTGCCACTCCTCCTCCCTTTCTTCCTCCCCTGTCCTTTCTGAATAAAGTATAGCCAGGTATAGTTACATCCCAGTCATGGTTTTCTGTGAACCATGTTTCTGTAACTGCCACTGGGTACAAACTATATCACAATGCTAGAGTAGGTCAAATTGGTGGAGGGGTTGCGCTCTATGTTAGAGAGGGCATTGAGTCACATAGGATTAAAGATTTGCAGGAAACAAAATACACTATAGAATCTCTCTGGATAGAAGTTCCATATAAAAAGTGGAAGGTGATGGCAGTGGGGTTCTACTACCAACTGCCTGGCCAGCATGAACTATTTACAAAATTATAATCCAATGAAGAATCGGGGTCATTTGTGATCTGTCCATGGTTGAAGGCCATGGTCATCTCTCGAGTGTAGTTGTTATGTTGTGTTAAATTAGCTGATGTCACCAAAATGTTCTATATAGAGGGAAGTTTTTAGCTTTCCTGTATAATATGTTGAAACCCTCCGCGCAATGTGCAGTTGCAGCCAAAAGGGCAAATAGAATGCTAGGAATCATAAGGAAAGGAATGGAGAATAAAACCAAGGATATTATAATGCCTCTGTATCATTCCATGATGTGACTGCATCTTGAATATTATGTGCAATTCAGGTCATAATATCTTAAAAAGGATATAGCTGAATTAGCAAAGGTACAAAGAAAAACGACAAAAATAGTAAAGGGGATGGAAGGATACCCCTATGAGGAGATGCTTAAAAGGTTAGGGCTCTTCAACTTGGAAAAGAGAAGGCTGAGGGGGGATATGATAGAGGTCTATAAATTAATGAATGGAGTGGAACGGGTAGACATAGATTGGTTGTTTACACCATCAAAAAGTAGAAAGACTAGAGGACACACAATGAAGCAACAATGCAACCTATTTAAGACTAATAAGAGAAAATATTTTTTTACTCAATGTCTTTATTATTCTTTATTATCTTTATCTTTATTCGCAAAGCTTGATAAACCGCCCAAGTCAAGGTGTCAGGGCGGTGTACAATACAATAAAATGACTAGGCTACTGAAAATAAAGTTGGAAAAGGAACGCCATCAGTGACAGGACAGGAAAGAACAATTAAAAGACAGAGAACAGAAAAGAAGAGGATGAGTAGAGTGGGGGCGGGGGAGCAAGGGGAGGAAATACGAAGGGAAACTATGGGGATGGAGGGTGCGGCTAGGGGAGAATGTGTAATCAAACTGTAGAATTCTTGACAAAAAGAGAAATAAGGACAGCAAAATTATAGGCAGAAGAAAAGATGGCTAAAGATCTAAAGAGTGGTGATAAAACTTTTTCCAGGTATATTTAGGAAAAGAGGAAGATCAGAGGTGAAACTGCAAGATTCAAAAGTGCTGAGAACAGAGTTGTGGAAAGCGACGTTGAAAAAGCGAAAACGCTAAATGACTACTTCTGTTTTTACTAAAGAAAACCCTGGAGAAGGACCACCTGTGATTGACAAATATACAAATGGGAATGGAGTAGATACCACACCATTCACAGAAGATGGAGTGTAGGAGTGGCCTAGTGGTTGGGGCAAGGTACTTCAGGCCGGAAGGTCGGGGGTTCAAATCCCACTAGAGGACAGCAACCTTGGGCCAGAAGGACTGGGGTTTCTAGTCCCACAGGTGCTCCTTGTGGTCTTGGGCAAGCCACTTAACCCTCCATAGCTCATGTTCCCTGTAAAATAGTTATCTCCAAGTTATAATGCCCTGTTCAATGTAATTTCAGTTTGTTCAATGTAAACCGCACTGATGCAGAATAGCGCGGTATATAAGAAAATGTAAATAAATAAATGATATGTTAGAACATCTTGCACCTTGAATATTATGTGCAATTCTGGTCACCGTATCTTAACAAGGATATAGCAGAATTAGAAAAGGTACAAAGAGCCACCAAAATGGTAAAGAGGATGGAAGGATACCCTTATGAGGAAAGGCTTAAAAGGTTAGGGCTCTTCAACTTGGAAAAGAGATGGCTGAGGGGAGATATGATAGAGATCTATAAATTAATGAATGGAGTGGAACGGGTAAACATAGATCGGATATTTACACCATCCAAAAGTAGAAAGCCTAGGGGACACGGAATGAAGCTACAATGTAACCCATTGAAAACTAATAAGAGAAAATATTTTTTCACTCAACGCGTCATCAAACTCTGAAATTCGTTACCAGAGGATGTAGTAAAAGCCGTTAGTGTAGCTGGGTTTAAACACGGTTTAGACAAGTTCCTGGAGGAAAGTTTCAGAAACCATTATTAAAGAGGACCCGGGAAATCCACTGCTTGCCCCGGGATAAGCATTGTGGAACCTGTGTGCCTTTTTGGTAACCTGCTAGGTACTTGTGACCTAGATTGGCCACTGTTGGAAACAGGATACTGGGCTTGATGGACCTTGGTCTGACTCAGTATGGCATTTCTTATGTTCTTATGCAAATAAAATCAAACAGAAATATTTCTCCTGTAACATTAATTCTGCTAACTTGCCCAAAATGTGCCTTTAAACATGGGTATTAGAGTTTCAAACCTCCAATGTTTGTCTCGCCATGTTTAAAAGCTGCCATCTGAGGAATATTAGTGTAGAGAGTTTCCGTCCATAGTCACCAAGAACATCTCTCTGGTGACACCTCTAACTTATTGGCTTGTTTGTTTAATGCTATATGTAAATGTTCTCCAATTTCATTGTTTGTACACCGCTTTCACTAGTAGATAAACCAATATTGAAAATTTGTTAAATAAATAAAATAAATATATTTCCCAAATGTCTCAGAAAGTCTGAAGTATTCTTAATATAAGAGCGAGCTTTCACTACTTCTGGTTTAAAAGAAAAGTCCACAGAATTTGGACAGTGTCAAATCTTCCCAAAGGGCGCTGAACCAACTTATGAATTTTGGATACCAAATAGAATGTCGGAATCTTGGGGTTGTCCACCTTTAAAAAAGTGGCTTCCTCCTTGGTCAAGAAGCCAACCTCCAGGGCTTGATCTACCAATTGCTTCACTCTCTGCATCAGACACAAAGTAGGGTCCTCCTGCAATAGACGGTAATATTGTTCATTCATCAGTTAGAACATAAGAGATGCCATACTGGATCAGACCAAGGTCCATCAAGCCCAGTATCCTGTTTCCAACAGTGGCCCATTCAGGTCACAAGTACCTGGCAGGTTCCCAAAAAGGCGCACAGGTTCCACAATGCTTGTCCTGGAGTAAGCAGTGGATTTCCCAGGTTCTCCCACCATGATTCCTGGTGGCTTTAAAAAGTGTGATGAATGTGGCCAAACCATATCGGTTACTGATACTCATGATTACTGCCTCCGCTGTCTGGGCCTGGACCACGACAGCTCCTCCCATGACCGGTGCCAGCCATGACGCCCAAGCATGGAGTGGAATACTCGTATTTAGTTTTGTCAGCCGTATTTAGTTTTGTTGCATGAGTCTGCCGCTTGACATCATCATCAAAAAGACCCGGATGTAAGGTGTGCCAGACTTGTGAAAATAAAATGGTCCTGAAGTTTGGATCTCTTTAACGCTACATTGGTGGAAGCTGCCAAGATCATTTTTTTCAGTAAAAATGCCATACCCCTGATGCAGAGTTACAAAACCTTCAACCAGATCAGGTCACAGAAGGCATATTCACATGATCAAGTTTAATCGTGTGAACAGCAGCGATAAACAGGACTCTTATTCAGTTAAGGATAACTTGGTAGCATTGGTTGGATTACAAATGTGGCAGTAATATGTAGTGGTTTTGCGCAAATAAATGATGATAAGAAGATTGTGTGATGAATGTCTTTTATGAAAGAAAGGTTGAAGCTTACTGAACCCCAAGATTTCAGAGAGTAATTAAAAGTTTGAGATTAAAGAAGAAAATTAATGTTTTTATTAAAAAATAAAATTATTTAAAAAAATAGTTGATGCAAGTAAAAAAAACAAAGATTGAGTGTAATACTACTACTAATCATTTGTATAGCACTACAAGGCACATGCAGCGCTGTACATAAAGATGTAAGACACAGTCCCTTCTTATCAAAGCTTACAATCTAATCAAAATGAAAAAATATCACAAAACTGGGACTAGAGAGTATGGTAAGATATGCATAAGCAGTGAACGAGAGAGTGAGGGGTATCCGGATCCAAAAGCATCCTCAAAGAAGTGGGTTCTTAGCCTGGATTTGAATAGAGCCAGAGAAGGAGTCCAATGCACTGACTCCGGTAGTTTGTTCCAAGCATATGGAACAGCAAGGTGGAATGGACAAAGTCTGGAGATGGCAGAGGCATAGAAGGGCACAGAAGAGGGATCTGCCAAAGGAGCGGAGTTCCCAAGGAGAGGAAAGGTAGTGAGGAGCTGCAGAATGAATGCACTTCGATCAGTAGAAGTTTGAACCGGATGCGGAAATGGATAGAGAACCAGTAAAGTGACTTGAGAAGAGGGGCAACACTGGAGGAAGATAAGTCATGCAGCTGAGTTTTGAACAGATTGAAGGGGAGAGAGACGAATCAGAGCTGATGACTGAAAAGAGGAGCATTGGGTAATCATGCCAAACATTTGGTGGCAAATAAACCTTTAAGGCTGCACTTCTGATGGCTTTTCACACTCTAAGATTTTTAAAAAGAGCGGAAGATCAGGGGGTTACTATTGGCTATTTTTCTCAATATTATTTAAGGGAAAGAAAGTTTCGTTTTTTTGAGCCCTCAACTACCCCAGCACCCCACACACTGCCCCACCCCTAAAAAATACTTCCTCAACACTGACCAACAAGGCTGGTGCCTAAGCGAACCTTTCTTCTGATGCCCACCCCCACCCCTCCCTCAACTACCTATTGACCACAGTGACATGCAGCTCAGTCCCCGTTCTGTGGCTGGCAGGTGGAAAGGTGCTTAAGAGTGCATCAGTTTCCTCTGCAGCATTTGGGGGGGGGGGGTCACATGAGCAAACATTCCAGTATTTCAACCTCCTGCCCCACGGCCAGCATGAGAAAGAGCATTGAAGAGCACAACAGTTTATGGCACGGGGTCAATCTCGCGAACTCGCACCCCTACAAGCTACCCTGCCAGAACTGCCCCAAAGCCATGAAAACTGCCTTGTCCCAAAAACAGCCTCCTGCAACCGTCTCACCCCCCCCCCCCCCAAAAAGCCACCATCACCTGCAAACTATCATTACCCACAAAACGACCTCCCCACAACTGTCACCACCCTCCAAAACTACATCTTCCAAGAAACTACTACTACTGTATAGCGCTACAAGACATACGCAGCACTGCACAGACACATGCATGTAAGAGACAGCCCTGCTCATCAGAGCTTGCAATCTAGTCAAGACAGACAACACAATAGGTGTAGACAGGGTACATCTAGGGGGAATGGTAAGGAAACAAAGGAGACCAGGTGAGTCAGGATCCGAAAGCAGCAGTGAAGAGGTGAGTTTTCAGCCTGGATTTGAAAATGGACCTGTACCTTAACATGAAGAAACTGGTAAAAATCATTAAGTTCATTGTTAATGGAGAAGAAATAGAAATAGTGGACAATTTTAACCTGCTTGGATCAATAACCAATAAAGAACCGACAAGCAGTCAAGAAATCCAACAAGGAATTGCTCTTGGCAGACTGGCTATGAAGGACCTAGACAAGATTCTCAAGAGCACAGATGTCTCTCTCCATACAAAGATTCAACTTGTTGAAGCTATAGTATTTTCAATAACACCATAAGGATGCAAAAGTAGACTATGAAAAAAATGACAGAAGAAAATCAATGCCTTTGAATTATGGTGCTGGCGACGAATACTGTATACCATGGACTGCCTGAAGAACAAGTCAGTCAGAAACAGAGGAGATCAAACCCGAGCTTTCTTGAGAAGCTCAGATGACAAGACTTAGGGGTATGTTTACTAAACTGTCTTAACTTGCGCTCTGCGATGTTATCACGCGACAAGGTACCTTATCGCGCGATGATGGCGCTTTTTAAGGCGCACAGGTACCATATCGCGCGATAACGCGCGCTGAAGGCGGGGAAAGACTCCCGGAGGGCGGAGGAAGGCTCCCCAGGGGCGGAGAGAAGGGGTCAATGGGTGGAGAGTGGGAGGGGAGAGGCTCCCTGCACACCAACGCTGTGAAATCTGAGGCTCAAAACTAACGCCAGGGAAACCCTGGCGTTAGAGCTGATTTAAAGGGAAAAGAAACCATTTCCATCAGCAATGTACAGCAAAACCAGGGAAACCTACAAAAAAGTGATAAGTGTGATACATGTGCACGGAACAAAAGTACAAATAAACATTGAAAAGGACCCCAACAAACTATACAAAAAACATAACCAAGCTGGGCAATAGTGATAGTAATGGGAAACATCAAAAAACACTCCCAAGAAAGCCCCAAAAAAAGATATGAATTTTGGAAGGGTCTACGCTCCGTCCTCATACAAGGTGAATGATCCCACAGTGAAATAGCACTGATCAGGATTTCCCTCTCCATTGGACAGGTTTCCTATGGCATGCACATGTTCCACAACAGCAGGGCGGGCATGTCGGAATGGGCAACTGGACAGATGCTGGGAAAGGGGATACAGAGGGCTGCAGGCGGCACATGCTGTGGTGCAGCTGGGGCACAGTGCAGACTAGGCAGATGCCTAGGTGGCACTTAGGAATGCTGAAACTGTACAGCAGCCAGACAGCAACTGATGAGGGCCCAACATGGGCATGAGAGTGTTTATCACAGTGTCACAGGGGATAGTACCCAGCAGGTACCTCCAAGGGCACAGAACATTGGCAGGCGGTGTTGGGGGGAAGCGTGGACATCTATGCAGGCACCCCTACCCCAGAACACGCACCATAGGCAGCTGCCTACCTGCACACTGGATGGCTTGAGACTGCACACCACCAGCACCACCAGCAGAAGGGCATGTCAGCATGGTGGCAGAGGGGTACTGGTGGTGGAGGGGGGCAGTGTCAGCTGCCCAGAGCAGACCATGGCCTAGCCCTGTGTAGGTGGGTGCCATGCACTGCAACAGACAGGCCCTGCCGGACAAACAGTCATGGTATCACCAGGGAATGCACTGTCTCTGTGGCAACACAGTGGTGCAGTGCACACAACCAGTGTGTTAGGAGGCAGAAGGTCATAGGTTCAAGCCCCAGCTATGGTGCCTGCCAACCCAGTCCCCATATTTTACCCACTACTACAACGTGCTAATACAGACAGAACCTTTATTGCAGATGACGTAAACATGCCCAAAACACCTACAGTTTACCCTACAGAGCAAAGACACCATAAACAGGTGCATTACCTAGAGCAGAGTCTCCCAAATGCAGTCCTGGAGGGCCAAACACCATTCAGGTTCCATGCTGCCTCTAATAAAGATGCCTGTGCTGCATATCTATGCACCACCCCCATGGTATGCAGATGTATCTCATGCATATTCATGAGGGACAGCATGAAAACCCAAACAGTGTTTGGCACACCAGGACTGGAGTTGGGAACCTCTGCCGTAAAGCAGTAGCCAACGGGGGCAGACACACCCACACCCACAGGCCCCATTATCCAAAGCCTCCTGGAGAGACAGGATTTTGGGCTCTGCGTACATCTCCCAATACTAGCACTTGCATACCTTAGCAATGCCACCCTACACCTGGGAATACGGTACACAGCTATCAAACGTTTGCTATGATTACTGACAGATAGCAATTCCTACGTTAAGCACAGTTTGCTGATTGAGCTCCAACATAGCAACCTTTCTGATGTCTGTGGAGTGTGCTTCAGGTCTGGTCTCTGACAGTGTTTACCACCCTGGGGAGTGACCCCCAACAGCATTGCGTACCATATCCATGCCTGCACTGTGCCTAGGACTGGTGTGGTGGCCAGGGCTGCTAAACACCTCTATAGTAGCACAATGCTGGCATAGGTGTGGGAGTGTGTGTCTGTCTATCCAGTGTGTGGTGACTGCAAACACCCTCCACAGCCCACACTGCCAGCACTGTTGCCAGTATTGGCCTGCCAATGTGCATAATGAGGAGCAAGGCACCATGGGTATAGCCCGGACAGGGTGGCCTGACCAGGATGCATCTGCACAGGGCATAGGGCACTGGCTGGGACATTGTAGTGCCTGGCCACCACCTGCACAGACAGGGTGGCCACAGCATGTTCCGCTGGGAGATCACTCTCACCCTGACTGAGCAGTGACCACTGCATGACTAGGCGCCCCCATAGTGCTATATAGTATTTCTCTCATGTGATATTTATGGGTTCCCTTTTGGGGTCCAGTCACTGACTTATCTGCTTGGTGTGTATGCTGACATCCCAGTTCTGGGTGCATGCATTTCCACCAGGAACATGCACTATGGACTAGCTAGCAGACTGTCTGCAGCTGGTATGTGTCTTAATGGAATGCCTTGCAGGGTGCAGCGGCTGAAGGCTTGCTGCAGGAGAATATCAGATAGTGGTGGGGGGCAGCTTAGCATATCCAGGCCTAATGTCTGTCTGCTATTGCGTTATGGATGTGTACAGAGCTGCATTGACTGCCCTGTAGGTTGTCTGTTCCCCAGCAGGACTGGGGTTGATGGTCCCCTCTACTGCCACCATTGCAGGGAGGTAGAATGTGGATCTGTTGGTGGGAGACCTGTTTACCCCCCTCAGCCCTGGAGGAGGAGGGTGGTGGTACATAATCCTCCTAGGGGTCCATAGGGGCTAAACCTGACTGAGACATACAGATATATCCAAGGTGTGTCTGCAGAAACTACCTATCTCACACATTAGCACTGCTGGGGACCTGGTGCTGGGCGCCCCACCTCACCCTCAGGGTGAGTGCAGTACCTGCACAATGTGACGGTATGTAGCTACTCTGTGCCAGTACCACACACGGTCAGTTCCCCCTACCGTGCTGTGGTGGTGCATACCCCATCTTGTGATCATCTGTAGACTGCTGATTTGCATGTGCAGTGCATCATGGGTATGGGTGGGTTAACCCTATCCTGGTGACCACAGCAGACTGTTTGTGTGGTGACGTGCAGTCCTTCTGCAGCCAGCCAGGGGTTTGCTAGTAGCTATGGAGCTGTAGCCCACTGGTTATTTCACTACTTGTGGAGCCAGAGGTCATGGGTTCAAACCCACAGTAGGGGTTCTTTGATAGGGCTGTCCAAAGCATTGTCTTTTTTTTAATGTACATTAGTGCTGCCAGCAAAACACCCTCAGGGTACTGTAACCATAAGGTGCCTCAGAAGGCGCCCTATAAGGCGCCTTATAGGGCACCCTATAAAGCACCTTCTGAGGCACCTTATGGTTACAGTCCGTATAAGGTGTCCTATGGAACGCCTTATAGGGTGCCCTATAGGGGACATTATAGGGTGCCGTGGCGGACAGTGCACTTTATAATGTGCCCTATGGGGTGCCTTATGCAGCACCTTAGGTTACGGCATGTGAGGGTGTGTTTGCTGGCAGCAATAAATAAAATACAAATAAAATGCCTCAGGAAACAATACTTACATGTCACAGCTGATGCCTCAGCCAGCCTTATGCATTAGGCACACTGGGGGATCAAACTCATGACCCCTGTATCATCAGTCAGTGTATTAACCATTGTGCTATGGTTTGGATGTCTGTGCATCTATGTTTGGATGTCTGTGCGCCTACTTAAGATTACCGTGCGGTAACGCGCTTAGCGGCGCTTCGCACGATCATGTGCGCAGCAGCGCGCGATACTCCCGTTTTGCTGCTTTAAAACTGAAACACCCACTCCTTTTATGGCAGCCTGCACACTATCGCCAGGCGCACATTAAGACGGTTTAGTAAACATACCCCTTAGACTTGGACACATCATGCGAAGAGAGAGATCATTAAAGAAAGACATCATGCTTAGTTGAAGGTCAAAGCAAAAGAGGAAGGCCAGCAATGAGATGGATCAATATGATAACTGTAGCTATAGATGGCATTATCTCAATAATGAGCCACCTGACTGAAGATCAAACATGGTTTAAGACAACTATCCAGAGGATCGTCACCGACTCAATGGCACTTAACGACGACAATAGGGTTAACATTTAAATGTATGGGGGATAGGTATTCAGCAATATATGAATTTAAAATAAGTTGCTGAATATTCTAACATAATTTTAAATGGATAACTTAACAGTTTAAAATTAGTACAGCTGCATGTATAAATTAATCAATTCAGTGAGTGAATACCCTCAACCAGGCCAAATGCCACCTTTCATTATATTCACAAAATATTCCATGCCACACACTTCCACAGGGTTTATATCATACGTGAAAAAATACTGTTGTTATTTAGTATTGAATAAAAAGGAGAAAAGGATCTCAGAATACCCACTACTACTACTGAACATTTGTATAGCACTACAAGGTGTACGCAGCACTGCACAGACACATGTAAAAGACGGTCCCTGCTGCTCGGAGCTTACAGTCTAGTTGAGACAGACAACACAGTGGTAGACATGGGATACAGCTAGAGGGAATGGTAAAGAAACACAAAGGACATCAGGTGAGTCAAGATCCGAAAGCGGCAGTGAAGAGGTGAGAATACCATAGGGTAATTACCTGAAGCACAAGGTACCAGAGAACTCAGACTATGGCACACCCTTAGGACATCCGCGATCCTGAAAAACTCCTTCAATTATATATTTAAATCACTTATTTTTATATTGTATATTCTTTTTTATTCTTTTCAATTTTAAATATGAATCCATTTCATTCTTCAATATAATTTCATAACAGTGCCTCTCATTATATGGACAACATTTTAGCCATGTAACAATTTATTCAGCCAGAATTTGAACATGTAACTGCCAGGCTATAATTTTTTAGCAAACCTTACGCGGAGAGCACCACTGCTGACCATATAAGGGCTTTTGACCATTGACCTCATGATGTTAAATTACATATTTTTACAGGATTGCTCTAGGAGCATCGCTAATAGGATCATGATGATTTTGTTAATTATCAAACTCTGTGAGGGAACATGAGCATAAAAGGTGCAGGGCTTAAGGTTCCTCCAGGGTTCCTGGTCTCTGCCCATAACACAAAGCTTTTAACACCATGCTCACACCAGCCCACACAGACCTGAAGGAAGAAAATACCTCGTACACACCTGCATCGACCTGCAGGGGTCAGAAGGAGGAAGATACCACCTTTACCCCCTTGCTTCAGCCTTCATGGGGCCAGAAAGAGAGCAGAGTGTGCAGCTGTCCTTGCGACACCTAGCAAAGAGGAAAACGGGAGTAGTGGGCTGACAGCATCATATTAACAGGGAATGGAAGGGGGCTTGTCAAACGGGAAATGGAGGGTGATGTCCAATAGGGAAAAAATAAAAAGGGACCCCCACACAAGTTTATCCAGAGCTCTTTGTTAAAGTGGCCCTGGTGAGGAGTAGGTGGGTGTGGCAAGCCGGGAGTGAGATGAATGGCAGTGGGTAGCTAGGTGATAGACTAGATGGGGATGGCAGCCTGGCTGGGAGTGAGATGAATGGCAGTGGGTGGCTAGGTGATAGACTAGATGGGGATGGCAGCCCGGCCGGGAGTGGGATGAATGGCAGTGGGTGGCTAGGTGATAGACTAGATGGGGATGGCAGCCTGGCTGGGAGTGAGATGAATGGCAGTGGGTGGCTAGGTGATAGACTAGATGGGATGGCAGCCCAGCTGGGAGTGGGATGAATGGCAGTGGGTGGCTAGGTGATAGACTAGATGGGGATGGCAGCCTGGCTGGGAGTGGGATGAATGGCAGTGGGTGGCTAGGTGATAGACTAGATGGGGATGGCAGCCTGGCTGGGAGTGGGATGAATGGCAGTGGGTGGCTTGGTGATAGACTAGATGGGGATGGCAGCCTGGCTGGGAGTGGGATGAATGGCAGTGGGTGGCTTGGTGATAGACTAGATGGGGATGGCAGCCTGGCTGGGAGTGGGATGAATGGCAGTGGGTGGCTAGGTGATAGACTAGATGGGGATGGCAGCCTGGCTGGGAGTGAGATGAATGGCAGTGGGTGGCTAGGTGATAGACTAGATGGGGATGGCAGCCTGGCTGGGAGTGGGATGAATGGCAGTGGGTGGCTAGGTGATAGACTAGATGGGGATGGCAGCCCGGCCGGGAGTGGGATGAATGGCAGTGGGTGGCTAGGTGATAGACTAGATGAGGATGGCAGCCTGGCTGGGAGTGGGATGAATGGCAGTGGGTGGCTGGGTGATAGACTAGATGGGGATGGCAGCCCGGCTGGGAGTGAGATGAATGGCAGTGGGTGGCTTGGTGATAGACTAGATGGGGATGGCAGCCTGGCTGGGAGTGGGATGAATGGCAGTGGGTGGGTAGGTGATAGACTAGATGAGGATGGCAGCCTGGCTGGGAGTGGGATGAATGGCAGTGGGTGGCTAGGTGATAGACTAGATGGGGATGGCAGCCCGGCCGGGAGTGAGATGAATGGCAGTGGGTGGCTAGGTGATAGACTAGATGGGGATGGCAGCCCGGCCGGGAGTGGGATGAATGGCAGTGGGTGGCTAGGTGATAGACTAGATGGGGATGGCAGCCTGGCTGGGAGTGAGATGAATGGCAGTGGGTGGCTTGGTGATAGACTAGATGGGGATGGCAGCCCGGCCGGGAGTGGGATGAATGGCAGTGGGTGGCTAGGTGATAGACTAGATGGGGATGGCAGCCCGGCCGGGAGTGGGATGAATGGCAGTGGGTGGCTAGGTGATAGACTAGATGGGGATGGCAGCCCAGCTGGGAGTGGGATGAATGGCAGTGGGTGGCTAGGTGATAGACTAGATGGGGATGGCAGCCTGGCTGGGAGTGGGATGAATGGCAGTGGGTGGCTAGGTGATAGACTAGATGGGGATGGCAGCCCGGCCGGGAGTGGGATGAATGGCAGTGGGTGGCTAGGTGATAGACTAGATGGGGATGGCAGCCCGGCCGGGAGTGAGATGAATGGCAGTGGGTGGCTAGGTGATAGACTAGATGGGGATGGCAGCCCGGCCGGGAGTGGGATGAATGGCAGTGGGTGGCTAGGTGATAGACTAGATGGGGATGGCAGCCTGGCTGGGAGTGAGATGAATGGCAGTGGGTGGCTTGGTGATAGACTAGATGGGGATGGCAGCCCGGCCGGGAGTGGGATGAATGGCAGTGGGTGGCTAGGTGATAGACTAGATGGGGATGGCAGCCCGGCCGGGAGTGGGATGAATGGCAGTGGGTGGCTAGGTGATAGACTAGATGGGGATGGCAGCCTGGCTGGGAGTGAGATGAATGGCAGTGGGTGGCTTGGTGATAGACTAGATGGGGATGGCAGCCCGGCCGGGAGTGGGATGAATGGCAGTGGGTGGGTAATTGGCGGACAGGCCAGGAATGAAAGACTCCGGCAGGGTTCGATAACTTCCAGAAGAGTTGGCAGGCTAGCTGCTGGTTGGGGAAGGGGGGGCAGGAAGAGATGTGATTTTTAAATTGGGGGGGGGGGGTATATGTGTGCGGAATGATTATGTGAGATTTGGGAGCTGAAAAAGAGGAGGTTGGAGAGAGGGTGGGAATGTGAAGGAGGGGGGATACCTACCCACCTCTTTCCATTCCTCCTAATCCATATTCTCTTCTTTACCCCAAATTTTGTCTCCCAGTTCTTGGAGCTTCCTCTTCCCATCCCATTATCCCTCTGCCCTTCTTCCCCCTCTCCCATTCCTCTCTCTCCTCTCCCCTCCTCTCCCCATTGCCAATCCTTCACCCCATTCTTCTCTCCCAATTCCTGAGATTCCTTCCCTGTGTTACTATATGCCACCCGACTCCCTTCCAAATAAATTATAAAAACACATAAGCAAGGTTGGAAAACTACTTTGGGACCAATATTCAGGGCCGGTGGTTAGCGTGATTACAGCAGCTAGCCACCGGTGATTAAATGCGGATATTCAAAGACAGGGTCATATCCAGCCCCAGCACAGAATATCTGGGGTTGCTACAGAGCCTGATCACTAATCGGGCAGTGGTAATATTGAGCCGCTGTCCGGTTAGCGATATGCGATGAAAGTTAGGCCAGGGTTTCCTGCGCCTGGCTTTCACCGAAGATCGCAAACTGGACAGTGTCTCGATATCGCCATTGACTGATCTGCAATCGGCTCCATCAGCGATCTGCCCTGGAATGCCGCGGAACGTCCTGCGGCTACGCAGCTAGCATTGGGGCATATAGCATCGTTACCTGGGGATATTCAGTGGCACTAACCGTGTAAATTCTACCCCCTTGTTTACACTCTCAAAAAATACAAAGAATTGAGCACATGACATGAAGATACTAAGTAATATAGTTAAAAGAAATGAGATAAAATATTTTCAGGCAACACAGAGTTAAGCTCTGGAATTCAGTGCAGAGGATGTAGTAAAATTAGTTGGTGCAGCTGGGTTTAATAAAGGTTTGGACAAGTTCCTAGAGGAAGAGTCATAAACTGTTTAACTTTGGGAAAACCACTAATTATCTCTGAGATAAGCAGCATGGAATCTGGCTACCTTTTGGCATCTTGCCAGATACTTGCGACCTGGATTAACCATTGTTGGAGAAAGGATCCTTGGTTTGACCCAGTATGGCAAATCGTATGGTCTTACGTATTCTAAAACATCCCTGGATCAAGTAAAAACTTTAATTTTGTCTCATGCTATAAAAAATATCTATATATTTGGACTGGTTTGTGGTATAATTAACCAGGCAGCCTCAGTGGCAGCTGCCACCTCACGCTCATTTTATTTCTCTCCAAGTTGTTCAAAGGTGCTTTCTTCATCTTCAAGCAAACATTCCTTAACATTTTCCTTTTCTCTTTTGGAGAAAATTGTTTATTTTCAACAAGAGGTTTAATCTCCCTATCTGGGATTCCTTGGTATTCATATCTGCTCTGAGTAGGATGATATAACATTTGGGGAAGAATATACAGCACAACAACCCAGCACTGGAGAACAAAATTGCAAATATTTCCACAAATACTGTGTATTTTCCTTTTGTGCTCAGAACTGCTTTATAACCATCTTAATTAGCATGTTGTGTATTCAATGCAATATCAGTGGTGCCTTCATTCTAAGAAGAATCATTTGGAGCCTAAGAGCTTGCCCTATATGTCTCAAGTTATCTGCCATGCATAAAGAATTGGTTCTATTAAGGGAAGAATTAGCTGCAATTAAACACACTTCCTCCAGGGTACAAATTGAAAAACATCCACCACCACTCCCACAAAGAATCAAGCAGCCCAGGAACAAATGGATCACAATGGGCTCTGGTAGGTTGCAACTTGCAACACAAAGACACTTTAGCCATCAAGAGATATCCCTGCATAACGCCTTTTCTGCCTTTGGAAATCTGAGTGCCCAATTAGTGGAAACTGAAGTGCCCTTAAACGAGAAGGTTAATGCCCAATCTACTGATGATGCCCTAAATATGAAGAAACTGTCACAAAAGAGGAAACTACTACTACTTGGAGATTCCATCATCAGAGGCACCAACTTGGGAACACAGTTCAAAGGAGAGAAGATGGTCAAATGCCTCCCAGGCTCTTCAGCAGCAGGAATATGAATCAAATTGCTGGCACAGTTAGTGCACAAATAAGCACTCCAAAATTGATGTTATCATCCACTCGGGTACAAATTACCTGGTTAGAAACAGTGCCTCTACAATTCAGAGGGACTTCCAGAGTCTGGGAGAGAAACTCAAACCCACTGCTAACATTATAGCATTCTCGGAAGTTCTACCTGTTCTTGGTAAGAGGGCAGAAAGGCTGCATCGCTTAATCAACTTTAATACATGGCTCCAAATCTGGTGCAAACAAGAAGTATTTAAATATATAGGCAGCTGGGGAAACAGATGGATCAACAAGAGGCTGTACTGTGTTGGACAACATCTCTCTGTTGCAGGGAAAAGGATCCTAAGTGAAAAATTCAGGCATTATGTGGACAGGCATTTAAACTAGGAAAAAGGGGGTGACGGATGGAAAAGAACAAGTTCAGGACATCACTCCCAGCAAAAATATAACATTGGAAACAGCCACAGTATTAACCCATACATCAATGCCAAATGGAAAAAGATGTGTAAAACAAAATCCATGTAAAATACAAGCAAGCCAGTCAACAAATGCTGGAAAGCAATGAGCACAAATGCTCGAAGCTTAGCCAACAAAGTTCCTGACCTGGAAGCCCAAATGGTGGAAATGGACTTTGACATTGTGGCAATTACAGAAACATGGTTTAACGAGTCACATGAATGGGATATAGCCATAGCTGGCTATAATCTATTTAGAAGAGACAGAGAGGGTAGAAAAGGAGGAGGAGTAGCAGCCCTATATGTCAAAAGCAATATTAAAGCTGCTGAAATGCAGGGGTCGTGGGGAAAAGAAGAAGCACTGTGGATTGTGTTGGAAAGAGGAGATGGTACTGTCATCCATACTGGTGTAGTCTATAGAGCTCCAACTCAAACGGAAGAAATGAATAGTGAATTGATTGTTGATATTTCAAAGGTAGCCATGAAGGGGGACGTGATCAAATTGGGTGACTTTAATCTACCCAATGTGGACTGGAATATTCCTTCTGCAAATCTGGAAAGAAGTAAAAAAAAAAATTGTGGATGCCTTCCAAGATGCATTACTTAAACAAATGGTGATAGAACTGACCAGGGAAAGTTTGATGCTGGATTTAGTACTCACTAGTGGAGATAGCGTGTTGAATATCCGGGTGGGTGCCCATGTAAGCAGCAGCGATCATCACATGGTGTGGTTTGAGATAAAAGCCAAGGTGGAGTCCAATCACAGCAAGCTCAAAGTCCTAGACAATCAAAAACACAGACTTCAGTAAAATGGTCAAGTGCCTGAAGGAGGAGTTGGCAGGGTGGAAGGCGATAAAGGAAGGGGAACTGCAGTTGGCTAAAGTAAAGGAGCCCTCACTTTGCAGCTTGTCATGCTGTGAGGGCTTGTGTGCATCAGTGATGCTGAGGGCTAAGCTATCGGTAGTTTAACTACTGTCAGGATCTCCCAAGATGGACAGGTCTGAACTGAGGTGCGAGACCAAGACAAACCACCCATCTGGGCAGCAGCAGAATGGGACAATGTTGGCGGCAGAGGATCACATTTCTGGGACAATGGCAACAACACTAAACTTAAACTTGTCAGACGGCTGCCTAGGGTGAGAACTTACACAATCTTGACGATGCATATATTCATATGATTCTTGCAAGGTATTGTGGGTAATGTAGTTCTTTCACTCCCAAACACAGCTGAAGACAATAATTGAGTTGTGATACCAGTGGTAAGGCCAATAAAATACTTCTTTTATTGATGGGGTTTAATTCACCCAGCACAAGTATGCTTGTTAGCAATATAAATGAGGTTACTTGCTTGCAGTGTTTAAATGGATAACATAAAGTCACAAAGCAAATCAGAAAACAACCTTCAGCTTGTCAGGCAATTAGCTAATGTTTTCTTAGCAAATAATTACCAAATAAAAAGGCACAAAGAAATGAATAAACTTTGCTTGTTAGGTTAACTTCTGCTTATTTTCCACGCAGATCCCAGCAGTGATTCTCCCTTGCTCACACACACAATCAGGTGCAGCTTTAATTACTATCAATTGACCAGCTGAAACTCTTTAGCTGGCTGGCTGCTACTGTGTGAACCCAAATCCTGCTTTAAGAGCTGTTTGCAGTGGAAATAAAGAACAAAGTTAGGTTTCTTTGTGATGGCTGATGTGTTTGCTCACAGAAAGCTAGCAATAGCACTTGGATAAAGAACAGTCCATGTAATTAATAGTCTCATCTGCTGTAATTTTCCCTTCATCAATCAGCATAGGGTCACTATCATACATTGGCACAGATGAGTCTTTCAATAAGGCACTATCATGAGAATGCTTATTCCCTTGCTGCCATTCACTATTATAGATAGGGTCTGGATCAGTGTTCATACCTGAGCCTCTCCTGCTATCATAATACCTCTCTGTATAGCCTGGCCAGTATGTAATCCAGTTCTGATGTCCAGCCTTCCAATCTTGATCCCTGGACACTGGATCCTCTCTCACATACCTTCTGGCATAGGTCTGAAAGTCCTTTCCACGTGCAGTCTTCTCTCTTCCAGGTAGCTACTGGTGATTCCTATCTCTGCCATTCCATTCCTCTGGCTGATTCCAGTCCAATGGACTCTGCTGGCATTTGGAATACCTCCCAGTATAGGTACTGCCTTGGAATCTCCCAGACCTTCCAATGGGCTTTCTTCTCTTCCTTCCAGAGAGTTTCCTTCTCTCTCTATCCACTTGGCTTGGCTTCTGCTTCTCGAGATGATGTTGGTGCTTGAGCTTGAAGCTGTTGCTGTATCTCCCTCTGTAGCTGTTATCTGTAGAATAAGCTCTATTCTTATTCTGTTCTAATGTGTGCTCCTCCCTAACACAGCGCAGCTGTGTTGAATCAGGCCCTGCCCTTTGAGATGAGTGCTTAGGGATTACCTCATAGCTCTCTTGATTGCACACACGTTTTCTCACTTCAGCCCCTCTCATGGCTGCTGGAAACCTGGTGCATTCTGGGACTGGTAGTCTTTTATGTGAAAACTCTGTTTTCTTGCTTCTACCAGAACTGACAGGTTGCTTGTTCAGAGTCACATCATCTTTTCTATAGCTCCTACCTGAGCTATGATAAGCTTCCTTATCACAAACTGCACGGAGGAACGGCCTAGCAATCTACTTCTGCATCTTGCCATGAAAACCCAATAGATAGCCACAATAAAACAAATTGCACTATAGTGCTGGAAGATGAGACCCCCAGGTCAGAAGGCACTCAACTACCTACTGGGGAGGAGCTGAAAACCTTTCAGAGTAAAGCCAGCATTTATGATGTGGTTGGATCAAAGCCCTCGGGACGTCTGACTGCTGATGTAGCTGTGCATGAAATGAGAATCAGAAGCTCTAAAGATGTCTTACACATTGGGACATGGAACCTACAAAGCATGAACTAAGGGAAGTTGGAGGTGGTCAAGAATGAAATGGAACGTGTACAACTTGATCTGTGGGTGTCAGCGAACTGAAATGGACTGGGATCAAGCACTCTGCATCAGATGATCACATGGTCTATTATGCTGGAAATGAAAGACAAATAAGAAATGGTGTTGCACTTATAATAAAGAAGAAACTTGCAAGAACTGTAATGAAATACAGTGCAGTCAGTGAATGCTTAATCTCTATTTGTCTACAAGGAATGCTTATCAACACAACTATAATTCAAGGATATGCCTCAACAACAGTGGCAGAAGAGGATGAACTTGATGAGTTCTATGAACTAGTATAAGCTGAAATTGACAGAACATGCAAACAGGATATCCTGATAATCATGGGTGACTGGAACGCAAAAGTTGGCAAAAAAGAAGAAGGCAAAGTGGTTAGAAAATATGGACTTGGTAACAGAAACACAGCTGGAGAAAGACTGATAGAATTCTGCAAGACCAACAATCTATTCATCTCAAACACCTGCTTCCAGCAACACAAGCGGCGACTGTACACATGGACTTCACCCAATGAATTGTACAAAAATCAAATTGACTACACCTGTGGAAGTCAATGATGGCAAAGCTCTATAACATCAACAAAGATAAAATCTGGAGCTGACTGTGGGGTAGCGATCACCAACTACTAGTATGCAAACTCAAGCTAAAGTTGAAAAAGAGCAAGTCACTCCTGAATATAGCAAAATATAACCTTGAGAATATACCACTGGAATTTAAAGACTGCCTGCAAAATTGATTTGCTGCTTTAGATATAAATGAGAGAGCTCCAGAAGAGTTATGGAATGACATCAAGAAGGTTGTGTTGGAAGAAAGCGAGAAGTCTCTACAAAAGGTGAAAAAGTAAAAACGGCCAAAATGGATGACAGAAGACACTCTGAAAATTGCCCAGAAACGCAGAGAAGGTAAAGCCAGAGGAGAAAGAAGACAAACACAGAACTCAGAGATTTCCAACGTGCAGCAAGACAGGACAAGGAAAAGTACTACAATGACACATGCAAGGAAATAGAAGCAGAAACTATTAGAGGAAGAACAAGATCAGCTTTCCTAAAGCTACGAGAGTTAAAGAAAAAATTCCAGTCTCGAATTAGAATTACAAGATGCTCAAGGATATATGCTGAATGATGCTGAGAAGATCAAGAAAAGGTGGAAAGAATATACAGAGTTTCTATATGATAAAGATCAAGTGGATCGTTTCAACCTGTACCTTATGATCTGGAACCATTGGTGATGAAAGAAGTTGAAGCAGCATTGAAAGCCTTATCAAAGAACAAAGCACCAGGCATTGATGGCATTACCATAGAAGTATTATAGCAATCTGATGCAGCTGTTACCATACTTACAAGGCTCGGCCAGGAAATTTGGAAGACAACATCATGGCCAACTGACTGGAAAAGATCTGTATTTATACCAATTCTAAAGAAAGGTAATCCAACTGACTGTGGAAATTATCACACAATTGCTCTGATCCCACATGCCAGAAAGATTCTACTGAAGATTATTCAACAGAGACTACAAACATACCTGTAACAAGAACTACCTGAAGTGCAAGCAGGGTTCAGGAAAGGGCGAGGAACGAGAGACATCATTACGGATGTGAGATGCATCCTTGAAAAGACTAAAGAATATCAAAAGGATATCTATTTGTGCTTTATTGACTACAGCAAGGCCTTTGACTGTGTAAACCATGAGAAACTCTGGGTCACATTAAGAAGCATGGGTCTACCAGAACACTTGATTGTTCTCTTGCACAATCTGTACATTGATCAAGAAGCAACAGTTCAAACAGAACAAGGAGAAACAGAATGGTTTAAAATAAGTAAAGGTGTATGACAAGGCTGCATACTATCCCCCTCCCTGTTTACTTCATATGCAGAACAAATCATCAGATAATTAGGATTGTATGAAGACAACAGAGGTGTGAAGATTGTTGGAAGTCTCATCAACAACGTTCGCTATGCTGATGATACCACATTGCTGGCTGAAGATGATCTGAAACATTTGCTTCTCACAATCAAGGAACATAATCTTAAAATGGGCCTGCACCTTAATGTAAAGACAAAGATCATGACAAAAGGCAAAATCAATAAGTTTATTGTTGAAGGAGATGAAATTCAAATCGTGGACAACTTTAACCTACTTGGATCAACTATCAATAAAAAAAGCAACAAGCAGTCAAGAAATCCGACAACGCATTGCTCTTGGCAGAATGGCTATGAAAGACCTAGACAGGATTCTCAAGAGCAGAGATGTCTCGCTCCATACAAAGAATCAACTCATTCAAGCCATGGTATTTTCAATAACATCATATGGATACAAAAGCTGCAGAGTGAAAAAGATGGACAGGAAGAAAATTGATGCCTTTGAATTATGGTCTGGTGGCGAATATTGCATATACCATGGACTGCCGGAAGAAAAAAACTAGTCATTACTAGAGGAGATCAAACCTAAGCTTTCTTTAGAAGCTCAGATGACAAGACTTCGACTTTCATACTTTGGACACATCATGCGAAGAGAGAGATCATTAGAGAAAGACATCATGCTTGGCAAGATAGAAGGTCAAGGCAAAGAGGAAGGCCAGCAATGAGATGGTTCAATACAATAACAGCAGCTACTGGTACCAGTCTGTCAACAATGAGCCGCCTGACTGAAGACCGAACACAATTTAGGATAGGTATCCAAAGGGTCACCATGAGTCAACTCCGACTCGACGGCACTTAACAACAACAAACTAAAGTAGGCAATAAAAGGGGCAACAGATACATATGTAAGGAAAGTAAATAAAAACAAGAGGAAAAGGAAACCTATTTGGTTCTCCAAAGAAGTGGCTGCACAAATAAAGCCAAAAATCACAGCTTTCACAAAATTCAGACTTTCACAAACAGAGGAACATAGAAAAGAATACAGGATAAAACTAAAAGAGACAAAAAGAGCAATAGGAATAGCAAAATCAAAGACAGAAAAAAAAAGGCTAAAGATGTGAAGTGTGGAGACAAAACCTTTTTCAGGTATATCCAGGAGAAGAGGAAAATCAGAGGTGGAACTGCAGGACTCAAAAGTATCGGTAACAGATTTGTGGAAAGTGACATTGAAAAAGCGAAAATGCTAAATAAATACTTCTGTTCTGTTTTTACTAAAGAAAATCCTGGAGAAGGACCATCTATGATTGACAAATATACAAATGGGAATGGAGTAGATACCACATCATTCACAGAAATGATGTGTTAGAACAGCTAGCAAAACTGAAAGTGGACAAGGCTAAGGGACCGAATGGGATACATTCCAGGATACTGAAAGAGCTCTGAGAGGTTCTTGCAGGGCCATTAACGGATGTTTTTAATAGATTCTTGGAGACAGGAGAAGTTCCACAGGACTGGAGAAGGGTTAATGTGGAACTTCTCCATAAAAGTGGTAATAGGGAAGAAGTTACAAACTACAGGCCAGTAAGTCTTACCTTAGTGGTGGGAAAAGTAATGGAGGCTCTCTTGAAAGAGCGAATAGTGGATTTTCTAGAAACCAACAGGTTGCATAATCCGAGGCAACATGGTTTATCAAAGGATGATCTTGCCAGACAAGTCTGATTGAGATCTTTGACTGGGTGACCAGAGAACTAGATAAAGGGCATGCGGTGGATGTGATCTACCTAGATTTCAGCAAAGCCTTTGATACTGTTCCTCATAGGAGGCTTATCAATCAACTAAACAGCTTGCGGATGAGTCCCAAGGTGGTGAACTGGATCAGAAATTGGTTGACTGACAGATGACAGAAGGTGATGGTAAATGGAACTCATTCGGATGAAAGGAAGGTGATTAGCAGTGTGCCCCAGGGTTCGGTCCTGGGACCGGTACTGTTCAATGTAATTGTGAGTGATATTGCTGAAGGACTGAATGGAAAAGTCTAGCTTTTTGCAGATGGCACAAAAATTTGCACCAGAGTGGACTCCCCTGAAGGAGTGGATAACATGAGGAAAGATCTACAAAAGCTGGAAGAATGATCTAATGCTTGGCAGTTAAGATTTAATGTGAAGAAGTGCAGTGTCATGCACTTGGGAAGCAAAAATCCACAGGATTTAATTGCATGCGATAAGGGGCGAGAGGTTGGTGTACACTGACCAGGAGAAGAACCTCGGAGTGATTGTTTCTGAGGATCTCAAGGTAGTGAAACAGTGTGACAAGGCAGTGGCAAAAGCCAGAAGGATGCTTGGTTGCATACAGACAGGAATTACCAGCAGAAAAGGAGAGGTACTAATACCACTGTACAAGTCGCTAGTGAGGCCTCACTTGGAATTTTATGTTCAGTTTTGGAGATCATATCTTGCAAAGGATATAAAAAGACTGGAAACCGTTCAGAGGAAGGTGGCCAAAATTATTTGGAGCCTGCATTAGAAGATGTATGAGAAGAGACTTCAAGACCTAAATATGTACACTCTGGAGGAGAGGAGGGACAAGGGAGATACGATTCAGACCTTTAAATACTTAAAGATTACTAATAAACAAATAAACCTCTTCCAAAGATGGGGAAGCTGTAAAACTAGAGGGCATAACATGAAGCTGCAAGGGGGTAAACTGAAAGGCAACGTCAGGAAATTATTTTTCACTGAAAGGGTGGTGGATGCTTGGAATGCCCTCCCAATGTAAGTGGTGGGGCAAATACAGTGACAGAATTCAAAATGGCATGGGATAGACACAGAGGATCCCTTTACAGCAACAGGATAAAATCAAAATAAACATAGCTCAACAAATAAGGGTGACCTACACGGAATGATGGGTACACCTCTAAACAAAGGCATGGGGAGGGGTGACCTGCATGCAGCGGCAGGTGCACCTACTCTTGCCGCCTTGCTGGGCAGACTAGATGTACGATGCTGGTCTTTATTTGCCATCATACAATGCAATGTGTGCCTTCGAGTCAGTCCTGACTCCTGGCGACCCAGAAGCTCCTGGGTTTTCTTGGCAGTGTCGCCGGAAGTAGATTGCCAGGCCTTTCTTCCGAGGCAATGGAAGGTTAAGTGACTTGCCCAAGGCCACAAGGAGTGCTAGTGGGAATCGAACCCTGGTTGCTTGGTTACCAAGCCAGTGTTCTAACCACTAGGCTACTCCTCCACTATTGCCATCATATACTATGTTATAAGGTTACATATTCAATAATTGAAGTATACAAATAGTTTTTTTGACACAAAAGAAGACGTGACAGCTTGTGTGCACTCCTTATTTGGCTAATAGCAAGTTTACCACTAGGGGTCAGAGCTTCCAGGGTGACAGGAGTGTCCAAGGGCTGCTCCTGCCCTGTCACTAACGTAGCAGGACTCCCTCTTCAGCAAGTGCTGGAGGGCTCTGGCACCTCATTTGGGAATGAGGGAGGGATGATAGTGGATTTCAAAAGCCTGACTGGGGGTGGAAGGGTTGTCGAGAGGCGTATACAGCGCTGTGCAGACATAATAAAAGACAGTCCCTGCTCATCAGAGCTTACAGTTTAGTCAAGACAGACAGCACAGTAGGTGTAGACATGGGATATATTTAGGGGGAATGATAAGAAAACACAAAGGAGATTAGGTGAGTCAAGATCCGAAGGCAGCAGCGAAGAGATGAGTTTTCAGCCTGGATTTGAAAAGGGTCAGAGAAGGCGCCTGGCGTACAGGCTCAGGTAGTTCGTTCCAAGCATAAGGAGCAGCAAGGTGAAAGGAGTGGTCTGGAGTTAGCAATAGAAGAGAAGGGCACAGATAGAAGCAATTTGCCAGAAGAGCGGAGTTCCCGAGGAGGGGTGTAGGGAGAGATAACAGAGGAAAGTTAGTGAGGAGCTGCAGAGTGAATGCACTTATAGGTCAGCAGAAGTTTGAAGTGGATGCGGAAATGTATAGGGAGCCAGTGAAGTGACCTAAGGAGTTATATGAGCATATCAAGGCTGGCAGAAGATTAGCCACGCAGCTGAGTTTTGAACAGATTGAAGGGGAGAGAGATGATTCAGAGGGGGACCAGCAAGGAGGAGGTTGCAATAGTCTAGAAGGGAGGTGACTAAAGAGTGAATATGTGTCTTAGTAATGTATGTACAAAGGAAGGAAGGAATTTTGCCAGTGTTATAGAGGAAGAAATGATAGATTTTAGTTATCTGTTGGATGTGTGCAGAGAAATAGAGAGTAGAGTCAAAGGTGGCCCCCAAGGTCGCAAGCTGAGGAAGCAGGGAGGAGTGTGGTGTTATCCATAGAAATACAGAAGGGAGGAAGGAAGGGGGGAGGTAGGTTTAGGGGGAAAGATAAGGAGCTCAGTTTTGGCCATGTTCAATTTCAGGCAGCAGTGAGACATCTATGCAGCAATGTTGGATAAGCAGGCAGAGATCTGGGCCTGGATTCCTGGAGAGATTTCAGGCACAGAAAGGTAGATCTGAGAGCAGGGCCATACCAAGTGTAAATCGCGCCCCGTGCAACTTGCACATCGGGCGCATGCCCCCACCACAGCGGGAGAGAAGAAGCATGCCCGATGTGCAAGTCGCCGGCATGCTAAGCAAGGGCAGGGAGGGACAGAGCTGCTTAGCATGCCAGTGAGAAGGCTTAAGGGGCGCATTTTAGCTGTCTCTCGTTGCCTGCCGCCGCTGAGAGAAGAAAATGTTGCGGCGGCAGGCAACGGCAGACAGCTAAAATGCTCCCCTTAAGCCTTTGCGCCCTGTGCGGCCGCACCACTCACACAGGGCTAGGTACAGTCCTGTCTGAGAGTCATCAGCATAAAGACGGTACTGAAAACCATTTTATTTATTTATTTAACAGTTGCTTCTATACCGCCCCTTCCAGAGATCAGGGGCGGTTTACATTGAACAGAGAGTTAGTATACTTCTGTATACTTTACAAGGAACAATGTTTTAACTATATACGTGTGTAGATACAGGGAACATACTTTGAACGTTAGCTAGAATAGTACTTTTTAAACTATGTACAGGTTATAAAACATGGAACATAACATAGATAATTACAGTAGTTATTTACAATAGTGAATAAACCATGGGTGGAAATAAGTGCACCAAGGGACCAAGTGTAGAGAGAGCAAAGGAGAGGTCCTAAGATAGAGTCCTGAGGTACACCAACTGTGAAATAACTACAGGACAGATGCTGGGAAGGCCCCCAACAGTTACTGCACAGGTATCACGCATTAATTTTTTTGGATAAGGCCTGGGATAAGTAGATGCCTATTTTAAGTCAATTTTATAAAACACATAGATGCCTATTTGTCTTTATAAAGTACTAGTGCAAGAGGAAGGTTTAAATATCCACATGTAAATTACTGAAGTACCTGAATAAATGAAGGTACTTTATAATCTATGGGCCCGATATTCGAAGGGCATTTACACAGTCTACAGCCCAGTAAATCGTGTAAATGCCCTAAATCGGGCTCTTGAACGACACTTACATGGTTAGTGCCATTGAATATCCCGTTCAAAGCCCGCTAAACGCCCCAGTGCTCTGCGGTTAGCATCGTGGCATGTCGGGGGCGTTCCAGGGCAGAGTGAAGGCAGAGACTGCTGCTAACCGGGAAGCAGAGATATTGCTCCGATACCTGGTTAGCGATCCATGGCTATCAACACCCCAACACTGTTCAACACTGGATATGTTTTTTATCCCAAAGAACTTGGTGGAGCAGGGCAAGACCACAACACCAACAATTACACTGGTTCCTTGGTCAGATCACCATCTAATTGAATTCACATTGACCCTCAATGACCTCATCCAACACATGGAAAATGAGACCATAACCAGGAGATTTAGAGCCTTCAAAAAAGAAGCATTCATAGATGAAATCAAACCACAACTTCAGGAAGATTATGAAACCCTTGACCTAGGCATAGAGAAGTGGAACTCCATAATATCAAATGCAGCATCAGCCCCTACAAGTACAGAAGAACAAACACACAGGAAACCCAATGCTCCCTAGTACTCAAGTGATATTAGAGATGCAAAACACACCCTCCGAAAACTGGAGAGAAAATGGAGGAGAAACAAGTCACATGACTCCCTAATTCAATAAGAGACAAGCAAATGGAATACAACAATCTAATAAATGAACGTAAACAGCAACACCATACCAACCTAATCATGAAATCTGTCAACAAACCAAGAGAACTATTTAGAATTGTCCAAACACTAAGAACACTATGCAGCATGATACTCACCATCTTAACCCATAGGAATATGCAGACTACATATCGAAAAACAACACCCTGACATGCTCCATCGCACCGCAAACAGATGACCATGAAACGATAGAGGAGCATCAAACCTGGGAAGACTTCAACATACCATCAAAACACCAAATTGAGGACATAATGAGTGGCCTCAACACAACAACTTCATCATCAGACCCATGCCCAGTAGCTCGGATCAAAGCCACTAAAACCCAGCTCTCCCATCACATTCACAAAATCATCAAAGATTCACTCCAACAAGGATACTGCAAGCTCTGAAGCATGCCATGATAAGACCAATAGTTAAAGGCAACAACCTAGCATCTCTGAACCAAAATCATACCGTCCTATCTCCAGTCTACCTTTCCTTGCAAAAATCATTGAAAAAACAGTACAACGCCAACTACAAGAGCATATTGACATCAATGCCCCACTAGACATCCATCAGCATGGTTTTAAACCCCAACACGGAGATGAAACACTACTTACTTCCCTCTTTGACAATCTTTTAAAAGGCATGGACAACAAAGAATGGATTCCTGCTTGTATTCATGGACATCTCGACAGCCTTCGACACCGTGTCACACGCCAGACTACTGCAACGCCTGCAGCAAATAGGATTATGCAAAAACACTCTAAAATGGTTTACTTCATATTTGGAAAATAGAACGCAACAAGTCAAATGTGCACAAAAGAAATCATCACATTTCCCCGTTATGCAGGAAATACCACAAGGCTCTGCCCTATCATCAATGCTCTTTAATATTTACATCCAGCCCATATGTAACATCATCAAAAGTCACAAGCTCCAATATCACATTTACGCTGACGACATCATGGTGTATGCCCCAGTCAACCTACTAGCACTCAACATCACAACTATAACCAGATGCCTTGAAGATATGAACACCTGGTTCGCAGCCAATAATGTGACGGTCAACTACGATAAAACTGAGGCAATGTTTGTCACCAGGAACACTACCTTCACTCCACCACAAACCATCAGCATTTTAGATAAGCTTATAGTAGTTAAAGATGAGGTTAAATATCTGGGCATCACAATGGACAGAGCACTAAACCTGAAATCCCACATCACAAAAACCGCAAACAAGGCCTATCAACGCTTAAGGATTATCAGAAAACTCAAGCCATTACTCCGCCAGGATCACTTCCGCACAGTATGCCAAGCACTCATTACACCTCTGCTTGACTACAGAAACTCGTTATACCAAGGCCTCCCTCAACAAACCCTACACCCACTCCAAATAGTGCAAAACACTGCAGCACATATCATTACAGACACTCCAAGATCTGAACACATCACCCCAGTCTTACAGCAACTACACTGTCTACCCATGATGGCCAGAGCAAAATTCAAAATAATCCTATTCATATTTAAAATCATCCACCAGCTCTCTGCAGAGGCACTCCAATACATCATAATGAAGGATACCTGCAACAGACTGAGAAGAACCAATAAAGACAACATGATCAGCACACCTGCAGGATTCCACAAGACTAAACAAACAACTTCAAAAAGAGCTCCCTCCTTACTAGCGCCCACACTCTGGAACTCCCTCCCAACAGGCCTGAGAGCATTAAATGACCTAATAGACTTCCAAAAGGACCTCAAAACCTATCTCTTTATTGAAAGATCAGCAGATAGAAAACAGTCCCCACCCAAACGGTAATGCTTCTACTACCGATAATTAGCATCCCAAATAGGCATACAAGTTAATGACATAACATCAACTCAATACCCACTCACCCCAAACAAACATAATATAACGTTGTTAATTACCTCGTACTGTTTAAATGTTACCCTTATGATAAATGTAACCCTCCAATTGTACTGTCTAGATGTTGTTAAGTTCCCCTATGTTACATGTAACCCTCCAATTGTGATGTGACCACTTTGATTGTAGGATAAGGTGGTATACAGATATTCAGCACTGAATATCTGGTGTTAAGGGTCAGCGGGCAGGGCTATGCGCCGTAGTGGCACATAGCCTTTCCAATACAATACTGGACCCTATGAATATACTTTGTCATGCTTCACCCAGTCTGACTGCCACCTAGAGCACTAGAGAATCACAGATGGGAACAGCTGTGTTCCAGAGCCTTATCAAAATGGGATCCCCTCCCTCCAGTGCAAAAAAATGTCTTTTTTTTTCCGGGGGGGCACTCCTGAGCACCAACAAAGATAGCGGCATAATCGCGCTGCTCCTCCATGTGTACATAGATAATCAAGTCCATACTGAAAGATTACTCTGCACCTCCCCTCACCTACAATGAGACAGGCTCTTGGGTCACAGAAATTGCACACAAAACAAGGAGAAGGTTAACTGATCACAATCTTTAGATAATACACAAATCTGTAAATAATACACAACACACTTGTATTATAAACACAGGACCAAAGCGCTTTGGAAAAGCAAGCCAGGCACTTTGCCTATGTTTACTCTGACATCCTAGCTTTAGATCACTTTATTTATAGGAAAAGATTCCATTACACAGCATAATTTCACTTTATTATTCTACGTCTCACATCACGTATATTCATAATATAAATATTCTGTTCTACGTCTAGTGTTACGTATATTCATAATACACTTTTCTATAGGCATGCACGACATAGACAATCATGAAAAGACATACATATATTCTCAGGCATGACTATGTAGGCCTTAATTCTAATTAATTCTAACACTGACAGTTTGATATCTCTGACCAGAGACTGTAAGACTGAGAGGCTGGGTTAACAGCTTGCCTTTTACTTATCTTTCTAATAACATAGGCTAATGTTTTTGCGATCTAAACCTTTCACCCAATTTCTTCTACAGAGTTCTCAAGGATAATATTAAATAAGGAGCTACAAATGATATTAACTCTTTCTTAGGGATTATAACAATATAATATTATACACAGGGTCTGACTGTGTATCCAACCCGGTACAATCAAGCTTTCTTTCACATACCACCCTATTGTGCTAGTTTTCTGGATCCTGGCAGTGCTATGAGAACAGCTTCCTATGGCGAACGCTAAAGCAAAGAATGACTCTGGTTTTGTACTTAATTCTGGGCTAAAAAGATGTAAACAAAAAACACCCAGACAAGATGGTGCCCGGGCAAGTGGAGCCTATGCTTGACATGGTGCTGGAGGAATTTGCTTGCCATAATGCTGGTTTGGAAACGAAGGTGAAGGTGGAATGTTTGCATGAGAAGGTGGTGAGTTTTCAGGAGTGCCTTGAACAGCACAAGCTGAGATTTATGATGGTGGAAAACAAAGTGGTTGGCCTGACACTACGATGCAAAAGATCATGGCCTTGCAAACAGACTTGGAGGCTTTGCAAACTGATCTAGAAGGAATAATATGTGAATCCTGGGCTTGTCTGAAGGGGCAGAAGGATTGGATATGCTCACCTTTTTGTCTGGATGGCTGCCGAGTTTCTTGAGCCTCACCTTTGACCCTCCATTAGAAATTGAGAGAGCACATCGCGTTCCATCATGGATGCCAAAGAATATGTCATGGATGCCAAAGAATATGAAAGACCCAAGGCCAGTTGTGCTGAAACTGTTGCGTTATCTGCAAGAGTTGATTACGCTGCTTTATCACAGTGGCTTGTGCCAAGGGTCCACGGTTACATAGTGGGCAGAAGATTATATTGGTGGTGGATTTGGCAAAGATCACTGCAATATGGAGGAAATGGTTCTTGGCATTGCGATCACGACTGAAGGATCTTGGAGCACAGTGTGGCCTTCTTTATCCTGCCCATATGTAGGTAACTTGGAGAACACTACTAGATCGTACGAGGAGCCTGCCACATTGATAGCTTTCCTGGATTCCATCATCAATGGAGAAATGACATGAGTGCTGATGGCAATGGCTGCTATCAATCTTCAAGAGGACATGGAGTGTATCTATGTGCCGCATGCTGCCAGGACTGTGAGATAGGATATGGGATGGATGATTTTTTTTTAATTTATGAATTTCTACATACATCAAGAATACATCTTGAAACGGAAACTGAGAAGGGTATAGAACAATATAACAGACCAAACAGTCCCAGGAAAAACAAAAGGAAAATACATCAACATACCCAACCCACTCTAACCCTCAAATATAGGGAATACCAAAAAGGAAAATTATACAACCAACATTTTGATAGGAAATTAGAGGTGTGAAATACAGCTAATATCCATATGCTCAAACAGAGGGAGATGGGGGAACACCTATCACCCTATAATGACGGGCATTAATGAAGTCCAGCAATTGTGAAGGCTCATAAAAAATAAAGGACTCAGACTGATACTTGATCAGACACTTACACAGAAATTTTAGTAAAAAGAGCCTTCCCAATTGCTGAACCCCAGGGCTGAGAAGGAAAAAGTCCCGCTGTCGCCGCTGAGTTTCCCTGGAGAGGTCCGGAAACATACGGACCTGCAACCCCTTAAAGGCAACATTACGCTTTTTAAAGAATAACTTCATAAGCCATTCCTTATCGGAAAGCAGAGCTAATGTAATCAACAAAGTAGAGGGCACTACCTGGTCCTCCTGCGATGATTCTAACTTTGCAGTTACATTCAAAACATCTACATTAGATAAACCCTTAACCAACCCCAAGCCCTCAACTTTTTCCCCAGAGGACAGATAATACATCTTAGCTATAGGGGGGTGAGATTCGGGAGGAATACCCAAAGTCTCTACCAGATACTAAACATATCCCTTGCAGATACCATAGATGACCTAGGAAAATTAATCAGATGTAAATTAACAGCTCTGGACATATTTTCCAACACCTCTAGTTTAATACTCATAGGCAATATGTTCTTCTTCAAGGTTTCCACCTCCTTCTCAAGGAACACAGAACTTTCCTGAACTTCTGCAACAACCTTCAGTAGATTAATTATTTTAACTGCGTTTTCTTGAATAGCCAAATCATTGTTTGTAACCTGAGACGCCAACCCCAAAATCCTTGGCAACATTTCTTCACGGAGTTGCATGATAGTGGCCCATATTGTTTCCAGCGTCATCACCTCCGGAGCCTCCTTAGATGCTGCTGGGGGAAACTCTCCTACTCCAATAGTTGATAATCCGCCCGACAGCGGGGTTGATGTAGTTGGCCCCAACACCGGGCCCACACCTCCATCTGCCATCTCTCCTGCGACCTCTGACACTGCACTAGGGAAGGAACAGCGTCCACCCTACACTCCTAGGGCAGGCGCTGCACAACAGGGGAGTCCGCCGACTCAACCCCCTCCACCAACTTCCCCACTGCGCCGATGTCCTGACGAGGTACTTTCGAGGCCTGGACAGAGCCAGGGGAAGACAGATCACCGCCCGAAGCAAGAGCCGAGGACTCCACCTCCGGCTGCTGCGTAGCCAGGCTACACTCCCCTTCTTATATATATATATATATATATATATATATATATATAAGAGTCCAGAGGACCAACATTTACTGGAGGTAACAGGGAAGTGATCTGGGGGGCTATAGAAGGCTGTTTAGCCCCTTTGGACTTCTGTTTTTTTACCCATAGGAAAACGCCGCACCGACAGCACACCTCATCAAATCGCCATCTTGGATTCCCAAAGTGCTCGGATGGATGATTTTAGGAATTAGATTGCTTGAGGTGGTTTAAGTGGTGACTTGTATAGTTTGCGTGTGAGTGATGTCAGGAGGATGGTGTGATTGTAATTTCTCTATTTTTTCCTTCTCCCCTTTCCTCAAGCCTTGTTTTTTTCTTTGGATGCTGCTGTCTTTTGGGTCCAAGAATCCATGTGTTGGGGTGCTGTATTGGCTGCTTGCCAGTTTTGGAAGTTTTGTATAAGGATGTTTGTATGTTTGCTATGTTCAGGTTGGGTATCAATTGTCCTAATTAGAGGGAATGTTAGGCAGAAAGGTGCAAGACCTGTCTTTCTTGGGGTATTGGGCCTTATGCACTTTGGAGGTCATTCCAGAACATGAATAAGGGTTTGTACATATAGCGGGAATGTTTATCTTCCGAAAACATCTCCCACCATATTCTGAAACACTGCTGACGTGCACGTCTACGGCGCTAGCCCGGGGATCTCAGAACATGGGCGGGAGGGGGTGGAACAGGGACAAGGTCAGCCATGGAGACGTATAAAGCATATTCAAGAAAGGCCCATGTACGTTTTAAGTGTTTCCCACAGATGTCCACATTATTCCTGTGGAAACATGGAATAAGGGTAGAACTTAGAAAATATTCTGTTCTGCTCTTCAATGTGTCCCATATTGAAGAACGGTTGTGACAATTATGTTCTGAACTGTTGTGTCTGCTGTCTGGAAGAACACAACATGCAGTTGTAAAGAACAGAAAGCAGAGGTGAGGGAAGGATGTATGGTAATTAAACATTGATAAACACCCCTACAGACACATTAAGAAGAGCTATTGTGTTTATGCTGGCTATGCTGATAATTACTGTTTCTGCTAAAGGAGCGATGCTAGGGTTCCCTGACATTTCCTATGTCCTGTAAACTGGGACTAGTGATGTAGGGATAATATGTGAGTGAGTATGGCAAAGATTCTGGTTTGGGTGAGAAACGCAGATCAGATTTGCAGTCCTGGAACGCCATGGTAAACCAGTTGTTAGTTATAGGTTTGGTTTGGCAGAATGTTGTATTTTTTTACTGCAAGTGAGAGTGTGTGGTTTGGGAGCAGCATGGGAAGATCTAGTGTGATGATCTGCACTTCAGGGAGGCCATGAATAGCTGGCCAGTATCTGGACCATATGGATGACCACAATGTCACCAGGTGCTAGTGTGATAGGGCAGCCATACATCAGTTGTGCCCTGCACTGGGAGACATGACTTATGATGTGTCAACATTCCCTAGAACAGTGGTTCTCAACCTGTGGGTCGCGACCCCCATGGGGGTCGCCTCACTCCGCTGTTAAAAAAAAAAAAGCGCATAAGTTGCTGCTGCTGCCGAGTCTACTTCTCGGCAGCGGCAAACTGACAGATTCCAATCTTCTGCAGCTGCGGCTCCCTGCCTCTTAGGGAACCGTGGCTGTGCCTGTGAGTGAAGCCGTTGCAGAGTCTTTCTGTCTCTCGATGGGCTCCGTGCAGCATTGTCCCGCCTCCAAAGGAAGTTGTTTACCACTTCCTTTGGAGGCGGGACAATGGCATGCTGCACGGAGCCTGTCGAGAGAAAGAAATGCTCCGCAACGGGTTAGGATTATAATGGGCAGATGGGGGGACTACGACTGTTAATGGGTTGATTAGGGAAGGACTGATCAAGGGGGGGGTTGGGACTGGTAATGTGCTGATAGAGGGGTAGGACTAGTAATGGACTGATGGGGGCTAGCATTGGAAATGAGCTGAACGGGGAGGTTAGGACTGGAAATGGGCTGATTAGAAGAGGCTAGGACTGGTAATGGGCTGATGGGGGTGTAGGATTGGTAATGGGCTGATTAGGGGAGCCTAGCACTGGTAATGGGATTGAGGAGGGACTAGCACTGGAAATGAGCTGATGGGGAGGTTAAGACCGGAAATGGGCTGATTACAGGAGGCTAGGACTGGTAATGGGCTGATGGGGGGGTAGGACTGGTAATGGGCTGATTAGGGGAGCCTAGCACTGGTAATGGGATTGAGGAGGGACTAGCACTGGAAATGAGCTGATTAGGGGAGGCTAGCACGTAATGGGGTTGAGGAGGGACTAGCACTGCAAATGAGCTGATGGGGAGGTTAGGACTGGAAATGGGCAGATTACAGGAGGCTAGGACTGGCAATGGGCTGATGGGGGGGTAGGACTGGTAATGGGCTGATTAGGGGAGCCTAGCACTTCTAATGGGGTTGAGGAGTGACTAGCACTGGAAATGAGCTGATTAGGGGAGGCTAGCACTGGTAATGAGCTGATGGCGGGGGGGGGGGGTAGGATTGGTATTGGGCTGATTAGGGGAGGCTAGCACTGGTAATGGGATTGAGGGGGGACTAGCACTGGAAGCGAGCTGATTGGGGGCTTCGACTGGGAATGGGCTGATTGTGTGGAGGGGAGGATAGAGCTGCTGGCCCTGGAAGAAAACTGGGGGCTAAGGCTACAAATGGGCTGATATGAGGGGATGGGAGAATGGAACTGGAAGGGAATGGATCTGAGAGGGGCTTTCATGGTATTTGTACTAGAAGGGTCTGGTCAGTGGGGAAGGAGGGGGACTGGAAGGGAATGGACACCAGTGGCAGTCATGGGAATGCAAGTTGACATTGGAAGGTACTGGGAGTGAGGACTGGAAAGGGGCTGATACTGGGGAGGGTTACTGGGACTGGAAATAGGCTGATGGAAAGAAGTGAAGAAAACAAAAGAAGAGATAAGAAATGGCAGATCGACCATAGACCACAGAAAGAGCTAAGAGAAGACAGGAAAGCAGAAGCCTCAGATTGGGACCAGCATGATTAGAGAATAAATTGGTTGGACAACAAAGGTAGAAAAAATAATTTTATTTCATATTAGTGATTTGACTACAAAATCATCATAATTTTGAAATCAAATATTGTTTCTTGTTATTGTGGTTTAAATAAGTAAATTTTATAAATAAAAACATATTGCAAAGGCCTATAATATATTAATAATTCAACAAATGATTACAGCAACAATGCATTAACAATAAAGGAAGAGAGACGCATTTGATTTTATCATTGGGGGTCACCACAAGTTGACCAATGGTAAAAGGGGTCACGGTACAAAAAGGTTGAGAACCACTGCCCTAGAATGTGCCATGAGGCCTACATCCTTCCCCAGTCCAGGATCTATGCAAGCTATGAGAGTGGTGATATATCTGGAGGCTGACTACCTGGGAATGATGGCACAGGGATCCCCCCTCCCATGCCCACACAGGCCTGACCAGGGGAGCAGTGCCACGACTATGGGAAGGCAGACAGGGCTGCCCTACTGATAGGTAATGTATACAGATCGACATATACCACAATGGGACAGGTGTAGCTGTTGTGAGAAATACCAGTACCCAGATATATGGGAATCAGATGCCATAGCCAGAAAGCCATACTACTACGACTAGTTATCATTTTCATAGTGCTACAAGGCAGAGCTTACAATCTAGTCAAGAAAGACAACACAGCAGCTGTGGGTAAGGTACATCTAGGGGGACTTGTAACGAAGCACAAGGGAGATTAGGAGGATCAGATCCAAAAATAGCAATGAAGAGATGAGCGTTCAGCCTGGATTTGAGAAGGGTCAGAGAAGGCGCCTGACGTACAGACTCAGTTAGTTTGTTCCAGGCATAAGGTGCAGCAAGGTGAAAGGAGCGAAGTCTGGAGTTGGCAGTAGAAGAGAAGAGCACAGATAGAAGCAATCTGCCAGAAGAGCGGCGTTGCCGAGGAGGGTTGTAGGGAGAGATAAGAGGGGAAAGATAGTGTGAAGCAGCAGAATGAGTGCACGTATCAGCATGAAAAGGGCATACATTTGTTGCTCAGCAATATTATCTTTATCTTTATTCACATTTGATAGACCGCTATTGTAAGAACATTAAGCGGTGTACAATAAAAAGGATGGATTTAACACTGCAAACCAAGAAACCAAGAAAAGGAACGCCAATAATAAACAGGAAAGGAGGAGGCAAGGACAGAATAGTAATACCACACTAATATCAAATCATAGATAGACAGAGTCCAGCCACGCAACATAGACAAACAAAACAAGGGACAGACTGGTGACAACCTGAAGGACAAGAACAAGAAAACCAGGATGATCAGGGAGGGGCCTCAGGGGGGAAGGTCATATGCTTTCTGGAATAGATGGGTCTTAAGTAACGACTTAAACTGGGGATAGGAGGGTTCTAGCCGGAGAGGAGTTCGTAACATGTTCCAGAGAAGGGGGTCCAAAAAAGAAAAAAGCAGAATGGCGAGTTTGTTCTAAGTGGGCCTGGGACGGTGAGGGAAGTGATAAGCGGTTGGCATGGATTGAGCGGAGTTGGCGGTGAGGGGAATGCAGAGAAATACAGTTTGCTAAGTAGAGAGGGTTTCCGGTATGGATGGCTCGATGAATTAGGATCAGAAATTTATAGTGGAAGTGAAAACGAAGGGGCAACCAATGCATCCTTTGGGGAACTGCAATGTTAGTTCTGGGTTTTGTGCACTTGGTAAGAGTCCATCCTTAGCATTTTAAAGCTTGTTTGTAGAGATGAGCAAGGCAGGGATCACTGGGGCCATTTCCTAATGCCAAGTACCATTCTCTCATAGCATATTAGGCTGCACTGGGATTACCTTGCACTTCTCAGGGCCTGCAGCAGCAGGAAATGTCAAGTGGATATGGTTTTCCTGCCGGACTTGTTGAATGTTCATATTTACCCCATCTTAGTGCCTGACTGTGCTGCCATCTCCATGACTTTGATTGGTAACTTTCAGCAAGGGGGAGATCGGCAATGGCAGCTTAATACAGGATTATTGCAGGATGCGGAGTTTTGCAAACAATTGTTACAATGAACAGGATAATTTTTTCAGTGGAATACTGGTGAGTCTGGAAAATTCTGTGATTTGGGATACATATAAAATGTACATCAAAGGACAAATTATAGCTTTCAATGCCCATAAAAAGGGGTTGGTACAAACTGAGCTGAATAATTTGGCTATAGAAATTGAGTCATTGGAGCATAGGCATATAATATATCAGGAAAATTTCTGCAACTGCAGAAATTAAAATATGAATATAATAGAATATTGAGTCAGCAGGCAGGGGACTGTTTATTCCTACATTAAGCACAATATTTCTGAGCTCAATAGGGCAGGGCAGCTTCTGAAAGGGGCATAATTCTAAGCATAGGATTCCTATGATAAAAGATGCCACAGGAAAGTTACATTTAGAGGATAGGAGAATTGTGGATCAATTCAGTCATTTTTAGGAAGCCTTATATGCCTCTGAAGTTACCCCTATGGCAGAGGTCCTTGATAGTTTTTTTCAGATGTTAAAGAGCCCCTGCTGGATGAGTGCCTTAAAGCTAGATTATTACCAAAGAGGAAGTCACTCTTGCAATTCAACAAATGCATATCAGGAAAGCCCCAGGCCCTGATGGCCTGCTGGCTGAGTTCTACAAACAACTCAGCGCCTGCCTTAGTCCCTATTTACTTTTTTTTATTTCAGAGCTTTATTAAGGAAGGTACATCCAAAGGTACATTTACAGAGGCCTCCGTTATTGTATTGGAAAAACCTGGTAGAGATTACTTGTTAGTTGGTAATTATTGACCTAGTTCCCTTATAAATCAAGATGCTAAGATCTATGCCAAAATTTTGGTGACTAAACTGTCTAAGGCCCTCCCCCAGCTGGTCTTGAACAAGAGCGCATACTCTTACAGGCAACAGAGGCACAAAATAAAGGAGTGAGGTGTAAGTGCAGTTGGTATCTAAAAGCTTTATTGATGAGGAACCCCAACACATTCCTCAGGGGACAAAAGCCTCAAAAAATACATAATAAATAAACATAAATATAAATAATAGAGTACAATAAAAGCACAACAAAAAATAGAAATTACACTTACCTGGTAATTGTCGTTCCTTGAGTGACAACAGTTTAGTCCTCCACCTCTGGGTTGTGCACCTCTTCCTGCAGCTTGGAGACTGGGCATGTCAAAGTCGTGACATCACTGGATATAGCCTGCTGGTATCTCCCATCAGCCTCCAGTGTACTATTGACAAAGCAAACTCAAAGGAACAACAAATAAGTAACTACACCATAACTTTAAATAACTCCCCATTCCTCAACCTGAGGAACCTTTTTAACCATATCCGTCTTATATATATATATTTTTTTTAACTTTACATTCACGTCCCCCCTATGCAAACACGTTTCCTATTCCATCCCCACGTTTAAATAAGAGAGAAGGAAGAAACAACAGAGAGGGATACTCACTGCGATCTAGAAACTGAAAGGATCTGTCTACTCCTTGAGATTGATGCTCCACTCCGCCTGAAAATAAACTCTGAAGAAATCACACCCCTGGGCGGGAATGAGGACTAAACTGTCGTCACTCAAGGAACGACAATTACCAGGTAAGTGTAATTTCTATTTCCTTATCATTCCTCCAGTGTAGTCCTCCACCTCTGGGATGTTACAGAGCAGTAAATCATTGGGAGGGACCTATCCAGCCAACTCACCACACCGTCGACCCGGAACAGGCATCCTTTACTGCCAAAACATTTAGGCAGTAGAGGTTACTGAGGAAATGAAGAGATGACCTGGAAGCTGCTCTACCAATCCCCCCTGGTGTAATGACACAGTGATCCACCCATGAAGCTGCTTGCGCCCTGGTAGCAAGAGTCAGAAAGCCCCCCCGGAATCATACAACCTCGCCACCAGAAAGCTGAGGCAACCACCGCCTTAACCCAGTGCGAAATGGCTGCCTTCGCTGCTGCTTCCCCTTTGCGGGGACCTCCAACCAACACACAAAAACAAAGAAACGAACGCCGCACCCTGCATTTTATGTTTCCTATCGGCGTAAGCTACGAATAAAAACCTCCCCTTCCAGAAAAACGAAGAACTGGAAGAGAAACCAATAGGCTCAGGAGAAAAATCAGATACCACCTTTTGGAAGGACGACGGGACTGCTCACAAACACCACCCTCTATCCAGAAAGGGTGAAAACAGCTCATTACATGGCAATGCCTGAAACTCTGAAACTCGTCACGCTGAACAAAGAGCTATCAAAGCCACTGTCTATAACAGCAAATCCTTTACCGACGCCTGGAGTAAAGAATCAAAGGGCTCTTTAGGTAACGCCTCTAAGGCCCAATCGGGATCCCCCGGCAGCACCCGAACTCTCCTTGAGGAGCGCAGTCGAGTCCCAACTTAAGGAAACGCTACACATCGATCCGAACACCTAGCGCTATTCCCTCCACAGAACCTCTGCAGCCGGAAACAGTCACCCGCTGGACCCTCTAAGGAACTGGCCGCTAGTTCCTTCAGACACTGTCCGGCAGAGAACTCAGACCAAGGATACCGACACCTTTGTCAACCGGACTTGCCACAGTGAACAGCAGCCTTCAAAAAGGCGCTAAGCACGGACCTATGTACCAGAAGCAGCCTGCCTCCCTGCTCTCAACAAGGTGGCGAAGACTGCCGCAGAATAACCCTTCTTCTTCAGCCCCGCCCATTCAAAGGCCAAACCGTAGGTGGGCACCGATCCACCTGAAACATTCGTCGCGGACCTAGCCGCAGCAGAACGTCCGCTACCGGCAACTTATAGGAAAAGCCTGTCGAGTAGGCGAATGAGATCAGCCGAGTATGGCCGTCTCGTCCAACCGGGCGCTACCAAGAGTACCTTTCCCCGAAAGCTTCGATACGCCAACTAGTTGCCCTATGAGAGCCCACGGGGAAAGGACAAGACAAAGACTTAAATGGGAGCTTACTGAGCCTCGACTTGGACGAACCATCAGCCGCCCCATTCCTCCACCAGAGAGATCTCTGAGTGAACCCCAAGGAAGCCAATAATATTAGCTAGCGCTCGAATTAAGCCATAATGCACATTTGCCACATAAAGCAAATCAGGCTCTAGTCGATTCAACTCCCTGATCCTTTCCTGTTCCAGGCGAGTAGACTGCCGTAAACACTGCGACCACTTGAAGCATGCTCTCGCCTCCCCAGGCTCCACAAATGGGAGCTTGTAAGGACAGAGCACTGCCCCCAACAATCGCTTCAGTGAACCATCTACTTTCCTATCGTGCGCTAAAGAAGATTGCTAGGGCTCTCTTCCATACAGTGAGTCCACACCCCCTGGTAGTGCAAGGTGTGCACCCACTCACATAGTACCCAGGCCTGCCCCTGCTTAGCCTCAAAATGTCAAACAAGAACAGGCAAATTCAGGACAGCTGAATACTTTTTTTTTTCCACAAAGACATCTCTTAACCAAAAATTCCTTCAGCATATGTTAAGAGACGCTCTTTCCGTGCCAACAATATGAAGTAGAAAGAACTCCCAAACACAGGCATACTAATCCACGGCCTTCCTGCTAGAGTAACGCCCCATTCCGTCTGACTGCACAAAGATGGACTTTATATTTTAAGTTCAACTAACACCTGGTGTTAGGAAATACAGCTTTCTCATTCCGCAGTGGCAATTGAGTCAGCAATGAAGAAGCCGAGAAACTGCAGACAAGTTCCCATTATACCACCTGGTAAAGACTCCACTTTTAGACCACTGAAGCAAAAAAGCATGCGAGAGTGCCTTGTGCCCTGCCAGTAGCTGATCGAATTGAAGTGATTCAGTGTATGCAGGGCATTTTCCAGAGAACGCAAGGTCCCTTATCTAGGCTGACTCCACATTCACAGTCTAAACCAGCAGCCATCTTGGCTGATGCCGATCAGCGCGGACGCCATCTTGTAAGCCCAGCATATGATGTATGCCTACTAGAATCTGAGCTGCTGCCGTTGCTGCTAGAGAACTAGCCTGGCTGCATGCTTCTGGCCCCCATTAAGGCATTCGCTGAACACTAGCAGAGACTCTCCGTACTGGAGAACCTCTGATAAATGAAATGGGAGCATAGATAGCTTCAAAGGCTAGAGTTCTAATTTGCAACCTCTCTCCGCTGAGCTGCCTTTTCCATATGTAAAATTAAACCACATACAGCCAAAATTAAGACATTACAAGTCTACCGTAAAATCTTATAATTTGGGCAAAGCCAAACTAAACAGGAATATTTTCCATTAAGAAACCACACAACTATAAAACCCCTCTCATGACATAATGCTTATGGCAGAGCATTCCACATCTGTGGACTGGCCATGGCGCTCACCCAAGCACCTGTTACAACTGTCCAAGAGAGTTATCACCATAATTCCTTGTAACTTGAATATGTTTACAGCGGATCATAGTGTAGCAGCAGAGCGCAGACAAACCAATGATACCAGGAGTCTGTTCAGAAGGTCCAAATCATTTATTTGTGCACAAGTCTCAAGCAAAGTCAATTTCAAAATGGCTGAGCAATGTTCTTTGGTAGTACAACAAGTTTTATAGACTTTTGCTCCATTCTAGGTATAGGAAAACATTTCATTGGTCCCGGTAACCTCCCGTACCTCTTCTATTGGTCCCGGTACTGATATGGTTATCCAATTATGTTCTTTGGGTGGGCTCAGCACCTGCTAACCCCCCTTCTAGTCCCAATTACAATGGCCAGTTCACCAACTTGTTACTTTCCTTCTTTCAAGGCCATTGAGCTAGTTTGTATGTGTAGGGAAGCAGGGCTCTATAACTTCTCTGTCAGCAGTTTTAAGCATAAATTCTGTATTTTTCCATCCATTCTGCTTGTCTAAGCTTAATTCAATACTTTTACTGAGTTCTAATTCTACAGCAGCATATTGGGGGATGTGCAATTCCTATGGGCCTCTTTACAGGCCTCATCTACAGGTCAAGCTAGTTAGGCCTGCTTGCTTATGTCAGACACTGTGGATCACAGGCCTTCACCTGCCACAATAGTGCTATATCACAGCAGCTGAGCCAAAATATTACCCTGCCATATAAACCGACTTTAACGCTTTATAGGACCTTCTATGGATAGCGGAAGGAGATTCTTGTAAATCTTTTTTTTTTTTTTTTTAAAGTATAGGACTCCAAAAACCAAGTTTCCGCCGACTCCAATGAAATCAAAGCAGATCAGCTAAAATTACCCGAACTGCTCCTATAGCTTTGCAAGAAGCTACCAGCCCCCACTGCACCCAGTTTTCCTTCCCCCCTTATCCTGAGGGATTCAGCATTGCAGGACGTGTTGCGCACCCCCCTGCCAGCCTGCTGCGTCTGCCAGGGAGCTGAAGAGCAAAATAGAAAGTAGAACCCCTCGAAGCAAACAGTGTCCTGACCTTGGGGTTCAGGACACAAAAGGCCACTGAATAAATCAACAGTGTTAGCTAAAAATGAACAAGGCTATCTCTCACTAAAGAGAGTTTCTTTTTCTTTTTGAAATCCCACCGAAGTCCGTGGGACCCAAGCTTTCGAACACAACCCCTAACGCTGTGCATTAACCACAAACAGAGAAATGAAATGAAATGAAACGAAACCCTGCTCTAGAAATAGATGAGAATTTCCTGGGAAGGGCATGCGAAGTAGAGCTATGAAACACACAGGCAGCCCCCCGGCCTTCCTGCAGTCAGAGAAATAGCAGTGGAATACACCGACAACCTTGCAAATGGAGGTCTTAGAGATTGTTGCCTGTGTGAACCTGATGAGTAATACGATCTTGTATTTTACCAGCCCCCCCCCCCCCCTCCCAGGGATGGGGGCACTGAATACTATATGTGATTCATGAGCAGCGCTACCATCCGGTGGCCTTTAGGGCACCAGAGCCCAACAAACGATACAGAAGTTAAGAGCTTTAAATCTTGGTCATATAATCTTGATTTGCAGAACATTATTTATTTATTTTATTTATTTACATTCTCTTATATACCACACTATTCTGCATCAGTGCGGTTTACATTGAACAAACTGAAATTACATTGAACAGGGCATTATAACTTGGAGAGAACTTTTTTTTTACAGGGAACATGGGCTATGGAGGGTTAAGTGGCTTGCCCAAGACCACAAGGAGCACCTGTGGGACTAGAAACCCCACATTACATTACAGCTGCTTGTTTAGTCACTAACCCCTGAGAGCCCATGAGGTGGCTCTGTGGATATTTGTTCCCTGACTTGCAGAGAATGATCAATTTGATAATGGCTGCATACCCACAGTCATTGAGTGTACCAGCCGCCCTCTGGTGGCCATAGACCGTAGCACAGGCACTTCTTGGTTGACAGTTTAACTGTCAGTCTATTTTTTTATATCCTAAGGTTTCCTAAACCTGTCCCTGTGAATTTTGGGCAACTTTCACTATAGAATACATAAAAGCACACTTCCAGGCTGTCCCTCCTTCCAACTACAAGTTAGGGCTCTGCTCTTGAACCTAAAAACTGGCAATTTGCCTAATATCCTGGGACTTAACAGATGCTCCTCAGAGACATGATTAGGAGGGAAAGAACATGTGGTATCAGGGATCAATGCCAAAACTGCTGTCCTATAAAACTAAGAATAAACTTAAAAATAAAGAGGACTGACAACAGCCCCCTTAAGGCTGAGGAAGCCCCCCAAGCCTCAAAAATCCTACAAACAAAAGAAAGAAACACTAGGCTCAAAAATCTAGCTATTCTGCCTGTTTTCCTCACACAGGCAGCTCCCTGCAGCTCTCGCCATGCGGTCCAAATACCTAGAGAGAAAATGACCGCCCCTTTGCCAAAGACTTTTGGCGCCAAGAACAACAGCCGCTGCAAAAAGGAGGCCTCAGCAGACCGACAGAGCCCAAAGGCCTTACCTGCAGGGCAGAAAGCCACACAGCCTGCTCCTACCACCTTGAATTCCTCCGATCCTCAAGCCGCACTGATGCGCCTGGTAGCCGCGGCGAGGATCGCTCAGCCGGTTCCACAGAGTAAAATTAAAATCCCACAGCAACGGAGAGGCTCCGTTTCACACAGCTTCAGTATGGCTGTACAGGTCCCGGAGCTCTCTCCCGTACAGTCAATGGAGAGAGATCCGCACCGGCAAAGGCCTGCAGCAAGTGAAAATCACTGACAAGGAGGGAAGGCGAGAGCTGCTACTAATTTAAAGAGCCAGGCTCAAATTTAAAATTACTGTAAATATAAGGAAATTTGCTCCTAACTAAAGGGAACTAATCCCTGATTGCCAATTAACCAAAGGTAACTGAATTAAAAGTAAAAATTAAAAGTAAATTAAAGGTAAAAATCAAAAGTAAAATCAGAATAGAATTTGTCACACTAAATGCTCCTTATCTGTTCCCCCCAAGTGAGCCCAGAAGCTAGGCTCACTATGTCCTCCTGCTGCATGGAGACTGGACACACTGGGGGGGGGGGGGGGGCTGATGGGAGATACCAGCAGGCTATATCCAGTGATGTCACGACTTTGACATGCCCAGTCTCCAAGCTGCAGGAAGAGGTGCACAACCCAGAGGTGGAAGACTAAACTGGAGGAATGATAAGGAACAAGGTGATAACCATTTTAAAAAAGTGTTCATACATACATAAAAGGAAGGCATAAGACAATAAACAAATAAATAAAAATCATCATAATAGCTAATAATAAATATGAATATAAAAGTAAATCACAAATGCGGACATCAATCTCATAAAAAGGAGGGGGGGGAGGAAGGAGGGAGGGAAAGGAGGAGGGGGAGAGGGAGGAAGGAAGGGGGAAGGGGAGAGGGGGAAAGGAGGAGGAGGGAGGGAGGGGAGGGAAGGGGGAAGGGGAGGGGAGGGGAAAACAAAATAAAGAGGGAATCATACAACCATAATAAATGGTATGATCAGAAATAAAAACAGTAAAAATCTGGATACATTTTATGCAAAACGGTAAAGTTAATTGACGTATATATCTCTTGTAAATGGATGAGGAGGAACTATTAGACGGACAGCAAGACAATGTGTTATGGTATACATATTGTGACAGGGTCAGTCACACAGGTCCCAGAATCCCTTAGGATGGGAGGGTCCCCCCACAGAAAAGATCAAGTGATCCAATTAAGAGAACACACAGGTGGGAAAGGGAGTCGGTATTAAGCAACCAAGGCCTTAGGTTGTGGCCGGTATATATGGTTTGAAAAGCAGTGCAGGGAAGGCCCAGGAAGGAAGGAAGTGCAGCCTTCAGGAGCCTGTCCCTGCTTCTGGAAAAACTCCCTGTGTTTCCAGGGGAGGGAGGCAGATACCCTGAGGTGGAAGAAGCTATGGAAACTCAAGCGTATGAGGACAGTAAGGACCAGGAACCCATGGAAGTACTATGGAAACTCTAACCCTGGGGCAGGTTCAACCAGTTTATAGTGAATCTGAAGGATGGAAGAGAGGGGCAGCTACACAGCTATTTACTGTGCAGCTGAGCAACATTGTTTTGTTCTGAGAAAGACTCTGGGTTTGAACCTGGATGATTTGATTCGGCTACTTGTGACTTTGTGTGCATTTCTAGTCTGAATGATTTTACTTTGAGAAGGAGAGGCCACGCCCGGCCCTGGGGCTGAGGGAAGCCCAGGGTGTTGGAGCTGGCATAACAGATCTGTCTGCTGGACTTTGCTATGGACCTGAGAGGAAAACTTGTGGGTGTTTGTCTGGAAAGCCCAACCTGGAATTGAGTCCGCCGGACCCAGGACAGTGCTCCGACTGCTCCAGTTGCCTTGGAACCCACCCCGCGGCATCATAATATGTACTCGCTTGTGATGTACACCTAAACTATTGCACGTATATTCTTAAGTCACAACCTGAAGATAACAAAAATCACCATAAACAGCACAAATAAAAAGTGTGTAAGCGGACCAACAGGAGTTCAAAAAGGTAACCTTTAAGTGAGAAGACAGTATGTGTTTCTGGGGCAGACATAAAGAAGGCATAGTAGAACTAGCAAAAGAGTGGAGGAGTGGCAAAAGAGTGGAGGAGTGGCCTAGTGGCTGGGGCAAGGTACTTCAGGCCGGAAGGTCGGGGGTTCAAATCCCATTAGAGGACAGCAACCTTGGGCCGGAAGGACTGGAGTTTCTAGTCCCACAGGTGCTCCTTGTGGTCTTGGGCAAGCCACTTAACCCTCCATAGCCCATGTTCCCTGTAAAATAGTTATCTCCAAGTTATAATGCCCTGTTCAATGTAATTTCAGTTTGTTCAATGTAAACCGCACTGATGCACAATAGCGCGGTATATAAGAGAATGTAAATAAATAAATAAATAATAAATAAATAAATTTTAGTGAAGTATGTAAAGAAATTAGTAACCATATAACTTACAAATGTAACCATTGAGCTATAAAGAAGTATCCCACTCTAATGTGAACCAATGCATTGTCTTCTAACTTTGTATGTTACATGATTGTGTTCAATAAGGAAAGAAGCGTCTAACCTTGTCCCGGAGCACATTAAAGTCCTAATTAACCTCTCCCTTCCTATAATATACAAAAAAAATCACAATAGGGTGATGTCTGTGAAAAAAGGCATCAATGAACATTGAAAGCGGGTACTGGTATCTCGCTGATCCTCACGGTACACGAAATAAAGAGACGCTGAGGGAAGAAACCTTACTCATGAAAGGCATTTCATGCCAAAATCCGGTGAAAGGGCAATCAGGCATGTAACCGTGAATTTTAAGGAGGACTGTGATGACTCGCTAAGAAGCTGTATAATGTGTGGATTGTATGTATATGATTAAGTTAGTAGAAAAGAGCATATGTGTGTGTGTGTGTGTCTGTACAAAATAAACTACAAAACATTAATGGGAAAATTTGAGTCCATGAATACTAATATATATATATATAGATATATAATTTTATTTTTATTTTTTTAGAACTCGCTTTAAGAGAAGGCAATCATACATTGGCAACTATTGAAGAATTATACAAAAGCCTGCAATATGTGTACGTGCAAAGCTATAATGTTGAATCAAACAGTTGCTTTCTGACAATCTCTCATAATGTGTCTGTCACAATATTGCATATATCTACATTGCAGAGGTCAAGAAGGAACGTAAATGCCTTGACAATTTTTGCGGAACTCTGAAGTTGCCCATATCAAAATTCCTTCAGCATGCGTGAGTCTGGTGCATTGTATACAGTAACGCTCATATCCCTGTAAGTGTAGAGAAACAATATTAACCAGATCACACAAGATGCCTGACGCTAGTATTTTTGCTGATGTGACGCATTGGTGGAAAAGGTAGCCAGACATTGAATCGGTGCCGGTTTGCAAGTCAGCTGCATTTGCCTGTTAAAATATGAAAGTAAAACGAAAAATGTGTCTTGCAAGTTAAAAAGTATTGCTACAAATATATTAAGACCACAAATACAAAAATTGTTATATAAAAAGAAATAAAAAATATGAACTTGTAAAGGGTAATACATAATAAAAACAGATGTTTAAAAACCAAAAACCTAAAAAGCCACCAGGTGGAGCTGTGGGGTCAAAAATAAACCAGATGTAAAGAAGGCTTGCTTGTCCATGCCGTAGAGTTCCTTCAACAAAACTGAAAGGAAGTTCAAAAAGAAACTTGATTCAAAAGGCCAAATTAAGAGGAATTGGAAAGTAAAATCAGTGACTATGGAAGTAACTTCAAAATACTGGGCACTAGTGAGCAGATCTACAGTGAGTGGTCACATATAACACCCTGGAATTCCAACGGAAAAGGAAGTGGCAATAAAAATTGAAAAGTAAAAGTGAACAAATTAGAGCATTGTCATACTTGGTAAAAACAAAACCCAAACACTTGCACAGGATAAAAGTAAAAGTAATAAAATAGATAAAATATATAAAAACAAAGGGCCCAATTTTCAAAGAAATTTACATGGGTAACTACCCTTGTTACCCGTTTAAATGCCTTAACCGTGATTTTCCAAATGTACCTACATGGGTAGTGCCTTTGGAAAATCCCGGTTAAGTCCCTAAGGTGCCCTAACGCGCGGGGGGCTAACTGGGTAGCATTGAAAATCACTGCTACCTACTTAGCCTTGGCAGCTGCCAGCATGTCCAACCAAACCTGGATTTTCACTTCCGTCACCATGGAAGTGAAGATCTGGGTTAAGGGGAATCGGCGGGCAGGCTTTGTGCCAACGCAGCGCACAGCCTGCCTAAATGAAAATCAGGCCCCAAATGAATAAATATGGGTAAAATATAAAAAAAACAGTAGTATGGTAGGACACTAAAAATTGGAGTGGGGGAGAAGGGAGAGAGGAGGAAGAGGGAGTGCAGGGAGGGGGAGGAGGGGATGGGGGGGACAGATAATCAGGTATATAACTTGCTGGGACTCACAGTTATTATTTATTATTATCTATTATGATGATTTTTATCTACATGTTATTTATTAGTTTATTGCATAACGCCTTCCTTTTATGTATATATGAACACTTTTTTAAAACGGCTATCACCTTGTTTTGTGTTTTATTGTACTCTATTATTTATACTCATGTTTATTTATTATGCTTTTTGGAGGCTTTTGACCCTCTGATGAAGGTTTAGCTGAAACGCGTTGGGGTTCCTCATCAATAAAGCTTTTAGACACCAACTGCACTTACACCTCACTCCTTTGTTTTGTGCCTCCCCCAGCTGGAACATCCAAGTCAGACTGGATTTGTGAAAGGGTGGTTCGCTGGTGAACAATGCCCGCATGTTTATGCACGTGCTCTTAGCAGCTAACCGGGGGTTAAGATTCTATATTCTAATCTGACGGCTCGCATTTGTGCTAATTCCATACTGTCATCTAGTTTTTCCTTACATCGAGGAACACGACAAAGCTGCCCTCTTTCTCCTCTGCTCTTTGTGCTCACTCTGGAACCTCTATTAAAGTGCTGAAATATATTGGAATATATGGGGTTCAATTTGGGGAGCACTATATTGAATCCTCTGCCTAGGATGTTTTACTGTATATTATAAATCCCACATATTTCTATCCCAATCCTTTTGCAGCTCATTCAGGCTATATCTGGATATAAACTGAAGGTATCGAAATTAGAGATGATGCCTCTCAACATTCACAGCTCTCCGCATCGGCTCAGCAGAGCAACATGCAATGCGCCCCCCCCCCCCCAGGGTATTAAATATTTCACAGAGACTTGGAGGTTATGTTGGAGTTCAGCGCTAAGAAGATGTTGGCTTTTGTGCGTAAGGAGGTAGATGGATGGTCACCAGTTCATTAAACATGGTGGAGTCAGGCGGAAACGATCAAGATGATAAACCACTTCTAAGGTGAATTACCCTCTTAGCATGATGCCAATACTTTTTCCTGACAGCTTCTTTAAAGAGCTTAAAAGGTTGCTTTTGAAATTTTTATGGAAGGCTAAGTCTGCAAGAACTGCATGATGTCTTCTCTTCTGGCCAAAGTCTTGTGATTCGCGAGACTTTGGCCAGGAGAGAAGAGTGTCTGGACCCTGGAGCACGAGGCACTTTGGCAAACCAGCTTAATGATAAGTTTGCTGCACTGCCTATGTGGGCCAGGCCGGGGGGGGGGGGGAGATGTATTGCAGAACACAGCACCGTGCCACACAGGGGAGGGGGTGCCACCAGCGTGGGAGGGGGCTGGAAAGACCACTGATTTTAGCCGCTCACTATCTCCAGTGATCAGTTATCAATTCCAATTTCAGCCACCCTGTAAAACTACTATTGTAATAATAAACTTCCTGAATCTATATGTCAGGTCTCATCTTTCCCCCTTTTCAAATCCATTCTAAAAGCTCACCTCTGTGAGGCTGCCTTTGGATCCTAATTTCTTGTTCTTCTTGTGTCTCCTTTCCCTATTTAAACCTCTTGTTTCTCTATTATTGCACTGTCTGCCTTGATTAGATTGTAAGCTCTAACGAGGAGGGACATCTTCTATATGTACTTGTAAAGCGCTGTTTACACCTTGTAGCACTATGTAAATGATTAATAGTAGTAATAGTAGTAGTAGTAATTCAACAAATGTTTCTATGTGGGAGTGAAATCTGGAGTCTATACAGGATAAACCAGAATGTAAGTACATTAAACCCTGCATCTCAAGTTCGGTAATGCACATTCCATGTTCCCCAAATCTCCTTCCAAATCACCATACAAAAACATATAAGTATTCAAATGGTTTTAACATCTCAGGAACAACACAGTCAAGTTCCACTTCCAGACACTTTGGGCTAGATTAACCAAGGGTCCCTTTTACTAAAGTGCAGTAAGTGCAAAGCCTGTGTGGTAAATGCACGGGGCATGCCAAGTATCTGGAACTACGCTGCCTCCCTCAGCAGCTAGCGTAGGAGCCACCCACACTATCCGTCAAAGTAGGCAACGTGATCCCAGAGGCACAGAAAGCCAAGCAGCAGTGGTCCTGACCTTCGACCCCTCTCCTGATCTCCCCTTGCCACAAAACCCCTGAGCTCCCCCCACCCCCAAGCATCACCCGTCCCATCAATCACAAAAAATCCCCCATCCCCTGGAATGGGCGATCGATATTCAAATTCCCCCCATCTGGCCCTCCCCTAAAAAGCTCCCCTCCCACATTTATGATTCTCATCCCATCCCCACCCCTATGAGTGCCACCCTTCTCCCCAGATCTTATCAGTGTCTTCCCTGGTGCCTAGTGGATGCTGGGGCAGGAGCAATTTCCCCTTTGCTCCTAGCCTGGCTAGTGAGGCTTCCAATATGGTAACCTTTCCCTCTGACGGTCGTCTCATGGTGGCGTTAGTGGAATTAATCAGCAGTCATGACAGCTAGCATGCAGCAACATCCATGTACGAGCTGTCACTGGCAGGCATGCTCACTGTCAGCCCCAAAATGCTAAGGGTATTAGCACGGGACTTCCCTGCGCTGGATGCTCTTAGCGCACGGTGGCAGTTATCATGGGTCCTTAGCATGCACTAAACCCTACAGTATTAGCATGTTAACTTTCATTAACCACATTAGCATGTGCTGCCAATTATAGGCCTCACTGCATAAAATGGGACCTGCAGTAAATGTTTGCTAATGCATGTTAACATGTGGTAACGCAGATGCACCTCTTAGTAAATTGAGCCCTTTGCAAAGTAGCAAAAATCCCTGCAAAAGAGACACTCAGAACCTATGACCTTTTTGTGTGTAATTTTTCAATTGTAAACTGCTCTGTTTGCTTGGCTAAGGGCGGTCAATCAAATTTTAATAAACGATAAAATGATATATAGCAAACATCATACCAAATCAGCATTAACAGCAAGGATTCGAACTACTGTACAATACCCCTCCCTATGAAAAGGCAAAACCGCAAATATTACATCGAATCCTAGAGCACCAATATTCCTCTTAGAGGAGGAACAGAACTGCTACAGAGAAACTACACGCTATCAGATTCCTTCACCTTAGTCATACAGAGAACATGGACATAACCTCATCTAATGTAAAATAAGGGAACAGGAATCAGAAATCAGCCAAAAACGAACACAGCAAGCCCAAAAATCCAGACTAAGAAGTACAATACTGGAAAGAGAGAACAGAAATGCTTTTCCCGTACTTAGCAAAATCCAAAATATTAAGAGATGTAAAATTCTCCAAGCTGACATAATCTAATCCATAAAACTAGATTTTTTTTCTGTCCTACCTTTGTTATTTGGGCATTGTATTCTTCAAATTGGGGTGGACCCAGTCTCTCTTTTTCACTTTCCTTCTGTTGCTCTTCTAGGTTCTTTCCATTTCTTCTCTCTCCTGCCGTCATCTTTCCTTTCTACATCTATCTGACATGATTTCCTTGTTGCATCTTTTTTCTCCATTTCTCTCCTGTCCACTTTAGATAATAACCCCCATTTTCTCCTTCTCTCACTCTCTCATCCTTACTTCCCTCCTTTTCCCCGCTCACCTACCATTTTTGATCTCCCACTCCTGCCCCCTCTTTAGTGCTCCATTACCCCTCTATCTCTCTCTTTCCTCAGTTTCCTATACTCTCTCCCTAGTCCTCAATTTCTATCCACTGTGCTAACTCTTTATCAGCCCCATCTTACACTCTTCCTGGCCTCCAGCCCATTTTTCTCTCATACTTCCTACTCATCTTCCTATTACCCCTCTTTCAGCAAGTCCCCAGCCCCATTTCCACCCTTTCACCCACTTCAGAGACCCACCCCCTGTTCACTGCCTCTCACTTTCTCCTCAGGTCATTCACACCATGTCTCAACCACTCTCCAAAGCTCTGCCCCCATTTCTTACCTCCATCTCACAACCTCAATTATATTTACTCAATTACCTGGTCTCCACTGTCCTCCAAAAATTCCACTCAGTCTGAGTCCCTGCTCACTCTTATCCCCAGTTCCCTCTCCCTTCTCGACTCGGGTTTCTACTGCCCCCCCCCCCAGTCTGAGTACCTATTTTCTCACCAAATCACCAAGTCTCTGTTCTTCCTTTGCCCTCATTCCCCCTAGGCCCTTAGTCTCCATTCTTTCCTTGCCCTCTATCCCCCTGCTCCCTGAGCTGAATTCCTGCAGTCCTTCCCAGGACACCGCTCAAGTCCCATCTTTCCTCTACTGTGCCCCCTATCAGCTCCTGCCCTCCTCTTACTTAACTCAAACCTTCCTCCTGTCAATCCAGAACTTGTAACCCAGGACGGCTGCTGCCTCCATGTGTCTAGTGGCTCCTCCCTCTAGAGTCACTGGGTCAGCAGTGGCTTGCAACAGCAGTGTTAGTATTTAATGGCAGCTTGAGTCATGGAAGGTCCTGGATTCATGGTCAGCGCACACTTTTGGGCTGCAGCAACTCAGGTGACAAGAGTGTGCAGGCAGACTTAGCTCTTGGGCTGCATAAATGCCGCCAATTAACTACAGAGGCCACTATCATTAATTCATTTCAATCTGGAGGGAAAATAACAAGGGATTAAGGAGAATGCCACCCTTAATCCCTCTTGGCCAAAAAGGGTACAATACGAGTGGATTTGGGTCATATGTGATAGGGGGGATATTTGACGCTACTGGCACCAGATTCAACAGTTTCTTGGAACCCTAACGGGGCAAGAAGTGGCATGTACCGGACCTTGGTGATTTCTGACAGTCTACTCTCTCCTCTTCCCAAGAGTAAATGGGTTCGCTTGTTGGTCCATAAGGCCAATATGGTAACGAAACAACTTGTGCTGCGCCACTAAAGATCACCCCTCCCACCGACATTTTGGGAATGGAGATGCTTCCATCAGTTGATGCTCCTGGAGAGATTGTCAGCTCGGGAAGAGGCTATTAATTAATAATCTGGGAGTATTACATTAGTACTTTAACAATCCAGGTGCGTAACGAGCTATTGACGCTTTAACTTTTGGGAGAGGAAGGGATTGGGTAACAGACTAACAGGGGCTTAGAGAAATATCAGATTGATGAGAGCCTGTATGTCCCGATATCCAGAAACATAACATAGACCCTTGATGCCACAAGGCAAGGGGGGTGGGGGGAAATTGGGAAAGGATGTGTGGGGGGGGGAGTAAATATGGAAAATATAAAATGTAAAATGTTGAAGTTCATATGTTGTAATCCTGGGCAGAGTGTAAGTGCACCCACGCCGCACCGATGGTTTTGTTGTATTTGGTTAATAAACAATATAGATATTTTAAAAAATCTCTACATGCCAGGGAGCATCTGCAAATCCCGACATGGACAATTTTGGTCATACACGTGCACACCCTATATGAAACAGGGAATACATGTGTAGATTTTTAACCTAACCATGTCCTGACACATCCCCTTGCAATTTCTATGTATTATAATAAATAAATAAATAAATAATGGAAATCCATGTGAAAATGTAGCCTTTTCTAAAATTGCTATTTATACGCGGATGCCATTTCCATATCTAAATGCCAGATTTTCCACATGGATATTGAAAATAAGGCTTTTAAAATAACCCCATGATATCAAGCAGTGGTAGGAGTTTGTGTTGTCACTGAAGTGACACCAGAATTTGAATAGAATCTTTTGTATTTGCGTTGTAAACTGAAACACCATACTTTTGCTCTGCACCCATGGTTGAGAGAGGTTTTTTTGTTAGTCTGGGGATGTTCCATATGAATGAATAATTATATTCTATCGGTCTGATAACACAGGTCTGCGACTAAAAAGCTGTTTGATTATTTTCATTTAATTTCCATGTATTTTGGTGTGCTGAAAACAAATAAAATATTGAAAAAACTCCTAGACGTCATGATTTGCCACAACATGCAAAATTGTCTTCAAATTTATCAAATTTTTTCAAATTACTATTAATTAATTCACATAAGTGCATTTAAGATATAAAATGCCAAAAAAGCATTAAAGGGGTTGTCCGAGTTATGTAAAAAAAAATATAGCACTGTAAATCTGATGGTCAGCAATATATACATAAGCTAAGCAAGTTTTAAGTCCGTGCTTCTAATGGTAGAAGGGGTTAATCTTTCCTGAAGAATCCAGTGGGAGGGAGACAAAGGGCAGATAGCAGCAGCTCCGGTCAGTGCAGGGGGGCGTGGTCAGCACTGTGACGTCTGGTGTACAGACACAGAGCTGCTCTCTCCTGCATGCCACACACTTGTGCACGAATCATCATCAGATTCTTGGTTCTAGGCTGTTCACACTTTTTCATCGCAATTTGTGTTAGCTAGTCATTCTTCAACCATTATGTTATGGCTCCGCGAAAGTGTATTAATTCACCAGACAGTTTCTGTTTCATCTGTGGTGAATATACAGTGTTGAAGCAACAGCAGAATATTACAGACTTTGTGGAAAAAGCATACTTTGCATACTTTGGACTAAAAATTAGAGATCAAGATAAAGTCTGGGCGCCTCATAAAGTGTGCAAACGGTGTGTTGAGGACCTCCGAAACTGATTCAAGGGTAAGAAAAAATCTTTCCGTTATGGGATTCCTATGGTATGGCGAGAGCAAAAGAACCATAGTGACGACTGTTACTTTTGTTCATGTGATGTGAAAGGGTTTAATTCCAAATAGAAGCATTCCATTTCATACCCCAATCTTCACTCGGCAATTCGTCCCATCCCCCATAGCACAGGTATACCAGTACCCAAGCCCCCTGCTACCTTGGAAGAGATACCTAGCTCCGATGAAGATTAAGTCATACCTGAACCAGATGACGAATCAAGTTCTGACTTTGAAGATGATACAAGACCAAAATTGTTTTCTCAGGAGGAGATGAATGATTTGGTAAGAGACTTGAATCTTCCCAAAGATTCTGAGTTACTCGGATCAAGGCTGAAAAGCAGGAATTTATTGTTGCCAGGAGTGTCATCTTCATGGTTCAGACATCGTGAAAAGGAGTTCGTTCCTTACTTCACCCAGGAAGACAAGTTGGTTTATTGCATCGATGTCGAAGGTCTGATGGGTCAATTTAAAATCCAATATGATTCAGAGCAATGGCGTCTTTTTATAGATTCTTCAAAAAGAAGTCTCAAAGCAGTTTTACTCCACAATGGTTTTTATGCTTTCATACCTGTAGGTCATTCCGTACACTTGAAGGAAACCTACGAGAACTTGGAATTGGTTCTTCGTAAACTTAAATATGAAGACCATGGTTGGCAAGTGTGTGGGGACTTGAAGGTCTTGTGCATGCTGCTCGGGCAACAAGCTGGGTATACCAAATATCCTTGTTTTCTGTGTCTATGGGACAGTCGAGACCGACAAAATCACTGGACCAAGAAGAGTTGGCAGCCGAGGGTGCTAACAGTCGGTGAAAAAAATGTCCTCTGAGAAACTTTGGTACCTTCCCATAAAGTTCTTCTACCACCTCTCCACATAAAATTGGGATTGATGAAGCAATTCGTAAAATCACTTCCACGAGATGGAAAATGCTTTAAATACTTGGTCACCAAGTTTCCAGGCCTGTCGGAGGCAAAATTGAAGGAAGGTGTGTTCGTCGGACCAGACATTAGAAGGCTTATAGTTGATCAAGAGTTTGTCAATACCATGACGGATCCTCAAAAAGAAGGGTGGATTGCATTTAAAGAAGTCATACAGAAAATTTTAGGCAATAACAAAGATCCTCACTACAAAAAGATCGTCGGACGAATGCTGCATTGTCCTCCCTTAGTGCCCTTTCTGACCCTCTCTTATCACCCAACCGAAATATCCTCGTTTCAGTGATAAGAATATAAATCAAAATAACAGAATCACCAAACAATACCCCAGAATTTATCTTAAACAAAAGTCAAAAAAATTTTTGTCGGATATCACCGCAGCAAAGTATGGATTTAAAGCAATACTTCCAAGCGGTTCAATCCATTTTATTAACCAGCAAAGATGATTTCATTTAAAAGAAGACTTAGCTCAGTCCAATAGTGTCCTTGAAGTCCTTGCACATAATTTGAACGACGACGTGCACGTTTCGGGAATGTGTTCCCTGTATCAAGTGCTCTTCATCACATAATTTGAACAACCGTCATGAAACGCCGGGACCAAACCCAGCAGATTCTTAAAGGGCAGATAAAGCTCAAACATTGGCCCACAAGCCTATCAATCCATATCAAATCCACCAATGAAGACAAACCAGGACTGCCCCACTAATCAGGGGAAGCCCTGCGTCACAGAGGTGGAAATCACATTACACTATGCCATTCAACCTCCTTATTCAAACCAGAGGGCATCACCGTCTGAAGTTTAAAAATCCACTTCTGCTCACATCTTTGAAGTTTCGCAGTACAATCGCCACCCCTAGGATCCGGAGGGATATAATCAATTACCGACCATTGTAAACATTCAAAAAAGTGTTCAAGTGCGAGACAGTGCTCCACAATAGGGGCCGAAGTAACTCTTTGACGGAGCCGAGAGGCATGTTCAGCCAACCGGATCTTGATAGACCGAATTGTTCTACCGACGTAGAGTAAAGGGCAAGGGCATATGATAATGTAAACCACAAAAGTTGAAGTGCAATCAGTCTGCCAACGCCGCGTCAGCGATAGCCCAGTTGTAGGAGAAGTCCATGTTCGACCTGTAATTGATGAAGCACAATGCATACATGCACCACATACAGAATGTCCACTATGTTGCAAATGTGGTGTGACAGATCTATCTGCTGGGGGTGTAGACCGCACAAGGTGATCATGCAGGTTTGCCCCACGGGAAAAAGCAATCATCAAAGGCTTTTGGAAGCAATCATGTAAAGCCAGAATTGGCCAATGTTTCTTAAGAATCCGGACTATATCAGCACTCGATGTGGTATACGGAAGAACTCCAACAAAAGAGTCATGTGTTTTGTCATCTACAGTATTTCCCGGCTGATCATTCAGTAGCCATTCGCGTTGCACGTGAAAAGCCCGTTTACAGGCTAATTGTACAATTTTGAAAGGGTATCCCCTACAAAGAAGCCGATGTTTAAGGTCAGCTGCATGATATTTAAAATCCTGTGGAGATGAACAAATGCGTCTAAGCCTCAAAAATTGGCCAAAAGGTAAACCATTTTGCTGGGGTTTAGGGTGAAAACTGCGATAACTCAACAAGCTGTTCCATTGTACCTCCTTACGATATACGGTAGTCCGAAAGTGATCACATTCCTTATAAATCATCATATCAAGGAAGGCTATTTGTTGATCAGAAATATGGGCAGTAAAAGTTAAATTGGATTTTAAAGCATTTAACCAATCGAGAAAAAACTGTAACTCAGTTAAAGGACCTATCCAAAGAAAAAACACATCATCTAAGAAGCGCTTCCAAAAAGGTATCCGCTCAAAATGAAAAGACCCGTACAAATACTTTTCTTCAAATTCACCCATATAAAGGGTTGCAATGGAGGGGGCCACAGTCGCCCCCATTGCAACACCAAAAATTTGTTGGTAAAAGATACCGTCAGACAAAAAATAATTTCGTGTTAAAACAAACGTGATGAGCTCAAGCAAAAATTGTTTTGGAAGGCGAGGGGGTACACCAGTAAACATAGATGTCAGCATATCCAGAGCTTCAGTCTGGTTTATGTTCGTATAAAGGGCTGAAACGTCAAGTGTGACCATATGAAAATCCCAATCGGGAAAGCTTAATGAATGCAATTGGCGTAAAAAATGCGCAGAATCTCATATAAAAGACCTCTCTTATCACCGGCAAATTTTATTTATTTAGTTTACACTTATATACCGCTACTTCCAGCGATCAGTAGCGGTTTGATTACAAATTTGGGAGATGTCAAATCAGGACAGAAAATTGGGATAATATCTACATAGATTTGGGGTCTGGCACATCACGCAGGATTAGGCACTTCAAGGTTAGGTTTACGTATTTGCATATTTACAGTTCTACAATAATTACATTTATACAGATCAGCTTCATGATTCCACTTTGGTTCACATCTGGTTATAATGATATTTGAACAGATGGGTTTTTAGTTTCTTTCTGAAGGCATTTATGTCTTTTATAGCTCGCAGTTCGTGTGGTAGATGATTCCTGATTATTGGGGCAGAGAATGAGAATGCTTTATTGCTAGTACTAGCTTTTACTGATCTGATGTTATTAGGAACTTGTAGTGTGTCAGAGTTGATAGTTCTCCTGTCTCTGTTGGTTGGCTGCTTGCTGACCAGGGTTGAGAGGAATGATGGCGCTAGGTCATGTATGATCTTGAATGTGGTCACCAAAGTTTTATATTGTATCCTGGCAGCAACGGGTAGCCAATGTAGCTCGATCAATACAGGTGTGATGTGTTGAGCAATGCTTGTTCGTGTGATGACCCTTGCCGCCACTATGCATTTGCCGGTGATAAGAGAGGGGCAGAAAGGGCACTAAGGGAGGACAATGCTATAGCGAAGAGACTGAATGATCTCTTTGTTTTGGTCTTTACCAAAGAAGATAAAGGAAAATTACCCACTGAAGAAATGATATTTAAAGATGATGTATGAGAGGAATTTAAACAAATCTCGATAAACCTGGAAGATGTAATACAGCAGTTTGATAAACTAAAGAGTAGCAAGACACCTGAATTGGATGATATATACCCCAGGATGCTGAAAGAACTCAAAAAAGAAATTGCAGACTATTACAAATTTGTAAACAATCATTAAAATTGTCTATAGTACCTGAAGATTGGAGAGTGGCCATCGTAACGCCAGTTTTTAAAAAGGGTTTCAGAGGTGATCCAGGAAACTACAGACTGGAGCGTCTGAAGTCAGTGCCGGGCAAAAAGGTAGAAATCATTATAAAGATCAAAATTACTGAACATATAGAGTGTCATGGTTTAGTAGGACAAAGCCAACACGGATTTAGCCAAGGAATGTCTTATCTCATTAATCTGCTATATTTTTTTGAAGGTGTGATTAAACAGGTAGATAAAGGTGAGCTGGTTGACATAGTACAGGCATGTCCAACAGGTAGATCGCAATCTACCTGTAGATTGTGGAGGGGTCAGAGGTAGAGCGCCAGCCCCACTTGGCTCCATCTCTCCAGCAGCTCGCCCCGTCGCTAGGAGAGAGCTCGTGACGGCAGGTTGTCTGCCAAGGGCTTGCCGCCGCTGCTGATCCTTTGCCTGTCTTTTTTCCCTGCCTGCGGGTGTATTGGGGGCGCTTGTTGTTTTTGTGCCAATAGTTTGAGGGTACCCCAGGGGGCCACTGCCCGCACCCCACGACGAGACGCCACAGGCCCGGCATCATACCTGGTCTCCTGCCTCTCAGAATCACCCATTCCTGTCCCTGCCCCAACACCCCTTAGAAGTGTGCTATATACCAGGCGATATCCATTTGCCCGGGCTTTACCTGAATACACTTACCGTATTAGTTGTGTTGTGTGCTGATCGTTGGTCGCTTTATAGTTCGCTTTCATTAAACGTTTTCGGGCAGACACAACAAAGTGTCAAGAATTTGGTGATTTTGGCGGGCTTTTCCAATTTTGTTCTAACTTGCCTATGCCTTGCCTTCGAATTGGTTCAAACCACTGTGACCTTTGCTTGCCTCTGCAATTTTATTTTGCCTTGCCTTTGCGTTGATTCTACACTGTGTGCAGAATTTATTAAATCGCTTGTGGTGGTATTTGAACTTGTTTGGCGGTATTTGATTTTATCTGGTATGCTGGACAGGTGTTTTGAGTTTGTTTGATGATTGTTTGGTGGTATTTGGTTATTGGTGCCAGTATGAAGAATTCTTATTTTTACTTTTAGAACTGCATGTGTGGTTTTGGCATCTGCAGTCCTTGTATTGCACATCATTCAGAGGTCTTCAGTTCCTGTTGATCTTTAATACTTTGGGACAGTGACAGTTTTGGACCAGATTCAGCCAGTGTTTATACTAACTTAGCAGATTTGGCCTTCTTACATCCAGCCACCCCAGTATAACGAAGATGAGTGTTCCAAAGAAGAGCAAAACCTACTACTTTCATGATGAATGGGAAATGGACTACTACTTCATCATGGTGAAAGACAAGTGTTGCTGTCTAATTTGTTAACGCTCCAGTATCCTTGCCCAAAAAAGGTAATCTGGAACGTCATTATAAGGCTCTGCATAGCAATAAGTTTGATGCCAATTTTCCACCCAAAAGTGAAATTTGCAAACTGAAACTCAAAGAACTTAAATTGAAATTGGCTACTCAGCAACAGTTGATGGCGAATGCAACCATAGCATCCTTCAAGGTCAGCAACCTGATCGCAAAGAAATGCAAACCTTTCACTGAAGGGGAATTTGTAAAAGATTGTTTTCTTGAAGCAGTTGACAATCTTTTTGAAGGATTTAAAAATAAGAACTGTATGAATCTACAGACATAAGAGACATAGCCCAGTTACTAGTCTTTATCCGGATGGTTTTTGAAGACTACCAATAGCCAAATTAATATGAATAAAATACAGTCTCTAAAATGCTTGTATGCAAATGCTAGAAGTCTAAAAAATAAGATGGGAGAGTTAGAATATATAGCACTAAATGAGAGGTTAGATGTGATTGGAATATCAGAGATATGGTGAAAGGAGGACAACCAGTGGGACACTGTGATACCTGGGTACAAACTATATCGTAATGATAGAGCTGATCAAATTGGTGGAGGGGTTGCGCACTATGTTAGAGAGGGCATTGAGTCAGAAAGGATTAAAGTTTTGCTTGAAACAAAATTTGCTGTAGAATCTCTATGGATTGAAATTCCATATAAAAAGGGGAAGGCAATGGCGGTGGGGGTGTACTATCGACCGCCTGGCCAGAATGAACAAATGGATGATGAAATGCTCAAAGAAATCAAGGAAGCTAACAAAAGTTACAGCGCGGTAATAATAATGGGCGATTTCAATTACCCCGGTATCGACTGGGTCAGTGTCACGGTAGTACATGCTAGGGAGATAAAGTTCCTAGATGACAAAAAAAACGATTTCATCCCGCCCACCACAGTAACCCTTAACAAAAACATATATCATACAAAGCCTGCAATAAAATATCTAGGGGTCCTACTGGACAGCAACCTAAGGATGGATAAACACCTCCGAGCAACCAACCGAGCCATTTTCCACAAATTGAAAGTTCTACAACCACTTCACAATATCCTTGAGAAATCTGACTTCAGAACTGTTGCGCAAGCCCTCATCATTCCTCACCTAGACTATTGCAACGCCATTCTGCAAGGCCTTCCCAAGAGCACCCTAAATATCTTGCAAATGGCTCAAAATGTTGCTGCAAGAGTCATCATGGAAAAAAGTGTCTCTGAACACATCACGCCAGTACTAATGGAGCTGCATTGGCTCCCAGTTGCCGCCCGCATCATATTCAAACTACTCATAACAACTTTTAAACTCATTCACAATATCGCACCATCCTACCTTGACAACCTAATCACTATCCAACCACACAACAGGAACAGAAGAACCATAAATAGCAACACTCTCTGTGTACCAATCAGCATAAGAGCTGTCAAAGCAGAAACAAGCAATAGAGCATTCTCATATACAGCACCAATCCACTGGAACCAACTCCCCCACAAGCTACGATCAACGACTGATTTGCGAGACTTTAGGAAAAATCTCAAAACCCACTTATTCCAGGTTCACTACCACCTGACTTAGATTGCAACACCCCTATGCTCGCTGAACCTAGATGGTTTCTGTCTGCCACGAAGGCATTTAGTAAACCGGTATTTAACCTTGTATATTTGTATATTTCTGCCCCCCACCCACATCCCTATAATTAAATGTATATTTAGATTTGTGAGTTCTCATCTAATGTATATTGAAACCAATTGATCTTCCTGTGATGTGTAAATCAATACTCAATCTAACTGTATATCTTAAAAATTTACTGTATTGCAATACATTATGATTCTGTAAAGTAAACCGCTACTGATCGTAGGAAGTAGCGGTATACAAATGTTTACTAAATAAATAAATAAAATAAATAAATAAATGACTGCTTCTTGGAGCAGCTGGTCCATGAACCGACGAGAGGGGAAGCCATATTAGACCTAGTCCTTAGTGGAACACCGGATCTAGTGCAAGAGATAAGGGTGTTGGGGCCACTTGGCAATAGTGATCATAGCATAATCGCCTTTGATTTAATTAGTGGAGGAGGGATAGTAAGGAAATCCACAGTACTACCTTTTAACTTTTGAAAGGGAGACTATGATAAGATGAGGAAAATAGTTAAGAAAAAACTAAAAGGAGCAGTTGCAAAGGTTAAAGACATACATCAAGCTTGGGTGTTGTTGAAAAATACTATCTGGGAAGCCCAGACCAGCTGTATTCCACACTTTAAGAAAAGTGGAAGGAAGTCCAAAAAACTGCCAGCATGGTTTAAAGGTGAGGTCAGAGAGGCTGTTGTTGAAAAACAAGCATCTTTCAGGAAATAGAAAAAAGAGCCAAACGATGAAACCTGGAAACAGCACAAGCACTGGCAGGTCAAATGCAAGGCATTGATAAAGAAGGCAAAGAGAGAATTTGAGAAGAAGTTTGCTGCAGAAGCAAAAACGCGAAATAAAGATTTTTTCAAGTACATTCGTAGCAAAAAACCTGTGAGCGAGTCAGTTGGACCATTAGATGATAGAGGAGTTAAAGGGGCACTAAGAGGCGACAAGGCAATAGCGGAGAGACTTATTGGTCGGAGTGTTGTGAGTTTCAGGGCATCAGGCAACTATGTGTTGTAGATTTACCGCCAGTTCATCTTTCGCACACTTAATCCATGATACAGGGCATGGATCGAGTGGGGAGGTGGTGGTGTTTATCATTGTTATGATTTTGAGGAGTTGCTTTTGTTCTACCAACTGGAAACTTGTCCATTCATGTGTGGTTTTCGTGTTTGATAATAGTGGAGTCGGGGTAGTGGTCTTGTTTTTTAGTTTTTCTGCAAAATGTTTTGCTAGTGTTTGTATATTTATTGCTTGTTGTTTAGGTTCGGTGTTATTAGTTTTGGTTAATGTTTTTACTATCGCGAATAACTCCCTAGGGCGGTTGATGGATGAGTTTATTACTTTAGAGTGGTAGTCTCTTTTTGATTTGTTAATTCTGTTTTTGTGTTCTATAAGTAGGAGCATGTATTGGGATTTGTTTTCATCAGATTTTAGTTTTCTCCATCTCTTTTCTTGTCTCCTCAGTTGTTTTTTTAGTTTTGTCAGCTCTTTCGTGAACCATTTTTCTGTCTTTTTTGTTTGTTTATGTAAGACTTGTATGTGGACAGCTGCTTTTTGAATAGTTAGATTCCAATATGTTATGGTTGAGTTGATGTCTGGTGAGCTTGTGTTTAGTTTGGGTAATACTTTGTCGAGGAATGTATCTTTGTCAAAGCGTACGAAACGTGATGTATGTGGAGTTCATTCCAAGTAGTTCTTCTTTAACACTGAAGTCTTAAGAACATAAGAACATAAGATATGCCATACTGGGTCAGACCAAGGTCCATCAAGCCCAGTATCCTGTTTCCAACAGTGGCCAATCTAGGTCATACATACCTAGCAGTTTCCCCAAAAGACATAGGTTCTGCAATGCTTGTACTAGGTCAAGCATTGATATCCTGGGTCCCTTCTTAATAATGGTTTATGGACCTTTCCTCCAGGAACTTGTCCAAACCTTTTTTAAACCCAGCTTCACTAACAGCCTTTACTACATCCTCCGGTAACAAATTCCAGAGTTTGATTACACGTTGAGTGAAAAAATATTTTCTTTTATTAGTCTTAAATAGTTTACCCTGTAGCTTCATTGCATGTCCCCTAGTCTTTCTATATTCTGATAACGTAAACAGTCGATCTACGTTTACCCGTTCCACTCCATTCATTAATTTATAGACTTCTATCATATCTCCCCTCATCTGTCTCTTTTCCAGGTTAAAGAGCCCTAACCTTTTTAGCCTTTCTTCATAGGAGTATCCTTCCATCCCCTTTACCATTTTGGTGGCTCTTCTCTGAACCTTTTCTAATAACGCTATATCCTTTTTAAGATACGGCGACCAGAATTGCACACAATATTCAAGGTGCGGTCTCACCATGGAACGGTATAGAGGCATTATAATATCTTTTGTTTTATTTTCCATTCCTTTCCTTATGATATCTAGCATTCTATTTGCTCTCTTGGCTGCCGCTGCACATTGGGCCGAGGGTTTTAACATGTTATCCACAATGACGCCTAAATCTTTTCACTGGGTGGTGGTTCCTAATGTGGAACCTTGCATCGTGTAACCATAGTTTGGGTTGTTCTTCCCTAGGTGCATAACTTTGCACTTGTCCACATTAAATTTCATCTGCCATTTTGATGCCCCGTCTTCCAATTTATCAAGATCCTCTTGCAATGTTCCACAATCCTCTTGTGTTTTAACAACTTTAAATAGTTTTGTGTGTCATCTGCAAATTTGATAACCTCACTCGTTATTCCACTTTCCAGGTCATTTATGAATATGTCAAACAGCAGCGGACCCAGCACAGATCCCTGGGGTACACCACTATTCACCTTTCTCCATTGGGAAAATTGGCCATTTAGCCCAACCCTCTGCTTTCTATCTTTTAACCAGTTCCTGATCCACAGTAGTACACTGCCTCCTATCCCATGACTCTTTAGTTTTGCCAAAAGTCTCTGATGAGGGAGCTTGTCAAAGGCTTTCTGAAAGTCCAGATACACTATATCAACCGACTCACCTTTGTCCATCTGTTTATTCACACTTTAAAAAAAACATAACAGATTAGTAAGACAAGATCTTCCTTGTCTAAAGCCATGTTGGCTGTCTCCCATTAGGCCATGACTATCTACATGCTGAGTAATTGTATTCTTTATGATGGTTTCTACCATTTTTCCCGGTACTGACCTGAGGCTCACCGGTCTGTAGTTTCCCGGATCACCCCTCTAACCCTTTTTAAAAATTGATGTTACATTGGCGATCCGCCAATCTTCAGGTATTAGAGATGATTTTAATGATAGTTCACAGATTCACAGGTACACTACCAAAAAACTGCCTCCAGTTTTGCAACTGATTCCTATAGATTTTGGGGTGCTGAATCCAGGAAAAATAGCCAAAATGTTCCATCACGTCACGTTTTCTTGCAAAATTAGATTTCTTACCCATATAAGGAATGTTCACATAATTTCTTTTTAGCCGACTGCAGTTTATTTTCTTGGCCCAAAATAGAGGTGGTAATGGTTAACTAACTAGAAACACTCCCTCATGATATTTTAGAGTGTTTTGTATTCATTTTATACATTAACAGGACAATTGGGAGGCGGGGGGCTAAATCCAGTACTCGCGCTGGTGCATGTTCTTTCCTGTTCGCCTCGCCTCGTTCGCTCGCTCAAACACGGTGGTTGCGACATGAACGTTCCTGTCAAATTTCAGTTTCTTGCAAGTTCATTATTACCTTTTGTTTGCTCAGTCGTAATCCAGCTTTATTCCGAAGTGGTTCACTACAGTTGTAGTTTGCAGTGCTGTGTATTTGTGATGGCTCACAGAGCCAGAGGTTGCGTCAACTCTCCGGACAGTTTTTGTTTTATTTGTGGGGAATATACCGTGAAAAAGCGGCAGAGGAACATTTCTGCATTTATTAAAAAAGTATATTTTGCCTATTTCGGTTTGAAGTTAGGCGATCAAGACAAACCGTGGGCTCCTCACAAAGTGTGCAAGACATGTGAGGAAGATCTACGCTTATGGATGAAAGGTAAAAAACAAACATTTCGTTTCAGAATACCTATGATGTGGCGTGAACAAAGAGACCACAGCAGTGACTGCTATTTTTGCTCTTGCATTGTGAAGGAATACAACTTAAAAAATAAGAACGTAATAAGTTACCCCAACCTTCCCTCAGCAATTAGGCCTATGCCTCATAGCAACGAAGTACCTGTGCCTGAACCACCAAAATCTTTGGATCATATTTGTGTGGACGGTTCTGATCATGATGAGACTCATCAGATGGCTTTTCCCGATGAGTCCAGTACTTCCGAGTTTGAAACTGAACCAGATCCGAAACCTGAACTTTTCTCTCAAGCTGAATTGAATGATTTAGTCCGGGATTTAGGACTCCCAAAAGATGCTGCCCAACTGCTAGGTTCTTGGCTTAAACAGAAAAATCTATTGTCACCAGGAACAACTTTTTATTGGTACCGCAACTGCGAGACACAATTTTTGAAGTATTTCAGCAAAGAGGAAGATTTGGTATTTTGCAACGATATATACGGAGTGATGGAAAAGTTTAAACTCAAGTATGATCCTGCTGAATGGCGGCTGTTCATTGATTCGTCAAAAGACAGCATAAAAGGTGTTGTTCTTCATAATGGCAACACATTCGCTTCAGTTCCTATTGCTCACTCTGTTATTCTCCAAGAAAAATACGAGAATTTGGCCCTGATTCTTCAGAAGATTCGTTATGATGAGCATAAGTGGATGATTTGTGGAGACTTTAAAATTCTATCCATGCTATTAGGGCAGCAATCCGGTTTCACCAAATATCCCTGCTTCCTTTGCTTGTGGGATAGCCGGGCCCGCGACCTACACTGGGGGAAAAAAGACTGGCCAATTCGGGAGTATTTGAGACCCGGTGAGAAAAATGTTCTTCATGAGAGCTTGGTACCTTGTGATAAAATTCTATTACCACCTCTCCACATTAAGTTGGGTCTCATTAAGCAATTCATCAAGTCCCTTCCAAAAGATGGTGAGTGCTTTCGGTACCTTTGCTCAAAGTTCCCCCGACTTTCTGAAGCAAAGCTAAAGGGAAGGAGTGTTTGTTGGCCCTGATATAAGGAAACTCATTTCAGATGGAGCATTCGCTGAAACGATGTCTGAGAAGGAAAAAGAAGCCTGGGATTCCTTCAAGGATGTTGTTCTCAAATTCTTGGGGAACAGGTGGGATGAGAACTATAAGGATATTGTTGCCAGGATGCTCAATGCCTTCAAAGAACAAGGCTGTAACATGAGCCTGAAAGTCCATTTCTTGCACTCCCATGTGAACTACTTTCCCGAAAACTTGGGTGCGTACAGTGAAGAACAAGGTGAAAGGTTTCACCAGGACATCAAGGACGCAGAGAGAAGGTACCAAGGAAGATGGAACACCACTATGATGGCTGATTTCTGCTGGTTGCTGCTGCGGGAAACCCCAGATGAAAAATACGCCAAGCAGCGCACCAAGAGAAGCATTCGGGGGAAGAAGAAACGGGCCCACCAGGAGATTGATTGACCCAAGAATGACTTTAAAATCTAAACTGTGTTGACAAATATCGTGTTTTTACTAAACTTTGAAATAAAAATTTGCTAGTTATTACCACAGTGTCGGATCTCATTTATTAGAATTTTATTTTCACACCATCGGGTGTTTGTCTTCATGTATTGCAATGGTGCGGTTTGCGTTTTCTATTCTTACATACATACCTGTACAACATTTTTTGCACATTTCTTTGCTTTGCGCTTTGTGTCTAACCTCGCTCTTATATGCTCAGTGTTTGTGCACATGTATGTGGCTGTTTTAAGTGCAGACAATTTTGCTACCATCACAGTGTGTTTTGTTGACATTACTCTATTCTTATGTGCTGCCTTGTTACAATTTTCTTTATTCTTATTTGAATAACTACTAAACAATTAGTATAAAGAATTCATCCAAGAAACTTTTATCTTGATCGCACTCAATCTGAAACGTTCACCTCAAACTGCTAACCCAATGTAGCAAAAAATCTGTACGTGATGGAGCAAATTGGTTACCAGATTTGGATTCAGCGCACCAAAAAATGTAAAAATCAATCGAAACATTAGAGGCAGTTTAAAAAAATTTTTTTTAGTGTACCTGTGTAATAAAGAATAATAAGCTCGACTCAAAAGACCCGAACTCATACAGACCCATAGCCAGCATTCCATTCATAGCCAAAATAATAGAGAAAACAATCCAAATTCAGTTACAAGAACACATTGATGAACACAAACCACTTGACTCACACCAATTTGGTTTCCGCCCATCCCACGGAGTAGAAACCCTCCTTATCACCCTAATGGACTTCCTCATCAGGGGCACAGATGACAAACACCAAGGCTTCTTACTCCTATTTATAGATATCTCTGCCGCCTTCGATAACATCAATCACTTGACACTGATCAACAGATTAGAGAACCTAGGAATAGGCGGGACTGTCCTTAACTGGTTCAAATCCTACATCTCACATAGATTAATACGCGTCCAAATTGACCAACAAGCATCAGAAACATTCCCCCAAGGACAGGGAATACCCCAAGGATCAGCCCTTTCAGCCCTCCTATTTAACTTGTACCTGCAACCGATAACAAACTTATTTAAAAAACACAGGATTAACCATTTTATATATGCCGATGACATCATGCTAGCTATCCCCATAACCATTAAAAACCCTACATATGACTCACTATCCAAATGCATGGCTGAGACCTCCTCCTGGATGGAATCTAACCACCTCAGCATCAACCTCAAAAAAACAGAGGCAATGTTTGTAACAAGGTCATCTATGACTGAGAACACTTATCCAGAAACAATCACAATCAACAAAACCTCCATACCTGTTAGAAAACAGGTAAAATACTTAGGAGTAATAATAGACCACACTCTCACCATGCTACCACACATAAAACAAACAGTAAAAACCATTTTCTATAAACTCAAAACTATTCAGCACCTAAGGCCACTCCTCGAAACACAAGATTTTAGATCCGTAGTAAGTACACTGATCACCCCTCACTTCGACTATTGCAATAGTCTCCTAATAGGCCTTCCTCAAAAAAGCACATACCTTCTACAAAGAGCTCAAAACATCTGTGCAAAAGTAATTGCTAAAGCTCGCCTAACAGACCACGTAACCCCAATACTGCTAGAACTCCACTGGCTCCCTATAAACAGCCGAATTAAATATAAAATTATCCTAACAACCTATAAACTCATAAACGACATAACCCCCTCACACCTATCCACATTACTGCACTCTCCAACATCGACAAGGGCCCACAGACAAAACGCAGCCCACTCCCTTATCATACCAAAAGCCATCCGGAAAACTAAGAATACCACTAGCTCCAGAGCATTCTCATTCACTGCTCCTACACTCTGGAACGACCTCCCTATTGAACTTCGCACCATAAGAGACCTCATCCAATTCAGGAAAGAATTAAAGACCTACCTGTTCACTGAACACTTCGAAATCCCCTACTCCCCCAAAGCCAGCTCAACAACAAACGTGGTTACACATGCACAAACTCCCTTAATCCCAACAATGTAACCACAAGCCTGTCCCCCTCCCCATACACGCCCCAAAGACGACAAAAAAGGAATTAAATTCCAGCACCTACACCAATATCTACCCCATACACCACACACACCACACGCTGTAAATATACATTTGTAAAAAGTTTGATGTTTTGTTTTGCATTAATACCTACAAAGTTTAAATTCATTGTTCAATGTAAATAGTTGATTTCTATTGTTCTATGTAAAATGTATACAAATGTGTACAAGACTGTTAATCTGTTATATGTAAACCGCCCTTGATCTCTGGAAGGGGCGGTATAAAAGAAATAGTTAAATAAATAAATAAATAAATAAATAAATAAATTTAAAAGGGAGAACTACTGGTCAGGAAATATTCAGTTCTTTCCATTCTTTTGTGACAAAGTGTAATCTTCCATTGCATAGACTTGTTTCCATCACTACTGATGGAGCAAGAGCAATGAAGGTGAGGTTAACAGTTTCATAGCCCTCTGTAGACAGCATGACGACTTCCCAGATTTCCTTTCTTACCACTGCATCATTCACCAGCAAGTTTTGGCAAGCAAGAGACTCAATACAAAGACTGTCATGGACATCACTTTCAAAATTGTAAATTCAGTTTGTGGAAGATCACTTCAAAGACGGCTTTTCGATCTTACTCTTGATGAAGGGGCAGCGGAAATCATTTTGCACACAGATGTAAGGTGGCTAAATTTCTGCAAAGATTTTGTGATTTGCTGAATGAAATAAGAAGTTTTTTGAAGGAGAGGGGAGATGACCAAGCAGAGTTGGAAGATGAGGAGTGGTTATGTGATCTGGCATTTCTCGCTGACTTTACAGGTGAACTAAGTGATATGAACCTTGAACTACAAAGTAAAAACAAATGCATTGGCGAGATGATGAGTACAGTTTCATCCTACAAGAGCAAATTTAGCTAATGATGACTGACCTTGCAAACAACACTTTTGATCATTTTCCTAATACACAGGACCTTCTGGGACAATATCCAAATTTTGTTTTTCAGAACGAGAAGTATGTGACAGAAATCTGTTCTGTTATCCAGGAATTCGAAAATAGATTCTGTGACTTCCAAAAAATTGGAACAGTTGTGGAGTACTTGTCATACCCATTCAAAGTAGATGTGGACATTAAAGAAACTGCAGTAAAAATTACTCATTGAACAAGCCATCTCTTGAAAACGAAATATTAACCCTTAAAAATGACATTTTTCTCAAGACCCGTGCTGAGCAAGAATCATTTTGGAAGCTAGTGCCTAGAGACAAATTTCCCAACTTGAGAAGATGCAGTGAAGCTGTACACTCCTGTTTCGGTTCAACTTATTTGTGTGAATCTGCATTTTCCCATCTGAAAATGACAGAGTACACAAGGTTCCAACATGACAGATGAACATCTCCAGGATTCCCTGAGACTGGCCCTCACGCAATATTCACCCAACTTCAAAAAGCTGGTGGATGAAATGCAGGCTCAGACATCTCACTAATGAGCAAGAGCAAAATATTAAAGATTGTGCAAGATCAGCCTGGATCAATACTCAACCTAAATTTAATGTTATTAAGACAGTTAAAGAAAGTTATTACTCAATAAAACTTTTAAGAAAAAAAATGTACTTTCCATTTCCCCTTGCAGTTCTTACTGGATCTTCATCTCTGTTTTGTTTTTGCTTAATTTGCTTAACAGCTGATCACATCCAAGTAAATGACAGAAGGTTCATTAAAAATGGGGGGGGGGGGTCCTCCAATTTTATTGGGTTAAAATTTAATTTGAAACTAATTTGAAACTTAATTTTCATGGTGGTAGATCACCGGCACTTTTGGCCGGAAAAAGTAAATCACGACCTGTTCGAAGTTGCCTGCTCTATAACATTAACAAAATTCACCCCTTCCTCTCTGAACACACTACTAAAACTCTTATCCACTCTTTGGTCACCTCGTCTTGACTATTGCAACCTCCTCCGTGCTGGTCTCTCTCAGAGTCATCTCTCTCCTCTTCATTCTGTTCAGAACTTTGCTGGGCGGCTAATCTTCCGCCAGACCCAATACACTCATATAACCCCTCTTCTCAAATCATTTCATTGGCTCCCCTTCCGTTTCCATATCCAATTTAAACTTCTCCTTCTGACCTATAATGCATTCAACTCTACTGCCCCTCACTATCTTTATTTTTATTTATTTATTTAACATTTCTTATATATCGCCTTTCATGATATCAAGGCGGTTTACATTGAACAAACTGAAATTACATTGAACAGGGCATTATAACTTGGAGATAACTATTTTACAGGGAACACAGGCTATGGAGGGTTAAGTGGCTTGCCCAAGACCACAAGGAGCACCTGTGGGACTAGAAACTCCAGTCCTTCCAGCCCAAGGTTTCTGTCCTCTAGTGGGATTTGAACCCCCGACCTTCCAGCCTGAAGTACCTTGCCCCAACCACTAGGCCACTCCTCCACTCCATAGAGTGGAGGAGTGGCCTAGTGGTTGGGGCAAGGTACTTATTTTGTCTGTCTTGGTTAGATTGTGCAATCACAGAAAATACCCCCCCCCCCCCCCGGGCCTTAAGAATTCCACCAAGCCCGAAAACCATATGAAGCAAAGAAAATAGTGGACCCCAAACAAAAGGAGAAAATTTCCTATGTAGATACCAAAACAATTTTTTGTTGGACGTCTACCTACCAAAGCGAAGTATATTGATAATGCTCTGGTGGGAAAAAGACATGTCCATTTTAATCAACGTTCCTTCGTTTGGTGGTGACAAGTGCTAACCTGAAGCAGGGTCTTTTAAATGACTGACCCGAAACACAGGACTGTGTCGTTTTTGATCACCCTTGTTGGATGTTGCTTTGCCGTTTCTGCAGTTAAGTACTGAACATTTAAAATACTTTTTGGCATTTAAGGTTTTTGGGCCATCATGTTTAACTGCTTTTCCTTGATTAAAATGGACAGGTTTCTTTGGAAGCTTTGTTGGAGGAGTTCGGGAAGTTTGGGGATCGGTCAAGTCTGAAGCTGAATGAGGATAAATCTGAGGCTTTGGTGGTGGATCCCAGGGTTCATTCTCATTGGTGACAGCCCTTTCCTTTGAAGTGGCCATCGCCTTTAAATATCTGGGCATCCAACTCCCTGCAGATCTGTGGCACTTGTACAGGCTTAATGTGCTTCCCCTGTTGAAGGAGGAGTGGGAACAGCTTCAAAGATGGAAACAAATTCCAATTTCCCTTCTGGGATGTCTTGCACTATACAAAATGATGCTGCTGCCTAGGTGGTTGTACCTGTTGCAGGTGTTACCATTATGGATATTAAAGCAGGAGTTGCGCAGTTGGAGACAACAAATGGGGAGATTTTTGTGGAAGAGGAAGTGATCCAGAATTGTGTTTTCTTGGATGGTAGGACATTGCAATCAGGAAGATTTGGGTGTTCCCAATTTGGAAGCATATTATTTGCGGTTTGTTCTGACATTTGTGTGATTGGCTATTTATTGGCATTCATTTTACCCCTTTGGTGGTGGAAAATGTTTTGACGGGTCATAAGAATATAAGAAATGCCATAATGAGTCAAACCAAGGTCCATCAAGTCCAGTATTCTGTTTCCAACCGTGGTCAATCCAGATCACAAATACCTGGCAAGTTCCCAAAAAGGCACACAGGTTCCACAGTGCTTGTCCCAGGGTAAGGAGTGGATTTCCTGGATCCTCTTTAATAATGATTTATGGACCTTTCCTCCAGGAACTTTCCCAAATCATTTTAAAACCCAGCTAACAGCTTTTACTACATCCTCTGGTAACAAATTCCAGAGTTTGATTACATGTTGAGTGAAAAAATATTTTCTCTTATTAGTCTTAAATGGCTTACATTGCAGCATCATTCCATGCCCTTTAGTCTTTCTACTTTTGATGGCATAAACAACCGATCTACGTTTACCATAAGAACATAACATAAGAACATAAGATATGCCATACTGGGTCAGACCAAGGTCCATCAAGCCCAGTATTCTGTTTCCAACAGTGGCCAATCTAGGTCATACGTACCTAGCAGTTTCCCCAAGGGACACAGGTTCCACAATGCTTGTATTGGTTCAAGCATTGATATCCTGGGTCCCTTCTTAATAATGGTTTATGGACCTTTCCTCCAGGAACTTGTCCAAACCTTTTTTAAACCCAGCTACACTAACAGCCTTTACTACATCCTCCGGTAACAAATTCCAGAGTTTGATTACACGTTGAGTGAAAAAATATTTTCTTTTATTAGTCTTAAATAGTTTACCCTGTAGCTTCATTGCATGTCCCCTAGTCTTTCTATATTCTGATAAGGTAAACAATCGATCTACGTTTACCCGTTCCACTCCGTTCATTAATTTATAGACTTCTATCATATCTCCCCTCAGCCGTCTCTTTTCCAGGTTAAAGAGCCCCAACCTTTTTAGCCTTTCTTCATAGGAGTAGCCTTCCATCCCCTTTACCATTTTGGTGGCTCTTCTCTGAACCTTTTCTAAAATTGCTATATCCTTTTTAAGATATGGCGACCAGAATTGCACACAATATTCAAGGTGCGGTCTCACCATGGAACGATATAGAGGCATTATAATATCTTTTGTTTTATTTTCCATTCCTTTCCTTATCATACCTAGCATTCTATTTGCTCTCTTGGCCGCCGCTGCACACTGGGCCGAGGGTTTTAACATGGTATCCACAAGGACGCCTAAATCTTTTTCTTGGGTGGTGGTTCCTAATGTGGAACCTTGCATCGTGTAACCATAGTTTGGGTTGTTCTTCCCTAGGTGCATAACCTTGCACTTCTCCACATTAAATTTCATCTGCCATTTTGATGCCCAGTCTTCCAATTTATCAAGATCCTCTTGCAATTTTCCACAATCCTCCTGGGTTTTAACAACTTTAAATAGTTTTGTGTCATCAGCAAATTTGATAACCTCACTCGTTATTCCACTTTCCAGGTCATTTATGAATATGTCAAAAAGCAGCGGACCCAGCACAGATCCCTGGGGTACACCACTATTCACCTTTCTCCATTGGGAAAATTGGCCATTTAGCCCTACCCTCTGCTTTCTATCTTTTAACCAGTTCCTGATCCACAGTAGTACACTGCCTCCTATCCCATGACTCTTTAGTTTTGCCAAAAGTCTCTCATGAGGGACCTTGTCAAAGGCTTTCTGAAAGTCCAGATACACAATATCAACCGACTCACCTTTGTCCACCTGTTTATTCACTCCTTCAAAAAAACATAACAGATTAGTAAGACAAGATCTTCCTTGTCTAAAGCCATGTTGGCTGTCTCCCATTAGGTCATGACTATCTACATGCTGAGTAATTTTATTCTTTATGATGGTTTCTACCATTTTTCCCGGTACTGATGTCAGGCTCACCGGTCTGTAGTTTCCCGGATCACCCCTCGAACCCTTTTTAAAAATTGGTGTTACATTGGCGATCCTCCAATCCTCAGGTATTAGAGATGATTTTAATGATAGTTCACAGATTACTGATAGCAGGTCTGCAATCTCAAATTTCAGTTCTTTCAACACCCTTGGATGTATACCATCCGGCCCAGGTGATTTGCTACTCTTCAGTTTATCTAATAGTTGTAGGACATCTTCCCGATGTATCGATATTTCCTTCAATTCTTCCACACCTTTAAATACCACTTCAGTCGTGGGTAACATCCCTACATCTTCCTCAGTAAAGACCGAAGCAAAGAATTCATTCAGTCTCTCCGCTATCGCCTTGTCGCCTCTTAGTGCTCCTTTAACCCCTTTATCATCTAATGGACCAACTGACTCCATTCCACTCCATTCATTATTTTATAGACCTCTATCATATTTCCCCCAGCTGTCCCTTTTTCAAGTTAAAGAGCCCTAAGCTTTTAAGCCTTTCCTCATAGGGGTATCCTTCCATCTCCTTTACCATTTTGGTGACTCTTCTCTATATCTTTTCTAATTCTGCTATATCCTTTTTAAGATATGGCAACCAGAATTGCACATAATATTCAAGGTACAGTCGCACCATGGAATGATAGATAGGCATTATAATGTCCTTGGTTTTATCCTCCATTCCTTCCCTTATGATTTATTCTGCATTCCTTTCCTTATGGTTCTATTTGCTTTCTTGGCTACTGATGCACAATGGGTGGAAGATTTCAATGTATTATCCATGATGCCGCCTAAATCTTTTTCCTGGGTGGTGGTTCCTAATGTGGAACCTTGCATCATATAGCCATAGCTGGGTTGTTCTTTCCTAGGTACATTACTTTGTACTTGTCCACATTAAATTTCATCTGCCATTTTGATGTCCAGTCTTCCAATTATCAAGGCCCTCTTGCAGTTTTTTCACAATCCTCTTAAGTTTTAACAAACTTGAATAATTTTGTGTCATCTGCAAATTTGATCATCTCGCTCCTATTTCCGAGTCATTTATGAATATGTTAAAAAGCAGTGGGCCCAGCACAGATCCCTGGGGTATTCCACTATTTACCTTTCTCCACTGAGAAAACTGGCCATTTAGCCCTACTCTCTGCTTTCTATCTTTTAACCAGTTCATGATCCACAGTAGTACATTGCCTCCAATTCCATGACTTTCTAATTTCACCAAGAGTCTCTCATTAGGGATCTTGTCAAAGGCTTTCTGAAAATCCAGATACACTATAACAACTGGATCACCTTAGTATACCTGTTTATTCACACCTTCAAAAAATATAACAGATTAGTAAGACAAAACTTTCCTTGGCTAAATCCATGTTGGTTTTTCCTATTAAACCATGACTATCTACTTCTGTATCTTGCCACGAAGTCCCAATAGATAGTCATAATACAAATTGCACTATAATGCTAGAAGATGAGACCCCCAGGTTGGAAGGCACTCAAATGGCTACTGGGGATGAGCTGAAGACTTCTCAGAATAAAGCCAGCATTGGTGATGTGGATGGATCTGCTGATGTAGCTGTGCAAAGAGAGCCAGAAGTTGCAAAGATGTCTTACATATTGGGACATGGAATGTACGAAGCATGAATGTACGAAGCATGAACAAAGGGAAGTTGGAGGTGGTCAAGAATGAATTGGAATGCATACAACTCGATCTGTTGGGTGTCAGTGAACTGAAATGGACTGGCTTTGAGCACTTTGCATCTGATGATCAGATGGTCTACTATGCTGGAAATGAAAGACAAAGAAGAAATGGTTTTGCATTTATAATAAGAAACTTGCAGGCACTGTAATGAAATACAATGCAGTCAGTGAATGCTTAATTTCTATTCGTCTATGAGGAAAGCCCATCAACACAATTATAATTCAGGTATATGCCCCAACAACAGCCGCAGAAGAGGAAGACGTTGATGTATTCTATGAAAATGCACAAGCTGAAATTGACAGAACATGAAAACAGGATATCCTAATAGTCATTGCTGACTGGAACACGAAAGCTGGCAACAAAGAAGAAGGCAAAGTGGTTAGAAAATATGGACTTGGCAACAGAAACAAAGTTGAAGAAAAACTGATAAAATTATTATTAATTACTATTATTATTATTATTATTATTAATAAAGACTTATAAAGCGCCGATAACATGAAGAGGGATCTAGCTAAGCTTGAAGAATGGTCTAGAATTTGGCAGCTGGGATTTAATGTTAAAAATTGTAAGGTCATGCATTTGGGCTGCAGCAATCCAAGGGAGCAATATAGTATACGGGGTGAAGTACTTTTGTCCACTAAAGAAGAGCGGGACCTAGGCGTGGTTGTGTCTGATGATCTTAAAGTAGCTAAACAGGAAGAAAGGGCGACTGCAAAAGCTAAAATGATGCTTGGGTGCATACGGAGAGGAATGGGTAGCAGAAAAAAGGAGGTGATAATGCCTCTGTATAAGTCTTTGGTGCGACCTAATTTAGAGTATAGTGTGCAATTCTGGAGACTGCACCTTCAAAAGGATGTGAACAGGATGGAGTCAGTGCAGAGGGTGGCTACTAAAATGATTAGTGGTCTTCATTATAAAGCATATGAGGACAGACTGAAGGATCTTAATATGTACACCTTAGAGGAAAGGCGGGATAGAGGTGATATGATTAAGATGTTTCAATACCTCCGTGGGATAAATGTTCAGGGAGAGAGCCTCTTTCAATTGAAAGCAAGTTCTATTACGAGGGGACATGGGATGTGGGTGAAGGGAGATAGATTCAGGAGTGATATGCGGAAATATTTCTTTATGGAAAGAGTAGTGGATCCGTGGAATAGTCTCCCAGTGGAGGTGGTAGAGATGAGGACAGTAACTGAATTTAAAAAAGCATGGGACAAACACAGAGGATCTCTAAAGGTAAAAAGGGGACTGTTGTAGTTGTTGATATGGAAGGGCAGACTAGATAGGCCATGTGGTCTTTTTCTGTCATCATATTTCTATGTTTCTATGTAACATACAAAAGCGCTGTACAAACATAGAAGAGAGACAGTCCCTGCTTATCAGAGCTCACAATCTAATAAGACAGAAAACAAAATAAATTACATAATACAAATAACAAAAATTTACAGGACAAAGTAAGCAAATGTTGATAGAGAGATCAAGATAGGGTAAGACAGGAATGGAAAGCAATAGTGAAGAGGTGGGATTTTAGTCTGGACATGAAAATGGCCAGGGAGGACGCCTGGCGCACAGAGATAGGAAGACTATTCCAAGCAAAGGATGCTGCCAATTGGAAGGAGTCTGGAATTGGCAGTACGAGTAAAGGGCACAGATAAACAAAGACTGTTAGAAGAGCAAAGCAATCGAGAGGGGGTGTAAGGAAGATGAGAGATGAAAGGTACTGGGGGGCAGAAGAGTGAATACATTTATAGGTCAGGAGAAGAAGTTTAAATTGGATACGGAGACGGATGGGAAGACAATGTAGCGACATGAGGAGAGGAGAGATGTGGGGAAAATGAGACTGGCGGAAAATTAGTCAAGCAGTGGAGTGTTGAATTGACTGAAGAGGAAAGAGGTGGCTTGCAGTGAGGCCGGCAAGGAGAACGTTACAATAATCAAGACGGGAGGTGATTAAGGAGTGGACAATCAATTTAGTGGTGTCAACAGAGAGGAAGGGGCGAATTTTGGAAATATTGTATAGAAAGAAACGACAAGTTTTAGCAATGAGCTGGATATGTGAATTCTGCAAGACCAACGATCTAGTCATCTCAAAAACCTTCTTCCAGTAACACAAGCGTCGATTGTACAAGTGGACTTCACCCAATGGATTGTACAGATATCAAATTGACTACATCTGTGGAAGACATTGATGGAAAAGCTTGATAACATCAACAAAGACAAAACCTGGAGCTGACTCTGGTATAGATCACCAACTACTACTATGCAAACTCAAACTAAAGTTGAAAAAGAGCAAGCCACTCATGAATGTAGCAAAATATGACCTTGAGAATATACCACTGGAATTTAAAGACTGCTTGAAAAATCAATTTGCTGCTTTAGATACAAATGACAGAGTTCCAGAAGGGTTATAGGATGACATCAAGAAAGTTGTGTTGGAAGAAAGCTTTAAGTCTCTACATAAGGTGAAAAAGCAAAAACAGCCAAAATGGATAACTGAAAAAACTCTGAAAATTGTCCAGAAATGAAGAGAAGCTAAAGTTGGAGGAGAAAGAGAGGCAATTGCAGAACTCAACAGAGATTTCCAAAGTGCAGCAAGACAAGACAAGGAAAAGTACTACAATGATACATGCAAGGGGAAATAGAATCAGAAACTATTAGAGGAAGAACAAGATTGGCTTTTCTAAAGCTATGAGACTTAAAGAACAAATTCCAGCCTCGAATTGGAATGCTACAAGATGCTCGAGGATCCATGTTGAATGATGCTGAGAAGAACAAGAAAAGGTGGAAAGAATATACAGAATCATTATACCATAAAGATCCAAGTGGACAAACAGCTGTTTCAACCTGTACCTTATGATCAGGAACCATTGGTGATGAAAGAAGTTGAAGCGGCATTGAAAGCCTTATCAAAGAACAAAGCAACGTGCATTGATGGCATTCCCATTGAACTATTAAAGCAATTGGATGAAGTTGTTACAATACTTACAAGGCTCTGTCAGGAAATCTGGAAGACAAATTCACGGCTGACTAGAAAAGATCTGTGTTTATACCAATACTAAAGAAAGGTGATCCAATTGACTGTGGAAATTATCGCAAAATTGCTCTGATTTATTTATTTATTTATTATTTATTTATTTTTACTTCTTATATACCGCGCTCTTTTAATCAGTGCGGTTTACATATGAACAAATTTAAACGCAATGATACATTCAGCATTGGCTTTTTACAATGAACAGGGTACAAAAACTTGGCGTTCAACAAGGTTAACTATAAATAAACATGGGGGTAAAACAGGGTTAACTATATACATGGTATTTTGGATAATTACAAGGTAGAGGTAAGTAAATTACAATAACATAGTGGTGGAAATTAAATTACAAGTACAGTATAAATACGGTATGTGTAGAGTATGCAAGTATGGACCATAATGATTAACCATTTTCTACCGGGGTCAAGTGGGAAAGGCTAGCATGAGGGCTATGTTCGTTCGGAGAAGTTTCAGGGTAGTATGTTAGGAACAAATGATATTTTAAGGCTTTTCTGAACGTCATTAGACTTGTGATGGCTCTGATTTCGGGTGGAAGGGCATTCCAGGCTTTGGGTGCAAACAGTGAGAAGGCTCTAGAGGCTGTTGATTTGGAGCATTTCGTAAGGAGTTTCGGAAGGTCGATGGAATTCAATGTAATAGATCTCCTGGATCTGTTTGCTGGAGTGACATGTATCATATTGCTGATAGGTGATAGATATGGGCTCTTTGAGGCTTTAAAAGTCATGACCAGGGTTTTATATAGGGTTCTGGCCTGGAGGGGTAACCAGTGTAGGCTTTTCAGTATTGGAGTTATGTGCTCTGAGCGTGGGGCACCAACGAGAATTCTCGCGGCTGCATTCATGGCTAGACGAAGGGGGTTTATAGAAGATTGCGGGAGACCATGTAGAATGATATTGGCAAAATCCAGGTGAGGTAATACCAGGGCTTGGAAAATAGTGCGGAAGTCGGAGTAGTCAAGTAGGGGTCGGAGATTACGTAGGGATCGAATCTTGTGGTAGATTGCGTTTGTTGTTTTCTTGATGTGTGCTGACATATCAAGCCGCTGGTCTAATGTAATCCCTAAGTATCGGATTATGGGTTGTGCCTTCAGCTCAATGTTGTTTACTTGTAATGAGGCAGGGGGTATGAATGTTGTATTCCGTGTAACGAATAGAACGTCTGTTTTGCTGTGATTTATGCGAAGATCCCACATGCCAGCAAGAGTCTACTCAAGATCGTTCAGCAGAGACTACAACCATACCTGGAACGAGAACTGCCTGAAGTGCAAGCAGGGTTCAGGAAAGGGCAAGGAACGAAAGACATTTTCGCGGATGTGAGATGGATCCTTGAAAAGACAAAAAAATACCAAAAGAATATCCATATGTGTTTTACTGACTACAGCAAGACTTTTGATTGTGTAAACCATAGGTTCCCAAACCTTTTTGCCCCGTAGACCACTTGCCAATTTTTTTTGTTTTCCGTAGACCCCCCCTGCCTGCCTAATATTAAATTTTCCTAAACTTATTAACTTCAAATGTGTTTTTGACAGCTGACACAGTGCTGCTTACTTTGATAGGGTTTTTTTGTAGAGTGGACAATTGTAAAAAAAGAAAAACATGTACAATTTCTATTCATACTTTTATTGAAAAGACACAAAATGCAAGTAAATATTTGGATTTGAAATGAAACAAATCAGAACCTAGTAAAATTCTTACATAAAATTAATACACAAATAATGCTGTTAATGAGAGGGATGAACCTGATGCTCTGATAGCAATTGTTCAATATTTGGCTTCAAATTAGTGAGGTATAGTCTTAAATCTCCACGTTCAGTGATTTGCAATCAATTTCTTTTTTTCGTAAGAAGATTGGCAACCGCGCTAAAACCCCTTTCCACGAGGTATGAAGATGGAAAAGCTATCAAAACCTTTTTTGTGATAGTCCATAATGCAGGATAAGCAACAGGTATATCTTTCTGAAGCCAGAACTGCTAATACCCCTTTTCTTCGTTAGTGCTTATTCCGATCAGTTCTTCTTGTAATATGACATCCGATTATTCAATGTCACTGTATGGATTGATAATCCACTGTGGGATTTCCATAGTCAAAACATCCTCAAACCTGGTTTTAAAGTCTGTGTGAAGGACATTTAAATGTTGAATGTAGACCAAAACGTCATCATCCTGGACATTTGTCAATGACAAGTTGGGTAACTGGGAAAATTCTCTCTGTCCAATGTTTTGCTTCATTAGATCCATTCTGGCAAGAAAAGCTGCAATGATGGACTTTGTTTTTTATAAATTCAGACTGTCACCTTGTAACTTGTGATAAGGAAGCTTATCAGGGCCCAGGAAACAAGGATAAAAAGGGGGAGTTTACCCTTAATCAAAGGACCTGTATTGCCAGGTCAGAGATACAAAACCTCAGTTGTACCTAGAAACCAGATTGTACCAGGCTGCAATAGGTTGCAGAGTGTCCCTATTGGTGAGAAGGAGGGGGAAAGCAAGCTCAGAGTAAGGAACCCTTACGTCACTGACTTTCCCCATTACTCAGCTGCCAAAAGGCAGACTGATTTGCAACACCTGAGAGGAGAAAGGGCAGGGTTAGAGCCTGGGAGGTTTAAAGCTAGGACAGAATATTCAGGAGGAGAGAGGAGAAGGAGTAGGAATGCCTACTGGAGGAGAAATGGAGCTGAAGCCCTGAGAACCAAGAGCCCATGCTGGAGGACAAGACAGGGAAGCTCAGATACATGCTGGCCAGAATATGAGGGAGGAGCCACTGAACCAGGCCTTGACACAGGTATGAGTTTTGGAAGCCTGTCTGATGGGGAGCATTACAGATTTGCTGGAGACAGCGCTTGTCCTGATGGGAGGCAGTCAGATAAGCCCTCTGAGCCAGAAGTAGAACCCATGCAGCTAGGAGAACAGGAATTAGTTCTGGAAGAGGATGATTCTTACATGGACTGTTCTTTATGCCAAACTGCCAAGCACAAAGAAGTACTGAAAGGGAATACATCATAAGGGAACCTTCCAGAGTCCAGTACCCTAGAGAGCCTGTGTGTGAAAAGAAAACGTTCTTTGAAAAGGAAAATACTTGTGCTGAGAATGTCTGCAGCTGCTTAATTGTTTGCTCATTGATCAGATGAAGTCAGTGCAGTGCAGAGCTTATGCCGTACTCATGGTGGATTTAAGAAGTTTCTTTTGGAACAGAAAAGAGAGCTGTTTATGTGAAGATGATATTTTTGGTTTTGTTTTAAACAGCACTGCTAGGCACGTTTGCTAGCAGTGGCTGTGGAAAGGACTTTCTGCTTTGCTACATTACAAGCTGTTTGTGCTTAAGTTCAGTTATATCCTGTTGTACTAAATATAATCCTGGAGAAGAAATCCAATAGGTGACAATTTGTGAAACTTATTTGCGGTTACCTCATAAATAAATTCTGTCAATGCCTTAACTCTCGACCAACTACAAAAGAGTGTTTTTCTGCCTAAAAGTCAAGTGTAACCTGACTGGACTACATTTCCCATGGTGCACTTCAAAGTCAGTCAGTCAGGCACATTGCTGAAGTGGTGGAAACTGCTATAACAAGCACGCCCCTCCACACTGCTGTAAGGGGCTATGGGCGTGACAAACTGCAAGTTAATCTCATTAAATTTAGTAAACAAATCTGTTAAATAAGCAATGTCTGGTTTCCATTTGATTAAATTTTCTTTCAAAATGGGATGTTCAGCATCCAAAAACTCTAAAACGGTCTAAAAAAGTGAAAAAAATCTTGTCAAACATAAGCCTTTCGAGAGCCAGCGTACTTCAGTGTGAAGGAGTAATCTTTGAAAGTTCTCGTCATTTTCTTCTCACAACTGCAAATAACCTAGAATTCAACGCGTTGCTATGAATCTTGTTTACTGCGTTTATGACGAATTGAAGAGATTGATGCAATCTGGCACTCAGATTTTTAGCTACTAAATGTTGTCGATGAATGACGCAGTGAATTGCAAACACCCCGGGTACAATTTGTTCTAAATGGCTTATAAAACTGCGATAGCGCCAAACATGGCTGGTGCTCCATCCGATATTATATTTGATAAAGGGATCGCTTTTTCCATGAAATAAGCTTTCAAAACATTGAATATTGATTTGCCTTTAGTGTCTGTTGTCAAAGTTCTCGCAAAGAGCAGTTCTTCGTGGATTTCTTGGTCCCATAACAAAACGAACATATGCCAATAATAGTGCTTCATTACCAGGTAACGTTGACTCGTCCAGTTGAATAGAGAAATGGTTCGTTTGCAGATAATTACACAAGAAGCTTTCAACATCATGACTCATTTCATCAATACGTCTTTGAACTGTGTTGTTGCTCAAAGGAATTCTTTTGAGTATATCATATGCAGGCTTGTGTAGAACAGTTTTTAAAACCTCTTCAACAGCTGGCAAAATCAGCTGTTCCCCGATAGTATGAGACTTTCCTGATTTTGCTATGAGTAGTGAGATATTGTAAGACGCCCGCAAACCATCACTGTCTCTTTTTGACGTTCAAGCGAACATACTGTCCACCGTGGTTCTCTTCTGAAGTTTTTCTTTCAGTGTATTAAAGTATGTCAAATCTTTACTTGTTTTATCAGGGTGACACCTTCTCAGATGATCCTCCAGCTTGGATGGTATAGCGTCATAAGAACATAAGATATGCCATACTGGGTCAGACCAAGGTCCATCAAGCCCAGTATTCTGTTTCCAACAGTGGCCAATCTAGGTCATACATACCTAGCAGTTTCCCCAAAAGACACAGGTTCCACAATGCTTGTATTCGGTCAAGCATTGATATCCTGGGTCCCTTTTTAATAATGGTTTATGGATCTTTCCTCCAGGAACTTGTCCAAACCTTTTTTAAATCCAGCTACACTAACAGCCTTTACTACATCCTCCGGTAACAAATTTCAGAATTTGATTACACGTTGAGTGAAAAAATATTTTCTCCTATTTGTCTTAGTTTACCCTGTAGCTTCATTGCATGTCCCCTAGTGTTTCTATATTCTGATAACGTAAACAATCGATCTACGTTTACCCGTTCCACTCCGTTCATTAATTTATAGACTTCTATCATATCTCCCCTCAGCCGTCTCTTTTCCAGATTAAAGAGCCCTAACCTTTTTAGCCTTTCTTCATAGGGGTATTCTTCCATCCCCTTTACCATTTTGGTGGCTCTTCTCTGAACCTTTTCTAATAACGCTATATCCTTTTTAAGATACAGTGACCAGAATTGCACACAATATTCAAGGTGTGGTCGCACCATGGAACAATACAGAGGCATTATAATATCCTTTGTTTTATTTTCCATTCCTTTCCTTTTGATACCTAGCATTCTATTTGCTCTCTTGGCCACCTCTGCACACTGGGCGAAGCACTTATCTGCATTGAAACTTAGGCCTGCTTTTCATATGGCTCACATTGTACAGATTTATGTGGTCAGTGCAATATTCAGCCAGCACAAGTGTCAACACTTATCCAGATAGAACTGACACACCCTTGATCTGCTCACAGACTGCCCCTCTACTAATCAGATCATGACAGGGCAGTCTGTGGAGATACTTAGTGCTACTGTCTGGATAGTATACTGACCAAAGCACTCAGCACCCTTATCCCGTTGGCCGACTGTCTAAGGGCTCTGAATATTGGCCCCATTTGCTCCACCTTTCCTTCCAAGATATTTTCAGTTTTCTTGGTTATGTACTCCCAACTCTCAGAATCAATTAAGTTTTGGAATTTTGTCACCTTTATTTATTTATTTTTTTAACAGGTTTTATATACCGCTTTATCATTTCAATCAAAGCAGTTTACATTGAAACTTAAACTTGGCAATGAACATTAAACAGGGACATTGATAACTTGGATTTTTCTGAGGCAATGGAGGGTTAAGTGATCTTTACCACTACTACTTATCATATGTATAGTGCTACAAAGGCATATACAGCACTGTACAGGGACATAAGAACATAAGAGATGCAATACTGGGTCAGACCAAGGTCCATCAAGCCCAGTATCCTGTTTCCAACAATGGCCAATCTAGGTCATAAATACCTAGCAGTTTCCGCAAAAGACACAGGTTCCACAATGCTTGTCAAGCAGTGATATCCCGGGTCCCTTTTAATAATGCTGACATGTGAAACAATTTTAAGACATGTAAGAGACAGTTCCTGCTCAGAAGAGCTTGCAGTCTTGTGTTGTCAAGACAGACAACACAAGTGGGGATTGGGATATATCTACGAGAATGGTAAAGAAACACATAGGAGGTGAACAGGAGACTAGGGGTATCAAGATCCAAAAGCAGGATCAGTATCCAAAACCAACTGTCTTGGCTTAGTCACAATTTATTTCTTGAAGCTGGAAGGTTGTAGAGCCCACAAGGTATTGATGTGATTTATAAATGATGCAAACCACTTTAATAGGCTTGTGCTACTGAAAGGAAATATACTGTATAATAAAAAGGTAGAATAGAATCGAACATGAACAAAACAACTTTAAAAAATTCCATACTGGGTCAGACGTTGGGTCCATCAAGCCCAGTATCCTGTTTGGTGCGACCTCATTGACCAATCCAGTGAACAATCCAGGTCACAAGTACCTGTCAGGTTCCCAAAAATGGAAATTACACTTACCTGGTAATTGAAGTTCCTGGAGGGTCCAGTTTAGTCCTCCACATCCGGGTAGTGCACCTCCTCCTGCAGCAAGGAGACTGGACCAATCAACTCTTTAGAACCGTAGCCTGCTTACTGCTGGAACTCCCATGAGCCCTCCAGTGAACTAGTAACAAAGCAGACTAAATAAAGAACAGATTAAGGAAAATCAGAAAAGTACCCATAAAGGCGTTGCAGATCCCCCTCCCCAAACGAGAGGGCTGAAACGCTGCACCTTGCTTCAGTTCCCGGTCCCGAATACCGACAGACAACACCGGAAGCTGAGGAAACAGAAAGAAAAAAGAGAAGACCGAGAACAAACTCGAGGGAACGAAAAACCATTAGACGCCACGCCAAGGGTGATGGTCCCCTCTGTTTTTTTTTTTTTTCCCTTTGTTCTTCGTGTAGGAGTCATCAAGGTAACTGACAGCAGAGTAGAACGGTCAAAGCACGCCGCCAAGACTGAGCAAAAAGAAAATTCCGGGCGGGAAGGAGGACTAAACTGGACCCTCCAGGAACTTCAATTACCAGGTAAGTGTAATTTCCATTTCCTGAGCGGGTGTCCAGTTTAGTCCTCCACATCCGGGATGTACCAGAGCAGTTAACAACGGGGGGGATCTTGGCAGGCAGCGCGCAAGACCGCAGATCCAAAACTGGTATCCCGAGCCGCTGCCACATCCAAACGGTAATGTTTACTAAAGCATGGAGGGAGGACCACGTCGCCGCTCGACAAATTTCCAGCGGAGAAACGAGACTATGCTCGGCCCAAGACGTGGCCTGCGCCCTAGTGGAATGAGCTCGCAACCCCAAGGGAACAGTGTTCCCCTGCAGAAGATAAGCCGATGCGATTGCCTCTTTAATCCATCGAGAAATGGAGGCCTTAGCCGCCGCTTCCCCTTTCCGCGGGCCACCAAACAGCACGAACGATCCGACTTTCGAAAAGGTGCGGACACCCTGATATACTGACGCAGTACCCGACGAACATCAAGCTTATGAAGTACTGAGCCGGACTCGGAAGATGATCCTGGGGCGAAAACCGGCAAAACTACCGGCTGATTCACGTGAAAGGGAGACACCACTTTAGGCAAGAAGGAAGGAACGGTCCGCAAAATTACCCGATCTCTAAGAAAGGATAAAAAGGGAGTTCTACAAGAAAGCGCCTGAAGTTCAGAGATACGACGTGCCGAGCAGACGGCTACGAGAAAGACTGCCTTCAATGTCAAGTCCTTTACAGAGGCAGTGCAGAGAGGCTCAAAGGGCGCCCGAGACAAAGCCTGTAGCACTAGGTTCAAATCCCAGGGTGGCAAAACAACCCTGCGAGAAGGACGCAAGCGAAACACCGCTTTGAGAAAACGCCGAACGTCCACATGAGAGGTAAGAGGGACGTCGTGAACCTTGCCACGATAGCACGCCAAAGCGGCAATCTGGACCTTTAACGAGCTTGCGGCCAGACCCTTGTCAAAACCGTCCTGCAAAAAACTAAGAATGACCGCAATGGAAGAAGTGGCAGCCCGGACCTCATGCCGGGAACACCAATCCTCAAAGATCCACCAAATGCGAACATAAGTGAGGGAGGTAGAAGGTTTCCGCACACGCAGTAGGGTGGAAATAACCGCTGGGGAATACCCTTTCTTCCTCAACCGAGCCCTTTCAATGGCCATACCGTAAGCGAGAACCGATCCACCTGAGGCATGCGGAGAGGCCCCTGCACCAGGAGATCCACCAGGGGAGGAAGTCGCCACGGCACGCCGTCGAGCAGCCGTACCAGATCCGCGTACCACGGGCGACGGGGCCAATCCGGCGCCACTAACAGGACCTTTCCACGGTGGGCCTCGATGCGCTGAACTACTCTGCCAATCAGAGCCCACGGCGGAAAGACATACAGAAGGCCGAACTCGGGCCACGGTTGGAGAAGCGCGTCGATACCCTCGGACATTCGTTCCCTGCGCCTGCTGAAGAAACGACTCATTTTGGCCGATTCGAAGGTCGCCATGAGATCCATGATGGGCGGACCCCACCGACGAACTATCTGAGCAAAAACCTGTGGGTGCAACTCCCACTCCCCGGCGTCTATTCTTACACGACTCAGAAAATCTGCCATGACATTGTCCTTTCCCGCGATATGCGCTGCCGAAATGGCCAGAAGACGCGTTTCCACCCAAACGAACAGCGCGTCCGCCTCGATTTCCAGGGGCACGCTGCCTGTGCCGCCCTGCCGGTTGACGTACGCCACCGCCGTTGCGTTGTCCGACAGAACACGGACCGCTCGACCGCGGACTGACTCCTCGAAAGCTTGCAGCGCTAGCCGTATTGCCCGCAGCTCGAGCCGGTTGATCGACCACCGAGACTCCTGCGGAGACCAAGTGCCCTGTGCAAAGTGCCCCTGACAGTGGGCTCCCCAGCCGGAGAGACTCGCATCCGTGATGACCGGCAACCAAAGGGGCTGTTCCAAAGAAGTTCCCGTCCGAAGCGATAGCGGGGACAGCCACCATTGTAACGCTAGCCGAACCCGGCGGGGACACAACAACCGACGGCTGAGAGAATCCGACTGATGGGACCAACGACGTAACAGAGCACGCTGAAGAGGCCGCATATGAAATCGGGCCCAAGGAACCACTTCCAGAGTCGATGCCATGGTTCCCAATAATCGGAGATACCACCAGGCCGATGGAGCGGGGTCCGCTAGGAACGTCCGCAGGAGCTGACGCAAATTCTGGGCACGGCGATCCGGGAGAGACACTATCCCCGTGGCAGTATCGAAACAAACACCCAGATATTCGAGATATTGAGTCGGCACCAGCTGACTCTTGGACACATTGATCACCCAGCCGAGATCCTGCAGAAGACGAACAACTTTGTCTGTGGCCTGTAAGCTCTCCTCCGCGGATTTCGCTCTTATCAGCCAATCATCGAGGTAGGGGTGCACCAGAACACCCTCCTTGCGCAAGACCGCTGCGACTACCACCATCACCTTGGTGAAAATGCGAGGCGCGGTGGCCAGGCCGAAAGGTAGTGCTTGGAACTGGAAGTGACCCCAGGGAAAGGCGAATCGGAGAAACTTCTGATGGACGGGCCGTATGGGAATATGCAGATAGGCCTCGGTGAGATCCAGAGAAGTCAAATACTCTCCCTGTCGCACGGCGACTATAACGGAACGGAGAGTCTCCATCCTGAAATGAGGTACCCGTAGACAGAGGTTCACGCCCTTGAGATCGAGAATAGGACGAACTGAGCCGTCCTTCTTTGGCACCACGAAATAAATGGAGTAACAACCGAGTCCGCACTCGTTCGCCGGAACTGGGACGACGGCACCCAGCGCTAACAAGCGTGCCAAGGTTACCCGAATGTCTAGTTCCTTCTGCGACCCTTTGCAGGGAGAGAGGACAAAGGAATCTTTTGGAGGGTTGGCAAAGTCCAGCTCATAACCGTCCCTGACGATCTCGAGGACCCAACGGTCCGAGGTAATGTGGGCCCAAGAGGGTAAAAAGTTCCGAAGACGTCCGCCGATAACTTGTACCCCCTCCGGAGCCCGCCTCATTTCATTGCGGTTTGCGAATAAAGGAAGAGGAGGCACCGGAGGAAGCGATGGAGAAGCCTCTGCCAGCCCCCCGGAAACCACGAAAGGACTGAGACCGAGACGCAAACCGGCCTCGCTGGGAATTCCAAAGGCGGGTCGACCGAAATCTCCGAAAATCCCGAAAGGGACCCCGAAGCGCTGGAAAAGCTCTAACCGACTTGGGCTTGTCCTCCGGAAGCCTTCCACCTTTGGTCTCACCCAAGTCTTTCACCAACTTATCCAAGTCTTCCCCGAATAGCAACTTACCCTTAAAGGGAAGTCTGCTAAGGCGAGACTTGGAGGAAGGATCGGCGGCCCAGTTACGCAACTAAAGGGACCGGCGCGCAACTACCAACGAAGCCATGCTATTCGCCATGGTTCGGATCAAATCATAATGGACATCTGCCAGATAAGCAGAACCCGACTCTAGACGAGTAACCTCAAGCAACGCTTGCTGGTCTAGGGAAGAATTCTGACGCAAGCGCTGAGCCCATCTCAAAGAAGCTCGCGCTATCCAGGCCGCACAAATCGAAGCCTGCAGCGATAAAGCATTTGTCTCGAACGCTTTTTTCAATAAACCATCCACTTTCTTGTCCTGAAGGTCCTTCAAGGCAGCACTGCCTTCCACCGGAATAGTGGTCTTTTTGGTCACCGCAGATACCGCTGCATCAACTCGAGGAGACTTGAATTTCTCTTTATCCTCGTTCTTCAAAGGATAAAGACGCTGCATCGTCCGAATGCCTTTCAAGCCAGCGTCCGGATGGTTCCACTCGGTCTGTATCATTTGAGCTACCACCTGGTGAACAGGGAAGACCATCTGAGAGTCCCTAACCGCCTGAATAAGGGGATCCTCCAACACATCAGCCTCCCCCGAAGCCGGCGCTGAGAGATTGAGCGTCTGAAGTGCTTCCGAGATAAGAGGAACCAACTCCTCCTTACGAAAGACCCGAACAATCCTAGCCTGATCCTCAGGGTCTGGAATCTCACCCTCTTCAAGGTCATCGACACTGCCCTCAAGTTCCGCATCCAGGTCGAGGTCTTGCACCTCGAACTCCTCTTGCCCCAAGCCAACAGAATGCGATTTCTGAACCGCCTTGGAGGGCGGTTCCAACGGGGCCGAGACAGGCGTCAGAGGGACGAGAGCTGAGGGGGAGGACTCAGGCCATTTGCCCAATTGCCCCAACTTGAATGCCTGATGCATAATGAGCATGAAATCCAGCAAAAAATGAGTTAGAGCAGACGAAACATCCCCGTGCTCTATAGAGCCCCCGGACCCCGGAGCCGGTAGCCACAGGTGGCAACAGAGGCGCTGGAGCAGTATCACCCTCAGCAGAGAGCGGAGTCACCAAGTGCTCCGCTGGAGAAGGGGAAATCTCCTGAAGTTCTATGCCCGAAGAGACGGCAGCACAGCTGGAGCAGAAACCAGCGGCAGAGACAGACCGCCTACGCAAGCCACAGACCGCCTACGCAAGCCACAGACCAGGCATTGTGGCTTGGAGGACATGGATACAGCTAATCAGGGTCGCAGCTGAGGAAAGAAAGAAACAGCGCACCCGGAGACAGTCGGCAAGTAAGTGAGGGAGCACAATACTGCCAAGCCCCACACAGAGCCTGCGGGCTGAAAACCCCTGCTAATTATGTATTGATTACACCCTTGTCCCCTGCTTTCTTTCTCTTTTTTTTTTTTTTTAACCAAAAAGAAACAGTGAAAAGCGTCCCAAAATAGAAGGAAAGGCAAAACGCCAGGAAATTAAAAGAATTATGAGCCAAGAAAAGCAACTACCGCCAAAAAAGAAAATTCAAAATGGCTGCCGCGAGTGAGGTGCGCTGAGAGAAAAAAGAAAATAAAGGCACCAACAAGAAGAAAACCCCGAAGAAAAAACACACTTACCCCGAAAAACCTGCAAAGATAAGCGTCAGGGCAGCTGCTCCACAGGACCGGAGCAGAGGAGAGAGCCAGTGAATTGAAGGGCAGACAAGCACCGGACTGCAGCCGGAGTGCCTGGCAGCGTGCTCAGGGGACTCTGAAGAAAGAAGAGCCGCGGGTATGCTGATCCTGCCCCCGAACAGTCCTGGGGGAGCGATCAGAGCACCGGCAAAGACTGTCAGCAGGGAACCCGGAGCGAAGAGCAGTACCGTTCAGCCCCTTTCAACTGCGGGAATCCCCGTGTGTCAGAGACACGCTCTGTAAAGGAAATTGTTTTTTTTTGTTTTTTTTTTAATCAATTAAAGAGACAGTAGCTAGAAAAAGAAAATTAAAGTAAACTAAAGTAAAGGAAACTAAACTGGAGAGAAATACTACTAGCAAAAGAAGTGAGCCTAGCTCCAAGCTCACACCACCTCCTGCTGCAAGGAGACTGGACACACTGGAGGGCTCATGGGAGTTCCAGCAGTAAGCAGGCTACGGTTCTAAAGAGTTGATTGGTCCAGTCTCCTTGCTGCAGGAGGAGGTGCACTACCCGGATGTGGAGGACTAAACTGGACACCCGCTCAGGAACAAAGGATTTCTAAATAATAGTTTATGGACTTTTCCTCCAGGAACTCGTCCAAACCTCTTTTAAACCCAGCTACCCTAACAGCTTTTACCACATCCACTGGTAACGAATTCCATTTGATAACGCCTTAAGTTAGGGATCCTTGAAAAGACTAAAGAATAGCAAAAGGATATCTATTTGTGCGTTATCGAATACAACAAGGCTTTTGACTGTGTAAACCTTGAGAAACTCTGGGCCACATTAAGAAGCATGGGTATACCAGAACACCTGATTGTTCTCTTACACAATCTGTACATTGATCAAGAAGCCACACTTCGAACGGAAGAAGGAGAAACAGAATGGTTTAAAATAAGCAAAGGTGTAAGACAAGGCTGCATACTTTCCCCCTATTTAATTTATATGCAGAACAAATTTATTTATTTATTTACATTCTCTTATATACCGTGCTATTCTGCATCAGTGCGGTTTACATTGAACAAACTGAAATTACATTGAAAAGGGCATTATAACTTGGAGATAACTATTTTACAGGGAACATGGGCTATGGAGGGTTAAGTGGCTTGCCCAAGACCACAAGGAGCACCTGTGGGACTAGAAACCCCAGTCCTTCCGGCCCAAGGTTGCTGTCCTCTAGTAGGATTTGAACTCCCGACCTTCTGGCCTGAAGTACCTTGCCCCAACCACTCCTCCACTCCAAATCATCAGAGAAGCAGGATTGTATGAAGGCAACAGAGGTGTAAAGATTGGTGGAAGACTCATCAACAACCTTTGCTATGCTGATGATACTACATTACTGGCTGAAAGTGAAGATGATCTGAAACATTTGCTTCTCACGATCAAGGAACATAGTTTTAAATGGGCCTGCACCTTAATGGAAAGAAGACAAAGATCATGACAACTGGCAAAATCAATAACTTCATCGTTGAAGGAGAAGAAAGGTTAAATTAGACTTACCTGCTAATTGTAGTTCCTGGAGTGGAACAGTCTAGTCCCATAACCTCTGGGTTCCCAATCCAATCCAGCAGCTTGGAGACTGAGAAACTCCACCTTTTTGTGACATCATCCGTATAAGTCTCCGGTGCCAGCCTCATGCCACCAGTAACCTATTGACAAAGAAGACTCACCGGAGAAACAAGTAAGCCAAAGACTATAGTAAACATTGATAACAGTAAAATAGCAACTGAGGGCAAGAAACTCCCAGCCCATTATAGCACTTAAGAGAAAGTGGGAGCATTCCAACCCCCTGCTTGAAGTAAGGAACAGACCCAGCAGAACCAAGAAAGAAGCCCCTCTTACCTGTGAAGCTGAGCCAATCCGGACATGTGTTTGCCCAGGAACTCTGGGAGGGATATGTGACTAGACTGTTCCACTCCAGGAACTACAATTAGCAGGTAAGTCTAATTTAACCTTCCTGATCGTGTCCCAGTCTAGTCCCATAACCTCTGGGTCTATACTAGAGCAGTGAAACACACTTACACACGGGAGGGACCTGGCAAACCAGCCTGAAGAACCGCTGATCCGAAGGAGGTCTCCTCCGCCATCTGAACATCCAGACGGTAGTGCCTAGCAAAAGTATTGAGGGACGACCACGTCGCCGCCCTACAGATTTCCACCGGCGAAACTAAACGAGCCTCCGCCCAGGAGGCAGCCTGAGCCCGCGTAGAATGAGCTTTCACCCCATCCGGCACAACTCTGCCCTTCAACACATAAGCCGACTCAATGGCTTCCCTAATCCAGCGAGCAATAGATGCTTTAGAGGCCGCTTCACCCTTTTTCGGCCCCGCGAAAAGCACAAAAAGTCTATCCGACTTCCGAAAGGACTCCGTCCTCTTGAGATACTTCCGTAAAGCTCTCCGGACATCCAACCGATGAAACCGAGTAGCTGGAGAACTACTGCTATCACCTCGCAATACCCGCAAGGAAATCGCCTGGTTAATATGAAATGCCGAGACTACCTTCGGGAGGAAAGCCGGCACCGGCCGCAACACCACTTTAGACGGAAAGAAGGAAAGATAGGGCTCCCTACAGGAAAGAGCCTGTAATTCAGAAACACGCCTGGCCGAGCACACCGCCACGAGAAAGGCCACCTTCAGAGAAAGATCCTTGAGTGAGGATCTAGCCAGCGGCTCGAAGGGCTCCCCCACTAAGGCCTCCAAAACAAACGGAAGACTCCATTTGGGAAATACTGGGCGGGTTGGAGGCCGAGCAAGAGAAACCGCTCGGAGAAATCGTTTTACATCCCGCTGGACCCCCAGCGACTGACCCGCCAGCCTGCCCCTGAAACAAGATAAGGCAGCCACTTGGACTCGCAACGAAGCCGCTGCCAAACCCTTTTCGAAACCATGTTGCAAAAATTCCAGAATTTGCGGGAGGGAAGCTCGTAACGCTTGGTACTGCCGCGCACTACACCAGGCCTCAAAAATCCGCCAAATGCGGACGTAGGACAACGAAGTGGAACGCCTTCTGGACTTGACCAAGGTAGAGATAACCGCTGGAGAATACCCCCGGGAGGTCAACCGCGCCCTTTCAAGAGCCAGGCCGTAAGAGAGAATCGACCCACGTGAGGCATGACCAGCGGCCCCTGAGATAACAGATCCGTTCGGTCGGGGAGACGCCAGGGCCTGGCCACCAGCAACTGCACCAGATCCCCGTACCAAGGACGCCGGGGCCAATCCGGCGCAATCAAGATGACATGGCCCCGGAAGCCCTCTATTCTTTGTAGAACTCGGCCGATCAACACCCACGGAGGGAAGACATACAGAAGCTGCTCCTCCGGCCAGATCTGCAAGAGAGCATCCAGACCCTCCGACATTCGTTCCCTGCGCCTGCTGAAGAAGCGGTTGCACTTTGCAGACGCAAAGGTCGCCATGAGATCCACCACCGGCCTGCCCCACCGTCGGACCACCATTTCGAACACCTCGGGATGCAGGACCCACTCCCCGGGATCCACTCTTACCCGGCTGAGGAAGTCGGCCTCCACGTTGTCTACCCCCGCTACATGGGCTGCCGACAGGTCCAGAAGGTGGGCTTCTGCCCAGGAACACAGAGCTTCGGCCTCGGACTCTAGGGACACACTGCTGGTGCCGCCCTGCTTGTTGACGTAGGCCACCGCCATCGCATTGTCCGAAAGCACCCGGACTGCTTTCCCGTCGAGGAGCGGCCGGAACTCCCGCAAAGCCAGCGACACCGCCCGGAGCTCCAACCGGTTTATCGCCCAGGCGCTTTCTTGAGCGTCCCAAAGCCCCTGAGCGAAGGCTCCCTGGCAGTGAGCTCCCCAGCCCAGCAGACTGGCATCAGTCATCACCGCCACCCAGTCCGGCGATTCGAGGGACTTCCCCCTGTCGAGCGACTGGGGGAGCAACCACCATCGTAGAGACTGACGAACATCCTCCGGACATTCCAGCTTCCGGGAGAGGGAGTCCCGCTGGTGCGACCACCGACGAAGCAGAGCCCTCTGTAAGGGCCTCATGTGAGCTCTCGCCCAGGGGACGGTCTCTATCGCCGCCGCCATGGTGCCCAACACCTGCAGGTAGTGCCACGCGGATGGCGTCCGGAGCCTGAGAAACCCCTGAACGCGATTCCGCAATTGCAAGGCCCGTTGGGCGGTAAGAAACACTCTTCCGCTCCGCGTATCGAAGCGCGCCCCCAGGTATTCCAGATTCTGGGAAGGCTGGAGATTGCTCTTGGCCAGATTGACAATCCAACCCAGGCTCTCCAGTAGAGAGACTACCCGGGCCGTAGCCTGCACGCTGTCGTCGTGCGATTTCGCCCGGATCAGCCAATCGTCCAGATAAGGATGCACGAGAATGCCTTCCTTTCGCAGAGCCGCCGCCACCACTACCATGACCTTTGTAAAGACTCTCGGGGCGGTCGCTAGCCCGAAGGGCAATGCTTGGAACTGAAAATGACCGAACGGGACCGCAAATCTGAGAAACTTGTGATGCTCCTGCCGAATTGGAATGTGAAGGTAAGCTTCGGACAGGTCGAGGGAGGTGAGAAACTCCCCCTGTCGCACCGCCACTATGACGGAGCGCAGGGTTTCCATGTGAAAGTGAGACACACGGAGACAGCGGTTGACTCCTTTGAGATCCAGGATCGGGCGAACATCTCCGCCCTTCTTTGGGACCGTAAAATAAATGGAGTATCGACCGCACCCGTACTGATCTACGGGCACGGGCGCAATCGCTCGGAGATCCAGTAACCGCTGTACCGTCAGCCTTAAGGCCGCCCTCTTTGTCACCGTCCTGCCGGGGGAGAGCACAAAGGAATCCCGCACAGGACGCAAGAGCTCCAGAGCATAACCGTCGCGAACAACCTCCAACACCCACTGATCCGTCGTGATGTGGGCCCAGGCAGGAAGGAACTCCCGCAGACGTCCACCCACGGGGGTGGGGGACGACTGGGCCCCCCTCACTTCATTGGGGCTTTTTAAGATTAAGGGAGGAGGAGGAGGAGGTATTAAGTCCGAAACCTCGCCCCGCGCCCCGAAACCCCCGGAAACTCTGTGATCGGAAGGGAAAACGCCCCCTCTGTCCTGGAGCAGCCCTTTGGGAACGAAAGCGACGAGAGTCCCGCAACTGCCCCCTGGAACTCGATGCCCCCCGAGAGGCCCGGGGCTTGTCCTCGGGCAAACGCCCGCCCTTGGACTCCCCGAGCTCCTTGACCAGCTTGTCCAAGTCCTCGCCGAACAGCAGACGCCCCTTAAAGGGCAATTTGCTCAACCGAGTCTTGGACAACGTGTCAGCGGACCAGTTCCGCAACCAGAGATAGCGCCGCGCTGCGACCGCCGACGCCATACTCTTGGACAGCCCCCGCATAAGGTCGTACTGGAGGTCCGAGAGGTAAGCGGCCCCTGACTCCAGGCGTGCCGCTTCCCCCGCCAAAAGAGACTCCTGGCCCTCCTGGACTTTCTGAGACCAACGCAGGCAGGCCCTGGAAACCCAGGCGCCACAGATGGCTGCCTGTAGGGAAAGAGCATTAATATCAAAGACTTGCCTGAGCAAGACATCCAGTTTCTTATCCTGAACGTCCTTGAGCGCCGCGCTACCTTCCACCGGAATGGTAGTCTTCTTGGTCACTGCCGAAACCGCAGCGTCCACCCTGGGAGGTTGAAACACCTCCTTGTCCCGGTCTAATAAAGGGTACAAACGGCCCATCACTCTGGCACCTTTCAAAGGCGCCTCGGGGACATTCCATTCCTCTTGAATCATCTCCTGAAACACCCTGTGCACCGGGAAAGCCCTCTGAGTTTTCCGGAACACCTGCAGCAGCGGATCTTCCAATGACACGTCTTCCGCAGCCGCAGGCTCCGGCATGTTGAGCACTTTTAGCGACTCCACAATGAGGGAAGGCAGTTCCTCTCTCCGAAATACTCGCACTACTCTAGCCTGATCCTCCTTGTCAGGGATCTCGCCCTCCTCCAACTCGTCCTCCAAACATACGCTGTGGGCGCCCTCATCCGAGAGAGGGCTTTCCGACAGCCCGGAGAGGTCCCCCAGGGTATCGTCTCCCCGAGCCTTCTTGCTCCTACTCGGGGAAAGGGACCGACGCGGGGACGCCGGACGTTTACCGGCACCACTGGAGCCGCTCGGCAAACCCGCCTGCAACAAACCACTAAAAGCAGAATGTTGAAGAAGTGCCACAAACTGTTGAGAAAAAATGGTAGAGAGCTCAGTGGGGAACACCATGGGAGAAGCCGGAGCGCCCAAACCTGAAGACGTTCCTGGCAGCGGTTCCTCATGCGCCAGGGCCGGGAGGCGCGACGGCGAAGCCTCTGGCTCGAGCCCTGGCGCTGGAACTGCCTGTGAGGGGGGGTTATCCAGCTCCCGGGCCTCCCCCGCACACTCTTTGCAGACCCCTGCACTTGTGCCCTTCCGTGTCCCACACACAATGCAAAGGGGTTTGGAGGGCATGCTGACCACTGCTGCCTCAACAGAAAAGGAAGTGAGTGAAAAGAAAATGGCCCAAGGTACACCCGAGAAAATGCAGAAAAAACGCCGAGGGCACAGAGAGAAAAAATCCCCCACAGCTGAAAACTGCTGCGCTGTAATATCGGAGAGTTTGCCTGCACCTGTATGCTTCCACAACTCTCCCTAAAGAGCAGGGCAACTTCAAAACAAAAAGAACCGGCCCGCGCAGAAAACCGCGGCGTCACCACGAGGCAGGGCCGCGAGGAAAAAAGAGCGCGAAAGCGCACTGAGAAACACTGACCGGGCCGCGGCCCCTGCCCGAGCACAGCAAAAACCACGCCGGCTCTAAAGACGGTCCCGCGGCTGCTCGGAAGGCTCCCGCCAGCCTAGGGAACACCCTCCGATTCCCCCCAAGGTAAAACTCACCGCACCGCTGAACAGCGGGAGAGACAGAGGAGGAGGGGGGGGTAGGAGCAGCCGAACGCGCTAGCAGGCACAGACTTCCGCGTGGCGCCGGCTCTCCCGAAGACAGACTTACCCCACCGGATCTCGCCCGGGCCGCTGCTGTGTCTCAGGCAAACCTCTGAAACAGCCGGCTACAGCAATGAGCTCTGCCCCGAAGAGTAGCTAAGTGCAGGGGGGGGGGAGGGGGGAGACGGAGGACCCAGAGCCAAAGAGCTGGAGTGCTCCCAATTCCAAGCAATAGACAGCAAAGCAGGACTGCAAAATAACTAACAGCTAAATTAAGCCCATAAACTAAGGTGTCTCAATTGTTTCTCCTGTGAGCCCGGGACCCCCGGGCTCCCAACTATCCAGCTGCTTGGAGACTGAGGTAACTGGTGGCATGAGGCTGGCACCGGAGACTTATACGGATGATGTCACAAAAAGGTGGAGTTTCTCAGTCTCCAAGCTGCTGGATTGGATTGGGAACCCAGAGGTTATGGGACTAGACTGGGACACGATCAGGAATTGAAATTGTGGACAACTTTAACCTACTTGGATCACAATCAGTCAAGAAATATGACGCATTGCTCTTGGCAGAATGGCTATGAAAGACCTAGAAAAGATTCTCAAGAGCAGATATGTCTCTCTCCATACAAAGATTCGACTCGTTCAAGCCATGGTATTTTCAGTGAAAAAGATAGACAGGAAGAAAATTGATGCCTTTGAATTATGGTGCTGGCGGTGAATATTGCATATACCATGGACTGCCCGAAGAACAAACCAGTCAGTACTAGAGGAGATCAATCCTAAGTTTTCTTTAGAAGCTCAGATGACAAGACTTCAACTTTCATACTTTGGACACATCATGTGAAGAGAGAGATCATTACAGAAAGACATAGAAACATAGAAAAATGACGACAGAAAAAGACCACAAGGCCTATCTAGTCTGTCCTTCCATATCAACAAATACAAGAGTCCCCTTTTTTCCTTTAGAGATCCTCTGTGTTTGTCTCATGCTTTTTGAATTCAGATACTACCCTCATTTCCACCACCTCCACTGGGAAACTATTCCACGGATCCACCACTCTTTCCGTAAAGAAATATTTCCGCATATCACTCCTGAATCTATCCGCCTTCGCCCTCATCCCATGTCCCCTCGTAGCAGAACTTGCTTTCAACTGAAAGAGGCTCTCCCCCTGTGCATTTATGCCACGGAGGAATTTATACAACTCAGTCATATAACCTCTATCCCGCCTTTCCTCTAAAGTGTACATATTAAGATCCTTAAGTCTGTCCTCATATGCTTTATAATGAAGACCGCTAACCATTTTAGTAGTCACCCTCTGTACTGACTCCATCCTGTTTATATTCTTTTGAAGGTGCGGTCTCCAGAATTGCACACTATACTCCAAATGAGGTCGCACCAAAGACTTAAACAGAGGCACTATCACTTCCTTCTTTCTTCTAGCCATTCCTCTCCGTATGCACCCAAGCATCCTTCTAGCTTTAGCTGTCGCCTTTTCTACCTGTTTAGCTACTTTAAGATCATCAGACACAACCGGGCCTATGTCCCACACTTCTTTAGTGGACAAAAGTACTTCACCCCCCTTGGATTGCTGCAGCCCAAATGCATAACTTTACATTTTCTAACTTTAAATCCCAGCTGCCAAATTCTAGATCATTCTTCAAGCTTAGCTAGATCCCTCCTCATGTTATCTACACCTTCCTGGATGTCTACTCTATTGCAGATTTTCGTATCATCCGCAAAGAGGCAAACCTTACCCAACAGCCCTTCCGCTATATCACTAACAAAGATGTTAAAAAGAATCGGACCAAGGACAGATCCCTGGGGCACACCACTGGTAACGTCCTTCTCCTCAGAGAGAGCTCCATTTACCTGTAGTCGCCTCCCACATAACTAATTTCTAACCCAAGCAGTAACTTTAGGGTCCATCTCTAGGGTGCTCAGTTTGTTTATAAGTCAGGAACGGTGTCAAAGGCTTTACTGAAATCTAAATACACCACATCTAGGGCTCTCCCTCGGTCCAACTCCCTGGTCACCCAGTCAAAGAAATCAATCAGATTTGTCTGACAAGACCTGCCTCTGGTGAATCCATGCTGCCTTAGATCCTGTAATCCGCTGGACTCCAGAAACCTCACTATTTTCTCTTTCAGCAGCGTTTCCAATAATTTACTCACCACTGAAGTTAAACTAACCGGCCTGTAGTTTTCAACCACATCCTTACTTCAGCTTTTGTTTAAAGGCACCACATAAGCCCCTCTCCAGTCCTTTGGCACCACTCCCGACTCCAACGAGGCATTGCTTAAAACTCTGTTGCACATGGGCAAATGTTTGTCCAACAGGGATGGAATGAGCCGAACTTCAAATAATCAACGGTATACTGCCTACATTTCTTTTTAGCCTGGGCCATGTTGGGTAAAAGTTATCTGTCGACAAAAATGAAGCTATTTAAATATGATAAGACAGAGCAATTCAAAACTGATTCCTGCCCAGACAGCACACAAATATTTTAAAAATATTTTTTAAATATTTTTTTAGGAATTTAGGAAAAATAGACTACCTAAAGTCGTTATCAGCGTCTACGGCTCTACGCAATCGAAGCGACTACAAAAATACGTATAAACTTTTGTACTTACTTTTCTTAGGCACTCCTAAAGATGATTTTGATTCACTTTGACTTGTACCTATTTATATTTTTGAACGTATTTTCCAACCACTTTTCTTCTCAAAACTCAGAAAACAAATGAACAGTGTTTGTCTCTAACACTCTTATTTATAATTGATGAATCAAACAAGTCTGTGCAAAGCTTTGGTACAAGTCTGGACAAGTGTTATTCACTGCACGTACGTGCGGAATGCGTTGCTGCTGGTATGAAAACTTGTAAAATCTTGCACATGAACGAGGCACACCACAAAGCAGATAGCTACTGATGTACTCGGGAGTCGCTTCACTGCTCCATCCCTTTGAATTAGAAAAAGATTTAAAAGACTTGTTGAAACCATACATTATTTATTCTATCAATTTGTATATTTATGCTTTTAAAAAGGAGTTGACCCTTTTAACCTCCTTGTTTTTAATTTGGCAATTTTCAGCCATCTCAATATCGCTGGAGAACTTTGGAAAGATATGCTTCTCACATGTCCTTTGCATATGAAGCTTTCTTTCCTCTGCTAGTTTTGTCTCCTGTTATAAGGAGGTATATTAAATTTTACCAAATGGTCATATGGTCTTTATACGACAGGTACTTAAACAATTTTATGAAATATAATATATATATATATATATATATACATATAAGTAATTTCTATGTCTATTATAAGTATTATGTACACACAATCTGTGTTAGGTGTAATAAGACATTTACGGAATGCCTAAATGTTGATGATGATCTTCCTAAATGGGGGGTCCGCTCACATGGATCCCCCATTTACATCTCGTGCATCCCCAATTTTTTCTCTCATGGACATGGACCCCCTTCAAGTTGAAATCGACCCGTGGGGGTCAATATAGACCACTTTCGGAACCATTGGTGTAAACCATGAAAAGCTCTGGGCCATATTAAGAAGCATGGATATACCAGAACACCTGATCGTTCTCTTGCTCAACCTTTATACTGATGAAGAAGCAACAGTTCGAACGGAACTAGGAGAAACAGAATGGTTTAAAATCAGCAAAGGTGTATGACAAGGCTGCATACTTTCACCCTAACTCTTTAATTTATACGCAGAACAAATCATCAGAAAAGCGGGAGTGTATGAAGACAACCGAGGTGTGAAGATTGGTAGAAGACTCATCAACAACCTCCCTATGCTGATGATACCACATTACTGGCTGAAAGTGAAGATGATTTGAAACATGTACTTCTCAAGATCAAGGAATATAGTCTTAAAATGGGTCTGCACCTTAACATTAAGAAGTCAAAGATCCTGACAACTGGCAAAATAAATAAGTTAATCATTGATGGAGAAGAAATGAAAATAGTTGACAGTTTTAACTTACTTGGATCAACAATCAATAAAGAAAGGACTAGCAGTCAAGAAATCTGACGACGTATTGCTCTTGGTAGAAATGCTATGAAGGACCTAGACAAGATTCTCAAGAGCAGAGATGTCTCTCTCCATTCAAATATTCGACTTGTCCAGGCCATGGTATTTTCAATAACGTCATATGAATGCAAAAGTTGGACAGTGAAAAAGATAGAAAGGAAGAAAATTGATGTCTTTGAATTATGGTGCTGGCGATGAATACTGTGCATATCATGGACTGCCCAAACAGCAAACCAGTCATTACTAGAGGAGATCAAACCTAAGCTTTCTTTAGAAGCTCAGATGACAAGACTTTGACTTTCATACTTTGGACACATCATGCGAAGAGAGAGATCATTAGAGAAAGACATAATACTCGGCAAGGTAGGTCACCATAAAAGAAGAAGGCCAGCAATGAGTTGGATCGATACAATAACAGCAGCTATGGATACCACTCTATCAACAATGAATCACTTGGCTAAAGACCGAACAAAGTTTAGGTCAACTATCCAGAGGGTTGCCAGGAATCGACACCGACTCAACAGCACTTAACAACAACATCTACATGTTTGATAATTTTATTCTTTATAATGGCTTCTATGGATGTCAGGCTCACAGGTCTGTAGTTTCCCAGATCACTCCTAGAACCCTTTTTAAAAACTGGTGTTACATTGGCCATTCTCAATGACTCAATGCCCTCTGTAACGTAGAGCATAACCCTCCATCAGTTTAATCTACCCTATAATTGTTATATAGTTTGTGCCCAGTATCAGTGTACCATTGGTTGTCCTCCTTCCTCCAGATCTCTGAGATGCCAATCATATTTAACCTTTCATTTAGTGCTATATATTCCAGCTTTCCCATCTTATTTTTAGACTTCTAGCATTTGCATAGAAGTTGTATTTTATTCATATTAATTTGTTTAACAGTTGATAGGGGTAGTTTGGAATCTTTCATCTTTGTAATTAAGGGCATCTGGGTTACTTGTATCTTTATTGGAACTCTCTGTTGAGATGCCCTTACTTCCCTCTTTTGTTAGTATCTTTCAAGGATACATCCTTCTGAACCATGTGCTCTTGGGTGACTGTTGGCTTTCCCCCATTATCTAGTTTAAAAGCTGCTCTCTCTCTTAATATATGTATTAAGTTTAATGGCAGCATGACCGTTTTGTATACCACCTTATCTTTCAATCAAAGTGGTCACAACACAATTGGGGGATACATTTAACAAGAGGGGATATGAGACACACAGACTAATACTTACAGGGAACATGTTTAACTTAAGCCAGGACTATGCCAGCTGAAAATGAACCCCTATTAGTGCAACTCCTACTGCAAGACTGGCTGCAAGTGGATGCATGAAATCTCAAGTTGGCTCAGGGTGCCCCAACCTCTTGAAGCGATGCTGCTCTTTTCACATTTGTTATCTTGGCAAATACAAACTAATTCATTGTGACTCTCGTTAAGCACTAGAACATATCTGAAAAGCAGACATTGTACCTTAGGGCTGTTACTGAAACATTCCCAAAATATGTCAGGCCTGGTTAAGGCATAGGCAATTGCCTTGGGCACCAAATTTTGAAGGCCCCAAACATCCATGTTAAAGTAAGAGGCTGCTTCCATTAACTTCAGGGATATATGCATGTGCGGCTTGGGTTTAAAATTGGTTTTGACAAGTTCCAGGAGAAAAAGTATATAAACCATTATTAAATTGGATTGGGACAAATCCACTGCTTACCCCTCGGATTAGCAAAATGGAATCTTTCTACTTTTTGGGAACCTGACAAATACTTGTAACCTGGATTGGACACTGTTGTGAACAGGATACTGGGCTCAATAGACCTTTGATCTGACCTAGCATAACATTTCTTATGTTATGCTTCAAAGGGGCACTACTGTGGCACTAAGCCATCCCTCGCTTCTCTTATGGTTCTGCAATCTTTTTAGGACCTCTAATACCTCCTCCATTCCCCGCTCTCTGTTATGTGCCATCTGCTCTCGCCTATAGACGCTAAAGTCAAACCCTGCCCCGATCTTTCCAACCAGAAACACCAAGGAAGCCGAACCTGCCACACCCACCCGCTAGTTCAGGCTGGGACCTTCCGAAGGAGCGTTTCCGCTTCCGGCGCAGTTCCACGCGCTGGACCCAGGCTTTCCTCACCGCCTTCCGGCCCAACCCTCACTTCCGGTGTAGTTTCCGAGCGGAAGTCTTGGGCTGCAGCTCAGCCAATCACAGACGCGGCTTTTCGTGCTCCGCGAGCTGCTTCCGGCGTAGGCCTGAGTTTGGAGCCGGGGCGCCAAGCTTGGCTCTTCCCCATGGGGCTGTGGAGCGAGCGGGTCGCAGCATGGAAGCCGGCGTTGCTTCGCAGCACGTGATGGCCGAGGTACGAGTGCAGAGCTCGGAGGGGCGCCGGCCAGCCCCGTTGGAGGCCGCTGCCCGGGACAGGATTGCCGGCCGCCTGCAGGATAGTCGGAGCCTGGACGGCATCAGCCAGGCTTACGGAGCTGCCAGAAGCCGGGAGGCCAAGGCTGAGGGGCGCAGAGCCACTATTTCCAGCGCCTTGGAGCTGGAGGGCACCGTCAGTCATGAAGGCGACGCGACGCACTTTGTAGCCAACAACCTGCAGCTGAAAATCAAGATGAGCTCCCGACAGAGCCTGGACTGTGAGTCATGGGCTAGGGGTCCAGTACGAGGAAGGGAAAGGGATGACCCAAGGGTAGGGAGCGGATCAAGCGAGGTAGTTGGACGTATGTAATAGGAGAGGAGTAAGGAAGGCCCTATATCTAAAGGGAACTGGGGAGGGAGAAGTGACCGCTAATAAAGGGAGATCTGTGAGGGAGTCCAGGACCAGGCTTCCCAAACCTAGTGACCTCGCAACCAATGCTGTCAGATCTGAAACACCAAATTATTGTATGGCAGCCTCAAAATTGTTTTTCTAAACTTATAAGTACACGGCTAAAATGGAAAATTATGCATCACAAATATTGAATGAGGTAATGATCATCTTAGAGGTAGATATGCTTTAATCCCATACAGCAAATACTTGCAGATATGTACATCCCTTTTCTCCTGTACTGCAGTGACTAGATGCCACCAGCACAAGAGTAGAGACAATATGTTTATTTGGTCTAGTTTATGCCTTATAAGCCTTTTCAGTAGTAACTCAAGGTAAGCTGTTTTCAGATACAGTAGATATTTCTTTCTCTGGTCCCAGAAGGCTTACAACCTAAATTTTGTACTTGAGGCAGTAGAGGAGTAAGTGACCTATCCAAGGTCACAGAGAATGTCAACAGGATTTGAATCCTGGCTTCCTCTGTTCTCAGCCCACTAATCTAACCACTAGGCTACTCCACTCGTGGGTGGTAATTTTATAACAAGTTGCTTATATGTGAAGGCCCCATAGGTGCCTATTTTATAAAGGTACATAGGCATTTATGTGGCTTCATAAAATACTAGTACAAATCCAGCAGAAATTGCAGCTAGTTTGAAGCCATAGATATTTTATGCCTGCTCTGGAGCAGGTGTGAATGTTGGTGCTGTTTTATAAAATACACTTGTATGTTGTGACTCTGCCCAAACTCCTTCCCTGAATGTGCCTACTCTAAAATCACATACACCTATGTGCCTAAGAACAAGGAGGGGATAGACAAGGGAGGACAACTGAGGTTGGGTTGCTCACAGTCTGGCTGAAATTCCCAAGCTACAGGAAGGAAGGAAAGAAAAAGGCAAGATAAAGCTTTTTTTTTTTTTTTTGTGCCGTCAAGTCAGTGTTGACTCATAGCGACCCAGCTACCTCTGGGTTTTCTTGGCAATGTATCACCAGAAGTAGATTGCCAGCCTTTTCTTCCGAGGCAATGGAGGGTAAAGTGACTTGCCCAAAGTCACAAGGAGTGCCAGTGGGACTTGAACCCTTGATCTTCTGGGTACTAAGCAGTTGCTCTAACCACTAGGCTACTCCTTCACTCCATAAAGCATATAGGGGAGGGGAAACAAAGAACTTGTTCTGTGGCCTAGATTAGACTGGGGGAGAGAAAAAGTATGGAGGGCGAGAAATAGCATTTTCAAAGACCCCAGGCCATAGTTTGGGACCCTGTTGTATGCAGTAGGAGTTCTGTTTCCTCTCTCCCTTTCTGCTGTTGACAGTTCTTAAGTCTGTCCCTCTTTCAAATGGGCAGAGCATTGTCTTTTGTGGAGGCATGCAGGCTGCAGCAGGGGGTGGTTATACCTCTTATTACTTTCAGGGTTCAGTGGCACAAGTTCCCTCCTTTGTCTCATCATGGGATGAGGCTGGAATTATTGGCAGCTGTCATGGTCTCCAGCACTTTCTGCTCATCATGAGATCAAACCTGAGTTTCTCAATGTCATATCATCACAGGCTTCCATCTTTTTTATTCTGCTGCTCTGATCCTCCTTTGTCTGTGGCAGCATGCATTTGGTGCCAATACAACCTTTGTCATGCTGCCCTAGACAGAAGGCAGATGCGAAAGGTAAGTTTTATTTAGTTGGGAATACTAACTAAGATGAACTGGGGACTTGTCTGAAAATCTCGGGGACAATTTCTATAAAACAGGAATGTCTGGTTGCAGAAAATGATTGACTGTGCTCAGACATCCACAGCACCCACACAGCTGGCACTTATGAATCACTCCACGGTCTCGATAAATTGAATACATCCCTTTGAGATAAAAGCTGATTTGATATCTGTCTTACAGTACTAAAAGGCACTGAAGAATGGTGTGAGAAGGTAGAGAGAGAAAAGAATAATACATTTCTAAAAAAAAAAAACACCCTAATTTGAGGGTACTGTGATGAAATAAAGCCAATTCAGACTATATGGAGAAGCCTGGCTTTCCAGTCTGCTGGTCATTCTTACTGCTGTTCACCTGGATTTAGCAAATGGAAATGTAGATGCCAGTTTTCAAAGGGCTTAGGCACCTAAATTGCTGCCATTACTGTGGCTGATCATCTAAATTTTAGGTGCCTGCTTTTACTAGGCACCCCTAACTTTAGGCACTCAAAAACTGAATAGTCATAGGTGGAGTGAGCATAGAGAACAAAGTTAGGCAGCTAGTGCTGATTCATCAATGGCCACCTTAATTTACACGACCAGATCTAGTCACTGCCATAAATTTGACCAGCCACACCCATCTTTGCTGTTTCCCCATAGTGGAAGTTGCATGAAGGATCAGTGTATCTCAGCCATGATCTCCCTCCCTTTGCTATGCTTCAGAGTTGCATGTGGAAGCTATGACATTCTCTCATGTTTTCCCCTTCCCAGTTCCTTTATTCTAGTGGTCTCTAAACTATGGCTCATTGGCAGAATGTGCTTCATGGAATAAATTTTTCCAGCCTATCATACTTTGACTGCTTCTGGACCTTGAAAAAAATAATAGTGCAGCATTATAACTAATAATTATTTTGTACAGTGCTACAAGGCATATGCAGCACTGTACACAAACACATAAATGGTCCCTGCTTGGCAGCTTACAATCTATTCAAGACAGAATAGAACAAACTGAGGATTAGGGTAGTTCAAAGGGGAAAGGATTAAAAACACAAGGGGGTTAAGCAGGAGAATAAGGTGGGCAAGATTCAAAAGCAACCTCAAAGATGTGGGTTCTTAGCCTTGATTCGAATAGGACAAACTTAGCACACACCAAGGTTCATGTGGCTTCTCTTGTAGGCCAACCATTTGAGAGTTTTTTCAAAATGCAGTAGGTTAAGGTCAACCAGCCTGTAACTGAGCGCTGGCTGATGGAGCAGTAAAGAAATGGACTAAGTAACAGAACTGTGGATCTGGTAATGAATGCCGGTATATAGTTCTCTTTTTCACTTCATCCTTCCCTCTCCCCTGGTCCTTCTGTAATGTTTATTACCTTTTACCCCTATTTGCAACTTTTCTTTGCCCTGCTGGGGAAGTTGGGCTTTTCCTATTATTCCAAGCCTCGCTTTCTCATAGAACTTTGCAGTTTTGTTTAAGGCAGTTTGAAATATAAAGCTTTGAAGCTAGCGTAGGCCTATGGTAAGTAGGTTCACAACCAGCTCTTGTAACATTTATGTGTCGTTTTGTTTTTCAGCTGACAATTCTGTTCGATTTCTTCAAAGAAATAAGGCAGACATCCCTCCCATAGACCCTGAGGTGCTAAAGGACTTGGAACGCCACACAGAGGATATAGGTCATAAAGTCAATCAAATGATGAAAAGTTTAAACGGGACTATCCAGAATGTGAGTCCAGTGATAGCCAGCTCAATTTCTGTCATATGTTGGGGTGGCTCCTTTTATATTCCACAGCCATAATTATTTTCAGGTCATGCTTAATTTTTTTAATGAAAAAGAATTTTTTGTTATAATGTCACTTGATTAAGTCACATCAGAAATGCTTAAAATGCACATTTTTAATATATTACCTTATTTTTTGGGAGTTAAAATAATCAAACAGAAAAACTAACTTAAAAGGAAGTAGCAGCTTTGAACTTACTGTCAGACCCAAAATGATTGCACAGGCAGAAGACTTGTTAATTTAACACACAGCCCTTCTCCCATTCACACTACTAAGGTAACTGGCGATGCATTTAAATATTCTGGCAAAATCATCTTTTGTTCTGACCCGAGGAAGTACATATAACTCCCAAAGTCTAGTTCAGTAGAAAAGTACCCCCTTACGTTTTTTGTTCGTTCATCTTTATTTCTGCATAAATATATCCAAAATCCTACTGCAACATTTAGGCCTGAACTGGCCTCCATCAGAAGAGCAATATAATCTTTACTGCAACAAAAATGGAAGGACATTGATGTAACACTGCAATAAACCAAGCCAAGAGAGGCAGCTGCCAGAGATAGCAGAAAGAAGCAGACAGAAAAAGCTGAAACAGACTCTTGAAGAGAAAGCAAACATGCTGAAAGACTAAAGATAGTGGAAGTGTGGCATCAACAATAAAGGTACAGCACAGCATAGGCAGCAACAGTGCAAGCTTTCCTGACACAAAACATCTTCACACTGCCCCACCAGACATAAGGTCTTTCAATAGTAATGACTGTTAGCCTATGCTGGGTGTAAACCAATTTTCTAAAGGATGCCAACTTTAACGCTGCATCTTTCCCTGGACCGTCCAGTCCCTCTGTAAATTATTTAGAACTGAATACCACAGATTGCAAGTTGTTCCTTTTCTAAATGCAAGTCTAGTAAATGGGTCTTTTTTAGAAAGTGCCTGTTGTCTGTCTTGAATGTCCATTTATCTGAGTACATCTGTCATGAACTTGCTTGGCATTGGCCAGATCTGTGTACAGTGGTCACCTGCTTTTTGTCATGATTGTAATATGCTTTGCTTTGCTTTTCCTTTGCAGATGACAGCACTGAGTGTTGGTTATATTCAGACTTACAGAGATTCAGTGGATGGTCTTGGAGAATCTGTAGATATGAGTATCAAAGTAAGAGAAGCTGCTGAAAGTTTAATGGGAATTTTTCTGATGTAGGGTATTGATTGTTTAAACTCGCTGGAAACCTTCCAGAGTAAGGAATGTATTTTTATGCTGACATCTAGTGAAATTTACCAGACGGTGATTCTGTAATCCTCTTCACTGATGCTGCCCAACCCCGGTACCTTTCTCCCACCTCCCCAGTCACTGGTGTAGCATCTTTCCTCAGAATTGTGTGAGTAGTGGCAGACTGAGTGACCTTCACAGAAGGTTAACAATGAAATAATTAGGGACAGAGCTGTGGAGAGACAGTATACCACTGTTATCCATGCATGTGCCTCAACTCTTGACACCAATGATGAAACAAAGGAGGAACCTACACTAGGTTATTGATGATTTAAATACCAGTGTCAAAACTAACTTGGACCTTGGGAGCAAAACTATTGATAAAAAGGGAATGGGGGAAAAGTCAGTTTTGTCATATCTTTCTGTTGATCCAGATACATGTATCAGGAGCTCAGGTCTTTACCATTGTTTAGTCTTTTACTATATATCAGCAGCACTGTATTCCACAAAACGGCATAAGATGTCTTGACAACAGTTAAGCAGTGAGACCTGATTTGACTACTTTGTTCTTGCCAGGGATTGCAAAGATGTCCATAATTGCCCAATCAGTATATGGCAGAAGTTTGACTTCTAGACTGATCAAAACTAATCTAGTTGGTCATGTCTATGAAGCTTGGAGTAAAAGCAGTGCAAACAGAAGATCAGTGTTGAACAACTCGAAGTCGTCATCAAGAGAGACCTCTTCTACCAGTGTCTCAATTAAGAAATGGGCCTTATATCAGCACTGTTTGGGGTGTCCTCAAATATCAATATTTAACTAATGAAATATTTAGATTTTTTACTAGGAAAGAAAGATACTGATTGGGAGATCCAAGAGTTGATGTACCAGAAGTCTAAAGACTTTTTTGTGTTTGGCAGAATAACATTAACTGCAAGCAAAGAAACTGAATCGCCAACAAGTCAAAACAGAGGTCCAGTAGAGGGTCCACAGTATGAAGGTCAAATGATAGCAAGCAAGAGTCAAACATCTCATGGATACCTATGATGAGGAAATCTCAGATGACCTTGGGAATACCATGAAGGAGACAAATGTGTCTGGAAATTTACAGAGAGCATCTGGCTATCCATTACTGGAAATATTGTGAGAACTCTCCCTTTCCACTTGCTGAAGAATTCTTCCTGGGTCTCTGTGTTTTTAGAGATGATCCAGAAACGTAACTGACATGATTTTGCTGCTCATTGGCTGCAGAAGAAAGGGGAACAATATAAACCTCTGTGTGGCTTATAGAAGATCCTTGGATGCTTACCCAATCACCAGTCTTTGCCTGCTCCTTGATAGTATGCACATGGTGAATCCATTTCAGAGTCGTATTTATAGGTTAATGCATGTATAAAGCAAGACACCTACATTAGTAAACATTTCTTAGTATACCTTTCTGTGATGAGATGTGACATCTGATCACTGGCAAACGTCTAGTAAGAATGGAACTAAGCTATCAAACCGTAGGCCTTAGTTCCAATCAAGACTACACTGATCTTAGTCATAGAGCTCCAGAATGCTGATGATGCCATAGTGTGCACTTGCATGGAAGAGGATCTTAAGGTAATTGTTGCCAACTCATGAATAACACTCAAAAGACTAAGGCCTTCTATCAAAAGCTCTCGGTGAGTTATCCCCTGTTCCAGCAATTCAGATTCACAGTATGATTAGAAAAATTGAGCAGTTGGAAGCCATCTTTAATAGATGACTGACATTGTTGAAGACATCAAACATCATAGAAACATGATGGCAGAAAAAGACCACATAGCCTATCTAGTCTGCCCTTCCATATCAACTACTACAATAGTCCCCTTTTTACCTTTAGAAATCCTCTGTGTTTGTCCCATGCTTTTTTGAATTTAGATACTGTCCTCGTGCCCACCACCTCCACTGGCACACTATTCCACATACCTACCACTCTTTTCGTAAAGAAATATTTCCGCATGTTACTCCTGAGTCTATCCCCTTTCACCCTCATTCTATGTCCCCTCATAGAGCTTGCCTTTAATTGAAAGAGACCTTCCTGTGTATTTATGCCACGGAGGTATTTAAATGTGTCTATCATATCACCCCTATCCCGCCTTTCCTCTAAAGTATACATATTAAGATCTTTAGTAGCTATTCTCTGCATCGGTTCCAACCTGCCTATATCCTTCTGAAGGTGTGGGTTCCAGAATTGCACACAGTACTTCAATTGAGGTCGTACCAGAGACTTATACAGAGGCATTATCACTTCTCTTTTTCTGCTGGCCATTCCTCTACCTATACACCCCAGCATCCTTCTAGCTTTCGCCGTTGCTTTTTCTACCTATTTAGCTACTTTAAGATCATCAGACACAATTACGCCCAGGACCTGCTCTTTTGTGGACAGAAGTACCAAACCCCCAACACTGTACAGCTCCTTTGGATTTTTGCAGCCCAAATGCGTGACTCTGCATTTTTTAGCATTAAATTTCAGCTACCACATCCTAGACCATTCTTTAAATTCAGCTAGATCCCTCCCCATGTTGTCGACTCCTTCCTAAGTGTCTACTCAATTGTAGATTTTTGTATTGTCTGCAAAAAAGCAAACCTTACCCGACAGTCTTGCCGCAATATCGTGACTCATACCAAGGACAGATCCTTGCGGCACACCACTGGTAACCTTCTCAGAGTGAGCTCCATTTACTTGTATCCTTTGCCGCCTCCCAGACAACCAATTTCTAACCCAATCAATAACTTTAGGGTCCATCCCTAGGGCGCTGAGTTTGTTTATAAGTCGTCTGTGTGGAACGGTGTCAAAGGTTTTACTGAAATCTAAATACACCACATCTAGGACTCTCCCTCTTTCCAACTCCCTGGTCACCCAATCCAAGAAATCTCAGATTTGTCTGACAAGACCTACGTCTGGTGAATTCATGCTGCCTCGCATCCTGCAATCCAGTGGACTCTAGAAACATCACTATTCTCTCCTTTAGTAGCCTTTTCAATAATTTACTCACCATAGAGGTTAGATTAACCGGCCTGTAGTTCTCAATGTCATCCTTACGTCTGCTTTTGTGTAAAGGGACCACTTGTGCCTCTCTCCAGTCCTCTGGCACCACTCCTGACTCCATAGAGGGATTGAACAGGTCAGACAGTGAAACCACTAGAACATCCCCAAGTTCCCTCAGTATTCTTGGATATATGCCATCTAGACCAATGGCTTTGTCTATTTTTAGTTTAGCTAGTTCCTCTCGAACAAAGTCTTCTGAAAATCGTTCAAGATTCTTGTCACTTCTGTTGCTATTTTTGGATGTTTTCTGAGGTCCTGCTCCAGGCCCTTCATCTGTGAACACGTTATTGATGCATATTCCTCCCCTATACCCTTGAGACTGACAATACCAGTTTTGCCCTTCCTCCTCTCACTTAACATTTCTGCAAAATGTCTTTTCTCTGCATTTTATTGCATTGGCTATTTCTTCTTCTTTTTGTATCTTAGAGAAGCTAGCAAAGTAGTCAGGAAATAAAGGTTTTGCCAAATATAGAAGCCTGTCCTCCTCTCTCTGTGATCTCTTGTATTTCCTGAAGGCCTCCCTCTTTTTCTTCACCTTCTAAGCTACTTCTTTTGAGAACCATAGCAGCCTCCTTTTCCTTTTACATTTGTTTACCTTTCTAACAAAAAGGTTTGTTTGCCTTTAAAATATTCCCTTTCAGTTTTGCCCACTGTTTTTCTACATCCCCCAGCTGTTCCCATCCTGCTGAGGTATTGCCCCATCTTTGCAAAGTTAGTTTTTCTAAAGTCTAAGACCCTCACTTTTGAATAAATTTTATCAGTCCTAGTACTGATATTGAACCACACCATCTGGTGATCACTGTATGTGAGTTGATCACTGTGTAAGCACTTAGTTCAGTATGGCCCCATCACATGTGGGTTCTGTTACCAATTGCCTGAATAGTTCTCCCTGTAGAAAATTCAGGATCTCCTTACTTCTAGATGACACTGCAGTAGGGATGTGCCAATCCACATCTGGCATATTGAAATCGCCTATCAGTAGCACTTCTCCTTTCATGGCAATATTGTGTATGGTTTGTATTAAATCTTCATCCATTTCTACCCCTTGTGAATGGGGCTCTATATATAACTCCAATGCAAATGGATTTCCCTTTCCCTCTTTCTAGTTTAACCCACAGTGCTTCCTCTCTTTCTTTTAAGCCCTGAAATTCTATAGCTTTAATATTTATTTTTACATAGAAACATAAGCCATGTGGTCTTTTTCCGTTGTCATGTTTCTATCTAGTCTGTCCTTCCATATCAACCACTACAACAGTCCCCTTTTTTCCTTTAGAGGTCCATTTTTAACATATAGTGCCACACCACTTCCCCTTCTTCCTACTCTGTTCTTCCTGCCTAAAGTATAGCCCAGTATAATTACATCCCAGTCATGGTTTTCTGTGAACCATGTCTCCGTAACCACCACTAAATCCAAGTCAGCCTCTCCAATTAAAGCCTCAACATCTTGAATTTTATTTCCCCTGCTATGGGCATTTATACATAGCGCTTTCCTAATGTTGCCCCTATTACCCATTTCTACAGAGGTATTTAATGTTTCACTTACCTGGGGGCTCTCTTCACCCATCCCCATCAAATCTAGTTTAAAGCCCTCTTCAGTAGGTTAGCCAGTCTGCTGCTGAAAATGCTTCGACCCTTCTTGGACAGACAGACACCATCTCTGCTCTGCAGCCCTTGGAATATCATCCCATGCTCCAGGAAACCAAAACACTCTCGATGACACCATCCACACAGCCATGCATTCATATCCAAGATGCAACACCATCCATGCAGCCATGCATTCATCTCCAAGATGCAAGCTTCTCTGCCATTTCAGTGTGCAAGTGTAGCCTTGGGTGCTTGATGACTGGGATATCCTGTATGACACCATCCATGCAGCCATGCATTCATCTCCAAGATGCAAGCTTCTCTGCCGTTTCAGTGTGTAAGCGCAGCCTTAGGTGCTTGATGACTGGGATATCCTGTATGAAACCAAGCTTAAATTTATTTAGTAGTGAAGGAATAGCTTAGTGGTTATAGCATCAAGCTGAGAACTAGGGGAACCAGGGACCAAACCCAATCACGTTCTTGTGATTTTGGGCAAGTTGCTTCATCTTTGCGTTAGATTTACTAAAAGACATTAATGTATGCTGGCACACATTAATGCACAATGGCATCTGTTTAATAATCATGCACATTAATGATATTAGCGTGCACTAACATGCTAATGTACTATTTCCCTGATTCTAACGTGCCTTGAGCTGCTAATGAAAGTTGTGAGTTGAATAGAAAAAGATGCTTGTGACATGAGATCTGAAATCAAACTCTGGCTTTATCTAGTAATCGTGATCCCCCATTCTACAGAGTTGAGATGTAGACAGAGTACAGGAGATATTGTCTCAGTATGCTAGAGACACACTATCATTAATGTCTTCTCACAAGTCAACAGCATGAGTATGTGGGCGATGAGCATCCTACACCAACTTCATTGAGATGGCTGCATCAGCCCAGGCATCTGACTCCACGCTCCCAAAGCAAGGGTCATTTTCCAGCTCACTCAAGGTATCTTGCCAACAAGAGAGCAAAGAAAGTACTATAAAGTATATCCGTGAAGCCAACATAAGAATGGACACACTGGGTCAGACTGAAGGTCCAATAAGCCCAATATCCCATTTCCAAACATGGCCAATCTAGGACCAAAGTACCTGGCAGGATCCCAAAATGGTAGCGGGATTCTATGCTACTGCCTTCAAGTGGCTTTTCCCCAAGTCTGCCTTTAATAATTGTTTATGGATTTTTCCTCCACAAACTTGTTCAAATCATTTTAAACTTGCGTGTAGCTACACTAACAGATCTTATCACATCCTTTGCCAACAAATTTCAGAGCTTAATTGTTTTGGGTGAAAAAATATTTTCTATTTTATTGTAAATGTACTACTTTGTAACTTCATGATGTGTAATCTAGTATTTGTATTGTTTGAAAGAGTAAACAATGAATTTACATTTACCCTTTCACACCACTCAGGATTTTATAGACCTATATTATATTTCACCTCAGCAGTCTCTTCTCCAAGTTGAAGAGCCTTACCTCTTTAGTGTTTCCTCAATAGGGAGTCATTTCATCCCCTTTATTATTTGGTTGCCCTTCTGTACAGCTTCTTTTTTAAAATTCTGCTGTATCTTTTGAGATGCTCTGAACAGAATTGCATTGTGGTCACACTGTGGTGCGAAACAGGCATTTATTTATCCTTTTTTGTAATTTTTTTGTTTTTTCTAATCTGTAACATTCTTTCTGCTTCTTTTAGTTACTGCTACACACTAAGCAGACGGTTTCAATGTATTGTCCACAATGATGCCTAGATCATTTTTCTGGGTGGTGACTCCTAATACGAACCTAGCATCATGTAGTTATAATTTTGGTTACTCTTTCCAATGCGCATCACTATAAATTATGCTTGTTCACATTAACTTTCACCTCCATTTACATTCTGAAATTCCGAACCTCACAAGGTCCTCCTGAATTTCTCACAATCCACATGTGATGTAACGACTCATTTAATTTGCAGATGATACTAAATTATTCAAACAGTTTTTAAAAGCACTGGTCCCAGTACAGATAACTGGGCCATTCCACTATTCACCTTTCACCACTGAGAAAACTGACTAACCCTACTCTGTGTTCTAGCTTTTAACCATTTCCCATTCCACAATAGGACATGCTCCCTATCCCATAGATTTTAATTTCCACAGGAGTCTCTCATGAGGGGCTTCATCAAACATCATCTGAAAATCTAGGTGTACTGTATCAACCAGCTCATCTTTATCCATAGAAACAGGCCATGTGGTCTTTTTCTGTCGTCATATCTAGTCTGTCCTTCCATATCAACAACGACAACATGTCACCTTTTTTCCTTTAGAGATCCTCTGTGTTTGTCCCATGCTTCTTTGAATTCAGATACTGTCCTCATCTCTACCACCTCCACTGGGAGACTATTCCACGGATCCATCACTCTTTCCGTAAAGAAATATTTCTGCATATCACTCCTGAATCTATTCCCCTTCACTCTCATCCCATGTCCCCTCGTAGCAGTACTTGCTTTCAGTTGAAAGAGGCTCTCCCTAAACATTTATGCCATGGAGGTATTTAAACATCTCAATCATATCACCTCTATTCTGCCTTTCCTCTAAAGTGTACATATTAAGATCCTTAAGTCTGTCCTCATATGCTTTATAATGAAGACCACTAACCATTTTAGTAGCACCCTCTGTACTGACTCCATCCTGTTTATATCCTTTTGAAGGTGCGGTCTCCAGAATTGCACATATTCTCCAAATGAGGTCGCACCAAAGACTTATACAGAGGCACTATCACCTCCTTTTTTCTGCTAGCCATTCCTCTCCCAAGCATCTTCTAGCTTTTGCCATCGCCTTTTCTACCTGTTTAGCTACTTTAAGATCATCAGACACAACCACGCCTAGGTCCCGCTCTTCTTCTTTAGTGGAGAAACGTACTTCACCCCCTATACTATATTGCTCCCTTGGATTGCTGCAGCCCAAATGCATGACCTTACATTTTTTAACATTAAATCCCAGCTGCCAAATTCTAGACCATTCTTCAAGCTTAGATAGATCCCTCCTCATGTTATCTACACCTTCCTGGGTGTCTACTGTATTGCAGATTTTGGTATCATCCGCAAAGAGGCAAACCTTACCCAACAGCCCTTCCACTGTAATACTAACAAAGATGTTAAAAAGAATCAGACCAAGGACAGATCCCTGGGGCACACCACTGGTAACATCCTTCTCCTCAGAGTGAGCTGCATTTACCTGTACTCTTTGTCACCTCCCACACAACCAATTTCTAACCCAAGCAGTAACTTTAGTGCCCATCCCTAGGGTGCTCAGTTTGTTTAAGTCGCCTGTGAGGAACAGTGTCAAAGGCTTTACTGAAATCTAAATACACCACATCTAGGGCTCTCCCTCGGTCCAACTCCCTGGTCACCCAGTTAAAGAAATCAATCAGATTTGTCTGACAAGACCTGCCTCTGGTGAATCCATGCTGCCTCGGATCCTATAATCCGCTGGACTCCAGAAACCTCACTATTTTCTATTTCAGCAGCGTTTCCAATAATTTACTCACCACCGAAGTTAAACTAACCGGCCTGTAGTTTTCAACTACATCCTTACTTCCGCTTTTGTGTAAAGGTACCACATGAGCCTCTCTCCAGTCCTTTGGCACCACTCCCGACTCCAATGAGGCACTGAAAAGGTCAGTCAGTGGAGCTGCTAGAACATCCCCAAGTTCCCTTAGTATTCTAGGGTGTATCCCATCCGGTCCCATCGCTTTGTCTACTTTAAGTTGAGCTAGTTTCTCACGAACACAGTCTTCTGAAAATTATTCAAGATGTCCCTCACGTCTATTCCTGTTTGTGGGTGTTTTCTGAGGTCCAGCTCCTGGTTCTTCATCTGTGAACACAGAACAAAAATATTTGTTAAGCAATTCCGCTTTATCCTCATCAGCTTCTACATATTCCTCCCCTTCACCCTTGAGTCTGACAATACCACTTTTGTCCTTCCTCTTCTCACTAACATATCTGAAAAATGTCTTATCCCCCCATTTTCTTGCATTGGCTATTTCCTTCTCTTTTTGAATCTTTGCTTTCCTGACTACTTCGCTAGCTTCTCTAAGTTTTTCCAAATATAGATGCCTGTCTTCCTCTCTCTGTGATCTTTTGTATTTCATGAAGGCCTCCCTCTTTTTCTTCACCTTTTCAGCTATTTCTTTCGAAAGCCATAGCGGTCTCCTTTTCCTTTTGCCTTTATTTACCATTCTAACAAAAAGGTTGGTTGCCCTTAAAATATTCCCTTTCAGTTCTGCCCACTTTTTTTCTACATCCCCCTGCTATTCCCTTCCTGCTAATGACTCCCTGAGGTTTTGGCCCATCTTGGCAAAGTTAGTTTTCCTAAAGTCTCTCGCTTTTGAATGGATTCTAACAGCCCTAGTCCTAATACTGAACCACACCATCTGGTGATCACTGGATGCAAAATGATCTCCCACTATAACATCAGAAACACTTTCACCATGGAAAAATATGTAGCAGACTTCCTTGGCTAAATTCATGTTGGCTTTATCCCATTACACTATGACTAATGTGTTTTGATAGTTTTGTTCTTTATAATGGTTTCTGCCATTTTGCCTGATGTCAGGCTCACTAGTGTGTAATTTCCCAGATCACCCCTGGAACCCTGTATAAAAATTGGTTTAACATTAGCCACCCTCCAATCTTTAAGTACTGCAGATGATTTTAATGATGGATTATAAATTAGTATTCCATAGCGTCCCTCCAGTGCAATCCAGACTACTGGGTTCTATCCCTCTTCCAACAGATGGAGACTGAGCATTCTAGGCTTTGATGTCATGGTATGAGGAGGCTGAGCTCCTTCCTCCAAACCAGTATTCTTAGTCTCCAGCAAATGGGGAGGAACTCTGGTATAGTATGGGCTACACTGAGGGATCTTTAGTTGACTTAAAAAAAAATAGAGATGAATGGAGGAGAGAGCAAAAAGGCAGGGCATTTAGTTTAGGAGAGTTCTTTGGTTTGGTCCAGCGGATCTGCTACTTTTTATTTTGTGAATTTGCCCTATTGCATATTCCTGATTTATTGAAATTTGTTTCGGTTCATCTGAATTGCAACCATTAACTACCTTTTCTTACATCTTCCTCATTGAAGATTGAAGCAATTTTTTTAGGGCATATTTACTAAACTGTGTGAACTGCTAAGGTGAGGTTCAGTGCATGGTAAGCATGCCATACTAAACTGTTAGCATATGAATGGGTGCAGACAGGGTGGGTTGGGTGAAATTGAAGGCACACCAGTTGGCATAGACATGATGAGCACGCGCTAACCTCAGTTGTTGCTGTTCGAGCGAGTGCACTTAATGCCACCTCAGTGGATGGTGTTAGGTGCGCCTGCTGCTGGGTTTCTGCAGTGCCATGCATTAGCAACAGACCAATGGCAGTGGGACAGATGCACACGCACCCTGAAGTTGGTGCAAGCTTCCATGGTGGTTTCATAGCACGACTGCATGCTAACGGTGCTGCTCTTCTTAGTAATCCTGCCCCTTAGGCTCTCAACTATGGCCTTGTCTTCCTCCCCTAGTGCCCCCTTTACCCCCTCAGATCATCTAGAGGGTATGTTTAGAAAGCCGGGCTAATGGTTAGTGCATGCTATTTGTAACAAGGCTCCATTGAATAACATGAGACCTACTTACAAACACGGTAACTCTTAGCCCAGCTTAGTAAATATATCCCTTAGGGTCAACTGACTCTCTCACAAGGAGATGATGGTTGTCGAAGACTGCCTTAGGTGGAAGCACCTACTACTAGGATCTCAGCACTTTGACACCTTGTGATAATAGCATGCTGCAGTGTGAATCAACAACCTAGTGCCACCTTTTCCCATTTGGAACCACATCCCCAAGTTTGTTGATTACTGGATCAGTTTCATCGCCTATATTCAGACCCCCAGATAAGAGAATTCCCCTCAAGTCCAGGAGATAACCAGTGGCACATAGGCAGCAGCAGTACAAGCATCCCCCCTCCACCACTGAGTACCTACTGCTCCTTTTTTTTACTGAAAACTGAACTGAGACCACCCACTTCTTTTGTTTATACACCATATATTTTTTTATTATGAAATGTGAAAATATACGAGCTTTGGGATGTAAAAGCTAGTTTAAACTATGACTAGGCATAGGAGATGCAAGAAAGAGAGAAATAAACTTTATTAAAAAGGCTTAGTAGAATATTTTTCCAGTAGTTTGGCTGCCTGGCTGGCTTCTGTTTCTTTTCTTCCTAATGTATGGTAACTTTCTTTTTCCCCAGGGGATGTATACACTGATAGCACGATGTGAAGAATTGGATGGATCCATGCAGCCCATTCATGACTTGGCAAAACAGATAAGGGAGATTAAGCGGACCTTGGAAATATTTGAAACTCTATGCAAATAGCCGTCAGTGGGAAATAATGACTCGTAACGGGTCCCAGGCAACAGAGGCCTCTCACAGCATTAAACTCAAAGCAAGAACTCGTTTTAGGGAAGTGGGTCTTCTGACCACTCTGTGGTTTTGAAGATTTAAAACTGCCGTTCAACTTAGTCAGAAATGGTTTCATAAGGTGGAATTGTACCATTTCAGATACACAGCAGTAAGTGTAATGCTTCTCAGTGGTGCCAGCTCTGTGATGAATCTGCACCTCGGCTCATGCATTTCTGCTCAGTGGCTACTTTATTAACAGAAAGGTGTTTTGCAATTAGAAATGGTTTGTAAAAAAGCAAAGATTCCTTTTATGGACAGCAGGCCAAATATTTGAAGGATTAATTATGAAATAAAGGAGAATAAACTTAACCTAGAACGCAGCATTTTATATAGGTTCTTTAGTTTTTGGAAGATTTTTGGTCAAATTTTAAGCCTCTCTAAGTTTTTGGCTGAAAACTATCCTATATCTAGGTGCCTAAAACTTTGAGGCACCTGAGTGAATGCCTAGTGCAAAGCACTTCCCTCTTCCCCTGCCCTCCCAGTTGTCTCTGTTCTAGGAAAGGAAATGTAAGAATTCAGTGTTCAAAAGGGGCTGTTTAAGGAGTCTAACTCCCAAGTTTACACCACACCAGACAGTGATGTTCAAACTGCATTTCCTGCCAAAGCTACCTCTAACTTCAGCTGGGTTCTATAAGTATTGGCCAGCAGGCATGTGGGCACTGATGGAGGGGTACTGGTTGGGAGACTGCAGTGATAGGTGTATTACCAGTAAGCTAGAATAAAATCTCACCTTTTTAAAAGGTGCATTAAATGTTGGAAAGATCGGAGACGGGTGGTAGTACTAATTGCTGTGTGCTGTAGGCTGCCACGGTTGATGGCTGTAAAAAAAAAAAAAAAAAACATTTCCCCCTAATTTTGCAGCAGGTCTTCGGCTGTATGAGCCCTTCATTGTGCCTGCTTCACTGCCCCAATAAGAGCAGACTATGCAGGATCTTTAGCGGAAAGCAGCAGAGAGTAATACAGGTATGACTCTCAGCAGCTCTTAAAGTTTACAATGACCCCCAAAAAAGGGACGCGTTCTATTGAAAAGTCCATCTCGGCAGAATAATTATTATTCTGGCCATAATTTGGAGTGTGTAATTTGGTAGAATCAATCTTTTCAATCTCCCATAAATGAAACTGGAAAAGTATGACATCATTATGCTTAATTCTGTGCCCTTTAGCTGTGGTGTGCAGATGTTTAACCAAGCAAGGGGTTCATGTGCCAGATGACAGTGGCAGTGTTTATTACTCTTGAAGAGAGACCATACAAAAAGCAGCCAGCCCTGCTACATGCTGCTGCGCAACAGTCAACTTATGACCAAAGAATAGTTTCTGCTAAAATGGACACAGTATCCCCTCTACTGTCTATATAATGTTCTCTGATAATGATAAATTATAACTAGTATTGTCAGCCAACTGAAGAAATGTGTATTTAGACTACCCGCGGTCTAGAGCAGAGGGTAGGCATCCTGGTGCAGGGGCCTGCAGTTTCTAGTGGCAGTGGCCTGCTTCAAAACTGTACTCTTTAACCAAGAAGGCAGCAGAAATAGTTTGGATACCCATTGAAGTGTATCCAGGCTTGTCAAGACTTTCTCTTGTATACCCCTTTAAAAATGATTCTCAGGGGTTGAGGAAGTACACAGCAGCACATCCCCAGCTTTGCTTGCTCTCAGTTAATATTGTGAAACCAGCTTTTATTAAGTAAGAGCTGCTGTCTGGATTTTGCTTAAAATAAGCTTATAACATGATACTATAGAATGGAAAATGACCTTGGCACTTTATCTCCTGGTGTTGATTACTGTTGGCTTTTCATTTGCTATCTGTACAGACTGAACTTGAAACTATGGATTTTTTATTTAGAATATTTGTTGCAAATTTAACATTTTATAATAAAATTTCTTAAACGGCAATTTGAAATGCTGCTTTATTTGTTTATCCAGAATCCCCCTTCCAGTGTGTAAACATCCCAGGTCTTAAAGCCTCTGGCTCTTAACTTGTGCTCTTGAACAAATGATGTTCTTGCTGTTACCAGGACTCGGCATTTATTCACCCACACATCTGATCCAGTAGTGAATGTGCATTCATGCTGAAGATCAATACGGTTTGCAATCACAGCAGAAGAACATTGGAGAGAGAGAGAAAATGTGTGTTTTGGTCACTTTGTTATACTGTAAACCGCGCTGATGCCGAATAGTGCGGTATATAAGCAACTGTAATAAATAAATAAATAAATAAATAACACTGTGCACCCAGTCAGGTAGTTTTCACTCCTGGAAAAACTATAATGCTGGAATCAATGTAAGTGGAGCTTGGAAATTGACTCCAGATAGAAGTCTGAAAAGAAACAAGCTATTGCACATTTTATTCTGAAGAAGTATATGGAACAACATTGTATTGCCAGTCCTGAGGAAGGTGAAAAAAAAGATTTGGATACATATCCCTCTTTTCCTCCATGCTTGCCAGTGCTGGCCTGTGCATTTTTTTAAGTTGTGCCTGCTCCATCCTCTCCCAAGATATTCTCTGGAACTCTCTAATCTCACTCTGCTGTATTCCACCATTTCAGTTTGCAACAGCAAACAATGTGGCAGCATGGGAACTGTGAGATGGGGTGGCTTTCAGGCCCTGCTGTAACTCCTCTGTGCGCTTCCAGTAATGTTTGCTGCAGGAGCTATGAGCATATATGTGCTCTGTTGTATGCAATTGGACAGCCTCTGAGGAGAGTGGCAGAAGTATCTCCATAAACTATGTCTTTCACATCTCTTTAGAATTAGCACCGGTTATCAGTGAGGCAAAGACTCAGGTTGAAGATTTTATGCATGCTGTTTAAATGTTTACGAATGGGGGCAGCAATGTATTTGGATGATCTGGTACATCCTCATATATTACTACTCTGTCCTCGCAATTGACCTCAAGTGGTACGTTGCTGGTATTCCCCCTTTTTCCACAGATCCAGTTATCTATTATACAAAGATGCAGCTTCAGTGTTTGGTGCTGAAGCTGTGGAACACTCTCTTCTAGAGGAGATAGACAGAAGGTGACGTTTTACTTACCAGATAATGTCCTTTCCTTGAGTCCCGCTAGACCAGTCCAAACATGTGGGTTGTGTTCCCCTACCAGCAGATTGGTGGTGACAAAGAAACAATGAAAAGCCCAGGTTTTAATGACATCACTCCCATGCCTCCATCTGCCTCAGCCACCAGAGGTCTCTTCAGTATTTGTCCCAAAACATATGGGAGAACATGGCACATGGCAAGCCTCGCACAACCTCAATCATGGGCAACAAGGAGTAATCAGCAGTAGAGAACTGTGTACAGGGAAGCATAAACAGAAGGCTGTCCATAAAAGATCGACCTGTGGAGCCAAGTATATAAATCATAGCGGTCCCAAGGGTACTGCCACAAAAGAATAGAGCGCAAACAGTTCCAGGGGAGGGCCCTGGACTGGTCTCTCAGGACTCAAGGAAAAGATATAATCTGGTAAGTAAACTGTCACTTCCAAATCGTCCTGTTAGACCATTCCAGACAAGTGGGACGTATCAAAGCTATGCCTCCACTGGGTAGGAAGAAGACACAGCAGCTCACAAAACCTTAGAATCAAAGGCTGGGTCTGCCCAAGTGTGGACATGCAAGCGGAAACGCTTGACAAAACTGGAAAGTGATGCCCATGTTACTGCCCCACAATTGTCTGCAGGGGTTACCATGCTCTGCTCTGCCTACAAGGATGCTTGTGCTTGGGTAGAATGAGCATGCGCACCCTCCAGAACCAGCTGGTTCTGCAACAGATCCACCAAGGCAATGGCCTCCTTAATCCAGAACCCCAATGCAGACTTAGCCACCACGTTACCTTGTGCGGGCCAGCAAACAGCACAAAAAGATGGTGTGACTTATGAAAAGAATTTGTAACCTCCAAGAACCGGAGTAGCAGCCTCTAGATATAAGGCAAAGATGCTTACCAGTCCCCTGACACTGCTCCTTAAAGGAGGAGGGCAGGCAAACCACCTGATTCACATCAAAGAGAGAAATTGCCACAGAGAAGAAAGGCACAGGCTGAATGGAAACAGCCTCCTCAGAAAAAGATAGGTAAGGATCTTGTCAAGGCTTGTGGAACAAATCACAACCAAGAAGACCATCTTGAATATCAAATCCTTCAGAGTAGCATGCTTCAACAGCTCAAAAGGATACGACATCAGGGTCCCAGGCACCAGACACAGATTCCAGGAAGGGATCACAGACGAGAGGGGAAGACGCAGATGCCAAACCCCCTAAAAAATGTAAAACAGGTGGGTGTAAGGCTCGAGACTTACCAGCCACTGGACCTCTGAAACAGGCTAAAGTTGCCACCTGAACCCTCAGAGAGCTAAGAGAAAGGCCCTTCTCCAGACAGTCCTGCAGAAAAGACCAACAGATGGAGCACCTTGGCTGCCTAAGTAGCCAGTTGCCATGTACCGCACCAGCACTCAAGGCACCCGACACACTTATACCAGGTTAGTAGACCTCCTTTGGGCTCTCAGCAGAGTGGAAAACCACTGCCGGAGAGTAGCCTGTACACGCTAACAATCTCCTTTCAGGAGCCAAGCCGTAAGTGAGAATGGCGCTGTGTCCTCTAGGACAAGCAGCCCCTGACACAATAGGCCCCAAGACGGAGTCAAAGAGGTGGGGCTTGCAGGAGCCACATTAGATCTCTGAAACACACTCTCCTCGGCCAACCTGGTGCTACGGACTAATCCTGGTGGCACTCCATATTTATTTAATGTCTCTTCTATACTGCGCTATTCCAGTCAGTGTGGTTTACATTTAACAGAACCTTATACAATGCAGTCGGGGCTGCATTGTATTTATAATAAACAGGAACTATAACTTGGACCTAACTAGGTTAACTTTCTACAACTTATTTAAACTAAAAATATATTGTACATACTAATATTCACATGGAGTTTGTCAGACGGCTGCCTGGGTGAGAATGTTCACAGTCTTGGCAAGTGCATATGTCAATATGATTTGCAAGGGATTGTGGTCAATGCAGTCCATTCACACCCGACACAGCTGCTCACAATAATTTAGTTGTGCTCAAGTGTAAAGCCAATAAGATATTTATTTATGGGGTTATTTCTCCCAACACAGATATGCTTGGTAGCACATAAATCAGGTTACTTGCTTTCAGTGTTAAACTTGGAAAAACAAAATCAGGAAAACAACATTTTAACTTATCAGGCAATCAAAGCAAAAGAAATAAGACCTGGTTGATAACAAACTGGTCTTTTCTGTAGGCTTAGCTAATATTTTCTTAGCATGTATCAAACAACAAACCAAAAGCCACAAAGAAGGAAAAAAAACTGTTCTTTTCAGGTAAACTTCTTATATCTTCCCACATAGATTCAGAAGTGATTCTCTTAGAGCTCACAAGCAATTATGTAAGGCTCAATTGCTAGCAGTTATCCAGCTGAAACCCCTTAGCTGGCTTGCTTTCTACTGCGTGGCTAAAAATCCTACTCATGAGCTTTTCTGAGTAGATTAAAGAACAAGTTTGTATTTCTTTGTGATGGTTGCTGTACTTTATAACAGAAAATCACCAAAGGAGTTTAGACAGAGAGCAGTCCATGTAAACAGATTCTTCATCTGCTATCACCCCCTCTTCTTCAACAAGCATGGGTTCAATATCATGGATTGGCACAGATGAATCTCCCAATGGAGCACTTTCAGGAGAATACTTGTTTCCTTGCTGTCTTTCAAGGTTATAGCTAGGGCATAGATCAGTGTTCATACCTGAGCTTCCATTGCTGTTAGAGTTCCTCTCTATATAGCCTGGCCAGTATGTAGTCCAGTTCTTATGTCCAGCCTTCCAATCCAGATCCCTGGACACTGGATCTCTCTTCACATACCTTCTGGCACGGGTCTTAGGGTCCCTTCCATGTGCAGCCGACTCCCTCACAGGTACCATCTGGAGATTCCTAGCTCTGCAGCACCATTCCTCTGGCTTTCCCCAGTCCAATGGTGTATGCTGGCCCTTGGAATGCCTCCCAGTATACGTACTGCTCTGGACTCTTCTAGACCTCTCAAAGGCTTTTCTCCTCTTTCTTCCAAAGGGTTTCTTTCCCTCTCTGTCCGTCCGGTTTGGCTTCTGCTTCTGATGATCCTCCTGATGATGAAGATGATCAAGCTCAAGCTGATTCTCTGTAGAATAAACTCTACCTTTATTCTGCTTAGATGAGTGCTCCTCCCTAACACAGCGCTGCTGTGCTGAATCAGGCCCTGCCCTTTGAGATGAGTGCTTAGGGATTACCTCATAGCCCTCCTGATTGAACACACGTTTCCCCACTTCAGCTCCTCTAATGGCTGTTGGAAACCTGGTGCATTCTGGGACTGGTAGTCTTTTATGGGAAAATTCTGTTTTCTTATTTCTACCAGAACTGACAGGTTGCTTGTTCAGAGTCACTTCACCTTTCCTATAGCTCCTTCCTGAGCTATGATAAGCTTCCTTATCACATACCCCCCTGCTTAAGTTATTACGGACTGGTGTCACTGGTGAAACTTCTTCTCTACAGTCCGTAATACGGGAAAGGGCATCCGCATTCTTGTGTAACTTCCCAGCACGATGTTCAACTTGAAAATCAAATGCCTGTAAGGCCATGTATCAGCGTGTCAACCTGGCATTGTGGTTCTTCATTTGCTGCAACCACTTAAGTGGGGCATGGTCTGTGACCAACTGGAACTTTCTTCCTGTAAGGTAAAACCTTAACGCCTCCACTGACCACTTAATAGCTAAACATTCTTTTTCTATTGTGGAATACTTTTGTTCAGCTGGTGACAACTTCCTGCTCAGGTACATCACAGGATGCTCCTCCCCTTCATGACACTGGGATAGAACCGCTCCTAGCCCTACATCCGATGCATCGGTTTGAACCAGAAAGAGTTTCCTGAAGTCCACCCCTTTCAGTACCGGTCCTGTACACAATTTTCCTTTTAGGACTGAAAACGCTGTTTCAGCTTCAGGTGTCCACTTCAGCTGGTTTGGACAATTCTTCCGCAGCATATCCGTGAAAATTGCACTTTTCTCTGCAAATTGCGGTATAAATCTGCGGTAGTATCCAATAAGTCCTAAGAAACTTCTTAGTTGTTTCTTTGTTGTTGGAAGAGGAAAATTCCTGATGCTATCTACTTTACTCATTAGAGGTTTAATTTTTCCTCTTCCCACTAGGTGGCCAAGGTATTTTACCTCCCTATTTGCAAAGGCACACTTCTTCGGGTTTAAAGTGATTCCCGCTTGCTTCATGGAGCACAAGACTGCCCTGATCCTCTTCAGATGCTCCGCCCAGGTGTTACTATGGATTATGACATCATCCATATATGCAAAAGCATAATTTTGGTGGGGTCGAAGTACCTGATCCACTAACCTTTGGCAGGTAGCCGCTGCTCCATGCAGTCCGAAAGGCATCCTCTTGAACTGGAAAAGGCCAACGGGGTGCTGAACGCAGTCTTCGGCTTCGACTCCGACTCCCTGGTGAGAGGGATTTGCCAATATCCTTTTGTCATATCAAGGGTGGTTAAGTATTGAGCCTGTCCCAGCTGGTCCAACAGCTCTTCAATTCTTGGCATTGGATATGCATCAAAAACTGATATGGCGTTTACCTGCCGGATGTCAATACAAAATCTTAAAGATCCATCAGGCTTCGGCACCAGGACTATGGGGCTATTCCAGGGACTCTTTGACTCCTCTATTACTCCCATGTCCAACATCTCCTGGACTTGTGCCACAACTTCCTGTCTCTTGGCTTCAGGCAAGCGGTATGGCCTTTGACAAACTAATTTCCCAGGTGGAGTTATTATTTCATGGGCAACCAAATGTGTCTCCCCAGGTATGGGTGTCAACACATCTGGGAATTCTTTAAGCAATTTCCTAATTTCTTCCTGTTGTACCACTGTCAGGTCCTCCCCTATTTGGGGCTCTGATTTTTCTTTACAATCAGATACCTGGGGTCCCAAATCTTCCTCTTCATTCACCTCTCTCTCTCGGGCACAGGTGGCAGCTAGGCTTTTAACCCCTTTGACGTCAGTAGAACCAAAGCCTTTGGTTCCACGCTCAGAATTTTCCAGGGATGTGACCTCCTCCACAGGTGGAAAACCCAGCCTCTCACAGATCAATTGGGCAATTCTGTCTCTTGTCTTCACGTGATAATCATTCTGTCCAAAGTTAAATAACATAACTTTAATATTGCCCCTGTAATCGGGATCAATTACTCCCGCACCCACATCGATGAAATATTTAAGGGCTAATCCGGACCTTGGGGCTACTCTCCCATAGCATCCAATAGGTATTTCCACTTGGAGACCAGTGTCCACCAGGCTCTCCCTTGGCTAGGTACAGTCACATTTTCTATGCTGCACAGGTCAAACCCAGCAGCTTGAGGGGTTGCCCGCTTAGGAGCTTGGGCCTTCTCTGTGACCCTATGGTACTTTAGGACGAATGTCTGCTTTGGGGTAGCTTGGTCTTCTGGACGCTTAACCATCTTTTTAGCTGGGGTCTGAGGACTTCCAAATAAAGGCCCGGGAGCTATTACCATTAAACCTTCTCCCTCCTTCTTTCCTAGTCCTTCCACTAGACCCTGCTTAAATCTTGGCCAGTCTCTTCCTAGAACCAAATCAAAGGGTAGCCTAGGCACCACTGCTAACAGGACTTCCTCTTGTTCCCCCAGGCACTTAACCTTTAGCCTATAGGTGGGATATGATGTTGCAGCACCATGAATGCATCTGATGTGAACTTGGCTTTCAGGGGTTCTAGGCACAAATCCTTCTTGGGCCTCTATCCTCTTCCAAAGCCTTTTTGACATCATACTCTGGTCTGCCCCAGAGTCTAACAAAGCATTTGTGGTAATTCCTTGCACATCAACCATCAAAAGAAATCCTTCTTTGGGCTGTTTTAAATCCACACCCATTAAGCTAGTGTGTGTCTGGCATCTCTTTTCTAAATGTCCCCATTTTCCACACTTGAAACATTTCTTTCTATTCCACTGTGTCATCTGGTTTGATACAGTACATTCATTTTCAGAAACATTTTTAATTATTTTCTTTTCTGATACAGCACATCTTGCCTCAGCACCAATCTTCAGAGGGCCACCCATTCTATGGCAAGCCTGCGTGGCTTCCAAGAATCTCTCTGCTAGCATGGTTGCCTCTCCAAGATTTTGGCAATTTTGCTGTATAAGGAAAGTGTGCAAATCATTAGGGACCACAGACATAAATTGTTCAAGCATTATAATGTCTAATAACATTTCTACCATCTTTTGCTCAGGCTCCAACCATTTTACAGCTAAACTTCTGATTCTCTGACTGAGCCCTGGGTGTTTCACCCACTCTCAGTGTAGTAGCTCTAAACATTCGCCTATACTCTGAAATAGACAACCCTAGGTGATCTCTAATAGCAGCCTTTACCTCCTTATAATTCAAAGCCTGGGCTGCTGGCATTGCTCTATAAGCTGCAAGCGCCTCTCCAGTTAATGAGGCTGCCAGCCTTACTGCCCACTGGGTCTCTGGCTTGCTAATGCTTGTGCCACCCTTTCAAAAGACTCTAGAAAATCATCAACATTATCATCTGGAGTTAGCTTCCCAAAACTAAATGCCCCAATTCCTTGATTGAGTCCCACACTGTCCACATGTGGTGTACCAGTATTTACTGCTGGTCTTGCATCTGTTCCACTTTGGTTCCGCAGCTTAACTAGGGCTTGCACCAGATCAAGCACTGGCTTCTGCTGGTCCATTAAGGCTTTCATAGCAGTGTCCTGAGCCTGCTGTGCTAGCTCCTGTTGCCTGCTAAACTGGGCTGCCATCCAATCAGCTAGTTCCCTTGGATCCATCTTGATCCCTGCAAGAAACAAAGAAAAAAAAAACAAAGTGCACCACCTTCCAAACAGGTGTGGTTTTTTTCTACTTTTTTTTTTCAATTACCCCTGTGCCTTACTCCCATCCACCACTAGATATGCCCAGGTACTTGTTACCTTATGCCAGTGATGAATCCAGCTCTGCACAGGGTCTTTTCCTCCTGGGACAGCTGTCTGGAACATCCACTTCTCCTCCAAAGTGCAGTTGAGGGAAAATCTTTTTTTCCAGCTTTAAACTTGAACTTTAGTTGTACTCCTCGGCAAGTAAATCCCTTTTGTGCAAAAGCAATCCGAAAAACTACGCCATTTGTCAGACGGCTGCCTGGGTGAGAATGTTCACAGTCTTGGCAAGTGCATATGTCAATATGATTTGCAAGGGATTGTGGTCAATGCAGTCCATTCACACCTGCTCACAATAATTTAGTTGTGCTCAAGTGTAAAGCCAATAAGATATTTATTTATGGGGTTATTTCTCCCAACACAGATATGCTTGGTAGCACATAAATCAGGTTACTTGCTTTCAGTGTTAAACTTGGAAAAACAAAATCAGGAAAACAACATTTTAACTTATCAGGCAATCAAAGCAAAAGAAATAAGACCTGGTTGATAACAAACTGGTCTTTTCTGTAGGCTTAGCTAATATTTTCTTAGCATGTATCAAACAACAAACCAAAAGCCACAAAGGAGGAAAAAAACCTGTTCTTTTCAGGTAAACTTCTTATATCTTCCCACATAGATTCAGAAGTGATTCTCTTAGAGCTCACAAGCAATTAGGTAAGGCTCAATTGCTAGCAGTTATCCAGCTGAAACCCCTTAGCTGGCTTGCTTTCTACTGCGTGGCTAAAAATCCTACTCAGCTTTTCTGAGTAGATTAAAGAACAAGTTTGTATTTCTTTGTGATGGTTGCTGTACTTTATAACAGAAAATCACCAAAGGAGTTTAGACAGAGAGCAGTCCATGTAAACAGATTCTTCATCTGCTATCACCCCCTCTTCTTCAACAAGCATGGGTTCAATATCATGGATTGGCACAGATGAATCTCCCAATGGAGCACTTTCAGGAGAATACTTGTTTCCCTGCTGTCTTTCAAGGTTATAGCTAGGGCATAGATCAGTGTTCATACCTGAGCTTCCATTGCTGTTAGAGTTCCTCTCTATATAGCCTGGCCAGTATGTAGTCCAGTTCTTATGTCCAGCCTTCCAATCCAGATCCCTGGACACTGGATCTCTCTTCACATACCTTCTGGCACGGGTCTTAGGGTCCCTTCCATGTGCAGCCGACTCGCTCACAGGTACCGTCTGGAGATTCCTAGCTCTGCAGCACCATTCCTCTGGCTTTCCCCAGTCCAATGGTGTATGCTGGCCCTTGGAATGCCTCCCAGTATACGTACTGCTCTGGACTCTTCTAGACCTCTCAAAGGCTTTTCTCCTCTTTCTTCCAAAGGGTTTCTTTCCCTCTCTGTCCATCCGGTTTGGCTTCTGCTTCTGATGATCCTCCTGATGATGAAGATGATCAAGCTCAAGCTGATTCTCTGTAGAATAAACTCTACCTTTATTCTGCTTAGATGAGTGCTCCTCCCTAACACAGCGCAGCTGTGCTGAATCAGGCCCTGCCCTTTGAGATGAGTGCTTAGGGATTACCTCATAGCCCTCCTGATTGAACACACGTTTCCCCACTTCAGCTCCTCTAATGGCTGTTGGAAACCTGGTGCATTCTGGGACTGGTAGTCTTTTATGGGAAAATTCTGTTTTCTTATTTCTACCAGAACTGACAGGTTGCTTGTTCAGAGTCACTTCACCTTTCCTATAGCTCCTTCCTGAGCTATGATAAGCTTCCTTATCACAAGTTGCACCAATGGGGCTAGCTGCTCTACAGCGTGATGGGTGTGCTGTTAGAGAAGTCTTGGTGATTGGGGTGGCTATTTGTGAGCTGTCCTCTGAGTAGTGCCGTATGAATAGGTGGTGTTTCAGTGCCTTCCTGAATTGGGCCAGATCAATGATTGCTTGAATGGCTGTAGGGAGGGCATTCCAACATCTGGGCGCATAGAGCATGAACGCCCTATTAGATGTTGCCTGGGTGCATTTCGTTGTTTCCTTTGGAATTATCAGGGTATTGACAGCTGCGGTTCTTCTGGATCTGTTTGGGGGAGTGGGGTGGATTAGCTCGGTGATGGCGGTGGACGGTTGATTGTTATGGCCTTGAAGGTCATTACTAGGATCTTAAGATAGTCTGCCGTGGATTGGTAACAGTGGAGATTTTTCAGGATTGGTGTAATGTGGTACATTCTTGAAGCTCCGTATAGAATTCTGGCGGCTGCATTCATTGCAAGCTGGAGTGGATTCAGTGATGCTTGCGGGAGCCCATGTAGGAGTGCATTGGTGTAGTCGGTGTGGGATTACGAGGGCTTGATAGATTGTTCGGAAGTCATCTGGGTCCAGAAGAGGTCGTAGATGCCGTAGTGTCCGTACTTTATGGTATATTGCCTTGACTGTGTTTCTTATGTGGGTTTTCATGTCCAGCTGTTGGTCCAAGGTGACCCCTAGGTACGGATTGTGGGTTTGGCTATCAGCTCAGTGTCCTTCACCTTTAAGGAGGCTGGAGGGATGAAACCTTGGTTCCTTGTGATGACGAGGACGTCTGTCTTGTTGTGGTTTATTCAGAGGTTTTGAGTATGGAGCCAGTTGGCAACGGTGTCGAAGCAGCTTGTTAGTGGGGAGAAGTCTGGCTGGTCAGTTGCGAATAGCATGTAGAATAGTACTCATCTGCGTATACCAGGCAGGCGATATTAAATGAGCGGATCAGGGCACAGATGGGCTGCATGTATATGTTTGAACATCAGTGCCGACAGCGAGAATCCCTGTGGCACACCTTGTTTTTGTTGGAACGGTTCTGAGGTTATGGTGCCGGTTCTTACGTGCTGCCATCTGTTGGTCAGGTAGGATTTGCACCAGCTTAGAGCTGCATCCTGTATTCCCTTTTCCTCGAGACGACCCAAGAGTAGCTCGTGGCTCACGGAGTCAAAAGCCGCTGCGATATCCATGAAGATAAGGGCAAACCCTTGTCAGATGTTGTCAATTCCTGAGATTATGGTATTGAAGAGGGTGGTGAGGAGGGTTTCAACGCCATGTGCCTCCCTGAATCCGTGCTGACATGGGTCCAAAGGGGGTGTCAGTCTCGATATGTTGTTGAATTTGGTGTTGGACTACCTTTTCAATTATCTTGGTGAGAAGTGGGATGCTTGAGATTGGTCTAAAGGATTCGACCTTCAGGGGGTCCAGTTTGCTGTTTTTCAGCAGCGGCCTGATGGAGGTGTGCTTCAGCCTTTGTGGGAATGATCCAGTTGAGAATGACTGATCCATGAACTTAGTCAGGAACTGGCTGAGATTGCAACGTAGTTCTTTTACCCAGAACGCTGGACAAGGGTCGTTTGGTGCAGTGGTGGTGTTGATGGAAGCGATGGTGTCCTCTATGTCTCTCTTTGACAGGGTGGTGAATTTGGACAGTGTCGTTGGATGGGGAGGCTTGTGTAAAGGAGTGGGGCTTGTGGTCTTATTGGTCTGGTGAGTTTTTGATTGGAGATAGTCCACACCGCCAAGAAATAGCTGATAGAAGGAAACAATTTCATACCAATCTCCTTAAACAATCAGTAAATAAACACCATGATCTCTTCAATATTGTAAAAACATTGGCAAAGGAACCAAGCCCTCAACACACACAAACAATACACCCCCAAGACTATGCCAACTACTTAAAATCAAAAATGACGAAAACAATCAAGAACCCTTGCACCACTGGTCCACATAGCATACCCAAACTCTCACAGTCTTCCACATTGACCAAGTTCAACATGATATCAACTAAAGATATTGAAAGCACTATTACCTCAATCAACGCTACCACTGCGTCAAATGATCCATGTCCAGCAGCCTGGATAAGAGAGCTCAGATGTGAAGTAAGCTTCTTCATACATAAAATCCTAGATCAATTCTTTTCATCTGGAACCTTTCCTCAGAGCCTAAAACAAACCTCCATTAGACCATTACTGAAGAACAATAAACTAGACCCTCTTAAGAGTAGAATCATACTGGCCAATATCCAGCATCCCACTATTAGCCAAAATAATTGAAAAAGTAGTCCAACGTCAAATACAACAACATATAGACACCGAAGCTCCACTTGATCCGGCCCAACATGGCTTTAGGGAAGCTCATGGAGTAGAAACTCTCCTCATCACTCTCTTCAATACATTAATCACTGGAATAGACAATATCCGGCAAGGATTCATCCTTATATTCATGGACATCTCGGCTGCGTTCGACTCAGTCAGTCATCAAATACTTCTCGATCGCCTTAATGAAAAAGGAATACATGGCTCCGCATTGAACTGGTGTAAATCCTATTTATCTAACCGATGGCAACAGGTAAAGATTGACGAAAAAACATCAGGACCCATTCCTGCAAGATCAAGGAGTACCGCAAGGCTCCTCTCTTTCAGCATTAATGTTTAACATTTATATGCAACCTATCTGTGACCTCATCCGTTCTTTTAAAGTTACCTGCTTAGCCTATGCAGACGATGTTCTCCTATACATGCCATTCTCCATCAACCATCCTGATTTCACTCCACTGATACAATGCTTCCAAGCAGTAGAAGACTGGCTCCTCACACAGAACCTAAGAATCAACCACAGTAAGACCGATGTTATGTTTATCACGAAGAACCAAAACTTCACACCCCCTACTACATTAAAGATAAAGGACAAGGAATTGACAGTAAAACCTACTATACGATACCTAGGCATCACCCTTGACCAGCGTCTCAATATGAAAACTCACATAAAAAATATAACGAAACTAATATATCACAAGATACACACACTACGCCACATACGACCTCTACTAGAACCTACAGATTTCAGAACCATCTTCCAAGCCTTAGTGATGCCACATCTAGATTTTGCAAATGCAATCCTATATGGGCTCCCTCAATCTACTTTAAATCCTCTCCAATTAGCGATGAATACCGCCGCCAGAGTGCTTGAAGGAATATCAAAGTCAGACCACATAACTCCAATCCTGATAAAACTCCACTGGCTACCAACCAATGCAAGAATCCAATACAAAATCATAATCACCATCTTCAAAGCCTTAAACAACCAAGCACCCTCAACCATCACTAACCTACTACACACCCAAGCCCTCAACAGAGCCAGAAGAACATCAGCAATAAATACCCTAATCGTCCTGAAAATAACAGTCAAATACACCAAGGAAACATCTAAAAGAGCCTTCAGCATTCATGCCCCAGTAGCATGGAATACCCTCCCACCAGAATTGAGAGCCATAACCAGTCTAACACAATTCAGGAAAAGTCTTAAGCACTACCTATTCCTAAGTTATTTTCCAGTATAAACCTTCCCAAGAGAAATAGTCACACCATGTTCAGTTCTAGTGAATTTTGACTGCGTTTAATGTATATAGTTTATTGTATATGATTTATATAGACTACCTTGTTTTTTCCCAAGTTTTCAAATCCCTGTTACTTGTAAAATGCACTACAGTTATCCTGTATGTATATGTTTTTGTTCCATGTGAACCGTGCTGATGACAATAGTGCGGTATATAAGAAATATTAAATAAATTAATTAAATAAATAAATAAATTCCTGCGGTTGAGGCATGCATGGTTGGTCTGGAGACGGTTCCTTTGTTAATGTCTTCACTATATTGAAGAGGTTATGTAGTTTGCTCAGCGAGTGTTTCAGAAGGTCTGTGTGGAATTGCTTCCTTCTCTCCATTATCGCTTCTTGGTGCTTTCTTAGGTGTAAGCTATATATGCACTTCGGGCTTTGGTGGAGCGAGATCAGCGCCATCGTCTCTCTAGCTTGCGTAGGTAGAGGAGTGTGATGACCGCAGTTCAGTTTAATACCATGGGGCAAGCTCTCGTCTCCTTGGAGGTTTGTTCACGGTTGGGAGCTGAGCAACGGCACTGAGGCTGTTGTCCCAGCTAGAGATCATTTCTTCCAAGTTAGGAGCCATTGCATTGAGAAGTGGAATGACTTTCTTTGACAAAGGGTCAGCATCGTCTTGCTGATGGTTTGGGGAAGACAGTAGCTGGCATTGTTATGACTGTGACAGTGGACAGGTATTTGAAATATTATCAGCTTGTGGTCGGACCAGGGAACTGGGATTATAGACATTGCAAGGTCATGGGTCAATGGAGTGGAGGAGTGGCCTAGTGGTTGGGGCAAGGTACTTCAGGCAGGAAGGTCGGGGGTTCAAATCCCACTAGAGGACAGCAACCTTGGGCAGGAAGGACTGGGGTTTCTAGTCCCACAGGTGCTCCTTGTGGTCTTGGGTAAGCCACTTAACCCTCCATAGCCCATGTTCCCTGTAAAATAGTTATCGCCAAGTTATAATGCCCTGTTCAATGTAATTTCAGTTTGTTCAATGTAAACCGCACTGATGCAGAATAGCACGGTATATGAGAGAATGTAAATAAATAAATTCCACAGCTGTTTGTGGGGCAAAGACCAGGTCCAGTTTGTTTCCTCTCACGTGGGTGGGTGCATTGACTAGTTGCTTGTATCCTAGCTCCTTGAGTGCTTCGAGGAAGACTGCGGACTGGGTATCTTGCAGAGCAGGCAGGTTGAAATCGCCTAGTAGCCAGTTTTGGGGAGCATGGATTACTGATGTTGCAGGTGAGGTCGATTATTGTCGCGAGGTCGTCTGGTGATGCCACCGGTGCTCTGTAGAGCAGGTTGATTGTACAATGATTGTTAGCTATGGTGATTGTGTCTAGGTGAGCTGTGCTGGTAGTGTTGATCAGTTGGAATTGTAGTTCTGTTTTGGAGAGGATGAGCGCTCCTCCACCTCTCAGATTAGCTCTGTGGCAAGTGTGGAGTGAGAAGTTAGGGGGTAACATCTGGTTGAGAAGGACAGTGTCGCAGTCAGATAGCCATGTCTCTGTGATCATTAGAATGTCCAAGTTATGGAGGGTTATCAAATCTGAGGCAACTGGCCATTTTTTGTGGATTGAGTGAGCATTGATGAGGGCACATTTCAGCCTGTGAGGGTGTTTCTCTGTGTGGGGCTTTTTGGTGTGTTGTAGTGAAATGTACAGTATGTGGGGGTGAAGCGTGTGCTTGACTTCTGTTGAGTGGTGAGGGTTACCTGCCCATCTCCTCCCAAAGCTCCGTAGGGCTGGTATATGGTTGCAGACTGGATTAAGGGCAAGTGATCCGATGGGTAGTCCAGTGAGGAGGTAGAAACTGGCTGTTGCTAGGATTGGGTGCACCATTTTGGCTGCTCTTACATAACTTGGTAAATCCGGCACACTATCTGCTCTGATACAGGCAGGTAAATCCGGCACGCTATCTGCTCTGATACAGGCAGGTAAATCCGGCACGCTGTTTGATCGCTCCAGAGTCAGTATTTAGCTAGTGGGCTTGAGGTTTACACCCTTTAATCGATATAGTGTGTGAGGCTTACTTGTGTCTGATCTTAGTAGGTTGATGGCTTCGTTTCTGGTTGCTTCGGGATCCTAAATGGCAGTGTGTGGCCTTAGGATTTGGCCTCCGCCTAAGGGACACGCCAAAGGGCCCTCTGGTGAGGACCTCAGGTGCGGGTGCGCCCGATGGCGCTCTTTTTAAATGTGCTGATGTCTGCCCCGATTGGGCAGATGCGTCGCTGGCTTGAGCCGGCTTCCGGCAGCTCGATCCTGCTCAAGGGAGCTGTGGCCGGGCCGGAGAGAATGTTGGAGCCCTCTGTTCCACGTGCCTGAAAATTACATGCCCCACCAAGGGCAATGGAGGAAAACACATACAGCAGGTATTGATTTGGTCAAGGCTGAGCAAGGGCATCAATGCTCTTGGACCCTGTCTCTATGCTGCGACTGAAGAAGTGGTACATTTTGGCATTGGAGTGGGTCGCCATTAGACCCATCTCAGGTGACCCCAGCAGCGCAGAAACAACTGAAATGCCTCCAGACTCAGCTCCCACTCTCCTGGAACCAGAGACTGCCAGCTGAGAAAATCCATTTCCACAGTATCCACCCGCAGTGTGCAGAGCCAACAAAGTAGGAGGTTCTTCGCCACCCACACAAACAGGAGAGCCATTTCTAGGGCTACCCCTTGTGTCACCTGGTCGATGGACATAGGCCACCACCATGGCATTGTCTGAACATTTGAACCATGTGGCCCTCGACGGGGGGCTGAAAACGCAGAAGATCCAACCTTGATGACTTTGTCTCATTGATGGACCACACCACCTCCCTCTGTTCCAACAGCCTTGGGTCGTTCGGCCTTGGCAGTGGGCTCCCCACCCCGAGAGACTGGCATTCGTCACCAGAAGGATCCATGAGCACTCATCCAGCGGCACACCCTTCCTCGGAAGACTGGACTGCTGCCACAAACACATCCTGGCCATCACCATCACTGGGAGCAGGAGCCTGAGCTCCAACCGCTGAGAAATTGAGGACTAACAAGTCAGTAATGACCATTGGAGTGGCCGCATATGAGCACTTGCCCACAGTACCATTTCGATTGTGTCTGCCATGAATTTGAGGAGCTGAAGATCAACTCAGACTTTTGAGCCTGTTGTGGACAGAACAATGATAGACAATCCAACAGCCTTTGACTTTCTCCTCTTGAAGGAAGAATTCTAGGACCTGGGAATGCAACAACTGTCTCTTTTCCCAATTGATCACCCAACTGATGCTTACCAGAAGAGCACCACTCAAGGAACTACCCGAGATGACTCTGAAAGAGAATGGGCTCAGATGAGCCAGTAGTCTAGATATGGGTGCACATAATCCCTTAGTGCTGTGGTGCCATAGCCACCACCATGACTTTGGAGAACATGCCCGGGGCAGTGGAGAGTCCAAATGGGAGGGCGGTGAACTGAAGGTTAGAGTCGAGCAAGGCAAAACACAGATCCTCTGGATCAGGATATGAAAATATGCCTTGGTCAAGTCCAGTGATGCCAGGAACTCCCCTTGGTGCACCGCTTGAATCTTTTATCATAAAGTTTCCATGCAGAAGTGCTCGTTGACACAGTTGAGGTCCACAGTGGGCCGGAACGTTCCTTCTGTGTCGCCAGCACAAAACAGATTGAATACTTTCTCTTGCGCCGATCGTCCGGGGGAACGAGCACCACTGCCTTCAGGAGAAGCAACTTGCCCAAGGTGATCCACACAGTGGCCCCTTCTCAGAGCTCTACCCCTATATCGTTACACTTTGTTTAGATATCTGGGAATCTACACTGACACTGCTCTATCCTTTTCCCCCAAATGAGTTGCCACACTTGATCCACCTTTTGCTGCTTTATGCCGATTCTGAACCTTGCGCCCTCTCCTTGATCAGGCAGCCCAAACCCCACTATCCTTAGCACAGTCATTGCATGCCTCGACTACTGCAATGTTATCTTTGCAGGCCTCCCCCAACAACTAATGAAAAAACTCCAGTCCATTTAAAATACTGCTATTTGCACTCTAGCACATGCCTGCAAATTTGATTACAGAACATAGGCCATGTGGTCTTTTTCTGCCGTCATGTTTCTATCTAGTCTGCCCTTCCATATCAAACACTATAACAGTCCCCTTTTTTCCTTTAGAGATCCTCTGTGTCCAATGCTTTTTTTGAATTCAGATACTGTCCTTGTCTCTACTACCTGCACTGGGAGACTATTCCATGCATCTACCACTCTTTCCGTAAAGAAATATTTCCCCATATTACTCCTGAGTCTATCCCCTTTCACCCTCATCCTATGTCCCCTTGTAACAGAGTTTGCTATCAATTGAAAGAGGTTCTCCTGTGCGTTTATGCCACGGAGGTATTTAAACATTTCAATCATATCACTTCTATCCCACTTTTCCTCTGAAGTATACATATTAAGATTCTTAAGTCTGTCCTCATGGTTTATAATGAAGACCACATTATCTTAGTAGCCACCTCTGCGCCGACTCCAAACTGTTTATATTCTTTTGAAGGTGTGATCACCAGAATTTCATGCAATACTCCAAATGAGGTCACACCAAAGACACATTATAGAGGCACTATCACCTCCTTTTTTTTTCTTCTGGCCATTCCTCTCCCTATGCACCCAAGCTTTCTTCTAGCTTTCACTGTCGCCTTTTTTACCTGTTTAGCTACTTTAAAATCATCAGACCTCCCCCCCCCCCCTTTTTATTCACCACCACTGGCTTCCATTTCCCTAACAGATTCAGTTTAAATTTCTTACCCTGACCTACAAGGCCCTGAATGTTAAGGCCCCCCAATATTTCCTCTCACACTATACCTTATGTACCTCCCCCATTGTTGACTTTCCCTCTGTGATAATAGACTGGTCCTTCCTTCCCCGGCCCGGGCCAGACACGAATCCAAGAGACATTTGTCTTTCTTCTTCCTCGCCCCTTCTCTTTGGAACTGCCTGCCAGCCCACATCTGCCTTGAGCTATCCTTCCCAAAATTTAAATCCTTGTTGAAGACCTATCTTTTTGAACAGGCTTTTGGCTCAGATGCAGTCTAGGTAACCTGCAAATTATTGGAATAATGGTATATATGTAATTATTTGGAATGTATGCTCTGCTGTTGCTGTCCTCTTTCCTATCATATATTGGAATTCCTTTCCTGACCTTTATGTCTACTTGCTTTTACCTATGTAAACTGCTCTATATGCCCCAAAAAGGGTTGTATATAAAAAATAGAATAAACGATAAACAGGGGGAGAAGATGAAAGCGGCCAGGATTAGTTTGTTGCATTCTAGGACAGAGCCATACTGCATAGGGACTAGCACCCACACAGGCCCAAGAAGACACGAAGCCTGCCCCCAACCTTCATTGCGAAGCCTGGGAGGGTCCTCCTCTGCATGGTACCAGGTTCCAGGGCCCAAGCGCTCCACAAAAGGACTGAGAATGAGCTCAAAGCCCATAAGCAGAGGGGGAAAAAAGGCTTTCCAGGCGGGTAGCGATGGGAGTCCTAAGACCTCTGGGAGTCTGACCAGTGCACCCGTGAGGAGCAGATGGAAAAGGGGCTTGTGCTCGCTTCACAGGCCTCTTGGACCTGTCCTTTGGAAAATGGAAAGATTTAACCAGTTTTTCCAAATCCCTCTAAGGCCAGATGGGCAACCGGGCTTTGGAAGATGAGCCTGCTGCCCCATGTCAGAACTAAGCCAATGCCATATTGCTATCGACGGCACAATCCCTGGCTGATAGACTTACCTGATCATACATGGCATCAGAAAGGAAGGCCATAGCAGATTCCAAAAGAAGGGTAGAATCATCCAGCAGAAAAGATTGAATCCACTGGAGCAGGGTTCAAGACGTCAGGCCTGTACATACTGCTAACTGAAGAATAGCAGCCGCCACAGCAAACTGGTTCTTTAACACAAATTCACCTTTCGGTCCAGAGTATCCTTAAGGCCAATCTGACTTCCACGGGAATGGTGGTCTGTCTGATAATTGCAGTGACCTATGCCGCCTGACTGAAGACCGAGCACAACTTAGGATAGCTATCCAGAGGGTCGCCATGAGTCGACTCTGACTCGACGGCACTTAACAACAATTTGATAAACTGAAGCATAGCAAATCACCTGGACCGGATGATATACATCCGAGGGTTTTGAAAAGAACTGAAAGATGAGATTGCAGACCTGCTGTTAGTAATCTGTGAACTATCATTAAAATCATCTGTAATACCTGAAGATTGGAGGATGGCGAACATAACGCCAATTTTTAAAAAGGGTTCCAGGGGTGATCCGGGAAACTACAGACTGGTGAGCCTGATGTCAGTACCGGGAAAAATGGTAGAAACCATCATAAAGAACAAAATTGCTGAACATGTAGATAGTCATGGCTTAATGGGAGACAGCCATCATGGCTTTAGACAAGGAAGATCTTGTCTTACTAATCTGTTGTTTTTTTGAAGGTGTGAATAAACAGGTAGACAAAGGTGAGTCGGTTGATATAGTGTATTTGGACTTTCAGAAAGCCTTTGACAAGGTCCCTCATCAGAGACTTTTGGCAAAACTAAAGAGTCGTGGGATAGGAGGCAGTGTACTATTGTGGATCAGGAACTGGTTAAAAGATAGAAAGCAGAGGGTAGGGCTAAATGGCCAGTCTTCCCAATGGAGAAAGGTAGATAGTGGTGTACCCCAGGGATCTGTGCTGGGTCTGCTGCTTTTTGATATATTCATAAATGACCTGGAAAAGGGAATAACGAGTGAGATTATCAAATATGCAGATGCACACAACTATTTAAAGTTGATAAAACCCATGAGGATTGTGGAAAATTGCAAGAGGATCTTGATAAATTGGAAGACTGGGCATCAAATATTGGGCAGATGACTAGGCAGATGAAATTTAATGTGGACAAGTACAAAGTTATGCACCTAGGGAAGAACAGCCCAAACTATGGTTACACGATGCAAGGTTCCACATTAGGAACCATCACACAGGAAAAAGATTTAGGTGTCATTGTGGATAACATGTTAAAACCCTCCGCCCAGTGTGCAGCGGCGGTGGCCAAGAAAGCAAATAGAATGCTAGGTATCATAAGGAAAGGAATGGAAAATAAAACAAAGGATATTATAATGCCTCTATATCATTCCATGGTGAGACCGCACCTTGAATATTGTGTGCAATTCTGGTCGCCATATCTTAAAAATTATATAGCGTTATTAGAAAAGGTTCAGAGAAGAGCCATAAAAATGGTAAAGGGGATGGAAGGATACCCCTATGAAGAAAGGCTAAAAAGGTTAGGGCTCTTTAACCTGGAAAAGAGACGGCTGAGGGGAGATATGATAGAAGTCTATAAATTAATGAACGGAGTGGAACAGGTAAACGTAGATCAATTGTTTACGTTATCAGAATATAGAAAGACTAGGGGACATGCAATGAAGCTACAGGGTAAACTAAGACTAATAAAATATTTTTTTCACTCACTGTGTAATCAAACTCTGGAATTTGTTATTTTTTCACTCAACGTGTAATCAAACTCTGGAATTTGTTACCGGAGGATGTAGTAAAGGCTGTTAGTGTAGCTGGGTTTAAAAAAGGTTTGGACAAGTTCCTGGAGGAAAGCTCCATAAACCATTATTAAAAAGGGACCCAGGATATCAATGCTTGACTCAATACAAGCATTGTGGAACCTGTGTCTTTTGGGGAAACTGCTAGGTACGTATGACCTAGATTGGCCACTGCTGGAAACAGGATACTGAGCTTGATGGACCTTGGTCTGACCCAGTATGGCATATCTTATGTTCTTAAATATCAAACCAAGCAGTGCACTCCTTTTCTGGGGGAAAGTGCATCCTCTTATACATCCTCAGTCCCTCAGAGAGGGAATCAAGGGGCATCACTCTGACCGGAAAGAGCACGTCCTGGAACAGGGAGAGAGTAGTGAATTTCCAAACCCCTTGCAAGGATTGATGCATCTTCGGATCCTGCTCCATACCTGGAGCATCCACCAAGCTCAAGGTGGATAAGACCCTGGGAATCAATGCCTCCAGTTTTTCCTCCTGGAACAGGTGGATAACATCGGCCTCCTCACAGTCCTCTGAAGGCGAGTAATTCGGGGAGGCAGATAAAGCAGCGTCCCAGCCAGTCACGCCTGCGCCTGAGGGCCTCGCCAGAGGGCCCTTTGGCGTGGCCCTTAGGCGGGGCACTACAAAGAAACAGCCACACACAGCAAGCAGCCCATGGATTCAAGCAACAGCAGCCATTATCCACCAGCCCACACAACCAGGCTCAAGCACCCAGCAAGCAACCAGGCTCAAAGAGAAACCAACACAGAAACCTCAGCCCACCCGAGACAGTGAGAAAAAGGAAAAAGTGCACCTAACGCCTTAAGAAAACCAACGCAGCAGCCCAACCCAGCTTCAGGACTCACAGGTACACCTATAAACCATGCCACCCTTCCTAGCCCCAGTTTACCTCCTAGCACTATTCCTAACCCTTTACCCCTCCACTACCGACACGCTCCCCAACCACCCCACACCAGGCACCACAACCATCCAAACTACAAACACCAACAAACTCCCCCCCTACATGGGGGGGCAGCACACACACACACCACCAACACCTATCCAATCCCCCAAACAGCAACCCTCTCTCCATCACACTAATAAATGCTCGTTCAGTCAGAAACAAACACCACATGCTCCAAGACCTGATCACAGCCCAAAAGATTGACATCCTATGCATAACCAAAACATGGCTAACAGACACCGACACTGTGCTCATGAACCAACTAACACCAAATGGATACAGTCTTCATCACTGCTCTAGAACCCACACCAGAGGAGGAAGGAGTAGCTATCATTGCAAAAGCCAACCTCCACCTCGGAAACAATGCCTCAGAAACAACCAATGAAGCGGACATACTCACCCTCACCAACAAGCACCTCTCCATATGCCTAATCTACCGAGCGCCCACCCCAAGCACCAGACCTATCAGGCATATTACCACATATCAGAGAGCGCCATCTCCACAAAAGAACAACTAATTCTCGGAGACTTCAACCTCCCATCACTCCAAGACAAGTATGCCGAAGCCTTCATCAATGCTATGGAAGCAATGAACTTGACCTAGATCATACACGAACCAACACACGAAAAAGGGAACACACTTGACCTCATATTCCTGAACTCCCAAAACGCCACCTCATACAAAAACCCAGAGATCACATGTGTACCACTATCTCACATGAGACCACTATCTCATCAACATCTCCCACATCTACCAGCACACCAGCGTCAATGAAAAACAACATACAAGAAGATTTAAACCATTCATCAAAGAGGATTTCTTGGCGCAAATACTACCTAAACTCCAAACAAGCTCCACCAATATCGATGACCTAATCTACAACTGGAATTCTACGATCTCCTCTGCATCTTGTGCAACGGCAAACACCACCAAAACCAGACCTGCCTCAACAAAAGCTTGATGGTTCACCCCCAACCTATGGAGACTAAAGACCCAACTCAGAAGAGCGGAGAGAAAATGGAGAAAGACCAAAAAAGAGGATGATAAAGCAAAATACATGAGTGAACTAGACGCTTACCACACACAAACCGATAAAGCAAAAAGGACCTACCACTCAAAGATCATAAACACCTCAATAAATAAACCACATGAGCTCTTTGAGATTGTCAAGAAGCTAACAAAAGCACCCAACCACTCTAACCAGCTACTGAACATCCCACCAGAACTACTAGCACGCCAATACAAACAGCTTCAACAACCACACAACCCACCCTACTACCATAGATACAGACTGGAGCACATTCGAAACAGTCACCAAAGAAAAAATTGAATCCACCATCTCCTGCCTAAACACTACCACCTCTCCACTAGATCCCTGCCATGCAGAATGGATAAAGGAATCCAAAGAGGACATAAGCACATCCCTAACCCACATTGTTAATGAATCCCTCAGGCAAGGACACATGCCGGACATCCTCAAAACCTCCATCATCTGCCCAACTCTTAAAAAAAAAAAAAAAACACAACTTGGGCCCCCTTGACCCCACCTCCTTCAGGCCTATAGCAAGTCTTCCATTCACTGCCAAAATCATTGAGAAAATAGTTCAACAACAACCTCAAGACCACCTAGATGACAACAACATACTGGACCTGCAACAACATGGTTTCCGTCCATTCCACGGAGTCGAGACCCTCATGGCATCACTAATGAACATCCTCATCAAGGGCACACAGACTAAGCACTCTGGATATGCTATGCTCTTCCTAGACATATCCGCATCCTTTGACACCATCTCCCACAACACCCTCCTACACAGATTCCAAGAAATTGGCATCAAATGTTGTACTTCAATGGTGCCACTCCTACCTGACCAAAAGACAACAACTAATCCACACAAGCATAGCAACCTCCCCCCCCCCTTTCAACAACACCAAGGAGTACCCCAAGGATCCACACTATCCGCCATGCTCTTCAACATCTACCTGCAACCACTCTGCTCGATCATACATGCTCATAACATCAACTACCATATTACGCAGACGACATAATGCTCTATGGACCAATCACAACCAGCAACCCAACAAACAATCACCTATCAGGCTGCTTCATAGAAGTCTCCAGCTGGCTACAAAAGAACAACCTGTCCATCAACATAAAAAAAACAGAAGCCCTCATAATAACCAAGGACCCAAACTTCACACCACCACCACACCTCAACTTAGGAACCACACAAATACAAATTCAACCACACATAAAATACTTGGGAATCATCATAGACCAAGCGCTCGCACTCAAGCAACAAATCAAAAAGACTACTGGAATAATATTCCACAAGGCAAAACAGTACAACGCCTCAGGCCTCTCATCGATCCACAGGAATTCAGGACAGTCATGCAAGCTATGACGCTCCCTCACCTGGACTACTGCAACATAATCTATCACGGACTACCTGCCACCCACACCAACTCACTACGAACTGCCTTAAATACTACAGCAAGAATTATCCAGAAAGCAAAAAAAACAATATCACATCACCCCAGTCCTGAGAGAACTGCACATACTCCCTTTCAAAGCAAGAATCAAATACAAATCTGCCCTACTTATCCACAAAGCCCTCTATCAAACGCAGACTTCCCTGCTCCGTGCTCTACTGCCCCAACCCACCCACAACAGAACAACCAGACAAACCATCAGCAACACCCTCACCATCCCCCACGAACGAACTAAATACAATCAACGGACCTGCAACAGAGCCTTCGAACTATACGCACCATCCCTCTGGAACTCTTTACCAAGTCAAATCAGAAACAATGGAGATCCTTCAATATTCAGGAAACTAAAAACCACCCTGTTCCAGGAATATCTCGAACCAGAAACAAACATCCATCACTGACTACCCCTCCAGACCTTCTAACATACCCACAGGTCTACCTACTAAGAGACCTTATGTCCACTGTCTAAGTCCTTACTGTCTGTTCAGATCATTAATGTTGGCCTCCCCGGTGACAGCCCCCCCATCCTAAGAATTGATTACTGTCTCCCCCCCCCCCTTTGTTGTTAAACTGCTTTGACCCAGTGAAAAGTGGAATATAAATATAGGTAAATAAATAATTCTTCGAAACACATCAAACATCTGAATCCAAGCCACAGTCCAAATCTCTAACAGATCCCAGCTGTTCTCCATCTCCAGGGGGTGCCCCTTGCCTGGGATGCTTAGCCAAAGGCAGTTGAACAAAGCTTCTACTCTCAACCTGCACCGCATGAGAATGTGGCCTCTGGGTGCCCCCAGGAGCAAAGTCTAAATTTCTATACCAGAATGACCAGGCCTGCTGTAAAAAGGAAAATAATTCTGGGGAGGACAATCTGAAGTTCAGAAGCTCTCTTGGAAATGATCCGCCAACACCAGGAGACATAGCTGCTGCAGATCCTCTTGAGGATGGGGAGTGGCCCACAGAACCATCGCCAGAAACCTAGCTGGCTGGACATCCTTACCCGTAGCACCATCTGCCACCTCCTGTGCTAAGGCGGGCAAGACTGGACTAACTGCATCCTCCAGCTGGGAGAGGTGGGGCAAGCCCTCCAAGCACGACTTAGAAGCTGCCATTCAAGAAGAGCAGAGTCCAGAAGCTGGTAAGTGAAGCGCCTTGCTTGTCAAAGTCCAAATAATGTTTCCTGGAAAAAGACAAGGAGAGTTAGGGCAAGTATCACAACAGCATGTGCTAAGGCTGTGGTGACGCAAAAGGGTGCGTTAACTTTGCACACATAGCACCGTGTGTTATGTGCATTGCAGCTGCTTGGGTGGATCATGACCACCAGGTGCTACTAACGTGTGCAGAAAACAGCAGGAACTGTGCCAATGGTTGCCAGCGTCCACCCTGAATTGTGCATTAGACAGACTGAATTGAGAGCCCCCAACAAGGGCAATGATGAGGTCAAGCCTTTGTACTCACTCACTGAGTGCCCCAGGCAGAAATCCGTGCCCAGCTCAGCTCTACTTCTCTGAAGCTTTATCTGTTTTGCAGGTACTGCGTTTAAGGCGGCTGGCAGGGCAGATTCCTCTAAGAGCCTTCTTCAATCTTCAGGAAAGAGCAGGGGGTACAAAAGAGGAGGGAGGGGGTGTTGAGGCTGCTGAACTCTACCAGATCCTTCCAATTCTCTGGCTGCTCGATAGGCCCTTAACAGAATAAATGGATGAACTGAACCAATTTTCCCTCCTCCTGTAGCTACTGAAAAGACTGCAGTCTAGTGGAGTCGCCCTCAAGATAGTCATTCATGAGCGTTTAAAACAATCTTTACCTCCCAATTATTCAGATTTTCTTCAGAGTATAGAAAATCCATCCACCATCTGCTGGAGACAAAGAAATAGTGAAGAGACCTCTGGTGGCTGAGGCGGGTAGTGGCATGGGAGTGATGTCATTGAAATCGGGGCTTTTCATTGGGTCTTTGTCTCCACCAGTTTGCTGGTACGGGAACACAACCCACTTGTCTGGACTGGTCTAGCAGGATGATATGGAATTACATTTTCTATGGTTTTGCAAAGGGCTGTTCTTTGAGGCATGTGAGTTGAGTTTCTGGAGTACTGGGTTAGTATGAGGGAGGGGGTTATATTGTTTTTTTGCATTGCTGTATATTATGTATTCTATGGGTTTTTAACTGTAAGCCACATTAGGGTCTTCATTGATCATAAGTGGGATCCCAGGAGCCAATAATAAATAAATAGCAAGTAGGAATATAGAAAAAAAAAATAGTACATTGCTATTTTTAGTACTTGCCACATCTTAAAATAAAATAAACTACGAAATTCAATACTGAAAGCACAGTTCTATGCTGAATTTAGAATATACATCAAATCAGTTCTGTGCATTTATTATCTGGTGGCAGTGTGTTGGTCTGCATGCATTAACTGCAATCCACACCTTTAGTACATAGCACCATTAGGGCAGTGAGCTGCATAGCTGACAGGAAGTCCAGGCTTACAGCTGGTCTTCCATTAGGCAAACTAGATGGCTGTCTAGAGCCCCAAAATGGTGAGAGGGGGGGGGGGGGTGCTGCACACAGGCCCTGAGGCCAGAACAGTCTACTCCCCTGCCCTGTCCTGGGAATCACTGGAAGCTCCCCTACACTCTTCTTTACAAACACTCTCCACGCCTCTGAAGGTAAATGGCTGATTTCAGGCAGATGCTCAGAGTTAGACCATGTGGTCTTTTTCTGCCATCATGTTTCTATCTAGTCTGCCCTTCCATATCAACTACAATAATCCCTGTTTTACCTTTAGAGATCCTCTGTGTTTGTCCCATGCTTTTTTGAATTCAGATAATGTCCTCATCTCTACCTCACCTCCACTGGGAGACTATTCCATGCATCTGCCATTCTTTCTGTAAAGAAATATTTCCGCATATTAATCCTACGTTTGTCTCCTTTCTCCTTTATCCTATGCCTCCTTGTTGCATTGCTCTCTTGCAATTGAAAGAAGCTCTTCCTCTATGCATTTATGCTATGGAGTTATTTAAATGTGTATCATATCGCCACTCTCCTCCAAAGTATACATATTGAGATCTTGCCTACTTACACTCATATCTCATTCCTTATTGCCCCTCCCCCACTGCACTCCTCAAATACTAACAACCTTGCTCCTACTATACGCATGATCTGTCTCAAAACTTATCGTTCCATGGCCTTCCGTTGTGGAACTCAATGCCTACTGAATTACATAAGGAGGAGTCCTTCAAAACATTTAGAAGTGATCTAAAGACTCGGCTATTTGCTCAGGCCTTCGACCGTATTTACATTTCCCGACCTTGTTTTTCTGATTCATTGCCTGAGACTCTTTTTCTCCCTATGTTTTCCGAAATGAAGAGAGTTTCTCTTCTCTTGCCTAAACTGCTGTTATAATGCTGTGCAATTGCTTCCCCTCCAGTTGTTTCTCTGTTTATATCCTCAGCTTGTCTTGTCTTTCCTGTTTGTTTCTATGCTATCATGACAATAAACATTTTATTGTAAACCGCTTTGAAGTTCCAAATAAAGAGCAGTATAACAAATCTGTGCAAATAAATAAATCTTTGTATGTCCCCATATGCCTTACAAAGAAGCCCACTGACCATTTTGGTAGCCACCCACTGCACCGACTCCATCCTTTTTATATCCTTTTGAATATGTGATCTCCAGAATTGCACACAATACCCCAAACAGGATCTCACCAAAGATTTATACTGAGGCACTATCATCTCCTTCCTGCTGGCCATTCCTTTCTCTATGCACCCATCACCTTCTCTACCTGTTTAGCCACCTTAAGATCATCAGAAACAATCAGTCCCTGGTCCTGCTCTTCTTTTGTGGACAAAAATACTTTACTCCCTATGCTGTACTGCTTCTTTGAATTTTTGAAGCCCAAATGCATGACCCTGCATTTTTTTAATGTTAAATCTCAGCTGCCAAATTCTCAACCATTTTTCAAGCTTTGCTAGACCCCCCTCCTGGTATCTACATCTTCCTGGGTGTCTATTGCAGATTTTGGTATCATCTGCCAAGAGGCAAACTTTATCCAACAGCCCATCAGCAATATCACTAACCATAATGTTAAAAAGAAGCGGACCAAGTACAGATCCCTGTGGCACACCACTGGTAATATCCTTCTCCTCGGAGAGAGTCCATTTACCAATACCCTTTGTCAAGCTAACTCAACCAATTTCTCACCCAAGATGAGAAGAAGGAGGTGATGGGGATAGGAAATATAAAGAAAATGGAAGGGTAGGAAAGAATATCAGAGATGTAGATTCGAGAGCTGAAATATGTGAGAAAAATAAAAAGAGACAAAAAGAGACAGCAACGAAGGAAGGAAATGAAAACTGGGAAGTGAGATGGAGCTTGGGACCCTGGTGGTAGCAATGGTAAATGGTGATGCTTTGAAATAGATAAGTCAGGTAATGGGTGTGGAAACCACAAGATGGAGACCCCTATTGTAAATGAGGAAAGTTGTGTGCCCCTTGCGTAACTGCACAACAGCGAGGCTGGACAGAGGTGTGGGTGTGGGTGAGAAGAGGATGCTGGGAAGAGAGTAAAGATAGGGAGGAGGAATACTGTGCCAGAACCAGTGCTACGAAAGGACAGAAGCAGAGGAGAAGATAATGGCAGATAAAGGCTATTTGGCCTATCCAATCTGCCAATCCATAAGGTCTATGCTACAATCCCTTCCTTCAAGAATCTCGGGATGTGATCCCATGCTTTCCTGAATTCAGATACAGTTCTCGTTTCCACCACCTCCATTGGAAGACTGTTCCACACATCCACCACCCACCACCCTTTCCGTAAAGAAATATTCCTCAGATTACTCCAGAGCTTCCTTTCAACTGGAAGAGGGCCACTTCTTGTGCATCCAAGCTACAGAGATATTTAAATGTCTTTATCATATTTCCCCTCTCGCTTTTCCTTAAAAAGCATACATATGAGATCTTTTAAGTCTCTCCCCATATGCTTTATGACGAAGATCAATAACTATTTTTTATAGCTAACTTCTGCACAGACTTAATCCTGTTTATATAATTTTGAAGGAATGGTCTCCAAAATTGTACATAGCACTCCAAATGTGGTCTCCTTTTCCCTGATGGCCATTCCTTTCCCTATGCACACAAGCATCTTTTTGGCTTTTGCCATCCTCTCTTCTACCTGTTTGGCCACTTTTAAGATCATCTCATATGATCACCCCCAGGCCCCATTCTTTTGTGCAATGAAGTACTTCATTCCTTGTACTGCACTATTCCCATGTGTTTGTGGAACCCAAATGCATGACCATGATTTTTTTTAGCATTACATTTTAGCTGCCAAATTCTTGACCATCCTTCAAGCTTCACTTGATCCTTCTGCATGTTATCCACACTTACCAGAGTGTCTACCCTTTTACAGATTTTGGAATCATCCAAAAAGCCATTCTTTTCCAAGAGATCTTCCGTAATATCATTTACAAAAATATTAAAATGAACAGGACCAAGGATTGATCCCTGTGGCATACCACTGATAGTTCCCTATCTTCAGAATATGAATTCCATTTACTATAATCCTCTCATCTCCCACTCAGCCCCTTTAGGGTCCATCCCAAGGGCACTTGGTTTATTTAAATTTGCCATTGCAGAAGAGTGTCAAAGGCTTTGCTGAAATCTAAGTATACTACATCTAGTGTTCTCCCTGATTGATCCAGCTCTCAGGTTACCCAGTCAAAGAAATCAATCAGATTCATCTGAAGACAACCTGCGTCTAGTAAAATTATGCTTTCTTGGATCCCTGTAATTCTTAGTAGCATTTTCATTTATTTACTCACCACACAAGTTAGACTAACCAGTCTGTAATTATCAACCTCTTCTTCCTTCCACATTTATGGACAGGAACCAAACTCGCCTATCTCCAGTCCTCCAGGATCACTCCAGACTCTAAAGAAGCATTGAAAAAGTCAGATAACAGAATCACCAGTACCTTCCCTAAGTTCCTTCAATACGCTTGGATGAATCCCGTCTTGCTCCATTACTTTGTCCACTTTAAGTTTAGCTAGCTCCTCACCAACACAGTCTTCCGAAAATAGTTTGACTTTCATTCCTATTTATGTTTGTTTTCTGAGGGCCCATTTCCGGCCTTTCATCTGTGAACATAAATAGTTGTTAAGCAATTCTGCTTTATCCGCCATCAGCCTGTTTGTATTCCTCCTGTTCACCTTTGAGTCTTACAATGCCAACATTTCACTTCCTTCTACTACTAACATACCTATAAAAAGAATTTTGTTCCAGTGCTTTACTCTATTGGCTATTTTTTCTTCCATTAGCATCTTTGCTTTCCAGATTACTTTACCAGTTTCCTTTAGCTTCTCCAGATAACTGTATTTGAAATCCTCTTTCTGTAATCTCTTATAGTTTATGAAGGCTAACCTCTTTTTCCTTACCTCTTCAGCTATTTCTTTTTAAAACAATAGTGGCCTCTTCTTCCACTTACTTTTCTTTACTTTCTAAATAAAACGTTTTGTTACCCTTAAAATAGCAACTTTCATTTTTAACTGCTGTTATTCTACTTCTTCCAGATGTTCTCATCCAGCTAACAACTCCTGTGTCCAAATATTGAAGCTCACCATCTGTGGATTACTGCACTCAGATAATCACCCACTACGATATCAGAAACAATCTCCCCATTTGTATGTAAATATCAAGTCCAGTATTGCTCTCACCCACCTGGGTCCCATTACCAGATGCCAGAACAGTTCTCCCTGTAGAGAATCCAGGATCTTTCTACTTAGATACACTGCAGCTGGGATATCCCAATAAACAGTTCTAAAATTGAAATCTCCTCCCAATATCATTTCCTTTTTCATAGCAATATTATGAATGTCTTCAATGAGAGCCCTCTCTCTTTCTTCTGCCTGAGAGGGAGGTCTGTATATCACACCAATGTAAATAGATTTTCCATTCTCTCTATCCAAGCTAACTCACAATGCCTCCTCCTCCTTATGAAGAGATCTTCCGTAATATAATTTACAAAAATATTAAAATGAACAGGACCAAAGTCCTGCAGTTCTGTGGCTTTGTTGTTGTTAAGTGCTGTTCAGTCAATGTCGACTCATGGTTCCCCTCTGGATAGTTGTCCTAAACTATATTCAGTCTTCAGTCGGGTGGCCAATTGTTGATAGAATGGCATCCATAACTGCTGTTATTGTATCAATCTTTGCTAACCTTCCTCTTTTGCATTGACCTTCAACCTCGCCAAGCATGATGTCTTTCTCTTCGTATGATGTGTTATAAATATGAAAGTTGAAGTCTTATCGTTTGAACTTCTAAAGAAAGCTTATGTTTGATTTCCTCTAGTATCAATTAATTTGTTCTTCAGGAAGTCCATGGTATACATAGTATTCTTCGCCAGCACCATAATTCAAAGACATCAGTTTTCTTCCTGTCTCTTCTTCACTGTCCAACTTTTACATCCATATGATGTTATTGTAAATACCATGACTTAGACAAATCAAATCTTTGTGTGCACTTGAAAATCTTGTCTAGGTCTTTCAAAGCCATATTTCTAAGAGCAATGCATCATTAGATTTCTTGACTATTTGTTGTTTCTTTATTGATTTATTGATCCAAGTAGATTCAAGTTGTCTACTATTTCTGTTTCTTCTCCTTCAAGGAGGAAATGGATTTTGTCAGTTGTCAGGATCTTTGTTGTCTTCATGTTCAGGTGAATATCCATTTGAAGACTGTTGATTGATCTCGATAAGCAGATATTTCAGATCATCTTCACTTTCAGTCAGTAATGTGATATTGTCAGCACAATGAAGATTTGTATAGCGCTGCATATTCCATGTAGCGCTATATAAATGATCAATAATAGTAGTAGTTGATGAATCTTCCACCAATTTTGACACCTTGGCTGTCTTCATGCAATCCTATTTCTCTGATGATTTGTTCTGCATATAAATTAAACAGGTATGGTGATTTTAAACCATTCTGTTTCTCCTTGTTGCATTTGGACTGTTACTTCTGATCAGTATAGAGGTTGCCTTGAGCACTATCAGGTATTCTGGTATGCCCAGTCTTCTTAATGTGGCCCAGAGTTTTTCTTGATTTACACAAAAGCCTTGTTGAAGTCAATAAGACACATTTAGATATCCTTTTGTATTTTCAAGGATTTCTCTCACATCTGCAATGATGTCTTATGTTCCTCACCGTTTCCTGAACCCTGCTTACACTTCAGGCAGTTCTCTTTCTAGGTATGGTGGTAGTCTCTGCTGAATGAGCACAAACTTGCTGGTGTGTGGGATCAGAGCAATTAAGTGATAATAGGATCTCAAGGTGGCAAAACAGTGTGACAAGGTGGTGGCTAAAGCCAGAAGGATGCTGGGTTGCATACAGAGGAATTGCCAGCAGAAAGGAAGAGGTACTAATGCCACTGTATAAGTTACTGGTGAGGCCTCACTTGGAATATTGTGTTCAGTTTTGGAGACCATATCTCACAAAGGATATAAAAAGACTGGAAACTGTTCAGAAGAAGGTGACCAAAATGATTTGGAACCTGTGTCAGAAGATGTATGAGAAGAGATTCCGAGACCTAAATATATATACTCTAGAAAGAAGGGGCTAGGGCGATATGATTCAGACCTTTAAAGACTTAAGAGTATTAACGAACAAACAACCAAACCTTTTCCAAAGATGAGGAAGCTGTAAAACTAGAGGACATAACATGAAGCTGCAAGGGGGTAAACTGAAAGGCAATGTCAGGAAATACGTTTTCACTGAAAGGGTGGTGAATGCTTGGAATGCCCTCCCAATGGAAATGGTGGGGGTAAATACAATGATGAAATTCAAAATGGCATGGGACAGACACAGCGGATCCCTTCAGAACAACAGGATAAAATACAAATAAACTTAACTATCTCTTATATCTCAACAAATAGGAGTGACCTGCACGGATCGGTGGGTATACTCCTAAACAAAGGGATGTGGAAGGGTGTCCTGCACAGCAGCAGGTGCATCTACTCTTGCCATCTTGCTGGTTAGATTAGATGGACCATGCTGGTCTTTATCTGCCATTATATACTATGGGAGTCATTCTGATCTGCATTTAGTAGGTCTGGACATCCAAACCTGCTAAACGTCTGGACCATGCTTGTGGCAAAAGAGCTCCCCGCACATATTGCCGAGTTGTGTGGGGAGTTCTGTTTGTGGGCAGGAGAGGGAGAACTGTGGCAGAAGTGAGAGCGGGCTGTGGGTGGGAACTGTGACTGTGGATGTACAGGGCTGATTCTGAGGTTGGCCCTGTACATCCAGGGTCAGTAGGATAGCCTGGGGTCTTGTGCCACCCAGGAGGTGGAATAAGTCCCCCTGGATGTCAGGGGACTGCAGAGCCTGGCGACCTCAAAGAAGTGAAAGGGGTGCAGGAGGAGCCCTGCAGCCCGACCCTGGCCATGGGAGTCCAGATCGGGAGTCGGGTTGTGGGGAAAGAGCCTTTTCTTTGGTGGCTAGGGATTGCAGCTCCTAAATGGAGCCACGGTGCCGTGGCGATGGGACGCCATGGCACTGCGGCTCCATTCAGGAGCCTGGCTGAGGTAGCCGGGGTCTGCTGGGCATGTGGCCAATGAGAATAATGCCATGGCCTGCACATCCAGGCTAGTAGACCCAATTCTGATCCCATGAGCACATCTAGCCCTTATGGGATGAGGATCAGATGCTACCGCTTTGTGCCCAGATGTTGATCATCCATACAGGGGCAGGATGGCCAGGATAGAATTGCCCTCCATGTTATTATAATTTTCACAGTCGGTCAGATCACCTTTCTGCAGTATCGACATGAACACAGATCTTTTCCAATCAGTTGGCCATGATGTCTTCCGAATTTCCTGGTAAAACATTGTAAATATTGTAACAGCTACATCTGATTGCGGTAATATTTCAATGGGAATGCCATCAATGCCCAGTGCTTTGTTCTTTGATAATGCTTCAACTTTTTATTTTATCAGTAATGGTTCCTGATCATAAGATATGATTGAAATGACTGTTGACCCATTTGATCTTTATAGTATAATGAATCTGTATTTTTCCATCTTTTTTGATGTGGGCATCATTCAACATGTATCCTTGAGCATCTTTTTAACACTGAGGCTGGACTTGTCTCTTTAGCTCGCGTAGGAAAACCGAATCCTGTTCTTTCTCTAATAGTTTCTGATTCTTGCATGCATCATTGTAATACTTCTTTGTCTTATCTCGCTGCACTTTGGAAAGTTCTGTTTTCCGTGATAGCTCTATATCTCTTCTGGCTTTAGCTTCTCTGTTTTTGAGTAATTTTCAGATTTTCTTCGGTCATCCATTTTGGCCATTCTTGTTTTTTCACCTTTTGCAGATATTTTTACTTTCTTCTAGTACAACTTTCTTGATGTCATCCCAGAACTCTTCTTGTGGTTTGTCATTTGTTTCCAAAGCAGCAAATTGTTTTTGCAGGCAATCTTTAAATTCCAATGGCTTAGTTTCATGATCATATTTTGGTACATTCTTGATTGGCTTACTCTTTTCACAGCTCGACACCCAGGAATTGTATGTGGACCAAACTAAAAAGTCTAGTGTATGTCCACTGCGATGAGCTGCTGAAAAAAACAATGCAATAAAAAATCTGTCATTTAAACAGGCCATGTCTTTTCTTCTTAATGAATGTTAAAATCACCAAAGATTAAAATATTTGAAATAGTTATAGGCAATGAAAAAAGCCACTTGATGAACTGAATCAAATCATGACCAACTACATGTGGGAAGAATGTAAACTAGGTAACAGCCCCATCGCCTATTAAATAAAAGGATAGTTTCAGTATTAAGTTTAGATAAATTAAAACCAGATAACTTATTGTGACAAATGAACATCACCCTCCCTCCTCTGCTTGCAGCCCTATCCTCCACTTAGTACACATTATAATTAGCAGGACATATTTGTTTACAATGAAAGGATCAGAAGGCAATACCCATGTTTCAGTTAGCCCAAAAATGTCAACAGCATTATCTACAATATAATCATTAAGCAGGGAGGATTTGTTTCTAACAGATCTGGACTTTATAAGAGCAACTTTCAACAATATAAGAATCACCCCCCACTGACGCTTGAATGATAAGAAACAAACTTTAAAGTTCAAGGTCGTCTTACAAAATTTTCGTAATGCTGCAAAGTCAACTGGTCCAAGAAGTACTGAAAGAGATTGACGATCTCTACAGAAGCGAACAGTACAAAAAGTAAAGAAAGTAAACATATTATTTCCATAATGGCTGCATGAAGGCATGCCTAAAGGAGTGTGCTCCTTTGTTGCATCCCTTTGTCGGCATGCCTTATTCCCAACACCATTTTATAGTGTCTGGTGAATTACAAGTTGTTGACATAAGTTCTCCCAGGACAAGCAGGATGAGTCAGCCACAAGTGGTTTATGTTTATGTTTATTACATTTGATATACCACTCAGGCCAAGAAGCATCAGAGCGGTTTACAATCCTACATTTATGTTATGGAAAATAAGAAAAGAATGCCATTAATAAGATAGGACAGAGTAGGAGAAACAGATAGACAAAGTGATAGCACAGATAGGAGAAAACAGAACAGCAGACTACCTTCACAAACTACAGGCATGACAAATAGACTCACAATTTCTGTATGATTTTAATCATTCGCCACGGACCCTGCCTAAGGGCCACGCCAGAGGGCCCTCTGGCGAGGCCCTCAGGCGCGGGTGCGCCTCCGGAGCGGCGGTTTAAATGCCGACGGCGCCTTGTGGCTAACACTATTCCTGTTCCTGATGCTGCTGCGGCCGCGGTTCCCGCTTCTAATTTGGACTCCTCTTCTATTGCTGTACTGGCCGGGGATGCGCCGAGGTCGGCCTCTGTCTCCCGCCGCGAAAGGGACTCTCCTTCGGCCACGTGCGTCCCTGCTATGGACGCGGCCATTACTGCCAGGCGCTCCTCCTCCTCTCTTCCGGCTGCTTCACATCCAGGTTCCGGTTTGCCGGCTGAGACCTCCTCCTGTGCTCGGCGCAGCGCCGAAGACAACCCCGGACACAGAGCTTCTCACAAATGGCGCAGTAAGCAATCAGGACACAGATCCTGCCGGCGCAGAGGCTCCCAAAGCAAGCGGGGAGCTTCCAAGCGCCGGCACCGCTCATCAAGCCATCGCGGCAGGAGCCGCTACCGCAGCTCCAGCAGTGCCCTACAACGACGGAACAAACGGAAACGGAGCAGGAGCAGCTCACACAGTGCCGATCGACACAAGGCACGGCACCAACGTTCACGCAATTGCATCTCCGAGGATGGCTCAGACAGCCGCAGCAGCTCCTCTGACCACAGGAGAACACGTAAGTCCTCCAACTCCTCGGACTGTAGCCTCTATTCCAGTGAGGGGGAGATCTCTCTCCTCTCCCCTCTTTCTTCTCCATCTCAAGAACATGTTGAGCACACGGCACCTTATCACGCTCCAGAGCAACAGGTCCCAGATACGCTGAATCTCCTCAATGACATGTTGCAGCAATGGGCCTCCACCCTTTCGGATCTTGCCTCCAAGCGGTTGCCTCAAACCCTGACCCAGCCTACTGTGCCTACCCCAGAGGTTGCGCAGGCAGCCACCGTCCTTTCTGCGGGGGGTGATGCCCCTCCTCCACCAATGAGGAACGGTACTGAGGAGGTATCGCAGCCAGAAACACCGTCGCACAGGGACTCTCTCTCCATTCCTGCTTCTGACAGCCCTCTGGACCAATCCAACCCCCCTGAGGACCTAACCTACTACAAATATGTGTGTAAAGTCCTCTCCTCTCTCTCTATCACATCAACGGATGCCCCGGACCAAAGAGTTGAAGTTCAAAATGCGCTCAAGTTTGTCGACACCCCCAAGACGACCACTTCTCTGCCAATTCACCAACTACTCAGAGACAATTTCTCCAAGATATGGCAGACCCCCGCATCCAACCATCCCTGCCCACGCAGACTGGATCTTAAGTACGTAATCCAACCCCTGCCCAGCTTCGACAAACAACAGCTACCCCATCAATCCATTGTGGTTGAGTCTGCCCTCAAGCGCTCCAAGTCCTCACGTAGCTCCCCTAACGCGCCTCCAGGAAAAGACAACAAGCTGCTGGACGACGTGGTGAAGCGCATTTACCAGGGGGCCATGCTAAATGCAAGGATCGCGGCACACCAATTCCAGCATGCCATTTACCAGGACCTACTGGTGACCAGCATCAAATCCACCATCACCCAACTAACTGAAGCTCCACCAGCCCTGAACTCTGCCCTGGCAGACCTCGAGGACTGTACTAAGCATCACGGTCGGGCGGCCCACGACGCCTTTGAATCAGCCGTCAGAATTGCCGGGACTGCCATCTCCGCACGCCGGCTTGCCTGGCTCAGGGCCTCAGGCTTGCGAACCGATTCACACGACAAGATCGCGGATACCCCCTGCACCGGAGACTCACTATTCGGCGACAAGGTTAAGGACACGGTGAATGACATGCGTGAACGTTGCACCACGCTTCAAACCCTCAAGGAATGTACAGACCGCCCTCGCTCCTACCGTAAAGGGGGCTCTCAAAACTCCTCAGCTCACAAAAACTACAACTATTATCGAAAGTGGCAACAACCCAAATACAAACAGCAGCCTTACCAACAAACTTACAGACAGAAGCCGCGACAGCGGGAGCGCGCACAAAAGAAGTCTACGTCCACCTCCGCGAAAGCCAACCCTAGTTTTGACTCACAGCCCGGCCTGCAACCGCCAGCCGGGGGACGGTTGTCAGCTTTCCGGCACTCCTGGGAGATAACAACAGACCATTGGGTGCTCACTATTATCAAGCAGGGCTACCGCATACAATTTTCCTCAACTCCACTTCAACGCTCCCTTCCTCCGAGCAATATCCCTCCGCAACATCTTGCTCATATGACTTCGGAGATAGTATCCCTCCTGAAGGCCAAGGCCATCGAGCTGGTCCCCCCCCAGCGAAATCAACTCGGGGTTCTACTCCAGGTACTTCCTCGTCCCCAAGAAGTCGGGGGGTGTTCGACCCATCCTCGACCTCCGGGAACTCAACAGGTACCTAACCAAGGAGAAATTCAGGATGCACTCCCTCTCATCCATTCTACCCCTCATCCAGCCCAATCAGTGGCTGGCCTCCCTGGATCTCCAAGATGCCTACACTCACGTTCCCATTCATCCTCACCACAGGAAATTCCTGCGCTTTCAGGTAGCGGGCAGCCATTACCAATACAGAGTCCTTCCCTTCGGCCTCTCTCCTGCCCCCAGAGTTTTCACAAAGTGTGTAGCAGTAGCAGCTGTGCATCTACGCAAAGCCGGGGTAATTGTGTTCCCCTACCTGGACGATTGGCTATTCTCTGCACCCTCCCCCTCAGAGCTTCAGAGGGCGGTCAAGAAAGCCACAGCACTGCTCGCCTCCCTGGGCTTTCTGGTCAACCATGCGAAGACTCGCCTCACCCCAGTCCAGAGGCTGGAATTCATCGAGGCTTACATAGACACTACTCAAGCCAAGGCCTTCCTTCCCCAGAGCAGAAGGCGCACCATCATCAATCTTGCCCTTCAAGTCATCAACTCCTCACGCTCGACGGCAAGAACCATTCTTCGCCTCCTGGGGCACATGGCAGCTACCACCCATGTCCTTCCCCTTGCGAGGCTGCACATGCGAGCCCTTCAATGGCACCTCCGCTCTCATTGGTGCCAGCACTCGCAGCCCCTGTCCGCCATGGTCCCCATCGATCCCACGGTGGCCAAGGCAATTCGCTGGTGGACTCACCCGAAACACTTGTCTCAGGGCGGATGCCTCCAACTTCCGGCGCACCAGGTCACAGTGACCACAGATGCATCAGCTCTAGGTTGGGGTGCCCACTGCGCTGGCACTCGCACGCAGGGCTTGTGGTCGGCTTCAGAGAGAGCCCTACACAGCAACATCCTCGAGCTCATAGCTGTCCGCCACGCACTTCAGGCTTTTCGGGAGCTTATAAAGGGAAGAACCGTCAAGATTCAGACAGACAATCAAGTAACTATTTTCTACATAAACAAACAAGGGGGCACCGGGTCGCGACCCCTATGCAGAGAGGCCCTACGCACATGGCGCCTGGCCCTCTCTTACAGGTGCAGCCTCCAGGCCTGCTACCTGCTGGGGGAGGAGAATGTCATTGCCGACCGGCTCAGCAGACAACTGAACCCCCACGAATGGACACTCCACGAAGAAGTGTCATCGTCCCTCTTCACGAGATGGGGCCACCCGCTGATCGACCTCTTTGCGTCACAGGAGAACTCCAAGTGCTGCCTTTTCTGCTCCAAACGGCCTGCGCCACACAGAATAGCAGTGGACGCCTTTGACGTGACCTGGAGCCAGTGGCCTCTTGTCTACGCCTTTCCCCCCACCCCGCTAGTTGCTCGGACAATTCAACAGCTGATCAGGGACAAGGCGTTGGCCATCCTGGTAGTTCCCTACTGGCCCAGGCAAGTCTGGTTCCCCTACCTGCACCATCTGGCATCTTCTCTTGAGACCAGACTTACTCTCACAGGACAACGGAGCGATCCTGCACCCCAACCTGCGGATGCTATCGCTAACGGCGTGGAAACTGAAAGGCTGACCCTCACCCCCTTCAATCTCCCAGCAGAGGTCCAGCAAGTCATTCTGGCAGCTCGACGCCCTTTCACCAGGAAAGCCTACAGCCTCAAATGGCGCCGCTTCAGCATATGGTGCGCATCCCGAAGTCTGGACCCCTTCTCATGCCCGGTACCCCTGCTCCTCCAATACCTCACCTCTCTTTCAACACTGGGCCTGAAGACCCAGTCCATCAAGGTCCACCTAGCGGCCATAGCGGCTTTCCACCACCGAGCAGGTGATGCATCGGTAGCAACTCTACCTCTGGTAGTTTGCTTCATGAAGGGTCTGGCCAACCTGCATCCCCCGGTCCGCGAACCTGTGCCCCCATGGGACCTTAACATCGTCCTCAACCAGCTCACCGGTGAGCCCTTTGAACCTCTGCAGCTCGCTGACCTGAAGTTCGTCTCTTGGAAAACACTATTCCTCATCGCCATAACTTCAGCCAGACGGATCTCCGAGCTACACGCCTTGGTAGCCCACCCGCCTTATACCATACTTCACCAAGACCGGGCCTGCCTGCGAACACACCCAAAGTTTGTCCCCAAGGCGGCCACTGCATTCCACATCAATCAGATCATCAAATTACCCTGCTTCCTGCCGGGCCCACACTCCGACCCAGAGCGACAGCGTCTGCATACCCTAGTCTGTGTTAGAGCGCTACGATGCTATCTAGAGCAGACTTCATCCTTAAGGAAAGGCTCACAGCTCTTCGTCTCATACGATCCCAACAGACCCGGACGCCCTGTGTCCAAGCATACCCTGTCCATCTGGATCTCCTCTTGCATCTCCCTGTGCTTGTCACGAGCAGGAGCACCTCCTACCTCAGGAATCAGGGCTCACCATTTGCGGGCGTTGGCCACCACCATTGCCAACCTGCACTCCATTCCAGTTCCTGACATCTGCAGAGTGGCCACATGGGCCTCGATCCAAACCTTCCAAAAACACTACTGTCTGGACATGACAAATCAGAGCGACTCCGCGTTCGGCCTTGCCATGCTGTCTGCGGCAACAAGCACAATGGACTCTGTCTGAAAGAGACTGCTTCGCTCCTTGTTGGCGCTTTGTTGCTCTAATACTTGCTCAGGGTATTGCACAGTTTTATAAGAGTTGCACAAGTAATTGCACAATTTATGAGAATTGCACAGTGTGTTGCACAAATTATCAGAATTGTTCAGAGTGTTTGCACAGTTTGAATTGTTTGCACTATTCTGTTGCACTTGTCTGCACGGTTTCTGTGAAACTGCAGATTAAACCTTCTTGTTGCACCTTACGCTCTGGCTCTGCCTCGTTGACAGCCCCTTCCCCCGCCGCTGTAGGTGTAGCTGGGGAGGCACCACTTGTGGCTGACTCATCCTGCTTGTCCTGGGAGAAAACCGAGTTAGTTACCTGTAACGTGAGTTCTCCAGGGACAGCAGGATAAGTCAGCCACACTTTCCCACCCTCCTCCCCGGCAGGGGGGGGGGGGGCCTTAGCCTCAATCCGCCTCCTAGCTCTTGTGCCGGCTCAACTGGGGAAACTCTGACCAGCTAGGGGCGGATCTGGAGGTGGGGCTACTAGCCTTCTGGGCTAATGAGAGTACTTCCGTCTATAGGTGCCATCGGATGACGTCACCACTTGTGGCTGACTTATCCTGCTGTCCCTGGAGAACTCACGTTACAGGTAAGTAACTCGGTTTATCTTCAGGACATACTCATGCCAAATAAATATTGCAGCGTCCCAGTTGAAAAAGTCATGCTGTGCTGGCTAAGACAAAACTCATTCACACACCCCACACTATCTTATGAGGTCTGGTGAGTTGTCAGGATGGAGTTTAGCAACTTTCAGGACTTGCTTACGGTAAACAAATGTTTAGTTTTATTCAGCTTTTCTTTATGAAAGGTCATCTTAGCACATTTGTCAAGACCAAAATTCACCCTAATATCATCTGAGTTATTTTGCTATGTAATGATCACTGGTGCTTTAGTGCTTCAAATCTAAATACTTGGTATGATGTTACCTATGGATCATTGCTGCATTTGAACTAAAGGCCAAGTCCATTGATCAAGGCATTAGTAAGTGTACTCAGTGGATTGAATGCCACAGGAATGGTGGTAGAGAATCTCCCTAAATTATTCCTCATTGGATCTTGATGTTTAGGAATGACACTCTCCACACTTTCTGTAAAGATGTATTTCCTTAGATTACTACTCAATGTATCACCCTTCACCTTCATTCTATGACCTCTCATTCCAGAGATTTCTTTCAATTGAAAAAGGCCTGCCTCCTGTGCATTTATGTCACAGAGGTATTTAAACATCTATCATTTATTTATTTAACAATTCTTATATACCGCGCTATTTCTCATCAGTGTGGTTTACATCGAACAATAAACACTTGGACATACAAATTAGTCCTACGTTTACAGAAAACAGGGATTTTAACATGGATTAACTGGGGAAACTATATACATTTGAGGTATAGATACAGGTGATTAACAGGTTGGGCTCATAACAAGGTTATCATATCTCTCTTCTGCCTTTCTTTCAAAGTATATCTGTCCCTGTATGTTTTAGGATGAAGACCAGTGGCTGTTTAAGTAGTTGCCCTGTGCTCTGACTTCATCCTCTTTATATCTTTTTAAAGGTGTGAACTTAATACACTCAACCAGTCCAACATTTATTTTACCCATTGTATGGTGGAGCTGTAGGAGCAGGTCATGCTAGTGCTGTGCTGCTCTCGGTGCCCAGCAGGTACAGTTGGTGCTGTGCTATGGGAGCCCATGCTGCTCGTAGTGCCCGGCGTGGGTCATCAGCACTGTGCAGTGGGAGCCCACAGTGCTCTAAATGTTTGGCAGATACTACCTGTGTTATGCTATGGGAGCCCATGATGCTAGCAATGCCAGGTGGGTTTTGCTGGTGTGCCGTAGGAGCCAGGTCCAGTCCAACCATTAGGCAAACTAGGCGGTCACCCAGCGTGGCAAAGAGCTGGGTATTCAAACCTAGACAATAGATTTTGACAGCCAAGGAGAATGTAAAGCTTAACGTCTGCCTAGGGCGCCTGCGCCTTGAATCGACACTGGGGCGCCCTTGATGCCTATAGCGAGTTTTGGTGTGTGTGACTGACGGGTTGTGGAGCCCGGGTGCTCTGTCTCCCTCTGTCCGCTAGGGGGCCTTGGAGCTGTGCAGGGAGAGCCGCGATGCCCTCGATCTCTGGCAGATGACGCCCGCGCTGTAGGATTCGCGATGCTTTCGGTCTCCGGCAGGTGGCGCATTCGCTGCTTGTCGCTCGTCGGTGCTCGGATGGAGGAAGCGGCCTGAGGACTCGCGGGGCCGCAGCTGCAGGTCGGAACCGGATCGGACTCGTCTCTTTTCCCGGCACTGAGGTAAGAAGAGGCCGAGCGGGAGCTGCGGCCCGAGATCTCTCCGAGTTCAGTCTTGGCTTCGGCTCCGTGGCTCGGGCGGGGGGGAGGGGAGGGTGACGCGCCTCCTTCACTGCGTCCGGGGAGGAGCAATTCATGGGCCGTTCAGCTGCTGCCTCCTCCCGGCTCTGCTGGGGGTCGCCCCCTCCCCCTCGGGCTCCGGGAGCGCGTGAGGGGGTCGCAGCAGAGCAGTGTGGTGTGGTGTGGTGTGGGCACCTCTGCCCGGCTTTGCCACTCAGCACAACAGACTCAGCCCATGGTGCCCTCCCTGATGCCCACGTGGGAAAGAAACGATCTGAGCCCCAGTAGTGCTGCTGAACAGCCCCACAGAGCGCAGGAGGGATGCCCAGTTCAATCTGGGGTAGTCTGTGGGCAATGGCAGCACCTATCCGCTTAGTGGTGATTTTGAGCGGCTAACTGCATTGCTAAACTGCATAAAGTTAGGACAGATCTGTGGCTTCCCTAACTTTATGCAGTTTAGCCATCCAGTTAGCCGCTCAATATTGCTGCTGACTGGATAGCGGCCACAATCACTGGAGAAACCAGATATTCAGTGCCAGACGCAGGACAGGATAGGCTCTGGTGCTAAATACCAGTTTCGCTTGCAGCAGCGACGCTAAAAAAATAATTGTTGTAAGGGAGGCAGTGGTACAATGAGGAAATTTATTAGGAAAAAAACCCCCCAAACCTTAAAGGAGTGCTTGCCAGGATCAGAAATGTGGATGATGGTTAACATTATTTAAAACGGGCATTTTGGAAATCCCAATAAGATGTAGTCCTGTATCAAAAAGGTTTGAAAGAAAACCAAAAGGTAGCCAGTATGATTTAGTGGTGAGGTGGAAGATGTCGTGAAAGCCAAAAGAGCATCTTTCAGAAAATGGAAATAGATCATATCAAAGAAAACAGAGGTGAACACAAGTAGCGACAAGATAGATGCAGGGCCGGCCCGATGGCTTCTGCCACCCCCACCCCGCTGAACTGTGCCACTGATTCCATCAGTGGGGTCGAGGGAGGGGGCAGCAGCAGCATCCAGTAGGCCATGTGCTTCTGCACACATGGCCTGCTGCTTCTGACCCCGTTCTGACACAGCTTCCTGTCGGAAGCGGGTAAGCAGTGGCAGGCCATGTGTATCGAAGCACATGATCTGCTGCGGATGCTGTGCCGCCCACAGAGATTTGCTGCCCTAGGCGGATGCTTAACTTGCCTAGTGGACGGGCTGGCCCTGATTAGTTGTAAAAAGGTTATAAAGCAGGCCAAGAGGGACTTTGAAAAGAAGTTTGCTGTAGAAGGAAGAACTAATGCTAAAAATGTTTCCAAGTACACGTAAAGCAAAAAGCTCATGAGAGTCAGTTGGACTGCTGGGCAGCCAAGGGGTAAAAGGAGTATTCAGGGAGGATAAGGCAATGATAGAAAAACTAATGATTTCTTTGCTTTAGTCTTTATTGAGAAGGATGTTGGGGGTCATACCAACAGAATGATGATGATGATGACGACTTGGAGCAACTAATATTTGTCTAGATTAGAAATTGTAATAGCTAAGATTGATAAACTCAAGAATAACAAATCACCAGGACCAGGTGGCATTCACTTTGAAGGCCTGAACGAGCTGAAACATAAAATTGCTAACCTGTTTCTGTAATCTATTATCCAAAACAGCCACAATACCTGAGAATTAGAGGGTGGCCAATGCAATGCCATTTTTTAAAACAGGCTCCCAATGCGATCTAGGAAATTAGACCAGTGACACGGCTGATGTTGGTGCCAGGTAAAATGTTTTTTAAGCTATTCTAAAAAACAAAATTACTGACCATGCAGACAGACGTGGCTTAATGGGGATGAGTCAGCATGGATTCAGCAAAGCCAGGTCTCACCAGTGTATTCGATTATTTTGATGATGTAAAGTAAACAAACAAGTAGAAAATAGTAAGCTAGGTGAAATAGTATGTTTGGATTTTCAGAAGGTATTTGATAAAGTCCCTCATGAGAGACCTCTTAGAAAATTAAAGAATCATGAAATAGGAGGCAGCGCCCTTTTGTGGTTACAAACTGGCTAAAAGTCAGGAAACTGAGAGTAGGATTGAATGGTATATCAAATATAATAATAAAGAGTGGAGTGCTCCAAAGGTCTGCATTGGGGCCTGTGCTGATCAACATATTCATAAATGATCTGGAGAATAGGAGTGATGAGGGAGGTGATCAAATCTGTGGATGATGCAAAGTGATTTAAAGTAATTGAGAATTGTGAGGATTTGCAGAAGGATCTTGTGAGACTAGGAGATTGGGCATCTAAATGGCAGATGAAATTTAGTGTGGACATAGAGAAAAATAATCCCAACTCTAGGTACAGAATGCAGGGGTCTGACTTAGGAGTCACCACCCAAGAAAAAGACCTTGGAGTTATTGTGAATAATATGTTCTGTTTTTCAGCACACTGTGCTGTGGTTTGCTCAAAGAGCAAATATATGATAGGGATTACCTTTAAAGGGATAGAGATCAAAACTGCAAATATCATTATGCCTCTGTATGTGCCCTGGTGTGTCCGTACCTGGAGTACTACTGTGTGTAGTTCTGGTCAGCCCATCTCAAAAAGCACACAGTGCAACTAGAAAAGATTCAGAGAAGGGCAACAGAAATGATAATGGGGATGGAACATATATATATCCCTTATGTGGAGGTGGTGGGCACGAGGACAGTATCTGAATTCAAAGAAGCATGGGACAAACACAGGGGATCTCTAAAGGAAAAAAGGGGACTGTTGTAGTTGTTGATATGGAAGGACAGACTAGATAGGCCATGTGGTCTTTTTCTGCCATCATGTTTCTATGTAGAGAGGCTAAATAGGCTAGGGTTTTTCAGCATGGAGAGAAGACTATTGAGAAGGATATGTTAAAAGTTTATGACATTAGAATACGAAGTGGAATGTTTAAATAGGTAACATTTGTTTAATCTGTCAAACAACACAAAAACAAGAAAACAATCCATGAAACTAATGACCAGCAGAGTTAAAACTAATTGTAGAAAGTTCTTGTTTATGCAGCACATAATTAATCTGTGGAATCTGTTGCCAAAGGATGTGGTCAAGGCGATCAACATAGTGGGATTCAAAAGAGGTTTGGAGAAGTTCCTGGAGGCAAAGTCCTTGAAAAATTATTAGCCAGGTAGACTTAGGAGAACCATTGCTGGAAATGAACTAAGGGAAATAGATTGACTTTTGGGATATGCTGGCTACTTGTGGCCCAGACTGGCCTCTGTTCAATGGATTTTGGGCTTTTCTTATGGTACCGCCTGCTCATCAGTGCTGTTTGAACTGGGCTGAAGCCATTGCTTATCTGTGGAGCAGCACTCATGGTTGCTCACTGCGCTTTCCAGAAGGCTGGCCGGTACTCCTTAATGTAGTCCACACAAGGTAAGAACATAAGATATGCCATAGTGGGTCCATCAAGCCCAGTATCCTGTCTCCAACAGTGGCAAAGCTAGGTCACAAGTACCTAGCAGTTTCCCCAGAAGATACAGGTTCCACAATGCTTGTTTTGGGACAAGCAGTGGATTTCCCGGGTCCCCTTTAATAATGGTTTATGGACCTTTCCTCCAGGAACTTGTCCAAACCTTTCTTAAACCCAGCTACATTAACAGCTTTTACTACATCCTCCGGTAACAAATTCCAGAGTTTGATTATGTGTATCGGTCTTGGGTCAGGGAAGACCAGTGCACATTGTGGCTGACCGCGCTCGGTAAAGGTGGCTATGGACAGCGCTGTATAGAGGCCAGATGCTCATCACACTGATGACTGCGGGATAAATTCTAGTGCTCAATAATGGAAACTGTTGTATATTCTAATCAAAGCTGGTCAATGGGAGGTCTGGCATTTCTCAGCGGTGTTGACGCTGTTTAGTTCTTCCCAGAATCCTGAATTTTCAATGCTCAATAACTAATATCATTGTTGTTGTTGTTAAGTGCCGTCGAGTCGTAGTCGACCCATGGCGATCCTCTGGATAGCTATCCTAAATTGTGTTCGGTCTTCAGTCAGGTGGCTCATTGTTGACAGACTGGTACCCGTAGCTGCTGTTATTGTATCGATCCATCTCATTGCTCGCCTTCCTCTTTTGCGTTGACCTTCTATCTTGCCAAGCATGATGTCTTTCTCTAATGATCTCTCTCTTCGCATGATGTGTCCAAAGTATGAAAGTCGAAGTCTTGTCATCTGAACTTCTAAAGAAAGCTTAGGTTTGATCTCCTCTAGTACCGACTGGTTTGTTCTTCGGGCAGTCCATGGTATACACAGTATTCGCCGCCAGCACCATAATTCAAAGGCATCAATTTTCTTCCTGTCTGTCTTTTTCATTGAAAACAAAAACCAAAGGGCGAGCAGGATAAAGGTCACTGGCACTTTATTAACGAACACCCCAACGCGTTTCGGCAGGTGCCTTCATCAGGGGGTAAACAGGACTGCAGAATTAATTTAAAAACAATAACATCAAAATTAACACGTGATAAAATAAAAATACAATAAATATAAAGAAAACCCAATATATGTAATAAATACAAAATCATAAAAGACCACAAGAGAATAAATATATACTTACACGTTGTACTTCTAATAATGCTTAAAAAAGCACATAAAGAGTGTGTGACCAATAGTGCAATAAAAATGCTGAAAAAAAACAATTGATATGTTAGAACGTGAATGAAAATAAAATAGATACGTATTAAACTCAAGATTAGAGGAAATTGGAAAACCCAGACCAGAAAACACACAGTAGGAATAATCATGACAAAACCACATACAATAATATTCATATAGAATAAATAATTAATAGATAAAAAACACCAATAAATATTTTAAATACATCAATATACGACTAAACAAGTACAATCAGTACAAAAGGTGTATTTAAAACAGCTAATAGCAGCTGATTATGAACTAATTAAAACAAATATAATAATAAAATAAAACATTCCAGTAGATAAAACATACGGTAAAAATAAAATAGATAAAATAAAATAATATTAATAATAATAATAAAAGATAAGAACACCAATAAATAATTTAAATAAATCAATGTTCGGCTAAACGGTACAACCAGTACATAAAAATGTATTAAAAACAGCCAATAACAGCTGATTATGAACTAATTAAAACAAATAAAGAGAAACATTCCATTAGATAAAACATACAGCGCTCAATAAAAATAATAAACAAAACATAATTAATAAAAATCGATATAACAAATAATAATGGAAAACAAATCCATAAAATAAAACATATAATAATCAATGAAAATAATAATAATAATGACACAATTAATATAGATCTATCTAAAGTGATAAGAAAAAAGAAAAAAGAAGAAGAACACCAAACTGTCTACTGCAAATAACCGTCAATGCGGTACTCATCTGTCTCAAGACCTAATAACAAATTCTAATTGTATTTATAATTGAAATGGAAAAAGTAAAAAGGGGAAAGGGGAGGAGAGGAGGAGGAGGAGGGGAGGGAAGGGAAGAAGGGGGGGGAAGGGGAGGGGAAAGGGAAAGAGGGGGAAAGGGGAGAAAAGGATAGGGGGAGGGGGAAGGGGGAAGGAAGAGAGGGGAGAGGGAAAAGGGAAAAAAAAGGGAAAGGGGAGGGGAAAGGAAGGGGGGAGAGAGAGAGGGGGAAGGGGTGGGAGGGGGGAGGGGGGAGGGGAAGAGAGGGAGAAAGAAGGAAAAAAAGGGGGGAAAAGATAGAAGGAAAGGAAAAGAGGTGATAACTTCCTTGTATAGTACTACTATACCTAACCAATGTGGAAAGTAAATACGAGGGAAAACAGAAAAGAAATATTACATGACTTTACAGCTGATGCCGTTCTTGCAAGAAGACTTGTAACAAACATTATAAGGAAAAAAATTTTTATAAGGAAAAAAATTTTTTAGGAAAAAAATTTTTTTGGGCATATCTTGGAATGGATATAAAGATATATTACTAAAAGATATATGTAAAAAAAACCAAGGAGAAATTCATCCAAAACATGCTAATGCCGCAGCGCTTAAACAGATAAAAACTCTTACTTAAATGAACCCAATGAGGGAGACTAGCACAAAGTTAAAAAATAATAAATAAATTAAATGAATAAAAAAACAGTTCAAATGCTGCCGCTCATTTAGATGTACTTTGTGTGATGAATGTAAAAGAATAGTGTGAGAAACAGTTGCACACATACCCAAAAAAACGGCGGGGAAAGGGGCCGACTTAAAAAAGAAGACCGCGCTGAATTCTAACGTGGTTTAAGAAAGGAGCGAGCATACCTGTGTATTGCACGATTGGAGAAAACTCTGAGAGAACTTTAAAAAACATTAAAGAATACCGATTGAAGACAACATGTCAGGAAAACACACATACCTTAAAAACCGGCAGCAGAACCGGAAACAGCTATGAGTAAACGCGCTGTTTTTGACGCGATTTAAAGAGCCCACGTCCACAAAATTACCATGAATGAATATGCATTAAAAAATGTAGTGCAATGAAATAATGCACTAAAAATCACATATAAATATGAATAAAAGGGGGAATGATGAAGAATGCAATACATTGAGCAAATTATCAATAGTATTCAATAGAAGCTTAACTAGAAAGAAAACCATGACAGTTGTGCAGTGACTTCAACGACCTTAAAAAACGAACCTTAAAAACAGAACGGAGCACAATGATATGATTGCCCTAACTAAACTAACAGGGAAAGCAATAATTTTTATAACCTAATGGACTGTATTATGCACAAGTAAAGAATAAAAAATGTTAAAAAATACAAAAATAAATGTTTTAGGTGTATTAGAATTGATAAAGAAAAGAACTGACTATAATATATGAACTAAAAATGCATAAAGGGTAACCATGCACACATAATATGAGAAAAAATATAATAAAATATAAGATATAATATTATGACTAAATTAAAAATATCAAATATCGTGATAAGTAAAAAGAAAAATGAAAAAGTAATAAAACTGTATATTGTACATCCAAACCATAAAAACCCAAAGAATTATTGAGATCAAAAAGCAGCAATAGCTGTGAAATATCAAAATATGGAAATAATATTAAAAACATAAAAATTCACAGAAACACCGACAAATTGAATTCTTGATTAAGACCTAGTGGTTTCAAGTGATTGGAGCTCATAAATATATCGTTGTTCCAACCTAAGTTAAAATCTTGTCCATGTCACCTCCTCTCCAATGTGGATGTACTACCTTGATGACAAAAAACTTCAGATCAGAGATTGAATGGCCTTTATTGATCCAATGTTGTACTAATGGTTTATCTTCCACCCGTCTATTCAAACAACTTTTGTGTTCGATAATGCGCGTCTTAACAGGACGGCTAGTTTTTCCAACGTAAAAAAGCTTGCAGGGACACATCACAACATATATCACATTACTTGTATTGCAATTTGAAAAAATGAGGTAAGAAGAATTTTTTGGCTGTAATAGGATGTACAAACACATCTTTAAAGGATAAACTATTCAAACAAACGGAACACCGTCCGCACATGAAATGCCCCTTGATTCTAACCTTTGGTTTAGGTTTGGCAAGAGCAGACGGAACAAGAATGTTCCTAATATTGCGATTTCTTTTATGTGCAACCATCACCGACTTTTGCGCCATTCCTGGAAGTGTAGAGAGAAGATGCCATTCACGTTTCAAAATTTGGGATATATCTTTAGAAAAAGAGGAAAAAAGTGAGTGCACATACCACTCGATCTGCTTTAGGCAAAATGCGTTTCTGCAACAAATCATTTCTGTTGCAAGATCTAGCCTTGCTATATGCATTTTGAATAACATGTTGTGGATAGCCCCTGTTTCTGAACCTATTAACCATGTTAGCAGAATGACGCTCAAAATCATGGACTGAAGTACACAAACGTTTGACTCGTAAAAACTGCCCATACGGTAAATTATTCTTCAAGGACTTATTGTGAAAACTGTCATAGCGCAGCAAGGAATTGCGGTCTGTGGGTTTACGGAAAAGGTCAGTTTCAAAACCATCTTTTCCTTTTTTATATTAATGTCAAGATATGAAATATGCGTTGAACTAAAAGACCCTTCAAACTGTAAGTGTACATCTTTAGAATTAAGCCATTGAAAAAACTCTTGTAAGATATCTATAGTACCGTCCCAAATGAGAAGAACATCGTCTATATAACGTAGCCATAACCTAATATATTTCTTAAAAGGATGTACCTGAAGAAATCCACTCTCAAAATGAGCCACATATAAGTTCGCGACATCTGGCGCCATGGAGGACCCCATGGCCACACCCTTAATTTGCTTATAAAAAATACCCTGGAAACAAAAAAAGTTCTCGCACATAGCGATAGCTGCCATCTGGGTCAAAAAACAAGTGGGAATGCGTACTGGTGGTTCTCGCTGAATTAAAGTGTTTGCGATTACTTCTAAAGCGTCTGCTTGCGGGATATTAGTGTAAAGTGAGTTAATGTCCAGGGTTGCCAAAATCAATCCATCATGATAATTTGTAAAGTCATGTAATATATTAATGACATGAGTTGAATCACGTACAAAAGAGGGTATTTTTGGAACAAACGGACGTAAGAAAAAATCAAGAAATTTAGAAAGGGGTTCTAGCAAAGACCCAATTGCTGATATAATGGGTCGCCCGGGTGGATTAATGAGAGATTTATGAATTTTGGGCAAAATGTAAATAGTGGGTATGACCGGATGTTGAACAGTAAGAAAACTGATCTCATTGGGTGTCAAATACCCCGCCTGTTGTCCAATAAAAATAAGAGTATCCACTCTATGTTTTAAATTAGCTGTGGGGTCATCAAAAATCTTCTTATAGAACACATTATCATTAACTTGACGTAATATTTCTTGAACATAATCTGTCCTATTCTGAATGACTAAGGCTCCACCTTTATCAGCCGGCTTAATAATAATGGACAAGTTATCCTGTAGTTCATGAAGAGCTGCTATCTGGTCAGAAGTAAGATTACGGAAAGATCGATCTTTCTTTTTGTAAAGTGCTTCTACCTGAGAGAACACTACTCTCTCAAAGGCATCTATAAGAACATTATTATTACTAGGAGGTACCCAGGTGGAAGGTTTTCGAAGAACAGAATTGTCACTTGGGGCAGCAATTTGGTTAGAAAAGAAATCCATAATTTTTAATTTTCTGAAAAATTTATAGAGCTCTACTTGAGTAGTGAAACGATCATGTCTTGTGTAAGGGACAAAAGAAAGACCTTTTTCTAAAACTTCTACTTGTCCTTTACTTGTCCTGACATGTTGTCTTCAATCGGTATTCTTTAATGTTTTTTTAAAGTTCTCTCAGAGTTTTCTCCAATCGTGCAATACACAGGTATGCTCGCTCCTTTCTTAAACCACGTTAGAATTCAGCGCGGTCTTCTTTTTTAAGTCGGCCCCTTTCCCGCCGTTTTTTTTTGGGTATGTGTGCAACTGTTTCTCACACTATTCTTTTACATTCATCACACAAAGTACATCTAAATGAGCGGCAGCATTTGAACTGTTTTTTTATTCATTTAATTTATTTATTATTTTTTAACTTTGTGCTAGTCTCCCTCATTGGGTTCATTTAAGTAAGAGTTTTTATCTGTTTAAGCGCTGCGGCATTAGCATGTTTTGGATGAATTTCTCCTTGGTTTTTTTTACATATATCTTTTAGTAATATATCTTTATATCCATTCCAAGATATGCCCAAAAAAATTTTTTTCCTAAAAAATTTTTTTTCCTTATAAAAATTTTTTTCCTTATAATGTTTGTTACAAGTCTTCTTGCAAGAACGGCATCAGCTGTAAAGTCATGAAAAATTTCTTATCTGTTATCCCTCGTATTTACTATCCACATTGGTTAGGTATAGTAGTACAAAACAAGGAAGTTATCTACTCTTTTCCTATCCTTCTATCTTTTCCCCCCTTTTTTTCTTTCTTTCTCCCTCTCTTCCCCTCCCCCTCCCCCCTCCTTCCCCCTCTCTCTCTCCCCCCCTTCCTTTCCCCTCCCCTTTCCCTTTTTTTCCCTTTTCCCTCTCCCCTCTCTCCTTCCCCCTTCCCCTCCCCCTATCCTTTTCTCCCCTTCCCCCTCTTCCTCCCCTTCCCCCCCCTTTCTTCCCTTCCCTCCCCTCCTCCTCCTCCTCTCCTCCCCTTTCCCCTTCCTTTACTTTTTCCATTTCAATTATAAATACAATTTAGAATTTGTTATTAGGTCTTGAGACAGATGAGTACCGCATTGACGGTTATTTGCAGGTAGACAGTTTGCTGTTCTTCTTCTTTTTCTTTTTTCTTATCACTTTAGATAGATCTATATTAATTGTGTCATTATTATTATTATTTTCATTGATTATTATATGTTTTATTTTATGGATTGTTTCCATTATTATTTGTTATATCGATTTTATTAATTATGTTTTGTTATTTTATATTATTTTTATTGAGCGCTGTAAGTTTTATCAAATTGAATGTTACACTTTATTTGATTTAATTAGGTAAAAATCAGCAGTTATTGGCTGTTTTAAATACATTTTTATGTACTGGTTGTACCCGTTTAGCCGAACATTGATTTATTTAAATTATTTATTGGTGTTCTTATCTTTTATTATTATTATTAATATTATTTTTATTTTTATCTATTTTATTTTTACCGTATGTTTTATCTACTGGAATGTTTTATTTTTTATTATTATATTTGTTTTAATTAGTTCATAATCAGCTGCTATTAGCTGTTTTAAATACACCTTTTTGTACTGATTGTACTTGTTTAGTCGTATATTGATGTATTTAAAATATTTATTGGTGTTTTTATCTATTAATTATTTATTCTATATGAATATTATTGTATGTGGTTTTGTCATGATTATTCCCTACTGTGTGTTTTCTGGTCTGGGTTTCCCATTTCCTCTAATCTTGAGTTTAATACGTATCTATTTTATTTTCATTCACGTTCTAACATATCAATTGTTTTTTTTCAGCATTTTATTGCACTATTGGTCACACACTCTTTATGTGCTTTTTTAAGCATTATTAGAAGTACAACGTGTAAGTATATATTTATTCTCTTGTGGTCTTTTATGATTTTGTATTTATTACATATATTGGGTTTTCTTTATATTTATTGTATTTTTATTTTATCACGTGTTAATTTTGATGTTATTGTTTTTAAATTAATTCTGCAGTCCTGTTTACCCCCTGATGAAGGCACCTGCCGAAACGCGTTGGGGTGTTCGTTAATAAAGTGCCAGTGACCTTTATCCTGCTCGCCCTTTGGTTTTTGTTTGGACTTCTGCGAGTTCGGTGCTCCCTTTGTGTCTTTTTCATTGTCCAGCTTTCACATCCATATGATGTTATTGAAAATACCATGGCTTGAACAAGTCGAATCTTTGTATGGAAAGAGACATCTCTGCTCTTGAGAATCTTATCTAGGTCTTTCATAGCCATTCTGCCAAGAGCAATGCGTCTTTTGATTTCTTGACTGCTTGATGCTTCTTTATTGATAGTTGATCCAAGTAGGTTAAAGTTGTTCACAATTTAAATTTCTTCTCCTTCAACGATGAACCTGTTGATTATGCCAGTTGTCATGATCTTTGTCTTCTTTACATTAATGTGCAGGCCCATTTTGAGACTATGTTCTTTGATTGTACTATCGAGGGGGAAGGCAATGGCAGTGGGGGTGTACTATCGAGCGCCTTGCCAGAATGAACAAATGGATGATGAAATGCTCAAAGAAATCAAGGAAGCTAACAAAAGTTACAGTGCAGTAATAATAATGGGTGATTTCAACTACCCCAGTATCGACTGGGTCAGTGTCACGTCAGGACATGCTAGGGAGATAAAGTTCCTAGATGAAATAAATGACTGCTTCTTGGAGCAGCTGGTTCATGAACCGACCAGAGGGGAAGCCATATTAGACCTAGTCCTCAGTGGAACACCAGATCTAGTGCAAGAGATAAGGCTGTTGGGGCCACTTGGCAATAGTGATCATAGCATGATCGCCTTTGATTTAATTAGTGGAGGAGGGATAGCAAGGAACTCCACAGTACTACCTTTTAACTTTCGAAAGGGAGACTATGATAAAATGAGGAAAACAGTTAAGAAAAAACTAAAAGGAGCAGTTGCAAAGGTTAAAGACTTACATCAAGCTTGGGTGTTGTTGAAAAATACTATCTTGGAAGCCCAGACCAGCTGTATTCCACGCTTTAAGAAAAGTGGAAGGAAGTCCAAAAAACTGCCAGCATGGTTTAAAGGTGAGGTCAGAGGGTCTGTTGTTGCCAAAAAAGCATCTTTCAGGAAATGGAAAAAAGAGCCAAACGACGAAACCTGGAAACAGCACAAGCACTGGCAAGTCAAATGCAAGGCATTGATAAGGCAGGCAAAGGGAGAATTTGAGAAGAAGCTTGCTGCGGAAGCAAAAACGTGAAGTAAAGACCTTTTCAAGTACATTCGTAGCAAAAAACCTGTGAGAGAGTCAGTTGGTCCATTAGATGATAAAGGGGTTAAAGGAGCACTAAGAGGCGACAGGGCGATAGCGGAGAGATTGAATGAATTCTTTGCTTCAGTCTTTACTGAGGAAGATGTAGGGATGTTACCCATGACTGAAGTGGTATTTAAAGGTGTGGAAGAATTGAAGGAAATATCGATGAATTGGGAAGATGTATTACAACTATTAGATAAACTGAAGAGTAGAAAATCACCTGGGCCGGATGGTATACATCCAAGGGTGTTGAAAGAACTGAAATATGAGATGGCAGACCTGCTATTAGTAATCTGTGAACTATCATTAAAATCATCTCTAATACCTGAAGACTGGAGGATCGCCAATGTAACACCAATTTTTAAAAAGGGTTCCAGGGGTGATCCGGGAAACTACAGACCGGTGAGCCTGACGTCAGTACCGGGAAAAATGGTAGAAACCATCATAAAGAATAAAATAACTCAGTATGTAGATAGTCATGACCTAATGGGAGACAGCCAACATGGCTTTAGACAAGGAAGATCTTGTCTTACTAATCTGTTATGTTTTTTTGAAGGAGTGCATAATCAGGTGGACAAAGGTGAGTCGGTTGATATTGTGTATCTGGACTTTCAGAAAGCCTTTGACAAGGTCCCTCATCAGAGACTTTTGGCAAAACTAAAGAGTCATGGGATAGGAGGCAGTGTACTATTGTGGATCAGAACTGGTTAAAAGATAGAAAGCAGAGGGTAGGGCTAAATGGCCAATTTTCCCAATGGAGAAAGGTAAATAGTGGTGTACCCCAGGGATCTGTGCTGGGTCCGCTGCTTTTTGACATATTCATAAATGACCTGGAAAGTGGAATAACGAGTGAGATTATCAAATTTGCAGATGACACAACACTATTTAAAGTTGTTAAAACCCAAGAGGATTGTAGAAAATTGCAAGAGGATCTTGATAAATTGGAAGACTGGGCATCAAAATGGCAGATGAAATTTAATGTGGAGAAGTGCAAGGTTATGCACCTAGGGAAGAACAACCCAAACTATGGTTACACGATGCAAGGTTCCACATTAGGAACCACCACCCAGGAAAAAGATTTAGGCGTCATTGTGGATAACATGTTAAAACCCTCGGCCCAATGTGCAGCGGCAGCCAAGAGAGCAAATAGAATGCTAGGTATGATAAGGAAAGGAATGGAAAATAAAACACAAGATATTATAATGCCTCTATATTGTTCCATGATGAGACCGCACCTTGAATATTGTGTGCAATTCTGGTCGCCGTATCTTAAAAAGGATATAGCGATTTTAGAAAAGGTTCAGAGAAGAGCCACCAAAATGGTAAAGGGGATGGAAGGATACTCCTATGAAGAAAGGCTAAAAAGGTTAGGGCTCTTTAACCTGGAAAAGAGACAACTGAGGGGTGATATGATAGAAGTCTATAAATTAATGAACGGAGTGGAACGGGTAAATGTAGATCGATTGTTTACCTTATCAGAATATAGAAAGACTAGGGGACATGCAATGAAGCTACAGGGTAAACTATTTAAGACTAATAAAAGAAAATATTTTTTCACTCAATGTGTAATCAAACTCTGGAATTTGTTACCGGAGGATGTAGTAAAGGCTGTTAGTGTAGCTGCATTTAAAAAAGGTTTGGACAAGTTCCTGGAGGAAAGGTCCATAAACCATTATTAAGAAGGGACCCAGGATATCAATGCTTGAACCAATACAAGCATTGTGGAACCTGTGTCTCTTGGGGAAACTGCTAGGTACGTATGACCTAGATTGGCCACTGTTGGAAACAGAATACTGGGCTTGATGGACCTTGGTCTGACCCAGTATGGCATATCTTATGTTCTTATTGTGAGAAGCAAATGTTTCAGATCTCATTACTACACTTAATATTTTTTTTGTTGCACTCCATTTTCTGAAAGCCGCTATCATTAAGCTGCCATCATTGATTGATCCATTTTATTTTTAAGCAATAATATTTCAAGGTCTTACAGCATTATTCTATTTGTTTGTTTCAAAAATGAATAAGCGTATAAAAATATTAACACATCTGCCTTTATCCACAGTCTATCTGTTTCTAAAGTGAATAAGCTTGTAGTTATCTACTTATCTGCCTTTATCTGTCAACTAAGATGATTCTACTACTAGTGTACCATAAAAATCGTGTTTCGAAGCTCTACATTTAACGTCTACATCAGGGCTCCACTAATGAATCATTCAATTCACAGCTTAATCCAAAAAATCACACTTATCTTTATTTGAACAAGTGCCCATCATCTTCCATTATTCATGCTATGCCTCAAAATGCTGTAGTATTGGCTATAAAGCGGTCCGCACAACTTCACATCATATGCTACAATGAGCTTCCTTGGTCCCCCCAGTATGGCTGTGGCGTTTTTTCACTTAAAGCACAGAGGCTCCTCCCACAAGAGCTTCCAATCAAATCAATGTATACCAGTCAGTCTGGTTATTCAAACCAACTGGCTGCACCATAGTTAACTTATATATCCAATATTGTTCTTTATAATTTAGACATTGTTGCCGATCTCCACCCTGCCAAAATAACAGGGCATGATCAATCACTCTCCAGCTTAAGTCCTGAAACTCATGTCTTCCTTTTAAACAATGATCCACCATCGGAGCTCCTGTCATCCTGTTCTTCAGCTTGGATTTATGTTCCCTTAAACGATTAATCATAGTACGCTTTGTCTGTCCAACATAAACTTTCCGACAGGGGTATTCGTTGGTATATACAAAAGTAGTTTGACATGTTATGAAGAGCCGTGACTGAATCAGTTTATTAAAAGGGCTTGGGGTCCAAAACTCTCCTTCAGTGATAGAACTCAAAACTCATACCATCCGCAGGGATAATGTCCAACTCTCTCTTCAAATACTGGCGTCCAGGTATGCAAGGGAGGAGTGGCCTAGTGGTTGGGGCAAGGTACCATATAGGCCAGAAGGTCGGTGGTTCAAATCCCACTAGCGGACAGCAACCTTGAGCCAGAAGGACTGGGGTTTCCAGTCCCACAGGTGCTCCTTGTGGTCTTGGGCAAGCCACTTAATCTCCATTGCCCATGTTCCCTGTAAGTATTAGTGTATGTGTCTCATATCCCCTCATGTTACATGTATTCCCCAACCGCTTTGACCCAGTGAAAAGAAGGATATAAATGCAGCTAAATAAATTCCAAATGACCAATTTACAAACAAAGTTTGCTATGTTCCTTATCGTTCCTCCAGTTTAGTCCTCCACCTATGGGTAGTGCACCTCCTCCTGCAGCTTGGAGACTGGACCAATCAGAATTCTGCCATCACTGGATGCAGCCTGCAGGCATTCCCCATAAGCCCCAGTGTGTCCAGTCTCCATGCAGCAGGAGGACCTAGTGAGCCCAGGTGCAGGACTCACTGACAGAATGGTTTAGACAAGATAGTTTTTGTGTATTTCACTATTTTGCTTTTGGGTTAATTTACTTCCTTTATTTTGTTTCTCGGGTTCAGAGCTGTTTTCAAAAAAAAAAAAAAAAATATATATATATATATAAGTATCATGGAAAGGCAGATTCTAGCCAAACGGGAGCCCGTTTGCCGGGTTCTGGGCAATCAAGCCTTTTAGGCTTTAAATTTGGCGGTCTTTCCTTTTAGGCTCTCTGCCCCTGGACAGGATGGGACAGAGCTTCTTTCCCGGCACAAGTCCCGTGGGCCGCGGTGCCAGAAGCGGCGGTTTCGGGGACAGCTTTAGCAGTCTGCCAAGGTTTGCTTGAGGATCTGCTTCAAGGCAGTGAATGTTTTTTAGCTGTCAATTGCTTTTCAATTTCCTTTGAATTTCTTTTCAATTCCGTTTAGGTGCTGCCTGTTTATTGAGCCGGTGCGACCCCGCATGAAAAAAAAAAAAAAAAAAGAACAATATAAAAGAAAAGAAGCGGGAGAAATTGGTTGAAGACTTAGCTACTTGCTTCTGTGCCGGTACCTTCCTACCTTTGCTCGGTAGGAGGGCTGTCAGCTTCTCGTCCTGGTCTCTCTCCCTGGACGGGGCGAGAGAGAGCCCTGAGGCGCAAACACAGCACCGCTTAGCTGTCACTCCAGAGCAGGGTTTTCGCTCCGGGGTGGGGACGCGAAGACCGGCAGTTCTCCGACGGTCACTGTTCTGCCTTAAACAGTGCCGCGGAATAGACTCCGGTGAAAAATCCCGCAGAACTGTAAGTTTTTCAGCTAGGGGCTTGGTTTTATTTTTGGGGGCTGCAGTCTTGTTTGGTGCCCGGACAGCGTTGGGGCAGTTGCTGGGTGCCTTTCCGGCGTTGCATTTGGCACCTTTTTTGGGTGCGCGCTGGTGGCGTCGGCCATTTTGCGGCTCAAGTGGGCATTGTTTATAGAGTCCCGGAACGTGTTTGAAGGCCAAATTTTTTCGGGGCAGTAGCGTGTTGAGTTAATTTAATTTACTTTAATTTCATTTGCTTTGCTTTGATTGTCGGCGTCCTTGGGGGCGTGCGCATGCGCCGGGACCGTTTAGAGGTGCCTTGTTGAAAAACAAAAAGTGATAAGAAGGGTCATTGTCGCCCACGAGCTAGGCTGGGGGAGGCTCATGGATAGCTGCCGTTCCGGCGGCGCCGCTGCGGACAGCAGGGTCTGTAAACGTGGGACTTCCACTCCTTTCGCCTGCGACAGGCAGCTCCGCAGATTTGCGGCCTGTAGAGCTTTCTCCTTCATCAAGTTTCCCGTGTCTTGCTGGCTGCAGCAGGTGGCGGGAACAGGTCCCTTGAGGCTCCAGTTTCAAGAGCGGCAATCTGATTTCATAAAAAAAACCAAAAAGGCATCCGTGGTTGCTCTGTAAGGCTCGACGGCCTGGCGTGTGGTGCCAGGGGTAGGTTTGGTCCTTGGTAGCGTTCAGGTGGCCTTTGAACGCCGGGAAGTCCTTAGTCTTCAGGGGGCTAAAACAATCCCAGTGTTGGGATGCGTTTCATAGTTAGCATGCTAGAATTCTGTTTTGGGTCTTTAGGTCCAGGTGGTATCTGCATGTGCATTTAGAGGAGGCAAGCTCGATGGTTAGGGGCTGCAGGTTGCCCTGCTGGCCTCTTCAGCGGTTTTTCTGCAAGGCCCGCGTATGCTCATAGGTAGTGTTTGGCAGAGTTAATGTTTCTGTCTGATGGTAGCGACCTTTCCACGGGGCTTGAACATTCCCAATGTTGGTATGAGTTTCATCGCTGGGATTCTAGACTCTGTGTTGAGCCTTCTCTTCCAGATGGGATCTGTATGGAACATGTAGATGAGTACAACATTGGTAGCCGCTGATAGGACTGGCAGGTTCTACGGGTGCCCTGTTCATCAGTCCTACGAGTCTTGCGCAGGGGTTTCCAAACTGCCTCAAAGTGTTACTGTTTCTGTATTTTGGTAGCAGCCTTTCAAAGGGGTACTGCGACTGAAGGTAGTTTCCCCTCTCCCTGCAGTGCTCGGGGGCTATTGAGTATAGTCTTTGCTCCTCTCATTCCTTGATCGGTGTTCTCAGTTCAATTTGATGAAGTTCTTATTTTTGGTCATGGTAATGGTTTGCCCCCATTTCGGAGGGTCTTCAATTGAGGTGTAAGTTGCTTTGGGAACAGGAGGACACGTTTTGAGTTACACGTCCGAGGGCCGTCTGAGTGATGCTGCCAGGACATGTGCATAACAAGCAGGTCCGCTCACCTTCAAGCCGGCTTCTTAAAGGTGGCCGTGGGTGGTGTCTTTCATCTCACTCAATTTAGTCTTTGGTTTTTACGAGGTCCGACCACCTGATGGTTAGAGTGGGAGCTTGAGGCCAGGAGGACCAGGGTTCTTATCCTTATTCTTATCCTTATTACTCATTTGCACTGAAGTTCATCCTAGCCCCTTCCTGGGGTCCGTCTGGATCGGGAGCAGGCCTACACGTGGGCAGGGTTGTATTCATCCCCACCGTGTGGGGATGAAAGCAAACACTCCTGGGCCTGGTTCGTTATCTTCAGGGACCCCTCTGCTTCAGACACGTCCCTTACCGGTTTCTTGAAGGAACATATACCGGGCATTTACTGTGACAAATTTTAATTTACTTTTACCTTTACCTTTGCCTTTCCTTTTAATTCAGTTACCTTTGGTTTATTGACAATCAGGGATTACTTCCCTTTAGTAGTTAGGAGCTAATTTCCTTCATTTTTCGGTTTATTCTTAGTTTTCTTATTCGTTTTCTGTGCCAGCAGTTTTAGCATTGCTCTGATGCCACATGTTCTCTCCCTCCTAATCATGTCTCTGAGCAGCACCTATTAAGGCCCGGACTTTTAGGCAAGCTGTCAGCTTTTAGGGGCATGAGCAGAGTCCTAACTTGTAGTTGCAGGGAGGGACAGGCCAGAAGTGTGCTAGAGACAGTAAGTCTTGTCGGGATTCACTACTGCCTGTGGTTTTCACAGGGACGGGTTTAGGAAACCTTAGGATATTAAAACAAAAAAAAACAGAAAAAATAAAGGAAAAAGAAAAATATATTTTTGTATATAATCATATTTACAGTTAAACTGTCACCCAAACGGTGCTGGCGATATGGTCTAGGGCCTCCAGAGGGCGACCGGTAGACTCATTAGTGCGTTTCTGTGGCCATGTGTATGCAGCCATCTTCAGATTGATCTCTGCAAGTCAGGGACATACTAACCGCAGGGCCTCCTCATAGGCTCTCAGGGGTTCGTGGCTGAACAAGCCACCGTCATGTTCTGCAAATCAAGCTTTTCTGTCCCAGGGTTTGCACCCTGGTGTCCTAAAGGCCGCTGGAGGGCAGCGCTGCTCGTGGCTCACATATAGTGTTCAGGGTCCCCATCCCTGGGGAGGTTTGGAACATGCGAAATCGTCCTTTTTTGTCAGGTTCACGCAGGCAACAACCTCTAGGACATCCACTTGCAAGTTGGCCGGTGTTTTCCACTACTATTTCTCTGACTGCAGGAAGGCCAGAGGGGTGCTCCACTTCTCCTGCCCTTCCCAGGAAATCCTCATCTATTTCTAGGGCCGGCACTGGCAGAGAGGGGTTTTAGCGCTTAGCAGGGGCGCTATCCCATCGCTGCCATCTTGTCACGGGGCCCGTGTTGGGAGTGAAGAGAAGGACGTCTAGGTAGCACAGTCTGGGACCTAGTGCTCCAGGGCACTGGCAGGTTGCTTGGAGGACGTCAATGCTCTGGGTATGTTCCCGGCGTTCAGCCTTTGTCCTAGTGCGCTCTGCACAGTGTTTGGGAGCCAGGTACTGAGTCTCCCGTATAAGCAAATCTGTTTTTTGTATGCGCTCACAATGGTTTATTGTCCGGCTAAGGTAATTTCTCCAGTTAGGGGAGACTTCCGTTTGTACTGAGGGGCCGGAGGTCCTCATGGTGTTGCATGAGGTTTGGTGATGCAGTCAGGGGATCTGCTGTGGAGTGGGCCGTCCGAGCGAGCGCCAATGTCGGTCACCAGTTCCTTTTTCTCCTTGGGGGTTGCTCCCGGATCCTTCAAGTACGGAAACGGTCAACTTCGCTGGTCTCTGTTCGCGTTTGGCGAGTCTTTGGTGTTCCAGTCATCAGGTCCGTGCTTCCACGGCATCGGTATCGGGGCTACTGAATTTTGCAGAATGCATTTGATAAATAGCTGGCTGCCGGTTCTTTGAGAGTGCAGTTCGCTTTCATAGCCTGTTACTGAGGTAAGGTACGAGGGGTAGCTCTTGGGACGCCCAGTGATGTAGGGCGTTTTCTTCAAGCGGTTACCCGATTGCATCCGGCGAGTCGGTTTTCCGTTCCGCCGTGGGATCTTGACTTGGTGTTCGGGGGCTAGGGGGGCAGCTCCGCTTCAGCCCTTACGCCAAGTTTCGGTCAACGACTTGTCTCTCACAGATGTGTTTTTTTCGTGGCGGTTTGCTCGGCGCGGCGCATCTCGGAACTGCAGGTGCTGTCGTGTAGGGAGTTTCTTTCCCTTTCTGTCCAAAGTGGTGCTCCGGCCGGTTCCAGCCTTTCTGCCTGAGGTGTTTTCGCCTTTTCATGGGAATCAAGCGCTGTCTCTCCCGGTCTTCCGGGAGGGAGGAGAGCACATTTCTGAACGGTGCCTGGGTCGCTGGGACGTATGGAGAGTTCTGCGTCGTTATTTAGCAGTCACAGGCTTCTTTCGTACGTCGGAGCGTTTGTTTGGGACTGTTTGGGGGTCCCAAGAAGGGTGCGGCTGCGGCGAAGGTCTTCATTTCAGGTGGCATCACAGAGACCTTCGTCCTGGTTTACATGTTGCAGGGGAGGCCACCTCCTGTTGGGTGGAGGGCACTCTCGGTTGGGCCGCGAGCACCTTCCTGAGCGGAACATAGTCTAGTCCCGCCGGTGGAATTTTGCAAAGTTCAACTTGGTCGTTGCTACTTACTTTCAACGAGCATTACCGGCTGGCTGGACTGGCGGAGGGGGATTCCGGTTTCAGATCAGCGGTTTTGCGTGCCGACTAGCGGGGTCCCTCCCGTTAGTACTGCTCTGTTACATCCCATAGGTGGAGGACTAAACGAGGAAAGATAAGGAAATAAAAATTACACTTACCTGGTAATTGTAGTTCCTTGAGTGACGACAGTTTAGTCCTCGTTCCCGCCCTCACTTTTCTAGGTTGACTCGGCACACGGTCCTGAAGAACGATTTTACAGGTGAGTGTTTTGTCGGGAGAACTAATCCTCTAGTTTGTTCTGACTTTCCTCTTCTTTCACTGCCTTGTTTAATTGGCTCGGCAGGAGAGAGGGTGTTTATTCGGAGAATCTTTTCCTTTCCGGCTTCAGGAATGGTTTATATTTTCCTTACAGTTTCAATTGTTTAACCGGTTAGCTATTTATTTCTTGCTCTTTTGAGTCTGCTTTGTCAATAGGTCACTGGGCTTATGGGGAATGCCTGCAGGCTGCATCCAGTGATGGCAGAATTCTGATTGGTCCAGTCTCCAAGCTGCAGGAGGAGGTGCACTACCCATAGGTGGAGGACTAAACTGTCGTCACTCAAGGAACTACAATTACCAGGTAAGTGTAATTTCTATTTTTCCCCCATTGATAAGTCACTATTCGCTTTTCCAAAAAACAAGGATGCGATTGAAGCACTTCCCAATGCTGGTATTCTGTATGACACTCTAAAATTTCAGATTGGTTTTACATGTATTTAATCACTCTAGAAATTCTACCAATATTGACCGTGGAGCCTGCTACAGGCAAAGCTATCGTCTAAGAAACATTTCCAAAGTTTACTTACCACATCCATCTTGATCCATATATACATTCCTCTTCTAAGGTGGCTACATATAATGTGGATGTAGTGGGAGCCACCGTCACCCCCGTTACTATTCCATAAATTTGATGATAATACACTCCATTAAAACAGAAGTAATTCTCCCACAACACTAATTTCAATAATTCGATGACATATTCCTTGGGAAGACGATTGGATAACATATCCTGCCAGTCCAGTTTACCCAGTACTTCTATTGGCTCTGTTTGATTTACATTTGTGTACAATGAAACAATGTCGATCGTTACTAATAAATCATCGAAGCAGGGGATCGCATGAGCACATGAGCGGGTGAGAAGGTTCCTCGTTGCACTCTCGGGCTGCCCTGCTGATTTTGCCTATAAATCCTATGAAATACTTAAAAACCTAGGGGGTGCAAGCGACCAGTGCTGATTTGGAGTGAGTTTTGGTGTGGTGGGCTTGAGGCTGAGGAAGCAGCTATGTGCTCGGTGGCAAAAAAGGAGAAGGGGCATGTAACTCGTGAGGCCAAGATGGCAGCCGCGCCACGAGCCTGCAGCGTGCCGGATTCCCCGGGGAAGGAGAGTGTGGACTCTGGCTTGGAAGAGACAGCTCAGGAAGAAGTCAAACTTCTGGAACCTAAATTTGACACCGTAATGAAGAAATTAGAGGAGATGGGAGAGACCTTTGCCGAGATATCACGCAGAGTGGAGGAAGTTGAACAGCGAGTAACAACTTTGGAAGATAGCGAGCTGTTACTTGAATGGGAGACACAGAAACACCAGAAGCAGATTGATGCGCTCATGACAAAGGTGGATGATCTTGAGAATAGGTCTCGAAGGAACAACTTGCGACTGGTGGGAGTGCCAGAGATATGGACAGATCAACAGCTACCGGGACTATTCGAGGTATGGCTACTGAAAGAACTTGGCCTAACAAATATTCTGGGAAAGATCAAAGTGGATAGAGAACATAGGCTCGGTCTGAAGATGGATGGTAGAGAGCAGCCAAGACCAGTGCTAGCCCGGATCTTAAACTTTCAGCACAAAGCGGTGTTACTGCAGGCTTACCGGAAACAGCGAGACCTACGCCTAGATAATAAATCTATCCTAATGTTTCAGGACTACTCCACCGCCCTCACGGCAAAAAGGAAAGAATTCTTGCCAGTGTGCAGTGAACTGGCAAAGAGCAGCATATGCTTCGCACTGAGTTACCCTGCTACTCTAAGGATCTGTTACAAGGGTGTAGCGCACGTTTTTGAGCAAGCTTCTGCTGCAAAGAAATTTATAGCCACTTTGCAACAAGAGATGATACAGGACAAGGACAAACAGTGAGTCATAGGAGCATCTAGTAAATTATCGTGGAGGACAAGAGGCCTTTTGGCGCCTTCAGATTGTGGAACTCATTCTACGTTTGTGGACTATGACAGATTTATTTATTTATTTATTTATTTACATTCTCTTATATACCACGCTATTCTGCATCAGTGCGGTTTACATTGAACAAACTGATATTACATTGAACAGGGCATTATAACTTGGAGATAACTATTTTACAGGGAACATGGGCTATGGAGAGTTAAGTGGCTTGCCCAAGACCACAAGGAGTACCTGTGGGACTAGAAACCCCAGTCCTTTCGGCCCAAGGTTGCTGTCCTCTAGTGGGATTTGAACCCCCAACCTTCCGGCCTGAAGTACCTTGCCCCAACCACTAGGCCACTCCTCCACAGATGGTTGATGCATGTTTGAGGGATCAGTTGTGGTGGGCCTTATTAGGCCGTCCTCCCCCCTTTTCCTTCGTGGGGGGGAGGTGGCCCAGAAGTGTGGACTGGTGATCTTCCTCAATCTTGGGGGCATTTGCCATGGCAAGATGGACTGTTGGGGGCGGAGGGGGTGGGAGAGACCAAGTGGGAGAGATGGGTGGGTGTGTCTGGTTGTTTATTTGTTGGCTTGTTCATGTGCTGAATTGTATGGGTTGTTATGGGAGGTGGGGGAGGGTAGGAGGGATGGGGTGTGCAGGGTGTGAGGGAGGGGAGGGGGGTGGTGGAGGGGGGAGGAATTCTGTAAAAAGGGGAGTTGGCAGTATTAGGATAAAAGTATTGCCACCAGGAAACTTGAACATGGCTCTGGGGCCGAGGCTGGGCGGTTCCTGGAGGATGGGGAGATGAATAACATACATAAAGAAGACCCTTCGGCAAAGTGCGATGCATAATGTAAAAATAGTCTCTTGGAATGTGGGGGGGGATTGGTTCACCCGTTAAGCGCACCAAAATACAGGAGACCCACTTGAGCTCTGCAGAACACGATAAATTAGCTAGGGATTGGGTACTGAAAACTTATGGCGTGTCATCAGGGACTAGGAAGGCCGGAGTGGCGGTGCTCATAAAAAAGGGCCTACCAATAGAAGTGACTAATTGTGAAGCCGACCCAAATGGGAGATTTATTTTTCTACAAGCAAAGCTATATACAGAGGAACTCTGGATAGGTAACATATATGCTCCAAATGTGTATGACCATGGTTTTTTTCAAACTTTGCTGAGGTTCATTATGAGAGCAGGGCAAGAAAAGTTGATCTTAGCAGGGGATTTTAATTGCCCACATGACCCAAGATTTGATAAGTCTGGGGAAGGCGATATAGGGGCGTGGTCCAAAAAAGGTATTGGATATTTGTGTAGGATGGGAGGTCTGGTGGATGTGTAGCAGGCTCTACACCCTGGGTCACGTGAATACACTCATCAATCTAGAGCACATTTAACTTGGTCCTGCATTGATTATATACTGGTGAGTGAAGGAGGATTTGCACAGATCTCCCAAGCAGGGATTGATTGATTGGTGGTTTTGGACCACGGTATGGTCTGGGTGGTTTGGGATGCCCGGGGCATGGTAAAAACTGGTTAGCGGTTCCCCACGCACTTATGGAAAGACAAAGACTTTAGAGTGTTTCTTGAGAAGCAATGGGATGAGTATACACTGATCTCCAGAAACAAGCAGGAATGTAGTCTTCACAGATGGGTATCGTCAGTACCAATGGAGCCTGCATGGGAACGCTCCCCAGCGTCCAATAGGAAAGCTTTTGGGAGCATCCCACAGCACCTGCGTGCTGCCTTCCCGCCTTTCCCAACTGTCCCTCTCCAGTTCTTCATTTTTCGCATATCCTGTCACCACAGAAAAAAATCCCTTCTATTCTTCTTTTTTGTGGTCGCGTCTGCCTTCCCTCGACGCTACACTGGTACCGCCGGTTCTTCTTTCTTTTTCTCTAAAAAACCCCCAAAACTTTCCAGTAATTTTATCTTCAGGTGCCACGCGCCATTTTGGGCACTAGGCCCAACTTTTTCCGTCAAAATAGAAAAACCCGCTTCGGGTTTTAAAAAGTGTTCCAAGTGTGGCGGTACCATCTCCATCACCGACACCCATGAGTGGTGCCTCATATGTTTAGGTTCTGACCACTCTATTTCAGAGTGTGTTGCCTGTGGGATGATGTCGAAAAGGGGCCGGCAAAACCGAGCTGCTAAACTTAGCATCCTTTTTCCCTCCGATGCAGCCTCCATGGCATCGACGTCTTCCAGGGCTTTGTCTTCCTCCCATGGATCTCAGGTAACTAAACATAAATCTAGCAGGTCCTCAAAGGGTAGATCTCCTTCTAGACATTGAGATGCCTCTGGCGTTGCCCTTGAGGGAATTTCACCGGCAAAATTGCCCTGGTGGGAGGCTTCGGCTTCCAAAGCACTAACGGGACTCCAGGATGTTCTCGAGGCTTCAACCCTGGCAGAACTACTGGTGCCATGCTCTGGGGTGCCGGCCACTTCTTCTGGTACCGATACCCAAGCATCGGCAGCGTCGATAGACCAGAGATTCTTGGCTATTGAACGCAGTCTGGCGGCTCTTCTCAAAGCCTCGATGCCCTTGAACCGCTTCAGACAACTCAACCGGTACCAGCACCAGACCGACTGCATCGACATTGGCAGGTATTCTACCGTGACCGAGTCATGCATGTCTATCCGGCAGACAGGTCAGTACTGGACCACTCCGATGCCGACTTCGATCGGTACCGGTACCGTGCCTTGCACGATCACCTGGATAGGAGATGCTTCGAATTCTCGGATGAGTCTGAAGACTGAAAGCTCTGCTGATACCAGAGTACTTCTTCCTGAGGATTCTTCTTCTCCTCAACGTAGGATGTCTCCACCAGAGGATATGTCCTTTCAGGACTTTATCCGAGATGTGGCCCGAGGTCTTTCCATCACAGTGGCTCCTGAAAAAGAGCCTAGGGCAAAGGAATTAGAAATCCTACAATACCCTAAAGCTCCCAAGGAGGAAGCTACCTTACCTATTCATGAGATCTTGCATGATCTCATGTTAAGGATGTGGGAAACACCTCTAACCACATCTCCTTACTCTCGAAGACTCGACACCATGTATCAAGTTCCTCCTTGTCCTGGGTTTCAGAAGACTCAATTACCACACCATTTCATGGTGGTGGAATCAGCTATGAGAAGGATAAAGAGTGCAAAAAGACATGCATCTAATCCTCCAGGACGTGAGTGTAGGACCCCTGACACCTTTGGACGTCGAACCTTCCAGGCTTCGATGCTCTTGAAGGACTAGAAAATGGGACTGTTACTTCTGGAGAGAGATCTGCAATTGTGAGTATATACTTCTGGGAATTTTCTGAAAGGAATTCTTTCTATTAAAACTAATTAATCTGTGAACCCACTATTTTTTGTTAAATCAGTCAGGGCCTAGTAGCAGCAGTTTAAGTTTAAATTTAAAACACAGAAAAGAACTTTCTGGTTACATTTCATACCCACAGAGAGCTTGTAGTTTAAATTTAATAGTCACTCAGGGCCTAGCATCAGCAAAGTACTTTTAGTTTAAATTTAAAACACAGAAGAGAGCTTTCTGGTTAAATTTAGAACCCAGCAGAGAGCTTGTACTTTAAATTTCATAATAAGTTAGAGCCTAGCAGCAGCAAAGAGCTATAATTTAAATCAAATAAGAATATAACTTACAGCAGCACAGGACAGGGTTCTGTGTAGCAGCCCTCTTTTAATAAGTGTTATTTCCCTCCCCACACCCACCCACGCCTGGGATAATCGTAGCTTTATAGGTACTTACACATCTTAAAAGACAGGAGGTGCTCTCAGGTGAAGCTCGTTACCCAAATCAGTCATACACTAAGGACCTGAGATTAATTAAGCTTCAGGTGAACAAGGTATATTAAACGTATTAGGTACAGTTTTATTGGTACAAATATCCATAGCAACCCTTAGTAAGTAAAGAACTTAAAGATCTAAACAAAAACTTAAAATTTAAGATGCAGACAGCAGTCCAGCAGCAAGATGGGGGCTTTCCAGTCTTTTGTATTGAGTGTCACATGTATGATTTTCTCCCAGTTGGTGAGAGGTCTTACGTGTGCACTAGGTGCAAGGAGCTCTTTGCTCTCAGGGAACAAGTCCGTTCTCTAGAGGCTAGAGTAGCAGACTTGGAAAACATAAGAAAGACAGAGAAGTACATAGACGAGACCTACAGGGATATAGTCCTGAAGTCCCACCTCCAGTCTGGCAGCATCCCTGTTGCCATGGAGGAGAGAGGTCACGTGACAGGAGAGCATCACCCTGATGTGGCAGGAAGTGATTCTGTAACTAGGACCTGTCCTCCAGGTGATGTAAAATCCTCTCGCACCGAGGAAGTTTCTCCAGGGCCATGTGCCCATGAGGGAAGGGTTAGGATAGCCATTATAGTTGGTGATTTGATCATTAGGCATGTAGATAGTTGGGTGGCTGGTGGACATGAGGATCGCCTGGTAACATGCCTGCCTGGTGCGAAGGTAGCGGACCTCACGCGCCACCTAGATAAGGTCTTAGATAGTGCTGGGGAGGAGTCTGCTGTCTTGGTACATGTCGGTACCAGTGACATAGGAAAATTTGGTAGGCAGGTTCTGGAGGCTAAATTTAGGCTTTTAGGTAGGAAGTTGAAATCCAGAACTTCCAGGGTAGCCTTCTCCGAAATGCTTCCCGTTCCACGTGCAGGACCCAAAAGGCAGGCAGAGCTCCGGAGTCTCAATGCGTGGATGAGACAATGGTGCAGAGATGAGGGTTTTGGATTTGTTAGGAACTGGGGAACATTCTGGGGAAAGGAGGGGCTCTTCCGAAGGGATGGGCTTCACCTTAACCGGGATGGAACCAGGCTGCTGGCATTAACCTTTAAAAAGGAGATAGAGCAGCTTTTAAACTAGATAATAGGGAAAGCCGACAGTCGCACAAGAATGCATGGTTCGGAAGAATGTATCCTTGAAGGATACTATCAAAAGCAGAGAGGTTCCAAAAAAGAGTAAAGTAGCCCAAATGCCCAAAAAGGGGAAGGCGATGGCAGTGGGGGTGTACTGTCGATCGCCTAGCCAGAATGAACAAATGGATGATAAAATGCTCAAAGAAATCAAGGAAGCTAACAAAAGTTACAACGCAGTAATAATAATGGGTGATTTCAATTACCCCGGTATCGACTGGGTCAGTGTCACGGCAGGACATACTAGGGAGATAAAGTTCCTAGATGACATAAATGACTGCTTCTTGGAGCAGCTGGTTCATGAACCGACCAGAGGGGAAGCCATATTAGACCTAGTCCTTAGTGGAACACCAGATCTAGTGCAAGAGATAAGGGTGTTGGGGCCACTTGGCAATAGTGATCATAGCATAATCGCCTTTGGTTTAATTAGTGGAGGAGGGTTAGTAAGGAAATGCACAGTACTACCTTTTAACTTGTGAAAGGGAGACTATGATAAAATGAGGAAAATAGTTAAGAAAAAACTAAAAGGAGCAGTTGCAAAGGTTAAAGACTTACATCAAGCTTGGGTGTTGTTGAAAAATACTATCTTGGAAGCCCAGACCAGCTGTATTCCACGCTTTAAGAAAAGTGGAAGGAAGTCCAAAAAACTGCCAGCATGGTTTAAAGGTACGGTCAGAGAGGCTGTTGCCAAAAAAGCATCTTTCAGGAAATGGAAAAAAGAGCCAAACGACGAAACCTCGAAACAGCACAAGCACTGGCAAGTCAAATGCAAGGCATTGATAAAGCAGGCAAAGGGAGAATTTGAGAAGAAGCTTGCTGCGGCAGCAAAAACGCGAAATAAAGATTTTTTCAAGTACATTTGTAGGAGTTAAAGGGGCACTAAGAGGCGACAAGGCGATAGTGGAGAGACTGAATGAATTCTTTGCTTCAGTCTTTACTGAGGAAGATGTTGGGATGTTACCCATGCCTGAAGTGGTATTTAAAGGTGCGGAAGAATTGAAGGAAATATCGATACATCGGGAAGATGTATTACAACTATTAGATAAACTGAAGAGTAGCAAATCACCTGGGCCGGAGGGTATACATCCAAGGGTGTTGAAAGAACTGAAATATGAGATTGCAGACCTGCTATTAGTAATCTGTGAACTATCATTAAAATCATCTCTAATACCTGAAAATTGAAGGATCGCCAATGTAACACCAATTTTTAAAAAGGGTTCCAGGGGTGATCCGGGAAACTACAGACCGGTGAGCCTCACGTCAGTACCGGGAAAAATGGTAGAAACCATCATAAAGAATAAAATTACTCAGCATGTAGATAGTCATGGCCTAATGGGAGACAGCCAACATGGCTTTAGACAAGGAAGATCTTGTCTTACTAATCTGTTATGTTTTTTTGAAAGTGTAAATAAACAAGTGGACAAAGGTGAGTCGGTTAATATAGTGTATCTGGACTTTCAGAAAGCCTTTGACAAGGTCCCTCATCAGAGACTTTTGGCAAACCTAAAGAGTCATGGGATAGGAGGCAGCGTACTACTGTGGATCAAGAACTGGTTAAAAGATAGAAAGAAGAGGGTTGGGCCAAATGGCCAAGTTTCCCAATGGAGAAAGGTGAATAGTGGTGTACCCCAGGGATCTGTGCTGGGTCCGCTGTTTTTTTGACATATTCATAAATGACCTGGAAAGTGGAAGAACGAGTGAGGTTATCAAATTTGCAGATGACACAAAACTATTTAAAGTTTTTAAAACCCAAGAGGATTGTGGAAAATTGCAAGAGGATCTTGATAAATTGGAAGACTGGGCATCAAAATGGCAGATGAAATTTAATGTGGACAAGTGCAAAGTTATGCACCTAGGGAAGAACAACCCAAACTATGGTTACACGATGCAAGGTTCCACATTAGGAACTACCACCCAGGAAAAAGATTTAGGCGTCATTGTGGATAGCATGTTAAAACCCTCGGCCAAGTGTGCAGCGGCAGCCAACTCTGCTGCCATACCTTCAGAGTCAGGACTGGCTTTGTTCTCTAGATCTCAAGGATGCGTACACCCATGTTCTCATCCACCCAACTCACCAAAGGTTCCTTCGCTTTCTATTTCAAGGGAAGCACTACCAATACAGGGTTCTTGCCTTTGGCCTGGCCTCTGCACCAAGGGATTTCACAAAATGCATGGCTGTGGTGGCAGCATTTCTCCGCACTCTGGGAATATTCATCTTCCCTTACTTAGACGACTCACTCATTCGAGCCCCTTCAGAGCCAGAGGCCAGGGTTGCTCTCTCTCGCACAATGCGCATCCTTCAGTATTTGTGACTTGTCATAAACTTCCCAAAATCCAACCTTGCTCCCACTCAATCCCTAGAGTTTATAGGAGCTCTGCTGGATACCAGACAGACAAGGGCCTTCCTTCCACAGCCCTGCTGCCTTCGCATTGTGTAGTTAGCTTCCCAAGCAGTGCTAAAACCTTACCTCCCTGCTCGGGAAATGTTACAGTTGCTAGGCCACATGGCATCCACCGTGCATGTGGTTCCTTATGCTTGCCTCCATATGAGGGCAGCCCAGTGGACTTTATCCACTTAGTGGACTCAGGCGTCAGGTTGCCTGTCAGACAAAATAGCAAACTCAGATCGCCTTATTTTGTCCCTCCAATGCTGGCAGTCACCCCAGAACCTTTTGGTGGGGTCTCCTTTTCAGCAGCCCCCACCCCAAGCCACTCCAACAACAGATGCTTCACAGGTGGGTTGGGGAGACCACCTGCAAGGCCTCTCTATCCAGGGTACCTGGACTCCATAGGAGGCCTATCTACACACCAATCTCCTGGAACTCAGAGCAATTTTCCTTCGAATATTCCACACCCAGCTCAGCTACAAGACAGTCCTAGTTCAAACGGACAATCAAGTAGCCATGTTCTATGTGAACAAGCAGGGCGGTACAGGCTCTCTGTCGCTCTGCAACAATGCTTTGCGACTATGGGCCCTCGCCAGAGAGCATCAGATTCATCTCCTTGCGGTGTATCTTCCAGGCATTCAAAACTCTTGGGCAGACAGACTCAGTTGAGTTCTGCTTCCACACGAATGGTCTCTCCATGCAGACCCGGTGGCCAAATTTTTCAAATTTGGGGAACCCCGGACCATTCTTCCAGCTTTTGTAGATCTTTCCTCATGTTAACCACTCCCTCGGGGGAGTCCACTCTGTTGCAAATTTTTGTGTCATCTGCAAAAAGACAGACTTTCCATTCAGTCCTTCAGCAATATCACTCACAAATACATTGAACAGTGCCGGGCCCAGGACCAACCCCTGGGGCACCCCGCTAATCACCTTCCCTTCATCCGAGTGAGCTCCGTTGACCATCACCTTCTGTCGTCTGTCAGTCAACCAATTTCTGATCCAATTTACTGTCTTGGGATCCATCCCCAAGCTACTGAGTTTATTGATAAGCCTCCTATGAGGAACAGTATCAAAGGCTTTGCTGAAATCCAGGTAGATGACATCCATTGCATGCCCCTGATCTAGTTCCCTGGTCACCCAGTCAAAGAACTCAATCAAATTTGTTTGGCAAGATTGTCCTTCGGTAAAACCATGTTGCCTCGGGGCTTGCAACCTGTTGGTTTTGAGAAAGTTCACTATTCGCTCTTTCAGGAGCGCCTTCATTACTTTTCCTGCCACTGAGGTAAGGCTCACAGGTCCGTAGTTTGACACTTCTTCCCTGTCACCACTTTTGTGTAGAGGTACGACATCAGCTATTCTCCAGTCCTGAGGAACCTCTCCTGTTTCCAAGGATCTATTGAAAACATCCTTTAACGGCCAGCAAGAACCTCTCTGAGCTCTTTCAGTATCCTGGGATGTATCCCATCTGGTCCCATGGCCTTGTCCACTTTCAGTTTTGCAAGTTGTTCTAACACTTCATCTTTTGTGAATGGTGTGGTATCTACTTCATTCCCATTTTTATATTTGGGAGTCACAGGTAGACCTTCTCCAGGACTTTCTTTAGTAAAAACAGAGCAATGTCATTTTCCATGAGTCCGTTCCCAGCACTTCTGAGTCCTGCAATTCCAACTCTGATCTTCTTCCTTTCCCGAATATACCTGAAGAAAGTTTTGTCGCCACACTTAACATCTTTAGCCATCTTTTCCTCTGCCTTTGATTTTGCTATCCTTATTTCTCTTTTTGTCTCTTTGAGTTTGATCCTGTATTCATTTCTGTGTTCCTCTGTTTGTGAGCTTTTGAATTTTGTGAAAGCTGTTTTTTTTGCCTTTATTTGAGCAGCCACTTCTTTGGAAAACCAAACGGGTTTTTGTTTACTTTTCTTACATATTTATCTGTTGCCCCTTTTATTGCCACCTTTAGTTTAGCCCATTGCAATTCCACTTCCCTTATCTCCTTCCACTCTGTCAGCTCCTCCTTTAGGTACGGCCATTTTACTGAAGTCAGTGTTTTTGAAGTTTGACGTTGAGCTTGCTATGATTGGCCTGTACCATGGTTTTATCTCAAACCATACCATGTGATGATCGCTGCTGCTCACAGGGGCACTCACGCAGACATTCGACACACTATCACCATTGGTGAGCACTAAATCCAGCGTTGAGCTTTCCCTGATTGGTTCCATCACCATTTGTCTAAGTAACTCATCTGGGAGAGCATCCACAGTTTTTTTGCTTCTTTCCAGATTTGCAGAATGAGTAATCCAATCCACATCAGGTAGATTAAAGTCACCCAATATTATTGCTTCCCCCTTTGTGGCTATCTTGGCAATATCTATAATCAGTTCGTTATCTATCTCTTCAATTTGTGTCGGAGGTCTGTAGACTACAGCAGTATGGATGACAGTACCATCTCCTCTTTCCAACATGATCCAGAGCGCTTCTTCTTTTCCCCATGCATTTCAGTAGCTTTAATATTGCTTTTGACATACAAGGCTACTCCTCCTCCTCTTCCATTTTCTCTGTCTCTTCTGAATAGATTATAGCCAGCTATGGCTATATCCCAATCATGCGATTCATTTAGCCATGTTTCTGTAATGGCCACAATGTCCAAATCCATTTCCACCATTAGGGCTTCCAGGTCCGGAACTTTGTTAGCTAAGCTTCGAGCATTTGTGCTCATTGCTTTCCAGCGTTTAACTGGCTTGTGTGTATTTTGCATTGATTTTGTTCTGCCTACATCTTCCCACTTGTTTTTGATGTGTGGTTTAAAAGTGTGGCTGTTTCTGATTTTAATCTGCTTTTGCAGGGGGTGAAGTCCAGAGCTTGACCTTCCACATCCATCACCCTCTTTTTCTAGTTTAAATGCATATCCACATATTGCTGGAATTTTTCACTTAGGATTCTTTTCCCTGTGACAGAGAGATGTAATCCATCAGCACAGTATAGTCTCTTGTTGTTCCATCTGTTACCCCAGTCGCCAATAAATCTGAATCCTTCTTGTTTGCACCAGGTCTGGAGCCATGTATTAAAGCTGTTAATGCGATGCAGCCTTTTTGCCCCCTTACCAAGAACAGGTTGAACATCTGAGAATGCAACAGTGTTAACAATGGGCTTGAGTTTCTCTCCCAGAGATTGGAAGTCCTTTTGGACTGTAGAGGCACCGTTTCTAGCCAGGTCATTTGTGCCCAAGTGGATAATAATATCAAGTTTGGAGTGTTCACTTTCTGCGCTAAGTACTTCAACAACGTGGTTTGTATTCCTGCTGGCTGAAGAGCCTGGGAGGCACTTGATTATCTTCTCTCCTTTGAACTGTGTTCCCAAATTGGTGCCACTGACGATGGAATCACCAAGTAGTAGTAGTTTGCTGTTTGATGAGGTTTTCTTCATATTTGGTCCTTTAGCAGGAGATTGGGCATTGTCTGTCTCATTTAAGGACCCTTCAGGTTCTTTGGATTGGGCATCCTCATTCGCCAAGGCAGAGAAAGGCATTATGCAGGGATATCTCCTGATGCATAGGATGCCTCTGTGACACAGGTCGCAATCTACCAGAACCCACTGTGATCCATTTGTTCCTGGGGTGTTTGATTCTTTGTGGGAGCGGTGGTGGACTTTGTTCAGTTTGTATCCTAGAAGAGGTGCACTTCATTGCAGCCAGTTCCTCCCTCAGTTCCTTGTCCTCATTAGCCAAGGCAGAGAAGGCATTATGCAGGGATATCTCTTGATGCATAGGATGTCTGTGCGATACAGGTCGCAATCTACCAGAACCCGCTGTGATCCACTTGTCCCTGGGGTTTGATTCTTTGTGGGAGCAGTGGTGGACATTGTTCAGTTTGTATCCTAGAAGAGGTGCGCTTCATTGCAGCCAGTTCCTCCCTCAGTAGGGTCACCTCTTTATGCATGGCAGCTAGGTCTTCCCTTAGTAGAGTCAGTTCTTTATGCATGGCAGCTGACCTGAGGCACAGAGGACAAGCTCTTAGGTTCCAAATGATTCGTCTTGGAAGGAATGTACTGCAGTTATTGCACTCAATGCTTGACATGCTGAATTAGTAGTCCTAGAAGAAGAAGAAAAAGAAGAAAGGAAGAAGAAGAAGATGTGGGCTTTAACCCAAGTTAAAAGGATAGATGGCAACGTATGTGATTACTATATAGGCAGTGCAGCCCCTGGGGAGGTTGGGAATCTAAGTGTCTCTGGCCAGAAGGCTGTTCCTGAACTGGGGGCACCCACAGATCTCTGCTCCAAGGCTACCCAGAAAAGCAGTCAGTCAGTCAGATTATCCCCATGCTTAATGTATAACCACAGTTAAACTTTATATTAGCAATTTCCCCAAAACAGACAGTTAAACTCTATATTGGTAGCTAGAAAGCAGCAGAGAAAAGAAAGAAAATTATAGTCTTAGCTTTTGGCTTTGTGAAAGCTCCACAGCTCATGCAGCCTGCCTCAGACCGGTAGGTGTGGCCAGGTGTAAAATGGTCTAAAATTAGCCCCTCCCTGAGAGCAAACTTTCACCCCCTCCCTGAAAGCAAGCTTTCTCCAACAGATTTAAACCTTTGTTATCTGGATACTCAGGTCCCAGTAGGCTGAATATCCCCAAGCTTTATGGATAACCACAGTTAAACTTTATATTAGCAATTTCCCCAAAACAGACAGCTAAACTCTGTATTAGTAGCTAGAAACCAGAAGAGATAAGAAAGAAAATTATAGTCTTAGCTTTTGGCTTTGTGAAAGCACCACAGCTCATGCAGCCTGCCCCAGACCAGTAGGTGTGGCCAGGTGTTTATATATTTTGCATTCTGTAAATCAGGGTCTCCCTGCAGTTTCATGGGGGGGGGGGGGTATGAAGGGACGATGAGAGCAGCATTGCGTGCCTTATGTACACTTTTCACATGGAATTGGAGATGTTCTCAGTTGCTTCCCCTGGTAGGAAACCCAAATTTCCCCCCTGGGCTATCTTCTGCGGTTTTACATGGATGGGCCCAGAAAGGTATAGTTTGTATTGGGGATCTCGGTAGGGAGGGAGGAGAGGGACTAGATAGATTTCAAAATCTATGTGCACAATATCACCTAAATAAGCATGAGTTTGAATGTTACTTGCAGATACGACACTATTTCAGTAATATACTGAGACGGGCTCCTGAATTAGTTGGCACTCGGGGCCCGAGGGCCCTACTCGTGGAATTGGTAGAGGGGGGGTGTTTGAGCTGGGGAGCATAGAAACCTATTCCAGCCGATGGGGAGCCATAACTATTTGGCCTTATTGGCGGAGAGATGGGCCATGGATAGTGTGGAAGATGTCACTCCGGGATTACTGCAAAGTGCTTTTGTGATAATTGCCTCTGGTGTAAAGTGGGTCTACCTGCAAGAACCTCAATATAGATTCATATGGAGAGCATACATGCATGACATGTGGGCTTATAAAGCAAGTTTAAGGAAGGATGACAAATGTAGATGGTGTGGGATAACGGTAGGGACACTAGCTCATAAATTTTGGCACTGCCAGGTGGTGCAGAACTTGTGGAAACGAATCTGTGTTAGAATGGCTGAGATATTGAGGATCCAGGTGTGCCCGTCGGTGGAATCATGCCTCTTTCACAGCTGGGAGGTGGAGGGACACCGGATAGTCTGCCAACAAAAGTTATTTATCGAAAGAGGTTTCTTAATGGTCAAGAGGGTTCTGTTATGTTACTGGGTGGAGGGAGGGGCTCTGGGTGTGGGACAGTGGGAGCAGGCGTTGATAGATCTAACGCATATGGAGAGATTAACAGCAAAACAACTTGAGGGGGGGGAAGCATTGGGAGCTTTTTTTAGAGCTCTGGATGCCACTCATGGATACCTTGACCCCGAGGGAAAGAAGTGCAATATTGAATATATGAAGTGTCCCCTCCCTTGCCCCTCCTTTAGGGGAGATGGTGAATGCTGCCAAGGGTAGGGAGTTTGCAAAGGGGAGATAGGATAGGGTGGGATGGGATGGGGATAGAGTAGAGTAAAGAGGTTTCCTAGATAGGGGTGCTAATTTGGAGGGGTGGGGAGGGAAGTTGGTGTGTACAGGGGGGTCGGGAGGAGAGGATGTTTACTTTGATTGTTTGGTAATCACAGTGTTTAATGTTCAATTGGGGATATGTTAGGGGAGCGGGGATTGAAGCTTTATACCAGCTTGTTGTTGTTGCTGTAAGCTTGTTATGAGAATGTATATCATTATGTATAAAATAAAAGAGATTTGAAACTAAATAATTGAAGCAGACATTGAGATTTTCCAACAAGATATTCAGTATGTTACTCGTATCACATATATAGGAACGTGCTTGAGCCACCAAGGGATTTAAAAGTTTATCCAAAAAGATAGAAATAGGCTCTAACACTGAATCATTTCCTGCTACTATAGGTCTTCCTGGGGATTGTTGTAAATTTTTATGTATTTTTGGTACAGTGTAGAACACTGGACACATTGGGTTCCTATTCACCAAGAACATCGATTCTTTCTTCATCTGATATCCTTGGGGAAACCCCATGTTGAATAATTCTTTCCATTTAGCAACATCTTTGAAGGATCTTCTGGTAATACATGACATCACACAATTGTCTATTAGCCTCTTCCACATACTGGGCTTTTGACTGTACCACAATAGCTCCCCCTTTGTCTGCTCTCTGTATTACTAAATCTTCTGCTGGGCATTGGCATCGGCATCTTGAAACCACCCCATTAGTATGTGTGTTACTTTCTTCAGTAAGGACACCAGCAATAGCCTTCTTTATTTTTAAGTATTGGGGAGTGCTTCAATCGCATCCTTATTTTTTGGAAAAGCCAATAGTGACTTATCAACGGGGGAAAAAATAGCAAACTTTGTTTGTAAATTGGTCATTTGGAATACCTGGACGCCAGTAATTGAAGAGAGAGTTGGACATTATCCCTGCGAACAGTGTGAGTTTTTAGTTCTATCATTGAAGGAGTTTTGGACCCCAAGCCCTTTTAATAAAACAATTTAGTTATGGTTCTTCACAACATGTCAAACTACTTTTGTAGTACATTATATATCATTGAATACCCCTTTTGGAAAGTTTATGTTGGACAGACAAAGTGTACTATGATTAAATGTTTAAGGGAACATCAATCCAGGTTGAAGAACAGGATAACAGGGGCTCTGATGGTGGATCATTGTTTAAAAGAAAGACATGAGTTTCAGGACTTATGCTGGAGAGTGATTGATCATGTCCTGTTACTTTGGCAGGGTGGATGGAGATCGGCAACAACGTCTAAATTATAAAGAACAATATTTGATATATAAGTTAACTATGGTGCAAGCTGGTTGGTTTGAATAACCAGATTGACTGGTATACATTGATTTGATTGGAAGCTCTTGTGGGAGGAGCCTCTGTGCTTTAAGTGAAAAAAACGCCGCAGCTCACCGTAGGAAGCTCACCGTAGCACATGATGTGAAGTTGTGCGGACCGCTTTATAGCCAATACTATAGTATTTTGAGGCATAGCATGAATAATGGAAGATGATGGGCACTTGTTCAAATGAAGATAAGTGAGATTTTTTTGATATAAGCTGTGAATTGAATGATTCATTAGTGGAGCCCTGATGCAGACACTAAATGTAGAACTTCAAAACATGATTTTTATGGTGCACTAGTAGTAGAATCATCGTAGTTGACAGATAAAGGCAGATAAGTAGATATCTCTACAAGCTTATTCACTTTTGAAACAGATAGACTGTGGATAAAGGCAGATGTGTTCATATTTTTATACGCTTATTCATTTTTGAAACAAATGAACAAATATAATAATGCTGTAAGAGCTTGAAGTTTTATTGCTGAAAAATAAAATGGATCAATCAATGATGGCAGCTGAATGATAGCGGCTTTCAGAAAATGGGGTTCGACAAAATTTGTTTTTAAGTGTAGTAATGATATTAGTTATTGAGCACTGAAAATTCAGGATTGCTGCAAGGTCACTGGGGTGGAAAATATTGTCTCCTGAAGGTGATGCAATTGTTTATAGATGCTGTTTAGTTCTTATCAGGACTGGCAGTGGTGAGATCGAGAAGCTAATTATTGACTGGGGCTGTCAGACACTCATAACAGTATTAGGCAAGGACTCCTAGTGTCCGTAGGTGCATACTGGACTGTCTGTGTGTAGAGTGTTAGATCCAAACAAGACTCTGCACATTGTAATATTCATGCAAGTTTTCCCTTCTGCCCCACACAAACGCGTATACTGGTCCTCCTCTTCCAGTAAAATGCATACTGGTTCTCCCTTCCCCTCCTCCCCCATACACAGCAACATGTAGACTGGTTCTCCCCTCCCCCTCCCCCTCCCTGTTCACAGTGACACGTGTGCTGGTTCTTTTCTCTCCCCCCCCCCCCCATACATGGTAACGTGCATGCTGGTTCTCCTCTCCTCCCCGTATGTGGTAACTCATGTGTTGGTTCTTCCCTCCCACCCCACACACAGTAATGCGTGGTTTGTTATGTTTTGCTTCATTTATTTAATTTAGCACTCGTCTATCTGTGCACCTCCAGGCAAGGAACAGAAAAACATATTTATCTTTCCTCTTATCTCACCCTATACCCTGCCTCAGGACTCCGCTCCTCTGGCAGATCCCTTTTTATCTATGCCCTTCTCTGCCACTGCCAACTTCAGACTTCGTTCATTCCATCTTGCTGCTCTATAGCCCGGAACAAATTACCTGAGTGAGTACACTGGGCTTTTCTGGCTCTTTTCAAATCCAGGCTAAAAATCCACCTCTTCGAGGACTTCCAGTGACGTCACGGAGCTAATGGCAGCTTAGGTGCCTAGCTCGTCTGATCCCCGACTTAGAGCGAGTTTACAGTATTCCCCCCCAGCTAAAAAGTGGAAGGGAGACGATCACTGACCTCTGCAATGGCGGCGAGAAAGAAGCTGGCGAGTTTCCAGTCCTCATATGTGAGATGAGAGCCGCGGGAGGTGGCAGAGATGGAGGGCCTGGAAGTGAGGGGCGAGACTGAGAGCTCAGACGAGGAGGAAGAGGAGAGGGCGGTTGAGGAGTTGGAGGAGCTCCCGTTGAAGGCTTGGCTGAGGAGTGGCCTAGTGGTTGGGGCAAGGTACTTCAGGCCGGAAGGTCGGGGGTTCAAATCCCACTAGAGGACAGCCACCTTGGGCCGGAAGGACTGGGGTTTCTAGTCCCACAGGTGCTCCTTGTGGTCTTGGGCAAGCCACTTAACCCTCCATAGCCCATGTTCCCTGTAAAATAGTTATTTCCAAGTTATAATGCCCTGTTCAATGTAATTTCAGTTTGTTCAATGTAAACCGCACTGATGCAGAATAGCGCGGTATATAAGAGAATGTAAATAAATAAATAAAGCCTTTAAAGTGGAAATGCATCGGGAGATCAAGGCAATGCGAAAGGATGTGAAGGAGACATTGATGGCGATTCAGACGGAGGTGAGCGGTCTGGGACAGAGGGTGGATGATCTTGAAAGCCACGTGGAACAGTATGCAGCAGAGTCCAGGGAAATGGCGGCGATGCAGAACAAACTCAAGGCCCAGCAGGAGGAGATGCAGGAGAAGCTGGAGGAGATAGAAGATCGAGCACAACGGAATAACTTGAGGATATGGGGGGTGCCAGAAAAAGAGGCGTTTAAAGACTGTGGACAGTTGGTACAGCACCTGTGCACCCATATATTTATTTATTTATTACAAGTTCTTATATACCGCACTATTCGGCATCAGCGCGGTTTACATTATAACATAAAGACCATAACAACAAGCTGTTTGGTTTACATCGAACAGGAGTACAAACTTGGAGAACCGGGGTAAACTATATACATGAGATAATTACATAGAACAGAATAGAGTCTTAATAATATAAAGAACGGCATGGTGTGTTCATGAGTGGGTCACTTCCTCTGGTTCAATTGCTGGTAGGGTAGTATTGAAGGAAGAGGTGGTATTTGAGTGCCTTCCTGAACTGGAGTAGGTCAGTAATGGCCCTTATGTCGGAGGGTAGAGCTTTCCAGCATTTGGGGACATAGAAACTGAAGGCTCTGTTTGAGGTTGTCATGTTGCACTTTGTCGACGCCTTCGAGGTTGTCAGTAGGTTTACGGCTGTTGCTCTTCTGGATCTGTTGGGGGGTACAGTGTGAATCAGATCTGTGAGTGAGGAGGATGAGATACCCTTGATTGCCTTGAATGATAGGACTAGGGTTTTAAAGATGATCCTCCCATGGATGGGGAGCCAGTGAAGCTGTTTAAGAATGGGAGTTACGTGGTCGCTTCTGGAGGCTCCGTAGAGGACTCTTGCTGCGGCATTCATGGCCATCTGTAATGGGCTAAGAGTGGATTGAGGGAGACCTTGTAATATGGCATTTGCAAAGTCGAAGTGTGGCAGGATTAGCGCTTGGTATATGGTTCGGAAGTCGTCCGGGTCCAACAGGGAGCGCATATGCCTAAGCGAGCGTATTTTGAAGTATACAGCTTTGACTATGTTATTTATGTGATGTTTCATATCCAGACGTTGGTCCAATGTAACTCCAAGGTATCTTATTGTTTCTTTAGCTTGTAGGTCAGCTTCCTTGACACTGACGTGGGCTGGAGGGGTGAAATTGGGGTCTTTGGAGATGAAGAGCACCTCTGTTTTTTTTATGTTGAATGCGAAGGTTTTGTGATTGGAGCCACTCTGAGACCGAATTGAGGCAGTCTACCAACGGTGCCAGGTCTAATTGAGTTGTAGAGAAAGGCATATATAAGAGAATGTCATCTGCGTATATCAAGCAGTTGACTTTGAAAGATCTTATGATGTCGCAGATGGGCTGCATGTATATATTAAATAGTAGGGAAGACAATGAGGAACCTTGAGGCACACCTTGCTTTTGATGGAAGCGTTTTGACTCTTCTGTACCGGACTTCACATATTGCCATCTTCCATCCAGATAAGAGTTACACCATTCTAATGCACTGTTGCAGATACCTTTCTCTTTCAGTCGTCCGAGGAGAATTTTGTGGCTTACCGAGTCGAACGCCGCAGCGATGTCTAAGAAGACGAGTACAAATCCTTGTCGGATGTTGTTAATGCCTGTGATAATGTCGTTGAATAGGTTAGTGAGTAGGGTCTCGACCCCATGATATTCTCTGAACCCATGTTGGCAGTGATCTAGGGGAGCTGTGGTATCTATATGATCTTGGATTTGCCGTTGTGCCTCCTTCTCAATTATCTTGGCTAAGAGGGGAATGCTAGCTATAGGCCTATAAGATTCGACCTTTTGCGGGTCTAGCTTGGGGTTTTTTCAAAAGTGGCCTGATGGAAGTCTGCTTGAGTGCTGCAGGGAAATACCCTGTTGTGAATGAGAGGTTCATTAGATTTGCAATGAAGGGGCTGAACGCACAACGTAGCTCCTTAATCCAAAAAGCTGGGCATGGGTCCGTTTGTGCAGTGGAGGTATTGAGAGATGCTATGGTGTCTTCGATGCATTTAGTGGATGGTGTAGAGAAGTTATTTAGTGGGGTTGCATTCGTTGGTTCTTGGAACGGGACTGTTGACACCTTGTTAGTTTGCACTATCTTGGATTGCATGTAGTCAGCGAATTTCTGTGGATGAATCTCACTGTGTTGTTCGGGAGAAGGTTCCTTTGAGAGGGATTTGACCAGGTTGAAGAGGTCACGTGGTTTATTCAGTGATCTCTTTAGGGTGTCTGTGTGATATTGTTTCATTGTGGTTGTGATTGCTTCACGGTGTGTGGAGAGGTGAGTACGGTAGGCGGTCTGATCTTCAGTGGAAAGTGATCTGCGCCAGCGGCGCTCCAGTCTGCGGAGTTGAGTCAGAGAGGATCGCAATTCAGGAGAGAACCATGGGGCGGTGCTTCTTTTTCTCCTCTTTGTGTTATTGGAAATTGGAGGTTGTGATATGGCATGCAGATTGGAGTTCCAGGAGGTGATTAGTTCGTCGAGGTCTGGTATGGTTTTGTTGAGGAGTGATTGGGTCTCAGCCAAGATGTGTTCCCTGTTAAATGGTCTAAATCTTCTTGTGGGCGTCCGTGATGTGCTGTGCATGTTTTGGCTTCTGTGCAGCTTCTCATTGATGATGGGGATCTGGAAGATGATCAGTTTGTGGTCTGACCAGGGTACATCAACGATTGATGTTGGTAGGTTGTGGTTTTGTTCAAAGACTGTCTGAGGAGCAAATACCAAATCCAGAATGTTTCCCTTTATATGAGTGGGTTTATTGATAATTTGCTTGAGTCCCAGGTCTTCCATAGCACCAAGGAAGGCAATTGCGTGGTTTTGGGATAACGATGGGAGATTGAAGTCACCCATTATCCAATTTGGTTTATTGGGATTGAGGGTGCTGGCAGTAAGGTCAATAATGGTTGGGAGGTCCTCTGGAGACGTGGACGGTGTCCTGTATAAGAGGTTGAGGGAGATTTGCTGGTTTGTAATGGAGAGTATGTCTAGATTGTTTGAGCTAGAGGAATCTGTTATGTGGAAGTTAAGGTCCAATTTGGAGACTATGAGCACCCCTCCTCCTTTTTTGTTTTCTCTATGTCTTGTGTGTGTATGGCGAAATTGGGTGGTAGAAGTTGGTTGATGAGAACGTTATCTTCCGCTGATAGCCAGGTTTCTGTGATCATGAGTATCTCTAGGTCATAGCGGGAAATTGTTTCAAGAACCACAGGCCATTTTTTGCGAATAGAACGCGCATTTATGATGGCACATCTTAGGGGTCGGTAGTTCGGAGGTTCTTCCTGGGTGGGTGTATTGGGCAGCTGGAGTGCTATGTGTATCAAATGTGTATCAAATTAAGGCTGGGGGATGTTGGAGGCACTGGCACAGACCCAATTGGGGTGGAGCGGGCGCATAGGAGCCTGGGTCCACGGCGGGAGAAGCAGGCAAGAGACATTATAGCATGTATGAGCAGTTTCCCCATCAAAGAAAATATATTGCAGGCGGTGCGTAAGTTTGGCAGGATCGCATGGGAAGGCAGTGAAGTTGAAGTGTTTAATGATCTGTCCAGAGGAACGCTGGAGCGGAGGAGAAATATGAGGGAAGTCACTGCGTATATGAGGGGGAATGAACTGCGATACCGATGGATGTTCCCATTTGGGATGCTGTTGACGGTGAATGGAGTGTCCCGGAAGGTCAAATCTGCGGAGGAAGCATGGATGGCGTTGGAGGAGTTGGGCTGTGAGAACCTGCCCCAGACGGCCGGGAATGAGAGGAGGGGACAGAATAAAGGAGGGAATGGTGGACAGCAATCGTGTCTGCAGTGGCAGAGAGTAGGAGAAAATGGGAAGAGACTCAAGAAGATGCCCCAAGAACGGAAGAGTGCGGCAGAGGCGGCAGAACCCTGAAGCGAAGGGGTGGTGCAGCAGAGATGGAATAAGGCAGTGAGTAATGGGCGGTAGAGCTCCATCACTCACATGTATTCGACACTGGACGTTGTCAGACGGCTGCCTGGGTGAGAATCTTCACAGTCTTGGCAAGTGCATATATCTATATGATTTGCAAGGGATTGTGGGCAATGCAGTTCATTCACACCAGACACAGCTGCTGACAATAATTTAGTTGTGCTCAAGTGTTAAAGCCAATAAGATATTTATTTATGGGGTTATTTCTCCCAACACAGATATGCTTGGTAGCACATAAATCAGGTTACTTGCTTTCAGTGTTAAACTTGAAAAAACAAAATAAGGAAAACAACATTTGGACTTGTCAGACGAGCAAAGCAAAAGAAATAAGACCTGGTTGGTACAAACTGGTCTTTTCTGTAGGCATTAGCTAATGTTTTCTTAGCATATATCAAACAGCAAACCAAAAGCCACAAAGAAAGAAAAAAACTGTTCTTTTGGATAAACTTCTTATATCTTCCCACATAGATTCAGAAGTGATTCTCTCCTAGCTCACAAGCAATTAGGTAAGGCTCAATTGCTAGCAGTTATCCAGCTGAAACCCCTTTAGCTGGCTTGCTTTCTACTGCGTGGCTAAAAATCTTACCCAGGAGCTTTTCTGAGTAGATTAAAGAACAAGTTTGTATTTCTTTGTGATGGTTGCTGTACTTCATAACAGAAAATCACCAAAGGAGTTTAGACAGAGAGCAGTCCATGTAAACAGATACTTCATCTGCTATCACCCCCTCTTCTTCAACAAGCATGGGTTCAATATCATGGATTGGCACAGATGAATCTCCCACTGGAGCACTTTCAGGAGAATACTTGTTTCCCTGCTGTCTTTCAAGGTTATAGCTAGGGCATAGATCAGTGTTCATACCTGAGCTTCCATTGCTGTTAGAGTTCCTCTCTATATAGCCTGGCCAGTATGTAGTCCAGTTCTTATGTCCAGCCTTCCAATCCAGATCCCTGGACACTGGATCTCTCTTCACGTACCTTCTGGCACGGGTCTTAGGGTCCCTTCCACGTGCAGCTGTCTCCCTCACAGGTACCGTCTGGCGATTCCTAGCTCTGCAGCACCATTCCTCTGGCTTTCCCCAGTCCAATGGTGTATGCTGGCCCTTGGAATGCCTCCCAGTATACGTACTGCTCTGGACTCTTCTAGACCTCTCAAAGGCTTTTCTCTTTCTTCCAAAGGGTTTCTTTCCCTCTCTGTCCGTCCGGTTTGGCTTCTGCTTCTGATGATGATGATCCTCAGGATAATTCTCTGTAGAATAAACTCTACCTTTATTCTGCTTAAATGAGTGCTCCTCCCTAATACAGCGCAGCTGTGCTGAATCAGGCCCTGCCCTTTGAGATGAGTGCTTAGGGATTACCTCATAGCCCTCCTGATTGAACACACGTTTCCCCCCTTCAGCTCCTCTAATGGCTGCTGGAAACCAGGTGCATTCTGGGACTGGTAATCTTTTATGGGAAAATTCTGTTTTCTTATTTCTACCAGAACTGACAGGTTGCATGTTCAGAGTCACTTCACCTTTTCTATAGCTCCTTCCTGAGCTATGATAAGCTTCCTTATCACAACGTTTAGGGCTGCAAAGGGGTCGGGAGGGGTGTGTGGGTGTGGTATGATTTTGGGCAAAGGGCTGGAGGGATGCTGGAGACAGTAGGGGGGAGGGGGTGGTCATGGTGTGTGATAATGCAGGGGGGGAGGTGGTAAGGGGGAGGATAAGATGGTCACGGAAGGGAAGGAGGGCAGTATGGGATGGGGGGTGATGGGGAGGGGGTAGAAGGGGAGGGGTAGAAGGGGATGGGAGGGGGAGGGAAAGGGGAGGGGGGTGGGGAACGGTGGGGAGGGGAGGGGGAGAATTCCACAGCACAAGGGTAGGGAGGGGGATGATGGAACGGGGATGTTGCTTATAGGGTCTGTTAACGTGAAGGGGTTGAATTCCCCGGCTAAGCGCAGTTTACTGTATAGGGAGGCACGTAAGAATCGGTGGGATGTGGTGTTGGTTCAGGAGGCCCACCTGAGGAGAGGAGATGTGGGGAGGATGCGAAACAGGCAGTACCCTGAGCAATTTTATTCATGTAACGAAGGGGGGGGGGGTGGTTCTTTTGGTGAGTGTGGGGAGTGGGATTCAAGTAGAGGGGAGCTTTAAGGACTTGGAAGGAAGGGTAGTGGGGATTAGGGGGAAGTTGGGGTCTAAGGATGTCGTTATAGTATCCGTGTATGGACCAAACAGTAACCAGGGTGTCTTCTGGAAGGAGGTGGGGAAGAAGATAGAGGAGGAGGGAGGGGTGGATTTGGTGATGGGGGGGATTTTAATTTGGTGTTGGACCTGGGGGTAGATAGAGAGCCGGGAGGGGGGGGGGGGGAGGGAGGAAGTAAAAATAGATGAGGCCTACGAAAGTTGATGCAGCAACAGAATTTGGTGGATGCATGGAGGGTGCTTAATCCCAAGGCGAAGGAATATACGTATTACTCCACACCACATAACAGTTGGAGTAGGATAGACATGATTTTAGTGGATAAGGATTGGATGGTGGATGTGCAGAGGGGGAGGATTGCCCCGATAGGGTGGTCGGATCACAGGGCGGTGGAAATGGAATTTAGAAGCCCGAGGTGGGGAGGAGTGGTGTTCTGGAGGTTGAATGAGAGCTTACTAAAGATTGAGGAGGTAATAGAAGATATCAGGGAGGCTATTTGGGAATATCTGAGATTTAACGATACGGGGGAGGTGGGGGAGGGTGCGGTGTGGGAAGGCTTGAAAGTGGTTATTAGGGGGAAGTTTATAATGTGGGGGGGGTGAGGAAGAAGCGGGAAAGAAGGCAGCAGGAGGAGGAGCTGATGAAGGAGTTAAAAGAAGCGGAAGAGAGACTTCGAAGGTCGGGTGCAGAGCGATAGGGGGAAGGTGGTGAGAATGAAGGAGGAGTTGTATGCCCTGCAGGTGGATCGGGTGGCCAATGCACTACAGAGGGTAAAACAGGTGTATTACGAGTTTGGAGATAAAGCGGGTCGGTTGCTGGCGGGGCGGCTACAGAAGCAAATTGTGGCATCAATGATATATCAGATTAAGGGGGTAGATGGGAAAATATGTAGGGGGGATGAGGAGATAAGAGATAGATTTAAGGAATTTTATCAGGACTTGTATACGGGGGTGGATGGGGTGGGGGGGGGAAGAGATCTTAGACTATCTCGACGGGATAAATCTAGATGAATTGCCTGAGGGGGCTCAAGCAGATTTAGAGGCTAGGATCATGGAGGAAGAAATCGGGAGGGTGGTGAAGGGGATGGCGGGAGGGAGGGCCCCTGGATTAGACGGGTTGCCGGGGAGTTTTTATAAGGTCTTCTTGGGGGAGATAGGGGGCATTTTAGGGAGGGTTTTTAATGGGGTACTGGATCCGGGAGGGAGGCTGCAATGGGGAATGTTAACCACGGGGATTATGGTCCTTTTAAAGCCGGGGAAGGATCCCTTAAGTTGTGGGTCATATAGACCTATTTCTCTTTTTAATGTGGACGTAAAAAGTTTGGCTAAGAGCGGATAGACTGAGTGGGTGGCTACCAGGGATAATTAAGGGGGATCAAGCGGGGTTTATTGTAGGACGGCAAGCAGCGGATAATATAAAGAGGGTGGTAGGAGTGGTATGGGAAGCGAGGCAGGAGCAGGAGGACTTCCTGTTGATGTCAATCGATGCCGAGAAGGCGTTCGATAGGGTTCATTGGGGTTTCTTAATGAGGGTGCTGGAAAAAGTGGGGTGTGGACCGAATTTTTTGAAATGGGTGAAGGGTCTATACAGGGGGCCAAGGGCTAGGGTTAAGGTCAACGGGCGATACTCCCAGGATTTTGAGCTGGGGAGGGGGACAAGGCAAGGGTGCCCTTTATCCTCGCTGTTGTTTGCACTGGTGGAACCGCTGGCGGAAAGGATTAGGGCGAATGAGAGGATAGTGGGATTAGAAAGAGGGGGGCGAAGCCATAAAATATCACTTTATGCGGATGATATCCTCCTTTATATTGGTAAGCCCCTGCTAACGCTTCTGGAGGTGATGCGGGATGATATCCTCCTTTATATTGGTAAGCCCCTGCTAACACTTCCGGAGGTGATGCGGGAAGTGGATAGGTATGGGGCGGTGTCGGGGTTTAAAATGAACATAGATAAGATGGAGATACTGAAGGTGCAAATGAATGGAGAGGCAGAAGAGAGGTTGAGGAGGTTATACCCTCTACGCTGGGTCAGTAATTCCTTGGGCTACCTTGGGGTAAATATTACGCCTAGATATGGGGATTTATATAAGGCTAATTACTCGAGGCTATTTGGGGAAATAGGAAAGGATTTAGAGGGGTGGATGATGCTAGAGATTTCCTGGCTAGGAAGGATAGCTGCCATCAAAATGAATATCCTGCCCCGTCTGCTATATATGTTCCAGGCTCTCCTGGTTGAGATACCGGAGGGAGCAATGAGGGCCTTGCAAAGACGGGTATTTAGGTATATCTGGAAATGGAAACCTCCGAGACTTGCTAGGAGAGTTATGTATGCTGCAAAGGAGGAGGGGGGGGGCTGGGGGTGCCAAATTTGTTGGATTATTATAGGGCGGCACAACTAACACACCTAATGGACTGGAGGGGGGGGGGAGTGAAACCATGGGTGTGTTTGGAGAGAATGAGGGTGTTGGGGGGGAGGTTGGATGTGTGGGTATGGGCCCCAAAGGGGGAGAGGGGGGAATTAGGGGGGGGCATGCCTGCTATGAGGCAGGTTGCACGGATATGGGATAAGGTTAGAGGTCCGGAGGTTAAGAGTAGAGGGAACGGGTTCTCAGTAATGACCCCATGGAGAGGGTGGAGAGTTTTCAAGCCCGGTTGGGAGGGAGGGAGGGCGGTTTGATCGTTGGAGGGGTAAAGGGCTATGCTGTGGATTTCAGTTGTTGGAGGAGGGGGAATTAAAGATCTTTGCAGTAGTGAAGGAGGAGTTTGGACTGGAGGAGGGGGATAGGTTTGCTTATTTGCAGGTGAACTCCTTTCTGCGAAGAGAGCTAGGGAGGAAAGGGATGGGTAGGGAGGTTTCGGGGTTGGAGGTGACATGGTATGGGAGGAGAGGGTCGAGGGGTATGATTTCGGGATTATATAAAGAGGTGAAAGAACAAGGGGGAGGGAAATTTAAGTATATGCTAGATTGGGAGGGGGACTTGGGGCAGACGCTGTCTTCCAAAGACTGGAAGAGAGTGTGGGACCAGATAAAGTGTGGTCCTCGCTCGAGTAAGATTAAAGAGAAGAGCTATAAAGTGTTGATGTGTTGGTATTATACGCTAGAGAGACTACATCGGATGTACCCTGAAGTGTCTCCCCTTTGCTGGCGGGAGTGTGGGGAGGTGGGGAGTTTCTGGCACATTTGGTGGGGGTGCAGGAAGGTTCAGGGGTACTGGGGTAGGATCCAGGAGTGGATTTGGCTGAAATTAGGAGTGGTGGTGGATTCATCACCGAGTCTTTTTTTGCTTTCTTGGTGGGGGGGAAGGGAAAGTAGACTGTGGGGGTAGGATGGGGTTGGCCTGCTTAAGTTTGGCCCAATGTGAGGTAGCAGAGGCTTGGAGGGCGAAGGAGATGCCTTCAGTGGGACAGTATGAGAGGAGGCTTAGGAATGTGGTCTTAATGGAGAGGTTAACGGCGGCAAGGCAGCTGAGGGTGGCGCGGTTTGAAGAGGTATGGGGTAAGCTGTGGAAGGTATTAGGTGGGGAATAGAGAGGGGGAGGGTTGAGGGGGAGAGGGGGTGGGGGTGGAGGGAGGTGGGGGAAAGAAAACAAAGGCAGGGGGTGTGGATTAGAGGGTGGGATTATCATAGAACAAACTGTTGGGGGGGTGTTAGAGAATAACAGAACACGGGCAATCGTTTGGGGGGGGGGGGAGAGCAGTAGTGCATACTCATCTGTTTGTTAGTAATTAATGGTATTGATGGGGGCTGTGGATTGTTATTTGTATTTGCTGGAGTTTTTGATATATAGATAATAAAAATTTTAAATTAAAAAAAAATCCACCTCTTCGAGTCTGCTTTTGGATCTTGATGTCCCTCACTTTCTTGTTCCCCAGTTTTGTGACGTTGTCCATCATGATTGTAAGCTCTGATGAGCAGGGACTGTCTCTTACATCTATCTATATGTACAGTGCTGTGTACCCCTTGTAGCACTATACAAATGATAAGTAGTAGTAGTAATAGTTAATGTAAAATAACCATTACAATAAACAAAAGTAAAACAAAAATAAAGTTATAAAATACATAAAACAAATATAAAATCGGATAACATTATGCTTAATAAACAAGTTTAAACGGGTGTGCTTTTAATTTTGGGTAGAAAGTTAAATAATGTTGCATAACTCTTAGTTGTCTTGGAACAGCATTACATAATGGTACGTCCTGAACAGAAAAAAAATGTCCCTGGATTACAGCTTTCTAGGCTATAGTAATAGGAGGTAACCGTAATAAATCCGACTTGAATGTAATGCCATGTAGGCAAATATCGCTGTAGTAGGAATAATTCTAAAGATAACATCATATTCAACAAGTGGAAAAGGCATGCAGAACTCATAGCATTCTTCCCAATCTGTGTGTGTTTGTGTAGGCATGCGCGTGTATCTCTCTGTTTTGTATGTTTATTATGTTGTTTTTTGTGAATGTGCATCTCTATTTTGTTCATGTGTGTATATGTGTATCTTTGTGGGTTGTAATGTTTGTATGAATATATTTGTATGTGTCTGCATATGCGTTTGTGTATATGTCTGTGCATTCTTGCATGTGTGTGAATGTGTGTGTATGGTCTGTGTCTCAGTGATTGGGAGAGGATATGAGAGGGAAAGGGCTGTTGGACCCACAATTGTATAATTGCTATGTTACATGGAATCAATGTGAAGCAGCTGTTGGAACTGCTTTGATTGCATACAGAATGGTGGTATATTAAACCCAATAAATTATAAACCATAGAGAAATGCATTGAGGCATATTTTTTTGGGGGGGGCGGGAGAAGGGGGCTTAATTTCTCTTCCATCTCCCACCCTAGGTAGAAACCAAATTTGTACAGCACAGGTTCTTCCCCCAGCTCACCATCTCCCTTCCTGTGACTAGAACAGCATTCCAGTGCTCCGCTCCCACAGCTTCCCATTGGCTGGACCCTACCCACAGTCTGTGACTAGAGCAGCATTCCAGTGCTCCGTCCCCCCACAGCTTCCTATTGGCTAGATCCTACCCACTGTCTCTGCTGCTAGTTACATTGGGAGCAGGAAGGGCAGGCTCACACACAGAGGGGAGGATTAGAGAACTGTAGATAGAGGCTTTAAAATGAAAAATATCCAGACATACTAGCTTTCCTTCTAGCTTCCAGACATTAATGTAAAAATTAGTAGAATCATGACAGATACCTAACAATTTCCCATCCCAGCTTCAAAAGTGCTGAGCGCATCTGACAGCACCCCTGTGAACTTTGGACCCTAGATATGTTCCTAGCTGGTCAGTTCTTTTGTCTGCCCATGACAACAGATAGCACCTGATAGTATGGACAGTAACCAATAAGAAAGCAGTACAATTTAGTCAGTAGCTTAGTTACTACTACTACTGATCATTTGAATAGCGCCACAGGACGTACGCAGCGCTGCACAAACACGTGTAAAAGACAGTCCCTGCTCATCAGATCATCAGAGCTTACAATATAGTCAAGACAGACAATACAGCAGTGTGGACAAGGATACATCTAGGGGGGAATGCTTAGGGACTGTAGAGCTTTCCAGAAATATCAGAAAAGAAAATGAAATCTATATGTGAATAATTTAAAATGCAGCTTATCCTAGGGAATTATTTGTAATCCTTGAGTGTGTGTGTATCTCTGTTGCATGTTTGGTTTGTGTTGTGAATGTGTGTGTCTGTGGTGGAGTAACTGAGGGTGGCGGGGCATTTATGGAGAATGTAGTTAGTGGGGTTAGTGACAGTTGTGGGAGGTAGTTTTGGGGTGTTGGTAGTTTGAAGGATGATGGAGCAGTTATATTGGGGAGATTTGGGAGGAGTTCCTGTTCGGTAATCCAGTTTAGTCCTCCAACATCGGGTAGTGCCCCTCCTCCTGCAGCCTGGAGACTGGACCAATCAAGTCTTCTGTAGTATATATGCAGACGGAGCTCCCAGAAGCCCCCAGTGTGTCCAGTCTCCTTGCAGCTTGCAGACTTCTGTGCCCTTTCTGGGCACACTAAGTGACACTTGAAGGAGCAACACTAGTTAGTTCTTTTGGGGTTTTATTTTGGGTCCTTTATTTACCATTTCTTTGCTAGGTAGCTGTATCTTTAAAAAAAAAAAAAAAAGGAGCATTGCCACAGGGGACATCCTGGGGGAAGCCAGACCTGCATTGGGATCCTGCCTTCCTGCCTGGGAATATCTGAAACCTGGGTTGAGCTCTCCCCAAGACTGTTCGGGGAAGAGCCATACCTGCTACAGCATTGCCTGTCACTTGGAGAAGTTGGCGGAGTTCCTTGCTGTTCCCTGAGCTGGTAGGAATTTTCCTTGCTTTATCTTTTCAGCTCTGTTGTTTTTTGCATTGTCAGAGGCTCTGTCGGCTCCCCTGGCTTCCGAATTGCACTTTTTCCTGATTTTTTTCGCTTGCACTGTATTAGAGGGTCGTTTTCTTTCTTTTCCATATTATTTGGTTACCTTTGTATTTTAGCGCCTTTTTTTATTGTGGGTGGAAAAGTGCGGCGGCCATTTTGGATTTCTAAAGTGTGCTTTTTAAGGGCACTTTTTAACACTTGTGCACGGGTTCCCCTGGCATTTTTGGGGTTTCTTTTGCTGGCAAATTTGCTCAGGGCACCCCTAGGATTCTGGGGAGTATTTTGTTTTCTGTAAAAAAAAAAAAAACGTTTTAAATTTAAAGCTGTACTGATTTGAATAAGGTTAGTCCCTTTGCTGTGGGCTTCCCTGTTCCTGTTTCCTTCTTCCCCCCTGGAAGCAGGTTGCCTTAGCATGGCTGCCAAACCTCAATGTGTGATTTGTGGGTCCCGCAGAGGTACAATGACTGACTCTGGCATCTGCAAGAGCTGTGCTGCAGTTTCTTCAGACCTGGAATGTCTTCTCCCACTGCTGTTTGCAGCTCTGTGGTAACTCGATTGATTTTTCTTGATTTTTCAGTGATTTTAGGCATTTCTCTCATGCCTGCAACCCTCCCACCTTCTTCTTTGACTTTTTAAGTTAATTCCTTAGCTTTTGGGGGTTTTAATTCACTCTTTTGGTGTTTTATTTTTGCTGGTGGCCATTTTGAATAGCTAATGAGCCTCGGTTTTTGGCGGGAAGCCAGATTACTTCTCTGCTGGCTTCTAAAAGCTATATTGTTGTTTCAGTTTTTTTCTTCTTTCCACAACACTTGCTAGATGTCAGTTGTGCAGAGGTTACTTTTTTCTCTGCCTATGTATGAACATAATGGATAAAAAAGTACAGAAGGCATGGATAGAGAACAGTATGCAATTCAGAGCCACAGTACAATGCTGAGTCACTGATGAAGGGTGCAGGGCTCATGGCTTCCATTCCCCACTGTGCCCAACAAAGAAGGCTGGCTGAGGCATTACCTATTATGGGGAATATTGTTAAATGCCTGTTCCTGCGGGACGTAGTTATTTCTTTTTAGTTCTCCCTGTGCCTTATTCAGGTTTACGCTGCATAGGCTGTCAGAAGAAACACAGGGACCTCAGGCATCAGCTCTGCTCTTCCCCCAGCATCTTGCTTCCCCTGAGGAACTTGGGAACTCCGGAGCTTGGCTTCGGGGGAGCTCTCCATTGGCTTTACGCTGCACTGAGTCTTTACCACGAGAGTTTGGATACCTCCAGGAAGTTCAGGTATCATTTTCTGTAAGAAAACTGTGAGTACTCTGTTTTTGTTTTTTCTTCCTTGCCTCAGCTGCTCTGGGATGCTTTCAGCTGTATCCGGACCGGCTGCCCCTGAGTTTGGAAGTGCCTACTTTGACTTTTTAGTCCACAAACTGCAGCCGGGTTACTTTGTACGTCCTACTGATTATTGTACCTGTCTTATTCAATATACCATTTGGTTGAGGTTTTAAGTCAGTGTTTTGGATCCTGACTGTTTTGGGCTCGGCCTAATTAAGCATGCTCACTGTAATTTTCCTATGGCTGGATTGAGCTTCTACATCCCTCCCCAGAAACACCTTTCAGCCCCTACCATGGAGGTCTGAATGGCTGCGGAGGGATCCCACTCTAATTTCCCTACTTTCAGTCACTGTAATTGCCTTACCCTGACCTTGAAAGTTTCTCTATGCCAGCACAGTGAATGACTGACAGTTCCCTTCTCAGTTCTGCGAATACCTGACAGTTTTTCGGTGCCAGCGGCTGTTTTGTTTTTCTCTTCAGTGTTTCTTTTTAGAGGAAACAGCTCTAAACAGCAGTTTCCACACACTTAATCATGCTGTGGAGGCACGTGGAGTTTCAAAATCCTTTTCTTAAACAGTCTTGGGTTTCCCTGAGCCTTCCTTGCTTTTTGTGTTAAATGCAAAAAAAATAAAAAATAAATAAATAAATAAATGAAACCCCACACAAGAAGAGGAAAGGTGGTTTAAGTCTCTACAATGCTTTTTTCTCTGGCTGTATTATATGTGAAATGTAATCAGCCGAAGGGTACATTAATGGCTTGCTTGTGTTACACCTGCACGCTGCATCCCGGAGGCTTTCCCCATACCCACTGCGTTGCTAGCTGGGTCCCTCAGCACCTTATCTCCCCCCCCCTCAGAGCCCCTGCTGCAGGATCTTCCACAGCCGCTGCAGACCACATTACACATTCCCATCCGGCCGTCTCATCAGCGGTTTCTCCACTTCGCTCTTCCGTGGGGCCACTTCCAATTTCCGGCCATGCCGTTTGGTCTCGCCACGGCCCCCCGCACCTTCACAAACGTGATGGTAGTGGTTGTGGCGGCCTTGTGCACAGAGGGCATCCTGGTCCATCCGTATCTCGACGACTGGTGGATTCGGGCAAAGTCCAGTCAGGAGTGTGTGCACGTCACGAGCAGGGTGGTGGCTCTGCTGCAGTCCCTCGGCTGGGTGGTGAAAGAATGCAAGAGTTGTCTGTGCCCGACTCAGGATCTCGAGTATCTGGGAGTGAGCCTCGACACAGCATGGGGCTTGGTGTGCCTGCCGGAGCGCCGCATTCGGTCTCTTGTCCGACTCTTCAGGGGGATGCCCGCTCCGTTTGCATGGTGATAGCTACAGCTCCTCGGTACGATGGCAGCAACCTTGGAGGTGGTGCCCTGGGCGCGCTTCCACATGCGCCCGCTGCAGAGTGCTCTGCTGCGCCGTTGGTCCAACCAATTCGACTCGTTGAACAGGAGATTGACTTGCCCAAGGGCGGTTCGCCGATCACTCCGGTGGTGGCTCTCCTCCGAGAACCTGGCGCGGGGGATTCCCTGGAGCCTCCACTTTGGGTTCCGTTCACAACGGATGCCAGCTTAACCGGCTGGGGGGCTCACTGCGAGACCTGCTTCGCTCAAGGGGAATGGTCTCCCCTGGAGACTTCATGGTCGATCAACCGCCTCGAATTGCGGGCGGTGCGGCTAGCCCTCTTGGCCTCAAAGCCCTAGTTCTCGACCGGCCGGTGCGAGTCCTCTCGGACATTGCGACCACCGTAGCTTACATCAATCGCCAAGGGGGCACCGGCAGCATGGCCCTGGAATCAGAAGCGATGGCCTTGGTCAATTGGGTGCAGTCTCGTCTTCCGGCCATCTCGGCAGCGCCTATTGCAGGCGCAGACAATGTTCAGGCCGATTTTCTCTGCAGAGTGCGGGTGGACCCCGGAGAGTGGGAGCTAAACCCGCAAGTTTACGCGCAAATAGTTCGTCGGGGGGGGGGGGCGCCCTTCATGGATCTCATGGCGACATTTCAATCGGCCGAGACAGGACGCTTCTTCAGCAGGCAAAGGGAGCGTATGTCCGAGGGGCTCGACGCTCTCATTTAGCCGTGGCCAACGTCCGGCCTTCTTTATGTCTTTCCTCCGTGGGTTCTGACTGGCCGGGTCGTTCATCGCATCGAGGGCCATCGGGGTCGAGTGTTACTGGTGGCCCCGGACTGGCCTGGGTGGCCCTGGTATGCCGATCTGGTCCGGCTGAGCGACGGCATTCCTTGGCTCCTATCCACGCTGCCGAATCTTCTTTTTCAGGGACCCTTGCGGATGCCCCAAGTGGGTCGATTCTCGCTTACGGTTTGGCCATGGAGAGGACTCGGCTGAAAAAGAAGGGTTACTCCCCCCGCGGTGATTTCTACCCTACTGCGGGCGGGGAAAACGTCCACTTCTCTTACTTACGTTCGGATTTGGGGGATCTTTGAAGACTGGTGCTCCCGGCGTGGAGTCCGGGCGGCGACGGTTTCCGTTTCCGTCGTTTTAAGTTTCTTCAGGTTGCTTTTGATAAGGGCCTTGCGGCTAGTTCCCTGAAAGTCCGGTTGGCGGCTATCTCTTGTTATCGAGGCAAAGTTTTAGGCCGTCTCCACGGTTCTTATCCGGACGTACGTCGTTTTCTTACGACTGTTTTTCATTTGCGGCCCTCCCGCAGGATTTTCGTTCCTCCGGGGGACTTGAATCTAGTGATGCGGGCCCTGGTTCGTGAACCTTTTGAACCCCTGAGTAGGGCGTTTCTGAAAGATTTTACGCTGAAGACGTTTTTTTCTTGTAGCCATCTGTTCGGCACGGCGTATTTCAGATCTACATGCGTTGTCCTGCCGAGAACCTTTTTTGTCTTTTTCCCCGGTCCCTTCCTTTTTGCCGAAGGTGGTTTCCCCTATTCATGTGAATCAGGCAGTGTTTCTTCCAGTTCTTTCTTCCCACTCTGTCGGGTCGGCGGACAAAAGTCTTCACCGTCTCGATGTGGGTCGTGCACTTCGTCGTTATTTGAAGGCTACCGAATCTTTTCGGAAGACTGACCGGTTATTCGTGCTCTTCGGTGGTGCACGTAAAGGGGAAGCGGCGGCTAAGGCCTCCGTTGCAAGATGGCTCAAGGAAGCGTTCGCGTCTGCGTATCTGTTGCAGCAGCGGTCTGTTCCGGAGGGGCTACTGGATCATTCCACTAGGGCTCAGGCGACCGCTTGGGTGGAGTATAGCCTAGTTCCGCCAGCAGATATCTGTAAGGCGGCCACCTGGTCGTCTCTGCATGCGTTCAGTACACACTATCGTTTAGATGTGTCAGCGGCTCGGGATTCCTCTTTTGTTCGGCGGTTCTGCGCGCTGGATGGCAAGGTCCCGCCCGGTCTTAACTGCTCTGTTACATCCCGATGTTGGAGGACTAAACTGGATTACCGAACAGGAAATGGAAATTACACTAACCTGGTAATTGTAGTTCCTGGAGGGTCCAGTTTAGTCCTCCTTCCCTCCCGACTATCTGTTATAAAAATGCGGCGCGCTTTCCGAACGGTGGATCATAAGACGGTTCCTCTTGCCGTTCGAACCTTTTTTGCAGCCGCGTTTTTGGCTATGGCTCTTCCTTTCTCAGGTGTTCAGTCAGCTCCTGAGATTTCTGATACGGAGCTGTATTTTGATTTCTGGGGCGTTGGTTCCAGTGCAATACAGTGTTCTGACTTCCTCGTTTGGGGAGAAAGTTGGATATTTTTGTGGGGGGGAAACAAATTGTTCTTTAATTATGTCATTTTCATTATGTCATTTTGTATATTAATCTAATGTGTTGCTTCGTTAAGTATGCTTTGTTACTAGTACACTGGGGGCTTCTGGGAGCTCCGTCTGCATATATACTACAGAAGACTTGATTGGTCCAGTCTCCAGGCTGCAGGAGGAGGGGCAGTACCCGATGTTGGAGGACTAAACTGGACCCTCCAGGAACTACAATTACCAGGTTAGTGTAATTTCCATTTTTTGAGAGTGGGGCAGTTGTGGGGGGATATTGCTGGTGGGTGGCGTAGTTGCAGAGGAGTAGCTTTTCGGAGTGGAGGCAGTTTGTAGGGGCATTAGGTGACCTGTTCAGTTGGTTAAAGGGGGCATTTTGCATGGGGCAGTTTTGGACTATTTTGTAGGAGTTGGGCAGTTTGTGGAGTGATTGTCCAGTTCTGAGGGAATGTTTTTTCAGGGGTAGGGGCAGTGTGGGAATTGGTGGGACAGTTGTGGGTCAGTTTTTGGGTTGTGGGGCAGTTGTAGGATAGCAGTTGTTTGGTGTTGGCGCAGTTGCGGGAGGGTAGTTTTTGGGGGTGAGGCATTTTGTGGTGGTGGTATTTTTTAGAGGTGGGGCAGCTTGAGGGGGGTGGTAAGGCTGTTGTGAGGAACTGTTTCTTTTAGAGATGGGGCAGTTCAAGGGATAATTCTTGGAGGTGGGGCAGTTGGGAGGGATAGTTTTTAGGGATGGGGTAGTTTGGGGGTGGTAGGGCAGTTGTGAGGGATTTTTTGGGGGGGAGGGGTAGTGTGCAATGTGAAGCAGTTGTGGAAGGTCGTCTATTGGGGGCAGATCTTGGTGTGATGGGGCAGTTGCAAAGGTGTAGTTTTATGGGGTGGGACAGTGTGCGGGGTAGTGAGGCTGTAGCGGGGGTGTTTTTTTCATGGTGGCAGCATTTTGCTGGTTGGTGGGGCAGTTACTGGGGATAGCTTTTGGGGGAGGGGCAGTGTGTAGGGTGTTGGGGCAGTTGTGGTGGCTGTTTGCGAGATTGGGAGAGTAGAGAATAGGGAGAGGGAGTTTGAAAGGCACAATGCCCTAACTGCTATGTAAGTTTCTATGCTACAGAAGTTGGAACTCCTTCTCACATAGAAATACTTGGGGCTGTTTTTTGTGGGGCTTATTTCTCTGGAACTCCTGGGTTGATCTGGCCCATTTTCAAACTCAATGTGTATTTTTACAAGTAGTTCCTACATGCCAAATTTTATCCTATTCCATTAAATTTTCAAAGCGTTATTTTGCCCCCCAGATAGACAGGCAGGCAGGCAATCAAACAGACTGATACTTTCAATTCCTTTTATATAATTCTTTCCTATTTATGTTGGTTGGAAAGAATAGCAATCAAAAGACCAAGCAAATGTGTTTAAATTGGATCTGATATTATTTAATGGGCAACAAATAGAAATCACATAAAACTGGTGAAATATGATTCCATTTTTTACTGTATTGTGTGTATACCAGCTGCCCCTATATACAGTGCATCCGCCCATATGCAGCATCGCGTGTGCTGGTTCTGTCTTCCCTCCCCACCCCCATATGCAGAATCACGTGTTCTGGTTCTGTTTCCACCCCCACCCCCACATGCAGAATGGCGTGTGCTGGTTCTACCCTCCCCTCCAAATGCAGAATGATGCGTGCTATTAAAGCATACGGGAGGGGAGGGAAGTACAGAAACAGCACATGCATTTCAGCATATATGGAGGGGAGGGGCACAAGCAGCACATGCAATTCTGCATATGGGGGGGGGGGGGGGCAGAACCAGCACGCACAATATTGCATACGGGGAGGGGAGGGAAGTTCAGAAGTGCGCGTTCTGGTTCTGTACTTCCCGCCATTCACAGTAATATCTGTCTTGATGTTTTTGCCTCCAAATGCCTTATGGTTTGCTATACAATTGTTTCTTATTTTGCATGTAATTTGGGCTTTTTTCTTGTAATTTTGTTTGCATTGCATTTAGGGTATTAAATGCTGGTTCTTTGCAGATAAATAGAAACTCTCCTAAATGAGCTCCAGCCAGTCCCTCATGCCTAGGGATATGGCCTTGGAGGTTATCTCACACAGGGTGAGATTTACTAAACCTTGCGCTAACATACAGTAGGACCTATTTACTAATAATGCATGTTAACAGTGTTAGTGCATGGTTGTGCACTTAGTAAATCTAACCCAGAGTCTTCTTTTCTGTGTCCTTGACTTGCTCCCAGTTGCTGGCTGGTCTAAAAGTTAGGACTTCCATCCTAAACTGTGGGGTTAGCCCCAGTTCAGGACCCTCTTAAGGTGTTGCCCTGACATGTTTTCATTAGTGATGTGCAATATATAATCTTGACTGTCTTTCAGCTTTTGCGTTGCTGATTTTTAATTCTGGTATGCTTTCGACCCTTGCCGTGTTTTTCCATTGACCACAGTCCTGTGACTGTGAGCACATAGACAGCTGCTTTCCTGTTCCAGTCCTAACACAAGAAAGTGACTGCACTCCATACAGCAAATGACTTGTGCTGTACTGTTGTATGAGACACACCGCAAAGACAAATGACCTCTCCGCAGAGGTGTACACCTGGGAAGAACAGTGGGAGAGGAGAGGGTTTGGAAGAGAGCACCCTCTCCGAAGAGAACTAGGAGGAACAGGAGAAGGGAACAACTTCTCTGCAGATAAAGGAGGAACAGCAGAAGGGAGCACCCTCCTTTCAGGGTACAGCTAACTTGCCTGCCTGCTGTTTGTGAGGGTCAGTGCTGCAGATTTGTCCTGGACTGGAGACGAGAACGAGGTTAGGCAAGCATTCCTGCCAATGGGGGGAGGTACAAAGCAATGGCAGTCAGAATCGCACAGCATTGGCAGGCCCTCGGAACCTGCCTATGTCATGCGATCCTAAGCGTGATCGCTTTTCACAATTGCTTTGCACCTCCCCCCACCGGCAGGAATGCTAGCAGAGGACTCAGCACAATTTAGGAGGAACATTGCTCACAATGCAAAATATTTTTAGCAAAGATATATTATTTAAGTAAAATAATACTAGCCTGTTATCTAAAAGTCTAAGCAGCTTATAATTTATATATTCACAGCCTATGATTCCATTGTATTTCTACAACTAATCATTGAGATTATGCAGTAATAGCATAAGAACATAAGATATGCCATACTGGGTCCATCAAGCCCAGTATCCTCTTTCCAACAGTGGCCAATCTAGGTCACAGGTACTAGCAGTTTCCCCAATAGACACAGGTTCCGCAATGCTTGTATTGGGGCAAGCAGTGGATTTCCCGGGTCCCCTATAATAATGGTTTATGGACCTTTCTCCATGAACTTGTCCACACCTTTTTTAAACCCAGCTACGCTAACAGCTTTTACTACATCCTCCGGTAACGAATTCCAGAGTTTGATTATGTGTCGAGTGAAAAAATATTTTCTCTTATTAATCTTAAATACATTACACTGTAGCTTTCTATAGTTTTTGGCGTAAATAATCGATCTACATTTACCCATTCCACTCCATTCATTAATTTATAGATCTCTATCATCTCCAGGAACAAGCAGGAATGAGTCTTCACATATGGGTACGTCGGTACCGACGGAGCCTGCGCGGGAACGCTCCCCAGCGTCCATTCAGAAAGCCTTTGGGAGCATCCCACAATCTCCAGGAACAAGCAGGAATGAGTCTTCACATATGGGTATCATCGGTACCGACGGAGCCTGCGCGGGAACGCTCCCCAGCGTCTATTCAGAAAGCCTTTGGGAGCATCCCACAATCTCCAGGAACAAGCAGGAATGAGTCTTCACATATGGGTATTGTCAGTACCGACGGAGCCTGCGCGGAAACGCTCCCCAGCGTCCAGTAAGAAAGCTTTTGGGAGCATCCCACAGCGCCTGCGCGCTGCCTTCCCACCTTTCCTAACCGCCTCTCTCCAGTTCTTCTTTTCCGCAGAGCCAGCAGGTCGTGTTCCTGTCACCGCTGAAGAAGTTCTTTATTTTCTTTTATTTCTTTGGTCGCGTGTCTGCCTTCTTCGACGTCGGACCGGTACCGCCGGTCTTTCTTTCTTCAAAAAAAAAAGAAAAACTACCGTTTTTCCCACTTCTGTGCATTTTGGGCCTAAGGCCTAGGAAAACTTTTCCTCATGGAAAAGCCCGCTTCTGGGTTTAAAAAGTGCACGAAGTGCAGCGACACTATTTCTGTCACCGACACCCATGACTGGTGTCTAAAATGTTTGGGTCCTGACCACTCCATCAATGACTGTGAGTCCTGTGCCATGATGTCTAAAAGAGGTCGACAGAACCGAGCAGCCAAGCTCAGTACCCTGTTTCCCTCTGATGCAGCTTCGGTGGCATCGACGTCTTCCAGGGCTTCTTCTTCCTCCCATGGATCTCAGGTAACCAAACATAAGTCCAGCCGGTCCTCGAAGGGTAGATCTCCCTCTAAGTATCGAGATGCCTCCGGGCTTGCTCTCGAGGACTCCGCACCGGCAAAATTACCCCGGCGGGAGGCTCCGGCTTCCAAAGCTTTATCTATGGGGTCACAGGTTGACATCGATGGCTCGGCCTCGACCGATCACCTGTTGCCATGTTCTGGGGTACCGGTGGTTTCCACTGGTACCGACATCCAGACATTGGTGGCGTCGATGGATCAGAATATTCTGACCATGCAGCGTGCCATCACGGCATTCATACAAGCTGCGACGCCTCCGGTACCGCAACAAACTCTGTTGTCGGTTCTGGCACCAGCACCGATATCGGTTGACTGCAGCGGTACCCTGTTCTGTGATGCCCATCGGTACCGAATCGGTACCGATCACTCCCGATGTCGATACCACTCGGTATGCGTATCGGGCTGTGCAGGAGCATCCAGACAGGCGATACTTCGATTCCTCCGAAGACTCTGATGAATCAGAGGCTTCTGTCGAAGCATCGGTACTCCTTCCTCAGGAGCCCTCTTCTCCAAAAAGAAGAATGTCTCCTCCAGAGGACTTGTCTTTTCAAGACTTCATTAGGGAAGTGACCAGGGGCCTCTCTATTTCAGTGGCCCCTGAACCAGAGCCTAGAGCCAAGAAATTGGATATTTTACAATATCCTAAGGCTCCTAAAGAGGCAGCTACTTTACCAATTCATGAGATCCTTTATGATCACATGTTGGGCATCTGGGAGACTCCTCTCACCACCTCCCCTCATTCTCGTAGGTTGGACACCATGTACCGTGTTCCTCCTTGTCCTGGCTTTCATAAGACTCAGCTTCCTCACCACTCTATTGTGGTGGAGTCTGCTATGAAGAGGATAAAGAGTGCAAAAAGACACATCCAATCCTCCAGGAAGAGAATGCAGAACCTTAGATGCTTTTGGCAGGAGAATTTTCCAGGCCAATATGCTTGCTACCAGAATCAACTCCTATAGTCTCTATATGGGGATGTTTCTAAAAGAAGTTACAGATCATCTGCAAACTTTATCTCCTTTTATCTCAGAAGATAAAAGGGAGGAGTTTCTCACTTGGCTTAAGTATGCCCAAGATGTTTCCAAATTTTCTAATCGTGCAGCCTTTGACTCTTTTGAGTGTGTCAGCAGAGCCTCGGCTATTGCCATAGGTGCACGCAGAGTGGCTTGGTTACAAGCTTCTGATTTGGAACCTTGGGTCCAGGATGAATTAGGAAATCTTCCTTGTACAGGTGAAAACCTTTTTGGCAAGGATTGGCAAGCAAAGGCCACTCAGATGGATGCTGAGAATTCGGCCTTAGATAGACTTTCCAAGTCTACTTCTGCTCCTGTTAGAAAAAGGTTATTCAAAAAGGCTTTCTTTCCCAAAAAGGGGAAATATTATCCTGCTTATGGTCAGCAGGTATCTTCTGCAGGTCATTTTGCTGCAAAGCGACAGCAACAACCTAAACAGGCCAAGCCTAAGGCTGCAAGGACTGCTACGGCCCAACAGCCTCAGCCTCCTCAGGGCCTTTGACTTACAACTAGAGAACTTAGCCTTTCTGGCTCTAAAAGAACCAGAGCCTCTCACCATTCCAGGAAGGTTAGCTCACTTTGCTCCCAGATGGGAACAAATTACAACAGAGCAATGGACCCTCTCCATCATAAGGGAGGGGTACAAGCTTCATTTCTTAAACCTTCCTCCCCACACCATGGTGAGACAGTTCAATTCTCCAACATCTCTCCTCGTCCTTCTGGGTCAGGAGATTGCTACCCTTCTTGCCCAAGGGGCAATAGAAGAAGTACCCCTTCTTCAACAGGGCTCAGGGTTCTACTCCCCCTATTTTCTTATCCCAAAGAAAACAGGGGGCTACAGACCCATATTAGATCTCAGAGAATTGAGCAAGTTTCTATGCAGGGAGAAATTCAAGATGATTTCTCTCGGTGCTCTCCTTCCATTCCTTCAGAGTCAGGATTGGCTTTGTTCTCTAGATCTCAAGGATGCGTACACTCATGTCCTCATCCATCCAACACACAGAAGGTTCCTTCGGTTCCTTTATCAAGGAAAGCACTTCCAATACAGAGTGCTTCCTTTCGGCCTGGCCTCTGCTCCAAGAGTGTTCACAAAATGCATGGCAGTAGTAGCTGCATTTCTACGCACTCTAGGAATATTTGTATTCCCATATCTGGACGACTGGCTCATCCGAGCTCCATCCCAGTCAGAGGCCCAGGCTTCCCTAGCCTGCACAAGGCATGTTCTTCAGTATCTGGGACTTGTAATAAACATCCCAAAATCACAACTCATCCCTACTCAGTCTTTGGAGTTCATAGGGGCCTTGCTGGATACCACAACTTCAAGGGCCTATCTTCCCCAGGCCCGTTGCCTACGCTTGGTGCAGTTAGCCTCTCAAATTCAGTTAAAGTCCCATTTAACTGCTCGAGAGATGTTACAACTGTTAGGCCACATGGCATCCACCGTGCATGTGGTTCCTTACACTCGCCTTCACATGAGGGCAGCTCAGTGGACTCTGTCCACCCAATGGACCCAGGCATCAGGGTGCCTGTCAGACAAAATAGCAACCTCCAGTCGCCTCTTTTGGTCCCTCTAGTGGTGGAAGTCCACTCAAAATCTGTTGCTGGGGTCCCCCTTTCAACAGTTGCTACCCCAAGCAACCCTAACAACAGATGAATCTCCAAAGGGTTGGGGAGCTTATCTACAAGATCTCTCCACCCAGGGCATCTGGTCTCCACAGGAGACATCTCTACATATCAACCTCTTAGAGCTCAGAGCAATTTTTCTAGCTCTCAGAGTCTTCCACACTCTGCTCAGCTACAAGACAGTCCTCATTCACACGGACAACCAAGTAGCCATGTTCTACATGAACAAGCAGGGCGGGACTGGCTCTCTGTCGCTTTTCAACGAAGCTTTGAGATTGTGGGCCTTCGCCAGAGAGCATCAAATTCATCTCATGGCAGTGTATCTTCCAGGGGTTCAAAACTCTTGGGCAGACAGACTCAGTCGAGTTCTGCTTCCACATGAATGGTCCCTCCATGGGGACCAGATAGCCAGGATCTTTCAAATTTGGGGAACCCCGGACATAGACCTGTTTGCAAGTCCGTGGAATGCCAAACTTCCCCGGTTCTGTTCCAGGATTCCGTGTCAGGGAGTTCAGGCCAGGGATGCCTTCCTCCTTCATTGGGGGCAAGACTTCCTCTATGCCTTTCCACCCATTCCCCTAATTCCCAAAACAATGTTCAAGCTTCAGAGAGACAAGGGGTCTATGATCCTCATAGCACCACGTTGGCCACGCCAAGTGTGGTACCCTCTACTTCTGCATCTCTCTCAAGCTCCCTCCCTGGATTTGGGATCTGCTCCAGACCTCCTGTCCCAGGAGGAGGGAACGTTGTGGCACCCAAATCCCCAGTCTCTTCATCTCAGGGCCTGGTTGCTGAAGGCCTAGACCTTCAAGATTTGCATCTTTCTCAGCAGGTGAAGGATATCCTTCATGCTTCCAGAAAGCCTTCCACTAGACGTTCCTATGCTTTTAAATGGAAAAGGTTTACCATTTGGTGTGCAGAGAAGGGTCTTAACCCTCTTGCAATACTTCTGAATTCTTTACTAGAGTATTTGCTGCATTTATCCCATGCAGGCCTTAAAACAAATTCAGTAAGAGTCCATTTGAGTGCTATTGCAGCATCCCTTAAGCCTCTCAATGGACAGCCTATTTCCTCTCATCCTCTTATTGCAAGATTCATGAGAGGCCTTCTTTTAACTAAACCTCCCATTAGACCACCTCCAGTGGCATGGGACTTGAATTTGGTTCTTGGCCAGCTTATGAAGCCACCCTTTGAACCCTTAGCCACTACCTCCTTGAAATTCCTTTCCTGGAAGGTTATTTTTCTCATTGCAGTCACCTCAGCTCGCCGCATCACTGAGCTGCAAATCTTGGTGGCTAATCCTCCTTATACAAGGTTCCATCATGACAAGGTAGTCCTCAGGACTAATCCACACTTTATGCCTAAAGTGGTCTCACATTTTCATCTGAACCAGGAGGTGTATTTATCTGTCTTTTTTCCAGGACCTCATGCATCAAGTGCAGAGAGGAATCTCCATACCCTGGATTGTAAGAGAGCGCTCGTTTTTTACTTACAAAGGACACAGCAACATAGAAAGTCCTCTCAACTCTTTGTTGCTTTTGATCCCTCTCATTTGGGACTTCCAGTCTCTAAAAGAACTCTGTCCAATTGGATTGCTCAGTGTATTTCTTTCGCCTACCAGAGTAAGAACCTTTCTCTGGAGGGCCATGTCACAGCTCGCAATGTGAGAGCCATGGCAGCCGCTATGGCTCATCTGAACTCTGTGTCCATCGACCAAATCTGTTGAGCGGCCACCTGGGCCTCGGTTCATACCTTCACAGCCCATTACTGCTTGGACAAGGATTCCCACCGGGATGCCTTGTTTGGTCAGGCTGTTCTCACAAACACCAGTTCCATACCTAATCAACTCCTACCCCCCATCCCTGGTTGGATGCCCGAGATCCATGGGGGCAGGTAGAGCCCTTCTCAGGGACTCACAATCTTGGAGATCTCCCTGGCATCTCTAGCTGGGGAGTCCCCATATGTGAAGACTCATTCCTGCTTGTTCCTGGAGATAGCACAGTTACTTACCTGTAACAGGTGATCTCTGGGAACAGCAGGAATAAGTCTTCACAACCCACCCACCTCCCCTAGGAGTTGTATCTCTCTATCTATCTTTCCTTTCCTCTCTCTCTCTTTGTCTCAGCTTTAAAACTCGAACTGGAGAGAGGCGGTTAGGAAAGGCGGGAAGGCAGCGCGCAGGCACTGTGGGATGCTCCCAAAAGCTTTCTTACTGGACGCTGGGGAGCATTCCCGCGCAGGCTCCGTCTGTAACGACGATACCCATATGTGAAGACTTATTCCTGCTGTTCCCAGAGATCACCTGTTAAAGGTAAGTAACTGTGCTGCGCCTGCGTGCTGCCTTACCACCTTTCCCAACTGTCTCTCCTCAGTTCTTTTTTTCCATGGAGCCAGCAGGTCGTGTTCCTGTCACCGCAGAAGAATTTCCTTATATTTTCTTTATTTCTTTTGTGTCGCGTCTACCTTCTTCGACGCTGTACTGGTACTGCCGGTCTTTGTTCTTTTCTTCTTGTAAAAATAAACCAAAAGCCTTTTTTCCGTTCTTTTTCTTCAGGTGCACTTGAGTTTTGGGCCTTAGACCCAAAACCTTTTTCCCTTAAATATGGAAAAGCCTGCCTCAGGATTTAAAAAGTGCTCAAAATGTGGCAGTACTATTTCCGCACCGACACCCATGACTGGTGTCTAAAATGTTTAGGTCCTGACCATTCCATAACAGATTGTGTGTCCTGTTCCATGATGTCTAAAAGAGGTCGGCAGAACCGAGCTGCCAAGCTCAGTACCCTGTTTCCCTCTGATGCGGCTTCGGTGGCATCGACGTCTTCCAGGGCTTCTTCCTCACATGGATCTCAGGTAACTAAACATAAATCCAGCCGGTCCTCGAAGGGTAGATCTCCATCTAAGCATCGAGATGCCTCTGGCCTTGCCCTCGAGGATTCTGCACCGGCAAAATTACCCCGGCGGGAGGTTTCGGCCTCTAAAGCATCATCATCATCATCGGGGTTCCAGGATGATCTCGATGGCGTGGCCTCGACAGATCTCCTGGTGCCATGCTCGGGGGTACCGGTGGCTTCCACCGGGACTGACTTTCAGGCATTGGCGGCGTCGATGGATCAGAGGATTCTGTCCATAGAACGCAGTCTGGCGGCTTTCCTTGTGGCATTGACACCCGTGGTACCGAAACAGACTGCTCCGCCGGTACCAGCTCTAGCATCGCCATCGGTACCGATCCCCCGGTACCGGTGGCATCGACATCTGCATCGATGTCCACTATGCCGGTACTCTGTCCTCTAAAGCCCTCCGGTACCGATACCCCGGTACCGGTTATTCCCAATACCGATCCCGGTCGGTACGGGTATCGGGCTTTGCAAGAGCATCCGGACAGACGATACTTCGATTCCTCTGAGGACTCTGAGGATTCTGAAGAGTCGGTCGATGCAGTGATGCTTCTTCCACAGAAGGAGTCCTCTCCTAAACGAAGGATGTCTCCTCCAGAGGATTTGTCTTTTCAAGACTTTATCAGAGAGGTGGCTCGGGGTCTCTCTATTACAGTGGCACCTGAGACAGAGCCCAGAGCCAAGGAGTTAGATATTTTACAATATCCTAAGACTCCTAAGGAGGCAGCTACCTTACCTATTCATGAGATTCTGTACGATTTCATGTTGACGATGTGGGAAGCACCTCTAACCACCTCTCCTCATTCTCGCAGGTTGGATACCATGTATCGTGTCCCTCCTTGTCCTGGTTTCCATAAAACTCAACTTCCTCACCACTCTATTGTGGTTGAGTCTGCAATGAGAAAGATTAGAAGTGCCAAAAGACATGCCTCTAATCCTCCAGGACGTGAATGTAGAACTCTGGATGCTTTTGGAAGAAGAGTCTTCCAAGCTTCCATGTTTGCTGCGAGAATTAATTCTTATAGTCTCTACATGGGAATGTTCTTAAAAGAAGTCACTGACCATTTGCAGACTTTAAGTCCTTTTATGTCTGAAGATAAAAGGCAAGAAATTTGTCACTGGGCTCAAACATGCCCAGGATATCTCCAAATTCTCCAACCGTGCAGCTTTCGACTCCTTTGAATGCGTAAGCAGAGCCTCGGCTATTGCCATAGGTGCACGTAGGATTGCTTGGCTTCAAGCATCTGATTTGGAGATCTGGGTTCAAAATGAATTGGGAAATATCCCTTGTACAGGTGAGAACCTGTTTGGTAAGGATTGGCAAGCAAAAGCCAATCAGATGGATGCTGAAAATTCTGCTTTGGATAGACTATCCAAATCCACAGCTGCTCCTGCTAAGAAAAGGTTGTTCAAGATAACACCTTTTTCTAAAAAGGGAAGTTTCTATCCTGCTTATGGTCAGCGGGCATCTTCTGCAGCTCAGTTCCCTTCCAAACGTCAGCAATCCTCCAAACAGAGCAAAGCAAAGGCTGCGAGGCCTGCTCCAGCCCAGCAACCTCAGCCCCCTCAGGGCCTTTGACTTTCTGCTAGAGAACTTAGCCTTCCTGGCTCTAGAAGGACCAGAGCCCTCCACCATTCCAGGAAGGTTATGTCACTTTGCTCCCAGGTGGGGGCAAATTACAGCAGAGCATTGGACACTCTCCATCATAACAGAGGGGTACAAACTTCATTTTCCAAGCTTGCCCCCTCTCACAAGAGTGCACCAGTTCAATTCTCCAACCTCCCTCCTCAGCCTGTTGGAGCAGGAGGTTGCCACTCTTCTCGCCCAGGGGGCAATAGAGGAAGTGCCTTTTCAGCAACAGGGCACAGGGTTCTACTTTCCCTTATTCCAAAGAAAACAGGGGGCTTCAGACCCATCTTAGATCTCAGAGAGTTGAACAGATTCCTAGTCAAAAAAAAATTCAAGATGGTTTCCCTAGGAACTCTGCTGCCATACCTTTAGAGTCAGGATTGGCTTTGTTCTCTAGATCTCAAGGATGCGTTCACTCATGTTCTCATCCATCCATCTCACAGAAGGTTCCTTCGGTTCTTTTTCAAGGAAAAGCACTATCAATACAGAGTGCTCCCTTTTAGTCTGGCCTCTGCACCAAGGGTGTTCACGAAATGCATGGCAGTGGTTGCTGCTTTTCTGCGCACCCTTGGAATATTTGTCTTCCCTTACCTGGACGACTGGCTCATTCGAGCTCCCACTCAATCAGAGGCCAAGACTTCTCTAACCTGCGCAATGTGTATCCTTCAGTATTTAGGGCTGGTAATAAACATCCCAAAGAGTGGAGGAGTAGCCTAGTGGTTGGGGCAAGGTACTTCAGGCCGGAAGGTCGGAGTTTCAAATCCCACTAGAGGACAGCAACCTTGGACCGGAAGGACTGGGGTTTCTAGTCCCACAGATGCTCCTTGTGGTCTTGGGCAAACCACTTAACCCTCCATTGCCCATGTTCCCTGTAAGTATTAGTGTATGTGTCTCATATCCCCGCGTGTTAAATGTATCCCCCAATTGTGTTGTGACCGCTTTGATTGAAGGATAAGGTGGTATACAAAACTGTCTAAATAAAATAAATAAATAAATAAAATCCAATTTGATCCCTACTCAGTCCCTGGAGTTTATAGGGGCGTTGCTGGATACCACAAAGGCAAGGGCCTATCTTCCCCAGGCCCGTTGCCTTCGCTTGGTGCAGTTAGCTTCTCAAGCAGAGTTGAAACCCCTACTAACTGCTCGAGAGATGTTAAAGTTGCTGGGCCACATGGCATCCACCGTACATGTGGTACCATAGGCTCGCCTTCACATGAGAGCAGCTCAGTGGACTTTATCCACCCAATGGACCCAGGCATTAGGCTGCCTTTCAGACATAATAGCAAACACAAGTCGCCTCATTTTGTCCCTCCAGTGGTGGAAGTCCCCTCAAAACCTGTTGCTGGGGTCCCCCTTTCAACAGCCTCTACCCCAAGTAACTCACAGATGCTTCTCCAATGGGCTGGGGAGCTCATCTTCAAGATCTCTCCACCCAGGGCATCTGGTCCCCACAGGAGACTTGTCTACATACCAATCTCTTGGAACTCAGAGCAATCTTCCTTGCTGTGCGAGTTTTCCACACCCTACTCAGCCACAAGACAGTCCTTATCCACACGGACAATCAGGTAGCCATGTTCTATGTAAACAAGCAGGGAGGAACTGGCTCTCTGTCGCTTTGCAACAAAGCTCTGCGACTGTGGGCCCTCACCAGAGAGCATCACATTCATCTTCTGGCAGTTTATCTTCCAGGTGTTCAAAACTCTTGGGTGGACAGACTCAGTCGAGTTCTGCTTCCACATGAGTGGTCCCTACATATGGACCAGGTATCCAAGATTTTTCGAATTTGGGGTACCCCGGACATAGACCTCTTTGCGAGTCCGTGGAATGCCAAACTTCCCCGGTTCTGTTCCAGAACTCCGGCTCAGGGGGCTCAGGCAAGGGATGCTTTCCTCCTTCGCTGGGGTCAGGACTTCCTGTATGCCTTTCCACCCATTCCCCTAATTCCCAAAACCCTGTTCAAGCTTCAGAGAGACAGAGGCCACATGATTCTCATAGCTCCACATTGGCCACGGCAAGTGTGGTACCCTCTGCTTCTACATCTCTCTCAAGTTCCCTCCCTAGAGTTAGGGTCTGCTCCAGACCTCCTCTCTCAAGAGGACGGAAGGTTATGGCATCCCAATCCCCAGTCTCTGCCTCTCAGGGCTTGGTTGCTGAAGGCCTAGATCTCCAGGATCTTCATCTTTCTCAACAAGTGAAAGATGTCCTTTATGCTTCCAGAAAACCTTCCACTAGACGTTCTTTCGCTTTCAGGTGGAAGAGGTTTACCATCTGGTGTTCTGAGAAGGGTCTTAACCCCCTTGCCATACCTCTGGAATCATTGCTGGAGTATCTCCTTCATCTGTCTAATGCAGGCCTTAAGACAAATTCTGTAAGGGTCCATTTGAGTGCTATTGCAGCTTCCCTTAAGCCTCTAAATGGACAACCTATTTCCTCTCATCCTCTTATAGCAAGATTCATGAGAGGCCTCCTTTTAACAAAGCCTCCCATCAGACCACCCCCGGTGGCATGGGACTTAAACTTGGTTCTTGGTCAGCTTATGAAGCCGCCTTTTGAACCTTTAGCCACCACCTCCTTGAAATACCTTTCTTGGAAGGTTATCTTTCTCATTGCAATCACATCAGCACGTCACATTAGTGAATTGCATGCACTCGTAGCTAATCCACCTTATACAAAGTTCCATCATGACAAGGTGGTCCTTAGGACAAATCCACACTTTATGCCTAAGGTGGTCTCGCCTTTCCACCTCAACTAGGAGGTCTACCTACCTGTGTTTTTTCCAAGGCCTCATGCATCAAGTGCAGAGAGGAATCTTCATACCCTGGACTGTAAAAGAGCTCTCGCTTTTTACTTACAAAGGACATAGCAACATAGAAAGTCTTCCCAACTCTTTGTTGCCTTTGATCCTTCTCATCTCGGACAACCAGTCTCCAAGAGGACACTTTCTAACTGGATTGCCCAGTGCATTTCTTTCGCCTATAAGAGCAAGAACCTTTCTCTGGAGGGCCATGTCACAGCTCACAATATGAGAGCCATGGCAGCCTCAGTGGCTCATCTGAACTCTGTGTCTATCGACGACATCTGTCGAGCAGCCACTTGGGCCTCGGTTCATACCTTCACAGCCCATTACTGCTTGGACAAGGACTCCCGCCGCGATGCCTTGTTTGATCAGGCTGTTCTTAAACACCTGTTCCATACTTAATCAACTCCTACCCACCATCCCTCATGGGACGCCAGAGATCCATGTGGGGAAGTGCAGCCCTGTTCCAGGGACACACAACTTCTGGGATCTCTCCCTGGCATCTAAAGCTAGGGAGTCTCCATATGTGAAGACTCATTCCTGCTTGTTCCTGGAGATAGCACAGTTACTTACCTGTAACAGGTGATCTCTGGGAACAGCAGGAATAAGTCTTCACAACCCACCCACCTCCCCTAGGAGTTGTATCTCTCTATCTATCTTCCTTTCACTCTCTCTCTCTATTTGTCTCAGCTTAAAACTCAACTGAGGAGAGACAGTTGGGAAAGGTGGGAAGGCAGCACGCAGGCACTGTGGGATGCTCCCAAAGGCTTTCTGATTGTACGCTGGGGAGCGTTCCCACGCAGGCTCCCGTCGGTACCGATATACCCATATGTGAAGACTTATTCCTGCTGTTCCCAGAGATCACCTGTTACAGGTAAGTAACTGTGCTATATCTCCCCTCAGTCATCTCTTTTCCAGGTTGAAGAGCCTTAACCTTTTTAACCTCTCCTCATAAGGGTATCCTTCCATCCCCTTTACCGTTTTGGTGGCTCTTCTCTGTATACGCTATATCCTTTTTAAGATACGGTGGCCAGATTTGCACTCAATATTCAACCATGTGTTGAACGATACAGAGGCATTATAATATCCTTTGATTTATTCTCCATTCCTTATCTGTCCTCCAGTTTAGTCCTCCACCTCTGGGTTGTGCACCTCCTCCTGTAGCTTGGGCATGTCAAAAAACGTGACATCACTGGATGTAGTCTGCTGGTCTCTCCCATCAGCCCCAGTGTGTCCAGTCTCCATGCAGCAGGAAGATGTAGTGAGCCTAGGTGCTGGGCTCACTTGAGTATCAGATAAGGAGCGTTTAGAGTAGCGTCAGGCTAAATTATAATTAATTTGTCCCTATATCTTTACATTTTGTTTAACTTTATCTAAGCTGGTCTCCTGTGCCTTTAAAAAAAAAAGAGCTGTTTGCTTGTGTCGGGTCCTGTCTGCCTTTCCTACAAATATTTGATATCAGGCATTTTGGACTCAGATCTCTCCCCCTTGATGCTGCGGGGGAGAGCTCTGCAGCCTGACAATTCCTTCACCGGTGTGCCACGTAAGCTGCTTTAATCTTGAGCTGCTGAGCGGCGGGAAGCTCCTCCGGCGTCTCTCCACTCGCTCATCAGCTGAGGGGCCGCGCGGGCTGGAGCTCTGCATCTCCAAAGCCAGACAAAAAAGGTATTGTGTGCAGGTAAGGGAAAGGGGCTGGCATACAGGGAACGGACCGCTGAAGTGAGCGGGCTGCCCTGGCGTATTTTGGTGCCATTTGCCTGTTCTGTCAGCAGTGGCCATTTTGTCGGCGTGCTCGCCGCGTGGTGGGGAAGGTGCAATTAGCTTCCTTGGTAGAAGCTCTTATCATGGAATCCCTGCAGACACTACATCTCGCAACGGAACAACCTACGGAGGAGGAAAGTGGCGAAGACCCTATTATTCAGGCCGTGAGTCAAACCCAAGTAGTGTTTCCCGTTTATCGGGTGGTGGACCGGATGATACAGGACGAGTGGGACCAACCAGAAACAGGGCTGAGAGGCATTAGGACTATGAATAGACTGTATCCCTTAGTGGATAAATACAAGGAAAAGTTCCGGTCTCCACGTGTTGATGCGGCTGTATCAGCGGTAACTAAGAAGACCACTATTCCGGTGGAAGGAAATGTGGCCTTGAAGGATGCGCAGGACAGAAAAGTGGATGGATTATTGAAACAATCATTTGAAGCTGACTCTTTGTCCCTGCAGGCTTCCATTTGTGGAGCTTGGGTGGCACGAGTGTGCCTCAGATGGTCCCAACGTTTACGGCAGGCTACTCAGCTGGAGCAGGAAAGTCAGCGTGAGCTGGATCGGTTGGCGTCGGGGTCAGCTTATTTGGCAGATGTGCATTACGACCTGATCAGAGCACTGGCTAATAGTATGGTCTCTTTGGTGGAAGAGAGTCAACTGTTGCTAAGGTGGGCGGAGATCCATCTGATAGCTTTGTCGGCCGCGCATGTAGCAGGAAAGGACAACATACAGGCTGATTATCTCAGTCGGAATGTCCTGGGTCCAGGAGAGTGGGAATTGAATGCGGCAGTCTTTCACGAGATTACAGTGCAATGGGGACGGCCGGTCATGGATCTAATAGCCACTCTAAACAATACCAAGGTGCCAAGATGTATCAGCAGGCACAGAGCACACATGTCGGAAGGACTCGATGCGTTGGTGCAGCCGTGGCCAATGAGCGGACTACTGTTGGTGTAGTCGTGGCCGATGATAGGTCGGGTCGTGCGGAGGATAAGTGTCCACGAGGGACAGGTGATTCTCATTGCGCCCGACTGGCCAAGGAGACCGTGGTATGCAGACCTGATGCGTTGTCCGGTGGATGGGCCATGGAAGCTACCCGATCGGATCAACCTATTGAGCCAGGGACCAGTATTGATGCTGCAGGTGGATCGATTCTTGCTTACGGCTTGGCTCTTGAGAGGGAGCGGTGGCGGCGCCGGGGGTACTCAGCGGTGGTAATTGCTACTATGTTAAGTCTAGGAAGCGGTCTATGCCCTTGTCTTATATTCGGGTTTGGCGCATTTTTGAGAGTTGGTGCGCAGAAAAGGGTGTTAAGCCATTTGCTTTGGGGTTGCCAGATATTTTGCTGTTTCTACAGGGAGGGCTGGATAAAGGTCTAGCATTTAGCTTTCTTAAAGTACAATTGGCAGCTCTGGCTTGTTTTAGAGGCCGGGTGCAGGGTAGCGTGTTGGCAACTCATCTGGACGTTCTGCGTTTCTTCAGGGCAGTGAAGAATGTTAGACCGCCGGTTTGGCAGGTTGTGCCTCCTTGGAATTTGAACTTGGTGCTGGAGGCGCTGACAGAGCCACCTTTTGAGCCCATGGCGGCAGTGGCTTTAAGGAATTTGGCTTGGAAGACTGCGTTCCTGGTGGCATTGTGTTCGGCAAGACGGATTTCGGTTCTTCAGGCGCTCTCTTGTAGAGTACCCTTTCTTCAGTTTTCAGTGGAGAAGGTGGTGCTATGGCCAGTGCTGTCTTTACTTCCGAAAGTGGTGTCGGCCTTTCACTTGAATCAGGCAATTTCGCTTCCAACCTTTCCAAAGCTAGGAAGGCAGGAGGAGGATCAAACTCTGCGTAGGCTAGATTTCGGAAGGGTTCTCCGTCGCTATCTGAAGAGGACGGAGGCTCAGACCGCTTATTTGTGCTTTTTGCCGGTCCTCGAAAGGGGGAGGCGGCTTCCAAGGCCTCCATTGCTCGATGGGTAAACAGGCTATTGGGGCAGTGTATAAGGCTTGTGGAAAGGTGTCTCTGAAAGGGCTCAGAGCTCATTCTACTCGGGGACAAGCAGCGTCTTGGGCGGAATTCGCCTTAGTTCCTCCTGTGGAGATTTGCAGAGCGGCGACCTGGTTGTCTCTTCACACTTTTGCAAGACATTATAGATTAGATGTCCAGGCTAGGGGGGACGCAAATGTTGGGGCTTCAGCCATTCTAGCAGGGCTGGGGGGTCCCTCCCGGATTTAGGTACTGCTCTGGTACAACCCTACCTTTCCTGGACTGGCTTGGAGAGACGAATAGGAAGGAGAAGTTAGACCTTACCTGCTAATTGTCTTTCCTTGAGTTCTCTCCAGGCCATTTCAGGGCCCTCCCGGTTCTCTCCAGGGCCCTCCCGGTTCATTTGCGGAATAAGTGGTTCTGGCAGATTGCTTTCGGCCATTCCTCCAAAGGATTGTCATTGTGAACGAACAGGCTAAGTTTACCTGAAAATGCAGGGAGGCAGAGGAAAGGTTGGACTTCCGATGTTTTGGAGGGAGGCTCTGCTCTCTGTTTTCTTTTCCTAGAAGGGGGAGGAACCGGAGGGCTCAGATGTTCTGCAAAGAAAATAAAAGAAGTTTTTTGTTTAAATAGCTAAGAGAGGGAAGAACAGCTGTGCTAGCTGGAGAGTTCCTCAGGGTGAAAGGTTTGGTGTTAATAATTAGTTCTAGTGTTCTTTACTTGAAATACAGTGGATAGAGAGCTGCTTTGTCTCAATAGAAGACAGTCTCTGGCACCAGGGGGAGCTAGATAGGGTGTCAGCAAGACTTTGTGTGTTTCAGTCCTCAGCTGCTGGAGGGGGCTGACAACCCTACCTTTCCTGGACTGGCTAAGGAAAGACAATTAGCAGGTAAGGTCTAATTTCTCCTTACTCTATTTTACTTTTTAGGTTAAACTATACTCTGATTTGATTTAAATGAAAAGCTCTCTAGAAACAAATTTATTTCAAAGTCTGTTTACTCTTATTTACTCTAAGTTATAATGCCCTGTTCAATGTAATTTCAGTTTGTTCAATGTAAACCGCACTGATGCAGAATAGCGCGGTATATAAGAGAATGTAAATAAATAAATAAATTTTATGTTCTATGCTAAGCTATACTCTGCTTTACTTAAATACAAAGCTCACTGGTGGTACTAAGACCTGACTGACTCAGCAAAAACACTGAATTTTAAAATACACAGCTTTATCATTTTTAACCCCAATAAGTCCTTTTACCCAAAGATTTAGAGTTTATTCCAGAAGATTATACTCACAAATGTAGATCTACTTCCAGTTGTAGCAGTCCCTTTTGGTAGTCCTCCAAGACTTCACAGTTTGAAAATAACTATTAGTACAGGACTTGAGCCTAAATGGTGTATTCTAGATGAGGGATTCAGTAAATAGTTACACAGAGTACCTTTATGTGGTGACTATGTGTTATAAAATTAATACCAAATCTCAGCAAGGTGATGCTGCAGTTGAAGTATGGTAGGAAATGAAAAGAAGAATACATATTGGCCGCAAGTTAACCAATGGATCCTCCAGGTCCTTGAGCAGGGGTACTTGCTGAAGTTTGCGGAGCTCCTTCATGACACCTTTGTGAAGTATCCTTGCGGCTCCTCAACCAAGAAAGTGGCAGTTGAGGAAACTTCTACAGAACAAGATCAGGTGTGGTTTTCCATTCTGGAGGAATTCTTGAGGTATTCCATTCTGGAGGCATTTGGTCTGACAAAAAAATTGGACTTTTGGAGGTTTATTATCTTTGCAGAACCTGCTCCTTTTAATTTTATTTATTGATTAGGGCCGGCAATGTTCTTTGGCCCTTGGGGGATTTTCTTTCATGATTAATCCTGTCCAGGGCATATTTTGTTTTTTTTCTCAGAAATTACTATGTTCAAGTTGCACGTATGTTTTTCGTTTTGTTGTATACCTTTGAACATACTATTCGAATATTATGATGACACAGAATGTTTCCAATTATTTCTCAAGATATTGTACACAACATACCTGTAGATAGAAGGGGGCCAATAATGTTGACCACAGCTGTATAAGCAAAAGGCTTGAAATACATCTTTTATGATTAATGGTGTCATAAGCAGCACTTCAATCTAGTAGATACATCTGAAAATCATCTAGTATCGTGTCTCCGTGCTGTGATACTATCTGAAACCATCTTGGAAAAAATACTTCCTGTTGGAGAAGACTTTGCTGGGACAAGGGAAAAGCAGCAGTGGCAATGTTCTGGGGTTTGGAGGGGGATCATCCAGAAAGAGCATGGCTTTTGGAGCAAGGAGCAAGCAGCAGTAGTTTTGGTGGAGCAGCCTTCAGACTGCAAAAGAAGGAAGTAAATAAGTGGGAACAACAGGGGATTGGGCAAAAAGTTGGGAAGGGTAGGGGCAGAGCAAAAGGATGTTTAAAAAAGGGTTGAACATTTCCCCCCTCGTTCTTAAGAATTTTCTACCCTGGGCACAGGAATTGACTGATTAAGAATTCTGGTGTGTTGGCTGAAGGCAAGAGATTCAAGAAGCATCTTACAGGCCAACATGAGATACTTTTGAAACAGTCTCTACAATTGCTGTAAGTGAATGCAGATACTATTGGCTGCCTACATCTGGTCTCTGCAGAAATGTGCAGGAAAGGGCTGGCTGACATGCCTTGTACTAGGAATATCTTTGGAGATAAAGGCAAAGGAGCTAAAAGATCATCACAAACCACTTCAGACCTTGAATATTGTGTGTAATTCTGGTCGCTGTATCTTAAAAAGGATATAGCGTTATTAGAAAAGGTACAGAGAAGAGCCATCCAAATGGTAAAGAGGATGGAAGGATACTCCTATGAAGAGAGGCTAAAAAGATTAGGGCTCTTCAACATGGAAAAGAGACGAAGAGGCATATAAATTAATGAATGGAGTGGAACGGTTAAACGTAGATCGATTGTTTACGCCATCTAAATATAGAAAGACTAGGGGACATGTAATGAAACATAATAACATAGAAAAATGACAACAGAAAAAGACCACATGGCCTATCTAGTCTGTCCTTCCATATCAACAACTACAACAGTCCCCTTTTTTCCCTTTAGAGATTCTCTGTGTTTGTCCCATGCTTTTTTGAATTCAGATACTGTCCTCATCTCTACCCCCTCCACTGGGAGACTATTCCATGGATACACCACTCTTTCCGTAAAGAAATATTTCCGCATATCACTCCTGAATCCCTTTCACCCTCATCCCATGTCCCCTCATAGCAGAACTTGCTTTTAGTCAACAGAGGTTCTCCCCCTTTGCATTTATGCCACGGGGATATTTAAACGTTTCAATCATATCACCTCTATCCCACTTTTCCTCTGAGGTGTACATATTAAGATCCTTAAGTCTGTCCTCATATGCTTTATAATGAAGACCACTTACCATTTTAGTAGCCACCCTCTGTACTGATCCATCCTTTTGAAGGTGCGGTCTCCAGAATTGCACACAGTACTCCAAATGAGATCATACCAATGACTTATACAGAGGCACTATCACCTTCTTTTTTCTGCTGGCTATTCCTCTCCTGCTCTTCTTTAGTGGACAAAAGTACTTCACCCCCTATACTATATTGCTCCCTTGGATTGCTGTAGCCCAAAAGCATGACCTTGAATTTTTTAACATTAAATCCCAGCTGCCAAATTCTAGACCATCCTTCAATCTTAGCTAGATCTCTCCTCATGTTTTCTACACCTTCCTGGGTGTCTACTCTATTGCAGATTTTGGTATCATCCGCAAAGAGGCAAACCCTACCCGACAGACCTTCTGCTATATCACTAACAAAGATGTTAAAAAGAATCGGACCAAGGACAGATCCCTGGGGCACACCACTGGTAACTTCCTTCTCCTCAGAGTGAGCTCCATTTACCTGTACCCTTTGTCGCCTCCCACTCAACCAATTTCTAACCCAAGCAGTAACTTTAGGGTCCATCTCTAGGGTGCTCGGTTTGTTTATAAGTCACTTGTGTGGAACGGTGTCAAAGGCTTTACTGAAATCTAAATATATCACATCTAGAGCTCTCCCTCGGTCCAACTCCCAGGTCACCCAGTCAAAGAAATCAATCGGATTTGCATGACAAGACCTATCTCTGGTAAACCCATGCTGCCTCGGATCCTGTAATCCACTGGACTCCAGAAACCTCACTTTTTCTCTTTCAGCAGCGTTTCCAATAATTTACTCACTGCTGAAGTTAAACTAACCAGCCTGTAGTTTTCAACCATATCCTTACTTCTGTTTTTATGTAAAGGGACCACACGAGCCTCTCTCCAGTCCTTTGGCACCATTCCCGACTCCAATGAGGCATTGAAAAGGTCAGTCAGTGGAGCTGCTAGAATGTCCCCAAGTTCCCTCAGTATTCTAGGGTGTATCCCATCCGGAACAATCGCTTTGTGTACTTTAAGTTTAGCTAGTTTCTCACAAACACAGTCTTCTGAAAATTGTTCAAGATGCACCTCGCTTCTGTTCCTGTTTGTGGGTGTTTTCTGAGGTCCTGTTCCTGGTTCTTCATCTGTGAACCCAGAACAGAAATATTTGTTAAGCAATTCTGCTTTATCCTCATCAGCTTCTATATATTCCTCCCCTTCATCCTTGAGTCTGACAATGCCACTTTGCCCTTCCTCGTCGCACTAACATATCTGAAAAATGTCTTATCCCCCCATTTTATTGCATTGGCTATTTCCTCCTCTCTTTTAATCTTTGCTTTCCTGACTACTTTGCTAGCTTCTCTAAGTTTTTCCAAATATAGATGATTGTTTTCCTCTCTCTGTGATCTTTTGTATTTCATGGGAGCCTCCCTCTTTTTCTTCACCTTTTCAGCTACTTCTTTTCAAAACCATAGCAGTCTCCTTTTCCTTTTACCTTTATTTACCATTTTAACAAAAAGGTTGGTTGCCCTTAAAATATCCCCTTTCAGTTTTGCCCACTGTTTTTCTACATCCCCCAGCTGTTCCCATCCCGCTAACGGCTCCCTGAGGTATGAGCCCATCTTGGCAAAGTTAGTTTTCCTAAAGTCTAAGACCCTCGCTTTTGAATGGATTCTAACAGCCCTATTCCTAGTACTGAACCACACCATCTGGTGATCACTGGATGCAAAATGATCTCCCACTATAACATCAGAAACACTTTCAGCATTGGTAAGCACCAAGTCCAGTATGGCCCCTTCACGTGTGGGTTCTGTTACCAATTGCCTGAATAGTTCTTCCTCTAGAGAATCCAAGATCTCCTTACTTCTATATGATACTGCAGCAAGAATGTGCCAATCAACATCTGTCATATTGAAATCCCTTATCAGTAGCACTTCCCCGTTCCTAGCAATGTTGTGTATGTCTTCAATTAACTCTCCATCCACCTCTTCCTATTGTGAGGGAGGTCTGTATAACACGCCAATGCAAATAGATTTCTCTTTCCCTCTTTCTAGTTCAACCCACAGTGCTTCCTCTCTCCCTTTTAAGCTCTGTAATTCCAAAGCTTTAATATTATTTCCTGAGCGGTCCTCCAGTTTAGTCCTCCACATCAGGGTAGTGCACCTCCTCCTGCAGCAAGGAGACTGGACCAATCAAATCCTTTCCCAATGGGAATGTATACTACTGGAGCTCCCATCAGCCCCCCAGTGTGTCCAGTCTCCTTGCAGCAGGAGGCGGTGTGAGCCTTTCTGGGCTCACTTGTGCTTAGGACTTTCAGTTTTTTGCTTATTTTCCTTTTTTCATTGCTCCTTGTAGCACATTTTCTTTTATTGCAGTTTAGGTGTTCTGTGTCTTTAAATTCTGTGTGGGAGGGAGTCGAGCTTGTGCTGGCCGTCTGCCTTCTGCTGAGCGCGGCACGTCGGCTGTTTTTTCTGTTATTGCTGATCTCCCCTCCAAGACAGTTCGGAGGAGGAATCTAGCCACCGCTGCCCTCTCCTAGCTGGAGAATAACTTCTGGCCGCTACCTATACTCGAGAGACCCCAGGTAGCTTAGCGTGTAAGTCGGTGTTCTCTCACACCGTGGGGACATTACAGCTTTCTCCGTCTTGGGCTCAGCTCCGTTGCCGTTGTCTGTTCTGGCTTCGGGGTAAGTGTACTTTTATTTTTAGCCCGTTTGCAGTGCCCCCGTTCCTCGGATCAGCTGGACCGCGGCGATTTCTTTTGTTTTAGTTGATTTTACTTTTCTTTATTTTTCACGCCTTTTTTCTGCTCTCCGCAGCGCCGGCGGCCATTTTTTTTTTCAGATCCCGCTTTTTTCTTCGGGGGCTGTGTTCTGGCGCGTTTGGCACGGGGCGTTCAGACTCGGACAGCTTTGCTTAATTTATTGCTGGCATTGCAGTGAGTTGGGGTGTGTAAAACTAACACAAAAAAAAAAAAAAAAAAAGACAACAGGTCCTTTTGCAACACGGGCTAAGCTTTGCAGTCCTGTGGTACATTTGGGCTGCGTTCTTCTCTGGACAGTTCTGCACTGTTGCAGTGTTCTCTTCACATGTCTCGTCGGCCGCAGTGCGTGATTTGTGGGTCCCGCAAAGGCTCCGTCTCGGACGCGGGAGTTTGCAAGGGCTGTGCCTGCAATCCACCAGAGTGCCAACAGCCAATGGAGCCCAGCGTTCCCGTGGATTCTGTGGTCCCTTCAGTTTCTAATGGAGAAGATTTGGCTGCAGGGTCTATCCTGCCTTCTCTCCCATCTACCTCGATGGCGCCAGCGGCTGTCCCGGCCTTAGCGTCTGCCGAGGTTGCCTGGGGGGATTTCTCTCCTGAGTTTGTGCTTCTTATGCACCAGGCCTTTCAGAAGAGCCGCTTGGGGAAAGGTCCGGAGCCGTGTACGGCTCCCTCGGATCCGCCGTCCCTCAGAAGAGAGGGAGCGGGGGCGGACGTCCCTATGGCGGCTAAGCGGCCTTGTGTTTCTGCAATGGAACTACCTGAGCTGGCCTGGCCGGAGCAGGAATGGTCTGATGCGGATCCTGAGGACAGACTCGAGGACAGACTCGAGGATTTGGAGGAAGGGGAGATTCCGGAACCTGAGGACCAGGCTCGGATCATCAGGGTTTTTTGCAGGGAAGAACTGATTCCGTTGATTACAGAATCTCTTCAAGCCCTGAATTTGACAGTTGGGAAACCCGGGGAGGAAGAGGTTTTGGAGGATCCTCTCATTCAAGCGGTCCGAGCTTCTCAAACGGTATTCCCGGTTCATAGAGTGGTGGATCAGATGATTCAAGCTGAGTGGGATCATCCTGATTCAGGCTTGAAGGGTATTAGGATGATGAAACGTCTCTACCCTCTGGCGGACAAGGATAAGGAGAGATTTCGTTCCCCGCGGATTGACGCTGCGGTTTCGGCGGTGACTAAGAAAACTACGATTCCCGTTGAGAGCAGCGCGGCCTTGAAGGATGTCCAGGATAGGAAGGTGGATGGTTTGTTGAAGCAGGCCTTTGAGACTAATGCCTTGGCCTTACAGACCTCTATCTGTGGAGCCTGGGTGTCTAGGGCATGTTTGCGATGGGCTCAACATTTGCGACAGGATTCCCGTCTAGACCAACAGGGGTTGTTGGAGGTTGCCCGTTTAGAATCAGGGTCCGCCTATTTGGCGGATGTTCACTACGACTTGATCCGGACTTTGGCCAACACTATGGCGTCTGTCGTGGCTGCGCGCCGTTCTATTTGGCTGCGCAACTGGGCTGCTGATGGCTCCTCTAAAGCGCGCCTCAGCAAACTACCCTTTAAGGGCAAGCTGTTATTCGGGGACGATCTGGATAAGTTGGTCAAGGACCTCGGTGAATCTAAAGGCGGGCATCTGCCGGAGGATAAGCCCCGACAGCTTAGGGGTGTCTCCTCGACTAGAGGTTCGTTTCGTGACTTTCGCCGATTCCGGGCCTCCAGGTTTGGAGGGTTCCAGCGCGGACGACTGGCAGTTAGATCCTCGGGTTTTCGAGGGTTTCGAGGAGCGGGTAGAGGATTCTCGGCTGCCTCCTCTTCATCATCCTCTTCCTTTAGTCGCAAGCCGCAGTGAAGCGAGGCGGACCACGGGAGGAAGTCCGGTGATTGGAGGGCGGCTTCGTCATTTTCTTTCTTCCTGGGTCCAGGTAACTTCGGACCAGTGGGTCCTCGAGATCGTCCGGGAGGGGTACGCTCTCGAATTCGCCTGTCCTCTCCAGGATGCCTTTGTTCTGTCGCCCTGCAAGGGTCCTCAAAAAGTGTTAGCCGTGCGCGCAACGTTGGACCATCTGCTAGCCTTGGGGGCGGTGGTGCCTGTTCCGGATACCGGTCGGTACTCTATTTATTTCGTGGTGCCAAAGAAGGACGGGTCCCTCCGTCCTATCCTGGACCTCAAAGGAGTGAATCGCTGCCTTCGAGTTCCTCATTTTCGGATGGAAACTCTTCGCTCCTTCCTAGTTGCGGTGCGTCAGGGAGAGTTTCTGACGTCTCTCGATCTTTCCGAAGCCTACCTGCATATTCCGATCAGAGAGGCTCATCAAAAGTTCCTCCGGTTCGCTCTGCCGTGGGGCCATTACCAGTTTCAAGCACTGCCATTCGGCCTAGCCACGGCGCCACGGGTTTTCACCAAGGTCATGGTGGTGGTCGCTGCGGCGTTGCGAAAGGAAGGGGTTTTAGTTCACCCTTATCTTGACGATTGGTTAATTCGAGCAAAGACCAAGGCGGAGAGCTTCCAAGCCACGTGCCGGGTAATGGCTCTTCTGCAGAGTCTCGGCTGGGTGGTAAACAGGAAAAAGAGCCAGTTGGTACCAACACAGTCCCTCGAGTACCTCGGGGTTCTCTTCCATACGGCGAAAGGGTTGGTGTTCCTACCGGATCGTCGAGCGCAGGCCTTGCGACTCTTAATTCGCAAGTTTTTAGCGTTCCCGGCTCCGTCAGCTTGGTGGTACCTTCGGGTCCTGGGGACAATGGCGGCGACTCTAGATGTGGTTCCCTGGGCCAGGTTTCATATGCGTCCGCTGCAACGGGCCCTTTTATGGCGTTGGTCCAATCAGACGGATTCTCTGAGCAAGCGGTTGCCTTGTCCGATGAAAGTGCGGCAGTCGTTACGCTGGTGGCTGAGTTCGCGGACGTTGCAGGCGGGAGTTCCCCTAGAACAGCCGGTATGGCTGCTGGTGACAACGGATGCGAGCCTGGCAGGCTGGGGGGCTCATTGCGACAGTCGCTTCGCGCAGGGAGCGTGGTCGGCTCTAGAGACTTCTTGGTCGATCAACCGCCTCGAGCTGCGAGCAGTGCTGCGGGCGCTTCAGGCGTTCGAATCTCTGGTGACAGGCCGGGCGGTGAGGATCCTTTCGGACAACTCGGCAACAGTTGCATACCTCAACCGTCAGGGCGGCACGGGAAGCAGAGCGCTGGAAGCGGAGGCCGAGATGTTGTTCCAGTGGGTGGAACCGCGGCTACTAGCCATTTCGGCGGGCCATATCGCCGGAAAAGAAAATGTGATGGCGGATTTCCTCAGCAGAGTGCACGTAGATGCCGGGGAGTGGGAACTTCACCCGCAAGTATACGCTCAGATAGTCCACCGATGGGGGCCGCCGATCATGGATCTCATGGCCACCTTTCAGTCGGCCAAGACCTCTCGGTTCTTCAGCAGGCGGAGAGAACCCATGTCCGAGGGCATCGACGCTCTCATTCGCCCATGGCCGATTCCCGGGCTTCTTTACGTCTTTCCTCCGTGGGCATTGATCGGTCGCGTAATTCAACGCATGGGTTCACCCCTAAATAGGGACGTGGGGAGGGGTGGCCTGCACAGAGTGGCAGGTGCACCTACTCTTGCCATCATGCTGGGCAGACTAGATGGACCATGCTGGTCTTTATCTGCCGTCATTTACTATGTTACTTCTCTCATTGATTACTTCTCTCATTGCTATTTGTTACTGGGACTAAGTTTATGTGGCAATGCCAGAAAGAGTTGCAAAGCTCCTTCTGTTACAGGGAGGAGTGGCTCAGTGGTTGGGACAGGTTACCTCAGGCTGGAGGGCCAGGGGTTCAATTCCCACACAGGGACAAGTAACCTCGGGCCAGAGGGACTGGGGTCTCTAGTCCCATGGCTGCTCCTTGTGGCCTTGGGCAAGCCACTTAACCCTCCATTGCCTCAGGTACACTTGGATTGTGGGCCCTTCGGGGACAAGGGAATAAAACAAGTACCTGTTAGTATATGCATGTAAACCGCTCTGATAGTAAAGGGCGGTATATCAAATACCTAAAACCATAACCATAACCATAGAAGCACATCCGGGGAAGGTCCTTCTCGTGGCTCCGGATTGGCCCAGGCGTCCGTGGTATGCGGATCTCATTCGGCTCCTCGACGGCGTTCCGTGGCGGTTGCCGCTCATGCGGGACCTCTTACTTCAAGGGCCGCTGCAGATGCCGCAAGTGGATCGATTCTCGCTTACGGTCTGGCCATTGAGAGGGCTAAGTTGAGGCGGAAAGGTTATTCTTCCGCGGTTATTGCAACTCTTCGGGCGTGAAAGACTTCTACGTCGCTCACTTATGTGCGCATCTGGCGAATTTTTGAAGATTGGTGTTCGAGGCACGATCTCCGAGCCGCGACGGCTTCCGTTCCCACCATTCTTAATTTCTTGCAGGACGGCTTTGACAAGGGTCTTGCTGCAAACTCTCTAAAGGTGCAATTGGCGGCTCTGGCGTGTTACAGGGGTAAGGTCACGGGGACTCCCCTGGGGGCTCACGCGGATGTGCAACGTTTTCTGAGAGCTGTCTTTCAGCTGCGTCCTCTTCGCAGAGTCTCCGTTCCTCCGTGGGATTTGAATTTGGTGTTGCAGGCTTTGGTTCAGTGGCCGTTTGAGCCTCTTCATCTTGCGTCTCTCAAAGATCTCACGTTGAAGGCTGTGTTCTTGGTGGCCATCTGTTCGGCTCGCCGTATCTCGGAATTGCAGGCGCTTTCGTGTCGTGAGCCCTTCTTGTCTTTTTCCCGGGACAGAGTTGTCTTGCGTCCTGTCCCTTCCTTTCTTCCTAAGGTGGTGTCTCCTTTCCATTTGAATCAAGCCGTTTTCCTTCCGGTTTTTGCCTCCCTGGAGGCGGACGAGTCTGGAGGGTTGCATCGTCTGGACGTTCGCGGGTGCTCCGTCGTTACCTCCGGGCTACCGAGTCGGTTCGTAAGACAGACCGTCTCTTTGTTTTGTTTGGTGGTCGACGCAAGGGAGAGGCGGCGTCGAAGTCGTCCATTGCTAGATGGATCAAGGAAGCTATTGCGTTGGCATATATCTTGCATGGCCGGACAGTTCCGGTGGGCTTGCGGGCCCATTCTACTCGGGCGCAGGCTACTTCGTGGGCGGAGCACAGTTTGGTTCCGCCATTGGATATTTGCAGAGCGGCTACATGGTCGACGCTACATGCCTTTAGTAAGCATTACCGGCTGGATGTTCTGGCATCCCAGGATTCTTGCTTCGGTGCGGCGGTTCTGCGCGCCGGTTGGGTAGGTCCCTCCCGTTGAGTACTGCTCTGTTACATCCCTGATGTGGAGGACTAAACTGGAGGACTGCTCAGGAAATAGAAATTACACTTACCTGGTAATTGTAGTTCCTGGAGGGTCCAGTTTAGTCCTCATTCCCTCCCGAGGATCTTTGTTTTTACATTTGGCGCGCGGATACGGTGTGAGAGGGCGCTGCTTTGCCTGGGTGTACTCGAGGTTCACTCGAGGCCGGTCCGTTCTTTTTTCTGTCATGATGTGGCCGTGCCTTCTTTTCGCTCAGTAGTCCAGATGGGCGCGATTTGCACAGTTTCGGTTCCCTCGTTTGGGGAGGGAGTTGAGTTGCTGTTTTTTTTTTCTCTGCATATTCTTCGTTTTAGTTTGCTTGTTAACAGTTCACTGGGGGGCTGATGGGAGCTCCAGTAGTATACATTCCCATAGGGAAAGGATTTGATTGGTCCAGTCTCCTTGCTGCAGGAGGAGGTGCACTACCCTGATGTGGAGGACTAAACTGGACCCTCCAGGAACTACAATTACCAGGTAAGTGTAATTTCTATTTTTTTACATATAGTGCCACTCCTCCTCCCCTTCTTCCTACCCTGTCCTTTCTGAATAAAGTATAGCTTGGTATAGTTACATCCCAGTCATGGTTTTCTGTGAATCATGTTTCTGTAACTGGCACTAAATCCAAGACAGCCACTCCCATTAAAGCTTCAACATCTGGGATCTTATTTCCCATGCTACGGGCATTTATAAATACCACTTTCCATATTTTGCCCCTTTTACTCTTTTCCATAAAGGTATTTAATATTTCACTTAGCTGGGGGCTTTCTTCACTCATCCCCAACGAATCTAGTTTAAAGCCCTCTTCAGTAGATTAGCCAGTCTGCTACTGAAGACACGTCAACTTTTCTTGGACAGATGGATGCCATCTCTGCTCTGCAACCCTTGGAACAGCATCCCATGGTCCAGGAAACCAAAACCTCTCGATGACACCATCCACGCAGCCATGCGTTTATCTCCAGGATGCAAGCTTCTTTGCCTTGGCCTTTACCCTCAACAGGGAGGATTGATGAGAACACCACCTGTGAACCTATCTGCTTCACCCTCTGTCCCAGAGCTATGAAGTCACTTTTGATAGTCTCAGAGGGATACCTTGCAGTATCATTTGTGCCAACGTGGATTAACAACATTGAAATAGTCACCGGGCTTGATGAGTCTCGGCAAACTCTCAATAACATCTCGGATGTTAACATACAGGGATGTGAAGCTACAGGGTAACCTATTTAAGACTAATTAGAGAAAATATTTTTCACTCAACGTGTAATCAAACTCTTTAATTTACTGGAGGATGTAGTAAAAGCTGTTAGTGTAGCCGGGTTTAAAGAAGCTTTGGACAGGTTCCTGAAGGAAAGGTCCATAAACCATTATTAAAGGGGACCCAGGATATCCATTTCTTGACCCAATACAAGCATTGTGGAACCTGTGTCCTTTGGGGAAGCTGCTAGGTATATTGGGCACTGTTGGAAGCAGGATACTGGGTTTGATGGACCTTGGTCTTGTTTCAGTACATATCCCTGTAGGAGGAAGGCTGAGGTTTTATGTAAATTATTGGTCCATTATTACTGTGGCTGTTGTATCCTATTGGCAATTTCAGAAGGCTACAGATTACACATATTGGAATATCTTCCACCTTTGAAAAGCACTGACTCAAAACAGAAATCAGGAGCTGGAAGTCTCCTTCTTGGAAACCTCTCACACTGCAGGGGAGAAAATGGTGATTTCTTGGTTATAAAGAAAATACAGAAACTCCATCCCATATTTTGGTAAACCTAAAGCCTTGAATAAATAGTTGAAAAGAAAAAAAATCAAGATGAGCTCTGTAATCTTTCTTCTAGACTTGCTATTTTCTCTTCTTTGGGAAAAAGCCAACATATACATATCGAGATTCATCCGAGTTACACGAAGCATCTCTGATTCATTGTGGGGAAACAGCTTCAGCATCGTCTTCTGCCATTTGGTCTAGCTTCAGGTCTGTGGCTATTCACAAAATTTCTTGTTGTTATAGCACTTTCACGCTAACTAGGGACATCTCTCAGGCAGAGGTTAATTTAATCCATGTGCAGCACCATCTACCATATGGGTGCTATTGTTATTAGGACTAGTTCACATTGATCTCAATTAGCTCATATCCAAATTGAGTCTAAATTTTCAGTTGTAATTAATAGGAGCTTTGGTTTTTCTTCTTCCTGTCAGAACATCAAACCCAGTATCTGCAGTACAGGACATGAGACAATCATTGCCGATACCATGCTAAGGCTGTTGGGCCTTATGGCATTAAAAGTCCACATAATTCCCATGGCACATTCTTTTTTCACATCTCTTTTTTTAAACTTTTTCAGATTTCATCACTTTATTTATGGTGTTAATCTTCTTAAAAAAATGTCAAATATAAGTGTACTCCATGACTTTCTCATTTATAAATTTCATCTTCAAATAAAATTTATAAATGATAGAATCTTTGGAGTGCACTTATATTTGAATTTTTTTTAAAAGAAGAGTTGCACCATAAATAAAATGATAAAATCTGAAAAAGTACAAAAAGAGAGCTGTGAAAAAGAATGTGTTCCTATAACTTTGGAGCAGCTGGTTCATGAATCGACAAGAGGGGAAGCCATTTTGAACCTAGTCCTTAGTGGAGCACAAGATCTGGTGCAAGATATAAGGGTGTTTGGGCCATTTGGCAATAGTGATCATAGCATGATCGCTTTTGATTTAATAAATGAAGGAGGGGAGTGTAAGGAAATCCACAGTACTACCTTTTAACTTTCAAAATCAAAAGAGAGACTATGATAAAATGAAGAAAATAGTTAAGAAAAAACTAAAAGGAGCAGTTGCAAAGGTTAAAGATTTACATCAAGCTTGGGTGGTGTTTAAGAATGCTATCTTGGAAGCCCAGACCAGCTGTATTCCACGCTTTAAGAAAAGTGGAAGGAAGTCCAAAAAACTGCCAGCATGGTTTAAAAGTAAAGTCAGAGAGGCTGTTGCTAAAAAGCATCTTTCAGGAAATGATAAAAGGAGCCAAATCACAAAAACTGGAAACAGCACAAACACTGGCAAGTAGATGCAAGACATTGATAAGGCAGGCAAAGAGAGAATCTGAGAAGAAGCTTGTTGTGGAAGCAAAAACGCATAATAAAGACTTTTTCAAGTACATTTGTAGCAAAAAACCTGTGAGAGAGTCATTTGGACCATTAGATGATAGAGGGGTAAAAGGGGCACTAAGAGGGGACAAGGTCATAAAGGCGAGACTGAATGAATTCTCTGCTTCAGTCTTTACTGAAAAAGATGTAGGGAAGTTACCCATGATTGAAAGGGTATTTAAAGGTGATGCATCAAAATAATTGAAAGAAATATTGATAAACCGAGAAGATGTATTACAACTATCTGATAAACTAAAGAGTAGCAAATCACCTGGATCGGATGGTATACATCCGAGGGTGTTGAAAGAACTGAAATATTAGATTGCCAACCTACTATTAGTAATCTGTAAACTATCATTAAAATAATCTATAATACCTGAAGATTGGCGGATGGTGAATATAATGCCAGTTTTTCAAAAGGGTTCCAGGGGTGATCCAGGAAACTACAGTACCGGGCAAAATGGTAGAAACCATTATAAAGAACAAAATTACTGATAGTCATGGTTTAATAGGAGAAAGCCAAGGATGGTCTTTTCTTACTAATCTGTTATATTTTTTTGAAGGTGTGAATAAACAGGTAGACAAAGGTGAGCCGGTCGATATAGTATATCTGGATTTTCAAAAAGCCTTTGACAAGGTCCTCATAGAGACTCTTGGCAAAATTAAAAAAGTCATGGGATAAGAGGATTGTGGATCAGGAACTGGTTAAAAGATAGAAAGCAGAGGGTAGGTCTAAATGGCCAATTTTTCCAGTGGAGAAATGTGAATAATGGAATACCCCAGGTGATCGGTGCTTGGACTGCTGCTTTTTAACATATTCGTTAATGACCAGGAAATGGGAATAACGTGTGAGGTAATCAGATACACAAATGACACAAATTTATTCAAAGTTGTTAAAACCCAAGAGGATTGTGAAAAATTGCAAGAGGATTTTGATAAATTGAAAGACTGGATGTTCAAATGGCAGATGAAATTTAATGTAGACAAGTGCAAAGATATGCACCTAGGAAAGAACAGTCCAAACTATGGTTACATGATGCAAAGTTCCACATTAGGAACCACTACCCAGGAAAATAATTTAGGCATCATCATGGATAACATGTTGAAACCCTCCGCCCAGTGTGCAGCAGCGGCCAAGACAGCAAATAGTATGCTCGTAATCATAAGGAAAGGAATGGAGAATAAAACAAAGGATGTTATAATGCCTCTGTATCATTCCATGCTGCTACCGCCTCTTGAAAATTGTGTGCAAAGCTGGTCGCTGTATCATAAAAAGGATATAGCGTTATTAGAAAAGGTACAGAGAAGAACCACCAAAATGGTAAAGGGAATGAAGGATACCCCTATGAGTAGAAGCTTAAACGGCTGGGACTCTTCAACCTGAAAAGAGACAGCTGAGGGGGGATATGATAGAGGTCTATAAATTATTGAATTGAATGGAACAGGTAAACATAGATTGATTGTTTATGCCATCAAAAAGCAGAAAGACTAGGGGACATGCAATAAAGCTACAGTGTAATCTGTTTAAGACTAGTAAGAGAGAATATTTTTTCACTGCATGTGTAATCAAACTTTGGAATTTGTTACCGGAGGATGTAGTAAAAGCTGTTAGTGTAGCTTGTTTTAAAAATGGTTTGGACAAGTTCCTGGAGAAAAGGTCCATAAACCTTTATTAAAGAGGACCCTGGAGATCATAAGAACATAAGAACATAAGAAATGCCATACTGGGTCAGACCAAGGTCCATCAAGCCCAGTATTCTGTTTCCAACAGTGGCCAATCTAGGTCATATGTACCTAGCAGTTTCCCCAAGAGACACAAGTTCCACAATGCTTGTACTGGGTCAAGCATTGATATCTTCAGTCACTTCTTAATAATGGTTTATGGACCTTTCCTCCAGGAACTTGTCCAAACCTTTTTTAAACCCAGCTACGCTAACAGCCTTTACTACATCCTCCGGTAACAAATTCCAGAGTTTGATTACATGTTGAGTGAAAAAATATTTTCTTTTATTAGTCTTAAATAGTTTACCCTGTAGCTTCATTGCATGTCCCCTAGTCTTTCTATATTCTGATAAGGTAAACAATCGATCTACGTTTACCCGTTCCACTCCGTTCATTAATTTATAGACTTCTATCATATCTCCCCTCAGCCGTCTCTTTTCCAGGTTAAAGAGCCCTAACCTTTTTAGCCTTTCTTCATAGGAGTATCCTTCCATCCCCTTTACCATTTTGGTGGCTCTTCTCTGTACCTTTTCTAAAATCGCTATATCCTTTTTAAGATACGGCGACCAGAATTGCACACAATATTCAAGGTGCGGTCTCACCATGGAACGATATAGAGGCATTATAATATCTTTTGTTTTATTTTCCATTCCTTTCCTTATCATACCTAGCATTCTATTTGCTCTCTTGGCCGCCGCTGCACACTGGGCCGAGGGTTTTAACATGGTATCCACAATGACGCCTAAATCTTTTTCCTGGGTGGTGGTTCCTAATGTGAAACCTTGCATCGTGTAACCATAGTTTGGGTTGTTCTTCCCTAGGTGCATAACCTTGCACTTGCCCACATTAAATTTCATCTGCCATTTTGATGCCCAGTCTTCCAATTATCAAGATCCTCTTGCAATTTTTCACAATCCTCTTGGGTTTTAACAACTTTAAATAGTTTTGTGTCATCTGCAAATTTGATAACCTCACTCGTTATTCCACTTTCCAGGTCATTTATGAATATGTCAAAAAGCAGCAGACCCAGCACAGATCCCTGGGGTACACCACTATTCACCTTTCTCCATTGGGAAAATTGGCCATTTAGCCCTACCCTCTGCTTTCTATCTTTTAACCAGTTCCCTGATCCACAATAGTACACTGCCTCCTATCCCATGACACTTTAGTTTTGCCAAAAGTCTCTGATGAGGGACCTTGTCAAAGGCTTTCTGAAAGTCCAGATACACAATATCAACCGACTCACCTTTGTCCACCTGTTTATTCACTCCTTCAAAAAAACATAACAGACTAGTAAGACAAGATCTTCCTTGTCTAAAGCCATGTTGGCTGTCTCCCATTAGGTTGTGACTATCTACATGCTGAGTAATTTTATTCTTTATGATGGTTTCTACCATTTTTCCCGGTACTGACGTCAGGCACACCGGTCTGTAGTTTCCCGAATCACCCCTGGAACCCTTTTTAAAAATTGGTGTTACATTGGCGATCCTCCAATCTTCAGGTATTAGAGATGATTTTAATGATAGTTCACAGATTACTGATAGCAGTTCTGCAGTCTCATATTTCAGTTCTTTCAACACCCTTGGATGTATACCATCCGGCCCAGGTGATTTGCTACTCTTCAGTTTATCTAATAGTTGTAAGACATCTTCCCGATGTATCGATATTTCCTTCAATTCTTCCGCACCTTTAAATACCACTTCAGTCATGGGTAACATCCCTACATCTTCCTCAGTAAAGACTGAAGCAAAGAATTCATTCATTCTCTTTGCTATCGCCTTGTCGCCTCTTAGTGCTCCTTTAACCCCTTTATCATCTAATGGACCAACTGACTCTCTCACAGGTTTTTTGCTACGAATGTACTTGAAAGTGTCTTTATTTTGCGTTTTTGCTTCCGCAGCAAGCTTCTTCTCAAATTCTCCCTTTGCCTGCCTTATCAACGCCTTGCATTTGACTTGCCAGTGCTTGTGCTGTTTCCAGGTTTCGTCGTTTGGCTCTTTTTTCCATTTCCTGAAAGATGCTTTTTTGGCAACAACAGCCTCTCTGACCTCACCTTTAAACCATGCTGGCAGTTTTTTGGACTTCCTTCCACTTTTCTTAAAGCGTGGAATACAGCTGGTCTGGGCTTCCAAGATAGTATTTTTCAACAACACCCAAGCTTGATGTACTTCTTTAACCTTCGCAACTGCTCCTTTTAGTTTTTTCTTAACTGTTTTCCTCATTTTATCATAGTCTCCCTTTCGAAAGTTAAAAGGTAGTACTGTGGATTTCCTTACTATCCCTCCTCCACTAATTAAATCAAAGGTGATCATGCTATGATCACTATTGCCAAGTGGCCCCAACAGCCTTATCTCTTGCACTAGATCTGGTGTTCCACTAAGGATTAGGTCTAATATGGCTTCCCCTCTGGTCGGTTCATGAACCAGCTGCTCCAAGAAGCAGTCATTTATTTCATCTTGGAACTTTATCTCCCTAGCATGTCCTGACGTGACACTGACCCAGTCGATACCGGGGTAATTGAAATCACCCATTATTATTACTGCGCTGTAACGTTTGTTAGCTTCCTTGATTTCTTTGAGCATTTCATCATCCATTTGGTCATTCTGGCCAGGCGCTCGATAGCACACCCCCACTGCTTGCCCCACTATAAGCATTGTGGAACCTGTGTGTCCTTTTGGGAACCTGCTAGGTACTTGTGATCTGGATTGGCCACTGCTGGAAACAGGATACTGGTCTTGCTGGACCTTGGTCTGACCCAGTATGTCATATCTTATGTTCTAACTTGTATTCTCTGCTACTCTGTAAAAGGTTATAGGTCTCTATTTCACATAATCATCACACACTCAAAAAAGACTTCTTTGAAAGTTTAAAATCTTGTTTAAAATGTACTGTCGTTCAGTAACCACAATATAAGAAACCTGTCTGAGTAAGGTGTTAAAGTGCCATTTTGTATCAGTATAATTTCATAGTGAAAAACGTGCTCTTGGAATAGAAGCTAGTAAATAATATAATTAGATGTGTTGTAGGTCAGTATAGACATAGAAACTGCTATACAAGACTCAGCACATGCAAACGCAAACCAGGTATGGCGTGGGTTCCCAGTGAGCATCACTTGATTGTATTTGGCAGTTACCAGTACTATACTGCAAGCCATTCATAAAAGAAGGTTTGTCTCTCAGGTTTCTGATTTAGACTTTTCAGAGTCACCATCTGCCAGTGATAATTTATTCCTTATCGTTCCTCCAGTTCAGTCCTCTACCTCTGGGTTGTCAACGTCCTGCAGCTTGGAGACTGGGCATGTCAAAATCGTGACATCACTGGATATAGTCTACTGACCTCTCCCATCAGCCCCAGTGTTTCCAGTCTCCATGCAGCTGGAGGACGTGTGAGCCTAGTTGGGGCTCACTCGAGGGCTGATAAGGAAATGTTAGAGTAGCTTTGTTTGAGTTTTATTTTGTTTTGATTTGCCTTTTGTATTGCCTGTGAGCTGTTTACAATTCTTTGGCAGAGTAATCTTGGGCCTTTCTCCCTGACTGTCCGGAGGAGAGCCCGCCAGTAAGCAGCCCCCTCCCGGCGATCTCCCTCTGGAGCAGTAGATTTGCGGGAGCGGAGGACGAGCGCAGCTAGAATCGCTGACAGCGGGCTGTTCAGGGTGCTGCAGAGCGGAGTCGTGTAGGCGGGAGGCCCTCTTTCCTAAACAGCTTGCAGGTAAGGGCTCCGCGAGCGGGCGATAAGGGAGCGGGCCGGTTTTGGCTGTAGCCTCGCGGTTTGAGTGAGGGCAGAGTTTTGGTGCCATTTCGGGGACACACTGAGCGGCGGCCATTTTGAAGCCGCGTGTGCATGGCGTGGCCGGCGCTCAGGGCGGCTTGTTTGGGACCCGGGGGTCAGCTAACGCCTGGGGGGAATACAGGATTGGCTGTCCAGCGATTTTTTAGTAGTATTATTGCTTATTTGGGGGTTTTCAGAGCCCTTGTCTTCTCGTGCTTCAGGCCTGGGGGGGGGAGTCCCTTCGGGTGAACAGGGTCAGGTCATTGGGATAGTTAAGCAGGAGAGCTTAGATTGCTCTGAATATTTTTTTTTTATTTCTTGATCATGTTTATTTAAAAAAAAAAAAAAAGAGAAAATATTTATATATACTTAGATATTCAGCCAGTGTTTACCTCTATGGCTGCGCGCCCGCAATGCGTTATCTGCGGGACTCGCAGGGGTACTGCCGCAGACTCTGGCATCTGCCGGGATTGTGCACTAGTTTCTAAAAGCATAGAGCATCAGATGGAGGTCATGGTGGCACAGGAGGGACAGGAGCCTAATCCAGGGGCCGACCTCGAGTCCCTTCTGCCCACGGTGCCGGGAACAGACCAGGAGGTGGTCGCTGGCCCGTCCAGCGCACCCTCGGCCTCAGGGGCGGGGTCTCAGTTAGGGGACTTTTGCCCAGACTTTGTTTTGCTTATGCATCAGGCTTTTTGCCTGCTGCGTCAGGGTAAGTTCCCTGAGGGGACAATGACGAGCCAGGGGCAGCTGCGGGCGTTTGCAACCAGAGAGCCCTTAAGAGACCCAGGCCAAGCGAGCTCTCAGTGGTGGAGGGCGAGTGGCCAGAGGCGGAGGACGCCGATGGGGAGCACGAAGATGGCATGGAGGAGTTGGAAGAAGGCGAGATACAGGAGCCGGAGGATCAGGCAAAAATTATTTGAGTGTTCCGGAGGGAGGAACTCTCAGCGCTTATCTCGGAATCTCTTCATACTCTCAATTTGGCTACGTTGCAACAGGTCGAGGAAGAAGGAGTAGAAGATCCTATCATTCAGGCGGTGCGGGCAAGCACAGGTGGTGTACCCGGTTCATAAGGTGATGGACCGAATGATGCAGGAGGAGTGGGATCAGCCAGAGGCTGGTCTCAGAGGAATTAGGACTATGAACAGACTTTATCCCTTGGCAGATGCAGACCGGGAGAAATTCAAGTTCCCTCGGGTCGACGCAGCCATAGCAGCAGTCACTAAAAAGACCACTATCCCGGTAGAAGGTGGCGTAGCTCTGAAGGATGCGCAGGATAGGAAGGTGGAAGCCTTATTAAAACAGTCCATTGAGGCGGACGCGCTGTCCCTGCAGGCTGCTATTTGTGGGGCCTGGGTGGCGAGGGCGTGTCTCCGGTGGACCCAGCGATTACGACAGTCCACGCGACTGGAGCAGGAGGAGGTGCGTGAGCTGGATCGGCTTGAGTCAGGAACAGCATATTTAGCAGATGTGCATTATGACTTAATTCGGGCATTGGCTAATAGTACAGCGTCCGTGGTGGCTGATGGCTCTTCCAAGTCCAGGCTTAGTAAGCTGCCGTTTAAAGGAAGGTTATTGTTTGGAGAGGATTTGGACAAGCTGGTCAAGGACTTGGGGAGTCCAAGGGGGGGGGGGGGGGAGACTCCCAGAGGATAAGCCTAAGCAAGGCAAGGTCTTTCAAGGCTCTAGAGGCTCATTTTGAGACTTCAGAAGATTTCATGCTTCCCGGCTGGGGGGTTTCCAGAGGGGGAGATTTTCGGCCAGAGCACAGGGGTTTCGTGGCTTTCGCGGGGCAAATAGGGGCTTCGCAGCCGCATCCCCGGTGGCAGGCCAAAAGCCGCAATGAAGGTTGGCGGGTCCCGGCGAGGAGTCAACCGATAGGCGGGCGACTACGGGATTTTTTCCCTGCTTGGACCCAAATAACCTCTGACCAGTGGGTGCTAGAGATCATCCGTGAAGGGTACGCTATGGAATTGGCCAGGCCTATAAGGGATTCCTTCGTGATGTCTTCCTGCCGAGGTCAGCACCGAACCCTGGCGGTGCAGGGGACTCTAAATCGGCTTTTGCAGTTGAGGGCGGTTGTGCCAGTGCCATCAGACAATTACAGCAAGGGTCCATACTCCATCTATTTTGTGGTGCCAAAAAAGGATGGGGCCCTTTGACCTATCTTGGATCTGAAGGGGGTGAATCGGTGTCTGTGGGTACCCCACTTCAGGATGGAAACGTTGCGTTCCATCATTGTGGAAGTGCGGCACGGGGAGTACTTGACTTCACTTGATCTTACGGAGGTGTACCTGCATATTCCGATCAGGGCGATCCATCAAAGATTTCTGGGGTTCGCGTTGCCCTGGGGGCATTATCAGTTCCAGGCCTTGCCGTTCGGGCTGGCAACAGCTCCGCGGACGTTCACCAAGGTAATGGTGGTGGTAGCGGCGGTGCTATGAAGAGAGGGTGTTTTGGTTCATCCATATCTCGACGATTGGTTGATTCGAGCCAAGTCCAAGGCCGATAGCATCCGGGCAACAGACAAGGTGGTAAAGTTGTTGCAGCGCCTCGGATGGGTGGTCAACCTGGCCAAGAGCCGCTTTATTCCTTCCCAGAATCTCGAGTATCTAGGAGTCCGTTTCGATACACAAGCAGGAGCGGTGTATCTGCCGGATCGGCGGGTTCGGGCCCTGCGTCAGCTGGTTCGCCAGTTCCGGGCCACTCCGGCACCCACGGCGTGGACTTACCTACGAGTGCTGGGTACCATGGCAGTGACCTTGGAGGCGGTGCCTTGGGCCAGGTTTCATATGCGACTGCTTCAGAGAGCACTGCTCCGTCGGTGGTCGCACCACACAGATTCATTGCACAAGCGCCTTCCCTGCCCAGTCAAGGTCAGGCGAGCTCTTTGTTGGTGGCTGCTTCCGGAATCCTTGTCGGCCGGAATGCCCCTGGAGCAACTGGAGTGGCTCCTGCTCCTGACAGACGCGAGTCTCGCCGGATGGGGGGCACATTGCGAAGGCCGGTTCGCACAGGGCAAGTGGTCGGTGCAAGAACGTGCGTAGTTGATAAACCGGCTGGAGCTCAGAGCGGTTGCGCTAGCGTTGAAGCGGTTCGAGGATATGGTGACGGGCCGAGCGGTCCGCGTCTTATCAGACAATTCTGCGACAGTAGCATACATCAATCGGCAGGGCGGCACAGGCAGTGCAGCCATGGAAGAGGAAGCAGACGCATTGTTCGCGTGGGTGGAGCGGCGTCTGACGTCGATCTCGGCAGCGCACATTGCAGGGAAGGACAGTGTAATGGCGGATTTTCTCAGCAGGGTCCGGGTGGATGCTGGGGAATGGGAACTACATCCGGACGTGTTTGCGGAAATAGTCCGCATATGGGGTCAGCCGGTAATGGACTTAATGGCGACCTTTCGGTCGGCGAAGGCAAGTCGTTTCTTCAGCAGGAGATGAGAAAGGATGTCGGAAGGGATCGACGCCCTGATGCAGCCCTGGCCGTCAACGGGCCTTCTCTGTCTTCCCGCCGTGGGCACTCATAGGCTGGGTGATTCAGTGTATCGAGGCTCACTGGGGCAGAGTTTTGTTGGTGGCTCCAGATTGGCCAAGACGTCCATGGTTCGCCGATCTCATTCGGTTGCTCGACGTGGTTCCCTGGAGGCTACCAGTATCAGTAGATCTGTTGATGCAAGGGCAGTTACACATGCCTCAGGTGGATCGGTTCTCGCTTACGGCTTGGCCATTGAAAGGGCAAGGTTAGCGAAGAAAGGTTATTCAGCATCGGTGGTGGCAACCTTGCTTAGAGCGCGAAAGCGGTCCACATCTTTGGCATATGTCCGGATTTGGCGTATTTTTGAGGAGTGGTGTTCGCAGCGGCAAGTAAGGCGACTTCGGTTTCTGTTCCCTGCATCTTGAGTTTCCTGCAGGATGGTTTCGAAAAGGAGCTAGCTGCCAGATCCTTGAGGGTGCAGCTGGCGGCGCTTTCTTGTTACAGGGGAAAAGTGCAGGGGGTTGCACTTGGAACTCATCCGGACGTAGGGCATTTCTTTAAGGCTGTTTCCAGACTGCGGCCCGCACGCAGGATTGTGGTGCCACCCTGGGATCTCAATTTGGTATTGGGGCGTTGACCAGAGCTCCCTTTGAGCCTCTCCACCGGGCGTCAGTTAAGGATTTAACGTTGAAGACGGTGTTTCTGGTGGCTATTTGTTCGGTGCGACGCATTTCAGAACTTCAGGCGTTGTCCTGTAGAGAGCCGTTTTTGTCCTTTTCAAAAGAGAAAGTGATGTTGCGTCCGGTGCCTTCCTTTCTGCCGAAGGTGGTTTCTCCGTTCCACCTAAATCAAGCCGTATCTCTTCCTGTGTTAGGATCGGAAGGCAGCGAGGCAGATCGTACGTTACGTCGTCTGGACGTTAAACAGGCTTTGCGGCGTTATTTGCGAGTTTCCGAGAGCTTCTGTAAGTCGGATCGGCTTTTTGTGTTGTTTGGAGGTGTCCGTAAAGGTGAGGCAGCAGCGAAGGCGTCTATTGCAAGATGGATCAGAGAGGCGATTGCGTCAGCTTATCTGCTGCAAGGGCGCTTGGTTCTGGCGGGGATTAGAGTGCATTCCACCAGGGCACAAGCCACTTCCTGGGCGGAACATGGGCTGGTTCTGCCTGGAGAGATCTGTAGGGCGGCGACGTGGTCGTCCCTTCATACATTCAGTAAACACTACCGTCTGGACGTGTTGGCGGCAACGGACGCCTCTTTCGGGTCGGCCGTTTTAAGGGCCGGCTGGAGAGATCCCTCCCAATGAATACTGCTCTGGTACTTCCCAGAGGTAGAGGACTGAACTGGAGGAACGATAAGGAAATGATAATTACACTTACCTGGTAATTGTAGTTCCTTGAGTGACAACAGTTCAGTCCTCATTCCCGCCCGGGGAGGTTCGTTGGCAAGGGATAGTTCGACGGAGGCACAATGGCATTACCGGTAGGTATGAGTATTTAAGATTAGTGTTTCTCATACTTTATTGTACTATTTTGTTCTCTCTCATCCTTTCTGCTGTTGTTGAAGGCAGAGGGGTTAGTTGTAAGCAGATGAGCCATGTTAATTTCAGAGTTAAAAAAAAAAAGTTGGATTTTATAGTTAGCTACTTATTTGTTGCTTCTTTGAGTGTGCTTTGTCAATAGTTCACTGGGGCTGATGGGAGAGGTCAGCAGACTATATCCAGTGATGTCACGATTTTGACATGCCCAGTCTCCAAGCTGCAGGAGGACGTTGACAACCCAGAGGTAGAGGACTGAACTGTCGTCACTCAAGGAACTACAATTACCAGGTAAGTGTAATTATCATTTTGTCATGAAAGTACCTTTGAGATGATGCCTTCCTAATTGATCTAGGACATATTTTAAATCATTACCAGATGAGCAAGCTTCCCAATGCTCAGGCAGAGGAGGCTGTTGCTGGCAAATGTGGATGCAGCTTAGATAGTCACCATTGCAGGCTTTGATCTTCCTCATAGCTTTTCTTATTTACAAAAGAAAGCAAATATACTATGACATAAATCACTTGGGTGGTGTTACAGTCCGATGTGATCTTGAAGTGTGGCAGGGTAAATATTTGCATTTCTAATACATTTACATATTTCTAGCATCTCAGAGCTTCAGTACTAATATTTAAAGTAGAAGACAACAGTTGATCCCTTAGAATTTATTTTGCAAAACCCAAATCATAGAATGGTCCATAATGGAAGATAAATATTCATTATATGCCAGTGTTATAAACTAATTATTTTAAATAAACATGATTGTGCTGAGAAAGGTAGCACACAAACCAAACAAGGTATCAGATCCCTGGGTGTGGTTTACAGTAATTGTTCTTGGCATGCATACAGTGCTCATTTAAAAGCCTTCTTAACCACCATCACAAGGTAACCATTTTAAAAAATCATCTAGCAGTATCCATATGCTTGAGACTGGTATTCCTGAGTGGTATTAATACTTCTTAATTGCAAAGAGTGGCTTTAAACCCTAGGGATGATACTGATATTGTCCTACATTAATAAATTACTTATATTCCTTGTCATCCTACTAGACCCTTCCAGACGAGTGGGGTTATGCTCCCTTGCCAGTAGTTGGAGGCAGACTTGAGCATCTTTCAGTGATGTCATCAGGAAGTATAACCACGGGTGCAGCACTGAGAGAACCTAGTAACTTTCTGCCTCCAGCAGGTGGCAAGGTGCATATGAACTGGTGCAGCAGTGCTGATAGACCTGGCTCTGCTGGCCCATACTACAGTGCAGTGGCCTAAGATTGAGCCCAGTAGGACCCTAAGGAGCTTGGAGAACGGATGTACCCTTGATTCCTCGAGCTGACAGCTGCTCAGGACCTAGCGCTGTTTCCTGCTGGCTACTAATGCTTGGTGGGCTGAAAAGGAGCAGGAGGATTGTGTGGGGCCCCTGAGGGGAGCTGGTAAGTTGGGCCCAGGCCTCCCCTTCCCTCTTACCCTCTTGCTGTCTGTAATTTGTTCCAAGATTTCTTTTCCAAATCTTTTTTTTTATTGTTTTAAAATTTTGCCCATAGGTTTCTTTTTGGCTGTAGTTGGCTGTTTGTTGTTAAGTGCTGTTGAATCGGTGTTTACTCATTGCGACCCTCTGGATAATTGTCCTAAACTGTGTTTGGTCTTCAGTGAGGTGGCTCATTATTGACAGACTGACATCCATAGCTGCTGTTATTGTATCAATCCATCTCATTGCTGGCCTTCCTCTTTTGCGTTGACCTTCTATCTTGCCAAGCATGATGTCTTTTTCTAATGACACTCTCTTTGCTTGATGTGTCCAAAGTATGAAAGTCAAAGTCTTGTCATCTGAGCTTCTAAGGAAAGCTTAGGTTTGATCTCCTCTAATACTGACTAGTTTGTTCTTCGGGCAGTCCATAGTATACACAGTATTCGTCGTCAGCATCATAATTCAAAGGCATCAATTTTCTTCCTGTCTATCTTTTTCACTACATAACATAAGAACATAAGATATGCCATACTGGGTCAGACCAAGGTCCATCAAGCCCAGTATTCTGTTTCCAACAGTGGACAATCTAGGTCATATGTACCTAGCAGTTTCCCCAAGAGACACAAGTTCCACAATGCTTGTACTGGGTCAAGCATTGATATCTTCGGTCACTTCTTAATAATGGTTTATGGACCTTTCCTCCAGGAACTTGTCCAAACCTTTTTTAAACCCAGCTACACTAACAGCCTTTACTACATCCTCCGGTAACAAATTCCAGAGTTTGATTACACGTTGAGTGAAAAAATATTTTCTTTTATTAGTCTTAAATAGTTTACCCTGTAGCTTCATTGCATGTCCCCTAGTCTTTCTATATTCTGATAACGTAAACAATCGATCTACGTTTACCCATTCCTCTCCGTTCATTAATTTATAGACTTCTATCATATCTCCCCTCAGCCGTCTCTTTTCCAGGTTAAAGAGCCCTAACCTTTTTAGCCTTTCCTCATAGGAGTATCCTTCCATCCCCTTTACCATTTTGGTGGCTCTTCTCTGAACCTTTTCTAAAATCGCTATATCCTTTTTAAGATACGGCGACCAGAATTGCACACAATATTCAAGGTGCGGTCTCACCATGGAACGATATAGAGGCATTATAATATCTTTTGTTTTATTTTCCATTCCTTTCCTTATCACTGTTCAACTTTCACATCTATATGACGTTACTGAAAATACCATGGCTTGAACAAGTTGAATATTTGTATGGAGAGAGACATCTGTACTTTTGAGAATCTTGTCTAGGTCCTTCATAGCCATTTGCCAAGAGCAATGTGTCATCTGATTTCTTGACTGTTTGTTCTTTTTCTCCGGGAACAATCAGGAAATCAGTCCTCACATATAGGTTACGTCGGCGCCGATGGAGCCCACGCAGATCCACTCCTCAGCTTTAAAAGAAAGCTTTTGGGAGCTACACCGCACATGCACAATCACTTTCCCACCCAAAGCTGCCATCGTATCTCAGTCTATCTTTTTTCTTGGAGCCCTGCAGATGTCTCATCTGTGCACCTTGGTAAAAAGTAGATTTTTCGACCCTTACTCGTTTTTCTCCTTTGCCATCGAGCGCTTGAATCGATCACCTTCTGCGCCCGAGTCTTCTCCTCAGCGTTCAGCTTTTCGCTCGGGTATCTTTTTCCTTAATTTTTCCTTTTTTTTGGCGCGCGGGATTTTTCTCTCGCGGCCTACCTGGTCAAGACATCCGAGTTTGATCTCATGAGTCTCGTTTTCCCCGCTATGTCCTCAACTAGTGGTTTTAAGCAGTGTGCTAAGTGCAGTCACACTATGTCCCACACAGACCGCCACAGCACCTGCATTAAGTGCCTCGGGGCAGATCAGAATGGGTCTTCCTACCTGCTTTGCCTCCTCATGTCGGCCAAAACCCAGAGAGAACGTGAAAGGCGGCAGGGGGAGCACCTTACTTGGTCGGCATCGAGACTCTCGACCCCCGACACAACTCTGTCGAACCACTGGCGCCAGGAGTCAGTCTGGGGACTGAGGGGTGCAGTCCTCCGACCTGGAGCAACGGGTGCAAGAAAAGCTAGTCAGTGTACCATGCCGGGGAGATAATCTCTTCGGCAAGCCCGTGACCGACAAGGCTGATGAATTAAAGAAGGAATTCATGACCAGGACCAGGCTGTCCAAGAAAGCGTCAGACCCTTCCCGTTGGAAGGCTTCAAGGAAACAGCCCTTTCATCCGAAGACCAAGAAGGCTTATGGAAACTACCCTAAATTCCAGTCCTACCCCACTCCCTCTCAGGGGCAGCAGGCCAAGGGCATGGCCCCCATAAGCCCAAAGCTCTCATGCCCCAAACAGCGGCTCAGCCACAACCTGGAGGGAGTTTTTGACTCCTTGGGCATAGCCTCCCTCCCTTAGGAGGTATGGGCCCAAGGTTCAGAGGCGGACGGCTCATCCACTTCGCACACAGGTGGCCCTCTATCACCGCGGATGCCTGGGTGCTGTGGGTGGTTGAGGAAGGCTACCTCCTTCACTTTTCCCAGCTGCCTCCCTCCTCATTCACAGGGGAATTACCCATGGACCCCTTGCACAAGGAGCTGCTCCAGAAAGAGCTTGAGTCACTACTCGAGAATCAGGCGGTCAAACCCATCCCTCCTCATCTGCAGGGACCGGGGTTCTACTTTCACTACTTCCTGATCCCCAAGAAGACAGGGGGCTTAAGGCCCATTCTGGACCTTCGGGATCTCAACAACATCCTGGTCAAGGAAAAGTTCAAAATAGTATCATAAGAACATAAGATATGCCATACTGGGTCAGACAAAAGTCCATCGAGCCCAGTATCCTGTTTCCAGCAGTGGCCGATCTAGGTCATAAGTACCTAGCAGTTTCCCCAAAAGACACAGGTTCCTCAATGCTTGTATTGGGTCAAGCAGTGATATCCCGTGTCCCTTTTAATAATGGTTTATGGACCTTTCCTCCAGGAACTTGTCCAAACCTTTTTTAAACCCAGCTACACTAACAGCTTTTACTACATCCTCCGGTAACAAATTCCAGAGTTTGATTACACGTTGAGTGAAAAAATATTTTCTCTTATTAGTCTTAAATAGGTTACCCTGTAGCTTCATTGCATTTCCCCTAGTCTTTTTATATTCTGATGACGTAAACAATCGATCTACGTTTACCTGTTCCACTCCATTCCTTAATTTATAGACCTCTATCATACCTCCCCTCAGCCGTCTCTTTTCCAGGTTGAAGAGCCCTAACCTTTTTAGCCTCTCTTCATAGGAGTATCCTTCCATCCCCTTTACTGTTTTGGTGGCTCTTCTCTGTAGCTTTTCTAATAACGCTGTATCTTTTTTAAGATACAGCGATCAGAATTGCACACAATATTCAAGGTGCGGTCGCACCATGGAACGATACAGAGGCATTATAATATCCTTTGTTTTATTTTCCATTCCTTTCCTTATGATACCTAGCATTCTATTTGCTCTCTTGGCTGCTGCTGCACACTGGGCAGAGGGATTTATCCACGATGAAGCCTAAATCTTTTTCCTGGGTGGTGGTTCCCAATGTGGAACCTTGCATCGTGTAACCATAGTTTGGGTTGTTCTTCCCTAGGTGCATAACTTTGCACTTGTCCACATTAAATTTCATCTGCCATTTGGATGCCCAGACTACCAATTTATCAAGATCCTCTTGCAATTTTCCACAATCCTCTTGGGTTTTAACAACTTTAAATAGTTTTGTGTCGTCTGCAAATTTGATAACCTCACTTGTTATTCCCTTTTCCAGGTCATTTATGAATATGTTAAAAAGCAGCGGACCCAGCACCGATCCCTGGGGTATTCCACTATTCACCTTTTTCCATTGGGAAAATTGGCCACTTAGCCCTACCCTCTGCTTTCTTGGAACCTTGCTGCCTTATCTCCCACAGGGAGATATGCTATGCTCCTTGGATCTCAAAGATGCTTACACCCACATTCTGATCCATCCAAGGCACCGTCAGTACCTCAAGTTCATGGTGGGAGGCCATCACTATCAGTACAGGGTGCTTCCCTTCGGCCTCGCTTCCACCCCGCAGGAATTCACAAAATGCTTGGCAGTCGTGGCCACTCATCTCTGGGTAATCAGAGTCTTTGTGTTCCCTTACTTGGGCGACTAGCTCGTGCGGGCCATCACTCCAGGCAAAGTGCGCAATGCGACTCGGTGCACGTTGGGGCTGCTGCAGCACCTAGGGTTCATAGTGAACTTCCCAAAGTCTCACCTCATCCCGACACAATGCATGGAGTTCATTGGGACCCTGCTTGACTCCACTCAGGCAAAGGCCTTCCTACCCCTTGGATGGTGGATGGTCTCAGCACCTCTCTGCCCTAGCACAAGAGGTGCGGGGGGGGGGGTCGCTCCAGTTTTTACCCGACAGAAGCTCCGCCTCCTGGGGCATATGGTGTCCACCGACCACGTGACCCCTTTTGCCCGCCTGCGCATGTGGCAGGCCCAATGGATGCTCAGCGCTTAGTGGGTGCAGGTGACGGGCCACCTGGAGGACCGTATTCAGGTCACTCCCACCTTGGCAGCCTCTCTAACTTGGTGGTAGGACCACCGCAACCTGAGGGCTGGCCTGCCATTCCAGGGCCTGCCAGTTCAACATGTCATCACCATGAACGTGTCCAAGATGGGCTAGGGGCCCACTGCAATCACCTCCAGAGACAGGGGCAGTGGTCGCCAGAAGAGAGTGCCTCACAGATCAGTCTGCTTAAGCTCTGGGTGATCTATTACGCCCAGCGAGACTTCAAGGACCATCTGGAGGGACAGGTAGTTCAGGTCCAGAGAGACAACCAGGTAGCGATATTCTACATCAACAAGCAGGGGGGCATGGGTTCGCACCACCTTTGTTCGGAGGCGGTGCACCTCTGGAACTTTGTGGTCAGGAGGAGCATTTTCTTCAAGGCAGTGTACTTGCCGGGCCAGCACAATATACTAGCCGACTGCTTGAGCCGCATCCTCCAACCCCACGAATGGCAGCTGAAACCATCTATTCTGGAGGAGCACCCCGGAGATCGACCTCTTTGCTAGCTTGGAGAATGCACAATGCCTGAGGTTCTGCTCCAGGAAACCGGCCCGGGGTCAAGAAGCGGTGGACGCCTTCCTCCTCCAGTGGTCCAGGGGCTTTCTGTATGCCTCGGGCCCTCCTGAAAATTTGGGCGGAAGTGGCCTCCATCCTCTTCATTGAACCCCCGTAGCTGAGGCAGCCCTGGTTCCCCCTGCTACTGCAGCTGTCGCAGGGGAATCCCTGGCCGTTGGGGGTGTGCCCCAGACCTGCTCTCACAGGAGTACGGCACACTATGACACCCCAACCTTCAATCTCTGGCTCTGATGGCCTGGCTGCTGAGAAGGTAGCCATAGCGCACTTCCACCTGTCTCGGCCAGTGGAGGATGTCCTGCTGATGTCACGTAAGGAGTCTACATGCTGGGCTTACGCCTTTAAGTTTGCAGTTTCTCCCTCTGGTGTGCAGAGCAGGGCCTTAATCCTTTCTCTTGCGCCTTAGCAGAGGTATTGCGGTACCTACTGCACCTGTCAGGCGCAGGTCTGAAGTCCAATTCAGTCAGAGTACATCTCTGTGCCATCTCGGCACCTCACCACAAAGTAGACGGCCAGGTCGTGTCCGTCCACTCCTTGGTTGGCTGGTTCATGTGGAGACTTCTCTCTTATGACCACTGATCCGCCCACCAACCCCTTTCCGCCTGACCCGGATTTTCAGATGCAGCCCCGGCATTGAAAATCCGGGTCTTGCCGCACAATCCGGAAGCTGCAGGAGCTAGCCGGGTAGCAGTGATTTTCGATGCTACCCGCTTAGCCTCTGCGCCTGAAAGATAGACGAGGAGAAACCTCACTTAACTTTAAGGTGCAGAAGGCTAAGCGGGTAGCATCGAAAATCGCTGCTACCCAGTTAGCCCTTTCCTCTGCCCCTGCTCTGCCCCAGAACACCCCTAACACGCCCCGATGCTAACCGCATAGAATCTGGGCACATTAGGGACATAACCGGGATTTTCAAAGGGCACTACCCATGTAGGTGCCTTTCAAAAATCCCGGATAAGGCATTTACACAGGTAATTAGGGCAGTTACCCATGTAAATGCTTTCAAATGTTGGGCCCAACATACCTAAAATGCCAGGGTATCAATAATGTTGACCACAACTGTAGGTCACAGTGAAAATCCAGAGAGAAGGGGAAATGACCATGTTTCTTTATGTGACCCCATTTGGGGTCCCAACCCCACATTTGGGAACCACTGGTGTAGGGCACAAAACAGATTTTAAAAGATACCAGGCTGACACTGTTTCTTTATAGGTAACCTTTAATTTCCACCAAGTACCCTCCATGTGCAGTTGGTGATGGAAGGACTCTGTATCTCATCTTCAGTACCAACAGTGTCTGAATTTAATTGAACTTTCCTTTAAATTAAGACGCCAAGTCTAATGCTGACAATTAAGAATGTTGATCTGGAGCAACAGCCCCTTAGGCTGAATCAATTGAAAAACCTTTTGGCTGATGACTCCAATTGATCCCACTAGAGGACAGCAATCTTGGGCTGGAAGGACTGGGGTTTCTAGTCCCACAGATGCTCCTTGTGGTCTTGGGCAAGCCACTTAACTCTCCATAGCCCATGTTCCCTGTAAAATAGTTATCTCCAAGTTATAATGCCCTGTTCAATGTAATTTCAGTTTCTTCAATGTAAACCACCTTGATATCATGAAAGGCGGTATATAAGAAATATTAAATAAATAAATAAGCCACAAACTCTCTTTTTTTACTTTAAGAATCGTCTGCTTATACAATTAACATGCTCCTTATATGCCAAGAAGCTGCTCCTAATTTTATCTTTACCCAAAGTCTCTCTAACTGACATACCTGTCTCTTCAAAAGGTGCAAACCAACATGATACCAGAGGTAAGTCGCTTACCACTAAAGACCTTTGTTCGTTTTTCAGGATCCAAAATATTCAGACTCCTTTTTTTAAAGGAAATATTCCATAATTCTATGATCTGATAGAGATATAAGAACATAAGATATGCCATACTGGGTCAGACCAAGGTCCATCAAGCCCAGTATTCTGTCTCCAACAGTGGCCAATCTAGGTCATACGTACCTAGCAGTTTCCCCAAGGGACACAGGTTCCACAATGCTTGTATTGGTTCAAGCATTGATATCCTGGGTCCCTGCTTAATAATGGTTTATGGACCTTTCCTCCGGAACTTGTCCAAACCTTTTTTAAACCCAGCTACACTAACAGCTTTTACTACATCCTCTGGTAACAAATTCCAGAGTTTGATTACACGTTGAGTGAAAAAATATTTTCTTTTATTAGTCTTAAATAGTTTACCCTGTAGCTTCATTGCATGTCCCCTAGTCTTTCTATATTCTGATAAGGTAAACAATCGATCTACGTTTACCCATTCCACTCCGTTCATTAATTTATAGACTTCTATCATATCTCCCCTCAGCCGTCTCTTTTCCAGGTTAAAGAGCCCTAACCTTTTTAGCCTTTCTTCATAGGAGTATCCTTCCATCCCCTTTACCATTTTGGTGGCTCTTCTCTGAACCTTTTCTAAAATTGCTATATCCTTTTTAAGTTACGGCGACCAGAATTGCACACAATATTCAAGGTGCGGTCTCACCATGGAACGATATAGAGGCATTATAATATCTTTCGTTTTATTTTCCATTCCTTTCCTTATCATATCTAGCATTCTATTTGCTCTCTTGGCCGCTGCTGCACACTGGGCCGAGGGTTTTAACATGGTATCCACAATGACGCCTAAATCTTTTTCCTGGGTGGTGGTTCCTAATGTGGAACCTTGCATCGTGTAACCATAGTTTGGGTTGTTCTTCCATAGGTGCATAACCTTGCACTTGTCCACATTAAATTTCATCTGCCATTTTGATGCCCAGTCTTCCAATTTGTCAAGATCCTCTTGCAATTTTCCACAATCCTCTTGGGTTTTAACAACTTTAAATAGTTTTGTGTCATCTGCAAATTTGATAACCTCACTCGTTATTCCACTTTCCAGGTCATTTATGAATATGTCAAAAAGCAGCGGACCCAGCACAGATCCCTGGGGTACACCACTATTCACCTTTCTCCATTGGGAAAATTGGCCATTTAGCCCTACCCTCTGCTTTCTATCTTTTAACCAGTTCCTGATCCACAATAGTACACTGTCTCCTATCCCATGACTCTTTAGTTTTGCCAAAAGTCTCCGATGAGGGACTTTGTCAAAGGCTTTCTGAAAGTCCAGATACACAATATCAACCGACTCACCTTTGTCCACCTGATTATTCACGCCTTCAAAAAAACATAACAGATTAGTAAGACAAGATCTACCTTGTCTAAAGCCATGTTGGCTGTCTCCCATTAGGTCATGACTATCTACATGCTGAGTAATTTTATTCTTTATGATGGTTTCTACCATTTTTCCCGGTACTGATGTCAGGCTCACCGGTCTGTAGTTTCCCGGATCACCCCTGGAACCCTTTTTAAAAATTGGTGTTACATTGGCGATCCTCCAATCTTCAGGTATTAGAGATGATTTTAATGATAGTTCACAGATTACTAATAGCAGGTCTGCAATCTCATATTTCAGTTCTTTCAACACTCTTGGATGTATACCATCCGGCCCAGGTGATTTGCTACTCTTCAGTTTATCTAATAGTTGTAATACATCTTCCCGATTTATCGATATTTCCTTCAATTCTTCCGCACCTTTAAATACCACTTCAGTCATGGGTAACATCCCTACATCTTCCTCAGTAAAGACCGAAGCAAAGAATTCATTCAATCTCTCTGCTATTGCCTTGTCGCCTCTTAGTGCTCCTTTAACCCCTTTATCATCTAATGGACCAACTTACTCTCTCACAGGTTTTTTGCTACGAATGTACTTGAAAAGGTCTTTACTTCGCGTTTTTGCTTCCACAGCAAGCTTCTTCTCAAATTCTCCCTTTGCCTGCCTTATCAATGCCTTGCATTTGACTTGCCAGTGCTTGTGCTATTTCCAGGTTTTGTCGTTTGGCTCTTTTTTCCATTTCTTGAAAGATGCTTTTTTGGCAACAACAGCCTCTCTGACCTCACCTTTAAACCATGCTGGCAGTTTTTTGGACTTCCTTCCACTTTTCTTAAAGCGTGGAATACAGCTGGTCTGGGCTTCCAAGATAGTATTTTTCAACAACAGCCAAGCCTGATGTACGTCTTTAACCTTTGCAACTGCTCCTTTTAGTTTTTTCTTAACTGTTTTCCTCATTTTATCATAGTCTCCCTTTCAAAAGTTAAAAGGTAGTACTGTGGATTTCCTAACTATCCCTCCTCCACTAATTAAATCAAAGGCGATCATGCTATGATCACTATTGCCAAGTGGCCCCAACAACCTTATCTCTTGCACTAGATCTGGTGTTCCACTAAGGACTAGGTCTAATATGGCTTCCCCTCTGGTCGGTTCATGAACCAGCTGCTCCAAGAAGCAGTCATTTATTTCATCTAGGAACTTTATCTCCCTAGCATGTCCTGACGTGACACTGACCCAGTCGATACCGGGGTAGTTGAAATCACCCATTATTACTGTACTGTAAATTTTGTTAGCTTCCTTGATTTCTTTGAGCATTTCATCATCCATTTGGTCATTCTGGCAAGGCACTCGATAGTACACCCCCACTGCCATTGCCGTCCCCTTCAAGGTGCGGTCTCACCATGAAACGATATAGAGGCATTATAATATCTTTTGTTTTATTTTCCTTTCCAGGGCAACATCATAGCGTACGGCATCTGCCGAAGGCGAGAATTGGCAGCAAGGATTTTTTTTTTTAACTTTATTGAAATTTTCACACACAACTTATTCCAACAATTACCGTTAAAGTAAGCATTTACATGGTTTTTTCAACCTCTCCCTTTGATCCCCCTAATCTCCCCTCCTCCGCCTCCACTATCCCAACCACCCCCCATCTCACCCTTTCTTACCGCTTATCAACTTAAAGCTCTTAGTCCCCCCCCTCCCTCCCCCCTCCCCTCTCCCCTCCAGCCTCCTACTCCACTCCTAAGAGCATGATCACATACCATTAACCCAACCTTGTAACAATATTCCCTCACCCCACCTATATCTCCCCTCCCTCTCCCCCCTCTACCGCCTCCTCCTTCCACATGCCCTCTCTTAACCATCACCATACCCCCTCCCACTGTTTTGCCCTTTGTCCCCCTCTGCCCTTTTTTCCCCTGTTAGTTTGCACATAGAATATATGTCTGACAATCTCCTAGCATAGTTGTCCATAGATGATAGACTATTTCTATTCCGCTGCCATGCTATTTCACATCTGGCCGCAGTAACACAATACCAAATGATTCTCCAATCCCATTCCCACCTTCAGTCCTGTTTTTCAGGAGACACACTTCAGGCGTAAGCTTTATACTTGATCCCACAATTTTATTAATGTTATCCCCAATTTTTCCCCAATATCTTTGAACCACTGGACATGACCACCACATATGCATCCATGTTCCCCCTTCACCACACAGCCTCCAACAGTCATCCGTCTTCAATATCCCCGCCTTATGCAACTGCTCCAGTGTAAGATAGCACCTACTCAGCATCTTAAACCCATTCTCCCGCAGTGACATGGCTATGGAGAATTTGGCTATTCCCATCGCCACTCCCTCCCATTCCTCCACCTCCCATGTCACCTCTAAATCCCTTTCCCATGTTTCCATATAACTCAACGTCCCCTTTCCCCTCGCTATTAACCCTTTATAAATTCTAGACAACATGCCCTTCTGCCCCATGGAACCCAGACATGACCCTTCAAACCACTCTACTTCCCCTCCTGCTGCCTGCTCCCTCATCCTCTGTCGAATCACTGACCATAATTGTATATACACAAACCTGTTGGTTTCCAACAACTGATACATATCCCTTACCCCCTCGAAACCTCTTACTTCCTTCCCTATTAATATCTGTGACACCTGATTTAATCCCCGCTCTGCCCATCTTCTAAGAACTATTCTACTTGGTCCCACTCCCTCTTCACAACATACCTGAAGGGACATTGTAGGCGACCACTTCTTATCCCCCACCATCCTCTGCCTATGCTGCTGCTACACATTTAACGTTTACTCCCCTCTCTCCCCCCCCCCCAACTATCCTTTCCATCTCCCCAGGGCCAAAATCAACTTCTTCCATCATCACCCATTGCTTATAAGGTTCCCTTAACCACGCATACACCGCTCTCATCTTCGCTGCCTTGTAGTACAAGGTAAAGTTAGGTACACCCATCCCTCCCTCCATTTCCTGAACTTGTAGTGTCCGTGCCGCTACCTGTGGCCTTTTACCCCCCATATAAAACCCTCCACTTGTTTTTGTACCTTCTTCAAGATTCTTCTCGGCACCGCAATTGGTAATACTTGAAAGTAGAACAGGAACTGGGGAAGCAACATCATGTTAACAATCGCCATCCGCCCAACCCAAGAATAATACCACCTGCTCCACCCCCTCAACTGACTCTCCATTTGCCCTAATAATTTTTTGTAATTTAATTCAAACAAGTCCTCCAATGCCCTCCCCACCTGCACCCCCAGCTATCTAATTGACTTCTTTGCCCACTTAAAAGGAAAGCGCTGTTGCACCTCCCTCTGTCGTTCCACCTCCCCTACCAAGCTTAAAATTTCAGATTTCCCCCAGTTGATTCGGAACACCGCCACATTCCCATAGTCCTGAATTTCCCTCATTATTGCTGGCAGCGTTTCCCCTGGCCTCGTAATTGTTAACAGGATATCATCTGCAAATAGCGACATACAGTACTCTTTTTGTCCCACCCATACCCCTTAATATCATGGCTTGCCCTTATCCTCGCTGTCAAAGGCTCTAATGATAGCGCGAAAAGCAGTGGCGACAAGGGGCAGCCCTGCCTAGTTCCCCTTCCCAGAGGAAAAAAATGTGAGTACCCTCCGTTCACTCGCACACATGCTTTAGGACTTACATATAAAGCTTTTATCCAGTTCAGAAACTCTGCCCCAAACCCCATGGCTTCCAACACTGAAAATAGGAATTTCCATGACTCATGATCAAACGCTTTTTCAGCGTCAAGTGAGACTAGCAGCGCCGCTTCCCCAGACCGCTGTGCCTTCCAAATCACATTTAAAACTTTCCGTATATTATCCGCCACCTGCCGGCCTGGTATAAAACCTGCTTGGTCATCATGAACTAACTTCCCCAAAACTTTGTTAAGCCTCATCCCTAATACCTTTGCTAGTAGTTTCACGTCAATATTTAAAAGCGATATCGGCCTATATGACGCGCACTCCTGAGGATCTTTCCCTTCTTTATGTATAAGAGTAATACCTGCCCACCCCATCGTGTCCGCTAGTTTCTTACCACTTCGGGGCATGTTGAAAACCCTTGTTAAAGGTTGTACCAATAGACTCCCAAATTTCTTGTAAAACAGTGCTGTCAGGCCATCTAACCCCGGGGCCTTTCCTGGCTTCATGTCCTTGATTGCCCGTTTCACTTCCTCTGCTCCAATCTCTCTATCCAGCCTCTGCTGTTCCTCTTCTTTCAATTGCTGCAACTTCACTCCTCCCAAATAGTTATGCATTGCCTCCGCAGGGCCCTCTGATTGGGCCACATATAACTTCTGAAAGAACGCTACAAATTCTTCTCTAATCAGATGATCATCCCACACTGCCCCCCCCCCCCTCTACTTTTGATCTGTGTGATCCTATTCCTTTCTTTTCTCTTTTTTAGCTGCCGTGCCAGATATTTCCCTGCTTTATTACCCCCTTCAAAGAAATTTTGCTTCAACAGCTGCATCTGATGCCTGATCCGTTCTGCCTCCAGTACATTTAGTTTAGCCCTCAATTGCAGTACTGCTCCCCGATACTGCCCATTGCCCCCCTGTGCATCTTTCCCCTCCAATATCAGTAATTGGTGCCTTAATTGCCATTCCTGTTCCTCTCATTCCCTTTTTATCCGCGCTCCCCACTTTATTAACACCCTCCTTACCACTGCTTTGAAACATCCCAAATTACACCCTCTTTTACCTCTCCCTCCCCATTCTTCTCAAAATACTCCGGTATTAATTGTTCTACCTCTTTCACCACCCTGTTATCCTCCAACAACCCTTCATTAAGCTTCCAGTATTGCCTCCCTTTGTTTTCACCCCTCACCCTCACCTGTACTACCACTTGACCATGTTATGGGCTCCATGTCTCCTCCCTTTATCCTACCTGCCAACTCCTTCCCTACCCAGATCGCATCCAGCCTTGAGTATGTGCCATGAACTGCTGAAAAGAAGGAGAACTGTCGCCTGCCCGGGTTCAGTAAGCGGCAGACATCTATCAAGTCATTCTCATTCACAAACCTATGATATCTCTCCCTATCCGCCCCCTCCCTTCCCTCTTACCAGTCGTGTCTCTCCCCACCTCCCAGGGCATATTGAAGTTCCCCCCACAAATCATTGCACCATCCCCCATTAAGGCAACTTGCGTACTCAACTCCTCCCAAAATTCTTTCTGGGATCCCATGGGCGCATACACATTTACCACACAAAACCACTCCTCCCCAATTTTCACTCGCATTAATAGGTATCTCCCCCCCATCCCTTGTCACAGACTGTACTTCTATGTTGTGTGCCCCACTAATGAACACAGCCATCCCTCCTTTCTTTCTTTCCTTTAAGTTGGAAGCAAAAATGCATTCTCTGTAACCCTTAGGGTGCACTACCGATTCATGCTTTTTTTGCAAATGTGTCTCCTGCAACATTACAATCACAGCTTCATGCATTGTTAATTCTTTACACAATTTCTGTCTCTTCCAGGGTGAGTTCAACCCCTTCACATTCAAAGTTACTATTTTCAGGTCACCACCTAACAATACTCCCCCATTCCTCCCCGCCCTTATTCCTCCCCTCCCTGCCCCCTCTGCCCTTCCCCCACCTCCATCTCCCTTCCCCACCACCCCTCCCCCCTACCTTCCCTTTCCCTCGTCTCCGGTTAGTAGAATCGACTTCCATAACAATGACCGCTAGCTAACCGCCGCCTACCCCTACCTCCCTTCTTCCACCCACCCATCTTCCCCTCTCCAACGCCCCCATCTTATGCTTCCTCCCCTCCTCCTCTTCCCCCATTCTCTCTTCCTTCCCCCTCCCCCCACTGGCTCATGTCCCTCCCATGTTCTCTTCCCCCCTCCTCCGTCCCCACCCTACCCCTGAGCCCCCCTTCTTCCTTACCCTGCTTTAGCTCCGCTCCCATCTTCCCTCCCCCTTTCTATACCCCTATCCCCCACCCCCCACCTCCCCCCATCTCTCCCTAACCCATAGAACCTGCCTTTACAGCACTCTCCTGAATACATTACAACTGATTTAAGTCCATAATTTATCCTCCGCTTCATCCCGCTGTGCTGTCCTTCTCGATCTCCTGTGATCGATCCTTGGCCATTCTCGCCAATCTCCTTCCACCTTCTCCTACTCTCTACCACCTCATGTTGACCGCCTTAGCGGTACCATCAGCCTTGTCTGATCTTTTAGCCGGACTTCTGGCCTCCTCCGGGAGATTCACTGCCCTGAGGTCTCTCAGCACCCTCCACACTTCTTCGCATGACATCACTCTCCACGACTTCCCTTGTACTGTGAGTAGTAGACCGAATGGATATAGCCACTTGTATCTCAGGTCGACTCTCTGCAAGTAAACTGTGACCTCTCTCAGCGCCCTTCTGCGCTGCAGCATTCCCTGAGATAAGTCCTGGAACAATTCCACCTTATGCCCTTCCCATTGGAAGTTCCGTATCTTTCTAGTGGCTCCCAGCAGACATTCTTTTGTTTTAAAGGAGGACAAGCAGACCACAGTGTCTCATGGGCGATTGTCCCTTATGGGCCCCAGTCCTCGATGCACTCTTTCAATTCTGAACTGCTCCCCTTCAATCGCCTCTTCGATATCCACCGCTTTTAACAACTCTCCAAACACTTTCTGCACCACCACCTCGCTGTTCTTATATTTGGGGTCTTCTGGGACACCTTGCACCCTGATATTGCACCTCCTGGAATGGTCCTCTTAAGTCCTCCGTTTTAATCCGCAGATCCTCTTGAGCTTGCCGCACCTCCTCCCAGCCCCTTTGGAGGGTCTTCACCACTGCTCCTTGTTGCTCCAGCTGGGTCTCTGTCTCTTCCACCCGGCCTCCCAGCTCCCCCAAATCTTGTTTAAGTGATTGAAGGGTCTCCTTTAGCTCATTTTTAACACCACTGATTTCTTCCTTTAATTCCTCTTTAAACTCTATGAGCCACAATTTTATTTTTTCTGCCATTCCCAAGCTTTCCTCTCTCTCCATCTGATCCTCCTGTTCTGGTGACGTCTCCACCAACATTTTACTTGTCTTCTCTCCTTCCTTTCCACTCCTTGGTGGCATATATGAGGAGTAGAATTCCGCCAACTTTTTCTTCACAGCCCCCTCTCTTTTTGATTTGTCCATGGCTTATTATGAGAGAGTTCCTCCCCACGTGCAGAGGACATTTTCAATGGCTATGCTGCTTCTCCTCCTCTGTATAATATGGACGCTAGACTGCAGCCCACTCTCCCCTATTCAAGTTCTTCTGCTCCTCCTGCAGAGTCTGCCACTGTACTTGTCTCTTTTATCCCTTACTGCTGGACTCCTGTGTTCTCTCTCTCCCCTTGTAGCTCCAAAGGGTACTGGTCGGACCCACTCCATCTGTCAACGTCCGTGGCTTGTTCCCCTAATGCTGTCCGGCCCTCTTCTCTGCCAGGCGCTCTCATCCCGATCTCTTATGGTGCTCTGCACCTCCAGGTTCCTCTCACCCCATCACTTAGTTGTTCACTCGAGCCACGTGCTGATCGTCCTGGCCTTCAGCCCTCCCACGGCTCCGGTCTCCCAGCCTCTCTCTTCCTCTGCACCGACTGATCTTCCTTCACTGGCACATCGCTTCTTCCCGATCCACCTCCGCTGTCTTGAAGGACTAGAAAGGGGGGCTGTTACTTCTGGAGAGAAATCTGAAATTGTGAGTATATACTTCTGGGAATTTTTCTGAAAGGAATTTTTTTTCTTTTAAAGCTAATTAATCTGTGAACCCACTATTTTTTTGTTAAATCAGTCAGGGCCTAGTAGCAACAGTTTAAGATTCAATTTAAAACACAGAAGAGAACTTTCTGGTTACCTTTCATACCCAGTAGACAGCTGTAGTTTAAATTTCATAGTCACTCAGGGCCTAGCATCAGCAAAGTACTTTTAGTTTCAAATTAAAACACAGAAGAAAGCTTTCTGGTTAAATTTAGAATCCAGCAGAGAGCTTGTAGTTTAAATTTCTTAATAGGTTAGAGCCTAGTAGCAGCAAAGAGCTATAATTTAAATCAAATCAGAATATAGCTTACCTCAGCGGCACAGGACAAGGTACTGTGTAGCAGCCCTTTTTTAATAAGTGTTATATCCCTCCCTCCCTCCCCACACCCACCCTCCCCTGGGATAATCACAGCTTTATAGGTACTTGCACAACTTAAAAGACAGGAGGTGCTCTCAGGTGAAGCTCATTACCCAAATCAGTCATACACTAAGGACCTGAGATTAATTAAGCTTCAGGTGAACAAGGTATATTAAACTTCTTAGGTACAGTTTTAGTGGTATAAATATCCATAGCACCCTTTAGTACATAAAGAACTTAAAGATCTAAACACAAACTTAAAACTAAGATGCAGACAGCAGTCCAGCAGCGGGATGTGGGCTTTCCAGTCTTTTGCATAGAGTGTCACATGTATGATTTTCTCCCAGCTGGTGAGAGGTCTTACGTGTGCACTAGGTGCAAGGAGCTCTCTGCTCTCAGGGAACGAGTCCGTTCTCTAGAGGCTAGAGTAGCAGACTTGGAAAACATAAGACAGACAGAGAGGTACATAGACGAGACCTACAGGGATATAGTCCTGAAGTCCCACCTCCAGTCTGGCAGCATCCCTGTTGCCAGGGAGGAGAGAGGTCACGTGACAGGAGAGCATCACCCTGGTGTGGCAGGAAGTGATCCTGTAACTAGGACCTGTCCTCCAGGTGATGTAAACCCCTCTCGCACCGAGGAGGTTTCTCCAGGGCCAAGTGCCCATGAGGGAAGGGTTAGGACAGCAGTTATAGTTGGTGATTCGATCATTAGGCATGTAGATAGCTGGGTGGCTGGTGGACGTGAGGATCGCCTGGTAACATGCCTGCCTGGTGCGAAGGTAGCGGACCTCACACGCCACCTAGATAAGGTCTTAGATAGTGCTGGGGAGGAGTCTGCTGTCTTGGTACATGTCGGTACCAATGACATAGGAAAATGTGGTAGGGAGGTTCTGGAAGCTAAATTTAGGCTTTTAGGTAGGAAGTTGAAATCCAGAACTTCCAGGGTAGCGTTCTCCGAAATGCTTCCCGTTCCACGCGCAGGACCCAAAAGGCAGGCAGAGCTCCGGAGTCTCAATGCGTGGATGAGACAATGGTGCAGAGATGAGGGGTTCGGATTTGTTAGGAACTAGGGAACATTCTGGGGAAAGGAGGGGCTCTTCCGAAGGGATGGGCTTCACCTTAACCGGGATGGAACCAGGCTGCTGGCATTAACCTTTAAAAAGGAGATAGAGCAGCTTTTAAACTAGATAATAGGGGAAAGCCGACAGTCGCCCAAGAGCGCATGGTTCGGAAGAATGTATCCTTGAAGGATACTACAAAAAGCAGGGAGGTTCCAAAAAAGAGTAAAGTAGCCCAAATGCCCTCGAGTATGGAGCAGACAGAACTTAAAGATCCCAAATTACCCATGTCTACCAATAGCCAAATTAATATGAATAAAATACAGTCTCTAAAATGCTTGTATGCAAATGCTAGAAGTCTACAAAACAAGATGGGAGAGTTAGAATATATAGCACTAAACGAGAGGTTAGATATGATTGGAATATCAGAGACATGGTGGAAGGAGGACAACCAGTGGGACACTGTGATACCTGGGTACAAACTATATCGTAATGATAGAGCTGACCAAATTGGTGGAGGGGTTGCGCTCTATGTTAGAGAGGGCATTGAGTCAGAAAGGATTAAAGTTTTGCAAGAAACAAAATTTGCTGTAGAATCTCTATGGATTGAAATTCCATGTAAAAAGGGGAAGGCGATGGCAGTGGGGGTGTACTATCGTCCGCCTGGCCAGAATGAACAAATGGATGATGAAATGCTCAAAGAAATCAAGGAAGCTAGCAAAAGTTACAGTGCAGTAATAATAATGGGTGATTTCAATTACCCCGGCATCGACTGGGTCAGTGTCACAACAGGACATGCTAGGGAGATAAAGTTCCTAGATGAAATAAATGACTGCTTCTTGGAGCAGCTGGTTCATGAACCAACCAGAGGGGAAGCAATATTAGACCTAGTCCTTAGTGGAACACCAGATGTAGTGCAAGAGATAAGGGTGTTGGGGCCACTTGGCAATAGTGATCATAGCATGATCACCTTTGATTTAATTAGTGGAGGAGGGATAGTAAGGAAATCCACAGTACTACCCTTTAACTTTCGAAAAGGAGACTATGATAAAATGAGGAAAACAGTTAAGAAAAAACTAAAAGGAGCAGTTGCAAAGGTTAAAGACGTACATCAAGCTTGGGTGTTGTTGAAAAATACTATCTTGGAAGCCTAGACCAGCTGTATTCCACGCTTTAAGAAAAGTGGAAGGAAGTCCAAAAAACTGCCAGCATGGTTTAAAGGTGAGGTCAGAGAGGCTGTTGTTGCCAAAAAAGCATCTTTCAGGAAATGGAAAAAAGAGCCAAACGATGAAACCTGGAAACAGCACAAGCCACTGGCAAGTCAAATGCAAGACATTGATAAGTCAGGCAAAGAGAGAATTTGAGAAGAAGCTTGCTGCGGAAGCAAAAACGCGAAATAAAGACCTTTTCAAGTACATTTGTAGCAAAAAACCTGTGAGAGAGTCAGTTGGTCCATTAGATGATAAAGGGGTTAAAGGAGCACTAAGAGGCGACAAGGCGATAGCGGAGAGACTGAATGAATTCTTTGCTTCGGTCTTTACTGAGGAAGATGTAGGGATGTTACCCATGACTGAAGTGGTATTTAAAGGTGTGGAAGAATTGAAGGAAGTATCGATACATCGGGAAGATGTCTTACAACTATTAGATAAACTGAAGAGTAGCAAATCACCTGGGCCGGATGGTATACATCCAAGGGTGTTGAAAGAACTGAAATTTGAGATTGCAGACCTGCTATCAGTAATCTGTGAACTATCATTAAAATCATCTCTAATACCTGAGGATTGGAGGATCGCCAATGTAACACCAATTTTTAAAAAGGGTTCGAGGGGTGATCCGGGAAACTACAGACCAGTGAGCCTGACATCAGTACCGGGAAAAATGGTAGAAACCATCATAAAGAATAAAATTACTCAGCATGTAGATAGTCACGACCTAATGGGAGACAGCCAACATGGCTTTAGACAAGGAAGATCTTGTCTTACTAATCTGTTATGTTTTTTTGAAGGAGTGAATAAACAGGTGGACAAAGGTGAGTCGGTTGATATTGTGTATCTGGACTTTCAGAAAGCCTTTGACAAAGTCCCTCATGAGAGACTTTTGGCAAAACTAAAGAGTCATGGGATAGGAGGCAGTGTACTACTGTGGATCAGGAACTGGTTAAAAGATAGAAAGCAGAGGGTAGGGCTAAATGGCCAATTTTCCCAATGGAGAAAGGTGAATAGTGGTGTACCCCAGGGATCTGTGCTGGGTCTGCTGCTTTTTGACATATTCATAAATGACCTGGAAAGTGGAATAACAAGTGAGGTTATCAAATTTGCAGATGACACAAAACTATTTAAAGTTGTTAAAACCCAGGAGGATTGTGGAAAATTGCAAGAGGATCTTGATAAATTGGAAGACTGGGCATCAAAATGGCAGATGAAATTTAATGTGGAGAAGTGCAAGGTTATGCACCTAGGGAAGAACAACTCAAACTATGGTTACACGATGCAAGGTTCCACATTAGGAACCACCACCCAGGAAAAAGATTTAGGCGTCATTGTGGATACCTTGTTAAAACCCTCGGCCCAGTGTGCAGCGGCGGCCAAGAGAGCAAATAGAATGCTAGGTATGATAAGGAAAGGAATGGAAAATAAAACAAAAGATATTATAATGCCTCTATATCGTTCCATGGTGAGACCGCACCTTGAATATTGTGTGCAATTCTGGTCGCCGTATCTTAAAAAGGATATAGCGATTTTAGAAAAGGTTCAGAGAAGAGCCACCAAAATGGTAAAGGGGATGGAAGGCTACTCCTATGAAGAAAGGCTAAAAAGGTTGGGGCTCTTTAGCCTGGAGAAGAGACGGCTGAGGGGAGATATGATAGAAGTCTATAAATTAATGAACGGAGTGGAACGGGTAAACGTAGATCGATTGTTTACCTTATCAGAATATGGAAAGACTAGGGGACATGCAATGAAGCTACAGGGTAAACTATTTAAGACTAATAAAAGAAAATATTTTTTCACTCAACGTGTAATTAAACTCTGGAATTTGTTACCGGAGGATGTAGTAAAGGCTGTTAGTGTAGCTGGGTTTAAAAAAGGTTTGGACAAGTTCCTGGAGGAAAGGTCCATAAACCATTATTAAGAAGGGACCCAGGATATCAATGCTTGAACCAGTACAAGTATTGTGGAACCTGTGTCCCTTGGGGAAACTGCTAGGTACGTATGACCTAGATTGGCCACTGTTGGAAACAGAATGCTGGGCTTGATGGACCTTGGTCTGACCCAGTATGGCATATCTTATGTTCTTATGTTCTTATGTTTGTTTTGCAGCTTATTGTGCCTGTCTGCCTCTCTCCGTGGAGCCCAGGCCAATGCTCTCTCCAGCCACGCGTTCACCGTGTCCTCACTCCGCTCCTTGGTTGGCACTCCTAGCTTACAATCTCCACTTCTCACTCCACCTCCTCGTCCTGTTTTGTTCCCCTCTACTCCTCGCTGCTTGCACTCCACAGCCCTCCTGCGGCTTTAGCTTTCCCTGGGGCCTCCATGTCCACCTTGCTTCTTGACCACGTGGCTCCCCGCTCCGTCACCACTTTCCGTTGTAGCTGCTGGGGTAGGAGATGTGCTTGACCCGCTCTTCCTTCCGCATAAGGTGGGGGGATCTGTTTAATCTCTGCCCCTACATTCCACCACTGTCTCGCTTCTTTTAGGGGTGATTTTTCCCCGTTTGGTAAGCGTTGGTGGCGGAGCTCTCCTACTTTGCCGCCATACGATCCGCTGACATCACCGGAAGTCCTCGGCAGCAAGGATTTTAAGATTGGAGAAGCAGATTTGTAGGGAACGTTGTTCCCTGGCAAGTCACCCTACTGCAGCTAACAGGGCACACTTGTTAGCAACTCAGGCAACTCTCAACATCCTGCTGCACCAGATTGATTAGCCGTGTATCTTCCTAGCCTGATACACACAATTCTGACAGGGTTTGTACAGGGGCGCTATCCAACCAAGAATGTACGACATATACTAGGGGCGCTCAAGTGGGCACGCAGGTAGGATATCCTTCCTTTGTTGGTTAACTTTGACGCCGAGAAAACCTTTGACAGGGTAGGGTGGACCTATTTGTTTGAGACTCTTGAAACATATGGGTTGGGAGCCGGGTTTATACAGGGTATTTGGGGACTCTATTAGAGGCTGGCGGCAGTAGTGGGGGTTAATGGAGTGGCCACCTCTAGCTTCGAGATTGCACACGGGACACGGCACGGCTGCCCGCTGTCCTCACTATTGTTTGTACTTTCATTGGATCAGTTGCTGAGAACGATCTATTCACGAGATGACATATTGGGGGGTAACATTAGGGCCCTGTATGTTCAAGATCTCGGCTTTTGCTGACGATTTTCTTGTCATGTTGACCGACCCACAGAACTCCTTGCCTAAGCTTTTAGAGGTTATAGCACAGTATGAGGCACTGGCAGGCTTAAAATTGAATATGACCAAGTCCGAGGCCTTGGATGTTCTGGGTGGGTTGCGGAATACCTGGGGCGGACTGTTTTCCCTAAGGTGGGCAGAGAATAAATGTAAATATGTAGGAATATGGTTGCCGTGCAACCCGATAAGGTTGTATCATTTAAATGTTCAACCTCTTTTGCAAGAAATTCCAACATGAGCTAAGAGACTGGACGCCGCTTCCGCTCTCCCATTTGGGACGGGTAGCCGCATATAAAATGATGCTTTTCCCAAAAATTTTATATGTCCTCCAACTGCTTGCTCTGCAGATGTTGTGGCGGGACATCCAAAAACTCGAACGGTCACTATAGTCTTTTATCTGGAGAGGGAAAAAGCCCAGGCTTAAAATTGATCGGTTACAAGGTTGGTGGCAGCAGGGAGGAATAGGGCTTCCAATATTGGAGCAGTACAACTTGGGATGTCTTCTGCAACATGTACGAGATTGGTTGGGGGGGAGCTCAGTGTTTACCCCATATGATCTTGAATCGGCACTGGTTGCCCCCTATTCTCTTTTCTCAGTGCTGCATGTCCCCCAATTACAGTTACCCGAATATTTTACATAAAGGGGTTCACTGGGGCTGGCGATCTTTGTGTGGTCAATTAGATATCCCATTTGAGATATCAGGTTATTTACCCTTACAGGGAAATTTGTCTTTTCTGCCAAGCAGAGAGTCCAGTTTTTTTCAAGATTGGGTGTTACGGGGCCTCGTTCAGGTGAGGCAAGTAGTAAATGATGAGGGAGAACTTAAGCCCTTCTCGAAGTTGAAAGAGTTATATGATTTACCTAGTGGACATTTTTATGCATATTTACAACTAAAGCATTATTTGACCTCTTTAAAGGAAGGAAAGCGAGGCTTGCAACAGGAGAATTTTGAGAAGTTAGTAGATTGGTTTGAGCTGGAGGACAAAGAACGGATCACAGTTGCTAGTTACTTTAGGGCCATAAGCGGGCGTGCCCTGGATAAGTGCCATGTCCAACTAGCTATGCAGTAGGAATTGGAATTAGGAATAGATCTCAATGCATTTGTTTGGGGAGCTGCGGTGGGAAGAATCCCTAGATTGATAACAGGGGCTAGACTCCGAGATATGCAATTCTGGATTTTAGAACAAGCCTATGTCTCACCCCATAGCGCGTGGAGGGCAGGATTTGCAGAAAATAGCAGATGTCCATGGTGTGGGTTGACGGTGGCACACTTGGGGCATATGTTTTGGGAGTATGTGCAGGTGGGCAAGTTTTGGAACAGAATCCAGCAGTATCTGGGGAACTTGCTGGGGCAGACTTTGCCTCTGACCCCGGGTCTGGCTATTCTAGACACCCCTGATCACCCGGGACTTCCTGAGGCAAGGAGTAGATTGATGGTAAGGAAAAGCTGCCTTGTTGCTAAACAGTGTATATGTCATAGGTGGAGGGACCCAGATGGTCCAGGCTACTGGGAGTGGCGGAATACACTGCACCAATTGGTTTTGTGGGAGGGGGGGGGCCTCTAGGCGATACAGGAAGAAGAGAGAACTTTTTCTTGTTATATGGTCCCCTTATATGGATGGTGTTTCAGCCAAGGCGAAAAATGATATCTTAACAATATAGGTTGGATGAAATGGCGGATATAGATTGCGGGAGGGAGGGAGGGAGGAGGGAAAGGGGTTGGGAAAGAGGAAGGGGTAAAACTGTTAATTCACTTACAGAAGGTAAACAATTGGCTATAGATCCGCAAATATATTACGTTTGGATCATTTGTATGAGTATTATAAGGTGGTTATGAATGTTATAGACCTGCGTGTCAAGTTGGCCTATGTTAATAAAATGTTTTAAACATAAGTCTGTCCTCATATGCTTTATAACAAAGACCACCAACCATTTTAGTAGCCACACTCTGCACCGACTCCATCCTGTTTATATCCTTTTGAAGGTGTAGTCTCCAGAATTGCACACAATACTCCAAATGTGGTCGCACCAGAGACTTATACAGAGGCAGTATCGCCTTCTTTTTTTCTGCTGGCCATTCTTCTCCCTATGCACCCATGCATTCTTCTAGCTTTCGTAGTCGCCTTTTCTACCTGTTTAGCCACTTTAAAATCATCAGAAAGAATCACGCCTAGATCCCGCTCTTCTTTCGTAAACAGAAATACTCCGCTCCCTACACTGAACCACTCCCTTGGATTTTTGCAACCCAAGTTCATTACCTTGCATTATTTAGCCTTAAATCTCAGCTGCCAAATTTTTGATCATTCTTCAAGCTTAGCTAGATCCCTCCTCATGTTATCTACTCCTTCCTGACCGTCTACTCTATTTAAGATTTTGGTATCATCTGCAAAGAGGCAAACTTTACCAGACAGCCCCTTTGCAGTATCACTAACAAAGGTGTTAAAAAGAATCGGATCAAGAACAGATCCCTGCGGCACGCCACTGGTAACTTCCTTCTTCTCAGAGTGAGCTCCATTTACCTGTAGCCTTTGTCTCCTCCCAATCAACCCATTTCTAACCCATCCCTGCGGTGCTCAGCTTAAGAACATAAGATATGCCATATTGTGTCAGACCAAGGTCCATCAAGCCCAGTGTCCTGTTTCTCACAGTGACCAATCTAGTCACAAATACCTAGTTTCCTGAAAAGACGCAGGTTCGACAATGCTTGTATTGGGGCAAGCAGTGGATTTCCCGGCTCCCCTTTAATAATGGTTTATGGACCTTTCCTCCAGGAACTTGTTCAAACCTTTTTTAAACCTAGCTACACTAACAGCTTTTATTGCATCCTCTGGTAACAAATTCCAGAATTTGATTACAAGTTGAGTGAAAAAAATATTTTCTCTTATTAGTCTTAAATAAGTTACACTGTAGCTTCATTGCATATCCCCTAGTCTTTCTATATTTTGATGGCATAAACAATTGATCTACGTTTACCCGTTCCACTCCATTCATTAATTTATAGACCTCTATCATATCTCCCCTTAGCCGTCTCTTTTCCAGGTTGAAGAGCTCTAACCTTTTTAACCTCTCTTCATAGGGGTATCATAAGAACATAATAACATAAGATATGCCATACTGGGTCAGACCAAGGTCCATCAAGACCAGTATCCTGTTTCCAACAGTGGCCAATCTCGGTCATACGTACCTAGCAGTTTCCCCAAAAGACACAGGTTCCACAATGCTTGTATTGGGTCAAGCATTGATATCCTGGGTCCCTTCTTAATAATGATTTATGGAGCTTTCCTCCAGTAACTTATCCAAACCTTTTTTAAACGCAGCTACACTAACAGCCTTTACTACATCCTCCGGTAACAAATTCCAGAGTTTGATTACACGTTGAATGAAAAAATATTTTCTTTTATTAGTCTTAAATAGTTTACCCTGTGGCTTCATTGCACGTCCCCTAGTCTTTCTATATTCTGATAACATAAACAATCGATCTGCGCCGTTCCACTCTGTTCATTAATTTATAGACTTCTATCATATCTCCCCTCAGCCGTCTCTTTTCAAGGTTAAAAAGCCCTAACCTTTTTAGCCTTTCTTCATAGGGGTATCCTTTCATCTCCTTTACCATTTTGGTGGCTCTTCTCTGAACCTTTTCTAATAACGCTATATCCTTTTTAAGATACGGCGAGCAGAATTGCACACAATATTCAAGGTGCGGTCTCACCATGGAACGGTATAGAGGCATTATAATATTCTTTGTTTTATTTTCCATTACTTTCCTTACGATATCTAGCATTCTATTTGCTTTTTTGGCTGCCGCTGCACACTTGGCCAAGGGTTTTAACATGTTATCCACAATGACGCTTAAATCTTTTTCCTGGGTGGTGGTTCCTAATGTGGAACCTTGCATCATGTAACCGTAGTTTGGGTTGTTCTTCCCTAGGTGCATAACTTTGCACTTGTCCACATTAAATTTCCTCTGTCATTTTGATGCCCAGTCTTCCAATTTATCAAGATCCTTTTGCAATTTTCCGCAATCCTCTTGGGTTTTAACAACTTTAAATAGTTTTGTGTCATCTGCAAATTTGATAACCTCACTCGTTATTCCCTTTTCCAGGTCATTTATAAATATGTCAAAAAGCAGCGGACCCAGCACAGATCACCTTTCTCCTTTGGGAAAATCAACCAATTTCTAACCCATCCCTGCAGTGCTCAGTTTAAGAACATAAGAACATAAAATATGCCATACTGGGTCAGACCAAGGTCCATCCTTACATCTCCTCTGTATACGTCTTTGGTGAGACCTCATTTGGAGTATTGTGTGCAGTTCTGGAGACCACACCTTCAACAGGATATAAAAAGGATGGAGTCTGTCCAGAGGGTGGCTACCAAAATGGTCAGTGGACTTCGTCATATGGGGACAGACTTAATGATCTCTATATGTATACTTTGGAGGAAAGGTAAGAGAGAGGAGATATGATTGAAACATTTAAATACCTCCTTGGCATAAACATACAGGAGGGAGGGAGGAGTGGCTCAGTGGTTGGGACAGGTTACCTCAGGCCAGAAGGCCGGGGGTTCAATTCCCGTATGGGGACAAGCAGCTTCAGACCTGAGGGACTGGGGTCTCTAGTCCCATGGCCACTCCTTGTGACCTTGGGCAAGCCACTTAACCCTCCATTGCCTCAGGTACACTTAGATTGTGAGCCCTTCGGGGACAAGGGAATAAAAAGTACCTGTTAGTATACATGTAAACCGCACTGATTCTAAATAGCGCGGTATAAAAAAAAATATATATATAAATAAAATGCACAGGAGGGGAGAGCCTCTTTCAGTTGAAAGAAATCTCTGCAATGAGGGGGCATAGGATGAAGGTGAAAGGAGATAGACACAGGAGTAATATGCAGAAATATTTCTTTATGAAAGAGTGATAGATGCGTGGAACAGTCTCCCAGTGGAGGTAGCAGAGACAAAACTTGTATTGGAATTCAAGAAAGCATGGGACCAACACACAAGATCGCTAAAGCAGTGGTTCCCAAATGGGTCACATTATCAGTGAATGGGGTTACAGATACCATGGCCATTTCCGCATCTCTCTGGACTTTCACTGTGACCTATGCCAAGTCACCAGTCAGCATGTGGCCTGTGAGCCAGTGAACATTCATAGGACTTTGATCCCCTCCTGGATAAACTTCCTGTTAGACTGGAAACTCATGATCAGTACTGAGGTCTGTAAGCGCACACTGCGCACTGATAAAAGGGACCCGGTGCTGACAGCCGCTGCTGTTGCCACTACTGGTGCAGCTGCTTCCTGCTTCAGATGAGTGGAAGGAGGCTGGAGACCTGCTATTTTGATTTCATTGTCTTCTGGGGTCACGTGAATTTCCAGTTGTTAAAGTGGAGTCATATGGGATAAAAGTTTGAGAAGCCGTGCTCGAAAGGAAAAAAGAGGGACTGTAATAGTTGGTATGGAAGGGCAGATTGGATAGGCCTTATGCTCTTTTTCTGCCCTCATGTTTCTGTGTAAGTGAAGCTGTAATCTGCAATAGGTTGTACCTAAGGCAATGGAGTTAATTGACTTGCCCAAGATCAGAAGTAGCATCTGTAAGATTTGAACCCTGGCTCCTCTGGCTCTCAGTCTGCTGCTGTAATCACTGGGCTACTTCTTGCTAGCTATATTGGAGGCACAGGAAATGGAGCCAATTGATAATAAACAGATCTGTGATTTCTCCCTAATCAGTGTGTCGTGAGGAAGGAGAGAAGTTTTCATGTTCCAGGGCAATGCTGCGGCAATGCTCTGGAATGGTGCAAATCATACCTGGCTGGAAGATGGCAACACGTAAAATCTGGAGCAGCATCATCAGAACCTTTCCTCCAAAGCCAGGGAGTCCCGCAAGGTTCCTCACTATCATCACTCTTTTTCAACATATACATGCAGCCCATCTGCAATATCATCAGATCTTTCAAGGTGGACTGCCTGATATATGCAGACGATATCCTGCTCTATATGCCGTTCTCTACAGAACTTTTGAACCTCTCCCCTCTGACAGAATGTTTCGACGCAGTCTCCGAATGGCTCCAATCCCAAAACCTCCGCATTCAACACAAGAAGACGGAGGTGCTATTTATCATGAGGAACCACAACTTCACCCCACCACTCCATGTAAGAGTTAAAGAAGCGTAACTTCAAACAAAATCTGCAATACGATACCTGGGGGTTACGTTAGATCAACACCTTGATATGAAGGAGCACGTTCGGAACATAGTAAGAGCAGTCTATTTCAAGATCCGGACTCTCAGGCATTTGTGCTCCTTACTAGATCCAGAAGATTTCAGGACAGTATACCAGGCATTAATTCTACCGCATTTTGACTATGCCAGTGCCGTCCTACAAGGCCTCCCGCAGTCTACCATTAACCCTCTACAACTCGCCATGAATGCTGCAGCGAGGGTCCTTTATGGAGCCTCAAGAAACGAGCACGTGACACCTATCTTGAAGCAGCTCCACTGGCTCCCCATAAATGGAAGGCTCGTGTTCAAGACATTACTCCTTACCTTCAAAACCATCAACGGACTTTCATCTTCCTCATTAGCAGAGCTCATTCACCCCATTCCACCTAACAGATCCAGAAGACTGACAGCAATAAACACTCTAACAATTCCGAAAGCATTAACAAAATGCACCCAGTCAACAGCAAACAGGGCATTCAGATTTTGCGCCCCAAGATGCTGGAATGCATTATCATCGAACATTCGTGCAATCACTGACCTAATCCAGTTCAGGAAAGCACTCAAATATCACCTATTCCTCATATACTACCCGCCCAGTAATACACCAAGCCAAAGCCACCAACAAAAGTAGCTACACTACCATCATCAGATAGCATTATCAACTTTCTTGGTACGTTATCTAGGATTACTGAACATTGTCATGACGCCTGAATGTAAATAATATTTGTAAATAGTTCCCCTTTGTTATCCAAGTTTGTATACCTGTTCTCTGTAAACACAGAATAGCTTGTTATTCTGGTAATTTTGTTTCATGTAAACCGCGCTGATACCAAATAGCGTGGTATATAAAAGATTATAATAAATAAATAAATAAAAATGTTGCTCGCACCATGCGTAAACCTTTAATGTGGTGTCTAATATTTTGGACTGATATACATAACATTTAATATATTGCAGATGTAAAACATTAGGCTAGTGGTCAGATAGTAAAGTAGTGAGATGACATATTTGGTGTAGCGAGTGTTCCAATATGTTTTGTTTTTCTTTCAGGCCTGCTATCTATCGCTTTGAATGGATAGAATGAAGATCATCAAACGGCGGCTCTCCATGACCTTGCGCAGCAGCCGGCCGGTGGATGACTCTTTATCGGAACTGGCTGAGCAGATAAACCTGGATGAGAGCACTGTGAAAGACAATGGTAAGCGCTCTGCTGCTTTGGCTCATGCCACCGGTACTGACATGCCAGCTTCATTGTAATGCCATCTGCATGGCCTGTGGTTGAGGCTTTAACCTATAATTGTTCAGCTTTGGAAAAAAGCACGATTAACATGCTGTAACATAATCATTATTTACATTGCCACGATGGATTGCATGTTAACATCTGGGTACATCGCTTAAGAGAGACTGAGCCCCAGGAATCGAAAGGCCTTCCTTCGATTTTCCAGTTTTGTTTAAAAGTCAACTGAATTAACTATAACCGGTTTGTAAGTAGTTCTTTTGTAATGGAAATAGATTTATTTTTTGTCATGGAATTTGAATCCTTCTGATGCCTATATTATGTCAGCCGGCTTTTAGTTTTTGGTTTAAGAGAAATCTAATTGTTGGTTCTGTTTTGCATTTTGAAATTAAATCTGTTAGTAGTTATGGTGCAGGAAAATGATAGACGTAATTTCATATCTGGCTTTGATATTTTTGTATGAACTTTCTACCTTCTCCCTCCCTGTTATTAGTGATGACTTACTTTGGATAGAGGAAAAGCTGTTTATTAAGTTAGTAAATTTCATTGACTGTGAGGTCCTTGCTTATGTATATTTAATGTAAATTTTTTTATGACCAAGGTGTGTTCTTAATGTATTTGAAGTCTAAATATAAGAACAGTGACGTACTTAGAAAGCAATTTTCAGACTGTTTCAGAGAGCACACACACATATTTTCCTTTTGAAACTTGTCAAGGGTTCAGAATGCCTACAGGCATTAACCACCTACTCTTTGAGTGTCTGGACCATCTATTGAAAGCAATGTGTATTGACTTGAAATACAATCTGCATGCATTATTTTCTGATAGCATGAAAAAAAATGCTCCCCAGGAACGTCGAAATGAGGCTTTAACTATATTGAAGGAGGGCAATTGTCAGATTTATGCACATAAATTGACATTTATCTGCCTGAATGACTTTGAAAATTATTATCCTCCTAAATATTCTTTTGAAGTATCTACTTTAAAACAGCAATTGATGAGCACAGGCTCAGGTCAGCTAGTCCGAACAGATTTTTGCGTGTGTATACTACCTGTGAAGGTAAAAATAACTTTATTTACTAACTCATTTATTTAGTAAAACTTATACATTCTCTGTGGCTTATAATGAAACATAAGAAATAATAAAATACAATAACATACAAAAGTAAAGCACAAACTCCTAACATAAAATACATTCAAAACAATAAAAACTAACTAAAAACAAAAAGAAGCATTGGCAGACAAAATAATACAGTATTACCTGGCAGACACCCTACTTATAAAAGTGAACCTCAGATGAAGTACTTCTAATTAAATAGATATTTTCTTTAGACTTTCAGGACCAGTTTGATGTTCCGCACTTATTTATTTTATTTTATTTTATTTATTTATTTAACAGCTTTTCTATACCGCCTTTATCTAAGGCGGTTTACATCAAACAACATAACAATTACAAAGGAATTGCTTTACATTAAACAGGGGTGTGCGACTTGGAGATAAGTGGGGGGAATGAACTATTTACATGTAGAAATAACATATTTTTTGTGTAGTGTTGTTTGATTTATCTTTTCTGGTCTTCTGTGTGGCATGTTAGTGTTTGGTTTATGTTTTGTCATTATTGCTTGAAACCCATTGCGAAGCAGTGTGCAGGGACTGGGAAGGACTAGCCCCATTTGCAGAGCAAAGTAACTTTGAAAGGAAAGTTATTTTTTTCTCCTGCAGGGTATATCAGAGTATAATAACATTTTATAATAGTGTTATACCAGTGCTAGAACATTTCAGAATAACTAATTTCAGGTTGTCCATGGGGAGATGGTACTTGTCTGTGATTACAGGTGGTTGCAGGGAGCCATGTAAATGGTCATGTGACTCTCTATCTTGCTGACTGCAGAAGATTCTTCTTCTAGAACTGTTTAGTGAATACCTGTGGATATATAGTGAGGGTCTCAGAGATGACAAAATGTATTGAGTCGATTAATTTAGAGAAGGGCATCTAGCAGCAATGCCCAAGGATCTCAGACTGGTCTGGATTTAAGGATACCCCTAATAAATATGCAGGATATATATTTGCATGCACTCATTCAACTGTATGTAGATCTATTTCTTATATATGCACTAAGGATATCCTGAAAACTAGACTGATTTGTAGCACTCAAAGATGTAGTTGGACTTCCTTGATCCAGAGCCAGAGGGAAACTAGGATGCTAGGAGAGTTAAAAATCTCCACTGTAGATGCATTCAGGAAGAGGAAGTGGGCGCACATCTAAGAGGGGACTGAAGGGAGATGGAGGAGTAGCAGGAGGTGGTAACTGGAATGGCTGATGAGAGGCTTCAGCAAAAAAGTGATTAGTTGTAGCCGAAAGAAGAAATAAGAGCTCTTAGCCTTTGAAGACAAAGAATCTTAAGGGACAGAACAGAATGAGGGTCACCCCAAATGGTGAAAGTCAAAAGTTTGGAAGCAGAGTTATTCATGAGAACTGAAAAAGCTTGCTCAGAGAGATGATAAAATAGTCTGTTGGACGCCATGCTAGATGTACAAAGAGAAGATAGTTTTAGGAATAAAACGAGGTGGTCCATGGTGTCAGATGCTATATTAAAGATCTATAAGAAATGTAGATAACCAGCCAAATGAGGACATGGATGATGATTCCTAATGTGAAGTAAAATACATTCTTTTTGAGTGACTAGGGCAAAAAACACATTAAAATAGACGGAAAGCAGAGACACTGATACAAGCTGTTAGGGCTGGATATGAATAACAAGCTGTTAAGACATTTGAAAGTCTTTCTCTGTGTATCTCGTGTCGGCATGTAGACCTTCCTGTCAGTTTTTCTTCTTGTCAGTCACAGTCCTTCAGCTCCATCCAAATTTCCAAAATGAAAAAGCCATTGTGTAACTCAGGATGCACTAATTCCCAGAGGTAGCATGTTTGGATAGAGCTCCAGAATGGATTTATTTGATTTCAGCCAGATCAAGTTAAATCACTAGTCAGAATCAAGATGAATCTGATATAAATCAAATCTTTAGAAGCTTGCCCAAAAGCTATGGTTAGTGAAGACAGACAGTCCTTAAGAAAAAAATAAATAGCAAAACTTAAGAATATTTAGTAACCTGACGCTCCTACATGTTCAGACATGTTTGCTACTTCATTTGGGCATGTCTCTGTTGCACTGTTTGCATTTTGCATGCATGCCTGTCTTACCCGTAGGTACAGGAAATCCATTCAAATATTTCCAAATGGGGTTGCATTTATGGCCTGCTGCTGTGATAAGTTTTCCCTTTTAACATTTCCTCAGTAAATAGCAAAAATCAATGGATGATACTGTCATGTTAGAAACATATTCTTCAGGATTACAGGAACCTGTTCTGTTGCTCAATTTTGTTTTCTCTTTTTCTATTCCTCTACCCTGTCCCTTCTATCCAGAATCTTGCTCCTAGCCCAGATCTACTCTGTCCTCTGAAAGCCTCTATTCATTGACCTTCTTTGTCTTTGCACTTTTAGAGAGCGAGGTAAGGGCTTGACTGTGTGTGTATGTATGTGCACCACCTGCAAGGACTGATCAGGTTTGCAGTCTCTCATCTCTATATATGTACTGCTGTTAACAGGCATGTTCATAGGATGTAATCAGAAGGTCTGATTGCTACTCACAATGATATCTTTCAGCTAGGTCAAATTTCTTCTGAAAGTTTTAAAGAAAATGTTAAAATCTGATTTAAAAATGGAAAAAAACATTTAAAAATTTTGTTCACCCTGTCTGGCTCCTGCTAGAGAGGGCATTGTTTACTTGCTGCTTGCCTGGTCAATCAAAGCGGAAGCTCCACTCGCTCCAGTTTGGTGTTCATTCAGATTACTTCAGGCTTGTTTAACTGTTCTGAGCTCTGCAACCATGCTTCTGCTTAAACCCAGAAGTTACAAACCTGATAGGATTCAGCAAGTTTCCCATTCCAATGTGAGAAGATATGGTTTATTTATTATCATTTCTGCAACATGAAAAATATTCCTTCTCAGCCACTGATATCAATTTAGAAATTGCTGGATTAGCATCTTTCACTAGCATGTAGCTATATCATCATACCTTTCATTGTCTTTATTAAAGAACTCTAAATTACAGGACCACCCAACCTACTCCCTTGCTATTTTTGGAACATTCTTGATGCAGTATCACTGTTGCCGAAACTGGTCTTTTCTTGGCATTATTAAGGGATCTTAGTTTTTGGGAATTTTATCCTAACCACAAGCAGAGTGCTCCTAGACAAAAGCAACAAAACATACGTGCCATATTGTTCTGCTAGATCAGTCCAGACAAGTGGGTTGTGTTCCCCTACCAGCATATACACATCAGAAAGAGAAACATTCCAGAGGCTTCTTATGACATTATCGTGCCATTAATAGCCTGGGCCTCTAGGGGTATACGTTAGTATTTGTCTCCAGCAGATGGTGGATGCAAGTTTACAGCTCTGATGAAATCTGAAAAACAAAGAAAGATTGGGGGAATTGGTGACTAGAGAGGTGGAATGCGCTAAAGAACCTGTGTCATCGACCCACTTGGAGAGACACTAGCATTTTTGCCATTGCTGCTGGTTGCTGTGAGTTTTGGCACAGGCACATTGGAGGCACCCCTGGTGATGTCATTGCTAGGACCAGATGGCCCATAAATTACATCGCTGCTACAGCACACGGCCGTGGGCGTGGCAGGTCATACCCCTTTGGAGCCCCTTCAGAGCACTGAAGGACACCGATGAAGCTACAGTTGTTTCTGCGGTTTGGTGAAATCAGTGGAACTCTTGTTAACAAGGTGAATGATTTTTTGTGGGAAGAGGAAGAACAGAGGTTCTTTCAAACAACAGCCTTTGGTTTTACTATCCCTAAAGATTGTTGGCCTGATTGATAGTGGTAGTGATGCTTGTGGTTCATACCTCCTTAGAGGGAGCTTCTTTAAGCTCGGGGGATAGAACTCCTCCTCATCCTCAGCCCTTTTTGACATCTAGATCCTAGATAAGTATCTTAGTATGGACTCCCACATCCGGAACACAATAAAAAAAAATCCACTACAAGCTTAAGATCCTAAAGCAACTTCGCCCACTAGTACATATACAAGACTTTATGAGCATTATTCAAGCAATCATCACACCACACTTTGATTTTGCTAACTTAGTTCTTCTAGGAACAACAAAACAGAACATTAAAAAACTTCAGCTAGCACAAAACACTGCGGCCAGAATCATAATGAAGGTTCATACATTTGAACATATAACACTTATATTAGCTAACCTTCACTGGCTACCAATACAATGTAGGATAAACTACAAAATCCTAATAACTACATTCAAGACTCTAAATAATATGGTACCACCGACACTATGCAAACTCATTACTATGGACTCATCTAAAACTGCCCATAGGAGAGGTCATACAAATAAAATAATGACCCCGAAAACCTTCACAAAAGCCAAAAAAACCCAAACAACAACATGGCATTTTCCCATGCTGCCCCCATCCTCTGGAACTCCCTCCCTGAGGATATCAGAGTTCTAACTGATATTAAGGAACTCAGAAAGAAACTAAAAACACATTTATTTATAACACACTATGGCCCACAGATAAACACCCTCTCCCATAATGAAAACGGATAACAGGACAAACTAGCTAACTAGCTATCAAACCTAGTATGTCATTTCAAAAATTGCATATAAAACTTAACTCATGCTCCTTATTCTGTAAAATTATTCTAACATTTATAGTTGGACATCCAACTACACTGCAAGGTACATAGTACATACACAATGGTACAATTATTTTGTATATAGTTCTAATGCTCCCCACAAAAATTGTCATGTTTTCTGTAATTAGTTCATGCAATATATTATGTTTTGTTTATTAAGGCGCAAGCCTTTTGTACATAGTTCACCAATGTTAGCTTATGTTTCATGTAAAAAGAACTATAATTATATCGCTCTGTTCTTTATCGTTTTTTGTAAACCGCACCTGATCCTTGGGAAAGTGCAGTATATAAGTGATTATTAAATAAATAAATAAATAAAATAAATCTACAGTCATGTCCGGGGACTCTCCTGATGGGAAATTAGAGGAGGGATCCAGTTTGGGATCCGGTATGGGTTTTCTTCCTAAGCCAGTTCCTTTATGGGACCTTAAAGAGGTTCCCATATTGCCATCTACAATTCCAACTGAGATCAATTTCAAGGACATGGGTTGTAATTAATCGTATTGATTCTAAAATAAGCTTGTTATCTTTTTATGTTCCCTTTCTCAGGATAATGTGACTAAATTGCAAGCCGTAGATACCAAAATATTATCATTGGATAAGTCCCTGCAGAGGGTGGATTCTCAGATGCAAATCTACAGCAAACAAATGTGTTTTTTATTAATGATTCTATTCTTATCCATCATAAGGTAGAAGCATTTGAGAATTCTCTTGTGCAAGGAACTTACGCTTTTTAAATTTTCCTCATACTCATTTACTTTCTGCTGAAATACTTTTAAAAAAGTATTTCACTTAGATTTTGAATTTTTCTGAAGATATCTTGGTATCCAATGCTTATGATATTATGTTTGTTTATTTACATTTGAGATACCGCCCTTTGTGACATCAGGGTGGTTTACAGTCATATTAACATTCAAAAGTTGACGCAAGGCCAGAAAAAAAGAAAAGAAATACAATTGTAACAGAAAAGAGGAAGCAACAGGAAACGTAAAGACAAGACATAAAGAGGAGGTCAAAGACGGACATAGATAAGCTAGGTCAATCATGTGTGTCTGGGAGGTTGTATGCAGTGGTAAATAGATGGGTTTTCAATAGAGATTTAAAAGTAGAGTAGTTCTGTTCCAGTCGGAGTGGTGCGGGCAGGGAATTCCAAAGGGCAGGACCATGGAAGAAAAAAGCAGAGTGACGGGTAGATTGAAGATGCGCACGTGAAGGTGGAGGACGATGAAGGCGGTTTATGTGAAGGGAATGAAGATTGCGTGTGGGAATGTGAAACTGAAGAAGGTCAGTGAGGTATTGTGACGTGTGGGTATAGATAAATCGGTGTACCAGGGTAAGAATCTTAAAGTGAACATGGAATTCCACAGGAAGCCAATGTAAATGAAACAGCAGGGGTGTAACATGATCTGTACGGGAAGAGCGAGTAATGATCCTGGCTGCGGTGTTCTGTATTAATTGTAGGCGACGTAACTGAGTGCGAGTGATACCTGTGAAGACGGAATTGCAGAAGTCAAGCTGAGATATAACAATGGATAGAGTGAGGGTAGTCAAGGCAGAGAGAGAGAGAAAAGGACGGATAGAGCATATTTGACGTAGAAAAAAATAAGATGTCTTGGCAAGCTGAGAGATATGATCCTTGAGGGTGAGGTTGGAATCAAGCAGTACCCCGAGATAGCAGAAGGAGGAGACCAGGGGGATTGCGGAGTTACCAATGGAGGGGGCAAGTGAAGGACAGGGGCTTCCAAAGGTGAACCATGTAGAGGAAGTTTTAGTCAGATTAAGGTGAAGGCACGTAGTGAAAACCCAGGCAGCTAGGAGGCGGCATACAGTGAAGGCGGATAGCCTTCTTGGATTGGGCCCAGTGTGGGCTACACTTATGGATTTTTCCTTTGGGTCTATTTTTGTGTTTTGGTAACTTTTTGGTTTTCTTTAATTGGATATGAAATGTGTATTTCAATACTCTCAATTAAAAGAAAAAGAAAGATTGAAGAATGAAAGATTGATTTTGCTTGTGAGGGACCACCCATGGGGTGGCTTTCTCACTGGAGCACAATACTGGAGGCTCCACTAGAGTCACCCTTAAAAACCGGTGCTTTTTTGGTTATTGCCATAAGGAGAAGGGAAATTGGTTCAGCTCCGTGTCCTTATCATGTTAAGGACTTGTTGAGCAGCCAGAAGATTGGAAAAGATGTTTGTAAAGGATTATTCAGTTGCCTCACGCAACCTCAACTGCTCCTTCCCCACTGCTTTCCCTCGAAGATTTGAGGAAGGCTATTCAGAGGTATGTGATTGCAGGTCTGGCAGCAGGGGAATAGCCTGGGGCCAGGCATGTTTTTTACCTGCCTTGGGTTCCCTGGGGGTGAGATCCAAAACTAAGTCTCTTTTTATATGATATGTTTTGTGGGAACTTCCCAATCTCATCTGCTGAATGTTACGCAAGTCAGGTTTGGGCCTCTTGGAGAGTGTATTGGTATGGTGCCAGTTTTCATGCCTCATCCAGATGCTTGCATGCGTTGGTTGCACTTCCCATGCTTTTCTGTGCCTCTTAAGTGCCTTCTCTCTGTGCGCATTGGTAGCATGCAGTGTATTGCCCGCATGGCCCTAGCATGTGATGTTACTTCAGCATGAACTTAGCGTGCGTTATTTCTGCCCAAGTGTCCCAGCATACCTTTTTGGCATACTCTGAGCCTGTGTTACCAGCTATCAGAAGTGTTGAAGATTTATATGCCTACCTCTAAGAAGCACTACCTGGTTTGTGAAAAGCAGAGAACCTCGTTGCTGGATTCTGGTGTCTGCAGTTCTTGCATGGAAACGTCTGATGTGCCCTTTGAGAGCCCATCTCCCCTCTCGCAGCAAGTGGACATGGATGCCCTGGCTTTGTCATCTTTACTACAGGAATCAGCAGATGCTGTGATTAAAAGGAATAATCACCAGGCATTAAGTTAAAACTCTTGCTCTTCTGGCCATTCCCCTTTTCTTAAGGGTCCGATGGCCAGTGTCTCCCTTGAGGATGGGGGCCCTATTCCTGTTAGGGAGCTCCCAGTCTCCGGGTTGTCCTCCCCATAATTTGTCTCCTTTATGCAGCAAGTCTTTCTGGCGTGGCAATTCAGACTCTGTGGCTTCTGCTCACTTGAAAGAGGGGCCAGTTGTGAGTCGAAGCCCGGCCCGGGTGCCGCCTTCTAAGTGGTCCCAGCAAAGATTGGAGCCTAGAGATTCAAATCAACTATCCTTTGGCTGAGGCCCAGAGTCCAGTCCTGACATCTTGGGAAATGATTCCAACCTGGAGGACGAGATGTCTTCTCCTTCGGAAGATCATGACGAATTGGGTATTATCGGTCTGTTAAGGAAGAATGAACTAGCAGCTCAGATTGCTCAAGTTTTGTCTGCTCTGCATTTGACTGACCCTCCAACAACAGCATAATGGCCGCAGAACAGTGACCACAGATCAGTCCCCTCCTGAAAGGGGTTTGGAAGTCTACGATGGCCTTTTCTTTTCTGGAGATTATCAAAAGCATGATCCGCTCAGAGTGAGACTTGTCCAACGTCTCGGTAAAGAGGCTGAGGGTTTGTAAGAAGCTTTACACCCTGCCACAGGAAGACTGAACCACCTGGTTCAGCACACCTCAAGTGGATGCATATGTCATGGCGGTCACAGATCAGACCACTATCCCAGTGGAGGATGTATTGTTACAGCCCTAAAGAACTCCTGGATCGTAAGATGGACTCTCTCCAGAGGAATCAGTTCTCAACCTCTGCTGTAATCCTCCATTTGGCTCTGTGTGCCGGCTTGGCAACTCAAGTTCTTCTTCACTGGTTTCAGTCTCTCACCTCAGAGGTGACAGCCTTTCTGTCAAGTGCCATGTATGATCTTGTTTGCTTGGCAGCTAAAGACATTGCTCTTTTGGCAGTAAAGAAACATTGAATAATTGCCCCAATCAAATGCAAAATACTGAAAATTATATTTTTTATATGTAAAAAGTTTTTTCCAAATGTTTTTTTAATGTTTTTGTGGATTCGGGTCTCAGAATGAATGGGGAAGGGTAGCTACAGGCCACAGTGACTGAAAAGCCTGAGAAATCCTTAACCCCTTCCTTACATCAAGGACCCAAGCAATCCATTTTTCTTATATTTTCTTATACTGAAAAAGTGATTTTAAAAGATGCAGATTTCAACAATCAAGAGCTCTGCTAACTCTTAAGCTCTTGATTGTTGAAATCTGCATCTTTTAAAATCACTTTTTCAGTATAAGAAAATATAAGAAAAATGGATTGCTTGGGTCCTTGATGTAAGGAAGGGGTTAGGGATTTCTCAGGCTTTTCAGTCACTGTGGCCTGTAGCTACCCTTCCCCATTCATTCTGAGACCCGAATCCACAAAAACATTAAAATAAACATTAAAAAAACATTTGGAAAAAACCTTTTACATATAAAAAATATAATTTTCAGTATTTTGCATTTGATTGGGGCAATTATTCATATTTTTGGTGGTTATATTGCTCTAAAAACCCTTTAATTGGACTTTGTCTAGTAAAGAAACATTGGCTATGGCTTCTCCACTGGGCAGTCCCAACTTGCCTTTAAAGGAAAACATTTGTTTGGAGAGGACTTGGAGAACTTTGTTTATTTGTGTGAGCCCAAACCTCATTGCTTCCTAGAAGATAGACAGAAGGGGCCTGGGAAGTGTACAGGTGCTTCCTCCTCCATGACGTACACTCGTTTTACGTTCATGCTTCCTGAACTCCTGGAGTTCGCAGGACTTCCTTAGGTACTGTCGTGGAAAGCTCATCTTCTGGTTTTCAGTCCCGGACCCAGTTTTTTTGTGGAGTTCGTGGACCTCTGGATACTTTCACTTCCAGACATGCCATCCCTCATCTGGTGCAATGACGAGTTGGAGGCCCTTTCTGCCGGAGTTGAAAACAAGGAGGCAAATTTCCTCAGTCGCCACTCAGTCAGGCGGCATTTCAGCAGATTCTGTGCCTCTGGCATTGTCCTGAGATGGATCTGATGACGACCCAGTCTGTTGCCAAAGTGCACAGATTGTTCAGTCGCTGCAGGGAGGCATGCTCCTGTTGACAGAGACTCAAAGTGGGGTACCAGGACCTTCTGAAAGGGTTAATATGGAGAATTACTTGGAATTTTGCTGACTGCCTAGTACAGGGGCCTCCAGGAGTGGAGTTGGAAAACCACGGGCCTAATAGAATGTGTTAGACAAGCCAAGGCTGTATTTTGTAAATGTTTGTGAAAAAATGAGACAGAATGTTTTTGTTTGTCCTGATTAAGCTGAGCAAAGTCTGTGCTTAGTTTGACCTAAGATATGTAAGGGATCATTCCGAGTTGCATTTAGCGGGGATGGGCATCCACTTTGGACGTCCATCCCACTAAATGCCAGGGGGCCGATTCCGAACACAGAGCTCCCTGCACATATAGAGGAGATGTATGATTTTCTCCCAGTTGGTGAGATGTCTTACGTGTGCACTAGGTGTAAGGAGCTCTTTGCTCTCAAGCAACAAGTCCATTCTCTAGAGGCTAGAGTAGAAGACTTGGAAGACTTAAGAAAGACAGAGAGGTACATAGACGAGACCTACAGGGATATAGTCCTGAAGTCCCACCTCCAGTCTGGCAGCATCCCTGTTGCCATGGAGGAGAGAGGTCACATGACAGAAAGTGATCCTGTAACTAGGACCTGTCCTCAAGGTGATGTTAAACCCTCTCGCACTGAAGAAGTTTCTCCAGGGCCATGTGCCCATGAGGGAAGGGTTAGGACAGCCGTTATAGTTGGTGATTCGATCATTAGGCATGTAGATAGCTGGGTAGCTGGTGGACGTGAGGATCACCTGGTAACATGCCTGCCTGGTGCGAAGGTAGTGGACCTCACGCGCCACCTAGATAAGGTCTTAGATAGTGCTGGGGAGGAGTCTGCTGTCTTGGTACATGTCGGTACCAGTGACATAGGAAAATGTGGTAGGGAGGTTCTGGAGGCTAAATTTAGGCTTTTAGGTAGGAAGTTGAAATCCAGAACTTCTAGGGTAGTGTTCTCCGAAATGCTTCCCTTTCCACGCACAGGACCCAAAAGGCAGGCAGAGCTCCGGAGTCTCAATGCATGGATGAGATAGTGGTGCAAGGATGAGGGCTTTGGATTTGTTAGGAACTGGGGAACATTCTGGGGAAAGGAGGGGCTCTTCCGAAGGGATGGGCTTCACCTTAACCGTGATGGAACCAGGCTGCTGGCATTAACCTTTAAAAAGGAGATAGAGCAGCTTTTAAACTAGATAATAGGGAAAGCCGACAGTCGCACAAGAATGCATGGTTCGGAAGAATGTATCCTTGAAGGATACTACCAAAAGCAGAGAGGTTCCAAAAAAGAGTAAAGTAGCCCAAATGTCCTCAAGTATGGAGCAGACAGAGCTTCAAGATCCCAAATTACCCATGCCTACCAATAGCCAAATTAATATGAATAAGATACAGTCTCTAAAATGCTTGTATGCAAATGCTAGAAGTCTAAAGATGGGAGAGTTAGAATATATAGCACTAAATGAGAGGTTAGATATGATGGGAATCTCAGAGACATGGTGGAAGGAGGACATCCAGTGGGACACTGTGATACCTGGGTACAAACTATATCGTAATGATAGAGCTGATCAAATTGGTGGAGGAGTTGCACTCTATGTTAGAGAGGGCATTGAGTCAGAAAGGATTAAAGTTTTGCAGGAAACAAAATTTGCTGTAGAATCTCTATGGATTGAAATTCCATGTAAAAAGGGGAAGGCAATGGCAGTGGGGGTGCACTGTCAACCACTTGGCCAGAATGAACAAATGGATGATGAAATGCTCAAAGAAATCAAGGAAGCTAACAAAAATTACAGCACAGTAATAATAATGGGTGATTTCAATTACCCCAGTATCGACTGGGTCAGTGTCACGTCAGGACATGCTAGGGAGATAAAGTTCCTAGATGAAATAAATGACTGCGTCCCAGAGGGGAAGCCATATTGGACCTAGTCCTTAGTGGAACACCAGATCTGGTGCAGGAGATAAGGGTGTTGGGGCCACTTTGCAATAGTGATCATAGCATAGTGGAGGAGGGATAGTAGGGAAATCCACAGTACTACCTTTTAACTTTCGAAAGGGAGACTATGATAAAATGAGGAAAATAGTTAAGAAAAAAATTAACCTTTGCAACTGCTCCTTTTAAGACTTACATCAAGCTTGGGTGTTGATGAAAAATATTATCTTGGAAGCCCAGACCAGCTGTATTCTCCAGGACCAAGCAGGAAGTCAGTCCTCACTTATGGGTGATGTCGGCACCGACGGAGCCCTCGCGGAGCAATTTTCCCCAGCTTTCGAAGAAAGCCTTTGGGAATTGCAGCGCGCATGCGCGGTCCCCTTCCCGCCCAAGGGTGCCATCTTGCTCAGTCTCCTTTTTTCCGCGGAGCCCTACAGACGTAGTTTGTTATCGCCGCTGAAAAAGTTGATTTCTTATTTTGTTCTTGTTATTTTTCTCGGTTCGTGTGTCCTCTTCCCCGCCCGGCCTCGATATCCCTATCGAGTCCGTTCACTTAATTTTTTTCTCTCCAACTGGCGTTCCCACCACTTTTTCCTTCTTCCCTGGCAGCACGGTCTTTCGACCTTGCAGGGGCCCTTTTTCCCCCGATGGCTGCCAGTGGGTTTAAAAAGTGTGATCGTTGTGTCAAACTTATGTCTCTTACCGACACGCATGACTGCTGCCTCCGTTGCCTCGGACCCGAACATGATTCAGTGAGTTGCGGTCCGTGCAACAAGATGTCCTCGAAGGCGTTGAGGAGTCGGCAGTCACAAAAGAAACGAATCTTCTCTGACCCCGCGTCCGGTCGGGCCCGGACCTCGTCAGAGGCCTCGACGTCTCGTGGCTCCGGCTCCGAGCACCGTCGGAGTTCCTCTGAACGGGGGTCCCCTGGCCGGGAACACCATCGGAAGAAGAAGCCCGCGAGGGTGGCGTCGGAAGACGCTCCTGGTCCCTCGAGGACCAGGTCGCATAGCCCCGTCGGCCGTCCCAGGTCCTCGGAGGCGGAGAGGCCTTCGAAGCTTCCTCGTCTCGAAGTGGAGTCGCCTAGACACGTGAGTACTGTAGTCCTCCTGGACTCTCCTCCGGGAGAGCCGACGTCGGGCCCGACACCGTCGGGGCCCGAGTCGGAGGCTGCTGGGTCTTCTGAGTTTGGTCTCAGATTGACGACCTTGGAGCGCAGTATCGCTGCCTTCATGGACCAGCAGCGGGCATTGATCACTGGCCTCGCCAGTGCATCTGCCCTGACCACCGGGATGTCGACGCCCAAGTCGACCCCGGAGGCCGAGTCGATCCTCGAGTCCATACGAGCTCGAGTCGATCCTCGACCTAGGTCTCCCTCGGCCTCCCGTTCGGGACCGAGGTCCTCGACGCCAGCCTCGGCGTCGGGGCGGAGATCCCTGGCTCTCGCCCGCACGGAGCCACTCGATTCCTCCTCGGAGGAGTCGGGCTGGGACACGGAGGAGGACGAGTCACCCGGTTCTTTTCAGACTCGGTGCATCCCCTCCGACTCGCCCGAGTCGGAGCCTCGGAGGCGGTCCCCCCCCGGAGGATACCCGGTTCTCCGATTTCGTGAGGGATATGGCCAAGGCTTTGGCCTTCCCCACGGATCCGGAGGAGGAGCCTCGAGCCGAAGAGCTCAAGGCCCTCCAATACGACTCTCCCCCGAAGGAAGCCTTTACTGTACCGGTTCCCCCGATGCTGGAGCGGCTACTCTTCCGCATGTGGGAGAGCCCGGCCTCGACGCCGGTGCTGAGCAAGTGGGTCGATTCCATGTATCGAGTCCGCAAGAGCCCCGGGTTCCAGAAGGCACAACTGCCCCACCATTCCATGGTGGTGGAATCGGCCATGCATCGACTTAAGAGTTAAAAGATGCACTCTTCGGTGCCTCCGGGTAAGGAGGCCCGGAATCTGGATGCCCTCGGTAGAAAGTGCTTCCAGGGCTCTATGCTTGCTTGTCGAGTCCAGACATACCAACTATATATGGGCATGTATCTTCGAGACCTGGCAAAAGAAATTGCGGGGTTCTCTGCTGGCCTCTCCGAGGAACCATTGCAGCGGTTCCAGGACTTGTCCACAGGGATTCGAGAGTGTTCGAAGTTCATTTCTCGAGCAGCCTACGATGGCTTCGAAGCATCGGCTCGAGTAGCCGGAGCCAGCATCGGGGCTCGCCGTCAGGCTTGGCTTCAGTCATCCGACCTCGAGCCATGGGTGCAGGACAAGTTGGTCGATGTCCCTTGCAGAGGTGATAACCTCTTTGGCAAGCCCATGGCTGAAAAGGCGGCGGAGCTCGAGTCCGAGACTCTCACCAGGACACGCCTATCCAGAAAGACCTCTGCCCCTTCACAGAAGAGGAAGGGCTCGGGGAAAAAGCCTTTTTACCCGAGGAAGGTGTTTGCTTATAATCAACACCACCCACAATATCAGGCCTCGGCTGCCCCCCATCAGGGACAGCAGCCTAAGGGGCAGGGTAACGGATCACGTAGGCAGAAGGCTCCCAAGCCCACCACGCAGGCCCCGGCCCAGCAGGGTGGGAGTTTTTGACTATGCCAGCATAGCCTCTCCCCCTCAGGGGCCTTCGCTCAGCACGGGGGGGCGGCTGACCCACTTTTCCCACCGGTGGTCTGCCATAACATCCGATTCCTGGGTGCTGCAGGTGGTTCAGAAGGGCTACCTCTTGCATTTTCACCAGGTGCCCCCCCCTTCTTTCCAGGGGAGCCTCTAAGACCCCCTCTACACAGGGACTTACTCCTTCGGGAGCTGCAAAGTCTGCTTCACGAACAGGCTGTGGAGCCAGTGCCCCAACACCTGTGGGGTCAAGGGTTTTACTCAAGGTACTTCCTGGTTCCAAAGAGAACAGGAGGTCTCAGATCCATTCTGGACTTACGCAACCTCAACAAGTTCCTGCAGCGGGAAAAGTTCAAGATGCTTACCCTTGGAATCCTACTGCCCTACCTCCAGCAGGGAGATTGGCTATGCTCCTTGGATCTAAAGGATGCTTATACCCACATCCTTATCCATCCTGACCACCGGCAATATCTAAGATTTGTGGTGGCAGGGAATCATTATCAGTACCGCGTACTGCCCTTTGGCCTATCCTCCGCTCTCAGGGTGTTCACGAAATGCCTGGCAGTGGTGGCAGCCTTCCTGAGGCTTCAAGGCCTCTTCGTCTTCCCCTACCTGGACGACTGGCTCATCCGGGCACGGTCTTCCCTAGAGGTCACTCAGGCCACTCAACGCACAGTGGCTCTGCTTCAGCACTTGGGCTTCGTCATAAACTTCGAAAAGTCCACTTTGTGCCCCTCTCAGGATCTCGAATTCATAGGAGCACGGCTGGACACTCTGCAGGCTCGGGCCTTCTTGCCTTTGGAACGGGCCAACAGACTCATAGCTCTGGCTGGCAGGTTCCACAGCGCCTCACCGGCCTCTGCCAGACAGTTCCTGCAACTGCTCGGTCACATGGCCTCCACGGTCCATGTCACTCCGAATGCCCGTCTGCATATGCGACCCGCTCAGTGGAGCCTTCGCACTCAATGGCATCAGGCCACAGGGAGGCTGACGGACTTAATACAGATTTCCGACCGCCTGGTCTCCTCTCTGCAATGGTGGCTTCACCTGCTCAATCTGGTACTCGGCATGACTTTTCAGTCTCCTCCACCGTCCCAGGTGCTCATGACAGATGCCTCTCTCCTGGGATGGGGAGCGCATTGTCAAGGGATGTGCACTCAAGGCCTTTGGACACCTTGGGAAGCCGCCCAGCAGATAAACTTCCTGGAGCTGCGGGCGATCTGCCTAGCTCTGCAGGCCTTCTCTCACCTCACGTCTTGTCAGTCTGTGCTGGTGCAGACGGACAATCAGGTGGCCATGTTCTACGTGAACAAACAGGGGGGCACGGGCTCCCTCCTTCTATGTCGGGAGGCTCGGAGGCTGTGCTCTTGGGCAGTCGGTCACAACATCCTCCTCAAGGCTGTTTACCTGCCCGGGCAGGACAATGGCCTGGCGGACAAACTGAGCCGGATTCTGCAGCCGCACGAATGGAGGCTGAACCCCGCAGTGGTCCGGCAGATTTTCCGCCAGTGGGGCTCCCCCACCGTGGATCTCTTTGCCAGTCCCCTGAACCGGCAGCTTCCCAGGTTCTGCTCACAGCACCCGCATCCTCTCAGAGTAGCGCCGGATGCTTTCCTCATATCATGGTCCACGGGCCTACTGTATGCCTTCCCTCCCACGCCACTGGTGTCCCGGACATTGTTCAAAGTGGTCCAGGACAGGGCCTCCATGATCCTGGTAGCGCCCCGGTGGCCGAGGCAACCGTGGTTCCCTTTACTTCTACAGCTAGCGGTGGACACCCCTCTTCCTCTGGAGTTTCAGCCCGATCTCCTGACCCAGGATCAGGGTACTCTCCTGCACCCCAACCTCCGGGCCCTGCACCTGATGGCCTGGCTGCTGAAAGGGTAGTCCTAGCTCCGCTTCTGCTACCTCCGGAAGTGGAAGCCGTCGTCCTAGCGTCTCGGCGTCCTTCTACCCGAAAATCTTACGCCCTTAAATGGCGTCGCTTCTCGGTCTGGTGTTCTCAGCGCTCTGAGGACCCCTTCGCCTGTTTAGTATCGGTGGTACTGCAATACATGCTTCACCTCTCCGATCTGGGCCTCAAATCCAACTCTGTCAGAGTTCACCTCAGTGCCCTCTCCGCACATCATTCTCCGGTGGAAGGCCGGCCTCTTTCCTCGCACCCCTTGGTGGCGCGTTTTCTCAGAGGCCTCCTTCTGCTCAAGCCTCCGTTGCGCCCTCCAGCTCCTGACTGGAACCTCAACGTGGTTCTGCAAAGGCTTACCAGTCCGCCTTTTGAACCCATGGCTACCTGTCCTCTTCGTTTCCTCTCCTGGAAAACTCTCTTCTTGGTAGCCCTTACCTCTGCTAGGCGCGTCAGTGAACTACAGGCCCTAGTGTCGGAGCCCCCATACACCAGGTTCTACAAGAATAGGGTTGTCCTGCGGACTCACCCTAAGTTTATTCCAAAGGTGGTCTCCCATTTTCATATCAACCAAGAGGTGGTCCTTCCGACCTTCTTTCCCAGGCCGCATACCAGCCGAGCTGAAACTGTGCTGCACACCCTGGACTGTAGAAGAGCCTTATCCTTCTACCTTTACCGTACGCGAGAGCATAGAAAAGCTGTCCAGCTTTTTGTATCTTTTGACCCCAATCGGTTGGGGGTACCCGTCTCTAAGCGTACTTTGTCCGTCTGGGTAGCTGACTGTATCGCCTGGGCTTATGAGGCTGCCGGCCTCTCCTTAGAGAATCGAGTCACGGCTCACCGTGTCAGGGCTAAGGCTGCGTAAGTGGCTCATCTCCGCTCTGTTCCATTGGCAGACATCTGCCGGGCCGCTACTTGGTCTTCCAGCCAGACTTTTGCAGCTCATTACTGCCTGGAGAGAGAGTCCCGCAGGGACAGTGCTTTCGGACAGGCAGTCCTCCACAATCTCTTTGAGGTCTAAGCAACTCCTACCCTCCGGCCCTGGTGTTGGGCTACCGGCCGGATTTGTATTCAGAGAAAATTCCTTCCTTCTGTACTGTTGAGCTTGAGGGAGCTCTTTTAGGCTTGAGGTCTCCGGTAGCCTTAAGCTTGGGAGTCCCATAAGTGAGGACTGACTTCCTGCTTGGTCCTGGAGAAAGAGTAGTTACTCACCTGTAACAGGTGTTCTCCAGGAGCAGCAGGAATCAGTCCTCACAACCCTCCCTCCTCCCCTTGGAGTTGCAGTCATTCTTAGTATATGGTTTTGCTAACGTTTTTGCTGTCTTTTCACTATGTCTTCAGACTGAGCAAGATGGCACCCTTGGGCGGGAAGGGGACCGCGCATGCGCACTGCAATTCCCAAAGGCTTTCTTCGAAAGCTGGGGAAAATTGCTCTGCGAGGGCTCCGTCGGCGCCGACGTCACCCATAAGTGAGGACTGATTCCTGCTGCTCCTGGAGAACACCTGTTACAGGTGAGTAACTACTCTTTCCACGCTTTAAGAAAAGTGGGAGGAAGTCCAAAAAACCGCCAGCATGGTTTAAAGGTGAGGTCAGAGAGGCTGTTGCCAAAAAAGCATCTTTCAGGAAATGGAAAAAAGAGCCAAACGACGAAACCTGGAAACAGCACAAGCACTGGCAAGTTAAATGCAAGGCATTGATAAGGCAGGCAAAGGGAGAATTTGAGAAGAAGCTTGCTGCAGAAGCAAAAACGCGTAATAAAGACTTTTTCAAGTACATTCATAGCAAAAAACCTGTGAGAGAGTCAGTTAGTCCATTAGATGATAGAGGGGTTAAAGGGGCACTAAGAAGCGACAAGGCGATAGCAGGGAGACTGAATGAATTCTTTGCTTCGGTCTTTACTGAGGAAGATGTAGGGATGTTACCCATGACTGAAGTGGTATTTAAAGGTGCTGAAGAATTGAAGGAAATATCAATACATCGGGAAGATGTATTACAACTAGTAGATAAACTGAAGAGTAGCAAATCACCTGGGCTGGATAATATACATCCAAGGGTGTTGAAAGAACTGAAATGTGAGATTGCAGACCTGCTATTAGTAATCTGTGAACTATCATTAAAATCATCTGCAATACCTGAAGATTGGAAAATGGTTCCAGGGGTGATCTGGGAAATTACAGACCGGTGAGCCTGACGTCAGTACTGGGAAAAATGGTAGAAACCATCATAAAGAACAAAATTGCTGAACATGTAGATAGTCATGGCTTAATGGGAGACAGCCAACATGGCTTTAGACAAGGAAGATCATGTCTTACTAGTCTGTTATGTTTTTTTGAAGGTGTGAATAAACAGGTAGACAAAGGTGAGTCGGTTGATATAGTGTATTTGGACTTTCATAAAGCCTTTGACAAGGTCCCTCATCAGAGACCTTTGGCAAAACTAAAGAGTCATGGGATAGGAGGCAGTGTACTATTGTGGATCAGGAACTGGTTAAAAGATCGAAAGCAGAGGGTAGGGCTAAATGGCCAATTTTCCCATTGGAGAAAGGTAAATAGTGGTGAAGGGAAATAGTGGTGTACCCCAGGGATCTGTGCTAGGTCTGTTGCTTTGTGACATATTCATAAATGACCTGGAAAAGGGATTATCAAATTTGCAGATGACACAAAACTATTTAAAGTTGTTAAAACCCAAGCGGATTGTGGAGAATTGCAAGAGGATCTTGATAAATTGGAAGACTGGGCATCAAAATGGCAGATGAAATTTAATGTGGACAAGTGCAAAGTTATGCATCTAGGGAAGAACAACCCAAACTATGGTTACACGATGCAAGGTTCCACATTAGGAACCACCACCCAGGAAAAAGATTTAGGCGTCATTGTGGATAACATGTTAAAACCCTCGGCCCAGTGTGCAGCGGCGGCCAAGAGAGCAAATAGAATGCTAGGTATCATAAGGAAAGGAATGGAAAATAAAACAAAGGATATTATAATGCCTCTATATCGTTCCATGGTGAGACCGCACATTGAATATTGTGTGTAATTCTGGTCGCTGTATCTTAAAAAGGATATAGCGTTATTAGAAAAGGTTCAGAGAAGAGCCACCAAAATGGTAAAGGGGATGGAAGGGATACCCCTATGAAGAAAAGCTTAAAAGGTTAGGGCTCTTTAACCTGGAAAAGAGACGGCTGAGGGGAGATATGATAGCAATCTATAAATTAATGAACGGAGTGGAATGGGTAAATGTAGATCGATTGTTTACGTTTTCAGAATATAGAAAGACTAGGGGACATGCAATGAAGCTACAGGGTAAACTATTTAAGACTAATAAAAGAAAATATTTTTTCATTCAACGTGTAATCAAACTCTGGAATTTGTTACCGGAGGATGTAGTAAAAGCTGTTAGTGTAGCTGCGTTTAAAAAAGGTTTAGACAAGTTCCTGAAGGAAATGTCCATACAGGATATTATTAACCCAGGATATCAATGCTTGACCCAGGATATCATTGCTTGACCCGATACAAGCATTGTGGAACCTGTATGTTTTGGGGAAACTTCTAGGTATGTATGACCTAGATTGGCCACTGTTGGAAACAGGATACTGGTCTTGATGGACCTTGGTCTGACCCAGTATGGCATATCTTATGTTCTTATGAGCTCTAGATGGGGGTGGGAAGGGGCAGGCCAGAGGAGGACCAAGGGTGGGCCTGAGGCAGGACCTTGACTCGGACGTAGATTAAGTCCCCCTGGGGGTAGGGGATCGCCACATGTGGCTGCTGATGGCAGGTAAGGTGCAGCAGGGGTTCCCCACTGCCCGATCCCAGCCATGGCAGGTCCGATCAGGGGTTGGCCAGCAGGGAAATTAGCAGGGGAGCTGCTTGCCGGCAATCGGGACTCCTGCATGGTATCCTGGTGCCATGTTGATGGAACGCCATGGCACCGGACTCCATGCAGAAGCCCCTGGTAAGGGGCTTGGCCATACAGAGGCCCAGAATCGGGGCACATCCTGCCCATCCAGGCTGGTTGCACCCGATTCTGCTCCCATGGGGACATTTATTTATTTAGACAGTTTTGTATACCACCTTCTCCTTCAATCAAAGTGGTCACAACACAATTGGGGGATACATTTAACACAAGGGGATATGAGACACATACACTAATACTTACAGGGAACATGGGCAATGGAGGGTTAAGTGGCTAGCCCAAGACCACAAGGAGCACCTGTGGGACTAGAAACCCCAGTCCTTCCGGCCCAAGGTTGCTGTCCTCTAGTGGGATTTGAACCACCGACCTTCCGGCCTGAAGTACCTTGCCCCAACCACTAGGCCACTCCTTCCTCCTAGCCCCTGCAGGATCAGAATTGGTTGCAAGTCCGGCCTGTTCAGATTTTGGACCGCCGATGGGAATCGGGCCCATAGTATTTAGCTTCATCTGTGAAGTAGAGGTACGACATAGTGTGATAGAACGAAAACTGTAGAATGTAGCAGTTTTTCCTAATAAAAGAAGTTCTGCGGCCATGCTAAGGTGAGGGATTTACAGGAAACTGCTCAAGTTTGCAAACCAATGGCCTCTGCCCTTAAGGCCTCAAATGGTACTGTTATTAATATAATTTTCTGTGTATGCGTTTTCATTTCATTCCTTACTTGAATTTAGAGAATTGAAATCAAAGAGTTGAGGTTGAATTTTGCTACCAGGTAAGGGTAGGTCATAAAAAGAGATTCTTTCAGTTCTGAGAGCATCGACTCCCTAGTTCAGTCCAGGTCAAAGCAGTGCTTCTTCTATGGCTGCTCGTGGGGTGTGTGCTTCGCCACATACAGTGACATGCAGGCTGTGTTATTCTGGTGGAACCACATTGGCCATGGAGACTGTGGTTCAGGGACCTGAGGCGGCTCCTGCAGGAACCTCCTATGCAGCTGCCCCCAGCCTGGGAGCTGCTACATCAAGTGCCAGTCCTTCTGGAAGACCTGGCTCCCTTCTTGCTTACAGCTTGGCTCTTGAAAGGCATCGTTTAGCACATAAGAGCTATTCTCCTTCTGTGGTTTCCATGCTCCTGAAGGCGAGGAGAAGAGGCTCCACCATCCTGGCCCACGTGCATGTCTAGTGCCTTTTTGAGCACTGGTACTGTGAGCATCAGGTTAGACCTAATCTCCAGGAACAAGCAGGAATGTAGTCTTCACATATGGGTATCGTCGGTACCGACAGAGCCTGCGCGGGAACGCTCCCCAGCGTCCAATAGGAACGCTTTTGGGAGCATCCCTCAGCACATGCGTGCTGCCTTCCTACCTTTATAACTGTCCCTCTTCAGTTCTTCATTTTCCGCGGAGCCAACAGGTCACATACCCTGTCACCGCAGAAAATTTCTTCTTTAAACTGTTTTTCTTGTGGTTGTGCCTGCCTCTACTCGACACTACCGGTACCGGTGGTTCTCTTTTCTTCTTTTTAAATAAATATATACTTCTGAAGTGTTTCTCTTCAGAGACTTTTTCTTTTTGATGCTAGGCGCCATTTTGGGCATTAGGCCCCATTTTCCTGCAAAATGGAAAAACCAGCTAGTGGTTTTAAAAAATGTACTAAGTGTGGTGGTACCATTTCCATCACCGACACCCATGACTGGTGTCTCAAATGTTTAGGCCCTGACCATTCTCCTTCGGAGTGTTCCTCTTGTATGTGGATGACTAAAAGAGGAAGACAGAACCAGGCTGCAAAGCTCGGTACCCTTTTTTCTTCAGATGCGATGTCCATTGCATCGACGGCTTCCAGAGCCTTGTCTTCCTGCCATGGATCTCAGGTAACTAAACATAAGAGCCAATCCTCCAAGGGTAGATCTTCTAAGCATCGAGAAGCCATTGGCATTGCCCTTGAGGAAACTACACCGGCAAAACAGCCCCGGCGGGAGGCTTTGGCCTCCAAAGCACTAACGGGGCTCCAGGATGTTCTCAAGGCCTCGACCTCAGCAGAACTACTGATGCCATGCTCAGGGGTTCCAGCCTCTTCTACCGGTATCGACACCCAGGCATCGGCAGCGTCAATAGACCAGAGATTCCTCGCTATCGAACGCAGTCTTGCAGCTCTCCTTACAGCTGCGGTACTGTTGACACTGCTACCGACACCGATACCGATGCTGGTGCCAGCACTGATGGTACCGGCCCCGGTGGGAATTCTACCCATGCCGACTTTTTCAGGCATCGACTGTTTGGTACCGGACCAACTCGGTGCAGACTTCAGTCGATACCGATACCGTGCTTTGCATGAACATCGGGATCAGAGATACTTTGAATCTTCCAATTTCGATGATTCGGATAACTCTGCTGGTACCAGAGTACTTCTTCCGGAAAACTCCTGTTCTCCTCAACGCAGAATGTCTCCTCCGGAGGACATGTCTTTTCAGGATTTTATTTGTGATGTGGCCCGAGGCCTTTCAATCACGGTAGCTCCTTAAAAAGAACCTAGAGCAAAGGAATTGGAAATCCTCCAATACCCTAAGGTTCCCAAAGAGGCAGCTACTCTGCCCATTCATGAAATTCTTCATGATTTGATGCTCAGAATGTAGGAAACACCTTTGACCACATCTCCTCATTCTAGGAGACTCGATACCATGTATCGAGTTCCACCATGTCCTGGGTTTCAAAAGACTCAGCTGCCACATCATTCAATTGTAGTGGAATCAGCCATGCGTAGGATGAAAAGTGCAAAAAGACATGCATCCAATCCTCCAGGTCGTGAATGCAGGACTCTTGATACCTTTGGGCGTCGAATATTTCAGGTTTCCATGCTTTCAGCTAGGATCAGCTCATATATTTTATATATGGGAATGTTCCTCAAAGAGGTCACAGGAGATGTGGAGCTTATGAGCCCCCTTCTCCGTGATGACAAACGACAAGACTTCCTTACTCTTGTCAAGCATGCTCAAGACGTTTCCAAGTTTGTAAATCGTGCAGCCTTTGACTGCTTTGAATGTATCAGCAGAACTTCTGCTATTGCCATTGGTGCACGTCGGATTGCTTGGCTTCAGGCATCAGACTTGGAAATTTGGGTACAAGACAAATTAGGAAACATCCCTTACACAGGAGAAAAACCTCTTTGGCAAGAACTGGCAGGAAAAGGCTAATGAGATAGATGCTGACAATATCACTTTAGACAGAGTGTCAAAATCTCCAGCCACTGCAGCCAAAAAGAAACCCTATAAAAAACCCTTTTTCAGCAAAAAGAGGAAGTTTTACCGTCTTATACCCCGCAAGGGCAAAGTCAGGGTCAAGTTTCCCAAAAGGGACAACAGCAACAATTCAGACAGCAGAAGCAGCCAAAAGGCCTGAGAGCTCAACCAGCTCCACAGGCTCAGCCCCCCAAGGGCTTTGACTCCTTCCTAGAGAGTTTACCTTTCCTGCCTCTGAAGGGTCCAGAACCCCTAAACATTCCAGGCAGGTGTTATCATTTTGTCAACAGATGGCACCAAATAACAGCAGAAAATTGGACTCTGTCCATTGTAGGGGAGGGGTTCAAGCTTCATTTTCACACATGGCCCCTCCTACAATCCTAAGTTCAATTCCCAAACCTCTCCAGACAATCTACTAGATCAAGAGGTCTCAACACTCCTTGCTCAAGAAGCAATAGAGGAAGTACCCATTTTCCAACAGGGTACAGGGTTCTACTCCCCCTATTTTCTTATTCCAAAGAAAACAGGAGGACACAGACCCATTCTAGACCTCAGAGAATTGAACAAATATCTGTTCTGAGAAAAGTTCAAAATGATTTCTCTGGGAATTCTGCTGCCATACCTTCAAAGTCAGGATTGGCTTTGCTCTCTAGATCTAAAAATGCATATACTCACATTCTGATCCATCCAGATCACAGGAAATTCTTACGATTCCTTTTCAAGGGAAAACACTTCCAATACAGGGTTCTTCCTTTTGGTCTGGCTTCGGCACCAAGAGTATTCATGAAATGCATGACAGTAGTAGATGTATTCCTGCGAATCCTAGGGATATTCGTCTTCCCTTACTTGGATGACTGGCTCATTCGAGCCCCCACGATTCCAGAAGCCAGCTCTGCCCTGTCTCGTACAATGCGAATCCTCCAATAATTGGGATTGGTCATAAACTTCCCAAAATCCCAACTTGCTCCTTTTCAGACCCTAGAGTTCATAGGAGCTTGTTTAGATACCAGACAGTCAAGGGCTTTCCTTCCACAGCCCTGCTGTCTTCGAATAGTGCATCTAGCTTCTCAAGCAGCGGGAAAGTCCTCTCTTAACTGTTCGAGAGCTCCTGCAATTACTGGGACATGTGGCATCCACAGTTCATGTAGTTCCCTATGCTCGCCTCCACATGCGAACAGCCCAGTAGACCCTATATCCACACAATGGACACAGGCCACAGGACGTCTGTCGGACAAGATATCAAACTCACAATGACTGATCTTGTCCCTACAATGGTGGCAATCACTGGAGAATCTGTTAGTGGGGTCTCCTTTTCCACAACCCCTATTTCAGGCCACCCTAACAACAGATGCATCACAGGTGGGATGGGGAGCACACCTGCACCATCTCTCCACCCAGGGTACCTGGACTGCACAGGAGGCTTGTCTTCACATAAACCTCCTGGAACTCAGAGCAATCTATTTAGCTCTTCGAGTATTCCATGCCCAGCTCAGTTACAAGACAGTCCTAGTCCAAATGGACAATCAAGTAGCCATGTTCTACGTGAAAAAACAGGACGGAGCAGGCTCTCTGTCATTATGCAACGAAGCTTTATGACTTTGGGCCCTCGCCAGACAGCAGCAAATTCAACCTTCTCGTGGTATATCTTCCAGGCATTCAAAAACTTTGGGCAGACAAACTCAGCCGAGTACTGCTCCCTCACGAATGGTCTCTACACCTAGACCAGGTGACAAGGATATTTCAGATCTGGGGAACCCCAGACATAGACCTCTTTGCAAGTCCACTGAATGCCAAACTTCCCCGGTTCTGTTCCAGAATTCCGGCTCACAATTGCCAGGCAAGGGACGCCTTCCTCCTTCACTGGGGTCAGGACTTCCTCTATGCCTTCCCACCCATTCCCCTCATTCCCCAAACACTCTTCAAGCTTCAGAGAGACAGAGGTCGTATGATCCTCATAGCACCACAGTGGTCACGACAAACGTGGTATCCCCTGCTTCTACATCTCTCTCAAGCTACACCTCTGGAGTTAGGGTGTGCTCCAGACCTTCTCTCCCAAGAGAACGGGATGCTATGGCACCCGAATCCCCAATCCCTGCATCTCAGGGCCTGGTTGCTGAAAGCCTAGACCTGCAGGATCTTAATCTTTCCCAACAGGTAAAGGATATCCTTCAGGCTTCTAGAAAGCCTTCCACAAGACGCTCTTACGCCTTTAAGTGGAAACGTTTTACTATATGGTGTTCTCAAAAGGGCTTAAACCCCCTTGTGATACCTTTGGAATCGGTACTAGAGTACCTACTTCATTTATCAAATTCTGGGTTAAAGACCAATTCAGTAAGAGTCCATCTTAGTGCAATTGCAGCTTCCTATAAGCCTCTAAATGGACAGCCAATTTCCTCTCATCCACTCATAGCAAGATTTATGAGAGGTCTTCTCTTAACAAAGCCTCCCGTCAGGCCACCACCGGTGGCATGGGATTTAAATCTAGTTCTCGGACAGCTCATGAATCCGCCCTTTGAACCTTTAGCCACAACAACCCTAAAGTTTTTATCCTGGAAGGTCATCTTCCTAATTGCAATCACCTCCGCACGTCGCATTAGTGAATTGCAAGCTTTAGTGGCTGATCCCCCTTATACAAGGTTTCATCATGATAAAGTTGTTCTCAGAACTCATCCACATTTTATGCCAAAGGTGGTTTCGCCTTTTCATTTAAATCAATCGATTTACCTTCTTGTATTCTTTCCGAGGCCTCATGCCTCTAATGCAGAAAGGAACCTTCATACTTTGGAATGTAAAAGAGCCTTGGCTTTTTACCTACAACGAACACAGCAACATAGAAAGTCTTCTCAACTTTTTGTTGCTTTTGATTCTAGTCATTTGGGACTCTAAATGGATTGCACAATGCATATCTTTTACTTATGAGAGTAAGGGTCTTCCTCTTCAAGGCCATGTCATAGCACATAATGTGAGCGCCATGGCAGCCTCTATGGCAAACCTTGACTCTGTGTCTATCAATGACATCTGCCGAGCAGCCACCTGGACTTCGGTGCACACCTTCACAGCCCACTACTGCCTAGATAAAGCCTCCCGTTGGGATGCCTTCTTTGGCCTGGCTGTTCTTCAACATCTCTTTCAGACTTAATTCAACTCCTACCCACCAACCCTGGTAGGATGCCAGAGATCCATGGGAGGAAGCATGGCCCACCTCACTATAGGTGGCAGGTTCCTGGCGCCATCTCCCTGGCATCTTCAGCTAGGGAGTCCCCATATGTGAAGACTACATTCCTGCTTGTTCCTGGAGATAGCGTAGTTACTCACCTGTAACAGGTGATCTCCGGGAACAGCAGGAATATAGTCTTCACAACCCACCCACCTACCCTAGGAGTTGTCTCTCTATCTCTCTGTCTCTTTCCTCTCTCCCTCTATCCTTTCACTCAGCTACAAACTTAACTGAAGAGGGACAGTTGGAAAGGCAGGAAGGCAGCGCGCATGTGCTAAGGGATGTTCCCAAAAGCATTCCTATTGGACGCTGGGGAGCATTCCTGTGCAGGCTCCGTCGGTACCGACGATACCCATATGTGAAGACTAAAATCTCCAGGAACAAGCAGGAATGAGTCTTCACATATGGGTACGTCGGTACCGACGGAGTCTGCGCGGGAACGCTTCCCAGCGTCCAATCAGAAAGCCTTTGGAAGCATCCCACCACGCCTGCGTGCTGCCTTCCCGCCTTCCCAACTGTCTCTCCTCAGTTTTCATTTTTCCGCGGAGCCGGCAGGACGTCATCCTGTCACCGCAGAAAATTCTTCTTTTATTTTTTAGTTTTCTTGTGGTCGCGGCTGCCTTCCCCGACGCCACCGGTACCGCTGGTGTTTCTTTTGTCTTTTCTTCAAAAATCTTTTCCTTTTAAAGGAATATTTTTCCTCCCTAGTTTCTCACGGTTTCTCAGGCCTCTTAGGCCTCTCCATTTTCCTTCATGGAACCGCCAGCCACTCTTCCCAAGAAATGTACAAACTGTGGCGGTACAACCTTATTTTTAGACACTCTCAATTGGTGTCTAACCTGCTTGGGTCCTGACCAATTTCCTCCGGAACCCTCGGCCAATAGTATTGTGGGAAGAAGTTCTCAACATAGAGTTCCCCTCGACACGCGGTCCCCATCCACCTTCAGGGTACCGACCATATCTTCTTCTACACAGGATCAGCTAACCCACAAACAGTCTGTTAAGACTAGCCAGTCCTCGAGTGGCAGTTCTCATGCACAGCATAGAGATGCCTACGGCCTTGCCCTCGAGAATCCACTGGCTTCAAAACCCCGGTGGGAGTCTTCGGCCTCCAAAGCCTGTGTGGGGTTTCAGGTTGTTCCTGAGGTTCACCCCTCACAGAACATACCTGAGTCATGCCCGGTGGTGGCATCCGCTTCGAGCGGTACCGATACCCCGGCATCGGCAATGGTGTTGGATGAAACATTTCTCACCAAGGATCATCGTCTGGCGTCCTCGGTACCTACGGGGCCGGTGGATATGCTCCAGACCGACCTTCCAGTATCGGTACCGGCACCGATACTAGTACCGACGTCGGTACCCTCCAGACGTGCATCGATAGACTCGCTTCCTTCAATGCCGAGTCTGGAATCGATCTCCAGTCTGGAGGACTGGATACTGACTCGCCTTGGTACCGACACCTGTCGGTACCGAAGGCTCGGTTCTGATAATTCGGATCTGCAACTCTCGGTTCCTCCGATACCGTTAGAGTTGCCACCGGCTGGCCTTCATCCACCGGTATCGGATATGGTACCGAATTCGGTACTGATATCCACATTACCATTAATGTCGGTGCCTTCCATGCTTCTCTCGTCAGGCTCGCTTCCCTCGATACCGAGTTTGGAATCGATCCCTAGCATGGTCGATCTGCTACTGACTGGCGCTGGTCTCGTCATTCCGCAGTACCAGCGACCATCCTATAAGGATTCCATACTGCACCATCCAGAATCTTCAATTCCTGAAAGCTTGGATAGATCCCTCGGTGCCAATGCTAGTTCTTCATCAGCTCTAGCCTATCCAAGGGAAGTTCCCTCTGTGGATCCTTCTTTTCAGGTTTTCATCCTGGATATGGCAAAATCCCTTGCCATTTCTGTTCCTGGACAGGGTCCTACACAAGGCAATACAGGATGCCTCTATATTCCTGAAAGAGCAAAGGAAAACATCATGCTACCTTTGCATCATTCCTTGCAGGACCTCCTTCTCCGAATGTGGGAAGCTCTTTTAAAGATACCCCCACTTTCCAGAGCAACTGATCTTCTATATCAGGTGCCCCCTTCTCCAGGATTTCAAAAGACTCAACTTCCTCATCATTCTATTGTTGTAGAATCAGCAATGAGGCGGGTGAGGAGTACTAAAAAACACTCTTCTTATCCGCCAGGTCGCGAGTCTAAGACTTTAGATGCCTTTGGACGTCAAACTTTCCAGGCATCCATGCTTTCAGCACGAATTCTCTTATATATTTTTTATATGGGTTTATCTCTTGAGGAGGTCACAAAGAAATTGCATCTTTTGACTCCTTTTCTTCAAGAGCCCAAGAGTGCAGACTATTCCTCACTGGTTTAGTCATGCTCAGAATATCTCTAGGTTTCTTACTCATGCTTCCCTAGACTCCTTTGAATCTGTAAGCAGGACTTCTGCTATAGCTATAGGAGCACGACGTAAAGCCTGGCTCCAAGCTTCAGACTTGGACAAATGGGCACAAGTTAGACTGGGAAATACTCCTTGCACTGGAGAAAATCTCTTTAACAAGGAGTCTTTATTCCAGATTGCTCAGTTAATAACTGACTGTCCTGTTTCCAGGGGCTGTTCTACGCCTTCTCCTTTCCCAGTTAGTAGGAAAGGTCCTGCCAAAATTTCTTCCCCTAGGGGAAGAAAATTTTATCCATCTTCTGCCCATCATACAGATGTTTCCATACAGGGGAAACATCACCCTGGTCTGATGAATCCACAACCTCAGCAGGGTCAACAAACCCAGCAGTCGCAGGTTTTCAAATAGTTCAACTTTAAGAGTCTTTATGATGATCATGCCCATACTTAACAGGGTTTTCCTCTTCCTCTTGGAGGAAAGAGAACTAACAACTATTAATAGACAGTTGTTTTTCCCTGTACTGGCATGTATCATCTCACCTGTCAGAGACTTCCTCCATAGTCGGTCTCTTTCAACACTGTCTTACCTCCCTCTTACTATACCATTTGGTTTGTAAGAGGGACCCCTTTTACACTGGTAAGCTCCTATAGTCCTCTACTTCTTCTACAGGGGAATCCTCTCTTCTGGAGTTGTCTCCCCCCCCCCCCCCTTGTTACCTTAGGGCAGCCCATCAGACAATAGGAAATCCTACTAGGTCCGTTGTTTCTTTTTCCACATCTAAAAGAGGGAGAGGAAAGAGAAATGTTCTCCGCTGTCCTGGTACATTGCTGCAGATACAGCAATTCCTAGTGTTAAGCCACTGGTTCTGTCCACCACACAACCAGGGATTCTCCTCCACTAGCAATCCTTCTAGCCTCACTGCTAGGTCCCAAACAGGTTATCAACCTCGTTTGGGAAACCCTCTTATAACAGCCTGGTTGGTTAACTTCTATTCTTCGCTGGCAGAATAGTTAGTTGCCTGCTGGCTTCCCACAGCCACTTTTTCCTCTAACCAACCTGCAGCATGCTCTCTGCAACTCTACAGTGTAGCTTTGCACTATAGGCCCTTGCTAGAGAGCATTAGTATCTGGCCTAACAGATAACCCCAGATGGTTAACAGGGTTCCCCCAGTCATGTTTCCATGACTGATAGGTATTTCCTACCCTTACCATCTCATCTTAAATCTCTTTTGAGGCCTTTCATTGCGTGAAAACCTAAAGAAGGGCCAATTCCCTGGCCATCTCCTTTGGTCTTCTCTTCAGAGATAATCGTCTTCACTGGCAGTTAGGGAACGCCCAATACCCTTCTTGCCCTCATTGGCAAGTCACTAGGGTATCTTCTTCCAGTGGCGTCCTCTATCCATTCTCCATAACCCAATTCTGGAGACATCTGGCCTTCCTGCCTACAGACTGAAGTTATCCTCTGCCTTTTTCACGTAGGCCATCCTGGTTATTCAAAGGCTCACATTCTAAAGAGAATCTAGACTTCTTCTTGTCAGGGAGACCTCTCCTCTGACTCTGCCAATCATAGCCAGGAAAAGAGAATTCTCTGTATATCTATTCAAGCAGGTATTAACCTTCTTGCTGTTAGATGAATCTTCCTCCTAGGGGGGGATTAGCTTCTATAGACCTCTCTCCCTCCACATACCTGGAGATATGTGTTTATAGGTCTTCATATTCATATATATATATATATATATATATATATATATATATATATATATATATATATATATATTGCGACGCTTCCGCTGGGGCCCGAGAGCTTACCAGCTGGAAGTGGCCTTTGAGTGTCCTCTTTTGAATAAAGCTATTTCTATTGTCGCCAGGGATTCATGACTTGTAGTTTTGCTTATTCCTTGAGGACAAAATTGTAGTTATGACACGAGTGTTTCAAGGCTGCAAGAATATTTATTGTGGGGAATTTCCAGTGTATCAAAGCTCAAACACAAACAAGCATAAAGGGTGCATCTCCAACATATAGGTATTTCAGGAACAGAAGAAAAACGTAACAGAAATATCTCAGCACTGCTCAGCTGTTAAACAATTAAACTGCAACAGCTGATTTTCTTTCTCACAGCACGGCTTCTTATCCTCAGAAGACAATTAAGTTTATTAAACATAAAACAAGCCTTTCCAATTCTTCAGCAGGTATGGCAAGTACTTTCTATGTTATTTCATACAGTTTCAGTGCTGTTCAACAATGCCTTCTTCCTTTAAACATAAAGAGCAATCCATGGGAGAAGGTTCACTTTCTAAAGCTGGCAAACAAGAGTCTATTTGCATTCTTTCAACAGTATTAGAATTACTGGCATCTCTATCAGGTTTAACAGTTCTCCCTGACTTTCTTTCCTCCAGAAATTCCTTGAACTGGTTCAGGAGCAATTTAGCGTGTACAGGCACATTAGCATTGGGAGAGAAAACTTTTCCTTCTGACAACAGCTTGCTTATAGCTTCCAACTCTGAAGGCTTGGCTGTCTTGCTTTTGTCAGCGTTATAGTTTTCCCCGTATATAAGACTCTCCCCCCACCTATTATCAGTTAAAGGTGTTGGGTCTGTCTTCTGGACAGTAGCAAAGGCAAATGGCTTCTCTAACAATGATTCAGCATTAGAAATGCTAGCTTTACCTTTGGCAGGGTTTCTTAGACAACTGCTGAACCCTTTTTCCCTGCTATCCTCCAGGTTCTGGAATTCAGCTTCCTTATGTCTATTTCCAGTGCCAGTTAGGTACCTGCTCTGAAGAGGCTTTTCTTCCTTCTTTCCTCTACAGCTGCTATAGCCCTTGTTGCTGTATGTCCAATTGCCGTCTCTCCAATGGCTTCCCTTGCTAGCTCTCTTGCTCCAAGGTTCTGCCTTGCTGTAACGTCCTCTCCAAGGCTCTCTCCTTCACCTTCTTCATAAGGTTCCTTTCTTGCTTGCTCTTTTCCTTCCTCTCCACGTCTCGTGCTCCTTCCCTTGCTCCCCGTGCTAACTCTCTGCTCTGTTTGTGCATTTAAAAAGTATTTGCTTCCCGGCACTCCCTGTCCTTCTCCCAGGTGTGACCAATCAGTGAGGAAGCCTGTCTCTCCCTCTGAGCTGGGGCGTGGCCTGAGCTCAGCAGAAAGCTGTGTTTTTTTCTTATCTGGCTTGGAAATCCTGTGCACAAGTGCAGTGTCATTCATTTCAACAGGATTTTCCTCCACCTCCATCTCCTCCTGGGGACTTTCACCATTACAATATGTATATATATATTCATCTATATCTATCTGTGTGTCTTCTGCCCATACATATCTCCTGTAGATATATGCATATATACCCTATATGTGTATATATTCAATATATATATGTATATATACATACATATATTTATACATCTACTGAGATATATTTTTAGATAGATATGTATCCATATACTTATCTATCTTTTCTGTTAGGTTCAGATGTCTTTACATTCCTATATGATCCTGACAGATGGGCACTACGTCCCTGTCAATGCTATGCCAGCATACTTAGGGGTATACACTTATAACCACTTCCTGTGGTAGTTAACACCTACCATGTAGGTTAGGTACTCCTGAAGCTCTCCATGTACCTTCTTCTTTCCTAATTGACCCCATTTAGGAAAGACATTGTGGAGCTTCAGTCAATCTAAAGCTTAGCGCTCCTGAGTCTGTCCTTACTTTCTTATCAGATACAAGGGTCTCCATACCCTTTCCTCCCTACATGGACTGATTCCATTTCCAGTCCAGTTAGGTCAGACTCAATTTTCCTGTTGGTCCTAAATTTATACTGTTTTGGACCTGCTCAGCTTAAGCTTTCTGTCATGCTACCTTCTGCGTCTCCGCTGAAGCTCTACCTTTTATACTACCCCAGTCTTTCCCCTGGGGCTATTTTTCACCCTGAGGGATTCTGACCTCCACGGTTTTTCTCTATTTTTACTACCTCTACTTCTCAGTGAGTTACCCTTTTAGCACATTCCCACCTGGGGACAGCAATCTCAGGCCGGAGGGACAGAGATTTCTAGTCCTATAGGCACTCCTTGTGGTCTTGGGCAAGCCACTTAACCCTCCATTGCCCATGTTCCCTGTAAGTATTAGCGTATGTGTGTCATATCTCGTGTTAAATGTATCCCCAAATTGACCGCTTTGACCCGGTGAAAAGCAGGATATAAATACAGCTAAATAAAATAAATAAATAAATTCACTGGTTTTTCTAACAGATCCATATGTATCTCAGTGAACTTGTGCAAGATCAACAAGGGAGGCCCAGATTACGAAATACCCTCTATACAGGGTCTTTCTCTTTAGTAACCCTGTTCTAGCAGCTGTTCCACAGCTCCTCTTCTGTTTTCAACTCCTACCCTCCATACCTAGGATGCCTGAGGTCTTAAGCAATAGCATGGCTCGTTCTAGACTTGCAACATGCTAGGACTCCCTCTTGGCATCTGAGTTTGGGAGTCCCCATATGTGAAGACTCATTCTTGCTTGTTCCTGGAGATAGCACAGTTACTTACCTGTAACAGGTGATCTCTGGGAACAGCAGGGATAAGTCTTCACAACCCATCCACCTCCCCTAGGAGTTGTATTTTCTCTATCTCTATCTTTCCCTTCCTTGCTCTCTCTCTCTCTCTCTCTCTCTTTGTCTCAGCTTTCAAACTTAACTGAGGGGAGAGAGTTGGGAAGGCAGGAAGGCAGCACGAAGGCGTGGTGGGATGCTTCCAAAGGCTTTCTGATTGGACGCTGGGAAGCGTTCCCGCGCAGACTCTGTCGGTACCGACGTACCCATATGTGAAGACTTATTCCTGCTGTTCCCAGAGATAACCTGTTACAGGTAAGTAACTGTGCTTTCCTGCTGTTCCCGGAGATCACCTGTTACAGGTGAGTAACTACGCTATACTGTAGACTTGCGATCCTTGCTTACTTTCTTCAAAATGGTTTGGGCAAAGGTCTTTCCCTTAGTTTTCTGAAGGTTCAGGTTGCAGTCTTATCTTTCTTCAGAGAACCGGTGGCAGAGCAGTCTATTGCCTTGCACCCAGATGTGTCCCGTTTCCTTTAGGGGATACAACATCTATGTCTTCCACTGCGTTCAGGAGCGGAGGAGCGGCCTAGTGGTTGGGGCAAGGTACTTCAGGCCGGAAGGTCGGGGGTTCAAATCCCACTAGAGGACAGCAACCTTGGGCCAGAAGGACTGGGATTTCTAGTCCCACAGGTGTTCCTTGTGGTCTTGGGCAAGCCACTTAACCCTCCATAGCCCATGTTCCCTGTAAAATAGTTATCTCCAAGTTATAATGCCCTGTTCAATGTAATTTCAGTTTGTTCAATGTAAACCGCACTGATGCAGAATAGCGCGGTATATAAGAGAATGTTAATAAATAAATAAATAAAATAAATTCCTTCATAGGTTCCCTGTGTGGTGCTATGGGCCTTGATGTAGGAGTCCTTTGAGCCCTTGAAATAGGTCATACTTAAAGATCTGACTTTTAAAACTGCCTTCCTGGTCACAATCTGCTTAATGAGATGTATTTTTGAGCTGCAGGCGCTATCATGCAGGGATCCTTACTTATCATTCTCTGAGGAGGTCGTGGGCATTCGGCCTGTCCCTTCCTTCTTACTCAAGGTGGTGTCTTCAATCCATGTGACTCAGGTGGTCTGTCTGTCCTCCTTTTCTAAGGAGCAGAACTGAGGGAAGGATAAGGATCTTTGCCTAGTGGATGTCTGTTCTCCAGTATTTGAAGGTTTCATTTCATTTTTCATTTATTTAAGATTTGATATACCACTTAATGTGAGTACAGCAAAGCGGTTTACAATAGAATACAATAAAAACTTAAGCAGAAACTGAAAAAAACGCCAGTATGTATAGGACAGATGGGAAAATGAGACGTGACAAGGCAGGGCTGGAGGAGGTTGGTGAGAGAGGAGGATGGGGGCGGGTAGGAAACATAAGGAAGTCAACTGAGGGAGTCCAGTGGGAGGTCAAAAACTGTGCAGAAAAGGTGGTTTTTAAGTTTGGCTTTGAACTTTGTAAAAGAAGACTCTTAACTGGAGATGTGGAGGAAGATTATTCCAAAGTGAGGGTCCGAGGAAATAAAATGCTGACTGGTGAGTAGATTGAAGATGGGGCAGAGAGGGAGAGGGTAGGAGAAGATGATTCATATGAAGGTTTCTAATTCCTTTCATAAGTCAGGTCATCTGTTTGTGCTGTTTGCAGGACCACATAAAGGCTGCCAAGTCTACTCTGGGATGCTGGATCAAGGAGGCCTTTGCCTCAGCATATCTGTTGCAGAACTGAACGGTTCTGGAGGGTTTGCATATGCATTCCACTTAGGTGCAAGTATCCTTGTGGGCGGAACATAGACATTTGTCAAGTAGCAACGTGAACATCACTTTCCATTTTGGTAAAGCATTACTGCTTGAATGTCCCTGCGTAGGCGGACGTGGCCTTTTATTTGGAGGTCTTAAAAGCCGCCTTGTATTTTTCCCACCCATTGGAGTCATAGCTTTGGTACATCTGCACTGGTCTAGCAGGACGATATGGAAGGTGACTTTTTACTTACCAGATAATGTCCTACTAGACCAGTTCAGGACCTGCCCCTGGAATATGTTTTGTTTTGCTGGACTTTTTGCTGTTGGCCTTGCAGGCCCATACCCTTCTGAAAAGTCTTCTGTTGAAGCTGATCCTGTTCATAGTTATGGTTTCTGTTTGATTGAACCTTATTATCTTCATTAAAGTTGTGTGAGGTCTGAGATTCTGGACCATATACTTGGGTACGAATACTGGAGTATGCCTCTAGGGGCACAGGCTGTTAATGGCACAATGATGTCATAAGAAATTTCTGGAATATTTCTCTGTATCCACATCTGCTTGTAGTGGAACACAACCCACTTATCTGGACTGGTTTAGCAGGACTCAAGGAAAGGACATTATCTGGTAAGTAAATTGTCACTTTATTAAGTGTGTGTGTGTGTGTACCTTTATTCTGTGTACTAACGGACACCAAAACCGAAATAGGAGAAGTGTGACTTTTTCTCACCAAGGGGCCCTTTTACTAAAGTCCACTAAAGTTTTGCACTTAACATGTGTTACGAATGCACATTAAGTGCAAAGCCTCCACATAAGCTGTCTTGGTGTGACCAGCATGTTCCCAGCAGTTAACATGTGACTGAGTATCCTAACATGCCATGCACCCAAGGACTCATGTGCTAATGTGCTCTCCATGCCCATCCTCTGCCTCTAACCCGCCCACTCGGTGAGTGCCAGTTTTGGAGGATGATAGCTTGCATGCACGCTGTAACACATGCTAACTGGCTGGTGGTGCATTGTAAAAGGGCCCCTAAGTCTTATTCATATGGCAGCAGGTACAATACAGGTGGTGCATTGTAAAAGGGCCCCTAAGTCTTATTCATATGGCAGCAGGTACAATACAGGTCTGATACTGTCTTTTCTCCCCGTCCAGACTATGAGATACAGGCAGTGTTGTTTTCTTTCTCCTGTTCCTTATCGGTCCTCCAGTTTAGTCCTCCACCTCTGGGTAGTGCACTTCCTCCTGCAGCATGGAGACTGGACCAGTCAGAATCTTATTCTCACCGGCTATATGCTGCTGGAGATCCCATCAGTCCCAGTGTGTCCAGTCTCCATGCAGCAGGAGGACGTGTGAGCCTAGAGCTGGGGCTCACTTAGGGACTGAATAGGCAACACTGTGGTTAGGTTTTTAGTATTTTATTTCCCCTTTAATTTTATTTGCTTTCTTATATTTCAGGGTACGGTACATTTAAATTAAAAAAAAAAAAAGAGACAAAGGATCCCGGCTCATCGCTGCCCTTCTGTTCTTCTCCCCTTCTTCATTTCTTCTGTCAGGCAGCTGCAGATCTCTCCTCCTAGATTGTACGGGGGAGAGATCTATTAGCCCTCACACTCTCTCTGCCGTGCTGGGCACTGATTGTCGGCGCTGAGTGCGCCGGAGCGGAGAGCACGTGCACGAGCCGGCAAGACTGCTCTCGCCGCGGACCATCACTCCCAGAGGAGTGAGTGACGTCGTGGCTGGTAGGGCTGCTCACGGGGGTAAGTTTTTGGCTATTGCTGGGGATCACAGAGGCGCTACAGGCCCAAACAGGGTGGTTTTTCGTGCCTCTTAGTTGACGGCGGCCATTTTGTTTACTGTCCCGCGCTGCGTGGCGAACTGCCGTGTAGCGCCTTGGCCGGTATACAGCACGAGCGGGCAGGAAGCTGGTGGGCTGGTGGCTGATTCTGGCTTGGGTTTTTCAGCTTAGGCTCTTTATTTCTTAGGGACATGTACTTTTAGTTTTAAAGAGAGTGGGGTTTGTGTAAAAAAATAAAACAAAACTATACAAAGAGCAGATTTGAAGGTCCTTAAGAGAGATCAGTTGGCTGTTTTGAAGTCAATTCACCCCGCTTGTCACTTTCTTGGATATTTATTGCTGAGTAGGGCTTTATGGCTACTCGACCACAGTGCGTGGTATGCGGTATGTGCAGAGGGACAGTGTCTGATACAGGCATTTGCAAAGGCTGCGCTGCGGTTTCTTCCAACGTGGAGCAGTAAATGGAAGACAGAGCATTCCAGGACTCCATAGGTCTTACGATAAGTGCTGAGGGGAGCATTCTTTGGGGGACTCCGGCGGGGTCCCCCCCCCAGCTACGCCGGTGGGATCTTCAGCTGTTCAGCCAGTGGGGGGAGCCGAAGCGTCCTTGGGGGATTTTTCTCCTACGGGCATAGAGCAGGCTGAACCGGAGTGGCAAGAAGCAGACGACGACGCTGAAATGGATCCCTAGTACACTGTAGAGGAATTGAAAGAGGGGGAGATCTCTGAGCCTGAGGATCAGGCGAGAATCATACGTGTGTTTCGCAACTCAATCTAGCTATGGCTCAGCCTGCGGAGGAGGAGGGGCTCGAGGATCCCCTCATTCAGGCGGTGAGAGAGTCTCAGACAGTATTCCCGGTTCACCGTGTTGTAGATCGCATGATTCAGACTGAGTGGGATCAACTTGAAGCGGGGTTGAAAGGCATCCAGACAATGAACCGTCTCTATCCTTTGGCAGATAAAGACAAAGAAAAGTTTTGTTCCCCGCGAGTGGATGCGGCAGTGGCGGCGGTGACCAAAAAAACGACTATTCCGGTGGAAGGTAGTGCAGCCTTGAAGGACACGCAGGACAGAAGGGTGGATGGTTTATTGAAACAGGCATTTGAGGCCGATGCACTATCTTTGCAGGCCTCTTATCTGTGGCGCTTGGGTGGCGAGGGCCTGTCTGCGGTGGTCTCAACACTTAAGGTAGGACCCTCGTCTGGATCAACAGAGTTTGCTGGAGGTAGCTTGGCTGGAATCCGGATCGGCGTATTTGGCGGATGTACACTATGATTTGATCTGGGTGTTAGCTAACAGTATGGCATCCCTGGTGGCCGCCCGGAGGTCCATTTGGCTGAGGAATTGGGCGGCCGATGGGTCTTCTAAATCGTGTCTCAGCAAGGGCAAGTTGTTGTTTGGAGAAGATCTGGATAAATTGGTGAAGGACTTGGGAGAGTCCAAAGGAGGCAGACTGCCTGAAGATAACCCTAAGCCGGGAAGGCTTTTTCAGCCCGTTCGGGGTCAGTTTAAAGATTTCAGAAGATTTCGATCTTCTCGCTTGGGAGGATTCCAGCGCAACAGATTTGCTTCTCAAGCCCAAGGTTTTCGTGGATTTCGCAGGACAGGCAGAGGTTTCGCGGCGGCCTCTTTCTCCGTTCCTTTTAACTGAAAGCCGCAATGAAGCGAGGCGGGCCCCAGTAGGAAGCCAATTGATAGGAGGTCGGCTTCGGGAGTTTCTTCCTGCCTGGGTCCAAATAACGTGAGATAGGGTGTTGGAGATAGTTTGATAGGGCTATGCGCTGGAATTGGCCTGCCCTCTCAGGGACTTCTTTGTTCTGTCACCCAGCAAAGGGCGGCAAAAGGTTCTGGCGATCCGTCTTAACGTTAGATCGGCTGCTAAGCTTGGGAGCGGTAGTCCCCGTAACTGTTTCAGACCTCGGGGTAGGCCGCTACTCCATTTATTTCGTGGTGCCAAAGAAAGACGGGTCCCTCTGTCCTATTCTGGATCTCAAAGGCGTGAATCGTTGTCTGCGGGTTCCTCATTTCCGCATGGAAACCCTACGGTCTGTCATAGTGGCAGTGCGTCAAGGAGAGTTTTTGATGGCTCTCGATCTCACGGAGGCCTACTTGCACATTCCGATCAGAGAAGCTCATCAAAAGTTCCTGAGGTTCGCCTTCCCTTTGGGCCATTATCAGTTTCAAGCGTTGCCATTCGGACTGGCTACGGCTCCGCGCACCTTCACTAAGATCATGGTAGTAGAGGCGGCGGCATTGCGAAAAGAAGGCATCCTAGTCCACCCTTATCTCGACGATTGGTTAATTCGGGCAAAGTCCAGGGTCGAGAGTTTTCAGGCCACGGACAGAGTAGTGAAGCTGCTACAGAGTCTCGGCTGGGTAGTGTCACGCCCTTAGCCCCTTACAGACAGTATGGAGGGGCGTGCTTGTCATAGGAGAGATTCACCATTTAGCCTTTACCTGACTGGCTGCCTTGTAATGCCTCATGGGAAAGGTAGTTCAGTCAGGAGGTGCTTGGCTTCAGGTAAAAAAAACACATTTGTAGTTGGCTTTGAGTGGTAAGGCTTTTGACAGAAATTTATTGATGGGGTAAACGCTAGGGTCATAAATTAATACCTTTGGATTGTTTCTCCAGGATTCTTTCAAAAATGCATCAGGATATAACTGAATTCAAAACAAAACAGTTTATAATGTTCTTCAGCATAAAGAAAAGTCCTTTCAACAGCCAATGCTATCAGATATGGCTAGCAGTGCTGTTTTAAAACAAACAGAAACAGCTTTTCCTAAAGCAGGTTTCTTTTCTCACAATCCCGAACACTTCCCGGCTGTTTGTCTCCTTAAGCACAGTAAAAACTTTCAACAAGAAGTTAAACTCTTCTTAGGCAAACAATTCTCTATGCAAGGCTTTCAGGAATAGTGAAAACAAAATCAGAGCTTTTCTTACTTTCACCGTCAGCATGGCTTCAGGCTGTGCACTGCACTGGCTAGCAGCTGTTTAACAAGTTGTAATTAGACAGCTGCAGTTTGCTCAGCAAAGGTATTTCTCCTTTAATACAGGACTTTCACAAGTTATCTACAGGCTCTCAGGGTTACCAGAGGTTTTCCTTATGGTTGATTCCCTTACAAACCCTCTGTATTTGAAGATTGGCATAAAGAGCAATCCATGTATGAGTCGTCTTCTTCTACAGCTAGGTCTTGTTCACCCAGTTGCATGGGCTCTACCTTAGTCTCTGGCTCAGAGGGCTTAGCTGACTGCCTTCCGTTAGGGCAAAAGCTGTCTCTTGCAACTCTGTAGTGCTCCAAATTAGACAAGCTTCTAATGCTCCTACCTGGGTCAAGGCTTGTATCAGCTTCTCCTCTCTCATGCTCTGGCCACCATTCACCTGAGCTTCCTCATCCTGTCCTCCAACTTGTGTTCCTTGTTCCTGCTGTTCTTACTGTTCCAGCTCCATTCCTCTTTCAGTATGCATTCCTACTCCTCTCTCTTTCTGGATAATCTGACCTAGTCTTAAACCTCTCAGGCTCCAGCCCCACCCCTTCTCCTCTCAGGTGTTGGAGATCATACTGCCTCGTGGCAGCTGAGTAATTGGGGAATTCAGTGACGTAAGGGTTCCTTACCCTGGGCCTGCATTCCCTCTCTTTTTCTCCACTAGGGGCATTCTGCAACCTATTGCAGCTAGGAATTACCTGCTTTCTAGGTGTAAATGGAGTTTTGTGTCTCTGACCTTGTAAAATAGGTCCTTTGATAAGGGTGAATTCCTTCTCTTTATCCCTGTCTCCTGGGTCCTGATAAGCTTCCTTATCACAGTAGTCAATGCAAAGAAGAGTCATTTAGATCCATCACAGACGCTCAAATATCTTGTAGTTCGGTTTGACACCTCAAGAGGTCTGGTATTTTTGCCAAATCACCGCACACGGATCTTGCGCACGCTCGTGCGCATGTTCTTGGGGATCCCAGCGCCATTGGTATGGTGGTACCTACGGCTGCTGGGGTCTATGGCGGCAACTCTGGAGGTAGTGCCGTGGGCCAGGTTTCATATGCGACCGTTGCAGAGGGCACTACTGCGACGCTGGTTGAACCAAGCGGACTCGTTGAACAAACGCCTTCCCTGACCGAGGCGGGTCTGACAAGCCCTGCAGTGGTGGCTGTCCCCGGAGTCCCTGCAGGCGGGCATGCCATTGGAACAACCAGAGTGGCTCCCTTTAATGATGGATGCGAGTCTGGCGGGTTGGGGAGCCCATTGCAAGAGCCGGGTTGCGCAAAGGATATGGGCCTCTTGGTCGATCAACCGACTCGAACTACGGATGGTGTTCCGGGCACTGCAGGCGTTCGAGAGCTCAATGAAGGGTCGAGCTGTGAGAGTTCTCTCGGACAATTCGGCAACGGTGGCCTACATCAACCGGCAAGGCGGAACGGGAAGTATGGCCATGGAGGAAGAGGCAGAGGAGTTGTTCGGGTGGATAGAACCTCGTCTGCAGGCCATTTCGGCAGTGCACATCGTAGGAAAGGACAATGTCATGGCAGATTTCCTCAGCAGGGTGCGGGTGGACGCAAGAGAGTGGGAGCTTCACCCGCAGCTGTTCGCGCAAATTGTCCGCAGTTGGGGACCACCGGTAATGGATCTCATGGCGACCTTTCAGTCGGCAAAGACAAGTCGGTTCTTCAGCAGACGGAGGGAAAGAATGTACGAAGGCATTGACGCTCTCATTCAACCCTGGCCGCAGTTAGGTCTCCTATATGTCTTCCCTCCGTGGGCGCTCATAGGCCGGGTAGTTCAGCGCATCGAGGCACACCGCGGCACGGTATTGTTGGTAGCTCTGGATTGGCCCAGGCGCCCATGGTATGTGGACCTAGTTTGCCTGCTCGACGGAGATCCGTGGAGACTTCCGAGTTCGGTGGATCTCCTTATTCAGTGTCCCCTGTGAATGCCCCAAGTGGATCGGTTTTCTCTTATGGTATGGCCATTGAAAGGGCTAGGTTGAAAAAGAAAGGTTATTTGGTGGCGGTCATCGCCATGCTACTCCGAGCAAGAAAGGCATCCACATCACTCGTGTATGTGCGTGTATGGCGGATCTTTGAAGACTGGTGTTCTTGACGTCAGGTTCGGGCGACGACTGCTTCCGTTCCAGTGGTACTCAGTTTCTTGCAAGACGGTTTTGAGAAAGGGTTTAGCCGCTAGTTCCTTGAAGGTTCAGCTGGCGGCTCTCTCGTGTTACCGGGGCAGGATTCAGGGGGTAGCACTGGGTTCGCATGCAGACGTGCAGCGCTTCCTTAAGGCGGTGTTCAGGCTTCGACCATCGCGCAGAGTGTCGGTGCTGCCGTGGGATTTGAATCTGGTCTTGGAGGCTTTGGTCAGGAAACCTTTTTGAGCCATTGAGCCAGGCCTCCGTAAAGGACTTAACGTTAAAGACGGTGTTCCTGGTGGCCATCTGTTCAGCAAGGCGAATTTCGGAGTTGCAGGCGCTGTCGTGCAGGGAGCCATTCTTGTCCTTCTCTAGAGACAAGGTAATCTTACGGCCGGTGCCATCCTTTCCGCCTAAGGTGGTTTCTCTGTTTCATTTGAACCAAGCGGTTTTCCTTCCAGTGTTCAATTCGGGGGCGGAGCAGGCCACCGACCGTGGTTTACATCGTCTAGATGTCAGACGGGTATATGCCGGTATCTGAAGGTTTCGGCAGTCTACCAGAAGTCAGACCGTCTCTTCATGTTGTTTGGCGGTGCTCGCAAGGGAGAGGCAGTGGCAAAAGCTTCCATTTCCAGATGGGTGAAGGAGGCAATTGTGTCGGCATATATTTTGCAAGGACGTCCGGTTCCGGCAGGATTACGGGCGCACTCTGCTAGAGCGCAGGCAATGTCTTGGGCGGAACACAGCTTGGTTCTGCCAGTGGAAATTTGCAGGGCGGCTTCCTGGTCGTCCCTTCATGCTTTCAGCAAGCACTACCGGCTGGATGTTTTGGCAGCGAGTGATGCCTGTTTTGGTTCGGTGGTCTTACGCGCCGGTTGTAGTGGTCCCTCCCAATGCTGACTGCTCTGTTACATCCCAGAGGTGGAGGACTAAACTGGAGGACCGATAAGGAAATGGAAATTACACTAACCTGGTAATTATTGTTACTTAAGGAACTCCAGTTTAGTCCTCAATCCCACCCGGGAGTGCGTTATTTATGAAGGCCTCTGTGCTTGCGAAAAGAGATGGTTTCAGTAAGCGGAACAAAGTGTGGTTCCTGTTTGGGGGCTTTGACCATGGCCAGTTGGTTGGGTGCCTCTCTGTTTCTTTCTTTCTATTTCTCTCTTAGTCTTCTGCTATGTCTGTCCTTTGTTCTGGAGTGATGGGGCAGAAGCAAAGTGGGATTCCTGGCTTCCTCGTCCGTGGGGGGGAGGTTAGCTGGATAGTTTGAGGTTAAAGTTTCACCTTACTAGGTTACAGTTATGCTTATTTAGTTTTACGAAACTCATTTTTATTGTCAGGCGCATAAATCATATTAAAAACAGCAAACATACAACCAATACAACGCATAAAACACATAACAGCACCACGTAACTACAATACAGATGTACTCACAACTATACTCATTTCTCGGACTATACTTTTTCTACTGCAGGCGCTATCCCTCCTCCCTCCACCCCTCCTCTACCCCCCTCCTCCCCCCCTACCCCCCTCCCACCCCAAACATTCTTAGCTTCCAGGATTCCCCAAGGGGAATTCGACCACTACCACATTGAACTGCACCAACACTTCTCTCCATTGCCGGCCTCCACCCCACCACCCTTCACGTGCGCACACTAGTTTGTCGTAAAGCAGGGTCCCATATGCGAGCCCACCTATCACATGCCACCTCTCCCAAACTCCTCGCAGTCTGTTTCTCCATATCTCCCAAATCCAGCAATGATCGCTCCCATTCACCAATATCTGGCGCTGTGTTCAACAGCCAGTGTCTCAGGATGCATTGCTTTGCAACCAGGAAGCCTTTCTCACATAATTTACGCTCCCCGCTTGTTATGGGGCTTACCCCCTCCCAGGACCCAAACAATCCCCATTCTGGAGAGATTTGTACTGGGTAGCCCACCCATCCACTTAATTTGGCTCTCACCTCCTCCCAAAGGTTCTGAATGCGGGGGCAAAACCAAAACCGGTGAGCTAATGTACCTGATTCAGTCCCACAGAGAGTACACGCATCTGTCTCTACCAATCCCGCACGCGCCGCCCAGACATTGGAGACATAGGCCCTCCACAGAAACTTATATTGCATTTCCTGCAGCTGTACCGATTCCGCCAACCCTTTGATCGCAGCAAAAGCTTTCTGCAGGCGCTCCACAGTCCCTATAGACATATTATCACTCTGCCACCTTCTCGCTAAGCCTTGGATACGCCCGGTATCCCCCCTAGGCCTTTCCCCGGGGACTAGTTCCCTCCATAGGGACCGCACAGTGATCTTCCCTTCCAAGGCCCGAAAAAGCTCCAACATGCTGCCCCGAGCCAGTACTAGACTATTCCGCCTTTGCAGACATCTAACATAATGCCGAATTTGCAAGTAGAAGTAGAAATCATGGTTATCCAGCTTATATCTATCATGCAAGGAGGAATAGGAATCGAGCTCCCCCGTGGCCTCCATTATCAAATGCCCCAAACACTTTATACCTTTCTGGGCCCATTCTCGCGCTATATGCCCCTCCATCCCTGGGACAAAATCCATATTTTCCCATTAAGGGGAGGCAATCCGTTGCCCTCCAACACCCCCCCCCCCCCCGATACTGGCACACGACCCTCCATGCTTGCCGCAGCACGCGCAGGCACACTGAGTGTCTCCAACTCTCTGGCAACTCTTTCTGAAGGGTATGCAACATCTTAACCCTATGCTGCTGTCCCGTCATATCGTCGATTAAATCTAGGGGCAGCACTTCTTCCGTACCATTTACCATGTCCCTGAGAGACCTCATCAAATAGACCAAGTTATAAGCCCGGAGGGACGCTAAACCTGCTCCCCCCCCTCCGCCGCTTCCATCAGTGTCGCTGTAGCAATGCGCGCTCTCCGCCCTCTCCACAGAAACTTTGTTAAATGCCTCTGCAGTATCAATAAGTCTCTCGTACGTAGCCAGATGGGGAGGTGTCTTAGCACATAGAGCCATCTAGGAACCTCGACCATATTAAAAAGTGCAATGCGGCCCTTCAATGAAAGCGGTAGTTCTCGCCATCTTCTCAGTTTCTCGATCGTGTTATCCAACAAGGGCTTGATATTCGCCTGATATAGTTGGGGTAGTGAAGCGGGGATCTGAAGGCCAAGATATCGGAACTGCCCTTCCCCCCCAAACTAAGGGAAATTCACCTCTCCACATACCCCGCACCTTGCCTCTCACGTCCAGTGCCAACGACTTAGTTTTATTAATCTTTAAGCCCGAAAAAGCCCCAAACCTCTCAATCTGCTGGAGAACGTTCTCTAACGAACGCTGGGGGTCCGTGAGACAGAGCAGCATATTATCCGCGAAAGCGCTAATTGTCATCCCACCATTCTTCCACTGTATCGCCCGCACATCCTCTAATTCCCTCAGAGTTAATAATAGCGGTTCTAACTGGAGCACAAACAATAAGGGCGAGAGGGGGCACCCCTGTCTGGTGCCCCGTTTCAGGCCAAAGGAGTCAGATTTCTCCCCTCCCACAGTGATGTACGCCAGGAGATCCGTGTATAAGGCTTTCACCCATCTCATAAAATCTCCCTCCAACCCGAACCTACTCAGTGCTTCAAACATATACTCCCAGGAGACTCTGTCGAAAGCATTTTCAGCATCTAGACTGACAAAGAGTAGAGGGGTTCCTTGTTGCACATACTTTTCCATCCCCAAAAGTATCTTATTTATGTTCTTGGAAGCTTCCTTGCCCCTCACAAAGCTGGCTTGATGTTCCCCTACTAACTGCGGTAGGAGAGCCTGCAGCCTCTCCGCCAGCATGGATGCCAATATCTTCATGTCAAAGTTAATCAAAGAGATCGGCCTATATGCAGCAGGATCCACTGGATCCTTCCCCGGCTTATATATAAGAGAGATGGAGGCCGTCCGCATATCTCTTGGAAAATCCCCCACCTCTAAGGCCTCCGCGTATAAGGCTGCCAAGGTCGGAGTCAACTGGGGTTCTAGCACCTTATAGAATTCGGATCCATACCCATCTGGTCCTGGCACCTTGTGCGGTTTTCCTCGCCTAATAATCTTTTGGATCTCCTCCCCAGAAATGGGTTTATGCAACTCCCCTAGGTCTTGCGGGGAGAGATGCGGAAAAGTGATTTTATCCAAGAATGCCCTCTCCTGAGTTCGGCTCTCCTCCTCTGGGGTATACAAAGCCTCATAGAACTGCCGAAAGACCGCTGCCACCCGCTTTGATTCACTCTGTTTCCGCCCCTCGTTATCCCTAATAACTGTTATTGCCCTCACACCTCCTCCATCTTTCACTAGCCGCGCTAAAAGCTTACCCGACCGATTACCATATCGGAATAGCTGATGATGATAATAGTGCATTGCATGCACCGTTCTATCTTGAAGCAAGGCGTTAAATTTTCTCTGCATTCCCAAATACAGCGGCAGCTTAGTCCCACTAACATCTCCCATTGCCTCTCCCTTCAACCTTGCCAGCTCTTGCGTTGATTTAAGAATCTCCTCGTCTAATTTCCTCCACTCCCTGGCCATGTAAACAATGATGTGTCCCCGCAATACCGCTTTCCCGGCTTCCCAGAACACAGCTACTGAATCACAACTGGCTTCGTTAAACTCAAGAAACTCCTGCCACTTCTGTACCAAATAACATTGAAACTCCTTATCTTGCCACTTGTGCCTGGGGAAAGACCATCTGCCTCTACCGACACCTGCACTCTGCCAATCCATCCACACCATCGCATGGTCGGAGACTAAGACGGGCCCAATCTCTGCCTTCAATACCCTCCCAAAATCCCTTTCAGAGACTAAGTTATAATCCAAGCGGGACCAAGTCTGATGAGCGCTCGACAGATGCGTGTAGTCTCTCTCCCCTTCATGGAGTATTCTCCTAACGTCCACTAAGTTCCCCCTTTGACACAAATAACTCACCCCCTTCCGCTTCCATCCCGTTCGTTCCTTTGGGTTAGATTTATCTAATTCCGGATCATGAGGGCAGTTAAAGTCCCCTGCTAATATTACTGGAAAGTTTGGGGCAGCCTCCACTTTCTGCATCAAACGCCGGAAAAAATCATGGTCATATACGTTCGGAGCATATACATTTCCTAGTAACATCTCTGCCCCATTTAGCTTCACATGCAAAAACAAAAACCTCCCCTGCGGGTCCTCCTCCACCCCTAAAATTTCCGCTTGCACCCCTTTTCGGATCAGGATCGCTACCCCCCGTTTTTTTACACCAGCTGACGCTGCATAAACCTGTTCCACCCAGTCCCTCTTCAGTTTAGCATGTTCCACTACATTCAAATGCGTTTCCTGCAACAGAGTCACCTGGGCCTTCGCTTTCTTCAAAGCCTGTAGCACCTTGGTTCGCTTGACCGGAGTATTTAGGCTGCCTACATTCCAGGAAACAATGCGTAGGTTCGACCTCATTAGAATATAGGAAGGGTGTCACTCCGCTGCAGGTTTGCGCTAGAGGTATTGAAGGATTTCATATCCCCTAGTGTCTCTGGCCAACTAGGGGCCGCCCAGCCTCGACCCCCAGCTTCCTTCCCTGCCTGAACAAGTCCCCGTGGTTCAACGCCCTCCCTGAGCAATCCTGCATGGTGCCTATTGCCCTCTTCTTCCCCCCTCCCCTCTCCCCACCCTCCCCCCAAACTCCCCCCCCTTCCCGTTCACCTGCATCCTCTTCCCCCTATAACACTCTTATCCCCTTAAAAGACTTGGAATTCTACCCCCGCCTAGTCCGGCCGAGGCTGCCTTCCGAACCGGACAATGCAGGGCCGCCCCAGCCTCCCCTCCAACTATTAAACTAGTTCAATCCCCCGTGCAGAGCCATTACGCTGAGAAAACCTTCCCTCCCCGCCAGTAGCCTGGGGTATGGTATCTGGGAACAGAACAAAACAGTATTAAACAGTCATATAGCGATGTCCCCTCAGCTCATGCTTCCCCGCCATTCAACATACAAAAGCATTGAACTTGCAATAACGAACTGCACACCAATCTTCACATACTCAAACACTTCGCTCAAGTCCAACTCTATTCTCAGCCACCCACCAGTCTCTGTGTCCCTTCCGCCACATCTCATCCAGTCTCGGACATCTCCAACACTCTTCTGCAATCAGCCCACCATTATCCAGTCAAGTGTCCACCAGCTGTGCCGATACAGTTGTCTCCAGACCCGCCACAAAGGTCTTCGCTGCACCCGTCAATTCGAATACATGCTTCTGGCCCAGATGCGTTACCCGGAGCACAGCTGGGAATGCTAAGGTGAAGCGCACGTTCTTCTGCACCAGCTCTGCACAGATCGTAGAAAAGGCTTTTCGCTTCGCTGCCACCAGTGCTGAATAGTCCTGAAAAATCAGCAATTTTTGGTTCTCCAAAGTTAAGTCCCGTTTCTTGCGTTAGGCTTGCATTAATTGAGTCTTATATTGAAAATTTAAGAGCTTCAGTATCACCACTCTAGGCTTTTGCCCTGGCACAATTTTGGCCCCGAGTCGGTGGGCCCGCTCCACCCTGAGCTCGCCAATCAAAGCTTCCAATCCCAGCTCCTTCAGGAGCCACTTCTCAATCAGCGGAATCAACATTTGATCGGTAGTCGACTCTGGCACCCCTACCAGGCGCAAGTTGTTTCTGCGTGACCGATTCTCGAGGTCATCCACCTTGGCCAGCAAGGCCTCTATTTTTGTGCTCTGCGCCTCGTGCTCCTTCGTTCGCCGCCCTTCCTCATCTTCAATCAACGCCACTCTTTGCTCCAATTTGTCTATTCTGTGACCCATCTCCACCATCGCCGCTCCCATCGACTCCAGTTTTGCTAAAATCTGGTCGAATTTCGGGTCTAGCAACTTTACAACTTCTCGTGCGAGCTCCTCCGTTGCAGAGCCCACACTCTCCGCACCCGGAGATGCAGGCTTTGTCTCAGCAGGCATTGCGGCGCTCGTTTTCACACCTTTCTCCCAATCCTTTCGAGCTGGTAGTGGCATTGTGCTCGCGTTTTCCACTTGCCCACTCTCTCTGCACCTGCCTTTGTCTTCTCCCTTCGAGCCACCGACGTGGGAGGACTGAGAATATGGATTTTTAACGATGAAACCTGAGACGGCCCCGGAGCGAGCAAAGAGACGTCTTCACTCGCTCATGTGTCACCGGAAGTCCCTTAGTTAGTTTTTACCTACTTATGTGTTGCTTCTTTAAGTCTGCTTTGTGTCGCCCCCGCCTGGCCAGGTAGGTAACTGGTAGCAGGTGAGGTCGCCTTTTGGCTTTAAAATAAGATTCCCTCAAAATGGCTGCCAGGAGGGCTGCTGGGAATTGTAGTCCTATATTAAAGCAAGGAGTTGTGACTCAAGGGTTCAGGCGTAAGACAGAGAAATTTATTCAATGTATTCAGGGGTTCCTTCATACACAGGACGCGAGGGGTAAATTATATAAAGGAGGTTTTTAATCCACAGTACAGCTTCAAAAGGAAACCAGGAATAACTTTGCTTTCTATTCCAAACTTCAAAGAAAGATGCACAATTTTGCTTGTAAATCAAAATTTGTCACTTTCCAAAACTTTTAAACTCTTAAAGGTTTTCTCCTTTGCAGGAACAAACTTCTGGCAGCAACATAAACCTTTAAATGTCCCTTGAACATTTACATCCAGCTCTCAAGCTTATCAGTTGAACACAGCTGTTTCTTTCAGTTGTGACGTCTTCAGAATTAGGCTGCTTCCTAAGCACGGCATACATACAATTGCTCTCTAGGACTCTTCCACATCAGAGACCTGACATATAGCACATTGTAAATCCATGTTACTGTTCTCCACACTTGTTATGTCCATTTCCTCTACACTATCTCTCTCACTTACATCAAAAGGTAACTGAACAGAGAGCTGGCTATTTTCTTTCTCTATTAGTTCATTTAACTTCTTAAGTAGAGCCTGCTTTTGCAGTAGCTCTTCTGTTAAGTGAGCCACTTGGTGCTTGGATAAACTTTCTCCCTTTATCCTGGTACTTTGTCTATAACTAGAATTAGCTTTTCCTTCTATAGCTAATTCTCGTGGGCATTTCCTGTCTAGGAATTGAGAAGGACACACTTGCCTTGATTCTGAGGTATTTAGAAACTCTCTCTGCTCTGCAAGCCAGTCATGCTGTCTCTCAGCTGCAGCACCTTCGTTTGCTTGCACCAGCCTCTCGTTCCTTGCTCCCTCAGCTGTGCTTGGCAATCTCTCATCAAGCTTCTTTCTTTGGCTTCCAGTGTTTCTTACACTCTGCCTTTCATGCTCTGCAAGCACTCTCTCACTTGCTCTCCATGCTCCTTGTCTTTCTCCTTGTCCTTCTCTTCCCTTGCTGCTTCTCCGTCTCGTTCCTCCACCTCTTCTTATCCCTCTATCTGTGTTACTGCAAATCAGCTTTTTAAACTTTCCTTCCTCCTGAGCCACACCTTGCTCCCAGCACATGTGACTAGGGTCAAGCTTCTCCCTGACGTGCTGCTGTGGGCGGGGCTTAGGGATGACTATTCTCTGAGTCACAGACTCTTGGTTACTAGGGAAACCCTTGATACATTCTGCCTTAAAGTGACAGGACTCATTTTCCTGTGTATTTCTAAGTTCAGCAGTGGTTTCCTCACCACATTTGTCAATAGTTCACTGGGGTTGATGGGATCTCCAGCAGCATATAGCCAGTGAGGATAAGATTCTGATTGGTCCAGTCTCTATGCTGCAGGAGGAGATGCACTATCCAGAGGTGGAGGACTAAACTGGAGTTCCTTAAGGAACAACAATTATCAGGTTAGTGTAATTGCCATATCTCCAGGAACAAGCAGGAATGTAGTCTTTACATATGGGTATCGTCGGTACCGACGGAGCCTGCGCGGGAACGCTCCCCAGCGTCCAATTAGAAAGTTTTTGGGAGCATCCCACAGCGCCTGCGTGCTGCCTTCCCACCTTTCCCAACTACCTCTCTCCAGTTCTTCGTTTTCCGCGGAGCCAGCAGGTCGTTGCTCCTGTCACCGCAGAAAATTCTTCCTTATTACTTTCTTTTTTTGTGGTCGTGTCTGCCTTCCTCGATGCTTTACCGGTACCGCCGGTTTTTCTTTCTTTATTTCTGTTCTTTTAAAAAAAATAAAAAAATATATTGTCATGAGGCTGGAGCTAGAAAAGAAACAGTGTTGAAAAAAACTCCTGATTTTCATGGAACTCAGAAAAGGCAGAGAGCGCAGTTCCAGCGCAGCTCAGCCAGAGGGCGCATGAACAATTACACAGTACCTGAAGCAACGTGCTCTAGCATTGATCACATTAATAACAAGCAGTTTCACCTGTCCTCAAACTTAGAACGTGCAAACCAGAAATCCCTTTATAAAGGAAACCAGATGATCAGTAGGAGAGAAGGAACAAGGAGAGAAACAGGAGGAGGCAAGAGCAAGTGCTGGGAAAGTGGCAAGAGCGAGATCAGAAGGACCGGCAGCAGGACCAGTGAGAGAAGCCTGGAAGAGGAAGGCTTCCATGTGCAGCCAACTCAAGGAGACAGAATCCAAAAGAGGTATTCTCAAAGGGATAAAGTCCAGAGAGGCCAAAGGTATTGGAACGGAGTCCAAAGCCAAGCAAACCAAAGAAGCAGCTTGCCTGATGAAAGCAACTCTCCTAGCCCAAGTAAGTCTCCTATGCTAAACCAGAAAGGCACAAGGAAAGGAGATTCCTTCTACAGTGATACTTTTGCCAAGAAACACAAAGAGTGGAAATCCACGTCAGGTTTTCCTGGTAACTCTGATTGTAGAGCAGTGCACAGAACAGCTTGTCAGCCTGAGAAGCTACGTCGCAAGCTGAATCCTGGGTGTGGCAGCCTACAGAAGCCAAGGTATGAAAAGCCTTTCATTATAAGGGAAAGTCTAAGTGATGAAAACCTTATGGAAATAGATAAACCTCAGAAAGTTAGAAGAAGTAAAGCTAACCTTTTAAAAGTACTTCCCTGTGTGTGATAAGGAAGTTGTATGAGAAACCAAAGAACTCCTGTGAGGAGTTAACAGATACTGAAGCCAGTCATAGCATTGAAGAAGGTAGTGACCCAGAATCAATGGACTGTGATTGTGAAACCAGTGTTCCCATTCCTCAGAGTGAACCAATGGAATGTAACTTTTGTTCAAGAACTAGCTTGATTGCCTTGCTAGGTGTATAGAGAAAGGAGAACTTTGCATATGGTGAAGTTAATAACCATTTGTTTCCTGATGTTAATTTCTATTGATTTGAAAGAAGCCTTAACCCAGTTAAACAGTTAATTGTGAAGCCTACAACCCTTAACTGTTTATTTAATGGTGGAACCTTTTTGTTAGAGGAAAGAATTACCTTCATTTTCTTTTGTGTCTTATTGAACCTAAGCGTTGACCGGGGAAATAAAGCTTATTACCCTACACTTTGGCGTAGACTGTTCTTTATAAGGAGTTCTGCACTACAAGGACCAGAATCCTCCTGTTCCTTCAGCTCAACCACTCCTTAATATAAATTAAATGTCACCGGACGCCCTTATTTCCTAGGGGCGCCTGGGGACAATATATATTTAGTACTTTTCCAATTTTTCCCAGGTGCATGTGCCATTTTGGGCCTCAGGCCCAAAAACCTTTTCTACAATGGAGAAACCTGCTTCAGGTTTCAAAAAGTGCACCAAGTGTGGCGGTACCATCTCCGTCACCGACACCCATGAATGGTGTCTGAAATGTTTAGGTCCTGACCACTCCATCACGGATTGTTTGTCCTGTGCCATGATGTCTAAGAGAGGTCGGCAGAACCGAGCTGCTAAGCTCAGTACCCTGTTTCCCTCTGATGCAGCTTCGGTGGCATCAACGTCTTCCAGGGCTTCCTCTTCCTCCCGTGGATCTCAGGTAACTAAACATAAGTCCAGCCGGTCCTCAAAGGGTAGATCTCCGTCTAAGCACCGAGATACCTCTGGCGTTACCCTTGAGGATTCTGCATCGGCAAAATTGCCCCGGCGGGAGGCTTCGGCTTCCAAAGCATTATCGGGGCTCCAGGATGTTCTCAAGGCCTCGACCTCGGCAGAACTACTGGTGCCATGCTCTGGGGTACCGGCTGTCTTCTCCGGTACCGACATCCAGGCATTGGCAGCGTCGATAGACCAGAGGTTCCTGGCTATTGAATGCAGTCTGGCGGCTCTCCTTGCCGCATCGACACCCTCGGAACCGCGTCAGACAGTTAAGCTGGTACCGGCACTGACCCCGGCACTGGTACCGATAGCATCGACATCAGTGTCTGCATTGCCGGCACCCAGTCACCCGATGCCCTCTGGTACCGATACACCAGTACTGATTCCCCCCGGGTACTGACTTCGATCGGTACGGGTATCGGGCTCTACAAGAGCATCCGGACAGAAGGTACTTCGAGTCCTCAGAGGAATCTGAGGATTCCGACAGTTCTGTCAATGCGGGGGCACTTCTTCCAGGATGTCTCCTCCAGAAGATATCTCCTTCCAGGATTTTATCAGGGAGGTGGCTCGGGTCTCTCCATTACTGTGACTCCTGAAACAGAGCCCAGAGCAAAGGAGCTGGAAATTTTACAATATCCCAAAGCTCCTAAGGAGGCAGCTACTTTGCCCATCCATGAGATCTTGCATGATCTCATGCTCAGAATGTGGGAGACCCCTCTTACCACCTCTCCTCATTCTCGTAGACTTGACACTATGTATTGAGTCCCTCCTTGTCCTGGTTTCCAAAAGACTCAGCTCCCTCACCACTCTATTGTAGTGGAGTCAGCTATGAGAAGGATCAGGAGTGCAAAGAGACATGCCTCTAATCCCCCAGGACGTGAATGCAGAACTTTGGATGCTTTTGGACGTATTACCTTCCAAGCTTCCATGCTTTCTGCCAGGATCAGTTCCTATATTTTATATATGGGAATGTTCCTGAAGGAAATCACAGGAGATTTAGAGATTTTGAATACTCTTCTTCCTGAGGATAAGAGACAGGATTTTCTCATATTGGTCAAACATGCCCAGGATGTTTCCAAATTTGTCAACCGTGCAGCTTTTGACTGTTTTGAGTGCATAAGCAGAACCTCTGCCATTGCCATAGGTGCACGTAGAATTGCCTGGCTCCAGGCATCTGATTTGGAGCTCTGGGTACAAGACAAATTGGGCAATATTCCTTGTACTGGTGAGAATCTGTTTGGCAAAGATTGGCAGGAAAAGGCCAATGAGTTGGATGCTGACAACTCCACCTTGGACAGATTATCCAAGGGCACAGCTGATCCTGCAAGAAAGAAATCTTTCAAGAAACCATTCTTTTCCAAAAAGAAAAAGTTTTATCCTGCTTATTCCAAGCAGGGACGCTCTGCAGGTCAACCTGTATGGAAGGGTCAGCAATCATCCAAGCAAAGAAAAGCAAAGACTGCTAAGCCTCAACCGCCTCAGCAGTCTCAGCCTCCACAAGGCCTTTGACTTGCATCTAGAGAACTTAGCCTTCCTGGCTCTAAATGGACCAGAGCCTTCCACCATTCCAGGAAAGTTATGTCACTTTGCCCCAAGATGGGGGCAAATAACAGCAGAGCATTGGACACTCTCCATCATAAAAGAGGGGTACAAGTTTCACTTCTTGAGCATGCCCCCTTCCACAATAGTAAAACAGTTCAATTCTCAGACCTCTCTCATCAACCTGTTAGATCAAGAGGTCACCATACTTCTTGCCCAGGGGTCAATAGAAGAAGTACCCATTCATCAACAGGGTACAGGGTTTTGCTCCCCCTATTTCCATATCCCAAAGAAAACAGGGGGATACAGACCTATTTTGGACCTCAGAGAATCGAACAAATTCCTGTTCAAAGAGAAATTCAAGATGATTTCTCTAGGAACTCTGCTGCCATACCTTCAGAGTCAGGATTGGCTTTGTTCTCTAGATCTCAAGGATGCGTACACCCATGTTCTCATCCATCCAACTCACAGAAAGTTCCTTCGGTTCCTTTTTCAAGGAAAACACTACCAATACAGGGTGCTTCCCTTTGGCCTGGCCTCAGCTCCAAGAGTGTTCAAGAAATGCATGGCTGTGGTAGCAGTATTTCTCCGCACTTTAGGCATATTCACCAATGATGATATCACCAATCTAACCCAGTTCAGAAAATCTGTAAAACATTACCTCTTCCTCTTACATTACCCGGATGACAGCACCACTGATCACTCACCATCCAGCTAGGCAAATCTACGCAAATGTCCAATCAATTCGCATTGTACAGATGTAAATAGTGTGATAAGGAAGCTTATCATAGCTCAGGAAGGAGCTATAGTAAAGGTGAAGTGACTCTGAACAAGCAACCTGTCAGTTCTGGTAGAAATAAGAAAACAGAATTTTTCCATAAAAGACTACCAGTCCGAGAGACACGTGATGTGGTGAGCTGAGGTGGATGTGTTCATCTTGAGCTCCGGGCTCCCCTCGCTCTAAAACTGGCTCAGTAGTGCCTATTTAGGCACACTCACCGGAACAAAGACCCCCCCCAGGGTACCTCACACACCGGAGCCCTGCGGAGAACCCTTGGAGGCGCATGGCGACAGCGGCGGCTCGAGCCGGGAGGAGAGAGAAGGACCGGGCGGTGGGGGCACGCAAGATGGCGGAATCACCCCCTAAGCTGGGAGAATCACCGGCGCCGGCGGTAGGGGCCTCGGTCGCCAAAATCTCTGCTGCGGTTTCCAGTGCCCTCTCCCTCCAATTCGACTCCCTGCACAGCAAGCTGGACACAGTACAGCAGTCGGTCGAGGCCATCGGGGCCCGTATGCAACAGGCAGAGGCCCGCATATCACAGGCCGAAGACGAGGTACAGAAACTGGGCCGGGAAATGGAGCAGATGCGGTCTACCTTAAAGGCCCAAGAAGAGAAGCTGGACGATCTTGAGAACCGCTCTCGACGGGGCAATCTGCGGTTCTTGGGCATACCCGCCTCGGTGGGGGATGCCGATCTCCGTGCGTATATTGCTGCGTTGTCCCTGTCCCTGCTGGGGGAAGAGGGGGGTAATGTGCCTCTAGTGATTGAGAGAGCGCACAGAGTGGGCCCTCGAAATACCGGAGACCTGCGCCCACGGGTGGTCCTGGCCAAGTATTTACAATTCCCGCAAAAAGAAGCAGTGCTGCGGGTGGCCAGGAAGCAGGGGGCTGTAGCATATGATAATGTCCGCATACGTATCACACAGGATTATTCTGCAGCCGTGAGCAAACTGCGACGAGCGTATGCCCCAGTCTGCAAACACCTGATAGAGGCCAACATTTGCTTTATGGTCCAATATCCTGCACGTCTGGTGGTGTTCCATGGCGGGAAACAGAAGCTGTTTGGTTCAGCAGAGGAAGCTGCGGCCTACGTGGAGCGTTCAGTGCGACCCGGCCTGCCGTCGGGCAGCGAGACCGCGAGCACGCCATGACTGTTTAGTTATTGTTTATATGTTCAGCTGTTGTAAAGATATGAGTGACCTGGGGCTCCTGGGACACTTCTTGGGGCTTAGCACCCAGGGGAGTGAGATGGGGAGGGTTTTCTAAGTGCATCTGGGCTGAGTTTGTTAATTGGTAGCCTAGATTGTGGTTGGTGCTTCTCCAGGTTGGGTTTGGGTGGGGTACTTTGAGCTGGGTCAGTAGCCATGGTCGACCCCAGGCGGGCCCTAGTTGATCTGACCTTCCCCCCCCTGGCGGGTGCGAGGGGTGAAGCTGTATGGGAGGAGGACCACTCTGAGGCGGGTGGGGTTGGCGGAGAGGGAGGGGGAAGTGGATTTGAGATAGGGGATATTGGTTAGGGCAGAGGGAGAAACACCTGTGGGTTCGCTAGTCCCCTAGTCTGATGAGATGGGGGAAGGATGGCGGGTAGGTTCCTAGGAAAAGAGGGAGTTTATTACAGTTGGCTGTTAATGTATTGTATAAGGGGACCCCGTGGGGGGGTTACTTTGAGGGGGGTGCACGACTGTGTAATGGGGGGGGGGAGCCCGAGCACATCTGGGTGAGAGGGTAGCTGAGGGCGGATGATTGAGGTTGGGAAATTATTGGGGGAGGGAGGGCTGGAGGAGGGGATGGGTGGAGGGTTAAAGGGAGGGGGAGGGAGAAGGGGAAGGGGCAAAGGGGGGAGCGGGGCAGAGGGGGGGGGGACATTGCACAGATTTAAGGAGAGGGAGGGGGCAGATCTTGGATCAAAGGGATGTAGGTGGAACATCCAGTTGAGGAACAGTGCTGGTTGTCAGGAGGGTGCCCTAGGCTGGGGGGGGCTCCCTCGTAGCATTGCGATACAGTGTAACTACACTTAGAATGAATAATGCATGCCACTTAAGATAATATCTTGGAATGTATGTGGTTTGGGTAACCCGATCAAGCGCTCCAAAATCCTGCAGGCCTTGGCAAGACATAAGGTGGATATAGCCATGCTCCAGGAAACCCACCAGACAGCCGAAGAGCACCGTAAGCTATGCAGGGACTGGGTGGGGCAGGTGTGGGGAGCCCCAGCCCTGGGGAAGAAGGGCGGGGTGGCCCTTCTGATTCACAAACGGATCCGGTTGGAGGTTGTACGGGAGGTGGCCGATCAGTCAGGCAGATTTGTCCTCTTGCAGGGGGTCCTGGAGGGGAGGTCTGTTATTCTGGGTAATCTCTACTGTCCCAATGTTCTGGATTTGACCCTGTACTCTCGCCTCGCCTCTAAAATAGTCTTTGCCTGATTTCCCTGTGATACTCGGAGGAGACTTTAATGCTGTTATGGATGCGACATTGGATACGTCTAGGGGGGGGGGGAGCCACGGGAACGGCTACAGTCCGCCCGAGCGTTGCGTCGACTGTGCTCCAGGTTGGGGCTGGTGGACCCTTGGCGGCTATTGCACCCGACCGAACAGGACTATACACACCAATCGAGGGCGCACGGTTCTAGTGCGCGTATCGACTACCTGCTAATTTCGGCTGGGGTGTTTGCCATGGTAGAAGAGGCGTTGATTGGCCCCACAGAGATTTCGGACCATGCGTTCACTGGGTTAGACGTACAATGGAGTGGGACGGTCCCCCGGAACTCCCTCTGGCGATTTCCCCTGGAATTATATCGGGACACTCAGTTTCGATCATTCATACGGAAGAGATGGCGGGACTTTGAGACAAACCACGCGGCTCACCAGGATGAGCCTGAGCTGGTGTGGGAAACAGCGAAGGTTGTGCTTCGGGGCGACATTATCGGGTTCTATGCTAGGAAACGGAAGCTGTTGGCGGCGCACATCCTCGGTCTCGAGGGGCTGATTGTTCGGCTGCGTCAGCGGTGGGCTCAGAGCCCCTTGGCCGGGCTTAAGAGGCGGTTGTGGGAGAGGCAAACGGAGCTTAATGAACTTCTCCATCAACGGGCCAAGACGTCCGTGCAGTACTATCGATATCAATTGTACCGCTACGGGGACAAACCTGGGAAATTACTGGCTAGATGTCTGAGGGGCCCTAGGGGCTCGGGTCTGGTGCCGGCGCTGCGGGATGATAGAGGGTACTGCATCGTGAGCGGACGGCGATTGCGGGGGTCTTTCAATCTTTCTTTAAGCGACTATATGCAGCGGAGCCTCCCTCCCTGTCGAGGATGGTGGACTATGTAGAGGGGTTGAATTTACCCCGGCTCTCTCGGAACAGAGGGCGCAGTTAGATCAACCGATTACAGTTGAAGAGTTGCGGGCTGCGATTTCCAAAGCCCATTGCTGTAAATCTCCGGGGTCAGACGGGCTGGGTGCGGAGTTTTATAAGATCTTGAATGAGCTCATTTCCCCAACCTTAGCGGCCGTTCACAATGTGAGAGCTCAGCAAGGATACTTTCGTTGGGGGGATAACCGAGCCCATATTGTACTTATTCCAAAGCCGGCTAAGGACCCACTTGCTGCAGCATCCTATCGCCCTATTTCTTTGCTTAACTTTGACCTTAAACTTATGGCAAAAATACTGGCCGATCGCTTGTCGGAGTTCCTGGGGCAGCTGGTTCATGAGTCTCAAGTGGGGTTTGTCAGGGACCGTTATGCAGCACGGAACCTACGTAAAATAATAACTTCCCTTGAGTGGGTCCGGCGTCGCGAGATGCCCTCCCTATTAATTAGCTTTGACGCAGAGAAGGCCTTTGATAGAGTAGATTGGCAGTATTTGATGTACCTTCTCCCGCGCTACGGTATAGGGCCCGCCTTTTGTAATATGGTGGCGAGCCTCTACTCGAATCCGACTGCAGCGATTCTTTGTAACGGGGTCCTGTCCGAGACCTTCCCTTTGAGGCGGGGGACTCGACAGGGGTGTCCCCTCTCGCCCCTTCTTTTTGTCTTGTCTCTTGACCCTCTCTTGCGTCGTTTGGAGCAACTGCGGGAGATCCGGGGAGTGTGTATTGGCACCCAGGAGTTTAAACTGTCCGCTTTTGCGGATGACTTGTTAGTTCACTTGCTTTCGCCAGCTGACTCCCTACCTCTCCTGTTGCGAGAATTTCAAACTTTTGGGATGTTTGCGGGGTTTACTATCAACCGAGACAAATCCGAGGCCCTGGATGTTTCGGGTCAGATACGGAATGGCTGGCTGGGGGAGTTCCCTCTCAAATGGGCGGACGACCGTTTTACCTATCTGGGGATAGTGTTGCCCAGTCAGGTATCCCACTTATATAGGAGTAATCTCTCCCGGGTGTTGGACAAGGTGAAAACCCAGTTGCAGGTTTGGCGGACCCGCCCCCTTTCTCTATCAGGGAGGATTGCAGCGATTAAATTGGTGATCCTTCCCAGGATTCTTTATTGGTTACAGACGCTGCCGGTTTGGCTCTTGAGAAGGGATATTCGGCGTTTCGAGTCGGAGTTTAAAAGATTTCTGTGGGGAGGTGCGCGGGCTCGGATCCCCTATAATCGGTTGGTGGGGAGGGTGCGTAACGGGGGCTGGGGGCTGCCTGACCTAGGAGCCTATGCCTTGGCCTGTCAGGCGCGACACTTGGGAGACTGGCTGGGCTCTACAGAGGTATATACCCCCTTGGCGCTGGAGGAAGCTTATGTAGCCCCCCATTCCCTGCAGGCTCTGTTACATACGGACACCAACCGGCTGCCTTCCTACCTGGCTGGCAGTGTGGTATTGAACCCGGTGTTGCGGACGTGGAGACAGCTGAATCTTTACTGGGGCCGGAGCTGGCGGGTGTCGTGCTGGTTGCCCATACGGGGTAATGTCAGTTTTACTCCGGGAACGGAGACTACTGTATTTCGAGCCTGGGGGGATAGAGGTTTGCGGAATCTTGGACATTTAGTGGACCCTGCCGGGAAAATTAAACCCTTCCCTATCCTATCTCGGGAGTATGGTCTGGGGCTAAGCCATACGTTTGCATACATGCAGGCTGCTCATTATGTGGCCTCGCTCCCGGGTACAGAGCTGCATGGAGAGCGATCAGCTCAGATTATTGAGTTTTTTAGCTTGATCGGGGCAGAGAAACCCTCTATACGGCTGTTTAACTCGCGGCTGGCTCACTTTCGGCCTGTTTCGGACTATCGGGGGGTGGAGCGGGCCTGGGAGGGGGAGATGGGACAGGCTATTCCTCCGGATACCGTTCCGGCAGCCCTTCAGCGAATCGCCCACCTAGTAGAAGGTGTGCGATGGAGGGAGATACAATTTAAGTGTATTACCAGGGTTCATTTTTCCCCGCGTCGGGCTTTTCGTAGTCACTTGACCCCGGACGGTAGTTGCCCGCGGTGTGATGAGCCCCTGGCGACTTTGCTGCACATGTGGTGGGGATGCCGGCGGATTCGGCTATATTGGCGGAGAATAAGTGGCTTTGTGTCTACCCTCCTAGGACAGGCCATAACTTGGGACGCAGGCTTGGTAACCTTGGACCTCCTAAGACTCAACTCCCCGAAGGGGAAATGGGGCCGCTGGCTGGTGCGGAAGGCTTGTGTGGTGGGTAAGGGCCCACTTTTACATCGATGGCGGGAACGGTCCCCTCCCTCCTACTGGGAATGGCGGAACTCCTTCCATCAACTGATGTTTTTGGAGTGTAGAGGGGCCAGAGGTCATGCTAAACGCTGGGCTGCCTTTTTGCTAATATGGGACCCCTATCTCCAAACCCTGAGTTCCCGGGTGCGCAACGAGGTTCTGCAGACAGGATGTTAAATGGAAGCTTGACTGGGAGTAGTTCCGGACAGTATTTGGTCTAGACTGTTCTCTGATCCAATGTTGCTGCCTTTAAATGGATGTTGAGGAGGGGGGAAGGGTGGGTGGGGGGAGGTATGGGGGAGGGGTTATCTATGGGAAAAAAAAATTGTGTCCATCATAGCCCCGCCCGGGGATCAGAGCACACCCCGGGACGGGTACACGTGTATGTTGAATGTTTGTTTTGATGGATTATAAATAAACTTTGGGAAGAAAAAAAAAAAGACTACCAGTCCCAGAATGCACCAGGTTTCCAACAGCCATTAGAGGAGCTGAAGTGAGGAAACGTGTGTTCAATCAGGAGGGCTATGAGGTAATCCCCAAGCACTCATCTCAAAGGGCAGGGCCTGATTCAGCACAGCTGCGCTGTGCTAGGGTGGAGCACTCATCTAAACAGAATAAAGGTAGAGTTTATTCTACAGAGAATCATCTTCATGATCTTGGACAGCTTCATCATCTGGAGGATCATCAGAAGCAGAAGCCAGACCGGACGGACAGAGAGAGCAAGAAACCCTTTGGAAGAAAGAAGAGAAAAGCATTTGGGAGGTCTAAAGGAGTCCAGAGCAGTACGTATACTGGAAGGTATTCCAAGGGCCAGCATATACCATTGGACTGGGGAAAGCCAGAGGAATGGTGCTGCAGAGCTAGGAATCTCCAGAGGGTACCTGTGAGGGAGACTGCTGCACTTGGAAGGGACGCTAGGACCCGTGACAGAAGGTATGTGAAGAGAGATCCAGTGTCCAGGGATCTGGATTGGAAGGCTGGACATAAGAACTGGACTACATACTGGCCAGGCTATTTAGAGAGGAACTCTAACAGCAATGGAAGCTCAGGTATGAACACTGATCTATGCCCTAGCTATAACCTTGAAAGACAGCAGGGAAACAAGTATTCTCCTGAGAGTGCTACATTGAGAAATTCCTCTGTGCCAATCCATGATATTGAACCCATGATTGTTGAAGAAGGGGGAGCGGTCTTAGATACAGGCTGTGAATATATGGATTGCTCTTTGTCTAAACTCCTTTGGTAATTTTCTGTTACAAAGTACAACAACCATCACAAAGAAATACAAACTTGTTCTTTAATCTACTCAGAAAAGCTCCTGAAGTAGGATTTGAGCCACGCAGTAGAAAGCAAGCCAGCTAAGGGGTTTCAGCTGGGTAACTGCTAGCAATTGAGCCTTACCTAATTGCTTGTGAGCTCTGAGGGAATCACTTCTGAATCTATGTGTGAAGATATAAGAAGTTAACCTGAAAAGAACAGTTTTTCCCTTCTTTGTGGGTTTTGCTTGTTGTTTGAAACACTGCTAAGAAAATATTAGCTAAAGCCTACAGAAAAGACCAGTTTGTTACCAACCAGGTCTTTATTCTTTTGCTTTGATTGCCTGACAAGTTCAACTGTTTTCCTGATTTTGTTTTTCTAAGTTTAACACTGAAAGCAAGTATCCTGTTTTATGTGCTACCAAGCATATCTGTGTTGGGAGAAATAACCCCATAAATAAATATCTTATTGGCTTTACACTCAAGCACAACTAATTATTGTGAGCAGCTGTGTCTGGTGTGAATGGACTGCATTTCCCACAATCCCTTGCAAATCATATTGATATATGCACTTGCCAAGACTGTGAACATTCTCACCCAGGCAGCCGTCTGACAATAGTTACCCCTGTTTCTTTCCAAGTTCCTATTCCTGTTATTTGTAAACACAAATCAAGTCATTTGAAATGTGTATGTAAAATGTTCCATGTAAACCGCACTGATGGAAAATAGCGCGGTATATAAGAAAATGTAAATAAATAAATGAATAAATATTGTCTTCCCCTACTTAGACGACTGGCTCATTCGAGCCCCATCAGAGCCAGAGGCCAGAGCTTCTCTATCTTGCACAATGCGTATCCTTCAGTATTTGGGTCTAGTGATAAACATCCCAAAATCCAGTCTAACTCCCACTCAGTCTCTAGAATTCATAGGGGCTTTGCTGGATACCAAAAAGGCAAGGGCCTATCTCCCCCAGTGCTACTTTATATTCCTACGCTCATCCAAATATTTCTAAATCACCTGTGTAATTTGTATGTTACAAGATATTTGTTTCTTCTTCGGGTCTCAGACTAATCATCGGCAAACAATTCTGGGCATTTCAAATGTACCCAGTGTTTTACCCAGTTGCATCAACGACCCTTTTTCCAAATATCTTAAAACTCATTACGTTGCTGCTGTATTATTTCAACTTATCTGATTATGATGAATCTTATATTTATACTTGAAACATTCTTATGGATTTGACTGTTTGCTCGATCCACTTTCTCTTGAATTCCCAACGCTGTTATCAAAAGCGCCCCCGCGTTTCACTAATATGGTTCTTCAGGGGATTCGGGATCAAACTACAAATATACAAAGCAAAGTATGTTACTAAAACCGCCTGTGATTTAGTGTCGAAATTTTTATCTGCCTTATGTAATGTTATCTAAAGACTATCTACTTACTTGAAATCTCAAACAAAATTCTTAATTGCAGGAATGCTGCCCGCGTTTCTAATTGATTGATGTTCTCCTTAGAATCGGTATTGTAACTGTCCTGAAACGCCACGCATGCGGATTAAGAGCGATACTCTCATTTAAAGGGCTCTCTACTGGCTCCTCCTACCTATCCAAGGCTATGTCTATCATACTTAATATGCTCTTAAACCGTATACTGATGTAATCTTCCCTTCCGGAAACCTCATATACATGCTCCCCATTCTATTGCTACATTGAGGCCCATCGGTTGAACTGTCCCCAATCGATGAATCCATCGTTGTTCCTGCTTTATTAAAGTTTGCTCTCGTGTCCTGCCTTGGGTTCCGGTAACTACTTGTTCTTTGCACCAACATTTAAGATCTTGAAATTTGTGTTCCTGAGTTACACAATGAGCTACCATAGGTGCTTCCATTTTTTTACACCGCAATCGGCTCTCATGTTCTTTCATGCGGACTCGGAACTTCCGAATTGTCTTCCCTATGTACATTAAGTCACATGGGCATCGCACCGCATAGACTACATGTGTGGACTTAACCTGGTTCTTGGTCAGCTCATGAAGCCACCTTTCGAACCCTTAGCTACTACCTCATTGAAATTCCTTTCTTGGAAAGTTATCTTTCTCATTGCAATCACATCAGCATGCCGCATCAGTGAGTTGCAAGCACTAGTAGCTGATCCACCTTATACAAAGTTTCACCATGACAAGGTAGTCCTTAGGACTCATCCACACTTTATGCCAAAGGTGGTCTCGCCTTTTCATCTTAATCAAGCAGTCTACCTGCTTGTGTTCTTTCCAAGACCTCATGCATCAAATGCAGAAAGGAATCTTCATACTTTGGACTGTAAAAGAGCTTTAGCCTTTTACTTGCAAAGAACACAGCAACATAGAAAGTCCTCTCAACTCTTTGTTGCTTTCCATCCTTTTCATTTGGGACTTCCAGTTTCCAAGAGAACACTGTCCAACTGGATTGCACAGTGTATTTCTTTTGCCTATCAGAGTAAGAACTTTCCTCTGGAGGGCCATGTCACAGCTCACAATGTGAGAGCCGTGGCAGCTTCAATGGCTCATCTACACTCTGTGTCTATCGACGACATCTGTCGAGCAGCCACTTGGGCCTCGGTTCATACCTTCACAGCCCATTACTGCTTGGACAAGGACTCCCGCCGGGATGCCTTGTTTGGTCAGGCTGTTCTCCAACACCTGTTCCATACCTAATCAACGCCTACCCGCCATCCCTGGTTGGATGCCAGAGATCCATGGGGGGAAGTGGAGCCCTTCACAGGGACACACAACTTCTGGCGTCTCTCCCTGGCATCTAAAGCTAGGAAGTCCCCATATATGAAGACTACATTCCTGCTTTTTCCTGGAGATAGCATAGTTACCCACCTGTAACAGGTGATCTCCGGGAACAGCAGGAATTTAGTCTTCACAACCCACCCACCTCCCCTAGGAGTTGCATCTCTCTATCTATTTCTTTCCCTTTCCCTCTCTCTCTCTCTTTATCTCAGCTTTAAACTCAACTGGAGAGAGGCAGTTGGGAAAGGCGGGAAGGCAGCACGCAGGCGCTGTGGGATGCTCCCAAAAGCTTCCTAATTGGATGCTGGGGAGCGTTCCCGCGCAGGCTCCGTCGGTACCGACGATACCCATATGTGAAGACTAAATTCCTGCTGTTCCCGGAGATCACCTGTTACAGGTGAGTAACTATGCTTTATCCACAGAGAATGAGAAAAGGGGAAGGGGGAGGTGGGTTTAGGGGGAAAAATAAGAAGTTCTGTTTTGGCAATGTTCAATTTCAAATGGCGGTGAGACATCCAAGGAGCAGTGACAGATAAGCAGGCAGAGATCTGAGCCTGGATTGCCGGAGAGATTTCAGGTGTAGAGAGATAGATCTGAGAGTCATCAGCGTAAAGATGATACTGAAAACCTTGGGAGGGTATGTGCACCAAGGGACTGGATATACAGAGAAAAAGGAGTGGACCCAAGACAGATCCTTGGGGTATATCAACTGGGAGTGGGATAGCAGTAGAGGAGAATCCACTAGAACAGGGGTGGGCAAGTCCGGTCCTGGAGAGCCGCAGACCAGTCAGGTTTTCATGATGTCCCTAATGAATATTCATGAAATCTATTTGCATCCACTGCCTTCCATTGTATGGAAATAGGTCCATGAATATTCATTAGGGACATCATGAAAACCTGACAGGTCTGCGGCTCTCCAGGACCGGACTTGCCCACCCCTGCACTAGAACGTACCCTGAAAGTGCAGTTGGAAAGTTAAGATGAGAAACAAGACTGCACAGAGCCTTTAAAACCAACCAAGGGTAAGGTATTGAGGAGAACATGGTGGTCAGCAGTGTCAAAAGCAGCAGAAAGGTCAAGAAGGGTGAGGATCGAGTAAAGGCACTTGGATTTTGCCAGGATCAGGTCAAAAGCCAGATTGCAGTGAATCCAGAAGGGCTTGAAAAGAGAGAGTCAAGGCAATGGTGGTGAACCGCACATTCAAGTTGTTTAGAGATGAAGAGGAGGAGGGAGATGGGTTGATAATTAGAAGGATAGGTAGGGTCTAGTGAAGGTTTCTTGAGGAGAGGTGTAACCACAGCATGCTTGAAGGCTGCAGGAAACGTTGCAGTGGAAAGCGATAGGTTGAGAATATGAGAGATGGAAGTGATGATAGTGGAGGAGATTGCGTTTAGGAGACAAATAGGAATAGGATCAGAAGAGCAGGTTGTGAGTTTGGAGGAGGAAAGAAGATGAGTGGTTTCCTGCTCAGAGATTATAGAAAAGAAAGAAAGGGTGGCAGAGGTTGAGGGGAAGAGTTGGGAGGGAAGAGGGGATGGAGCTGACCTCAGGGGGGAATTCAAGTGTAATCTTGTGGACTTTGTCATGATAATAGCCAAAATTTGGACAGAAAGGGAAGGGGGGTTGGGGGAGGTGGCACCTTAAGGAGAGAGTTGTAGAGCAGGGGTCTCAAACACGCGGCCCGCGGGCCGCATGCGGCCCGCAAGAGACCTTTGTGCGGCCCGCGATGCAGAGGAAACAAAAAACCCCCCGGCTTCTGCTGCTGCCGCCGCACAAAGGTCTCTCGCGGGCCGCATACAAGAAAATATTAAATATATTTCCCAAAGAAAAGAGCCATAAAGTTCCCCTGTGAGGAGGTTCACTGATCCCCCGATTGCAGGAAAGAGAGAGGAGAGGAGTCGGAGAATGGCGATGAGGAAAAAAAGCTGCAGACATCCGCGATTATGCATGTGCCGGCCCGAACACAGTAGCAGGAGACAGGAGGATGGTGCCGACGGAAGGCTCGCAGGTTGACCACGTGGAGAAAGCCGGAAAAGTATGCGGAGGCTCGTCGGAGGAGAGAAATGCTGTAGTGAGCACCGCGGTGACCCGAGAGGAGCTTTGAGAGTGGTTTGAGGAGCTGAAGGCTGAGGTACAAATGGCAAAAAATGAACTGGGGGAGATGCTTGCTGGCATGAAGGAGGGGGTCGAGGAGCTGACTTACAGAAGCCCAGGGTTTGTTTTGTTTTTCATTTTTAAATTTACTTGGGCTGATGGGGGGGGGGGGTTAGGACTGAAAATGGGGTGATGGGGGGATAGTACTGAAAATGGGGTGATGGGGGTTAGAACTGGTAATGGACAGATGGGGGTTAGGACTGGAGGTGGTCTGATTGGGGGGGGGGCTAAGACTGAAAATAGGGTTATGGGGGGGCTAAGAATGAAGATGGGGTGATGGAAGGGTTAGGACTGGAAGTGGGCTATGGGGGGGGGCTAGAACTGGTAATGGACTGGGGGGGTGTGCTAGGACTGGAAATGGGCCAAGTAGAAGGGGGAGCTTGAACTGCAAATAGCTGATGGGGACAGGGTCTTGGAATGGAAATGGGCTGATGGGGAGGGGGGCTTGGAAAGGAAATGGGCTGATGAGGGGGGGGGCTACGAATGGACATGGGCGGAGTAGAAGGGGGAGCTTGAACTGCAAATAGCTGCGGGGGACAGGGTCTTGGAATGGAAAGGGGCTGAGTGGAAGGGGGCTTGGAATGGAAATGGGCTGATGGGGAGGGGGGCTTGGAAAGGAAATGGGCTGATGAGGGGGGGGGCTACGACTGGAAATGGGCCGAGTAGAAGGGGGAGCTTGAACTGCAAATAGCTGATGGGGACAGGGTTTTGGAATGGAAATGGGCTGAGTGGAAGGGGGCTTGGAATGGAAATGGGCTGTGAGGGGAGGGAGCTAGGACTGGAAATGGGCTGATGATGCGGGGACTAGAAGGGAGCGGATGCTGGGTGGGGCAGGAGCTAGAAGGGAGTTGATGTTGGGGGACGATTAGAATGGGATGGGGCTGGGAGAGTGAAATGGAGAGGGGAAATATATTTTGTGTGGGAGGGAAGAAAAATCTACAATTGGCCGGGTATTGGGAGAGTAAGTGGGGATTGAGGATGGAGGGGTAAAATTTGAGTGGATGAAATAGGAATGAGGAAAGAGCAAAAGGAGAATGATTAGTATGTTAAAGCAGATGTAGAGAGAATGGAAAAAAACTAGGAAAGAAGAAAGGACAAATGGACAGCAGACAATGGAGCGTTAGCAGAAGACACGAAGAAACCAGAAGAAAGTGGCTGGAACAATTGCAAACTGAAAAAAAATGCACAAAAGGTAGAAAAATATCTCTTTATTTCGAATTTATTAACTGGAATATGTCAGCTCTTGGAAATGTGCATCTTTAACGTCTGCACTTTATTTAATACAAGAGGAAATCAATTTATAGTTTTATTTCTACAGTGTTGTACATTCTAAGTTTGGCTTTTGGGGTTCCCAGTTTAATTGTCTTCCTGTTTCTAAATTGTGATTCCTTGTTTGGTGATGGTGTATGTTCTGCATGTGTAACTGAGCTGAGGTATTCTGTTTATGTAATTCCTATTTGACATTGCCACTTGTTCTCTTTCCCGAGTAGGTCATGTATTGTTATTCTCTGAAATGTGTTGATTTAATATTTGCAGTGTTGCCTTTTGATAGTTAGGGTATGGTGCTTTGTGAGTCCTGGTAGTGCTGTTAGGACATGGCAGGTTTGCTATGGGTTCTAAATGGGCAGTGTTTCTAGTAGTTCCTAATGTGCCTGGCGGTTGGCACTGGTTTATAGTAATGTAGAAATCTTTTAGTCTTTCTTTATCCATACACTCATTAAGAGGCATGTTTACTAAAAGTTAGTGTATGGTAACATTATGCAAATATTTATGCAAATGATGCCCTTATGCAAATGAGGCCTGCGTCTTGTGCGGCCCCCGGGTTACTCTACAAGTCCTCATTTGGCCCTCAAAGCAATTTGAGTTTGAGACCCCTGTTGTAGAGAGACATCAAGTGCCAGAGGCAAAAGAGGTGTATATAATAGTCTTGTTTGGCGAGTGCTGTTGCTGACTGGAAAGAAGCAAGCATGAATTTGAAGGGTAGAAAGTCCGCAAGGGTGTGGGATTTGAGCCAAATGCGCCAAGCTGAGCAGGCACAGGAACGTAGGTAGAAGCTGTTAGATTCTTTTTTTTTAAGGTGTAAGCAAATATGGATAAAGGGGAGCCAGTTGATATGAGCATTTGTCCAGAGTCCCTCATTATTGACTCCTCTGGAAATTAAAGCAAAGAGTAGGACGAAAAGGACAGTTTTCCAGTTGGAAAGGGATCATGGTGGAGTGCCTAACTGGTCTATATTGGAATCTGTGCTGTTCACCATAGTCATAAAAGATCAGCCGAAAGGAGCAGTGAATTAGGTGATTACATTTACAGATGACATATAAAAAGTATTCAAAGTTGATTGTACAGCTTCGTAGTTGGTATGGATGGGCAGACTGGATATAGGTCATATGGTATTTATCTGCTGTCATTTTCTGTGTTTCTCTGTTAAAACAGCAAAGAATTGTGATAAATTGCAGAAGGATATAGTTAGCTTTTAACGTGGAAAAGTATAAAGTGATGAACATAGGGAAAAATAATCACAACTATAGGTAAAAATGCTGGATTCTGAGTTAGGAGTCACCATCCAAGAATAGGATGTCATTGTGGACAATAGGTTGGCATTTCCAGCCCAGTGTGTCATAGTTGTCAAAAAAAAAAAAAGGAAAGAAAATGTTACATATTATTGAAAAGGGAATGGAGAACAAGACTGAGAATATCATTATTCCTCTCTATAAGTCCAAGGTGTGACCACCTTGAGTATTGTCTGTAGTTCTGTTTGCGCCAATGCAAAAAGATATAGTGGAACTAAACAAGATTCAGAAAAGTGTGACAAAAATGATGAAGGGGATGGGACACCTCTCTTATGGAGAAAGAGTAAACAGGTTAGGACCCTTCAGCTTGGAAGAGATAATAGAGAGGGCACATGATAGAAGTTTATAAAATCATGAGTCGGATAACATGGTTAATTAGGGAACAGTTTTTAGCCTTTCAAATAACATTATAACAATAGGACACTATGAAATTAAGAACTAGCAGACTCAAAACAAATTGTAGAAAGTTTTTCTTTTTTTTTGCAGAGCACAATTAAGTTGTGGAATCTGTTTCTGGAGGATGTGGTCATGGTAACAAACATAGTGGAGCTCAAAAGAAGCTTGGATAAGTTCCTGGAGGAAAAGTCCATAAAATTATTCCTTATCGGCCCTTCAGTCCTGTCTAGTCCAGTATATGTGGGTTGTCTCCCTCCACCAGCAGCTGGGGACTGAGCATGTCAGAATTGTGATGTCACAGTATAAGAGTTCCCCCTTCCATTCCAGGAGCCAGTATCTCAGTCCCTAGCAGTTGGAGTAGGAGCTTTCGTGGTGCACTCCACTGAAAGGACTTAGGCCTATCTACAGCGAAAACAAAACAAAAAAAGAGGAGATTTATTGAAGAGCATATTGTAACCTTGGGTATCACTGGGTATCCACTGCATATGAGTTTGTGTAGAAAGAAAACTGGCAGTGTTGCAGAGTGTGCTGCCTGTACATCAGGATCTTTAAGTGGGTTAGGTATAGTTGTGGGGTTAAACTACCTGGTGGTTCAGTTCCCTTCCCCCCCAGCCGGACCGCCTATCCTCCAGGAGTTGAGAGTGAGGGTTTCCATTCTGTGCTGAGCTCTCTAGTATCAAAGCTCTAGTCCTTTAAGAGAAGCACAAAGAGAACAGAAACTGAAAGCTGTCTCAGTATAGCACCGTTGGCTTAGTGGTTCTTTGTTAGAAGATTTTTGACTCAGTGAGGACCTTCCCTCAGTTCCCAGCGATTTCGGGTTAGGCAGTGCGCCTTTATTGCGGTGTTTTGTTTTTTCCCTCTTGCGTTCAGAGCGTTTTTCTCTCTCTCTCACGCCGGTGCATGCTGTCGGCTCTTTCTTGCTGTGCAGAGTGTGGCGGGGGCTGTGGTGTGGACTCCGAAGGTTTTTGTTGGCTTTGCAGTCGAAGGGGGAAATCCTTTTTTTTATAATTGAAAGTTTTTATTAAAGTATCAAAACCAGAATAAAGAATAAAGCACAGAGTTCTGTCAATCTTATAAAGACTGAGCAGTTACCTGTGTCTTTTGGGGAAACTGCTAGGTACATTTGACCTAGATTGGCCACTGCTGGAAACAGGATACTGGGCTTGATGGACTTTGGTCTGACCCAGTATGGCATATCGTATGTTCTTATATTACATATTAAACCTTAACACAATTCTCAAGCCCCTCTTTGAACAAATACTCCACAAATGCACTCCATTCTATTTCAGTTTATCCATACTTTGTCTGCGCAACGCAGGCAGCTTTTCCATAAGAAATGACGCAACTGCCCTATACAATTATCTAGTAAAGGCGGTTCAAGCTGTTTCCATCGATATGCCAACTCACACTTAACAGCGCCCAAGCATGAGCATGTCAAAATTTTCCTCTTCTCCTTCTGAAACCCCCCTGCCTCCACCAGGCCAGCAGGAAAATGCAAGGGTCAACTCCCACCTTCAACCCCACTACTTGTCGGATTCAGTCTCAGATATCCCTGCAAAACCATTCCACCTTTGGGCAGGTCCACCATATATGACAGAAGGAGTCTTCCCCTCCACACCCCCACCAGCAACACTTAGATACTGATGGAAACAATCTTATGCAATCTGAGGAGTGTGTAGTACCACGCATCGCCACCTTGTACCAGTTCTCTTCGATCACCACAGAAAGAGGTACCCTCTGGACCTGGTTAAAGATAGCTTTCCAATGCTTCACTTCCAACTCGAATCCCAAATCTCTTTCCTGATCAACCATATACCAATGCTTGGTCCAGGAGGTACCCCTCACTGCCTTGTACAGGGCAGAGACTAAACCCGGGGACCTCCTCGTCCCATACCAGATGGCTTCCAGGTCTCTCCCCAGACTCTCCATGTCCAGTTTACTATGGAGAAAATGTACTACCTGCCCATACTGAAAAACATCTGCCAAATGCAGCCCAAAGGTGTCTTGCAGTTCCTCAAAGGGTTCCCATTCACCCCCATCAATAAATTGGTAGAACCATTTCAGACCCCCCCCCCCCACCTCTTATAACTCCCCCCCTTCTTTCCCTGGGGAGAACTCCCCTGTATAGTGCAGTGCTTGCATTACAGAAAAGGACTCTCCTTTCCCTTCCTCCACCCTTCACCTCACCCTATCCCATATCTTGAGGATATGTCTCACAAACAGGTTCCCTCCCCCCTGCACCCCCTCTCTACCCTTCACATCCAATGTAAGCACCCTAATGGACCCCCCACCCCCACCCCTGGCCCTCTATAAAAGCACAAAATTCTTTACCTCCCTACCTTCCCCCAATCCATGAGATGGTGAATTTGTGCAGCCCAATAGTACACCCGAAAATCTGGTACCTGCAGACCCTTCTCCTCCCAGGACCGATACATTACCCCCTTAACTACCCTCAGAGGTTTCCTCTTCCAAATAAACCCAAATACTTTCCGCTGCAGCTCCTGGAGGTCTACCAACAGAACTGGTAACGGCAGCACTTGAAGAAAATGAAGCACCTGTGGTAGAATAGTCATTTTTACCATAGCTACCCGCCCCAGCCCGGATAATTCCAAGCCCATTCACTGCCCTCCACAATGCTGGAAAATTAGCTCCATACGACGTCTCTGGGCTTGTAGTGATATGGACCCCTAGGTATTTAATTGCCATCTTAGCTCACCAAAAGGGAAATCACTGCTGCACGTGCCCTGGTTCCTCCCTTCTCATACTGATATTCAGCGTTTCAGTCTTGTCCAGGTTCATCTTGAACTCCGATACCTCCCCATAACGTTGCAACTCCTGCAGTACCACCGAAGCTAGGGCTTCATCACCAAGAGCAAAATGTCATCTGCAAATAATGAGATCTCATATTGTTGCCCCTCAACCTCCATCCATCGAACCCCCTTATTGACCCATATAGCTTGTGCGACTGACTCCATTATGAGTACAAACAGCAGCGGAGACATAGAGCACCTCTGCCTTGTACCCCTCTCAAGCTTAAAGGACACAGAGTACTGGCCATTGATCTTTATTCACGCTTGTAGTTCTCTGAACAGGGCCTGAACACAGTCCACAAATCTGTGTCCAAACCCCATCTTTTGCAACACTAAAAAAAGAAAATCCTAATTCACTCTATCAAACAACGAATACTGTGTATATCATGGACTGTACTAGAGGTGATCAAACCTAAGCTTTCCTTAGAAACTCAGATGGCAAGACTTTGACTTTCATACTTTAGACACATCATGTGAAGAGAGAGATCATTGGAGAAAGACATTATACTTGGCAAGGTAGAAGGTCACTGTAAAAGAGGAAGGCCGACAATGAGATGAATCAATACAATAACAGCAGCTATGGATGCCACTCTATCAACAATGAGTCGCTTGGCTGAAGACCAAACAAAGTTTAGGTCAACTATCCAGAGAAACATTTGCTTCTCAAGATCAAGGAACGTAGTCTTAAAATGGGCCTGCACCTTAATGTTAAGAAGACAAACATAAGAACATAAGATATGCCATAATGGGTCAGACCAAGGTCCATCAAGCCCAGTATTCTGTTTCCAACAGTGGCTAATCTAGGTCATATGTACCTAGCAGTTTCCCCAAGGGAGACAGGTTCCACAATGCTTGTATTGGTTCAAGCATTGATATCCTGGGTCCCTTCTTAATAATGGTTTATGGACCTTTCCTCCAGGAACTTGTCCAAACCTTTTTTAAACCCAGCTACACTAACAGCCTTTACTACATCCTCCGGTAACAAATTCCAGAGTTTGATTACACGTTGAGTGAAAAAATATTTTCTTTTATTAGTCTTAAATAGTTTACCCTGTAGTTTCATTGCATGTCCCCTAGTCTTTCTATATTCTGATAAGGTAAACAATCGATCTACGTTTACCCGTTCCACTCCGTTCATTAATTTATAGACTTCTATCATATCTCCCCTCAGCCGTCTCTTTTCCAGGTTAAAGAGCCCTAACCTTTTTAGCCTTTCTTCATAGGAGTATCCTTCCATCCCCTTTACCATTTTGGTGGCTCTTCTCTGAACCTTTTCTAAAATCGCTATATCCTTTTTAAGATACAGCGACCAGAATTGCACACAATATTCAAGGTGCGGTCTCACCATGGAACGATATAGAGGCATTATAATATCCTGACAATTGGCATTATATACATTATAAGATCCTGACAATTGGCAAAATCAATAAGTTCATCATTGATGCAGAAGAAATTGAAATAGTATTTTAACTTCTTGGATCAACAATCAATAAAGAAAGGACAAGCATTCAGAAAATCCAACAACACATTGCTCTTGGCAGAATGGCTATGAAGGCCCTAGACAAGATTCTCGAGAGCAGAGATGTCTCTCTCCATACAAGATTCAACTTGTTCAAGCCATGGTGTTTTCAGTAATGTCATATGGCTGTGAAAGTTGGACAATGAAAAAGATAGACAGGAAGAAAATTGATGCCTTTGAATTATGGTGCTGGCGACGAATACTGTGTATACCATGGACTGCCCAAAGAACAAACCAGTCCGTACTAGAGGAGATCAAACCTAAGCTTTCCTTAGAAGCTCAGATGACAGGACATTGATTTTCATATTTTGGACACATCATGCGAAGAGAGAGATCATTGGAGAAAGACATAATGCTAGGCAAGGTAGAAGGTCAGCGTAAAAGATGAAGGCCAGCAATGAGATGGATTGATACAATAACAGCAGCTATGGATGCCACTCTTTCAACAATGGGCCAGCTGACTGCAGACTGAACACAGTTTAGGTCAACTATCCAGAGGGTTGCCATGAGTCGACACTGACTCGATGGCACTTAACAACAACAAGGAAGAAGTCAACTTACTGGCCCATACTGGTCCAAGGCTCTGCCAGTTTATAAACTTTGCTTATGCATAAAAACCATGTTTTGCATGTATACATGTGGTGATAAAGGCACATATTTTGATATGATGTAAGTGTAGGTGTGTTCTGGAGCAGAGCTTGGGCACAGTTGCAGTCTATGCACACTTGTAGAGATTTGCATGTTGTTAAGTGTCGTTGAGTCGGGGACGACTCTTGGCAACCCTCTGGATAGTTGTCCTAAATTGCGTTCGGTCTTCAGAGGTTTGCATATGTGCATTTATTTACACCAGCTCCCAAGCTTGTGTAAATATCTGAAGTTTCAATCTAGTTGTGATTTCTGGTTTACCCCCAGTATTTTCTAAAGACACAGGGGTGCCTATGTGTCTTTATTAAATTTGTTAGAAATAGGTGTCACCTTCTCCTCTCAACCTAGGCAACCTGTTATAAAATTACTCCCAATATGTAAAGATTTGGGAAGGTTTCGTATGCCTCCCTCTGACTGATGGCATAATGGTTGTAAGGAAGAAATGGCTCAATTATTTGATCTGGGCACACTTTGCTCAGAGGTACAAAGACATAATGGCATCAGAAATGTAAACAGTTCACATGCTCACTTCTTTTTTTGTTTTCAGTCTAAACAGAAGTTTCAGCATTCACACCCTGGAGTGTATTTTGTTCCTATCTCTGGTATTGGAGGAATGCGCAGAGGACCAATCGTTTCATTTCTTCAGACAATAAGGTTATTAAAGCAACAATTATTTTGTGACACTAGTAATTGAGAAGAAATGTGGATGGAAACACGCTAATCTGTCCTATTTCTGAATTATTTTATTTAGGCATCCTGAGATCTACAAGGAAGTGTTTATTGCGGTTTGAACAGTGACAGAGAGAGAGAATTATGGCCCTTGCGCCGATCTGTTATGTTCCCAGAGATGAAAGTTTGGCGTTCATAGAAACGTGGCTGACTATGATTTTCATTGGCTTATGAAACAAAATGTGGCTGCCTCAGACACAAGGAAGTAAAAGAATGGAAGTTGCTGTGCATATGCTTTGTCAGCCTTGTTTTGGTAGTTTAAAATTAGATCATATTGCTGGCAGTTTGTCCAGTCACACAACATTCCTCGGTTTTGCACACATGCACTTCTCTGGGTTTTTGAAACTGCATTTCAAGCTTATGTGTGCACTACTTTTCAACATTTTGAAGATATTCAAAAACTGCAATAAGTCTCTATAAACTTCATTTTGTGTGCTTTTCCACCTTCACATTGTGCTTCATGCTGTCAAGATCAAGTTAATTAATATACTCTTCTCACGTATTCTTCCTGTCTTGTTCTTTTATGATAGAGGAGAATGAAATCCCCTCTCTCCACGTGTATTTGTTTTCATTTCTGTATCGGCAGTGCTGCTCGCAAGCTCTCTCCAGGGCATTTTTTTGAAAACTGTGCATTCTTAAAGTAGAGTCATATTTGTGCAGGTGCACAGACATTAGAAAATGTTTCCAGCCTTTGCCATGTCTAAGTTGGCACTGTTTTGTACAATACATATTAACAGTGTTGCTGGGCTTTGTTAACTGGCAGTTTCTAATTGTCACACTATTGTGGGGCAGAAGTTACAGGATTGCTTCTGTTGCATGAAGAAACATAAAGTAAGAAAGTATATGCAACATTTTTTATTTTGCCTTGTTTTTCATTTCTTTACAAATAAAAAGAAATGAAATAAAATGAATTAATTTATACTGCCGTCATTCATTTCTTGACACTTCACAGTGCATATACATAGTTCCATATTGTCCTGATAGACCAGTCCAGACAAATGGGTGGGGACAGAGAAAATCTTCCAGAGGATTTTTATGACCTCATCCTGCCATAACTACAGATGCAGCTAGGGGCACACTTCAGTATTTCTCTGTCTCCAGCAGAGGTTGGATAGGAATGCAGTTCTATTGAAATCTGAAAAAAAGATCTGAGAAGCAGTTGAGAAAAGATTGATTTGCTTGTGAGAAGCCACAGCTGGGGTGAATTCCTCACTGGAATGCAACCCTGGAGAGGCTCCACTAGAGTCACTCTTAAAACCGGTGCTAGTTTGGGTATAGCCATACGGAGGAGGGAAATTGATTCAGCTCCTCATCCTTGTATTGCTAAGGGCCAGTTGAGCAGCCAGAAATTTGGAAAAGGAGTTTGAAAAGGATTCTTAAAAGCCTCATACAACCTCAGTGCCCCCTCCCTTCTCTTCCTTCTGGCTCTTCCTCAAAGATTTGCAGAAGACTCCTCAGAGGTATGTGACTGCAGGACCTGGCAGCAGGGGAGTGGCACTGAGTCCAGCATAGATTTTCGAGCCTTGGGCTCCCTGGGGGTGAGTACCAAAACAAAGTCTCTCTTGTTTTTGAGGGGACTACCCGACCTCGTCCACTGGATGGTGCATCCATCGGGTTTGGGCCGATCAGAGCATCCATTGTTGCGGCATGTTTCTTTCCCATGATTCCCACCTGGTTGTGCTACCTAGAAACATAGGCCATATGGTCTTTTCTGCCATCATGTTTCTGTCTAGTCTGCCCTTACATATCAACTACAATAGTCTCCTTTTTTTCTTTTAGAGATCTTCGTTTGTCCCATGCTTTCCTGAATTCAGATACCGTCCTCGTTTCTACTACCTTCACTGGGAGACTATCCCCACTCACCTACCACTCTTTCCATAAAGAAATAGTTCTGCATATAACTCCTGAGTCTATCCCCTTTCACCCTCATCCTATGTCCCCTTGTAGCAGAGCTTGTTTTCAGTTGAAAGAGGCTCTCCTCTTGTGCATTTATGCCACAGAGGTATTTAAACGGCTCCTCTATCTCACCTTTCCTCTAACATATACATATTAAGATCTTTGGGCCTGATATTCTAAAGGCAGTTACACAGTTTATAGCCCAGTAAACCGTGCAGATGCCTTAAATGGGGATATTCAATGGCACTCACACAGTTAGTGCCCTTGAATATCCTCTCTTAACTTCCCTACCCCTGGTTTGCAGCTTGTCGTGCTGTGAGGACTTGTGTGCATCAGAGATGCTGAGGGCTAAGCTATTGGTAGCTTAACTACTGGCAGGGTCTCCCAAGAAGAACAGGTCTCAGCTGAGGTGCCAGACAAACCAACTATCTGCTCAGTAGCAGAATGGGACAGTGTTGGCCGCTGAGGATCACATTTCTGTGACAACGGCAGCAGCACTAAAATTAAACTGCACAGAAGAAAGGCCTGACAATCGACTTCTGTATCTTGCCACGAAAACCCAATGGATAGTCACAACAAAACAAATTACACTATAGTGCTGGAAGATGAGACCCTCCAAGTCGGAAGGCACTCAACTGACTACTGGGGAGGAGGTGAAGACTTCAGAGTAAAGCCAGCATTTATGATGTGGTTAAATCAAAGCCCTCAGGACGTCTGATGGCTGATGTTGCTGCACATGAAATGAGAATCAGAAGCTGCAAAGATGTCTTACCTATTGGGACATGGAACATACGAAGCATGAACCAAGTAAAGTTAGAGATGGTCAAGAATGAAATGGAATGTGTTCACTTAGATTGTGAACCCTTCAGGGACAAGGGAATAAAAAAAATACCTGTTAGTTTACATGTAAACCGCACTGATTCTAAAGAGCAAGTTATAAAAAAAAAAAAAAATAAATAAATAAACTTGATCTGTTGGGTGTCAGCAAACTGAAATGGACTGGCATCGGGCACTTTGCATCTGATGATCACATAGTCTATTATGCTGGAAGTGAAAGACAAAGAAGAAATGATGTTGCATTTATAATTATGAAGAAATTTACAAGAACTGTAATGAAATACAGTGCAGTTAGTGAATGCTTAATTTCTCCAGCAATAAGCAGGAAGTCGGTCCTCACATATGGGCGACATCGGCACTGATGGAGCCCTCGCGGAAGCATCCCCCAGCTTTTAAAGAAAGCCTTTGGGAGATGCCGCCACGCATGCATGGTCCCCTTCCCGCCCAAGGGTGCCATCTTACTCAGTTTCCTTTTTTTCTGCGGAGCCCTTCAGACGTTGTCTGGCTTGTCCCCGAAAAAGTTGATTATTTCTCTCTCCGAGTTTTACACCTGCCTCCGGTTTTACAACGGTACTCTTCCCGCCACCAACCTCGGTGCCTCGGCGCCGGGTTCAGTTCAATTTTTGTGGTCTTTCGTTATTTTCTTTTTCTGGCATCTTTGTGCCTTTTTTTCCTGCTGGTAGCCCAGAGAATCTTCTTCCTCGTAGGGATACTTTTTTCCCCCATGGCTACCAGTGGCTTTAAGAAGTGCGATCGGTGCTCTAAAATCATGTCTTTGACCGACACACACGATTGCTGTCTTTGCTGCCTCGGGCCAGACCACAACCTGGCAGCCTGCAGTCTCTGCAACAGGAAGTCCAGCCAGGCCCTCAAGAGCCTCCAGCAGCAGCATGATGTTTTTCCCTGATGCCTCAAGGCCCCGACATCTCGGGTGGAACTCTCTGAACCCAAGCCTCGTCGTGGGTCCTCAGAAAGGGGGTCTCCCTTGAGGGAACCCACAAAGAAGAAGAAACCCTTGAAGGTGGTGTCCTTGGATGGTTCTGACCATCTGGGAGCTCTCCGAGCCCGGTCCCTCCAAGGCATCAGAAAAGAAGCGACCTGTGAAGGTCCCCCAGAAGGATCTGACTGCAGACCGACTCCCTGGTCCCCAGATACCATCCTTGTCGAGGGTTCCCCTTCGGGGGAGCCGGCATCGGGCCTGTGTCTCTCAGTGCCTGTGCCGAGGGCTGCGGAGTTTTCTGATATGGAGTACAGAATGGCGACCCTGGAGCGCAGTTTGTCTGCCTTCATGGACTAGCAGCGGGAGCTGTTGTCCAGCACGACATCCGCCCCAACCACCGGGCCCTCAATGTCAAAGACGTCCCTGGAGGCCAAGCCGATCCTCGAGGTCCTTCGGTCTCGAGTCGACCCTCAGGCAAGGTCATGCTCTGAGTCCCACTTGACGGGACCACGGTCATCCCCGGCAAGTTTACCGGACGCCAGTCATAGGGCATCAGGGGTCCCGAAGCCCGCGGAGCAACCCTCCTACAAGTGTTCAATGGACTACTCTGAGTGGAAGATGGAGGACGAGGAGTCCCCTGATACCCATCGCCATCCATGTCCCTTCTGACTCTCCCGTCTTGGAACCTCGGCGGCGGTCCCTGCCCGAGGACATGGGCTTTCTGGATTTTGTCAAGGACATGTCTAAGGCCCTGGCATTCCCGACTGAGTTGGAGGACGACTCTCGGGTGGATGAGTTGGACATCCTCCAGTTTGAGGCTCCACCGCGGGAATCGCTTATGGTGCCTAACCCTCCCATCCTGGAACGGCTCATGCTCCGAATGTGGGAGACACCGGCATTGGTGCTGTTGGTGAGCAAATGGCTTGACTCAATGTACCGGGCTTCTAGAAGTCACAACCGCCCTATAACTCCATGGTGGTGGAGTCAGCCATGCATTGGCTGAAAAACCAAAAGACACACTCCTCGGTGCCCCCTGGCAGGGAGGCCCGCACCTTGGACACCCTCGGCAGAAAGTGCTACGAGGGCTCAATGCTCATCTGCCGCATCCAGGCCTACCAGCTGTACATGGGCATGTACCTGAGAGACCTGGCGAAGGAACTCGCCGAGTTCTCGGCTGGTCTCTCCGAGGAACCTGTGCAGCGGTTTAAGAACCCCTGGCCAAGGCAGACTGGGAGTGCTCCAAATTCATGTCTCGAGCAGCCTATGAGAGGTTCGAGTCGGCAGCCCAAGTAGCCTCAGCGGGCATTGGTGCACGCTGCCAAGCTTGGCTTCATTCATCCGAACTCGAGCAGTGGGTTCAAGATAAATTGGTTGATGCCCCTTGCCAAGGGGAGAACCTCTTTGGCAAACCCTTGACCGACAAGGCTGCCGATCTGGAGACCGAGTTTATGATGAGGAACAGGCTCTCTAAGAAGACCCCTGCCCCTCCCTGACGGAAGGGCTCGGTTAAAAAGTCCTTTTACCCAAGGACGGGAGCTGCTTGCCGAAACTACCCACCTTATCAAGCCTCCCCAGCTCCCCAACAGGGTCAGCAGGCCAAGGGACATGGGCATATTGCGCGTAAGCAGAAGGCTCCAAAACCGCAAATCCAAAGCCCTGGCCCAGCCAGGGGGAAGCTTTTGACTCCTTGAGTATAGCCTCTCTACCCCAAGAACAGCAGCCCACAGGAGGACGTCAGGCCCTCTATGCCCAGAGGTGGGTGGCCATCACCACTGATTCCTGGGCACTAAGAGTGGTCAGGGAGGGTTACCTCCTCCACCTGACTCAGACACCTCCCCCTTATTTCCCAGGAGAACCCCTCAAGTCTCCCCTCCTCCGGGACCTTCTTCTGAAGGAGTTGGCAGGTCTTCTTAAGGACAAGGCGGTGGAACCGGTGCCCCACCACCTCAAGGGCAAGGGGTTCTACTCAAGATATTTCCTCATGCCAAAGAGGACAGGGGGCCTAAGGCCCAACCTCGATCTGCGCAATCTCAACAAATTCCTGGTGAGGGAGAAGTTCAAGATGCTCTCCCTTGGAACCTTGCTGCCATACCTCCGGCAGGGAGACTGGCTATGCTCCTTACCCCTCAAGGATGCTTATACCCGCATCCTCATTCACCCCAACCACAGGTAGTACCTGCAATTTGTAGTGGGGGGCAGACACTTTCAATACAGGGTGCTGCCCTTCAGCCTAGCCTCTGCCCCAAGAGTCTTTGCAAAATGTCTGGCAGTCATGGCCGCCTTCCTCTGGCTCCAGGGGGTCTTCATCTTTCCCCACCTGGATGACTGGCTCATAAAGGGAGGCATAGCAGGCCACCGCATGCACCTTCCAGGTTCTGCAATACTTGGGCTTTGTCATAAACTACCCCAAGTCTCACCTCTTCCCGACACAGTGCCTGGAGTTCATTGGGGCAAAGATCGACACTCTCCAGTCTAAGGCTTTCTTGCCCAGGGACTAAGTCGATCATCTCAGGTCTCTAGCTTGTGACATACAGTACCTTCCCTCGGTATCCGCCTGGCTTCTCCTGCGCCTCCTCAGGCACATGGCCTCCACGGTCCACGTCAGCCCAGATACTTACCTTCACATGAGGACGACACAGTGGTGTCTCGGGGACCAGTGGTCTGGTGGCAGTTGCCCCAGCATCTCGAGGCGGGCATGCCCTTTCAGGCTCCAAGCCACTCGAGGGTCCTCACCATGGACACCTCCCTGTTCAGCTAGGGAGTCCACTGCGGAGATCTGCGCACTCAGAGCAACTGGTCGCCAGACGAGAGCACCCAGCAGATCAACCTCCTGGAGCTCCGAGCCATTCACCTAGCCCTAAGGACCTTCTGTCACCACCTACTTCACCAGCCGGACAACAAGGTGGCGATGTTCTACGTGAACATACAGGGGGGCACGGGGTCTTGTACTGTTTGTCAGGAGGCACTGCTCCTTTGCTCGTATGCAATCTAACAGGGTATCCTCCTGCGGGCAGTGTACCTGCCAGGTCAGGACAACCTGCTGGTCGACAGACTCAGCAGGTTCTCCAGCCGCACAAGTGGCAGCTGGACTCCAGGGTAGCCAGTTGGCTTTTCCAGCTCTGGGGGAATCCAGGTGGACTTATTCACCATCATGGACAACTTTCATTTGCCCCACTTCTGTTCCCGGCAGGCCCAGCCCTCCAGGGTGTCACAGATGCGTTCCTAGTCTCTTGGTTGGAAGGCCTCATGTATGCCTTCCCTCCGATGCCGCTGATTGCCAAGACCTTGTTCAGGACCCTCCGCGACAGGGCCTTGCTCATCCTGATAGCTCCTCAGTGGCCCAGGCAGCCGTAGTTCCCACTGCTTCTATAGTTGATGGTGGAGGCCCCCATCCCTTTGGGGATTGCCTCGGGACTCCTATCTCAGGAACGGGGCTCTCTCCTGCATCCCAACCTGGGATCCCTGTCGTTGACAGCCTGGCTGCTCAGAGGGTGACTCTGGCCCCTTTCAGCCTTCCGGTTGAGGTAGAGGACATTCTGCTGGCCTCTCTCAAGGCCTCCACTAGGAAGGCTTATGCCCTCAAATGACACAGGTTCTCTGTTTGGTGCACCGAACACGGGGTTGATCCTTTCTTCTGCCCGGTGGCTCTGGTGTTACATTACTTTCTCCACCTCTCTGGGCTCAAGTCTAACTCCGTCTGAGTGCACCTGAGTGCCCTGGTGGCGCACCACCATCCAGTGGATGGTAAGCCCCTTTTGGTCCAACCGTTGGTGACCTGTATCCTTCGGGGCCTGCTCTTATCGAAGCCCCCAGTTTGCGCTCTGGCAACTGAATGGGACCTCAAAGTAGTGCTGGGGCAGCTCACTTGCCCACCCTTCGAGCCTCTAGCTACATGCCACCTTCGCTACCTCTCTTGGAAGGTGGCTTTCCTGGTTGCGCCCACTTCCGCTCAAAGAGTTAGCGAGCTCTGGGCCCTTGTGGCGCAGGCGCCTTATACCAAGTTCTACAAGAACAGGGTGGTGCTTCGCACACACCCCAAATTTCTGCCAAAGGTAGTGTTGCCCTTCCATCTCAACCAGGAAGTGGTGCTCCTTACCTTCTTTCCAAGACCTCACTCCAGTCGGGCGGAGACAGTCCTTCATACCTTGGACTGTAAGAGGGCCTTGTCCTTCTATATCCAATTCACTCAGGGCCATCGCAGAGCTTCTCAGCTTTTTATCTCCTACCACCACAGTAGGCTGGGGGAGGCGGTGACCAAGCGTACGCTGTCCACATGGGTGGCAGACTGTATAGCCCTCGCTTATGAGCAGGTGAGGCTCCCGCTGGAAGGCCGCATCATGGCACACTGTGTCAAGGCTAGGAGGCCTCGGTGGCAAACTTATGCTCTGTCCCGATGGTGGACATCTGCCAGACTGCCACTTGGTCTTCAGTCCATTCCTTTGCAGCCCATTACTGCCTGGAAAGAGAGTCCCAACGGGACAGTGTCTTCGGCCAGGCTGTGCTCCGTAACCTTTTCGGGGTCTAGGCAACTCCTACCCTCCGACCCGTCTATGTTCAGGCTACCAGAGTTCTGGTTTCATCAGACACAGGAGTCCTACTGTGGTCTGTGTATCTGGACTGAATTGCTGCTGCTTGTGGCTCCCCGTGAAGGAGCCCCTATTTGTGCTATCGGCTTTCGGTAGCCTGTTGCTGGGGAGTTCCATATGTGAGGACTGACTTCCTGCTTGTTCCTGGAGAAAATGTAGTTACTCACCTGTAACAGGTGTTCTCTGGGGACAGCAGGAATCAGTCCTCACAACCCTCCCTCCTCCCTTTGGGGTTGCTCCTTTTACCATCTTTATTTTTGCCGTCTTTTAGCTATGTCATAGGACTGATCAAGATGGCACCCTTGGGTGGGAAGGGGACCACGCATGCATGGCGGCATGTCCCAAAGGCGTTCTTTGAAAGCTGGGGGGATGCTTCTGCGAGGGCTCCGTCGGTGCCGATGTCACCCATATGTGAGGACTGATTCCTGCGTCCGCGGAGAACACCTGTTATAGGTGAGTAACTACGCTTTCTATCCATCTACGAGGAATGCCCATCAGCAGAACTATAATTCAAGTATATGCCCCAACAACAATTGCAGAAGAGGATGATATTGATGAGTTCTATGAAGACGTACAAGCTGAAATTGACAGAACATGCAAAGAGGATATTCTGATAATCATGGATGACTGGAACGCAAAAGTTGGCAACAAAGAAGAAGGCAAAGTGGTTGGAAAATTTGGACATGGCAACAGAAATGAAGCTGGAGAAAGACTGATAGAATTCTGCAATATCAACAAAGACAAAACCTGGAGCTAACTGTGGTACAGATCACCAACTACTGGTTGCAAACTCAAGTTAAAGTTGAAAAAGAGCAAACCACTCATGAATGTAGCAAAATATGACCTTGAGAATATACCACCGGAATTTAAAGACTGCTTGCAAAATCAATTTGCTGCTTTAGATACAAATGACAGAGCTCCAGAAGTATTATGGGATGACATCAAGAAGGTTGTGTTGGAAGAAAGCGAGAAATCTCTACAAAAGGTGAAAAAGCAAAAAGGGTCAAAATAGATGACTGAGGAAACTCTGAAAATTGCCCAAAAACGCAGAGAACCTAAAGCCAGAGGAGAAAGAGAGGCAATCGCAGAACTCAACAGAGATTTCCAACGTGCAGCAAAACAAAACAAGGAGAAGTACTACAATAACGCATGCAAGGAATTAGAAAAAGAAACTATTAGAGGCAGAACAAGATCAGCTTTCCTAAAGCTACGAGAGTTAAAGAAAGAATTCCAGCCTCGAATTGGAATGTTACAAGATGCTCAATGATGCATGTTAATGATGCTGAGAAGATCAAGAAATGGTGGAAAGAATATACAGAGTTACTATATTATAAAGATCAAGTGGACCAACAGCCGTTTCAACCTGTACCTTATGATCCGGAACCATTGGTGATGAAAGAAGAAGTCAAAGCAGCATTGAAAGCCTTATCAAAGAACAAAGCACCAGGCATTGATGGCATTCCTATTGAAGTGTTACAGCAATCTAATGCAGCTGTTGCCATACTTGCAAGATTCTACCAGGAAATTTAGAAGACAAATTCATGGCCAACTGACTGAAAAGATTTGTGTTTATGTGAATACTAAAGAAAGGTGATCCAACTGACTGTGGAAATTATCGCACAGTCGCTCTGATCCCACATGCCAGCAAGATTCTGCTGAAAATTATTCAAGAGACTATAACCATACCTGGAACAAGAACTGCCTGACGTGCAAGCAGGGTTCAGGAAAGGGTGAAGAATGAGAGATATCATCGTGGATGTGAGATGGAGCCTTGAAAAGACTAAAGTATATCAAAAGGATATCTATATGTGTTTTATTGACTACAGCAAGGCTTTTGATTATGTAAACCATGAGAAACTCTGGGCCACATTAAGAAGCATGGGTATACCGGAACACCTGAGTGTTCTCTTGCTGAAGAAGCAATAGTTCGAACGGAACAAGGAGAAACAGAGTGATTTAAAATCAGCAAAGGCATACAACAAGACTGCAAAAATCAATAAGTTCATCATTGATGGAGAAGAAATTGAAATAGTGGACTACTTTAACCTACTTGGATCAACTATCAGTAAAGAAACAACAAGCAGTCAAGAAGTCAGATGACGCATTGCTCTTGGCAGAATAGCTATGAAGGACCTAGACAAGATTCTCAAGAGCAGAAATGTCTTTCTCCATACAAAAATTTGACTTGTCCAGGCCATGGTATTTTCAATAACGTCATATGGATGCAAATGTTGGACAGTAAAAAAGATAGACAAGAAGAAAATTGATGCCTTTGAATTATGGTGCTGGCAACAAATACTGTGTATACCATGGACTGCCTGAAGAACAAACCAGTCAGTACTAGAAGAGATCAAACCTAAGCTTTATTTAGAAGCTCAGATGCAAGACTTCGACTTTCATAATTTGGGCACATCATGTGAAGAGAGCTATCATTAAAGACATTATGATTGGCAAGGTAGAAGGTCAACACAGAAGAGGAAGGCTAGCAATGAGATGGATCGAAGATCGATACAATAACAGCAGCTATGGGTGCCAATCTCTCAACAATGAGCTGCCTGACTGAAGACTGAACACATTTTAGGACAACTATCCAGAGGGTTGGCAGGAGGCGACACCGACTCAATGGCATTTAACAACATATAGACTGGTGCAGCACTGAGAGAAACTAGTATTGTTTGCCTTCAGCAGGTGCAAGGTGTGTGGACTGGTACAGTAGTGCAGATAAGCCTGTCTTCCCTGGCCCAGATCATAGTCTTGTAGAGTGTGTGTTTGAGACCCTGGCCCAATGTTTGCTCAAATCTTGGGTATGCCCATTATCTCCTTGACTGACAGTGGCCCTCTGTCCAGCGCTGTTACCCACACGTTCCAATAAAGATTGGCCAAAGAACGGGCAGGAGGGCCCCATGGGGCCTCTGAGAACTTTGGCCCCAGCCCCCACTTCCCTCTTATTGTCCAATTTCTGCATGTTCTGCTTATCATTTTTTATTTTTGCTTTGTTTCTTCTTTGGCTCTTTATCTTTGCTGCTTGAATAAACAACTTTAAAAAAATCTTCTTTTAGGTAGTTGGGCTTCCTGATTTTGTATGGGTGACTGGGAAGGTCTTTTCTGGTTTCTCCAGCTGACTTGACAGGGTACAGGGATTTCCTGTTTGAGGGTTCTTTTTCGCTGTGATTTTTTTCTTTCAGGATTTGTTCTTCACCTTTTTTCTTCTTGTTTGAGCTCTGCCATGATGCTAGGTGCATGGAGGTGTGCTACCTTTTAACTGCAATTTTAGTATCAGTGCCTGAAATAGAATCAAGCATGGTAAAAGAGACAAAGATTTGTATAAAGTAATTGTTATTGATTAATACTTTTTTCCTGAATTTTTCAGTCTTGCTTTCTGCTTTGTAAGTGTCATACTGGCTTCTTTCAGTGCTTCATGTGTATATACAATTGATGACATCAATGAAAGTTGCTCTGATCTGCCTCCATCAGTTGGCTGGGAAGCATAATCCACTGGTCCAGCAGAATTCAAGGAAAGGGAATTAGCAGGTGTGGAAAATTTCTCTATTTTTGCCTTATTTGGTAGACTGACTTCATGTGGGTACATCCCGAGAGGTACTGCATGGGGTCAGGTGTTACCATTTTGATGGAGGCATGGATGTAAGAGTGTTTGGGCCGCACTCCTACCTTCCATCACATTTGAAGGTACTTGGGGGTGACGATGCAGGGCTAGCTAACTTTTCTTGGGGGTGGGGGGGGGGGATTGAAATTAATTAGCAGCCACTGGATCAGTGATGATTTTTGGGAAGGATTGTGGGGTGGGGTTAGGGGCAACTGGGGCTCACCAATTCCTGGGTGGAGATCAGGAAATGTGGGGGGAGTTACACTGGGGCCACCATGATTTTTTGAGAGTATTTGGGATTCAGACCAGGTCAGCAGAGGATTGGGGGTCTGGGCCTGATATGTGCCAGATAGCATTGTAGCACATGTGTAAGGGCCAAACATAAGTACCGTATTTTCCGGCATATAAGACGACTTTCTAACCCATGAAAATATGCTCAAAAGTCGGGGGTCGTTTTATATGCCGGTAACATAAAGTCCCTCCGCAGTGAGCACTGTGTATGCAAAGGCAGCCCGCTGAGGAAAAGAGAATGCAGCCGCTTGAGCGTACAGTCTGTCGTGGAGAGCTTATAAAGGAGCAATCTATGCCGGTAAAAGAACCATTTCCCAGAAGCTGACGACCACAACAGGATCTGAACCCGTCTCTTACATAAAAAGATCAAAGCACTTGTTGGACCGATTGACATTCCTCTATGCTGGCTGCCTCTTCGTTGCTGCCCGGCTAATTGTAAGGCTAGCAAAGCTGCATACACAGTGTATTTATTGTTGGTGCTTAAGTATCCGGGGAGATGGGACCGTGGCTGGTCTGACTCGAGGGGGACGGGCGGGGCCAGAGGCAGGTCCACGTCCCTGGCGAGCGAGTGCATTAAGGCGGGACAGGGACTTTCGCTTGTATGCTTCATTCTGGCTCTTAAGAGGGTGACTAAATACCGCAGGACGTCATCGCCTCTTCCTCCACTCTCAGCCCGCTCCAGTGCCCCGCAGAGTTCTGTGATCGCTTGAAGGAACAGTGAGATAACGCGCCTTAGATCTGTACCTACCCTTCAGATCGCAAATCACGGACACCTGCACCTTCTGACACCTCGGTGGTCCAGGATCTCTATCTTCTCATTGCTTCTCGGAGATCCCCGAGGGAAGCACTAAAGCCAGGTTCAAGTCCTGCAGCTTGCAGAGGGACCTATATTTCTATTTGAAGCAACTGCTAACTGCGTAAGGAGCAGCTCTCGGATGAGATTTTTAGTGCATGTGAAGAGACTTGGATTCGCTTCCACTATCCCATGCAATGGCGGACCACGATTTCTCCAATATGACTAAATTGTATGCAGACTATACCCAGGTGAGTAATAGATTCCTTCCCCTTGCGTTTGATTTCTGCGCCGTTATTTTCCTCCGGAGAATAGTGCAAGATTCCTGGAGGCACCGGAGAATTTCATTCCCATTAATTGCAAGAATAAAGAAACGCTTAAAGTTTAGGGGGTGATCAGTATGCCAAGGAGGTATTTGAATATCTCCATCATACCCTTCCCTCTCTGGCCTTTCTTCTAAAGTATACCTACGAAGATCTGTAAGTCTGTCTCCATATGCTTTCTGACAAAGAGCACTGACTATTTTAGTAGCCACTCTCTGTACCGACTCCACTGTTTATATCTTTATCTTAAGGTGCAGTTTCCAGAATTGTACATAGTGCTCCAAATGAGGTCTCACCAGAGACTTACACAGAGGCACTATCAACCCCTTTTTCTTGCTGGCCCCCTTATGTACCTAAGCATACTTCTGGGTTTTGCTATCAGCTTTTCTACCTATTTGGTAACTTAAGATCATCAAATACAATCACCTCCATGTCTTGCTCGTCTATGGTACATAGAAGTACTTCACCCATTATACTGTACCACTCCCTTGTTTACATGTTTGATGACAAACAGCCTTATGTTTATAAATGACAGTTTTCCTGCTAAGTACCTGCATGTCATAAGCATTTGAATTAAAATTACCATATTGAAATCAAATCTGATGTTTTTTTATTTTTTTTGGTCTGCGCTGGAAGAGGGGTAGTCTTATACGGCGAGTATAGGCCAAACCCTATATTTTAACAGGAAAAGTAGGGGGTCGTCTTATACGCCCAGTCGTTTTATACGCCTGAAAATACGGTACTACTAACGCAGACCTCTGGGCACATGTGTCTTGTTTGCTTTACTTGTTTAACACACTTTTTTTTACTACTTATTTGCATGCTGTTTGCTTAGGGGATCATTCTGTGCCACGAATAGCGGGGATGTACGTCCTGCCTGGATGTACATCCCCGCTATTTGTCCGCCTGCCACTCCTGGTGCAAAGGCTCCCTGTACGAACAGTGCTGTTGTACGGGGAGCCTTAGATGGGGCAGTATGGAGGCGGAGCAAGGGTGGGACATGGGCGGGCTGTGACCCCGGAGGTACAGTGCCGATTCTGAAGTCTGTCCTTTATGTCTGGGGTCGGCCACATAAACAGGGGATTTATTCCACCTTGGAGGTGGAAAAGTCCCCCTGGACATTGGTGGATGCTGGAGCCGGGGTGCGGCAATGAGGTGAGGGGGTGCAGGGGGATCCCGCAGCTTGACCTTGGCCATGGGAGGCAGGATCGGGGGTTGGGCTGCGGGGAAAGGACGTTGGGTCTTGCTGTCAGTGATCACGGCTCCCTAATGCAGCCGCAGTGCCATGGTGACGGGATGCTGTGTCACTGTGGCTCCATTCAGGAGCATGGCTGAGTTAGCCGCGGATCTGCTGGGTGTGTGGCCCATCAGAAGCACGGCCCAGCCTGCATGTCCAGGCAGGTAGATCTGATTCTGATTCCATGGTCACATCTAGCCCTCGCTGGATCAGAATCGGGTGCTACCGCTCTACGCCCCGATTCTGAGGGGCCGCACAGGGGCTGGACAGCCAGAATTGAATTGGCGTCTTACTGTATTGATGAGCAAACTTGCATTTGGAAACGCTATACTGAGCTTTAGCAGGGTTTCTTCATCTAGCCCTTTCCTTCCCTTGCTTCGTCAGTGATTTAATTACCTTTAGAGATGTAAAACCCTATTTTGCATAGGGCCTCTATGCAGGGAATGGGATTTCTAAGTCGGGGCATTCACAGTATTCTGGTTATGTTACAGTAGGCCTTTTGTAACATATGTTTAAGTACTTGCAAAAGTACATGTGAAATTGCTATAAGTACAATATTTTATAAAACAGCAAGTGAAAGTATAATGGATTAGGAAACCTTGTGAAAAAGCTTTTATTTTTGGTCTTTTAGATATGGTGCTATATGCCAGAGAGATAACCACACTTCATCCTTTAATAAATGGTGTGAACCCCAGGTTCAAATGAGCACTTGAGCAAGTGTCAATGCTGACACCCAGTCCATGTACCATTATCAAAGTGGACTGGGAAAATCCACTGCTTACCCCTGGGACAAGCAGCATGGAATCTGTCTACCTTTTGTGAACCTGACAAATACTTGTGGCTTGGATTGACCACTGTTGGAAACAGGATAGTGGGCTTGATGGACCCTTGGTCTGACCCAGTCTGGCTTATCTTATGTTCCTTTTAAATATATGTGTATTGCCATTGTAAAATCTCTCAGAATCCAGTAGCTTCCTTGTTATCATTAAATGATTCTTATTCAGATCAAAAATCCTCTCCTGCAATGCTCCCCTCCCCCTCCTCTCCCTTCTTCCGCCCCAGCGATCCAAGGACAATTCTGATGTGTTCACTGTCCAGGAGTCTTGCTGGTTATCACGCCATTCAGATGAACAGCACTCCACAGGTATTCATTATGATCCGTCGTCCCCCCCCCCCTCTTAGAACTGTATCTGAATTCAAGAAAGCATGAGACAAATATTTAGGATCTCTGAGGGACAGAAAGGGATTGTAGAACTTAATAATTCTTATTGATGGGCAGACTGGATAGGACACATGGAGCTTGATTCCAGTAGGGGCACAGCCGGGCTGTCCGGACGGCCCCAAGCAAGATGGGCCTGTTTGGACCTGATTCTGGACCGTGGGAACAAAACATTCCCACGGTAACCAGAATCAGGCCCGAGGACTGTCTTAGCATGCCCCTGCTGCCTGCAGTGACCTCCTCCCCGCAGGCGCCCCTGACTCCTGTGTTCTCAGCCCGCCTTTTCCACACTGTCTGATTCAAGGCTGGCCTGCCGTGGCCTGCATCGGCCAGCAGGGACCCCTCTGCACCTAGCCCCAGCCCCAGCGGGGGATCCCCAGGCCCAGTCGCCGGGTGTTTGCTGTTTATTGAGGTGGAATAGGCAGCACGTTCCCATGGGCCTGGCAGGACGTTCAGGGACATGACCTGAATCGGCCTTGTAGGTCCTGGAGGGCTGGCCCGCCTCTGCTCTGCCCCGATCGTGCCCCCTCCGGTTTTCCCTGTCCTGATGCACAGGACATACAGGAAGTGCCGGAGGGGAAATCAGGCCCCGATGGCTTGCGGGGCTGCACATCCTGCGTTTCAGAATCGGGTCCATAATCTTTATCTGCTGTCATTTTCTCTGTTTCTCATATCCTAGATTCATTCATTTTTTTGAATGGGTGAATAAACATGTGGGTAAAGGTGAGCCAGGTGATATAATGTATCTGGATTTTCAGAAAGCCTTTGACAAAGTATCTCATGAAAAACTCCTGAGGAAACATAAAAGCCATGGGCTAGAAGGCAGAGTCCTGTAGTGGATAAGGAACTGGTTAAAAGAGAAAAAACAGACAATAGGGTTACAAGGGGTAGTTTTCTCGATGGAGGAAGGGTGAATAGTGGAGAAGCACTATGAGCTGTACTGGGACCAGTGCTTTTTAACATATTTATAAATAATCTGGAAATGGAACAAAAAGCAAGGTGATTAAATTTGCAGAAAACACCGAATTATTCAAAGTTATTAAATTGCATACGGATTGCGAGAAATTGCAGGGATCTTGCAAGACTGGGCATCTAAACAGCAGGTGCAATTTAATGTGAATAAGAACATAAGATATGCCAAACTGGGTCAGACCAAGCTCCATCAAGCCCAGTATCCTGTTTCCAATCTAGGTCACAAGTAACTAGCAGTTTCCTCAAAAGACACAGGTTCCACAATGCTTGTCCCGGGGCAAGCAGTGGATTTCCTGTGTCCCCTTTAATAATGGTTTATGGACCTTTCCTCCAGGAACTTGTCCAAACCTTCTTTAAACCCAGCTCTTCTAACAGCTTTTACTACATCCTCCAGTAACGAATTCCAGAGTTTGATTATGCGTTGAGTGAAAAGTATTTTCTCTTATTATTTATTTATTTAACAGGTTTTTTTATACCGCTTTATCATTTCAATCAAAGCGGTTTACAGTGTAACTTAAACTTGTACATTAAACAGGGACATTGATAACTTGGACTTTTCTGAGCAATGGAGGGTTAAGTGACTTGCCCAAGGCCACAAGGAGTGCTAGTGGGAATTGAACCCTGGTCTCTGGGTTCCCAAGCCAGTGCTCTAACTATTAGGCTACTCCTCCACTCCACTTATTAGTCTTAAATAAGTTACACTGTAGCTTTATTGCATGTCCTCTAATCTTTGTATATTTTGATGGCGTAAACCAGTGCTCCCCAACCTTTTTATCGCCGCGGACCGGTAAACGTTTGATAATTTTTCCGTGGCCCGCTAGTTTTAATTTAATAATTTTAATTTAGTTGTATTTAAACATGCCTTCAAAATAAAATACAGCTACACCAAAAAATGAATATAAAGTGATGTATTTTATTTAACTCACTAGAATTCCAAATCAATGAGAACCCTGAGCTTGTTTCTTTGCAACGAGATGGTTCCATCTGGGGGTAATAGGAGACAATGACACCCGAAGTGTGTTGCTTATGTCCAGTTTATTCCGTTGTTTTGTTTTGGTTGCTGTCACTGCAGAAAACCCCGTTTCACACAGATAGGATGTCGGAAATGGTAATAGGGATTTAAGTGCTGTGGTGGCAATCTCAGGATATTCCGCCATGACTTTAATCCAGAACACCGGTAGAGGAGTTGTCTCGAATGTAGTTTTAAGGCCACCGTCATTTGCAATCTCCAGCAGTTGTTCTTCTTGCATAGACATGCTAGATTCGCCTGATTTGTTGGCAAATGGGTCACGGATCCATTCCTTACCAGTTCGTGGGTCTTTTGTGGTTGGGAAGTAGCACTCAAACTCTTTTAAAAGCAAAGACAGGTGATCGTGCACCAACTGGCAGAATGAATGTTCAAGCTCAGTCTCGCCTAAAATCCCCGCTAATATCTGAAACATGTCCAAAATGCCTCTGTTCACGCGCCGTCCCCACAACTCCAGTTTGGCTTTAAATGCAGCTACTTTGTTTGACAACTTGAAAACAGTTGTCATTTTCCCCTGAAGGCCCAGATTGAGTTCATTGAGCAGGCTGAATATGTCACACAGGTAAGCCAGTTTTGCGACCCATACCTTGTCACTGAAATGTGCTGCCAGCGGTGACTTCTTTTCTGAGAGAAATCTTTGCAATGGCTCTCGTAATTCAAATACTCTGGTTAGCGATTTTCCTCTGGATAACCATCTTATTTCTGTGTATAAGAGAAGGCATCTGTACTCTGCGTCCATCTCCTCACAAAGCTGCTCAAACAGGCGCGAGTTAAGTGCGTGTGCTTTAATGTGGTTAATAACTTTAACGACATCACTCAATACGCTGTTAAATTCCGGTGACATTTTTCCGCTTGCCAGCATTTCCCTGTGAATGATACAATGCGTAGATTCACTCTCAGGTGCAACCTCCTTAATCCGAGCAGTTAAACCAGACAGTCGTCCGGTCATGGCAGCAGCTCCGTCTGTGCATATGCTGACACAAAAGGACCATTTCAGTTTTCCTGATATATAACCATCCAGTGACTTGAACAGTTCTGCTCCTGTGGTGTTGGTTGGCTGGCAAAGATAGTGCACATAACAAATCCTCATGCACATCCTCCTGATATAGATATCGCACATAAACAAGTAGTAGTGCCTTGTTGTCGATATCTGTAGATTCATCAACCTGGAGTGCATACCACGGTGATGTATTAATCCTCTCCAACAATTGTGCCTCAATGTCTCCGGCTATTTCCTCAATGCGCCTAGTCACAGTGCTAGCTGACAAAGGCACATGTGCTACCTTTTCCACAGCAGCCTCTCCTAGAAGTTCACGGCAAATGTCTTTAGTGGAGGGCAAGATCAATTCTTCACCGATAGTAAATGGCTTTTTAGCCTTAGCAATGCGGTTAGCCACCAAATATGATGCTCTCAGTGCATTCTCCTTTATTGATGTGGTGGCCCTCACAAATTTCTTCTGTGCTTCGTGCTCCCGTTTTTTTCTTTCAAAATACTCCAGGGGCTTGTCTTTTATGCCAGGGTGCTTGGCGGTCAAGTGGCGAAGCAGTTTTGAAGGTTTCATTGCCTCATTAGAGAGCTTCTCGCCGCAAACTATGCAGATCGGTTTTGGTGCGTGGGAATCACCTGTCCCGATAAATCCATATTTCAAATAGGACTCATGGTATTGTCTGTTAAAGGTTGCATATTTCTTTGATGTTGAAGGCTCTTCTTCTGTCTGTTCACTGGGCCTTTTTTTATTTATTTATTTTATTATTTATTACAGTTTCTTATATACCGCGCTATTTAGAATCAGCGCGGTTTACATCATAACAAAATGACCATAACGAAAAACTGTCAGGTTTTACATTGAACAGGAGTACAAACAAGGATAACTGGGTTAACTATATACATAAGCTATCTACACTGTAGATATAAGTTGAGAGGGCATTTCTAGACTGGGTCATTTCTTGGAAGGGATATCTAGTTCAGTTGCTGTCTGGAAAGTATTCACAAACCGAGTGGGGTCTGGGAAGTATTGGCAGAAAAGGAAGGTTTTGAGAGCCTTCCTGAACTGATATAGATTGGTAATGGCCCTAATGTCGGGGGGTAGAGTGTTCCAGCATTTGGGGACATAAAAACTGAATGCTCTGTTTTTCTTCCCAAGAAAACTTTCTAACGATGTCTGTTTCATACTCATTTTTACTAATTTGTGGGTTAAAGCAGACACAATAACACGTCAGTACACACATGAGTACCGGTGAACAGATAGAAGAGCTAGAAGAGTGATACCTTCTCTTTCTCTTCACTCCACTGCTGCTTGCAACCGCTCAGCTCCAGACGTCACCTAAATCCGAATGTAAATCCAAAAACTATCAGCGCAAAAATGTGATCAGTGTTATAAATATATGACCAGTGTATCAAAAAAGCATATAAATATTAATATAAAGTGAAAAAATCAGATAAAGTGCACAAATCCGGCAGCATACACTTAACTGTGCTCACACCTCACAATCGGAAACAATAAAAACATAAAATAGTGTTGCGCCAGATAAAATAACTGTGAAATATATATAAATCACAAAAGATGACTGTGCCCCCTTTCAATGCCGAGATGCCAGCGTTCCCCCTTTCAATACAGAGATCATCGTGCCTCTTTCAATACAGAGATGCCAGCGTGGACTCTAGAGCCACCTTTACCATTAAAGTAACTCCTTACTTCATGTGGGCATTACACTTTGTGGACTCCCTCTTCACCTGTGCCCCACACACTCACCCACAAAATGGCCGCATCCCACTTCTTCAGCTGTTGGCTTCAATCACTGTGATTCCCTTCACCCACCACTGTCACCCACTTCCTCTGTGCACTTACCTCACGGGAGCTTCTCTTCAGTCCCCGCATCTCCGACCTCCTCAGTCCTCCTGCGGCGCCTCCTCCTCGACCAATGGCATGGGGTTTGCCTTTCGGCCAATCAGGAGGCGGGAGGACCCACAGTGAAATTATTTAAAGTTCCTCGGGCGGCCCGGTACCGTTTGATCCACGGACCGGTACCAGTCCGCGGCCCGGGGGTTGGGGAACACTGGCGTAAACAATCGATCTACGTTTACCTGTTCTGTTCCATTCATTAATTTATAGACCTCTGACATATCTACCCTCAGCCGTCTCTTTTCCAGGTTGAAGAGCCCTAACCTTTTTAACCTCTCCTCATAGGGGTATCCTTCCATCCCCTTTATCATTTTGGTGGCTCTTCTCTGTACCTTTTCTAATAATGCTATATCCTTTTTGAGATACAGTGACCAGAATTGCACACAGTATTCAAGGTGTGGTCGTACCATGGAGCGATACAGAGGCATTATAATATCCTTTGTTTTATTCTCCATTCCTTTCCTTATGATTCCTAGCATTCTATTTGCTTTCTTGGCCGCTGCTGCACACTGGGCAGAGGGTTTCAACATGTTCTCCAGGACCAAGCAGGAAGTCAGTCCTCACTTATGGGTGTCATTGACGCCGATGAAGCCCCAGCGGAGCATTTCCCCAGCTTTTCATGAAAGCCTTTGGGAATGCTGGCACGCATGCGCGGTTCCCTTCCCGCCTAAAGGTGCCATCTTACCTCAGTCTCTTTTTTTCCGTGAAGCCCATCGGACATGTGTCCTGTTTTCCTGGTTAAAAGTAGATTTTTTTCTAGCGTTGTTTCGCTTCTTTTCTTCGGATTCGATGTTGGTTCCCCTCTCGCCGGGATCGGTACACCGGTATCGAACCCCCTTTTTATTTTTCGGTTTTTGCCCTTAGTGGCTAGGCATTCGCGCCTAAACTTTTTCTTTTTCCCTGGAAAGCTGGTTTTTTGACCTCGCGGGGACCCTTTTTTCCCCCATGTCTTCCATTGATTTTAAGAAGTGTGATCGGTGTAAAAAGATTATGTCTCTCACCGACACACACGACTGCTGCCTTCGGTGCCTGGGCCCGGACCACGATTCTAAAACGTGCGGGCCATGTGGAAAAATGTCTTCCAAGACCCTCCGAAGTCATCAGCAGCAAAGTGAAAGGCTTTTCTCTGACTCGGCCTCTGCTCGTGCCCGGACCTCGTCTAAGGCTTCGACACCTCGGGATTCCGATCCCGAGAGGCGTCGGAGCTCCTCGGACAGGGGGTCCCCCGAGAGGGAACGTAAGAGGAAGAAGCGGCTCGCGAGGGCGGCATCGGTGGAGGTCCCTGGACCCTCGAGGTCCAGGTCTAAGACCCCCGACCGTCGTCCCGGGCCCGTGGACCAGGAGAAGCCGACCAAAGTTCCTCGTATATAACTGGAGTCTGCTGGACACGTAAGTCCTGTTGTCCTCGAGGACTCGCCTCCCCGAGTACCGACGTTGGGCCCGGCGCCGCCGGGGCCCGAGTTGGGGGCTGCTGCGTCACCCGAGCTGAGTTTCAGGTTGACAGCCTTGGAGAGCAGAATGTCTGCCTTCATGGATCAGCAGCGGGCATTGATGGCCAGCCTGTCTGGCGCATCTGCCCCGACCACCGGGACATCGACTTCGAAGTCGACCCCGGAGACCGAGCCGATACTCGAGTCCCTTGCGGCTCGAGGTCGTCCTCGGTCTCTTAATGCCGGTGCCTCCGGCGTCGGGGCGGGTGCCCAGGGGTCCCGCGGCGTCGGACCCCGACTCGACTTCGGACGAGTCTGCATGGGAAACCGAAGATGAGGAGTCTCCTGACACCTTTAAGACTCGGTGTGTCCCTTCGGACTCACCTGAGTCTGAACCCCGGAGTAGATCCCCTCCGGAGGATACTAAGTTCTTGGAGTTTATCCGGGATATGGCCGCTGCCCTGGCTATCCCGGCTGACCCCGAGGAAGAGCCTCGAGCCGAGGAGCTCGATGCTCTGTAGTACGACTCTCCTCCGAAGGAGGCCTTTACTGTCCCGGTTCCTCCGATGCTGGAGCGGCTCCTCTTCCGGATGTGGGAGGCACCGGCCTCGGCGCCAGTTTTAAGCAAGCGAGTCGATTCCATTTATCGACTCCGCAAGAGTCCTGGCTTCCAGAAAGCACAGCTGCCGCACCATTCTATGGTTGTGGAATCGGCCATGCATCGTCTGAAAAGTCAGAAGATGCACTCTGCGGTGCCTCCCGGTAGGAAAGCCCGCAGCCTTGATCGAGTCAGCAGAAAGTATTTTCAGGGCTCCATGCTTGCTTGCCGTGTCCAGACTTACCAGCTGTACATGGGCATGTATTTACGAGACCTGGCCAAGGAGTTGGCCGGGTTCTCTGCTGGTCTCTCCGGGGAACCCTTGCAGAGTTTTAAGTCCTTGTCTTCGAGGATACGGGAATGCTTTAAGTTCATGTCCCGCGCCGCCTACGATGGCTTCGAGGCTTCGGCCCTGGTAGCGGCTGCCGGCATCGCAGCTCGACGCCAGGCGTGGCTGCAGTCATCGGACCTCGAGCCATGGGTTCAGGACAAGTTGGTCGAAGTCCTTTGCCGAGGTGAAAACCTTTTTGGCAAGCCTGTGGCCGAGAAGGCCGCACAGCTCGAGACTGAGCACCTCACCAGGACAAGGCTGTCCAGGAAGACCTCTTCCCCTTCACATAAGAAGAAGGGCCCGGGTAAAAAGCCCTTTTACCCGAGGAAGGGCACTGCCTACAAACAGTACCCACATTATCAGGCTGCCCAACCTGCCCCACAGGGTCAGCAAGCCAAGGTCCGGGGTAATGGGCCCCGTAGGCAGACTGCCCCCAAGCCTCCGGCCCCTGCTCCCACTCAGCAGGGTGGGGGTTTTTGACTCCTTGAGTACAGCCAAACCTCCCTTGCAGACCCAGCCCTGCACAGGAGGCCGCCTAGCCTTGTTCGCCCACCAGTGGCCCCTGATAACTCAGGACAGTTGGGTGCTGGACATAGTCCATCGAGGCTATGCCCTGCATTTTCACCAACTACCTCCGCCACACTTTCCAGGAGAGCCTTCCAGGCCTCCCCTGCATACAGCCCTTCTCCTCCAGGAGCTCAGGGGTATGTTGCTGGACAAGGCGGTGGAGCCTGTGCCTCCCCACTTCCAAGGTCACTGTTTTTATTCCAGGTATTTCCTGGTGCCAAAGAGAACCGGTGGTCTTCGACCCATTTTGGTTCTCAGAAACCTAAACAAGTTTCTTGTAAAAGAAAAGTTCAAGATGGTTACTCTTGGAACTCTTCTGCCCTACCTCCAGCAGGGAGATTGGCTATCCTCTTTAGATCTAAAAGATTCTTACACTCACATTCTCATTCATCCAGACCACAGAAAGTACCTCAGGTTCATTGTGGGAGGAAACCACTATCAGTACAGGGTACTGCCTTTTGGACTGACTTCCGCTCCCAGAGTCTTCACCAAGTGCCTGGCAGTGGTAGCAGCCTACCTGAGAAATCAGGGCATCTTTGTCTTTCCCTACCTGGACGACTGGCTCATCAGAGGCCAGACGTCTCTCGAGGTCCAGGAGGCCACCAACAGAACCATAGACCTGCTCCAAAAGGTGGGCTTTGTCATCAACTTCGCAAAGTCCACTTTGCTCCCCTCCCAGAACTTGGAATTCATTGGGGCAAGGTTGGATTCTCAGCTGGCAAGAGCATTCTTACCAGTGGACCGAGCACAAAGGCTCATGGACCTTGCAAGCAAGTTTCTGCACAGATCTCCAGGAACAAGCAGGAATGAGTCTTCACATATGGGTACGTCGGTACCGATGGAGCCTGCACGGGAATGCTCCCCAGCATCCAATCAGAAAGCTTTTGGGAGCATCCCTCACACCTGCGCGCTGACTTCCCGCCCTTTCCACTTCTTCTCCTCAGTTTTCGTTTTTCCGCGGAGCCGGCAGGACGTCCTCCTGTCACCGCAGAAACTTTTTTCTTTAAATACTTCATTTCTTGTTTTCTTGTGGTCGCGGCTGTTTTTCCCGCCGACACCGGTACCGCCGGTGGTTTTTTCTTTTCTTTTTTCTTAAACTCAAAGAGATTTTTCCCTCTGTTTCTGTCTTAACGTTTTGGGCCTACAATGCCTCTCGATCATGGAGCCTTCTTCTCCTAAGAAGTGCCTCCACTGTGGAAACACAGTTTTCTTTTTAGACTCCAATCACTGGTGTCTAATCTGTTTGGGTCCTGACCCTTTTTCCCCTGAACTATCAGGCTGCAATACTGAGAGAAGACCTTCCCTCTTTCGAGTTTCCCTCAATACCGTTTTCCCTCCTGCAGTGAGGGCACTGGGTTTTTCTTCTCTACAGGATCAGGTAACCCACAAACAGTCTGTTAAGACTTGCCAATCCTTGAGTGGTAGGTCTCATGCCATGCATGATGACGGCTCCGGCCTTGCCCTCAAGACCCCATTGGCATTAAAACCCGGCGGGAGTCTTCGGGCTCCAAAGCATTTCAGGGGTTTCAGGTTGTTCCTGGGGCTCACCCCTCACAGAACATACCTGAGCCGTGCTCGGGGGTGGTATCCGCTTCGAGCGGTACCGATACCCCGGCATCGGTGTCGAGTGTTCCACTCTTCACCAGGGATCGTCATCTGGCGTCCTCGGTACCTTCGGGACCGATTGATACGTTCCAGTTTGACTTTCCTAAGCCATGTTCGGTGGTGGTATCCGCTTCGAGCGGTACCGACTCCCCGGCATCGGCTCCGGTGTCGAGTGTTCCACTCTTCACCAGGGATCGTCATCTGGCATCCTCGGTACCTTCAGGACCGATCGATACGTTCCAGATTGACTTTCCTGTATCTAAGCCATGCTCGGGGGTGGTATCCGCTTCGAGCGGTACCGATACCCCGGCATCGGCACCGGTGTCGAGTGTTCCACTCTTCACCAGGAATCGTCATCTGGCATCCTCGGTACCTTCGGGACCGATTGATATGACCCAGACTGACTTCCTTGTATCAGCATCGCCGGTACCACCACCGACGTCGGTGCACTCTAGACATGCATCGATAGACTCGCTCCCTTCGATGCCGAGTCTGGAATCGATATCTAGTCTAGATGACTGGGTACCAACGTGCCTTGGAACTGACCCTTATCGTTTCCGGATACGCAGTACCGAGGATACTCGCCAAGACTCTCTGGTTACCTTGGTACCGCTTGAGCAGCCTCCGATGACGGCCTCGATGCCATTACCGGTATCGGTATCGATGTCGATTCCTGCAGTTACATCGGTGCCATCGATCCTTTTTATGCCTAGTTTGGAATCAATACCTGGCATAGACGATGCAGTACTGCCTCGTGATTGCCAGTATCATTATCCATCTAGTAAGGTTCTTTTTCTGCACCAGACCAATACATCCTCTGGTGCTCAGGCTGCATCTTCAACCTTAGCCTTCCCAGGGATGGTTCCCATTGGAGATCCTTCTTTTCAGAAGTTTCTCCTTGACATGGCAACCTTTCTTGCTATTCCTATCCCTGGCTGTAATCTTAACCAAGGCTCTCCTGCAGAGAAGGGAAATATAATGCTTCCTTTACATCATTCTTTGCAGGATCTTCTTCTGAGAATATGGGAATCACCTTTGAGGGTTCCCTCACCTTCTACAGCAACTAATGTTCTGTATCAGGTGCCCCCCTCTCCAGGGTTTTAAAAGAATCAACTTCCCCATCATTCCATTGTAGTGGAATCAGCAATGAGGAAGGTAAAAAGCAAGAAGAAGCATTCTTCTTATCCGCCAGGTCGTACTTCTAGAGCACTTGATGCCTTTGGACGTCAAACCTTCCAAACATCTATGCTGGCATCAAGAATTATTTCTTATATATTTTATATGAGTCTAACACTCCAGGAGGTCACAAAGAAATTATCTCTTTTGACTCCTTTGCTTCTTAGTCATAGCCGGAATATCTCTTGGTTTCTTTCTCGTGCTTCTCTAGACTCTTTTGAGTCTGTTAGCAGATCCTCTGCTATTGCCATTGGAGCACGTCGTAGAGCCTGGTTCCAAGCTTCTGACTTGAGCAGATGGGCACAACATACACTGGGTAATTCTCCTTGTACTGGAGAAAATCTCTTCAATAAGGAGGCTTTACGTCAGGTTGCTCATTGCTCCACTGACATCCCTGGTTCTGCAGACCATTCTAAGCCGCCTTCTTCCCCAGGAGGTAGGAAATGTCCTACCAAGCCTTCTTTCCCTAAGAAAAGAAGGTTTCACTCTTCTCCTGCCCATCATCCAGAGGTGCCCAAGCAGGGGACACCTCGTCCTGCTCTGAAGAATCCAAACTCTAGCCAGACTCAGCAAACCCAGCAACCATAGGTTCTGAGGGTTACAATCTACAGTTAACTTCTTCTTAACAGAAGTTTGTTCACTGTTTTTTCTTAAGCTCTACACTGGGGTTTTCCTTTTTCAGTATGCTAAGCTGTCAGGATATTCTTGTCCATGGGTTACAGAATTCTCCTCCTCTTACTACCAAGAAGGGAAGTTACAACTATCCCATGATAGTTTCTGTCCCAACATGAACATTTTTTCCTTCAGCTGACTTGCCATATGGGTAAGTCACCCTCCAATTACCTGTTTTCTCTACCCTCTCATCCAGGGTTTCCCCTGACTGAGTGGTACCATACTGAAAAGCTTCTCTAGCCTTTCATTCCAGTGTAGACTTTTTGTTTCCTTGAATACATTCTCAAGATAACTCATCGGGCAGGGACAGGAATATCTCCTCTCCCTTTGTCTATTTCTCTTTGTTTTGCACAGGAAGATTTTCTCTGCTGTCTTTTCAGCTGCTGTGCATGCAGGAGTTCCAGTGATTGGACTACTGGTACTTTCCCACTTGCTTGCAGTGTTTAAAATGGATAACAAAAAGTCACAAAGTAAACCAGAAAACAACCTTCAGCTTGTCAGGCAATTAGCTAATGTTTTCTTAGCAAATAATTACCAAATACAAAGGCACAAAGTAAAGAATAAACTTTGCTGGTTAGGTTAACTTCTGCTTATTTTCCACGCCGATCTCAGCAGTGATTCTCCCTTGCTCACACACACAATCAGGTGCAGCCCTAATTACTATCAATGGACCAGCTGAAAGCCTTTAGCTGGCTGGCTGCTACTGTGTGAGCCCAAATCCTGCTTTAAGAGCTGTTTGCAGTGGAAATAAAGAACAAAGTTAGGTTTCTTTGTGATGGCTGATGTGTTTGCTCACGGAAAACTAGCAATAGCATTTAGATAGAGAACAGTCCATGTAAACTGTATTTTCATCTGCTGTATCAATCAGCATATGGTCACTATCATACATTGGCACAGACGAGTCTTTCATTAAGGCACTATCATGAGAATGCTTATTCCCTTGCTGCCATTCTCTATTATAGATAGGGTCTGGATCAGTGTTCATACCTGAGCCTCTCCTGCTATCATTATTCCTCTCTGTATAGCCTGGCCAATATGTAATCCAATTCTGATGTCCAGCCTTCCAATCTTGATCCCTGGACACTGGATCTTCTCTCACATACCTTCTGGCCTTGGTCTGAAAGTCCCTTCCACATGCAGTCTTCTCTCTTCCAGGTAGCCACTGGTGATTCCTATCTCTGCCACTCCATTCCTCTGGCTGAATCCAGTCCAATGGACTCTGCTGGCTTTTGGAATACCTCCCAGTATGAGTACTGCCTTGGAATCTCCCAGACCTTCCAATGGCCTTTCTTCTCTTCCTTCCAGAGAGTTTCCTTCTCTCTCTATCTGCTTGGCTTGGCTTCTGTTTCTCCAGGTGATACTGGTGCTTGCTTGTAGCCGTTGCTGAAGCTCTCCCTCAAGCTCTTTCTGTGGCTTTTGCTGAAGCTGTTCTTGAAGTTCTCCCTGAAGCTGGGCTGGAGCTTGTAGTAACTGTTATCTGAAGAATAAGCTCTATTCTTATCCTGTTCTAATGTGTGCTGCTCCCTAACACAGCGCAGCTGTCTTGAATCAGGCCCTGCCCTTTGAGATGAGTGCTTAGGGATTACCTCATAGCTCTCTTGATTGCACACACATTTTCTTACTTCAGCCTCCCTCATGGCTGCTGGAAACCTGGTGCATTCTGGGACTGGTAGTCTTTTATGTGAAAACTCTGTTTTCTTGCTTCTACCAGAACTGACAGGTTGCTTGTTCAGAGTCACATCATCTTTTCTATAGCTCCTACCTGAGCTATGATAAGCTTCCTTATCACAATATATATGTATATCTCCCTATATATATATATCTATATATGTATCTGTTGGGAGACGTTTTATAGCTCGATATGTATTACATACTATCTCCTCACTGTCTATGCTATAGCAATTTGTACCTTTCTCAGAGGTTACAGACAGTGAGCTCCCTTTTTCATACTGTTCCTTAGTATGTGGGGACTGTTATGCACACAACCACTTCTGTGGTGATAACAGCTTCCGCTTTGCTCTAGGTCTCCCTATCCTTGAAGATTCAAGCTTCAATATCTTTCCTATCTCTCATCAGCTAGGAAAGACAGTGTACATCTTCATTGTTTTGAGTACACATTGTTCTCCTTGGGAATATGGGCCTTTTTTCCATACCCCTTCTTCCCTCCAAGACTGGGCTAGTTGTCCAAATCGGTCAGTCTTCTTCTTTTAGTCCTCAATGTTATGGCTCTGTACCTAAAAGAGTTTTCAGCTTTTCTCATAAAGCTTTCCATTGAAGACCTGCCGTTCTAATCCTACCCCAGTTGACACCTGGATCACCTCCTAATTCCAGGTCTGGACCTTCACCCTCACTACTGTGAGGTCACCTTGAGGATTCAGCTACTGCATATCCAGTAGACTCCATCACGCTTTCTACTTCCTACAATCCAGTAGGTAAGCTCCATATTATAATTTTAATGGTACTTATCATACATGCCATGGACTCCTCTCCTGTAGTCCTTGGGTTTGCTGTTTTCCTTACAGCTCTTCTATTCTCAACTCCTACCCTCCATTCCCTCAGGGGATGCCGGAGATTCCTGTGTGGGAAATGCACTCCTGATCCAGGAACATGCATTTTATGGGATCTCCCCCTGGCATCTCCAGCTAGGGAGTCCCCATATGTGAAGACTCATTCCTGCTTGTTCCTGGAGATGGCACAGTTACTTACCTGTAACAGGTGATCTCTGGGAACAGCAGGAATAAGTCTTCACAACCCACCCACCTCCCCTAGGAGTTGTATCTATCTTCCTTTCCTCTTTCTCTCCTTTGTCTCAACTATGAAACTCAACTGAGGAGAAGAAGTGGAAAGGGCGGGAAGTCAGCGCGCAGGCGCGAGGGATGCTCCCAAAAGCTTTCTGATTGGATGCTGGGGAGCATTCCCGTGCAGGCTCCGTCAGTACCGACGTACCCATATGTGAAGACTTATTCCTGCTGTTCCCAGAGATCACCTGTTACAGGTAAGTAACTGTGCCGTCCCTTGTCTCCGCCAGACTCTGACTCAGGCTTCTAAGCCACATGGCGTCCACAGTTCAGGTGACCCCCAATGCCAGGCTCAATATGAGGCCCGTCCAGTGGTGCCTTCGGACTCAGTGGTCACAGGCCTCAGGCAGCCTCAGGGACAGGATCAGAGTGTCCCACCGTTTTCTGACCTCCCTCAACTGGTGGTTACACCCCCCCCAATCTACTGGTGGGGGTGCCTTATCAGATACCTCCTCATACAGTGGTTCTGACCACCGATGCCTCTCTGTTGAGTTGGGGAGCACACTGCCTAGACAAGTGCACCCAGGGTCTGTGGTCTCCTTGGGAGGCGTCCCAGCAGATCAATCTCCTAGAGCTCAGAGCTATCCGCTTGGCCCTCAAGGCCTTTACTGCTTCCCTGGCCCATCAGTCTGTCTTGATCCAAACAGACAACCAGGTAGCCATGTTCTATGTGAACAAGCAAGGAGGGACTGGTTCCCAACCCCTTTGTCAGGAAGCACAAGTCCTCTGTTCCTTTGCCCTGAGACACAACATGCTCCTCAAGGCAGTCTACCTTCCAGGCCAGGAGAATTTCCTGGCTGACAAATTAAGCAGGATTCTGCAACCACACGAGTGGCAGCTACATCCTTTAGTGGTTCAAAAGATTTTCTTGGAGTGGGGTCTTCCCTCCATAGACCTGTTTGCCAGCCCTCTCAACAACCAGCTGCCACGGTTCTGCTCCAGGCAACCGCATCCTCTGAGGGTAGCAGCAGATGCTTTTCTGATTCCCTGGACTCAGGGCCTACTCTATGCGTTTCCTCCCACCCCCTGGTGGCCCGGACACTGTTCAAAATTCTCCAAGACAGGGCCTCAGTCCTCCTGGTGGCTCCCAGGTGGCCCAGGCAGCCTTGGTTCCCCCTCCTGCTTCAGCTGGCGGTGGATCTCCCTCTGCCTCTGGGATTGCAGCCCGACCTTCTCTCTCAGAATCAGGGCTCTCTACTGCATCCCAATCTCAAATCCCTCCATCTGATGGCATGGAGGCTGCAAGGGTAGTGTTGACTCCCTGGGGCCTGCCTAAAGAAGTTGAGGAGGTTCTCCTAGCTTCTAGGAAACAGTCCACAAGGAAAACCTATGCTCTCAAGTGGCAAAGGTTTTCTATGTGGTGTCAGTTACGTGCAGAGGACCCCTTCTCCTGTGCTGTGTCTGTAGTGCTTCAGTACCTGCTGCACTTGTCCAATCAAGGTCTCAAGTCCAACTCTGTTCGGGTCCACCTCTCTGCTTTGGCAGCTCACCACTCCTTAGTGTAGAGGGCCATTCCTTGTCTGTGCACCCTTTGGTGTCCAGGTTTCTCAGAGGTTTGTTACTGCTCAAACCTCCCATACGTCCTCCTGCTCCTGAATGGGAGCTGAATGTGGTCTTGCATCAGCTGACTCGACCACCTTTTGAGCCTATGGCTACTTGCCCTCTACGCTTCCTCTCATGGAAGACTCTCTTTCTGATCGCCCTTACTTCAGCTAGGAGAGTGAGTGAGCTTCAGGCCTTGGTCTGTGATAGACCTTACACCAGGTTCTATAAAAACAGGGTAGTCCTCAGGACTCACCCTAAGTTCCTTCCTAAGGTTGTCTCCTCTTTCCACCTCAACCAGGAGGTGGTTCTTCCTACTTTCTTCCCTAGGCCTCATGCAAGTCAGGCAGAGACAGTTCTCCATACCTTGGACTGTAGGAGGGCCTTATCCTTCTACCTTGAACGTACGCAAGGTCACAGGAAGGCTTCTCAGCTCTTCCTTTCTTTTGACCCCAATAACTTGGGGAGGCCTGTGTCCAAGCGTACCTTGTCCATCTGGGTGGCTGACTGTATCACCTGGGCTTACAAGGCGGCTGACCTTCCTTTGCAGGGTAGGGTCACGGCCCACCGTGTGAAGGCAATGGCTGCATCAGTGGCTCATTTCCGCTCTGTTCCATTGCAAGACATCTGCAGGACTGCTACTTGGTCTTCAAGCCAGACTTTTGCAGCCCACTACTGTCTGGAGAGGGAGTCCCGTAGGGACAGTGCTTTTGGCCAAGCAGTACTCCAGAATCTCTTTGAGGTCTAGGCAACTCCTGCCCTCTGGTTGGGCTACCTGTGGAGGGTGTGTCCTTGCAAAGCCTTTACTGTGTTGCTGAGACTAGAGGGAGTTCTCTTGTTCTGCCTGGGTTCTTGGTGGCCCAGAGCTGGGGAGTCACCCATAAGTGAGGACTGACTTCCTGCTTGGTCCTGGAGAAAGAGTAGTTACTCACCTGTAACAGGTGTTCTCCAGGAGCAGCAGGAATTAGTCCTCACTACCCTCCCTCCTCCCCTTGGAGTTGCAGTTGTACATAGTTTAATTTTTACATTTTTGTGTGCTGTTCTTAGCTATGTCATTTGACTGAGGTAAGATGGCACCTTTAGGCGGGAAGGGAACCGCGCATGCGTGCCAGCATTCCCAAAGGCTTTCATGGAAAGCTGGGGAAATGCTCCGCTGGGGCTTCATCGGCGTCGATGACACCCATAAGTGAGGACTGATTCCTGCTGCTCCTGGAGAACACCTGTTACAGGTGAGTAACTACTCTTTATCCACGATGATGCTAAATCTTTTTCCTAGCTGGTGGTTCCTAATGTGGAACCTTGCATCGTGTAATCATAGTTTGGGTTGTTCTTCCCTAGGTGCATAACTTTGCACTTGTCCACATTAAATTTCATCTGCCATTTGGATGCCCAGTCTTTGAATTTATCAAGGTCCTCTTAAACATACAGGAAAAAAGGAGACCAGCTTCATAGGGAGATTTACATCTCATCATTCAAATCAAAAATTTTCAGTGAGAAACCCCTGCAGTACATAAGAACATAAAAACATAAGATATGCCATACTGGGTCAGACCAAGGTCCATCAAGCCCAGTATTCTGTTTCCAACAGTGGCCAATCTAGGTCATATGTACCTAGCAGTTTCCCCAAGGGACACAGGTTCCACAATGCTTGTATTGGTTCAAGCATTGATATCCTGGGTCCCTTCTTAATAATGGTTTATGGACCTTTCCTCCAGGAACTTGTCCAAACCTTTTTTAAACCCAGCTACACTAACAGCCTTTACTACATCCTCCGGTAACAAATTCCAGAGTTCGATTACACGTTGAGTGAAAAAATATTTTCTTTTATTAGTCTTAAATAGTTTACCCTGTAGCTTCATTGCATGTCCCCTAGTCTTTCTATATTCTGATAAGGTAAACAATCGATCTACGTTTACCCGTTCCACTCCGTTCATTAATTTATAGACTTCTATCATATCTCCCCTCAGCCGTCTCTTTTCCAGGTTAAAGAGCCCTAACCTTTTTAGCCTTACTTCATAGGAGTATCCTTCCATCCCCTTTACCATTTTGGTGGCTCTTCTCTGAACCTTTTCTAAAATCGCTATATCCTTTTTAAGATACGGCGACCAGAATTGCACACAATATTCAAGGTGCTGTCTCACCATGGAACGATATAGAGGCATTATAATATCTTTTGTTTTATTTTCCATTCCTTTCCTTATCATACCTAGCATTCTATTTGCTCTCTTGGCCGCTGCTGCACACTGGGCCGAGGGTTTTAACATGGTGTCCACAATGACGCCTAAATCTTTTTCCTGGGTGGTGGTTCCTAATGTGGAACCTTGCATCGTGTAACCATAGTTTGGATTGTTCTTCCCTAGGTGCATAACCTTGCACTTCTCCACATTAAATTTCATCTGCCATTTTGATGCCCAGTCTTCCAATTTATCAAGATCCTCTTGCAATTTTCCACAATCCTCTTGGGTTTTAACAACTTTAAATAGTTTTGTGTCATCTGCAAATTTGATAACCTCACTCGTTATTCCACTTTCCAGGTCATTTATGAATATGTCAAAAAGCAGCGGACCCAGCACAGATCCCTGGGGTACACCACTATTCACCTTTCTCCATTGGGAAAATTGGCCATTTAGCCCTACCCTCTGCTTTCTATCTTTTAACCAGTTCCTGATCCACAATAGTACACTGCCTCCTATCCCATGACTCTTTAGTTTTGCCAAAAGTCTCTCATGAGGGACCTTGCCAAAGGCTTTCTGAAAGTCCAGATACACAATATCAACCGACTCACCTTTGTCCACCTGATTATTCACTCCTTCAAAAAAACATAACAGATTAGTAAGACGAGATCTTCCTTGTCTAAAGCCATGTTGGCTGTCTCCCATTAGGTCATGACTATCTACATGCTGAGTAATTTTATTCTTTATGATGGTTTCTACCATTTTTCCCGGTACTGATGTCAGGCTCACCGGTCTGTAGTTTCCAGGATCACCCCTGGAACCTTTTTTAAAAATTGGTGTTACATTGGCGATCCTCCAATCTTCAGGTATTAGAGATGATTTTAATGATAGTTCACAGATTACTAATAGCAGGTCTGCAATCTCGTATTTCAGTTCTTTCAACACCCTTGGATGTATACCATCCGGCCCAGGTGATTTGCTACTCTTCAGCTTATCTAATAGTTGTAATACATCTTCCCGATGTATCGATATTTCCTTCAATTCTTCCGCACCTTTAAATACCACTTCAGTCATGGGTAACATCCCTACACTTCCATCTTAAGGGCATTCCAAGCATCCGCCACCCTTTCGGTGAAAAAGTAGTTCCTGACGTTGCTTTTTAGTTTACCCCCTTGCAGTTTCATGTTATGCCTTCTAGTTTTACAGCTTCCCCGTCTATGGAAGAGGTTTGTTTGTCCATTAATTCTCTTTAAGTATTTAAAGGTCTGAATCATATCTCCCCTGCCCCTTCTCTCCTCCAGAGTGTACATATTTAGGTCTTCAAGTCTCTTCTCATAAGTCTTCTGATGCAGGCGCCAAATCATTTTGGTCACTTTCTCTGAACCATTTCCAGTCTTTTTATATCTTTTGTGAGATACAGTCTCCAAAACTGAACACAATATTCCAAGTGAGGCCTCACTAGTGACTTGTACAGTGGCTTTAGTACCTCTTCCTTTCTGCAGGTAATTCCTCTTTGTATGCAACCCAGCATCCTTCTGGCTTTTGCCACCACGTTGTTGCACAGTTTTGCTTCTTTGAGATCCTCAGAAATAATCACTCCAAGGTCCTTCTCCTGGTCCATGCACACCAACCTCTTGCCCCCTGTTGCGTACAATTCCCTTGGATTTCTGCTTCCTAATGCATGACACTGCACTTCTTAACATTAAATCTTAACTGCCAAGCATTAAACCATTCTTCCAGCTTTTTGGTATTACAATTAGAAAAGGACCGTAATGTAAAAACATATTCAATGTGTGGACTATGGAAAGAATGTGTTTGAAGCATTTGATCACAAGGGAAACAGGGCACTGAGCTTGATGGACCCTTTGGTCTGACCCAGTATTGCAGTTCTTATCTTCTTATTCAGAAGAAGGCTGAGCTGCCCTAAAACTATTATGTATAATGATTGCAGCTGGTGGAACAAAAACTGCTTTGTTATTTGCTTCATTGTGCCAGTAAAGAAATAGTCTCGTTAAATTTTTTAAAGCTCTTGTGGAGCTGTCAGTCAAAGCCTGGAAGAAGGTGCGAGGCTGGGGCTACCTGCCCTGAGGCATGGGAAGTGTGGCAGAGGTTGTAGCTGTGTGCAAGAAAGGTCCTGGTCTTAATAAAACACCTTCACCTCCTTATCCTCCCAGATTAGTGTTCAGTCGCTATCTACTGACAGCAGCTTGTACTGCAGGGAAGATAAATAGAATAGCGATCTGTCCTATCCAAAGAAACAGCCTGCACCTTCCAACTGTTTGAATGAAACTCCCAGACAATAGGAAGAAAATGGATCTAGGAAAGGCTTTATGGCTAAGTAGTGGTACTGTATAAGAATCTGTTATTGGATGTAGCAATCTATGTATGCCCAACAGTTTTAGATCTTGTATTTTATTATGAATGAATGATTCATTTTTCCCATTTTTATTATCTGGCTTCCCAAGTCTCTCCAGGTCCTGATGTGAGATTTCAATACGGCTCCCTGTGGAATTGCATTCTCACAAGACCTTAGTTATCAAGCATAAGCTATTAGCAAATTAGGACTGTAATCTGAAATTATAATAAATGGAGCCCCAGCAATTGATTTGAACTGCAACTCTTCTGCCTTCAGAGTCACTACAATCCAAATTGTCTCTCATTTTGATTCTGGACAAAAGAACCAAAAATGATATGTCCTACCCAGAGAGACAGCCTTGGCGGCAAGGCTGCGCACCTCCTTGCAGAATGTTGCTGGTGCAATCTCTTCTTGTATTGGCTGTGCCTGGGAATGCTGCTTCTGTCTAGGGGAGAGTGTTATAGCCTTTGCTAAAGGGTAAGATGAATATAGGCACTTGTGCCCAGAACATTTATTTCCGCATAAGGGTTCTTAGAAAGAGGAGGACAAGAAACAGTATAGTCAAACTGGGTGGAGAAAGTAGTCAGGAAGGCAAAAGCAGCAGTGGAAGAAAAGATAGCTAAAGAGGTTGTGAGATGACAAAATGCCTGTTAGTCTGACTTTGGTGATGGGAAGATAATGAAGAGGTTTCTGAAGAAAGAATAGTCAAGCATTTTGAATCTGGTGATTGCAGAGGGTAGTTACAAATGGAATTCGCCCTGAGGAAGGAAAGGTAATTAGCAGTGTGCCTCAGGACTGGTCCTATTCAATATGTTTTGAATGGTAGTGTGGGTGGGTTAGAAGGAAACATGCTTAAGGGGGTAAGTGGAATGTACATAACTTTGGGCTTGTTTTGAATAAGATGATTAATTAACTTTATGTAGAGAAAGAAAGTTAAAGGGGCAGCTAAGTTTGTCAGACGGCTGCCTGGGTGAGAATCTTCACACTCTTGGCAAGTGCATATTTCTATATGATTTGCAAGGTATTGTGGGCAATGTAGTTCATTCACACCAGACACAGCTGCTGACAATAATTTAGTTGTGCTCTTGGGTAAAGCCAATAAGATATTTATTTATGGGGTTATTTCTCCCAACACAGATATGCTTGGTAGCACATAAATTAGGTTACTTGCTTTCAGTGTTAACTTGGAAAAACAAAGTCAAAATCAGGAAAACAACAAATGAAAAGCCACAGAGCAAGAAACAAACTGTTCTTTTCAGGTTAACTTCTGATTACTTCCCACATAGATACAGAAGTGATTCTCTCCTAGCTCACAAGCAATTAGGTAAGGCTTAATTGCTAGCAGTTACCAGCTGAAACCCCTTAGCTGGCTTGCCTTCCACTGTGTGGGTCAAATCCTGCTTCAGGAGCTTTTCAGAGTAGATTAAAGAACAAATTTGTATTTCTTTGTGATGGTTGCTGTACTTTATAACAGAAAGTTACCAACGGAGTTTAGATAGAGAGCAGTCCATATAAACAGGATCCTCATCTGCTATTATTCCCCCTTGTTCAACAAGCATGGGTTCAATATCATGGATTGGCACAGATGAATCTCTCAATGGAGCATTTTCAGGAGAATACTTGCTTCCCTGCTGTCTTTCAAGGTTATAGCTAGGGCATAGATCAGTGTTCATACCTGAGCTTCCATTGCTGCTAGAGTTCCTCTCTATATAGCCTGGCCAGTATGTAGTCCAGTTCTTATGTCCAGCCTTCCAATCCAGATCCCTGGACACTGGATCTCTCTTCACATACCTTCTGGCACAGGTCTTAGGGTCCCTTCCACGTGCAGCCGTCTCCCTCACAGGTAGCCTCTGGTGATTCCTAGCTCTGCAGCACCATTCCTCTGGCTTTCCCCAGTCCAATGGTGTATGCTGGCCCTTGGAATACCTCCCAGTATATGTACTGCTTTGGACTCTTCTAGACCTCTCAAAGGCTTTTCTCCTCTTTCTTCCAGAGGGTTTCCTTGCCTCTCTGTCTGTCCGGTTTGGCTTCTGCTTCTGATAATCCTTCAGATGAAACTGAGGATAATTCTCTGTATATCCAAGGTGATCATGAAGATGGTCATCTGTAGAATAAACTCTACTCTTATTCTGCTTAGATGAGTGCTCCTCCCTAACACAGCGCAGCTGTGCTGAATCAGGCCCTGCCCTTTGAGATGAGTGCTTAGGGATTACCTCATAGCCCTCCTGATTGAACACACGTTTCCCCACTTCAGCTCCTCTAATGGCTGTTGGAAACCTGGTGCATTCTGGGACTGGTAGTCTTTTATGGCAAAATTCTGTTTTCTCATTTCTACCAGCACTGACAGGTTGCTTGTTCAGAGACACTTCACCTTTTCTATAGCCCCTTCCTGAGCTATGATAAGCTTCCTTATCACAAGTTTCAATAAATTGCTGAGTTATGGAGTTTGGGAACAGGGAAGCCGAGGACACTGCTCTTCATGAAGCAGCAACAAGACCTCAAAGTCATTATATCCGATAATTTCAACATAGGAAACAGTATAATAAGGTAGTGGCCAGAGACAGAGGGATGCTAGGATGCATAAAGAGGGATATGACCAGTAGAAAAGATGATGTGATTATGCCATTATACAGGTCATTTGTGAGACCTCACATGAAGTGTCCAGTTCTGGAGGCCTTACCCCTGGATGGATAAGGCAAAACTGAAGCAAGTTTAAACTCCTGTTACAATGTAAGCACAGAACAGGCTCCTGACTGTGCACCCTTGTTGTATGTAAACCGCACTGATAACAAATAGCGCGGTATATAAAAGTTGTTAAATAAATAAATAAATAAATAAACCCAGAGAAGGGCTTCCAAAATCACGTTCAGTCAGCATCTGGAGCCTCAGTAAGACTTAGAAATCTAAACATATATACCCAAGAGAACAGGCCAGAAAGGGAAGATAAGACTGACATTGCAATACCTGAAAGGTACTAAATAACGCAAAAGAAACAAACGTTTCAAGGGATAGGATAATCCTAGAAGAATGGCTTATGAAATGAGTCTCTGGGTAGATGGACTGGGAGAACTCAGATGGAAGCATGGGAAAAGCATGGCTCGCCTTCCCTGGGTGGCTGTGGTGGTGGCTAAAAGAGTAACAAAGCTTGAGATGGCCTAAAGTGAGCAGAGAGGATCCTTAGTTGCTTTAAAGTTGAGAGAACAGAAAGCACAATCTAGCAACAACTATTTAAGTGCTCATAGCACATCAGTAGTTGGGTCTCCCAGAATGCATTGCAAAGAGTTTAAGATGAAATGTTAGAAGTCCTAGCGTTATCACAGGCATCCACATGGCCAGGTTATCTGACAGGCTGTACTGATAGAATTGACTATCAGCTTGGTCTAACTGACAGGTTGCAAATTCCATAATAAGAAGAAGTTATAGCGGAAATGTAGGACTCCCTTAGCTTTGCCTATCTGGCAGGGCACCCAGGAAGCTGGATGTGTAACAACCACATTACTATTGCTGGCTATTATAGATTATTCTAAAGCAGGGGTTCTCAACCCAATCCTTGGATACACATAGCCAGTCAGGTTGTCAGGATAACCACAACAAATATGCATGAGAGAGATTTGCATGCATTTCCTCCATTATATGCAAATCTCTCTCATGCATATTCATTCTGGTTATCCTGAAAGCTGACTGGCTCAGGAGTGTCCTGTGGACTTGTTTTACATCGCTCCTTAAAGCCTTGTAATTGGGCATGGGAAAGGTGAGCACTAGAGGGGACAGAGTGGGGGGATCGTAAATGCTCTTCTATTCACGATAAGGGAGTTCAAAGCAGGAGACAAAAGAAGGCTGTCGTGAGTGAAAAGAAATCTTCTAGGTGCTCCCACTCTGTGGCTGTCATCTGAGATATATCCTTAGCAGTGTGGACAGGATGACTGAGCAGACTGGCTAGGTCAGATAATCTGTTTCTCCCATCATTTACTAGCTTTTTCTTTTCTGCTTTCTTCTTTATTTTTCTGTTTTATACACCAACTTTTACATACCACAAATAGCAAATGTGTACTAAATGTTTTAACTCAACACACAAATAGTCATCCAGAAAAACATGGGATTTGTATACCCCCAAAGGCACATCCAATAACCCTTAGTAAACTGAGGGGGGAGGAAGAAGGAAAGGGAGAAGGGGAAAATAAGGGACAAAGGGAAAGGGAATGGGGGAAAGGCAGGAGAGGAAGGATGCCAGAGGAGGGGTGGAGGGCAGAGGGAAGAGCCACCAGGTGAAAAGCGAGGGCAAGGAATCAAGCTCAAGCCCCTAGTCCAACATGGCCATGCCTAGATGAGGGAGAGAGTCCGCCACTTGGTGAACCCAACACTTCCCCACCCAGCCACCCGATTACTCAGCCAGTGCCCTCCTGATCTCACCCCCACTCAATAAAATTCTGCATTGGAGTCCAAATCTTTGCAAATGTGCTCAAATGTCCTCTCATTCTAGAAACTCCCCATTCCAAGTCATCCTGCTAGATCAATCCAGACAAATGGGTTAAGTACCCATGCCAGCAGATTTTGGAGACAGAAAAAAACTACCAGAAGCTTGATTGGTTGAGCCCTGGTAGACATATAGCTGTACCCCTAGAGATCACCCTCAGTATTTTCTGTGTCCAGCAGATGCTGGTGTTCTTCTGTTTTTCTCTTCAGGTTTTCTTTTAAGTTATTAATTTCAGCTGGACGTTTTCAGGGCGCACTGGAGGTGCCCCTCTTAAATTTCCCAGCTCATCGCCTTGGGGATCTGGTTGAGCTCCTAGTCTGCTGCTACCTACTTGCCTGTTACCATTTTGCCTGCTGCTTTGTGTGTTGCTGTTGCTGTTGCAAACGTGCTTGTGCTGTGTCTCCCCAGGTATTGTTACCTCTCCTGCAACACTCTACCCGGTCCGACCCACCGGAAGTGACGGACAGCCTAGCCCTGCATAAAATCCGCTCTGGCGCGTCCCGTGGGCGCGCGCCGAAGGAGCGCGCACAAGGAGCACGACCTGCTCCTTGTGCGAGCTCCTTGGGGCGAGGGACGGGGCGATCAGTCCAGAGTCTCTGTCCCTGCTGTTCGATCCTGTGTTCCCTTGGCCTCCCGTTACAGTCGGTGGTCCTGGTTGTCTACTACTTTTGCACTCCTCTGGCTCCTCTTTACCATGTCTGCCATACCTGTACATTGGGGCTGGCGCCCCTCTCCACCTGGTCCTGCTCCTTCTGGGCATCTCGCTCGTCATCTTTCAAACCTCACCGACTGTCTACGCACCTCCTCACCTTCCTTTTCTCCCCCTGCCCCTTCTGTTTTGTTCCTGCAGCTTGCTCTGCTGAACTGTCGCTCACTCCGTTCTAAGTCTCTTCTGGTACATGATCTTATCTCCCAACATACCCTAGATCTTTTCTTCTTAACGGAAACGTGGCTGAGGGAGGGTGAAGAGTCCTTTCTCAATCGTTGTTTACCACCAGGGTATTCTTTTCTATCCACTTCTCGCCGGGGGAGGGCTGGCGGAGGGGTTGCTACTATATACCGCTCCTCCCTTCCCCTCTCTGAGCTTCCAACTTCCTCCTCTCTATCTTACCCAGAATCTTTGCTTCTTCGGCTAGAATCCTCCTCTTCCCCTTGCCACTTCCTTCTTATTTACGCTCCTCCATCTCTCACTGCAGCTGCTTGGGATTCCCTTTTAGCCACCATTCTGGAAGCCTCGCTGCAGTACTCTTCCCTCCTGATATTGGGCGATTTCAATGTACATGTGGACTCCCCTTCCTCAGCTAGGGATCTTTCCTTTCTTACTTTTTTGTCTGATCTGTCTCTTCGGCAGTTCGTTTCTTTTCCAACCCATACTGCAGGGCATTGCCTCGACCGTATTATCACTTCTGTTTTCTCCTCTGCTCCTCCTTCTTCCCTTTCCTCCTTCCCTCTTCCCTGGTCCGACCACTTCTGCCTTCTTTTTTTCCCTCCCTGTCCCCTCTTCTTCATCGGCCCCACCCTTGCAATCCCCTGGTAGCACTTCAGCCCAACCGCTATTTGCCCGCAAGATCTCCTCTGACACCCTATCTCAATTCCCCCCCTCCACCTCTTTATTCCCGGATGATTTTGGATCTCTCCCTATTGACACCCAGGCACATCTTTGGCACTTCTCTCTTTCCTCTGCCTTGGATAGTGTTGCTCCCCTTTGTCCCCGTCCGCCTTCTCGACGTCATCCGCACCACCCCTGGTACCATTCTGGTCTTCTTTTACATCGGAAATATCTTCGACGAGCCGAGCGTCTCTGGCGTGCTCACCCATCTCCATCTTCCTTGCAGTCCTTCCGCTTATGTCACAGACACTACCGTTTCCTTCTTCACTCTGCTAAATGCGACTACTACTCTAGACTTATTTCCTCCTCTTCCAATTCCTCTCGTCAATTGCATACTGTTCTCCGCACTCTCACCGCATCTCACTCATCTTTTCCTTCTCCCTCTTCTTCATCCTCTGCTCCCCCTGATCCCTCGGCACTTGCCTCTTTCTTTATTGCTAAGGTTCACAATCTCCGCCAGTCTTTTTCCTCAGGCCCTTCACCTCTTTCCCCTCCCCCTACGATTTCTCCCTCCCCTACCTCCCCCTCCCCTGTATTGTCACATTCCTGGTCCGCTTTTGAGCCAATCTCCTCAGCCACCCTACATGAGATCTTTCTCTCCACCCGCAAAACAACTTGTTCTGCGGACCCCATTCCTTCGCATTGGCTATTGGAGCCTTCACTGCTCCTGTCTCCCTTCATACTCGCTCTCTTTAACTCTAGTCTGTCTTCCGGTGTCTTTCCTACTCCTTGGAAGCATGCTGTTGTTCGTCCCATTCAGAAATCACACACTTCCGACCCTACTATCCTCTCTAATTGGCGCCCTATCTCTAATCTCTGTTTTCTCTCAAAGCTTCTTGAAAAACTTGTCTTTCACCAACTCTCCTCCCACCTCGAATCCTCTCTTACCCTCCATCCTCGGCAATCCGGTTTCCACTCTGGCCACAGCACAGAATCTATTCTTCTCTCCCTTCTTAATGAACTTCACTATGCACACGATCACGGACTTATTTCTCTCGTTGTTTCTCTTGATCTTTCTGCAGCTTTTGACTTGGTGGATCATCGCACCCTTCTTGCTCGTCTTCACGACGCTGGTGTTTCAGGTACTGTTCTTCGGTGGTTTCACTCTTTTCTTTTCAACCGCTCTTTTACTGTTGTTTCTGGGTCCTCTTCCTCTGCTCCAACCCCTCTTTCTTGCGGTGTGCCCCAGGGTTCCGTTCTTGCCCCACTTCTTTTCAACGTCTTCCTGGCTCCCCTTGCCCTTGTTGTCCAGCAATTTGGTATCTCCGCGTATTATTACGCGGATGATATTCTTTTCTTACTCCACACTGACTCTCTTAATCCGGACATCTCACCTCTTAACTGTTGTCTTTCTGCTGTTGCTTCCTGGTTCTCCTCTAACTATCTTCATGTTAACCCCTCTAAGTGGTTTGCCACTTGGTTCACACTAGGGAGCACCTCACCCACATGTGCCCCGATCCTCTCTTCCCAGTCTATTCCCTTAGTTTCTTCTTTTCGTTATCTCGGTGTGGTTCTCGACTCTTCTCTTTCCTTCAGGGAACACATTTCTTCAGTTGTGCAGCGGTCTTTTCTCTCTCTTAAACAACTACGAGCTGTTCGCCCTTTTCTTTCTCCTCCTGCTTTAGCCACACTTCTGCTTTCCTTAGTTATATCCAGGCTCGACTATTGCAATGTCGTCCTGGCAGGTCTCCCAAAGTCCCAAATTGCTCGAATCCAGCGTATTCAGAATACCGCTGTTCGTCTCTTAACTCACGCCTCCCGGTACGATCACGTCACCCCTCTTCTCCTGCAACAACACTGGTTACCGGTACCCTTTCGTATCCACTATAAGATTCTTGTTTTCGTTCACAGGGCCCTCTTCACAGGTGTTCCTCTCTATCTTGCTGATCAGGTTCACTTTCACACCCCCCACCGTTCCCTTCGTTCCATTCATCTTAATCGTATGTTCCTCCCCCCCCCCCCCCCGCACATGCCCATCTGGAATCTACTCGTTCTTCCGCTTTTTATTTCTTGGGTCCACGACTCTGGAATTTGCTCCCTCTTTCCCTCCGCTCTGAAACATCTCACCAGCACTTTAAAACAAAGCTAAAAACCCACTTATTCACCACGGCATTTAACCTCCCCCCATAGCCTTGCCCTCTTGTTTGCTTTTCTCTCTTGCTCTCTTTCTAACCTACCCTTGTTGTCGTGTTTTCGTTTTATTTGTTTTGTATTTTTCTCCTCTTTACTGTTTTTAATGATGGCGTTCTTTTCCTATTTCTGCAGCCATGTAATTTTAATTGTAAACCACCCGGGTGCCTATTTTGATGTGGGCGGTATATCAAATTTTAATTAAACATAAACATAGTCAAGAGGACTAGTCAAGCTCCCATTATGCGAGGGGAAGACCGCCTCCTGATCTCGAGGACCTGGTAGGCCGGCAGCAGTGAGAGCCTTCATTGCTCTTATAGAGCTTAGCTACAGCAACAGTTTGTCAGCCTTCTTGCAGCGTCTGCCTTGGGAGCTTAGCTACTGCAGGAGTTTTTGGTCGGCCTTCTTGCAGCATCTGCCTTGGCTCCCCTGCTCTACTACTCCTGCAATCGCATGGGGCACAGTGAGTAAGTTCCTCCCTCCCCTCCCCCCCCCCGGGTCTGCCGCTCTTCTTTATTTTCTGGGATACGGAGGCTTCGGGTGCTTGTACAGCGGGGTTCCAGTAGGCCGGCAGCAGGGAGAGCCTTTTTATTTTTGCTAAGCGCTCTGAGTCAGTCTCTTGCAACACTGCTGCTACCTTGGCTCTCCTGCTTCTCCAGGAGGACATGGGGAGTTTGAATTCCCCCCACCCCTCCGTCGCGCTGCCACTATCATAGAGACACTGTGTTTTTTTCTTTACTTCAAGACTGCTGCGGCTGCACTGCCATGCTTTCCGCACTGCTGTGTTTCCATTTCTCTGCTTCCTGCCTTTTTGTTCGGACTGATCTGGCGTGTGCGGCAGCCATTTCCTCAGCCACGGGGGGATGCAGCGTCCATTTTAAATGTCAGAACCGTGCGGCATTCTCAGCCACGGTGGCTGGTTTGGAGCGGGAAAGTTAGCTGTGCAACCTGCGAGAGCCACAGCATTTTCATTCTCCTTTTGTGTAACATTATTTCAGGGGAACGTTTTATTTACAGTGCCCTCCTCCTTAAGAAGTGTACTATCTACAGGTACAAGTGGAAATACTTACATCACAGGGGGTGCTTGGCCTGTTCCACATACCCGATGAGTCTTTACTTACCTGGGGGAGTCTTCTCGCACAGTCAGTAGGCAGTGATGGGGGGGTCCCGCTGCTCTGTCACCCCCAGTGGTCTCCAGGGTCGCCCCTCCCTGCCTCCTCCTCCCTCAGCCCGCCGATCCTCTGGCTCAGACGATGCTGCCTCAAAACCCATCTCAGTCTTCTCAGAACCAAGATTCACAACAATTTCTAGTGCTCCTTAGGCTTGGACCCTTGGCATGTGGACCCTGTCATCTCTGGCTTGGAGGTGTTCTCGGAAGGAGTGAGTTCTTAGGAACACGGGGCATCCTCTCAAGGAACTTTTCTTGGGCTGCGGCCGCCTGTGCACCTGATTTCCCAGATGAAGAAGCCTTGTCAGCCGAGGATAGCCTGGGTGCCTCTGACTGGGGAGGATAGTGAACTGACGAGCAAGACAGCACACAGGATATCTGCCTGTTCCGCAAAGATGAACTCCCTGCTCTGATTGTTCAAGTAGTGGACAGCTTACACCTCACCGATCCTCTAAAGCAGTCAGCCTCAGGCGCTCTCTCAGGCCGATCTGATCCTGCAGGGCATTCAAAAGCCTTTCCCCACCGGAGCTTTCCTGTGGGGCATTCCAAAGCCTGCCAGGGCCTTCTTTTTCCCTCCAGGGCTCTCCTGTGGGGCAGTCAAAAGCCCGCCAGGGTCTTCGCTTTCCCACCGGAGCCCTAGCAGATGGTATCTGTGATGAGGAAGCTGCCCAGAGCCCAGAGAATAGTGATAAAGGAAGGGAATTTACCCTAATCAAGGGACCTGTTTTGCCAGGTCACAGGAATAAAACTCCATATTTACCTAAAAGACAGGTTATTCCAGGCTGCAGTGGCCTGCAGAGAGCCTCTAGTGGAGATGAGGTGCAGCAGTTTAAGCCCAGATTGAGAAACCCTTACATCACTCCTAATTACTCAGCTGTCAGGAGAGACTTTGATCAGCAACACCTGAGGTTTGCAAGGGAGGGGTTGGAAACTGGGAACTTTAAAACTAGAACAGAATATGCAGAGAGAAGTGGGAGTCAAGGAAAGCCTGGGGGGACAAGGAAGGCCTGGCAGAGAAGGAAGACCTGGAAGGGAAGGAAAGCCTGGAAGACAAAGGAAGCTGGAGAGGAAGCCTGAGAGGAGGCTTGAAGGCAAGCGTGAGAGCAAGGAGAGAGGAGCTCTGAGAGATCCATGTTCTTGGGGAGATTCCTGGGAGAAGCCAGCTCCAAGGGATTGGGGAAATCCAAAGGCTTGGAGAACTGCAGCTAGGAACCCTAAGCAGAGGTATGGAGCAGATGCCCTGAGGTCCAGGAATATAGACTGGAGAACAGGTTATAAAAACTCCAATGCATACTGGCCAGAATATTTGAAAGGACAGCCTAATGCCAGCAACTCAGGTAGGAACTATGAACGTTTGTTTAACCTAGAGCAAGGCAAGTTGTTTAGACACAGTTCCTGTTCTAAGGAAGGTCAGTTAATAAAGCCCTCTGATCCAGCTCCTGACATAGAATCTATGCAAGTAGAAGACCAAGCCATAATTACAGAGGGCGACAATAGTCTCATGGACTGTTCTTTATGCAAGGTTGCTAGCACAGAGAAATCCTGAAAATAGGATCAACATAAAAGGAAATGTTCTAGTAACTGGCACTAGAAGTTTGTGTAAGTACTTGTGCAGAGATGAGCAGGGCTGTTGATTGAAGCTTGTTAGCCAGCTGGTACCAGAGCAGCAGACAGCTCAGGCTATGCACATGTTGGATACAAAAGTGCTTTGAACGTAGAATGTAAAAAGCTGTTTTTTTGTGAAGAAGCTTTTACTATTTTTGGTTTCCTTTACACCGGCACTGCTGAGCAAGGTTTGTCAGCAGTGACTGAGAGAGAATTTCTGTTAATGGACTTTACAAGCTATTTGCTTAACCATTCAGTTGTATTATTATTGTTTTGAATATAAAATCGTGGAGAATACATCCTAAGGTGTTACCAAGTGAATCTGTGTGCATTTGGATTAACCTCATAAATAAATATTCTGTCACTGCCTTACACTCGAGCCAACTACAGTTGTTTTCATTGACCTCCAAGGCAAGCACCGTATGACTGGACTACCATTACCAGAATCCTTTGCAAGCTAGCCAGTCTGGAACATTGCTTAATTGGGGAACTTTATATAATAAGCATGCCCCTCCATACACATGTAAGGGGCTATGGGCGTGACATATCTCAGAAGTGCGATTCGCCTGATGCATACGTCTCGCCATCTGGGACAGCACTACCTTAGGGACAGCGCTATCTTTGGTCTCCAGCGGATCTGGACAGGTGCTTTGCATATCCGAAGATGGCTGCTCTCGTGTGATTGCCGTCACTAAGCACATCGCTATTCCGGTTGAAGGGGGTGCAGCCCTTTCTGATCATTAGGATAGGAAACTCCACTCAGGCATCAGTTTGTAGAGGTATGGCGGCCTATGCGCTCCTACATTGCTCTAGCTTTGTTAATGGTCGGCTGATCCAGCCTTTAAGTCGTGCCTCTCTAAGCTCGCCTTCCAAGGCAAGTGGCTCCTTGGTGAAGACTTTGACAAGCTTGTCAAGGACTTGGGGGAAGTCAAGCCATAGCGGCTATTGGAAGGCAAGCCGCAGTCCTTTACACGCCGCGGAAAGGCCTTTGCTGTGACCTCATGCCGGTCAAAGGTCACAGTCCTTTGGGGAGTCAGGAAAGGACGGGATGCCTACATCGCCGCCAATACGAGGAGGGCGGATGCCTTTTTCCCAGCAGTGAGCCCACATGGCCTTCGATCAATGGGTCCTCAACATTGTCAGCCAAGGCTATGCTCTCCCATCCAAGAAGCCTTCCTAATTTTGTCCAGCGGAGCATCCCGAAAGAGGGCAGCCATACAATCCACCCTCCAACGTCTGCAGTTTCTTTGAACCATTCGACCGCTCCAACTTGCAAAGAGGGACTCTGCTCGTTATTCCATTTTCTTTGTGGTATCCAATAAGGAGGGGTCCTTGCAGCAGAGTCTGGGTCTTAAGGAGATCCATGGGGCCCTTCATGTACCGTTTTTTTTTTCACATGAAAATGATATGTCCAATAATTCAAGCAGCCCTTATGGGATAATTCCTTGCTTCGTCCAGCCTAGTGGAAGCATATTTACATATTCTTCTCCGGGAGGATCACCGGCGTTTTCTGTGCTTTGCCATGCTCGGGCAGCATTTTCAGTTTTGTGTTCTGCCATTTGTCCTGATGACTGCAAAGTCATTGTGGTGGCAGCGGCAGCCTTGCGCTTACAGCGCATTCAAGTCCTCCCAGACTTGGATGACTGGCTCATTCACGCAAGTTCCAAGTTGGAAGCCAGTCAGACAGTCTCCTGGCTGGTCACCTTCTCGGAGAGCCTCGGTTGAGTGGTCAATTATTCCAAGGGTTGCCTCTGGCCACCCTAAACTGTGGATTTTCTCAGAGCACTAGTCGATAATTGGCTGGGCAAGGTATCCCTGACGCAAGAACATTTTCTCAAGCACTCTGCACACCTTCAACTCTTTCTCCTACAGAGCTGCGCGCGCGTGACTATCTTCAGACCCTAAGGTCCATGGTGGCCACTATCATTTATCCCATTGCCCAGAGCCCACATACGGAGCCTTCAACACTTTTGCCGGAGCTTTCAACACTCCTGTCTGTCCCGCTGTCCCTGGTTTCCGTAGTCTATGACTGTTGCCTCTCCCCCCTTACGCTATGTGCCGCAATGTTCTATGGTGGCATTCAGCGGCCCATCTGCTTTGGGGCATTCTCTTGCAGGCTGTTTGCTGGATTCTAGTAAACACTCACACCAGTCTCTCGGGCAGCAGAGCACTTTGCCAGACTCAGATGGCTCAGAGGACCTGGTCGCCTCAGGAGGCATGCTGGATGATCAACTGCTTAAAAGCCCGGGCGGTCCGCCTTGCTGCACTTCCTGATTCTCCTTTGATCCCAGGCGGTCTACTTTCTTTCTGACAATGCTATGACGGTATCCTTTTTAAACCGATAGCGCGGAACAAACGGTCTGGGAATGGCCAGGGAGATGGCTCTTCTCCTCCCCTGGATGGAGTATCATCGACAAGTCGTCACAGCACATTGTGGGGATGGACAATGGACAAGCAGCTTACGTCAGTTGTCACATTGTAGATCCTGACAATTGGGAACTAGCCTCCTGAGCATTTCCAAAATAGTTCGCACCTGGGGGTTGCCCACAGTGGATCTCAGGCCATCGGCACAGAACGCCAAGACACAGGCCTTTGTCGGTCAGCGGAAGGAGCATGGGCCTTGGGGCCTGGATGCGTTAGTTCAGTCCTGGCCTTCCGCTCCCCTGTTGTGCATGTTTCCTCCTTGTGTCCTGCTTGGGAGGATTCTCCGTCGGATCAAAGCTCATTCTGGCATGGTGATCTTCGTGTCATGTGACTGGCCTCAGTGGCCCTAGTATGCTGATCCTGTTCGACTAACCCAGTCATCTCCCTTCCTCAGAAAGGTCTCTTGCGGCTAGATCCAATCACCATGGCCGATACTACTCCCTACTTGCTTATGTTCTGGCACTTGAAAGACGCTGGGTGAGTTACAGATGTCATTCGACACAGGTAGTGGCTCTCCTGTCCAAGGCAGGACGGCCCGTTACATATTTAGACTACAAGAGAATGTGGCATCCTTGAGTCTTGGTGCTTTTGGCAGTACCTTTCAGATCCTGGACAATCTGTAATTCCTTCAGAATGCTCTCAACTGTGGTCTGGCCCTAGGCTCTCTCTGGGTTCACATCTCTGCATTAACCTGTTTGAAGGACGCTCAATGGTGTCTCCTACAGAAGTTGCTAGCTTTCTCAGGGGTATGTGGGTGCTTGGTCTTCAGGGCCTTATCTGGGCATCCTTCAAGCCGCTCAAACATACCTCATTCCGGGACTCGTCCCTTAAGACGGCATTTCTAGTAGCCATTAATCTTGGCCAGGAAAGTCTCCGCATTGCATGTCCCTCTGGGTACTGCCTTCCTTCCTGACTAAGGTGGTTACACCTTTTCACTCAAACTGGATGATTTTGTTTTCTGCCTTTCAAGAAAACAATGTGTGGGTATCAATATAGGACTTTGCATCATAGATCTCAGTAGGGTGCTACGGCGCTCTCGGGGGTCACCAATTCCTTTTGCAAATCCGATCTCCATTTGTACTGTTTGCGGGGCCTCAGAAGGGCCTTGTGGCCTCCACAGCCTCCATTATAATTGGCTGTGCACAACCATTGAGTCGGACTACATCCTCCAGGGTAAGCTGGTGCCCATGGGGCTCATGGCCCACTCTACCTGGTCTCAAGCAGCACCATGAGCAAAGGGCTCACAACCTGGGCACCGTCGCCTTGATCTCCTGAAGTGGGTTAGCTTGGGTACTTCCCATATCTCTAGGAACAAGCAGGAATGAGTCTTCACATATGGGTACGTCGGTACCGACAGAGTCTGCGCGGGAACGCTTCCCAGTGTCCAATCAGAAAGCTTTTGGAAGCTTCCCACCACGCCTGCGTGCTGCCTTCCCAACTGCCTCTCCTCAGTTTTCGTTTTTCTTCGGAGCCGGCAGGACGTCCTCCTGTCACCGCAGAAAATTCTTCTTTTATTTTTTTAGTTTTCTTGTGGTCGCGACTGCCTTCCCCGACGCAACCGGTACCGCCGGTGTTTCTTTTTTCCTTTCTTGTAAAATTTTTCCTTTTTAAGGAATATTTTTTTTCCGTTTTAGTGTCTCACGGTTTTTCAGGCCTGCTGGGCCTCTCCACTTTCCTTCATGGAACCGCCAGCCACTATCCCCAAGAAATGTACAAACTGTGGCGGTACAAACTTAATTTTAGACACTCACAATTGGTGTCTAACCTGCTTGGGTCCTGACCATTTTCCTCCGGAGTGTCCCTCCTGCAATAGTATTGTGGGAAGAAGTTTTCAACATCGAGTTCTCCTCAACACGCGGTCCCCATCCATCTTCAGGGCACCGACTATATCTTCTTCTACACAGGATCAGATAACCCAAAAACAGTCTGTTAAGACTAGCCAGTCCTCGAGGGGCAGATCTCATGCACAGCATAGAGATGCCTCCGGCCTTGCCCTCGAGAATCCACTGGCTTCAAAACCCCGGTAGGAGTCTTCGGCCTCCAAAGCCCGTGTGGGGTTTCAGGTGGTTCCTGAGGTTCACCCCTCACAGAACATACCTGAGCCATGCCTGGTGGTGGCTTCGAACGGTACCGATACCCCGGCATCGGCAATGGTGTTGGATGAAACATTCCTCACCAAGGATCGTCATCTGGCGTCATCAGTACCTACGGGGCCGTTGCATACGCTGCAGACCAACTTTCCAGTATCGGTACCGGTACCGATACTAGTACCGACGTCGGTACCCTCCAGATGTGCATCGATAGACTCGCTTCCTTCGATGCCGAGTCTGGAATCAATCTCCAGTCTGGAGGACTGGGTACCGACTCGCCTTGGTACTGACACCAGACGGTACCGAAGACTCGGTTCCGATAATTTGGATCCGGAACTCTCGGTTTCTACGATACCGTTAGAGTTGCCACCGGCTGGCCTTCATCCACCGGTATCGGATACACAAGGGAATACGGGATCCCCCTATATTCCTGGGAGAGCAAAGGAAAACATCATGCTTCCTTTGCATCATTCCTTGCAGGATCTCCTTCTACGAATGTGGGCAGCTCCTTTAAAGGTACCCCCACCTTCCAGAGCAACTGATCTTCTATATCAAGTGCCCCCCTCTCCAGGATTTCAAAAGACTCAACTTCCTCATCATTCCATTGTTGTGGAATCAGCAATGAGGCGGGTGAAGAGTACTAAAAAGCACTCTTCTTATCTGCCAGGTCGTGAGTCTAAGACTTTAGATGCCTTTGGACGCCAAACCTTCCAGGCATCCATGCTTTCAGCAAAAATTCTCTCATATATTTTCTATATGAGTTTATCTCTTGAGAAGGTCACAAACAAATTACATATTTTGACTCCTTTTCTTCAAAAGCCCAAGAGTGCTGACTATTCCTCACTGGTTAGTCAGGCTCAAAATATCTCTAGGTTTCTTACTCGTGCTTCCCTAGACTCCTTTGAGTCTGTTAGCAGGACTTCTGCTATAGCTATAGGGGCACAACGTAAAGCCTGGCTCCAGGCTTCAGACTTGGACAAATGGGCACAAGAAAGACTGGGAAATACTCCTTGCACTGGAGAAAATCTTTTTAACAAGGAGTCTTTACTCCAGGTTGCTCAGTTAACCACTGACTTCCCTGTTTCCAGAGGCTGTTCTACGCCTTCTTCTTTCCCAGTTGGTAGGACATGTCCTGCCAAATTTTCTTCCCCCAGGGGGAGAAGGTTTTATCCATCATCTGCCCATCATACAGATGTTCCCAAACAGGGGAAACATCACCCTGGTCTGAAGAATCCACAACCTCAACAGGGTCAACAAACCCAGCAGTCGCAGGGTTTCAAATAGATCATCATTGCCCCTTTTGGTTGGTGGTTAGAGTAGCAGTCTGCTTCTTTTCATTGCAGTATCTGCACTAAATTTATCCTAATCTTCTTAAATATCTCTTCATGAGATATCTTTTCTTTCACTTTAAGAGTCTTTATGATGATCATGCCCATACTTAACAGGTTTTCCTCTTCCTCTTAGAGGAAAGAGAGGTAACAACTATCAATAGACAGTTGTTTCCCTGTACTGGCATGTATCATATCACCTGTCAGAGGCTTCCTCCATAGTCGGTCTCTTTCAACTCTTGTCTTACCTCCCTCTTACTACAACATTTGGTTTGTAAGAGTGACCCTTTTACACTGGTAAGTCCCTATGGTCCTCTATCTGTTCTATTGGGGGATTCTCCCTTCTGGAGCTGTCTCGCCCCTTGTTACCTTAGGGCAGCTCATCAGACAATAGGAAGTCCTACCATGTCTGTTGTTTCTTTTTCCCATTCTAAAAAAGGGAGAGGGAAAAGAAATTTTCTCCGCTGCCCTGGTAAGTTGCTGCAGTTACAGCAATTCCTAGTGCTTCAGCCACTGGTTCTGTTCACCACACAACCAGGGATTCCCCTCCACTAGCAATCCTTCTAGCCTCAGTGCTAAGTCCCAAACAGGTTATCAACCTCGTTTGGGAAGCCCTATTATCACAGCCTGGTTGGTTAACTTCTATTCTTTGCCCCCTTGTCCTTGGCAGAATAGTTGGTTACCTGCTGGCTTTCCACAGCCAGTTTTTTCTTCTAACCAACCTGCAGCATGCTCTCTGCAACTCTACAGAGTAGCTTTGCACTATGGGCCTTTGCTAGAGAGCATTAGTATCTTGCCTAGCAGATAACCCCAGATGGTTAGAAAGGGTTCCTCCAGTCATGTTTTCATGACTGGTAGGTATTCCCTACCCTTACCATCTCATCTTAAATCTCTTTGGAGACATAAGCCTCAGGCCTTTCATTACGTGGAAACCTAAAGAAGGGCCAATTCCCTGGCTTGGCCCATATCTCCTTTCGTCTTCTCGTCAGAGATAATTTTCTTCAATGGCAGCTAGAGGACGCCTAATACCCATCTTGCCCTCATAGGCGGGTCACTAGGGTATCTATCCATTCTCCATACTGCAATTCTGGAGAGAACTGGACTTCCTGCCTGCAGACTGAAGTTATACTCTGCATTTTTCACGTAGGCCATCCTGGTTATTCAAAAGCTCGAATTCTGAAAATAATCCAGACTTCTTGTCAGGGAGACCTTTCCTCTGACTCTGCCAATCATAACCAGGAAAAGAGGATTCTCTATGTATCTATTCAAGCAGGTATCAACCTTCTTGCTGTCAGATGAATCTTCCTCTCTCCCTATATCCCTAGGGGGGGGATCAGGTTCTATGGACACCTCTCCATCCACATACCTGGAGACATGTCTCTATATGTCTACATATTCATATATATATATATATATATATATATATATATATAGTTATCTATATCTATCTGTGTGTCTTCTGCCCATACATATCTCTTATAGATATATGCATATATACCCTATATGTGTATATATTTAAATATATATCTATATATATATATATATATTTATAGATCTAGTGAGATATATTTTTAGATAGATATATATCCATATACCTATCTATCTGTCTGTTAGGTTCAGATATCCTTACATTCCTATATGATCCTGACAGATGGGCACTACCCCTATCAATGCTATTCCAACATACTTAGGGGGCTACACTTATAACCACTTCCTGTGGTAATTAACAAATTTCTCCTTACCATATAGGTTAGGTACTCCTGAAGCTCCCCATATATCCTTTTTCTTTCCTAATTGACCCCATTTAGGAAAGACATTGCAGAGCTTCAGTTAATCTAAAGCTTAGCGCTCCTGAGTCTGTCCTTACTTTCTTATCAGATACAAGGGTCTCCATACCCTTTCTCCCCTACATGGACTGATTCCATCCCCAGTCCAGTTAGGTCAGACTCATTTTTTCTTTTGGTCCTCAGTTTGTACTGGCTTTGGACCAAAACAGCTTAAGCTTTCTTTAATAGTACCTTCTGCGTCTCCACTGAAGCTCTACTTCTTCTACTACCCCAGTTTTTCCCCTGGGGCTATTTCTCACCCTGAAGGGTTCTGACCTCCACTTGTTTTTTTCTACTTTTATTACCTCTACTTCTCAGTGAGGTAACCCGTGAGCACAGTCACTGGCTCTTTTAACAGATCCATATGTACCTCAGTGCACTTGTGCAATGCCAACAAGGGAGGCCCAGATTACAGTATTTTACTACAGAATGCCCTCTATACAGGGTCTTCCCTATTAGAAACCCTGTACTAGCCAGCTGTCCAACAGCTCCTTTTCTGTATTCAACTCCTACCCTCCATCCCCAGGATACCTGAGGTCCTAGGGAATAGCATGGCTCGTTCTAGACTTGCAACATGCTAGGACTCCCTCTGGGCATCTGAGCTTGGGAGTCCCCATATGTGAAGACTCATTCCTGCTTGTTCCTGGAGATAGCACAGTTACTTACCTGTAACAGGTGATCTCTGGGAACAGCAGGAATAAGTCTTCACAACCCACCCACCTCCCCTAGGAGTTGCATTTTTCTCTATCTCTATCTTTCCCTTCCTTGCTCTCTCTCTCTCTTTGTCTCAGCTTTCAAAGTTAACTGAGGAGAGGCAGTTGGGAAGGCAGGAAGGCAGCACGCAGGCGTGTTGGGATGCTTCCAAAAGCTTTCTGATTGGACGCTGGGAAGCGTTCCCGCGCAGACTCCGTCGGTACCGACGTACCCATATGTGAAGACCCATATGTGAAGCGGAAGTAAGGATGTGGTTGAAAACTACAGGCCGGTTAGTTTAACTTCGGTGGTGAGTAAATTATTGGAAATGCTGCTGAAAGAGAAAATAGTGAAATTTCTGGAGTCCAGCGGATTACAGGATCCGAGGCAGCATGGATTCACCAGAGGCAGGTCTTGTCAGACAAATCTGATTGATTTCTTTGACTGGGTGACCAGGGAGTTGGACCGAGAGAGAGCTCTAGATGTGGTGTATTTAGATTTCAGTAAAGCCTTTGACACTGTTCCTCACAGTCGACTTATAAACAAACTGAGCACCCTAGGGATGGACCCTAAAGTTACTGCTTGGGTTAGAAATTGGTTGGGTGGGAGGCGACAAAGAGTACAAGTAAATGGAGCTCACTCTGAGGAGAAGGATGTTACCAGTGGTGTGCCCCAGGGATCTGTCCTTGGTCCGATTCTTTTTAACATCTTTGTTAGTGATATAGCGGAAGGGCTGTTGGGTAAGGTTTGCCTCTTTGCTGATGATACCAAAATCTGCAATAGAGTATACACCCAGGAAGGTGTAGATAACATGAGGAGGGATCTAGCTAAGCTTGAAGAATGGTCTAGAATTTGGCAGCTGGGATTTAATGTTAAAAAATGTAAGGTCATGCATTTGGGCTGCAGCAATCAAAGGGAGCAATACAGTATAGGAGGTGAAGTACTTTTGTCCACTAAAGAAGAGCGGGACCTAGGCGTGGTTGTGTCTGATGATCTTGTTGTTGTTGTTGTTAAGTGCCGTCGAGTCGGAGTCGACTCATGGCGACCCTCTGGATAGCTATCCTAAATTGTGTTCGGTCTTCAGTCAGGCAGCTCATTGTTGACAGACTGGTACCCGTAGCTGCTGTTATTGTAGCAATCCATCTCATTGCTGGCCTTCCTCTTTTGCGTTGACCTTCTATCTTGCCAAGCATGATGTCTTTCTCTAATGATCTCTCTCTTCGCATGATGTGTCCGAAGTATGAAAGTCGAAGTCTTGTCATCTGAGCTTCTAAAGAAAGCTTAGGTTTGATCTCTTCTAGTACCGACTGGTTTGTTCTTCGGGCAGTCCATGGTATACACAGTATTCGCCGCCAGCACCATAATTCAAAGGCATCAATTTTCTTCCTGTCTGTCTTTTTCACTGTCCAGCTTTCACATCCATATGATGTTATTGAAAATACCATGGCTTGAACAAGTCGAATCTTTGTATGGAGAGAGACATCTCTGCTCTTGAGAATCTTATCTAGGTCTTTCATAGCCATTCTGCCAAGAGCAATGCGTCGTCTGATTTCTTGACTGCTTGTTGCTTCTTTATTGATAGTTGATCCAAGTAGGTTGAAGTTGTTCACGATTTCAATTTCTTCTCCTTCAACGATGAACCTGTTGATTATGCCAGTTGTCATGATCTTTGTCTTCTTTACATTAAGGTGCAGGCCCATTTTGAGACTATGTTCTTTGATTGTGAGAAGCAAATGTTTCAGATCATCTTCACTTTCAGCCAGTAATGTGGTATCATCAGCATAGCGAAGGTTGTTGATGAGTCTTCCACCAATCTTCACACCTCTGTTGTCTTCATACAGTCCTGCTTCTCTGATGATTTGTTCTGCATATAAATTAAACAGGTAGGGGGAAAGTATGCAGCCTTGTCTTACACCTTTGCTTATTTTAAACCATTCTGTTTCTCCTTGTTCCGTTCGAACTGTTGCTTCTTGATCAATGTACAGATTACGCAAGAGAACGATCAGGTGTTCTGGTATACCCATGCTTCTTAATGTGGCCCAGAGTTTCTCATGGTTTACACAGTCAAAAGCCTTGCTATAGTCGATAAAGCACAAATAGATATCCTTTTGGTATTCTTTAGTCTTTTCAAGGATCCATCTCACATCCGCAATGATGTCTCTCGTTCCTCGCCCTTTCCTGAACCCTGCTTGCACTTCAGGTAGTTCTTGTTCTAGGTATGGCTGTAGTCTCTTTTGAATAATCTTCAGTAGAATCTTGCTGGCATGTGGGATCAGAGCGATTGTGCGATAATTTCCACAGTCAGTTGGATCACCTTTCTTTAGTATTGGTATAAACACAGATCTTTTCCAGTCAGTTGGCCATGATGTTGTCTTCCATATTTCTTGGCAGAGCCTTGTAAGTACGGTAACAGCTGCATCAGATTGCTGCAATACTTCTATGGGAATGCTATCAATGCCTGGTGCTTTGTTCTTTGATAAGGCTTTCAATGCTGCTTCAACTTCTTCTTTCATCACCAATGGTTCCTGATCATAAGGTATAGGTTGAAACGGCTGTTGGTCCACTTGATCTTTATCATATAAAAACTCTGTATATTCCTTCCACCTTTTCTTGATCTTCTCAGCATCATTCAACATAGAACCTTGAGCATCTTGTAACATTCCAATTCGAGGCTGGAACTTTTTCTTTAACTCTCGCAGCTTTAGGAAAGCCGATCTTGTTCTTCCTCTAATAGTTTCTGCTTCTATTTCCTTGCAAGTGTCATTGTAGTACTTTTCCTTGTCCTGTCTTGCTGCACGTTGGAAATCTCTGTTGAGTTCTGCGATTGTCTTTCTTTCTCCTTTGGCTTTAGCTTCTCTGCGTTTCTGGGCAATTTTCAGAGTTTCTTCCGTCATCCATTTTGGCCGTTTTTGCTTTTTCACCTTTTGTAGAGACTTCTCGCTTTCTTCTAGCACAACCTTCTTGATGTCATTCCATAACTCTTCCGGAGCTCTGTCATTTGTATCTAAGGCAGTAAATCGATTTTGCAGGCAGTCTTTAAATTCCAGTGGTATATTCTCAAGGTCATATTTTGGTGCATTCATGAGTGGTTTGCTCTTTTTCAACTTTAGCTTGAGTTTGCATACTAGTAGTTGATGATCTGTACCACAGTCAGCTCCAGGTTTTGTCTTTGTTGATGTTACAGAGCTTTTCCATCGTTGACTTCCACAGATGTAGTCAATTTGATTTTTATACAATCCATTGGGTGAAGTCCATGTGTACAGTCGTCGCTTGTGTTGCTGAAAGAAGGTGTTTGAGATGAATAGATCATTGGTCTTGCAGAATTCTATCAATCTTTCTCCAGCTTCATTTCTGTTGCCAAGTCCATATTTTCCAACTACTTTGCCTTCTTCTTTGTTGCCAACTTTTGCGTTCCAGTCACCCATGACTATCAGGATATCCTGTTTGCATGTTCTGTCAATTTCAGCTTGTACTTGTTCATAGAACTCTTCAATTTCATTCTCTTCTGCAGCTGTTGTTGGGGCATATACTTGAATTATAGTTGTGTTGATAGGCAATCCTCGTAGACGAATAGAGATTAAGCGTTCGCTGACTGCATTGTATTTCATTACAGTTCTTGCAAGTTTCTTCTTTATTATAAATGCAACACCATTTCTTCTTTGTCTTTCATTTCCAGCATAGTAGACCATGTGATCATCTGATGCAAAGTGCCCGATGCCAGTCCATTTCAGTTCGCTGACACCCAACAGATCAAGTTGTACACGTTCCATTTCATTCTTGACCACTTCCAACTTCCCTTGGTTCATGCTTCGTACGTTCCATGTTCCAATGTGTAAGACATCTTTACAGCTTCTGACTCTCATTTCATGCGCAGCTACATCAGCAGTCAGACTTCCCGAAGGCTTTGATCCAACCACATCATAAATGCTGGCTTTACTCTGAAAAGTCTTCAGCTCTTCCCCAGTAGCTAGTTGAGTGCCTTGAGTGCCTGATGATCTTAAAGTAGCTAAACAGGTAGAAAAGGCGACGGCAAAAGCTAGAAGGATGCTTGGTTGCATACGGAGAGGAATGGCTAGCAGAAAAAAGGAGGTGATAATGCCTCTGTATAAGTCTTTGGTGCGACCTCATTTGGAGTATAGTGTGCAATTCTGGAGACCGCACCTTCAAAAGGATGTGAACAGGATGGAGTCGGTGCAGAGGGTGGCTACTAAAATGATTAGTGGGCTTCATTATAAAGCATATGAGGACAGACTTAAGGATCTTAATATGTACACCTTAGAGGCAGGGCCGGATTTACCTATACGCCATGTACGCCATGGCGTAGGACCCACAGCTGGCAAGGGCCCACCCACCGCAGGGCTTCAGAGGGAGCAGGGTAAGCTCGCGCGAGGCCCTGGCTCCCTCTGTACAGCTGCCAGCGTGAAGAGCCTTTTCCTTCACGCTGGCGGCTGTATCTGTAAAGCCGTGATTGCTGGGAAAGGTTGAAGGCAATGCCCTTTAACCTTTCCCAGCATTCGCGGCTTCACAGATACAGCCGCCAGCGTGAAGGAAAAGGCTCTTCACGCTGGCGGCTGTACAGAGGGAGCTGGGGCCTTGCGCGAGTTTACCCTGCTCCCTCTGAAGCCCCTCAGACAGCCGCGGTGCTGGTCGGGGGGGCCAGGGACTGCATGGGCGGTGTGTGGGGGGGGGGACCAGGACCGGACAAGGGCTGGGGGGGGGGGGGGACTTGGACTGGAAAGAAATGGGCTGTGATATGGGCGGGGGGGGGGGGGAACCTGAACCTGAACTGTAAAAGGGCTATGGGGGGGGGGGGGACTTGGACTGGAAATGGGTTGTGATTGGGGGGGGGGACCTGGACCGGAAAAGGGCTAGGGGGGGGGACTAGGACTGGAAAGAAATGGGCTGTGATGGGGGGGACCTGAACTGTAAAAGGGCTATGGGGGGGGGAGGAGTTGGACTGGAAATGGGTTGTGAAGGGGGGGAGACCTGGACCGGAAAAGGGCTAAGGGGGGGGGGGACTTGGACTGGAAATGGGTTGTGATGGGGAGGGGGACCTGGACTGGAAAAGGGCTATGGGGGGGGGGAACCTGGACCGGAAAAGGGCTATGGGGGGGGGGGGGGTAACTTGGACTGCAAATGGGCTGTGATGGTGCAGGGGGACTCGGACTGCAAATGGGATGTGATGGTGGGGGCTAGGACTGGAAATAGGCTGTGATGGAGGGGGGGGGCTAGGACTGGAAATGGCCTGTGATGTGAAGGCTAGCACTGGAAATGGGCTGATGAAGAGCTAGAATAGGACTGGAAATGGGCTGATGTGGGGCATGGGAGAATGGGACTAGAAGGGAGTGGATGCTGGGTGGGTCTAGAACTATAAGGGAACTGATTTTGGGGGAGAACTAGAATGGATGGGGAATGAGAATGGAGAGGGGAAAAATATTTTGTGTGGAAGAAAAGTCTATGATGGGCTGGGTATTGGGAGAGTAAGAGGGGCTTGAAAATGGAAGGGTGAAATGTAAATGGATGATAAAGGAATAAGGAAAGAATTGGGGGAAAGAGCAAAAGGGAAACAATCAGTATGTTAAAGCAGAAATAGAGAGAGAATGGAAAACATCTAAAAGAGAAGAAAGGACAAATGGATAGCTAGCAGAAGACACGAAGAAACCAGAAGAAAGTGACTGGAGCAATTGCAACTGAAAAAATGCCCAAACAGAAGGTAGAAAAATACTTTTTATTTTGAATTTATTAACTGAATTTATGTCTTTTTTAATGTATTTCTTGAATTCCGATGCTGATTTTGTCCCTATTGCCTCTTTATGTCAGGCAATTCTATACATCTATTGCCATTTCTGTTTTGGTAAGTTGATCTCGTTTTTATTTTTTCTGGGGGCCCACAATTTTTGTTGGCGTAGGGCCTCACTCAAGGTAAATGCAGCCCTGCCTAGAGGAAAGGTGGGATAGAGGTGATATGATTGAGATGTTTAAATACCTCCGTGGCATAAATGTTCAGGGAGAGAGCCTCTTTCAATTGAAGGCAAGTTCTGCTACGAGGGGACATGGGATGAGGGTGAAGGGAGATAGATTCAGGAGTGATATGCGGAAATATTTCTTTACGGAAAGAGTAGTGGATCCGTGGAATAGTCTCCCAGTGGAGGTGGTAGAGATGAGGACAGTAACTGAATTCAAAAAAGCATGGAACAAACACAGAGGATCTCTAAAGGTTAAAAGGGGACTGTTGTAGTTGTTGATATGGAAGGACAGACTAGATAGGCCATGTGGTCTTTTTCTGTCATCATGTTTCTATGTTTCTATTCCTGCTGTTCCCAGAGATCATCTGTTACAGGTAAGTAACTGTGCTTTGTCTGGACTGGTCTAGCAGGATGACTTGGAAGGAGAAATTTCACTTACCGTTAATTTCCTTTCCTGGAATCCTGCTAGACAAATCCAGGACCCACCCGTTCCGGGTACTTTTCGACAGCCTATGCTCACATTCTTATGTTGCAGTTCATTTGTTGCCGCACTTCATGAAGGGTTGTTGCTTCATGTCACTTCCTTGACAACCTAGCTGCTGCCTGCTATAGGCCGTATATCAAGTAAAATGAACTATAATCTATAGTTCTGGCCGTTGCATGAGAGCAGCGCTCAGTTGTTCGGGTATCATGCCTTATTCAGTGACTGTTTCATGGCTTTGTCAGAGTATACTGAGGGCAACCTCTAGGGGTACAGCTATATGTCTACCAGGGCTCAACCAATCAAGCTTCTGGTAGTTTTTCTCTGTCTCCAACATCTGCTGGCAGGGGGACTTAACCCATTTGTCTGGACTGGTCTAGCAGTATTCCAGGAAAGGAAATTAATGGTAAGTGAAATTTCTCCTTCCATTTCCTTAAGGTGAGCCAATATAAGAACATAAGATATCCATACTGGGTCAGACCAAAGTCCATCAAGCTCAGTATCCTGTTTCCAACAGTGGCCGATCTAGGTCGTAAGTACCTAGCAGTCTCCCCAAAAGACACAGGTTCCTCAATGCATGTATTGGGTCAAACAGTGATATCCCAGGTCCCTTTTAATAATGGTTTATGGACCTTTCCTCCAGGAACTTGTCCAAACCCTTTTGTAAGCCCAGCTACACTAACAGCTTTTACTACATCCTCCGGTAACAAATTCCAGAGTTTGATTACACGTTGAGTGAAAAAATATTTTCTCTTATTAATCTTTAATAGGTTACCCTGTAGCTTCATTGCATGTCCCCTAGTCTTTTTATAGTCTGATGATGTAAACAGTCGATCTACGTTTACCTGTTCCACTCCATTCATTAATTTATAGACCTCTATCATATCTCCCCTCAGCCGTCTCTTTTCCAGATTGAAGAGCCCTAATCTTTTTAGCCTCTCTTCATAGGAGTATCCTTCCATCCCCTTTACCATTTTGGTGGCTCTTCTCTGTACCTTTTCTAATAACGCTATATCCTTGATCCAGTCCAGTAATGTGGGCAGTGTGGGGCTCTTCCACGTTGAAGCAACACATATCCGAACTGCCAGAAAAAGAAAATTAGCAAGATCATCCCTATTAAAATAGATCGCTGGAGGGCCCTCAGTCTAACCCAGTAACATTAGGGCAGGATCACTAATGAAAACCCTGCTTGTAAGCCGGGAACAAATCCTGATCATTTCCGTCCAAAGGGGCTGTATCATCTTACACTCCTGCATATTATGTACCATGTCCCCCACAACCTCTCCAGCACCCAGCAAGTGATATCACATTCATAGCGCTGAATTTTATAGGGATAAGGTACATCTGAAATGATAATTTATATTAGGAGTCAAGATGGGACTGAGAATGGACATTTGAGAAGTATTTTCTCAGAGTTACCCACTGGTCCTTCAACCAATTCCTCCCCAAGTCCCTCTCCCAGTTACCCTGATGATGTTGCTCGGCCTTAGCCTGCAAAAGAATCTGACAAATCTGTGCCAGATATCTGCTACCCCTTTTCGGGCCTAAAAAGAAATCTTCTAAAGGGTGCGGAGTACCCAGGTATCGGGACTTATTTACCATCAAAAATGCTCTACTTGGAACAGCAAGAAAAAATTGGGAGATACAACTGAATATCATTGTATAATCTCCATTCTGGTCAAAAAACACCCATGGCAAATAAAATCCACCACCTTTTCCATCCCATTGGCCGCCATCCAGCAAAACCAAAGGGAATCTGACTCTCCGGGGGGGCGGGTTACAACTGGCCACTCATCATATAAGCCAGCCGTTATACTTGGGGGGGGGGGGAGGGAAGGCCAACCATCGAGCCACCCGCTCCCGTGCTGCCAATGTAGCCCCCACCACAGCGTGCCCCATCCTTAGAATCTTCTCCCCGGGGCATACATAAAAGGAGCCACCCTCATTAAGAAGAAACTCGCCCGGTCATCCTCAAGAACTATTCAATGTTGGGTAGAATTTGCTGACCACCTGTAGAATACTGCTCTGACCTGCACCGTCCAATAGGAAAGTTTTGAGTTTGGGAGAGATAGTCCCCCCACCACTCCGGGGGTACATAAAACACTAAGCCTAATCTGGGCCCTTCTGCCATTCTACAAAAAATGAGCAATTGTCCTGGCAGGTCACGAAAAAAAGCATCTGGGATCAAGCAGGGTATCATTAAAAACAGTTATAGAAAACGGGGAAGAACATTCATTTTAATCACATTTATTCTAGTAAAAAGTGAAAATGGTAAGGAGCTCCAACCCCGCAGTTCTTCCTGGACTTTTTTAAGCATAGGTGGGTAGTGCATTTGGAAACATTTATCTAACTTCAGAGGAATCCGAACTCCCAGATAAGTCAAAGATTCACATCCCATTGGTAAGGGAACTGCTCCCTTATCGCCTTTTCCAGCTGCATGTTAATAGTAAAGGAGAGAAGCACTTACTTCTCTGAATTAAACCTATATCCAGAGACTGTCTCAAAAAGCTTGTATTCACATTCAAACGCACATTCAAAAGTGAGGGAGCTCTCAGGGTTTGATAAAAATAAGAGATAAGAGTGTCGTCCACATAAAGAACCACCTTGTGCTCACCCCCCTAGCCCTCACCCCCTCCACCCCCTATTTCTTTGCAGGGTCTGGGCAAAAGGCTCAAGAGAGAACACAAAGAGAAGGGGGAACAGCAGGCACCCCTGTCTCATACTCCTACCCAAAGCAAAAAGAGCTGTAGGGGCACTGTAAAGCGCTCGGATGGCCCTCAAAAAAGCCGGGCCAAACTGATAAATCTCCAATACTTGTATCAGAAAAGACCACTCAACCTGGTCAAACGCCTTTTTGGAATCTAAGGCTAGGAATACCACTGGCTTGTCGAGCTCTAATTCACACTGGTATGCTATAACCAGTACCCTCCTCATATTGTCGGAATCATTATGGCCTTTTAGAAACCAAGTTAGGTCTTTATGTATCAGGAGTTGGATAACCTGGTTCAGATGCTGGGCTAATATTTTGGCAAGCAACTTTGCATCAGTATAAAGAAGGGAAATCAGGCGGTACGATATTGGGGCTGTCGGGTCCTTGCCCTTCTTGTGGATCAAAGTTACATGGGCTTCCAGAAAAGAAGGTGGAATGGTCCCTTCCACCATCACCCCAATTAAGAACCTTACATAACAGAGGGGAGAGCGTCTCACAGAAAGTCTGGTAAAATTCAGGAGGGCTTCCATCAGGCCCGCAGCTTTCACCCTTGGGAGACCCCAAATTGCCTCCTAAAACTCTAGTCCCATAATGGGATTATCGAGCCACGCTTTCTGCTCTGCAGAAAGCCGAGTTTTGAGGCTCCCCTCCAAATATTCTAAAATAGGTCCCATTTCTCCCATGCATTCAGAGGAGTACAAAGCCATATAAAATTGTACTAGCACCTATTCTATCCTTTCCCTATCATGGTGGAATTAGCCCCGTGTGTCCCGCAACTGGAGAATAGTCGTCTGTGTCTCTCTCTTCTTTAAAAGGAAAGCCAGCAACTTATCTATCTTCCCTCCCCCCACAGTAGTAGACTTGCGCCATCTTCTTATATAGCACTTCGATCTCTTTTGACAAAAGAGCATTAAGCTCCCCCCCTTTTCATAGTCATTTGACAGGAGAGATCTTGGGCCTGCTGCCACATGTACGCTAGCTCCAGATGGTGGATCTCCCTTTCTAAGCCCAGTCAGTGCTGCATTCGCTCCCTCTTTTTCCTTGTCCCCATCTCCATTAAGTAGCTCTGCACCACTGCTTTCAAAGCATCCCAAGTAGTGGGCACCAAGACCTCCCCCGTATCATTCTCCCTGATGTAAGCTCTGATAGCCAGCTCCATCTCCTTAATGACGTCCTCATTCTGCAATAGAGAGATATTAAGCTTCCAGAGTTTTAATCCCCCAGCCCAATGTGGACAGGGGCATGACCCGACCAAACAATTCTTCCTATTCGACAAGATCCCACCAGAGAACAGAGGGAGGGGCTAAGAAGAAAATAGTCCAGCCTGGAGTAAGAATTATGTACTGATGAGTAACAAGTATACTGTCTAAGTCCAGAGTGTTTTATCCTCCAAATATCAATCAAATTATGTGCCTTCCCAAGAGAACATAACAACCCCCACCCCGCTGCCCCCCTTCTGACCCTCCAGCAGATCTATCCAGGCTCCTGTGGGACCAAATTAAAGTCTTCCCCATACATCACCGGCAGGATAGTCCACCCTCCACCTTTGCAAAAATCTTATGCTAGAAGTGAAGCTGCCCTTTAATAGGGACATACACATTAACCAGACAGAAAGTGAGACCCAGGCACTGCAGTTCCAGCACAAGTAACCTACTCTGAGTGTCTTTCTACTTAAATGAGAAACCTCTCCAAAACAAGTTAGCAACTCCCACACTATTGGACTTATCCAGGGAATGTATCATATCTCCCACCCAATTAGCCTTCACTTGTTCCATGTCTTGAGTAGCATTATGTGTTTCCTGCAACAATTATATATCTGAGTGGAAGTTGCCCAGTTCCGGTAAAACCAGCTTCCTCCTGCGGGGTGTCTGCAGGCTTCTCATATTAACTGACGTCACACACACCCGAACCTCAGCCATGGAGATCCGACATTAAAATCTACATACACCCAACCACCCATCCTCCCAAGACCCACCCCTCCAATTCCTCCACCCCGCCCCACATATTAACGTGCCCCTGGGATGACTTGAAACCATATAGCCCAAAAGAGTAAAACAACTGAAATGTTGGTCCAGGCAAGGTCGAGGAGCCAACCTTGCAATCAGTGTGGAAAACTCCCACAGCTCGGCTGAGATATCCCTGGAGCCATCCTGACACACCACCTGAGGAATGAAAGCTGGTACTGTCCCCCTGCTAGAACCCCAGCGCTCCACCCATGCAAGGGGCCTAGCGCATGAAACAAGTAATCTCCAGGAACAAGCAGGAATGTAGTCCTCACATATGGGTATCGTTGGTACCGACGGAGCCTGTGCGGGAACGCTCCCCAGCGTCCAATTAGGAAGCTTTTGGGAGCATCCCACAGCGCCTGCGTGCTGCCTTCCCGCCTTTCCCAACTGCTTCTCTCCAGTTCTTCGTTTTCTGCGGAGCCAGCAGGTCGTGTTCCTGTCACTGCAGAAAATTATTTTCCTCCTTCTTCTTTTTTGTGGTCGCGTCTGCCTTTCTCGATGCTACACCGATACCGCCGGTTCTTCTTTCTTTTCTTTAAAAAAAAAAAAAAAAAAATTTGTTTTCCAAACTTTTCTTTCCAGGTGCACACGCCATTTTGGGCCTTAGGCCAAAACTTTCCTCCTCCATGGAGAAACCCGCCTCAGGTTTTAAAAAATGCACAAAGTGTGGCGGTACCATCTCCGTCACCGACACCCACGAGTGGTGTCTTAAATGTTTAGGTCCTGACCACTCCATCCCTGAGTGCATGGCTTGCGCCATGATGTCCAAAAGGGGTTGACAGAACCGAGCTGCCAAGCTCAGTGCCCTTTTTCCCTCCGATGCAGCTTCGGTGGCATCGACGTCTTCCAGGGCTTCGTCTTCCTCCCATGGATCTCAGGTAACTAAACATAAGTCCAGCCAGTCCTCAAAGGGTAGATCTCCTTCTAAGCATCGAGATGCCTCTGGCGTTGCCCTTGAGGGTTTCATACCGGCAAAGTTGCCCCGGCGGGAGGCTTCGGCTTCCAAAGCATTATCGGGGATCCAGGATGTTCTCGAGGCCTCGACCTCGGCAGAACTACTGGTGCCATGCTCTGGGGTACCGGCTCTTTCCGGTACCGATACCCAGGTATCGGCAGCGTCGATAGACCAGAGGTTCCTGGCTATTGAACGCAGTCTGGCGGCTCTCCTTGCGGCATCGACGCCCTCGGATCCGCGTCAGATGATTCAACCGGTACAGGCACCGATAGCATCGACATCGACATCGGTATCGGCTTTGCAGGCACCCAGTCATGCGATGCCTTCTGGTGCCGATACACCGGTACCGATTACCCCCGGTACCGACTTCGGTCGGTACAGGTATCGGGCTCTTCAAGAGCATTTGGACAGATGATACTTCGAATCCTTGGAGGACTCCGAGGATTCTGATAGCTCTGCCGGTACCGGGATACTTCTCCCGGAGGAGCCTTCCTCTCCTAAACGAAGGATGTCTCCTCCAGAAGATATCTCTTTTCAAGATTTCATCAGGGAGGTGGCTCGTGGATTGTCCATTGCTGTGACTCCTGAAACAGAGCCCAGAACTAAGGAGTTGGAGATTTTACAAAATCCCAAAGCTCCTAAGGAGGCAGCTACCTTGCCTATCCATGAGATCTTACATGATCTCATATTGAGAATGTGGGAAACACCTCTCACCATCTCTCCTCACTCTCGCAGACTGTATACCATGTATCGAGTCCCCCCCCCCTTGTCCTGGATTCCAGAAAGCTCAGCTTCCTCACCACTCTATTGTGGTGGAGTCAGCTATGAGAAGGATCAGAAGTGCAAAGAGGCATGCCTCTAATCCTCCAGGACGTGAGTGTAGAACTTTGGATGCCTTTGGACGTCGTACTTTCCAGGCTTCCATGCTTTCTGCCAGGATCAGTTCCTATATTTTATATATGGGAATGTTCCTTAAAGAAATCACAGGTGATTTAGAGGTTTTGAGCCCTCTTCTTCCTGAGGATAGAAGGCAGGATTTTCTCACACTGGTCAAACATGCCCAGGATGTGTCTAAGTTTGTCAACCGTGCAGCTTTTGACTGTTTTGAGTGCATAAGCAGAACCTCTGCCATTGCCATAGATGCACGTAAAATTGCCTGGCTCCAGGCATCCGATTTGGAGCTCTGGGTGTAGGACAAACTGGGCAATATCCCTTGTACAGGTGAGAATCTATTTGGCAAAAATTGGCAAGAAAAAGCCAATGAATTAGATGCCGACAACTCCACTTTGGATAGGCTATCCAAAGGTACAGCTGATCCTGCGAGAAAGAAATCTTTCAAGAAGCCTTTCTTCTAAAAAAAGAAGAGGTTCTACCCCTCTTATTCCCAGCAGGGACGTTCCGCAGGTCAGCCTGCCCGGAAAGGTCAGCAACCACCTAAGCAAAGGAAAGCAAAGACTGCTAAGCCTCAACCGTCTCAGCCTCCACAAGGCCTTTGACTTTCATCTAGAGAACTTAGCCTTCCTGGCCCTCAATGGACCAGAGCCTTCCACCATTCCAGGAAGGTTATGTCACTTTGCCCCCAGGTGGGAGCAGATAACAACAGAGCATTGGACACTCTCCATTATAAGAGAGGGGTACAAACTGCATTTCCTGTGCATACCCCCTCACATAATGGTAAGACAGTTCAATTCTCAGACCTCTCTCATCAACCTGTTAGATCAAGAGGTCACTATGCTTCTTGCCCAAGGGGCAATAGAAGAAGTACCCATCCACCAACAGGGTACAGGGTTTTACTCCCCCTATTTCCTTATCCTAAAGAAAACAGGGGGATACAGACCTATCTTGGACATCAGAGAATTGAACAAATTCCTGTTCAAAGAGAAATTCAAGATGATTTCTCTAGGAACTCTGCTGCCATACCTTCAGGGTCAGGATTGGCTTTGTTCTCTAGATCTCAAGGATACGTACACCCATGTTCTCTTCCATCCAACTCACAGAAAATTCCTTCGGTTCCTTTTTTCAAGGAAAGCATTACCAATACAGGGTGCTTCCTTTTGGCCTGGCCTCAGCACCAAGGGTGTTCACGAAATGCATGGCTGTGGTAGCAGCATTTCTCTGCACTCTAGGGATATTCATCTTCCCTTACTTAGATGACTGGCTCATTCGAGCCCCATCAGAGTCAGAGGCCAGGACTTCTCTATCTTGCACAATGCGTATCCTTCAGTGTTTGGGTCTGGTCATAAACATCCCAAAATCCAATCTAACTCCCACTCAGTCTCTAGAGTTCATAGGAGCTTTGCTGTATACCAGAAAAGCAAGGGCCTATCTCCCCAGGCCCGTTGCCTTCGCATGGTGCAGTTAGCTTCTCAAGCAGTGTTGAAGCCCCATCTCACTGCCCAAGAAATGCTACAACTACTAGGCCACATGGCATCTACCGTGCATGTGGTTCCTTATGCTCGCCTCCATATGAGAGCAGCTCAGTGGACCTTAACCACTCAGTGGACCCAGGCATCAGGGTGCCTGTCAGACAAAATAGCAAACACAAATCGCCTTATTTTGTTCCTCCAATGGTGGCGGTCCACTCAGAACCTGTTGCTGGGGTCCCCATTTCAACAACCCTTACCCCAGGCAACCCTCACAACAGATGCTTCACCAATGGGTTGGGGAGCTCATCCTCAAAACCTCTCCACCCAAGGCACCTGGACTCCGCAGGAGACTCATCTACATATCAGTCTCGGAGCTCAGAGCAATCTTTCTTGCTCTTCGAGTGTTCCACACCCTGCTCAGCTACAAGACAGTCCTCATTCATACGGACAATCAAGTAGCCATGTTCTATGTGAACAAACAGGGGGGAACAGGCTCTCTGTCGCTTTGCAACGAAGCTTTGCGTCTATGGGCCTTCGCCAGAGGGCATCAGATTCATCTCCTGGCAATGTATCTTCCAGGCATACAAAACTCTTGGGCAGACAGACTCAGTCGAGTTCTACTTCCACATGAATGGTCTCTACATGCAGACCAGGTGGCCAAGAATTTTCAAATTTGGGGATCCCCGGACATAGACCTCTTTGCAAGTCCGTTGAATGCCAAACTTCCCCGGTTCTGTTCCAGAATTCCGGCTCAGGACTCTCAGGCCAAGGATGCTTTCCTCCTTCATTGGGGTCAAGACTTCCTGTATGCCTTTCCACCCATTCCCCTGATTCCCAAAACACTATTCAAGCTTCAGAGAGACAGAGGCCGTATGATTCTCATAGATCCACATAGGCCACGGCAAGTGTGGTACCCTCTGCTTCTACATCTCTCTCAAGCTCCCCCCCTGGAGTTAGGGTCTGCTCCAGATCTCCTGTCCCAGGAGAATGGAATGTTATGGCATCCCAATCCTCAGTCTCTGCATCTCAGGGCTTGGTTGCTGAAGGCCTAGATCTTCATGACCTTAACCTCCCTCAGCAAGTAAAGGATATCCTTTATGCTTCCAGGAAGCCTTCCACAAGACGCTCATATGCTTTCAAGTGGAAAAGTTTTACCATATGGTGCTCACAGAAGGGTCTCAACCCCCTTGCGATACCTTTGGAATCATTACTGGAGTATCTCCTTCATTTATCCAATGCAGGACTTAAAACTAACTCAGTAAGAGTCCATTTGAGTGCTATTGCAGCTTCTTTCAAGTCTCTAAACGGACAGCCTATTTCCTCCCATCCTCTTGTACCAAGATTTATGAGAGGCTGCCTTCTAACTAAGCCTCCCATTAGGCCACCACCTGTGGCATGGGACTTAAACCTGGTTCTTGGTCAGCTTATGAAGCCACCTTTCGAACCCTTAGCTACTACCTTATTGAAATTTCTTTCTTGGAAAGTTATCTTTCTCATTGCAATTACATCAGCACGTCGCATCAGTGAGTTGCAAGCACTAGTAGCTGATCCACCTTATACGAGGTTCCATCATGATAAGGTAGCCCTTAGGACTTATCCACACTTTATGCCAAAGGTGATCTCGCCTTTTCATCTAAACCAGGTGGTCTACCTGCCTGTGTTTTTTCTAAGGCCTCATGCATCTAATGCAGAAAGAAATCTTCATACTTTGGACTGTAAAAGAGCTTTAGCTTTTTACTTACAAAGAATACAGCAACATAGAAAGTCCTCTCAACTCTTTGTTGCTTTTGATCCTTCTCATTTGGGACTTCCAGTCTCCAAGAGAACACTGTCTAACTGGATTGCTCAGTGTATTTCTTTTGCCTATCAGAGTAAGAATCTTTCTCTGGAGGGCCATGTCACTGTTCACAATGTGAGAGCCATGGCAGTTTCAATGGCTCATCTGCACTCTGTGTCTATCGACGACATCTGTCGAGCAGCCACCTGGGCCTCGGTTCATACCTTCACAGCCCATTACTGCTTGGACAAGGACTCCCGCCGGGATGCCTTGTTTGGTCAGGCTATTCTCCAACACCTGTTCCATACCTAATCAACTCCTACCCACCATCCCTGGTTGGATGCCAGAGATCCATGGGGGGAAGTGGAGCCCTTTCACAGGGGCACACTACTTCTGGGGTCTTTCCCTGGCATCTAAAGCTAGGGAGTCCCCATATGTGAGGACTACATTCCTGCTTGTTCCTGGAGATAACATAGTTACTCACCTGTAACAGGTGATCTCGGGAACAGCAGGAATTTAGACCTCACAGCCCACCCACCTCCCCTAGGAGTTGTATCTCTCTATCTCTTTCTTCTTCCCTCTCTCTCTCTTTTTGTCTCAGCTTTAAACTCAACTGGAGAGAGGCAGTTGGGGAAGGCGGGAAGGCAGCACGCAGGCGCTGTGGGATGCTCCCAAAAGCTTCCTAATTGGATGCTGGGGAGTGTTCCTGCGCAGGCTCCATCGGTACCGGCGATACCCATATGTGAGGACTAAATTCCTGCTGTTCCCGGAGATCACCTGTTACAGGTGAGTAACTATGCTATATATTGAGGTCCTCTGATTTCCCACCCACCCCTCCCAGGTTGGTACATGACCCACTCAAAAGGCAAGATTTCCCCCACCAATTAGTTCAGTGACACAAACAACGACTATAGATATGCTTATATAGTCCAAGACGTCATGACACTTCCACTCAGCATTGTCCACCTCCTCCTCATTGCTGTGCGTGAAAGCCACAATGCTCTGGGAGATATGGTAACTCTCTTGGGAGCGTTAGATAACTGTGCATCCAGAGGCAGGTCATCAGGGAGGTGTAACTTGAGAAATTTCTTGACCTCCTTATGGTCTGAGAAAAACACTGTTGCACCTTTCCAGTTACCTCTAAGTTTAGCAGGATAAATCAGGGCTTGTGGAATATTATGTGACAAAAGTCTCGTCTTCATCTCCCAAAAAGCCTGCTTCCTCTTCTGTAATTCTGCGCTGTAGTCATGGAAAATCCACACTTTGTGTTCCTTATGAACTATTGCACCAATTTTCCGGGCTTCTCTGAGAATCCAGTCTCTGTGTCGGTAATTCAAACATTTAGCCAGTGTCCGGCGAGGCCGTGCTCCTGGGGTCTGCGGGCCTCCCAGCACCCCATGTGCACATTGTACCACTACATTCTCTGGCAGCACTGAATCAGTGAAGAGATCTTTCAAAAGCTGCCCAACAAAGTCCTCTATAGCCCGTCCTTCTCCACACTCCGGGATGCCCATTGTGCGAATGTTAAATCATTTTGCCCTATTTTCCAAATCATCCACCTTTGCCACCAATCTACGAAGGAACACGTTATGAACAGAGGAATCCTTTTTTCAGCATCAGTAAATCATCCTCCGTACCTGCAATCTGGAGCTCTTTCTCCATCTGTCTCACTACCACCTGCAGCTCAGTCAGAACCTCCCGTAGCTCAGCCTGGATATTGCTTAATTTTCCCAGTAACTCCACATTGCTGGCCTTAATGGCTGCTAATATCATCGTTGTCCCAAGCACTTTGTCCTCATGTGGCGAGTCTGTGGCTGCGGCCTGCCCGCTGCCATCTTGTGGAATAAGGCATTCTGCCATAGTTTGTTGTCGGGCTGATTTTGCTGCAACCCTAGCCGTTTTTGGCAGCTGGCGTGATTCTGGCTTGATAGACATCCTGATTCAGTATCGTGATAACCCAAAAGATTCATGGGGTAAGCAATAGAAAAAGCACTAAACTGGCCTGGGTCGGGAGACCACAGAGAGAGCCGTCCAGGTCTTACTCCTCCATCATGTGACACCCCCTCCCCCCCCTTTACTAGCTTTTTATGTTACTCATCCTTGCTTCAGTTCTCTTGTTCTGCTGGGGTCCATTGTGTCTTCTGTAACATGGCAGCATCTATATCTAGGCAGTTAAGGCAGGGAAGATTTGTATGTTTCATAGGGCAAGTGATACGATTTACATTCAGAGAAACAATTTCTGAAGTGGAGCTATTCATCATAGGTTTTTACATACAGCAACTACAACTATGACATTTATACAAGCCAGGATCTCCTGAGCTGCTCATACCAAGTGCCTGAATCACTGTAGAAATCTAAAACTTGAGAAACCTCACTGGTCTCACACAAGGGATTATATCTACTCAGATGGGTGAGTGCTTCCCTTCTCAAACCCAAGACCCAAGGCACTTGGATGTAATCACATCACATCATTCTAAAGCATATGAGGACAGACTAAAGGAGCTTAATATGTACACCTTAGAGAAAAGGCGGGATAGAGGTGATATGATTGAGACATTTAAATACCTCTGTGGCATAAATGCACAGGAGGAGAGCCTCTTTCGATTGAAAGCAAGCTCTGCTTCGAGGGGACATAGGATGAGGATGAAAGGGGATAGACTCGGGAGTAATATGCAGAAATATTTCTTTTAGGAAAGAGTGGTAGATGAGTGGAATAGTCTCCCAATGGAGGTGGTAGAGATGAGGACAGTATCTGATTTCAAAATAGTGATCATAACATGATCGTGTTTGATTTAATTAGTGGAGGAGGGATAGTAAGGAACTCCACAGTGCTACCCTTTAACTTTCGAAAGGGAGACTATGATAAAATGAGGAAAATAGTTAAAAAGAAACTAAAAGGAGTAGTTGCAAAGGTTAAAGACTTACATCAAGCTTGGGTATTGTTGGGTGGTGTTGAAAAATACTATCTTGGAAGCCCAGACCAGCTGTATTCCACGCTTTAAGAAAAGTGGAAGGAAGTCCAAAAAACTGCCAGGATGGTTTAAAGGTGAGGTTAGTGAGGCTGTTGTTGCCAAAAAACATCTTTCAGGAAATGGAAAAAAGAGCCAAACGATGAAACCTGGAAACAGCACAAGCACTGACAAGTTAAATGCAAGGCATTGATAAGGCAGGCAAAGGGAGAATTTGAGAAGAAGCTTGCTGCGGAAGCAAAAACGCGTAATAAAGACTTTTTCAAGTACATTCATAGCAAAAAACCTGTGAGAGAGTCATTTGGTCCATTAGATGATAGAGGAGTTAAAGGGGGCACTAAGAGGCGACAAGGCGATAGCGGAGAGACTGAATGAATTCTTTGCTTTGGTCTTTACTGAGGAAGATGTAGGGATGTTACCCATGACTGAAGTGGCATTTAAAGGTGCAGAAGAATTGAAGGAAATATCGATACATCAGGAAGATGTATTACAACTATTAGATAAACTGAAGAGTAGCAAATCACCTGGACCGGATGATATACATCCAAGGGTTTTGAAAGAACTGAAATATGAGATTGCAGATCTGCTATTAGTAATCTGTGAACTATCATTAAAATCATCTCTAATACCTGAAGATTGGAAGATGCAAACGTAACACCAATTTTTAAAAAGGGTTCCAGTGATGATCCGGGAAACTACAGACCGGTGAGCCTGACGTCAATACCGGGAAAAATGGTAGAAACCATCATAAAGAACAAAATTGCTGAACATGTAGATAATCATGGCTTAATGGGAGACCGCCAACATGGCTTTAGACAAGGAAGATCATGTCTTACTAATCTGTTATGTTTTTTTGAAGGAGTGAATAAACAGGTGGACAAAGGTGAGTCGGTTGATATAGTGTATTTGACTTTCAGAAAGCCTTTGACAAGGTCCCTCATGAGAGACTTTTGGCAAAACTAAAGAATCATGGGATAGGAGGCAGTGTACTACTGTGGATCAGGATCTGGTTAAAAGATAGAAAGCAGAGGGTAGGGCTAAATGGCCAATTTTCCCAATGGAGAAAGGTGAATAGTGGTGTACCCCAGGGATCTGTGCTGGGTCCGCTGCTTTTTAACATATTCATAAATGACCTGGAAAAGGGAATAACGAGTGAGGTTATCAAATTTGCAGATGACACAAAACTATTTAAAGTTGTTAAAACCCAAGAGGATTGTGGAAAATTGCAAGAGGATCTTGATAAATTGGAAGACTGGGCATCAAAATGGCAGATGAAATTTAATGTGGACAAGTGCAAAGTTATGCACCTAGGGAAGAACAACCCAAACTATGGTTACACGATGCAAGGTTCCACATTGGGAACCACCATGCAGGAAAAAGATTTAGGCGTCATTGTGGATAACATGTTAAAACCCTCTGCCCAGTGTACAGCGGCGGCCAAGAGAGCAAATAGAATGCTAGGTATCATAAGGAAAGGAATGGAAAATAAAACAAAGGATATTATAATGCCTCTATATCATTCCATGGTGAGACCGCACCTTGAATATTGTGTGCAATTCTGGTCGCCGTATCTTAAAAAGGATATAGCATTATTAGAAAAGTTTCAGAGAAGAGCCACCAAAATGGTAAAGGGGATGGAAGGATACCCCTATGAAGAAAGGCTAAAATGTTTAGGGCTCTTTAACCTGGAAAAGAGACGGCTGAGGGGAGATATGATAGAAGTCTATAAATTAATGAACAGAGTGGAACGGGTAAACGTAGATCGATTGTTTACTTTATCAGAATACAGAAAGACTAGGGGACATGCAGTGAAGCTACAAGGTAAGCTATAAAAGAAAAGTTCCTGGAGGAAAGGTCTATAAACTATTATTAAGAAGGGACCCAGGATATCAATGCTTGACCCAATACTAGCATTGTGGAACCTGTGTCTTTTGAGGAAACTGCTAGGTACGTATGACCTAGATTGGCCACTGTTGGAAACAGGATACTGGGCTTGATGGACCTTGGTCTGACCCAGTATGGCATATCTTAAAAAGCATGGGACAAACACAGAGGATCTCTAAAGGAAAAAAGGGGACTGTTGTAGTGGTTGATATGGAAGGGCAGACTAGATAGGCCATGTGGTCTTTTTCTGTCATCATGTTTCTATGTAAGAAACCCTTTGTTGTTCACCAGTTTCTCCCCCCGCCCCATAATTTTTTGTAAGAGTAGAATGGAGGAGAATTATTAACTTCCATGTTCAGGTCACTGTTCATATAACCTCTTTTATTGCAGAAAGAGATGTTGCCTCCATTTAATTTTTCCAGCATTATTTCCTTTTTCGCCTCCACATCTGGTAAAATCCTCTAGAGTTTTTCTTTTTTATGCAGGACTGAGATTCAATCACTCTTTACAAAGGTATTCTCTAATTGAGCCTCTCTGTCCTCCTATGTTTGAACCTGCAATATATAGTTAGTATTAGCTCTGGAATGTTGTGAAATCTTTTTTCCACCTTCTGGATGTACTCGTAGCAGAGCTAGCTATGGAGTCAAAAATTTTATGCTTTTTTCCTTTTTAGTTCTTTAAGATTGACTCCAGAATATGTTTGAATCCTTTGCAATTTAGCTAAGTAATCATTATCAAAATACACAAGGTATGATTTATAGATCAATAACTTTTGCCCCAGGAACATCTGAGGGTCATCTTTTTGGTTTGTAAATTAAGAAATGCAACACAAGTGTAAGTGGCAAATCCAGCATCTTTAGATTTTTGGACCCAGTGTTTGATGTGTCCTTTCGAGGGCCATCTCGGAGATCTTATTCAGGATGAGTATTCACTGTTCTGTGTGCATTCCGGAATACAAAAAATTCATTTTGGGTACTGTTTTCCATCCAGACATCTGGTAGCACTATATAAATGATGCCGATAATATTTATTTATTTATTAGGCTTTATTAACCCCTTTATGAAGAGATTCACCCAAAGAGGTTATAACTTGACATAAACAGCTCACATTGTAGTAACAGTCTTACAATACTGCTACTACTAATCATTTGTTTAGCGCTACAATGGTAAAGGGGATGGAAGGATACTCCTATGAAGAAAGGCTAAAAAAGTTAGGGCTCTTTAACCTGGAAAAGAGACGGCTGAGGGGAGATATGATAGAAGTCTATAAATTAATGAACGGATTGAAACGGGTAAACGTAGATAGGTTGTTTACATTATCAGAATATAGAAAGACTGGGGGACATGCAATGAAGCTACAGAGTAAACTATTTAAGACTAATAAGAGGAAATATTTTTTCACTCAACGTGTAATCAAACTCTGGAATTTGTTACCGTAACTGTGTTTAAAAAAGGTTTGGACAAGTTCCTGGAGGAAAGGTCCATAAACCATTATTAAAAAGGGACCCAGGATATCAATGCTTGACCCAATACAAGCATTGTGGAACCTGTGTCTTTTGGGGAACCTGCTAGGTATGTATGATCTAGATTGGCCACTGTTGGAAACAGGATACTGGGCTTGATGGACCTTGGTCTGACCCAGTATGGCATATCTTAAGGCATACGTAGCGATTGTTTATGCGTAAGGCTTGTCTGGTGGGGAAGGGCCCTATTTTACGCTTGTGGCGTGAGCAACGCTCTCCCACGTTTGTGGAATGGCGAAACTCTTTCCACCAGGTCATGCTGATGGAGCGGTGGCAGGCACGGGGCAGTGTCAAGCGCTGGACCACCTTTATTCAGTTGTGGGGCATCTATATTGAAACCTTGGGAGCCCGGTGCCGGAATGAGCTTCTCCATATTGGCCATTAGAGGATGGAGCACAGGGGGCGAGTGGGTACTTGGCAGATAGAATGGGTAACTGTGGTGGGAGGGGGGGGGAGGGGGGGAGGGGTAATAATATAAAATGCTGTATTCGTTGCATAATGCTGCTCTCCGGGTGGGGATAAGAACGCACTCCCCCGGAGTCGGTATGTTGTTTATCTTTGTCAGTTTTTTTTTATGCGATGAATAAAATAAAGCTTTGAAAAAAAAAAAAAAAGGTATGCGCAGCGCTATTCCTATAGATATAAGACCACAATCCCTGCTCATCAGAGCTTACAACGTAATCAAGACAAAACACAAGCAAAACTGGGGACTAGAGTATGGTAAGATAAACATTAGTAGTGGACAAGAGAATCAGGAGCCTCAGGATCCAAAAGCGGCTTCAGCCTGGATTTGAATAGGGCTAGTGAAGGAGCCCGATGCACAGATTCAGGTAGTTTGTTACAGGCATATGGAGCAGCAAGATGGAATGAAGTCTGGAATTGGCAGTGGCAGAGAAGGGCAGAGATAAAATGGATCTGGCCAGAGGAGCAGAGTTCCTGAGGAGGGGTGTACAGTAGTAAAATGATCGAATGTCAGCATAATGCAACAGTTAGAATAGTGAGTTAAACTTGTAAATAACCAAATTAAATTCTAGTTTTAACAATAATATGAATATGATGCAGTGTCAATAATGTACATATTTAAACAGCACAGTAGACCATCCATATATGGCATACTGTCTTCAGAATACAACTGATACACCATAATAGGTAGCATGGTGGAACCTTCATATAACATAGATATGATACGCACAATATCAGAGCTAGACAATGAAACCTTAAATGAGCAGCAGAGGGGACCAATGCATTTGAGACATAAACAAAAAATGTGGGTAAGACAAGGCATAAGGATAAAGTGAGTGGCTGGATTGAAGGTGAATTATATTTACAGTTGAATATGATATGTGGAACTGGTCTCAATTACAGGGTATGTGGCAAGCTAGTCTAAATGCGGTGAGAGTAATTGGATAGTTAGTCACCATAGCCATTAAAGGCTTGGGAGAAGAACCAGGCTTTCACCTGCTTCCTGAAGTAGAGCTGGTCTTGAATTAGGAACAGCCCCTCTGGGAGAGAGTTGCTACTCTTGAGAAGGCTTGCTGGCGGGTATCACATTGTATGATTCCTTTTGATGAGATTACAGTTATGGCTGCCCTTTAAGGAGGACCTTTGAGGCCTCAAAGGCGTGTAGGGGGCTAACTTATTCTTTAGGTATTCTGGCCCATTTCATCTGAGGGTCTTGAAAATCAGAGTGTTTTGATTTGGTCCTGTAGGGCACTGGTAGCCAATGCAATTTTTGCAGGAAGGATGTAATTGGGTCACACTGCTTGCAGTCTTCTGTTAGTAATGATGTAGCATTCTGAATTAATTGAAGCTGATGCAGACTCTATGTGGTTTGACTGATAAGCAAGGCATTACTGTAATCTAGGCATTATCACAATGTGTATCACTGTGATTAGACTTGTCTTCTCTATGTTTGAGGGAGATTGTCACATACTTCTCCACAGGATGGTCTTCTCATATAGGAACTGAGCCTCATCATCTTCCTGCCTTTTATTCTGCCCCTAGTCGCATGTTATGATGCGGCAAGCTGCCATTGGTCCTCTGATGATACCTCCTGGCCTAATTGGTTTTCTGAGAATGCATCTTCTCTGTTTGGTCCCCTCTTTCTATTTAGGCCCATAAACACCCATTCTACCTTGCCCTCAAACAGATCTCACATGTGACTTTTTGAGTGTGTTATTTTTTGTTATCTCCTATTACTGCCTTCCTTACCTATAGCCTCTTTACCTTGCATCTGTCTGACCTTGCCTTTTCTTTGAAGCTAAGCAGGGTTGGGCCTGTCTGTCTGTGGAAGGTGGACCCTACCCTCAATCCTGTCTTATTCCTGTGCTTCTCCAGCCTCCTACTGCCTAGCAGTCGGAGTCTACACCTACTCTGTGGAGAGCACTTTGGCAGTCTCTGAGTACTGGAAGGCTCATACTGAAGGAAAAGGAGGCTGTTATAGATGAACACAAACAGCCTAGGCCAGTATTCCCAGTGGAGCTGGACCCAGTCTTGGCGCAGAATAGCCAGAAGTGATAGAATTCCCAAAAGGGATTTAGAACATAAGAACATAAGATATGCCATACTGGGTCAGACCAAGGTCCAAGAAGCCCAGTATCCTGTTTCCAACGGTGGCCAATCTAGGTCATAAGTACCTAGTAGTTTCCCCAAAAGATACAGGTTTCACAATGCTTATACTGGGTCAAGGAGTGATATCCTGGGTCCCTTTTAATAATGGTTTATGGGCCTTTCTTCCAGGAGCTTGTCCAAACCTTTTTTAAACCCAGCTACACTAACAGCTTTTACTACATCCTCCGGTAGCAAATTCCAGAGTTTGATCACATGTTGAGTGAAAAAATATTTTCTCTTATTAGTCTTAAATAGGTCACCCTGTAGCTTCACTGCATGTCCCCTAGTCTGTAGCTTCATTGCATGTCCCCTAGTCTTTCTATATTCTGAAGATGTAAACAGTCGATCTACGTTTATCCGTTCCACTCCATCTACGTTTATCCGTTCCACTCCACCCCCGAACCCCAGCCACCAGGTATGAACAACACACAATAACTCCATCTCACATATATACAGTTACCTATTTCAATGTTCCAAACATGTACATAGTTTCCCCCGTTATCCAAGTTGATTGCTCCTGTTCATTGTAATGACCTGACTCTTGTTTATTGTCGGATACTGTTTGTTTTATGTAAACCGCGCTGATCGCAAATAGTGCGGTATATAAGAAATGTAAAATAAAATAAATAAATAAAATAAATTTTGATGTTAGGTTCTCGTCTACTTGCATTAGGATCCCACAAAATTTTATTTATTTATTTAAAAGCTTTGGTATAGTGGTTTACAATATACAAAAGGCAAAGCCAAGTACAGAAACAAACACAGTTTAAGTTACATGAAAAAGATGAACTGACTGGAACGTGATGTTGGGATGTGTAGCACAACAATATTTCCTCAGACTAATTTGTGATGGAGACACATGAGAAAGGGTATCATTCATTTAGTAGTTTAAAAAAAGAACTGCAAAACCTATTTATATTAATAAAAAGATTCCTGGAAGAACCAGGTTTTTAACCCTTTCTTACATTTTTTAAAATAACTTTCCACCCAAAGATCATGTGGGAGGGAGTTCCACAGCTGGGGTGCCTGGTAATTGAAGGCAACTTTCTGGCAAAAAAATAATCAGTCATGATTTGCTTGGTGAAAGAATCTCTTTGCATGATTTACTCTTGACCGGGCATCACCAGGTAGCAAAATTCAACCTCTGTTCTTTGGCTCCAGTTCTCTAAATTCAGTTAAGGAATGAAATCACACATACATGGAATTATATCAGTGACAGTACTACTTAAGCTTAAACAGAGGAATTCAGGCCTGCAACTTGAGCAGTTCTTCGCTAATACCTACTCCAGCTAGGCCATAGTACTTCTTTTATTAGGGAAAAACTGCTACATGGTACAGATTTGTCTTATTGCTCGCTCTAAGTAATGCTTTTGCACTACTTTTTTCTTATCTATGTGTTACAAGTCAAGCTAAACACTACATATTACAGGTCAAACTAGGCACAAACATTGCTTAGCTTAATTAGGATGAGCAGAAATATTCTGTTTAATTTTTTTTTACAAACATCTACAAAATACGACCTTGGCTTCTATACACATAAACTGCTAAGCTGCTACAGATCAAGCTTCAGGTTGTTAGCAAAATTCCAAGCCTTTCTCCATATTAACGCTTTCAGAAGGCCCTGGACCCCACTTCAAGTTCCTGTCAACACTTGGCAAGGCCAGGAGATTGACTTGCGAAGATCTCAAAGGCCTAACTGGGGAGTAAGGGATTAACGTAGAACTGAGATAAAGAGGAAAATCGGAGTAGAAGGCACAATGAGCAAGCATAAGCATTTTGAATTAAATGCGAGCAGCGAGGGGAAGCCAGGTGTTGCTTTTGAAGACGAGGGGGTCACATGATCATAAGAACATAAGATATGCCATACTGGGTCAGTCGAAGGTTCATCAAGCCCAGTATCCTGTTTCTAACAGTGGCCAATCTAGATCATATGTACTGTGGTGCAGCAGAGGATACACAGCCCATGGAAGTGCAGGTAAAAGAAGAGCTTACCTTAGATTCAGCGTTGAAAAGAGGCACTAGGCACACTGAAACAGTTGAGCAGGGAAAACTGTTACTACGTGCCAAACAGAAAGCTCATCAGGAACACCTGATTGCAAATCCCCACGTCACGTGCAGGGCTAGGGATTACATAAGACAGGGTTCCAGTCAGTGGAAAGAAAAACAGGACACAACCCAGGAGGAGGGCAGAAGCCAGAGGGAGAGCAGCAAGAGGTGTGGCTACAGTCAGCTGAGCAGAAACCCCAGAGGAGTGCTGGGAGGAAAGTTTTCTGTCGGAGAACCAGGAAGTGAAGGTAGCTCCAGCACTCAGGAGAAGAGGTTTGAGGCAAGCTGCACTGGGAGAAGGCATGCCACCCGAGTTAGTCTTCAAGAGAAGCCAGGAGTGTCCTACCACACAGGAGACCGGTATGTGCCAGCACTAAGCACAGGTCAGTTTAGAAAGAGAGTGTTGGGGGATGGGAACTCCAAATACACGTGCACATTAAGAAATAGCTGCAAAGCTAATACTAACTTCACTACTGCACAACCAGCCTGGGAGGCTAGAGAGAAGAGATACAGGGAACCAAGTGCCAAGACAATCCCTACGGATAAAAGGAGGCATCCAGGTGCTTACAGAGAAAGGTTTAAAACATATAAGTGCCAAGGGCGCGGTCCTGAGCATATATACAGGAAGCAAGGAGATTCAGACCTTTTGCTCTGGGAGGAAAACCCAGAGAGAAGCTACTGCATGCCAGACAGGTATAAACCTGAAGAGAGAGGAACCTTCACTGAAAGCTATAGTGAGTTGTCACAAGAAGACGTGCCTGAGTACTCCACACAGGAAGAGTGTGATACAGGGAGTTTGGGGAGTGCTGGAGAGGGTATGTTGTGGGAAGATAGCAGCAGCCTTCCAGACCCCTCTCCCATGGACTGTAGCATTTGTTACAAGTGCAGCCCTGCTGTTTATTTGGATGACAAAAAGAACTTTGTGAATTTAAACAAAGGAATATAAGTTTGCTGATACTATTTTTGTTCTTTGCTTGTATCTGAAGTTTTTTTGATCTTGTTGATAGTCCGAGCGGGACGGGGAATAAAACCCATCTTATTTTCTCATTCACTTTTTGCTCTGAGAGACTCTTTCATTTACCTAGCAAGAGCAGATTACTTGTTTTACAGACCCTAGGCAACCGCCTATATAGGGTTAAAGGGCTCTACCCACGGGCCCCATCACAGTACCTAGCAGTTTCCCCAAAAGACACAGGTTCCACAATGCTTGTATTGGGTCAAGCATTGATATCCTGGGTCCCTTCTTAATGGTTTATGGACCTTTCCTTCAGGAACTTTCCAAACCTTTTTTAAACCCAGCTACACTAACAGCCTTTACTACATCCTCCGGTAACAAATTCCAGAGTTTGATTACACGTTGAGTGAAAAAATATTTTCTCCAGGACCAAGCAGGAAGTCAGTCCTCACATATGGGTGACGCCGGCGCCGACGGAGCCCCCGTGCGGAGCATTTCCCCAGCTTTCATAGAAAGCCTTTGGGAATGCAGCGCGCATGCGCGGTCCCCTTCCCGCCCAAGGGTGCCATCTTGCTCGGTCTTCTTTTTTCCGCGGATCCTGACGGATGTATGTTCGTTTCACCCGAGGAAGAAGTTGATTTTCTCTGTGTTAACCTGTTTTTCTTCGGTTCGATACTGGTTTCCCTTTCCCGCCTGGGCCCGATACATCGGTATCGAGCCCAGATCTCTTTTTCGGTTTTTGTCCTTAGTGACTAGCGTTCGCACCATTTTTTCTTTTCCACTGGCAGCCCTGTCTTTTGACCTTGCAGGGGCCCTTTTTCCCCCGCTGGCTGCCAGCGGGTTTAAAAAGTGTGATTGGTGTAAGAAACTTATGTCTCTCACAGACACATATGACTGCTGCCTCCGGTGCCTCAGACCCGATCATGACCCCATGATCTGTGGTCCGTGTGGGAAGATGTCCTCTAAGGCGTTAAGGAGTCGGCAGCACCAAAAGGAAAGAATCTTCTCTGACTCCGTGTCCGGTAGAGCCCGGACCTCGTCAGAGGCCTCGACATCTCGGGACTCCGGCCCCGAGCAGCGTCGAGGCTCCTCTGAAAGGGGGTCTCCCTCGCGGGAGCATCGTAAGAAGAAAAAACCAGCGAGGGCGGCGTCGGTGGACGCACTTGGCTCCTCGAGGGCCAAGTCGCATAGCCCCGAGCGCAGTCCCGGGTCTTCGGAGTCGGAGAGGCCTGCAAAACAACCTCATGTGGAGATGGAGTCCCCGGGACACGTGAGTACTGTAGTCCTCGTGGACTCACCTCCAGGGGAGCCGACGTCGGAGCCCGAGTCGGGGGCTGCTGAGTCTCCTGAGCTCAGACTCAGGTTGATGGCCTTGGAGAGCAGCTTGGCTGCCTTCATGGAACAGCAGCGGGCACTGATCGCCGGTCTCGCCGGTGCATCTGCCCCGACCACCGGGACATCGACGTCCGTCGACCCCGGAGGCCGAGCCGATCCTCGAGTCCATGCGAGCTCGAGTCGATCCTCGGCCAAGGTCCCCCTCGGCCTCCCGTTCGGGACCGAGGTCGTCGACGCTGGTACCCTCGGTATCGGGGGCGGATGGCATCGATGCCTGCCCGACCGGAGCCACTCGATTCCTTCTCCGAGGAGTCCTGCTGGGAGACGGAGGATGAGGAGACGCCCAACACCTTTTGGACTTGGTGCGTTCCTTTGGACTCGCCCAAGTCCAAGCCTCAGAGAAGGTCCCCCCCGGAGGATACCCGGTTCTCGGACTTCGTGCGGGACATGGCCAAGGCTTTGGCATTCCCCGCGGATCCCGAGGAGGAGCCTCGAGCCGAGGAGCTCAAGGCCCTACAGTATGACTCTCCTCCGAAGGAGGCCTTTACTGTTCCGGTTCCTCCGATGCTGGAACGGTTGCTCTTCCGCATGTGGGAGGCGCCAGTGTCGACGCCGGTTTTAAGCAAGTGGGTCGATTTCATCTTTCGATTCCGCAAGAGCCCAGGGTTCCAAAAGGCACAATTACCGCACCACTCCATGGTTGTGGAATCGGCCATGCATCGTCTGAAAAGTCAGAAGATGCACTCCTTGGTGCCTCCCGGCTGGGAGGCCCGGAACCTGGATTCCCTCAGTAAGAAGTGCTTCCAGGGCTCTATGCTTTCTTGCCGTGTCCAGACCTACCAGCTGTACATGGGCATGTACCTTCGAGACCTGGCAAAGGAGATTGCCGGGTTCTCTGCTGGTCTCTCCGAGGAACCTTTGCAGAGGTTCAATGCTCTGTCCTCGGGTATTCATGAGTGCTCGAAGTTTATATCTCGAGCAGCCTATGATGGCTTCGAGGCTTCGGCGCACGCCGTCAGGCTTGGCTACAGTCATCGGACCTCGAGCCATGGGTGCAGGACAAGTTGGTCGATGTCCCCTGCCGAGGTGAAAACCTCTTTGGCAAGCCCATGGCTGACAAGGCTGCAGAACTCGAGACTGAGACTCTTACCTGGACAAGGCTGTCCAGAAAAACCTCTGCCCCTTCTCAGAAGAAGAAGGGTTCGGAAAAAAAGACCTTTTACCCAAGGAAGTCATCTGCCTATAAACAGTACCCTCATTATCAGGCCTCTGTAGCTCCCCAACAGGGTCAGCAGGCCAAGGGGCAGGGTCATGGGCCCCGTAGGCAGAAGGCCCCCAAGCCTCCTACTCCGGCTCCTGCTCAGCAGGGAGGGGGTTTTTGACTGCAATGGCATAGCCTCTCCTCCTCAGCTGGCCCCTATCAGCACTGGAGGCAGGGTGGCCCTGTTCGCCCACAGGTGGTCAGCCATCACAGGGGATACCTGGATTCTCAGTATAGTCCAGAAGGGCTATTGTAGCAGTCGATAAGCATGCAATAAATAATACCAGGAGTCAGTTCAAAGATCCAAGCCAATTTATTGTGCACAGGCTCAGAGAGTCAAGCTTCAAAAAGGACTGAGCAACATTCTTACAGAGACATACTCATTTATACATTTTTCTTCCGCTTGATACATGCAGACTTTCTATTGGTTCCAATGCCCCCTGCACCTGTCCAATCAGGGACCCTCTCTGGGCCTAACACCCTGTTCCCCCTTCTCAGGCTATTCTAACAAAGGCTCAGTTTCTAGACATAAACACATCCCTACTACAAGGTCATTTCTAGGCTCAGAGAATGTGAGAATGCAAAACACTGGAACATATCTATCATCAGCATAAAAGAATTGAATAAGGATTAACACAAACTTATCAAAAGCAGTTTAGAGCGGTTTAAGGCAGATCCTCAGACCTTCACTGACTTTGATCTTTCTCAGCACTACTATTTCTAGGTGGGGGTGGGGACTCAGACCTAGCTTTCAGGCCTCTCATACATGTACAGGCTATAATATAGGCCATGGCCTACCACATTCCCCCCTTTGATTATTCTCACCCGCAAGTTAGAAAGGGTGGGAATTAAATCACATATTATACTTGTGTAACAGCATCATCTTGGGGTATAGGGTAATATTGCCACATAGCTAATACTTTTGTAGTCACCTTCCTTTCTACAGTGTTATCAACGGCTGCTGACTTCACTTGACTGTGATGAATCCAGGGTTCAAGTTCTGCAACTTCAACTGCAGTTGGGGTTAATAGATGACAACATAAGGTCCCTTCCAATGCGGTGCCAACGGTGTCTTTCTCCACCCTTTGATCCACACCGAGACTCCAGGCTTGAGAGAATGCAGGGGTTCTGTTATATGGATGGGCAGCTGAGCTTGTATCCATGTCTAAAGACTCTGCAAAACAGAACTTAAAACCAATAGTTCTTGTCTAGTAATTTCATCTAATCTGTTGCATATCTCCTTTTATTCCTTGTGCAATAGGCGGGGGTCGCCCATACAGAATCTCAAAAGGGGAAACTCCTAAAGACTTAGTAGGGGCTAAGTATATCCTAAGAAGGGCTATAGAAAGAACTCAGAACTGGGGCCACTTCAGGTGAACCTCTTGACAAAGATTAGATAACTGTGATTCCAGAGTTCTATTCATACGGTCTACTCTTCCTAAATTCTGAGGTCTGTAGGCAGTATGCATCTGATAATGTAAATATCTCGGGGCCATACTTAATGGCTTCCTGAGATTATCAACCCTCATTCTTTGTACAGGGCCCCATGTGCATGCAAGGTTGTAAGGGCATACTTGGAATCTGGATACACATTTAGACAGAGCCCTTTTCTTATTGTCAGAGCTATCAGTTCAGCTTTCTGTGCTGAAGTTCCTGGGGCCAGAGCTGTGGACTCAACTACCAGATCAAGGGTCACCACTGCATATCCGGCACAACAATGTCCATTAATGATGACAAGACTGCTTCCATCTACAAAGAAAGTCCGTTCAGGGTTCTCCAAAGGAACATCAGTCAAATCCAGGCGACTTGAGAATACAGTGTCCATAGTTTCTAAACAGTCATGATCAGGGGGGGTCAAGACCAACTGGTAACAGCGTAGCAGGATTCAAAGCTTGACTGACCTTCAGTTATATCTGGGGGTTATCACACAACATGTTCTGATACTTGTGATAAGGAAGCTTATCATAGCTCAGGAAGGAGCTATAGTAAAGGTGAAGTGACTCTGAACAAGCAACCTGTCAGTTCTGGTAGAAATAAAAAACAGAATTTTCCCATAAAAGACTACCAGTCCCAGAATGCACCAGGTTTCCAACAGCCATTAGAGGAGCTGAAGTGGGGAAACGTGTGTTCAATCAAGAGGGCTATGAGGTAATCCCTAAGCACTCATCTCAAAGGGCAGGGCTGCGCTGTGCTAGGGTGGAGCACTCATCTAAGCTGAATAAAGGTAGAGTTTATTCTACAGAGAATTATCCTCAGATCATCAGGAACAGAAGCCAGACCGGACGGACAGAGAGGGCAAGAAACCCTTTGGAAGAAAGAAGAGAAAAGCATTAGGGAGGTCTAAAGGAGTCCAGAGCAGTACGTATACTGGGAGACATTCAAAAGGCCAGCATACACCATTGGACTGGGGAAAACCAGAGGAGTGGTGCTGCAGAGCTAGGAATCTCCAGACGGTACGCGGCTGCACTTGGAAGGGACCCTAGGACCCGTGCCAGAAGGTATGTGAAGAGAGATCCAGTGTCCAGGGATCTGGATTGGAAGGCTGGACATAAGAACTGGACTACATACTGGCCAGGCTATTTAGAGAGGAACTCTAACAGCAATGGAAGCTCAGGTATGAACACTGATCTATGCCCTAGCTATAACCTTGAAAGACAGCAGGGAAACAAGTATTCTTCTGAGAGTGCTACATTGAGAAATTCCTCTGTGCCAATCCATGATATTGAACCCATGATTGTTGAAGAAGGGGGAGCGGTCTTAGATACAGGCTGTGAATATATGGATTGCTCTCTTTCTAAACTCCTTTGGTAATTTTCTGTTACAAAGTACAACAACCATCACAAAGAAATACAAACTTGTTCTTTAATCTACTCAGAAAAGCTCCTGAAGTAGGATTTGAGCCATGCAGTAGAAAGCAAGCCAGCTAAGGGGTTTCAGCTGGGTAACTGCTAGCAATTGAGCCTTACCTAATTACTTGTGAGCTCTGAGGAAATCACTTTTGAGTCTATGTGTGAAGATATAAGAAGTTAACCTGAAAAGAACAGTTTTTCCCTTCTTTGTGGGTTTTGCTTGTTGTTTGAAACACTGCTAAGAAAATATTAGCTAAAGCCTACAGAAAAGACCAGTTTGTTACCAACCAGGTCTTTATTCTTTTGCTTTGATTGCCTGACAAGTTCAACTGTTGTTTTCCTGATTTTGTTTTTCCAAGTTTAACACTGAAAGCAAGTATCCTGTTTTATGTGCTACCAAGCATATCTGTGTTGGGAGAAATAACCCCATAAATAAATATCTTATTGGCTTTACACTCAAGCACAACTAATTATTGTGAGCAGCTGTGTCTGGTGTGAATGGACTGCATTTCCCACAATCCCTTGCAAATCATATTGATATATGCACTTGCCAAGACTGTGAACATTCTCACCCAGGCAGCCGTCTGACATACTTCAGCATCCGTGAATGCGTGAGTCAAAAACATCCTTTGTGTTCCATAAGGGTCAGAACAAAGTGCGGTACAGTAACTTGAAGATTTTGTCCCAGGGTGAGCTTGTCAGCTTTGCTCACTAGAAGGGCTGTAGCTGCAACAGCTCTCAAACAAGGGGGCCTTTTGCAACTACATCCAATTGTTTTGACAGATAGGCTACTGGCCGTTGCCAAGATCCAAGAGATTGAGTCAACACTCCCACCACCTGAGAGGTCAAGGCTTCTATTCCAGGTACTTCCTGGTACCAAAAAGAACAGGAGGCCTCAGACCCATCCTAGACTTGCGAAACCTGAACAAGTTCCTGGAGAGGGAAAAGTTCAAGATGCTTACCCTTGGAATCCTGCTGCCCTACCTCCAGCAGGGAGATTGGCTATGCTCCTTAGACCTAAAGGATGCTTATATTCACATCCTTATTCATCCAGACCACAGACAATATCTCAGATTTGTAGTGGGAGAAAACCATTATCAGTACCGAGTACTGCCTTTTGGCCTTATATCCGCCCCCAGGGTATTCACCAAGTGCCTGGCGGTGGTAGCGGCCTACCTCAGGGTTCAAGGCCTCTTTGTCTTTCCATATCTGGACGATTGGCTCATCGGGTCAATCCCCGCAAGAGACCAATCAAGCCACCCTTCGCACTGTCGCTGTGCTTCAGCACCTGGGGTTTGTCATAAACTTCGCAAAGTCCAGTTTGCACCCCTCCCAGAACATGGAGTTCATAGGAGCTCGACTGGACACTATTCAGGCAAAGGTCTTTCTTCCAGTAGACAGGGCCCACAGATTGATGGATCTAGCCAGGCTATTCCACAGCAATTCTCTGGTCTCTGCCAGACAATTCCTCAGACTCTTAGGCCACATGGCATCCACAGTCCATGTAACTCCGAATGCCTGTCTTCACATGAGGCCAGCTCAATGGGGACTCAGGACTCAGTGGCACCAGGTCACAGGAAGCCTCACAGACAAAGTGAAGGTGTCCAGCCTACTACAGTCTTCTCTGCAGTGGTGGCTTCATCTTCCGAATCTAGTACAAGGGGTGCCTTTTCAGGCACCTCAACACTCTCAGTTGCTGACAACCGATGCTTCTCTTCAAGGTTGGGGTGCACATTGCCAAGGGGCATGTACTCAAGGCCTGTGGACTCCTTGGGAGGCTGCACAGCAGATCAATCTCTTAGAGCTGAGAGCTATCCGCTTAGCCCTGAGAACTTTCTCCCATCTCATCTCTCGCTAGTCCGTCTTGGTGCAGACGGACAATCAAGTTGCTATGTTCTATGTGAACAAACAAGGGGGCACAGGGTCCCGACCTCTATGTCAGGAAGTGCAGAAGCTGTGCTCATGGGCAGTCAATCATGGCATTCTTCTCAAAGCGGTTCATCTACCAGGTCAGGAGAATTACCTGGCAGACAGATTGAGCAGGATCCTGCAGCCGCACGAATGGCAGTTGAATCCTTTTGTGGTTCAACAGATCTTTCTGTGATGGGGTCTTCCAACCATAGATCTCTTTGCCAGTCCTCTGAACCGTCAACTTCCCAGGTTCTGTTCCAGACAACCGCATCCTCTCAGAATAGCAGCGGATGTGTTTCTCATTCCATGGTCTACAGGCCTCCTATATGCGTTTCCTCCCACGCCTCTAGTGTCCAAGACACTATTCAAGGTGATCTGGGACAAGACCTCAGTGATTCTGGTGGCCCCCAGGTGGCCAAGGCAACCCTGGTTCCCACTACAGTTGCAACTAGCGGTGGACACTCATCTTCCTCTGGGGATGCAACCCGATCTCCTGTCTCAGGAGCAGGGATCTCTCTTGCACCCCAATCTCCAGTCCCTCAATCTGATGGCCTGGCTGCTGAAAGGGTAGTCCTAGCGCCTTTACTACTGCCTAGGGAAGTGGAGGACGTAGTCTTGGCCTCTAGGAGGCAGTCCACCAGAAAGTCTTATGCCCTTAAGTGGCGTAGATTCTCTACCTGGTGTACTCAGCACAACGAGAATCCCTTCTCATGCCTGGTACCAGTGGTGCTACAGTATTTGCTTCACCTGTCCAACCTAGGCCTTAAGTCCAATTCTGTTAGAGTTCATCTTAGTGCTCTTTCAGCACACCTCTCACAGGTGGAGGGCCAGTCTCTGTCCGTCCATCCTTTGGTGGCTCGCTTCCTCAGAGGCCTACTTTTGCTTAAGCCTCCAGTGCGTCCACCTGCCCCTGAATGTGATTTAAATGTGGTCTTGCAACGGCTTACTTGCCCACCATTTGAACCTATGGCTACTTGCCCTCTGCATTTTCTATCCTGGAAAGCGCTATTTCTGGTAGCCCTTACCTCAGCCAGGCGAGTGAATGAGCTTCAGGCCCTAGTATCAGAAGCACTGTATACTAGGTTCTATAGGAACAGGGTAGTCTTACGGACTCACCCTAAGTTCCTTCCAAAGGTTGTCTCCTCCTTCCACCTCAATCAGGAGGTGGTTCTTCCAACTTTCTTTCCCAGGTCTCATGCTAGCCGGGCTGAGATGGTCTTGCATACCATGGACTGTAGGAGGGCGTTGTCCTTCTACCTTGACCGTGCGTGGGAGCACCGGAGGGCGGTTCAGCTCTTCATCTCTTATGACCCCAATAAGTTGGGGTTGGCTGTCTCCAACCGTACTTTGTCCATATGGGTAGCTGACTGCATCGCCTGGGCTTACAGGGCAGCCGGCCTCTCGTTGCAGGGTCGAGTTACGGCTCACCGTGTCAGGTCGAAGGCTGTGTCAGTGGCTCATCTCCGCTCTGTTCCGTTGGCAGACATCTGCCGGGCTGCTACTTGGTCTTCAAGCCAGACTTTTGCGGCCCACTACTGCCTTGAGAGGGAGTCCCGCAGGGACAGTGATTTCGGGCAAGCGGTACTCCATAATCTCTTTGGGGTCTAGGCAACTCCTACCCTCCGGCCCTGGTGTTGGGCTACCTTTCGGGGGCGTTATCAGAGAAACTTCTGTTCTTGCATGCTGAGGCTCTAGAGGGAGCTCATTATTTCAGTTTGGGGCCTCTGGTAGCCCTGAGCTAGGGAGTCCCATATGTGAGGACTGACTTCCTGCTTGGTCCTGGAGAAAGAGTAGTTACTCACCTGTAACAGGTGTTCTCCAGGAGCAGCAGGAATCAGTCCTCACAACCCTCCCTCCTCCCCTTGGAGTTGCAGTCATATGATTTATTTTTGCTGTATTTTAGCTATGTCATCAGACTGAGCAAGATGGCACCCTTGGGTGGGAAGGGGACCGCGCATGCGTGCTGCATTCCCAAAGGCTTTCTATGAAAGCTGGGGAAATGCTCCGCACGGGGGCTCCGTTTGCGCCGACATCACCCATATGTGAGGACTGATTCCTGCTGCTCCTGGAGAACACCTGTTGCAGGTGAGTAACTACTCTTTCTCTTATTTGTCTTAGTTTACCCTGTAGCTTCATTGCATGTCCCCTAGTCTTTCTATATTCTGATAACGTAAACAATTGATCTACGTTTACCCGTTCCACTCCGTTCATTAATTTATAGACTTCTATCATATCTCCCCTCAGCCATCTCTTTTCCAGGTTAAAGAGTCCTATCCTTTTTAGCCTTTCTTCATAGGAGTATCCTTCCATCTCCTTTACCATTTTGGTGACTCTTCTCTGAACCTTTTCTAATAACGCTATATCCTTTTTAAGATAACGGCGACCAGAATTGCACACAATATTCAAGGTGCGGTCGCACCATGGAACAATACAGAGGCATTATAATATCCTTTGTTTTATTTTCCATTCCTTTCCTTATGATACCTACCATTCTATTTGCTCTCTTGGCCGCTACTGCTGTATTTTGTACTAGCTGGAGTCTCTTTACCTGGTACTGAGGTGCACTGACAAGAAGGGAGTTATAGTAGTCCGACCGAGTTGCTACTAATGCATGAATTAATGCTTTTAGAGCCCTTTTGTCCAAAAAGTACTTTATGGTCTTTATTCTACGTAAGGCTGCATAGGAACCCTTGGTAATCTCAGATATCTGATTTGCAGAACTAAGTTTGTTGTCCCATATTACCCCTAACAGCTTCATTGATTCCTTGATTGTATTTGGAATGGATTTTATTTCCGGGACAAATAGAATTTCATAACCTTCCAGTTCAAACTTCTTCTTCTGACCTATAAATGCATTTATTCTGCTGCTCTTCACTACCTTTCCTCTCTAATCTCTCCTTACACCTCTCCTCTTGAATTCCGCTCTTCTAGTGGATTGCTTCTCTCTGTGCCCTTTTCTTTCACTGCTAACTCCAGACTTCGTTCCTTTCACCTTGCTACTCCTTATGCTTGGAACAAACTACCTGAGTCTGTACGTCAGGCTCCATCTCTACCCCTTTTCAAATCCATGCTAAAAGCTCATCTCCTTTGAGGCTGCTTTTGGATCCTGATCCACATGAGGCTCCATCTTTGCCCCTTTTTCAAATCCATGCTAAAAGATCACCTCTTTGAGGCTGCTTTTGGATCCTGATCTGCTTAGTCTGCTATCTGTCTCCTTACCTTTCCCTATTTGTATCTTGTTCTCATCTGTTGTATTGTCTAACTTGACTAGATTGTAAGTTTTAACGATCAGGAACTGTCTTTTACGTGTATCTATATAGCGCTATGTATGCCTTGTAGTGCTATATATATGATCAATAGTAGTAGTAATAGTAGAGCGCCTTGGTCTTTGATGGGTTTAGAACTAATTTATGATCATCAATACAGACTGTAATTTTTTTGCAAGGTGGACTGTAATGTATCTTGAAAGTGCAAGTCCCAACTATCAGAAGCTACTAACAGCTGAATATTATCAGTGTAAATAAAGCGACTTAGCCTTGTACCCTGGATCAGGGTAGCAGGGGGCAAGAAAGATGTTGAACAGCATGGGAGTTAAGACTGAGCCCTTTGGGAACCCCATTGGATAATGGACGGATTGATGATGAATTGTTATATCTCCAGGAACAAGCAGGAATGTAGTCTTCACATATGGGTATCGTCGGCACCGACGGACCCTGCGCGGTAACGCTCCCCAGCGTCCCAAAAGGAAAGCTTTTGGGAGCATCGCACCACGCATGCGTGCTGCCTTCCCGCCCAACTACCTCTCTCACTTCAGTTCTTTGTTTTCCGCGGAGCCGACAGGACATTTCCCCTATCACCGCAGAAAATCTTCTCTTATTTTATATTTTTTGTGGTTGCGTCTGCCTTCCGTCGATGCCTACCGGTACCACTGGTGCTTTTCTTTCTTTTCTTCTAAAAATATTTGTGAATACTAATGAATCTAATATGTTTTTGTACATAGTTACAGTTTTTTACCCTGTTGTTCCAAGTTTAAGTTTCCTGTTATAATGTAAGCACACAATTGTCCTCTGAATATGCAACCTTTGTTATATGTAAACCGCACTGACAACAAATAGCACGGTATATAAAAGATGTTAAATAAATAAATAAAATAAATAAATAAATTTCAATTTTAGTGCTTTTCTCAGGGATTTTTTTCCCTGCTCTGGTGCTTGGCGCCATTTTGGGCATTAGGCCCTCTTTTCCCTTACCATGGAAAAACCATCCACTGGTTTTAAAAAATGTTCAAAATGTGGCAGTAGAATTTCTATTACCGACACCCGTGACTGGTGTCTTAAATGTTTAGGTCCTGACCATTGCCCTGCGGAGTGTCTCTCCTGTAGGAAGTTGACTAAAAGAAGTCTTCAGAATCGAGTGAATCAACTCGGTACCCTTTTTGCTTCAGACACGATGTCTGTAGCATCGATGTCTTCCAGGGCTTCTACTTCTTCCCAGGAATCTCAGGTAACTAAACACAAGTCTTCTAAGACTAGCCGGTCCTCAAAGGGTAGATCTCTCTCTAAACATCGAGATGTCATTGGCGTTGCCCTCGAGGATACTTCACTGGCAAAACAGCCCCGGCGGGAGTCTTCAGGCTCCAAAGCTTTATCGGGGCTCCAGGATGTTCCCGAGGCTTCAGCCTCGATGGAACTATTGGTGCCATGCTCGGGGGTTGTGGCCGCTACCACCGGTACCGACACCCCGGCATCGGCAGTGGACAAAAGACTCCTCACTATCGAACGCAGTCTAGCGACTCTTTTGGCTACTTCGATACCACTAAGGTCGCTACAGATGGTTCCGCAGGCACTGGTACCAATGCCGGTACCGGTGCCAGTGCCCTCGGTACCTGCTTCAACAGGCATGCTTCCCCCGATGCCGAGTTTGGAATCTCTCTCCAGTATGGGGGATCACGTACCGACTCATTACGGTACCGACATCAAGCGGTACCTTCGCCATCTGCATCGGGAGAACCCGGTGCTTCCTTCTTTTGAGTATTCCGATGACTCGGATGATTCCACCAGTACCAGAGCTGAACTTTTACAAGATTCAACTCCTTCTCCTCAGTGCAGAATGTCCCCTCCTGAGGATATGTCTTTTCATGATTTTGTACGTGATATGGCAAAGGGTCTTGCCATTAGAGTAGTACCAGAAAAGAAGCCTAGGGCAGAAGAATTACAAATTCTTCAATATCCTTTGGCTCCAAAGGAGGCAGCTATGTTTCCTATACACCAGATCTTACATGATCTAATGTTAAGCATGTGGGAAGCTCCTTTAACAGTATCTCCACATTCTAGACATCTTGACACTATGTATCGAGTACCACCTTGCCCAAGGTTTCAGAAGACTCAGTTACCACATCATTCTATGGTGGTAGAGTCCTCCATGAGGTGGATTAAGAGTGTTAAACGACACTCTTCCAATCCACCAGGTCATGAGTCTAGAACACTGGATGCCTTTGGTCATCGATGCTTTCAGTCCTCCATGCTATCAGCAAGAATCAGTTCCTATATATTATACATGGGAATGTTTCTTGAGCAGGTTACAAAAGACTTGGAGCTTTTGAACCCTTTTCTTCAAGAGGATAAACTGACAGATTATTTGACTCTGGTCAAACATGCTCAAAATGTCTCTAAGTTTATGAATCGTGCTACCTTTGACTGTTTTTTGAATGTATTAGCAGAACCTCTGCTATATCCATCGGAGCACGTCGTATTGCCTGGCTTCAAGCTTCAGACTTGCAGGAATTGGGTGCAAGATAAGCTGGGTAACATTTCTTGCACAGGAGAAAATCTTTTTTGGCAAGGATTGACAGCTTAAAGCTAATGAAATTGGCACTGATAATGCAACTTTAGACAGGTTGTCAAAATCTACAGCTAACCCAGCCAAGAAAAAGTTTTTCAAAAAACCTTTTTTCTCTAAGAAGAAGAAATTCTATCCATCTTCCACCCAGCAAACACATGTTTCCCAGAAGGGGCAACAACTAGACAAAGAAAGATACAAGCTCAGAAGGCTCAGCAGACCCAGCCTCTTCAGGATCTTTGACTGTTGTCTAGAGAACTTAGCCATTCTTCCTGTTCTAAGCCCAGAACCTTTAAATATTCCCGGCCGAATTTGCCATTTTGCCAAAAGATGACAACAAATCAGTTCAGAAAATTGGACTCTATCTATTGTGAGTCTGGGATACAAGCTCCATTTCCTCAGCTTGCCCCCATCCACGCTAATAAAACAGTTCAAAAAGTCCCAGCAGGGCACAGGATTCTATTCCCCCTATTTTCTCATTCCAAATTCATGCAGATCACAGAAAATTCCTTTGATTCCTTGTCAGGGGAAGACATTTTCAATACAGGGTCCTTCCTTTCTGGCTGGCCTCTGCTCCAAGGGTCTTCACAAAATGCATGGCAGTAGTATCAACATTTATGAGGACTCTGGGAATTTTTGTCTTCCCTTACTTAGACGATTGGCTCATCCGAGCACCGTCAGCTCTAGAGGCAAGTAATACTCTTTCCCGAGCAATGCACATACTACAGTACTTGGAATGGATCATAAACCTTCCAAAGTCCCAGCTCACCCCATCTCAATCCCTTCGAGTTTATAGGGGCTCGCTTGGACACACAGCAGTCAAAGGTTTTCCTGCCTCAGTCTCATCGTCGGTGCATCATCGAACTAGCATCTCAAGCAGTGCTACAAACCTTCCTCACTGCTCGACAGATGCTTCGACTTCTAGGACACATGGCATCCACAGTCCATGTGATTCCTTATGCATGCCTTCATATGCGAGCGGCCCAGTGGACCTTAGCTTCCCAATGGTCCCAGGCCTCAGGATGTCTGTCAGTCAAGATCAGAGTTACCACACGCCTGATTGCATCTCTGCATTGGTGGCAATCTCTGGAAAACCTTACAGTAGGCTCTCCTTTTCAGCAACCCCTACCTCAGGCAGTACTGACGACAGATGCATCCAAGTTGGGTTGGGGAGCCCACTTGGGTGATCTGTCTACCTAGGGTCTCTGGACCCCACAGGAGACTTCTCTTCAAATAAACCTCCTAGAACTAAGGGCCATTTCCAATGCTATTTGTCTTTTGCTTTCATCTCATAAGCAAAACAGTTCTGGTGCAAACCGACAATCAAGTGGCCATGTTTTACCTAAACAAACAAGGTGGAACAGGCTCTCTGCAATTATGCAACAGAGCTTTGCAACTGTGGGCCTTTGCCAGAGAGCATCACATTCATTTGTTGGCAGTATACCTTCCAGGCATTCAAAACGTTTGGGCGGACAGGCTCAGTCGAGTCCTGTTGCCACACGAGTGGTCTCTCCACTCATATCAACTTGCCCGAGTGTTTCAAGTCTGGGGAACACCAGACATAGACCTCTTTGCAAGTCCACAGAATGCCAAACTTCCCCGGTACTGTTCCAGAATCCCAGCTCAAAATTGTCAGGCGAGGGATGCATTCCTGCTCCATTGAGGCCAGGATTTTCTCTATGCCTTCCCACCAATTCCCCTGATCCCCAAAACCTTATTCAAACTCCAGAGAGACAGAGGTCGCATGATACTCATAGCTCCCTGCTGGCCAAGACAAACATGGTATCCTCTTCTCTTAGGTCTCTCTCGAGCCACTCCTCTGGAGTTGGGGAACGCTCTGGATCTTCTGTCCCAGTACAACGGATCCCTACTGCACCCCAATCCCCAGTCCCTTCATCTCAAGGCCTGGCTACTCAAGGCATAGAACTTCAAGATCTAGGCCTTTCACAACAAGTGAAGGATATTCTTCTGGCTTCCAGAAAACCTTCCACAAGGCGCTCTTACGCTTTTAAGTGGAAGAGGTTCTCAATCTGGTGTTCCCAGAGGGGACTTAATCCCCTTTTGGTACCGGTAGAGTCCCTTCTGGACTATCTCCTTCACTTATCAGCTTCTGGTCTCAAGACCAATTCTGTTAGGGTCCATCTTAGTGCTATTGCTGCATCTCATAAACCTTTTGATGAACAACCAATTTCCTCTCATCCTCTTGTTTGAAGATTTATGAGGGGTCTCCTTTTAACTAAACCTCCCATCAAACCACCTCCGGTGGCATGGGATCTTAATCTTGTTCTGAGTCAACTCATGAAGCCTCTCTTTGAACCTTTAGTGACTTTGGAGCTAAAGTTTCTTTCATGGAAAGTCATTTTCCTAATTGCTATCACTTCTGCAAGACGCATTAGTGAACTGCAAGCTTTAGTGGCTGACCCGCCTTATATGAGGTTCCATCATGACAAAGTAGTCTTGAGGACTCATCCTCATTTTATGGTGAAGGTGATATCATCTTTTCATTTAAACCAGTCGGTTTATCTCCCAGTCTTCTTTCCTAGGCCTCATGCCTCCAGCGCGGAAAGAAATCTTCAAACCTTAGATTGTAAGCGGGCTCTGGCTTTTTATCTTCACAGAACTCAGCCATTTAGAAAGTCTTCTCAACTTTTTCTGGCTTTTGATCCTAGTCATTTAGGACTTCCAGTCACTAAGAGAACTCTCTCTAAGTAGATTGCAGACTGTATTTCCTTTGCCTATCAGAGTAAAGGAATCCTTGAAGGTCATGTCATGTCACGGCTCATAATGTTAGAGCCATGGCAGCCTCAACAGCTAATCTTCGTTCAGTTGCTATTGATGAGATCTGCAAAGCAGCAACTTGGGCTTCTGTGCATACTTTCACTGCCCACTATTGTTTAGACAAGGACTCCCGTTTGGATGCCTTGTTCGGTCAGGCTGTTCTACAGCATCTCTTCCTTTCCTAGATCAACTCCTTCCCACCATCCACTCTTGGATGCCTGAGGTCACTGGGAAGAAGCATGGCCCATCTTACTTAGATCTGCAACATGCTGGGGTCATCCCTAGGCATTTTTAGCTGGGGAGTCCCCATATGTGAAGACTGCATTCCTGCTTGTTCCTGGAGATAGCGTAGTTACTCACCTGTAACAGGTGATCTCCGGGAACAGCAGGAATAAGTCTTCACAACCCACCCACCTCCCCTAGGAGTTGTCTTTCTCTTTCTTTCTATTTTTCTTCTACTTCTCTCCTTTGGTCTCAGCTTTCAACTCAACTGAAGTGAGAGAGGTAGTTGGGCGGGAAGGCATGCGTGATGGGATGCTCCTAAAATCTTTCCTTTTGGGATGCTGGGGAGCGTTCCCGCGCAGGCTCCGTCAGTGTGAAGACTTATTCCTGCTGTTCCCAGAGATCACCTGTTACAGGTGAGTAACTACGCTTTATGGTGATGAGAAAAACCCTATCTGATAAATATGAGCGAAACCAGTTTAGGATTACTCCTGAAAAGCCATCCTGTTCTAACTTATGGAGAAGACGACTATGGTCCACAAGCTGTAGACAAATCCAGTTGTATCAGCAGCACATCACGAAAGTTGTCCTGCTGCATGATGATTTCATTTAAAAGAGCCAGAAGTGCTGGTTCTGTACTATGTCTAGCTCTAAAACCAGATTGTCTTTGGTGAAGGGTGTTGTTGTAGTTTAGAAAATAAGTGATTTGTTCAGAGACTGCCTTCTCTAGCAGTTTTTCTACAAATGGGATATTTGAGATAGGAGGATAATTTTCTGAAAGGGTCTAAATGCAGTTGTTTTACCAATTGGTGAATTATGGAGTGTTTCCAATTTATTGGAATACTGCCCAAAGCAAGACTATCATTCAAAAGAGCCAAGAAAATAGGGGCCAAATCCATCCAACAATCTTTCAGAAGGCAAAGAGGAACTGCATCGTCTAAGGAGAAAGATATATTTAAGGAATCCAGCAATTTTTGCATATGGAATAACGTTAAAGCATTAAAATTTGAGAGGTTGCTTTGGTATATACCAGGGAGTGAAATACTAATCCCCTCAGGGCTGGAAAGCTATATGGCCACAAATCAGAAGGGTTCTGTAAAGACAAGACCTTTGTGATGAGGAAATTGGCAAAAGTTTCTTGGTGGATTTGAAAAGAAGAGAATGATGCATCTAATGTGCAGGGAGCAAATTTCTTGCTTAGGGTAATTCTCCTTTTGATGAATCTGATGAGAGATGTAATTATTTTTTTGGATTGCAGCATTTCTTTGTATTTCTTCTGCAAGTCAAGGCTTACTGTCTTGTTACCAAAGGTAGGAATCTTCCTCCATTGATGTTCAGCTTGATAGACCTTCTGTTTGAGAGAACACAGTTTAGAAAGATACCAGGAGTTTGTTTTCGTTTTTAGGCTATGTTCCTTCAGGGGAGCCTGTTTATCTAGTTTTCTTAACAATATGGCGGACCAGAGTTTGCACCTTTCCTCAAAGGGTAAAGAAGTAAGTTGGGCTGATTCCAGGATGCAGTCAGCTGCAAAGGATGCTTTATCAATAGTACATAAATTACGACTAGCCAAGAATACAGAAACCTGGGGAGTATTTTCCAGTTGAATTAAAAAGGTAGCGGTAATTAGAAAATAATCAATCCAGGTCAAGGGGGTAATAGTAGGGAGTTGAGCAGGTAAAGGAAGACCTTTGTTTGCTACTAAATCCAAGCAGTGACCTGCCTGGTGAGTAGGGGACGAAGATAAAATATGAAACCCTATGGGGCTTGTTTACAAAGCCGCGGTAGCGGTTCGCGATCGTTATCGGAGCTGCGGCCCCATGGGGCCGTGGCTCCGATAACGATCGCGAACCGCTACCGCGGCTTTGTAAACAAGCCCCTAAGTCTTTATTTTTTATCTTTATCTTTATTGTGACATTTGATATACTGCATAGTGCCCTCAAAAAGTAATAAAAGTGACTTTTCGACATGGGATTGTAGGTTATCCAGGCAAATGTTAAAATAACCAAGTATAAGTGAAATGCCCGGGTTCAAGCTAAAGCCTGTGATGAGCTTACTGATAGAGCTATTGTTGATACAGGGGGAGCCTGATAAAAGAGTAAAATATTTAGTGAAGAAGGGCCTTTGAGGGAAAGCACAAGCACTTCGGAAAAAGAGGTTGAAACAGAAAATAGTTCATTGCATTTCCAGGTCTTGGGGACTAACAGGTCTTCTAAAATCTCTATTTTACTTGGGTTCAGGCAATGTTGCTTGTTTTTGTCTATTCCGAGTTTATATTAGACAAGCAGTCGATTAAAAGCTGTGAGGAGCTCTGGTTCAGTGGGTATAAGCTGTATAGAATTTTGTGTCCATAAAACAAAAGAGCTCAGTTAGAGGCTTGAGACAGATATTAAATAAAATAGATGACAGTTTGGATTCCAATGGTAATGACAGTTTGGATCCCCAGTGTTCAAGGTGATGATGTGAAGTTGCTGAACAGAACTGATTGCTGTCTGTATGACAGGGTCATGATTCTTTTTTTTTTTTTTTTTTAAATTTCAAACCTCTTTATTAAAGATAAACAAGGAAATACAAGCAATAATTATAACATCACTGTTATCAAAAGAAATAAAATCCACGATTATGATAATCCTCAGCCCACAAAATGGAGTGCTAATAATAACAACTAGAAAATGTCATGATTCTATGTCTCCTTGTTTTATTATTTTATTTATTTATTTAATTGATTTATATACCGCTTTATCTAGGTAAACAAGGTGGTTTACAGGAAACATTTTCAACTACTGCTCAGGGCAGTTTACAATGAACAGTTTACAAATTTCCAATGTACAGATTATAAGCATACAGGGGTATTTAATTAAACTATATGCCGTACAACACCAAACTTAAACTGCGCGGAAGAAAGACCTGGCAATCTACTTCTGTATCTTGCCATGAAAACCCAATGGATAGTTACAACAAAACAAATTGTGCTATAGTGCTGGAAGATGAGACCCCCAGGTCGGAAGGCACTCAACTAGCTACTGGGGAAGAGCTGAAGACTTTTCAGAGTAAAGCCAGCATTTATGATGTGGTTGGATCAAAGCCCTCGGGACGTCCGACTGCTGATGTAGCTGTGCATGAAATGAGAGTCAGAAGCTGTAAAGATGTCTTACACATTGGAACATGGAACGTACGAAGCATGAACCAAGGGAAGCTGGAGGTGGTCAAGAATGAAATGGAACATGTACAACTTGATCTGTTGGGTGTCAGCGAACTGAAATGGACTGGAATCGGGCACTTTGCATCAGATGATCACATGGTCCACGATGCTGGAAATGAAAGACAAAGAAGAAATGGTGTTGCATTTATAATAAAGAAGAAATTTGCAAGAACTGTAATGAAATAAAATGCAGTCAGCAAACGCTTAATCTCTGTTCGTCTACGAGGAATGCCTATCAACACAACTATAATTCAAGTATATGCCCCAACAACAGCTGCAGAAGAGAATGAAATTGAAGAGTTATTTGAACAAGTACAAGCTGAAATTGACAGAACATGCAAAGAGGATATTCTGATAATCATGGATGACTGGAACGCAAAAGTTGGCAACAAAGAAGAAGGCAAAGTGGTTGGAAAATTTGGACATGGCAACAGAAATGAAGCTGGAGAAAGACTGATAGAATTCTGCAAGACCAACGATCTATTCATCTTAAATACCTTCTTCCAGCAACACAAACGGCGACTGTACACATGGACTTCACCCAATGGTTTGTATAAAAATCAAATTGATTACATCTGTGGAAGTCAACGATGGAAAAGCTCTATAACATCAACAGAGACAAAACCTGGAGCTGACTATGGTACAGATCATCAACTATGAATAAAGATAACTTGCAAGAATTTTCATGCATAAATGACAGCGATGTGCCAATGAGATGTAGAATAGCTCAAAGTGATACACACATATTTTCTCTCTGATGCATTAATGCAAGGGGGTGTAGTTAGTAAAGTGTGCATCTATGGACAAACCTGCCTCCCCCCATAAATACCACCTCTATGTCAAACTAAAGTTGAAAAAGAGCAAACCACTCATGAATGCAGCAAAATATGACCTTGAGGATATACCACTGGAATTTAAAGACTGCAAAATCGATTTACTGCTTTCGATACAAATGACAGAGCTCCAGAAGAGTTATGGAATGACATCAAGAAGGCTGTGTTGGAAGAAAGTGAGAAATCTCTACAAAAGGTGAAAAAGAAAAAATGGCCAAAATGGATGAAGGAAGAAACTCTGAAAATTGCCCAAAAACGCAGAGAAGCTAAAGCCAGAGGAGAAAGAAAGACAATTGCAGAACTCAACAGAGATTTCCAATGTGCAGCAAGACAGGACAAGGAAAAGTACTACAATGACACATGCAAGGAAATAAAAGCAGAAAATATTAGAGGAAGAACAAGATTGGCTTTCCTAAAGCTACGAGAGTTAAAGAAAAAGTTCCAGCCTCGAATTGGAATGTTACAAGATGCTCAAGGTTCTATATTGAATGATGCTGAGAAGATCAAGAAAAGGTGGAAGGAATATGATAAAGATCAAGTGGACCAACAGCCGTTTCAACCTGTACCTTATGATCAATAACCATTGGTGATGAAAGAAGAAGTTGAAGCAGCATTGAAAGCCTAATCCAAGAACAAAGCACCAGGCATTGATAGCATTCCCATAGAAGTATTACAGCAATCTGATGCAGCTGTTACCGTACTTACAAGGCTCTGCCAAGAAATATGGAAGACAACATCATGGCCAACTGACTGGAAAAGATCTGTATTTATACCAATACTAAAGAAAGGTGATCCAACTGACTGTGGAAATTATCGCACAATCGCTCTGATCCCACATGCCAGCAAGATTCTACTGAAGATTATTCAAAAGAGACTACAACCATACCTGGAACAAGAACTACTTGAAGTGCAAGCAGGATTCAGGAAAGGGCGAGGAACGAGAGACATCATTGCGGATGTGAGATGGATCCTTGAAAAGGCTAAAGAATACCAAAAGGATATCTATTTGTTCTTTATCGACTATAGCAAGGCTTTTAACTGTGTAAACCATGAGAAACTCTGGGCCACATTAAGAAGCATGGGTATACCAGAACACCTGATCGTACTCTTGCACAATCTGTATATTGATCAAGACGCAACAGTTCGAATGGAACAAGGAGATACCGAATGGTTTAAAATAAGCAAAGGTGTAAGACAAGGCTGCATACTTTCCCCCTACCTGTTTAATTTATATGCAGAACAAATCATCAGAGAAGCAGGATTGTATGACAACAACAGAGGTGTAAAGATTGGTGGAAGACTCATCAACAACCTTCGCTATGCTGATGATACCACATTACTGGCTGAAAGTAAAGATGATCTGAAACATTTGCTTCTCACAATCAAAGAACATAGTCTCAAAATGGGCCTGCACCTTAATGTAAAGAAGACAAAGATCATGACAACTGGCATAATCAACAGGTTCATCATTGAAGGAGAAGAAGTTGAAATCGTGAACAACTTTAACCTACTTGGATCAACTATCAATAAAGAAGCAACAAACAGTAAAGAAATCAGATTTATTTATTTATTTATTTATTTAACGTTCTTATATACCGCACTTTTATCATCAGCGCGGTTTACAGTAAACATAAAATACTCACCGATAGCAACAGGCTGTCGTGAGTTTACATATAACAGGAAATCTAATTGGATACAACATAGGGGAGAACTTTGTACATATAAGTTATATAACTATATACAATTGTATTCTTCTTGTGATGTATTCTTCTTGTATTCTTCTTGTATTCTTCTTGTGATGATTCTTCTTCAGATGACGCATTGCTCTTGCAGAATGGCTATGAAAGACCTAGATAAGATTCTCAAGAGCAGAGATGTCTCTCTCCATACAAAGATTTGACTTGTTCAAGCCATGGTATTTTCAATAATATCATATGTATGTGAAAGCTGGACAGTGAAAAAGATAGACAGGAAGAAAATTGCCTTTAAATTATGGTGCTGGTGGCGAATACTGTGTATACCATGGACTACCCGAAGAACAAACCAGTCTGTACTAGAGGAGATCAAACCTAAGCTTTCTTTAGACGCTCAGATGACAAGACTTCGACTTTCATACTTTGGACACATCATGCGAAGAGAGAGATCATTAGAGAAAGACATCATGCTTGGTCAACGCAAAAGAGGAAGGCGAGCAATGAGATGGATCGATACAATAACAGCAGCTACAGGTACCAGTCTGTCAACAATGAGCCGCCTGACTGAAGACCGAACACAGTTTAGGATAGCTATCCAGAGGGTCGCCATGAGTCGACTCCAACTCAACGTCACTTAACAACAACATATACTGTACATGGAAATGTTATCTATAAATATGTATACATAAAGAGGCTGTGTGATGTTGTTATATCATGTGGAGGAAGGGTATTGTAATTTACAGAAGAAATGAACATTGGGATATAACTATGTTGGGGTGGGGGAATTTGAGGCATTCTTGGATTTTGGTAGGGTGGGGGGGGGGAGGGGGGGCATCATGGTTCTTGTGAGTTATTCATGTTGATAGTAGTCCGTAAAGAGGAATGTCTTAAAGTGTTTTCTGAAAAGAGAAAGATAAAAGTCTTTGATCTCTCTCAGGTTGTTGAGAAGGCTGTTCCATAAGGTTGGAGCGAAGAGGGAGTACACTCAGTTTGTTGTTGTTTGGGTTGTGTTTCAGAATCTTCTTGGTGTGGTTAGAGTATTCTTTTGGTTGCTTTTCTTCTTCTTGTGTCTTGTTGCATCTTGAATAATGTGTTAAGGTGTGTGGGTGCAATATTATTTATTGTTTTGAAGGTGGTCATCAAAGCCTTCAATTTGATTCTTTGTGTTACAGGGAGCCAATGGAGGTGATATAATATATATAATGGAGGTGTTATGTGTTCTGCTCTTGCGGTTTTTATTATTCTGCATGCAACTGTGTTCTTGGCTAGTTGTAGTGGTTTCAGTGTTCGCTTGGGTAATCCTTGTAGGATGATGATCTCCAGTAACAAGCAGGAATGAGTCTTCACATATGGGTACGTCGGTACCGACGGAGTCTGCGCGGGAACGCTTCCCAGCGTCCAATCAAGAGCTTTTGGAAGCATCCCCCCACGCCTGCGTGCTGCCTTCCCGCCTTTCCTAACTGCCTCTCCTCAGTTTTCATTTTTCCGTGGAGCCGGCAGGACGTCCTCCTGTCACCGCAGAAAATTCTTTAGTTTTCTTGTGGTCGCGGCTGTCTTCCCCGACGCCACCGGTACCGCCAGTGTTTCTTTTTTCTTTTCTTGTAAATTTTTCCCTTTAAGGGAATATTTTTTCTTCGGAGTGTCTTATGGTTTTTCAGGCCTTCTAGGCCTCTCCATGTCCCTCATGGAACCGCCAGCCATTTCCTCCAAGAAATGTTCAAACTGTGGCGGTACAGCTTTATTTTTAGACTCCCAAAATTGGTGTCTAACATGTTTGGGTCCTGACCTTTTTCCTCCGGAGCCCTCTGGCAACAGTATTGTGAGAAGAGGTTTTCAACATCGAGTTTCCCTCGATATGAGGTTCCCTTCGAACTTCAGGGCACCGACCATTTCTTCTTCTACACAGGATCAGGTAACCCACAAACAGTCTGTTAAGACTAGCCAACCCTCGAGTGGTAGGTCTCATGCACAGCATGTAGACGGCTCCAGCCTTGCCCTTGAGGGCCCATTGGCTTCAAAACCCCGGCGGGAGTCTTCGGCCTCCAAAGCCTATGTAGGGTTTCGGGTTGTTCCTGGGGCTCACCCCTCACAGAACATACCTGAGCCATGCCCGGTGGTGGCATCTGCTTCGAGCGGTACCGATACCCCAGCATCGGCACTGGTGTTGGACGTAACACTCCTCACCAGGGATCGTCGACTGGCATCCTCGGTACCTACGGGACCGGTGGATACGTTCCAGACTGACTTTCCAGTATCGGTACCGGCACCGATACTACCACCGACGTAGGTACCCTCCAGACGTGCATCGATAGCCTCGCTTCCTTCGATGCCGAGTCTGGAATCGATCTCCAGTCTGGAGGACTGGGTACCGACTCGCCTTGGTACCGGCTCCCGGCGGTACCGAAGGCTCGGTTCCGATGGTTCGGATCCGCAACTCTCGGTTCCTCCGAGGCCGTTTGAGTTGCCACTAGTTGGCCTTCATCCACCAGTATCAGACACGGTACTGAAGTCGGTACCGATGTCCACATTACCCTTGCGGTCGATGCCTTCCATGCTTCAGTCATCAGGCTCTTTGCCCTCGATGCCGAGTTTGGAATCGATCTCTAGTCTGGAAGACTGGGTACCAACACGTTTTGGTACCGACACTGATCGATACCGCAGGCTCGGTACCGAGGATAGTGGCCGGAGGTCTTCGGTTACCTCGGTACCGATTGAACTGTCACTGATGGCTGCTCCGATGTCTGTGTCGGGCTCGGCTCTGACATCGGTACCAGTATTGGCATCGGTACCGGTATCCACAGTACCATCGTGGCCAACTCCTGCCATGCTTCTTTCAACAGGATCGCTCCCTTCTATACCAAGCTTGGAGTCGATACCTGGCATGGACGATGTGGTACTGACGGTCGCTGCTCCTGACAGCCAGTACTGGCGACCATCCCTTAAGGATTCCACACTGCACCATGCAGGATCTTCTATTCCTATATATTTGGATAGCTCTTTCGGTGCTCAGGCTAGTTCTTCAGATCTAACCTGTCCAAAGGAGGTTCCAGTTGGAGATTCCTCTTTTCAGAGTTTCCTCCTGGATATAGCAAGATCTCTTGCCATTCCTATCCCTGGATATGATCCTGCACAAGGCTCTGTTTCTACCAAAGCAAAGGAGAACATAATGCTTCCTTTGCATCATTCCTTGCAGGATCTCCTTCTAGGAATGTGGGAAGCACCTTTAAAGGTACCCCCACCTTCCAGAGCAACTGATCTCTTATATCAGGTGCCCCCCTCTCCAGGGTTTCAAAAGACTCAACTTCCTCATCATTCCATAGTAGTGGAATCAGCAATGAGGCAGGTAAAGAGTAAGAAAAAGCACTCTTCTTATCCGCCCGGTCGTGAGTCTAAGACACTAGATGCCTTTGGACGTCAAACCTTCCAGACATCTATGCTTTCTGCAAGAATTCTCTCATATATTTTTTATATGAGTCTATCTCTTGAGGAGGTCACAAAGCAATTACATCTTTTGACTCCTTCCCTTCCAGAGTCCAAGAGTGCAGGCTATTCTTCACTGCTTAAGCATCTTCAGAATATCTCTTGGTTTCTTACTCGTGCTTCCCTAGACTCTTTTGAGTCTGTTAGCAGGACTTCTGCTATAACTATAGGGGCACGACGTAGAGCCTGGCTCCAAGCTTCAGACTTGGACAAATGGGCACAGCAAAGACGGGGACATACTCCTTGCATTGGAGACAATCTTTTCAACAAGGAGTCTTTACGTCAGGTTACTCAGTTGTCCACTGACTTACCTGTTCCTAGGTGCTGTTCTGCACCTTCTTCTGTGCCTGTAGGTAGGAAGTGTCCTGCCATACTTTCTTCCCGTAGGAGAAGAAGGTTTTATGCATCATCTGCCCATCATACAGATGTTCCCAAACAAGGGAAGCATCGTCCTGGTCTGCAGAATTCCACCTCTCACCAGGCTCAGCAAACCCAGTAACCGCAGGGTTTCTGATCAATCTTCATCAGATGCTTGTGATTCTTGGGGTTAGAATCTGTAGTTGCTTCTTCTCAATAGAGGCAATCCACTGCTTTCATTCTAAACCCTAGACATGGATCTCTTCCCAAAAGACATCCATTTTTTCTATGTTCTATGAGCTGTCAGGATGTTCATGCCTATAGGTCACAGGGTTCTCCTCTTCTTCCTGCTAGGGAAAGAGGTCTAACCACTATCAAACGATAGTTTCCTGTGCCAGCATGTCTTTTTTTTCCTTTCTATAGACTTACTACTTTGTAAGTCTTCTTCAGCTCCATTCTCTTTACCCTCTTACCAAGTTTTTCCCCTGTAAGAGCGGTATTGCTTCACTGGAGGGCTTTTTCTTCAGCCTCTCTAGTTTTGTTTCTTTTCCAGTACGGAGTTTCCTCTCTGAGTTAACTTCTCTTTTTCAATCTTGCTTTGAGGCAGTTCATCAGACATGTTCAGAGTTTTCTACTCCTGTTCTGTCTGTTCTTTCTGTTTTTAAACAGTAAGATTCTTTCTGCTGTCTGGCAAGCAGCTGCCTATGCAGGAGCCTTAATGTTTGGACCACTGGTTCTTGTCCACCAGCAACCAAGTTGTCCTCCACTAACATTGTGTCTGGTCTTAGTAGTGGCTCCAAGTCAGTGCTGTCATCTGTCTTGGAAATTACTTCTCTACAGGCTTGTTGGATTGTCTTCTCTTTCTGCCATCTCCATTCCCCTGGGTTTGGCAGCATAGTTGACATAGCTCCTGGCTCTCCAGCAGCCAGTTCTATCTCCTCATTCTCCTGCATCATGCTCTCTGCAATTCTACAGAGAAGCTCTCCACTATGGGCCCTTGCTAGAGAGCATGGTTTTTTTTTCTCCAACAGCTATCCTAGATGGTTGGAAAAGGCTTTTTCAGTCATGTCTCCCATGACTAGAAAGGTTCTCACTTTTTTCACTATCTCCTTTTTAATATAAAGGACATAGGCCTTCTCTTACGTGAAATTTTAAGGAGTTGCCAATTCCCTGCTTTGGTCCATAGTATTTCCAGTCGGGAATATGCTTTTCTCCTTGCAGCTCGTCCTCATGGTAAGAACGCATGATACCTTTTTGCCCTTAAGCAGGTCAGCATGGTATCTCATTTTTATGCGTCTTCTGTTCACTTACCATGCTAGAGTTCTGGAATACTCGGGACTTGCTGGCTGCAGACTGATATCATCCTCTGCTTTTCACGTAACCGTCCTGGTTTTTTTCACTAGCTAGCATCCCTGTAGCTCATAACCAGTCGGAATAGATTCTCTATATATCTTCTCAAGTAGGTTCCACCTTCTTGTTGTTAGATGAATCTTTCCTCTCCACATTTCCTATGTGAATACCGTTCTGTGGGCATATCTCTGTCTGCTTCTTTGCAGACACCCATATAGAGGCATATATATTCATATCTATAGCATACATCTTACAGATGTCTATGTCTATCATTTATGTGTATTTTATGCCTTTTCATATCTCACAAAAGATATATTCTTATATGTCTATCTATATATCTATATATATGTATCTGTCGAGATATTTTATTATTGGTAGATATGTATCTGCATATTTTTCTACCTGACTGTCTAGGCTCATATAGCTATATGATTCTGACAGATGGGCTTTACCCATACCTATGCTATCCAGCATGTTTGGGGTTCTACACGCACAACCACTTTCTGTGGTAGTTAACAACTTCCACCATAACCTTAAGGTTTAGGTACCTCTGAAGCTCTCCATGTTCCAGTATCTCTCCTAGCTGTCTCCAGTTAGGAGAGACATTGCGGATCTTCAGTTAATCACAGGCTCTAAAGCCTCAGGCATTTGTCCTTTCTTTTTGGGATACAAGGGGTTCCCATACCTTTTCCTCCCACAAGGACTGTGCCTGTTTGTCCAAATCGGTCAGCCTTCTCTTTTTGCTCCTAAGGGTGAGCCACTCTGTTGCCAAAAGAGTTCGGCTTTTGTCATAAAGCCTTCCGCTGAAGGCCCACCGTTTTTGTACTACCCCAGTTATTACTGGGGTTCCCTCTTACCTTTCAGGTATCTGACCTCCACTGTTTTTCCTACAGGTTTATTACCTCCACTTCACAGTGAGGTCCCCCTTGAGGTTCCTCTACTGGGTTCCCAAGTAGATCCCATGAACCTCCTTACTACTCTGTAATCCTGTTAGGGGAGGTCCATATTGCAATATTTCTTCCAATATCATTGATGATAATTATCATCCACACATGGACTCCTTCTCTGCAGTCCTATGCTAGGTTAGCTGTTCCACAGCACCTTTCTTTCTTCAACTCCTACCCTCCATCCTCAGGATGCCTGGTGGTGGTAGGTATAGCATGTTCCAATCTATGACACATGCTGGGACTCCAGGCATCTTAGCTTGGGAGTCCCCATATGTGAAGACTCATTCCTGCTTGTTCCTGGAGATAGCACAGTTACTTACCTGTAACAGGTGATCTCTGGGAACAGCAGGAATAAGTCTTCACAACCCACCCACCTCCCCAGGAGTTGTATCTCTCTATCTGTCTTTCCTTTCCTCTCTCTCTCTCTTTGTCTCAGCTTTAAAACTTAACTGAGGAGAGGCAGTTAGGAAAGGCAGGAAGGCAGCACGCAGGTGTGGGGGGATGCTTCCAAAAGCTCTTGATTGGACGCTGGGGAGCGTTCCCGTGCAGACTCCGTCGGTACCGACGTACCCATATGTGAAGACTTATTCCTGCTGTTCCCAGAGATCACCTGCTACAGGTAAGTAACTATGCTTTGCTGTAGTCGAAGTGAGGACAAATTAGTGCTTGAGCTATGGTGCAGAAGTCTTCTGGAGAGAGGAGGGTCTTAAGTTGTCTATCATTTTGGTTTTGTGGTATATTGATCGAGTTGTCATGTTAATGTGCTTGGTCCAAGTAGTTCCCAAGATATTTCATTTCTTTTTTATCTTCGAGCAGAGTATCGTTTATTAGTAGGTGTTATGGTGGGTCGAATGATTTGTTCCTTGTGATGATTAGTGCTTCTGTCTTTTTTATGTTGATCGAGAGATTAACCAAGTCGAGCCAACTCAAGACGTCATTGAAGCAGTTGATGATTTTCTGGTAGTTGGGTTTGCTGTTTCAATTGATATGAATAACATATCATCATCTGCATATATCTTGTAATCCACAGTGTGTGCTCTGATGATTTCTGGAGATATATATTGAAGAGGAGTGCAGAAAGTGCTGAGCCCTGTGGTATGCCTTGTGTTTGGTTGAATTGTGCAGAGATTGTGTTATTGAAGGTCACTTTGAGTTGTTTGTAAACCACTTTGACCCAGTGAAAAGTGGTATAAAAGCATAGCTAAATAAAAAAATTATACAGTGTTCTCACCATTCCATAAACCTCCCTTCTTAATGAAATTTGGGTAACACCCAAAAGAGATAATCCCAGATAATCTTATCAAATACTTTTTCAGCATCGAGACTGGCAGTCACCTCCTTCGGATCTCCCTTTCATTTTAGCTGGAGGACAGAGAGGCCCTCAGTAAATTAGCCGAAGCATTCCTGTTCTTAACAAAGCCCACTTGATTCTTGTGTTACCTGTCTGGGAATCATCACACTAAACCTCTTTGCCAGAACTGAGGCTACAAACTTAATATTTAACAAAGTTTTATATACCGCCTCTTCCTGTGATCAGAGGCGGTTTACATCGAACATAAGCACAACGTTTACAGTAAACATTGGAACTATATACATTTAACATGTAACATGGTCAAACTATATACAGAGAACTAAGGCAGTCTATGAAAGTTCACTTGTCCAGACATTTGTAGTTGCTGTTGGGCTTCTGTGGACTCATTAGATTGGGTTTCTGATTTAATATCTTGATTTAATAATGAAATTGATCTATATGACCCAGTTGTTTCTTATCTCTATGAGGCTTGGGCAGTGTCACAATGTTCTGTATTCTGCCATGTCCCAAAACTTCTCCTCTTAACTGCTGTCTTCCACTATTGTTGCATAAGTCTTCAAGAATTTTATACAATTCTGCTTCTAATCCATTGGGTCCAAGCTTCAGGGCTTTGATTGCTGCTCTTAATTCCCCTACTGTCAAAAGGTCTTTGTAATGGGGTATATAGAATGTTACCCGTCCCTCTCCAAAAGGATTATTGAGTCTTCTTTAAGAGAGTCTGCAGCCCAGAGTTCAGGGCTGGGAGGGTGTGGCTCAGATGGAGAGATTAAGAACCCAGCAGGTTGCAGGAAGAAGAGAGGTCCGTGGAGCTGGGTTGTTTCTGGGCAAGCCGTGCAAAGGAGTTCTGAGGTAGGAACTTTAACTGGGGCTGGAGGAAGGGCCGGGAGAATCAGCTTTTGGAGGTTTATTAAGCTGAGACAGAAGTATACTAATTTTGTTTCCCCTGATCTGCTGTTTGGCCTGTACTTTAAAGAAAACCCCTTCCCACTGCATGCCACAGTACCACAGTCTATTTAAATATTCAGTTTGATCCAGGGTCACCCTTGGGATAGGCAAGCTCTCAAAAAATTACTCTTGCAGCGCCTTCAAGCTTGATCTCTGGCTATTCAGCTCTTTATAGTAAGTTATAAATTGTCTGGCTATGACTTCCGCCCAGTGGCAGGATTCGATCTGAACAGGAACTGGTTCAGATAGATCCCACCACTGACAGAACCGGGCGGGTGGCAGCACGGCATGTGTTTGCATTGCTGGCACCACACACTTGGGCTGCTGGCGACTGCCACAGAATAGCAAATCCCTGGTGGTCCAGCAGCCCGATTCCCCCGCCCGCCACTGGTTTGATGATGTCGGGGGCTTCCCCCGATGCTGTCAAATCACTGGTAGGTGGGGGGATTCCTGCCAGTGTAGTGCCTGCATCAGGATGCTTTTTTCAGCCCTGTTTGGTGAACGCGGCCCTTGGCAGAAACTGGTTCACGCAAACTGAGCCGAACTGGCTGAATCCCACCACTGCTTCCGCCCCTATGCAAAGCTGCCTGTCACAATCTCTAATTTTAGTAAGTACCTGTTTTGTGTTGTATTTGTGGTATATATGTGCACTAGTCTTCCCAACAGCTTTCCCGTCTATGAAACCTACATAGATGAAGCTGTATATTTCCCTGTCCCCTATATGGCAGTAGGTTATCTGCTCTCTTCCTGTCTTCTCTATCCCTCTTCTGCAATATGCTGACTATTGCCCTTCCCACAAACTTGTATGGCTTGAGGAATTCCTTTTCTCTTTGTATCCTAATTGCTGCTGTATGTGCTGTGCTTTAGCTGCCTCCCAGTAAGCTGCAGCATCTACATCCTCCTCCTTGTCTCATCTCTTTCTGAAGCCAATAACCGCAGGGACATTATCCCAGGGGAATGATCAGATAGTACAGCAGTCTCAAGCCTGGCTTCTTCTAACCTGCCAAAATCTGTTCTGGCAGGCAATGTATATATTTTATGTGCTCTGAAGTAGTGGGTGAGCTCAGTCTCTGTGGGGTGTAATGTACGCCATGCATCAATCAATCCTACCTTAGCATTCAAGGAGTCTCTACATGGCATTTTTGCTGGCTTGCAATCAATACTTATGTTAAAATCTCCCTCCATACTTAGTTTGTATTTACTATATACTGCTATTGTCAACAGGGCTTAGAAGAACCCATGCTGGGAGACATAGGGAGCATAAATATTACCCAACAAAACTATTTCCCTATTGAGGTTCCCTGACAAAAACACATATCGGCCTTCAAGATCATGTAATGTTTTATGTCTTTCGAATACCACACTCTTACTCACCAAGATTGCCACTCCCCTTTGCCTGTTGTTATAGGACAAGAAGGCTATTTCACCCGTCCAGGGCTGGCCCATCCACTAGATAAACTAGGCGGTCACCTAGGATGGCATCGCTAACCCATCCCCCCGGAAAGTGGCAGCTGAACTCCTGCTTCAGTGCCGTGATGGGTGTATATGCGTGCAGTTCCAGCCTGCTGCTCCTGTCCACCCTCCAAGAAAGTTGCATCGGAGGGAGGGCAGGAGTGGCAGGCGTGTGGGCCCTTTAAGGTCCAACGCAGCACTGAAGCGGCAGTTCAGCCACCGCTGCTTCAGTGCAAGGTGGGGCAGCATGGTGGGCTGGACGGCGGCGCAGTCTTTTTGAGGGTGGGACGGCGGCAGAGAGGGTCTGCCAAGGGCAGCAGAAACCTCATGCTGCCACTGCACCCACCCACCCTTGTTTCAGTTTTTGATGCTCCACCTTATTTAAATGGTGTTTCTTGCAGAAGCAGTACATTTCCTTACCTTTTTTGCAATAATTAGCACTTTTGTTCTTTTTACCATTGAGTATAACACCCTGCCCCCCTTCCTTTGGTCTAGGTCTGGCTGCCCCCTCAATGTGCTTGATCACATCTGAATTGTTCTTTCACTTTCTGACTCCTGGTGACCCAGCAGCCTCTGGGGTTTCTTGGCAGTAGACTACCTGGTCTTTCTTCCAAGGCAGTGGAAGGTTAAGTGACTTGCCTAAAGCCCTAATGAGTGCTAATGGGAATTGAACCCTGGTCTCTTCATTACTAAGCCAGTGCTCTAACCATTAGGCTACTTCTCTGCTTCTGCAACCTACCCTCATAAAGGTCTCTCAATTCGTGGTCCTTAACAGATTCAGGGAGCCTGTCCAGCCTCACACTGTTACATCTGCTGCGATTCTCCTGGTCTTCTATGCGATCCGTCAAAGCTGTGCTCACTCTCTAGCTTTACCACTTGCTTTCCCATTTGGATGAGCTTGTCTTTTTGTTGGATCATTCGCTGTAGTACTGAAGAATTGTCATCTATTGTGCCGGAGAATCAAACTTCTCTTTTATTTCCTCCAGCAACGACTGCAACTTAATTAAGCAGTCCTGTAGTGCGGCCATCGCCCCTTTAAAAATGTCCAGCTACCAGGCCTTCCGTCATCAGTAGTGCGACCTTCTTGCCTTCCAGAGCCATTTTGGAGTCATTTAGCTTGTTCTTTTCCCATCCTCCCCATGGTGGTTTTGCGGTCATAACTCTCCTCTGTAATAATCAGAGTTCAGCTTATCACTGCTGTGGTGGTCTGCTCTTCTATCCCAAGCTGTGCTTTCTACATCTCATGATCAAAATTGGGGTAAAGTCATTATTTTATATTTATTTGTTGGGGATTTGTCAGAGTCTTTCTCCCCTGAGTCTCACTGGTTCCTTGGTATCACTTGACTCCACAACCATTCAATATATTATTTATACAGAAGTAATCTTAGTTATACACAATAGGAAAATTTCCTGAGGTGTAAAACACTATTTTCTGAGCTAAATTTATCTACCTACATTTATTACTCGCCTATCTAAAAGTTTAAGCGAGTTCCAAAAAATGTACTACTTAATACTAAATGTTTCCAAGAATGTTACGACTTGATGGTTATGAAATTTTGATGGTATTTTCTAGGATTTCCTAAACAACAAATTAAAATAATAACATTAGAAGAAAACCAACCAGGTAGGTGGGTAGAGACAATCTCTCTTTGAGACTTCCAAGTGTTTATAGATCTAAGCTTCCAGTATAGCTAAAATCCTTCTCAAAGATTGCATTGTTCATGAAGCAGAAGTTAATTCTTTGGGTAGACAAATGTGAACTGTACATAAGCAAAATAATGTAAAGAATAATAAAAACTGGGACTCTTTCACTTCACATTCAGTATCTATATTCTCCTTGTAATATTTAGTGTTGATTACGGTGTTCTCACAGTAAGATACCACTCCTGCATGAGCTGTAACTTTTTAATGAAACCATTGTATCTGATTCATAGGATTACATACTTTAGAGATGTATTTCACCATTGTGGGTGTACGTACACACAGCTAAATATGGCTTGCTGAATTGGCACTTCAGTTTAGCAGAATTAATAAGCTGGTTAGATTAAAATAGACTGGATGACTGGTCTGTGAAACAGAATGAATCATATAACGAATCTTACAACAATTGGCTGCATAAAAGGTAACCAATGCAAACTTGGAAATATGTGTCCTAAATCCATAGTGTGTCAACAGTCTATCTGCAGAATTCTGCACTAATTGCTGAGCCTTCAGAGAAGCCGCAGGCATAAGGTGGAAGATAATTGGCATCAGGCTTTACTGGCCTCTACACGTTCACAAGTCCAATCTTATTTATATTTTTATTCAGACATGTAGAGAGAGTTTTCTCTTAAACATTGAGGTGCAAGTTGTGCTCTGTCCAGTTTACAATTCATACGAGAGACTTTCCTCTACATTGACTTCTATAATATACCAACCTTAAGAATAAGTAACTATAAGTAATGAACTCATTCCTATTAAAAATTGAATGTAGAAATGTCACACCAATATTTTTCCAGCAAAGTAAATTGAAAAGGGGAGAAAATGTATGCATATTCATCTTAATCCAATAAATAAAAAAATGAGTTTGTAGTATTCCTGCTTCCTTAGATTCATCCTACATCCTTCCCTCTACTTATTTATTTATTTAGACAGTTTTGTATACCACCTTATCCTTCAATCAAAGTGGTCACAACACAATTGGGGGGATACATTTAACACGAGGGGATATGAGACACATACACTAATACTTACAGGGAACATGGGCAATGGAGGGTTAAGTGGCTTGCCCAAGACAACAAGGAGCATCTGTGGGACTAGAAACCCCAGTCCTTCCAGCCCAAGGTTGCACTTCTCTCAGATATCCATAGATCTTTAGATTGTTTTACAATTACTCTCCACATTATAACATCTCTGTAATACATGCCCTCTTCTTTCCTCACAATTCACCCATGGTTTAATGCAGTGGTTCTCAATCCAGTCCTCTGGGACATCCAGGCCAGTCAGGTTTTCAGGATACCCAAAATGGATATGCATGAGATAAATCTGCATGCACTGCTTCCATTGTATGCAGATCTATCTCATTCATATTCATTGTGGATATCCTGAAAACCTGACTGGCCTGGGGATCCCAGAGGACTAGGTTGAGAACCACTGGTTTAATGGGACAAAGTCAACAAGGATTTAGCCAGGAGAAGTCTTGTCTCATCAGCCTGCTTCATTTTTTGAAGCCGTGAATAAACATGTGGGTAAAGGTTAGCCATTGGTATGGTATATCTGGATTTTCAGAAAGCCTTTGACAAAGTACCTCATGAAAGGCTCTTGAGGAAAAAGCCATTGGATAGAAAACAGTATCCTGTTGTGGATAATGAACTGGCTAAAAGAGAGATGAGAGAATAGGTTTAATTGGCCAATTTTTCAAGGGAGAAAGGTGAATTGTGGAGTAGCGCTGTGATCTGTACTGAGACTGATGCTTTTTAACGTATTTATAAATGATTCAGAAATGTGAACAGCGAGCAAGATCATTAAATTTGCAGCTACCAAATTATTCAAAGTTTTTAAATCCCATGTGGATTGTGAGAAATTACCAGAGGATCTTGTGGGACTGGGAGACTGGGCATCCAAATGAGAGATGAAATTTAATATGTATAAGTGTAAAGTCAAGAAAAGGTGGAAAAAATATATAGAGTCATTATGCCATAAAGAACATAAGATACTGGGTCAGACCAAGGTCAATCAAGCCCAGTATTCTGCTTCTAACAGTGGCCAATCTAGGTCATAAGTACCTAGCAGTTTCCCCAAAAGACACAGGTTCCTCAATGCTTGTATTGGGTCAAGCAGTGATATCCCGTGTCCCTTTTAATAATGGTTTATGGACCTTTCCTTCAGGAACTTGTCCAAACCTTCTTTAAACCCAGCTGCACTAACAGCTTTTACTACATCCTCCGGTAACAAATTCCAGAGTTTGATTACACGTTGAGTGAAAAAATATTTTCTCTTATTAGTCTTAAATAGTTTACCCTGTAGCTTCATTGCATGTCCCCTAGTCTTTTCATATTCTGATGACGTAAACAATCGATCTGTGTTTACCCGTTCCACTCCATTCATTAATTTATAGACCTCTATCATATCTCCCCTTAGCCGTCTCTTTTCCAGGTTGAAGAGCCCTAACTTTTTTGGCCTCTCTTCATAGGAGTATCCTTCCATCCCCTTTACCATTTTGGTGGCAGTTCTCTGTACCTTTTCTAATAACGCTATATCTTTTTTAAGATACGGCAACCAGAATTGCACACAATATTCAAGGTGCGGCGCACCATGGAACGATACAGAGGCATTATAATATCCTTTGTTTTATTTTACATTCCTGTCCTTATGATACTTAGCATTCTATTTGCTCTCTTGGCCGCCGCTGCACACTGGGTGGAGGGTTTTAAGATTTTTATCCACGATGATGCCTAAATCTTTTTCCTGGATGGTGGTTCCCAATGTGGAACCTTGCATCATGTAACCATAGTTTGGGTTGTTCTTCCCTAGGTGCATAACTCTGCACTTGTCCACATTAAATTTCATCTGCCCTTTTGATGCCCAGTCTTCCAATTTATCAAGATCCTCTTGCAATTTTCCACAATCCTCTTGGGTTTTAACAACTTTGAATAATTTTGTGTCATCTGCAAATCTGATTACCTCACTCGTTATTCCCTTTTCCAGGTCATTTATGAATATGTTAAAAAGCAGCGGACCCAGCACAGATCCCTGGGGTACTCCACTATTCACCTTTTTCCATTGGGAAAATTGTCCGTTTAGCCCTACCCTCTGCTTTCTATCTTTTAACCAGATCCTGATCCACAATAGTATATCACCTCCTATCCCATGACGTTTTAGTTTTGTCAAAAGCCTCTGATGAGGGACCTTGTCAAAGGCTTTCTGAAAGTCCAGATACGCTGTATCAACCGACTCACTTTTGTCTACCTGTTTATTCACACCTTCAAAAAAACATAACAGACTAGTAAGACAAGATCTTCCTTGTCTAAAGCCATGTTGGCTGTTTCCCATTAAGTGAACACAAGGAGCAAGAGTGAATGATGAACACAGGTGCTTTATTGAAAACCCCAGCGCGTTTCGGCGAACACCTTCTTCAGGGGGACTAAATGACTTACAAACAATAATAAAAAAAAATAAATAACAAACATATTAAAAACATGGTAATAAATACTTAAAACAAAAGGACATGATATTAAAAATGATAATTAGCAAAACTGCATGCATATTGATATATAAAATGACAATCAATATATATATATCAATATGCATGCAGTTTTGCTAATTATCATTTTTAATATCATGTCCTTTTGTTTTAAGTATTTATTACCATGTTTCTAATATGTTTATTTATTTTTTATTTATTATTGTTTGTAAGTCATATAGTCCCCCTGAAGAAGGTGTTCGCCGAAACGTGTTGGGGTTTTCAATAAAGCACCTGTGTTCATCATTCACTCTTGCTCCTTGTGTTCACTTGATTGACTCTGTGAGAGTGATCTGCTCCTCTTGTGCCTAACCTGGCTGTTTCCCGTTAAGCCATAACTATCTACATGCTGAGTAATTTTGTTTTTTATAATGGTTTCTATCATTTTTCCTGGTACTGACGTCAAGCTCACCGATCTGTAGTTTCCCGGATCACCCCTGGAACCCTTTTTAAAATTTGGTGTTACATTTGCGATCCTCCAATCTTCAGGTGTTACAGATGATTTTAATGATAGTTCACAGATTACTAATAGCAGGTCTGTGCAATCATATTTCAGTTCTTTCAACACCCTTGGATGTATACCATCCGGTCCAGGTGATTTGCTACTCTTCAGTTTATCAAATAGTTGTAATACATCTTCCCGGTGTAGAGATATTTCTTTCAATTCTTCTGCATCATCACCTTTAAATACCAATTCAGTCATGGGTAGCATCCCTACATCTTCCTCAGTAAAGACCAAAGCAAAGAATTCATTCAGTTTCTCCACTATAGCTTTGTCCCCTGTGATAAGGAAGCTTATCATAGTTCAGGAGGGAGCTATAAAAGAGGTGAATTGGCTCTGAACAAGCAACCTGTCTTTGCTGGTAGAAATACTAAAACAGAAAGTTTTCATAAAAGACTACCAGACCCAGAATGCACCAGGTTTCAAACAGCCTCTAGAAGGGCTGAAGTGGGGAAACATGTGTTCAATCAGGAGAGCTATGAGGTAATCCCCAATCACTCATCTCCAAGGGCAGGGCTTGATTCGGCACACCTGGGCTGTGCTAGGGTGGAGTGTCCCCCTAAGCACTTTAAAAGTAAAAGATATTCTACACAGAGACAGAACAGGGAGAAAGAGCACAGGGAGAAGCAGAAGCAGCAGATCCAGAAACAGAAGCCATTGGAGAAAGAAGAGAGAGAACTACAACAGCCGAAGCAACGTGGAAGGAAGAACAGAAAGACATCTTGGAGGTCTAAAGAAGGAGCCCACAGCAGTACGTGTGTTAGGAGTGATTCCAGAGGCAAGCATACTCCATTGGACTGGAGGAAGCCAGAGGATTGGGGTTATAGAGCCAGGAACTTCCAAACGGCACCTTTGAGGGAGACGGCTGCATTTGGAAGTGGCCCTAAGACCGGTGCAAGAAGGTATGTGAAGAGAGACCCAGTGTCCAGGGATCTTGATTGGAAGGCTGGACATAAAAGCTGGACTACGTACTGGCCAGGATACCAGGAGAGGAAACCTAACAGCAAGGGTAGCTCAGGTATGAACTTTGATCTATGCCCTAGCTCTTCACCTGGAAGACAGCAGGGAAACAAGTATTATCCTGAGAGTGATCAATTAAGGAATTCCTCTGAGCCAGACCATGATATTGATTCCATGATATTTGAGGAAGAAGGAGATATATCAAATGATCAGTTGGAATACATGGACTGCTCTCTGTCTAGGCTGCTGTTTTAAAGTAGTTTCTCACTAATACAACAACCACCAAAAGGAACTGTAACTTGTTCTTTTATCTACCCAGAAAAGTCTCTGCAAGAAAGCTTTAGGGTAGGATTGAGCCACGTAGAGAGAGTGAACCAGCAAAGGGGTTTGCAGCTGGCTAATTATTTGTAATTGAGCCAGGCACAAGTGCACGTGAGCTCTAGAAGGAAAGTTCTTCCTTGTGTGTGTGAATAGAAGAAAGTTATCCTTGATAAAGAACAGGTTTTTTTGTTACTTTTGGGTTTATTTTTGCCTTTTGAAGCACTGCTAAGAAGGTCATTAGCAGGAGCCATCAAAAAGATCTTTTCTGTTTCCCATCAAGGTCTTTATTGATTTATTGCTTAAGAAGTTCAGTTACCTTATATCATGTTTTGTTTTTCCTGAGTACAATACTTGAAGCAAGTGTCCTTTTGTGTTACCAAGTAAATCTGTGTGGGAGAATTAACCCCATGAATAAAATCTGTTTTTCTTTGCTTACACTCGAGCATCACAACTCATTATTTTGTGAACGGCTGATTCTGGTATGAATAAACTACATTCCCCACAATCCTTTGCAAGTCATAATAATATTTTGCCTTTGCCAAGACTGTGGACTTTCACGACCAGCGCCCCCGTTTACACCCCTCTTACTGCCCCTTTTACCCCTCTATCATCTAATGGTCCAACTGAGTCTCTCACCGTTTTTTTGCTACGAATGTACTTGAAAAAGTCTTTATTCCTTATCATTCCTCCAGTTCAGTCCTCTACCTCTGGGTTGTCAACCTCCTCCTGCAGCTTGGAGACTGGCATGTCAGAATCCTGACATCACTGGATATAGCCTGCTGATTACTCCCATCAGCCCCAGTGTGACCAGTCTCCATGCAGCAGGAGGACTTCGTGAGCCTGGTCTGAGGCTCACTAGAAGAACAGATAAGGAATCTGTAGGATAGCGTAGATTAGTTTTATTTGATTTTACCTGGTTTAATTTGGTTTAATTTGTTTTCAAAAAGATTGGATATTTGGGTACTGTTCTTTAAAAAAAAAAAAAAGGGCATCTCTTTCTTGGCTGCTCCCTGCCTGTGTGTTGCCTAGATCTCATTAAAGTTGCCTGGTTCGTTCACCGGGAGATCTCTCCTCCCAGACTTAACGGGGGAGAGCTCACTGGCTGACAATTCCGCCCTGCCTGTCCCGCGGAGCAAGCAAGAGTCGCGGCTGCAGTGGGCTGGCAGGAGAGCGGCGGAACGGAGAGTAATTCTGCCAGCGGCACTTTTCTGCTCATTGGGAGGTGCCGCACAGTGCAGGAACACAGCTACGGGCAGTGCAGTCCTGGCCGGGTAGGCAATAAACCGGTTACAGGCTGTTTTGGTGGCAGAGGCTAGGCCTGAAAGCAGGGCGGTGTGCCAGCGATCACTTTGGCGCCCTTTTGTTATCCTTCGGGGCTGGCGATGGCCATTTTGGGCGGCACGAGGGATCCACGTGGCTGCCAGGCTGGAGGGGAGCGCATGAGGAGTTAGATTAGGCTGCTTTGGTTTTGTTTTTGAGTGCCGTTTATGTCTGCTCTCTTGGGTTTGGGCAGGTTTCTTTTTTTTTTTAGTTTAATTTTTAGTTTAATTCTTGGCTTATCTGGTGGGAGGTAAATCCCCTGGGGGAGCTTCTACCGTGCCTGCAATTAGCCCAGTATTCAAGGGTCTCCTTGTAGGGGCAGTTTAAGGGTTTAAGGTGAGGTTTGAAGTTTTTTTTTTCCCTCCACATTTAAAAACAAAAACAAAAAAACCCCAAAAAAGTTATTCATTCGAAATAAGAGCATATAGATATACTTTCAGTCTTATGGCAACACGGCCACAGTGTGTGGTTTGCGGCACCCGGAGAGGCACGTTGCCGATTCAGCGGTCTGCCATGGCTGTGCGGCACGCTCGTCCACGGTAGAGTTACAGATGTATGTCAAAGAGTCCCCTGAGGCGCAGGTGGCGTTGGCAGGGACAGTAACTGAATCAAGGCAGCCTGCCGTACAAGGGTCCGCGTTGGAGGAGACGGCAGGGTCTTCAGGGGCCCTGTCAGTCCCGGGGTCGACAGATCTCGGGAACCTTTGTCCTGATTTCATATTAATGATGCACCAGGCCTTTTGCTTGTGGCGTCAGGGCAAGATCCCGGGAGCATTGCCGCTTTCTGTCCTTTCTCAGCAGATGGAGGTAGATGAAGGGGGGGCGGGGGTCCGTCAGCACCTAAGAGGGCGAGGACCCAAGCACTGGGAGCATTAGGAGGGGTTGGAGGTTCTGGAAGAGGGAGAGATCCAAGAACCTGAAGATCAAGCTAAGATCATTAGAGTTTTCCGTAGGGAGGAGCTGGCAGCGCTGATCACGGAATCTATGCAGATGTTGAATCTTGCTACCCAGTCCACTAGTGAAGAAGAGGTCGAGGATCCAGTTATTCAAGCGGTGAGGCAAACGCAGGTGGTGTTTCCGGTTCACCGAGTAGTCGACAGTATGATCCAAGAGGAATGGGATCAACCGGAAGCGGGGCTCAGAGGGATACGCACAATGAATAGGCTCTATCCCTTAACCGACAAGGATAAGGAGAGGTTCTGCTCGCCTCGAGTGGATGCAGCAGTTACAACAAAGACCACTATCCCGGTGGAAGGCAGTGCGGCCTTAAAGGATGCACAGGACCATAAGATTGAGAGTCTGCTAAAACAGGCATTTGAGGCAGACGCGTTGTCCTTGCAAGCCTCCATCTGTGGAGCTTGGGTAGCACGTGCCTGTCTGCGCTGGGTTCAGCGACTTCGCCTTTCGTCGCACCTGGACCAGTAGGAGCTCAAGGAGCTGGGCCGTCTGGAGTCCGGAACAGCGTATTTGGCAGACGTCCATTACGACTTGATCAGAGCTCTCGCGAATAGCACAGCTTCAGTGGTGGCCGCCCGTAAGTCTGTGTGGTTGCGAAATTGGGCGGCGGATGGTTCTTCCAAGTCCTGTCTCAGTAAGTTGCCCTTTAAAGGACGGTTGCTGTTTGGGGAAGATATGGATAAATTGGTAAAGGACCTCGGGGAGTCCAAGAGTGGCAGGCTTCCTGAGGATAAACTGAAACACTGGAAGTCGGGTCAGGGCTTTCGGGGCCAGTTTCGAGATTTCCGGAGATTTCGTACGGCGCGTTTCGGGAGCTCCCCGAGGGGATGCTTTACATCGTGGGCCCAGGGATTCTGAGGGTTTCGTGGAGCAAATAGAGGTTTCTCCACAAGCTCCAATTCAGCGACTCGGAAGCCACAGTGAAATGATGCAGGTCCCTGCGGGAGGACCTCCGATAGGCAGGAGGCTTCGGGAGTTTCCTGCTTGGACCCACGTCACGTCCGACCAGTGGGTGTTAGAGATTATTCGTCAGGGTTACACGCTGGAGTTGGCGTGTCCTGTGCAGGATTCCTTTGTCATGTCTCCCTGCCGAGGACAAGAGAAAACCTTGGCAATTCGTAGTACATTACGGCGGCTCCTACAATTAGGGGTGGTCGTGGAGGTGCCGGAGGCAGAGTACGGCGTGGGGCAGTACTCCATTTATTTTGTGGTGCCAAAGAATGGCGGAGCGTTGCGGCCCATTTTGGATCTGAAAGGCGTAAATCATTGCCTTCGGGTACCGCATTTCCGGATGGAAACCTTGCGGTCGGTCATTGTGGCGGTGCGGCAAGCAGAGTATTTGACATCTCTCGACCTTACGGAAGCGTACTTGCACATTCCCATCTGGTCAACTTATCAGAAGTTTCTGAGGTTTGCTTTCCCTTGGGGGCACTATCAGTTCCAGGCGTTGTAACTTTCACCAAGATCATGGTGGTGGTAGCAGCGGCATTTCGCAGAGAAGGAATCCTGGTGCATCCATACCTCGACGATTGGTTAATTCGGGCCAAGTCGGAGGCAGAGAGCGTTCAGGTAACAAGCAGGGTGGTAGAGTTTCTGCAAAGTCTTGGTTGGGTGGTCAATCCAGCCAAATGCCGGTTGGAGCCGTCTCAGAACCTCGAGTATCTGGGGGTGCGGTTCGACATGGACAGGTGTTTTTGCTGGAAAGGAGAGCCCGAGTTCTCAGGCGTCTGGTTCACAAGTTCAGGGCCACTCCGGCACCGTCGGCATGGACTTATCTTCGCGTGCTGGGGACAATGGCGGTAACTCTGGAAGCGGTGCCTTGGGCCAAAGTGGATATGCGGCCTCTTCAGAGGTCACTCCTTCGCCAGTGGTCGCATCAGGAGGATTCCTTGAGCAAATGGCTTCCGTGCCCGTTCAAGGTCAGGCAGTCTCTGCAGTGGTGGTTGCTTCCGAAGTTGTTGGCGGCCAGAATGCCGTTGGAGCATCCGGAGTGGCTTCCATTGTTAACGGATGCCAGCCTCGGAGACTGGGGAGCCCACTGCGAAAGCAGGTTCGCACAGGGGTTTTGGTCGCCTCTGGAGAGCTCATGGTCGATCAATCGTCTGGAGCTCCGAGCAGTCTGCAGGCGTTCGAGGCTTCGGAAGTGGGTCGGTCAGTCTGAGTTCTGTCTGACAACTCGGCGGCGGTCACCTACATCAATCGCCAAGGCGGCACGGGGAGTGCAGCCATGGAGGAAGAGGCGGACTTGTTATTCACATGGGTAGAAAGTCAGTTGACAGCAATTTCGGCGGCGCACATCGCAGGAAAGGACAATGTGATGGCCGACTTTCTCAGCAGGGTCCGGGTAGATGCAGGAGAGTGGGAGCTGCACCCGGACGTTTTTGCACAGATAGTGGGCTGCTGGGGGAGGCCAATAATGGATCTAATGGCGACCTTCCAGTTGGTGAAGGCCAATCGTTTCTTCAGCAGAAGGAGGGAAAGAATGTCAGAAGGCATAGACGCGTTGTTGCATCAGTGGCCGTCCACAGGTCTTCTGTATGTCTTTCCTCCATGGGCACTTATGTCTTTCCTCCGTGGGCACTAATCGGCTGGGTGGTTCAGCGCATCAGAGCTCATCCAGGAAGGGTGCTCCTGGTGGCATTAGACTGGCCGAGGCGTCCGTGGTACGCAGACCTAGTGCGTCTTCTCGATGGCGTTCCTTGGCGGTTTGTGAGGGAGGATCTGTTGAGGCAAGGGCCTCTCTTCATGCCTCAAGTGGATCAGTTCTCGCTTACGGTATGGCCATTGAAAGGGCCAAGTTAAAGAAAAAAGGTTATTCGGCGTCTGTCATCGCAACGATGCTTAGAGCAAGGAAACAGTCCACGTCGCTGGCGTATGTTCGTATTTGGCGTATATTTGAGGATTGGTGTTCGAGGCGGCAGATCCAGGTGGCTACGGTCTCCATTCTCTCGATATTAAGCTTTCTGCAGGATGGTTTTGAGAAAGGTCTGGCGGCCAGTTCTCTGCGCGTACAATTGGCAGCTCTTTACTGTTATCGAGGGAAGGTTCAGGGCGTTGCGCTCGACGCCCATGCGGACCTATTGCATTTTCTGAAAGCGATTTCGAGATTACGACCATCGCGTAGAGTGACGATTTCGCCTTGGGATCTCAATTTGGTGTTAGCAGCATTAACCAAACCGCTCTTTGAGCCGTTGTATCGGGCTTCGGTGAAGGACTTGACATTAAAAATGGTATTTCTAGTGGCGATCTGTTCAGCGAGACGCATCTCGGAGTTGCAGGCGTTGTCTTGTAGAGAACTGTTCTTGTCCTTTTCTAGAGAAAAGGTGGTGCTGCGTCCAGTTCTGTCTTTTTTGCCAAAAGTGGTTTCTCCCTTTCACCTAAATCAGAGAGTCGCTTTGCCTGTTCTGGGCTCTTTTGAGGGTAATGATCGAGAGCGCAGTTTACGTCGATTGGATGTAAAGAAGGTGTTGCGGCAGTATTTGAAGGTTTCCAAACCAATTCGCAATTCGGACTGGTTGTTTGTTTATTCGGAGGCGTTCGCAAAGGAGAAGCAGCAGCGAAAGCTTCCATTGCCAGATGAATTCGAGAGGCTATTGCTTCCGCCTAGCTTCTTCAAGGTCAGTCGGTACCAGCAGGGTTGCGAGCGCATTCCACCAGAGCGCAAGCGTCTTCATGGGCGGAGCACAATTTAGTTCCGCCAGGGGAAATTTGTAGGGCAGCTACTTGGTCGTCTCTGCATACCTTCAGCAAGCACTACCGTCTTGATGTGGCAGCTGCGAATGCTTGTTTTGGGTCGGCGGTATTACGTGCCGGCTGGAAGGGCCCATCCCATTGATTACTGCTCTGGTACATCCCAGAGGTAGAGGACTGAACTGTAGGAACGATAAGGAAATGATAATTACACTTACCTGTTAATTGTAGTTCCTTGAGTGACGACAGTTCAGGCCTCAATCCCACCCGGGGTTTTTTCTTGGATGGTATCGGCTCAGTAGCGTAAAGAAAAAGATTACAGGAAGGTCTGTCTTTGACCTTGTTTATTTTCACTCTTCCTTCTAACTACTTGTGTGTTTAGCAGGGAAGGGTGTAAGAAAGGTTTGCCTTAATAGTTACAGTGATGGTTCAGTTTAGGTTGCGGATGTTATTAAAGCTACTTATTTGTTGCTCTTTTGAGTCTGCTTTGTTAATAGTTCACACTGGGGCTGATGGGAGTATACAGCAGGCTATATCCAGTGAAGTCAGGATTCTGACATGCCAGTCTCCAAGCTGCAGGAGGAGGTTGACAACCCAGAGGTAGAGGACTGAACAGTCGACACTCAAGGAACTACAATTACCAGGTAAGTGTAATTATCATTTATGCGTTTTTGCTTCCACAGCAAGTTTCTTCTCAAATTCTCTCTTTGCCTGCCTTATCAACGCCTTGTATTTAACTTGCCAGTGCTTGTGCTGTTTCCAGTTTTCATCATTTGGCTCTTTTTTCCATTTCCTGAAAGATGCTTTTTTGGCAACAACAGCCTCTCTGACCTCACCTTTAAACCATGCTGGCAGTTTTTTGGACTTCCTTCCACTTTTCTTAAAGCGTGGAATACAGCTGGTCTGGGCTTCCAAGATAGTATTTTTAAACAACACCCAAGCTTGATGTAAGTCTTTAACCTTTGCAATTGCTCCTATTAGTTTTTTCTTAACTATTTTCCTCCTTTTATCATAGTCTCTCTTTCGAAAGTTAAAAGGTAGTACTGTGGATTTTCTTACCATCCCTCCTCCATTAATTAAATCAAACGCGATCATGCTATGATCACTATTGCCAAGTGGCCCCAACAACCTTATCTCTTGCACCAGATCTGGTGTTCATTTATTTCATCTAGAAACTTTATCTCCCTAGCATGTCCTGCCATGACACTGACCCAGTCAATACCGGGGTAATTGAAATCACCCATTATTATTACCGTTCTGTAACTTTTGTTAGCTTCCCTGATTTTTTTGAGCATTTAATCATCCATTTGTTCATTCTGGCCAGGTGGTCAATAGTACACGCCAACTGTCATCGCCTTCCCCTTTTTACAGTGGAGGAGTGGCCTAGTGGTTGGGGCAAAGTACTTCAGGCCGGAAGGTCGGGGGTTCAAATCCCACTAGAGGACAGCAACCTTGGGCCGGAAGGACTGGGGTTTCTAGTCCCACAGGTGCTCCTTGTGGTCTTGGGCAAGCCACTTAACCCTCCATAGCCCATGTTCCCTGTAAAATAGTTATCTCCAAGTTATAATGCCCTGTTCAGTGTAATTTCAGTTTGTTCAATGTAAACCGCACTGATGCAGAATAGTGCGGTATATAAGAGAATGTAAATAAATAAATAAATAAAATAAAATAAATACATGGAATTTCAATCCATAGAGATTCTACAGCAAATTTTGTTTCCTGTAGAACTTTAATCCTTTGTGACTCAATACCCTCTCTAACATAGAGCACAACCCCTCCACCAATTTGATCAGCTCTATTATTACAAAATAGTTTGTACCCAGGTATCACAGTGTCCCACTGGTTGTCTTCCTTCCACCATGTTTCTGAGATACCAATCATATCTAACTTCTCATTTAGTGCTATATATTCTAACTCTCCCATCTTATTTTTTAGACTTCTAGCATTTGCATACAAGCATTTTAGAGACACTATTTTATTCATATTTATCTGGCTATCGATAGGCAGGGGGAATTTGGAATCTTTAAGCTCTGTCTGCTCTGTACTCAAGGGCATTTGGGCTACCTTTGTCTTTAATGGAACTTCTCTGCTGATGTGCCCTAACTTCATTTTTTTGATAGTATCCTTCAAAGATACATTGTTCTGAACCATGCGCTCTAGTAAAGATCAAGTGGACCAACAACTGTTTCAACCTGTACCTTATGACCAATAACCATTGGTGATGAAAGAAGAAGTCGAAGCAGCATTGAAAGCCTTATCAAAGAACAAAACACCAGGTGCTGATCGCATTCCTATTGAAGTATTACAGCAACTAGATGCAGTTGTTACCATACTTACAAGACTCTGCCAGGAATTTTGGAAGACATCACCATGACTAACTGACTGGAAAAGATCTCCATTTATACCAATACTAAAGAAAAATGATCCAAATGATTGTGGAAATTATTGTGTAGTCGCTCTGATCCTACATGCCCGTAAGATTCTACTGAAGATTATTCAGAAGAGACTACAGCCATACCTGGAACGAGAGCTGCCTGAAGTGCAAGCAGGGTTCAGGAAAGGGCGAGGAACAAGAGACATCATCGCGGATGTGAGATGGATTCTTGAAAAGACTAAAGAATACCAAAAGGCTATCTATATGTGCTTTATTGACTACAGCAAGGCTTTTGACTGTGTAAACCATGAGAAACTCTGGGCCACATTAAGAAGCATGGGTATACCAGAACACCTGATAGTTTTTTTGCACAACCTTTACATTGATCAAGAAGCAATAGTTCGAACGGAACAAGGAGAAACAGAATGGTTTAAGATCAGCAAAGATGTACGACAAGGCTGCATACTTTCCCCCTACCTGTTTAATTTATATGCAGAACTAATCATCAGAGAAGCAGGATTGTATGAAGACAACCGAGGTATGAAGATTGGTGGAAGATTCATCAATAACCTTTGCTATGCTGATGATACCACATTACTGGCTGAAAGTGAAGACGATCTGAAACATTTTTCTTCTCAAGATCAGGGAACATAGTCTTAAAATGGGCCTGCACATGAATGTAAAGAAGACTAAGATCCTGACAACTGGCAAAATCAATAAGTTCATCGTTGATGGAAAAGAAATTGAAAGAGCTGACAACGTTAACCTACTTAGATCAACTATCAATAAAGAAATGACAAGCAGTCAAGAAATCAGACAATGTATTGCTCTTGCAGAATGGCTATGAAGGACCTAGACAAGATTCTCAAGAGCAGAAATATCTCTCTCCATACAGAGATTCAACTTATTCAAGCCATAGTATCTTTAATACCGTCATATGGATGTGAAAGTTGGACAGTGAAAAAGTTAGATAGGAAGAAAATCAATGCCTTTGAATTATGATGCTGGCGGCGAATACTGTGTATACCATATACTGCCCGAAGAACAAACCAGTCAGTGCTAGAGGAAATCAAACTTAAGCTTTCCTTAGAAGCTCAGATGGCAAGGCTTTGACATTCATACTTTAGACACATCATGCGAAGAGAGAGATCTTTAGAGAAAGACGTCATGCTTGGTAAGCTAGAAGGTCAGTGCAAGATAGGAAGGCCAGCAGTGAGATGGATCCATACAATAACAGCAGCTATGGGTGCCATTCTGTCAACAATGAGCTGCCATTAGTCGACACCGACTCGACGGCACTCAACAACAAGAAGAAGTGTAAAGTGATGCACATAGGGAAGAATAACCCTAATTATAGCTACATGATGCTAAGTTCCACATTTAGAGTCACTACTCAGGAAAAAGATGCTACTACTACTAATACTATTGAACATGGGGTGTGTTCCAAGCCCCAAATAACGGGGATGTACCCCCTGCCTGGACAAACATCCCTGCTATACATCCCCTTTGCCATGCCCGTGCAAGGCTCCCTGTATGAACAGTGGAGTTGTACGGGGAGCCTTAAATAGAGCAGGAGGGGGCAGGCGGGAGGCAGAGCAAAGGCGGTATGTGAGCGGGTCATCACTCCAGACATACAGGGCTGATTTTGAGGACAGTCTCAGCGGCAGCCGGCAATCGTGCCATGATGACAGGACACCATGGCATCGTGGCTCCATTAAGGAGCCTGTCAGGGGTAGACATGGATATGGCTGGATGTGTGGCCCGTCAGAATCGGGGCCTGACCTGCACATACAAACCAGTAGACCCAATTCTGAGGGGACCTACATGAGCTGGATATCTAGTAGAGAATAGGGCTCCATTTATATAGAGCTACAGGGTGTATATAGTGCTGCATAGAAATATGCAAAAAGATGGTCCCTGCTTGTTAGAGTTTATAATCTAGTCAAGAGACAATACAACAACCGAAAACAAGGATACAACTAGGGAATGGGATAGGAAATTAAGGGGATCAGGATCCAAAAGCAGCCTTAAAGAGGTGGGCTTTTAACATGGGTTGAAAAGGGGTAGAGATGAAGCCTGTCAGACGGGTGCCTGGGTGAGAATGTTCACAGTCTTGGCAAAGGCATATATCAATATGATTTGCAAGGGATTGTGGGAAATGCAGTCCATTCACACCAGACACAGCCGCTCACAATAATTAGTTGTGCTTGAGTGTAAAGCCAATAAGATATTTATTTATGGGGTTATTTCTCCCAACACAGATATGCTTGGTAGCACATAAAACAGGATACTTGCTTTCAGTGTTAATCTTAGAAAAACAAAATCAGGAAAACAACAGCTGAACTTGTCAGGCAATCAAATCAAAAGAATAAAGACCTGGTTGGTAACAAACTGGTCTTTTCTGTAGGCTCTAGCTAATATTTTCTTAGCAGTGCATCAAACAACAAACAAAACCCACAAAGAAGGGAAAAACTGTTCTTTTCAGGTTAACTTCTTATATCTTCACACATAGACTCAGAAGTGATTCCCTCAGAGCTCACAAGCAATTAGGTAAGGCTCAATTGCTAGCAGTTATCCAGCTGAAACCCCTTAGCTGGCTTACTTTCTACTGCTTGGCTCAAATCCTACTCAGGAGCTTTTCTGAGTAGATTAAAGAACAAGTTTGTATTTCTTTGTGATGGTTGTTGTACTTTGTAACAGTAAATTAACAAAGGAGTTTAGACAGAGAGCAATCCATGTATTCACAGCCTGTATCTACCACCTCTCCCCCTTCTTCAACAATCATGGGTTCAATATCATGGATTGGCACAGAGGAATTTCTCAATGGAGCACTCTCAGGAGAATACTTGTTTCCCTGCTGTCTTTCAAGGGTATAGCTAGGGCATAGATCAGTGTTCATACCTGAGCTTCCATTGCTGTTAGAGTTCCTCTCTAAATAGCCTGGCCAGTATGTAGTCCAGTTCTTATGTCCAGCCTTCCAATCCAGATCCCTGGACACTGGGTCTCTCTTCACATACCTTCTGGCACGGGTCTTACGGTCCCTTCCAAGTGCAGCCGTCTCCCTCACAGGTACCGTCTGGAGATGCCTAGCTCTGCAGCACCACTCCTCTGGTTTTCCCCAGTCCAATGGTGTATGCTGGCCTTTTGAATGTCTCCCGGTATACGTACTGCTCTGGACTCCTTTAGACCTCCCAAATGCTTTTCTCTTCTTTCTTCCAAAGGGTTTCTTGCCCTCTCTGTCCGTCCGCTCTGGCTTCTGCTTCTGATGATCCTCCAGATGATGAAGCTGTCCAAGATCATGAAGATGATTCTGAGGATAATTCTCTGTAGAATAAACTCTACCTTTATTCTGCCTTGATGAGTGCTCCACCCTAGCACAGCGCAGCTGTGCTGAATCAGGCCCTGCCCTTTGAGATGAGTGCTTGGGGATTACCTCATAGCCCTCCTGATTGAACACACGTTTCTCCACTTCAGCTCCTCTAATGGCTGTTGGAAACCTGGTGCATTCTGGGACTGGTAGTCTTTTATGGAAAAATTCTGTTTTCTTATTTCTACCAGAACTGACATGTTGCTTGTTTAGAGTCACTTCACCTTTACTATAGCTCCTTCCTGAGCTATGATAAGCTTCCTTATCACAAGCCTGAGGTACAGACTCAGATAGCAGCAAGGTGAAAGGATCGAAGTCTGGAGTTGGCATGGGAAGAAAAGGACATAGAGAGAAGCAATCCGTTAGAATAGCAGAGTTCATGAGGAGGGATGTAGGGAGAGATTAGCAAAGAAAGGTAGTGAGGAGCAACAGAATGAATGTATTTATAGGTCAGAAGGATGAACTGGATATGAAAACAGAAGGGGAGCCAATGATCTAGGTGTTATCATGGAGAATACATTAGTTTTCTGCCCAGAGTTTGTTGTCAGGCAAAAAAGCAAACAAAGTATTAGGAATTATTGTTGTTGTTAAGTGCCATCAAGTCTGTGTCAACTCATGGCGACTCTCTGGATAGTTATCCTAAATTGTGTTCAGTCTTCAGACAGATGGCTCATTGCTGACAGACTGGCACCCATAGCTGCTGTTATTGTATTGCTCAATCTCATTGCTGGCCTTCCTCTTTTGTGTTGACCTTCTACCTTGCCAAGCATGATGTCCTTCTCTAATGATCTCTCTCTTCGCATGATGTGTCCGAAGTATGAAAGTCGAAGTCTTGTCATCTGAGCCTCCAAAGAAAGCCTAGGCTTGATCTCCTTTAGCACTGACTGGTTTGTTCTTCGGGCAGTCCATGGTATACACACTATTCATCGCCAACACCATAATTCAAAGGCATCAATTATTTTCCTGTCTATCTTTTTCACTGTCCAACTTTCGCTCTTCTATTTTCGCAGCTGACTTTCTTACTTTGTACACCATCTTGATGCTTCTGCTTGGGTAGTATGTTAATAATGGAAATAAAGATACTGGCCTTGCACTCTTACCTCTCTTAGTTGTGATACTGTTCTTATGTCCAAAATGCATCTCTCTTGGCTGTGATCACAGCCTTGCATTGCTCTTCTGTTCACAGGACATATTGCTTCTACGGGCACAATGCACCTCTCTCAGCCACATTTGCAGCTTTGCAGTGCTCTTCTGCCTGTTACTTATTGCAGACACAGGATTTTCATCCTGCTGTGGGGTGGAGGGGGCTACATAGTGTACGCATGTTTATTTCTATAGGCATATGCATATGCAAACAAACATGCATATGGACAGATAACTTTTGCCTGAACCTAGTGAACCCTCGACCATTGGCACTACACTAAGTGAAATGCCCCTAAAAAGGTTTGGACAAATTCCTAGAGGAAAAGTTCATAAACTGTTATTAAGGTAGACCTGCGGAAAGACAGTGTTTATCCCTGGGATATTAAATAGCATTGAATCTAGCAACATTTGGGATATGCCAGATACTTGGAGCTGGATTGGCCAAGGTAGGAAACAGGATGCTAGGCTGGATGGACCTTTGGTGTGACCCAGTATTGCAGTTGTTATGTTCTCAATCACCCTACCCCATGAAATTGAGCAAGAGTACAAGTCCTTAGCAGAACGACAGCTGCACCAGGGAAATGTGTGATGCTACTGACAAGAATCCTGGATGCCAGTGCAGAAGGTGGAGGCTATATGGAGCCAGGAAGCATATTAAGCCAGTCTACCTACATTATACACACTTCCAAGCACCTGCAAGTTAGATATAGATTGTTTGTATCTGTCTCTGGACTGCATGACTTCTGTTGTATGGTGTCTTTTCGTATTCTGTTATATCATACATTGTAATTCTATTCCTGTATTTGAACATTACTCTATTTTTAAATTTGTAAAATGCTCTGTATGACCCACAAAGAGCAGTATATTAAAACTGAATAAAACATAAACATATAATGAAGCGATAAAGCAGGCCAAAAAGAAATTTAAAAAGAAGCTTATCTTGAGGCAAATACTCACAATAAAATCTTTTTCAAGTACATTAAAAACAGGGAATCTATAAGGGAAATCAGTTGGACTGTTAGATGACTGAAGGGTAAAAGAGGTGCTTATGGAGGATAAGGCCTCAGTGGAAAGTCTTTGCTCTTTACAGTGGAGAATGTTGGGGGGATTCGCTGGATGGTGATGAGTTGGAGGAACTAAACCAAATCATGGAACTTCGAAGATGTAACAGAGCAAATTGACAAATTTAAAAGTAGCAAATCACCTGGATTGGATGGTATACACTTGGGGATTCTGAAAGAGCTCAGAAATAATATTAAGATTTATTAGTAGCACTTTGTAACCTATTAATTATCTACAGTATCTGAGAATTGGAGGATATACAGTGTAATGCCAATTTTTAAAAAGGTTTCTAGGGGGATCCAGGAAACTAGACTGGTGAACTTGACATCAATGCTACATAAAATGTAGAAGCCAATCTGAAAAACACATTTTATACTGATTTTTACAACAGCATGGAGGCATTCCATGTTATTTATTTATTACATGTAATGATGTTAAATAAATAAATTCATAACTATTCTGCCTATAGTCAGAGTTGTAAAGTGGATTACACAGTGTGCTGGAACTATAGACCTTGAGTGTGTGAATAATTCTGCCTTTGCCTTGCTTTGTACCATCCACTTCTGTGCTTGTTTAATTCCCAGATAAAGTAGTGCTTGATATATCACCATGGATTGAGAAGCCAAACTCGGCAGTGAGAGAGAGAGTTTCTGTGCCCAGCAACCCTTGGTCTTTCTGAGACTGATTTCCAACTCACTGCTATACTTCCACTGGGGTGCAAATTAGTCACAGCCTCAGACACATTGACCAGGGGCCACTTGCTAGACGCCACAGCTAATATCCAGCACTCAGAGCTCAGCTTTAGGGGACCTTTCTTTACAAAATCCCTTATTGATCATTTTGAATATTGTCAGGAAGAAGTAAAAGTGGAATAAGGGTTTGGTCTTTTGGGAGTATGGGGCCAAAGTGCAGGTTAGTATAGTGTAAGCAGATCTTCGCAGACACACATAATAAACAGTCCCTAATGCTTGAAGCTTATGATCTAATAAAGACAGACAGACAGACAAGAAACTGAGCCAAAACATGTTAGGGTGGGTCTTTGAGATTAAACATTATGAGACTTCTTCTGTGGGATCTTGTGAAGTTGTATCATCTGTCTGTGCATTCCTTGTTTTACACAAATATGTCTGGGAGATAATGATGCTCTGCTTTCGGTCTTCTCTTTCCATCTGGAGATGTTTAGCACAGTGGCATCTACAGTTTACTCCAAAATGGGCCACACGTGAAGTTCTATATTGGGAAGCAGTCTGGGATACTGTAGGGGAGAAAATCACCAAATTAAAAGATGTAAACATATGATATAGCAGAACTAGAAAGTAATGTAAAGCCTGTTTTCTAGCCTTCCATGTCACTGATAACTGGTGCTTTGTTGCTTTTCAAAAACCAGTAGAGATGAAAATCCTTGCCCGCGCTGCCTGATTATCTGCCATTTTGTTCTCATGTGCTGCATGGTTGATTGATTCATCGGAGGGTTCTGTAGGAAGCAGAGCTCCAGGGGTTTAGGTGTCCAGACTCCTGCCTCCAGCTTCACCTCTCTGGTTCGTAGAAGAAGAAAGAGCATCAACACGTTGCAATGAATCTCTCTTCCAGGTGTGTTTTTGTTTTCTGTAGGGATGTGGAGATCCCAGGCTCTGCTTCCTTGATGTCCGGGTGATAAGGAAACCTAGTAGTAGTTGACCAAATCCCTTTGAGTTTGTACTGTTTGAATGGCAGGAAGTAGTTCTCTTTTCCTCTATTTCCTGGGCAGGTAAAAGTAGCATTCAGCAGCTTATGCCAGGCTGCTGCATGATGCCATCCTGAGAAGCCCGCTCCTGCAACGTTTTCCAGTCTCTTCCATACTGAATGTATTACTCCAACCTTTCATCTAACCCCTGCTCAAATTTCCTTTCATTTCATCCTCTGCCTTTGCATGTGCTTCACTTTCTCGTTCCGTTGATTGCAGCAAAGCCATTTGATGTCTGCTTAGATTGGAAACCTACAAATGTTTTCTTTAGGACTTGGGTTAATGATCTCTCCTGAATACCTTTGGAAGCTTGAGGGGTAGAGCTGGAGACCTGCTGTGTACTCTGTGCCCCCTATCCTGGGAAAAGTGTGTGCTACAGCAGCCTTCCATGCCCTTAGCCCAGCTACACCATAATCACAAACACGTATCAGGATCTATTAGTGTATAAATGCTGTGTAGAGTGTGTAGGTTTATATTATTAATTGGTGAATTTTAACAGAACTCCAACATAAGCAAGATTGGCAAAAACTGAGATTGCAGCAATATCACTGTTTTATAAAGAGTGCCGTGTACTTCCTTAAATGAACGAAAAGTAAATAAAAAGTTCCCATAAACTGGCATGAGCTAGATCTTGTCTGCCACCTTCCTGGCTTGGTCTCTGATTCCCTTTTTGTATAGTCAGTAACTTTGTGCTGCTCTTTGACCTCTTGTTGGGAAATTCAGTGATGCTGTGCTCTCTGCGTCTTTCTGAGTTCCTCATGAGACAGTTGGTGATGCTTATTCTGTGCTATTAACTGATTTCTCCTGGGACAGTTAATGGCGTTGTGCTCTATGCTCTTCTTTGATCCCCTCCTTGGGCACTTAGTGATGCTGTGCCTTGTGTTGCCATCTGGCATGTTTGGTAAGGTGTTGTGTAATGTGGCATGATACTGTTTGAAGAAATGTGGAAATAATAACTTAGTGATATTTTCTTAGTGGTGTGGTGGGCACATAGAGAGCACACAGATCTTTCTGAAGGCCATGTAAAGTGTGCTTCCTCTTTATCCTTGCCAGACCAGTCCACACCAGTGTGAATATGCTCTCATCCCAGTAGGTGGACACAAGGGAAAACTCAGCCTGCTCCCCTACATACTGTATGCAGGAGCAGTTAGGAGAGTAGTCGCTATTGCTCTGACTTCAGCAGGCAGGAGATAATTTGATGCTATAAGACCAAAAAGGGTATGGCTGGGATGGCCGACTTGCATATTGACCCTGTAAATCCAGGGATCTGGACTCTTTGTTTTGGGGGGTGGGGGTGGGGGTTCTTGTGGGCCTCAACCATCAGTGGGCTGTATCCTCCTTGGGATCTCTGCAGAGTCCCTTGAAGCCAGGCAGGATGGCTCTTAGCATGGAGCAACCTGACTGGAAGCATATAGTGTACTGCAGAATTAAGAAAGGGTGAAGCAAACCACCTTTGCTGTGCTGTGCTGGTGCTGTTGTGGACCCCAGAGGGTTCTAGAAGCTTTGCCTCTCCAACAGAATTAGGGGTAATAGGGTTGTAAGTTGCCTGGCTACTCAACAGACCCTCTACACTGCTCAGCATGCCATGAAGGCCCTGGGGAATTCCTCCTGCTTCAGCTCCCCCCCCCCCCCACAAAGGGGGGGGGGTATATATCAGGAGCACCACAATCATAAGTTGTCTAGCTGCACAACAGGTGTCTCACACCAGGAAAATACTGAGCTGTAAGTCCAGGCATGATTCTTTGCTTATTTCATTGTGCATGTTTTCAACTCACTATTGCAAAAGGTTCTTTGGGCCCCTCCTTACAGACAGCTCCTGTGTAAGGAGCAAGCAACACACTAAGCATGCAGAGGAGGAGGAAGAAAGATTTTTTTTTACCTGGTGCTTGAGTAGTTTTGCCTTTCTCTTCCCAGACGCTACTCAGTTAAGCAGTGAAACATCCCCTAATTGTGGCCTGCAGGCACTCTAAAGCTAGCCTTCAAAGCAGATCTAGGGAGTCCCAGGTGTTTGATTATTTCCCTAGCCAGGTAGGTGCAGGACATGCAGTTGATCAGACCCGGGGGCCCTGACTGCACGTCTAGGCCGGTAGACCCGATTCTGATCCCACGGGCATGTTTAGTCCCTGCCGAATCAGAATCGGGTGCTACTGCTGCACAGCCCCGATTTTGACCGGCCGTACAGGGGCAGGCCCCCATGTGTATTGTGCTAGAGTTGCGTTCCCTGTGCACCTCGTGTGTTGTACTGGAATTTGCACACTTTGTGCATTTTGGGTATTATGCGGCAACTTGCACTCTGTGAACGCTGTACACTGTGCTAGAGTTTGCACTTTCTGTGCATTCTGCTGTGCTGGAGTTTGCACTAATGCACGCTGTATATTGATTGAGTTTGGGCTGGCAATCATTGTGAGCTCCTTGTATGGTCCTGCAGTTTGTGCACTTTGTGTATCATTCCGGTTTTTGCATTTTCTTTGCATTCCTTGTATTGTTTTAGAGTATGTATTCTGTTGGAATTTGCACTTTTGGTGCAGTCCACCTGTTGGGCTGGAGTTGGCACTCCCTGTGCACTCTGTGTATTCTATTGGAATATGTACTTTCTGTGCACCCCGTGTATTGGTCTAGAGTTTGTGCTCTCTGGGCGCTCTGTGTATTATTCTCACATTTATAGTGTCTGTTCACTCTCACTCTTGTTCTGGAAGTGGGACTCTGTGCCTACTCCATATATGGCTTTGGAGTCAGCACTTGAGGTGCACACTTTGTGTGTTTCAATATGAGTACACAGGCCATTCCCATGGAGCTAGCCTTTGGAGGTCACCCTGTGTATTCGGCACTCTGAGTACTGCAGTGGAAATGACATTCCAGAACTGCAGTTGTGCTAGTTGTGCTGGAATGAGACTACAGCTCATCATTATGGAACCAGTGCTTTTGTCTTGAGCAGCACTAGATTAGTCTAGTCTGCGTTGGAAAGTTCTGTGCTAATTGTGTAGTGGTACTGGATTAGATCCAGTGCGTATTACTCTTAGTTGGGTCAAGGCATGAGCCACTTTATTTTATCATTGATATTAGGTAAGGTTGGTGTCCTTTGCTGTCAGTGAGGATTAACTGAATGTTGACAGTAAGCACAGCACTATAGGAAGGCTGATGAACAATAAGTGCAGAATTTCCCAACGCAGACTAGATTAACCTAGTGCTGCTTGAGAAGAAAGTGCTGGTTCTATAGTGATGATTTGTAGTCTCATTCCAGTGCAGATGGAAGGGAGAACACTAGTTTCATGCAATGGCTGTAGCCCTGGGGTGCCATTTTCTCTGCAGCATCCCAGAGTGCTGATGACCCAAGAAGCCAACCTGAACAGTATTTAATGCCTAGCATAGACTGGGACACTAGCTAATCATCAGGGCTGTCCAGTGTTTCAGGAGGTACCATTCAGGGAGAATTTATTTCCTTTCCCCTATATGAAATAGGCAGATATTCCATACCAGTTTGGATTCTCCAAATGGACAATATGTCCTGGACTCTCATATCCAATACTATTAGGATGGTGGTTGGGTGCTCATTGACAAAGCCACCAAGCTAGAAGATACTGTCAGATAACCTCCCAATATATTGCACCTGATTTGATATGGTGAATTGAGTAGCATAGAAGATTGCATATGATGCACTACTGTGAAAGGGCAGTCACTTTTTTGTTTGTCCTGCTCTACATAGGTTAGGATCACTGTGGTACATTGCAGTGGTGTGGACTGGTCTAGTAAGGACGAAAAGGAAAGATCAAACATAGAAACATAGAAATATGACGACAGAAAAAGGCCACATGGCCTATCTAGTCTGTCCTTCCATAACAACTACAACAGTCCCCTTTTTACCTTTAGAGATCCTCTGTGTTTGTCCCATGCTTTTTTGAATTCAGTTACTGTCCTCATCTCTACCACCTCCACTGGAAGACTATTCCACGGATCCACTACTCTTTCCGTAAAGAAATATTTCCGCATATCACTCCTGAATCTATCTCCCTTCACCCTCATCCCATGTCCCCTCGTAGCAGAACTTGCTATCAGTTGAAAGATGCTCTCTCCCTGAACATTTATGCCATGGAGGTATTTAAACATCTCAATCATATCACCTCTATCCCACCTTTCCTCTAAGGTGTACAAATTAAGATCCTTCAGTCTGTCCTCATATGCTTTATAATGAAGACCACTAATCATTTTAGTAGCTACCCTCTGCACCGACTCCATCCTGTTCACATCCTTTTGAAGGTGCGGTCTCCAGAATTGCACACTATACTCCAAATGAGGTCGCACCAAAGACTTATAGAGAGACATTATCACCTCCTTTTTTCTGCTAGCCATTCCTCTCCGTATACACCCAAGCATCCTTCTAGCTTTTGCCGTCGCCATTTCTACCTGTTTAGCTACTTTAAGATCATCAGACACAACTACGCCTAGGTCCCTCTCTTCTTTAGTGGACAAAAGTACTTCACCCCCTATACTATATTGCTCCCTTGGATTGCTGCAGCCCAAATGCATGACCTTACATTTTTTAACATTAAATCCCAGCTGCCAAATTCTAGACCATTCTTCAAGCTTAGCTAGATCCCTCCTCATGTTATCTACCGCTTCCTGGGTGTCTACTCTATTGCAGATTTTGGTATCATCTGCAAAGAGGCAAACCTTACCTGAAAGCCCTTCCGCTATATCACTAACAAAGATGTTAAAAAGAATCGGACCAAGGACAGATCCCTGGGGCACACCACTGATAACATCCTTCTCCTCAGAGTGAGCTCCATTTACTTGTACTCTTTGTCGCCTCCCACCCAACCAATTTCTAACCCAAGCAGTAACTTTTTAGGGTCCATCCCTAGGGTGCTCAGTTTGTTTATAAGTCGACTGTGAGGAACAATGTCAAAGGCTTTACTGAAATCTAAATACACCACATCTAGGGCTCTCCCTTGGTCCAACTCCCTGGTCACCCAGTCAAAGAAATCAATCAGATTTGTCTGACAAGATCTGTCTCTGGTGAATCCATGCTGCCTCGGATCCTGTAATCCGCTGGACTCCAGAAACCTCACTATTTTCTCTTTCAGCAGCGTTTCCAATAATTTACTCACCACCGAAGTTAAACTAACCGGCCTGTAGTTGTCAACCACATCCTTACTTCCGCTTTTGTGTAAAGGCACCACATGAGCCTCTCTCCAGTCCTTTGGCACCACTCCCGACTCCAATGAGGCATTGAAAAGGTCAGTCAGTGGAGCTGCTAGAACGTCCCCAAGTTCCCTCAGTATTCTCGGGTGTATCCCATCCAGTCCCATCGCTTTGTCTACTTTAAGTTGAGATAGTTTCTCATAAACACAGTCTTTTGAAAATTGTTCAAGATGTCCTTTGCTTCTGTTCCTATTTGTAGGTGTTTTCTGAGGTCCTGCTCCTGGTTCTTCATCTGTGAACACAGAACAAAAATATTTGTTAAGCAATTCTGCTTTATCCTTAGCTTCTACATATTCCTCCCCTGCACCCTTGAGTCTGACAATACCAGTCTTGCCCTTCCTCTTCTCACTAATATATCTGAAAAATGTCTTATCCCCACATTTTATTGCATTGGCTATTTCCTCCTCCTTTTGAATCTTTGCCTTCTTGACTACTTTGCTAGCTTCTTTAAGTTTTTCCAAATACAGATGCCTGTCTTCCTCTCTCTGTGATCTCTTGTATTTCATGAAGGCCTCCCTCTTTTTCTTCACTTTTTCAGCTACTTCTTTCGAAAACCATAGCGGTCTCCTTTTCCTTTTACCTTTATTTACCATTTTAACAAAAAGGTTGGTTGCCCTTAAAATATCCCCTTTCAGTTTTGCCCACTGTTTTTCTACATCCCTCAGCTGTTCCCATCCAACTAACGATTCCCTGAGGTATTGGCCCATCTTCGCAAAGTTAGTCTTCCTAAAGTCTAAGATCCTCGCCTTTGAATGGATTCTAACAGCCCTAGTCCTAATACTGAACCACACCATCTGGTGATCACTGGATGCAAAATGATCTCCCACTACAACATCAATTATGGCTTACCTGATAACTGCTGTCCCTTGAGTCCTGCCAGATCAGTCAAGGATCCTGCTCTAACATGGCAGACAGACGAGAATCGATTGCACTTAATCTAGTGATCAACAGCATGAGAGAATTGTGTATGTTGGAGAATGTGTATATATGTAAACCTATATAATGAAATACATATATAATAACACGCATTAAAAGGGCAAAATTTGTCTAATGTGGTAAAGTGAACGAGCCATGGTACTAATATTCACTTTCTAAGTTGTAGGAAAAGGAAGCTGTGGCAGTTGCATACTGACTAGCTTCCTGACTGCATTTGCATATATAGGGGAGTGGGTGGAGTTTTGCCCTGTCTACGCCTACTAGCAGGAGAGCATACTTCCACTGGTCTGGCTTGGTCTGGCAGGACTCAAGGAATAGCAGTTACAAGGTAAGGAGAACTGAACTTTAATGTCTGTTTTGACTGTTACAACAAAGGGGTCAGAGACCAAATGACTAGTGAAATGTCAGTGAGAATGGATAAAGTAATGCCCTTTCTAAAACCCTCTGTTTGTTCTCATTTAGTGTTCAGCACTGTGGTACAGCAATGTCCATTACTGATTGAGTATTTGAACATCACCAGCATTTGATGTCTCTTTAAGACTTACAGTGTATATCAAATCACATTTGGCAATTTTTGGTGGTTAGAATGATGTGAAATCCCAGAAGCAACAGAGAATCTCTCACATGATAGGGCCCTGTGGTGTGCAAGGATAGCACAGCTTACTCGGAATAACACCCGCGAGTGAAGTCCTAAAGAAAACCAGTGCCATTGCTTAGATCCTGATTGTGAATCCAAGCGGATCAAAATGGCTGCCTGAACGTTAAATGAGCTTAAGTGTGTGTTATAAATGCTTTTCTTTGGTTTCCTCCTTGTATCACTTCTTTCTGTTTCTTTCTCTACTTTGTTTGAATTGCTGCTCTGGGATTTCTCTCTTCGTGATGACTAGAGCCCATCGTGAAGACTGGCAAGCCTCCTTCCTCTCTCAGCATGCATTCCTTCTTCCAGCAGCGCACTGGCTCTTTCAAACCTGCCCCACTCTGGCGGCCTCGCAGCGTCAGCGGAGCCAGCGTTAGCTCCTACCTGTCCTTGACCAGGAAAAGTGCATTGGGTGAATATGCTGCATTCTTTTTTTAAGCTTCTATTGTGTTATTGCAATTCTGTCAAAGGAAATTGCTTCTGAATTTTAATTACTGCAAGTTGGTTTCTACATTTTTGGTTTGTTATTCCAAAAGGATTTTATTTTGCATTTGATGTTGTCCGGCATGTAGGGTTTTATGTATTTTGAGGAACAAATAGCCTTGACATTCTTGGCTTATTTAGACCTGTGCTCTTGTATTTTAAACCCTACCTCCTCTTGGACCAAACAAAGAAGAAATCTTCAGGCAGGGCATATTTGATGTGGCAAAAAATGACAAACTGAAAACTGTGTTAGTTAGTTTGCACAAGTGTAAAAACTTTTATACCTTTCATTCGGGATACAGTCTCTAAAATTAGTACGTTTTGTGCATACCGTAAAAGGAATGAAGCTCATCCCTATGCCTAGGGTATGTTTGAGATGATCTCAATTTCACAGTTCCACTGCTAATGCTCTTCTCAATATGCATTGTTCCAGAAAGAGCCACCTCCTGGACTTTCGAAAGTGTAGTATGCACAAGCAGTATATCAAGATGCGTTTAAAATTTCTCACTCGTCAGGCCGGTGGCACCTAATACAAAATTGGGATAATTTCTGTATCTTTCTGCCACATTTTCTTAGTCTCTGATTGCATTTGTTGGTACTTTTGGGTCTTCTTTTTCTACACAAGTAGTATAGAATTGTCACTTGGTACATCTATTAGTAATGCCATTCTTGTACTTTTCTCCTTTACCAGAATGCATGGTTTTCTGGAATGGGAATGCCTCAGCTCTTCATTCTTCACAATTCTGTGGGTTATGATCCCAGTATTTTCGGGCACGGCAATGCTATAGTGTTGACATTGCTTCTAGTGGATGAGATGTGCTATTCACCAGGGAGATGTGACTTTTTTTGGTTCAGTCCTAAATCTGCATTTATCTGTTTTACCATTTTTTCCTTTGCTGGTTGTGAACCATCATCTTGTCTTATCAGTCTCTCATTTTTAGATTTAAGTTCACCATTCCTTAAGCATTCATGTGCTAGGTTTCGATTTATTTAAGGTGTCTGAAGTATCTCTCTATATTTTCCACTGTATTTGGACTTCAACTCGTTTTTCTTTGTTGATTACTAGTCTAATTCTTTAACAATTTGATCTCCAGGAACAAACAGGAATATAGTCCTCACGTATGGGTGACATTGGGTACTGACGGAGACCGCACGGGAAGCTCCCCAGCTACTAATAGGAAAGCCTTTGGGAGCAGTCCACTCCGCCTGCGCTACTGCCTTCCCGCTCTTCTAACTGACTGTCCTCAGTTCTCTTTTTTCCGTAGAGCCGACAGGATCACTCCTGTACCCGCTGAAGAACTGCTGCCTTCCTGTAGCATTGATACTTTTATCTTATCACTAATCCCTTATCTTTTCGTTTCTACTTCTTCTATCTTCATAAAATCGAAAAAAAAAATCTTTCACTCAGACTTTCCTTTTCCTCGGAGCCTCACCAGGCCTGCCCTCTGAGGCACCATGGAAAAACCAGCCAGTGGTTTTAAAAAATGTACGAAGTGCTCCGGCACAATATCGATCACCGACAAACATGACTGGTGCCTCAAGTGCCTCGGCCCCGCTCATGTACCAACAGACTGCGCACTCTGCAAGCAAATGACTAAATGAGGCCTTGGGAATCAAGCCAAGAAGTTTGAAGAGCCCTTCCCAGTAGACACCCTCTCCCTGGCCTCAACCTTCTTGAGGTCTTCATCCGGTTCCAAGCATTCAAAAGACTCCAGACATGGTGAGAAAGGATCCTCTCCTTCGCATACTCCCAAAGACAAGTCGCTGCCCCGAGAGCCCTCAGAGACTTGGAAGGAACAGGACAAGAAAATGAAGGACCACTCTGGAAGGCCAAATACATTGAGGGACAGGTACCAGGGGCGTTCCTGCACTCACCAGGAATCATCCTGGACATCATCCGATTCCAGTAACAGGTCAAGGCATTCCTGGTGGGAGGACTCCTCCAAAGCCTCAGTGGGGAGTCATGAGGTACCCAGAGCATCCGCCTCCATGGAACATCTGGCGCCATGCCCAGGTCCGGTGGCAGCTGACCCTGCTCCATCCGATGACCAGGCACCGGAGATGTCGCTGCAACAATGCATGCTGACTCTTGAATGCACCCTCGCAGCCTCACTAGCAGCCTTGGTACACCTAACACCATTGGCCCTGATGTCATTGCAGACCACATTGGCACTGACATCAGGAACACAGGCCTCTTTGATGCCGATGTTGATACCGCCGTCGACCCCGGTGTTGATTCCACCTGCGATACCGCTACCCTCACTGATGCTGGTACCATCACTGATGCCAGTGCCCTCGCTGATACCGATACCTTCTCTAATGCCTGGACCATCAGTTTCAATACCTTCATCGATGCTGGGACCTCCATCAATGCCGATGCATACTCTGCTGCCTTCGGCGGATCCATCCTCTTCCAGGTACCATGTGGAACCGGAGGACATCGATCTGCATTGCCACTCTAGACACCGGCGGTACTCTCCAGGATCTGATTCTGAATCCACTGACTCTGACCACAGATCCCTGGACTCCGATGACCTCAGAGATGTCGTCTTCGATCCTTCTCCACCACAGGCCAGTACCAGAAGGTGGGGCTGTCCATTCCTGCTGCTTCGGAGCCAGAGCCCAAAGCAGAAGAACTCAAGATAGTACAATATCCCACTGCACCAAAAGAAGCAACCATCTTACTGGTACAATGCATACTTCACAACCTGATGATTTGAATGTGGGAAACACCATTATCCGTCACTCCCATAAGTCGACATCTCGATACCATGTACCGGGTTCCCGAGTGCCCTGGCTTCCAGAAACAGCAATTCCCACACCACTCTTTTGTGGTAGAGTTCGCCATGCGGTGCATCAAGAGTACTAAGAACCATGCCTCGGTTCCTCCGGGACGCAAATCCAGAACCTTCGATTCCTTCGCGAGGCACACCTTCCAGGTCTCCATGCTTGCCAGCAGAATCAACTCATACATCTTGTATATGGGGATGTTCCTCAAAGAGTTAAACAAAGACTGGGAGGGCTTCTTGCCATTCCTCCATGAAGAGAAGCACCCTGCCTTTCAGGCAGTCCTTACCCACAGTCAAAACATTAAGGTCGTAAACAGAGCAGCTTTCGCGACTCAAATAGCAGAACCTCCTCCATGGCCATAAGGGCGAGACGGCTGGCTTGGCTCCAGGCATCTGACTTAGAACAGTGGGTGCAGGACAAGTTGGCCAATGTCCCCTGTACAGGTAAAAACCTCTTTGGAAAGAATTGGAGGGAAAAGGCGTGAGAACTTGAAACCGACGACATCACCCTTAAGAGGTTGTAACGTAAAACTTCGGACGCTTCCAAAAAGAAGGCTCAGACAAAAAAGGCATTCTGTCCGAAAAAGAGGAGATACAACCCAACCTACTCCCAACCAGCCTACCATCCACAACACAAGCAGCAAGGGGCTAAGCAGATAAAAAGCCACGATTGACCAAGCAAACAGCTTAACCATCTGCTTCTGCACCATCTTTTTGACTCATACACGGGGAACATGGCCAGTCTCATCCAGTCCATTACAGGAATGCTCTCAAGGTTCATCTTGCAATGGAGGACTATAACCACCGAAAAATGGATACTGTCCATTGTCCACAAGAGATACCGTCTCAGCTTCAGAGAACTACCCCCTCATCGTTTCAAACAGCAAGCCCTGTCCAAAAATTCTCTCGACCCCCTTTTACATCAGGAGGTCACCTCTCTCCTCTCTCAAGGGGCCATTGAAACGGCCCCCCTGTAGGAACATCGCAGGGGATTCTACTCTCTACTTCCTCATTCCAAAGAAATCAGGAGGCCTCAGGCCTATCCTAGAACTCAGGCCTATCCTAGACCTCTGAGATCTCAACAAGTTTCTCGTAAAAGAAAAATTCAAGATGATCTCCTTGGGGACCCTCCTTCCTCACTTGCAGCTTTGCTTCCTGGATCTCAAGGATGCCTACACTCATGTTCTAATCCACCCTTCTCACAGGCAGTATCTGCGATTTGTGTGCCAGGACATACACTATCAATACAGGGTGCTCCCCTTCGACCTCGCCTCAGCGCCGAGAGTTTTCACAAAGTGCATGACTGTCGTGGCGGTTCACCTTCGGATCAGCCCTGTCTATGTCTTCCCCTTCCTAGACCATTGGCTCATAAAGGCTGACTTTCCTGTGGAGCTCTCCTCGGCTTTGTAATCAACTTTCCAAAATCACAGCTGATTCCAACAAAACAGCTAGAGTTCATTGGAGCCATCCTGGGCACTGTCCAGTGCAAGGCTTTCTTTCCTCAAGACCATATTCATACTCCTAGCAGAGACAATGCGGCAATGCTCCTAGCAGAGACAATGCGGCATACTCCTAGCAGAGACAATGCGGCAAGACCATATTCATACTCCTAGCAGAGACAATGCGGCAATGCCAGTCAGCACTGGCAAGATCCTTCCTACAGCTTCTGGGCCACATGGCCTCCACAGTACACGTAATACTGAATGCCAGGCTGTTCATATGACAAACGCAGTGGACTCTGTCAACCCAGTGGTCTCAAACCACCGAAGATCTGCATGCGTCCATCATCATTTCACCACACATGGCACAATCGCTCCAATGGTGGACAACCCCTGACAATCTCCTCAGAGGATCTCCATTCCGCCCCCCCCCCCCCCCAGCCACAACATACCCTGACAACGGATACATCCAAACTCGACTGGGGAGCTCACTTTGATGCTCTCTCCATGCAGGGCCACTGGACTACCCTGAAGTCCACACAACAGATAAACCTCTTGGAACTTCGAGTAGTGGCAAAGGCTCTCCAGGTCTTCAAATATCTTCTTGCCAACAGCTCTGTCCTGATACAAATGGACAATCAAGTCGCCATGTTCTACATCAACAAACAAGGGAGTACGGGGTCCCTTCCCCTCTGCAAGGAGGCGTGCCACATCTGGGATCAAGCCATCCAGCATCACATACTGCTCAGAGCAATCTACATTCCAGGTCAGAACAACCTGCAGGAGGACAAACTCAGCAGGCTGCTCCACCCTCACGAATATGCTCTAGACCAGACGGTGGCCAACCGCCTATTCGAACACTGGGTAACTCCGTGGATAGACCTATTTGCTTCTCAGCGCAATGCCAAACTTCCCTGCTTTTGCTCGAAGCTGCCAACCAACCTCAGTTTGTCCAGTGATGCCTGTAAACGGGGGCGCTGGTCGTGAATGGCCACAGTCTTAGCAAAGGCAAAAATATTATTATGACTTGCAAAGGATTGTGGGGAATGTAGTTCACTTATACCAGAATCAGCCGTTCACAAAATAATGAGTTGTGATGCACGAATGTAAGCAAAGAAAAATTGATTTTATTCATGGGGTTAATTCTCCCACACAGATTTACTTGGTAACACAAAAAAAGGACACTTGCTTTCAGTATTGCATTCAGGAAAACAAAACATGAAATAAGGTAACTGAACTTCTTAAGCAAAAATCAAATAAGACCTTGATGGGAAACAGAAAAGGTCTTTTTGATGGCTCATGCTAATAACTTTCTTAGCATTGCTCCAAAAGCAAAAACAAAACCCAAAAGTAACAAAAACTGTTCTTTATCAAGGATAACTTTCTTCTATTTACACACACAAAAAGAAAAGTTTCCTTTCAGAGCTCACGTGCACTTGTGCCTGGTTCAATTATCACCAATTAGCCAGCTGCAAACCCCTTTGCTGGTTCACTTTCTCTACGTGGCTCAATCCTACCCAAAAGCTTTCTTGCAGACTTTTCTGGGTAGACAAAAGAACAAATTGCAGTTCCTTTTGGTGGTTTTTGTATTAGTGAGAAAGTATTTTACCACAGCAGCATAGACAGAGAGCAATCCATGTATTCATTCTGATCATTTAATATATCTCCTTCTTCCTCAAATATCATGGAATCAATATCAGGGTCTGGCTCAGAGGAATTCCTTACTTGATCATTCTCAGGATAATATTTATTTCCCTGCTGTCTTCCTGGAGAAGAGCTAGGGCATAGATCAAAGTTCATACCTGAGCTTCCTTTGCTGTTAGGCTTCCTCTCCAGGTATCCTGGCCAGTAAGTAGTCCAGCTTTTATGTCCAGCCTTCCAATCAAGATCCCTGGACACTGGGTCTCTCTTCACATGCCTTCTTGCACCGGTCTTAGGGCCCCTTCCACATGCAGCCGTCTCCTTCAAAGGTGCCGTCTGGGAATTCCTGGCTCTATAACCCCACTCCTCTGGCTTCCTCCAGTCCAATGGAGTATGCTTGCCTCTGGAATGACTCCCAACACATGTACTGCTGTGGGCTCCTTCTTTAGACCTCCAAGATGTCTTTCTCTTCTTCCTTCCACGTTGCTGCTGCTGGCTCTGTCTGCTCTGTCTGTGTGTAGAAAATCTATTACTTTTAACGTGCTTAGAGGGACACTCCACCCTAGCACAGCCCAGGTGTGCTGAATCAAGCCCTGCCCTTGGAGATGAGTGATTGGGGATTACCTCATAGCTCTCCTGATTGAACACACGTTTCCCTACTTCAGCCCTTCTAGAGGCTGTTTGAAACCTGGTGCATTCTGGGACTGGTAGTCTTTTATGAAAACATTCTGTTTTAGTATTTCTACCAGCAAAGACAGGTTGCTTGTTCAAAGCCAATTCACCTCTTTTATAGCTCCCTCCTGAACTATGATAAGCTTCCTTATCACATACCCCCCTGCTTAAGTTATTACGGACTGGTGCAACTGGTGAAACTTCTTTCCTACAGTCCGTAATACCTACGAGAGTATTTTCTTTTGAATGCTCACCTACTTCTTGGCTGACTTCTGGGTCATTATTATTTACAGGCCTCTCCTTCCATGATTTAAGTACATTAATGTGGTAGGTCTGTCTACGACCTCTTGCATTTTCTACCACATAAGATACTGGGCTCACCTGTCTAACAACCTTCCATGGCCCTTTCCACTGTACTTCAAATTTTGGGGCTGTACCTGCTACTTGAACCAAAACCTTTTCACCAATGCTTAATTGGCGGCTTTTGTCCTTCCTATCATACCACCCTTTCTGGCGCACTTGACTGTCCTGCAGGTTTTTCTCAGCAACCTGCGAGGTCCTTTTTAAACGTGCTCTCAAGTCACGTAGAAACTGTGGTACCTCCTGATTTTCTGAACATAAGAACATAAGACATGCCATACTGGGTCAGACCGAGGTCCATCAAGCCCAGTATCCTGTTTCCAACAGTGGCCAATCTAGGTCATACGTACCTAGCAATATCCCCAAAAGACACAGGTTCCACAATGCTTGTACTGGGTCAAGCATTGATATCCTGGGTCCCTTTTTAATAGTGGTTTATGGACCTTTCCTCCAGGAACTTGTCCAAACCTTTTTTAAACCCAGCTACACTAACAGCCCTTACTACATCCTCCGGTAACAGATTCCAGAGTTTGATTACACGTTGAGTGAAAAATATTTTCTCTTATTTGTCTTAAATAGTTTACCCTGTAGCTTCATTACATGTCCCCTAGTCTTTCTATACTCTGATAGCGTAAACAATTGATCCACGTTTATCCGTTCCACTCCATTCATTAATTTATAGACCTCTATCATATCTCCCCTCAGCCGTCTCTTCTCCAGGCTAAAGAGCCCTAACCTTCTTAGCCTCTCTTCATAGGAGTAGCCTTCCATCCCCTTCACCAATTTGGTGGCTCTTCTCTGTACTTTTTCTAATAACGCTATGTCCTTTTTAAGATACGGTGACCAGAATTGCACACAATATTCAAGGTGCGGTCGTACCATGGAACAATACAGAGGCATTATAACATCTTTTGTTTTATTCTCCATCCCTTTCCTTATGATACCTAGCATTCTATTTGCTTTCTTGGCCGCCGCTGCACACTGGGCGGAGGGTTTTAACATGTTATCCACGATGACTCCTAAATCTTTTTCCTGGGTGGTGGTTTCTAATGTGGAGCCTTGCATCGTGTAACTATAGTGTGGGTTGTTCTTTCCTAGGTGCATAACTTTGCACTTGTCCACATTAAATTTCATCTGCCATTTGGATGCCCAGTCTTCCAATTTCTCCAGATCCTCCTGCAGTTTTCCACAATCCTCTTGGGTTTTAACAACTTTAAACAGTTTTGTGTCATCTGCAAATTTGATAACCTCACTAGTTATTCCCTTTTCCAGGTCATTTATGAATATGTCAAAAAGCAGCGGACCCAGTACAGATCCCTGGGGTACTCCACTATTCACCTTTTTCCATTGGGAATATTGGCCATTTAGCCCTACCCTCTGCTTTCTATCTTTTAACCAGTTCCCGATCCACAATAGTACACTGCCTCCTATCCCATGACTTTTTAGCTTCGCCAAATGTCTCTGATGGGGGACTTTGTCAAAAGCTTTCTGAAAGTCCAGATACACTATATCAACCGACTCACCTTTGTCTACCTGCTTATGCACACCTTCAAAAAAACATATCAGATTAGTAAGACAAGATCTTCCTTGTCTAAAGCCATATTGGCTGTCTCCCATTAGGCCATGACTATCTACATGCTGTGTAAGTTTGTTCTTTATGATGGTTTCTACCATTTTCCCTGGTACTGACGTCAGGCTCACCGGTCTGTAATTTCCTGGGTCACCCCTGGAACCCTTTTTAAAAATTGGTGTTACGTTGGCGACCCTCCAATCTTCAGGTATTACAGATGATTTTAATGAAAGTTCACAGATTACCAATAGCAGGTCTGCAATCTCATATTTCAGTTCTTTCAACACTCTGGGATGTATGCCATCCGGTCCAGGTGATTTGCTACTATTCAGTTTATCAAATAGTTGTAATATATCTTCCCGGTGTAGCGATATTTCTCTCAATTCCTCTGCAGTATCACCTTTAAATACCACTTCAGTGTTGGGTAACATCCCTACATCATCCTCAGTAAAGACCGAAGCAAAGAATTCATTCAGTCTCTCTGCTATAGCCTTGTTTCCTCTTACTGCCCCTTTTACCCCTCTATCATCTAATGGTCCAATTGACTCTCTCACAGGCCTTTTGCTACGAATGTACTTGAAAAAGTCTTTATTTCGTGTTTTTGCTTCCTTAGCAAGTTTCTTCTCAAATTCCCGCTTTGCCTGCCTTATCAATGCTTTGCATTTAACTTGCCAGTGCTTGTGCTGTTTCCAGTTTTCATCATTTGGCTCTTTTTTCCATTTCCTGAAGGTTGCTTTTTTGGCAGCAACAGCCTCTCTGACCCCACCTTTAAACCATGCTGGCAGTTTTTTGGACTTTCTTCCACTTTTCCTAATGCGTGGAATACAGCTGGTCTGGGCTTCGAGGATAGTATTTTTAAATAACACCCAAGCTTGCTGTAAGTCTTTAACCTTTGGAACCGCTCCTTTTAGTTTTTTCCTAACTATATTCCTCATTCTATCATAGTCTCCCTTTTGAAAGTTAAAAGGTAGTACTGTGGATGCCTTTACTATCTGTCCTCCACTAATTAAATCAAACATGATCATACTATGATCACTATTGCCAAGTGGTCCCAACACCCTTATTTCTTGCACCAGATCTGGCGTTCCACTAGGGACTAGGTCCAGTATGTCTTCCCCTCTGGTCGGTTCATGAACCAGCTGCTCCAAGAAGCAGTCATTTATTCCATCTAGAAACTTTATCTCTTTAGCTTGTCCTGCTATGACACTGACCCAGTCGATACCGGGGTAATTGAAATCACCCATTATTACTACTCTGTTGTGACTTTTGTTAGCTTCCTTGATTTCTTTGAGCATTTCATCATCCATTTGTTCATTCTGGCCAGGCGGTCGATAGTATACTCCAACTGCCATCACCTTCCTCTTCATAAATGGAATTTCAATCCATAGAGATTCTACAGCACATTTTGTTCCCTGCAAAACTTTAATCCTTTCTGACTCAATGCCCTCTCTAACATAGAGCGCAACCCCTCCACCAATTTGATCAGCTTTATCATTACGATATAGTGTGTATCCAGGTATCACAGTGTCCCACTGGTTATCCTCCTTCCACCATGTCTCTGAGAGTGCAATCATATCTAACCTCTCATTTAGTGCTATATATTCTAACTCTCCCATCTTATTGTTTAGACTTCTAGCATTGGCATACAAGCATTTTAGAGACTGTATTTTATTCATATTAATCTGGCTATTGGTAGGCAGGGGTAATTTGGAATCTTTATGCTCTGTCTGCTCCTTACTCAAGGGCATTTGGGCTACTATACTCCCTTTTGGAACCACACTGCTTTTGGTAGTATCCTTCAAGGATACCTTTGTCCGAACCATGCACTCCTGGGTGACTGTCGGCTTTCCCCTAATTTCTAGTTTAAAAGCTTCTCTATCTCTTTTTTAAAGGTTAATGCCAGCAGTCTGGTCCCATCCTGATTAAGGTGAAGCCCATCCCTTCGGAAGAGCCCCCCCCTTTCCCCAGAATGTTCCCCAGTTCCTAACAAATCCAAAACCCTCATCCTTGCACCATTGTCTCATCCACGCATTGAGACTCCGGAGCTCTGCCTGTCTTTTGGGTCTTGCACGTGGAACAGGAAGCATTTCGGAGAACGCTATCCTGGAAGTTCTGGATTTCAACTTCCTACCTAAAAGCTTAAATTTAGCCTCCAGAACTTCCCTACCACATTTTCCTGTGTCATTGGTACCAACATGTACCAAGACAGCAGACTCCTCCCCAGCACTATCTATGATCCTGTCTAGGCGGTGCGTGAGGTCCGCTACCTTCTGGTTCAGGATCAATCCATTGTTCCCTCAAACTATCTAACAAACCACGTGGAGCCCTACCATACATCAGTTCATATGGAGTTACACCTAGGGACACCTGAATTCGTTCCCTGCAGGCATATAAGGCAAAGGGCAATAACATATCCCATTCGTTTACCTCTCCTGCTAACCCCCTTCTCAACATTTGTTTGAGAGTTTGGTTGAATCTCTCCACCAAACCGTTTGATTAAGGATAGTAGGCCGAGGTTTTCACATGATGAATGCCAAAGGCATCCCAGACCTGGGCCAAATATTTGGATACAAAATTGGACCCTCGGTCAGTCAACACCTCTCTTGGGAATCCCACTTCGCAAAACAATTTGACTAGCTCTAAAGCTATTGTTTTTGCAGAAACATTCCTCAATGGTATGGCCCAGGGAAACCTTGTTGCCTGATCTACCATAACTAGGATGTATTGGAAACCTCGGGGCGTTTTGACTAATGGGCCTACAATATCCATAGAAATGCAACCTATTGGGTCTGTGATAATTGGCATGGGAATCAAAGGCACCACCGGTGGGTGAGTCGCTGTAACACGCTGACACGTTGGACATGCAGCACAAAACTGGGCAGTTTCTTTGAAAATACCTGGCCAGTAAAAACGCATAAGTATTTGATCCAGCGTTCCTTGCATCCCTTTATGACCTCCAATCGGATGATCATGTGCTAATCTTAGTACTAGTCCTTTGAAAGTTGTGGGTACCACTAATTGTTTACGTATGGTCCCATTTCTGGGGTCCTGACTCTCTCTATATAATATTTCATTATTTAGTATGAATCTGGGCAACTCCTCCCTGACCTCCTGAGCATACTTAAAAGCTCGGGTGAGAGCTTGATCAGCTCGCTGTTCTTGTGGAAAGTTAGGAAACTTTGCCACTAAGCTGGCACCCAGGGTAAACTTTGACCAGCCAACATTTCAGCCCTACCCTGTGCTCTGCAAAGTCTCTCACGATGCTTTTGTGCTTTCAACTTTCTTACTTTCCCAGATGGTGGAGTTATTAAATCATCATGAGAGGGTAAGTCTCCTATTAACTCTGCCTGCTCCCCTTTCTCCTGGCTCTTTACCTTAGCCTGTGAGCGGGTGGATACAAGGCCCCTCTTCTTACCTATTTCCTTCTTTATAGTTTGGTCTTCTGGAAGCTTAACCATCTTTTTAGCTAGGGTCTGAGGACTTCCAAACAAAGACCCAGGAGCTATTACCATCATTCCTTCTCCCTCCCTCCTTTCCTAGTCCTTTCACTAGTCCCTGCTTAAATCTTGGCCAGTCCCTTCCTAGAACCAAATCAAATGGAAGCCTAGGCACCACTGCTAAAAGAATTTTGTCTTGTTCCCCCAGGCACTTAACCATTAGCCTATAGGTGGGATATAATGTTGCAGCACCATGAATGCATCTGATGTGAACCTGGCTTTCAGGGGTTCTAGGCACAAATCCTTCTTGGGCCTCTATCCTCTTCCAAAGCCTCTTTGACAGCATACTCTGGTCTGCCCCAGAGTCTAACAGAGCATTTGTGGTGATTCCCTGCACATCAACCACCAAAAGGAATCCTTTGGGCTGTTTTAAATCAACACCCATCAAGCTAGTGTGTATCTGGCATCCCCTTTCCAAATGTCCCCATTTTCCACATTTGAAACATTTCTTTTTACTCCACTTTGTAATCTGGGTTGGCACGGTACAATTATTCTCAGAAACATTTTTAACCATTTTCTTTTCTGATACAGCACAGCTTGCCTCAGCACCAACCTTCAGAGGGCCACCCATTCTATGGCAAGCCTGCGTGGCTTCCAAGAATCTCTCTGCTAGCATGGTTGCCTCTCCAAGGTTCTGGCAATTTTGCTGTATAAGGAAAGTGTGCAAATCTTTAGGCACAGCAGACATAAATTGTTCAAGCATAATAATGTCTAATAACATTTCCACAGTCTTTCCCTCTGGCTCCAACCATTTTACAGCCAATCCTCTGATTCTCTGACTCAGAGCCCTGGGTGTTTCACCCACTCTTAATGCAGTAGCTCTAAACATTCGCCAATACTCTGAAATAGACAACCCTAGGCGATCTCTTATAGCAGCCTTTACATCCCTATAATTCAAAGCTTGAGCTGCTGGCATTGCCCTATAAGCTGCAAGTGCCTCCCCAGTTAATGAGGCTGCCAGCCTTACTGCCCACTGGGTCTCTGGCCATGCTAATGCTTGTGCCACTCTCTCAAAAGATTTAAGGAAATCATCAACATTATCATCTGGAGTCAGCTTCCCAAAACTAAATGCCCCAATTCCCTGATTGAGTCCCACATTGTCCACATGTGGTATACCAGTTGTTACTGCTGGTCTTGCATCCGGTCCACTTTGGTTATGAAGAGCAATTAAGGCTTCCACCAGATCAAGCACTGGCTTCTGCTGGTCCCTTAATGCTTTAATGGCAGTGTCCTGAGCCTGCTGCGCTAGCTCCTGTTGCCTGCTAAATTGGGCTGCCATCCAGCTGGCCAGTTCCCTTGGATCCATTTTGTATCCCTGCAAGAAAACAAAAGAAAAAAAAAACACAGAGCAGCACCCTCCAAACAGGTGTTTTTCTCCTATTTTTTTTCAATTACCCCTGTGTCTTACTCCCATCCACCACTAGACATGCCCAGGTACTTATTACCTTATGCCAGTGATGAATCCAGCTTACACAGGGTCTTTTCCTCCTTGGAACAGCTCCTGGATCAGCCACCTCTTTTCCTCCAAAGTGTTGTTAAGGGGAAATCCACTTTCTAGCTTTTGTCTTGAACTTTTTTCTTTCAGATTTCAGTTGTAATCCTTATAAATCATGTAAATCCTTTATGTAAAAGCAATCCGAACTACTACGCCAACTGTAAACGGGGGCGCTGGTCGTGAATGGCCATAGTCTTAGCAAAGGCAAAAATATTATTATGACTTGCAAAGGATTGTGGGGAATGTAGTTCACTTATACCAGAATCAGCCGTTCACAAAATAATTAGTTGTGATGCACGAATGTAAGCAAAGAAAAATGGATTTTATTCATGGGGTTAATTCTCCCACACAGATTTACTTGGTAACACAAAAAAAGGACACTTGCTTTCAGTATTGCATTCAGGAAAACAAAACATGAAATAAGGTAACTGAACTTCTTAAGCAAAAATCAAATAAGACCTTGATGGGAAACAGAAAAGGTCTTTTTGATGGCTCATGCTAATAACTTTCTTAGCATTGCTCCAAAAGCAAAAACAAAACCCAAAAGTAACAAAAACTGTTCTTCATCAAGGATAACTTTCTTCTATTTACACATACAAAAAGAAAAGTTTCCTTTCAGAGCTCACGTGCACTTGTGCCTGGCTCAATTATCACCAATTAGCCAGCTGCAAACCCCTTTGCTGGTTCACTTTCTCTACGTGGCTCAATCCTACCCAAAAGCTTTCTTGCAGACTTTTCTGGGTAGATAAAAGAACAAATTGCAGTTCCTTTTGGTGGTTTTTGTATTAGTGAGAAAGTATTTTACCACAGCAGCCTAGACAGAGAGCAATCCATGTATTCATTCTGATCATTTAATATATCTCAATATCAAATATCATGGAATCAATATCAGGGTCTGGCTCAGAGGAATTCCTTACTTGATCATTCTCAGGATAATATTTATTTCCCTGCTGTCTTCCTGGAGGGCATAGATCAAAGTTCATACCTGAGCTTCCTTTGCTGTTAGGCTTCCTCTCCAGGTATCCTGGCCAGTAAGTAGTCCAGCTTTTATGAACATAAGAACATAAGATATGCCATACTGGGTCAGACCAAGGTCCATCAAGCCCAGTATTCTGTTTCCAACAGTGGCCAATCTAGGTCATACGTACCTAGCAGTTTCCCCAAGGGACACAGGTTCCACAATGCTTGTATTGGTTCAAGCATTGATATCCTGGGTCCCTTCTTAATAATGGTTTATGGACCTTTCCTCCAGGAACTTGTCCAAACCTTTTTTAAACCCAGCTACACTAACAGCCTTTACTACATCCTCCGGTAACAAATTCCAGAGTTTGATTACACGTTGAGTGAAAAAATATTTTCTTTTATTAGTCTTAAATAGTTTACCCTGTAGCTTCATTGCATGGCCCCTAGTCTTTCTATATTCTGATAAGGTAAACAATCGATCTACGTTTACCCGTTCCACTCCGTTCATTAATTTATAGACTTCTATCATATCTCCCCTCAGCCGTCTCTTTTCCAGGTTAAAGAGCCCCAACCTTTTTAGCCTTTCTTCATAGGAGTAGCCTTCCATCCCCTTTACCATTTTGGTGGCTCTTCTCTGAACCTTTTCTAAAATTGCTATATCCTTTTTAAGATACGGCGACCAGAATTGCACACAATATTCAAGGTGCGGTCTCACCATGGAACGATATAGAGGCATTATAATATCTTTTGTTTTATTTTCCATTCCTTTCCTTATCATACCTAGCATTCTATTTGCTCTCTTGGCCGCCGCTGCACACTGGGCCGAGGGTTTTAACATGGTATCCACAAGGACGCCTAAATCTTTTTCTTGGGTGGTGGTTCCTAATGTGGAACCTTGCATCGTGTAACCATAGTTTGGGTTGTTCTTCCCTAGGTGCATAACCTTGCACTTCTCCACATTAAATTTCATCTGCCATTTTGATGCCCAGTCTTCCAATTTATCAAGATCCTCTTGCAATTTTCCACAATCCTCCTGGGTTTTAACAACTTTAAATAGTTTTGTGTCATCAGCAAATTTGATAACCTCACTCGTTATTCCACTTTCCAGGTCATTTATGAATATGTCAAAAAGCCTTCCATTCAAGATCCCTGGACACCGGGTCTCTCTTCACATACCTTCTTGCACCGGTCTTAGGGCCCCTTCCACATGCAGCCGTCTCCTTCAAAGGTGCCGTCTGGGAATTCCTGGCTCTATAACCCTACTCCTCTGGCTTCCTCCAGTCCAATGGAGTATGCTTGCCTCTGGAATGACTCCCAACACATGTACTGCTGTGGGCTCCTTCTTTAGACCTCCAAGATGTCTTTCTCTTCTTCCTTCCACGTTGCTGCTGCTGGCTCTGTCTGCTCTCTCTGCTCTGTCTGCTCTGTCTGTGTGTAGAAAATCTATTACTTTTAACGTGCTTAGAGGGACACTCCACCCTACACAGCCCAGGTGTACTGAATCAAGCCCTGCCCTTGGAGATGAGTGATTGGGGATTACCTCATAGCTCTCCTGATTGAACACATGTTTCCCCACTTCAGTCCTTCTAGAGGCTGTTTGAAACCTGGTGCATTCTGGGACTGGTAGTCTTTTATGAAAACATTCTGTTTTAGTATTTCTACCAGCAAAGACAGGTTGCTTGTTCAAAGCCAATTCACCTCTTTTATAGCTCCCTCCTGAACTATGATAAGCTTCCTTATCACATGCCTTCATGATTCCTTGGAATCAGGGACTTCTCTATGCATTCCCATCAACGCTCCTGATTCTGAAAACACTTCTCAAACTCCGAGAGGACAAGGGATACATGATTCTCATAGCCCCTTTCTGTGCCCGCCAACCTGGTTCCCCCTCCTCCTTCAACACTTACAACCCCAACCAATCCCACTGGGATCCAGTCTGGGTCTCCTCTCTCAGGACAACGGCACGCTTCTCCACCCCAACCTTCGATCCCTTCGCCTAACAGCATGACTTCTGAATGCCTAGCATTGTGTCATCTTTCTTTCTCTACAGAGGTAAAAAAATATCTTCCTCTGCTCCAGGAAACCTTCCACAAGAAAAGCTTATTCGCTAAAGTGGTGCAGATACGGTGCATGTTGTTCACAAAATGCACACAATCTTTTTCGAACATCTGTTGTGACACTACTCTACTACCTCTGGCACCTCTCTTCTCAAGGCCTCAAATCATCTTGGTAAGAGTCCATCTAAGTGCAATCTCAGCTTTTCCTGACCCGGTGAATAGGAAACCCATCTCCTCTGACCCCTTAGTCACTCAGTTCATGAGAGGTCTACTGCTTTCCAAGCTTCCCACCCCCAGAGGCATGGGATTTCAATGTCCTTTTAGCTCAACTGCTCAAACCACCCTTCGAACCATTAGCCACGGCTCAACTCCACTATGTTTCTTGGAAAGTCCTCTTCCTCATAGCCTTAACATCAGCCAGACACATCAGTGATTTTCAAGCCCTAGTGGCTCACACCCCCTACACATGTTTCTACCACGACAAGGTGATTCTATGGACTCCCCCTCACTTCCTCCCAAAGGTGGTCTCCGTCTTCCACATCAATCAATCAGTCATCCTTTCAGTATTCTTTCTCAGACCACACGCCTCCCGGGAGGAAGCCACTCTGCATACTCTGAACTGCAAAAGAGGCCATCAGGAAATCATCTCAACTTTTTGTCTCCTTTGATCAAGCTCATCTGGGACTTCCAGTCTTTAAATGCACACTATCATCATGGATAGCAGACTGCTTCGCTCTCTGCTACAAAAATGCAGATTTATCCCTCACTGGGCACGTCACTGCACACAATGTTTGAGCAGTGTCCACCTCGGTGGCAAACCTCCACGCAGTACCGATTGCCAAAACCTGCCGAGCTGCTATGTGGTCCTCCATACATACCTTCGCAGTCTGGTCTTTGGCCAGGCAGTCCTATGACATCTCTTTGGGACTTGACACAACTCCTACCCCCCGCCCACTTCAATCCAGATCTCCGTGCCGGGGCTGTCAAGGTCACGAACTTAGTGCTAACCATCACGTGATCTGGGAGCTAGGGAGTCCCATACGTGAGGACTACATTCCTGCTTGTTCCTGGAGATAGCGTAGTAGGTGGTCTCCAGGAACAGCAGGAATTTAGTCCTCACAACCCGCCCACCTCCCCGAGGAGTTGTAGGGCTCTCTCCTACTCTTTGCTCTCCTTTCTCTTCAGCTATACACTCAATTGAGGAGAGTCAGTTAGAAGAGCGGGAAGGCAGCAGCGCAGGCACAGTGGACTGCTCCCAAAGGCTTTCCTGTTGGTAGCTGGGGAGCTTCCCGCACGGGCTCCATCTGTACCTGATGTCACCCATACGTGAGGACTAAATTCCTGCTGTTCCCAGAGATCACCTTTATCATCCTACTCAGTCAATCCAAATGATCGGGTTAAACTCCCAACCAGCAAGAGGAGGCAGACTTTCAGTGATGTCATCACTAGTATATATTCTGGTGCAGCACTGAGAGAAGCCAGTCCCTCTAAATGATGTTTACACGGTTTACACGTCTGTCTTTGTCCTTGCGAGGTCCCTTGTGCTTTTCTTTACCAGATGTGGTAAAGGGGCCTTATAGGGCATTGCGCCATCTTAGTAGATTACACCCTTATTTGGACAGACAGGACTTTGTTGTGGTGATGCATACTCTAGTAATGTCCCATGTTGATTATTGCAATGAGGTGTACTTTGGTCTGCCAGAGAGGCAAGATTGGTTTATGCAAAGGGTAAATATGAACATACGACTCTTCTGTTGCAGGAATTGTACTGTTTACCAGTGAGACAAAGGCTCAAGTTTAAGATCTTGTGCATGGTGTTCAAATCTTTACTAATGGGAGTGCCAATGTATTTGGTTGATCTGTTACATCCTTATAATTCTACTCGATCCTTGCAATTGACTTCAGTTGGCGCATTGCAGGTACTCTGTTTTCTACAGATCTGCTTATCTAGTACCCATAGATGCAGCTTTTGGTATTTTGTATGGTTTCGGAAAGGGGTAAGGACATGGCTGTTCTGTGAGGTGTTTGGGGGGGGGGGGGTGACTGAGTTGTGTTTCAGGAGTACTGGGTTGGTATGACGGAGGAGGTTATATTATTTGTGGCATTATTATATATTGTTTATGTATTGTATGGATTTTTAATTGTAAACTGATTTAGGGTCTTTATTGACCATAAGCGAGATATTAAGAGTGAGCACTAAAATAAATAAACAAACAAACAAACAAATAAATAAATATTGTACATCTCAGCCTATCACAAAGGTATTGGTATGTCTTTGGTTAGTCCAAAATATGGCAGCCATATTAACTTTGGATAAGAAACACTGAGACAGGGTAAATCCATTACTTAGTTGCCTTGGTTTCCTATCAGATTTCGAGTAAAATTCAGATTTCTTACACTGATTTATAAATCTTTAAATAATCTTTATCTTTATTGCATCATTTAATATACCTCTCAGACTTGCTTACCAGAGCGGTTTTTTTTTAAAATAAATTTTTTATTATCCACCTTTTCATATACATTATCAACCTTTCCATGTACATTACTATCAACCTTTTCGTGTACATTAAACAAATCCTTTCATCTCTTATACCAAAGGACTGGCTAGCATCCTGTACATAGAACCATAACATAATTCCCACAAACTTAAGGAAAACACATGTCCAGCCCTAATTAACCACAGTGCCCTCAGCTCCCTTACCCCCATTCCTATGTCCATGTCTGACCTTATGGTCAGAGATTACATGCAGGGCACCTGACAACCTTATAATCAACAGCCATCTGGTACAGAATATCATTAACATGTCCTTTTCAACATTCCCTTGTACCCCTTAAGCCGTTAAGGTTAATTCCCCTCCAACCCCCTTATTTTCCCGCATTTCCACCCCCCCCCCATACCCCTCCTCCCTCCACCCTCCTTCTCGCAGCCATTTCCAAACCCCCGCCCACCGCTTCTCAACTTGCTCCCCTCGTCCCCTCCTCTCCCCCGTCAATTTATACATTGCATACAGAAAAGACACTCTTCCTGCAAAGCTAGCTATGGAAGGCAAATTCGGCCGCTTCCAGTACCATGCTATTTCGCATCTTGCCGCTGTTACACAATACCAAATGATTCTCCAGTCCCCTTCCCACCTCCCATCAGGTTTATGCAGAAGACACATCTCAGGACCAAGCACAATATTTGCCCCCACCATTTTATTAATGATCTCCCCTATTTTGCGCCAATACTCTCTCACTACTGGGCACGTCCACCACATATGCAACCAAGAACCGCGCTCCCTACACATACGCCAACATTCATCCGTCTGTCGCACTCCTGCCCTACACAATCTCTCCGGTGTGAGATACCATCGAGACAACACCTTATAGCCATTCTCTCGTAAGGATGTGGCTATAGAGAACCTAGCTATACCCATTACTATTGCCTCCCACTCTTCCACCCCCCACGCTACCCCTAAATCCTTTTCCCACTCTTCCATATACTTCAGCTTTCGTTCCCCTCTGGCTATCAATCCTCTGTAAATCCTAGAGAGCATCCCTTGTTGCCCCATGGAGCCTAAACATGTTCCTTCAAACCACTCCCCTCCCCCCGTCCTCCCTGCTCTCTCCCCTTTTTTCGAATCACCGAGCACATCTGCATATACGCGTACCTATCCGACTCCCCCAAGCGATATAAATCTCGCATTCCCTCAAAACCTCTGCACTGCGTCCCGACCACTATCTGGGACGCCTGGGACAGGCCAAGTACTGCCCAGCGCTGGAGTACTGCCGCATTCGGGCCTATGCCCTCCGCGCAGCAGGCCTGCAGGGACATGGTGGGCGACCATTTCTTTTCTCCCACTAACCGCTTCTTATACTGTTGCCACACCTTCAGTGTGTGTCCCACTATCGGATTCTGACCCCTCTCTCCCCCCCCCCTCCCACACTATTCGTTCTAATTCCCCTGGTCGATACTCGTCCACCTCCATCCTTACCCACTGCTTATATGGCTCCCGCATCCACGCATAGACGGCTCGCAATTGCGCTGCCGCATAGTACAAACTAAAGTTGGGGATCCCCATCCCCCCTCCCCTACCGGCACTTGCGTCGTTCTGGCCGCCACCCGTGGCCTTTTCCCCCCACAGATAAATCTCTCCACCTGCTGTTGTACCCTCCGTAATACTCTTCGGGGTATCGGTATAGGCAGCACTTGGAAGAGGAATAGAAACTGGGGAAGAAGCATCATCTTCACCGATGCCATCCTCCCAAACAACGAATAATACCCTCTACTCCAGCCCTGTAGTCGCTCCTCCACCCGCCCCACCAGTTTGTTATAGTTCAGCGCGTATAAGGCCTCCAAGTTCCTCCCCAGCTGTACTCCGAGGTATCGAATCGATGTTTGTGCCCATTTAAATGGGAAACCCTGTTGCCACTCCCGCTGCCCCTCCTCCTCGCCCACTATTCTTAATATCTCCGATTTCCCCCAATTAATCCGAAAACCCGCCCACTCGCCGTATTCCTGTATCTCACTCATCACTGCCTGTAGCATTTCTCTGGGGGTTCGTGATAGTCAATAGAATGTCATCTGCGAAAAGGGAGACTTTGTATTCCTGGCCTCCCACCCTAACCCTCGCTACCTCGGGGTTAGCCCTCAACCTCGCCGCTAAGGGCTCGAGGGAGAGCGCAAATAATAATGGAGATAACGGGCATCCCTGCCTAGTCTCACGTTCCAGCGGAAAGAACTCAGAATAGCCCCCATTTACTCGTACACATGCTGTTGGTCTATGATATAGAGCCCTTATCCACTGCACAAACCCTGGCCCAAACCCCAGTTGTTCCAGTACGGAATATAAAAATGACCAAGACACTTGGTCAAAGGCCTTTTCGGCATCCAATGAGACCAACAGAGTCTCCTTCCCCTTCTTTTGTGCCGACCAGATCACATTCAGCACTTTCCGTATGTTGTCTGCCACCTGCCGGCCCGGCACAAACCCCGCTTGGTCGGCATGCACCAGTTTCCCCAAATGCTTATTAAGTCTAGTCGCCAGCACTTTTGCCAGTAACTTCGCATCAACATTCAACAAAGAAATGGGCCGGTACGACGCACACTCCTGAGGGTCCTTCCCTTCCTTATGGATAAGTGTAATACCTGCCCATCCCATTGTATCCGCCAATTTCTCCCCCCTGCTCGGCCCATTAAAAACCCTAGTCAACGGCCGCACCACCAGACTGCCAAACTGTTTATAGAAGCGTGCCGTTAGGCCATCGAGCCCTGGGGCTTTACCGGTCTTTAAGGCCTTAATGGCCTGCAAGACTTCCTCAGTTTGGATTTCCCTATCCAGCCCTTTCTGCTCATCCGCCGTCAATCCCGGGAGCCCTGCTCCCCTCACATACTCTAGAAGATCCTCCCGCCTCTCGTGCCTTATACAAGTTGCTATAGAAAGCTACGAATTCCTCTCGGATGCGCCGGACGTCCCGCATCACTTCCCCCCTGCTCTTAATCTGGGAAATCCTATTCCACTCCCTTCGCTTCTGCAGCTGCCTTGCGAGGTACTTCCCCGCTTTGTTACCCCCTTCAAAGAATCGCTGCTTCATCAGCTGTAGGCGGAACTGTATCCTTTCTGCCTCTATTGCATTAACTTTGGCTCTAAGTTCTAAGACTACCCCTCGGTGCTGTCCTCCCCCCTCCTGCATATCCCTCTTCTCCGCCTCGCTTAGTTGCTGCCTCAACTGCTCCTCCCGCTCTGCCCGCTCTCGCTTAATGCGTGCCTCCCACTTAATGAACACCCCCCTTATAACTGCCTTAAAAGCATCCCAGAGCACTCCCTCTTTTACTTCTCCACCCCCGTTCTGCCCAAAATACTCCGGGATTAGGCTCCATATTTCTGTTACCACCCTCGCATCCTCCAACAGACCCTCATTCAATTTCCAAAATTGTCGTCCCTTATCCTCCCCTGCCACCCGCACTTGTACCACTACTGGAGCATGATCGTACCAGGTAATTGGGTCTATTTCCCCCCCTTGATCCTCCCCGCTAGCTCCTTCCCCACCCATATAGCATCCAATCTAGAGTATGTTCCATGGGCCGCTGAGAAGAAGGTAAATTGCCTTTGGCCCGGATTGAGCATCCTCCACACATCAATCAGGTCATTCTCCTGCACAAATCTCTGGTAACACTTCCTATCCTTCCCCCTCCCTTCCCGTTGGCCCGTCGTGTCTCTCCCCACCTCCCAGGCCAGGATGAAATCCCCCACACAAATCAGCACACCTTCCCCCATTGCCGCTACCTGCTCACCCAATTCTTTCCAAAACTCGGTTTGGGGTCCCGTAGGGGCATACACATTCACCACACACAACCATTCCTCCCCCTGCTTCACCCGCAGCAAGAGATAGCGTCCCCCTTTATCCCGGGATAGCAGCTGGACCTCAGTTTGGGCTTCCCCCTTAATGAGCACCGCCACCCCGCCTTTCTTTTTCTCTCCAAGATTAGAAGCGAATAGACGATGCTTATACCCCCTGGGTTGCACCAATGCCTCATGCTTTTTCTGCAAATGTGTCTCCTGCAACATTACTATGTCAGCTTTGTGCCTTGTTAATTCTTTATATAGTTTGTCTTTTCCATGGTGAATTTAATCCTTTAACATTCAACGTTAGTATTTTCAATTCCCCTCCTGCTCCCCTTCCCCCCCTTCCACCCCGCTGGTCCTGCCTCCCCCCCTTCCCCCCCCCCACCCCCCTCCTCCCCCCTTCCTTCCTCCTCTTCTCCCCCCTCCCCCCTCGTAGAGCTCTCCTCTGTGGAGACTCGACTTCCATATCAGTGACCTCCTCCACCTCACCACCAATTCTTCCCCAGTAACCCCTCGTCCCCCCATCCCCCCAGTCTCGTCCCGCACCCCCCACTAATCCTTACCTCTCCTATCCCCCACCGCTCCCCTCCCCTCTTAACACCTCCCCTCTCCCCCTGCATATTGCCTGCCCCTCCCTCCCTACCCCTCGTAGCCTACTACCCTTACCTCCCCCTCCCTCCAAGCCTGCCAACCAACATATTTAAAGATACCAGTCCTTTGGTGGAACACCACCGCTCAGCCAGTCTCTTGCTCTGATGCTGGACTCCGGTGACCTCCTTTAGCCGTCCTGGCCAATCTCCTGCCACTCGCCCTCTGCCATTTCGCACTCTCCATCCTCCCTGGTCTGGATTCCGGGCGTTGTGGAGTAGCGGTGCTGTCGATCATCTCCGGTAGATGCTCTGCTCCAAGCTCTCGCAAGGCTTTCCAAGCCTCCGCACTGGATCTCACCGTCCGTGATCTCCCTTTCACCGTGATCAATAAGCCAAATGGAAACAGCCACTTGTATCGTAGTTCTGCTCTCCTCAAATAGGCCGTTACTTCTCTGATCTCTCTCCTGCGCTGCAGCGTTCCCTGGGACAGATCTTGATACAACTCCACTTTGTGGCCCTCCCAGTGGAAGCTTTTCAGCTTGCGGTTGGCTCCTAGCAGCAGTTCCTTGCTCTTGTAGGAACTCAGGCACACTACTATGTCTCTTGGCCTATTTTCTCGAATGGGCCCCAGGCCTCTATGCGCTCTTTCTATGTTCGGGTGGTAATCATCCACTGCATCCCCATGTCCAGCTGCCATTAGGAGGTCTTGGAATATCTTTTGGACCACTTCCTCACTATTCTTGTACTTAGGCTCTTCCGGCACTCCGCGCACTCGGAGATTACATCGCCGTGATCGATCTTCGAGATCCTCTGCTTTGGCTTTGAGGGCCTCTTGCGCCGACTGCAGTTCTTCCCAGCTATGCTGGAGCTGCGTCAGGGTCTCCCCTTGACTATCCAGGTTAGTTTTGGCCTCGTCAACTCGTTCTCCCAGCTCCAGGATGTCTTGACGCATTGTCCGCACGGCCTCCTTGATCTCATTTTTCACCCCACACATCTCCACCTTCAGTTCCTCCTTTAATTCGAGGAGCCACTGCTTAATCTGTTCCGCTGCAGTCAGGCACTCCTCTCCACCTTCACTCTCACCCGGGCTTCGTGGGGTTTCCATCAACGTTTTGCCGGATTTCTCCCCTTCCTTCCCACCTTTGGACGTAGCATATGGGGATCGAAACTCAGCCAGTTTCTTTTTCATCAGGCCCTCTTTTTTTGCGTTTGTTTTCTCCATTATGAGCCTGTGCCAGATTCCCCCAGCCGGCAGTATTGCCTGCATTCCGGGCTCACCTCCCTCCTTTTGCTCTTATATAGGGGCAGTGGCTAGGCTTTACACCCGGACCTCCACAGCGTCTGCTGCCCGTCCTAGTTGATTTCTGGCTTCGGAGGGCTCTCCGGGGGGCACACTTCTTCTCCTCACCCGGCTGGCACCTACTCTCCCACTGCTCCCCTCTTCAAGTGAGGTGCGGCCTGTCTGCAGGTCTTCCACTGCTCTGCCCCCACCACGTGGCCGTCTTCTCACCGCCGGCAACGCTATCCACCACAGTGCTATGAAGGGAGATTTTATTTTAGTACTTTGCTTGTTAGCTGCCCCAAATTAAGTCGGGCTTCTCCCAATGATAGGCGCTCCCCTTCAGCCGTCTCTCAGTCGGCCTACCTCCTGGCAAACTCCACTCTCCCATGGTCATCTCACCGCCGCTTTGGGCCGCACTTCCCACGCGGTGTTGGGCTGCCGCTCCGGCTGCGTGCTCGGCTCCCCGCTCTCCGTTCCACGCTCTCGGGCCTCCGGTGGGGCGAAGCAACGCCTCCCCGTTCACTCACGCTCGCCTTTCCGCCCAATTTAATGCCCGTAGGGGTTATTACAGCGTTATTTGATGCATTGGTGGCGGAGCTCCCGCGCTACGCCGCCATTCAGGTGGGTGACGTCACCGGAAGCCTTACCAGAGCGTTTTACAATAAAATTTGCTGTTATGAAAAGAGGAAAGGAACGCCATTAATCGATAGGAAAGGACTGAAACAGTCACACTAGAAAAGAGAAAGGACAAGGAGGGGGGAGAGGGCTAGGACCTTGGGGAGGGGGAGGTCAAAGGTAGAATGGAAAAGGTGGGATTTTAGCAAGGCCTTGAATTTCTTGAATGAGGGCTCCAGGCGGAGGGTAGGTAGGAGGGAATTCCATAAGGCGGGACCAAGATAGAAGAAGGCAGCGTTACGAATGAGGTCTAAGCGAGCCTTTGTAGGGGAGGGAAGAAACAGACGATTGGAAGGGTGGATCATAAGAGACGTGGGGAATATAAAGATGAATAAGGTCTGATAAGTATTGTGGCATGCACATATATGCTGGTATCAACCAATCACAAAATGAAACTTGCTTGGTGTTCCCTTTGCCTAATGATTTTAGACTTTCTGGAATCTGAAGGCGATCACCAAGAGGTAGAGACCCTCCAATTTGGAATAAGTCTCATTCAAGAGCTAAGAGATGAAAACATTTATTTAAAATTTGCAAAGAAACTTGGATTTTGGTGTTTGAACAGTGGTTATAAGAGGTTGGAGAGAAAAATGATGGGAAATTAATATTAAGAGCATTAGAGTGCAAACTATATAGTAGCTTTTAATCTCCAGGAACAAGCAGGAATAAGTCCTCACATATGGGTAAGTCGGAACCGACGGAGCCCGCGCGGGAAAGCTCCCCAGCTTTTCAGATGAAAAGCTTTTGGGGCTTCCCACAGCGCATGCGCGCTGCCTTCCCGCCTTCCTTACCAGCTCTCTTCAGTTTCTCTTTTTCCGCGGAGCCAGCAGGTCGTGTTCCTGTCACCGCTGAAGAAATTGTTATTTTAATTTGTTTCTTTTGACCGCGTACCTGCCTTCCCCATACCAAAACCGGTACTGCCGGTCTCTCTTTCTTTCTTTAAAAAAAAAAAAAAAAAAATCTTTTTTTATTTTCTCAGCACAGCTTGGTAACTTTTGTTAGGCCTTCAGGCCTACACAAATTCTCCTCATGGAGAAACCAGCTCCTGGTTTTAAAAAGTGTACCAAGTGCAATGCTGTTATTTCTCTCACAGACACCCATGAATGGTGTCTTAAATGTTTAGGACCTGACCACTCCATACCGGACTGCCCATTCTGCTCCCAGATGTCTAAACGTGGTATGCAGAACCGGGCCAACAAGTTCCATGTGCTGTTTGCTTCAGATAATCCAGCATCACAGTCATCCAGGTCTTCCTCTCCGGATGGATCTCAGGTAACCAAACTTTCTGTGGGCAAATCCTCTAAAAGCAAATCTCTTTCAAAAGATCAAGAGGCTCTCAATCTTGAGTTCGAGGATTCTGCCCAGACCAAAAAACCCCGGCGGGAGGCTCCGGCCTCCAAAGCATCACCTATGGGGTTACAGGTTGACATCGATGGCACGGCCTCGACTGATCACCTGTTAGACTGCTCTGGGGTACCGGTCCATACCGGTACCGACATCCAGGCAGCAGTGGCGTCCATGGGCAATACTGTCCAGACCATGCAGCAGGCCGTTTTGGCTTTCATTAAGGCTGCGACGCCCTCGGTACCGATTCCATCGGTGCCGACCCCGGTTCCGGTATCCACACCGGAACCGAGACCATCGACTTCCAAGCGTCGATCGGTTCCGCTTGCTGGATTCAGGCTTTTGCCCGATACCAATCCCATGCCCGATATGCCCGATGTCGATATCGATCGGTACGCGTATCGTGCATTGCAAGCACAGAGAGAATACTCAGATTCTTCTGATGAGTTCAATTCCTCTGATGACTCTGCTGAGTTTGATCTTCCTGAGGAGCCCTCTTCTCTAAAGAGGAGGATGTCTCCTCCAGAGGATTTATCCTTTCAGGATTTCATTGTTGATGTAGCTAAAGCACTTTCTATTGCTACATCTGCTGAAAAGGAACCCAGATCAAAAAACTGGATATTTTAGGATACTCTAAACCTCCTAAAGAGGCAGTTACTCTGCCTATCCATGAAATCCTTCAAGAACACTTGATGGATTTGTGGGAGACTCCTCTAACCCTGTCTCCTCATTCCCGTAGGTTGGACACCATGTACCGGGTCCCTCCTTCTCCTGGGTTTCAAAAGACTCAGCTGCCTCACCACTCCATTGTGGTGAAGTCTGCTATGAAGAAGATAAAGAGTCCTAAAAGGCATTCCTCTACCCCTCCAGGGCGAGAATGTAAGACCCTCGACTCTTTTGGTAGAAAGATCTTTCAGGCTAGTATGCTTATAGCCAGGATCAATTCTTACAGCCTTTATATGGGCATGTTTCTCAGAGAACTTGCCCTAAAGGTACGGCATTTAGCCCCCTTTATCCCTGAGGATAAAAAGGAGGACTTCACTACTCTGGTGACACAACTTTCAGAGGTCTCCAAGTTTTCCAACAGGGCAGCCTTTGATTCCTTTGAGGTTGCTGGCAGGGCTTCGGGAATCGCTATTGCAGCCCGACGTCTTGCTTGGCTCCAGGCTTCTGACCTAGAACCCTGGGTCATGGATGGCTTAAGGAATCTGCCCTGTACAGGAGAGAACTTATTTGGTGAGGACTGGCAAATTAAAGCTGCTCAAATGGACGCAGAAAATGCCACTCTAGATAGACTTTCTAAGTCTACTTCTACTCCTGCCAAAAAGAAACCTTTTAAAAGGCCGTACTACAAGAAGGCCAGATTTTCCACAAATACTGGCCAACAATCTTCTCAGCCTCGCTTTGCTGCTAAACGTCAGCAATCTAAGCAAGTAAAGTCAAAGTCTGCAGTGTCTGCTACACCCCAGCAGGCTCAACCCCCTCAGGGGTTTTGACTTGCCCCTAGAGAACTTACCATTTCTGGCTCTGGAACAACCAGAGCCTCTCACCATACCGGGAAGGTTAGCTCACTTTGCTCCCAGATGGGAGCAAATAACATCAGAGCAATGGACCCTCTCTATCATCAGAGAGGGCTACAAACTTCATTTCTCCAGCCTTCCTCCCCATACCATGGTGAGGCAATTCAGTTCTCCCCCATCTCTTCTGACCCTGTTGGGTCAGGAAGTCTCCTCTCTCCTTGCCCAAGGGGCAATAGAGGAGGTTCCTCTTCCTCAACAGGGGTTAGGGTTCTACTCCCCTTATTTTCTCATAACAAAGAAGACAGGGGGCTTCAGACCTATCCTAGATCTGAGAGAATTGAACAAGTTTCTATTCAAGGAGAAATTCAAAATGCTCTCTCTGGGCATTCTCCTTCCATACCTTCAGAGTCAGGATTGGCTTTGTTCTCTAGATCTCAAGGATGCGTACACTCATATACTCATCCATCCATCCCACAGAAAATATCTTCGATTTCTGTTCCAGGGAAAACATTTCCAATAAAGAGTACTTCCCTTCGGTCTCGCCTCTGCTCCAAGAGTATTCACAAAATGCATGGCAGTCGTAGCCGCATTTCTAAGAGGCATGGGAATCTTCGTGTTCCCATATCTGGACGACTGGCTCATCCGAGCTCCATCTCAGTCAGAAGTCCAGATTTCCTTGGACCGCACAAGGCGTATTCTTCAATATCTGGGACTTGTGGTAAACATTCCCAAGTCCCAACTCATCCCTACTCAGTCCCTGGAATTCATAGGGGCTTATCTGGATTCCACCACTGCAAGGGCCTACCTTCCTCTGGTCCGAGGCCAACGGCTAATAAGCTTGGCCTCCCAGGCTCAGTCCAGAAGTCACTTGTCAGCCAGAGAAATGCTGCAACTTCTGGGCCACATGGCCTCCACGGTTCATGTGGTGCCCTAAGCTCGTCTCCATATGAGAGCAGCTCAATGGACATTGGCCACCCAGTGGTCTCAAGCATCGGGACTGCTGTCAGACCAGGTACTCACCTCAAAACGTCTGTTTTGGTCTCTCCAGTGGTGGACATCCTCCAAAAATCTGTTGTTGGGGACCCCCTTCCAACCTTCATTGCCACAAGCAACCCTCACAACAGATGCCTCCCAAACAGGGTGGGGAGCTCATCTTCAACATCTCTCCACTCAGGGAACCTGGTCTCCCCAAGAGACCACCCTTCATATCAACCTTCTGGAACTGCGAGCAATCTTCCTTGCCCTCACAGTCTTCCATACCCTCCTTGCCAACCTGACTGTCCTAGTTCAGACAGACAATCAGGTGGCCATGTTCTATGTCAACAAGCAAGGAGGGACGGGCTCTCTGTCGCTTTGCAACGAAGCTCTCAGATTATGGGCTTTCGCCAGAGAGCATCAAATTCATCTTCTGGCAGTGTATCTTCCAGGAGTTCAAAACTCTCGGGCAGACAGACTCAGTCGAGTTCTGCTTCCACACGAGTGGTCCCTGCATATGGACCAGATACACAGAATCTTCCAGGAATGGGGGACCCCGGACATAGACCTCCTTGCAAGTCCGTGGAATGCCAAACTTCCCCGGTTCTGTTCCAGGACTCCGTGTCAGGGAGCTCAGGCCAACGACGCCTTTCTCCTGCATTGGGGTCAGGAATTCCTGTATGCTTTTCCACCCATTCCTTTGATTCCCAAGACTCTGTTCAAACTTCAGAGGGATCACGGGTCGATGATCCTTATAGCTCCACGCTGGCCACGCCAAGTGTGGTTCCCTCTACTTCTACAGCTCTCCCAGGGCTCCTCCCTGGACCTGGGAGCTGCGCCAGACCTTCTGTCTCAGGAGAAAGGGACTTTGTGGCACCCAAACCCCAAGTCCCTACATCTCCGAGCTTGGTTACTGAAGGCTTAAGCCTTCATGAGTTTAATCTTTCTCAGCCAGTGAAAGATATCCTTCATGCCTCTAGGACACCCTCTACCAGGCGTTCCTATGCTTTCAAATGGAAACGTTTTTCCATTTGGTGTGCTCAACAGGGTCTTGACCCTCTGGCACTTCCTTTGAATTCTCTACTAGACTATCTCCTGCATCTTTCCAATGCAGGCCTCAAGACGAATTCAGTCAGAGTCCATTTAAGTGCTATTGCAGCATCCTTAAAACCTATAAATGGACAACCTGTCTCCTCTCATCCTCTCGTTGCAAGGTTCATGAGAGGCCTGACCCTAACTAAACCTCCCATCCGACCTCCGCCGGTAGCATGGGATTTGAACCTAGTTCTAGGTCAGCTTATGAAACCACCTTTTGAGCCTTTGGACTCTACCTCCTTGAAATTTCTTTCCTGGAAGGTTCTTTTCCTTATTGCAGTCACTTCGGCTCGCCGCATCAGTGAACTGCAGGCTTTGGTGGCTAATCCACCTTATACCAGATTTCATCATGATAAGGTGGTCCTTAGGACGAATCCCCACTTTATGCCCAAAGTGGTCTCGCCTTTTCATCTTAATCAAGAGGTATATCTACCTGTTTTTTTCCCGGCTCCTCATGCATCCAGTGCAGAGAGGAACCTTCATACTCTTGACTGTAAAAGAGCTCTCGCCTTTTACCTCAACAGGACTCAGCCACATCGAAAGTCTTCCCAACTTTTTGTGGCTTTTGATCCTTCTCATTTGGGACTTCCAGTCTCCAAACGTACACTTTCCAATTGGATTGCTCAGTGTATTTCTTTTGCTTACCAGAGTAAGAACATTTCTCTGGAAGGCCATGTCACAGCTCACAATGTGAGAGCCATGGCTACTTCTATGGCTCATCTTCACTCTGTATCCATAGATCAGATCTGTCGAGCAGCCACTTGGGCCTCGGTTCATACCTTCACAGCCCATTACTGTTTGGACAAGGACTCCCGCCGGGATGCCTTGTTTGGTCAGGCTGTCCTCAAACATCTGTTCCATACTTAAGCAACTCCTGCCCACCTTCCCTGAATGGATGCCTGAGATCCATACGAAGATGGTTTACCCTTGGAGGGGGATCTCCCAGGCATCTTAGCTAGGGAGTCCCCATATGTGAGGACTTATTCCTGCTTGTTCCTGGAGATAGCACAGTTACTTACCTGTAACAGGTGATCTCTGGGAACAGCAGGAATTAGTCCTCACAACCCACCCACCTCCCCTAGGAGTTGTATCTCTATCTATCTACCTTCCTTTCCTCTCTCTATTGTCTCAGCTATAAACTCGAACTGAAGAGAGCTGGTAAGGAAGGCGGGAAGGCAGCGCGCATGCGCTGTGGGAAGCCCCAAAAGCTTTTCATCTGAAAAGCTGGGGAGCTTTCCCGCGCGGGCTCCGTCGGTTCCGACTTACCCATATGTGAGGACTAATTCCTGCTGTTCCCAGAGATCACCTGTTACAGGTAAGTAACTGTGCTTTATGTACTTTTGGGTAATTATATATACTATATGATAGTAGTTTTTCATTGTATATTCTGTATTTGTGAACTGCCCTGAACGGGGTTTTACCAGAATAAGCAGTATAAAATGTCATTTCAAATTTAAATTAGTAGCTAGCTTAATTGGATTGGTAATACAAGAATAGCATTGAACTCCAAGCAAGAATACCTCCTGATTTCCAATCTATGGCTGTGCGTGCATACATAGCTGGGGTAATCCCAAAATGATTGATGACTTTGGGCATGGCATGATGTGGAAGACCATAGCTTCCTCATGAAGGCAGCCCACTGTAAGTTCTACATCAGGGACGACTGCAGTAACTAATCCTTCTATTAGCAGTCTTCCATTGACAGCCACAACTTGAACTGGTACAGATAAGGATTCCCAGTAAATCCCTAACAGTCAGGCAAGTGTTATATCCATAAAATTACCTGCTGCTCCAGAGTCCAGAGATGCCCAGGTTGAGGCTAATTACCTCTTCCATTGAATGCATCAGTTAAAGGGGTTAAAGATGAGATGCCTCTTGCCACTGCAAAGTAGGCTTAGACCCAGAGCTCAGAAGAGAGACTTTTCTTCTAAAGATAAACTGGAAGCAACAATAGTATGCATACACTCCTCTATAGGTACTGCTGCCAAAGCCAAAACGGGAGTGGGGGGGGGGGGGGTGAGCGAGCAAGGTGTACGGAGTTTAGATTAGTAGTGGGGGAATTTCGCCCTCCCCCCCTTTCCCGGACACTTAACTGCTCTTGCACACATACTCTGTCACTCATGGCCCACCCTCTCCTCCACCAGCCTCAACCTTCCCACCTGTTCAGTTATAACTGCAGCGGTGATACGATAATATATTTTAAAACATTTGTATTTCTAACTATCTCCAGGAACAAGCAGGAATGTAGTCTTCACATATGGGTATCGTCGGTACCGACAGAGCCTGCGCGGGAACGCTCCCCAGCGTCCAATAGGAAAGCTTTTGGGAGCATCCCACAGCGCCTGCTTGCTGCCTTCCCACCTTTCCCAACTGTCCCTCTCCAGTTCTTCGTTTTCCGCAGAGCCGACAGGTTGCACATCTTGTCACCGCAGAAAAAATTCCCTTCTATTCTTCTTTTTTGTGGTCGCGTCTGCCTTCCCTCGACGCTACACCGGTACTGCCGGTTCTTCTTTCTTTTTTGCTAAATCCCCCCCCCCCCTTTCTTTCTGGAGTCTTTTCCAGTGATTTTCTCCTCAGGTGCCACGCGCCATTTTGGGCACTAGGCCCAACTTTTTCCTTCAGAATGGAAAAACCCGCTTCAGGTTTTAAAAAGTGTTCTAAGTGTGGCGGTACCATCTCCGTCACTGACACCCATGAGTGGTGCCTCAAATGTTTAGGTCCTGACCACTCTATTTCGAAGTGTGTTGCCTGTGGGATGATGTCGAAAAGGGGCCGGCAGAACCAAGCTGCTAAACTTTGTCACCGACTCCCCAGGCCCCTGTGGTGGAAGGCTGGAGATGTGCAGTGGGGTCCTCTTATTTCAAGCAGGGACTTTATAATGTCCCCTGGGTTTGTGTGTCCCAATAGCCAGTCAATAAGAAAGTAGTTGTGAGCGAGAGACTAAGCTTTCAAGAGGTTTTATTTCCCGTCCCGGGAGATTTCTTGCATCAATGTTACAAAAAGGAAATAAACCATATTTTTCTGGTAACACAAAAGGATCAGTAAGGATAACAAAAATGCTTCTCTTCAGCTTAAACAAACAAAACAGGAAAACAGTTTTCTTACTTTTCAGAAGAACTGTGCTGTTGAAATCAGTGCCACCTGCACAGATTTCAATGGGAACGGCACTTCAGCAAAAAGAGGTTATAGCATCTGAAAGAACTAGTGTACAGTCCATTCTAGAGCAATTATCAGTATCAGCACAACATTCATAATCCATATCTTCAGGACTTTCTTCTGTGCAAACTTGCTCAGGGCTGTAACTTCTCGGGCAATCATTTAACTCTCTTTCTTCATAGCTGAAGCTGCTCTCATTTCTATCAGTGAGGAAAGGCTGGTTATCATAGAGTCTGGCTTCTGCCCTCACAGGATCTTTCCCTCTCAGATCTCTAGACAGAAATTCCAGTGCCCCTCTATTCCATTCACCAGGGTGCTTCCCAGCCCAGCGTCGGTTTGTTTGCTTAGAAGTGTGACTGCTAAGCCTGTTATCTATCTCTCTCTCCCTCGGTTTGCTATAAGCAATTCTCGTCAGCTCACAGCCAGGCTTTTCCTTATTGTAGCCCTGGTTTAAAACACTGACCTGAGAGAATTCTTCTGAGGCAAACTCTCCTTCAGAGCAGATAGATTCTTCTTCAGAAACACTCCGGTATGGCTCCTGGGATCTCTCTCTATCCCTTCCTCTGCCTTGGTTTCTGGAAAGGGCTTTTCTGCTAGTTGCAGTCTTTCTGTATCCTACAGTTCTGTCAACTGCTTCTGGGCTGGTGTAGTAACTTCCTTCTTTCCTCGTGCCTTTAGCTGAGCTTCCTGTTGGGCTCCTCGTGTATCTGTTTCCTGTGTATCTGCTGGTTCTTTCCTTCCTCCTCCCTTCTGTGCTCAAAGCTGGCCCTATTTTAACTGCGTCATAGCTTGAGACTTCCATTGGGCTAACTTCCTGCAGCTGTTTCTGCCTTACTAATGAGCCCTTACGTAATGCTCTCTCTGGGTGTTTTGCTGCAGCATGAGCTTGTGTTTTCCTTTGTTGCTCATGGCAACCCCTAGCCATGTGCTTCTCAGTGTGCCTTTTAAAACTCCCCCGAGCATTTTCCTGCATTTCCTCTGGTCTATTCTGCCCTGGACCATGACAAATCCCCCCCCCTAAACTTTTCCTGGCTGCAGTCCTTACCTGACAGCCGGGAATACCTTTTTGAGACCTACCTCTAGGCTCCAGTCTCTGTGGTCTATCTTGGTATATCAGTGTGACTAAACTAGCCATGGCAGACCGTTCCTTCCACAATTTAAGGACGTTAATGTGGTATGTCTGTTGGCGGCCTCTCTCATTTTCAACTTTATAAGACACAGGGCCAACCTTCCCCACCACTGTTCCCGGGCCCCTCCACCTGGACTCAAATTTTGGTCCGGGGTCGGATACCTGGATCAAGACCTTATCACCAATTTTTAGGTGTCGCTGCTTGGTGCCCTTATCATAATATCGCTTTTGTTTATTCTTACTAGCCTGTAGATTTTCTCTAGAGGCTCTAGCGGTTCTTTCCAAGCGCTGCCTTAGTTCTTTAAGAAATTGGGGTACCCCTACCTCCTGTATGGTTGGCTCCACCCATTGCTCGTGCAAAATATCCAAGATACCTCTTGGAGTGCGGCCAAACAATAACTCGTATGGGGATGCCCCCAGGGACGTCTGTATGCGCTCCCTGCAAGCATACAATGTGAACGGGAGTAACGTATCCCACTCTTGCATTTCTTTTTTCGTCAGACCCCTGCGTAATAGCTGCTTAATCGACTGGTTTGTACGTTCCACCAGTCCGTTCGATTGGGGATGGTAAGCAGATGTTTTGATGTGGCGAATGCCAAAGGCTTCCCAAACCATGGCCAAATGTCGTGAGAGAAAATTGCTCCCCTGATCAGTCAGGACTTCCCTAGGGAAACCTACTTCACAAAAGAGTTTAATTAACTCTAGAGCTATCAACCTAGCTGACGTGTTCCGCAAGGGAATGGCCCAAGGGAACCGGGTGGCATGGTCAACCACAACTAAGATATACTTAAATCCTCTCGGCGTTTTCACCAGAGGTCCAATGATGTCCATACCCAATCTATTAATAGGAGTTGCTATTGTAGGAGTCGAGACCATTGGCACTGCCTTAGGCTTCGCAACCGTCACCCTTTGACAGGTTGGACAAGCCTCACAGTACTGTCGCGTCTCTTTAAAAATCCCTGGCCAATAAAACCTAGTTAAGATTTGGTCCAGCGTACCCTGAACCCCCTTATGACACCCCACCGGATGATCATGGGCCAATCTTAAAACACTGGCTTTAAAAGTCACGGGAACTACTAGTTGTTTTCGCACAGCATCATTATGGGGATTTATAGACTCTCTATATAGGAGGTCATTCTCTAAGAAAAACCTGGGTAGGTTCTGTCTAACCTCTTTTGCCCATTCGAATGCCTTCTTCAGCGCTGCGTCAGCCCTTTGCTCCATGGGAAAGGAGGGAAATTTTTTCACCACCTCCACCGGTACCCATGGTAACCCTATGGAACCTTCAGGTTCGGCCCTCCCCCGGGTTCTAGCTTGTCTTTCCTTGCGCTTTTTAGCTTTCTCTTTCCTCTCTATTTTCTCAGAGGGATGTATTATATCCTCGTGGCTAGGGAGAGTAACTAACTCTTCCTCCTCTGGGTCCTCCCTTTGAGTGTCTTTCTCTTTTGGATCCCCTTTTGGAACATTCTCTTCCCCTTCCGGGTCCTTAGTGTGCTCATGTGACCCTCCCCCATCCTTTGAGGGTCCTGCCTGAGAGCGAGTGGATATTAGCCCCAACTTAATAGCCCACTCTTTTTCTAACTTATAGTGTAAAGGAGGCCAATCTTTTCCTAAAACTACATCATCTGGGAGTTTTGGAACTATAGCCATTTTCATCACTTCAGTGGTGCCTAAACCTTTTATGACAGCTTTGTGTAAAGGATAAGGAACAAACGTGCCGTGCACACATTTGACCTTCACATGACTGTCTGCTCGACTCGGGGGCGACTGACGGTTCTCCTCTATGAGCTCCCAGAGTTCTTTGGAAATCAGACTCTGGTCAGCCCCCGAGTCAAGTAGCGCTAAGGTATATATACCTTCCACTTGCACTTGTATGCGGTATTCATCCTTCTCCGCTTCCTCTGTCCCTGTCATCAAAACCATCCGTTCGGTACAGGATCTTTGGTAATGCCCAGCCTTTCCACACCTGAAACATTTACCCTTAGGCATGGAATGAACATCATCATCAGAGACATTAACATTTACTACTGCAGGGTTATACATCCTATCATGTACATACTTTCCTTTCCTATTCTCTTTCCTTCTCCCTGCTGCTAGCCAGATACCGTGCCCCGAGGTGTCAGTTCTCTCAGCAGCGAAGTATCGCTCTGCCAGAGTAGCTGCATCCTCCGAGGTCTGGCACTGCTGGAGGGTAAGGAAAGTTTTTAGCCCACTGGGAACAGCCTGTAGAAATTGTTCCAATACAATTTTATCTATGACTGTTTCCATTGTTGCACCTTCTGTTAACAACCATTTTCTTGCTAGACTCTTTAATCTTTGTGCTAGGGCTTTAGGAGTTTCCTGGGGCTTAATCACTGCCTCTCTCAACATTCTCTGGTAATGAAGAGGGGTAAGCCCTAACCTATCTTTTACGGCCTTTTTGACCTCAAGATAGTTAGAGGCTAACTCCGCGGGCATAGCCTTATAGGCCGAAAGCATCTCTCCAGAGAGCGATAGGGCGAACCGAATGGCCCATTGCTCTTCTGGCCATTTTAAAGTAGTGGCTATACGCTCAAAAGCGTCCAAATAGTCGTCTAAGTTATCCTGAGGCTGTAATGGCCTTAAAGAAAAAGCCTCATACGACCTCATTCCTGCAGCTTGCAATGTCATGGGGATATCTGCTCCAGTGTCCGCTGGTTTCTTCAGTAAAGCTTCTATGGCCTCAATCAATGGCTTCTGCTGTGCTTGTATAGTCTGCGTGGTCTGCTCCTGTAGAAAGTGGATGAGCTTGACCTGCTTATCCCACTGCTCCTTCATCCAGTGAGCTACATCTTGAGGCTCCATCTTTCACTGATGTACCTGTGGGAGAAACAAGAAAAAAAACCAAACCAAGTGCGATACCGCCACTTCTATGTATATATATATATTTTTTCTTTTTTCCACCATCTTCCCTCTGCCCACCAACACCCTCTTTCTCACTCTTTATCCTCCCTGCACAAGCCTAGGTACTCTTTACCTGAGTCTCCTGGCAGGGGTCAGCCTATGAGAAAGTTTCTTTTCTGGTCAGCTCTTGGTGGCAGGAACCTGCTTGACAGTGCTTCTCCTTTAAGATGTTTTTTTTCCTTGCAGACTGTAATCCTCTGTGCTTATTCCTTTTGCTGTCTTATGCAAAAATCCTGCAGACGTCGCCACTTTGTCACCGACTCCCCAGGCCCCTGTGGTGGAAGGCTGGAGATGTGCAGTGGGGTCCTCTTATTTCAAGCAGGGACTTTATAATGTCCCCTGGGTTTGTGTGTCCCAATAGCCAGTCAATAAGAAAGTAGTTGTGAGCGAGAGACTAAGCTTTCAAGAGGTTTTATTTCCCGTCCCGGGAGAATTCTTGCATCAATGTTACAAAAAGGAAATAAACCATATTTTTCTGGTAACACAAAAGGATCAGTAAGGATAACAAAAATGCTTCTCTTCAGCTTAAACAAACAAAACAGGAAAACAGTTTTCTTACTTTTCAGAAGAACTGTGCTGTTGAAATCAGTGCCACCTGCACAGATTTCAATGGGAACGGCACTTCAGCAAAAAGAGGTTATAGCATCTGAAAGAACTAGTGTACAGTCCATTCTAGAGCAATTATCAGTATCAGCACAACATTCATAATCCATATCTTCAGGACTTTCTTCTGTGCAAACTTGCTCAGGGCTGTAACTTCTCGGGCAATCATTTAACTCTCTTTCTTCATAGCTGAAGCTGCTCTCATTTCTATCAGTGAGGAAAGGCTGGTTATCATAGAGTCTGGCTTCTGCCCTCACAGGATCTTTCCCTCTCAGATCTCTAGACAGAAATTCCAGTGCCCCTCTATTCCATTCACCAGGGTGCTTCCCAGCCCAGCGTCGGTTTGTTTGCTTAGAAGTGTGACTGCTAAGCCTGTTATCTATCTCTCTCTCCCTCGGTTTGCTATAAGCAATTCTCGTCAGCTCACAGCCAGGCTTTTCCTTATTGTAGCCCTGGTTTAAAACACTGACCTGAGAGAATTCTTCTGAGGCAAACTCTCCTTCAGAGCAGATAGATTCTTCTTCAGAAACACTCCGGTATGGCTCCTGGGATCTCTCTCTATCCCTTCCTCTGCCTTGGTTTCTGGAAAGGGCTTTTCTGCTAGTTGCAGTCTTTCTGTATCCTACAGTTCTGTCAACTGCTTCTGGGCTGGTGTAGTAACTTCCTTCTTTCCTCGTGCCTTTAGCTGAGCTTCCTGTTGGGCTCCTCGTGTATCTGTTTCCTGTGTATCTGCTGGTTCTTTCCTTCCTCCTCCCTTCTGTGCTCAAAGCTGGCCCTATTTTAACTGCGTCATAGCTTGAGACTTCCATTGGGCTAACTTCCTGCAGCTGTTTCTGCCTTACTAATGAGCCCTTACGTAATGCTCTCTCTGGGTGTTTTGCTGCAGCATGAGCTTGTGTTTTCCTTTGTTGCTCATGGCAACCCCTAGCCATGTGCTTCTCAGTGTGCCTTTTAAAACTTCCCCGAGCATTTTCCTGCATTTCCTCTGGTCTATTCTGCCCTGGACCATGACAACTTAGCACCCTTTTTTCCCTCCGATGCAGCCTCCGTGGCATCGACGTCTTCCAGGGCTTCATCTTCCTCCCATGGATCTCAGGTAACTAAACATAAATCTAGCCGGTCCTCAAAGGGTAGATCACCTTCTAAACATTGAGATGCCTCTGGCGTTGCCCTTGAGGGACTTTCACCGGCAAAATTGCCCCGGCAGGAGGCTTCGGCTTCCAAAGCACTAACGGGGCTCCAGGATGTTCTTGAGGCTTCAACCTCGGCAGAACTACTGGTGCCATGCTCTGAGGTCCAGGCTGCTTCATCCGGCACCGATACCCAAGCATCGGCAGTGTCAATAGACCAGAGATTCTTGGCTATTGAATGCAGTCTGGTGGCTCTTCTCATGGCCTCGATGCCCCTGAAACCACTTCAGACAATTCAACCGGTACCGGCACCGAAGGCATCGACATCGGCAGGTATTCTTCCGGGACCGAGTCATGCGCCTCTATCCGACATCGACAAGTCAGTATCGGTACTGTGCCTTGCACGATCACCTGGATCGGAGATACTTCGAGTCCTCGGAGGAGTCTGAAAGCTCTGCCGATACCAGAGTACTTCTTCCTGAGGATTCCTCAGCGTAGGATGTCTCCACCAGAGGATATGTCCTTTCAGGATTTTATCCGAGATGTGGCACGAGGTCTTTCCATCACAGTGGCTCCTGAAAAAGAGCCTAGGGCAAAGGAATTAGAAATACTACAATACCCTAAAGCTCCCAAGGAGGCAGCTACCTTACCTATTCATGAGATCTTGCAGGATCTTATGTTAAGGATGTGGGAAACACCTCTAAACACATTTCACTCTGGAAGACTCAACACCATGTATCGAGTTCCTCCTTGTCCTGGGTTTCAGAAGACTCAATTACCACACCATTCTATGGTGGTGGAATCAGCCATGAGATGGATAAAGAGTGCAAAAAGGCATGCATCTAATCCTCCAGGACGTGAGTGTAGGACTTTGACGCCTTCGGACATCGATCCTTCCAAGCTTCCATGCTTTCTGCTAGGATTAGTTCCTATATCTTGTATATGGGAATGTTCCTTAAAGAGGTCACAGGAGATTTAGAGCTTATGAGCCCTCTCCTTCCTGATGATAAAAGGCAGGATTATCTCCCCCTTGTCAAACATGCTCAGGATTTTTCCAAGTTTGTGAATCGTGCAGCCTTTGACTGCTTTGAATGCATAAGCAGAACCTCTGTCATTGCCATAGGTGCATGTAGGATTGCCTGGCTCCAGGCAACTGACTTGGAAATTTGGGTACAGGACAAACTAGGGAATATTCCTTGCACAGGAGAGAATCTCTTTGGCAAGAATTGGCAGGAAAAAGCTAATGAGATAGATGCTGACATTATCACTTTGGATAGATTGTATAAATCTACAGCTGATCCTGCGAGGGAAAGATCCTCTAAGAAAACATTCTTCAGCAAGAAGAAAAGGTTTTATCCCTCCTATACCCAGCAGGGACATCGTTTAGGTCAGTCTGCCCAAAAGGGACAGCAACAACCTAGGCAAAGGAAGCCAAAAGCAGCTAAGCCTCAACTGGCTCAGCAGACTCAGCCTCCACAGGAGCTTTGACTCCTATCTAGAGAACTTTGCCTTCCTGATCCTGAATGGCCCAGAACCCACCACCATCCCAGGAAGATTATGTCATTTTGCCCCCAGATGGGGTCAGATAACAGCAGAAAATTGGAGTCTGTCTATTGTAAGAGAAGGGTAGGAGCTTCATTTCCTCAGCAAGCCCACCCCCCTACAATGGTAAGACAGTTCAATTCTCAGACCTCTCTTAATGACCAGTTACTTCTAGAGGTCACTGTGCTCCTTGCTCAAGGGGCAATAGAAGAGGTACCCATTGCCCAACAGGGTACAAGGTTTTACTCCCATTTCCTTATTCCAAAGAAAACAGGAGGACACAGACCCATTCTAGACCTCAGAGAATTGAACAAATCCCTGTTCAAAGAGAAGTTCAAAATGATTTCTCTAGGAACTCTGCTGCCATACCTTCAGAGTCAGGATTGGCTTTGTTCTCTAGATCTCAAGGATGCATATACTCACATTCTGATCCATCCAGATCACAGAAAATTCTTACGATTCCTTTTCAAGGGAAAACATTTCCAATACAGGGTTCTTCAGCTAGGGAATCCCCATTTGTGAAGACTACATACCTGCTTGTTCCTGGAGATAGCATAGTTACTCACCTGTATCAGGTGATCTCCGGGAACAGCAGGAATTTAGTCTTCAAAACCCACCCACCTCCCCTAGGAGTTGTCTCTCTATCTCTCTGTCTCTTTCCTCTCTCCCTCTATCCTTTCACTCAGCTACAAACTTAACTGAAGAGGGACAGTTGGAAAGGCGGGAAGGCAGCGCGCATGTGCTGAGGGATGCTCCCAAAAGCATTCCTATTGGACGCTGGGGAGTGTTCCTGCATAGGCTCCGTCGGTACCGATGATACCCATATGTGAAGACTAAATTCCGGCTGAAAATTGCCAGGCCAAGGATGCCTTCCTCCTCCATTGGGGTCAGGATGTCCTGTATGCCTTTCCACCCATTCCCCAAACCCTATTCAAGCTTCAGAGAGACAGAGGTCATATGATCCTCATAGCTCCATGTTGGCCATGGCAAATGTGGTACCCTCTGCTCCTACATCTCTCTCAAGCTCCGCCTCTGGAGTTAGGGTCTGCTCCAGATCTCCTTTCTCAAGAGGACGGGATGCAGTGGCATCCCAATCCCCAGTCTCTGCATCTCAGGGCCTGGTTCCTGAAAGCCGAGAACTTCACGGTCTTAACCTTTCCCAGCAGATAAAGGATATCCTTTATGCTTCCAGGAAGCCTTCCACAAGACACTCTTATGCATTTAAGTGGAAAAGGTTTACCATATTGTGCTCGCAGAAGGGTCTTAATCCTCTTGCGATACTGCTGGAATCATTACTGGAGTATCTTCTTCATTTATGAAATGCAGGGCTTAAGACCAATTCAGTAAGAGTCCATTTGAGTGCTATTGCAGCTCCTTTCAAGCCTCTAAATGGACAACCTATTTCCTCTCATCATGTCATAGCAAGATTTATGAGAAGCCTTCTTTTGACTAAGCCGCCCATTAAGCCGCTTACGGTGGCATGGGACTTAAATCTGGTTCTTGGGCAGCTCATGAAACCGCCCTTTGAACCATTTGCCACTACCTCTTTGAAATTCCTTTCTTGGAAGGTCATCTTTCTTATTGCAATCACATCAGCACGTCACATCAGTGAATTGCAAGCGTTGGTGGCTGATCCTCCTTATACAAGGTTCCATCATGACAAGGTAGTCCTTAGGACTCATCCACACTTTATGCCAAAGGTGGTGTCGCCTTTTCATTTAAACCAAGCGGTTTACCTTCCTGTATTCTTTTCAAGACCTCATGCCTCAAATGCAGAAAGGAACCTTCATACTTTGGACTGTAAAAGAGCTTTGGGCCTTTTACTTGCAAAGGACACAGCAACATAGAAAATCCTCTCAACTCTTTGTTGCTTTTGATCCTAGTTATTTGGGCCTTCCAATCTCCAAAAGGACACTGTCCAGCTGGATTGCACAGTGTATATATTTTGCCTATAAGAACCTTCCTCTTGAAGGCCATGTCACAGCTCACAATGTGAGAGCCATGGCAGCCTCAATGGCTTATCTTCACTCTGTGTCTGTCGATGACATCTGTCGAGCAGCTACTTGGGCTTTGGTTCCTTCACAGCCCATTACTGCTTAGACAAGGACTCCTGCCGGGATGCCTTATTTGGTCAGACTGTTCTTCAACACCTGTTCCACACTTAATCAACTCCTACCCACCATCCCTGGTAGGATGCCAGAGATCCATGGGGGAAGTGGAGCCCTTTCACAAGGGCACACAACTTTCTGGGGAAATCTCCCTGGCATCTGCAGCTAGGGAGTCCCCATATGTGAAGACTACATTCCTGCTTGTTCCTGGAGATAGGATAGTTACTCACCTGTAACAGGTGATCTCCGGAAACAGCAGGAATTTAGTCTTCACAACCTCCCCACCTCCCCTAGGAGTTGTATCTCTCTTTTCCTCTCTCTTTCTCTCTTTTCCTCTCTCTTTTGTCTCAGCTTTAAACTCAACTGGAAAGGGACAGTTGGGAAAGGCGGGAAGGCAGCAGGCAGGCGCTGTGGGATGCTCCCAAATGCTTTCCTATTGGACGCTGGGGAGCGTTCCCACACAGGCTCCGTTGTTAGAGACGATACCCATATGTGAAGACTAAATTCCTGCTGTTCCCGGAGATCACCTGTTACAGGTGAGTAACTATGCTTTTTCTTCTCTTACTTATTTTCTTCTCTCTGTACTTCCTCTAAGTATTTCCATCCTGTTGTCATTTTTCATTTTGCTTATACAGTAGATTCCATTTATTTTGTTTTCCCTTTGTCTTGTATTTTTTCTAATCCTGCCTATACTCTTTCATTCTCCTCTGCCATCCTTCTTGTTCTCACACACACTCTTTGCTCTTCACCTTTCTACTCGCTTATCCACCCTTCTCCACTTCTCCATAATTCCCTCATCTTTCACCTGTTTCTTAGAAGCGGTGTGGGTGGCGGGGGGCAGGAGGGTTTGTGGAAGGCTGGAAAGAAAATGCTGGGCAGATGGACATGAAGGGGGGGGGGGGGTGGAATGGCCAGAAAGAAAATGCTGGGCAAATGGACACAAGGGGAAGGGTGGATTGGCTGGAAGGGAAATGCTGGGCAAATATTGCACATGAGGAGGGGCAGAGGGCAGATGTTAAATAGGAAATATGGAGGGGATAACATAGGACAGATGCTGGACACAAAGGAGGGGAGGTGAAGCCAGATACTGGACACACAGTGCAGTGGATGGAAGACAAATGCAGGACACAGGTAGGGGGTGGTAGACAGATGCTGGACATAGGCTGGAGGGGTAGAGACAGACATAGGGTGGGGGATATAAGGAGATAGTTGATATGGAGTGGGGGTATATGCTGGACATATGGTAGAGGGTTTACAGGGATAGAGAGCAGATGCTGAACATGGAGTGGGGGTTATAAAAGGATGGAAGGCAGATGCTGAACCCAGGGTAGAGGTCATAAAAGGATAAATGGCAGATGCTGGACATGGGCTGGGGTGAAATGGGGAAATGCTGGACATAGAGTGAGGGAGAGAGAGAATGCTGGTCATGGGGATAGGATGAGAAAAGGGGAGAAGCATGAGATTGGGGAGAGGGAGAGACAAGACAGGACAAGAGAGAAGGGGATAGATGCTGAACAAAGGGAGGGTGGAAGAGAGAAAGAAATGGAAAGAGTTAAAGACTGGGGAATAAGTGGCTGGGGAAGGATAGAGAGGGTGTAAAAAGAGGTAGATTGAGAACTGGACATAAGAAAGAGAAATGAAACGTGAGTTGATAAAGAGAGAAAAATAGATGGAAGAAAGCTGAAAGGAAAAAGATGGATATAGGGAAGCGAGTGAAGAAGACAGGAGTGGAGAGAAGTGGCAGGTGGATTGCAGATTCTGGAAAAGAGAGTTAAGAGAACACAGAGGACGCAGAAACCAGATGCCGGGATCAAGGGAATTAGAAAAATAAAATAGCTAGATGATAAAGGTAAAGAATTTATTCTCTGGGAACATGCAGGAAGTCAGTCCTCACATATGGGTGACGTCAACGCGGAGCAAATCCCCAGCTTTCAAAGAAAGCCTTTGGAAGTTGCTACCACACATGCGTGGTCTCCTTCCTGCCCAAGGGTGCCATCTTGCTCAGTCTCCTTTTTTCTGCAGAGCATATTGGATGATTGTCCCTCGTGTCCCAGAAAAAGTGTTTTTTCTGTGCCTTTTGGCGATCGGTCGACACCGGTATCCTTCCCGCCTCTGGATTCGGTACTTTGGAATCGGGTCGGTCCTGTTTTTTCTTAGTTTTTCTTACCTTGTGCGTCTTTGCACCCTTTTTTCCACTTTTCCTCGCTGGCTGATAAGGTCTTCGACCTAGCCGGGGTCCTTTTTCCCCCGATGGCCACTAGCGGGTTTAAAAAATGCGATCAGTGCGGGAAAATAATGTCCCTCATCGATACGCAAGACTGCTGTCTCCGGTGCCTTGGTCCAGACCACGACCCAGCGGTCTGTCCTCTATGCAAGATTTTTCCAGAATCCCCCATGCCTCCGAGAGCCAGGACCTCATCTGAGGCCTCGACATCTTGGGGGGATCACTCCGAGCCCGAGCGTCGTTGGGGCTCCTCAGAAAGGGGGTCTCCCTCGTGGGAGCACAAGAGGAAGAAGAAGTCCTCAAAGGCGGCGTCTCTGGATGGCTCAGAATGACCAGGTTCCTTGTGGGACTGATCACGGAGCCCCGAGCGTCGGCCGGGATCGTCGGAGAAGGAGCGCCTAGCCAAAGTCCCTCGACAAGAACCGGACCAGCTGAGGTAAGTACCGACTGTTCTGGTCGTGGACTTCCCTCCGGGGGAACTGGCGTCAGGTCCGACCTTGTTGGCCTCCGAGCCGGTAGCTGCGGGGCCTCTGGAACTCGTGTCCAGGATGGCGGCTTTGGAGCACAGTTTTACTGCCTTCATTGCGCAGCAGCGGGTGGCTGATGTCTGGCTCCTCCACCCCGAATAGGGCTAGAGAAGAAGTGTGATGCACAGACTCAGGTAGTTTGTTCCAGGCATATGGAGCAGCAAGATGAAATGAATGAAGTTGGCAGTGGCAGGGAAGGGCACAGATAAAAGGGATCTTCCAGAGGAGTGGAGTTCCCAAGGAGGGGTGTAGAGAGATTAGTGAGGAGCCTCACACTGAATGCACTTGTAAGTCAGTAGGAGAAGTTTGAACTGGATGCGGAAACTGATAGGGAGCCAGTGAAGTGACTTGAGAAGAGGGGTTACATGACCATAGCGACAATGGCAGAAGATAAGCCGTGCAGCTGAGTTTTATTTTATTTATTTATTTATTTTGAGCACATTTTTATACCGCTCCTTCCAGTGATCAGCAGCAGTTTACATTTAACAATTAACTCTGCATTGATTAGCAGTTACATAAAACAGTAGGATCATAACATTGGAACATTAAAAAGGTGATATTGTTTAGGATAACTCAATAAATAGCAATAGAAAAAAACTAAACTAAATACATGATAGAGGGGGAACATGTTAAGATACATGCAATTTGATTAACTATATACATTATTTGTGTAGATAATATAAGTAGATTCATTATTTTGATTCTTCGTTTTGAACAGATTGAAGGGGAGAGAGATGATTCAGAGGGAGACCAGTGAGGAGAAGATTACAATAGTCAAGGCAAGAGGTGACTAGTGAATTGATAAGGGTTTTAGTAGCCTGAGTAGAAAGGACGGGATGAATTTTGCTGATGTTATAGAGAAATAAGTATCAGGCTTTAGCCATCTGTTGAGTGTGCCCAGAGAAAGAGAGAGTAGAGGCAAAGATGCTCCCAAGGTTGCAAGCTGAGGAAACGGGGAGGAGTGTAGTGTCATCCACAGAAATAGAGAAAGGAGAAAGGGGGGAGGTGGATTTATGGGGAAAAATAAGGAGCTCAGTTTTGGCCATGTTCGATTTCAGATAGTGGTGAGACATCCAGGGAGCAATTTTGATAAACAGGCAGAGAGATTCGGGACTGGATTCCTGGAGAGATTTCAGGCACAGAGAGGTAGATCTGAGAGTCGTCAGCATAAAGAGGCTACTGAAAACCATGGGAGGAAATAAGTGCACCAAGGGACTGAGTGTAGAGAGAGAAAAGTAGAGGTCCCAAGACAGAGCCCTGAGGTGCACCAACTAAAAGCAGGGTGACAGTAGAGGAGGATCCACCAGAACATACACTAAAAGTGTGCTGGTAGAGATAAGAAGAAAACCAGGACAGAACAGAGCCCCTAAATCCAAGTGAGGACATGGTATCAAGGAGAAAATGGTGATCAACAATGTCAAAGGCAGTAGAAAGGTCAAGAAGGATGAGGATCAAGTAAAGACCCTTGGATTTGGTGAGGAACAAGTCACTGGAGACTTTGGGAAGAGCCATTTCTGTAGAATGTAGAGGATGAAAGCCAGACTGCAGTGGATCCAGAGGGCTTGAGAGGAAAGAAAGTCAAGACAGCAGCGGTGAACCGCTCATTCAAGTAGTTTTTAATCAAAGGGGAAGAGAGAGATAGGCCAATAGCTGGAAGGATAAACAGCGTCTAGTGAGGGCTTTTTGGGGAGAGGTGTGACTAGAGCATGCTTGAAGGCCATAGGAACAGTTCCAGTGGAGTAGAAAGTGATAGGTTAAGGATATGACAGATAGAAAGGATGACAGTGGAAGAGATAGAGCTTAGTAGACAGGTGGGAGTGGAGTCAGAGGAGCAGGCAGTCAGTTTGGAGGAGGAGAGAAGATTTGCAGTTTCTTCCTCAGTGATTTCAGAAAAGGAAGAAAGGGCGACAGAAGGTGAGGGAAGGATTTGGGATTGAAGAGGGAGAGGTGAAGGTGAACATGTGGAGGATTCAAGGCTAATCTCTTTCCTTCCTTCCTCTTAGCATACTATCTCTCTCACTCCCACTCCATCCCTCCCAGTACTTGCTCACTCTCACCCTCTCCGGCACATTCTCCCCTCTCTTGGCGCACACACTCTCTCCTCTCTCCCCAGATGCTGTATCTCTATCCCTCCCCCCTAAGCACACTCCTTCTCCCTTTTCCTCCTTCTCCCAGCACTCTTGCTTGCTCTTAGTGCACTATCTCCCCTAGGGTGCTGGAAGGAGGAAAAGGGAGAAGCAGGTCCAGCATCTCACCCTCTCACACTTGCCTTCCTGCTGGGACTCTTTCTCAGTGGAAGGGGGAGGACTTAGCAACAACAAAATTAAAAATGGGAATGAGCACTGAAGGTTCTGCCATGTTCACTCTCCATACAGCAAGAGGAAGGTGCATGTCAGTAGGAACAGGATGCAGCAGAGCCTTTGGTGGCAAAGGAGCACTAAAACTCCATGCTGCTCATTCCACCACCCTCTGAAAGAAGTTACCGCAGCAGGAAGGCAGGTTAAGGGAGAGATGCTGGGCCATGGGTGGAGGAGTGGCAGCAGCAAGAAGAGCAGTTTAAAATTTATATGGGATAGGGACCTATGTGGCCTTTCCCTTTCCAGCACCAGCCTGCAGTGTCTGGGGAGGTAATGCCCCCCCCCCCCATTTCCCCCACTAAACTGAACTAGTCCTTTCCACCCTCCATTCTCTCTGTCTATGATCAGTCTCGATGGTTAATCAGATCAAACCATCCAAGGTGGTTTATGGGATAACTTTACTTTCATATCGTCCTGCTAGACCAGTCCAGACAAGTGGGTTGTGTTCCCCTATCAATAGATTGGTGGAGACAAAGAACCAATAAAAAGCCCAGGTTTCAATGACATCACTCCTATGCCTCTATTTGCCTCAGCCACCAGAGGTCTCTTCAGTATTTCTTTGTCTCCAGCAGATGGTGGATGGATTTTCTCCTTTCTTAAGAAAATCTGAAGAATTGAGAGGAAAAGATTGATAAAAACGTTTGAGACAGATCACTTTGAGGGTGACTTTCTCACTTGAGCATGATGTGGGAGGCTCCACTAGACTGCGGCCTTTTTGGTAGCCATAGGAGGAGGAAAAATTGGTTCAGCTCCACGCTCTTACCCTGGATAACAGCCTGTTGAGCAGCTAGAAAACTGGAAGGATGGAAGAATTCAGCAGCCTCACAGAACCTCATCGCCCCCTCCCTTCTCCTGTGTCCCCCTCCTTGCCCTCTCCCGAAGATTGCAGAAGGCTCTTGGAGGATTTTACCTGTCAGCCACCTTAAACGTAGTGCTGCCAAGCCATAGAAACAGTTTCAGGTGAGTAAAGCTGAGCCCGGCATGGATCCTCTGCCTGGGGCTCTAAGGAGGTGAGTACCAAGGCTTGACCTCATCATTGTCCTTGTTGGGGGCTCCCAATTCCATCTGTGTGGGACACAATTCAGGGTGGACTGCTGGCGAGCATTGGCACAGTGTGGAGGTTTCCTGCCGTTTTCTGCACATGCTGGTAGTATTTTTAATATTATGCGCCTGGGGGTCGCGCGGTCCTTGTGCGCATTCCATCCAAGTGGCTGCAATGCACATTCCTACTCTAATGCCTGTAACGCGCATTGCAATAAAAGCGTAGTTAACGTGTGCCTTCTGGGCCGCCGCCGCAGCCTTAGCGCGTGCTGTTGTGATACTTGCCTTAATTCTCTGTCTTCTTCCAGGAAACATTGTTTGGCCTGTGGCAAGCAAGGCGCATCTCCAGCCTCTGGACCCTGCCCTTCTTGCATGGTTGCTTCTGAGTCATCCCCGGAGGACCTATACTCCTCTGTCTGCTGGGGGATGCTATTAGTCTGACCTTGTCTGCCTTAGACCTCAACAAGGATTCCGATACAAAAAAAAAAGAGGGAGAGAGTTCCTCTCTTATTTTTTTGTTGGAGTTGGCCAGCCAAGTGAAAGAATTAGTCTACACACCACTGTGGCCTCTCCTTTTTAATTATTACATAATTTAAGAATATAAACGCTGTACTTAGCTTTGTTGATGTTTGAACAGACAAGTTACTCGAACTTGAAAGAATACCGTCAAAAATCAGAAATGACGACGTGCCACGTTTCGGGCTTAACAAAATCTTCAACCCTGCTTCAGGTCAATCTCATCACAGTAAATCCAAAGCTTTAATGAAACTAAAATGGAGGAAACATCCCTCTTAACTGAATTCAGCGTCTGACGTCACTGATGACAAACACCAGCCATCATCCAATCAAAATGTGATCCAAATATCCATTAGGGGGATCCCACTGACAAGGGAAACCCACAAAAAGAAATGAGTAATCACACTTTCAGCCAAAAAATGAATGAAGGAATTAGTTGATCGTATACCAGTCAATTTGTGCATTCAGACCTTTAGGAGAAACAGTATCTAATGAGAAGATCCATCTCTGTTCCAAATCTGTTGTTCACGATTTCCTCCTCTCGGATCCTTTGGTACATAATCCAGAACACGCCATCGAAGTGAGTCAAAAGAATGTTGATATTGTATACACTGTTCAACCATAGGTGCGGAAAACGTTCTAATCCGTAACCGTGAGGCATGTTCAGAGAGCCGCGTTTTTATAGATCTAGTAGTGCGTCTCACATAATACAATATGCATGGGCCTCTTATTAAATATACCACAAATGTAGATGAACAATCTGTATACCATTTCGATGTAAAGGTTCTGGATGTATGAGAATCAATCCAAGCTTGGCCCGATAGTGAACTCATACAAAAAACGCAGGTGCCACACGAGAAGTGTCCCTTCTCGTCATGTGAAACTATAGGGCGAACCATTGAGGGAGTGGTGTTCATCCCTATTTTGGGACTTCATCCCTGTTTTCGGGACAAAAATTTACAAATAGCATATTCTCAAAAAGCTAATCTCCGAGATTTGATTGTGAACACCACTCCCTCAATGGATCGCCCTATAGTTTCACATGACGAGAAGGGACACTTCTTGTGTGGCACTTGCGGTTTTTGTATGAGTTCACTAGTGGAGGAGTGGCCTAGTGGTTGGGGCAAGGTACTTCAGGCCGGAAGGTCGGGGGTTCAAATCCCACTAGAGGACAGCAACCTTGGGCCGGAAGGACTGGGATTTCTAGTCCCACAGGTGCTCCTTGTGGTCTTGGGCAAGCCACTTAACCCTCCATAGCCCATGTTCCCTGTAAAATAGTTATCTCCAAGTTATAATGCCCTGTTCAATGTAATATCAGTTTGTTCAATGTAAACCGCACTGATGCAGAATAGCGCGGTATATAAGAGAATGTAATAAAATAAAATAAATAAAATAAATTAGATACTGTTTCTCCTAAAGGTCTGAATGCACAAATTGACTGGTATACGATCATCTAATTCCTTCATTCATTTTTTGGCTGAAAGTGTGATTACTCATTTCTTTTTGTGGGTTTCCCTTGTCAGTGGGATCCCCCTAATGGATATTTGGATCACATTTTGATTGGACGATGGCTGATGTTTGTCATCAGTGACGTCAGACGCTGAATTCAGTTGAGGGATGTTTCCTCCATTTTAGTTTCATTAAAGCTTTGGATTTACCGTGATGAGATTGACCTGAAGCAGGGTTGAAGATTTTGTTAAGCCCGAAACGTAGCACGTCGTCATTTCTGATTTTTGACGGTATTCTTTCAAGTTCGAGTAACTTGTCTGTTCAAACATCAACAAAGCTGAGTACAGCATTTATATTCTTAAATTATGTAATAATTAAAAAGGAGAGGCCACAGTGGTGTGTAGACTAATTCTGTTCACTTGGCTGGCCAACTCCAACAAAAAAATAAGAGAGGAACCCTCTCCCTTTTTTTGTATCGGAATCCTTGTGAGGTGTGATTGTTTTGATTCTGATTTGGTTTTTGTTTTTTTGATTTCTACTTGTCTGCCTTAGGGCAACAGGTGGTGGATGGTGCTACGGGTAAGAATATTCAGCTGGCTAGAGGTTCCGGCGACTGTGCTGTGAGCCTCTTCCCATTTGCTGGGGGATTGACGGTGACTGTGCCCCCCCCTAGTGTAAGGGGATCTTTTCCGTGAGGAGAGCTTCCGGAGTCTGATTGTCCTCCCTGGAATTCTTTTCCTTTTACAGCAGGCCTCGTCATTCTAACGTGAAAATTCAGACCCTGCGGCCTCTGGTATTTCCTGAGCACAGTCTCATGAGGGGCAGGCCGAGAGTGGAAACCCTGTTTGATTGATGGCTAAGCGTCCTTGGCAAAATGCGCCCCCCTATAGATGGGGATCAGCTGAGATCTGTCTGAGATCTGGACTGTGGCTTGGATTGAGATATTTGATGTGGATGAAGAAGTACTCTTGCCTTCAGAGGATTTGTGAGGAGGCTGATGTCCTCCTGTTTCAGAAAATAGGAACTGGAGGCAGTGATCCCAGGGTCTTATCCACCTTGAGCTTGGCGGATGCTCTAGGCATGGAGCAGGAACCGAAGAGACATCCACTCCTGCAAGGGGTGCAGAAATCCACCACTGTCTTCCAATTCCTGGAGATGCTCAAGGGCCTGTTTCGGTCGGAGTGGGATTCCCCCAACTCCTCATCTAAGGGGCTAAGGATGTGTATAAGAAGATGCACACTCCCCCATTAAAGGAATGCATTGTGTGGTTTGATATTTCCAAGGTGGATGCGCAGGTCATGGCTGTTCCCATCGGACCACCATTCCTTTGGAAGGCGGATTAGCCTTAGGATACTCTGTACCGAAAGATGGATTTGTGTTGAAGAACCAATTCACTTCGGCGGCTGCTATTCTTTAGTTGGTGGTATGTGCAGACCTGACATTTTGAGCCCTGCTCCAGTGGCTTCAAACTCCGGATGATTCTATCCCTCTTTTGGAGTTGGCTACAGCCTTCCATTCTGATGCCATATATGACCCGGTACGTCTGGTGGCCATGGATTGTGCCCTGTCAGTGGTGACAGGGTGTTGGCTTGGCTTTGACACAGGGCACCGGACTCCTCTTCCAAAGCCTGGTTGCCCATCTGGCCTTACAAGGACGCTTCTGTAGGTTCCGATTTGGAGGAGTAGGTAAAGGACCTAGGTGAGACAAAATATTTCTGCCTTCTGGAGGACAGGTTCCAAGAGCCTGTGTAGTGAGCAGGAGCTCATTTCCATCAGCCTCTGCCTGCTCCTTGTGGGAGTGCAGGTCGGACTCCTGGGGGTCTTGGGAATCCCATCACTACTAGCCTGGAGAGCCTTTCTTCCACTTATGGACTTTGGACTTGCTTTCAGTCCCTTCATGGAGTGCTGGGGACAGGCTTTGCCTTGTTTTTCAAGAAGGGACCTAGGTCACCAAGGATCATTGGGTTCTAGTCCCTGGTCAGTATGGCTATGTCCTGGAATGGAAAAAACCGATTCTGAGTGCTTTTGTCTTCTCCTCTTGTGGATCTGTGAACAACAGAGTCACTATGCAGATCATTTTGGACAAGTTGCCTCCCCCAAAGGCAGTGGTGCCTGTTCCCTTGGATGATCAGGACAAGGAAAGGTATTCAATCTGTTTCGTGCTGCCGACACAGAAGGAGCATTGCGGCCCATTCTGGACCACCAGTGTGTCAATGAGCACTTGCGTATCATGCACTTCTGGATGGAAACTTTGTGACCCATGATTCAAGTGGTGCGCCAAGGGGAGTTCCTGGCATGTCTGGATTTGGCCGAGGTGTATTGTCATATCCCGATCTGGGGGATCAGTAAAGTATTTGTGTTTTGACATGCTTGGCTCCCCTCCAGTTTGCCTCCCATTCGGGCTCTCCACTGGCCCAAGGACGTTCTCCAAGGTTATGGTGGTGGCGTCTGCGGTGCTCTGGTGCCCATGGATTTGTGTGCACTCATATCTGGACTATTGGCTCCTCTGAGCCCATTCTCCTTGAGAAGCATCTCAGGTAGCTCCTTGAGTGTCCTTTCTGATAAGCCTCAGTTGGGTGATCACTTGGGAAAAGAACCATTTGTTGCATTCCCAGACCCTGGAGTTCCTGGGAGCACCTTTTGATTCTCAATTGTGCAGAGTCTTCCTAAGAGAGGAGAAAGTCAACGGCTGGCACTGTTCTGTTCTCAGCAGGCTCCCAGAGTCCGAGGTGATCTTCAGCTCCTCGGATTGATGGCAGTAACAATCAAGATGCTCCCGCAGATGTGTTCAAACTTAGGCTCCCACTTCCAGTGATGGTGATGGCCAGCCTGTGATAGTAGCAGCAGCCCAGTCTTCTGAGGAAGGGCGTGCTGCTGGATGATTGCTCATGTATCCTTCTGATGATGAATGTCAGGCTGGGGAGTCTATTGCCAAGGCTGAGTGGCCCAGGGCCATTGGAACTGCAGGTAGGGGTGTGGTCCATCATCTATCTTGAGGCAAGGGCCATCAGGTTGACTGTTCTACATTTCTGGCCCCCAGTCGAGGGCCAGGCTTTTCAAGTGTTCTCAGCAATGCCCTGTGGTGACTTAGGTCAGTCGGTGAGGCGGCACGAGGAGTGTCGGAGTAACCCTGGAGATAGCTCTCCTCTTTGCCTGTGCGGCCAAGAGCCTCCTAGTTTGTCAGCTCTGCACATTGCTGAGATGGATATTATGGAAATTGATTTTTTCAGCCAGCATTCTCTGGTTTCAGGAGAGTTGGAGTTGAGTTAGGAGGTGTTTCAGTTGTCTCTGCACTGCTTTGGTCGCCCCAAGAGGATCTGCCAGCAACCCACTCCACTGCCCAGTGTGCTGCTTCTTCAGTCGCCACACGGAAATGGGGTCCGAGAGCGTTGTTGCCCTGACCCAGCCTTGGCCAAGTCAGCATCTGCTGTATGTGTTTTCTCCTTGGCCCCTGGTGGGGTGTGTCATCTGGGCAGGATTGTTCTGGTGGTGCCAGAATTATCGAGGAGAGCGTGATTTGGAGACCTGATGCGGCTCCTGCAGGTGTCTCTTCTTTGGTTGCCTCTGTCTCTGAGCCTTTTGTGTCAAGGACCAGTCATCCTGGAAGACCCGGTTGCCTTCTCACTTACGGTTTGGCTGTTGAAAGGAGACGGTTAGCGCATAAGGGCTATTCTCCAGCAGTGGTCTCCACTCTGCTCGGAGTCCAGAAGAAGTCTATCAAGCTAGCATACAGGCGATCTGCTGCCTCTTTGAGCTCACTGAAGATTCAAGTGGCAGCTTTGGCTTGTTTCTGAGGTCAGATGGCTGCTAAGTCTCTAATCTTGCACCCAGACATCTCACGCTTTCTCCAGGGGGTTCGGCATCTGCATTCTCCCCTCCAGTCTGTGATCCCTTCCTGGAATCTCTGTCTGGTGTTCAGGCCCTTATGGCGACATCCTTTGAGCTGTTGAAGCACGCTAGTTTTAAGGATTTGACACTCAAGATGGTCTTCTTGGTCGCAATTTGTTCCGCAAGGCATATTTTCTGAGCTGCAGGCTCTGTCTTGCTGAGATCCTTATTTGTCTGAAAAAAAATCCATTCGGCTTGTGCCTTCCTTCTTGCCTAAGGTGCTTTCTTCCTTTCACGGGAGCCAGGTTGTCTGCCTGCTCTTTTTCTCTAAGGAGCAGTGTTGGGGAAAGGATAAGGATCTTCACTTGTGAATGTCTGGAGGATGCTTCTCTGGTACTTGGAAATTACGAATTCCTTTCTCTTTTTGTACTGTTTGCTGGCTCATGCAAGAGTGATGCAACAGCTAAGTTGACTTTGGGGCACTGGATTAAGGAGGCCATTGCCTCAGCGTATCTATTTGTTTATTTATTTATTTAACAGTTTTTTTTATACTGCTTTATCATTTCAGTCAAAGTGGTTTACATTGTAACTTAAACTTGGAAATGTACATTAAACAGGGACATTAATAACTTGGATGTTTCTGAGGCAGTGGAGGGTTAAGTGACTTGCCCAAGGCCACAAGGAGTGCTAGTGGGAATTGAACCCTAGTCTCTTGGTACCCAAGCCAGTACTGTAACCATTATCTGTTACGGAACCGGCCGGTTCTGGAGGGTTTGTGCGCCTATTCTACACAAGCACAGGCGTCCTCATGGGCAGAGCTTGGTAGCCCCTGCAGACATTTGTTGGGCAGTAATGTGGGCATCACTTTCCTCTTTCGTCTAGCATTACCACTTGAATGTTCATGCGCGGGCGGACATGGCCTTTAGCTCAAGGGTTTTGCAAGCTGCTGTGTCTTCCTGCCCAGTGGAGTTATAGTTTTGGTACATCACACTTGTCTGAACTGGTCTAGCAGGATGAAATGGAAGGTGACATTTTACTGTACTTACCAGTTAATGTCCATCTCCAGGAACAAGCAGGAATGTAGTCTTCACATATGGGTATCGTCGGTACCGACGGAGCCTGCGCGGGAACGCTCCCCAGCGTCCAATTAGAAAGCTTTTGGGAGCATCCCACAGCGCCTGTGTGCTGCCTTCCCGCCTTTCCCAACTGTCTCTCTCCAGTTCTTCATTTTCCGCGGAGCCAGCAGGTCGCACTTCCTGTCACCGCAGAAAATATCCCATTTATTCTTCTTTTTTGTGGTCGCGTCTGCTTTCCTTCAACGCTACACCGGTACCGCCGGTTCTTTCTTTTCTTTCCTAAAAAAAAAAAAAAAAAAATCTTTTCCTGGAGTCTTCCAGCTTTTTTCTCCTCTGGTGCCACGCGCCATTTTGGGCACTAGGCCCAACTTTCCTCTACAATGGAAAAACCCGCTTCGGGTATTAAAAAGTGTTCCAAGTGTGGCGGTACCATCTCCGTCACCGACACCCATGAGTGGTGCTTCAAATGTTTAGGTCCTGACCACTCTATCTCTGAGTGTGTTGCCTGTGGGATAATGTCAAAGAGGGGTCGGCAAAACCGAGCTGCTAAACTTAGCACCCTTTTTCCCTCCGATGCAGCATCTGTGGCATCAACATCTTCCAGGGCTTCGTCTTCCTCTCATGGATCTCAGGTAACTAAACATAAGTCTAGTCGGTCCTCAAAGGGTAGATCTCCTTCTAAGTATCGAGATGCCTCTGGCGTTGCCCTTGAGGGACTCACACCAGCAAAGTTGCCCCGGCGGGAGGCTTCGGCTTCCAAAGCATCATCGGGGCTCCAGGATGTTCTTGAGGCCCCAACCTCGGCAGAACTACTGGTGCCATGCTCTGGGGTACCGGCTGCTTTGTCCGGTACCGATATCCAGGCATCGGCGGCGTCGATAGACCAGAGATTCTTGGCTATTGAACACAGTCTGGCGGCTCTTCTCTCGGCATCGATGCCCCCGAAACCGCTTCAGACAATTCAACCGGTACAGGTACCGGTACCGGCACCTACATCGGTACCGGGGCCAATTGCATCAACGTCAGCAGGTGGACTACCGGTACCGACGCAGGCTATGCCCTCCGGTACTGACAAGTCGGTACCGGACCCTGTCGATACCGACTTCGATTGGTACTGGTATCGTGCGTTGCACGATTACCCGGATAGGAGATACTTTGAATCCTCCGACGAGTCTGAAGACTCTGACAACTCTGTCGATACCAGAGTACTTCTTCCTGAGGATTCTTCCTCTCCTAAACGTAGGATGTTTCCTCCAGAGGATATATCCTTCCAGGATTTTATCCAAGATGTGGCTCGAGGTCTTTCCATCACAGTGGCTCCTGAAACAGAGCCTAGGGCAAAGGAATTGGAGATTTTACAGTATCCTAAAGCTCCCAAAGAGGCAGCTACTTTGCCTATTTATGAGATCTTGCATGATCTCATGCTAAGGATGTGGGAAACACCTCTCACCACTTATCCTCATTCTCGTAGGCTTGATACCATGTATCGAGTTCTTCCCTGTCCTGGATTTCAAAAACCTCAGCTGCCCCACCATTCCATGGTAGTGGAATCAGCTATGAGAAGGATCAAGAGTGCAAAAAGACATGCATCTAATCTTCCAGGACGTGAATGTAGAACTCTTGATGCCTTTGGGCCTCGAACCTTCCAGGCCTCTATGCTTTCTGCCAGGATTAGTTCCTACATTTTATATATGGGAATGTTCCTTAAGGAAGTTACAGGAGATCTAGAGCTTATGAGCCCTCTACTTACTGATGATAAGAGACAAGATTATCTTGCACTTATCAAACATGCTCAGGATGTTTCCAAATTCGTAAATCGTGCAGCTTTTGATTGTTTTGAGTGCATAAGCAGAACTTCTGCTATTGACATAGGCGCACGTAGGATTGCCTGGCTCCAGGCATCTGATCTAGAACTTTGGGTACAGAACAAATTGGGGAATATTCCTTGCACTGGAGAGAATCTCTTTGGCAAAAATTGGCAAGAGAAAGCTAATGAGCTAGATGCTGATAATCTCACCTTGGATAGATTATCAAAATCTACAGATGATCCTGCAAAGAAAAAGTCCTATAAAAAACCATTCTTCACTAGAAAGAAGAAGTTCTACCCCTCCTGTACCCAACAAGGGCATCGTTCAGGTCAGTCTGCCCAAAAGGGTCAGCAACCTAATTAAAGAAAAACAAAGGCTGCTAAGCCTCAACCGGCTCAGCAGACTCAGCCTCCACAGGGGCTTTGACTCCCATCTAGAGAACGTTGTCTTCCTGGCCCTGAACGGGCCAGAGCCTTCCACCATTCCAGGAAGGTTATGTTATTTTGCCCCCAGATGGGGCAGATAACAGAAGAAAGTTGGACTCTATCCATTGTAAGAGAGGGATACAAGCTTCACTTTCCTCAGCATGCCCCCTCCTACAATGGTAAGACAGTTCAATTCTCAGAACTCTCTCAACTCCCAGTTAGATCACGAGGTCAGTCTGCAGTTTGCCCAAGGGGCAATAGAAGTATCTGTTCATCAACATGGTGCAGGGTTCTATTCCCCCTTTTTCCTTATTCCAAAGAAAACAGGAGGGCACAGACCCATTTTGGACCTCAGAGAATTGAACAAATTCCTGTTCAAAGAGAAGTTCAAAATGATTTCTCTAGGAACTCTACTGCCATACCTTCAGAATCAGGACTGGCTTTGTTCTCTAGATCTCAAGGATGCGTACTCCCATGTTCTCATCCATCCAACTCACCGAAGGTTTCTTCGCTGTTCTTCCTTTTGGCCTGGCCTCGGCACCAAGGGTGTTCACAAAATGCATGGCTGTGGTGGCAGCATTTCTCCGCACCCTAAAAATATTCGTCTTCCCTTACTTGGATGATTGGCTCATTTGAGCCCCATCAGAGCCAGAGGCCAGGATTTCCCTATCTCGCACAATGCGTATCCTCCAATATTTGGGACTTGTCATAAACTTCCCAAAATCCAATCTAGCTCCCACTCAGTCTCTAGAGTTCATAGAAGCCCTGTTGGATACCAGACAGACAAGGGCCTATCTTCCACAGTCCCGCTGCCTTCGCATTGTGCAGTTAGCTTCCCAAGCAATGCTAAAGTCTCACCTCACTGCTCGGGAAATGTTACAATTGCTAGGCCACATGGCATTCACCATGCATGTGGTCCCTTATGCCCGCCTCCATATGAGGGCAGCCCAGTGGACTCTATCCGCTCAATGGACTCAGGCGTCAGGTTGCCTGTCAGACAAAATAGCAGCCTCAGATCGTCTTATGTTGTCTCTCCAATGCTGGCAGTCACCCCAGAATCTGTTGGTGGGATCCCCTTTTCAGCAACCCCCACCCCAAGTAACTCTAACAACAGATGCCTCACAGGTGGGTTGGGGAGCCCATTTGCAAGGCCTCTCTACCCAGGGTACCTGGACTCCACAGGAGACCGATTTACACATCAATCTTCTAGAACTCAGAGCAATCTTCCTTGCTCTTCGAGTGTTTCACAGCCAGCTCAGCTACAAAACTGTCCTAATTCAAACGGACAACCAGGTAGCCATGTTCTATGTGAACAAGCAGTGCGGAACAGGCTCTCTGTCGCTCTGCAACGAAGCTTTGCGACTTTGGGCCCTCGCCAGAGAGCATCAGATTCATCTCCTTGCAGTGTATCTTCCAGGCATTCAGAACTCTTGGGCAGACAGACTCAGTCGAGTTCTGCTTCCACACGAATGGTCTCTCCATGCAGACCAGGTGGCCAAAATTTTCCAATTTTGGGGAACCCCGGACATAGACCTCTTTGCAAGTCCACTGAATGCCAATCTTCCCTGGTTCTGTTCCAGAATTCCAGCTCTGGGTTGTCAGGCCAGGGATGCCTTCCTCCTCCATTGGGGTCGGGACTTTCTGTATGCCTTCCCACCCATTCCCCTAATTCCCAGAACTTTATTCAAGCTTCAGAGAGACAGAGGCCATATGATTCTCATAGCCCCACATTGGCCACGACAAGTGTGGTACCCTCTGCTTTTACATCTCTCTCAAGCTCCGCCTCTGGAGTTAGGATCTGCTCCAGATCTCCTATCCCAGGAAGACGGGATGCTGTGGCATCCCAGTCCCCAGTCTCTACATCTCAGGGCCTGGTTGCTGAAAGCCTAGAACTTCATGGTCTTAACCTTTCTCAGCAAGTAAAGGATATCCTTTATGCTTCCAGGAAACCATCCACAAGACGCTCTTATGCTTTCAAGTGGAAAAGGTTTACCATATGGTGTTCGCAGAAGGGTCTCGACCCTCTTGCAATACCTCTGAAATCATTACTGGAATATCTCCTTCATTTGTCTAATGCAGGACTTAAGACCAATTCAGTGAGAGTTCATTTGAGTGCTATTGCAGCTTCTCTCAAACCTTTAAATGGGCAACCTATTTCCTCTCATCCCATCATAGCGAGATTTATGAGAGGCCTTCTTCTAACTAAGCCTCCCGTTAAGCCACCACCGGTGGCATGGGATTTAAATCTGGTTCTTGGCCAGCTCATGAATCCGCCTTTTGAGCCATTGGCTACTACCTCTTTGAAATTCGTTTCCTGGAAGGTTATTTTTCTTATTGCAATCACATCAGCACGTTGCATCAGGGAGTTGCAAGCATTGGTGGCTGATCCTCCTTATACAAGGTTCCATCATGATGAGGTAGTTCTTAGGATTCATTCTCACTTTATGCCAAAGGTGGTTTCACCTTTTCATATAAACCAAGCAGTTTACCTTCCTGTTTTTTTTCCCCAAGGCCTGATGCCTCTAATGCAGAAAGGAATCTTCATACTTTGGATTGTAAAAATACTTTAGCCTTTTATTTACAAAGGGCGCAGCAACATAGAAAGTCCTCCCAACTCTTTGTTGCTTTTGATACTAGTCATTTAGGACTTCCAGTCTCGAAAAGAACACTGTCCAACTGGATTGCACAGTGTATATCTTTTGCCTATCGGAGTAAGAACCTTCCTCTTGAAGGCCATGTCACAGTGCACAATGTGAGAGCCATGGCAGCCTCTATGGCTCACCTTCACTCTGTGTCTATTGACGACATCTGTTGAGCAGCTACCTGGGCCTCGGTTCATACCTTCACAGCCCATTACTGCTTGGAGAAGGACTCCCACTGGGATGCCTTGTTTGGTCAGGCTGTTCTTCAACACCTGTTCATGCTTAATCAACTCCTACCCACCATCCCTGGTAGGATGCCAGAGATCCATGGGGGGAAGTGGAACCGTTCTAAAAAGGGTACACAACTTCTGTGGTTTTCTCCCTGGCATCTGTAGCTAGGGAGTCCCCATATGTGAAGACTACATTCCTGCTTGTTCCTGGAGATAGCATAGTTACTCACCTGTAACAGGTGATCTCCGGGAACAGCAGGAATTTAGTCTTCACAACCCACCCACCTCCCCTAGGAGTTGTATCTCTCTATCTCTCTCTTTTTTTCCTTTCCCTTTCTCTCTCTCTCTTTGTCTCACTTTAAACTCAACTGGAGAGAGACAGTTGGGAAAGGCGGGAAGACAGCATGCAGGCGCTGTGGGATGCTCCCAAAAGCTTTCTAATTGGGCGCTGGGGAGCGTTCCTGCGCAGGCTCCGTCGGTACCGATGATACCCTTATGTGAAGACTAAATTCCTGTTCCCGGAGATCACCTGTTACAGGTGAGTAACTGTGCTGTAGCAGTGAGTTAAGTGGATATGTCTATGAGGAAGTGGATGGGAGCTAGTATCAATGCCTTTTTCTGTCTTTTCGTATGTCTCTACTAGTCTTTGGGGGGGGGGGGTTGGCTTTATTTGGAAAGGATATTTCAAAAGTTTTAATAAAAAAAGAAAACATCATCTTTACTGAAGCTTTTCATCTGTTCCACAATCTAATTATAAGTGTAATTCACAGTTACATCATAAAGTCACAGAGATGTGCTATAAATGCCTTGATGTCCTTTATTCCATTCGCTCAGCAGCTGTTGTTTTTCTCCTTTTCCCAACATAAATTTGTCAGGAAACTGTTCATCTAATAGACTTCAATACTATACTTTATCCCCTGAAAACCTGGAGATTGCTTTAGGAAAAGTGCTCTGGTAGTTTAACTACATTTGTATGGCAAATCTCCATTTTCACTGTGTTTTGTCGAAAAGGGCTAGCAAACAGGGTGAGAGTCCTAATCTTTGCTACCCTATACACCTTTAGCAAAAATGCCTCAGTAGGTTTTGCCGTAAACAAGGATTTATGTAGGTTATTTATTTAATGACTTTCTATACCACACTTTCAAGTAATTGCTAAGGAAGGCAGTTTGCAATATATCTTAAAAAAGATAGAAATTACAGTGCTTTTGCACTAACCATACCCTCCCCCGACTAATCACCACCAAAGAATTAGACATAAAAATGAGACTTCGGTGTTCCTTTAAACTTGCTTTGATTGATTCTCAGCTTCTCAGAGTAGAAGGAAGGGAATTCTAGAATGTTGGACCCAAAAACATAAAAGAAGACTTTTTTTTAGTGGCTTCAAGGTATGACTGGAAGTAGATTGCCAGTCCTTTTCTTCCAAGGCAATGGAGAGTAAAGTGACTTGCCCAAGGCCACAAGGAGTGCCAGTGGGAATGGAACTCAGATCTCCTGGGTAGTAGGCTGTTGCTCTAGCCGCTAGGCTATTCCGCCACTAAAAAAAGACTGGTTGATTCCAAATAGAAACATGAAGATAGAGGAAGAGTTAACAGTTCATGTGTTGGGGCCTGGTGTGTCTCGTGGATTGGACAAGAATCAGCAATTTTGAGAGGTATAAAAGTTGTCCACAGGGCAATGTCTCTAAATGAGATTACTTTGTGCATACTATAACAGTAATGAACCTCACTGCCAGGCCCCAGGGTATATGGTGTAACCTGTGTGGAGAAACTTATGCACAATGAGCAGCACCTTGGAAATGGATTATGATATTTACTGGTAGCCAATGAAGGCTGTTTAAGATGGGAGTGATATGGTGAAATCTATTGGTGCTTGTAATAAGTTTATTTAAGCAGGATTGTTTGTTGCCATTGTACAAGAAGTTACAATAGTCCATTCTGTTAAGCAAAATAGCATACGTAAGTGTTTTAAAGTCTTGCATTCAAGACTAATCTTGTAGACTTTGTCATGGAAATAGTCAACCAAAGTCTGGGCAGACATTGAAAGAAGGGTTGGGGGAGGAGGCACTTTGAGAAGAGAGTTGAGCATAGCAAAGAGACAGCAAGAGTTGAAGGCAAGAGAGTTAGTCAGATGGACATAGTACTCTTGCTTGCCAAGTGCTATGGCTGACTGGAAGGATGTTAGCATGAATTTGAAATATGATAACCAGATAGATAAGGGAAGAACTGAGGTGGAGAGGTTTGGGGCAAGCAGTTGGAGAAAAAACAAGGTTGAGGCAGTGACCATGCTTGTAAGTAGGAGTGGTAGAGCATAGCTGGAAGTTGAATGAGAAAGGTAGGACAAGGAGCTTTAAGGCATAAGGGTCAAAAGATTCATCAACATGAATGCTAAAATCCCCAAGAAAAAGGGAATGGGAAGATGCATCCAGAAGGGATGAGAGCCAGGAATCAAAATCGGTGAGAAAGGTAGAGGTGGGCTTGTTAGGGGGGTCGATTAAATGACAGCTACCAGAAGAGGTAGCAGAGTAAATAGGCAGATGGAGTGGTATTCAGAGGAAGAGAAGGAATGATACTGATGCAGAAGGATAGGCTGAAATGGTCAGGAATGATAAACCCAACATCACCTCCATGGCTAATAAGCTGAAGGGTATGGGAGAATAAATAGCCTCTGTAACAGAGGGCAGTTATTGAACCAGAGTCTTTAGGGAGAAGCCAAGTTTCAGTAAGAGCCAGAAGATATAGAGTTGATGGCACACAACAACAACAATAACAATTGTGTGTTACATTAATGTCTAGAATCTAGAAGGAAAGCTAGAAAGGCTGGACATTTTTCAGAGTTTAAAAACTCTATCTGCAGTTCTAATCCTCTCCCTGTGTAAATGAGCCTGCCCTGCCTGCTTCTACTGCAGCTTGCACCAGAGATGAATACTCCTACTTATGGAATGACATCAAGAAGGTTGTGTTGGAAGAAAGCGAGAAGTCTCTACAAAAGGTGAAAAAGCAAAAACGGCCAAAATGGATGACGGAAGAAACTCTGAAAATTGCCCAGAAACGCAGAGAAGCTAAAGCCAGAGGAGAAAGAAAGACAATAACAGAACTCAACAGAGATGTCCAATGTGCAGCAAGACAGGACAAGGAAAAGTATTACAATGACACTTGCAAGGAAATAGAAGCAGAAACTATTAGAGGAAGAACAAGATTGGCTTTCCTAAAGCTACGAGAGTTAAAGAAAAAGTTTCAGCCTCGAATTGGAATGTTACAAGATGCTCAAGGTTCTATGTTGAATGATGCTGAGAAGATCAAGAAAAGGTGGAAGGAATATACAGAATTTTTATATGATAAAGATGAAGTGGACCAATAGCCGTTTCAACCTGTACCTTATGATCGGGAACCATTGGTGATGAAAGAGGAAGTTGAAGCAGCATTGAAAGCCTTATCAAAGAACAAAGCACCAGGCATCAATAGCATTCCTATAGAAGTATTGCAGCAATCTGATGCAGCTGTTACCATACTTATAAGGCTCTGCCAAGAAATATGGAAGACAACATCAGGGCCAACTGACTGGAAAAGATCTGTGCTTATACCAATACTAAAGAAAGGTGATCCAACTGACTGTGGAAATTATCGAACAATCGCTCTGATCCCATATGCCAGCAAGATTCTACTGAAGATTATTCAAAAGAGACTACAACCATACCTGGAACAAGAACTACCTGAAGTGCAAGCAGGGTTCAGGAAAGGGCAAGGAATGAGAGACATCATTGCGCATGTGAGATGGATCCTTGAAAAGACATATAAGAGTCTCTTCTCACAGAACTTATAGTCTTTTCAAGACAAAGAAAACAAATAGTGGGGTGTGAGGGGTGTAGGATAGTTCGTAATGAAAGTGATTAAAAGGTACACGAGTGTTAAACAGGATCAATAAGTATGTAAGGAGAAGTACTACAATGATGCATGGAAGGAAATAAAATCAGAAACTATTAGAGGAAGAACAAGATTGACTTTCCTAAAGCTACGAGAGTTAAAGAAAAAATTCCAGCTTTGATTTGGAATGCTACAAGATGCTCAAGGATCCATTTTGAATGATGCTGAGAAGATCAAGAAAAGGTGGAAAGAATATACAGAGTCATTATACCATAAAGATCAAGTGCACCGATAGCCGTTTGAACCTGTACCTTATGATCAGCAACCATTGGTGATGAAAGAAGAAGTCGAAGCAGCATTGAAAACCTTATCAAAGAACTAAGCACTGGGCATTGATGGCATTCCCATTGAAGTATTAGAGCAATTGGAGGAAGCTGTTACCATACTTACAAGGCTCTGCCAGGAAATTTGGAAGACAAATTCATGGCTAACTGACTGGAAAAGATCTGCGTTTATAACAATATTGAAGAAAGGTGATCTGACTGACTGTGGAAATTATCGCACAATCGCTGTGATCCCACATTCCATCAAAATTCTACTCAAGATCATTCAGCAGAGCTACAACCATACCTGGAACGAGAACTGTCTGAAGTGCAAGTAGGGTTCAGGAAAGGACAAGGAACAAGAGGCAATCTCCAGGAACAAGCAGGAATGTAGTCTTCACATATGGATATCGTCGGTACTGGCGGAGCCTGCACGGGAACGCTCCCCAGCGTCCAATTAGAAAGCTTTTGGGAGCATCCCACAGCGCCTGCGTGCTGCCTTCCCACCTTTCCCAACTGCCTCTCTCCAGTTCTTCGTTTTCCGCGGAGCCAGCAGGTGGTCGTTCCTGTCACCGCAGAAAATCGTTCCTTATTCTCCTCTTTTTTGTGGTTGCCTCTGCCTTCCTCGACGCTATACCGGTACCGCCGGTTCTTTCTTTCTTTTAAAAAAAAAAAAAAGTATTTATAGTATTTTATTCCAAACTTTTCTTTTCCAGGTGCATGCGCCATTTTGGGCCATAGGCCCAAAATTTCCTCTACCATGGAAAAACCCGCTTCGGGTTTCAAAAAGTGCACCATGTGTGGCGGTACCATCTCCGTCACCGACACCTATGAGCAGTGTCTTAAAAGATTTAGGTCCTGACCACTCCATCTCGGAGTGTATGGCTTGTGCCATGATATCCAAGAGGGGTCGACAAAACCGAGCTGCTAAGCTGAGCACCCTTTTTCCCTCCAGTGCAGCTTCTTGTGGCATTGGCGTCTTCCAGGGCTTCATCTTCCTCCCATGGATCTCAGGTAACTAAACATAAGTCTGGTTGGTCCTCAAAGGGTAGATCTCCTTCTAAGCATCAAGATGCCTCTGGCGTTGCCCTTGAGGGTTCTGTACCAGCAAAATTGCCCCGGCGGGAGGCTTCGACTTCCAAAGCATTATCCGGGCTCCAGTATGTTCTCAAGGCCTCAACCTCGGCAGAACTACTGGTGCCATGCTCTGGGGTACCGGCTGCTTTCTCCGGTACCGACACCCAGGCATTGGCAGCGTCGATAGACCAGAGGTTCCTGGCTAATGAACGCAGTCTGGCGGCTCTCCTTGCGGCATCGAAACCCTCGGAACCGCCTCAGACACTTCAACTGGTACCGGCATCGACTCCAACACCGGTATCGGTACCGGTACCGACAGCATCGGCATCGACATCGGTGTCTGCTTTGCTGACACCCAGTCATGCTATGCCTTCCGGTACCAATATACCGGTACCGACTTCGGTCGGTACGGGTATCGTGCTTTACAAGAGCATCCGGACAGAAGGTACTTTGAATCCTCGGAGGAGTCTGAAGATTCTGACGATTCTGTCGGTACCGGAATACTTCTCCCGGAGGAGCCTTCCTCTCCTAAACGTAGGATGTCTCCTCCAGAAGATATCTCCTTTCAGGATTTTATCAGGGAGTTGGCTCGAGGTCTTTCCATTACTGTGGCTCCCTAAACAGAGCCCAGAGCAAAGGAGTTGGAGATTCTTCAATATCCCAAAGTTCCTAAGGAGGCAGCTACTTTGCCTATCCATGAGATCTTACATGATCTCATGCTAAGAATGTGGGAAACACCTCTTACCACCTCTCCTCACTCTCGTAGACTGGATACCATGTATCGAGTCCCTTCTTGTCCTGGCTTCCAGAAGACTCAGCTTCCTCACCACTCTATTGTAGTGGAATCAGCTATGAGAAGGATCAGGAGTGCAAAGAGGCATGCCTCTAATCCTCCAGGACGTGAGTGTAGAACCTTGGATGCCTTTGGACGTCGTACTTTCCAGGCTTCCATGTTTCTGCCAGGATCAGTTCCTATATTTTATATATGGGAATGTTCCTTAAAGAAGTCACAGGAGATTTAGAGGTTCTAAGTCCTCTTCTTCCTGAAGATAAGAGGCAGGATTTTCTCACTCTGGTTAAACATGCCCAGGATGTTTCTAAATTTGTCAATCGTGCAGCTTTTGACTGTTTTGAATGCATAAGCAGAACCTCTGCCATTGCCATAGGTGCACGTAGAATTGCCTGGCTCCAGGCATCTGATTTGGAGCTCTGGGTGCAGGACAAATTGGGCAATATCCCTTGTACAGGTGAGAATCTATTCGGCAAAAATTGGCAAGAGAAAGCCAATGAGTTTGATTCTGACAACTCCACTTTGGATAGGTTATCCAAAGCCACAGCTGATCTTGCAAGGAAGAAATCTTTCAAGAAACCATTCTTCTCAAAAAAGAAGAGGTTCTACCCCTCTTATTCCCAGCAGTGACGTTCCGCAGGTCAGCCTGCCCGGAAGAGTCAGCAACCATCTAAACAAAGGAAAGTAAAGACTGCTAAGCCTCAACCGTCTCAGCAGTCTCAGCCTCCACAAGGCCTTTGACTTTCATCTAGAGAACTTAGCCTTCCTGGCTCTCAATGGACAAGAGCCTTCCACCATTCCAGGAAGGTTGTGTCATTTTGCCCCCAGATGGGGACAGATAACAACAGAACATTGGACTCTCTCATTATAAAAGAGGGGTACAAGCTTCTTTTTATCTGCATTCCCCCTCCCACAATGGTAAGACAGTTCAGTTCTTAGACCTCTCTCATCAACCTGTTAGATCAAGAGGTCACTATGCTTCTTGCCCAAGGGGCAATAGAAGAGGTACCCATTCCTCAACAGGGTACAGGGTTTTACTCCCCCTATTTCCTTATCCCAAAGAAAACAGGGGGACACAGACCTATTCTAGACCTCAGAGAATTGAACAAATTCCTGCTCAAAGAGAAATTCAAGATGGTTTCTCTGGGTACTCTGCTGCCATACCTTCACAGTCAGGATTGGCTTTGTTCTCTAGATCTAAAGGATGCGTACACTCATGTTCTCATCCATCCAACTCACAGAAAGTTCCTTCGGTTCCTTTTTCAAGGAAAGCACTACCAGTACAGGGTGCTTCCTTTTGGCCTGGCCTCAGCACCAAGGGTGTTCACGAAATGCATGGCTGTGGTAGCAGCATTTCTTCGCACTCTAGGAATATTCGTCTTCCCCTACTTAGACGACTGGCTCATTTGAGCCCCATCAGAGTCAGAGGCCAGGACTTCTCTATCTTGCACAATGCGTATCCTTCAGTATTTGGGTCTGGTCATAAACATCCCACAATCCAGTCCAACTCCCACTCAGTCTCTAGAGTTCATAGGAGCTTTGCTGGATACCAGAAAAGCAAGGGCCTATCTCCCCCAGGCCCGTTGCCTTCGCATGGTGCAGTTAGCTTCTCAAACAGTGCTAAAGCCTCATATCACTGCTCGAGAAATGTTACAACTACTAGGCCACATGGCATCTACCGTGCATGTGGTTCCTTATGCTCGCCTTCACATGAGAGTAGCCCAGTGGACGTTATCCACTCAATGGATCCAGGCATCAAGGTGCCTATCAGACAAAATAGCAAACACATATCGCCTTATTTTGTCCCTCCAATGGTGGCAGACCACTCAAAACCTGTTGATGGGGTCCCCATTTCAACAGCCTTTACCCCAGGCATCTCTCACAACAGATGCATCACCAATAGGTTGGGGAGCTCATCTGCAAGACCTCTCCACCCAAGGCACTTGGACTCCACAGGAGACTCATCTACGCATCACTCTCTTGGAGCTCAGAGCAATCTTCCTTGCTCTGCGAGTGTTCCACACCCTGCTCGGCTACAAGACAGTCCTCATCCATACTGTCAATCAAGTAGCCATGTTCTACGTGAACAAGCAGGAAGGAACAGGCTCTCTCTCGCTTTGCAACGTAGCTTTGCGACTATGGGCCCTCGCCAGAGAGCATCAGATTCATCTCCTGGCAGTGTATCTTCCAGGTATTCAAAACTCTTGGGCAGACGGACTCAGTCGAGTTCTGCTTCCACACAAATGGTCTCTACATGTTGACCAGGTGGCCAAGATTTTTCAAATTTGGGAAACCCCGGACATAGACCTCTTTGCAAGTCCGTTGAATGCCAGACTTCCCCGGTTCTGTTCCAGAATTGCGGCTCAGGGCTCTCAGGCCAGGGATGCTTTCCTCTTTCATTGGGGTCAAGACTTCCTTTATGAATTTCCACCCATTCCCCTGATTCCCAAAACCCTTTTCAAGCTTCAGAGAGACAGAGGCCGTATGATTCTCATAGCTCGACATTGGCCATGGCAAGTGTGGTACCCTCTGCTTCTACATCTCTCTCAAGCTCCCTCTCTGGAGTTAGGCTCTGCTACAGATCTCCTGTCTCAGGAGGACGGAATGTTATGGCATCCCAATACCCAGTCTCTGCATCTCAGGGCTTGGTTGCTGAAGGCCTAGATCTTCAGGATCTTAACCTTCCTCAGCAAGTAAAGGATATCCTTTATGCTTCTAGAAAACCTTCCACAAGACGCTCTTATGCTTTCAAGTGGAAAAGGTTTACCATATGGTGCTCGCAGAAGGGTCTTAACCCCCTTGCGATACCTCTGGAATGATTACTAGAGTATTTCCTTCATTTATCCAATGCAGGACTTAAAACTAACTTAGTAAGAGTCCATTTAAGTGCTATTGCGGCTTCTTTCTAGCCTTTAAATGGACAACCTATTTCCTCCCATCCTCTCATAGCAAGATTATGAGAGGCCTTCTTCTAACTAAGCCTCCCATTAAGCCACCACCGGTGGCATGGGACTTAAATCTGGTTCTTGGCCAGCTCATGAAGTCACCTTTCGAACCCTTAGCTACTACCTCATTAAAATTCCTTTCTTGGAAATTGCTCTTTCTCATTGCAATCACATCAGCACGTCGCATCAGTGAGTTGCAAGCACTAGTGGCTGATCCTCCTTATACAAGGTTCCATCATGGCAAGTTCATCTTAACCATGCGGTCTACCTGCCTGTGTTTTTTCCAAGGCCTCATGCATCAAATGCAGAAAGGAATCTTCATACTTTGGACTGTAAAAGAGCTTTAGCTTTTTACTTACAAAGAACACAGCAACATAGAAAGTCTTCTCAACTCTTTGTTGCTTTTGATCCTTCTCATTTGGGACTTCCATTCTCCAAGATAACACTTTCCAACTGGATTGCACAGTGTATTTCCTTTGCCTATCAGAGTAAGAACCTTCCTCTGGAGGGCCATGTCACAGCTCACAATGTGAGAGCCATGGCAGCTTCAATGGCTCATCTGCACTCTGTGTCTATCGACGACATCTGTCGAGCAGCCACTTGGGCCTTGGTTCATACCTTCACAGCCCATTACTGCTTGGACAAGGACTCCCGCTGGGATGCCTTGTTTGGTCAGGCTGTTCTCCAACACCTGTTCCATACCTAATCAACTCTTACCCGCCATCCCTGTTTGGATGCCAGAGATCCATGGGGGGAAGTGGAGCTCTTTCACAGGGACACACAACGTCTGGGGTCTCTCCCTGGCATCTAAAGCTAGGGAGTCCCCATATGTGAAGACTATATTCCTGCTTGTTCTTGGAGATAGCATAGTTACTCACCTGTAACAGGTGATCTCCGGGAACAGCAGGAATTTAGTCTTCACAACCCACCCACCTCCCCTAGGAGTTGTATCTCTCTATCTATCTCTTTCTCTCTCTCTCTCTCTTTGTCTCAGCTTTAAAACTGAACAGGAGAGAGGCAGTTGGGAAAGGCAGGAAGGCAGCATGCATGCGCTGCGGGATGCTCCCAAAAGCTTTCTAATTGGACGCTGGGGAGCGTTCCCGCACAGGCTCCGTCGGTACTGACGATACCCATATGTGAAGACTAAATTCCTGCTGTTTCCGGAGATCACCTGTTACAGGTGAGTAAGTATGCTTTATTGTGGATGTGAGATGGATCCTTGAAAAGACAAAAGAATACCAAAAGGATATCCATATGTGTTTTATTCACTACAGCAAGGTTTATGACTTTGTAAACCATGAGAAACTCTGGGCCACATTAAGAAGCATGGGTATACCTAAATATCTGCTAGTTCTCTTGCACAACCTCAAGAAGCAACAATTAAAACGGAACTAAGAGAAACAGAACGGTTTAAGATCTGCAAAGGTGTACGACAAAGCTGCATACTTTCTCCCTACATGTTTAATTTATATGGAGAACAAATCATCAGAGAAGCAGGACTGTATGAAGACAACTGAGGTGTGAAGACTGGTGGAAGACTCATCAATAACCTTCGCTATGCTAATGATACCACGTTACTGGCTGAAAGTGAAAATTATCTGAAACCTTTGCTTCTCAAGATCAAGGAACATTTTCTTAAAATGGGTCTGCACCTTAATTTTAAGAAAACAAAGATCCTGACAACTGGCAAAATCAATTAGTTCATCATTGATGGGGAAGAAATTGAAGTATTTCACAACTTTAACCTACTTGGATCAACAATCAATAAAAAAGGACAAGCAGTCAAGAAATCCGACGACGCATTGCTCTTGGCAGAATGGCTTTGAAGGACCTAGACAAGATTCAGAAGAGCAGAGATGTCTCTCTCCATACAAAGATTTGACTTGTCCAAGCCATGGTATTTTCAGTAACATCATATGGATGTGAAAGTTGTACAGTAAAAAAGATAGACACAAAGAAAATTTATACCTTTGAATTATGGTGCTGACGACGAATACTGTGTATATCATGAACTGCCCGAAGAACAAACCAGTCATTACTAGAGGAGATCAAACCTAAGCTTTTCTTAGAAGCTCAGATGACAAGACTTTGACTTTCATACTTTGGACACATCATGTGAAGAGAGAGATCGTTAGAGAAAGACATAGAGCCCGATTCAGATAGGAGCATGTCCGGACGGCCCCAAGCAAGACTGCCCTGATTGGACCCGATTCTGGACCATAGGAACAAAAGATTCCCATGGTAACCAGAATCGGGCCCAAGGACAGCCCAACGTGCCCCTGCTGCCTGTGGGGATGTCCTCCCCACAGGTGTCTCTGACTCCCACATCCTTGGCCCCCCTTTTCCCCGCCGCTCAACCTAAGGCTCGCCAGCCATGGCCTGGATCAGGCAGTGGGGACCCCCGGGCCCGATCGCCTTTGTTTGCTACTACCTTTGAGGTGGAATAAGCAGCATGTCCCCACAGACCTGGCAGGATGTACAGGGCTGTGACCTGAATCGGCCCTGTACGTCTTGCCGGGCTGGCACACCCCCACTATAGTAAATGATGGCAGATAAAGACCAGTATGGTCCATCTAGTCTGCCCAGCAAGATGTCCGGAGTAAGATGTCAGGAGTTGGTACCACTCTGTGCAGGCCACCCCTCCCCATGTTTTGTTTAGGGGTGAACCCACCACTCCATGCAGGACAACCCTATGCCCCAATCCCGCTCCCTGTCAGCTCTCCCTGTCCTGCTGCACAGGATGTATGGGGAGAGCCAGATGGGGAATCGGGCCTGGATGGCAAGTTAGAAGGGCAACGCAATAGAGGAAGGACGGCATGGAGATGGATTGATAAAATAATAGCAGCTATGGGTGCCGCTCTATCAACAATGAGCCACCTGACTGAAGACAGAACACAGTTTAGTTTAGGTCAACCATTCAGAGGGTTGTCATGAGTTGACACCGACTCGACAGCACTTAGCTGCAACAACATTGATTCTGTGTGTTCCTCTTCTGTTTTTTTGGTTTGTGTTCAAAGACTATCATGAGCCATACTTGGCGGGTTTTCTCTAGTTGTCATTTATTAGAGGGACCACTTCATATGAAATCTCAAGGAGGTCAGAATACACTGTGACGTCAATGAGTATTTTAAAAGCTGTCTTTCCATTGGTTTATATTATAGTTAGAACCATATGCAGAATTTTGTACTAAAGAAGAGAAATAGTCGTTATGAAATTTTCACATATTGTCTTGTTTAATTTCAAATCATTAAGCATTTTTCTTAAATACAGTGGGGGGGGGGGTGATTCAGCGGTGGAGGCTAGCACTTATAAAGCAGCTGGCCATCGCTACTGACTAATCCTGGATATTCAGTGTCGAGGCCATTGAATATTTCGGTCGCCGCTGCCCAGTTTGCGATGTGGCCACCTCCGCTCTGCCCCGGAACGCCCCACTGCTAACCTCTTGGCAGCAGGATGTGTAGCGGCGGCAACCATGGATATCCAGTGGTTCTAATTGTGTCAGTGCCGCTGAGAATCCAGCTCAGGAGCATTTACATAGTTTGCAGGTCTGTAAGCCATGTAAATGCCTTTGAATATCGGGCCCAATATTCCGAAGTTGTGTTTGATCTACTTGTCCTTTTCTTTCCTTGCTCTTTGTCGTATTACTCTGCTATCTTTTGCTTTTGATTACATTTTTTTCTCTGGTTTCCTTGTCTCTCTCATTTCTTAGTCTCCCTTTCCTCGTTAGAATGTATCCTCTGCCTCTCTAGAGGGATCGTCTTTCTATTTCCACATACCTTTCCTCTCTCCTTTTTACAGTCTCTCCTTCAGAGAGATGCAGAGTGTGTCTGACAGGCAACCAGTCCATTTTCAGTTTTGTGGCATGGAGCCATCTCTAGATCCACCATCCACGCCAAACAAGAATACTACAACATCATCATCTCATGCTTCATCAATAAACCTAGAGAACTCTTTGACATCGTCAAATCACTCACCAAAGACCCTACACAGATAAACCAGGACTATGCTGTTAATCCACAGGACATGACATCATACTTGCAAGCCAAACACAAATATACACCATCCAGCAGATTTAACATCCTAACTTCTAATGAAGAGACCATTCAAGACCACCACTGGACTACCTTCAATACCTTATCACCTGAGGAACTCAACAGCATAGTCAGCAACATCAACATAACAACCTCTTTGCTCAACCCCTGTCCAGTCTCTTGGCTAAAAATCACAAAGAAACATTTCCTACCATTTATATCTGACATCATCCATGCTTCCCTCTCTCAAGGACTCCTGACTCCTTCCTCCTTCCCTTAAACATGCATCAATTAGACCGCTCCTGAAGAAACCAAACCTTGACTCATACTCTCCATCTTCCTACAGACCCATAACCAGTATACCATTTATCTCCAAAATCATTGAAAAAGCTGTGCAATCCCAACTCCAAGATCACATAGACCACCATGCACCTCTAAATATATGTCAACATGGATTCAGACCCAACCATGGTACAGAAACCCTTATGACAGCACTCCTAAACTCACTCATCATAGGCATTGAAACACTCACCCAAAGCTTCATTCTGCTCTTTCTAGACATCACTGCCACCTTTGACACCGTATCTCACCAGCTCCTCCTCAACAAACTCCACCACAGTGCGGTCCGTGGCATCCCCCTCAAGTGGTTTCATTCATATCGCTCCAACCAAAATCAGCAAATAAGGATCCAAACACAAATCTCAACTCCTTTCACCTTCAACCAGGGCATGCCACAAGGATCATCTCTCTCCTCTCTATTGTTCAACATATATATTCAACCACTATGTGATATCCTCCAACAGATCCGAGTAGAGTTCTTGATATATGCTGACAACATAATGATCTTCACACCATTCTCCACTTCTGCTCCAGACTGCTTCACGCTCTCGTTGCCTCACCGAAGTAATTAATTGGCTCCACCTTCATAATCTATCCATCAACCTCAGTAAGACAGAGCTCCTCCACATCACAAAAGACCCCAACTTCATCCCCGCAGTTTCTATCACATTCAGGAACAATGATATCCGAGTCAGCTCACAAATAAAATACCTCGGAATCATACTTGATCAAAAACTGACCTTCAAGGCATAAATTCTCAGCATCACCAAAGCAGTATACTACAAACTTGAAGCATGGTCTAGAATTTGGCAGCTGAGATTTAATGTTAAAAAAATGCAAGGTCATGCATTTGGGCTGCAGCAGTCCAAGGGAGAAACATAGTATAGGGGGTGAAGTACTTTTGTCCATTAAAGAAGCGCGGGACCTAGGCATGATTGTGCCTGATGATCTAAAGTAGCTAAACAGGTAGAAAAGGTGACGTCAAAAGCTAGAAGGATGCTTGGGTGCATAGGGAGAGGAATGGCCAGCAGAAGAAAGGAGGTGATAGTGCCTCTGTATAAGTCCTTGGTGCACCCTCATTTGGAATATTATGTGCAATTCTGGAGACCGCACGTTCAAAAGGATATAAACAGGCTGGAGTCGGTACAGAGGGCGGCTATTAAAATGGTTAGTAGTCTTCATTATAAAGCATATGAGGACAGACTTAAGTATTTTAATATGTACACCTTAGAGGAAAGGCGGGATAGAGGTGATATGATTGAGACATTTAAATACTTCCGTGGCATAAATGCACAGGAGGAGAGCCTCTTTCGTTTGAAAGCAAACTCTGCTATGAGGGGACATGGGATGAGGGTGAAAGGGGATAGATTAAGGAGTGATATGCAGAAATATTTCTTTACGGAAAGAGTGATGGATCCGTGGAGTAGTCTCCCAGTGGAGGTGGTAGAGATGAGGACAGTATCTGAATTCAAAGAAGCATGAGACAAACACAGAGGATCTCTAAAGGAAAAAAGGGGACTGTTGTAGTGGTTCCTATGGAAGGACAGACTAGATAGGCTATGTGGTCTTTTTCTGTCATCATGTTTCTATGTTTAAATTTAAAACTCTCTGAAACCTATGCCCCCTCCAATCCACCGATACATTCCGCTCAGTCTGCCAGTCCACCATCACTCCCCTGTTCGACTATTGTAATTCCATTTATCAAGGACTACCTAAGTACGCACTCCTATAAAGACTTATAAAGCGCCGCAACATACGAAGCGCTGTACAAACATAGAAGAGAGACAGTCCCTGCTCACCAGAGCTCACAATCTAATAAGACAGAAAACAAAATAAGTTACATAATACAAATAACAAAAATTTACAGGACAAAGTAAGCATATGTTGATAGAGAGATCAAGATAGGGTAAGACAGGAATGGAAAGCAATAGTGAAGAGGTGGGATTTTAGTCTGGACTTGAAAATGGCCAGGGAGGATGCCTGGCGCACAGAGATAGGAAGACTATTCCAAGCAAAGGGTGCTGCCAGTTGGAAGGAGCGAAGTCTGGAATTGGCAGTACGAGTAAAAGGCATAGATAAACGAAGACTGTTAGAAGAGCGAAGCAACCGAGAGGGGGTGTAAGGAGAGATGAAAGGTACTGGGGGGGCAGAAGAGCGAATACATTTATAGGTCAGGAGGAGAAGTTTAAATTGGATACGGAGACGGATGGGAAGCCAATGAAGCGACATGAGGAGAGGAGTGATGTGGGAAAAACGAGACTGGCGGAAAATGAGTTGAGCAGCGGAGTGTTGAATTGACTGAAGAGGAAAGAGGTGGCTTGCAGGGAGGCCGGCAAGGAGAACGTTACAATAATCAAGACGGAAGGTGATTAAGGAGTGGACAATCAATTTAGTGGTGTCAACAGAGAGGAAGGGGCGAATTTTGGAAATATTGTATAGAAAGAAACGACAAGTTTTAGCAATGAGCTGGATATGTGAAGAGAAAGAGAGGAATCGAAGATAACACCAAGGTTACGTGCTGAAGAAACAGGGAGGAGTACAGAGTTATCAACAGAGAGAGAGAAAGGGGAAAGAGGAGGGGAAGCATTCGGGGGAAAGATAAGAAGCTCAGTTTTGGCCATGTTCAGTTTTAAGCGGCGGTGGGACATCCAGGCAGAGAGGCAGAGTGAGATCTTAGACTGGATATCAGGAGAGATAACAGGTGCAGAAAGATAGATTTGAGAGTCATCGGCATAGAGATGATAGTGAAAGCCATGGGAAGAGATGAGGGTGCCAAGGGATTGGGTATAGAGAGAGAAGAGGAGTGGACCTAAGACGGAACTCCTACCACTACATCTGGCACAAAATACTGTTGCTAGAACCATCTTCCAAGTCTCAAGCAAACCCACATCACTCCTATCCTCAAACACCTCCACTGGCTTCCCATCAGGTCAAGAATACAATACAAAGTCCAAACCATCATCCACAAAATCCTAGATAACCAATCCTCAGACAGCTCCATGCATTAATTCACACCTCAAACTCAGACAGACCAAGAAGAAAAAGCACCCCAAACCTCCTCAGTCTCCCACGACAGACTCGCAATTGCAAGCAAGCAACAAGACTGAGAGCATTCACTCTGTACGCCCCCACCCTCTGGAATTCACTCTCCCCTACAATTCGAGGTATCAACTCATCCATGGACTTTCGCAGCCAACTCAAAACCCATCTCTTCCTGAAGCATTTCGGCAACAGACAACCAACAATTACAAATCGGGACAACATCACACTAATAAACACATCTTCCCCCCTCCCATCCCTATGAAACCCCTATAATCCCTCACCCAACCCCACTTCCCTATGTGCATAGTTTTTTAATGTAGTGAGCTTTAGATATTGTTCATTGTTCCCTCTTTTCACCATAAAGTTTTTTATATTTATTCTAAAAGGTTCTTGATGTGCTTTATAACCTGTTCGTTGTATAAACCCATTTCTCTGTAAACCTTTTTGACTTGTAGAAAAACAGTATAGCAAAATTTATTAAATAAACAAACAAACAAACAAACATATTTCTGACCATGATGAATTCTGTAGCGCACTGGGAAACTGCAGAGTGCGTGCAGCAAGAGATGCTGCAGGAGGAGATACTGTGTCTCATCTCTTATTTATGAAGGGAAGAGTGATGGATAGGTTTGGCTCTGAATTTGCTGCTTCTCTGCAAACATAAGACTAGTACTAGTATTAATGGACAGTATCTTGTAATGAAAATATAAAATTCTGAGACATAAAAGAAATAAGGTTGTTTACTGTAGTATTTTCCATTGTACTTTGTTATGTATGCTGCCCTGACCAATAGTGGTATTCCATGTTACTTATTTAAATATCTAATGATATTAGAGTCTTTCCGAAAAGATGCCTGCCAGTAGAGTGTATCTAGTTATCAAGCCATCTTCTGGAGGAACTGAATTATTTACTAGCACGTGTTTACTGTGTATGTGAAATCTAGGATCTGTGCTTATAAAGTGATGATTAGTGTTACCAGATTAATTTTACTTCCAGGAAAGAGGATGCCCTGATTGCACTTGAAACGTCTGTCATGTATTTAAAATAATCTCTTCCCTTCTCATTTAAGAACATAAGATTTGCCATACTGCCATCAAGCCCAGTATCCTGTCCCCAACAGTGGCCATTCCGGATCATTTGAGGGTTCTCCGCATCGAGATGATGGAGACCAACAAACTCAATTCAGAGAATAACCCTATCTAAAACTGTGGGCTGGGCGGGGAGGGGCATGTCCTAAGATGGCGGCAGTGTGAGAGGCTGCAGTGTATCAAAGCTCCTTTGCAGCTAAGGGACAGGTAAAATCTGGATTGATGGATTATCATCTGAAGCCTGCAGCATCCTCTGATAGTGTTCCTCCAACGGCGTCCTTGGGGAGTGTAGCAGGGGATTGTTTTCCAGCTGCTCCTCTCCCCCCCCCCCCCCCCCGGAACTTGATTCCACTGCAAGCCCAGAGTTGCGATTTTCTGCAAAATGGCTGATACAGGAGAAGGAGGGGCTCTTCGCAGGACTGGTTCATAAGGAATGCATTGGTGTCAGGTCTCAGGTGGGTGATGGAGAAGCTCTGCGACCTGCAAGCGAACACAAGTTTTGCAGGGAGACAGGAGGGAAAGGTCTCCCGAAGGAATTTTTCTGTCTTTAGCAACCATTTTCCGTTAGATAAGTCTTCAAACTTTTCAGCCTACACTTTCCAATCCTGCAGTGATTTTTTTTGGATGTTGTCTGGGATGCTATCACCTCTTTAGAAAAGGTTTTGTGTAGTCAAAACGGACAGCTGTTTCAGTTGCTTGTTAGTTGGTCTGCACGGAAGGACAATTTAGAGGAATAATGTAATAGTTTTGATAACAAATTAGTGGTTGTTCAGCAACAAGTAGATAAATTGCAAGAGGAAAATTTTGATAATGAAAGATAGTCTATCTCCAGGAATAAGCAGGAATGTAGTCTTCACATTTGGGTATCGTCGGTACCGACAGAGCCTGCGCGGGAACGCTCCCCAGTGTCCAATTAGAAAGCTTTTGGGAGCATCCCACAGCACCTGCGTGCTGCCTTCCCGCCTTTCCCAACTGCCTCTCTCCAGTTCTTCATTTTCTGCAGAGCCAGCAGGTCGTTTTCCTGTCACCGCAGAAATTATCCCATATTTTTCATTCTTTTTTGTGGTAGCGTCTGCCTTCCCCGACGCTATACCGGTACCGCCGGTTCTTTCTTTCTTCTTAAAAAAAAAATAAAACATTTCTCTAAATTCTTTTTATCTGGATTTTGCAGCCTTTTTTCTCTCGGGTGCCATGCACCATTTTGGGCACTAGGCCCAATTTTTCCTCAACATGGAAAAACCCGCTTCGGGTTTTAAAAAGTGTTCCAAGTATGGCGGTACCATCTCTGTCACCGACACTCACGAGTGGTGCCTCAAATGTTTAGGTGCTGACCACTCCATCTGGGAGTGTGTTGCCTGTGGGATGATGTCGAAGAGGGGTCGGCAGAACCGAACTTCTAATCTTAGCACCCACTTTCCCTCCGATGTAGCATCCGTGGCATCGACATCTTCCAGGGCTTTGTCTTCCTCCCATGGATCTCAGGTAACCAAACATAAATCTGGACGGACCTCAAAGGGTAGATCTCCTTTCAAGCATCGAGATGCCTCTGGCGTTGCCCTTGAGGGACTTGTTCCGGCAAAATTGTCCCGGCGGGAGGCTTCGGCTTCCAAAGCACTATCGGGGCTCCAGGATGTTCTCGAGGCCTCAACCTCGGCAGACCTACTGGTGCCATGCTCTAAGGTACCGGCTGCTTTGTCCGGTACCGACACCCTGGCATCGGCAGTGTCAATTGACCAGAGATTCCTGGCTATTGAGCGCAGTCTGGCGGCTCTCCTTGCTGCATCGGTGCCTTCGGGACCGCTTAAGACAGTTCAACCGGTACCGACACCGACAGCATCGACATCGGCGAGTATGCTACCAACACAGAGTCATGCTATTTCCTCCGGTATCGACAGGCCGGTACCAGACCCCTCCGGTACAGACTTCGATCGGTATCAGTATCGTGCTTTACAAGAGCACCCAGACAGAAGATATTTTGAATCCTCCGATGACTCTGAGGACTCTGACAGCTCTGTCTGCTGGAGTACTTCTCTCTGAGGCGCCTTCTTCTCCTAAATGTAGGATGTCTCTTCCAAAGGATATATCCTTTCAGGATTTTATCAGGGAGGTGGCTAGGGGTCTTTCCATTACAGTGGCTCCTGAAACATAGCCCAGAACAAAGGAGTTGGAAATTTTACAATATCCTAAAGCTCCCAAGGAAGCAGCTACTTTGCCTGTTCATGAGATCTTGCATGATCTCATGTTAAGAATGTGGGAAACACCTCTTACCACCTCTCCTCATTCCCGTAGGCTGGATACCATGTATCGAGTACCTCCTTGTCCTGGATTTCAAAAAACTCAGTTGGAGTCAGCTATGAGAAGGATCAAGAGTGCAAAGAGACATGCATCTAATCCTCCAGGACCTGAATGTAGGACTCTTGATGCCTTTGGGCGTCGAACATTCCAGGCCTCTGTGCTTTCTGCCAGGATTAGTTCTTACATCTTATACATGGAAATGTTCCTTAAGGAGGTTACAGGAGATCTCGAGCTTATGAGCCCTCTCCTTCCTGATGATAAGAGGCAGGATTATCTTACACTTGTCAAACATGCCCAGGATGTTTCCAAGTTTGTTAATCGTTTAGCTTTTGACTGCTTTGAGTGTATAAGCAGAACCTCTGCCATTGCCATAGGTGCTCGTAGGATTGCCTGGCTCCAGGCATCTGACTTAGAACTCTGGGTACAGGACAAACTGGGGAATATTCCTTGTACAGGTGAAAATCTCTTTGGCAAAAATTGGCAAGAAAAAGCTAATGAGCTGGATGCTGATAACACCACTTTGGATAGGCTATCGAAGGCTACAGCTGATCCTGCAAGGAGAAAATCCTACAAGAAACCATACTTCTCTAAAAAGAAGAGGTTTTATCCCTCCTATACCCAGCAGGAGCATTCTGCAGGTCAGTCCGCCCCAAAGGGACAGCAGCCCCCAAAGCAAAGGAAATCAAAGACTGCTAAGCCTCAACCAGCCCAGCAGACTCAACCTCCACAGAGGCTTTGACTCTCATCTAGAGAACTTGGCCTTCTTGGCCCTGAACGGTCCAGAGCCTTCCACCATCCCAGGAAGGTTGTGTCATTTTGCCCCCAGATGGGGGCAGATAACAGCAGAAGAATGGACTCTTTCCATTGTAAGAGAGAGGTACAAGCTTCATTTCTTCAACATGCCCCCTCCTACAGTGGTAAGACAGTTCAATTCTCAGGCTTCTCTCAACACTCAGTTGAGTCAAGAGGTCAGTTTACTTCTTGCCCAGGCGGCAATAGAAGACATACCCATTTCCAAACAGGGTACAAGGTTTTACTCCCCTTATTTCCTTATTCCAAAGAAAACAGGGGGACACAGACCCATTTTAGACCTCAGAGAACTGAACAAATTTCTGTTCAAAGAGAAATTCAAGATGATTTCTCTGGGAACTCTGCTGCCATACCTTCAGAGTCAGGATTGGCTTTGTTCTGTAGATCTCAAGGATGCGTACACTCATGTTCTGATCCATCCAACTCACCGAAGGTTCCTTCGCTTCCTGTTTCAAGAAAAGCACTACCAATACAGGGTGCTTCCTTTTGGCCTGGCCTCAGCACCAAGGGTGTTTACGAAATGCATGGCTGTAGTGGCAGCATTTCTTCGCACTCTAGGAATATTCGTCTTCCCCTACTTAGACAACTGACTCATTCGAGCCCCATCAGAGTCAGAGGCCAGAATTTCCCTATCTTGCACAATTTATTTATTTATTTATTTAACAGTATTTCTAAACCGCCTTATCTTAATAATCAAGGTGGTATCACAGCAAGCAATCAGGTAAAGTGTGTGTGTTGTACATGCAGTGAGGATAAAACTTAGTTGTGTGAGGGATGTGTTGGGTGCTTGATTTGTTTGAGCTATATACAGGGTGGGCTATTTACAGTGGCTATTTACAATGCGTATCCTTCAGTATTTGGGCCTGGTCATAAACATCCCAAAATCCTGCCTAACTCCCACTCAATCTCTAGAGTTTATAGGAGCTTTGCTGGGCACTAAAAAAGCAAGGGCCTATCTTCCACAGGCCCGCTGCCTTCGCATTGTGCAGTTAGCCTCCCAGGCAGTGTTAAAAACCCATCTCACTGCTCGGGAAATGTTACAACTACTAGGCCACATGGCATCTACCATGCACGTGGTTCCCTATGCTCGCCTCCATATGAGAGCAGCCCTATGGACTCTATCCACTCAGTTGACTCAGGCATCAGGCTACCTATCAGACAAAATAGCAAACACAAGTCACCTTATTTTGTCTCTACAGTGGTGGCAGTCAACCCAAAACCTGTTGGTGGGGTCCCCTTTCCAGCAATCCCTACCCCAGGTCACTCTAACAACAGACGCCTCACAAGTGGGTTGGGGAGCTCATCTGCAAGATCTCTCTACCCAAGGCACCTGGACTCCACAGGAGATCCACTTTACATATCAATCTCCTAGAACTCAGGGCAATCTTCCTTGCTCTTCGAGTGTTCCATGCTCAGCTCAGCTACAAGACAGTCCTAATTCAGACGGACAATCAAGTAGCTATGTTTTATCTGAACAAGCAGGAAGGAACAGGCTCTCTGTCGCTTTGCAACGAAGCTTTGCAACTATGGTCCCTCGCCAGAGAGCATCAAATTCATCTTCTGGCGGTGTATCTGCCAGGCATTCAAAACTCCTGGGCAGACAGACTCAGTCGAGTTCTGCTTCCACATGAATGGTCTCTCCATGCAGACCAGGTAGCAAAATTTTTCAAATTTGGGAAACTCCGGACATAGACCTCTTTGCAAGTACTTTGAATGCCAAACTTCCCCGGTTCTGTTCCAGAATTCCGGCTCAGGGTTCTCAGGCCAGGGATGCTTTCCTCCTCCATTGGGGTCAGGACTTCCTATATGCCTTTCCACTCATTCCCCTAATTCCAAGACTCTATTCAAGCTTCAGAGAGACAAAGGCCACATGATTCTCATAGCTCCACATTGGCCACGGCAGGTGTGGTACCCTCTGCTCCTGCATCTCTCTCAAGCTCCATCTCTGGAGTTAGGATCTGCTCCAGATCTCCTGTCTCAGGAGGACGGGATGTTGTGGCATCCCAATCCTCACTCTCTGCATCTCAGGGCCTGGTTGCTGAGAGCCTAGACGTTCATGGTCTTAACCTTTCTCAACAAGTAAGGGATGTCCTTTGTGCTTCCAGGAAACCTTCCACAAGACGCTCTTATGCTTTCAAGTGGAAAAGGTTTTCCATATGGTGTTCGCAAAGAGATCTGGAATCATTACTGGAGTATCTCCTGCATTTATCTAATGCAGGACTTAAGACTAACTCAGTAAGAGTCCATTTACGTGCTATTTCAGCTTCTTTAAAGCCTTTAAATGGACAGCCTATTTCCTCTCATAGCGAGATTTATGAGGGGCCTTCTTCTAACTAAGCTTCCCATTAGGCCACCTCTAGTGGCATGGGACCTGAATCTAGTTCTTGGGCAGCTCATGAAGCCACCTTTTGAACCTTTAGCTATTACCTCCTTGAAATTCCTTTCCTAGAAAGTTATCTTTCTCATTGCAATCACATCAGCACGTCGCATCAGTGAATTGTAAGCATTAGTGGCGGATCCTCCTTACACGAGGTTCCATCATGATAAGGTAGTCCTTAGGACTCATCCACACTTGATGCCAAAGATGGTCTCACCTTTTCATTTAAACCAGGCGGTTTACCTGCCTGTATTTTTTACGAGGCCTCATGCTTCAAATGCAGAAAGGAATCTTCATACTTTGGACTGTAAAAGAGCACTTGCCTTTTACTTACAGAGGACACAGCAACATAGAAAGTCCTCCCAACTCTTTGTTGCTTTCGATCCTTCTCATTTGGGACTTCCAGTCTCCAAGAGAACATTGTCCAACTGGATTGCACAGTGTATTTCTTTTGCCTATCAGAGTCAGAACCTTTCTCTGGAAGGCCATGTCACAGCTCACAATGTGAGAGCCATGGCAGCCTCAATGGCTCATCTACACTCTGTGTCTATTGACGACATCTGTCGAGCAGCTACATGGGCCTTGGTTCATACCTTCACAGCCCATTACTGCTTAGACAAGGACTCCCGCCGGGATGCCTTGTTTGGTCAGGCTGTTCTACAACACCTGTTCCATACTTAATCAACTCCTACCCACCTTTCCCGGTAGGATGCCAGAGATCCATGGGTGGAAGTGGAGCCCTTTCACAGGGGCACACAACGTCTGGGGTCTCTCCCTGGCATCGGTAGCTAGGGAGTCCCCATATGTGAAGACTACATTTCTGCTTGTTCCTGGAGATAGCATAGTTACTCACCTGTAACAGGTGATCTCCGGGAACAGCAGGAATTTAGTCTTCACAACCCACCTACCTCCCCTAGGAGTTGTATCTCTCTTTTCTTTTCTTTCCCTCTCTCTCTCTTTGTCTCAGCTTTAAAACTCAACTGAAGAGAGGCATTTGGGAAAGGCGGGAAGGCAGCACGCAGGCGCTGTGGGATGCTCCCAAAAGCTTTCTAATTGGACGTTGGAGAGCGTTCCTGCGCAGTCTCCGTCGGTACCAATGATACCCATATGTGAAGACTAAATTCCTGCTGAGATCACCTGTTACAAGTGAGTAACTATGCTTTCTCTACATAACAAGATGGAAGCCATAGAGAATATTCAACAAAAATGTACTTTGCTGTTTATTAATTTTCCCAAGCTTGCATTGATTCCTCATTTGGATGCAGTTAAAAGATATTTTGTGGAGATACTGAAAAAATCCTGAGATTGGATGTCCACCTATTTCTAGAGCTTATTACCTACCTTCTGCTGAAAAGATTGCCACAACTGCTAAGTTTAGGTAGAGATATTCATCAAAATTCTTTAGATTCATTTGAAGGTATAACCTCCCCCCCCATAGACATGTTAAGATCTGTTCAATGTATCTTTTGTTGTTTTTTGTGAACCGCTTTGACTTGGTGAAAAGCAGTATATAAGCATAGTTAAATAAATAAAATTGACCTTTTGGATGGTTTAGAAACTTCCAGAGATTTGGAGATTCAGCGAGCTACTCTAATAGTTGACTTTGTACTAGAACCTGATCATGACTTGATCTTATATTTGTTTCTTTTTACAGGAGATCAGAAATGTTTGTTGTTGTTTCCGTTGTTGACTCCTGGCAACCCTCTGGATCATTGACCTAAACTTTGTTCGGTCTTCAGCTAAGAGGCTCATTGTTGATAAAGTGGTATCCATAGCTGCTGTTATTGTATCGGCCATCTCATGGCCAGCCTTCCTCTTTTACAGTGACCTTCTACCTTGCGAAGCACTGTCTTTCTCCAGTGTTCTCTCTCTTTGCATGATGTGCCCAAAGTATGAAAGTTAAAGTCTTGTCATCTGAGCTTCTAAGAAAAACTTAGGTTTGATCTCCTCTAGTACTGACTGGTTTGTTCTTCGGGCAGTCCATAATATACACAGTAATTGTCGCCATCACCATAATTCAAAGGTATCAGGTTTTTTCCTGTCTATCTTTTCACTGTCCGACTTTCGCATCCATATGAAGTTATTGAAAATACCATGGCCTGGACAAGTCAAATCTTTGTATAGAGAGAGACATCTCTACTTTTGAGAATCTTCTCTAGGTCTTTCATAGCTATTCTACCAAGAGCAATATGTTGTCTGAGTTCTTATTTATTTATTTATTTGTTTTTATATACTGCTTTGTCATAGAAATCAGAGCGGTTTACATGGAACTTTAGAACTCCTGCGCAATGCAGTTTACATGGAACGAGAAACATTTACATATAACAATATAACAATTGTAATTAACAATAACAGTAAATAATGTAACTATTTACATGTGTAGTATTCTTGTTACTATACAAAGGAGTGAGTGGTAATAATGCGAAAATGGTGCTAGTCGCTATAATGTAGACTGGGGGAAGATATGAGCTTTATTACTCATATATATAGTATTCGGTGAAGATGAAAATCTTGATATGTTTTCTAAATTGGGTGAGATCTTTGGTTTCTCTTAGGGTATTGGGTATGTAATTCCAAAGGACAGGTGCGTAGAAAGAGAAAGCTCTGTTAGTGGTTAACTGGTTTGCTTTTTTTGCATTTTTATGGATGGATAGAGTGTTTTCCAGGTTCTCTCTTGTTGTCCTTGTGTATTGCTGCATGTTTATTAGTTTGCTTAGGTGTGTTGGTGCAATGTTGTATATTATTTTATAAATGTTAGTAAGGGCTTTGAATTTGATTCTTTGAAGAATCAGGGGCAGTAGAGGAGGAATAGAATTGTTGTTCCTTAACGTCCCTCCAGTCCTGTCCCAAACCTCTGGGTTTAGCACCTCCTCCAGCAGCTTGGAGACTAAGCAACATCATCCTTTTGATGACACTGGTACAAATACCACAGGGACCGCCTTCTCGCTCCAATTATCTCAGTCTCCAAGCAGCTGGAGGGTTGGTGAGCCTGGAGGTTCAGGGCTCACTTGAGGGACAATTAAGGAGTTCAGAGTAATTTAAGTTTAAGTTTAAATTTTGTTTTTGGAAAGTTGTATATAAAGACATTTTAAATTTTAAAAAATTAGGAGTAAGTTTAAGGAGTGAGCTGTGCTGAGGTGCGCCCCCCCCCCTCCTTGATTTCAGCATCGGAGAGGAGGAGCAGGCTTGATAAGGGGCAATGCTCCGGCTCCCGAACCCATGTTTATGGGTGAGGAGCCGGTAGCGTGAGCAACGGAGCGTGCTGAGAGGCTCTCCTTCTAAACGCACGGCAGGACTGGCGATCGCTGCGGCAGCTTCTCCTCCGGTCCGTTCTCTCGCCCGATGCTGATGCCACTGTTTTCGGCCGAGCACGGGGAGAGAAGGACGTGTCAACGGCAGGCAGTCATCCTGGAGTTAAGGGGGCCCAAAATGAACAGTAGATAGATGGTGGTGTGAGCCGCGAATTCAGAGGGTTTGCGGCATGCAGGCCGGGCCGCGTGGTAGACGTGCGGGAAAAGCAGTTACTGTGTGTGTGGGTCTCGGGAGTTGCAGGAGGCTCGGATTTCCTTTGGGACCTTTGATTTTTGGTTTTTCCTACTGATTTAGGTTGGAGTGCCTGAGAATAGACTCCATATAACTTTAAGTGTTAAAAAAAAATAGAATAAAATTATATCTCCAGGAACAAGCAGGAATAAGTCCTCACATATGGGTACGTCGGTACCGACGGAGCCTGAGCGGGAAAGCTCCCCAGCTTCCCAGAAGGAAGCTTTTGGGGCCTCCCACTGCACATGCGCGCTGCCTTCCCGCCTTCCTGACCAGCTCTCCTCAGTTTCTCTTTTTCCGCGGAGCCAGCAGGTCGTGTTCCTGTCACCGCTAAAGAAATTCTTATTTTAGTTTGTTTCTTTAGACCGCGTACCTGCCTTCCCCATACCGAAACCGGTACCGCCGGTCTTTCTTTTCTTTTCTTTACAAAAAAAACCCAAAACAACTTTTATTTAGCAACTTGGTGACTTCGGTTAGGCCTCAGGCCTACACAAATTCTCCTCATGGAGAAACCAGCCCCTGGTTTCAAGAAGTGTACCAAGTGTAGTGCTGTTATTTCTGTCACAGACACCCATGACTGGTGTCTTAAATGTTTGGGACCTGACCACTCCATTCCGGACTGCCCATCCTGCTCCCAGATGTCTAAACGTGGTTTGCAGAACCAGGCCAACAAATTCCATGTGCTGTTTGCTTCAGATAATCCAGCATCACAGTCATCCAGGTCTTCCTCTCCGGATGGATCTCAGGTAACCAAACCTTCTTCGGGCAGGTCCTCAAAGAGCAAATCTCCTTCAAAGTATCGAGAGGCTCTCACTTTTGAATCTGAGGATCCTGTCCCAGCCAAACAACCCCGGCGGGAATCTCTGGCTTCCAAAGCACCATCTATGGGGTTACAGGTTGACATCGATGGCACGGTCTCGACTGATCACCTGTTAGACTGCTCTGGGGTACCGGCCCATGCCGGTACCGACATCCAGGCAGCAGTGGCGTCTATGGGCAATACTGTCCAGACCATGCAGCAGGCCGTTCTGGCTTTCATTAAAGCTGCGACACCCTCGGTACCGCATCTAGCGGTTCCGGGTCCGGTTCCGGTACTGTCTTCCATACCGGAACCGAGACCATCATCTTCCAAACGCAGATCGGTTCCGCATGCCGGATCCGGGTTTTCACCCGATACCGATCCCATACCCGGTACGCCCGATGTCGATACCGATCGGTATGCGTATCGTGCGTTGGAAGCAAATAGAGGATTCTCTGATTCTTCTGAGGATTTTGACTCCTCTGATGACTCTGATGAGCTGTCTCTGGTTCTTCCTGAAGAGCCTTCCTCCCCAAAGAGGAGAATGTCTCCACCAGAGGATTTGTCCTTTCAAGACTTCATTAGAAGTAGCTAAAGGACTTTCTATTACTACATCCTCTGAAAAAGAACCTAGATCAAAGAAATTGGATATTTTAGGATACCCTAAGGTTCCTAAAGAGGCAGTCACCCTTCCTATCCATGAAATCCTTCAAGAACACTTGATGGACTTATGGGAGGCTCCTCTAACGTTGTCTCCTCATTCTCGTAGGTTGGACACCATGTACCGGGTCCCTCCTTCTCCTGGTTTTCAAAAAACTCAGCTGCCTCACCATTCCATTGTGGTGAAGTCTGCACTGAAAAAGATTAAGAGTACCAAAAGGCACTCTTCTACCCCTCCAGGGCGAGAATGTAAGACCCTAGACTCTTTTGGTAGGAAAATCTTCCAGGCTAGTATGCTTATAGCCAGGATTAATTCATACAGTCTGTATATGGGCATGTTTCTAAGGGAACTTGCCCTAAAGGTACGGCATTTTACCTCATTTATCCCTGAGGATAGAAAGGAGGAGTTCATTTCTCTGGTGAAAGAGCTTCTAGATGTTTCTAAGTTCTCCAACAGAGCAGCCTTTGATTCCTTTGGAGGTGCCGGTAGAGCTTCGGGCATTGCCATTGCAGCCCGACGACTTGCTTGGCTCCAGGCCTCTGACCTAGAACCCTGGGTCCTGGATGGCTTACGGAATCTGCCCTGTACAGGTGAGAACTTATTTGGTAAAGACTGGCAAATTAAAGCCACTCAAATGGACGCAGAGAATGCTACATTAGATAGACTTTCTAAGTCTACCTCTACTCCTGCCAAGAAAAAGTCTTTTAAGAGGCCTTACTACAAGAAGGCCAGATTTTCCACAAATACTGGCCAACAATCTTCTGAGCCTCGCTTTGCTGCTAAACGTCAGCAGCCTAAACAGGCAAGGTCAAAGCCTGCAGTGTCTGCCACTCCTCAGCAGGCTCAACCCCCTCAGGGGTTTTGACTTGCCCCTAGAGAACTTAACCTTTCTGGCTCTAGAACAACCAGAGCCCCTCACCATTCCCGGAAGGTTAGCTCACTTTGCTCCCAGATGGGGGCAAATTACATCAGAGCAATGGACCCTCTCTATCATCAGAGAGGGCTACAAACTTCATTTTTCCAACCTTCCTCCATATACCATGGTGAGGCACTTCAATTCTCCCCCATCTCTCCTGGCCCTGTTGGGTCAGGAAATCTCTTCTCTCCTTGCCCAAGGGGCAATAGAAGAGGTTCCTCTTCTTCAACAAGGGACAGGATTCTACTCCCCTTATTTTCTCATACCAAAGAAGACAGGGGGATTCAGACCTATCCTAGATCTGAGAGAATTAAACAAATTTCTGTACAAGGAGAAATTCAAAATGCTTTCTCTAGGCATTCTCCTTCCATACCTTCAGAGTCAGGATTGGCTTTGTTCTCTAGATCTCAAGGATGCGTACACACATATACTCATCCACCCATCCCACAGAAAATATCTAAGATTTCTGTTTCAGGGAAAACATTTCCAGTACAGAGTACTTCCCTTCGGTCTAGCCTCTGCTCCAAGGGTGTTCACCAAATGCATGGCAGTTGTTGCCGCATTTCTAAGAGGTCTGGGAATTTTTGTATTCCCATATCTGGACGACTGGCTCATCTGAGCTCCATCTCACTCAGAGGCCCAGATTTCCCTGGACCGCACAAGGCACATTCTGCAGTATCTGGGACTGGTGATATACCTTCCCAAGTCTCAACTTATCCCTACTCAGTCTCTGGAATTCATAGGGGCCCAGTTGGACACCACCACTGCAAGGGCCTACCTACCTCAAGTCCAGGGCCAACGTCTGGTGTGCTTGGCCTCCCAAGCTCAGTCCAGCAGTCACTTGACAGCCAGAGAAATGCTGCGACTTCTGGGCCACATGGCCTCCACGGTACACGTGGTGCCCTACGCTCGTCTTCATATGAGAGCAGCTCAATGGACCTTGGCCACCCAGTGGACTCAGGCATCAGGAGCGCTCTCCGACCAAATACTCACCTCAAAGCGTCTGTTTTGGTCCCTCCAATGGTGGATGTCCACCAAGAATCTGTTGTTGGGGGCCCCCTTCCAACCTTTGTTGCCCCAAGCAACCCTCACAACAGATGCCTCCCAAACAGGGTGGGGAGCCCATCTACAACACCTCTCCACTCAGGGTACTTGGTCTCCACAGGAGACCACCCTTCACATCAACCTCCTGGAACTGCGAGCAATCTTCTTTGCCCTCAAAGTCTTCCATACCCTCCTTGTCAACCTGACCGTCCTAGTTCAAACAGACAATCAGGTGGCCATGTTCTACGTAAACAAACAAGGAGGGACAGGCTCTCTGTCGCTTTGCAACGAAGCTCTCAGATTATGGGCCTTCGCCAGAGAGCATCAAATTCATCTTCTGGCAGTGTATCTTCCAGGGGTTCAAAACTCTTGGGCAGACAGACTCAGTCGAGTTCTGCTTCCACACGAATGGTCCTTGCATATGGACCAGATACGCAGAATCTTTCAGGAATGGGGAACCCCGGACATAGACCTCTTTGCAAGTCCGTGCAATGCCAAACTTCCCCGGTTCTGTTCCAGGACTCCGTGTCAGAGAGCTCAGGCCAACGACGCCTTTCTCCTACATTGGGGTCAGGACTTCCTATATGCCTTTCCACCCATTCCTTTGATTCCCAAGACTCTGTTCAAACTCCAGAGGGATCACGGATCGATGATCCTCATAGCTCCACGCTGGCCACACCAAGTGTGGTTCCCTCTACTTCTGCATCTTTCCCAGGGACCCTCCCTGGACCTGGGAGCTGCGCCAGACCTTCTGTCTCAGGAGGAGGGGACTTTGTGGCACCCAAACCCCAAGTCCCTACACCTCAGAGCTTGGTTACTGAAGGCCTAAGCCTTCATGACTTCAATCTTTCTCAACCAGTGCAAGATATCCTTCATGCCTCTAGGAAACCCTCCACGAGGCGTTCCTATGCTTTCAAATGGAAACGCTTTTCCATTTGGTGTGCTCAACAGGGTCTTGACCCTCTGGCACTTCCCTTGAATTCTCTACTAGACTATCTCCTGCATCTTTCTAATGCAGGCCTTAAGAAGAATTCAGTCAGAGTCCATTTAAGTGCTATTGCAGCATCCTTAAAACCTATAAATGGACAACCTGTCTCCTCTCATCCTCTTATTGCAAGGTTCATGAGAGGCCTGACTCTAACTAAGCCTCCCATTCGACCTCCTCCGGTAGCATGGGATTTGAACCTAGTTCTAGGTCAGCTTATGAAGCCACCTTTTGAACCGTTGGTTTCTATCTCCTTGAAATTTCTTTCCTGGAAGGTCCTTTTCCTTATTGCAGTCACTTCGGCTCGCCGCATCAGTGAACTACAGGCCTTAGTGGCTCATCCACCTTATACTAGGTTTCATCATGATAAGGTGGTCCTCAGGACGAATCCCCACTTTATGCCCAAAGTGGTCTCGCCTTTTCATCTTAATCAAGAGGTATATCTACCTGTCTTTTTTCCGGCTCCTCATGCATCCAGTGCAGAGAGGAACCTTCATACTCTAGATTGTAAAAGAGCTCTCGCCTTTTACCTCAACAGGACTCAGCCACATCGAAAGTCTTCCCAACTTTTTGTGGCTTTTGATCCTTCTCATTTGGGACTTCCAGTCTCCAAACGTACACTTTCCAATTGGATTGCTAAGTGTATTTCCTTTGCTTACCATAGTAAAAACATTTCTCTGGAAGGCCATGTCACAGCTCACAATGTGAGAGCCATGGCCACTTCTATGGCTCATCTTCATTCTGTATCCATAGATCAGATCTGTCGAGCCGCCACCTGGGCCTTGATTCATATCTTCACAGCCCATTACTGTTTGGACAAGGACTCCCGCCGGGATGCCTTGTTTGGTCAGGCTGTCCTCAAACACCTGTTCCATACTTGAACAACTCCTGCCCACCTTCCCAGGATGGATGCCTGAGATTCATACGAAGATGGCGAACCCTTGGAAGGGGATCTCCCAGGCATCTTAGCTAGGGAGTCCCCATATGTGAGGGCTTATTCCTGCTTGTTCCTGGAGATAGCACAGTTACTTACCTGTAACAGGTGATCTCTGGGAACAGCAGGAATTAGTCCTCACAACCCACCCACCTCCCCTAGGAGTTGTATCTTCTATCTATCTTCCTTTCCTCTCTCTATTGTCTCAGCTATAAACTCGAACTGAGGAGAGCTGGTCAGGAAGGCGGGAAGGCAGCGCGCATGTGCAGTGGGAGGCCCCAAAAGCTTCCTTCTGGGAAGCTGGGGAGCTTTCCCGCTCAGGCTCCGTTGGTACCGACGTACCCATATGTGAGGACTAATTCCTGCTGTTCCCAGAGATCACCTGTTACAGGTAAGTAACTGTGCTATATGTATATATATTTTTTTTTAAACACTTAAAGTTATATGGAGTCTACACACCCCTGTCTTTGACACCTTCACCTTCTCCCCTTCTAATACCACAGACCAAGCACTGCGGCCTAGAAGGCATCCCGTCTAAGCGGTTATTCTCTCTTGCCACTCTGCCTCTTAACTTATGATTAGTGTACCCAACCAACTGCAGCTTCCTGACTGAAGCTCTGTTAGTCTTAAAAAAGCGGTGTCAGAGGCAGGGGTATGTAGAGGGTGCATCCAGGAAGCAGCCTCTATGGAGCAAGCCTTGGAAGTAGGTGTAGAGAGTCATAAAGGAGCAACTCTAACCCTGCCGGAGCCTGTTTCCCCCTCTTTGCCACCTCTAGAGCCGGTGGCGGGGCCTTCCTCCGCTCCGGATCTTCCCCCTTCTCAGGCGCTTTTTCTGGGAGGGTTGGCAGCAATGTTTTCTCCAGATTTCGTGACTCTGCTTCAGCAGGCCTTCGGTGGCGGTAAGAGAGGGCCAGGAGCCGATCCCACGGAAGGGGAACCGGGTGAGAAGCGTCCAGGGACCCCCCTGGGCTTGGGGGCTAGTGGAGTCCTTTCAAAGAAGCCTAGGACCGTGAAGGATTGGCCGGAGCAGCCTGTGGCCTCAAAGGGGATCCACTCTGAGGATGTGGATCCAGACTTGGAACTAGAAGACGAGTTAGAGGAAGGAGAGCTCACGGAGCAGGAGGACCAAGCTAGAGTGGTTCATGTTTTCCGTCATGACGAGTTGCCGGCGCTCATTGCTGAGATGCTTAAGGCTCTTAATATGCCATCCACTGGGCCGGCAGAGGATTCCACCTTAGAGGACCCGTTATTGCAGGCCATTCAGAAGACTCAAAGGGCCTTTCCGGTGCACAGAGTAGTGCAGGAAATGATTCAGGAAGCATGGGACATGCCTGAGGCAGGGCTTAAAGGGTCCAGGATTATGGCCCGCCTTTAACCATTGGTTGACCATGATCGGGAATTGTTTAGGTCTCCGAAAGGTAGATGCAGCAGTCTTGGCGGTTACCAAGAAGACCACAGTTCTGGTGGAAGTTAGCACCGCTCTCAAGGATGCCCAAGACAGGAAGCTGGACACCTTGTTGAAACAGGTTTTTGATGTCAATGCTCTATCCATTCAAGCATCTATTTGTGGAGCATGGGTGGCGAGAGCCTGTCTTCGCTGGTCTCAGTGGATTCAGGGGGAGCAGATGGAGGAGTCAGCCAGAGAGGCGGTCAGGTTGGAATCCGGGGCTGCTTATTTGGCCAATATTCATTATGACCTTATTCGAGGTTTGTCAAAAAGTATGGCATCTGTAATAGCAGCAAGACGGTATCTTTGGCTGCGCAATTGGGCGGCAGATGGTTCCTCCAAGGCAAGGCTTGGTAAGCTTCCTTTCAGGGGTAAGCTACTTTTTGGAGAAGATTTAGATAAGCTGGTAAAGGATCTAGGGGAGTCCAAGGGCGGAAGGCTGCCTGAGGACAAGCAGAAGCAGGGGCGTCCGGCTCCGACGACCAAGGGTTGGCAGAGGGAGTTTCACCGTTTCCGTTCCCCACGGTTCAGGCAATTTCAAAGAGGACATTTCCCCTATAGGAACCAGGGGTTCTGGGGATTTCGAGGGGCAGGCAGGGGATTTGCTACCTCCTCTTCCTCGAGCCTTAGGAAGTCACAATGAAGCCAGGGGGACCCAGGTAGGGCAGGTGCCCATGGGAGATCGTCTACAGGAGTTTTATCCTGCCTGGGTCCAAATCACATCACATCAGATCAGTGGGTGTTGGAGGTCATTCGAGAAGGATATGCTCTAGAGTTTCAACGTCCGGTAGTCGATTCTTATGTTCAATCTCCATGCAAGGCGTGCTTCAAGTGCGAGGTGGTGCGATAGACCTTAGAAAGACTGCTGAACCTCAACGCAGTGGTGCTGGTACCTCCAGACCAGTGCTGCTGCGGTCGGTACTCCACATACTTTGTGGTGCCAAAGAAGGAAAGTTCCTATCAGCCAATTTTGGATCTCAAGAGAGTAAATCGCTGTCTCCGAGTAACTCATTTTCATATGGAAACTCTGAGGTCGGTCATCGTAGCCATAAGAAAAGGAGAGTTTCTTACTTCTCTGGATTTGTCGGAAGCTTACCTGCACATTCCGATTTGGCTGGAACATCAAGTGTTTCTCAGATTTGCAGTTCCTATGGGACATTTTCAATTCTGGGCATTACCGTTTGGCTTGGCAACAGCTCCACTAACTTTCACCAAGGTAATGGTGGTAGTAGTGGCAGCGTTGCGAAAGGAGGGAGTATTAGTTCACCCTTATCTGGACGATTGGTTGATTCGAGCAAAGTCCAGGAGCGAAAGCGAGTTGGCTACAGCCAGAGTGGTAGAGTTACTACAAAGTCTCGGTTGGGTGGTCAATATGGCAAAGAGCAGGTTGAACCCGTCGCAGAGCCTAGAATACCTGGGGGCTCACTTCAATACAAGCATAGGAAAGGTTTTTCTGCCACAGCTGCGGGCACAAGGGTTAAGAAAGCTAGTCTGCAGTTTTCTGGGAAGGACAAATCCCACAGCATGGCATTATCTACAGTTGCTCAGTACCATGGTGGCGACGCTCGAGCTAGTTCCATGGGCAAGGGCACACATGTGTCCGTTGCAGAGAGCATTGCTCAGAAGGTGGTCACACCAAGAGGACCCGCTGTCTCAGAAACTACCCTGTCCGCCGGAGACGTGACAGGCTCTTCAGTGGTGGTTACGTCCAGGGAGTCTGGTAGAGGGAATGCACTTGGAATCACCCTCCTGGATACCTCTAACGACGGATGCCAGCCTCTTAGGCTGGGGAGCACACTTCGAAGGATGTTTCGCCAAGGGACAATGGACCGAGCTGGAGAAGGTTTGGTCAATCAACAGGTTGGAGTTGAGGGCGGTAAAGCTAGCACTTCGAGCCTTTCAACCTTGCCTGCAGGGGAAGGCGATTCGGGTGCTTTCCGACAACACGACCGCAGTGGCCTACATCAACTGCCAAGGGGGCACCAGCAGTGTATCACTGGAAGCCAAAGCCGAACAGCTGTTCGATTGGGCCGAGGTGAATCTGGTGGCTTTGTCAGCTTCACATGTGGCAGGGGTAGACAATGTGGAGGCTGATTTTTTTGAATTGGGTCAAAATGGACCCAGGAGAGTGGGTTCTTCATCCGGAGGTGTTCGAGATGGTGGTGCGCCGCTGGGGGACGCCGGTAATGGATCTGATGGCGACTTTCGAGTCGGCAAAGGTCAAGTGATTCTTTTGCAGAAGGCGAGAGAGAATGTTGGAAGGCCTAGATGCTCTCATACAGAGATGGCCAGAAGAACAGCTCCTGTACGTGTTTCCACCTTGGTTGTTAATAGGCCGTATACTACAGCAAATAGAAGTGCACAGAAGATAGGTAATATTAATCGTGCCGGATTGGCCAAGGCAGCCATGGTATGCGGATCTGATAAGGCTCTTGGTGGAGCGGACATGGCATCTGTCGATTCAGAGGGACCTGTTATTACAGGGTCTGCTGCACATGCCTCAGGTAGATCGATTCTCGCTTACGGCTTGGCTCTTGAAAGAGTGAGGCTGAGAGCGAGAGGATACTCCTCAGCGGTGATTTCCACCTTGTTGAAGGCAAGGCGGAGATCTACCTCGTTGGCGTATGTTTGTATCTGGCTTGTTTTTGAAGTGTGGTGTGCGGACAAGAGTGTTGAAGCATTGAGGGCTTCAGTCCCACAGGTTCTGTCTTTCTTGGAGGATAGTTTTGAAAAGGGCTTAGCAGCAGCATCCTTGATAGTGCAGTTGGCAGCGCTGTCCTGTTATAGAGGGGAGGCGCTGGGAGCGCATCCAGATATTAAACGTTTTTTGAGGGCGGTGGGATCTCCATTTGGTGCTGGAGGCGTTGGTATGTGAGCCTTTTGAGCCTCTGTCTAAGGCATCGATAAAAGACCTTACTCTCAAAGTGGTGTTTCTATTGGCTATATGTTCTGCTCGAAGAATTTCAGAGTTGCAGCTTTGTCTTGTCGAAAGCCTTTTCTGTCCTTTTATGATAGGAAAGTGGGTTGAGACCAGTCCCATTCTTTTTGCCCAAAGTAGTATCGGCTTTTCATGTGAATCAGGTGGTTTCTTTGTCGGTTTTTGAGGATGGTAGCAAGGATGCAAATTTAGGGAAGTTGCATCTGCTAGACATTCGTCGAGCGTTAAAGAAGTATATGCGGAGGACAGCGGGTTTACGTAATACGGATAGACTGTTTGTCCTGTTTGGAGGGACAAGAAAAGGAGAAGCAGCATCAAATATTTCCATTGCCAGATGACTCAAAGAGGCTATAGCGTCAGCGTACGTTTTGAAGGTCAAGACAGTACCAGAAGGGCTTAGAGCTCATTCGACTAGGACGCAAGCGGCTTCGTGGGCCGAGTACAGTTTAGTTCCGGCTGTTGAAATTTGTAAGGCGGCTACTTGGTCGTCTTTAAATTCTTTTATCAAGCATTACCGTCTGGATGTTCAGGCGGAAAGGGATGCCCGTTTTGGATCAGCAGTGCTTCAGGCTGGTCTAGCAGGTCCCTCCCGTTGACTTTTATCACTGCTCTGTTACATCCCCAGAGGTTTGGGACTGGACTGGACTGGAGGGATGGTAAGGAAGGTGAAATTAGACTTACCTGCTGATTGTTGTTCCTTGAGGAACTCCATTCCAGTCCTGCATCCATCCCTGGTGTTTTTCTTTTGGACTATAGCCTGAAGCGAAGAGGTATGGTATTTCACATGGTAAGCTGGAGAAGCAGCTGTGAGGGTTGCGGTCCATAAGGGGAGGTTGAGAGAATGAGGATTCTGGTGGGGGTCAAGATCCTCCGTAAAGGGGGAGGGCGGTCCTAAGCAGTGCAAAAGGAAGTAAGTACTTTGTTTTTGGAGAACTAAAGAAGGGTCAGTTTTCCCGTTTCTTAGTTAATGGTTAAGTTAGGTTACAGTTTGATTGTAATGTTTGCTACTTAATTGTTGCTCCGGTGAGTCTGCTTTGTCAGTAGGTTACTGGAGCGAGGAGGCGGTCCCTGCGGTATTTGTACCAGTGTCATCAAAAGGATGACGTTGCTCAGTCTCCAAGCTGCTGGAGTAGGTGCTAAACCCAGAGGTTCGGGACTGGACTGGAGTTACTCAAGGAACAACAATTAGCAGGTAAGTCTAATTTCACCTTATGTGGTCGGATCTTTTGACATGAATAATTGTATGTGCAACCGTGTTTTGAGCAAGTTGTAATGGTTTTAGTGTTTTCTTGGGGAGTCCGTGAAGTATGCTATTACTGCAGTCAAAGTGTGGGCAAATCAGTGCTTGGGCTACAGTACGGAAGTCGGAGTGGGAGAGCAGTGGTCTCAGGTGCTGTACCATTTTGGTTTTATGGTAAATTGCACGGGTGGTCATGTGGATGTGTCTGGTCAAGTCAAGCTGTTGATCTAGGTAGATTCCAAGGTATTTTATTTCTTTTTTTATTTTCAGTGTTGCGTTGTTTACATGGAGTGAGCAGGGAGAGTTGAATGCTTTATTCCTAGTAATGATGAGTGCTTCAGTTTTCTTCAGGCTGACTGCGAAATTGACAGAGTTGAGCCATACAGTGACATCATTGAAGCAGTTGGTGATCTTCTTATAGGAGGGGTCTGAGGTGTCGAAGGTTGTGAATAACATTATATCATCTGCATAAATCCTGTACTCGACATCATGAGATTGTATGATTTTGCAGATAGGTTGGAGGTATATATTGAAAAGTAATGCGGATAATGCAGATCCTTGAGGGACACCCCAAGGTTGGGTGAATATATTGGATAGATTGTTGTTGTAGTGTACTTGTTGGGAATGGTTGGATAGGTAATTTTGGAACCATTGTAGAGTGGTGCCACCTATGCCAAGGTGCCTTAGGCGATTGGTTAGGATATTGTATTTTACAGTATCAAATGCCGAGGATATGTCAAGGAAAATGAGGATGAACGCATAGTTATCTCCAAGTTATAATGCCTTGTTCAATGTAATTTCAGTTTCTTCAATGTAAACCGCACTGATGCAGAATAGCGCGGTATATAAGAGAATGTAAATAAATAAATAAAATAATAATGTCTCATGTTGTCAATTCCTTGCATGATTGTGTCAAATAGAGATGTTAATAGAGTTTTGACACCATGATGTGCTCTAAATACGTATTGATGGGGGTCAAGTGGGGCACTTGAGTCGAAGAAGTCTTGGAGTTGCAGTAGGACTAATTTTTCAATGATTTTAGATAGGAATGGTAGGCTAGATATTGGTCTGTAAGATGTGGGGCAGGATTTATTTAGGGTGTTTTGTTTCAATATCGGGCGTATGGAAGCTCTCTTTAGGTTATTTGGTAGTTGACCTTGGGATAGAGAGAGGTTGACTATTCTGTGTATGTATGGTGTGAGTTCTGATTTTGTTGATTTGATCCAGCTGACAGGACAAGAATCTATGATTGAGGTAGTGGTATTCAATGATTTGATGCATTGATCTATCTGATCTTTGCTTGTAGGTGAGAATGAGGTCCAGATTGGAGGGCTGGTTGGTCCTGGGTCATAGAAGGTTGTGTTGCAGATCGACTTGATGTTTGATTTTCTATGTAGTGATCTGCAAACTGCTGAGCACTTTGTTACTGATTGCGGTGTTTTCATTACTTGGTTTTTTAAATTAGGTTTTGGATTATGTGTAACAATTCCCTTGGCCGGGTAAGGGATTTAGATAGGAGTTTTGAGTAGTATTCTTTCTTTGTGTCTAGGAGGTTCTGATGGTAAGTTTTTAATTTGTTCATGTACTTGTTTGCTAGTCCTTTCTTTATTGATTGTTCATCCAAGTAAGTTAAAGCTGTCAACTATTTGAATTTCTTCTCCATCAATGATGAACTTATTGATTTTGCCAGTAGTCATGATCTTTTGTCTTCTTAACATTAAGGTGCAGACCCATTTTAAGACTGTGTTCCTTGATCTTGAGAAGCAAATGTTTCAAAGCGTCTTCACTTTCAGCCAATAATGTGTTCTTCGGGAACAAGCAGGAAGTCAGTCCTCACAAATCGGTGACGTCGATGCCGACGGAGCCCGCGCGGAGCAAATCCCCAGCTTTCAAAGAAAGCTTCTGGGAGTTGCTACCATGCATGCATGGTCCCCTTCCCGCCCAAAGGAGTCATCTTGCTCATTCTTTTTTTTTCCCCGAAGCCCATCAGACGTAGTCTGTCCCTGTCCCAGAAAAAGGTTATTTTCTTCTTGCCTTTTTGGATGTTTTTTCTATTTTCTTTTCTGGTCTAGCACCGGTACCTCAGTATCAGGTCAGTCCTTTTTCTTTTCTATTTTTCTTTTTGGGCGTCTCCGCCCTTGTTTCCTTGTTTTTTCCTCGCTGGCAGCCCGAAAGGTCTTTGACCTTGTTGGGGTCCTTTCCCCGCCCCCCCATGGCTACCAGTGGGTTCAAAAAGTGCGATAGGTGCGGGAAGATTATGTCCCTCACTGATATACACGACTGCTGCCTCTGGTGCATTGGCCTGGACCACAACCCAGCGGTCTGTGGCCTCTGCAAAAAGATGTCCTCGAAGGCCTTGAGAAGCTGGCAGCAGCAGCATGAACATTTTTTTCCTGATTCCCCCATGCCTCCAAGAGCCAGGACCTCGTCTGAGGCCTCCACGCCTCGGGAGGAGCACTCTGAACCAGAGCATCGTCGAGGGACCTCAGAGAGGGGGTCTCCCTCAAGGGAACCAAAAAAAAGGAAAAAATCCTCGACGGCCGGTCTCTGGATGGTTCAGAACAGCCAGGTCCCTCGCAGGGCCACTCGCAGAGCCCCGAGCACTGGCCCAAGGCGTCGGAAAAGGAGCACCCAGCCAAGGTTCCACGGAAGAACCCGGTTGCAGACTGGCCCTGGTAAGTGCATCCTATCCTAGTCAAGGACTCCCCTCCGGGGGAACCGGCTTCGGCCCCGAGTACATCAGTGCCCGAGCCAAATGCTGCGGAGCCTCCAGAACTGATGTCCAGACTGGCGTCCTTGGAGTGCAGGATCACTGCCTTCCTGATGCAGCAGCGGGAGTTGGTATCCAGCACATCCGGTTCCTCTGCCCCGACCACTTGATGTCGAAGTCGACCCCCGGAGGCTGAGCCGATCCTCAAAGCCCTGCAGGCCCGAGTAGATCATCTGCTGCAGTCTCACTTGGTCTCCTGTTCTTCGGAACCAAGGTCATCACCTGCGAGGCAGCGAGTCTCGGGGCAGATGATGCCAGACCCCTTGGTGCCCGAGGAATGCCAACCGTCTTCCTCAGAGGCCTCTGCTTGGGAGTCCAAAGACGAGGAGTCACCAGACACTCGCTATCACCGAGATGTTCCGTCCGATTCCCCAGTATCGGAACCTCAGAGAAGGTCCCCTCTGGAGGACATGGGCTTTCGGGACTTTGTTTGAGATATGTCCAAGGCTTTGGCTTTCCCAATGGAGTCCGAGGAGGATCTTCAAGCAGATGAACTCGAGATTCTCCAATACGAGGCCCTGCCTCGGGAGACCCTCACGGTGCCCATCCCTCCTATCCTGGAACGCCTTATGCTCCGCATGTGGGAGACACTGGCATCCATGCTGGTGATCAGCAAGTGGCTGGACTCGATGTATCGGGTCCGCCGGAGCCCTGGGTTTCAAAAGTCACAACTGCCGCACAATTCCATGGTGGTGGAATCGGCCATGCATCAGCTGAAAAGTCAGAAGACACACTCCTCGGTGCCAACCGGCAGGGAGGCCCACATCTTGGATGCCCTCAGCAGGAAATGTTAACAGGGCGCAATGCTGAATTTTCGGATCCAGGCCTACCAGCTGTACATGGGCATGTACCTGAGGGACCTGGCAAAGGAGGTCACCGGGTTCTCAGCTGGTCTCTCCGAGGAGCCCTTGCAGCGCTTCAAGGACCTATCCAGAGCCATCGGTGAATGCTCCAAGTTCATGTCTCGGGCGGCCTATGACAGCTTCGAGTCGGCGGCCAGGGTAGCCATGGTGGGTATCGATGTACACCACCAAGCCTTGCTACAGTCGTCGGACCTCGAGCAATGGGTACAAGACAAGTTGGTCGATGTCCCATGCCGAGGGGAGAACCTCTTCGGCAAACCCATGACCGACAAGGCCGCCGAACTGGAAACCGAGTTCATGACGAGGACTAGGCTCTCTAAGAAGACCTCTGCCCATTCCCAAAAGAAGGACTTGGGTAAAAAGCCCTTCTACCTGAGGAAGTCCACTACTTACCAAAACTACCCCCCCCTATCAGGCCTCCCTGGCTCCCCAGCAGGGTCAGCAGGCCAAGGGACAAAGGCATGGCACGCATAAGGCTCCCAAGCTCCAGGCTCCGGACCAGCCCGGGGGGAGCTTTTGACTCCTGCAGCATGGCTTCTCTCCCTACCGGAGCTTGGCAGCTCACAGGAGGTCGGCTCACCCTGTACGCCCACATGTGGGGAGCTATCACCACCGATGCATGGGCATTACAGGTGATCAAGGAGGGTTACCTCTCCACCTAGCCGAAGTGCTTCTGCAATATTTCCCCGGAGAGCCCCTCCGGCCTCCCCTTCACCAGGTCCTTCTTTTGAAGGAGTTGGCAGGTCTTCTCGATGACCAAGCGATGGAACCAGTGCCCCACCATCTCAAGGGCAAGGGGTTCTACTCCAGGTACTTCCTCATGCCAAAGAGGACAGGGGGTCTAAGGCCCATCCTCGACCTGTGCAACCTCAACAGATTCCTGGTGAGGGAGAAGTTCAAGATGCTCTCACTTGGAACATTGTTGCCTTACCTCTGCCAGGGAGACTGGCTATGTTCCTTAGACTTAAAGGATGCTTATACACACATCCTAATCCACCTAAGCCACAGGCAATACCTACGTTTTGTGGTTGGGGGGGGGGGGACCATCATTTTCAATACAAGATGCTTCCCTTCGGCCTCACCTCGGCCTCCAGGGTATTAACAAAGTGCCTAGAGGTGGTCGCCACCTTTCTCAGGCTTCAGGGGATCTTTGTCTTCTCCTATCTCGACGACTGGCTTATCAGGGGCACCATGGCCCCCAAAGCGCAGTAGGCCATGGCATGCACTATCCAGGTCCTTCAGCACTTGTGTTTCATTATTAACTATCCCAAGTCCAGCCTTCACCCTACTCAAGAGCTGGAATTTATTGGGGCAAGGATCAATACCCTTCACTCCAAGGCCTTCCTACCTGCAGACAGGGTAGGCAGGCTCATGGCGCTGGCCAAAGACATACAGCGCCGTCCCTCAGTGCCAGCAAGACATCTGTTGCACCTCCTTGGGCACATGACTTCCACGGTCCATGTCACGCCGGATGCCCGCCTCCACATGCGAATTCCACAGTGGTGCCTCATGGACCAGTGGGACCAGGCACCTGGCGCAGTCCCTGACCTGGTGGCTCTCGCCCCGTCACTTGGAAGTGGGTATGCCTTTTCAGGCCCCTCACCACTCGAGGATCCTCACCACAGATGCCTCCCTGCTGGGCTGGGGAGCCCACTGCCAAGGGTACCGCATCCAGGGCATTTGGTCCCCAGACGAGAGGGCTCAACAGATCAGTCTTTTGGAACTGCGTGCAATCCATCTCGCCCTAAAGGCGTTCCAGTGGTCCCTGAGCCACAGGTCCGTCCTGGTCCAGACGGACAACCAGGTCACCATGTTCTTTGTGAACAAACGAGGGGGCACTGGGTCCCGTGCCCTCTGTTGGGAACCCTGGACTTGTGCTCATTCGCAATCAGACAGGGCATTCTCCTCAGGGCAGTGTACCTGCCGGGCCAGGACAACTGGCTGGCCAACAGACTCAGCAGGCTGCTCCAGCCGCACAGTTGGCAGCTGGACCCAGAAGTGGTCTGCGGGCTTTTCCAGATTTATTTTATTTATTTATTTAACAGTTCTTATATACCGCTTTATCATTAAATCAAAGTGGTTTACATTATAACTCTCAGGATTTACAAATAACTTTTTATGAAACTTAAGGGGGGGTGGCATGCAGGAGATGCTCTGATGCATAATTATTTACAAAGAACATATGTACATACAGTAAGTGGGTGAGGTTCAACTGGTCAAGAGTTAAGTGGCTTCATGGAAATGATCAGCGAAGAGGAATGTTTTTAGTTGTTTTCTAAAGTCTTTCATGTGGACCTTAGTTTTTCAGGAGAGGGTTCCATAGGCTGGTGCGGCAAGCAAGAATGCTCTCTTTGTCGTTGATTCATTTGCTCTCTTGTATTCAGAGGGTGTAGGGATAGTATCATTTGTACTCTGTCTGCTATTGTATCTGGTGTAGAACATCTCCTCTAGAGCTTCCGCTGTCATGTGATTTCTTATCTTGAATACAGTCAGGGCAGATTTGTATCTAGCACATGCGGTGATAGGAAGCCAATGGAGTTGATGTGGATGGGGGGTTATATGTTCTTGCTTATTTGCACCAGTGATGACTCTAGCGGCTGTGTTTTGTACCATTTGTAACGATTGTGTAGCTTGCTTTGGTAGACCTTGATAAATGGCATCGTAATAATCTAGGATGGGGGTTATAATTGCTTGACAAACTGATCGGAAATGGTCCTGGTTGAAGAGTGACTTTTATTTTATTTATTTAGCTACATTTATATCCCGCTTTTCACCGGGTCAAAGCGGTTGGGGGATACATTTAACGTGAGGGGATATGAGACACATACACTAATACTTACAGGGAACATGGGCAATGGAGGGTTAAGTGGCTTGCCCAAGACCACAAGGAGCACCTGTGGGACTAGAAACCCCAGTCCTTCCGGCCCAAGGTTGCTGTCCTCTAGTGGGATTTGAACCACCGACCTTCCGGCCTGTAGTACCTTACCCCAACCACTAGGCCACTCCTCCCTCCCCCACTTGAGTCTCCGAATGGCGGCAAGCCTGTATAATGCATTTCTAGTGATTCTGTTGATGTGTGGTTGTAGGTTTAGCTGGCGGTCAAGTGTTACTCCAAGGTATTGAATTTCATCCTTAATTGGGATGATAGAGTTTGCTACTGTTATTGAAGTTGGTAGGATGTTCGAAGTATTCCAAGTGATTAGTGCCTCCGTCTTTTTCATATTTATGTTTAGGTTATTGTTGGAAAGCCAGATGGATATCTCTTGGAGACAATTTATTATGGAAGAGTAATCTGGAGAGTCTAGGTTGATTGGGGTGTATGCCATGATGTCGTCAGCATAGATAGCGTATTGTAGCCTGTGCTTCTTGAAAATACTGCATACTGGCTGTATGTAAATGTTGAAGAGCAGGGCCGACAGAGAGGATCCTTGAGGTACCCCTTGCGTTGTTTGAAAAGCAGCAGTTGTGTGTGATCCTACCTTGACCTTCTGTCGTCGGGTGCTAAGGTATGATTGAATCCACTTGTGGGTAGTGTTGCATAGGCCAGTGTCCGTTAGTCTGTTTAAGAGGATGTTCTGGGATACTGTATCAAAAGCTGAGGAAATGTCAACGAATACTAGAAGGAAACCAGCCTTGATGTTGTCTATTCCTCTGAGTAGAGTGTTGAATAGGTGGATGAGTAGAGTCTCAACACTGTGGTTAGGGCAAAAGCTGTGTTGATGTGGGTCTAGTGGAGCATGTGTGTCCAGGTGATCCTGGAGCTGCCTTTGTACTGTCTTCTCAATAGTTTTGGCCAGAAAATGTAGGCTGGAAATTGGTCTAAATGTAGGAGGATCCGGTGTTGTTGTCTACGGGATTGGACAGATAGTGGCTTCTTTGAGTGCAGTGGGCATGTAGGCTTGGGCTAGGGAGGCCCTTATTAAACTGTGGATGACTTTGATCAATTCTTCCTTTGTTGATTTTATCCATGCCACCGGGCAAGGATCAGAAGGAGCTGTGCTTGAGTTTAGCTGGGTTATTGTGTGGGTAACTTGTTCAATTGTGGTGGTGTGAAAATCACTCCATTTGCTTGTTATGGTTGGTCTTGTGCTCAGTATAGGTGAGGGAGTGTTAGTAGGGTCTTGGGTGCTCACGGGGTGTCTGCTCTTGGCAAGGAGAAAATCTGCAAATGTTTGTGGGTGTATCTTGTCATTTTCCTCTTGTAATGGTTCTTTTGTAAGGGATCGTACTATCTCGAAGAGCTCTCTAGGCTTGTTGCTTGCTTTTAAGATGAGATTAGTGTGGTATTGCTCTTTTTTACTGTTGATAAGGTTGTTGTAGTCCTGTTGCATTAATTGGTATTCCTTTAATGTGTTATCTGAGTGGTCTCGCCTCCATTGTCACTCCTTCTGGCATAGCTCCTTCTGGCGTAGCTTTCTTTTAGCTTTTCTGATAATCTCGGAGTACCAGGGCCAGGGTTTCTTCTTGTACCCCTAAGATTTGCTCTGTCTCGTTCAGGTGCTCTTGCAGCTGTGCTTATGGTAGTGTTCCATATGTCAATAGCCTTGTCTAGATCAGTGCAGTCTTAGGAGAGGTTATGTAGGATGTCGCTGAGGAATTTGTCTCTGTCAAAGCCCTTAAATCTTCTTGTCAGGTTGGGAGTTTTCTGTGGTTCAGGTGTGGAGGAGAGCTGGATCTTAAATTCTATAGCATGGTGATCTGACCAGGGTACGGGTGTGACTATGGGAGTGCTTATACTGTCCTCTTCTAAGAGGCTCTTATAAGAGGACAGTATCTGGGGGGAACCAGTGATGGACCTGTTTGCCAGCCCGGGCAATCACCAGTTACCCAGCTTCTGTTCCAGGCAACCACACAATGCCAGGGTGGCCTCCGATGCTTTTCTAATTTCATGGTCGGTGGGTCTTCTGTATGCATTTCCCCCGACACCTCTGATTGCCAAGACCCTGTTCAAGATTCTTCGCGATAGAGCTTCAGTCATTCTGATAGCTCCACGGTGGCCTCAGCAACCGTGGTTCCCACTCCTCCTGCAGCTAGAGGTGGAGACCCCCATTCCCCTGGGGACAGCTCCGCAGCTCCTTTCCCAGGAGGGGGGCTCTCTCCTGCACCCCAACCCCAGCTCCCTTTCACTGACGGCGTGGCTGCTGAGACGGTGTCGCTAGCTCCGCTCCTACTTCTGAAGGACATGGAGGATGTTCTGCTGGTCTCACGCAGAATGTCTACCAGATGGGCTTATGCCTTTAAGTGGCGCAGGTTTGCACTTTGGTGCGTGGCATGGGGGGTTGACCCCTTTTCTTGCCCAGTGGGTACAGTGTTGAAATACCTTCTCCATCTCTCCAGCACGGGGCTCAAGTCCAACTCCGTCAGGGTGCATCTTAGTGCTCTAGGAGCGAACCACCATCAGGTGGATGGGAAGCCCCTCTCGGCTCACTCAACGGTGTCCCGGTTCCTAAAGGGCCTACTCCTATCTAAGCCCCTGGTCTGCCCCCCAGCGACCGAATGGGATCTCAATGTAGTGTTGGGGCGGCTCACCCTGCCGCCTTTTGAACCGATGGCTACGTGTCATCTCCACTATCTCTCCTGGAAGATGGTTTTCCTTGTCGCACTCACTTCCTCCCGAAGGGTGAGTGAGCTTCAGGCCCTCGTTGCAGAGAGGCCTTATACCAGGTTCTACAAGAATAGGGTGGTGCTTTGCATACACACCAAGTGGTGTGAAGGTGGTGTCCTTGTTCCACCTCAACCAGGAGATGGTCCTCCCTATTTTCTTTCCCAGACTGCACGCCGGTTGGTTTGAGGCAGTCCTCCATACCCTGTACTGTAAGAGGGCCTTATCCTTCTACATTCAACGTACTCAAGGCCACCGGAAAGCCTCTCAGCTTTTCGTTTCCTATGACCCCAGTAAGCTGGGGCAGGCGGTGACCAAGCATACACTGTCCAGTGGATGGCGGACTGTATTGCCCGGGCCTAAGAGGAAGTGAAGCTTCCATTGGAGGGCTGTGTCACGGCTCACAAGGTCAGGGCTATGGCGGCATCAGTGGCTCATCTGCGCTCCGTTCCTCTGGCAGACATCTGGTCTTCAGTTCATACCTTCGCAGCCCATCACTGCCTGGATAGGGAGTCCCAACGGGACAGTGCCTTCGGCCAGGCTGTACTCCGTAATCTTTTTGAGGTCTAGGCAACTCCTGCCCTCCGACTCTTCTGTGTTCAGGCTACCGGAGTGCTCATTCCTTTGAACGCAGAGGATTTCATTGCGACTGATTGCGGCTCTCGATGAGGTAGACGTTTGTTTTTGGGCTATAAGTAATTTATTTATTTATTTAACAAGATTTCTTATGGTAGCCTGTAGCTGGGGAGTCCCATATGTGAGGACTTGCTTGTTCCCAGAGAAAGCATAGTTACTCACCTGTAACAGGTGTTCTCAAGGGACAGCAGGAATCAGTCCTCACAACCCTCCCTCCTCCCCTTGCAGTCCTCCTATATTTAGTGTTTTCTTTTTGCCGTCTTTAGCTATGCCATTTGACTGAGCAAGATGGCTCCTTTGGGTAGGAAGGGGACCACGTACGCGTGGTAGCAACTCCCAAAAGCTTTGAAAGCTGGGGATTTGCCCCGTGCAGGCTCCGTCGGCGTCGACGTCACCCATATGTGAGGACTGATTCCTGCTGTCCCCGGAGAACACCTGTTACAGGTGAGTAACTACGCTGTATCATTAGCATAGCGAAGATTGTTGATGAGTCTTCCACCAATCTTCACACCTTGTTTTCTTCATACAATCCTGCTTCTCTGATGATTTGCTCTGCATATAAATTAAAGAGATAGGGGGAAAGTATGTAGCCTTGTCGTACAAGTTTGATGATTAGTAACCATTCTGTTTTTCCTAGTTCTCTTCAAACTATTACTTCTTGATCAATGTAAAGGTCGTGCAAGAGAACGATCAGGTGTTCTGGTATACCCATGCTTTTTAATGTGGCCCAGAGTTTCTCATGGTTAATACAGTCAAAATCATTGCTGTAGTGAATAAAACACATATGACTATCCCTTTGGTATTCTTTTGTCTTTTCAAGGATCCATCTCACATCCGCGATAATGTCTCTCGTTCCTCGCCCGTTCCTGAACTTCAAGCAGTTCTCGTTCCAGGTATGGTTGTAGTCTCCCCTGAATGATCTTGAGTAGAATCTTGCTGGCATGTGGGATCACAGCGATTGTGCGATAATTTCCACAGTCAGTCAGGTCACCTTTCTTCAATATTGGTATAAACGCATATTTTTTCCAGTCAGTTGGCCATGAATTTGTCTTCCAAATTTCCTGGCAGAGCCTTGTAAGTATGGTAACAGCTTCATCCGATTGCTGTAATACTTCAATAGGAATGCCGTCAATGCCCTGTGCTTTGTTCTTTGATAAGGTTTTCAATGCTGCTTCGACTTCTTCTTTCATCACCAGTGGTTCCTGATCATAAGGTACAGGTTGAAACGGCAGTTGGTTCACTTGATCTTTATGGTATAATGACTCTGTATATTCTTTCCACCTTTTCTTGATCTTCTCAGCATCATTCAACATGGATCCTTGAGCGTCTTGTAACATTCCATTTCAAGGCTGGAATTTTTTCTTTAACTCTCGTAGCTTTAGAAAAGCAGATCTTTTTCTTCCTCTAATAGTTTCTGATTCTATTTCCTTGCATGTATCTTTGTAGTACTTCTTGTCTTGTCTTGTTGCATGTTGGAAATCTCTGTTGAGTTCTGAGCTTGTCTCTGTTTTTCCTCTGACTTTAACTTCTCTGCATTTCATAACAATTTTCAGAGTTTCTTCAGTCATCCATTTTGGCTGTTTTTGTTTGTTCACCTTATGTAGAGACTTCTCACTTTCTTCCAACCCAGCCTTCTTGATGTCATTCCATAACTATTCTGGAACTCTGTCATTTCTATCTAAAGCAGCAAATCAATTTTTCAGATAGTCTTTAAATTCTGGTGGTATATTCTCAAGGTCATATTTTGCTACATTCATAAGTGGCTTGCTCTTTTTCAACTTTAGCTTTGTATACTAGCAGTTGGTGATCTGTACCACAGTAAGCTTCAGATTTTGTCTTTGTTGATGTTATCTAGCTTTTCCATCGTTGTCTTCCACAGATGTAGTCAATTTGATTTTTGTACAATCCATTGGGTGAAGTCCATGTGTACAGTCGGCGCTTGTGTTGCTGAAAGAAGGTGTTTGAGATGAATAGATCATTGGTCTTGAAGAATTCTATGAGTCTTTCTCCAGCTATGTTTCTATTGCCAAGTCCATGTTTTCCTAGCACTTTGCCTTCTTTGTTGCCAACTTTGGAGTTCTAGTCACCCATGACTATCAGGATATCCTGTTTGCATGTTCTGTCAATTTCAGCTTGTACTTATTCATAGAACTCATCAACGTCTTCCTCTTCTGCAGCTGTTGTTGGGGCATATACCTGAATTATAGTTGTGTTGATGAGCTTTCCTCATAGACGAATATAAATTAAGCGTTCACTGACTACATTGTATTTTATTACAGTTCTTGCAAGTTTCTTCTAAATTATAAATGCAACACCATTTCTTCTTTGTCTTTCATTTCCTGCATAGTAGATCGTATGATCATCAGATGCAAAGTGCCCAAAGCCAGTCCATTTCAGGTCACCGACACCCAACAGATTGAGTTATACATGTTCCATTTCATTCTTGACCACCTCCAACTTCCCTTGGTTCATGCTTCATATGTTCCATTTTCGAATATGTAAGACATCTTTGCAACTTCTGACTCTCATTTCATGCGCAGCTACATCAGCAGATCCAACCACATCATAAGTGCTGGCTTTACTCTGAGAAGTCTTCAGGTCCTCCCCAGTAGCCATTTGAGTGCTTTCAAACCTGGGCATCTCATCTTCCAGCACTATAGTACAATTTGTTTTGTGACTATCCATTGGGTTTTCTTGGCAAGATACAGAAGTAGATCTGCCAGGCCTTTCTTCTACGCAGTTAATTCCAGCGTTGTTTCATTTGTCACAGAAATGTGATCCTCTGCTTACAACATCGTCCCATTTTGCTGCTGCCTAGATGGGTGGTTTGTCTTAGTCTGGTACCTCAGCTGAGACCTGTGTATTTTGGGAGACCCTGCCAGTAGCTAAGCTACTGATAGCTTAGCTCTCAGCATCACTGATGCACACAAGCCCTCACTGCACGACAAGCTGCATACCAAGTGAGGGCAGATCTGCTTATGGGTAGTAAGATTAATGTGTTTCCCAATGTATTAAGGAAACGCAGAAACGGCAGAGACAATTCCTCCTGATGAGGCCTAAAGTCCTACAGTTGGGTGCCCAATTTTGCTTAAACTTTCCCTGTAAATGTGTTCTTAGGTATAAGGGTGTAAGATATAATTTTGTAGATCATCAGCTGTTAACAGCTTTTTTGGTTTCACATGAACCCCCTGGAATGTTATCATCTTCTCCTATAGGCCCCTTAGTCAAGGGTTAATTATTGATGATCAAATTATAATGTATGGCTAGTTCTTCTTTTTTCACTGTATCCTTTTCCTGATACCTGTATTGCTTGTAATTGTGCTAATATACTTCCCTATACTGGTGCTCTCTGCAGCTTTTTAATTTCTCCTATGTACTCTTTTTGTGTTTGGAGTATTTCTTTTATGCTACTTTCCATGCAAGGTTTATATACTTGTACTTGTTTTCTTGGAAAATTTTATAAATGAATTTTAAAAAAACCTGCAGGCTGACTTTCCTTTCTGCGTTCCATTCCTACAAGAAATCCTGAGTGGAATGGAACGGGTAAACGCGAATCGATGGCTTAGTCTTTCAGTAAGTACAAAGACAAGGGAGGGGATGCATCATGAAGTTACTAAGTAATGTATTTAAAACAAATAAGAGATAATCTTTTTTCACTCAATGCATAATTAAGTTCTGGAATTCATTGCCTGAAGATGTGGTAAAAATAGTGTAGTTGTGTTTAAAAATGGTTCGGACAAGTTTCTGGTGGAAAAGGCCATAAACCATTATTAAGGTAGATCGAGGAAAAGTCACTACTTAATTTGTGGAAGTAAGCAGCATGGAATCTTGCTACCTCTTTGGATCCAGATATTTCTGACCTGGATTGATCATTGTCGGATTTTGGACTTGATGGATCTTTAGTATGACCCAACATGGCAATTTAATATATTCTAAGATTGAAAACTGGAATGATGCTCTTAGAGAGGCCATAGATGATGTAGCATAACGTAGAGAATATATGATTCCTTTAACTCAGTATCATCACAAAAAATAATTATAATAATCCTTGGTTTCATTCAGAATTATAGATACAGAGGAGTGGGAAATAGAAAGACACAGCCATAAATTGGACAGAGTTGTTTGGATAACTGAGACCACGCTCCCTCCCCCCATGCCCTCATTGTGCACCTTAGTCTCTCCTAAACACAGAAACACACACCCTGCTCACAGCACCACTGCCGCTGACACAACTGACAGCCTCATGTACACTCTCCCACACATTACATGCATACTGTGCTCCGACATATATAAGCCCCTAATCTCACACATCAGATATCTCGCCCACAGAAGACGCTTTTCTGTCGTAAGTGTAAAAACCCTGACCAGCCAAACCAAAAAACTGTCTCTCAATGGAACTGGAAGATCCTGCGGCTCCACATGGAGAATCAACTTCCAGAGATGTGCAAATTCCTGCTCTACTTTTATAGAAGTGAAGACTGAGGAGAGAGCCACCCAATCTCTCAAGTGCTGCAGAGAACAAGCCAAATTATAGAATTTCAACTTAGGAACCCCCAGTCCACCATGACTCCAGTTCCCATTGAGACAAGCCCAAAGTACTCTTGGTTTCTATCCATTTCAAAGAAAATTACTAACTTCCTTTTTCATTTTCTACACTTTGTTCTTCAGAATGGACAATGGCAAAGTTTGAAAAACATAGAGCAACGTCAGAAACAGCATCATCCTATAAATATAATGTCACCCGTCCCATCAAATAAAGACAGAGTGCATGCCATTCCCTCAACAGCCACGAGGTACTTTTGTAGAAACCACACATTAAGGGATTACATCCTCCTTGGGAAAGCCAACAGCTGATTACCCAAATAACTAAAGGATTCACCTGCCCAACGCAGCAGGAAATCGTTCACCAGTATCTCTCGAAGCACTCCATTCACTTCCAAAGTCTCTTGACTTGTCCATATTCAACTTTGGACGTGCAATCATGCCAAACGACTTGAATTCCTCCAGCAAGTATCCCAATGAGTCCCTTAGGTTAGTAAAGTGAGCCAACAGTTTATCAGCAAAGGTCGCCGGCTTAAATGTACTTTTCCCTATCGCCACCTCCTCCACATCCATCCTAAGATGTATAACTTGCAGAAGTGGATGCAGAGTCAGAACAAAAAGCAAGGGCAACAAGGGATACCCCTGCCATGTCCCACATTACTGTAAATAAGAAGACCTCAGTGACCCAATGACACAGAGTAAATCAAATTATTTGAATGGAATTATTCACTGCTATTCAGCAGGCGAGTGCTTGAGATAGGGTCGGTCTGGGACCCGAAACATGCATGTCATGCAGTTTTAAGCCAGCGAATATAGACAGATGCTGTATTGCCGTAGATGGAGATAAGTAATCACTTGTTGGGCACAAATAATTAAAAAAATAAAAAGGGCTGTGCAGACCTTTTGAGCAGAGGGTTTTCTCTCGCTGTTCCTGTCTGCTTGACCCGACAAATTTGTTTATATACGATTGGTTGCAGGAACTATACTCTCCAATGACTTCAAATAATTTGATGTCCCACATTACAGCTCAAACAAATCAGTAGTACCACTGTTCACCAGGATGGCAGCCTTAGGTGAGACGTACAAAAGCTGAATAACCTGCTAAAACCGCTCTCCCAGCCTATAAATCTCAAGAATCTAAAAAAAATAGGGCATCCGAACATGCCGCATCCATTCCAGCAACGCTAATCTTCTTCATGTTCGCCACTGCATATCTGCCCTGCAAAAAGCCAACCTGCCTTTCATGTACCAGTCCTGGAAGTAACAAAGTCAACCAATGTGCCGTGATTTTCACTAACAATTTTAGATCTAATTTTGTCCTAGGAATAATCATAGCAGACATATGGTTCACATCATAGGGGAACCTACCCTCCTCAATCAGTGCACTGAACACCTCTGCCAAAGGCAGACATAACTGCTCCTGAAGAAGTTTGCAAAACTCCCTGCTAAATCCATCTGGCCGTGGAACCTTAAAACTTGGGCTCCCTGAAATAACCCTCTGCACCAACTTTGCACTCATCTCTGCTCCCCACTGTACCGCCTGCGACTCTGTAAGCCAGAGCATGACTACTTTTGCCAACTATTAACCAATTTCCTCTGAAGTCACTGCCTCTCTGGTGTACAGTGCTCGACAGTACTCACTAAACACTGCTCCTATATCTCACGTAGATGTATTTAGCCATCCCTGGACATCTCGGAGTACTGCCACAAAGTGTGGTCCTTGCCACCCCCTTAAATACTGGGCCAACAACTTCCCATTCTTATGTCCATGCTGAAAAAGTTGAAATTTGTAGTATAAGAGGACTGGAGAGTGGCCAATGTAATGCCAGATTTTAAAAAGGGCTCCAGGGGTGATCCAGGAAACTACAAAGCAGTAAGTTAGATGTCTGTATCGGTCAAAATGGTAGAAACCATTATAAAGAACAAAATTACTGAATATGTGGATAGTCATGGCTTAATGGCTGAAAGCCAACATGGATTTAGCAAAGGAAAATGTTGTTTCACTAATCTGTTATATTTTTTCGAAGATGTGAATAAACAAGTAGATAAAGGTGAGCCAGTTGATATAGAGCCCGAATCCAAGAGGGACACATCCGGGCTGTCAGGACGGTCCCAGGCAAGACGGGCCCGTTTGGACCCAATTCTGGACCGCGGGAACAGAACATTCACGTGTTAGCCAGAATTGGGCCCAAGGATGGCCCGGTGTGCCCGTGGATGGCCTGGCATGCCCTGGCTGCCTGTGGGTTCGTCCTCCCCGCAGGTGCCCCTAACTCTGGTGTTTCCTGCCCCCCTATTCCCTGGTGCCTGACCAATGGCTGGCCAGCCAGGGCCTGGATTGGGTGGCGGGGACCACTGGCCTGATTGCGTAGAAACCGCTGCTTATACCACCTTCGAGGTGGTGTAAGCAGCACGTCACCATGAGCCTGGCCTCACATACAGCCATGACCTGAATTGGCCCTGTACATGCCGCCAGTCAGGCCTGCCCCCTTCCTCCCCCTGCTGGCTCTCCCCCTCCTGATGCACAGGACGTATGGGGAGAGCCGGTGGGAGAATCGGTCCTGGACACCTTGCAGGCCTGCACATCTCACCGGGACATTCAGCACTGCAACCCACATTTAGGAATGAGCTCCATAGTGTATCTGGATTTTCAGAAAGCCTTTGACACGGTCCCTCATGGGAGACTATTGCGGAAATTAAAAATTCTTGGGATAGGAGGCAATGTATTATTGTGGATTAGGAACTGGTGAAAAGAGAGAGTAGGGCTAAATGGCCAATTTTCTCAGTGGAGAAAGGTGAAAAGTGGAGAGCTCCAGGGATATGTGCTGGGCCCGCTGCTTTTTAACATATTTAGAAATGACCTGGAAATGGAAATGATGAGTGAGGTGATCAAATTTGCAGATGACACAAAATTATTCAAAGTTGTTAAAACGCAAGAGGATTGTGAAAAATTGCAAGTACATCTTGAAAAATTGGGAGACTGGACGTCCACATGGCAGATTAAATTTAATGTGGACAAGTGCAAAGTTATGCACTTAGAGGGTCATTTTAAAAGGTTTAGTTGTGGTTTGGACGTCTGCAGACATGCACATGGATGTCAAAATAATGGATGACACATCTCCGTAAACATTCCACAAATGCCGTTCACAGACATCTTCAGCATGGGGACGTTCAAGTAGGCACAGGAGTGTGGCAGAGGCGTATCTGGAGAGGACTTGCATGTCTCCGTTCGATCCCAGAAACAACAGAGCTGTCTGTAGGCACGTGCATGTTTATTCCTGCTCTAGGCATTAATAGGTATCAGGAAAGACATTCTGGCTTTGACTTCCCAGATTGCACTTGAATGTCCCATTTGGAATGTGCCTCTTAAGGAAGAACAACCCAAACTACCGTTACATGATGCAAGGTTCCACATTAGGAATCTCCACTCAGGAAAAGGATCTGAGCATTATCATAAATAGTACTTTGAAACCCTCTGCCCAGTGTACAGCTGTGGCCAAGAAAGCAAATAGAGTGCTAGGAATCATAAGGAAAGGAATATAAAATATCGCTCCATGGTGCGACCGCACCTTGAATATTGTGTGCAATTCTGGTCACCATATCTTAAAAAGGATCTAGCAGAATTGGAAAAGGTACAGAGAAGAGTGACCAAAATGGTAAAGGTGATGGAAGGATACCCCTATGAGGAGAGGCTTAAAAGATTAGGGCTCTTCAACTTGGAAAAGAGATGGCCGAGGGGAGATATGATAGAGATCTATAAAATAATGAATGGAGGACTAGGGGACACACAATGAAGCTACAATGTGGCACATTTAAGACTAATCGGAGAAATATTTTTTCACTCAGCGCCTAATCAAACTTTGGAATTCATTGCTGGAGGATGTAGTAAAAGTTGTTAGTGTAGCTGGGTTCAAAACAGGTTTGGATGAGTTCTTGGAGGAAAAGTCCATAAAGCATTATTAAAGAGGACTGGGGAAATCCACCACTTGCCCCTGGGACAAGCAGCATGGAATGTGTATACCTTTGGAAACCCAGCAGGTTCTTGAGACCTGGAATGGCCACTGTTGGAAACAGGATACTTGGCTTGATGGACCCTTGGTCTGACCCAGTATGAGTAGGGTAAGCAGCACAAATAAGACAACCAAAACTGGTGTGGCTTGGAAAAAGAGTTTTATATAGAAATAGGCTTATTACATAGGTACAGAACAGAGTTATATAGTTGTTGTTACAGAGCTGCTTCAGTGTGCCTCAATTAATCTGTGTGTGTGTGTACATGTGTGAAGTGTGTGTCAGAGTCTCATAGTAAGAAGAATATATATATATAGAGAGAGAAGTGAGTGTCAGAGCCTCATGTCCCTCATGTCCGATGAATAAGAAAGAGCAGAAGGGAGGGTGGGGAGTAAGGTGTGTCCGATGAAAATAGGAAGAGAGCTGAAGGGAGGGTGGTGGGTAAGGTCCGATGAAAATAGGAAGAGAAGGATATTTTTGTGTTTCTCTGTATTTATAGTGAAAATCTTCAGCATCTCCCCTTGTCATAATTTGGTTTGTTTGAGGTCTGCTATCACTTGATTAGCAAGGAGGGGCTGCAGACCAATCTCATCAGGCCCAGAGACTGACATCACCAGGGGATCAGAGCTAATCTCATCTTGTAAACTACCCTCATTAAGTTTGGAGACTGACATCACCAGAGTAACAAAGCTGCTTGAAATCCAAGGTCTGGGAACAAGCCATGACGCCTATGCTAGACGTAATGTCATGCTGATGTATGCTTACAGCATATCTTATGTTCTTATGTTCCTATAACTTCTTCGCTTTTTGATTCAGCAGAGTGTTCAAGGCTGCTTGTGTTTACAAGAGCTTAGTTCTCGTGGGCAGAGTTGGCTAACAAGCGTGTGCTCTACGATCAGCACAAACCTCTCTTTCTAACCTTAATACACAGGTATTGCTCTCCTTACACCTCTTGGCCACATATGCTATGATATCCCCCCTCTGGCCTACTGTGGCTGTCTCCCAGAACAACACAGGGATATCCATATGTCCCTTATTGGTCTCCACAAATTCTTTTCACCTTTTTTTTCAGAAATGGGGCACGCAACTGTCCTTATAAAGCTCCAAGGGAAAATACCAAGGCCTGCACCTCTCATTTATGTCTTGCTGCCCCAGATCCACCCAGATCAGCACATGATGTTAGGTTTCAAAAGGCCCTATGGTTACAGTGGTGTGCAAAAGTCTGGAATCACTTGTAAATTTGGCGTTTTTTCAACTTCGTAGCCTTATATCTTAATTTCTTTTTCTTCCTAGTGGCTTTTTCTGTGTATCTCATGATAAGTGATAGATTTGGCTATTAGGGTCAACTTTTAGTATTGGTTTGGCCCTTATTTTCTGAGTTTATTCCCCATAGTTGTCCTGTTGATAGATTTTCTGTGAAAATCACATAATGTACATCGTTGGCCAACGATATATTATTGTAAGTATGCTTTAAAATATTATGGACGCCCTCCAGGTTTCCTTCAAATTAATGTATGTGGCCTTGAAAAAGGCCGTTTTTATGTGTCAGTGATGGCTCAGTATTTGATGGGCTGCCCTTTGTTCTTGATCACCTGACTGCATCTTGTCGGCATTGAATGAACCAGTCTGACAAGGTGATCGTTGGTGACAATGCGGTTCCAAGCTGCAATGAGTGACTCAGTCAGCTCACGCTTTGATGTCGGATGCCTCTTGGATATTTCCAAGGCCACCTTGTGCCACAGGTTCTCGATTGGATTCAGATCTGGAGACTGGGCAGGCCAGTCCATTGACTTGATGTTGTTCCGCTGCTTCCAGCTGATCACCTGTCTGGAGCGATGGCAGGGTGCATTGTCATCTTGGAACAGGAACTGGCCAGGAAACAGCTGATGTGCTGATGGCACCATGCACTTTTGCAGTATGGTGAGGTACTTGGCCCTGTTGACCATTCCATCGATGATGTGAAGACGTCCAATGCCACTGGAAGCCATGCAGCCCCAGGCCATGACTTTCAAAGGATGCTTCACAGTGAGGTTGAGACACTCAGGCTTGAATTCCTCTCCATGAAATCTCCTCACATAGGTGTGGGCCTGGTTACCGAACAGGCAGAAGGTGCTTTCATCGCTGAATAGCAACTTTTTCCACATTTCAGTCGACCAGGTTGAGTGCTTTCTCACCCACATGATCCGGTTGCACCTTTGTATGTCAGTCATCAGTGGCTTATTCCGTGCTTTGCAGCCCCAGAGATCAAACTGCAGGCACAGGTGATGAACTGTTGATGAGTTGACACTGACCTCACTCGTCTGACCACTCTCTAATTAGCTGAGGAGAGGTCAACTTGCGATTAGTCAGTGAAATGCATCATAGTGTGTGGTCCTGGCGTGATGTTGATGCACATGGACGACCTGAACGAGGCTTGTTCACCACTGAACCCATTTTTTTCTTCTGTACAGTCTTAACAACAGCACTCTGACTGCAGCCAACTTTCCTGGCTATCTGACGGTGTGAAAATCCTTCCTCGCTCATAAAGGACACACGAACATGCTCCTCCAACGTCAGGGTTCGCGTCATCTTCATGGTCGATCCAGAAAGCTTATAAAATTCAAAAATTCCACGTGTTTTTATAGCTGCACTGTTGGCTAGATATCTGCATTGTGATTGGTTAGTGAAACCAGCCTCTGATTGGTCAGAAATAACGTGTGCATATTGGATAATCTTGATCCAGTTTTGACGCAGGATCCACAAAAATCGCAGTAGTTATCTCCCAGTGTCTGTAAAGTATTTAAATTGGAAGTAAGGAATGCAAAAATGTCAACTCTAATAGCCAAATGTATCCTTTTTAACGTGGTAGAAAGATGAATATGCTGGGCTAACGCAAAATTTAAAAAAAAAAAAAAAAGTTAGAAAGTATGAAAAACGCAAAACTCACAAGTGATTCCAGACTTTTGCACACCACCGTACATCTTCTATACAATGAAAGAGCAGAGCAGATACAAACAGGTAATCCATGCAAGACCTAGTGTTATGGGCACTGCAATAGTGCGTGTAATCCGTGTCTTGGGATGCAACACTCTCCAAATATCCATCCATTGAAGCCTACTGACTAGATTTTGCAGGCAACGTGTGACTCTGACCTGTCCCCACCCCAAGGATCTCAGTGTGTCTAACTGGCTATCCAAGATCCCATTAAGATCGCTGCCACCACCATTGGATGGTCTGGCAACTGGTCCAAATTAACTGCCCACCTGGAAAGAAGCACTGGTCCCTCATGTTCAGGGTATATATGTTATAGATAATGACAGGATGTCCCTGCAACTACCTGCCACAATCACACACTCACCTTTAGAATCTCTCACTTCCTTCACACACCCCTTCCCTACCAATCCCTTTGGATCCCTATCCATTTCCTCTTCTATTTCAAACTTCTCCTAATGAGCTATAAAGTGCATTCATTCTGCGGTTTCTCACTACTTTTCTCTCTCCCTACACTTCTCCTCGGGAACCCCATCCTTCTGGCAGAACCCCTTTATCTGTGCCTTGTCTGCCACTGCCAATTCCAGACTCCTTTCATTCCACCTTGCTGCTTCTTATCCCTGAAACAAACTACCTGAGTCAATACATCAGGCTCCGTCTCTGGAACTATTCAAATCCAGACTAAAACCAAGGCTGCTTTTGGATCCTGATCCCCTTGTTCTCTCGTTTACCACCTGTGTGTATCTTTGTCATTGCTCTTGACTTACCTTAGTTCCTAATTGTTGTGTTGTTTGTCTTGATTTGATTGTAAGCGCTCTAAAAAGTGACTGTATATGTACAGTGCTGCGTATGCCATGTAGCGCTATACAAATAGTAAGTATTATTATTAGTAGTAGAAAACTCCAGGCTTGCTGTCCTGCGATTCCCAAGACTAATGAATTTGCAGGGAAAATTGTTTCTTTACAGACTACTTCTATGACAATGGAGGAAACACTACAGTGTATTAGGGATATTGATAGTGATTTTCTTGATGGGAATACTTTTTGCCTCTAGCTGTTCCGCTGCTCTCCTATTAGATATTGGAGTTCCTTTCCTTTCTTGGTCTTTGGCCATGCCTCCTTTATATATTTTTATTTGTAAATCACCCTGGTGTAATGAAGACATGGTATAGCAAGAGCCTCAATAAACATAAACAGTGTTTCTTAAGCTGGTCCTGATATATCCCCTAGCCAGTCTGGTTTTTAGGACAGCACAATAAATATGCGTGAAACAGATTTTTGCATTAGTGGAGGCAGTGCATGCAAACCTATCTCATGCATATTCATTGTGGGTGTCCTGAAAACCAGACTGGCTATAGCGGGTGGGTACACCATGACTGGTTGGGATATATCATCCAGAGATAGAAGTACCCTAGTGGCCTTTAAAGTTGTCAAAGAAATCATTGTATCTATTGGTCAATTCAGCTTCTCAAGTTGATCCTATTCCAACTAGATTTATTAGACACCTGGCTTGGTCCTTTTATTTGTAAGATGGAGAATGAGAGTTTGAAATTGGGTATGTTCCTCCAAGAATGGAAGGAAGCTTGGGTATGGTCTATTTTGAACCCTCTTTAATAATGACCCCGAATCTCTACCTAATTATAAACCTTTTTCGAATCTTCCACTTGTGTTAAAGATTGCAGAAAGGATAGTTAATGTTCAATTTCCGAGCTTTCTAGATAACACTAATGGGCTGCATCTTAAGTCATCAGGGTTTTGGAAAGGACACTACTGAAAGGGAATTGATTATATTTCTTAATGAAATTCATTTGCACCTGGATGCAGCTAAGGAAGTGCTTCTTTTTTCGCTAGTTGTGTCAACAGTGTTTGATCATGTGAATCATTCTTTGTTGCTGGATAAGTTAAAGTGTATTGATATTAATGGTACTGCCTTTCACTGGTTCCATTCGTATCTATCAGATCCTGCTTTTAGATTTTTTTCAGATGCTGATATAGCTGAGCAGAAGGGGGTTAATCTATTATGGCTCCAGTATTGTTTAACATCTTCACTGCCCCTGTGATATTGTTAGAAGAAAACCAAGAAGCCAGTATATACATGTATGTGGATGCCATCCAGCTCCTTTTACCTGTGAGAGTGCGGGAGCACAGAAACTAAAGAGCATTAATATGCGTCTAGCAGCTATTAGGAACTGGTTGGTTTTGTATCAGATGAGGCTTAATTCTCTTAAGTCTTCTATTGGACTGTAATTCAGTTCTGAGTTGAAGGTGAGTCCATATGCAAGTTAAATCACCAAGAATTACTGGAAATCCTTTCAAGTTATATACATAGGCCAGTATTTAAGAAATATCCTGCAAAACTGTGGATTTAAGAACTGGGGCACAATATACCATGTAAAAATTAAAACCTTCATATAGCTGCACAACTAGAGTTTCTAATCCTGCTTATGCAAATGAGAAACTTTCATACATGAGGAATTAGTATTATAAATGAAAGCACCTACTCCCCCCCGCTTTATGGGCCTTTCCTGTGTATACTGCATATACCCAGGTGGACATGCATCTGTCTCTGTGAGACATACAGAGGGTCATTTTACAAACCATTTGCATGTACAAAACGTTTCTTATAAAATTAGATCATTCCTAAGACTCCATGTGCTGCAAACTGGTATGTACAGGGGCTGGGGTTTGGGCAGTGTCATGATTTATGTGTGTATTTTATCAAATACGAGCTAAGATTTTACACATGCTCTTGAGCAAGCATAATGTCCATGCCTTGAATGTAGGCACTATTGCTGTTGCATTTGTGCTGCATGCATGCATCCCTCCTCTCAACTTAAATTTCTCCCAAAATTTCTTCACGTTGCTATATAACTAAATCCTTTGCAAGCTGGTTCAGTTTATTTTTCCCTGCCTGTTGATGCATCATGTTGTTGGGAGGGGGGAGGAGAAGATGGGAAGCAGGACAGCCCAAGAGTTGGTCAAGGTGTTGGTACCCTAGTCAAACCTTAAGTTGTATGCTCCCCTGGCTGTCAGAATCTATTGTTTAGCTTTGAATACCCTGCTTTTTGCCACCCCTCCAACCCCCAGAAGCTGCCCCAACATCCCTGCAAACTTCCTGAAGCCCAAAAAGTTGAAAAATGGAAACATGACAGCAGAAAAGGACCATATGGTCTATGTAATCTGGCCTTACATAACTACTATAGGCCTTTTTTTTTCCTTTAGAGATCTGTGTTTGTCCATCTGTCCTCTTCTCTACTACCTCCACTGGAAGACTATTCCAAGCATCTAGCACTCTTTCCGTAAAGAAATATTTCCACATATTACTCCTGAGTCTATCCCCTTTCACCCTCAACCTGTGTCCCCTCATTGCAGAGCTTTCTTTCAATTGAAAGAGGCTCTCCTGTGCATTTATGCCATGGAGGCATTTAAACATCTCTATCATATCTCTTCTATCCTGCCTCTCTTCTAAAGTATGCATATTGAGATCTTTAAATCTGTTCCCATATGGATTATAATGAAGACCACTGACCATTTTCGTAGCCCACGCTCTGCACTGACTCCATCCTGTTTATATCCTTTTGAAGGTGCAGCTCCAGAATTGCACACAATACTCCAAATGAGGTCGCACCAGAGACTTATACAGAGGCCTCTCTCTCCCTATGCACCCAAGCATCCTTCTGGCTTTCGCCGACACCCTTTCTACCTGTTTAGCCACTTTAAGATAATCAGAAACAATCATGTCCAGGTCCCGCTTTTCTTTCATGACAGAAGTACTTCACCCCTGATACTGTACTTCTCTCTTGGATTTCTGCAGCCTAAATGCATGACCCTGCATTTTTTAATGTTAAATCTCAGCTGCCAAATTCTAGGCCATTCTTCAAGCTTAATTAGATCCCTCCTCATGTTATGTACATCTTCCTGGGTGTCTACTCTATTGCAGATTTTGTTATCATCCACAAAGAGGCAAACCTTACCCGACAGCCCTTCTGCTATATCACTAACAAAGATGTTAAAAAGAATCGGACCAAGGACAGATCCCTGGGGCACCCCACGGGTAACCACCTCCTCCTCAGAGTGAGCTCCATTTATCTGTACCCTTTGTTGCCTCCCACTCAACTAATTTCTAAACCAAGCAGTAACTTTAGGGTCCCATCCCTAGGGTGCTCAGTTTGTTTATAAGTCGCCTGTGAGGAACAGTGTCAAAGGCTTTTCTGAAATGTAAATACACCACATCTAGGGCTCTCCCTCGGTCCAACTCCCTAGTCACCCAGTCAAAGAAATCAATCAGATTTGTCTGACAAGACCTGCCTCTGGTGAATCCATGCTGCCTCGGATCCTGTAATCCACTGGACTCCAGAAACCTCACTCTTTTCTCTTTCAGCAGCACTTCCAATAATTTACTCACCACCGAAGTTAATTAACCGGCCTGTAGTTTTCAACCACATCCTTACTTCCGCTTTCCTGTAAAGGGACCACATGTGCCTCTCTCCAGTCCTTTGGCACCATTCCTGACTTCAACGAGTCATTGAAAAGGTCAGTCAGTGGAGCTGCTAGAACGTCCCCAAGTTCCCTCAGTATTCTAGGGTGTATCCCATCCGGTCCCATCGCTTTGTCTACTTTAAGTTTAGTTTGTTTCTCATGAACACAGTCTTCTGAAAATTGTTCAAAATGCCCTCGCTTCTGTTCCTGTTTGTGGGTGTTTTCTGAGGTCCTGCTCCTGGTTCTTCATCTGGGAACACAGAACAGAAATATTTGTTAAGCAATTCCGCTTTATCCTCATCAGCTTCTACATATTCCTCCCCTTCACCCTTGAGTCTGACAATACCACTTTTGCCCTTCCTCTTCTCACTAACATTTCTTAAAAATGTCTTATCCCATTTTATTGCATTGGCTATTTCCTCCTCTTTTTGAATCTTTGCTTTCTTGACTGCTTTGCTAGCTCCTCTAAGTTTTTCCAAATATAGGTGCCTGTCTTCCTCTCTCTGTGATCTCTTGTATTTCATGAAGAAGTCCCTCTTTTTCCTCACCTTTTCAGCTACTTTCAAAAACCATAGCGGTCTCCTTTTCCTTTTACCTTTATTTACCATTTTAACAAAAAGGTTTGTTGCCCTTAAAATATCCCCTTTCAGTTTTGTCCACTGTTTTTCTACATCCCCCTCTGTTCCCATCCTGCTAACGACTCCCTGACATTCCACTTTGGGGGGGGGGGGGGGGGGTGAGGGACGCAGTATACAAAAATGGAAGATAAGAGAAGATCACTTTGTCAAGAAAGAACAGTTTTTGCAGTGATCTGACTGCAGCCAAATGTATTCTGGAATCATGTCTGTTGAGATATTTAATGGTAGAACCAGGTATGGTCAATATGTGATTGGGGTCCTAGAGGAAGAAGAAAAGCAGGGTCAGCAAAGTCAGCTGTACTTTCCCATTCATGCTGGATCCAAAGGTTTCTTAGAGACCACTTAAACAAAAATGCAAGTAACTTATCTGAACCAGGATTAACCTTTATATGATATATATTGACTCAAAAGAATAATAAGATTCAAAAAAGGAACCCCAGAATGTATGTTTGTTTGTTCTTCTGACAGTACCCCTAACCCTCCTAAAGACAGATTTGTTACCTCTCTAATCCTTTGAGGATGTTCCTTAAGCTTATTTATAAACACACGCCCATCCAGTTTCTATCAGTCCCATGATAGTCAGCAGTCAGAATCTCATTTCAGTAATCAGTAATATCCCTGAAAGGATCCTGCTTGCAAGATCCAACTGCAGGCTTTATTCTGCTGTCAGAACTGTTCCGTTTGTCTGTTTCTCATAGACGGGAAACATTTAAGAGCAGGACAACTGAGAAGGTATATTGCATTGCTAGTCATTTTGAAGACTTGTCTTTGTAGTACCTTGGGTAGCTTTGTGTTTGTAGGTATTGAAGGGGCTTTGAAGTTGTCAGATGAGTTCAGGCAACATACTGCTTCTGGAGAGAGAGAGAGAGAATGGATTTTAGTTTTAAAACACACTGCATGTGGTTGGAATAAATTTTCTCCTGTTCTAAATGTACTCTTCTGTTCAGTAACATACTAATTCTGCAGGGTAAGTTTTATTTTGAAATAAATAAATTTTCCAAATCACCAAATCCTTTAATGTTTCTTGCCTCATTTATGCTGACGACGTGCTTATCTTCACCCCGATTGATATCACGAGTCCAAATTACACTAATTTAACCAACTGTTTCAATGCAATAGCAGATTGGCTTTTAGATCAAAACATGCGAATTAACTTCAAAAAGACTGAAGTTTTAGTGGTCACAAGAAACAAGCTCTTCTCCCCCCCAGCATATCTCAAGGTAAGGGACGCGGAGCTCCCAATCAAGAATACAATTCGCTACCTAGGTGTGATTCTCGATCAACGACTGGATTTTACTGAACACATAAAAAGCATGGTAAAAACTATTTACTTCAAGATAAAATCCTTACGCCACCTAAGACCCATGTTAGAATACAACGACGTCCGTTCAATATTCCAAGCAATAGTCACTCCTCACTTTGACTATGCGAATATTGTATTACATGGTCTACCAAAGAACACCATTAACCCCCTGCAACTAGTAATGAATGCTGCGGCCCGCATCCTAGTCGGAGCATCAAGGAGAGACCATATTACGCCAATCCTAAGGGACCTACACTGGCTCCCGATAGGATGTAGAATTAACTATAAAGCTCTCCTCATCACATTCAAGGCCTTAAATGAAATGTCGCCAGCAACTATTTCAGACCTCATCAGTCAAACACCTAGCACAAGATCAAGGAGACCACTCTCTGAAAACACCCTAGTCATACCGAGAGAATCCACAAATTGGTCCCATTCAACGATTAACAGGGCATTTAAATCTTATGCTCCTAGAGGTTGGAATAAACTCCCTCCAGATATTAGAGCAATACGAGACATTAAGCTTTTCAGAAAGGCTATCAAGCACTACTTATTCACTGAGTACTTCCAGCCACCATAACGCTATCTAATATTTCATAAGACACACTCATAAGCAAGACATATTCCCTAGAATTAAGAAATCTCGAGGAATATACATCCGTATATTATGTTCTATCTGTTAATTGATTTTATGTAAATATTCAATTGAGTTTGTATTGTAAATAGTTACCCTTTGTTATCCAAGTTTTTGCCCTGTTATCTGTAAACTCATACGTGTTCAAATGTACTGAGATATTATTGTTCAATGTTAACCGCGCTGATGCTGAATAGTGCGGTATATAAGAAACTTTAAATAAATAAACAAGTCACCCATCAGAAAGGTGAGCATCTTATAGACAGGTAAATATGTTTCAGAAGAAATGATAGTGCTGTTTTCAGACTTGTAAGGGGCTGATATTTGAAATCCTTTATCCAGATAACTGCTCAAAGTCAAATAGACTGAGATCAGTGCTGCATTATTAAGTTGCAAGTAATGAATCTGTTCCTTGGGATCTGCTGGGTACTTATGTAGTAACCCTAATTGGCCACCATTAGAGACAGGATGCTAGGCTTGATGGACCTTTCGTCTGAGTCACTATGACATTTCTTATGTTCATTAATGAGATGAACGGGGAAGGAGGAATCTGGGATAGGAAGCGGGGAAGGAGGAACCCGATTCTGATGTTTATACAGAAATATACTAAGTTACATGATTATTGATGTTAACAGAAATGTGTTTTCTTCTTAACCCCACCTGAGGGCAGTAACACTGTTCTTTTATGATACAGATATCCTGTTCTGCAGTCAAGGTATTTCTGTTTGTGTTAACACTGTAATCAGTTACATAGAAACATGATGGCAGAAAAAGACTACGTGGCCTGTTGTTGTTAAGTGCCGTCGAGTCGGAGTCGACTCATGGCGACCCTCTGGATAGCTATCCTAAATTGTGTTCGGTCTTCAGTCAGGCGGCTCATTGTTGACAGACTGGTACCCGTAGCTGCTGTTATTGTAGCGATCCATCTCATTGCTGGCCTTCCTCTTTTGCGTTGACCTTCTATCTTGCCAAGCATGATGTCTTTCTCTAATGATCTCTCTCTTCGCATGATGTGTCCGAAGTATGAAAGTCGAAGTCTTGTCATCTGAGCTTCTAAAGAAAACTTAGGTTTGATCTCCTCTAGTACCGACTGGTTTGTTCTTCGGGCAGTCCATGGTATACACAGTATTCGCCGCCAGCACCATAATTCAAAGGCATCAATTTTCTTCCTGTCTGTCTTTTTCACTGTCCAGCTTTCACATCCATATGATGTTATTGAAAATACCATGGCTTGAACAAGTCGAATCTTTGTATGGAGAGAGACATCTCTGCTCTTGAGAATCTTATCTAGGTCTTTCATAGCCATTCTGCCAAGAGCAATGCGTCGTCTGATTTCTTGACTGCTTGTTGCTTCTTTATTGATAGTTGATCCAAGTAGGTTAAAGTTGTTCACGATTTCAATTTCTTCTCCTTCAACGATGAACCTGTTGATTATGCCAGTTGTCATGATCTTTGTCTTCTTTACATTAAGGTGCAGGCCCATTTTGAGACTATGTTCTTTGATTGTGAGAAGCAAATGTTTCAGATCATCTTCACTTTCAGCCAGTAATGTGGTATCATCAGCATAGCGAAGGTTGTTGATGAGTCTTCCACCAATCTTCACACCTCTGTGGTCTTCATACAGTCCTGCTTCTCTGATGATTTGTTCTGCATATAAATTAAACAGGTAGGGGGAAAGTATGCAGCCTTGTCTTACACCTTTGCTTATTTTAAACCATTCTGTTTCTCCTTGTTCCGTTCGAACTGTTGCTTCTTGATCAATGTACAGATTGCGCAAGAGAACGATCAGGTGTTCTGGTATACCCATGCTTCTTAACGTGGCCCAGAGTTTCTCATGGTTTACACAGTCAAAAGCCTTGCTATAGTCGATAAAGCACAAATAGATATCCTTTTGGTATTCTTTAGTCTTTTCAAGGATCCATCTCACATCCGCAATGATGTCTCTCGTTCCTCGTCCTTTCCTGAACCCTGCTTGCACTTCAGGTAGTTCTTGTTCTAGGTATGGCTGTAGTCTCTTTTGAATAATCTTCAGTAGAATCTTGCTGGCATGTGGGATCAGAGCGATTGTGCGATAATTTCCACAGTCAGTTGGATCACCTTTCTTTAGTATTGGTATAAACACAGATCTTTTCCAGTCAGTTGGCCATGATGTTGTCTTCCATATTTCTTGGCAGAGCCTTGTAAGTACGGTAACAGCTGCATCAGATTGCTGCAATACTTCTATGGGAATGCCATCAATGCCTGGTGCTTTGTTCTTTGATAAGGCTTTCAATGCTGCTTCAACTTCTTCTTTCATCACCAATGGTTCCTGATCATAAGGTATAGGTTGAAACGGCTGTTGGTCCACTTGATCTTTATCATATAAAAACTCTGTATATTCCTTCCACCTTTTCTTGATCTTCTCAGCATCATTCAACATAGAACCTTGAGCATCTTGTAACATTCCAATTCGAGGCTGGAACTTTTTCTTTAGCTCTCGCAGCTTTAGGAAAGCCGATCTTGTTCTTCCTCTAATAGTTTCTGCTTCTATTTCCTTGCAAGTGTCATTGTAGTACTTTTCCTTGTCCTGTCTTGCTGCACGTTGGAAATCTCTGTTGAGTTCTGAGATTGTCTTTCTTTCTCCTTTGGCTTTAGCTTCTCTGTGTTTCTGGGCAATTTTCAGAGTTTCTTCCGTCATCCATTTTGGCCGTTTTTGCTTTTTCACCTTTTGTAGAGACTTCTCGCTTTCTTCCAGCACAACCTTCTTGACGTCATTCCATAACTCTTCCGGAGCTCTGTCATTTGTATCTAAAGCAGCAAATCGATTTTGCAGGCAGTCTTTAAATTCCAGTGGTATATTCTCAAGGTCATATTTTGCTGCATTCATGAGTGGTTTGCTCTTTTTCAACTTTAGCTTGAGTTTGCATACTAGTAGTTGATGATCTGTACCACAGTCAGCTCCAGGTTTTGTCTTTGTTGATGTTACAGAGCTTTTCCATCGTTGACTTCCACAGATGTAGTCAATTTGATTTTTATACAATCCATTGGGTGAAGTCCATGAGTACAGTCGCCGCTTGTGTTGCTGGAAGAAGGTGTTTGAGATGAATAGATCATTGGTCTTGCAGAATTCTATCAATCTTTCTCCAGCTTCATTTCTGTTGCCAAGTCCATATTTTCCAACTACTTTGCCTTCTTCTTTGTTGCCAACTTTTGCGTTCCAGTCACCCATGACTATCAGGATATCCTGTTTGCATGTTCTGTCAATTTCAGCTTGTACTTGTTCATAGAACTCTTCAATTTCATTCTCTTCTGCAGCTGTTGTTGGGGCATATACTTGAATTATAGTTGTGTTGATAGGCATTCCTCGTAGACGAATAGAGATTAAGCGTTCGCTGACTGCATTGTATTTCATTACAGTTCTTGCAAGTTTCTTCTTTATTATAAATGCAACACCATTTCTTCTTTGTCTTTCATTTCCAGCATAGTAGACCATGTGATCATCTGATGCAAAGTGCCCGATGCCAGTCCATTTCAGTTCGCTGACACCCAACAGATCAAGTTGTACACGTTCCATTTCATTCTTGACCACCTCCAACTTCCCTTGGTTCATGCTTCGTACGTTCCATGTTCCAATGTGTAAGACATCTTTACAGCTTCTGACTCTCATTTCATGCGCAGCTACATCAGCAGTCAGACTTCCCGAGGGCTTTGATCCAACCACATCATAAATGCTGGCTTTACTCTGAAAAGTCTTCAGCTCTTCCCCAGTAGCTAGTTGAGTGCCTTCTGACCTGGGAGTCTCATCTTCCAGCACCATAGCACAATTTGTTTTGTTGTAACTATCCATTGGGTTTTCATGGCAAGATACAGAAGTAGATTGCCGGGCCTTCCTTCCGCGCAGTTTAAGTTTGGTGTTGTTGCCGTTGTCACAGAAATGTGATCCTCCGCCGTCAACACTATCCCATTCTGCTGCTGCCCAGATGGGTGGTTTGTCTTCGTCTGGCACCTCAGCTGAGACCTGTCCATCTTGGGAGACCCTGCCAGTAGTTAAACTACCGATAGTTTAGCTCTCAGCATCACTGATGCACGCAAGCCCTCACAGCACGACAAGCTGCAAACCAAGTGAGAGCCTACGTGGCCTATCTAGTCAAAAAAGGGGACTGTTGTAGTGGTTGATATGGAAATACAGACTACGTGGCCTATCTAGTCTGTATTTCCATATCAACCACTACAACAGTCCCCTTTTTTCCTTTAGAGATCCTCTGTGTTTGTCCCATTCTTCTTTGAATTCAGCTACTGTCCTCATCTCTATCTCCTCCACTGGGAGACTATTCCATGTATCTACCACGCTTTCCGTAAAGAAATATTTCCACGGGAGGTCACGTGATGCAGTGGGAGAGAGTGGTTGTGTGCTGAGCTCTTTCCGGGACCTTCTCTTGATGCCATAGTAATTTGCCTAGTGAAACCCCACCAAAGCAGACCTGACTAGCGAACAAATATTGCGTAGCACTGTTGGTGTTCTTGGAGCAGGCTATAGCCGAGATTGAGGATGAAATCAACTAAGAGAGACTGAGAGAAAGGAGCTCCAGGGCTGCTGAAAATGGCAGACCTTCCGACTTCCCGGGCCTTGCTGGCGCAGACTATGCTAGTAGATGAAGTAACTGCTGCAGTGATGGGAGCTCTTAGCATGAAATTGGAGGAACTTAATGGCAAACTGGAACTATGACCCAGACCTTTGCGGGGTTTGGGACTGCTTACAGCAGGCCAAGGAAAGAATACACTCAGCAAGAAGACACTCTAATCACAACCAGAAAAGAAGTCCGGTGGCTGGCAGAGCTGGTGTCAAGGCAGGCCGAGAAGCTCGACGACATCGAGAATAGAGGGCATCAGAAAAATCTGCATTTTTTTGGCATTCAGGAGTCGGTCAGAGAAGTAGAGTACATGGAGTTGGTCCCTTGTGTGCACAAGATCTATGGCCCAGATAGTGCTGGCTCGTTTTCTTAATTTCGCACAAAAAGAAAGCATATTAAAAGCAATTCGGGCAAAGGGAACGTTGCTGCACGAAGGAATACAAATTAAGGCCTCTCATGATTATTCTCCTCTGGTGAGCCAAAAGAGACGCACCTATGCTGGGGTGTGCCAGAAACTGGTTGATGCTAAAATTAAATTTGCAGTGTTATAACCAGCGCGTCTTCGGATTGTTCATAATGGCACTGTTAAGATGTTTGACTCTGTGGACTCATCAGCTCCATATGTGGATAGAATGCTAGAGACCTCAAATGAAAGGCACAAGCAATGAGTCCGTTGTGTGGACAGAAGTGACGATAATGGGCGTCGACGTATACCCTCATACTAGGACTTATGCTGTCTCTGGAACTGACTGCATAATTCGTAGTGATGCCCTCACTAACATGTCCTCCGGGGCACAAAGAGTTACAGGATTGGAGCGGAACTTGGAGTAAAGACCATGGGAGAACAGCGGATTTCCCTGAAAGACTTTGGAGCACCCCTTGCGAGAAACTGGATTGCCAGAGCAGGGTGCGGTGCCAAAGACTGAGACAGCCTATTGCGGTTTATATTATTAATTTGGTATATGATGTTAAATGTTTAATGCCAGTAGCTTAATTGTCCCTATTGGGCGAGGGCTGGTGTTTGAAGTTAGAATTTATTTATTTATTTATTCATTCTTTGGGGTGTGTGAAAGATGAGGAAGGGGAGGGTCAGGAGTCCGGGTGGGAATGTGATGAAAGAGCAGGTTGGAACGCAGTAATAGGAAGGAGAGGGAGAAACATCCAGCTGACGGGGGTCCTGGGGTGAGCTTAATAGGGGCAGGGGTGAAAGCCAGGAAGGTGTGGCTCGGGAGCGGCCCAGAGGTGTGTGTGTGTGGGGGGGGGATCTTGAACTCTGATAGGAGTGGGAGGCCCCTCCCCTGTGGGAGTGGCTTTGGTTATGCTAAAATTGATTGGCTAGTGTTGGGCAAGTCACTGAATGAAGAAGGGTATTAATATGATACTGAATGCTAACAAGGGAGACTGAGCGGGACTGGGGCTTAGGGAGTTGGAGATGGAGAATGGGGGGAGGGCTAGGTATTTATTGATAAGGATACTTGGTGGGTTAGATTATAGGAGAAGGCCCGAGCATCAGAGATGGGACCCAAATATCCAAGTGGGGGGGGGGGGGGTAGACGGGGGAGGGAAGAGGCTAAGGGAGAGGGGATAGGGGAGGGGATTTGGGGGTTTTGGAGGGAGTGGGGGATGGGAAAGTGGCTCATACTTTTGTAATGACAGTGTACTCTGGGGGCACAATTATCCAATGGCAATTATCAGTAGGCTTGGGGGACCCCTGCGCATGATGGAAAAGAGCTCAAGCAAACTATAGCCATAAGATGTGGGAAGTCCCCTGAGGATTTTATCTTGTAATGTTTGCGGGCCAAATACTCCCATTAAATGATACAAGGTCTTACGAGCCCTGGCATGACATAAGTGTGATATTGCAGTTCTACAGGAAACGCACCAAACCACAGCCGAGCATGCTAAGCTTAGCCGAGAGTGTGTAGGCCAGATATTTGGAGCCCCCGCGCTGGGAAAGAAGGGAGGGGTGGCCATTCTGTTTCGCAAGAGCCTTCGGTTTGTCCATAGTAGCACTAAAGCAGATGAGACCGGGTATTATCTTTTATTGAAGGGGGATTTAGAGGGCAAACCAGTCCTTTTTTGTAATATATATGGTCCCAGTAATGCCGATGCCCCTTTCTGTGCAAGGCTGGCCTCTAAAATTGAGGATTTTCCGGAGGACTCTCTCGTGCTGGGAGAAGACTTTAATGGTGTCCTCGATTCAGAGCTGGATGTATCAAGCCGAAGGGGAATAGAGGCCCGCAGGACCATGATGTAGATATTAGTCATTTTAAGCACTGTTTGAGAGTGGCAGACCCATGGCAGCTGCTACATCCATCAGAGTGAGACTATACATACAGGTCCCGAGCCCATGGGAAAAGTGCACGAATTGATTTTGTGCTGATCTCGGAACCCTTATTTGCACAGGTGACGGAGGTGAATATTGGCCCCAATGAAATTTCTGATCATTCACTTGTGTGGGTAGACTTAACTTGGCAGAGGCCAGTGGCCCAACAAAGGCAATGGCAGTTTCCCTCATACTTATTCAGGGATAGTTAGTTCCAAGCTTATCTTCAGGAACGGAGGCAATCATATATATCACACAACATGCAACGTAAAGAGACCCCAGAACCTTTCTGGGAGACCGCTAAGCCCATCCTCAGAGGGGATATTATAGCGTATGTTGCCAGGAGACTACATCAGTTGAATGCTACAATAATTAGGTTAGAGAGGCAGGTCAGACTTGAACAGAGAGGCTATGCCAGGAATCCCACACAGGAGACTAGGGCTAGACTTCTTGAAACACAAGTTGCCCTAAATGAAACGTTACACCAATGGGCAAAAAAATCACTGCTGTACTATCAATATCAGCTGTACAGGTATGGTGATAAGTCGGAGTGACTGCTGGCCCACTGCCTTAGAGGGGGAAGGGGCCCAAGAACAATAACTGCCTCGCAAGACGAAAAAGGGAAAATCCACATAAGAGGCTAGAGAGATTGCACACCTCTTCCGAGTTTTTTTTATCAGGCTTTGTATACAGGCGAAGGTGCCCCTATAACACGAGTCAAGGAGTATCTGTAGGGTTTATCATTGCCAAGCCTCACTCCACAGCAGGCGGTATCTTTAGACTTGCCAATTTCAATTAAGGAAGTGCAACAAACTATTCAGGCCGCCCAGTGCTGCCGGGAACCTGGCCCAGATGGATTTAGTGCAAAGTTTTACAAACTTTTGCACTACAGGGTGACACCCATGTTAGTGAAAGTGTACAATGAACAGATAGAGAGAGGCGAGATGTTTGGGGTAGTAACAAGGCCCATATTACTTTAATTTCTAAACCTGGGAAAAACCCCATTACAGGCAGCATCTTATAAACCCATCTCCTTGATTAATTTTGACTTGAAACTTCTAGGTAAAATCCTAGCAGAACAATTAGCCCCACTGTTACTGTGCCTCGTGCAGGAATTTCAAGTGGGATTTATCCGGGGTCGTTATGCTTCTCGCAATTTGTGTAAGATCATAGCCTCCCTCGAGTGGGCACATGAACATCATTTGGAGCCCCACCTGGTGAGCTTTGATGCTGAAAAGGTTTTGGAATGGGACTATTTGTTCCAACTTTTACCCTGGTATGGAATAGGAGACCAGTTTCTCCATATGGTATGACTATTATATATTAACCTATGACACTGCAGTAAGGGAATTAACAGTACATATACAACCTTACCCTTAGATCACCAAACAAAATTATACTCTATACCTATATCTTCACACACTCCACTAAAGCTTATTCACCTACCCCACACTTAATTATATGGGAGAAAGAGACCTCAGGGTAACTCACAGAATCCCATTATGTGGCGAACTTAATCACCATAAGGGAATATGTATTTCTCACATCACTGATCTCAGAAAACTCCAAATGTTCGCTTGATTTAATGTTATTGGTTATAGAAACAGCCAGAACGAAGAATGAGTTTCTTTTTGAAGAGCTTGATTCTGAATTAGCCAAATTGAGAACTACTGAGGAATTGCTACATGTGATATGGATGTCATGAAACAATTGGAGCGTTATAGAAATGAGTTAAAGGCTATGAAAATTAAAAAATTCTTGAAGGATGAGATGTTAATGAGGGAAGGATCTATTTACAATTTGTCATCTTCATGGAATCGTGGTAAAAGTACAGTATGTAAACATGTGAATTTAGAAGCATCTACATTTTCATCTGATTCCAGTACAGATGAGGGTGGACAACATATGCCTTCGAACATTATGGGTCCTGGGAAAGGGAAAAAGCTTTGAAATAAGAATAGAGTGTAAGTTGTCAGACGGCTGCCTAGGGTGAGAACTTACACAATCTTGACGATGCATATATTCATATGATTCTTGCAAGGTATTGTGGGTATTGTAGTTCATTCACTCCCAAACACAGCTGATGACAATAATTTGAGTTGTGAAACCAAGTGGTAAGATCAATAAAATACTTCTTTTATTGATGGGGTTTAATTCACCCAGCACATGTATGCTTGATAGCACTATAAATGAGGTTACTTGCTTGCAGTGTTTAAAATGGATAACAAAAATCACAAAATAAACCAGAAAACAACCTTCAGCTTGTCAGGCAATTAGCTAATGTTTTCTTAGCAAATAATTACCAAATACCAAGGCACAAAGAAAAGAATAAACTTTGCTGGTTAGGTTAACTTCTGCTTATTTTCCACGCCGATCTCAGCAGTGATTCTCCCTTGCTCACACACACAATCAGGTGCAGCCCTAATTACTATCAATGGACCAGCTGAAAGCCTTTAGCTGGCTGGCTGCTACTGTGTGAGCCCAAATCCTGCTTTAAGAGCTGTTTGCAGTGGAAATAAAGAACAAAGTTAGGTTTCTTTGTGATGGCTGATGTGTTTGCTCACAGAAAAACTAGCAATAGCATTTAGATAGAGAACAGTCCATATAAATAGTTTCATCTGCTGCATCTCCCCCCCCATCAACAATCATAGGGTCAACATCACACATTGGCACAGATGAGTCTTTCATTAAGGCACTATCATGAGAATGCTTATTCCCTTGCTGCCATTCTCTATTATAGATAGGGTCTGGATCAGTGTTCATACCTGAGCCTCTCCTGCCATCATAATTCCTCTCTGTAAAGCCTGGCCAATATGTAATCCAATTCTGATGTCCAGCCTTCCAATCTTGATCCCTGGACGCTGGATCTTCTCTCACATACCTTCTGGCCTTGGTCTGAAAGTCCCTTCCACATGCAGTCTTCTCTCTTCCAGGTAGCCACTGGTGATTCCTATCTCTGCCACTCCATTCCTCTGGCTGAATCCAGTCCAATGGACTCTGCTGGCTTTTGGAATACCTCCCAGTATGAGTACTGCCTTGGAATCTCCCAGACCTTCCAATGGCCTTTCTTCTCTTCCTTCCAGAGTTTCCTTCTCTCTCTATCTGCTTGGCTTGGCTTCTGTTTCTCCAGGTGATACTGGTGCTTGTAGCCGTTGCTGTCTCTGTATCTCTTCCTCCCTCTGTAGCTGAAGCTCTCCCTGAAGCTGGGCTGGAGCTTGTAGTAACTATTTCCTGAAGAATAATCTCTATTCTTATCCTGTTCTAATGTGTGCTGCTCCCTAACACAGCGCAGCTGTCTTGAATCAGGCCCTGCCCTTTGAGATGAGTGCTTAGGGATTACCTCATAGCTCTCTTGATTGCACACACATTCTCTCACTTCAGCCCCTCTCATGGCTGCTGGAAACCTGGTGCATTCTGGGACTGGTAGTCTTTTATGTGAAAACTCTGTTTTCTTGCTTCTACCAGAACTGACAGGTTGCTTGTTCAGAGTCACATCATCTTTTCTATAGCTCCTACCTGAGCTATGATAAGCTTCCTTATCACATACCCCCCTGCTTAAGTTATTACGGACTGGTTTTACTGGTGAAACTTCTTCTCTACAGTCCGTAATACCTACGAGAGTGTTATCTTCTTGAAGCTCACTTACTTCCTGACTGGGTTCAAGGTCATTATCTACAGGCCTCTCCTTCCAAGACTTAAGTACATTAATATGGTAGGTCTGCCTACGCCCTCTGGCATTTTCTACCATATAAGACACTGGGCTTACTTGTTTAACAACCTCCCATGGCCCTTTCCACTGTACCTCAAATTTTGGAGCAGTTCCTGCTACTTGAACCAAAACCTTTTCACCAATGCTTAATTGGCGGCTTTTGGCCTTTCTATCATACCACCCTTTCTGGCGAACTTGACTGTCCTGCAGGTTCCTCTCAGCAACCTGCGACGTCCTTTTCAAACGTGCTCTCAAGTCACGTAGAAACAGTGGCACCTCCTGACTTCCTGGTTCAGGATCAATCCATGGTTCCCTCAAAATATCCAACAAACCCCGGGGAGCCCTACCATACATCAACTCATACGGAGTTACACCTAGGGACACTTGAATTCTTTCCCTGCAGGCATATAAGGCAAAGGGTAATAACATATCCCATTCTTTTACCTCTCCTGCTAACCCCCTTCTCAACATTTGTTTGAGAGTTTGGTTGAATCTCTCCACCAAACCATTTGATTGTGGATGGTAGGCTGAGGTTTTCACGTGATGAATGCCAAAGGCATCCCAGACCTGGGCCAAATATTTGGATACAAAATTGGACCCTCGGTCAGTCAACACCTCTCTTGGGAATCCCACTTCACAAAACAATTTTACTAGCTCTAAAGCTATTGTTTTTGCAGAAACATTCCTCAATGGTATGGCCCAGGGAAACCTTGTTGCCTGATCTACCATAACTAGGATGTATTGGAAACCTCGGGGCGTTTTAACTAATGGGCCTACAATATCCATGGCAATGCGACCAATTGGGTCTGTGATGATTGGCATGGGGATCAATGGCACCACCGGTGGGTGAGCCGCTGTAACTCGCTGACACGCTGGACATGCAGCACAAAACTGGGCAGTTTCTTTGAAGATACCTGGCCAGTAAAAACGCACAAGAATTTGATCCAGCGTTCCTTGCATACCTTTATGACCTCCCACTGGATGATCATGTGCTAGTCTAAGTACTAGCCCTTTGAAAGTTGTGGGTACCACCAATTGTTTACGTATGGCACCATTTCTGGGGTCCTGACTCTCTCTATATAATATGTCATTATCTAGTCTGAATCTGGGCAATTCCTCCCTGACCTCCTGAGCATACTTAAAAGCTCGGGTGAGAGCTTGATCAGCTCGCTGCTCTTGTGGAAAGTTAGGAAACTTTGCCACCAACTCAGCTGGCACCCAGGGTAAACTTTGACCATTTAACATCTCAGCCCTACCCTGTGCTCTGCAAAGTCTCTCACGCCTCTTTTGTGCTTTCAACTTTCTTATTTTACCAGATGATGGGGTTATTAAATCATCATGAGAGGGTAAATCTCCTAATAACTCTGCCTGCTCCCCCTCCTCCTTCTGCTGGCTCTCTAACTTAGCCTGCGAGCGGGTGGATACAAGGCCCCTCTTATTACCCATAGTTTGGCCTTCTGGAAGCTTAACCATCTTTTTAGCTAGGGACTGAGGACTTCCAAAGAAAGGCCCGGGAGCTATTTCCATTATTAAACCTTCTCCCTCCTTCTTTCCTAGCCCTTTCACTAGTTCCTGCTTAAATCTTGGCCAGTCCTTTCCTAGGACCAAATCAAAGGGTAGCCTAGGCACCACTGCTAATAGGACTTCCTCTTGTTCCCCCAGGCACTTAACCTTAAACCTATAGGTGGGATATGATGTTGCAGCACCATGAATGCATCTGATGTGAACTTGGCTTTCAGGGGTTCTAGGCACAAATCTTTCTTGGGCCTCTATCCTCTTCCAAAGCCTTTTTGACATCATACTCTGGTCTGCCCCAGAGTCTAATAATGCATTTGTGGTAATTCCTTGCACATCAACCATCAAAAGAAATCCTTCCTTGGGCTGTTTTAAATCCAGACCCATTAAACTAGTGTGTGTCTGGCATCTCTTCTCTAAGTGTCCCAATTTTCCACACTTGAAACATTTCTTTCTATTCCACTGTGTCATCTGGTTTGATACAGTACATTCATTTTTAGAAACATTCCTAATTATTCCTTTTTCTGATACAGCACATCTAGCCTCAGCATCCATCTTTAGAGGGCCACCCATTCTATGGCAAGCCCACGTGGCTTCCAAGAATCTCTCTGCTAGCATGGTTGCCTCTCCAAGATTTTGGCAATTTTGCTGTATAAGAAAAACATTCAAATCTTTAGGTACCCCAAGCATAAATTGTTCCAGCATTATACTATCTAATAACATTTCTACTGTCTTTTGCTCAGGCTCTAACCATTTTACAGCTAGACTTCTAATTCTCTGACTCAGAGCCCTGGGTGTCTCACCCACTTTCAATGTAACAGCTCTAAACATTCGCCTATACTCTGAAATTGACAACCCTAGGCGATCTCTAATAGCTGCCTTTACATCCTTATAAATCAAAGCCTGGGCTGCTGGCATTTCTCTGTAAGCTGCTAGTGCCTCACCAGTTAATGAGGCTGCCAGCCTTACTGCCCACTGGGTCTCTGGCCATGCTAAAGCCTGTGCCACTCTTTCAAAAGACTCTAGAAAATCATCAACATTATCTTCTGGAGTTAATTTCCCAAAATTAAATGCCCCAATCCCTTGATTGAGTCCCACAGTGTCCACATGTGGTGCACCAGTACTAACTGCTGGTCTTGCATCTGTTCCACTTTGGCTCTGCAGCTGAACTAGAGCTTGCACCAGATCAAGCACTGGTTTCTGCTGTTCCATTAAGGCCTTCACAGCAGTGTCCTGGGCCTGCTGTGATAGCTCCTGCTGCTTGCAAAATTGGGCTGCCATCCACTGAGCCATCTCCCTCGGATCCATCTTGACCCCTGCAAGAAAAAAAGAAAAAAAAAAAACCAAAGAGCAGCACCTTCCAACCAGGTGTGTTTTTTTTTTTTCAACTTTTTTTTTTTTTTTTCAATTACCCCCCTGTGCTTACACACAACCACCACAAGACATGCCCAGGTACATATTACCTTGTAACAGTGATGAATCCAGCTTTTCACAGGGTCTTTTCATATGGGACAGCTTCCTGGAACAACCACATATCTTCCAAAGTGCAGACGAGGGAAAAAAATCTTCTTACAGCTTTAAACTTGACTTTTATTTGTAATCCACAACAAGTAAATCCTCTTGGTGCAAGAGCAATCCGAAAAACTACGCCATTTGTCAGACGGCTGCCTAGGGTGAGAACTTACACAATCTTGACGATGCATATATTCATATGATTCTTGCAAGGTATTGTGGGTATTGTAGTTCATTCACTCCCAAACACAGCTGATGACAATAATTTGAGTTGTGAAACCAAGTGGTAAGATCAATAAAATACTTCTTTTATTGATGGGGTTTAATTCACCCAGCACATGTATGCTTGATAGCACTATAAATGAGGTTACTTGCTTGCAGTGTTTAAAATGGATAACAAAAATCACAAAATAAACCAGAAAACAACCTTCAGCTTGTCAGGCAATTAGCTAATGTTTTCTTAGCAAATAATTACCAAATACCAAGGCACAAAGAAAAGAATAAACTTTGCTGGTTAGGTTAACTTCTGCTTATTTTCCACGCCGATCTCAGCAGTGATTCTCCCTTGCTCACACACACAATCAGGTGCAGCCCTAATTACTATCAATGGACCAGCTGAAAGCCTTTAGCTGGCTGGCTGCTACTGTGTGAGCCCAAATCCTGCTTTAAGAGCTGTTTGCAGTGGAAATAAAGAACAAAGTTAGGTTTCTTTGTGATGGCTGATGTGTTTGCTCACAGAAAAACTAGCAATAGCATTTAGATAGAGAACAGTCCATATAAATAGTTTCATCTGCTGCATCTCCCCCCCCATCAACAATCATAGGGTCAACATCACACATTGGCACAGATGAGTCTTTCATTAAGGCACTATCATGAGAATGCTTATTCCCTTGCTGCCATTCTCTATTATAGATAGGGTCTGGATCAGTGTTCATACCTGAGCCTCTCCTGCCATCATAATTCCTCTCTGTAAAGCCTGGCCAATATGTAATCCAATTCTGATGTCCAGCCTTCCAATCTTGATCCCTGGACGCTGGATCTTCTCTCACATACCTTCTGGCCTTGGTCTGAAAGTCCCTTCCACATGCAGTCTTCTCTCTCTTCCAGGTAGCCACTGGTGATTCCTATCTCTGCCACTCCATTCCTCTGGCTGAATCCAGTCCAATGGACTCTGCTGGCTTTTGGAATACCTCCCAGTATGAGTACTGCCTTGGAATCTCCCAGACCTTCCAATGGCCTTTCTTCTCTTCCTTCCAGAGAGTTTCCTTCTCTCTCTATCTGCTTGGCTTGGCTTCTGTTTCTCCAGGTGATACTGGTGCTTGTAGCCGTTGCTGTCTCTGTATCTCTTCCTCCCTCTGTAGCTGAAGCTCTCCCTGAAGCTGGGCTGGAGCTTGTAGTAACTATTTCCTGAAGAATAATCTCTATTCTTATCCTGTTCTAATGTGTGCTGCTCCCTAACACAGCGCAGCTGTCTTGAATCAGGCCCTGCCCTTTGAGATGAGTGCTTAGGGATTACCTCATAGCTCTCTTGATTGCACACACATTCTCTCACTTCAGCCCCTCTCATGGCTGCTGGAAACCTGGTGCATTCTGGGACTGGTAGTCTTTTATGTGAAAACTCTGTTTTCTTGCTTCTACCAGAACTGACAGGTTGCTTGTTCAGAGTCACATCATCTTTTCTATAGCTCCTACCTGAGCTATGATAAGCTTCCTTATCACAAAGTTAATCATCAAGATAATAATACTTTTTTTGAGCGTGTGTGCTTTTGTGGAATCACCGATTAGTTATTCTGCATTTGTTTTTTCGGTGTTCGGCCTCGATGTGCTGTGGAGCTCTGGCACATGCTTTAAGTCCATATTTGAATTTTATTAGTGGTAGATTTAATTGATGATATTGCTATTGTTTCACACTCCCTTAGGTATGATGTTTGTGACGTGGGGCTTTCTGATATGTGGATGAATTTTTAAAGTGGTTGACGTCAGACGCTGGAGTATTCCCTAGGAGTTGTTGTCTGTGGTTGAAGACAACCCCTGATGTAGCCCTTTTGAAGGAGAAACAAAGATCTTTGTTGAGTGCATGAGTGGAGTGCAGGTGATGATGATTGAAGAATTCAGGAGTGAAGTCTTTGAGATAAGTAGAATTGATGCTTAAAGCTGTGCATCTAAATGACTGATGGTCATTAAAATTTTCTGTTTTTTGCAGAAGTTCGTTGAAGAAATGTTGGAGGTCGGTGTACCTGAATAAATGCTAAAATGCTAAAATAAAGAAATAATAATAGTCTATAGAGTATTAGCTCTTTTAAAAAATAGAATATTTAAAATAAAAAAGTACTTTTTTTGAAGTGAATTAATAAATATCAGTTGTTTAGTAAGCGGAGTTTTCTGAGACTGGTGATGTGAGAAATACGTATTCCCCTATGGTGATTAAGTTCGCCACATAGTGGGATTCTGTGAATTACCCTGAGGTCTCTTTCTCCCATATAATTAAGTGTAAGGTAGGTGAATAAGTTTTAGTGGAGTGCGTGAAGATATAGGTATAGAGTATAATTTTGTTTGGTGATCTAAGAGTGAGGTTGTATGTCGACTATTATATACCCAACCGGTAGCAGCGGTGGTTGTTAATGGAGTGATATTGGCAGAAATCAGCCTGGGAAGAGAGACACAGCAGGGCTGCCCTCTGTACCCCTTGTTTTATCTCTAGACCCGTAAATTGGTGACATGCCATGAGGCACCTGGTATTCAGATTGGGCAGAGTTTAAGATTTCTGCCTTTGCAGACGATATGTTAGTTTTTCTCACCACTTCGCGAACAGCTTTGCTGGTGGTGCTAGAGGAATTTGCCAAATTTGGGGAGATAGCAGGCCTTAAGATAAACAAGGATAAATCTGAAGCTTTAGACGTGTTGGGGGAGCTGCATTTGGCTTGGGGATTCTCGTTTCCCCTAAGATGGGCAGACGCAGCATTTACTTATTTGGGCATTCAACTAACCCGAGATCCGCACCAGCTGTACAAATGTAACTGCAGTAAGGTGTTAATCTCCAGGAACAAGCAGGAATGAGTCTTCACATATGGGTACATCGGTACCGACGTTGTCTGCGCGGGAACGCTTCCCAGCGTCCAATCAAGAGCTTTTGGAAGCATCCCAGCACGCCTGCGTGCTGCCTTCCCGCCTTTCCCAACTGCCTCTCCTCAGTTTTCGTTTTTCCGCGGAGCCGGCAGGACGTCCTCCTGTCACCGCAGAAAATTCTTGTTTTATTTCTTTAGTTTTCTTGTGGTCGCGGCTGTCTCCCCGACGCCACCGGTACCGCCGGTGTTTTCTTTTCTTTTCTTGTGAAATCTTCCTTTTTCAAGGGATATTTTTTCTTCATAGTGTCTCACAGTTTTTCAGGCCTTTCAGGCCTCCTTCTTTTCCTTCATGGAACCGCCAGCCACTTTCTCCAAGAAATGTTCAGACTGTGGCGGTACAACTTTATTTTTAGACCCTCAAAATCGGTGTCTAACCTGCTTGGGTCCTGACCTTTTTCCTCCGGAGCCTTTAGGCAACAGTTTGGTGAGAAGAGGTTTTCAACATCGAGGTTCCCTCGATACACGGTTTCCCTCCCACTTCAGGGCACCATCCCTTTCTTCTTCTACACAAGATGGTGTCGACACCATCCTCACAACTCTCTTCAATGATCTAGTTACAGGACTTGATAACATCCGCCAGGGATTTGTCCTCATTTTCATGGATATTGCTGCAGCCTTTGATTCAGTCAACCATGAAACTCTGATACTCCGTCTTGTGGAGAAAGGAATACAAGGCTCAGCTATAGCATGGTGCAAGTCCTACCTATCTAACAGATGGCAACAAGTCAGAACAGGTCCCATGACTTCTGACCCATTCCCTCTAAATCAAGGTGTACCTCAGGGTTCATCCCTATCTGCATTAATGTTCAACATATATATGCAACCAATTTGTACCCTAATCCGCTCTTTCAACATCCAGTGCCTAGTCTACGCAGACGATGTCCTAATCTACTCACCATTCCTGATTGATCAACCTGCCTTTTCACCTATATAAAGCTGCTTCGAAGCTGTATCACAATGGCTTACAACACAAAATTTAAGGATCAACCATAGTAAAACAGATGTCTTATTCCTCACCAAGAACCAGGTGTTCTCCCCACCCCCCACATTAAAAGTAAACAATATTGAGTTGATAGCAAAATCAACTATCCGCTATCTCGGCATCACGTTTGACCAACAACTTGACATGTTTACACATGTGAAGAACATCACGAAAGCAATTTACCATAAGGTCCGGATACTACGTCACCTGCGCCCCCTATTGGACTTTAATGACTACCGAACTATCTTCTAAGCCTTGGTGCTCCCACATCTAGACTTTGCAAATATTATCCTTCATGGCCTCCCTCAGTCAACACTAGGACCTCTTCGCCTTGCAATGAATGCTGCAGCAAGGGTACTTGCAGGTACATCAAGAGCTAAACATATAACCCCAGTCATGATGGATCTCCACTGGCTTCCACTTCAGGCTAGAATCCAGTATAAGTCCCTAGTACTAATATTCAAAGCCCTAAGGAACCAGATCACCTCACCCATCAGCAAACTCATTCAAAGACTGCCGTTCAACAGGATCAGGAGATCTAATCAAGCAAACACTCTAGAGAACCCCAACATTCTAAGTGCAAAAAGGCTACTGCCAATAGAGCCTTCTCCCTATTTGCACCCATGACCTGGAATGCCCTCCCCACTGAGCTCCGTTCCACCCCAGACCTATTGTCATTTAGAAAAGCCCTCAAACAACACCTTTTCCTCATCCATTACCCAGAATCCAATCCCAGAAACAACCACCCATCCTCACATCCTACACCCTACTCCACCCCACCCAAAATCCAACACCATAAAGAAAATGACTAGCTCTACCACCATATCCCCTCTCTTATTTATTATTGGTACTGATAACACATCTTATTGATTAAACCTCTTATAAATATGTTGAAACCAAGCTATACTATATGTATAATTTCTCACCATACTCCATGAATAATTACTCTGTAATTAGTTACCCCTGTTACCTCCAGGTTATCTCGTCCATGTTCAATGTAAAAACTCAATTGTCGTGTGACATTGCAGTATGTTTTTTGTTCAGTTGTAAACTGCACTGATTTTAATAGCGCGGTATATAAGAGAAGTAAATAAATAAAATAAATAAATAAATAAATAAATAAAGATCAGGTAACCCACAAACAGGCTGTTAAAACTAGCCAGCCCTTGAGTGGTAGTTCTCATGCACAGCATGTAGACGGCTCCGGCCTTGCCCTCGAAGGCCCACTGGCTTCAAAACCCCAGCAGGAGTCTTCGGTCTCCAAAGTATTTGAGGGGTTTCAGGTTGTTCCTGGGGCTCACCCCTCACAGAACATACCTGAGCCGTGTCCGGTGGTGGCATCCGCTTCGAGCGGTACCGATACCCCGGCATCGGCACTGGTGTTGGATGAAACACTCCTCACCAGGGATGGTCATCTGGCGTCCTCGGTGCCTTCGGGACCGCTGGATACTTGCCAGACTGACTTTCCATTATCGGTACCAGCACCGATACTGCCACCGACGTCGGTACCCTCCAGACGTACATCAATAGCCTCGCTTCCCTTGATGCCGAGTCCGGAATCAGTCTGGAGGACTGGGTACCGACTCGCCTTGGTACCGGCTCCTGGCGGTACCGAAGGCTCGGTTCTGATGATTCGGATCCGCAACTCTCGGTTCCTTCGAAGCTGTTTGAGTTGCCACTGGTTGGCCTTCATCCACCGGTATCAGACACGGTACCGAAGCCAGTACCAATGTCCACATTATCCTTGCGGTCGGTGCCTTCCATGCTTCGCTCATCAGGCTCTTTGCCCTCGATGCCTAGTTTGGAATCGATCTCTAGTCTGGAAGACTCGGTACCAACACGTTTTGGTACCGACACCGAACGATACCGGAGACTCGGTACCGAGGATAGCAGCCGGAGTTTTCCGGTTACCTCGGTACCAATGCAACTGTCGCCGATGGCTGCTCCGATGTCTGTGTCGGGCTCGGCTCCGACATCGGTACCGGTATTGGCATCGGTACCGGTATCCACAGTAGCATCGTGGCCAACTCCTGCCATGCTTCTTCCAACAGGATCGCTCCCTTCTATACCAAGCTTGGAGTCGATACCTGGCATGGACGATGTGGTACTGACGGTCGCTGCTCCTGACAGCCAGTACCGGCGACCATCCCTCAAGGATTCCACACTGCACCGTGCAGGATCTTCTGTTCCTGTATATTTGGATACCTCTTTCGGTGCTCAGGCTAGTTCTTCAGATCTAACCTGTCCAAAGGAGATTCCCGTTGGAGATCCCTCTTTTCAGAGTTTCCTCCGGGATATAGCAAGATCTCTTGCCATTCCTATCCCTGGACATGATTCTGCACAAGGCTCTGTTTCTACCAAAGCAAAGGAGAACATAATGCTTCCTTTGCATCATTCCTTGCAGGATCTCCTCCTAGGAATATGGGAAGCACCTTTGAAGGTACCCCCACCTTCCAGAGCAACTGATCTCTTATATCAGGTGCCCCCCTCTCCAGGGTTTCAAAAGACTCAACTTCCTCATCATTCCATAGTAGTGGAATCAGCAATGAGGCGGGTAAAGAGTAAGAAAAAGCACTCTTCTTATCCGCCAGGTCGTGAGTCTAAGACACTAGATGTCTTTGGACGTCAAACCTTCCAGACATCTATGCTTTCTGCAAGAATTCTCTCATATATTTTTTATATGAGTCTATCTCTTGAGGAGGTCACAAAGCAATTACATCTTCTGACTCCTTCCCTTCCAGAGTCCAAGAGTGCAGGTTATTCTTCACTGCTTAAGCATCTTCAGAATATCTCTTGGTTTCTTACTCGTGCTTCCCTAGACTCTCTTGAGTCTGTTAGCAGAACTTCTGCTATAACTATAGGGGCACGACGTAGAGCCTGGCTCCAAGCTTCAGACTTGGACAAATGGGCACAGCAAAGACTAGGACATACTCTTTGCACTGGAGACAATCTTTTCAACAAGGAGTCTTTACGTCAGGTTACTCAGTTGTCCACTGACTTACCTGTCCCTAGGTGCTCTCCTGCACCTTCTTCTGTCCCAGTAGGTAGGAAATGTCCTGCCAGACTTTCTTCCCATAGGAGAAGAAGGTTTTATGCATCATCTGCCCATCATACAGATGTTCCCAAACAGGGGAAGCATTTTCCTGGTCTGCAGAATTCAACCTCTTACCAGGCTCAGCAAACCCAGCAACTGCAGGGTTTCTGATCAATCTTCATCAGATGCTTGTGGCTCTTGGGGTTAGAATCTGCAGTTGCTTCTTCTCAATAGAGGCAATCCACTGCTTTCATTCTAAACCCTAGACATGGATCTCTTCCCAAAAGACAGCCATTTTTTCTATGTTTCTATGAGCTGTCAGGATGTTCATGCATATGGGTCACAGGGTTCTCCTTTTCTTCCTGCTAGGGAAAGAGGTCTAACTACTATCAAACGATAGTTTCCTGTGCCAGCATGTCTTTTTTCCTTCTATAGACTTACTACTTTGTAAGTCTTCTTCAGCTCCATTCTCTTTACCCTCTTATCAAACTTTTCCTCTGTAAGAGCGGTATTGCTTCACTGGAAGGCTTTTTCTTCAGCCTCTCTAGTTTTGTTACTTTTCCAGTGCGGAGTTTTCCTTTCTGAGTTGACTCCTCTTTTTTAATCTTGCTTTCAGGCAGTTCATCAGACATGTCCAGAGTTTTCTCCTCCTGTTCTGTCCTTTCTGTTTTTAAACAGTAAGATTTTTTCTGCTGTCTGGCAAGCAGCTGCCTATGCAGGAGCCTTAATGTTTGGACCACTGGTTTCTGTCCATCAGCAATCAGATTTGTCCTCCACTAACATTCTGTCTAGTCTTAGTAGTGGCTCCAAGTCAGTGCTGTCATCTGTCTTGGAAATTATTTCACTACAGGCTTGTTGGATTGTCTTCTCTTTCTGCCATCTCCATTCCCCTGGGTTTGGCAGCATAGTTGACATAGGTACTGGCTCTCCAGTAGCCAGTTCTATCTCCTCATTCTCCTGCATCATGCTCTCTGCAATCCTACAGAGAAGCTCTCCCCTATGGGCCCTTGCTAGAGAGCATGGGGTTTTTTTTCTCCAACAGCTATCCTAGATGGTTGGAAAAGGCTTTTTCAGTCATGTCTCCCATGACTAGAAAGGATCTCCTTTTTAATATAAAGGACATAGGCCTTCTCTTACGTGAAAGCTTAAGGAGTTGCCAATTCCCTGCTTTGGTCCATAGTATTTCCAATCGGGAATATGCTTTTTCTCCTTGCAGCTCGTCCTCATGGTAAGAACGCATGATACCTTTTTTGCCCTTAACCAGGTCAGCATGGTATCTCATTTTTTATGCGTCTTCTGTTCACTTACCATGCTAGAGTTCTGGAATACTCGAGACTTGCTGTCTGCAGACTGATATCATCCTCTGCTTTTCACGTAACTGTCCTGGTTATTTCACTAGCTACCATCCCTGTAGCTCATAACCAGTGGGAATAGATTCTCTATATATCTTCTCAAGTAGGTTCCACCTTCTTGTTATTAGATGAATCTTTCCTCTCCACATTTTCTATGTGAATACCGTTCTGTGGGCATATCTCTGTCTGCTTCACTGCAGACACCCATATAGAGGTATATATATATATATTCATATTTTATGCCCCTTCATATCTCACTATAGATATATTCTTATATGTTTATCTATCTATATATCTATCTATCTATATATCTATATATATATATCTGTCGAGATATTCTATTATCGGTAGATATGTATCTGCATATTTATCTACCTGACTGTCTAGGCTCATATAGCTATATGATTCTGACAGATGGGCTTTACCCATACCTATGCTATCCAGCATGTTTGGAGTTCTACACGCACAACCACTTTCTGTGGTAGTTAGCAACTTCCACCATAACCTTAAGGTTTAGGTACCTCTGAAGCTCTCCATGTTCCAGTATCTCTCCTAGCTGACTCCAGTTAGGAGAGTCATTGCGGATCTTCAGTTAATCACGGGCTCTAACGCCTCAGGCATTTGTCCTTCTTTTGGGGATACAAGGGGTTTCCATACCTTTTCCTCCCACAAGGACTGTGCCTGTTTGTCCAAATCGGTCAGCCTTCTCTTTTTGCTCCTGAGGGTGAGTTATTCTGTTGCCAAAAGAGTTCGGCTTTTTGTCATAAAGCCTTCCGCAGAAGGCCCACCGTCTTTGTACCACCCCAGTTATTATTTCAGGAATCTGACCTCCTCTGTTTTTTCCTACAGGTTTATTACCTTCACTTCACAGTGAGGTCCTCCTTGAGGTTCCTCTACTGGGTTCCCCAGTAGATCCCATGAACCTCCTTACTGCTGTGTAATCCTGTTAGGGGAGGTCCATATTGCAATTTTTCTTTCAATATCATTGATGATAATTATCATCCACACATGGACTCCTTGTCTGCAGTCCTATGCTAGGTTAGCTGTTCCACAGCGCCTTTCTTTTTTCAACTCCTACCCTCCATCCTCAGGATGCCTGGTGTTGTGGGAGATAGCATGTTCCAATCTATGACATGCTGGGACTCCAGGCATCTTAGCTTGGGAGTCCCCATATGTGAAGACTCATTCCTGCTTGTTCCTGGAGATAGCACAGTTATTTACCTGTAACAGGTGATCTCTGGGAACAGCAGGAATAAGTCTTCATAACCCACCCACCTCCCCAGGAGTTGTATCTCTATCTATCTTTCCTTTCCTCTCTCTCTCTGTCTCAGCTTTAAAACTTAACTGAGGAGAGGCAGTTGGGGAAGGCAGCACGCAGGCGTGGTGGGATGCTTCCAAAAGCTCTTTGATTGGACGCTGGGAAGCGTTCCCGCGCAGACTCCGTCGGTACCGACGTACCCATATGTGAAGACTTATTCCTGCTGTTCCCAGAGATCACCTGTTACAGGTAAGTATCTGTGCTTTACATATACGAACTCGCTTAAAAGATTGGACGCCCCTTCCGCTGTCTTTAATGGGCCGTGTGGCGGCATATCGCATGGTGTTATTCCTGAAATTGTTACAAAGGATATTATAATGCCTCTGTATCGTTCCTTGGTGCGACCACATCTCGAATATTGTGTGCAATTATGTTTGTCATATCTTAAAAAGGATATAGCAGAATTAGAAAAGGTACAGAGAAGAGCCACCAAAATGGTAACGGGGATAGAAGGATACCTTTATGAGGAGAGGCTAAAAAGATTTTGGCTCTTCAATGTGGAAAATAGACGGCTGAGGGGAGGTATGATAGAGGTCTATAAATTAATGAATGGCGTGGAACAGGTAAACGTTGATCGATTATTTACACATCAAAATGTAGAAAGACTAAGGGACATGCAATGAAGCTATAGTATAACCCATATAAGACAAATAAGAGAAAATATTATTTCACTCAACATGTAATCAAACTCTGGAATTTGTTACCAGAGGATGTAGTAAAAGCTGTTAGTGTAGCTGGGTTTAAAAAAGGTTTGGACAAGTTCCTGGAGGAAAGGTCCATAAACCATTATTAAAACGGACCCAAGATATCACTGCTTGACCCAATACAAGCATTGTGGAACCTGTGTCTTTTAGGGAAACTGCTAGGTACTTATGACCTAGATTGGCCACTGTTGGAAACAGAATACTGGGCTTGATGGACCTTGGTCTGACCCAGTATGGCATATCTTATGTTCTAACAGATCTTTTATTCACTGTAGACAATGCATTGAAATTTTCAGCCCAGTGTGCTGCAGCTGCCAAAAAAGTGAATCGAATGTTAGGACATCATTCAAAAAGAGAGGGCGAATAAAAGTGAGAGTATTACTATGCCTCTGGAGAGGTCCCTGGTTCAACTGCACAGTGAGTACTGTGTGCAGTTCTGGTCATCCCATTTCAAACAGGATATAGCAGAGCTAAGACAAAGTTCAGAGAAGGAACCAGGATAGTGGGCTTGATGGACCTTGGTCTGACCCAGTATGGCATATCTTATGTTCTTATGATCCAAAAGCAGCTTCAAAAAGGTGAGTTTTCAGCCTGGATTTGAAAAGGGCCAGAGATGAAGCCTGATGTACAGACTCAAGTAGTTTGTTCCAGGCATAAGGCATCAAGGTGCAGGCAGAAAGGTGAAAGGATCGAAATCTGGAGTTGGCAGTAGAAGAGAAGGGCACAGATAGAAGGGACTGCCAGAAGAGTGGAGTTCCCAAGGAGGGGTGTAGGGAGAGATAAGAGAGGAAAGGTAGTGAGGAGCAGCAGAATGCATGCACTTATAGGTCAGTAGGAGAAGTGTGAACTGGATACGGAAACGGATAGCGAGCCAATGAAGCAACTTGAGAAGAGGGAGTTATGTGAGCATATCGACGCTGGCAGATTAGCCATGCAGCTGAGTTTTGAACAGATTGAAGGGGAGAGAGATGATTCAGAGGAAGACCAGCAAGGAGGAGGTTGTAATAGTCTAGTGAGGAAGTGTCTAAAGAGTGGCACCTATATTTGATAAATAGTTACCATATTAGTGATAGTCAAATTTTCTCTCAGAAAGTCCAAAAGGATGAGAACCCATTGTTTGGTGCTTCCAGCCAGGGAGGGGAACCCATATTCCAGGAGTTTCTTGGGAAGAAGGTTTATCACAATGCTGCGATCACTTCTTGCATAACTTTTCAAAGCTCATCATGAAGAATATTTGGTGCAAGGTAGAAAGTATGTTGCATCTTCTCCTTAAGGACAAGCATGATGGACCCGATTTTCAAAGCCATTTACATGGGAACTGCCTTATCTGGGATTATCAAAAGGCACCTACACGAGTAGTGCCCTTCAAAAATCCCAGATAAGTCCCATAAGCGCCCAGATTGCTATGTGGTTAGCATCGGAGCGTGTTAGGGGCGTTCCGGAGCAGAGCGGGGACGGAGGAAAGGGCTAAACAGGTAGCACCGATTTTCGATGATACCTGCTTAGCCCTCTGCGCCAAAGTACTGCCATGGAATAAGCAGTTCATTAGGAAGACACTTTTTCAAGCATTTCCTTACTCATGCTTGGTGATGTTTTCTGTTAAGCCAACTAGTATTCCGGTGTGACCCATTCTCTAAGTCTAGTTGTGCATGGGACTTGAGCACCTGCATCTCTTCCTCCACCCTAGAGACATCCTGCATTATATTTCAGGTACATCCTTTCTGAAGGCCTCCAGCTTAGCACTTGACTTCATCCAGCTTGCTGAACACTTTCTCTAATTTCAAATCTATGATCTTTTTGACTACCATAATTACCTCCAGAGTCACCTCTGCAATCAGTGAGTGCCCTGCAGTCTCTAGGTCTGTGTTGGGTGTGTTTGCCATTTTGGCCTTTGGCAGTCATGTCTTTTCATTTCCTTTTTTCTGCCAAAGAAACCCACATCAAACAGTGGAAGGCTAGTCAGCTGGCTTGCAAACTGATGCTATTTTTGAGGAGGATTGCAAGGCAGGAGCAAAGAGAAACCTCATCTATCCCCTGGCCATTGCACCACACAATCCCTTTATTGCTTTTATTCAGGAGTACATATCTGCCATAACTCATAGGGATTGTATAAAAGACTTGAATGTTCCTTTAAGCAGCAACTACTTTGTTATCAGATTTTAAGGACTTGTTTTTTAGTCCACTTCATTGCTTGAAACTTACACCACTGATCCTCCTTAAGAATTAGCCCTGCCTTTCAGCTTGATTATTCTGTGCAGCCAGGGATGCTGGCGAATAAATAATAATTTCTGTCTGTCCTCTGGGGCAGGGCTGCTGAAATATAAGCCTGGCTGGGCCACATCTGAGATTTATACCCCCTAACAATACCTAATTGCTATCAGCTGAACCTGTAACAAAAGAGTAGCATTAAGGTCTGGCACAGCCTTGCATTAAATTGAATTTGTGGTGCTCTTTCTTTCTTTTCTTTCAAGCCTTTCGAGGAACTCCAGTTTCACCCTTGGGCTGGGACCAGTTCTACAACAGCCGGGAGCTTTTCCAGCCCTCTTTGCACTTTATTACTTAGGTTGGAAGCATCTAGCAGCACTTGCTCTCGCTCAGCTTCATCTTTTGATATTATTCAGAAGCTTCTTGCGGCAGCATCTCATTTGTCATGCAGGCTCTGAAGCTCGGTAGACTGATGGAATTCGCAGAGGATTTTTGTAGGCGAGCACTCCTCTTTTGAATCCTCTTGGGTGCTGAAGGCTGGCTATGTGCTTTGTTCCAGTGTACATCAGCTGCATTGGATTGAAAGCTGCGCTGCTGGGAATTTGTGGTTTTCTTATTTGTTAGCTTGTTAAGCAGACAGCTTTCTTCCCATGGTCAAGCATGAATTCTAATCACGAAAAGCAGAGACTTTCTCCATTTCGAATGTTGAAAATGCTGGAGAATTGTAGGCCTGTTGTAAACAGAATCGGTAAGTGAGGCTGATTTTAAAGTTAAATGTAGCCAAAAGCCGTCTTGAGGTACCTTAAAAAAAAGAAATGAAGAAAGGCATGAGTAATTAATTCTTTCTATGCAGACGATTAAAAATACCAACTTTTAACTAAATATGAAAGAGTGCAGTCTTGGGCTAGAAGTAATTGGTTAAAAGGTAAAAATGTCATGGCTAAGTCAGAACATGAATTTGATTTTCTGAAAAGATTTTGTATTGCCTTCTGGTCTCTGTGCTTGAGATTTCAGTGATTTACTGCTCTTATTGTTGCTCTTATTAGGGCAATGTCTCTGGTGTGTATTTTCTTGTCAAGGAGTAATAGTCACCCTTACTTTGTTTAGAAGTTTTAGAAAATATGATTATTTGGTGCATATTTTTTTTCATTTGGCAAGTAATGCCAGAAGGATTGTAATGTCAGTAATAAGCTATAGGTCACAAAGCTAGAGAAAATAGTATCACTGGCCTGTATCAGGGAAGTCTATCAAATGTCCGAAATGAATGGTAGTCAGACAAAGAGGTTGCAATGCAAAAGATTTTCTCTGAAGTGATACAGGCAGCGTAAGGAGCATTCTATACTTATTAGGCATCCATACTTGCTGTTGAGGTGCAGCATTGCCATAATGCCTATCATCACTGACATTTAGACATGTTTTTGATTTTAATGTTATAAAATGGTAAACTATCTTTAAATGTATTGTGAGGTGATGTTGGAAAGAACAGATGCTATCAATTTCAAAGTGCCTGCAAATCAATGTGTGCCTTTTGAGTCAGTGCTGACTCCTGGTGACCCAGCAGGTCCTGGGTTTTCTTGGCAGTGGGACTAGAAGTAGATTGCCAGACATTACTTCTGAGGCAATGGAGGGTTAAGTGACTTCCCAAGGCCACAAGGAGTACTAGTGGGAATCAAACTCTGGTCTCCTGGTTAGCTGGCCAATGCTCTAACCATTAGGATATTCTTCCATTCCTATAAATTTCAAAGTAGTAAATTAAAAATGCAAAGAATATGTATCTCTTATCACCAGATAAAGATGTCTTCTGTGCCCAAACAGAAAACCTGGATCAGATCTGAACGTAGATTTTTATTTCATTTGCCTAGTGACCTATCTTGCCAATTGAAGAAAGGACATTTTTGTGTTGGTCTTTTGGGAGTTAATTTTATAACAGAGTGAGTAGTCCAAAAAAGGTGCCTCTTTTATAAAGGCAAAATAGGTGCCTGTGTGCCTTTATAAAATAGGTTTGCAGAATCAGCCCCAATAAGGAACAAAGGCCCATGCAGAAATTTACACCAGAACATAAGATATGCCATACTGGGTCAGACCAAGGTCCATCAAGCCCAGTATCCTGTTTCCAACAGTGGCCAATCTAGGTCATAAGTACCTAGCAGTTTCTCCAAGAGACACAGGTTCCGCAATGCTTGTATTGGGTCAAGCAGTGATATCCTCGGTCCCTTTTGGTTTATGGACCTTTCCTCCAGGAACTTGTCCAAACCTTTTTTTAAACCCAGCTACATTAACAGCTTTTACTACATTCTCCGGTAACAAATTCCAAAGTTTGATTACACGTTGAGTGAAAAAATATTTTCTCTTATTAGTCTTAAATAGGTTACCCTGTAGCTTCATTGCATGTTCCCTAGTCTTTCTATATTCTGATGATGTAAACAATCGATCTACGTTTACCTGATCCACTCCATTCATTAATTTATAGACCTCTATCATATCTCCCCTCAGCTGTCTCTTTTCCAGGTTGAAGAGCCCTAACCTTTTTAGTCTCTCTTCATAGGAGTATCCTTTCATCCTCTTCTCTGGCTCTTCTCTGTACCTTTTCTAATAATGCTATATCCTTTTTAAGATACGGTGACCAGAATTGCAAACAATATTCAAGGTGCACCATAGAATGATACAGATGCATTATAATATCCTTTGTTTTATTTTCCATTCCTTTCCTTATGGTACCTAGCATTCTTTTTGCTCTCTTGGCCGCCGCTGCTCACTGGGCAGAGGGTTTTCCATGACAACGCCTAAATCTTTTTCCTGGATGATGGTTCCCAATGTGGAACCTTGCATCGTGTAGCCATAGTTTGAGTTGTTCTTTCCTAGGTGCATAACTTTGCACTTGTCCACGTTAAATTTCATCTGCCATTTGGATGCCCAGTCTTCCAATTTATCATCCTCTTGCAATTTTCCACAATCATGGGTTTTAACAACTTTAAATAGTTTTGTGTCATCTGCAAATTTGATAGCCTCACTTGTTATTCTCTTTTCCAGGTCATTTATGAATATGTCAAAAAGCAGCGGAGCCAGCACAGATCCCTGGGGTACTCCACTGTTTACCTTTCTCCATTGGGAAAATTGGCCATTTAGCCCTACCCTCTGCTTTCTATCTTTTAGCCAGTTCCTGATCCACAGTAGTACACTGCCTCCTATCCCATGACTTTTTAGTTTTGACAAAGGTCAGTGATTGTCATAGGTTTTCTGAAAGTCCAGATACACTATATCAAATGACTCACCTTTATCTACCTGTTTATTCACACCTTCAAAAAAACATAACAGATTAGTAAGACAAGATCTTCCTTGTCTAAAGCCATGTTGGCTGTCTCCCATTAAGCCATGATTATCTACATCTTCAGCAGTATTGTTCTTTATGATAGTTTCTACCATTTTTCCCGGTACTGACGTCGGGTTCACCAGTCTGTAGTTTCCAGGGGTCACCCCTGGAACCCTTTTTAAAAATTGACATTACGTTCACCATCCTCCAATCTTCAGGTATTACAGATGATTTTAATGATAGTTCACAGATTACTAATAGCAGGTCTGCAATCTCATATTTCAGTTCTTTCATGTATATTTATTTTATTTATTTATTTATTTATTTATTTACATTCTCTTATATACCGCTCTATTCTGTATCAGTGCGGTTTACATTGAACAAACTGAAATTACATTGAACAGGGCATTATAACTTGGAGATAACTATTTTACAGGGAACATGGGCTATGGAGGGTTAAGTGGCTTGCCCAAGACCACAAGGAGCACCTGTGGGACTAGAAACCCCAGTCCTTCCGGCCCAAGGTTGCTGTCCTCTAGTGGGATTTGAACTCCCGGCCTGAAGTACCTTGCCCCAACCACTAGACCCACTCCTCCACTCCAATATGTATATATGTATATCATCAATAGTGTATATGTATGTATATCATCCGGCCCAGGTGATTTGCTACTCTTCAGTTTATCTAATAGTTGTAATACATCTTCCCGATGTATCGATATTTCCTTCAATTCTTCCGCACCTTTAAATACCACTTCAGTCATGGGTAACATCACTACATCTTCCTCAGTAAAGACCGAAGCAAAGAATTCATTCAGTCTCTCCGCTATCGCCTTGTCGCCTCTTAGTGCCCGTTTAACCACTCTATCATCTAATGGACCAACCGACTCTCTCACAGGTTTTTTGCTACGAATGTACTTGAAAAAGTCTTTATTACGCGTTTTTGCTTCTGCAGCAAGCTTCTTCTCAAATTCTCCCTTTGCCTGCCTTATCAATCGCCTTGCATTTAACTTGCCAGTGCTTGTGCTGTTTCCAGGTTTCATCGTTTGGCTCTTTTTTCCCTTTCCTGAAAGATGCCTTTTTGGCAACAACAGCCTTTCTGACCTCACCTTTAAACACATGCTGGTAGGTTTTTGGACTTCTTTCCATTTTTCTTAAAGCGTGGAATACAGCTGGTCTGGGCTTCCAAGATAGTATTTTTCAACAACAACCAAGCTTGTTGTAAGTCTTTAACCTTTGCAACTGCTCCTTTTAGTTTTTTCTTAACTATATTCCTCATTTTATCATAGTCTCCCTTTCGAAAGTTAAAAGGTAGTACTGTGGATTTCTTTACCATCCCTCCTCCACTAATTAAATCAAACGTGATCATGCTATGATCACTATTGCCAAGTGGCCCCAACACCCGTATCTCTTGCACCAGATCTGGTGTTCCACTAAGGACTAGGTCCAATATGGCTTCCCCTCTGGTCGGTTCATGAACCAGCTGCTGCAAGAAGCAGTCATTTATTTCATATAGAAACTTTATCTCCCTAGCATGTCCTGCCGTGACACTGAGCCAGTCAATACCGGGGTAATTGAAATCATCCATTATTATTATTACTGTGCTGTAACGTTTATTAGCTTCCCTGATTTCTTTGAGCATTTCATCATCCATTTGTTCATTCTGGCCAGGTGGTCGATAGTACACCCCCACTGCCATCGCCTTCCCCCTTTTTACATGGAATTTCAACCCATAGAGATTCTACAGCAAATTTTGTTTCCTGCAAAACTTTAATCCTTTCTGACTCAATCCCCTCTCTAATATAGAGCGCAACCCCTCCACCAATTTGATCAGCTCTATCATTACGATATAGTTTGTATCCAGGTATCACAGTTTCCCACTGGTTGTCCTGCTTCCACCATGTTTCTGAGATTCCAATCATATCTAACCTTTCTTTTAGTGCTATATATTCTAACTCTCCTATCTTATTTTTTAGACTTCTAGCATTTTGCATACAAGTATTTTAGAGACTGTATTATATTCATATTAATCTGGCTATCGCTAGGCATGGGTAATTTGGGATCTTTAAGCTCTGTCTGCTCCATACTCAAGGGCATTTGGGCTACTTTACTCTTTTTTGGAACCTCTCTGCTGATATTTATTTATTTTTTATTTATTAACATTTTTTATATACCGCACTATTCGTTATCAGCGCGGTTTACATGGAACAAGAAACTTCAGACAATTTACATTTATCTGATTTTTTTACAGTTAAACAGGCAAACCAACTTGAATAACAGGATAACAGGATAACAGGAGCAACTATTTACAAAACAACTATTTACATAACAGTGTCATAGAGTCTGAATAGTGTATTGTTAATCTATTGAAGAAGTGTGAAGTGAAGTTGAGACAGGAAAGTTTACGTGGTTGGGCTGACGTTATTGATATTTGCGTGTGACTGTGTTTCTTTGTTCTCCGGGAAGTATTTGAGGAACAGGTGATGTTTTAGGGCCTTCCTGAACTGGATGAGATCAGGGATGGCCCTAATGTGAGGTGGAAGGGTGTTCCAGAGTTTTGGGGCACATAGGCTGAAGGCTCTGCTCGATGTTGTGGAATTGTATCTTATGACTTCCTTTGGTACGCTTAGCATATTTAGTTCTGTGGTTCTTCTTAGTCTATTGTGTATGATTGGTTGAATCATCTCCGATAAGGAGGTGGATGCGAGACCTTTGTATGCTTTAAAGGTAAGGAGCAGAGTTTTGAAAGTGATTCTTGCTTGGATAGGAAGCCAGTGTAGTTGTTTTAGAAGGGGTGTTACATGGTCTCTTTTGGATGCTCCAAAAAGCACTCTCGCTGCACTGTTCAAGGCAAGTTGAAGCGGATTTAATGTAGATTGAGGAAGGCCTTGTAGAATGGAATTTGCATAATCGAAATGAGGAATGATAAGAGCCTGGTAAACAGTACGGAAATCGTCTGGATCAATCAGTTGGCGTAGATGTCTGAGGGAGCGGATCTTGAAATAAATTGCTCTTACTGTGTTGGATATGTGGTTCTTCATGTCAAGGTTTTGATCAAGGGTTACTCCTAGGTATCGGATATGAGGTTTTACTTGCAGCTTAGCATCTTGAACCTCCAGGCATGTAGGTGGTATGAAGTTCGAGTTCCTTGAGATAAAGAGAACCTCTGTTTTTTTATGTTGGATTCTGAGGTTTTGTGTCAGTAGCCAGTTCGATATGGCGTTGAAACAGTTAGTTAAAGGAGTGAGGTCCATCTTATCTAGGCAGATCGGCATGTATAATAACACATCATCAGCATATATCATACAATTGACATTAAAAGATCTGATGATGTCACATATAGGTTGCATGTATATGTTAAATAGTAATGATGATAGGGAGGATCCTTGTGGGACCCCTTGTCCTTGATGAAACGGATCTGATATTGCTCCATCTGATCGCACATGCTGCCATCTACCTGATAAGTAAGAGTTACACCATTTTAGTGCTGTTCCAGAGAGGCCCTTTTCTTTTAGATGGATAATAAGAAGCTCATGACATACCGAGTCAAAGGCTGCCGCAATGTCCAAAAAGATAAGAACGAAACCATTCCGGATGTTGTCAATGCCGGAGTTAAGGTTATTGAGGAGGGTGGTAAGGAGAGTCTCGACACCATGTGATTCTCTGAAACCATGTTGGCATGTATCCAACGGAGCTGCAGAGTCAATGTGGTCTTGAAGCTGCCTATAAACCACTTTTTCAATTATTATGCCCTAACTTCATTCTTTTGGTAGTATCCTTCAAGGATACATTGTTCCGAACCATGCGCTCTTGGGCGACTGTCGGCTCTCCCCTATTATCTAGTTTAAAAACTGCTCTATCTCCTTGTTAAAGGTTGATGCCAGTAGCCTGGTTCCATCCTGGTTAAGGTGAAGCCCATCACTTCAGAAGAGCCCCTCCTTTCCCCAGAATGTTCCCTAGTTCCTAACAAATCCAAAACCCTCATCCTTGCACCATCGTCTCATCCACTTTGACAAAGGTGTAAATCTGTATGTCTACTCTACATGTGTACTTCTACTGTACATAGAAACATAGAAAAATGATGACAGAAAAAGACCACATGACCTATCTAGTCTGTCCTTCCATATCAACAACTACAACAGTCTCCTTTTTTCCTTTAGACATCCTCCGTGTTTTCCCCATGCTTTTTTGCTAATTTCTACCACCTCCATAGGGAGACTATTCCACAGATCCACCACACTTTCCTTAAAGAAATATTTTCACCTTTCACTCCTGAATCTATCCCCTTTCACTCTCATCCCATGTGCCCTCATAGCAGAACTTGCTTTCAATCGAAAGAGGCTCTCCCCCTGTGCATTTATGCCACGGAGGTATTTAAACGTCTCAATCATATCACCTCTATTCCACCTTTCCTCTGATGTGTACATATTAAGATCCTTAAGTCTGTCCTCATATGCTTTATAATAAAGACCACTAACCATTTTAGTAGCCACCCTCTGTACTGTCTTCATCCTGTTTATATCCTTTTGAAGGTGCGGTCTCCAGAATTGCACACTATACTCCAAATGAGGTCGCACCAAAGACTTATACAGAGGCACTATCACCTCCTTTTTTCTTCTAGCCATTCCTCTCCCTATGCACCCAAGCATCCTTCTGGCTTTTGCTGTCGCCTTTTCTACCTGTTTAGCTACTTTAAGATCATCAGACACAACCACTCCGAGGTCCATCCCTAGGGTGCTCAGTTTATTCATAAGTCACCTGTGAGGAACGGTGTCAAAGGCTTTACTGAAATCTAAATACACCACATCTAGGGCTCTCCCCCGATCCAACTCGCTGGTCACCCAGTCAAAGAAATCAATCAAGTTTGTCTGACAACACCTGCCTCTGGTGAATCCATGCTGCCTCGGATCCTGTAATCCGCTGGATTCCAGAAACCTCACTATTTTTTCTTTCAGCAGCGTTTCCAATAATTTACTGACCACCGAAGTTAAACTAAGAGGCCTGTAGTTTTCAACCACATTCTTACTTCTGCTTTTGTGTAAAGGGACCACATGTGCCTCTCTCGAGTCCTTTGGCACCACTCCCGACTCCAACGAGACATTGAAAAGGTCAGTCAGTGGAACTGCTAGAATGTCCCCAAGTTCCCTCAGTATTCTAGGGTGTATCCCATCCGGTCCCATTGCTTTTTCTACTTTAAGTTGAGTTAGTTTCTCACGAACACAGTCTTCTGAAAATTGTTCAAGATGCCCCTCGCTTCTATTCCTGTTTGTGGGTGTTTTCTGAGGTCCTGTTCCTGGTTCTTCATCTGTGAACCCAGAACAGAAACATTTGTTAATCAATTCCGCATTATCCTCATCAGCTTGTACATATTCCTCCCCTTCACCCTTGAGTCTGACAATACCACTTTTGCCCTTCCTCTTCTCATTAACATATCTGAAAAATGTCTTATCCCCCCCATTTTACTGCATTGGCTATTTCCTCCCTTTTTTAATCTTTGCTTTCCTGACTACTTTGCTAGCTTCTCTAAGTTTTTTCTAAATATAGATGCCCGTCTTCCTCTCTCTGTGTATTTTATAAAATACTTGAATGCATCACAACCTGGCCTCATCTATGCCCAAAGGACGCCAACATGCAGATCTCACACTCTTTCCATGTGCCTACTTTTTACACCTGTTTGTACCTATACAATTTTAAGAAAGCCATGTTCTGCATGTAAAATAGGTTTTAAAAACAGAAAAAACTATATAATATTACCCCCAAAAAAGGTATCTGCTCCCATGGTGCTCATGTTAAGTGCTTAATGTTTTTTGCTTATTTCCTTAGAATAAGCACTGTTCCTCAGGAGATATATCCGCTGTTTGGGGGTAAGCAATATTCTTCTTCAACAGTTTTTCTTGGAGAGTCTCCCGGAGTTCTTGACCATTCTGAGGGAGAGGAATAGATCAGTGGAATGACTTAAGGGGAAGGATCCACGACAGGGAGTGCAGTTGACTCCTTCCTTGAACTCCTTGGGGCTGGAGAAGTGGGTAGAGGTTTGAGAATGGAGGAGAAAAAGGATGAGAGTTTCTTTGAGCTGAACGACTGTGACTGGTGCTAGACAAGACTCACATAAAGTGTCATTTTCAGATGTGTATGCTTTCCTTTCTTCATTTTCTGCTGAGTTTCCTTGATTTGTCCTGAAGAAATTACCTTAGAATCTATTTGGAATGTCATTTTCAAACTTGATAAAGCATTGCTGTCCCGAATTAATGTCTTATATACCAAAGTTCAAGAAAATTCATTGAAAATTCAGCATAATAAAGAATAGAGAGACACAGCCAGAAGTATATTGGCAGAACTTGAGGGGAAATTTCAGCACATTAAAGCTTTAAACGCCGCTTTGGTTAAAGCTAATATTGCTCTGAGCAATAAAGTGGAGGAATTGAAAAAAGGTTGTTAGGACTTGTAATCTTTGTCATACATTTTTTTCCAAAGTTTCCCTGATCTCTCCAAAGGAAATGGGTTAAAGGTTCCTGGGGAGTCTGTTCCCCCTTTCTGCAGGTTAATTACCATTCTGTTAAATGTTTTTTCGGTCTGTCCCAGTTAATTGCTTTTATTAATAGTAAGAGAATTTTGGATACTCCTCATCTAGACTTTCAAGTCGTTTATTGGACTGCTGATTTAATTTGGGCAAGGGATTTCCTCTCCTATCTTTTCATCGCAGATCACTAAATGGGCAGCATGCAATATCACTGCTGCCTTGTTATCACTTTTTGCTGCCTCCGCTTTGCACTGGAGCACTCCTGATACGCCCTGATGCTAACCGGATAGCACTGGGGCAAAAAGGAGAGTTAGAAGGGGATATTCAGTGGCACTAAATGTGTAAGTGCCGTTGAATATCCCAATTTAAGGCATTTACACAGTTTACTGAGCTGTAAACCATGTAAATGCCTTTTGAAAATCGGGCCCATTGTGTGTGTTCCGTTAAGTCGACGCTGACTGTAGTGCCTGATGATCTGGCCAGAGCAATAATATGGTGCATAGGGAAAGGTATGTAATAAGCAGAAAAAAGCAGTAATAATGTCTCTCACAGGTTGGTTGTAAGACCTCAGCTACACAATATTGCATCCATTCTGGAGAACATACCACTAAAATGATGTAGATTGGCTGGAGGTAGTCCCAAGAAAGGCAGACAGAATGGTGCTAGTCTGCACCAGAAGCCAGAGGAGATGGATGTGCCTAAATATATATATCCTAGAGGAGAGGAGAGACGAGACATTCAAATATTGGAAACATATAAATAATGTAGAAGGGTTGAGGGTGGCAAATATGATGCCAGTTTTTAAAAAGGGATCTAGGGGTGATCTGGAAAACCACAGACCAGTGAGCCTGATAACAGTGCTGGACAAAACGTAGAAACTATTATAAAGAACAAAATTACTGAACACACAATAGACAGAGTGACACACTTGGGATGCAGAAATTCAACAGAGTTGAAGGCGGTAGAGAACAAAAGGTTAATGTGCACAGATCAGGAGAGGGACTTTGGATGTTACTGTCTGAAAGATCTTAAAGTGGTGAAACGGTGTAGCAAGGCAGTGACCAAAGCCAGAAGGATGCTGGGCTGCATACAGAGAGGCATAGTCAGCAGAAGGATTGAGGTATTAATGCCCCTCTACAAGTTGTTGAAGCCCCACATGGAGTATTGTGTTCAGTTTTGGAGACTATACCTTGCAAAGATATAAAAAGACTTGAAACGGTTCAGAGGAAGGCCACCAAAATGAAATGGGGACAGTGCCAGAAGACATATGAGAAGAAACTTGAAGACCTAACTATGTATAACCCTAGAGGCGAGAAGGGACAGGGGAGATACGATACAAGTGTTTAAATATTTACAAGGAAATTTAGTGGTTCTAACTCATCAGTATGAACTGGCAGCAGCGGAAAAAAAGCAACTGAGTGCTTAAATGTGGTCCGATACGGGCATCTTTGGATAAATTGTATGATGGCAGGTAGAGGGTGAACAGAATGTTTGTCCTGTGAAGTTTACTGTAAGGTTTTTAGTTATCTATATCTCATGAATTCAATAAAAATATTGGAACTAAAAAAAAATACTTAAAAGGTATTAATGAGCAAATAAAGCTTTTTCAAAGACGGAGAAGCCATGGAACTAGAGGGCATGAAATGAAGCTGCAAACAGGTAAACCTAAAAGCAACATTGGGAAATATTTCTTATGGAAAGGTAGGGGAGTCTTAAATGCTCTCCCAGTGAGGTGATGGGGACAGAAACCTTGAAAGAAGTTTTAAAAACTACTGCTACTACGAATCATTTGTATAGCGCTGCAAGATGTACGCAGTGCTGCAACAGAGACATGTAAGAAATAGTCCCTGCTCATCAGAGCGTACAGTTTAGTCACGACAGACAATACGACAACTGGGGACTAGGATATATTTAGGGGAATGGTAAGGAAACACATACAAGTGAACAAGAGACAAAGGGGATCAGGATACAAAAGCAGCCTCAGAGGTAAGTTTTAGCCTGGTTTGAATAGTGCCAGAGATGGAAAAGAAGATCTCTATATATCGAGAGGATGGAATCAAAACCAACTTAAATAACTTTTACACTTAAAAAAGTAGAGGGGATTATATTGCATGGGGCGACACAAAGGCATAGAGGGGGTTAACCTGCACAGAGAAGCAGGTACAGCTCTAGCAGCCTTATTGGGCAGATTAGATGAACCATGATAGTCTTTATCTGTCACCATTTACTATGTCACCATGACATGGTTTAATGGCACAAACCTAACATGGAGGGAAGAGTGGCCTAGTGGTTAGGACAAGGTACCTCAGGCCAGAGGGCCAGGGGTTCAATTCCCACCTGGGGACAGCAATCTCAGGCCAGAGAGACTGGGGTTTCTAGTCCTATAGGCACTCCTTGTGGCCTTGGGCAAGCCACTTAACCCTCCGTTGCCTCAGGTACACATAGATTGTGAGCCCCTTGGGGACACGGAAATGTATCCAGTACCTGCCTATAGTGATTGTAAACCACTCTGATGCCCTTCAGCCTGGGTAGTATATCAAGAAATTGCATAAACATAAACGTTTAGCCAAGGAATGTTTTGCTTTACCAATCTATTACATTTTTTTGAAGGCACAAATAAACTTATGGATAAAAATGAATCAGTTGTGATATAGTGTTATCTGGATTTTCAGAAAGCCTTTGACAAGTATCTTATGAAAGACTCGTGAAGATATTAAAAAAGCCAATATCATTTCATTCAGAAAAGCTATTAAACAACATCTGTTCTTAAAATACTATTCCAATCTCATCCCACCCAGCCAATCCCAAAATAATACACGTCTTCACCAAAACCCACGCTTAACACAACCCCAACTAGAAAATTCGATAGCCTGACACTCCTCCTGTTACCTTTCCATTCTTCATACCACAACCCCTAAACATGCCCTTATTATGATGTTGTAATCTTCTTCTTTACATAACTCTGTACATAGTTTTTCTCCCTGTTATCCAAGTTTGTATCCCTTGTTCACTGTAAACCCAATGTAAATTGTTACATTTTTGTATGTTTTGTTCCAATGTAAACCGCACTGATTGTAATAGCGCGGTATATAAGAAATGCAAATAAATAAATAAAATAAATAAAGGCAGTGTCCTATTCTGGATAAAAAGATAAAAAACAGAGAGCAGTATTAAATAGCCAATTTTCTCAATAGGGGAAGGTAAATAGTAGAGTACCCGAGGGATCTGTATGGAGACTGATGCTTTTTAATATATTTATAAATGATCTGAACATGAGAACAGTAAATGAAGTTATTAAATTTGCAGCTGATCCTGCAAGACTGGGAGACTGGACATCCAAATGGCAGATGAAACTTAATATGGATAAATGCAGAGTGATGCAGGTTGAGAAGACTAATCCATAAATTATAGCTACAGAATGCCACATTCTCTAGGAACAAGCAGGAAGCCAGTCCTCACTTATGGGTGACATCGGTACCAACTGAGCCCGCACGGAGCAATTCCCCAGCTTTCAAAGAAAGCCTTTGGGATTGCTGCCACGCATGTGTGATCCTCTTCCCGCACAAAGGTGCTATCTTGCTCAGTCTCCCTTTTTCCGCAGAGCCCTTCAGACGCATGTCCTCATCCCTCGGAAAAAGTGTTTTTGTCTTTGGCCTTTTGGCCTCTTTTCCGGTTGCACTGGTCCTTTCCCGTTCTCCCCCACACCTCTGCCTCGGTGGTGGGCTAGGGGACTCCGTTTCTTCCCTTTCTTTTCATTTTTTCCCTTTGGGCCACTTTCATGCCCTTTTTCTTAACTGCTGGCCTCGAGGGTCTTCGACCTTGCAGGGGCTCTTTTTTTCTTTTTGCCCCCATGGCCATCAGTTTCAAAAACTGTTAGAGATGCTCCAAGAATATGTTGCTCATAGATACAGATGACTGTTGTCTGCGGTGTCTAGGGGCTGACCACAACCCAGAGCTCTGTTCTCTCTGTAAGAAAATGTCCACTAAGGCCTTGCTAAGCTGTAAGCAGAAGTCTGATGACATTTTCCGTAAGGCGTCCCTGGTGGCTTCCCACTGCTGATCCACCGCTTGCAGGATCTCCCGCAGTGACCCGATCAGGGTTTGCATGAGATGGAGTGGCCAAAGAAGAAGAAGACCTCGAAGTCGCTGTTGGAGGCTCCGGCACAGAGGATCTCTAAAGGAAAAAAGGAGACTGTTGTAGTTGTTGATATGGAAGGACAGACTAGATAGGCCATGTGGTCTTTTTTTGTCGTCATGTTTCTATGTAACTGGTCTCGTGCTCGTTCCCTTAGCCCTCCCCGGCATTCCTGAGAGTTGGATAAGGAGTGTCCTCGAAAGGTACCTTGTACGGATACAGAGGCCTCCAGCAATGGCACCCAGTCTCCCGAGGGTCGCCTGGTGAGGACCCCCTCTCCTCCTCCACGCCAGACCCGGTCACCCTGGCATCGGCGTCACAGGGCCCCACTACTGAGTAGGAGGCCCATATGCTGGCACTGGAGCGCAGCATTTCTGCCTTCCTAGCTACCCAGTACGCACTATTGCCCAGCACGGCTGGCCCGCGCCTCGAGACAGAGGGTCCCCCGACGGGGGTACTGAAAACCGCCCTGGAAACCCCCGAGAGCCGTGAGCCTTGTGAGGGTCCTCGGCACCTGTCTCGCTCGCCGTCCCGTTCCTTGGTGGCGAGGTCATCCAGAGTCAGTAGCTCTAGCTCCAAGCGGGTCTTGGCCACTGGACTTGGGGATCAGCCCGATTCTGAGTCCTTCTCGAATGTCTCTGGCTGGGAGTTGGATGGGGACACCTCCCCGGAGACCCGGGGCCATAGGGACCTTGCCTCTGACCCATCCCCGCCCTCTGTGTGAAGGCGGTTGCCTGCCGAGGACAACTCTTTTTTGGTGTTTGTGCGGTATATGGCGCGGGGCCGTGGGCCCTCAATCTGCCCACGCAGACAGGAGGAACCGAGAATGGAGGAACTTGACATTTTGCAGTATGAGTCTCCACCTAGGGAGTCTCTTACACGGTCCCTGTACTCCACGCCTGCATGAACATGAGGGCGGCACAGTGGTGCCTCAGGCCGCAATGGGCCCAAGCCTCGGGATGCATCCGGGACCCCGTCTGGTCTCCCGAAGCCTATTCAGTTCCTTGGCTTGGTGGCAAAATCCCCGGCCTCTTTCGGGGCATGCCATTCCAGTCTCGGCAGCACAAACTCATCTTGACGACGGACGACTCACTGTTTGGTGCCCCAGCCCACTATGACAGCCTACGCACCCAGGGGCAGTGATCACCCGAGGAGTCCCTGCAGCAGATCAACCTGCTCGAGCGGTCAGGTTGGCCCTGAAGGTCTTCGAGTACCACCTGAAGGGCAAGTTGTTGCTTGTGCAGACCGACAACAAAGTTGCGATGTTCTACACAAACAAGGAAGGGGGTATGGGCTCCTGCTTCCTTTGTCAGGAGACAGTCCTCCTCTGCTCCCTCGCAGTACGCCGGGACATGACCTTAAAGGCTGTCTACCTCCCGGTCCATAAGAACATAAGATATGCCATACTGGGTCAGACCAAGGTCCATCAAGCCCAGTATCCTGTTTCCAACAGTGGCCAATCTAGGTCATATGTACCTAGCAGTTTCCCCAAAAGACACAGGTTCCACAATGCTTGTATTGGGTCAAGCATTGATATCCTGGGTCCCTTCTTAATAATGGTTTATGGACCTTTCCTCCAGGAACTTGTCCAAACCTTTTTTAAACCCAGCTACACTAACAGCCCCTACTACATCCTCTGGTAACAAATTCCAGAGTTTGATTACACATTGAGTGAAAAAGTATTTTCTTTTATTAGTCTTAAATAGTTTACCCTGTAGCTTCATTGCATGTCCCCTAGTCTTTGTATATTCTGCTAACGTAAACAATTGATCTACGTTTACCCGTTCCACTCCATTCATTAATTTATAGACTTATATCATATCTCCCCTCAGCCGTCTCTTTTCCATGTTAAAGAGCCCTAACCATTTTAGCCTTTCTTCATAGGGGGGGTATCCTTACATCCCCTTTACCATTTTGGTGGCTCTCATGTCATCTGCAAATTTGATAACCTCACTCGTTATTCCCTTTTCCAGGTAATTTATGAATATGTCAAAAAGCAGCGGACCCAGCACAGATCCCTGGGGTAGACCACTATTCACCTTTCTCCATTGGGAAAATGGGCCATTTAGCCCTACCCTCTGCTTTCTATCTTTTAACCAGTTCCTGATCCACAATAGTACACTGCCTCCTATCCCATGACTCTTTGCTCTTGGTAGTATCCTTCAAGGATACAGTCTTCCAAACCACGCGCTCTTGTGCGACTGTCAGCTTTGCTCTATTATCTAGTTTAAAAGCTGCCCTATCTCCTTTTTAAAGGCTAATGCCAGCAGCCTGGTTCCATCCCGGTTAAGGTGAAGCCCATCCCTTCGGAAGAGCCCCTCCTTTCCCCAGAATGTTCCCCAGTTCCTAACAAATCCAAAACCCTCATCCTTGCACCATCGTCTCATCCACGCATTGAGACTCCGGAGCTCTGCCTGCCTTTTGGGTCCTGCGCGTGGAATGGGAAGCATTTCGGAGAACACTATGCTGGAAGTTCTGGATTTCAACTTCCTACCTAAAAGCCTAAATTTAGCCTCCAGAACCTCCCTACCAGATTTTCCTATGTCATTGGTACCGACATGTATCAAGACAACACACTGCTCCCCAGCACTATCTAAGACCTTATCTAGGTGGCGCGTGAGGTCCGCTACCTTCGCACTAGGCAGGCATGTTACCAGGCAATCTTCACGTCCACCAGCCAACCAGCTATCTACATGCCTAATGATCGAATCACCAACTATAACGGCTGTCCTAACCCTTCCCTCATGGGCACATGACTCTGGAGAAACGGTGCGAGAGGGTTTTACATCACCTAGACATCTTCCTCGCGGACAGACTCAGCATGCTCCTTCACCCACGAGTGGTGCTTGAGTCCAGAGGTGGCTCTCCACCTATTCTGCCGCTGGGGGACTCCATCCATAGACCTGTTTGCCAGGCTGGTGAATGCACTGCTTCCCTGTTTTTGCGGGCCGATACCGCACCCAGGCAGTACTTCCTCCACCTCTCACGGGTGAGGCTGAAATCCAACTCGGTCAGGGTTCACCTGAGTGCCATTTTGGCCAAGCATTTCCCCGTCAGGGGTAAACCCCTTTTGGACCAGCCTCTGGTCTCCTGCTTCATGCGGGGCCTCTTGCTTTCCAGGCCTCCTGTTCGGCCCCTGCTGGTGGAGTGGTACCTGAACATCGTGCTCATGCAGTTGACGCGGATGTCCTTCGAGCCGATGGCGACGTGCTCGCTCTGGCATCTCTCCTGGAAGGTGGTCTTCCTGGTGGCGCTGACCTTGGCGAGTCAGCAAACTTTAAGCCCTCATGGCAGAGGCCCCCTATACCAGGTTCTATGGGAATAGGGTGGTCCTTTGTTGCCACCCCAGGTTCCTTCCGAAAGTGGTCTCGGATTTCCATCTTAATCAGGTGATAGTCTTGCTGACTTTCTTTCCGAGACCTCATGCTGACCAGGCATCGGCGGTCCTACATACTCTCAACTGCAAGAGGGCTCTCGCCTTCTATCTGCAGCACACCCGGGATCATCGCAAGTCCAATCGGCTCTTCATCGTCTATGATCCCAACTGCTTGTGACTGGCAGTTACCAAGGGCACCCTCTCCATTTGGGTGGCAGACTGCATCGCCTTTGCCCAGGCAAAGGCTGGGGCCCCGCTGGATCGACGGGTCACTGCGCGTGCTGTCCGTGCTAAGGCGGCATCAGTGTGCTCAGTGCCTCTGGCGGACATCTTCCGGGCTGTGACCTGATCTTCAATGAACACTTTCACTTCACACTACTACCTGGAGAGGGAGTCCTGCGGAGACAGTGCCTTGGCCAGGCTGTACTCCATAATCTGTTCGAGGTATAAGCAACTCCTGCCCTCCGACCCTTCTTCTGCTGCTACCAAGAGCTTAGCCCCAAGGACCCGAGGCCTCGGGCTCCTTTGGGCATCGGCTTCTGCTCATGGCCTTGCAGAGCCGTTTTTGGATTACAGGTTCAGTAGCCTGTAGCTGGAGAGTCCCATAAGTGAGGACTGACTTCCTGCTTGTTCCTGGAGAAAGCATAGTTACTTACCTGTAACAGGCGTTCTCCAGGGACATCAGGAATCAGTCCTCACTACCATCCCACTTCCCCTGAAGAGTTACAGTTTTTTTATCCTTCCCTTGCCATCTGCTTAGTAGGGCTCTAGCTCTGGGACCTGACTGAGCAAGATGGCACCTTTGGGCAGGAAGAGGACCACGCATGCATGGCAGCAATCCGAAAGGCTTTTTTTGGGGAATTGCTCCGTGCGGGCTCCGTAGGTACCGACATCACCCTTAAGTGAGGACTGTTTCCTGCTGTCCCTGGAGAACACCTGTTACAGATTCAGGAGTGATATGCGGAAATATTTCTTTACGGAAAGAGTAGTGGATCCATGGAATAGTCTCCCAGTGGAGGTGGTAGAGATGAGGACAGTAACTGAATTCAAAAAAGCATGGGACCAACACAGAGGATCTCTAAAGGTAGAAAGTGGACTGTTGTAGTTGTTGTTATGGAAGGACAGACTAGATGGGCCTTGTGGTCTTTTTCTGTCATCATGTTTCTATGTTACAGGTGAGTGACTAAGCTTTAGGACAACATTATTGGCACCCTTGCATTTTAGGTATGTTGTGTACAATATCTTGAGAAATAATTGGAAATATTCCAACTGTATGTCATCATAATATTTTAATAGAATGTTCAAAGGTATACAACAAAACAATGTCTGTGCAACGTAGATGTAGTCATTTCTGAGAAAATAACAAATTATGACCTGGACAGGATTAATGGTACTCTTCACCAATATTTGACTGCACAACCTTTGGCAGTGATGAAAGCCTCCAAAACGTTTCTTGTAACCATCTATAAGTTTCATACATCTGTGTGCTGGTAGTTTCTCCCACTCTTCAACTGCGATTTGTTCCAGCTCATGAATGTTTCCAGGATTCCTTTTACCAACGGTAGATTTCAGCTCCTTTCAACATTCTTTTATACTTTTGGATGTATGTTTTGGGTCATTGTCCTGCTGGAAGACCCATGACCGTCATCCCAGACTTAGCTTTCTGACACTAGATAGCACATTTCGCTCCAAAATACCTTGGTAGTCCTCTGACTTCATGATTCCTTTAATACGTTCCAGGCCTCCAGTTCCTGAGGCAGCAAAACAGCCCCACAACATTATGGAACCTCCACCATATTTAACTGTAAGAAGGGTGTTTCTTTCTTTTCTTATAAGCTTCATTTCTCCAGGACCAAGCAGAAAGTCAGTCCTCACATATGGGTGTCATCGGCGCCGATGAAGCCCCAGCGGAGCATTTCCCCAGCTTTCCATGAAAGCCTTTGGGAATGCTGGCACGCATGCGCGGTTCCCTTCCCACCTAAAGGTGCCCTCTTACTTCAGTCTCTTTTTTTCCGAGAAGCCCACCGGATGTGTGTCCTGTTCTCCCGGATAAAAGTGATTTTTTCTTCGGCGATTTTTTGCTATTTTTGTCTCCGGTTCGACGCCGGTTCCCCTCCCGCTGGGTTCGGTACACCAGTATCGAGCCCGATTATTTCTTTTTCGGTTTTTGCCCTTCGTGGCTGGCGTTCGCGCCCTTTTGTCATTTTTTCCCTGGAAGGCCGGTCTTTTGACCTCGCAGGTGCTCTTTTTTCCCCGATGGCTTCCAGTGGTTTCAAAAAGTGTGATCGGTGTAAGAAACTTATGTCTCTCACCGACACACACGACTGCTGCCTTCGGTGACTCGGCCCTGACCACGACCCCAAGTCGTGTGTGCCATGTGGGAAGATGTCTTCCAAGGCACTCAAAAGTCGACAGCATCAAAAGGAAGGGAACGCAAGAGGAAGAAGCGGCTCATGAGGGCGGCATCGGAGGAGGTCCCTGGTCCCTCGAGGGCCAGGTCTAAGACCTCCAACCGCCGTCCCGGGCCCGTGGACCAAGAGAAGCCTGCCAGAGTTCCTCGCGTGGAGCCGGAGTCTGCTGGACACGTAAGCCCCGTAGTCCTCGTGGACTCTCCTCCCAGAGAGCCGACGTCGGGCCCGGCGCCGCCGGGGCCCGAGTCGGTGGCTGCTGCGTCTTCCGAGCTGAGTCTCAGGATGACAGCCTTGGAGTGCAGATTGTCTGCCTTCATGGAGCAGCAGCGGGCACTGATGGCCAGCCTGTCTGGTGCATCTGCCCCGACCACCGGGACGTCGACTTCAAAGTCAACCCCGGAGACCGAGCCGATACTCGAGACCCTCGTGGCTCGAATTCGTCCTCGGTCGAGGTCTCCCTTGACCTCCCGTTCGGGACCGAGGGTGTTGACGCCGGTGCCCCCGGCGTCGGGGCGGGTGCCTCGGGGCCCCGCGGGGTCGGATCCTGACTCCTACTCGGATGAGTCCGCCTGGGAGACGGAGGACGAGGAGTCTCCCGTTACTTTTAAGACTCTTTGCGTCCCGTCGGACTCACCGCAGTCTGAGCCCCGGAGTAGATCCCCTCCGGAGGACACTAGGTTCTCGGAGTTCGTCCGGGATATGGCCGCTGCCTTGGCTATCCCTGCCGATCCCGAGGAAGAGCCTCAAGCCGAGGAGCTCGATGCTCTACAGTACGACTCTCCTCTGAAGGAGGCCTTTACTGTCCTGGTTCCTCCGATGCTGGAACGGCTCCTCTTCCGGATGTGGGAGGCACTGGCCTCGGCGCCGGTTCTCAGCAAGCGAGTCGATTCCATCTATCGACTCCGCAAAAGCCCTGGTTTCCAGAAAGCACAGCTACCACACCATTCCATGGTTGTGGAATCGGCCATGCATCGTCTGAAGAGCCAGAAGATGCACTCCGCGGTGCCCCCCGGCAGGGAGGCCCGAAACCTCGATGGCGTCAGTAGAAAGTGCTTCCAGAGGTCTATGCTTGCTTGCCGTGTCCAGTCTTACCAGCTGTACATGGGCATGTACTTGTGAGACCTGGCCAAAGAATTGACCGGATTCTCTGCTGGTCTCTCCGGGGAACCCTTGCAGAGATTTAAGACCTTGTCCTCGGGAATTCGGGAATGCTCAAAGTTCATTTTCTGCGCCGCCTACGATGGCTTTGAGGCTTCGGCCCGAGTTGCGGCTGCCGGCATCGCGGCTCGACGCCAGGCGTGGCTGCAGTCATCGGACCTCGAGCCATGGATTCAGGACAAGTTGGTTGATGTCCCCTGCCGAGGTGAGAACCTTTTTGGCAAACCCGTGACCGAGAAGGCCGCTCAGCTCGAGACCGAGCACCTTACCCGGACAAGGCTGTCGAGGAAGACCTCTGTCCCTTCACGTAAAAAAGAAGGGCTCGGGTAAAAAGTCCTTTTACCCGAGGAAGGGCACTGCCTACAAACAGTACCCTCAGTATCAGGCTGCCCAAGCTGCTCCCCAGGGTCAGCAAGCCAAGGGCCAGGGTAATGGGGCCCCGTATGCAGAGGACCCCCAAGCCTTCTTCCCCTGCTTCCACTCAGCAGGGTGGGGGATTTTGACTCCTTGAGCGTAGCCACTCCGTCCCTGCTTTCCCAGCCCTGCACAGGCGGTCGCCTTGTACTCTTTGCCCACCAGTGGCCTCTCATTACCACCGACAGTTGGGTGCTGGACATAGTCCAAAAGGGCTATGCCCTGCATTTTCATCAACTGCCTCCTCCTTACTTCCCAGGGGAGCCCTTGAGGCCTCCTCTGCACACAGACCTTCTCCTTCGAGAGCTCCAAGGTCTGTTGGTGGACAGGGCGGTGGAGCCTGTGCCTCCCCACTTGCAAGGTCACGGTTTCTACTCCAGGTATTTCCTGGTACCCAAAAGGACCGGTGGCCTTCGACCCATTCTGGACCTCAGGAACCTCAACAAGTTCCTAGAGAAAGAAAAGTTCAAGATGCTTACTCTTGGAACACTTCTGCCCTACCTCCAGCAGGGAGATTGGCTATGCTCCTTAGATCTAAAGGATGCGTACACTCACATCCTCATTCATCCAGACCACAGAAAGTACCTCAGGTTCATTGTGGGAGGAAACCATTATCAGTACAGAGTACTACCTTTTGGCCTGACCTCCGCTCCCAGGGTCTTTACCAAGTGCCTGGCAGTTGTTGCGGCCTACCTGAGAAATCAAGGCATCTTTGTCTTTCCCTATCTGGACGACTGGCTCATCCGGGGTCAGACGTCCCTGGAGGCCAGACAAGCCACCCTCAGAACCATTGCTCTGCTTCAAAACATGGGCTTTGTCATAAACTTCGCAAAGTCCACTTTGCTCCCCTCCCAGAACTTTGAGTTCATAGGGGCAAGGTTAGATTCTCAACTGGCAAAGGCATTCTTGCCAGAAGACAGGGCTCAAAGACTGATGGACGTGGCCATACAGTTTCTAAACAAGTCCCTGGTCTCCACCAGACTATGCCTCAGACTTCTGGGCCACATGGCTTCGACAGTGCATGTGACTCCCAATGCCAGGCTCCATATGAGGCCTGCACAGTGGTGCCTTCGGACTCAGTGGTCTCAGGCCACAGGCCGTCTAAGAGACAGGATAAGGACGTCCAGACCCCTTTTGGCCTCCCTCAGCTGGTGGCTACATCCACCCAATCTGCTGAAGGGGATGCCCTTCCAAATGTCAGAATACTCGGTGGTTCTCACCACCGACGCCTCTCTGCGGGGCTGGGGTGCTCATTGTCTGGACAAGTGCACTCAAGGCCTCTGGTCTCCCTGGGAGGCAGCCCAACAGATCAATCTCCTAGAACTTCGAGCTATCCACTTAGCTCTTAAGGCTTTTTCTCTGGCCCTAGCTCACCGCTCAATCTTGATTCAAACAGACAACCAGGTAGCCATGTTTTATGTGAACAAACAGGGCGGGACTGGGTCAAAGCTCCTTTTTCGGGAGACTCAAGACCTTTGTTCCTTTGCCCTAAAGCACAACATGCTTCTCAAGGCGGTGTACCTTCCAGGCCAGGAGAACTGCCTGGCCGACCGGTTGAGCAGAATTCTGCAGCCCCACGAGTGGCAGCTGCATCCCTTGGTCGTTCAGAAGATCTTCCTGAAGTGGGGTCTCCCTTGGATAGATCTCTTTACCAGTCCGCTGAACATGCAACTGCCCAAGTTCTGCTCCAGGCAACCGCATCCTTTGAGGATAGCACCAGATGCTTTTCTGATGTCCTGGTCTCAGGGCCTCCTATATGCGTTTCCTCCCACGCCCTTAGTGGCCCGAACACTTTTCAAGACTCTTCAGGACAAGGCCTCGGTCCTGCTGGTAGCTCCCAGGTGGCTGAGGCAGCCTTGGTTTCCACTTCTGCTTCAGCTGGCAGTGGATTCCCCACTACCTCTGGAGTTGCAACCCGACCTTCTCTCACAGGAGCAGGGTTCCCTTCTGCACCCCAATCTCAAAGCTCTCAATTTGATGGCCTGGAGGCTGCAACGGTAGTTTTGGCTCCCTGGGGCCTACCTCAGGAAGTTGAGGAGGTTGTCCTCGCCTCTAGGAAACAGTCCACTAGGAAAACCTATGCCCTCAAATGGAAGAGGTTTTCTGTGTGGTGTCAGCTACATACAGAGGATCCTTTCTCCTGTACTGTACCAGTAGTGCTTCAGTACTTACTGCACTTATCAAATCAGGGACTTAAGTCCAATTCTGTTCGGGTCCACCTCTCAGCTCTAGCAGCTCACCACTCACTGGTGGAGGGACATTCTCTGTCAGGTCACCCCTTGGTGTCCTGCTTTCTCAGCGGCTTGCTTTTGTTCAAGCCTCCCATCCGTCCTCCTGCTCCTGAGTGGGAGCTGAATGTGGTCTTGCAGCAACTGACTCGCCCACCCTTTGAGCCGATGGCTACTTGCCCTCTACGCTTCCTTTCCTGGAAGACTCTCTTCCTGATAGCCCTCACCTCGGCTAGGCGAGTGAGTGAGCTTCAGGCCCTGGTCTGTGATAGACCTTACACCAGGATTTATAGGAACAGGGTAGTCCTTAGGACTCATCCAAAGTTCCTCCCCAAGGTTGTCTCCTCTTTCCACCTCAACCAGGAGGTGGTTCTTCCAACATTCTTCCCTAGGCCTCATGCTAGCCAGGCTGAAGCAGTCCTGCATACCCTGGACTGTAGGAGGGCCTTATCCTTCTACCTTGACCGTACGCAGGGACATAGAAGGGCTACTCAGCTCTTCGTCTCCTTTGACACCAATAAGTTGGGGTTGGCTGTGTCCAAGCGTACCTTGTCCATCTGGGTGGCTGACTGTATCACCTGGGCTTACAAGGCGGCTGACCTTCCTTTGCAGGGTAGGCTCACAGCCCATCGTGTCAGGGCAATGGCTGCCTCAGTGGCTCATCTCCGCTCTGTGCCCTTGGTAGACATCTGCAGGGCTGCAACTTGGTCTTCAAGCCAGACGTTTGCGGCCCATTACTGTCTGGAGAGGGAATCCCGTAGGGACAGTGCTTTTGGCCAAGCAGTACTCCGGAATCTTTTTGAGGTTTAGGCAACTCCTGCCCTCCTGCCCTCTGTTGGGCTACCGGTGGAGGTTGTGTCCTTGGAAAGCCTTTCTTTGCTGCTGTGACTAGAGGGAGTTCTCTTGTTCAGCCTGGGTTCCTGGTAGCCCAGAGCTAGGGAGTCACCCATATGTGAGGACTGACTTCCTGCTTGGTCCTGGAGAAAGAGTAGTTACTCACCTGTAACAGGTGTTCTCCAGGAGCAGCAGGAATCAGTCCTCACAACCCTCCCTCCTCCCCTGGGAGTTGCAGTTGTACATAGTTTCAATTTTGTGTGCTGTTCTTAGCTATGTCATTTGACTGAGGTAAGATGGCACTTTTAGGCGGGAAGGGAACCGCGCATGCGTGCCAGCATTCCCAAAGGCTTTCATGGAAAGCTGGGGAAATGCTCCGCTGGGGCTTCATCGGCGCCGATGACACCCATATGTTAGGACTGACTTCCTGCTTGGTCCTGGAGAACACCTGTTACAGGTGAGTAACTACTCTTTCTTCGCCTGTAAATATATCGCTGGTCTGCATTGCCAAAGAGCTCAAGTTTGGTTTCATCTGTCCACAGAAGAATTGCGATTTCTCAAGGTGGGGTTGGGCAAAGATCAGGCGTGCCTTCTTATGTGCTCCTTGGGGGGGAGGGCCTCCTTGGCCTTTGCTCATGAAGTCCTTCTTTGTTTGGTGTGCAGCGTATGGTGCAGCTTGAAACCCCCACTCTAGATTGCTCCAGGTCAGCTTTAAGCTCTTTGAATGTTTTACATGGTGTTTTTCCAACAGTGCATACTAACCTTCAAAGAATTCTTGGATTAGGTTTCCTCTTCCCACCACTTCTTGGGAGGTTCTTGACAGTTCTATGAGCAGAAAACCTCTTAATAATATTGCAAACTGTAGACACAGGAATCTCAAGGTCTTTGGAGATGGTCTTGTACCCTTTTGAAGTTTGATGTTTGGTGATAATGGCTTTTCTGACAGTCTCAGGCAGTTCTCTTGTCTTCATAATTGTGAAAATGAAGCATAAAGTGAATGTGGTTGATTCAAGTCATTTGAATACTGGCAATTGATCACAGGTGTGTCTAATTTTACTGCAGTGGGAATGTGGTTCTTCTATTCAAACTGATTTGAATTGTTTATTAGGGTGCCAATAATCATGTCTTAAATGAAAATATCCCACAAGGCATATATTTGGGAACAAGGTCTAGACCTTTCATGATCTTCCAGACTAAAGGGGATATTTGCCTGACACAGGGTCTTTTGAGTGTTGACAGACCTGAAATGCAGTGCTGTGTCGTACCCCAAGTCCTTTTTGAAGCATGGAAGATGTGTTCTCTTTCATGATTGGACAGACTGAAGATAAGTCTTTGCTGTCTTTAAGTTAAGCAATTTTACTGCATATTATGATTAAAATGGACATGGTCTGAGGTAGAGGTTGGTTCCTCACACAGACATGAGTCCGACAAAAAATATTACTTTGGCAGTGAAACCGTAGTGGGAATAGGTTTCTTCTTTGGTGGAATAATCATTTCCTGGCAATGGCTCAGTTTTTATACTATTTTCTTGTTCAATTGGTCTTGTTTTATTTGTTTCTTTTGTGTGCCAAATATGTATGCATATAGTATATAGTCCAAAACCATTTCACTGGCCCCTTTATTTAGGATATATTGAACATTAATGGGTTGATGTGCAAGAGTGCCAATAATGTTGACAACTGCATGTGCCTGGAGGCCTAGACTGCAGGGGAGCGGCCTGGAGCTCAGTATGGTCTGCTTATCCTGGGCTCCCCAGGGTGAGTGCCGTCTTATTTATTCTAGTGCTTGCACCCTGGCAGCCCAACCTAGTCCGTTGCACAGTCCAATAGCTATCACAATACTAGCCTCTGAATTCAGCCGCAGCCACACAGGTGTTGAGGCTGTGCCACCACGTGCTTGCATTGGTTACATGTGGCATCTTGCCATTTCACTGCATGGTAGCTGTGTTACCCCCCCCCCCCCCCTCAGTGTGGCAGTTGTGCATGACTGCTGTGCTTGCCTTGTTTACACTTGCTCTCTGCATGCTTTGTCTCCATGCAGCTGCTGTGTGTGATTCAACTACATATAGTCCCTGTGTGGGGGTGCTGCACATATCTGGTATGTAGGCGCATTTGGACTGTGCATGCAGCTAGGGATTGCTGGCACACCACGTAAGAAGCTTGTGCCTTGGATGCTCACATGCCTGATCCAAAGAAGCACTGCCTGGCTTGTGACAAATGCTGTTATAGCACTCTCTATGGGCATTGATTCCCTCTATGGGCATTGTACAGAGGACCCTGGCGATCCTTCAGGTGTAGTTCCCTTGGGACCTGCCGGCAAGGCACCTCTCTGCCGATGCCCTTTCAGTGAACAGTTGCAGGGTCTGGCATTGAAAAGGACAGCACCCCGTCCTTGGACAACTCCTCCCCTTTGTTTTATATTTTGCCTGAGTCTGGTCTATGGTAGCAAAACCAATCTCTTCAATGACAACTCGAGAAGCAACAGGGAGCCTTCAAGCCCTGGTTTGTGTTCTCTTGAATTCTCCTTTTTCCAGCAAGCGTGGCAGGGCAGCTTGGGTCAGGAGACCTCCTGATTCTCCTGACTATCCTCCACGCAACTGGGAGAGGATCCTTGATGAACAGCAAAACTTTCAGGATAGCGTTCTGCTTCCCATTCCAAGAGGCAGGCAGAGCTATTGAGTCTCAATGCATGGATGAGATAATGGTGCAAGGAAGAAGGTTTTGGATTTGTTAAGAATTGGGCAACATTCTGGAGAAGGGAAGAGGCTTTTCCCAAAGGATGGGCGCCACCTTAACCAGGATGGAACCAGGCTGCTGGCATTAACCTTTAAAAAGGAGATAGAACAACTTTTAAACTATATAATGGGGGAAAGCCAATAGTCGCCTATGAGTGCATGGTTCGGAAAGATGTATCTCTGAAGGATAGTAGCAAAAGAGGGACTTAGGGCATCCTGATAGAAGTTCCAATAAAGGTCAAAGTAAACCAGATGCCGTTGCCTTGTCTTCTCTCCTCACAAACCCTTCTGGATCCATTGCAATCTGTCTTTCGCTCTTTACATTCTACTGAAACGACTCTTGCCAAAGTCTCCCACAACCTGTTCCTGGCAAAGTCCAAGGGTCTTTATTTGATCCTCATCCTTTTTGACCTTTCTGTTGCTTTTGACACTGTTGACCGCCACCTTCTCCTCGATTCCTTGTCTTCACTTGGTTTTCAGAGCTCTGTGCTATCCTGGTTCTCTTCTTATCTCTTCCATTGCACTTTCAGTGTTTATACTGGTGGATCCTCCTCTACTGCTATCCCGCTCTCAGTTGGTATACCCCAAGGGTCTGTCTTGGGCCCAGTCCTTTTCTGTCTTTATACCCAGTCCCTTGGTGCACTCATCTCCTCCTGTGGTTTTCAGTACCATCTTTACGCTGATGTCTCTCAGATGTACCTCTCTACACCTGAAATATCGCTGGCAATTTAGATCTGGATTTCTGCCTGCCTATCTGACATGGCTGCCTGGATGTCTCACCGCCATTTGAAACTGAACGTGGCCAAAACTTAGCTGCTTATTTTTTCCCCTTCCTCCTTTCTCAATCTCTGTGGCTAACACACTACTCCTCCCTGTTTCCTCAGCTCGCAACCTTGGGGTTGTCTTCTCCCTCTCTTTCTCCATAAACATCCAGCTGATAGCTAAACCTGTTGATTCTCTCTATAACATCAGCAAAATTCACCCCTTTCTTTCTGAACACACTATTAAGACACTTAGCCACTCTTTAGTCACCTCCTGTCTAGACCACCACAACCTCCTCCTTTCTGGACTCCCTCTGAATCATCTCTATCCCCTTCAATCTGTTCAAAACTCAGCTAAGTGACTAATTATCCGCCAGCCTTGATATGCTCATATGACCCCCTCTTCTCAAGTCACTTCATTGGCTCCCTTTCCGTTTCCATATCCAGTTCAAATTTTGCCTACTGACCTATAAGTGCACTCACTTTGCTGTTCCTCGCAACCTTTCCTCTCTTATCTCTCCCTACACACCCCTCCCATCACTCTTCTGACATATTGCTTTTATCTGTGCCCTTCTGTAGCCAGCTCCAGACTTTGATCCTTTCACCTTTCTGCTCCTTATGCCTGGAACAAACTACCTGAGTCTATAGGTCAGGTTTCATCTCTGCCCTTTTCAGAGTCAGGCTGAAAACTCACCTCTTTGAGGCCACATTTGGATCCTGGTCTGCTTAGTCTCCTGTGTGTTTTCTTACCATTCCCCTAGTTGTGTCTTTCTCCTCAATTGTTGTGTTGTCTGTCTTGACTAGATTGTAAGCTTTAATTAACAGGGACCGCCTTTAATATGTGCTTGTACAGCACTGCATACTGTCGCGTACCGCCCCTGGTGGCCAATGGTCATGGGGGTAGGTTGGACACAAAGATATTTTTATATGAGAGGAGGTTCCTTTAAGAGCCAGGTGCAGCCTGGTCTTAGTAGTTCAGCTCCTATTAAGAAGTAAATTGTGAATGCAGAGTAGAGGGATAACATAGACTTTTATTTCCCTTTACGCAAACAGTTCAGGTGGGTCACAACATAGAGGAAAATGTCCTTTACTTCAGGAATGAAACATACTCATGGTAAAGAAAAACTGTTATGCTTCACAGTTGTAACAAGGATTAATTAAGGCTTCCTAGAGTAACTCAACCACTTCAACACTCTTCTTCCTTTTAGCATACAAGTAACACTCTGGAGACAGCATATATTATTTACAAGTCTAGCAGTGATTCTATACTGCTTGTAACGCATAGAGAACAGTCCATCTCCTCTTGAGACAAAAGACTAGGCTCCACAAATTCCACTTGCATCGGCTGAGTCAGAGTTATCCCTTTCTGTATCTGGGGTTTCTCTGGCTATTGGAACTGGCCAGTCGCTATTCTTACTCTCTGGGTGTTTGTAGAGTTCTTCTAAGGTTCGCCAGTGAGCGTGGCCTACCTTTGTGCTTTTACCATCTGGGTTATACAAGGTAGGTTTACTTTCCTTTCTTGTAACACGAGCATTGCTTTTAAAAGGGCACTTATGAGATGAGCTTTTTCTCTTAAAAACAGAGTCAGCATACCTTGGCTTCCAACAGCATGTAGAACATGAACTTTCTCTTTCCAGTAGTTCTCCTGGGATACAATCCTCGTGCCAGTCTTTTCCATGAAAGCTCTTGTTACCTTTCAGTCTGGTCACTGGTTCCTCTGGTAAGCGCAGGCCTCTTTCCAAGCCTAACTTCTGGCTTCTTCCTTCAGCACTGCTCTGCTTCCCAAAGTGACTGTTCCTTTGCTCAGCATTGCTTTCCCATTCACTCCTAGGGCTTAGCTCAATGCTCCTGGTGCTTCCTTCTTCTTGGCCCTTGCTCGTGGTGCATTTCTCTCGCACGGCTTTGCTCCTGGTGCTTCTCTCCGGTCCACCTCTACCTCCGCCCCCACACCTTTTCCAGTCTCCAGCCTCTTGCTTATAAAGCTCTCCTGTGTTTGAGCTTTTTGGGCTGCTTGTCAGGTGGTGTCGATTAGCTAGATGTGTCCAGTCAGCCTCTGTGAGAGCACGCCTGCTCCCTCTAGCTGCTCTGTGTGGGAATTGCATCCCGTGCACATCTTTTATATTATGAAAACCAGCTTCTTTTCTTGCATCTTTGCTTCCATCAGCTCCTGCTGCATGACAATACGCTTTGTAGCACTATTCAAATGATTAGTAGAAGTAGTACTTTAAGTAAAGAACAAACAGAGTTGAAAGATTCCAAATTACCCCTCTTATATGATAACCAGATTGTTGATATGAACAAATTGCATACTTCGAAATGCCTGTATGGATATGCTAGAAGTCTGAAAAATAAGATGGGAGAGCTAGAATATATAGCACTGAATGAAAGGTTACATATAATTGGCATCTCAAAGACCTGGTGGAAGGAGAACAGCCAATGAGTGATACCTGGGTACAAATTGTATTGCAGTCATAGGGTAGGCCAAATTGGTGGAGGGGTTGTGCTATAAGTTAAAGAGAACATTGATTCAAACAGGATAAAAGTTTTGCAAGAAACAAAATACACTGTTGAATCTCTATGAATAGAAATTTCATGTAAAAAGGGGAAGGCAATGGTAGTGGAAGTATACTACTGTCCACCTGGCCAGAATGAACAGATAGATAATGAAATGCTAAAAGAAATTAGGGGAGCTGACAGAAATTACAATACAGTAATGGTGATTTAATTTACTCCGGTATCAAGTGGGCCAATGTCACATCAGGACATACTAGGGAGATACAGTTTCTAGATGAAATAAATGAGTGCTTCTTGGAGCAGTTGGTTCATGAGCTAACATGAGGGCAAGCTATTTTATAACACACCTTTGTATATAGTTTCCCCTATTTCCCAAGTTTATATCTCCTGTTAAATGTAATTGACCAGACGTATGTAAATTGTCGGATGTTTTTGTTCAATGTAAACCGCGCTGATGTCTAATAGTGCGGTATATAAGAATTGTTAATAAATAATAAATAAATTTTATTTATTTTATTTATTTATTTAACATTTCTTATATACCGCGCTATTTGTCATCAGCGCGGTTTACATCAAAACAATAGAACACTTGACCAGAGATTGGCCGTCGTTTACATGAAACGGGGAGTTAACATGGAGGAGAACTTGGGGAACTATAAATAATAATAAATAATATCTAGTCCTTGGTAGAACGCAGGATCTGGTGTGACAGATAACTGTGTTGGGTTCACCTAGCAATAATGATCGTAACATGATCACATTTGATTTAATAAATGGAGGGATGACAACAAGGAAATTCACAGCACTAGCATTCAGCTTTCAAAAGGGAGACTATGATAAAATGAGGAAAATAGTTAAGAAAAAAACTAAAAGGAGCAGTGGCAAAACTTAAAGGTTTACATCAAGTATGAGTGTTGCTTAAAAATGCTATCCTAGAAGCACAGACCAGATGTATTTCACATTTTAATAAAGGTGGAATGAAGGCCAAATGACTACTGGCCATGGTTTAAAGGTAAGGTCAGAGAGGCTGTTATAGCCAAAAAAGCATCCTTCAGAAAATGGAAAAAAAGAGATAAATGACAAAAACGGGAAACAACATAAGTACTGGCAAATTAAATGCAAGACATTGATAAGACTGGCAAAGACAGAATTTGAAAAGAAGCTTGCCGGGGAAATTAAAACTCATAATAAAAACTTTTCAAGTACATTTGTAGCTAAATAGCTTCGAGAGAGACTGTTCGACCATTAGATGATAGAGGGTAAAAGGGGCGTTAAGAGAGGACAAGGCCATAGCGGAGAGACTGAATGAATTCTTTGCTTCGGTCTTTACTGAAGAAGATGTAGGGAAGTTACCCATGCCAAAAATGATATTCAAAGGTGATTTATCGGAGGAATTGAAACAAATCTTGATAAACGGGAAGATGACTCGTAAGACAGCAATTTGCTAAAAGAACTCAAAAATGAGATTGCAGACAGACTATTAGTAATCTATGAACTATCATTAAAATCATCTGTAGTACTTGAAGATTGGAGAGTGACAAACGTAACGCCAATTTTTGAAAAGGTTTCCTGGGGTTATCTGGTAAACTATAGACCAGTGAGCCTGATGTCATTACCAGGCAAAATGGTAGAAACCATTATAAAGAACAACATTATTAAACATATAGATAGTCATGGTTTAATGGGACAATACCAACATGGATTTAGTCAAGGGAAATCTTGTTTCACTAATCTGTTATATTTTTTTGAAGGTGTGAATAAATAGGAAGATGAGCCAAATGATATACTATATCTGGATTTTCAGAAAGTCTTTGACAAAGTCCCACAAGAAAGACTCTTAAGGAAATTAAGACGTCATGGGATAGGAGGCAGTGTATTATTGTGGATTAGGGACTGGTTAAAAGATAGAAAACACCCTTGCGGATTTCCTGCAATTCATATTCATGCTGTCCTCTTTCCAGTTAGCTATAACACTCACCAAGCAAGAGTATTATGTCCATCTGACTAACTCTTGCCTCGCCGTCTCTTTACAACTTTCAACTCTCTCCTCAAAGTACCTCCACCTCAGACCCCTCCTTCCCTTTCTGACCAGATGTTGGCTGACTACTTTTATGACAAAGTCCACAGGATTATTCTTGAGTTCCTCCTGGGGTCATCTCCATCCCCCCTTCCTACTCTTTACTCCCAAATCCGTCCCTCAACCCGTCACCCTTTCTTCCTTTTCTAAGATCACTGAAGAAGAAACCACATTTCTTCTCTACTCCTCTAAACTTGCTACCTGCTCCTTTGATACCATTCCAACCCATCTACTAGACTCCATTCACTCAACTGTTGTCCCTTCCATCTGTCATATCCTTAACCTTTCACTTTCTACTGCAACTGTTCCTGCAGCAGTCAAGCATGCTGTGGTTGCACTTCTTCACAAGAAGCCATCCCTTGACCCTACCTATCCTTTTAATTATTGACCCATCTCCCCTTTATTTCTAAACTACCTGAACATGTGGGTTTGCCGCTACTGTCTTGACTTAATTTCCTCTCAGTCCCTTTTGGAGCCATTGCAATCTGGCTTTCACCCTCTACATTCTACTGAGACGGCTCTTGCCAAAGTCTTCAATGACTTGTTCCTTTGAAATCCAAGTACTTTTACTCGATCCTCATCCTTCTTGACCTTTCTGCTGCTTTTGACACTATTGATAACCACCTTCTCCTCAATACCCTGTCCTCACCTGGAGTTAGGGGCTCTGTCTTGTCCTCTTTTTTTTCCTATCTCCCCCACTGCACTTTTAATGTATAGTCTGGTGGATCCTCCTCTACTGCTATCCCGCTTTTAGTTGGTGTGCCCCAGGGCTCTGTCTTGTGACCCTCTCCTTTTTTCTCTCTACACTCAATCCCTTGGTGCACTCATCTCCTCCCGTGATTTTCAGTACCATCTCTATGCTGATGACTCTCAGATCTACCTCTCTACACCTGAAATCTCTCCAGAAATCCAGGCCCGGACCTCGACCTGCTTATCTGACATTAGTGCCTGGATGTCTCACCACTGTTTGAAATTGAACATGGCCAAAACTGAGCTCCTTATCTTTCCCCCTAAGCCCACCTCCCCCCTCCTCCTTTCTATATTTTTGTGGATAACACTCCCTGTTTCCTCTGCTTGCAACCTTGGGGTCATTTCTCCACACACATCAAACAGATAGCTAAAACCTGTCGTTTCTTTCTCTATAACACTTGTAAAATTTGTCCCTTCCTTTCTGAACACACTACTAAGACCCTTATCCATTCTCTGGTCATCTCCCGTCTAGACTATTGCAACCTCCTCTTCACTGGTATTCCTCTGAATCATCACTCCCCACTTCAATCTGTTTAAAACTCAGCTGCATGGCAAATCTTCTGCCAGTGTTGCTATGCTCATGTCATCCCTCTTCTCAAGTCACTTCATTGGCTCCCTACCCGTTTCTGCATCCAGTTCAAACTTTACTATTAACCTGTAAGTGCCTTCATTTGACTGCTCCTCACTACCTTTCCTCTCTTATCTCTCTCTGCACCCCATCTCGGGAACTCCACTCTTCTGATAGACCCCTTCTATCTGTGCCCTTCTTTTCTACTGCCAATTCCACACTTCAATCTTTCTATCTTGCTGCTCTTTTTGTCTGGAACAAACTACCTGAGTCAGTGCGTCAGGCTCCATCTGTGGCACTGTTCAAATCCAGGCTTATTGGTAAAGCTTATATACTGCTAGTGACAGTTGCATTATAGAAACATGATGTCAGAAAAAGACCACATGGACTATCTAGTCTGCCCTTCCATATCAACCACTACAACAGTCCCCTTTTTACTTTTAGAGAATTTTTGTGTTTGTCCCATGCTTTTTTGAATTCCAATACTGTCCTTGCGTCTACCACCTCCACTGGGAGACTATTCCACTCATCTACCACTCTTTCCGTAAAGAAATATTTCCACATATTACTCCTGTGTCTATCCCCTTTCACTCTCATCCTATGTCCCCTAGTAGAAGAGCTTGCCTTCAATTGAAAGAGACCTTCCATATATGCCACAGAGGTATTTAAATGTCTCTATAATATCGCCCCTATCACGTGTTTCCTATAAATCATACATATTAAGATCTTTAAGTCTGTCCTCATATGCTACATAACAAAGACCACTAACCATTTTAGTAGCCATCCTCTGAACCAACTCCAATCTGCTTTTATCCTTTTGAAGGGTGCGGTCTCCAGAATTGTACACAATACTTCAAATGAGGTCGCACCAGAGATTTATACAGAGGTATTATCACCTCTTTTTTACTGTTGACCATTCCTCTCCATATACCCCCAGCATCCTTCTGGCTTTTGCAGTCACCTTTTCTACCTGTTTAGCTACTTTAAGATCGTCAGACACAATTACGCCCAGGTCTCGCTCTTCTTTTGTGGACAAAAGTATCTCACCCCCTACATTGTACCGCTCCTTTGGATTTTTGCAGCCCAAATGCATGGCCCTGCATTTTTTATCAATAAATTTCAGCTGCCAAATTCTAGACCATTCGTCAAGCTTAGCTAGATCCCTCCTCATGTTATTTACTCCTTCCTGTGTGTCCACTCTATGCAGATTTTGGTATCATCCGCAAACAAGCAAATCTTACGTGACAGCCTTTCCGCAATATCACTAACAAAGATGTTAAAAAGAATCAAACCAAAGATTAGATCCCTGTAGCACACCACTGATAACCTCCTTCTCCTCAGAGTGAGCTCCATTTACCTGTACCCTTTGTTGCCTCTCAATTTCTAACCCAATCAGCAACTTTAGAGTCCATCCCTAGAGTGCTATGTTTGTTTATAAGTCGCCTGTGCACAACATCTAGTGCTCTCCCTCATTCCAACTCCCTGGTCACCCAGTCAAAAAAATCAATCAGATTTGTCTGACAAGACCTGCCTCTGGTGAATTCATTCTGCCTTGGATCCTGCAATCCATTGGACTCCAGAAACCTCACTATTCTCTCCTTTAGTAGCCTTTCCAATAATTTATTAGCCACAGAGTTTAGATTAACCGGCTGGTAGTTCTCAATGTCATCCTTATGTCCGCTTTTGTGAAAAGGGACCACATGTGCCTTTTTCCAGTTCTCTGGCTCCACTCCTGACTCCAAAGAGGCATTGAAAAGGTCAGACAGTGGAGCCGCTAGAACGTCCCCAAGTTCCCTCAGTATTCTTGTATGTATCCCATCTGGACCCATAGCTTTGTTTACTTTTAGTTTAGCTAGTTCCTCACAAACACAGACTTATAAAAATCTTTTGAGAACCCTGTCGCTTCTATTCCTATTGTGGGTGTTTTCTGAGATCCTGTTCTGGGCCCTTCATCTGTGAACACAGAACAGAAATATTTGTTAAGCAATTCTGCTTTATCCTCATCATTTTCTGCATATTACTCCCCTGCACCCTTGAGTCTGACAATACCACTTTTGCCCTTCCTCTTCTCACTAACATATCTGAAAATGTCTTATCCTCACATTTTATTGTATTGACTATTTCTTCTTCTTTTTGTACTTTTGCTTTCCTGACTAGTTTGCTAGCTTCTCTAAGTTTTTTGAAATATAGTTGCCTGTCTTGCTCTTTCTGTGATCTCTTGTATTTCATGAAGGCCTCCCTCTTTTTCTTCACCTTTTCAGCTACTTCTTTTGAAATCCATAGTGACCTCCTTTTCCTTTTACATTTATTTATCTTTCTAACAAAAAGGTTTGTTACCCTTAAAATATCCCCTTTCAGTTTTGCCCACTGTTTTTCTACATCTCACTAGCAACTCTTTGGCAAAGTTAGTTTTAGTTTTCCTAAAGTCTAAGTCCCTCGCTTTTGAATGGATTTTATTAGCCTTAGTCCTGATACTGAACCACACCATCTGATGATCACTGGATGTGAGATGATCTCCCACTGGAACATCAGAAACATTTTCCCCATTGATAAGCAATAAATGCAGTATGCAGTTGCCTGAATAATTCTCCCTGTAGAGAATCTAGGATCTCCTTATTTCTAGATGACACTGCAGCAGAGATGTGCCAATCCACATCTGTCATATTAAAATCACCTATCAGTAGCACGTCTCCTTTCATGGCATACTGCATATGTCTTCTATTAAATATTTGTTCACTTCTACGTCCTATGAGGGGGTCTCTATATAACTCCCATGCAAATGGATTTCCCTTTCCGTTTTTCTAGTTTAACCCACAGTGTCTCCTCTCTCCCTTTTAAGCCCTGCAATTCTAGAGCTTTAATATTATTTTTTACATATAGTGCCACTTCACCTACCCTTCTTCCTACCCTGTTCTTCCTGAATAAAGTATAGCCTGGTATAATTACATCCCATTCATGGTTTTCCATGAACCATATCTCCATAACTGCCACTGAATCCAAGTCAGCCTCTTCCATTAAAGGCTCAGCATCTGAGATCTTATTTCCCATGCTACAAGCATTTATACACATAGCTTTCCAGATTTTGTCCCTATTAAGCATTTCTACAGAGAGGTGTTTAATGTTTCACTCACCTGGGGGCTCTCTTCATTTTACAAAACCATTGTCAGAGAAAATAGAGGGACAGCATAAAAACAGGACAAAAAGGAAGACAGAGAGGAAACATGTGGAGGGGAGTGGGGTAGCACAACAATATTAACCAAGGAATGGTTACTGTTTGCAAATAAGAGGGAATAAAGAGTTGAGAAAGTGAAAGGAGTAACCAGGTCATTCTGTGAAAGCCTGGGTGAAGAGCCAGGTCTTCAACCCCTTCTTAAATTTAGGGTATGATGATTCCAAATGGAATTCTATGGGCAAACAATTCCACAAGTAGGCGCCTTGCTACATAAAAGCCCTAGATCTATATTTTACCAAGCACAGAACATTATGAGCTGGAAGGACTAAATAATTTTTGGGGGAAGACCGAAGGGTACTTCCAGGATGATAGGGAAATAAATGAGTGTAAGTAGGCAGGCAGACTAGAGTAGAAATCGTGATACATGAGCAGTAGGATCATATTTATTTTATTGAACATGTTTTTATACCGCTTTATCATTTTAGTCAAAGCGGTTTACATTGTAACTTAAACTTGGAAATGTACATTAAATAGGGACATTGATAACTTGGATTCTTCTGAGGAGAGTGAGGAGAGTTAAGTGACTTGCCCAAGGCCACAAGGAATGCTAGTGGGAATCGAACCCTGGTCTCTTGGTTCCTAAGACAGTGCTCTAAATACTAGGCTACTCCTCTACTCTGTATTTGATGTGGAAATTAATAGGAAGCTAGTGTTGCTCATGTAGGAGAGGTGTTGCATGATCAAAGCGCCTGATGCCATAGAGTATCTTAATGGCTATGTTTCTTAATACCTGTAATCTCTTGATGTGCAGTTGAGAGGAACATATCATCAAGGAATTGCAGTAATCAAGTAAAAACTCACATCTTTGAGACTGCTTTTGTATCCTGAGCCCCTTCTGTTCACCTCCTGTGTGTTTCCTTACCATTCCCTTAGATATATCCTAGTCCCCAGTTGTCTGTCTTGACTGTTGTGTTGTTTGTCTTGACTAGATTGTAAGCTCTTACAAGCAGGGACTGTCTCTTATAGGGCTGCATATGCCTTGTTGTACTATACAAATAATAAGTCATCGTAGTAGTAGTAGTAGAAAGCAGGGCTAAATGGCATATTTTCTAAGTGGAGAAAGTTGAATAGTGAAGTACCCAAGGATTTGTGCTAGGCCTGCTGCTTTTTAATATATTCATAAATGACCTGGAAAATGGAATAATGAGTCAAGCAATCAAATCTACAAATGACACAAAATTATTCAAAGCTGTTAAAACGCAAGAGGATTGTGAAAAATTGCAGGGGTTAGGCTGGAAATGCCCCCTGCAGATAACATGGCCCTTTTGCAGATATTGCAGTTTAGTAAACATACCCTTAATTTAATGGCACAATTGCTTAAATCGTTAAAAAGACATGCTAGACCACCAATTGTGAGTCATCTAGACAGGGGTGGCCAAGGAGGATGCGGGGCCATGTGTGGAAATTCATTTACATATAGGTTTGCATAACCGTAGGGGTTTTTTTTGCATAAATATTTGCATACCGGATTTATTTGGTCTGTGCTCTGACCAGGTTAATGATGAGGAGAGAAAATATAAAATGATAAAAAAAATCTTGCTAACTGTAAATTCAAGATCATTCTGCCCAGGCTTAACTGGACCATGCCAGAGCTAGAAAAGTCCAGAAATTCAGAAACAAACAAGTTGTGAAGCCACAAAACAAAATTAAACTGAGATGTTCTCTTAAAATTTAGATTTCTTTGAATCCAAACTGACAAATTATTTTACATTTCAGACTGGCAGCATTGAGAGCACAGAACTGCAATTCTCAAAGACAATCCATATTCTATTATCCCCCACCAACACCCTACAGGTGACTGTCAACCTCAAAACCCCCACAAACATAAAACTCAACAAACTAATTTCCCATGTGCTTAATGCTATCTTATAGATGTATTACACCTTTTCCCATTAACTGCATGCTATATCTAGCCCACAGTATAACCACTGTTCTATCAGCATGAGCCTTCAGCTCACCATCATTAACTTGTTCATAGGTCCATGTCCCCCACAGGCCACCTTGCATTCTGACACTATCACTTAGGTTAAGCTTTATAGTTGTATTTATTAAAGTTATGGCCCAGTCTCCCAAATCGTTTATGGCTATACCACCTTCAAATACAAAATAGGCACTAACCTACTGGTTGGATTCCTGTTCATCAGTTCTTGCCACATGCAAAGCGATTCCATTGTTGTTATGCTCAAGCAGACACCCACAAAATATTTGTGGTAGCCCCAGCATGCATTGCTCTGCTGTCCAAGCTGCCCAGGCACACACACTCCCTTTCCCCCCTCTCTCTCTTCGTCACCCCTTTTCCCCTAAGTCACTCACTCTTCCTTTCTTCCCCCAATGCAAGGCACTGCTTCCCTCTCCCACCAAGCCCACCAGGGAGCTTTCTTTTCCCCCAAAGGCACTTTCTCTCCTTCAGCTCACCTGCTTCTGATGTTCTCTTGCTACCCTTAGTTTTTACAGTATTGCATTTAGCTTCCGCCTTTTCTCAGAAATTCAAGAAGAGTTACTTTCAGGTGCAGTAGATATTTTCCTGTCCCTAGGCTTAAAATCTAATTGTATACCTGAGGCAATGAAGTTAAATGACTTGCCCAAGATCACAAGGAGTGGGGTGAGATTTGAACATGGCATCAGTAGTTATCAACCCGCTGCTCTAACCATTAGGCCACTCCTCCAGTAGTAGTATATGTATGCTGCATCACATATTGTACAAGATGGAAAGCGAACAGAATTATGGAAAAATGAGCAGTGGCAGCTGGTGCAAGATTTAACTTAGGCTAATGGTGGGAGATAAACATGTCTCCTGTTGATGCTCGCTATGAATCCATTTCTTTTGTATCTTTATCTTTATTGAATTTTTGATATACCGCTCAGGTGGAGTATCAGAGTGATGTACATCAAATAAAACAGCTACATGAGAGAAAAGGAAAAGAACCCCATTATCGACTGGAAAGCATAAGAAACTAGCAGGTAGCAGAAGAGTGAAGATAGGAAGAGGACAGTACAAACTCAGATAAATTAATGGTAGAATGCCCTGGTCTGTTCCAGTAGGGATGTCAGATCATTTTTGAGTTGAACCCTTTCCTCCCCCACTCCCAATTCCAGTCTTCTACACTTTCATCTTTAAGAGTCAAACCACAAATCTAGCAAAATTAACTTATCAAGATAGTTAAAAACATAAAAGAAAAATAAGGTGATACTTTCTTATTAGACTAATATACTGTGTAAACCATGAGAAACTCTGGGCCACATTAAGAAGCATGGGTTTACCAGAACACCTGATCGTTCTCTTGCGTAATCTGTACATTGATCAAGAAGCAACAGTTCGAACGGAACAAGGAGAAACAGAATGGTTTAAAATAAGCAAAGGTGTAAGACAAGGCTGCATACTTTCCCCCTACCTGTTTAATTTATATGCAGAACAAATCATCAGAGAAGCAGGACTGTATGAAGACAACAGAGGTGTGAAGATTGGTGGAAGACTCATCAACAACCTTCGCTATGCTGATGATACCACATTACTGGCTGAAAGTGAAGATGATCTGAAACATTTGCTTCTCACAATCAAAGAACATAGTCTCAAAATGGGCCTGCACCTTAATGTAAAGAAGACAAAGATCATGACAACTGGCATAATCAACAGGTTCATCGTTGAAGGAGAAGAAATTGAAATCGTGAACAACTTTAACCTACTTGGATCAACTATCAATAAAGAAGCAACAAGCAGTCAAGAAATCAGACGACGCATTGCTCTTGGCAGAATGGCTATGAAAGACCTAGATAAGATTCTCAAGAGCAGAGATGTTTCTCTCCATACAAAGATTCGACTTGTTCAAGCCATGGTATTTTCAATAACATCATATGGATGTGAAAGCTGGACAGTGAAAAAGATAGACAGGAAGAAAATTGATGCCTTTGAATTATGGTGCTGGCGGCGAATACTGTGTATACCATGGACTGCCCGAAGAACAAACCAGTCGGTACTAGAAGAGATCAAACCTAAGCTTTCTTTAGAAGCTCAGATGACAAGACTTCGACTTTCATACTTCGGACACATCATGCGAAGAGAGATCATTAGAGAAAGACATCATGCTTGGCAAGATAGAAGGTCAACGCAAAAGAGGAAGGCCAGCAATGAGATGGATTGCTACAATAACAGCAGCTACGGGTACCAGTCTGTCAACAATGAGCCGCCTGACTGAAGACCGAACACAATTTAGGATAGCTATCCAGAGGGTCGCCATGAGTCGACTCCGACTCGACGGCACTTAACAACAACAATATATTTTTGGGCTAGTTTTCGAAGGTTAAAACCATCTTCAGAGGTCAGAATACTATGAGCAACTGATAATATATAAGTGAAGTATAAAAGTATTCTATTGATAGTCTCAGGGGAAGAGGGTTAGGGGGAGAAGTGGGATAGATGGAGAGACATCAAAGGGTGAGGAGGCTGTAAATATTGATAATTTATAATATGATAGCCTATACCTTTATTAAGCCCTGTCTGGTCCGATTGCCTCCTTACTAAGGAGGTGGGAAAGGAGTGAAGGAGGGGTGTCAAACTGAGGAAGAGGTATGAGAAACTAGGGGCTTTGGGGAACTCTCTAGGACTTCTGTCTCAGGAAGGGGGCTCTCTTCTGCACCCCTACCTGGGGTCCCTGTCGCTGACAGCGTGGCTGCTAAAAGGGTGACCCTGGCCCCTTTCCATCTCTCGGGTGAGGTGGAGGAGATCCTGCTGGCCTCTCGCAAGGCTTCTACTAGGAAATCTTATGCTCTGAAATGGCGCAGGTTCTTGGCCTGGTGCGCCGAGCGTGGGGCTGACCCGTTCTCCTGCCAGGTGGGTTTGGTGTTACAGTATCTTCTCCATCTCTCACAATCCGGGCTCAAGTCTAACTCCGTCCAGGTCCACCTTAGTGCCCTGGTGGCGCATTGCCACCCGGTGGATGGCAATCCCCTCTCAGTCCATCTGTTGGTGACCTGTTTTCTTAGGGGTTTGCTCTTATCGAAGCCTCCAGTTCGCCCTCCGTCAACCGAATGGGACCTCTACGTGGTTTTGGGGCAGCTCACTTGCCCACCCTTTGAGCCTCTGGCTACTTGCCACCTACGATACCTCTCGTAGAAGGTGTCATTCCTGGTTGCACTCACCTTCGCTCGCAGGGTTAGTGAGCTTCAAGCCTTAGTGGCGGATGTGTCTTATACCAGGTTCTACAAGAACAGAGTGGTGCTCTGCACGCACCCAAAATTTCTTCCGAAGGTAGTATCGTCCTTCCATTTCAACCAGGAAGTACTACTCCCTACCTTCTTTCTGAGATCTTACTCCAGTAGGGCGGAGACAGTCCTTCACACCTTGGACTGTAAGAGGGCTTTGTCCTATATCCATCACACTTAGGACCACCACAAAGCTACTCAGCTTTTCATCTCCTACAAACCCAGTAGACTGGGGGAGGCGGTGACAAGCGTATGCTGTCCACCTGGATGGTGGACGGTATCACCCTTGCCTATGAGCAGGCGGGGCTCCCACTGGAAGGCCATGTCACAGCGCACTGTGTCAGGACCATGGCAGCCTCTGTGGCAAACTTGCTCTCTGTCCCGATAGTGGACGTCTGCCGGACTGCCAGCTGGTCTTCAGTCCATACTTTCGCAGTCCATTACTGCCTGGAAAGAGAGTCCCGGCGGGACAATGCTTTCGGCCAGGTTGTGCTCCGTAATCTTTTCGGGGTTTAGGCAGCTCCTACCCTCAGACCCTTCTGTGTTCAGGCCACTGGAGTGCTGGTTTTCATCAGACACAGAGGACCTACTGTGGTCTGTGGGCATGGACTTAATTGCTGCTGCTTGCAGCTCCCCATGAGGGGGTCCGTGTTTTTGCTATGTGCTTTCGGTAGCCTGTAGCTGGGGAGTCCCATATGTGAGGACTGACTTCCTGCTTGTTCCCAGAGAAAGCGTAGTTACTAACCTGTAACAGATGTTCTCTGCGGACAGCAAGAATTAATCCTCACAACCCTTCCTCCTCCCCTTGGGGTTACTCTTTATCATCTTTTCTTTTTGCCATCTTTTAGCTATTTCATCTGACTGAGCAAGATGGCACCCTTGGGCGGGAAGAGGACCACGCATCCATAGTGGCATCTCCCAAAGGCTTTCTTTGAAAGCTAGGGGGATGCTTCTGCGAGGTCTCCATCGGTGCCAACGTCACCCATATGTGAGGACTGATTCCTGCTGTCCCTGGAGAACACCTATTACAGGTGAGTAGCTACACTAAACCTTTTATTTTCAGTAGGCATTAAGTATGACAGAAGACAGTACTTCTTTGAGACAGTGTCTAGGTGGAGTTGCTCAGTGAGCAGTACAAAGTGAGGAAACATTGCATTGATCTAGTTGAGCCAGAAGCCAAGGTGTCAAGCATGGTGAAGGGTGGCTATGGAAAGTCTTTAGAAATGTTAAGGGTATTAGCAGATTGGCTGACTCAGAGTTGCTCATGTTAAAACCTTGGTTTGGTTAGTTGGGAAGTAGGGAATGGGTTAGAATGAGGAGGAATAGTAGCATTATTTTTCTGAGTGATAAGTCACAGAGCTGCATTTGGAATGACTTTGGGTGTAGATCGTCAGAGAATGAAATAGGGTGCACATGTTAGGAAAGCTTTCATATCACCAGTGGACGAGTGGATAGATCATAGCTCTGCCTCTTCCTCCCCTACATACACATTGACAGGCAGATGCAGAAAACTAGTGCAGCCGTTAAGGACATGTTTAAGCACACTTTAAGCATGTTTAAGCTAATGTCAAATGTAGAAGAGAAACAGATGCGCAGGTAACAGTGACCAAAAAACTAGCGCACAATTAACGCCAAGAGTATTTAAATATAGGCAAATGAGCTGCACATTCGAAACTGGTATGCAGATAATGGCTGTGCCTGATGCAGAGACAGGCGTAGAAGATTTTGCAACCAACCTTAACACCAGTATCTCTACACCTGGGTCTGAGGTGGCTTAAATACTAGTGCATGCCCCCGACAGTGTTTTGATGGCAATCGGGGCTTTCCCCGATGCCTGGATCATCTTCCTCACAGGTGATCCAGACATCGGGCAAAGCCCTCAATGCCATCAAAATACTGAAAGCAAATCCCTGATGGCCCTGATCTCCCCCATCCAACAGCATTTTGATGGCATCGGGGACGATCCAAGCATCAGGAAAAATCCCCGATGCCATCAAAATACTGTTGGGAACTGCTGCCCCAATAGAAGCGAATCCCTGGTGGCCCAGCGGCCCCCACCCGACTAAAAGATAAAACAATACCTGATGGTCTAGTGGCTCCGAACCCCCACCCCTCATCTGACAAAGATAAAACACCTGGTGGTCGAGCGGCCCTTAACCCCCCCCCCCCCCGTCTGATTAAAAAATAAAATAATATCTGGTGGTCTAGCAGCCCCGATCTCCCCACCCCCCACCCTACTAAAAAAATAGAAAATCTGGTGGTCTAGTGGCCCCAAACTCCTCAACCAACCAAAAAATTAAATAATACCTAGTGGTCTAGTGGCTCGGAATCCCTGACTAAAAAATGGTGGTCCCGAACCCTCCACCCTCCACCCAACTAAAAGATAAAACACCTGGTGGTCTAGCAGCCTCGAACCCCCCCTCCCTCTCGGTATCTATAGAAATGAGTAGGAGCGCCACCCATACGCCCCTGGTCTGCCATCTTGAAAAATGGTGTCATCTGGCCCCGCACAGTGCATCATGGGATGCATCGGACAAGGTCAGACTGCGTGGCCAGGCACTGTTATTTTTCAAGATGGCGGCCCAGGAGCAGGAACACGTGGGTGGCATTCCTGCTCATTTCTAAAAGTACCGGGTGGCGGGTTCGGGGTTGCTAGGCCACCAGGTGTTTTATTTTATTTTTTAGTCAGATGGGATTTCGTGGCCGCTAGACCACCGAGTATTATTTTGTTTTTTCGTCGGGGGAGTGGAGGATTCGCGGCTGCAAGACCACCAGGTATTTTATTTTTAAGTCAGTTAGGGGGTTCAGGGCTGCTAGGCTATCGGGTATTGGTTTTACTCAGGCGGGTAGGGGATTCGGCCTACTGGACCACAAGGGATTCGTTTTCTGTTGGAGCACCTGGCCCTGACAGTATTTTCTTGGCAACAGGGGATTTTCCTGATGCTTGGATTGCCCTCAATGCCGTCAAAATACTGTCGGGGCTTATATGCAAATCAGCCACACAGTGCCCATATCGCTGGGAGAGCATGCCAAACTAGCACTGACGTCTTGTGCCCATGTGTTTGGTTTGCTCTCCCAGTTTAACAATTGGCTAACATGTGGCTCATTTGCATACTCACTCCTTTCTGCATGCCCATGCTGAAGTTGTGCGCTCTCGGAGCATTGCAAACAGGCATAAAAAGCTGATAGAGCGTGACTTCAGCACCAGTTTCTACATCGGCCTGTTAATCTTGTAAATTATATATTTGGCACATACTGTACACAATATCATATTAAACTAAGTGTAAACAAACTATGTTCAGTCATGAAAGGGTAGGAGGTAAGATCGTGCTGGACCTTCTATCCCTGTTGCCTGTGGAGATTATGTCCAAGAGCTAGACACTGTTGTTGCCCAGTTGTTGAATCATGCAGCATAGCATGGCGCTTTTCCAAGCCTCTAGCCTTTGTCTTTGGTTTTCAATTTTTTATCTGATAAAGAAAGGACAAAAAATAATAGGCACCCATTGCCTTTCACTGTCATCCTACTATCACCTCCAGTTTATTTTCTCTTTTCTAAGGGCATGCTTACAAAGCCCCGCTCCGGTAACGTGCCTGTGGGCCACATTACGAGTGCATGTTCTTCCATCCCCCTGCAATTGGTGCAGGCCTAACTTGCTGACACCATGCTAGCTGTCAGCCAGGTTCAACTAATGCCAGTCACTGAGATGGCATTAGTTGCACCTGTGGATAGCAGAGGCCTCTAACACCCGTGCTGGATGCAACGCACAGGGAAAGCCTATGTCCTGCCTAGTCCCTGCCCCAATAAACACTACTAGCGTAGCTTGAGGTTTTTAGCATGGCGCCCAACCACACCTTAACCCTGTGCTACCCTGATAGCACACTTTAGTAAACATGCCCTTAAGTTTATTATAGCTTTCTCTAATTCTGGTAATGTATGCTGTGTTTTGAGGGAAACATGGGAAGGAACTTCATATGTAGTAAACATTTTACCTTCATTTCATAATCATAAAATATCTAGATTAAAAGTCTGAGACAGAGTTGAAATGGTTGTATGCAATGATGACAGGTATTCACTTTTACTTTCTCACCAGTGCATTTGCTCAAATGTGACAACTATGACTCAAGAAAATGTTGCAAAACATTGATATTTAACTTGCTGTTCCTCAATACCCTCAGCGTTCTTTTGTGTACCAAATAATGCTTTAATATACCATAGAACACAAAGCTTAGGAATAACCTAATGGCTCACTGACAGTGTTGCACATTACCATTCAGAAGACCTGGCATGTGGGGAAAAATCTGCAGAGGCAGTGTTCATGGTCCTTGGATAGGGTGGAGGAATCCAGATCACTGCTGAACAGCAACACCTTGGGCCACAGGCAGGCTGCTGCATTTGAGTTGTGGAGAGAGCTGAAGGGTTGCGGGGGGGAGGGGGGGAGGTTAGAAATGGGGAAATGATTCCTATTGATCTGTAAGCACAAAGGAAATTGAGACAGATGACTCAGGAGGAGAAAGACAGACAAAATTACCAGGAGAAACAAAGGACGATAAGAGGTGCATTAAGTCCAACGTGCAAATGAAGGAGAATATTGTCCAATCAATAAAGGCAGGATATAAAACATTTTTAGAGATAGAAATGAAAAGAGGAAGACCAAAAGGAAAACAGGGAGAATTAAAGAGAAGGACAGGTTTAGGGGAGAGGAGAATCAGAAATCTTAAATACTTTTGCTTGGTGTTTTCAGGGCTGGAATTAGGACAGGGTATCTGGAACTGTATTTTTTTAAAGTGGTAGTTTCTGGAACTGTGTGAGCAGTAAAATGGTTGAATTTGTGTGGCATCGTCCCAGGCACCAGAATATTTTGTTCCTGTGCTGGGTATTCACACAAGGAAAAGGTGGCGCGCCAAAGGAAAGAATGAATGCATTAGTCTTTTCAAAAGTTGTAGCCTTGAAAAGAAATCCCCAAATAATAAATGTAACCTTGATGCTCTGTCTAGTATATCCCTTGAAAGAAGAGAGGTTCCAAAAATCTGCAAAAGATGAATGTCAGGACTTCCGGTATGCACGGCTGGAAGGCAGCTGTGTGTGGGGAGAGCTGCCGACATGAGTCCCTGAAATTTGCTGTTAACAGCCCCGAAAAAGCTGGCTATCATCTGCAGAGTCCACAATATCCACGGCTCATGGTGTGGGGGTTAAAGGCTGGAGCAGTGAGGGTTATGCTCCACAAGACCCAAAAGAAAAGCTGGGAAGTGAAAGGCTGTGCTGCCACTAAGATGGCTGCTGACCTGCACAAACCTGGTGAGGCAGGCAACCTGGCCACAGAAATCTCGAAGGTCGTCACGGTGGCGGTGGAGGTGGAGGATCGCCTAAATAAGCTCCAGTCTATTGTTGACAGCATAAAAGAGGTCTTTTGAGGCTCTGCTGGTCTGGCTTGCCGAGGTTGAGCACCATGTGGCAGCCCAGGAGAGCACGACAGCACAGTTGAAAGCGGCAAAGGCCTGTCTAGCGCTTGAGCAAGCCCAGTTAAGTGAACATTTAGAGGAGTGAGAAAATCGTTCACAGAGGAATAATTTGCTGGTGATTGGTTTGCCAGAATGTTTTTCAGATGATGAACTGTACCAATTCTTCCATGAGTGACTTTCAACACAGATGGGACAGCAGGCATCGCCGGGAGCATGGCGATGTGAGCAAGCACACCGAATAGGCCCCAAACCTAATGACAGTCGCCACCTTAGAACAGCTATTGGCAGATACTTGATTTGGTCAGAGAAGGAAAAGATCTTAAGGGAGTTTTGCCAGAGGAAAGCCCTGGAATACAATAACCAGTGAGTGCTCCTGTTCAACAGTTATTCCAGCAAGGTGGTGGCCATGTAGGGGGCATTTACCCCTGTCTGCACGCAGTTCTTCTGACATGGGATACATTTTGCTTTGCTGTTCCCCTCTAAATTGAAAGTATCCCATGGTGGTAAAATCTTTTTTCTTAATACAGTGCAGAAGGCCAGCAATTTGTGGACAAATGGCTTAAACCCAGATTGGAGCAGGAGACTGTGGGGGAGCAGCATTAAGAACCGGGGAACCGGGTTGGAAGGTGGATTCTGTGATCATGATGGTACCTCATATTGGAGGACGGTGAACCATTTGACTAGCTTGCTGCCTTCCCCACATGCCGGCTTACCAGTGGTGGCCCTTTTAGACAGTCAGCGGGACTTTGCTTGATTGGGGGGTCTGGCTGCCCATTGGGGCCCACCACTGGTGATGACACTGATGGAGGCCCCTTTGGTGGTGCATATTTAAAGCACAACAGCCGTACAGTTCGGAGAGCACACTCATGGAGAAGCAAATCATTTTTTGAACTCAAAGTGTGGTAGCTGTGCCCGGAGAGATGGACTTAGCTGGAGGCCGCAGGACCTTGTGGTGAGCAGGGACCATAGTGGATAGATTGTGTTAATGTGTTCCGGAGAGATCTACTCAATGCGGCCACACTTGAGGGCCTTTGTGCAATGCTGAACATTAACTGGAGTGGTATGTATACACATGGTTCTGCTTTCTGGTTTGTTTGTGGAGGGGCAGGTTGGGGGAGGCAGGAAGTGGATGGCATTGTTTCTATGTGTTTGTTTAGAAATGTACCGAAGGTTGGTTCGACTAGGCAGGGGGGAGAGGGGATATTTTACATGTAGGCATTTCAAGAGGATAGGTGGTGATGGGTGTTCACTATGAGGGCACTTTGAGAGACTTATGGGACGGGTTGAGGGGAGGAGAAGGTTCTTGGTTGGGGTATGTATTTGGTGGGAGAATATGATCAGGGAGTGTGGTCTTTGGAGTGGTTAGGAAGGAGTGGAGGGGGACGGGAAGAAGAGGGGATGGGGTTTGGTGGGAGGTAACTATTCTGGCATGGGAAAGGGTGTACACTGCTTTTAGGGGATTCAGGGTGTCTTGAGTGAAAGTGAGAGACCATACCACTGAGGGGAGAGAAGTTGTAAGGAGGAAGCAATACTCACCGGGGTCGAGCTGGGTGGCCCAGGGGCTACAATGAGCTCACAAATGTTTCTGTGTCTGGAACCTGGGAGAGATGTTGGGTGACACTTGTCCCATCTCCTTGAATGTAGGGGATCTGCACTCTCCTGTTAAAAGGGAGCGCATGCGGATGTATCTATGAATGCTGGGGATCCATATCGCCCTCCTCCAGGAGACACACTTGACTGTGGCCGAACACAATAAAGAGCCAATGGCTAGGGGAAGTGTGTGCTACTCATTATAACTCCAGACAGTGCGGGGTGGCCATACTGGTGGGGAAAAAGGCATCTTTCCAGCTACATAAATTAGTTTAGGACCCAGAGGGATGGTATGTCTTTGTGTGGGGAGAACTGAACTGCATTAAGGTGGTCTTGGGGAGTTTGTACGCCCCGAACTCCTATCAACATATTTTTTTCTTGGATGTCGTTGCCCAGCTTGCGGACCAGGTAGAATATCAAGTGGTGATGGGAGGGACTTTAATATGGTGGCTGATTCTTCTATTGACAGCCACCCTCCTTGGGTGGGAGTAAAGGGACCGGAAAATAAGGGAATAAATCTGCAGTGCACCGAACTGGAATTAATCAGTGTCTGGCGCACATTGCATCCATTGGATCACAAATTTATGCATTATTCTAGGCCGCACAAGGTTCACCGCTGTATCAATTATATTTTGCTGCAGGAGCGTTTTTTCTTCTGTCTAGGAGGTGCTGAAATCCAGCCACAAGCAATATCAGATCATGCGGCAGAGCAAGTGCACTTACACTTTCTGGGCCAAATGGGGGAGAGAGTGTGGAGAATGAACCCAGTCTGGAGCCATATCCTGGCCTTTAAACAATTTCTTTGTAAAGCTTGGGTAGAGTATTCAAATGAAAACCGTGTAGAAGATCTGGGCCTGGTTACATATTGGGAAGTGGCCAAAGCCGTTCTTCGTGGGCGAATAATTGGTTATATTTCAGCACATCAACGGGAACGTAATTTGCTTTTGCAGAAGGGCTTTCAAGATCTCCGAGCTCTTTGGGATGCATATATGTGTGATTGGACCGATGCCACCAAACAGTGTCTGCAAGAAGAGAAGAATAAGGTACATGCTATCTTACAACAGGGGGTCATGAGGAATATTCACATTTACAAACATAGATTGTATAAACGGAGGGATAAGACAAGGAAGTTGTTAGCCAATTTGGTAAGGCTGGCCAAAGTTAAAACCACTATTACATGGTTGCGTGCGGCAGACAGGTTGGTCTTGGTAGATGATGGAAAGGTTAGCTGGTGCTTCCCAGAATTTTTTCAGACTCTCTACCAAGCAGTTCATAGCACGGAGAAGGCTCGGGAGGCATTTTTTATGTTTATGTTTATTATATTTCTTGATATACCGCTCCTTCATAACGCCAGAGTGGTTTACAAATATAGAATACAGTAAAAGGCATTGGCCAAGGCCAGGAAAGGGAACTCCAATGTATGACAGGACAGTGATAGTACAGTCAGAGAGGGGAAAAGAACCATTCGTGGGAAGGGTCATGAAAGGTTAGGGAGTAGTGGGAGGCAGATCAAATGCAGTTTGAAAGAGGTGGATCTTCAGGAGGCTCTTGAACTTGAGATAGGAGTGTTCTTGATGTAGTTCAGAAGGGAGAGAGTTCCAGAGGGAGGGGGCCAGGAAGAGAAAGGCAGAGTGACGGGTAGACTGAAGGTTAGCATAAGAGGGTGATGGGAGAACCAACCGATTAATGTGAATTGAACGAAGGCTGCAGGTGGGAGTATGAAACTGGAGGAAATCGGACAGATATTGAGGAGCATTTGTGTATATGACGTGATGGGTCAATGTGAGAATTTTATAACGGATGCTGTAGGCGAGAGGAAGCCAGTGAAGCTGAATAAGAATTGAAGTGATATGTTCTTGACGTGAAGTATAAGTAATGATCCAGGCCGTGGTGTTCTGTATCAGTTGAAGCTGATGCAGTTGGGTTTGAGTGATGCCAGCAAGGGCCATGTTGCAGAAATCCAGACATGATATGACTAGGGATAAAAGGAGTGTGGTCAATGGGAGAACAGGAAGGGACGAATGGCTCTAATCTGATGGAGATAAAAGAAGGACTGACAAGTGAGGAGTGAAATATGCTAATGGAAGGAGAGCAAGGTGTCCAGTGTCACATCAAGATAGCGAACTGTTTAGTGGGTTGCCCTTGCCTAGGCTCACTGTGCCAGCTGGCGGAAATTCAGGCAGTTATTAAACAGCTAGCACTTGCAAAGGCTCCAGGGCCTGATGGACTAGGGCCTGAGTTTTATAAAATCTTGGGTGTGCTGGTCACACAGCCCCTGACAGCCATGGGGGAGGCGACAGTGGTGGCCGTCACTTTGGGAGAGCGTGCTACGGAGGCAGTGGTTGTGCTGTTGCCCAAACTAGGACGGAATCTGGAACAGGCAGAATTGTACAGACCGATTTCTTTGTTGAACCAAGATCCTGACTACAGTCTTGGTCAACTGATTGAGTGGGGGGTTGCCAGATCTCATTCATCATGACCAAGTGGCCTTTGTCAAGGGTCGGAGAGTGGAGGGACATATTTTGCGGGTGTTGACAATGTATAAGCAGGGGCGGGCTGGGATGCTGAGAAATCTTTTGACCGGGTGTCAAGGAACTATCTATTCTGGCTATTGCCACGTTTTGGGATAGGATATTTTGCTCATTGGATTCGTGCCCTTTTAGGGGATCTGAAGCCGCGAATACTAGTTAATGGGAAGTTCATTGACCATTTTGGGTTGTGCCGGAGCATGAGACAGGGGTGCCCACTATCCCCATTGTTATTTATCTTGTCTTTGGAAACTTTGGCACAGAAAGTACGGGTGTCGACAGTTTTATGGGGAGTGTACGTGGATGCAACTGAACATAGGATTAATCTCTTTGCAGATGACATGCTTATCAGTATGCAGTACACTCGTGAGTGTTGAGGGGAGTTGACTGGCATGCTCCGATGGTTTGGCCAGTTCTCGCGACTTTGGATAAATTTGAACAAATCTGAGGCCCAGCATCTGGGGGAGGGTGTGGACATAGGTGGGGACAATGCAGCCTTTTGTTCATCAATAGGGCCTTTTGAAATATCTTGCACAGAGATTTACCGGTAGTTTACCAGTTAAACATGCAAGATAAGCTGTGGCAGATACGTAATCTCTGTGATAAGTGGGCAGATCTACACTCTCCCTGTTGGGTTGCACTGGCTCGTCTGGCCATCCTACCAAACATCCTTTATCAACAAAAAATACTACCCATATGGGTCCGCTAAGTGGATGAGCAATATTATTGGGGGTTTATGTAGAAATTCTTGTGGTGGGGTAAACATAGAAAAATGACGACAGAAAAAGACCACATGGCCTATCTAGTCTGTCCTTCCTTATCAACATCTACAACAGTCCCCCTTTTTTCCTTTAGAGATCCTCTGTGTTTGTCCCATGCTTTTTTGAATTCATATACTGTCCTCATCTCTACCACCTCCACTGGGAGACTATTCCATGGATCCATCACTCTTTCCGTAAAGAAATATTTCCGCATATCACTCCTGAATCTATCCCCTTTCAACCTCATCCCATGTCCTCTCATAGCAGAACTTGCTTTCAATCGAAAGAGGCTCTCCCCCTCTGCAGTTATGCCATGGAGGTATTTAAACATTTCAATCATATCACCTCTAAACCCACCTTTCCTCTAATGTGTACATATTAAACTCCTTAAGTCTGTCCTCATATGCTTTATAATGAAGACCACTAACCATTTTAGTAGCCACCCTCTGTACTGACTCCATCCTGTTTATATCCTTTTGAAGGTGCGGTCTCCAGAATTGCACACAATACTCCAAATGAGGTCACACCAAAGACTTATGCAGAAGCACTATCACCTCCTTTTTTCTGCTGGCCATTCCTGTCCGTATGCACCCAAACATCCTTCTAGCTTTTGCTGTCGCATTTTCTGCCTGTTTAGCTACTTTAAGATCATCAGACACAACCACGCCTAGGTCCCGCTCTTCTTTAGTGGACAAAAGTACGTCACCCCCGATACTACATTGCTCCCTTACATAAGAACATAAGATATGCCATACTGGGTCAGACCAAGGTCCATCAAGCCCAGTATTCTGTTTCCAACAGTGGCCAATCTAGGTCATATGTACCTAGCAGTTCCCCAAGAGACACAAGTTCCACAATGCTTGTACTGGGTCAAGCATTGATATCTTCGGTCACTTCTTAATAATGGTTTATAGACCTTTCCTCCAGGAACTTGTCCAAACCTTTTTTAAACCCAGCTACACTAACAGCCTTTACTACATCCTCCGGTAACAAATTCCAGAGTTTGATTACACGTTGAGTGAAAAAATATTTTCTTTTATTAGTCTTAAATAGTTTACTCTGTAGCTTCATTGCATGTCCCCTAGTCTTTCTATATTCTGATAACGTAAACAATCGATCTACGTTTACCCGTTCCACTCCGTTCATTAATTTATAGACTTCTATCATATCTCCCCTCAGCCGTCTCTTTTCCAGGTTAAAGAGCCCTAACCTTTTTAGCCTTTCTTCATAGGAGTATTCTTCCATCCCCTTTACCATTTTGGTGGCTCTTCTCTGGATTGCTGCAGCCCAAATGCATGACCTTGCATTTTTTAACATTAAATCCCAGCTGTCAAATTCTAGACCATTCTTCAAGCTTAGCTATATCTCTCCTCATGTTATCTACACCTTCCTGGGTGTATACTCTATTGCAGATTTTGGTATCATCCGCAAAGAGGCAAACCTTATCCGACAACCCTTCCGCTATATCACTAACAAAGATGTTAAAAAGATTTAGACCGAGGACAGATCCCTGGGGCACGCCACTGTTAACTTCCATCTCTTCAGAGTGAGCTTCATTTACCTGTACTCTTTGTCGCTTCCCACTCAACCAATTTCTAACACAAGCAGTAACTTTAGGGTCCATCCCTAGGGTGCTCAGTTTGTTTATAAGTCGGAACAGTGGACTGTGAGGAACAGTGTCAAAGGCTTTACTGAAATCTAAATACACCACATCTAGGGCTCTCCCTCGATCCCTGTTCACCCAGTCGAAAAATCAATCAGATTTGTCTGACAAGACCTGCCTCTGGTGAATCCATGCTGCCTCGGATCCTGTAATCCGCTGTACTCTAGAAACCTCACTATTTTTCTCTTTCAGCAGCGTTTCCAATAATTTACTCACCACCGAAGTTAAACTAACCAGCCTGTAGTTTTAAACCACATCCTTACTTCCACTTCTGTATAAAGGCACCACATGAGCCTCTCTCCAGTCCTTTGGTGCCACTTCCGACTCCAACGAGGCATTGAAAAGGTCAGTCAGTGGAGCTGCTAGAACATCACCAAGTTCCCTCAGTATTCTAAGGTGTATCCCATCTGGTCTCATCGCTTTGTCTACTTTAAGTTTAGTTTGTTTCACACTAACACAATCTTCTGAAAATTGTTCAAGATGCCCCTTGCTTCTGTTCCTGTTTGTGGGTGTTTTTTGAGGTCCTATTCCTGGTTTTTCATCTGTGAACACAGAACAGAAATATTTGTTAAGCAATTCTTCTTTATACTCATCAGCTTCTACATCTTCCTCCCCTTCACCCTTGAGTCTGACAATACCACTTTTGCCCTTCCTCTTCTCACTAACATATCTGAAAAATGTCTTATCCCCCATTTTATTGGCTATTTCCTCCTCTTTTTGAATCTTTGCTTTCCTGACTACTTTGCTAGCTTCTCTGTTTTTCCAAATATAGATGCCTGTCTTCCTCTCTCTCTCTCCACACATCTTTTCTATTCGCCGCACGACAGTGTTTCTTGACAATTGTACATCTTGAATAGCAGCTATGATCTCTTTCTTATTTTTAAATCCTTCAAAAAGATTGTCAGCTGCTTCAAGAAAACAATCTTTTACAAATTCCCCTTCAGTGAAAGGTTTGCATTTCTTTGCGATCAGTTTGCTGACCTTGAAGGGTGCTATTGTTGCATTAACCGAATGTGACCTTGGCTTCGCCATCAACTGTTGCTGAGTAGCCAATTTCGATTTAAGTTCTTTGAGCTTCAGTTTACGAATTTCACTTTTGGGTGGAAAATCAGCATCAAACTTATTGCTATGCAGAGCCTTATAATAACGTTCCAGATTACCCTTTTTGGGCAAGGATACTGGGGCGTTACAAAATAGACAACACTTGTCTTTCACCATGATGAAGATGTAGTTCATTTCCCATTCATCATGAAAGTGGTAGGTTTTGCTCTTCTTTGGAACACTCATCTTCGTTATACTGGGGTGGTTGGATGTAAGAAGGCCAAACTGCTAAGTTAGTATAAACACTGGCTTAATCTGGTCCAAAACTGTCACTGTCCCAAAGTATTAAAGATCAACAGGAACTGAAGACCTCTGGATGATGTGCAATACAAGGACTGGAAATGCCAAAACAACACATGCAGTTCTAAAAGTAAAAATAAGAATTCATCATACTGGCACCAATAATTCAAATACCACCAAACAATCATCAAAAAAACTCAAACACCTGTCCAGCAAACCAGATAAAATCAAATACCGCCAAACAAGTTCAAATACCACCACACGCGATTTAATAAATTCTGCACACAGTATAGAATCAACGCAAAGGCAAGGCAAAATAAAATTGCAGTGTAGAATCAACGCAAAGGCTAGGCAAAATAAAATTGCTGAGGCAAGCAAAAGTCACAGTGGTTTGAACCAATTTGAAGGCGAGGCATACGCAAGTTAGAACAAAATTGGAAAAACCCACCAAAATTACCAAATTCTTGACACTTTGTTGTGTCTGCCAAAAAACGTTTAATGAAAGGGAACTATAAAGCGACCAACGACCAGCACACGACACAACTAATACGCTAAGTGTATTCAGGTAAAGCCCGGGCGAATGGATATCGCCCGGTATATAACACACTTCTAAGGGGTGTTAGGGTGGGGACAGGAATGGGTGATTCTGAGAGGCAGGAGACCCCAGGTTTGACACCGGGCCTGTGGCGTCTCGTCGCGGGGTGTGGGCGGCAGCCCCCTGGGGTACCCACAAACTATTGGCACGAAAACAACAAGCGCCCCCAATACACCCTCAGTCAAGATTCCCGCAATCAGGGAAAAAAGACAGGCAAAGGATCAGCAGCGGCGGCAAGCCCTCGGCAGACGACCTGCCAGCACGAGCTCTCTCCTAGCGATGGGGCGAGCTGCTGGAGAGATGGAGCCAAGTGGAGCTGGCAATCTACCTCTGACCCCTCCGCGATCTACAGGTAGATCGCGATCTACCTGTTGGACATGCCTGATTTATATAATAGTGCAAAATAGTGCAGACATTCTTGCCAAACAAGCTTGGTTATTTTCTTTCTTGTTGTTCAGATTAGTAGGTTATTAAGGATACACCAGAGAGTTGAGATATTCAAAGGGATTAACATGGTTAGCAGACCCGTTAATTGTGTTAATGCCCTTGTCTGGGATGTTCAGAAGCTCTAACATGGTTAGTGCTGCTGAATATCCATGGGTGCTGCCACTGTACACCCTGATGCAAACTGATTAGCATCGGGTTTTTCCGAGGGGTGGCACCCATTGATAACTGGGTAGCGGCAAAATTGCGCTGCTGCCCGGTTATCGACATGCGGCGAATGTCAGTCAGGCACAATAAAAACTAGCCTAATTTTCCCCAGGTAAGCTAGCTGGGCAACAGCTGAATATCACCGCTGCCCGGTTAGCTTCCTGGCAACTCGGATATCAAATGCCAGGGCCGGAAACAGCCTGGTATAACTTGCAAAAAACCACCAATTCAGAAAGAGATAATCACCACTTTTTGTTCATTTTTGTCGGAAAAGCTGTCACAGTATGGAGGACTCCACCCCCTTACCACTGCAGCCCATCCATTTTATTAGAAAAACTTTAATTTCTTGAATGCAAGAATTACCGTATTTTTCGGACCATAAGACGCACCGGACCATAAGACGCACCTGGTTTTTTGGGGTAGAAAAATAGGAAAAAAAATATTTTGAACCAAAATTCGTTCTACACTCAGCACCCAAACAGTTTCTTTTTAAAAGTTGTTCCCATCTGAAATTGCCATAAATCATGTGAGCTTATATCACCAATTTGACTAATCCCACTATTTTAAGAAGAAGTTTACATAAACCAAACTCTCCCTCCTGATCTACCGTCCTGCTGACTATAGTGTTCCCTTCCAGCAGCCAGTAATATCTGAGAAGACGGGAGCTCCGTAAGCCTCTTGCACTATTTGCAGCTGCCACTGGATGGTAATGTGGCTCTCGAGCTGGGACAACTCTATGGTTTTTGGACAGTGTCGGGGGTCATGGGGTAGGAAGTGGCTCTCGCGTTGCACATCCTTTCTCTGGCGTGCAGTGGGGAAAGAATCGCTGCCGGGCATTGAACTCTGTCCTCGCGCTCTCTGCTGCTCGTGAGTCCCCCGATTTCTCTGGCACGTACATTTCCTGTATTTCCGTGCAGGAGGACTGCGCCTTGCTAGTTTTCTACTTCCTTATAAACTGCGTGGGCTAGAGGGAGGTTGGACCTAATCTGAAAGGCTAAGAAGAGATCGAAATTTAGAAGTAAAATGAAACTGAATGGCCATGTAGGCATTTTCCCCCCTTCGGAAGTTAGGCAGTAGGTTTACTTGTATCTTCTGTGCTACGTTTGTTTGCGCTTTGTAGCAAGAGCTGTCCTTGGCCCAGTGTGGGGGATGTATTTGGCAATGTCTGGTTTACGAACCTAGTGTACTATAGGTTTCAGCGTGAGGGACAAACTTGCTCTTTAAAGCGAAAACTTCTTCTATTCGCACCATAAGACGCAGGCACTTTTCCTCCCACTTTTTGGTGAAGAAAAAGTGCGTCTTATGGTCCGAAAAATACGGTACTTAACTGAAAGAGGCTGTTGTAAGTCTTCAACGGAGGACAACAAGGACGACGTGTCACGTTTTGGGGATCATTTTGTACCCCCCTGCCTCAGGTCCAGTCGTCACAAAATGTATTATCCAACCTTCGCAAAACAACCAGCCTTAAATGTATTATCCAGCCTTTTGAGAAGGCTGGATAATACATTTTGTGACGACTGGACCTGAGGCAGGGGGGTACAAAATGATCCCCGAAACGTGACACGTCGTCCTTGTTGTCCTCCGTTGAAGACTTACAACAGCCTCTTTCAGTTAAGTAATTCTTACATTCAAGAAATTAAAGTTTTTCTAATAAAATGGATGGGCTGCAGTGGTAAGGGGGTGGAGTCCTCCATACTGTGACGGCTTTTCCGACAAAAATGAACAAAAAGTGGTGATTATCTCTTTCTGAATTGGTGTTTTTTTGCAAGTTATACCAGGCTTTTTTTATGAATTCACGTTTTTGACCTGGTTGGGTATCCTTTTATTGTTTAGGGCCGGATACAGGCCTAGCATTGAATATCTGGGTTTAAAGTTCAGTAACAGCGGTTAGCCTCTTTAGCAATGCTGGCCACCGCTGATGAATAACCCCCCCCTCCCCCGCGTGTCTGGATTTCAGCAAGACTTTTAGCTCTTTAAAGAAAACTGTCAAGCAAACTAATAGGTTTGGGAGCTGAAAAATTGATTGAGCAACAGGACTCAAAAATTAGGTGGAGGAGTAGCCTAGTGGTTAGAGCACTGGTTTGATAACCAAGAGACCAGGGTTTGATGGGTTTGATTCCCACTAGCACTCTTTGTGGCCTTAGTCAAGTTACAGACCTCCATTGCCTTCGAAGAAAGACCTGGCAATCCACTTCCAGTCACACTGCCAAGAAAACTCAGGAACTACTGGGTCACCAGGAGTCAGCACTGATTCGAAGGCACACATTGCATTTTTGCATGATGATGATGGGACCAGCAAGATGCCACAAAATTCAAAGCTAAACCCAAGCCTTTTCAGTGTCCTTGTAAGTGATGTTGGGGAAGGGTAAGAGGGGAAAGTATGTTTTTTGGCAGATGGTATGAAAGTTTGGGTAAGAGCAGACATCCCAGAGGGATAGCTAAGATGAAATTTGACTTTACAAATATTAGAAAAATGATCAAATGAGGGAAATACAAACATTCAAACATTTTCTAGCAGAGGGATCTTAGGATAAAGGTGAAAGGAGATAGACACAGGAATAATCTGAGGATCTATTTCTTTACAGAAAGTGTAGTGGATGCGCATTTTCTGTAACACAAAAGTGAGGGACATCAAAAGAAGCTGAAGAGGAAAACAAACAAATTATTCTTGGAAGAAGCCTCCAGCGATGGTGCTTGCAGCCAAAGTCGTGATGGGACAGACACAAAGGCACCTTAGTGGCAGAGGGAGGAGGAAGATGAGCACAGATTAAGTAAGATCTGTGACAGCATAATAGGCGGCATGAATGGGCAAAATGTGTGGATCAAGTGGCTGTTTTCTGCTGAAATCATCTCTTTCTACCAAGGAGTAGGAGAAAACTGCTGGGCCCACAAAGGATTTCCACTGCTCAAAATCTAGGTTCCTCAATGCTTGTATTGGGTCAAGCAGTGATATTCCGGGTCCCTTTTAATAATGGTTTATGGACCTTTCCTCCAGGAACTTGTCCAAACCTTTTTTTAAACCCAGCTACACTAACAGCTTTTACTACATCCTCTGGTAACAAATTCCAGAGTTTGATTAAATGTTGAGTGAAAAAATATTTTCTCTTTATTAGTCTTAAATAGTTTACCCTGTAGCTTCATTGCATGTCCCCTAGTCTTTCTATATTCTGATAATGTAAACAATCGATCTACGTTTACCCGTTCCACTCCATTCATTAATTTATAGACCTCTACCATATCTCCCCTCAGCCGTCTATTTTCCAGATTGACGAGCCCTAACCTTTGTAGCCTCTCTTCATAGGAGTAGCCTTCCATCCCCTTTACCATTTTGGTGGCTCTTCTCTGTACCTTTTCTAATAACGATGTATCCTTTTTAAGATACAGCGACCAGAATTGCACACAATATTCAAGGTGCGGTCGCACCATGGAACAATACAGAGGCATTATAATATCCTTTGTTTTATTTTCCATTCCTTTCCTTATGATACCTAGCATTCTATTTGCTCTCTTGGCCGCTGCTGCACACTGGGTGGAGGGTTTTAACATGTTATCCACGATGACGCCTAAATCTTTTTCCTGGGTGGTGGTTCCCAAGTTTGGGTGTGAATTTACACATGAAGATTTCTGCTGCCTACTCCTATATCTTTAATCTAGGCACAATTTCTACCACTTTGGACCTCATATGTTATGCAGCCACATAGGTGCCTATGTGTCTTTACTATATAGGCTTAAAATCAACAATTCCTTGGCCTTCACCTATATAAAATGACCCCTTTTGTTATGAAATGGCTTTCAGAAGATTGTGCTAGGCATGATTGCATATACGCACGTATTTAGACTCAGCCCCATTAAAACCCATTAAAGGTCTGAGCGAGGGCAGAGCCATGAAGTATGTGTATAGGTTATAAAATATTCATGCCCTTCATTAATCTACACACAGCATTTACACTGCTCTCAAACAGATGTAATGTCCATCCATGCCTACAATGGAAGCACGATCTCTGTAGACATTTCATAGCATTTTATAGAGAAAGGCACCGTCCAGCCATCTATAACAATAATACCCATTGAGGCAGGGTCTGTGTTGGCCAGCTAGCTCTGATGGAAACATTTATCTTGGGCAGCAGTACAACCAGGCTCATTTCGACATGCATGTAGATCCCCTTTGTACATTCGGTCTGAGCCGGGTGTGCAAAGGGGATCACGATTCTGATCCCGCGGGACATGTCTAGCTACGCAAGACCAGAATCACGATCAGGCCTGTATGTGCAGGCCGGAACTGTGATTCAGTCCCCGCCTGCACATACATACACTGCCCAGATAGCTCAGTCAGGCTTTTAAATGGAACTGCGGCACCATGGCCTCATGTTGCCATGGCACCGCGGCTCCATTTAAAAGCCATGATGCCGGCCGCCAGAAATTAAGGTTTATTCCTTACAGCCCGACCCCCGATCTGGCTGCAGGGAATAAACCCTGGCCCTCCCAGCCCCTTCCACGCCCCGGACTGAACAACAAAAAACGTCCAGGGAAGTTATTCCACCTTTGAGGTGAAATAACTTCTCCAGCCATTTTGCCGGCCCTGGACGTACAGGGCCAACATTAGAATAGGCCCTGTACATCCAGGGCTGGTGACCACCCACTGCCTACCCACTCTCTGCACCTGGGCCGCTCCTTCTCTGCCGACTAACTACTCGCACAATCGGTGGAGAAGTTAGTCGGGGGCAGGAGCTGTCACAAATAGTGGGGATGGACATCCCATTGGGACATCCATCCCCACTATTCATGGCTCAGAATCAGGCCCAGTATGAAGCAAATTCTGTAGCCGCGGGTATAGACGCGCCTGCGTTTCTGGAATCACTTCATAGACGTGTCTGGCACGGCATGCCTAACACACTGTTCAGCTGGCCCATGCACGTATCCAGTACGAGACCTGTGCACAGATGCACGCACGGGCCATAGAGTGAAGCAGAGAAACACATCCCCACTAATATTACGGGACACGTTTAAATGCTGTAATAGTTTTTGACATCCCTGTGCTCACCGTCTTCTGGACAGTTGCACGTTCCCGATTGTGCCCGTCTCCGTGATATACCTATGAATGCCATGCCTCCTCAGTTAAAATGTACATCTCCTAAGCTGCTGTTCTCACTGACAGTGTTCTGCTAATGCAAACCAGACATAAATAGTGATGATACATAAATGCTGATGCAAACTAGACGATGTATTCTAGTCTGTTTCATGCCCAGAGCACTGCAAAGTAATCTCAATGCACTGTAATGTATTATAAGATCAAATAGAGATTAACATGTTTATCATGACATACCTGGCATCAACAAGTACATGGCAGTATAACAATTCCTCAGTTATTCTTGCTTTGGTCATCTCTAAAAATACACTTTAAAATGCTAAGTATGGACCCTTACCAACCTCACAAAAACCTAAACTAACTTTGCAGTTCCCCAAAGGATGCATTGAATTGCTGAGCAACAAAACTATGCTCTTCTAATGACTATGGCTATCTGACTATGGTATCTGTTTTCCATATATTCAGGTACTTGCATTTCTCACAGCAGCTCCCTCCATTTACTCTCGCAGCTTGCATAGATCTTGGACTGGATAAGAATGTAGTCCTCATGGCACAAACTGGGGAATCTTGGCACAACAGCTGTCAGGTCTCCCAGTGCATGGTACAGCTGCTGTATGGCTGCCCTATCACAGTAGCATCTGGTGTCACTGCGGTCATCTGTAAGGTCCAGGTACTAGCCAGGCATTCATGTCCTCCCTGAGTTACATTTCAGCACACCAGATCTTCCCGTGCAACCCTCAAACCACACACACTCTCACTTGGCAGGGACGAATTGTAGAGCACAGCAGAATATTTTCTAAGTACTGGCCTTATTCCATGTCTCTAGCAGGAATAACAGGCACGTCTGTGGGGAAGTCAAAAAATATACATGGGCCCTTCCTGAATACACATCTCCACGGCAAACCACGCCCCCATTCCGCTCCTCTTGGACACGTTCTGACATCCCCGTGCAAGCTCCGTGGATGTGCACGGGCACTGTGTACCGGAAAATGGTTGTAGACATTTTTGCGAGATATACATCTCTCATGCCCGTTCAAAAGGCCTATTTAAGATCTGGAATGACCCCAATTATGTTCTGTATGTGATCAAGCTTTGAAATTGTCTCTTATCTGCAAATAGATGTACTGGGAACTTCCTTGGAATTTAAAATGTATACTTACATAAGAACATAAGATAAGCCATTTCAAATCACACCAAGGTTCATCTAGCCAGTGTCCGCTTTCCGACAGTGGCCAGTCCATATCACAGTACCTGGCAGACCCTGAAAGTAGATTGATTTCTCATAGCTCATTTCAAGGGATATGTGATGTCTTTCCCAAATCTACTTGGCTAATCATTTTTTTATGAACTGTCACCTTAACCACATCACCGGGCAACAGATTCCATAGCCTTAATATGTGGTGCATGAAAAAATACTTTCTATGATTTGTTTGTAATCTGCTGGTCATTAGTTTCATGGAGTGGTCTCTCGTTATAGTGTGACTTGAAAGTTTAAACAATTGTTTCCCATTTAACCATTCCCCAAGGGTGATCTCCCTTCTCAGTCATCTTTTCTCCAAGCCTAAGGTCCCTAGCCTGTTTAGCCTCTTTTCATAAGAGAGGTGTTCATTCCCTTCAACATTTTTGTCATCCTTCTCTGAACTTTGTCTTAGCTCTGCTATATCCTGTTTGAAATGGGATGACCAGAACTGCACACAGTACTCACTGTGCAGTTGAACCAGGGACCTCTCCAGAGGCATAGTAATACTCTCACTTTTATTCGCCCTCTCTTTTTGAATGATGTCCTAACATTCGATTCACTTTTTTGGCAGCTGCAGCACACTGGGCTGAAAATTTCAATGCATTGTCTACAGTGAATAAAAGATCTGTTAGAACATAAGATATGCCATACTGGGTCAGACCAAGGTCCATCAAGCCCAGTATTCTGTTTCCAACAGTGGCCAATCTAGGTCATACGTACCTAGCAGTTTCCCCAAGGGACACAGGTTCCACAATGCTTGTATTGGTTCAAGCATTGATATCCTGGGTCCCTTCTTAATAATGGTTTATGGACCTTTCCTCCAGGAACTTGTCCACACCTTTTTTAAACCCAGCTACACTAACAGCCTTTACTACATCCTCCGGTAACAAATTCCAGAGTTTGATTACACGTTGAGTGAAAAAATATTTTCTTTTATTAGTCTTAAATAGTTTACCCTGTAGCTTCATTGCATGTCCCCTAGTCTTTCTATATTCTTATAAGGTAAACAATCGATCTACGTTTACCCGTTCCACTCCGTTCATTAATTTATAGACATCATATCTCCCCTCAGCCGTCTCTTTTCCAGGTTAAAGAGCCCCAACCTTTTTAGCCTTTCTTCATAGGAGTATCTTTCCATCCCCTTTACCATTTTGGTGGCTCTTCTCTGAACCTTTTCTAAAATCGCTATATCCTTTTTAAGATACGGTGACCAGAATTGCACACAATATTCCAGGTGCGGTCTCACCATGGAACGATATAGAGGCATTATAATATCTTTTGTTTTATTTTCTTAGGTGAATACTAATATCACAAATAAGTGAAATTTCTGAAAATGTTTGGATAGAAATCATCAAATATTCAATTTGTTGATCTCTGTGCACAAACAGTTGAAAGGTCGGATGCTAATAAATCTGCTGCAGTGGGTATGCTGGTTATCCGATGCTGAGCATAGAAAGCAAAGCAAAGAGTATTCAGAGACCGTTACATTTCTGTGTGCCTCTAATGACAGCTAGCAAGCAATGCTGAATTTTCAAAGTCACTGGTGTTTTTTAGGTAGAATAACAAATTCAGTTATACAACAGAAGAACTAAAGACAGGTTTGCAATTGAACATTTCTTGCTAAAATGTGTAGGATGATGTGTAAAAGCAATTAAAGATGACAGGAGGGTGGTAAATTACTCAGCTAAAAGCATTTTCACAAAAGTAAAGAAGTTATGCAAAGGTTACATAATTGTGTTCATTTAGGTTACATAATTATGAAAGAAAACCCCAAGGGTGGGGGATACTGTGCTATGCTGTGAACCTCATTCACTAATGGTCTCATGTCTGGATATTAGTGTTACTTACCTCATAGTTCAACCAGAAAAATTCTTAGAAGCAGTGTCATAAATCATGTGAGAGTCACAGGTGTTCATCAGTCCTGTGGCAAGTATCAGTCTTTGGGGGGGTTAAGCTGCATTGACGCTGGGGAGAAGCAGAAAGGATGGTCAGAGTCCCTGGATTCAAGCTGATATCTTGCTGGCAGTGATGTAGCTAGGATTTAATGGGGCCCTGGTAAACAAATTAAGATGGGCAACATGGTATGACAGAGGACTAAAGTAGTAGGGCTAAGATGGGCTCCCCTCAGAGCTTCAGTTGAAGTGGGGGATGGATGAGGGTATGTTTGAAAATTGAGGGGAAGTTAGATGGGGGCGGGGAATGGGCGACCTGGGGGCGGAGTCTGGGCGGGCAGTGGGCAGTCGCTAGCCCTGATCATACAGGGCCGATTCTAATGTCAGCCCTGTATGTCCAGGGCTGGCGAAATGTTCAGGGAAGTTATTCCACCTCCGAGGTGGATTAACTTCCCTGGAGGTGATTTTTCGATCAGCCCGGGGTGTGGATGGGGCAGTGGGGGCAGAGTTTATTCCCCGTAGCCTGGCCCTGGCCTTAGGAGACCAGATCGGTGTTAGGCTGCGAAGAATAAACACTTTTGTTTGGTGGCCGACATTGCGGCTCTTCAGTGGAGCCGCGGTGCCATGGAAGCATGATGCCATGGCGCTGCAGCTCCATTGAGGTGATTTGACTGAGTTAGCTGGGGGCAGTCCTGCATGTGCAGGCTGGACTGAATGGCAGTCCCGGGCTGCACATGCAGGACTTTTGCGATTCTGATTCCACAGGGCTAGACGTGCCCTGCGGGATCAGCATCTCGATCCCCTCTTACAAATATTGGTTAGCCAACCAAATTGTCTTGATTTAGATGGACAATCAAGTATCTATGTACACAGTGAAGCAAACAAATCAGGGAAGCAAACAAAAGCGGACCTCACGCGCCCCCTAGATAAGGTCTTAGATAGTGCTGGGGAGGAGTCTGCTGTCTTGGTACATGTCAGTACCAATGACATAGGAAATTGTGGTAGGGAGGTTCTGGAGGCTAAATTTAGGCTTTTAGGTAGGAAGTTGAAATCCAGAACTTCCAGGGTAGCGTTCTCCAAAATGCTTCCCGTTCCACGCACAGGACCCAAAAGGCAGGCAGAGCTCCGGAGTCTCAATGCGTGGATGAGACAATAGTGCAGAGATGAGGGTTTGGATTTGTTAGGAACTGGGAAACATTCTGGAGAAAGGAGGGGCTCTTCCAAAGGGATGGGCTTCACCTTAACCGGGATGGAACCAGGCTGCTGGCATTAACCTTTTAAAAAGGAGATAGAGCAGCTTTTAAACTAGATAATAGGGGAAAGTCGACAGTCGCTCAAGAGCGCATGGTTCAGAAGAATGTATCCTTGAAGGATACTACCAAAAGCAGTGAGGTTCCAAAAAAGCGTAAAGTAGCCCAAATGCCCTTGAGTATGGAGCACACAGAGCTTAAAGATCCCAAATTACCCATGCCTACCGATAGCCAGATTAATATGAATAAAATATAGTCTCTAAAATGCTTGTATGCAAATGCTAGAAGTCTAAAAAATAAGATGGGAGAGTTAGAATATATAGCACTAAATGAGAGGTTAGATATGATTGGAATCTCAGATTCATGGTGGAAGGAGGACAACCAGTGGGACACTGTGATACCTGGATACAAACTATATCATAATGATAGAGCTGATCAAATTGGTGGAGGGGTTGCGCTCTATGTTAGAGAGGGCATTGAGTCAGGATTAAAGTTTTGCAGGAAATAAAATTTGCTGTAGAATCTCTATGGATTGAAATTCCATGTAAAAAGGGGAAGGCGATGGCAGTGGGGGTGTACTATCGACCCCCTGGCCAGAATGAACAAATGGATGATGACATGCTCAAAGAAATCAAGGAAGCTAACAAACGTTACAGCAAAGTAATAATAATGGGTGATTTCAATTACCTCGGTATTGACTGGGTCAGTGTCACGGCAGGACATGCTAGGGAGATAAAGTTTCTAGATGAAATAAATGACTGCTTCTTGGAGCAGCTGGTTCATGAACTGACCAGAGGGGAAGCTATATTGGACCTAGTCCTTAATGGAACACCAGATGTAGTGGAAGAGATAAGGGTGTTGGGGCCACTTGGCAATAGTGATCATAGCATGATTATATTTGATTTAATAAATGGAGGGAGGATGGCAAGGAAATCCACGGTATACTTACTATCTTTTAACTTTCTAAATGGAGAATATCATAAAATGAGGATAATAGTTAAAAAAAAAAATCTAAAAGAGCAGCTGCAGAAGTAGGAGATTTGTATCAGGCACGGGCGTTGTTTAAAAATACTATAATGGAAGTGGAGACCAGATGTATTTCATGCTTTAAGAAAAGTGGAAGGAAGTCCACCATACCGCCAGCATGGATTAAAGGTGAGGTCAAAGAGGCTGTTGTAGCCAAAAAAGCATCTTTCCAGAAATGGAAAAAGAAGCCAAATGACGAAAACAGACAGCAAAATAAGCACTGGCAAGTTAGATGCCAGGCTTTGATAAGACAGGCAAAGAGAGAATTTGAAAAAAAGCTTGCAGTGGAAACAAAAATGCACAATAATTTTTTTTTTCAATTATATTCATAACAAAAAACATGTGTGAGAGTCAGTTGGACTATTAGATGATAGAGGGGTATAAGGGGCGCTAAGGGTGGGCACGCCTATAGCAGAGAGACTGAATGAAATTCTTTGCTTCGGTCTTTACTGAAGAAGATGTAGGGAAGTTACTTATGCCTGAAATGGTATTTAAAAGTGATGTATCAAAAGAATTGAAAGAAATATTGATAAACCAGTTAGATGTATTATAACCGTTTGATAAACCGAAGAGTATCAAATCACCTGGCCTGCATAGTATACATCCGAGGGTGCTGAAAGAACTGAAATATGAGTTTCAGACCTACTATTAGTAATCTGTTAACTATCATTAAAATCATCTGTAGTACTGGAAAATTGGAGAATGACCAATGTAATGCCAATTTTAAAAATGGTTCCAGGGGTGATCTGTGAAACATCAGTACTTCGCAAAATGGTAGAAACCATTATAAAGAATAAAATTACTGAACATGTAGATAGTTATGATTTAATGGGAGAAAGCCAACATTGATTTAGCCAAGGAAGGTCTTATCTTACTAATCTGTTATATTGTTTTGAAGGTGTGAATAAAGAGGTAGACGGTGGTGAGTCAGTTGATATAGTGTATCTGGATTTTCAGAAAGCCTTTGACAAGATACTTCATGAGAGACTCTTGGCGAAATTAAAATGTCTTAGAATAGGAGGCAATGTACTATTATGTATCAGGAACTGGTTAAAAGATAGAAAGCAAAATTATACCAGCGAAACCTTACAGTGGTAGCACAACACCTTATAACCAAAATGCGCGATTGGACACCATTGCCTTTATCGATGATGAGCCGCATAGCAACCTTTCAAATGGCTTTGTTCCCAAAGTTGTTAGGAGTAGAGCTACATTAATTTTATTTATTTATTTAACAGTTTTCCTATCCTCTTTATCCTGTGGTCAAAGCGGTTTACATTGTAACAGAACATTATACATTAAATTGGGAAATCAACTTGGAATTAACAGTTAAAATACTTCTTAAGGTATCGTGAAGGATGGGGGGGGGGGGGAACTCAGGGGCAGTGGATGGGGAGGGACTGAGAAGATGGGTAGTGGAGGGTTATGTTATGCTTTCCGGAAAACAGTCTTTGAAGATGTGAGTCTTAAGGACTTTCTTGAAAGATATTATGTCTGTGGTGGTCCTTAGTTTGTACATAAAGAGAAAAGGCTCTCTTGGATGTGGTAGAGCTGGTTTTGGTAAACATCTTTGATATGTGTAGCATGTTCCTTGTGCTAGTTCTTCATTTTCTGTTGTCAGACATGATGGTGAAGCAGGGTTTGGAGGTGTGGTGATGAAGAGTTATTGAGGACCTTGAAGGTTGTAAGAATGGATATGAATTTTATTGTTCAATTATCGGGAGCCAATGCACTTGTTTGAGAAGGGGTATAATGTGTTCTTTTTTTTTTTGCGTTGAAAAGGATGCATGCAGCTGTGTTGAGTGCAAATTAGAGAGGGTGGATGGTTGAGTTTGATAGGCCTTGAAAGATGATATTACAGTAGTCAAAGTGGGGAAAGATGGTTGCCTGGAGGGCTGAGTGAAAGTCGTGGTCGGTTAGCAATTTTCTCAATGGAGAAAGGTGAATAATGGAGTACCCCAGGGATCTGTGCTGGGCCCACTGCTTTTAAGCATATTCATAAACAACCTGTAAATGAAAATAACGGGTGAGGTGTTCAAATTTGCAGATGACACAAGATTATTCAAAGTTGTTAAAACACAAGAGGATTGTGAAAAATTGCAAGAGGACCTTGAAAATTGGGAGACTGGGCATCCAAATGGCAGATGAAATTTAATGTGGACAAGAGCAGAGTTATGCATGTAAGAAAGAACAACCCAAAGTACAGTTACACAATGCAAGGTTCCACATTAGTAATCACCACTCAGGAAAAGGATACTTATGCGTATGTTATGTTTGTGTTTATTACACTTGATTAATCACCCTTAACAAACACATCAGGGAGGTGTACAATAAAAACAAAAGTAGATGAAAAAAGGAAAAGCACGACAATTTTGACAGGAAAGAAAGCAGGAGGGGATCAGGGATATTGGGGAGAGAGATCGGCCAAGATGGGTCAGGGAGGTGAAAGATCAAATGCTCTCTGGAAAAGGAGTGTTTTGAGAAGTGACCTGAATCTAGTGTGTGATGACTGAAAGCGAAGGTAAAGCATTCCAGAGGGAGGAGCCAAGGAAATAAAAGGCTCAGTGACAAATTATTTCCAGTCTAGCTTGGGTGGCAGGAGGTAAATGAAGGTGGTTTGCAGGAATGGAGCGTAACACTCAATGGGAAGAATACAAGTGAATAAGGTTGGAAAGATAGAGAAGGATACTGCTGTGAAGAACCTTATGGACCAAAGTTAGGATTTTGAACTGAACGTGATAGTGGATCAGAAGCCAGTGATATTGGATAAGGAGGGGAGTGTCTTGGTCAAAGCGTGAAGCATGGGCAAGAATCTTAACAGCGGTATTATATATGATTGTAGGCATTATAGTTGTTAGAGAGGAAGATCAGCAAAAATGACATCACAGTAGTCCAAGCGGGACATTACAAGGGTTAGTAGCAGAGTGGCCAAGGAGAGGACAGAGAGAAATGGTTGGCGGCAAATAATGGCAGAAAAGTGATCATGAAAAGACAGAGAGGAGTCAAGTATGACTCCCAGGTAGCAAAGTGAGGGGACAAGAGGGATCGGAGCATTCTGAAGTGAGGAAAGTGAGCCAAATGGCAAAAAGTTTCCCAGAATTCAAATGAAGATAGTTAGCAGTCATCCAACTGGCAATCTTGCCAAGACAGGAGTTGAGTGGAGAAAGATCAGGAGAAAGTGTGTTAGTGTGAAGGAGGAGAATGATATCATCCACGTAATAGTATGCCGATATCCCACACTGTTGCACCAAGGGTGAGAGGGACCAGGTAAACATTAAAAAGCAGGGTGGCGAGAACTGATCCCAGAGGGACACTGCAGGATAGCAAAGTGACAGGAGATGAGGAAGAACCAAACGTGATGGAGAAAGATTGGTGAGAAAGAAAAGAGTGGAACCTGTGTACGATAGTGCCACAGAGACCAAAATTGCGAAGACTGGTAAGAAGGGTGGCATGATCAACAAGGTCAAAGGCGGAAGATAGATCAAGGGAGATAACAAGGAATATATTCCCATTATCATGAAATTCACAGACTTCATTGAGAAGGAATAGAAGAATTATTTCGGTACTGTGCCCTGGGCAGAAACTGGATTGGTGGGGATGTAGTGTGCATGTGGAATCCAGATGTGTAATGAGTTGGGCAAACACTGGTTTTTCAAGGATTTTTGACAAGAATGGGAGATTAGAGACAGGTTGGTAGTTAGCGGGGAAGGAATAGTCAAGGGAAGGTTTTTTCAGGATGGGGCAGACCAGAGCTTTCTTCCAAAGGGATGAAAAGATGCCAGAAATGAGACTGTATTTAGAATAGAGAGGATAGGTGGCAGAAAGGCAAATGAGGGTTCTGTTAGCCAGACTGAGGGAATTCGGTCAGTCAGGGTTACAGGTAGTCTTGGGCGTTGTCATGGATAATACATTGAAATCCTCTGCCCAGTGTGCAGCTGTGGCCAAAAAAGCAAATACAATACTAGGAATCATAAGGAAAGAAATAAAAAATAAAACAAGAATATTATAATTCCTCTGTAGCACTCCATGGTGCCACCACACGTTTTATATTGTGTGCAGTTCTGGTCACCATATCTTAAAAAAGATATAGCAAAATTGGAAAAGGTATAGAGAAGAACAATCAAAATGGTAAAGGGGATGGAAGGATATCCCTATGAGGAAAGGCTTAAAAGGTTGGGGCTCTTCAACTTGGAAAAGAAATGACTGAGGGGAGATATGATAGAGGTCTATAAAATAATGAATGGAGTGGAACAGGTAACTGTAGATCGGTTGTTTACACCTTCAAAAAACAGAAAGATTAGGGGACATGCGATGAAGCTACCAATGTGACATATTTAAAACTAATTAGAGAAAATATTTTTTCACTAGCACATAATCAAACTCTTAAATTAATTATTGGAGGATGTAGTCAAAACTGTTAGTGTAGCTGGGTTCAAAACAGGTTTGGACAAGTTCCTGGAAGAAAGGTCCATAAACCATTATTAAAGAGAACTGGGGAAATCCATTGCTTACCCCTGAGACAAGCAACATAGATTGTGTATACCTTTGTGAACCTGACAGTCACTTGAGACCTTGAATGGCCACTGTTGGAAATAGGATACTAGGCTTGATGGACCCTTGGTCTGATCCATTATGGCATATCTTTTGTTCTTATGCACTACTCATTTGTATAGCGCTACAAGGTATGCACAGCGCTATACATATAGATCTAAGACACAATCCCTGCTCATCAGAGCTTACAGTCTAATCAAGACAAAAAAAATCACAAAACTAGGGACTAGATTATGGTAAGATACACATAAGTAGTGAACAAGAGAGCGAAGAGCATCAGGATCCAAAAACAGCCTCAAAGAGGTGAGATTTTAGTTTGGATTTGAATAGGGCTAGAGAAGGATCCTGATGCAGTGACTCAGGTAGTTTGTTCCAGACATGGAGCAGTAGGGTGAAATGGACAGTGGCAGAGAAAGGGCACAGATAAAAGGGATCTGCGAGAAAAGCAGAGTTCCTGAGGATCCCTTTTATCTGCGACCTTCTCTCCACTGCCAACCCCCCCTGCAAGCCCCCTATATTTACCGCACAGAGTTTGCACTTACTGTACTTTAGTAAAAGGGTCCTTTAGTGTGCAGTCAAGTGACCCTCTCCTATTCCACTTTCAGCGTATGTTCTGATGGATCCTCCTCTACTGCCATCCTGCTCTCAGTCGGTGCACCTCAAGACTCTATCTTGGAACCTCTCCTTTTCTCTCTCTACACTCAATCCCTTGGTGCACTTATTTTCTCACATAGTTTTCAGTACCATCTTTATGCTGATGGCTCTCAGATCTACCTCTCTGTGCCTGAAATCTCTCCAGGAATCCAGGCCCAGATCACTACCTACTTATCCGACATTGCTGCCTGGATGTTTTACCGCCGTCTGAAACTGAACAGGGCCAAAACTGAGCTCCTTATCATTCCCCCTAAACGCAGTCCCCCCCTTCTCTTTTCTCTATTTCTGTGGATAGCACTACACTCCTCCCTGTTTCCTCAGTTCGCAACACTGGGATCATCTTTGACTTTACTCTCTCTGCCCACATCTAAGAGCTAAAACCTGTCACTTCTTTCTCTATAACATCAGCAAAATTTGTCCCTTCCTTTCCACTCACACTACTAAAACCCTTATCCACTCACTAGTCACCTCCCTTCTTGACTATTGTAACCTGTCCTCATTGGTCTCCCTCTGAATTATCTCTCTCCCCTTCAATCTGTTCAAAACTCAGCTGCATACCTTATGTTCTGTTCTGTCTGTGTCACTATGCTCACGTGACCCCTCTTCTCAAGTGACGTCACTGGCTCCTTATCAGTTTCCACATCCAGTTCAAGCTTCTCTTAATAACCTACAAGTGCCTTCATTCTGCAGCTCCTCGCTACCTTTCCTCTCTTATCTCACGCTACACCCCTCCTCGGAACTCCACTCCTCTGGCAGATCCCTTCTATCTGTGCCCTTCTCTGCCACTGCCAACTTCAGACTTTCGTTCATTCTATCTCGCTTCTCCATATGCCTGAAACAAACTACCTGAGTCTATGCGTCAGGCCCCTTCTCTAGCCCTATTCAAATCCACTACTTACGTATATGTTACCATAGTCTAATCCCCAGTTTTGTGATTTTTTTTCATTGTGATTAGATTGTAATCTCTAACGAGCAGGGACTGTGTTTTACATGTACATGTACAGCGCTGCATATGCCTTGTAACGCTATACGAATGATTAGTAGTAGTAGTAGTAGCACTAACTTATGAATGAATACGCATTGTCAGATAGTTCTTGTTAAAAAGACTATAGTGCACATTTTGTGAAACTAACTGAAACAAACACCCCAAAAATAGGAATAGTTTAGGAAAAAAGCAAAATCTAGTTTTATTTTTTTGCCTGTACACATCCCTATTGCTCAATATAGCAGTGTTTCCCTGGAGGCATATTTAGCCAGTCTGGTTTTTAGGATATCTTTAATGAATGTGCAGGAGAGAGAGTTGCATACACTGGAAATGCTCTCACTCTTGTGTATACGGAAAATCTGACAGGGCTCAGAAAGTGCTATTCATCATTTTTTGCCCATCATACCCGCCTAGATTATTGATGATCAGATTCAGGGCCAGGCCCTTATATGGTTAATTCTTACTCATCTACCAGCACTTAGCATTGGACCACTTAGCAATAAGCCAGCATAGCTGCCCAAGTATTAGCCCTTCAGTCTCTGGCTGAGATACCAGGTTTTCATGCTTTGCAAGTTTACATCCTTGCTTCCAATTGGGCCAGATGCTCAGATATGCAAGAAGGTGAGCCAGGCTGTAAAATAAAGAATTGGTTTTAACCAAACCTTGTTCTTTACACTTCCCCAAAATACATACTAATTCAACATTCCTGTCACTTTTCTAAGATTTTGTACTCTTAAAAGTTATCAGAGTTTATTAAGAGAAGGATCAGAGAAGGATTTCACAAGCTTTCATGATATTTCAAGGAGTGAAAATCATGTTTAGACTTTTGTTTCCTAATGGAGATTGGAAGCAGGGGAGCTGATATGATTCTGATAGCCATCTGGTAATACTGATCTTCAGATAAAAATATTTGGGGAACATTTTCAAAATGTTTTAGATTTGGTAACCATTAAGAAGCATGGGTATACAAGAACACTTGATAGTTCCCTTGCACAACCTTTACACTGATCAAGAAGCAACAGTTCGAACAGAACTAGGAGAAACAGAATGGTTTAAAATCAGCAAAAGTGTAAGACAAGGCTGCATACTTTCCCCCTACCTGTTTAATTTATACGCAGAACAAATCATCAGAGAAGCAGGACTGTATGAAGACAACCAAGGTGTGAAGATTGGTGGAAGACTCATCAACAACCTTCGCTATGCTGTTGATACCACATTACTGGCTGAAAGTGAAGATGATCTGAAACAATTGCTTCTCAAGATCAAGGACAATAGTCTTAAAATAGGCCTGCACCTTAACATTAAAAAGACAAAGATCTTGACAACTGGCAAAATCAATAAATTCATCATTGATGGAGAAGAAATTGAAATAGAAACAGAGAAAAATGACGACAGAAAAAGACCAATGGCCTATCTGTCCTGACAACTTTAACCTTCTTGGATCAATAACACAGGTACACTACCAAAAAACTGCCTCCAGTTTTGCAACTGATTCCTATAGATTTTGGGGTGCTGAATCCAGGAAAAATAGCCAAAATGTTCCATCACGTCACGTTTTCTTGCAAAATTAGATTTCTTACCCATATAAGGAATGTTCACATAATTTCTTTTTAGCCGACTGCAGTTTATTTTCTTGGCCCAAAATAGAGGTTGTAATGGTTAACTAACTAGAAACACTCCCTCATGATATTTTAGAGTGTTTTGTATTCATTTTATACATTAACAGGACAATTGGGAGGCGGGGGGCTAAATCCAGTACTCGCGCTGGCGCATGTTCTTTCCTGTTCGCCTCGCCTCGCCTCGTTCGCTCGCTCGCTCAAACACGGTGGTTGCGACATGAACGTTCCTGTCAAATTTCAGTTTCTTGCAAGTTCATTATTACCTTTTGTTTGCTCAGTCGTAATCCAGCTTTATTCCGAAGTGGTTCACTACAGTTGTAGTTTGCAGTGCTATGTATTTGTGATGGCTCACAGAGCCAGAGGTTGCGTCAACTCTCCGGACAGTTTTTGTTTTATTTGTGGGGAATATACCGTGAAAAAGCGGCAGAGGAACATTTCTGCATTTATTAAAAAAGTATATTACGCCTATTTCGGTTTGAAGTTAGGCGATCAAGACAAACCGTGGGCTCCTCACAAAGTGTGCAAGACATGTGAGGAAGATCTACGCTTATGGATGAAAGGTAAAAAACAAGCATTTCGTTTCGGAATACCTATGATGTGGCGTGAACAAAGAGACCACAGCAGTGACTGCTATTTTTGCTCTTGCATTGTGAAGGGATACAACTTAAAAAATAAGAACATAATAAGTTACCCCAACCTTCCCTCAGCAATTAGGCCTATGCCTCATAGCAACGAAGTACCTGTGCCTGAACCACCAAAATCTTAAGGATCATATTTGTGTGGACGGTTCTGATCATGATGAGACTCATCAGATGGCTTTTCCCGATGAGTCCAGTACTTCCGAGTTTGAAACTGAACCAGATCCGAAACCTGAACTTTTCTCTCAAGCTGAATTGAATGATTTAGTCCGGGATTTAGGACTCCCAAAAGATGCTGCCCAACTGCTAGGTTCTCGGCTTAAACAGAAAAATCTATTATCACCAGGAACAACTTTTTATTGGTACCGCAACCGCGAGACACAATTTTTGAAGTATTTCAGCAAAGAGGAAGATTTGGTATTTTGCAACGATATATACGGAGTGATGGAAAAGTTTAAACTCAAGTATGATCCTGCTGAATGGCGGCTGTTCATTGATTCGTCAAAAGACAGCATAAAAGGTGTTCTTCTTCATAATGGCAACACATTCGCTTCAGTTCCTATTGCTCACTCTTATTCTCCAAGAAAAATACGAGAATTTGGCCCTGATTCTTCAGAAGATTCGTTATGATGAGCATAAGTGGATGATTTGTGGAGACTTTAAAATTCTATCCATGCTATTAGGGCAGCAATCCGGTTTCACCAAATATCCCTGCTTCCTTTGCTTGTGGTATAGCTGGGCCCGCGACCTACACTGGGGGAAAAAAAGACTGGCCAATTCGGGAGTATCTGAGACCCGGTGAGAAAAATGTTCTTCATGAGAGCTTGGTACCTCGTGATAAAATTCTATTACCACCTCTCCACATTAAGTTGGGTCTCATTAAGCAATTCATCAAGTCCCTTCCAAAAGATGGTGAGTGCTTTCGGTACCTTTGCTCAAAGTTCACCCGACTTTCTGAAGCAAAGCTAAAGGAAGGAGTGTTTGTTGGCCCTGATATAAGGAAACTCATTTCAGATGGAGCATTCGCTGAAACGATGTCTGAGAAGGAAAAAGAAGCCTGGGATTCCTTCAAGGATGTTGTTCTCAAATTCTTGGGGAACAGGCGGGATGAGAACTATAAGGATATTGTTGCCAGGATGCTCAATGCCTTCAAAGAACAAGGCTGTAACATGAGCCTGAAAGTCCATTTCTTGCACTCCCCTGTGAACTACTTTCCCAAAAACCTGGGGGCGTACAGTGAAGAACAAGCTGAAAGGTTTCACCAGGACATCAAGGACGCAGAGAGAGAAGGTACCAAGGAAGATGGAACACCACTATGATGGCTGATTTCTGCTGGTTGCTGCTGCGGGAAACCCCAGATGAAAAATACGCCAAGCAGCACACCAAGAGAAGCATTCGGGGGAAGAAGAAACGGGCCCACCAGGAGATTGATTGACCCAAGAATGACTTTAAAATCTAAACTGTGTTGACAAATATCGTGTTTTTACTAAACTTTGAAATAAAAATTTGCTAGTTATTACCACAGTGTCGGATCTCATTTATTAGAATTTTATTTTCACACCATCGGGTGTTTGTCTTCATGTATTGCAATGGTGCGGTTTGCGTTTTCTATTCTTACATACATACCTGTACAACATTTTTTGCACATTTCTTTGCTTTGTGTGTCTAACCTCGCTCTTATATGCTCAATGTTTGTGCACATGTATGTGGCTGTTTTAAGTGCAGACAATTTTGCTACCATCACAGTGTGTTTTGTTGACATTACTCTATTCTTATGTGCTGCCTTGTTACAATTTTCTTTATTCTTATTTGAACAACTACTAAACAATTAGTATAAAGAATTCATCCAAGAAACTTTTATCTCGATCGCACTCAATCTGAAACGTTCACCTCAAACTGCTAACCCAATGTAGCAAAAAATCTGTACGTGATGGAGCAAATTGGTTACCAGATTTGGATTCAGCGCACCAAAAAACGTAAAAATCAATCGAAACATTAGAGGCATTTTAAAAAAAATTTTTTTTAGTGTACCTGTGTAATCAATAAAGAAAGGATAAGTAGTCAAGAAATCCAAAGACGCCATTGCTCTTGGCAGAATGGCTATGAAGGACATAGGGAAGATTCTCAAGAGCAGAGATGTCTCTCTCCATACAAAGATTTGACTTGTCCAGGCCATGGTATTTTCAATAACATCATATGGATGTGAAAGTTGGACAGTGAAAAAGATAGACAGAAAGAAAACTGATGCCTTTGAATTATGGTGCTGGTGATGAATACTGTGTATATCATGGACTGCCCAAAGAGCAAACCAGTCAGTACTAGAGGAGATCAAACCTAAGCTTTCCTTAGATGATCAGATGACAAAACTTCAACTTTCATGCATTGGACACATCATGTGAAAAGAGAGATTGTTGGAGAAAGACATAATGCTTGGCAAGATAAAAGGTAAACATAAAAGAGGAAGGCCGGCAATGAGATGGATGGATACAGTAATCTCAGCTATGGGTGCCACTCTATCAACAATGAGCCGCCTGATTGAAGACCAAAAACAGATTAGGTCAACCATCCAGAGGGTCACCATAAGTTGACACTGACTCGACAGCACTTAACAACAACCATTATTAATGGTACTAACCGGTTAGTGTCGCTGAATATCCCCACATACCACTAACAAAACTAGGACAGTCTGTCGGTGGAGCAGGGACGGTGATAGCCATTGTCCCGGGTGAATGAATGGCTGTCCTTCTTTAACTGCTTAACGCTGTCTGTTAGTAATTAGCAGATGAATATCACCACTAACCTGGCCAGCCAAAATATTCGGCGACAGAAACCAGATATGTTCCATCACGGAATATCCAGTCTCAGTTAAAGCTCCTATGAAACCTCTGTGCATATGATTCCATGTAGTATGTCTTGTATATAGTTACCCCGGTTATCCAAGTTATTTATGCCCTGTTACCTGTAAACTCATACGTGTTGAATGTACTGAGCATTTTGTTCCATGTGAACCGCGCTGATGATGAATAGTGCGGTATATAAGAGACTGTAAATAAATAAATAAATAAATAAAGCAGCGATGGTGGCTAAGCATTTTATTTAGCCTAGCCACTGCCGCTGAATATGCCCCCCTCTGTATTCATCTATGATCATTCCACCAATTTGAGAAAGAGGGAACAAGAAAGGTTAAAGTGGTCTAACGCAAGTGTGTGAACATCTCTATTAGTCAATAGGCCCACTGGTGGATGATAACCATAGCCCATAAGTAAACAGGAGACACAGTAATCAAAGTGAAGTTATGGGAACATGTACAGAGTTCTGTATTAACAAGTACTAGTGAATTAAAAATTATTTATGGAAGGGCACACTGCATAGGCTATATAGTCTTTTTCTGCTGTCATGATGACCTCAGTGTGTTTGAAAAGATTTTGTTATAGTGTGGCCTCTCTCTGTGAATGATTATAGCATTTGCGTTAGGGTAGTAATGTATTCGAATGAGTCTCGGTTGTGCTTCTGATCATTTTTGCCAATGGCGCTCCTCCCATACAGTGCTAGGATGACGTGGTCTAAATCTATTAGAAATCTGATCAGATATTATTAGAGAAGCATTGTCTATGATGATGCTGGGTCAGGGAGGGACATTTAGAATCAAATACATAAAATCATAATACTACACATTGTACACTGCATGTCAGTCTTCCTGTGTACCTTTGTGATCTGTCTGTTCCTTATATCCCCTCCTGTTTCTGCACATCTACCCAGCAAAATTATCTAATTCCCTCCTCCCAATTTATATCAAATTGGAATCCACACACCACAGCTAGTGGCATCTTTCTTATGGAATGTTCTGCCTGATGACTTAAGAACCAAGTGTTCCTACGTGCAGTTCAAACGGGGAATTAAAGCACTGTCTTTGTGCAGGCCTTTGGCAAATTAAATCAGCAGCGGGGTGCTGGTTGTGTATTCATCCCTTGCCTAACTGCTCCCTCCTACTCCCCATCTTCCATTTTATTTCTGGATCCTATTAACTGGTTTGTCTGCCTCTCTCTTTGATTCTTTTATTATAAACCATTTTGCTGTTTTTTTAATGAAAGGCGGTAGATCAAGTTAATAAAGATCGAGTATAAATACAAAGCTTCCCTTGGAGATATTCCATAGATCTGGTAACAGAATCTGTTGATATCTTGGAAGGTTCTTTAAGATCTTGGCAACCTTACTTAAGATCTTGAAACACTTGGACCTTATCACTTCTTTTCGTTTGCATCCAGTACAGACATATATGTAACAAGTTACTCCAAATGTAAAATCAAAAATCAAATAGATGTGTTCTGATGTAATTTAGTTTAGATTAGTAAAAGATCATTTTACCTGGAAGATAATTGGCCTTTTCTGTACATTAATATTAGTCTGATTCCAACAAGCATCAACATTACTAAGTCCAGGGCTTTATATCACAGACCCCTAACATGTCACAGAAGTGCCGCAGTAGCAGGATTATGACATGGCTGATGACATCAAGTTATTCACCTTCTACTGCTAACGTGAGTTGAAGGCAGCCATATAGTGCAGTGATGCTGATGGCCTAACAGTTGCTGGAAATAAATAGATTTAATTATGTTTTCTTTTTCACTGTTTTTAAATTAGACAATAATTTTAAATTAGACTTAAAATCATCTAAATTTGAAAGTCTTTTGAAGGATTTATGGTACCAAAACACATACAGCATTAACTGCTGAAAGGTTCCTGCTCTGTTACTTTGCCTGGAATCACTCCCTGATTTCCCGAGGAATCTTCCACTATTTAATGGCCTCCACTCTATGGCTGTATATCTGTAAAAAAAGAAAACAGCTGATTGGTGCAAACACCACAGGTAGTAGTTTTGCTATGCTTATAGCCTAATGAAACGTTAACCACAGATGTGCCTGCTTTGCAGACAAATATTGTAACAAATCAACGTGCATAGTTTTGTATAATCAGTTTTGTTCCCCTCTCTGTTTCTCCTTCTCCTTCTTCCTCCCCCCCCCCCAAGGAACCTCCACTGTGTTTAGATAAAAAGTATATGCACTATTGAGTAGCACATGCACTTCTCCCCACAGAAATAATCAAAGATCCTATTTCCATGGTAAAATGTTGTCATATCCGTAAAAATGTCTTTTATTGCCCACCCCGGTTTAACTAATTGATCAAATACACATGGACTAATAACCACAGTCAGGCCCAAATTTAAGATTTTGGCACCTATAGGCAAGAGCAGACAGCAGATCCCATAGAGCATGGGGGGAGGAGGGAGGAGATCTCAACGTTTAAAGAGCCAGAAGAATAGAGGAAGGCCATAGTGCCACAGTGATGCCCCTTTGAAGCCGCACATGGTCCTGAAGTAAATGGGAGCAGGCTTTGGCCTGGGGTTTTGCTGCCTTCAAAATTTGGCACCATTGCCTATGCCTAACTCCGGGCCTGACCAAAATATGAATATATATCATGGTTGTATGCTGATTTTTGTGTTCACAGAGGTCCTCTTTCCAATGATTATTTATAGAACACCATCAGTATCTGTTGCATATTGTGTAATAAACTGACACTAGATTAACAGAGATAAAGACTTTCTGTTCCAGTCTGCTTCAGGATGGTAGTGACTGAGAGTCATTGTCATTTCAAAGCTATTCACTGGTTAATGTAAATAAGTTAGTGGTTTTGGCCTGTTCCCAGTGAATAGCTAAACACATAGATGAAAACAAAAATCACATGTCTATGGCTAGAAAAATCTAGGATGCACAGCCACCCAGGTGCCTAAAATTCAGCAGCTGTTGCCAGAGGAAGAAGAGATGCCTGAGGGCTTGGGGAGAGAAGATATGTTTGTTGATGACAAAACCAAGGAAGAGAGATGATTGATGTCACCACCACTGGGAGCCTATGCTGCAGAGGTCTGGGGCTCAGAGACATAGCTGACGGCAGAACTCAGTGCTAGACCCAGTAGGAGAGACCATGTCTTGGAGCTACTTCACTGCAGGACTACATAGAAGAAAAGATACTGGAGAGACTTCAAGAAATTGAAAGGGGGAAGAGAGGAGGAAGGGAGGGGGAGGTACTAGTGGTCAGCAACATGTAGTGGGAGTGACTGGAACTGGAAGCAGGAGAAAAGACTGGAAGAGATGGGAACAGGACCTGGAAGGAAAGGTTGTGGAGGGGAACCGATGGAATGGGAGAGCAGATAAAAGCAAAAAGTTAAAAAAATTGTAAAAGAAACAAACAAAACTCAAAGATCTAAGCACAGAAAAAGCATAAAAGAAGAAAATAAGGAAAGAAAATATAAAATAAGCAAATAAAATAAAATAAAAATAAAAATATGAAAATAATTTTCCCTGGCTCCTAAAAATGTTCCATTGGTGCCTGAGTTTTATAAATATGTATCTCCAGGAACAAGCAGGAATGAGTCTTCACATATGGGTACGTCGAAACCGACAGAGCCTGCGCGGGAACACTCCCCAGCGTCCAAAAAAGAAAACTTTTGGGAGCATCCCACGCGCATACCCGCTGCCTTCCCATCAATTCACTTCCCTCTCACCAGTTTTCCATTTTCCGCGGAGCCGGCAGGACGTATTCCTGTCACCGCAGAAAATTCTTCTTTTTATTCTTAGTTTTTTGTGGTCGCGTCTGCCTTCCCTCGACGCCACTGGTACCGCCGGTGCTTTTCTTTCTTTTTCTAAAGAATTTCTTCTTTTTCTTCAGAAATTTTCCTGTTTTTAGTGTCTGACACTTTCTAGGCCACTAGGCCTCTATCTTTCCATCATGGAAAAGCCAGCCACTACCCTTAAGGAATGCTCAAAGTGTGGTGGTACAGATATGTTTTCAGACACCGATACTTGGTGTCTAAAATGTTTGGGTCCTGACCATTGCCCACTGGAGTGTCTTTGCCTGCTGGAGCTCAAACAGAAGAAGTCTTCAGAATCGAGCACAACTCGATACCCGGTTCACATCGCACTCGATGTCACCAGCTAGAATATCTCCACAGGATCAGGTAACCAAACAAAAGTCTGTAAAGACTAGCCAGTCCTCGAGTGGTAGATCTCCTTCCCAGTATCGAGATGGCTCTGGCCTTGCCCTCAAGGACATATTGGCAATAAAGCCCCGGCGGGAGTCTTCAGGCTCCAAAGCATTAACAGGGCTTCAGGTTGTTCCCGGGGTTCTTACCTCGATGAACATACCTGTGCCCACTGTTCCCTCTAAGCTGTGCGCGTGTGCGCGCGCACACACCTCTCCGAGCGAGCGCACACAAATTAAAACAGAGCGCACAAGGATCTGCTTTGGCTTTTTTCACTTCATTTCAAATCTTGGATGTCTTTAAGACTATGCGGCGCCGCAGCCGCGCCAGCGATCTACATGCCATTTTTCATGTCACATGACAACGTCACTTCTGAGTCCTCTTCTCCTCTCACATGTGACACGTCATGAGTCCGACCTCGACCAATAGGAGAACAGGAAGGAGCCTAGGACTAGGAGGCGGGGGCAGAGGAGGCTGTCTGAAGCACCGCCAGCCAGCCACGCGGCTTCACATTCCCTGCCCTGGTCGTCCGCGTGGTCTACATTGAGCCGGAGGAAGCAATTCCAGGCCCTCTCCTTGTCGCTGAAGCTAGGGAGCACGGCTGAGCACAGGGCAGACAGGCAGCATCAGAGCCCCTTTTGCAGAACGGAGGCAATGGCAGAGACAATGCAGGTAGGGTTGTCGGTCTGGATCGCTAATTTCGGGAGCTGGGAGGCACCATGTTAGGCAGAAGGCCTCTGTAGGTGTTTTTGAGTGCATGGCTGCGGGCTGCATGGTTGAGGAAGGCATAGCAGCTGTGTGGGAGATTCATGGCTGTTTCCTGAAGACTTCGGTACTGAGCAGGAAGGGGGCTCGAGGGGGGACTCTCCTTCGCGGTCTTTTCAGGATTTCTGCTGAGAACCTTCATTTGCTTAGTTTACTTAGTTTGATTAGGGTAAGTTAGTTTTCATCAGGGGGTGGGGGGGGGGGAGGAAGGAAAAAAAAGAGTAGTTTAAAGAGAGAAGGTAGCAGGGTTTTTTTGGTAGTTTGAGTTCAATTCTCTTGATCTTTTTCAACTTATAGTTGATAATCTCAAGTTATATTATATTTATTTTTTAAATACACCTAATAGTTCTTTTTATATATATGCAATTGGTTCCTTGGTTCTGCTGACTCCTACTGCTGCAGTTTTAACATTTTTGATCATGGTTTTACATAGTTTATCTATTTTCTTTAGTGACACGGATTGGTTTCAATTGCATATTGGAACACAGAGGTGCACTTCCATTTTGTCATTAATCACACCCTTGTCTTTGCTTGTTTTCTCATTTATTTATTGATTATGTTTATATTAGTATTAACTACTTGAGGGTTTATATGTTCTCTTAAGATATTTTAATCATTTATTTGACCTTTATATGTATTCTTAATGCCGACTTTTTCTTATATTATAACATGAATATGGTGCAGGAACAGGAAAACGTCGATCACTCTGCTTAAAGTATAAACAATTTCTTATGGAGGAACATATTGTTATTCAGCAGTTCAATGACTTCAAGTTTTTCGTCTCAGAAAAAATCAAAGCAAACTGATAAACAGTTTTCCGGATATGGTGACTTTGGCATTTAGAATGCTCACTTTGTAGATTTAGCGAAATTGATGGATATTGGTGGGACATTTTTGGCTTCTAGTGCAGATTGTGAGCGTGGTTTCAGCTTGATGAACAGTTTAAAAACCAAAATAAGGAATCGCGTACATTTAGAGCATTTGAAAATGCTGATGCGTGTTAAAAGTCATCTTCAAGATGGCGGATCAGTAGACCTTGATAAAATTTATTCAGATGGGTAAATTTGAAAGATCAAAGAGAAAAATTTTGAGAATGAACTCTTCTTCCATACATAAATTATTTACATGAAATAACTATGGCTTTCAATAAAAATTAACTGAAATAATACCACATTTGTGATTGTAATTACTAGAAATTTTCCACTTCATTTAGTAATCGTCTATTTTCATTTAATTTGATTAAAATCAATGTGGTGTACATACTGTATTCTGATGTGTAGTCAAATTTTAAAGTATATAACTCTGAGTGTCATTATGTGGCGCGCACACAAAATTGAACCTTCCTTCAAAAGCTGCACAGCTGATATTTTATGCGCACACAGCCTACAGAAAATTAGAGGGAACATTGCCTGTGCCATGCTCGGTGGTTGTGGCCGCTTCGAGCGGTACCGACACCCCGGCATCGGCTATGGTGATGGATGAAACACTCCTCACCAATGATCGCAGTCTAGCGCTCTCGGTTACTTCGGTACCGCTAGAGTTGCTGCAGACCGATCTTCCAGTATCGGTATCGGCTTCGGTACCGGTACCGGTATCGACATGGGCATCGGTGTTGGTACCGTCCATGCTTACTTCGACAGACTCGCTTCCTTTGATGCCGAGCTTGAAATTGATCTCTAGCATGGATGATTCGGTACCGACTCATCTCGGTACCGACCTTGGGCGGTACCGAAGACATTACTTTAAGGAAAATCCGATGCTTCACCCTTTCTGGTCTTCCGATCCCGATGACTGGGATGAATCCATCGGTATCAAGGATGAATCTTAGAACATAAGAACATAAGATATGCCATACTGGGTCAGACCAAGGTCCATCAAGCCCAGTATTCTGTTTCCAACAGTGGCCAATCTAGGTCATACGTACCTAGCAGTTTCCCCAAGGGACACAGGTTCCACAATGCTTGTATTGGTTCAAGCATTGATATCCTGGGTCCCTTCTTAATAATGGTTTATGGACCTTTCCTCCAGGAACTTGTCCAAACCTCCTTTAAACCCAGCTACACTAACAGCCTTTACTACATCCTCCGGTAACAAATTCCAGAGTTTGATTACACGTTGAGTGAAAAAATATTTTCTTTTATTAGTCTTAAATAGTTTACCCTGTAGCTTCATTGCATGTCCCCTAGTCTTTCTATGACAAGTCTAGCCTTTATCCCTCATTTTAGAGGGTCCTCCTCAGGGGAGATTTCTTTTCAAGCTTTTCTGCTTGATATGGCAAAGTTACTTGCCATTTCTATACCTGGTAAAGAATCCTTCCCAGGGGATTCAGAGATCCTGCAATCCCCCTGGATTCCAAAGGAGGTCATCATGCTTCCTTTGCATCAGATCTTACAAGATCTACTTTTCAGAATGTGGGAAAGTCCTTTAACGGTATCACCACATTTTAAGACACTTGACTCCATGTACAAAGTGCCACCTTCTCCAGGTTTTCAAAAGACTCAACTTCCTCATCATTCTATTGTTGTAGAATCAGCAATGAGGCGTATTAAGAGTACAAAGAAGCATTCTTCTTATCCGCCAGGTCGTGAGTCTAGAATTTAGATGCCTTTGGACGTCGATGCTTCCAGGCATCCATGCTTTCAGCAAGAATTATCTCATATATTTTCTATATGGGATTATCTCTTGAAGAGGTCACAAAGAACTTAAAGTCTTTGAACCCTTTTCTTCAAGAACATAAAAAAGCAGACTTTTCCATATTAGTCAGTCATGCTCAAAATGTCTCTAAATTCCTTAATCGTGCTTCCCTGGACTGTTTTGAGTCTATTAGCAGAACTTCTGCTATAGCCATAGGAGCACGACGCATAGCCTGGCTCCAAGCTTCAGACTTGGACAAATGGGTACAAGAAAAGCTGGGAAATACTCCTTGTACTGGTGAAAATCTCTTTAACAAGGATGCTTTATTTCAAGCTAAGCAGTTAAACACTGATATTGTTACTTTCAGAGGATTGTCAAAACTTTCCTCTACCCCAGGGGGAAAAAGTTTTATTCATCTTCTACCCTTCATGCAGATGTTTCCAAAGAAGGGCAACATCATACCGGGCTAAGAAAACCAAAGTCTCCAATCTCCAACATCGACAAGGACCCTCAGACAGAACGCGGCCCACTCCCTCATCACACCAAAAGCCATCCGTAAAACTAAGAATTCCACTAGCTCCAGAGCATACTCATTCACTGCCCCTACACTCTGGAACGACCTCCCTATTGAACTTCGCACCATAAGAGACCTCACCCAATTCAGAAAAGAATTAAAGACCTACCTATTCACTGAACACTTCGAAATCCCCTATTCCCCCAAGACCAGCTCCACAACAAACATGGTCACACATACACAGACTCCCTTAATCCCCTAACCCAACAATGTATCCACAAGACTTTCCCCCCTCCCTCACACCTGAAGACGAAAAAAAGGAACTAAATTCCAGCACCTACACCAATTCCTGCCCCACACACCACACACACCACACACTGTAAATATTCATTTGTATAAAGTTTAATATGTTTGCTTTAATACCTATAAATGGTATATTTACTGTTTAATGTAAATAGTTGATTTCTATTGTTCTATGTAAAATGTATACAAACTGTGTACATGACTGTTGACTTGTTATATGTAAACCGCCCTTGATCTCTGGAAGGGGCGGTATAAAAGAAATAGTTAAATAAATAAATAAATAAATAAAATAAATAAAGTCTCAACAGGCTCAGCAAACTCAGCAAACTCAGCAGTCGCAGGGTTTCTGATTTTTTATTTCATTAAATCTTTTTTCCTGTTGAGTTTCAGAACCACTACTTCTTAACTACAGAAGCATTTGTAGTTCTTCTCATCCTTATTAAGAGGTCAGTAATACACTGCCTTAATCCTCTACTTTAGGCATGAATCTCTTGCTAAGGGCAATCCATCCTTTCAGCTCTTAGAGCTATTGAGGATAATCATGCCCCACAGGTAACAAGTTTCTCCTCTCCTTTCAAATTAAACAGATGAGTTACAACTACTTACAAGGTATGCTATGCCCTTCACCTTGGCAGTTGTCCTGTACTTTTGACTGCAGGGGAGCTTTACCCTTTTCAGGGACTACCAAATTGTAAATCTTCCCAACTCTGTATTACTTCTATCCCTCTTAGTTGACATTTTCAATCTAAGAGTGATATTATTTCACTGGAGGGCTTACCTTTTTAAGCCATAGGATTGTCCTCAATACCTACTCCAGTAAGTAATTTCCATACAGTTTCTCCCCTCTGCAATCTTTCAAATATTTCTTTTAAGACAGCTTATCAGACCATAATTGAGAGTTAGTCACTTCTAATTCTGTCTGTCGGTCCTTGTCCAATCTATAGGACCTATCCTCTTTTGCTGCCTTAATAACACATAATTCCAGGAGAGGTTCCAAAACCTACTTGGACAATTTATTGTTGCAGGAAACCAGCCTGTCTGCTATTCTTAGCCATCCTCAATTCTTTGGCTCCCACAGAATAGATTAGGTTGCACACTGGTAATTAAACAACCAGATCTCACCTGGGCAACCTGCAACATGCTCTCTCCAATTCTACAAAAAGCTCTGCAACTATGGGCCTTTGCCAGAGAGCGTCAGAGCCATTCCTGGTGGGTAAGTTCCAGATGGTTGAAAGGCTTACCCAGTCATGCTCCCACATGACTGTTTTTTTCCTACCTTTACCATCTTCCTTAAAATTTCCTTTTAGGGAAAATGAACCAGGGCTTAGATCACGTGAAAGCATAAAGAATTGCTTAATTCCCTGAGTTGTTCCACATCTCCAGTGGAACTTTTCCAACAGGGATGCATTTCTTTTCACTGCAGTCGGTCCTTGTCTAGTGCATTCCTTCTAATTCCCAATACTTCATTGGAGCTTATGCTGAACAAAGAACGCATTATACTCATATTGCCCTCATAGATGGGCAAATATGGTATTCCCTTTTATTGCGTCTTTTTCTCCACACTGAAGTTATAGAAGGATCCAGACTTCTCGTCTTAAGACTAAGGTTTTCTCTGCACCCCTTCACGTAGATCTCCATTTCTGGTTATTCATAGTCTAGAATTTTAAAGAGATCTAGACCTATCCTTCTGACTAAGAAAATTCCACTGGTTTCCATGTAACCTTCTTCATGGTTCTCCACGTATAACCAGTAACGGGTTCTCTATCCATATTTTCAAGCAGGTCTTACCCCTTCTTGTTATTAAGTGAGTCTCTCTTTATTTATATATATATATATATATAAATACACATATCTCACTCTGAAAGATTTGTTACTGTCCATATTAATGCTGTTTCAGCATGCCATAAGGTTTAAATGGACAACCAATTTCTATGGTAATCACAAACTACCTTCTTTTACTGTAACCTCTCTGCTTACGTTACATCTGAAGCTCTACATGTAAAGTCATCCTAAGTGACATCACTTGGGGAAGACCTTCCTGATCTTCAAGAAATTGGAGGCTACACCGCCTACTACAAATGTTTCTTTCTTTCATTTGGATAGAGGGGTCTCAAAGACCCATCCTTTTTCTGCAAACCAGTCAGATTTATCGCCTCTTTTCCTAGAGTTTTTTTTCTGCTCCAAGGACAAAGAGCTTCAAATGTTGGCCTACAGAAGCTTTAGCTTCTCATCCAAAGTCCAACCCCATTAAACTCTCCCAGTTGTTTTCTTCTGGGATTAGTTCTAGCCATTTAGGCTTCTGACCTCTGCCTGTATTGCGAAATTTATTTCCTCTACTTCACAGTAAGATATTTTCTTTGAGGATAATGTACTGGTTTCTAGCACCAGACCATTACTCTCAACAAATACTTTCACAATATTTTTGACTAAGGTCCACATTAGAAAATTGGAATCCAATTTTCACTAACATTTCTGATCTACACAAGGACTCCTCTCCAGACGCCTTGTTTAGTCAAGCTGTTCCACAGCACACCCTTCGCACTCGACTAGATTTGCAACATGCTGGGACCTCCTCCAGGCATCTTAGCTTGGGAGTCCCCATATGTGAAGACTCATTCCTGCTTGTTCCTGGAGATAGCACAGTTACTTACCTGTAACAGGTGATCTCTGGGAACAGCAGTAATAAGTCTTCACAACCCACCCACCTCCCCTAGGAGTTGTTTCTCTCTCTCTCTAATTTGTCTACTTCCCTCCTTCGGTCTCAGCTACAAACCCAACTGATGAGAGGGAAGTGAATGAGCGGGAAGGCAGCGTGCGTGCACGTGGGATGCTCCCAAAAGCTTTCTTTTTTGGACGCTGGGGAGCGTTCCCACGCAGGCTCCGTCGGTACCGACGTACCCATATGTGAAGACTTATTCCTGCTGTTCCTAGAGATCACCTGTTACAGGTAAGTAACTGTGCTTTACACTACTGTCTTAATAAGTTCATTATACTAAGGGGCCCTTTTACTAAAGGGCATTAGTTGTTAGCACAGTTTCTAGTGTGCCCTAAAGGCGTACTGGGACCCATGTTGACAGCTGTAACAGTAGTGCTTGAATTTGGTACTAACTGTCCATGACACATTAGCGGAGCAGATGGGTGGGTTAGGGGAAAAGAGTGGGTAGGATGAGTGCCTTGCAGTCAGCGCTCCCACGTTTACTTCAACTAGCACTGATGGATGTATTGCCACTACAGTAGGTGGAGGTAAGTGCACCCATGCTATTTGTATGCCATATTACTGTTACTTCCTTGTTAATTTTCCTGTTACTTGTAATAGGTCTGTTATAGCTGACCAAATGTTGTATTGTTTCAATGTAAACCGCACTGATGATAAATAGCGCGGTATATTAAGAAAATTAAATAAATAAATAAAATAAATAAATAAATATTAGGGCAGGGTGCATGCTTTTAATGCCCTGACAGTTGATGCATTGGTGGTTGATGCGGTGGTGGTTGATGCAGTGGTGGTGTATCTAATGTGCTATGGTTTTGGCGCTATTGGCGCATTAGGTGCAACACCATAGCGCCCTTTAGTAAAAGGACCCCTTAGCATAATTCATATCCAGTTACCTTTCCTTGTTTAGTATGCCATGTAACTATTAAAATTAACAAGATAAATGGTATAATCACATAATTAATACTTTGGCAAGCTTTCAGTCTGTATAGTTAATATTTAGGAAGAGGACCTTGACGTTTGCGTTATTTCTTTTCTAACCTAGGCCTCCCGATCCCTCCTCTCCCTGCTGCCTTTGTCTCTCTCATCGCCTTTTTATTCTGTGTTCTCTATTTTTCAATTGTAATTTTATTGTGCACCACCTAGTTATGTTCTGTGATGGGCTAAACTGTAACTGTACTATAACTGTAAGTTAGGAATTGTTCGGAAAGGTATAGAAAACAAAACTGTGACTGTAATAATGCCTCTGCATAGATTCTTGAGTATTGTGTGCAGTTCTTGTTATCACATCTCAAAAAAGATCTTGCAAACCCAGAAAAGATACAAAGAGGGCCAGCAAATGTGATACAGGGGATGGAATTGCTCCCCTATGAATAAAAATCAAACAATTTAGGACTTTTCAACTTAAAGAAGAAATGATTGAGAGAGGATATAATAAAGGTCTGTAAAATTATGTGTGGTCTAGAACACATTAATAGAGAATGTTTCTCTACGTTTTCAAATTGTACTTGAGCTACGGGACACTCAGTGAAGCTAACTGGTAGATTTAAAACAAATTTAAGAGAGTATTTTTTTCAGTCAATACACAATAGAGTTACTAAATTTCTTACTAGAGAATTTGGCAAAGGACAATGGTACAGTCTGATTTTATAAAGATTTGGACACATTTCTGGGGAGGGGGCAAGTGTTAACAACTGTTAGCATGGTAGGGTTGGGGAATGCAACCGTATGCATTTGGGGCTGAACAAGAGTGAATGGGTTTCCCCTTTAGTATCTGTTGGGTGTTTCTTCCAATAACCCAGATTAGCTCCATTGAAGTCAGTGGACAATTGGTTTGCTCCAGTATCCATTTCTTATGTTCTTAAATATTATGTAGGGCCTGATATTAAGTTATCTACCTTGCAGTCTCTAAACTGCTACCATTTGCTCAAAGAAACTGATTAGATTTGTGATCTTTCAGAGTATGGTGCTAAATTTTTGATGTACCTCGTTGCATGGTGAATGAGAAAGAAAAGGCTAATGTTTGACAATATTTTTTCTGAAGGGTTTCTGCTTAAGATTTTCACTGGTGCTGCATTTCATTCTCAAAGTGTTAAAACAATTTGGATTTTTTCAGGCATTGTCCATGAGAATGTGAAGATGGGCTCTGATGGGGAGAGTGACCAAGCCTCAGGGACTTCTTCTGATGAGGTGCAATCACCTGTCCGAGTCCGAATGAGAAACCATCATCACCGGCGGATCTCAACAGAGGTGAGAAAGATCTTCAAATTAGTCTATTATTGCAGTCTGAAGCTGGTTAGAATGGTTTATATCCTGATAGGATGGCAAATTTTAAAACCATCCTATAAACAGTAACATCCAACCAGAACATCAGCTTAAGATAGATAAGGAGACCTGAAGTATATGTTTTTAAGTGCTATCAAGTCAATGCTGATTCCTGGTGACGCAGCAGCCCCTGTTTCTTAGCAGCGTGACCAGAGGTAGATTGTCAGGCAGGCCCAGCAAAAACACATTTTATAGTTAAAAGAATAATTGAGAGATTTATCAAAGTTCAAAGAGTAGGGACGGTAGCAAACGCACTCCTGAGATGTTATATACCTCCCTTCCCACCCCAGTGTTGAATCCTGCTAGATAGACAAGATTCTCCAATTAAGGGGGCTAGACTAGATAGTTTTAATTTTTGAATAGACAAATTAGGGAGTTAAGGAAATAGGCCAAATTTAGGGTTTCTGTGGAAAGAAATCGATAAAGTATGTTTCAGAGGTCTTGAATTAGATATCCTTGAGGTGATTCTACAAAGGGAACACACATTGCTACACATCCCAGATAAATAAATGCATTTTTCGCAGCTCTCTCCTTTTCTGGCTCTCTTTCGCAGCTCTCTCTCTTTTTAACATTTTTTTAAATTGATTTTATGTATTGTGAACCACCCAGATGCTAATTGTATTGGGCGGTATATAAAGTTTTAATAAACATAAACATAAACATTTTATATTCTGAATAGATAAGGTAAACTACTGTAGATCCCAGTAATATGTGAACAATCAAGTAGAACTACACACCAAGAATCTGAACAAAGGTATTAGTTTTCACATAAAAAAAGCTAGGTTTTCTGGTTTTATTTTTCAGAGGGTAGGGACTCAGATCGTTTTTCTCATTTTTTTCCAGCAGGTATCAGAACTCCAAAAGGAGTAGTATGGTTGGGAAACATTTTGGTGCCAGAGTTGTCGCACATTACAACTTCTATATCCATCCAGACAGAAAGCCAGATCTAGAGCATGGAACTGGATCAATGCGCAAGATGTCTGCAGGTTGAATCCCTGGGGAAATAAGTTGAGAAACTGAGAGATGAGGTGGCAAGGCTAGGAAACATTTGTGACAACGAGAAGTACACTGATGAAATGCTTCTAGAGATAATGAAGATCTCCAGCAGGAGGGAAGATGATGTTGCACAAAAAGATGACAACTGGACATAGATCATCAGAGCCTGCAGACTCGACATCCCGACTCCACCTTCCCTGGATAACAGGAGGTATCAGAGATCAAAAATCCCAAAGCTATAGGATCAGCAGCCTCTAGAAAGTGAAGGGTAGTGATGGTTTGTGACTCTCTTCTGAGGAGTACAGGGGCGTCCATCTGTCATCCGGACATAATGTTCCCAGAAGTGTGCAGCCTGCCTGATGCCAAGATCCTGAGATGTTATGGAGAGTTTGCTGACATTCCTCAAGCCTGCTGACTATCATCCAGTGCTGCTGAGAGGCCCGCATCCTGTAGATGAATGCCTGGCTGAAACATGGATGGTGTCATCAAGAGTGTTTTGGCTTCCTGGACCATGGCATGATTATTCAAGTTCTGCTGGGTAGAGATGCTGTCAACCTATATAGGAAGGGTCGAAGTGTCTTCAGCAACAGACTGGCTAAACTGTTGAAACCCTCTGCCCAGTGTGCAGCAGCAGCAGCAGCAGCGAAGAAAGCAAATAGAATACTAGGATTCATAAGGAAAGGAATGGAGAATAAAAGCAAAGATATTATAATGCCTCTGTATTGTTCCATGGTGCTACTGCACTTTGACTATTGTGTGCAGTTCTCCAGGAACAAACAGGAAGTCAGTCCTCACATATGGGTGATTTTGGCACCAATGGAGTCCTCGAGGAAGCATCCCCTCAGTTTTTAAAGAAAGCCTTTGGGGAGATGCTACCACACATGCGTGGTCCCCTTTCCGCCCAAGAGTGCCATCTTGCTCAGTCTCATTTTTTCCACAGAGCCCGTCAGACGCCCATCTGGCTTCTCCCCAGAAAAAGTTGATTTTTCTCCTGAGTTTCATACTCGCCTCCGGTACTCTTCCCGCCACCCGACCTCACTGTCTCGGCATCGAGTTCGGGTCCGTTTTTGTAGTTTTTCTTTTTTGGCGTCTTCGTGCCTTTTTTTCCAACTGGCAGCCCTGCAGGTCCTTGACCTCGCTGGGGTGCTTTTTTCTCCCATGGCTGCCAGTGGCTTCAAGAAGTGCAATCAGTGTATCAAAATTATGTCTTTGACTGATACTCACGACTGCTGCCTTGGGTCGGACCACGACCCTACAGCATGCGGTCTCTGCAAAAAGATGTCCAGCAAGCCACTCAAGAGCCGCCAGCAGCAGCACGATAAGCTTTTCCCCGAGTCCCTGGTACTTCCGAAGGCTAGGGCCTCATCTGAAGCCACGACATTTCGGGCAGGCCCCTCCAAACCTGAGCCACACTGTGGTTCTTCAGAGAGGGGGTCTTCCTTGAGGGAACCCAAGAAGAAGAAGAAAACCTTGAAGGCGGCATCCCTGGACAGATCCGACAAGCCGGGTACGTCCCGAGCCAGGTCTGAGACACTCGTCCAAGGGATCAGAGAGGGAGCGGTCTGCAAAGGTCTCCCAAAAGGAATCGACCTCAGACCGGCCTCGGTCCCCAGATACCATCCTCGTCGATGACTCCCCTTCGGGGGAACCAGCGTCGGGCCCAAGTTCCTCAGGGCCCATGCCAATGGCCTTCTGGCTTGGGGTCCAGAATGGTGGCCCTGAAGCACAGTTTGTCTGCTTTCATGGATCAGCAGTGGGTGCTGAGGTCTGATACTACTGGTTCATCCACCCCGACCACTGGGTCCTCGACGTTGAAGAAGTCCCCAGAGGCTGAGCCAATCCTCAAGATCCTCCAGCCTCGAGTCGATCCTCAGCCGAGGTCTCGATCCGGTTCCTGCTTGACAGGCACCGGCCACGGGTCCTCAGAAGGCCGTGGACCTGGGTCGGCCCTAGGACCCGCATACCAGCCTTCCTCTGAGTCCTCGATGGACTACTCCAAGTGGGAGACAGAGGATGAGGAGTCACCCGACACCCATCGTCACCGCGATGTCCCCTCAAACTCTCCTGCTTCAGAGCCCCAGTGGCAGTCTTCCGGAGGACTTGGGGTTCCTTGACTTCGTCAAGGACATGTCCAAGACCCTAGCATTCCCGACGGAATCGGAGGAGGACCCTAGGGTGAGTGAGTTAGAAATTCCCCAGTACGAAGCCCCTCCGAGGGAATCCTCACAGTGTTCATCCCTCCCATCCTGGAATGGCTGATGCTTCATATGTGGGAAACACCAGCGTTGGTGCCAGTGGTGAGCAAACGGCTCGACTTGATGTATCGAGTCCACTGGAGCCCGGGCTTTCAGAAGTCACAGCTGCTGCACAACTCCATGGTGTTGCGGTCGGCCATGCGTCGACTGAAGATTCAGAAGATGCACTCCTCAGTGCCCCTCGGCAGGGAGGCAGAAAGAGTTACCAAGGCTTTGATACTCATCGGCTGCATTCAGGCCTACCAGCTGCACATGGGCATGTACCTGAGAGGCCTGGCGAAGGAACTCACCAGATTCTGAACTGGTTTGTCCGAGGAACCCCTGCAGCGTTTCAAGAACCTGGCCAAGGCCATCCGTGAGTACTCCAAGTTTGTGTCTCAGGCAGCCTATGATGGATTCGAGTTGGCGGCTCGAGTAGCAGCAGTGGACATCGGTGCCCGACGAAAGGCTTTGCTACAGTCATCTGACCTTGATCAATGGGTTCAGGACAAATTGGTCGATGTCCCATGCCAAGGGGAGAACCTCTTTGGCAAGCCCATGACTGACAAAGCTGCAGAGCTGGAGACTGAGTTTATGATGAGGACCAAAAAGACCGCTGCCCCTCCCTGATGGAAGGGCTCGGGTAAAGAGCTCTTCTACCTGAGGAAAGGGGCTAATTAGAGAAACTACCCACCTTTTCAGGCCTCCCTGGCTCCCTAACAAGGTCAGCAGGCCAAGGAACATGGGCATGGCCTTCGTAAGCAGAAGGCTCCCAAACCCCAGGCGCCGGCCCAGGACCAGCCAGGGGGGAGCTTTTGACTCTTTGGGCATAGCCTCTCCACCCCAAGAGGTCAGCAGTCCACAGAGGGATGTCTGATCCACTATGCCCAAAGGTGGCTAACTGTCACCACCGATTCCTAGGCACTTTGAGTGGTCAAGGAGGGTTACCACTTCCATCTGACTCAGACACCTCCCCCTTATTATCTGGGAGAGCCCCTCAGGTCTCCCCTCCACCGGGACCTTCTACTGAAGGATCTTGCAGGTCTTCTCGAGGACAAAGTGGTGTAACCAGTGCCCCACCATCTCAAGGACAAGGGGTTCTACTCCAGGTACTTCTTCGTGCCAAAAAGAACAGGAGGCCTAAGGCCCATCCTCGACCTGCGCAACCTCAACAAGTTCCTGGTGAAGGAAAGGTTCAAGATGCTCTTCCCTGGAACATTGCCACCCTACCTCCAGCAAGGAGATTGACTATGCCCCTTGGATCCGAAGGATGCCTATACCCACATCCTCATTCACCCCAACCACAGGCATTACCTGCAGTTCATGGTGGGGGGTGGGCACTACCAGTACGGGGTGCTGCCTTTCGGCTTGGCCTTCGCCCCAAGGGTCTTCACAAAATGCCTGGCAGACGTGGCCATCTTCCTCCACCTCCAGAGGGTCTTTGTCTTCCCCTACCTGGATGACTGGCTCATAAAGGGAGGCACGGCCTCAGAGGTGCAGCAGGCGATTGCGCATACCATCCAGGTCCTGCAGCACTTGGAGTTTGTGATGCGCTACCCCATGTCCCACCTCCTTCCGACACAATGTCTGGAGTTCATCGGGGCAAGACTGGATAACCCTCCAGGCAAAGGCCTTCCTGCCCGGGGACCGAACCAACCACCTCAGGGCCTGGCACTGGACGTACAGCACCGTCCCTTGGTGCCCACTTGGCTCCTCTTGTGCCTCCTCGGGCACATGGCTTCCACGGTCCATGTCACCACAGATGTCCACCTCCACATGAGGGCCCTGCAGAGGTGCCTCCGGGACCAGTGGACACAGGCCACCGGGCACCTCCGGACAAAGTCTCAGTGACCCGCCAGTTGGCAGACTTTCTAACCTGGTGGCAGACTCTCCAATACCTCAAGGCGGGAATGCCTTTTCAAGCCCCAAGCCCCTTAAGGATCCTCACCACGGACGCCGCCCTGCTCGGCTGGGGAGCCCACTGCGAGAAGCTCTGCACCCAGGGCAGCTGGTCCCAGGATGAAAGCGTCCAGCAGATCAACCTCCTGGAATTACGGGCAATATACTTAGCCCTCCGAGCTTTTTGCTACCGCCTGCATCACCAGCCAGTGTTGGTCCAGACGGACAACCAGGTTGCGATTTTCTTTGCGAACAAACAGGGGGGCACAGGGTCTAGTGCTCTCTGCCAAGAGGCGGTGGTCCTCTGCTCCTATGCAGTCTGACAGGGTATACTCCTGCGGACAGTATACCTGCCAGGCCGGAACAACCTACTGGCCGACAGATTGAGTAGGGTCCTCCATCCGCACGAGTGGCAGCTGGACCCCAGTGTGGCTGACCGACTCTTCCAGCTCTGGGGGGAACCCATGATGGACCTTTTTGCCCGCCCGAACAACTACTAGTTGCTCCGCTTCTGCTCCCGGCAGGCCTATCCCTCCAAGGTGGTGGCAGACACGTTCCTCCTCTCATGGTTAGAGGGCCTCATGTACGCCTTCACTCCCACGCTGCTGATTGCCAAAACCCTGTTCAGGACCCTCCGCGACATGGCCTCGTTCATCCTGATAGCCCCTCGATGGCCCAGGTAACCATTGTTCCCGCAGCTCCTCTGATTATTGGTGGAAACCCCCATCCTGTTGGGGAACTCTCCAGGCTCCTGTCTCAGGAGGGGGGTACCCTTCCTGCACACCAACTTGGGGTCCCTGTCACTGACAGCGTGGCTGCTGAAAGGGTGACTCTAGCCCCTTTCAAACTCTCGGGTTAGGTAGAGGAGATCCTGCTGACCTCTCGTAAGGCTTCCACTAGGAAAGCTTATCCTATCAAATGGCGCAGGTTTTCAACTTGGTGTGCAGAGCACGGGACTGACCCATTCTCCTGCTCGGCGGGACTGGTGTTACAGTACCTTCTCCACCTCTCGCAATCTGGGCTTAAATCTAATTCCATCAGGGAGCACCTCAGTGCCCTGGCAGCACCCCACCACCCGGTGGTTGGCAAACCCTCTTGATCCAGCCGCTGGTGTCCTGCTTCCTAAGGGATCTGCTGTTATCGAAGCCCCGATTCGCCCTCTGGCGACTAAGTGGGACCTCAGTGTGGTATTTGGGCAACCTGCCCTTTGAGCCTCTGGCTACCTGCTACCTACGATACCTCTTGTGGAGGGTGGCGTTCCTGGTCGCACTCACCTCTGCGCGCAGAGTTAATGAGTTTCAGGCCTTAGTGGCGGAGGCACCCTATACCAGATTCTTCGAGAACAGGGTGGTGCTCTGCACGCACCCTAAATTCTTTCCAAATGTGGTATCGTCCTTCCATCTCATCCAGGAAATGGTACTTCCCACCTTCTTTCCAAGACCTCACACCAGTAGTGGTGAGATGGTCCTTCACACTCTGGACTGTAAGAGGGCCTTGTCCTTCTACATCCAACGTACTCAGGGCCACCGCAAAGCTGCTCAGCTTTTCATCTCGTACAACCCCAGTCGTCTGGGGGAGGCGGTGACCAAATGTACACTGTCTACTTGGGTGGCGGACTGTATCGCCCTCACCTATGAGCAGACGGGGCTCTCGCTGGAAGGCCGTGTCATGGTGCACCATGTCAGGGCCATGGCAACTTCGGTGACAAACCTGCACTCCGTCCTGATGGTGGCCATCTGCCGTGCTGCCACCTGGTCTTCAGTCCATACCTTCGCAGCCCATTACTGCCTGGAAAGGGAGTTCCGACGGGACAGTGCCTTCAGCGAGGCTATGCTCCATAATCTTTTTGGGGTTTAGGCAACTCCTAGGCTCCGACCAGGCTACCGGAGTGCTTGTTTTCATCGGACACAGGGTCCTACTGTATTCTGTAGCCATGGACTCAATTGCTGCTACTCGTGGCTCCCCTTGAGGGAGACCATGTTTTTTCACTATGGGTTTTCGGTAGCCTGAAGCTGGGGAGTCCCATATGTGAGGATTGACTTCCTGCTTGTTCCCGGAGAAAGTGTAGTTACTCACCTGTAACAGGTGTTCTCTAGGGACAGCAGGAATCAGTCCTCACAACCCTCCCTCCTCCCCTTGGAGTTGCTTCTTTACCATCTTTTATTTGTGCCCTCTTTTAGCTATGTCACCTGACTGTGCAAGATGGCACCCTTGGGTTTGAAGGAGACCACGCATGTGTAGTAGCGTCTCCCAAAGGCTTTCTTTGAAAGCTGGGGGGGTGCTTCTATGAGGGCTCTGTCAGTACCGATGTCATCCATATGTGAGGACTGATTCCTACTGTCCCCGGAGAACACCTGTTACAGGTAAGTAACTATGCTTTCTGGTCGCCATAACTTAAAAAGGATATAGCAGAATTAGAAAAGGTACAGAGAAGAGCCACCAGAATGGTAAAGGGGATGGAAGGATACCCCTCTGAGAAAAGGCTTAAAAGATTAGGGCTTTTTAACGTGGAAAAGAGACGGCTGAGGGCAGATATGATAGAGATCTATAAATTAATGAATGGAATAGAACGAGTAAACGTAGATCAGTTTTTTATGCCATCATAAAGTAGAAAAACTAGGAGACATGCGATTAAGTTACAACGTAACCCATTTAAGACTTATAAGAGAAAATATTTTTTTACTCAACATGTAATCAAACTCTGGAATTTGTTACTGGAGGATGTAGTAAAAGCTGTTAGTATAGCTGAGTTTAAAAAAGGTTTGGGCATTTTCTTGGAGAAAAGGTCCATAAACCATTATGAAAGAGGGCACAGGAAATCCACTTCTTTCCTTGGGACGAGCATTGTGGAATCTGTATGCCTTTTTGGGAACCTTCCAGGTACTTGTGACCTGAATTGGCCACTGTTGGAAACAGGATACTGGGCTTGATGGACCTTGGTCTGATCCAGTATGGCATTTCTTATGTTCTTATGTACTGAATCTTCATGCAGAAATATCTTTTCTTTTGTCCTTTCTTTCTCTCTGACAGTGCAGCTTTAAGAATGCTTTCTATACTTGTCTTAAGTGTTCAGTTAAGAATACTTGGCATTCAGTGATTGGATATTGTATGCTCAAGTGTATACATTATTGTCCATGTATAGTCATATACAATGCATTTTTCCTAGCATAAAAGGTGCACCAGTACTCATATGCAGGATCCAAAGAGTGTCACTTGATCAAGGTAGCAACCTGTTACACCCTATCACCAAAGAGATTCTCTCCCTGGCATGCATGTCAGCGTGTGCTGAGCTGTAAGTCTGAGGCCTGGCGCCATGAGAGTCTCTGGGTGCCAATACTTATTGAGGAGGCTCGCAGCCTCTCTGCAAAGTATCATATGTCATTCAGACCATGTACTTCCTGCACTTCTTCCTCCCCTGGCTCATTAGAGGCCTGAGTTATAAGGCTTTCTCTGGAGCTGTGCACTTTTCATGGGTCGATTTTAGCAGGCAATGAAAAGGCGTCAGTAGTCATAAAAAGCCCTGACTCTTATATATGTTCAGTAAAAACAGATGGCTGTCTGTATTTCTGCTAAGGTCAGCTAATTACTTTGTCAGTTTTCTTATCTAGCCTTTTTTTTATTGTCCAAGCTTAGGAATGGTCATCTGTTTTGTCTTTTCTTACTCTGGAATGAGGGGTCATAGGATAAAGGTAAAAGGAGATAGACTCAGGAGTAATCTTAGGAAATATTTATTTACAGAAAGTGTGGTAATGCATGGAACAGCCTCCCAGTGGAGGTGGTAGAGATGAAAATGGTATCTGAATTAAAGAAAGCCTGGGACATGTAGAGGATCTCTGAGGGGGAGGAAGGGATCGTAGAACTTACTAGTTCTTCCTTATCGTCCCTCCAGTCCAATCCCATACCTCTGAGTAGTGTATCTCTTCCAGCAGCTTGGAGACTGAGCATGTCACATTTTGATGACGCTGGTACTTATACTGTGGGACTGCCCACTCTCACCAGTATATTCAGTCTCCAAACAGCTCCAGGAGGTGGTGAGCCAGGGTGCTGGATTCACTGTAGGAACAACTAAGGAGCTAGATTCTCATTGAGATTTTGGATTTTGGTTGATCTTATTTTGGTTTGCTCAAAGAATGATAGGTTTAAAGTTAAAAAAAAAAAAAAAAAAAAAAAAGATGACTAAAGGGCATCAAATTCAACGGAGGAGCGGCTCCCCTCCCCCCACTTGATGTTTGGGGAGTGGTGGTAATTTGAGGTACAGTCGGGGCAGTGGTGGCTCCCGAACCCATCAGTGGGTGAGAAGCCGCCGGGCTAACAGAAAAGCAGCGGGAACTAGCGCTCTCAAAGACAGTCTTCCCCCAAGGCCCTTGCTGCAGCCGCTGATCTCAGGAGTTTGTTCAGGTGCCGGAGACTGGAAGGTGAGTTTGGGGGGCTTGTTTTGGCTGACTGGTACTGTAGGCGGTGCATGGTTGGAGGTGCACATCACGGGACACCACTGAGAAAGGAATGGCCTCTTTCCTGCCGAGACCTGCAGCTGCGTGGTGAGCGGTGCAGGACGGCACGGCAAGAGAATCGCCGGTTTTCTTTAAGTTTTCTTTCAGTTTCCCTCAGTCTTCTGTCTTTCTTTCTTGCTCTGGGTGAGAGCGGACCCCGGGTCCCCAAGGGCTTTCTGTGGGCAGCTTGAGATGCGAGCAGCCGAAAAGCCATATTTCACATTAAAAAAAAAAAAAGACAGGAAAGCTTGGTATTATGCCGGCTAGACCACAGTGCCTCGTCTGTGGATCGCGTCGAGGCACTGTCTCCGGGGAAGGCATTTGTAGGGGGTGTGCGTAGGAGGCCACCTCTATGGAGCAGTCTCTGCAGGACAAGGTGGATCTGGAGGCGTCTCCTTCTACTTCCCTAGCTTTGGCTCAGGAGTCGAGGGGGGGGGGGGCAGACAGGTGGGGCAGGAGCCAACTGTGTGCCCTCCGGCAGTCCCGGGTCCCTCCACAGCCCCAAATCTTGTAGAGGTGGGGGTCCTGGGTATGTTTTCCCCAGAGTTTATGCTCCTTTTCCATAGGGCATTCTGCTTACATCAGCAGGGCACGGTGCGGGCCCCTTCGACGTCTCAACAGGGCACTAAGCAGCCAGGGGACTCGATGGAGGGCGCCGGCGAAGAGGGCTCGGCCCAAGGAGGAGGGGCATGGACAGTCCACATTGTCGGGTGATCCGGAGGAAGACCTCAACACGGAGTTTGAAGGGGATGACGAGCTGGAAGATGGGGAGATCCCAGATCAGGAAGACCAGGTGTGAGTAGTGCAGGTTTTCTGATGGGGGGAGTTACTGGCACTCATATTGGGGTCATTGAAGGCTCTGAATATGACCTCTGGCCTCCTTGTGACGGAGGAGTCTTTGGAGGACCCACTCATACAGACGCAAAAAGTGTTTCCTCTGCATCGCTTATGTCGGCAGATGATGCAGGATGAGTGGGATCTCCCAGAGGTGGGCCTGAGAGGTTCTAGGACCATGGCGCATCTCTACCCACTGGCAGATCAGGATCGAGAACTTTTCCAGTCTCCAAAGGTGGACACGGCAGTCTCAGCAGTTACCAAGAAGATGACAATCCCTGTTGAAGGTAGTGCGGCCCTTAAGGATGTCCAGGATCACCCTGCTGGACACCCTGCTGAAACAGGCCTTTGATGTGAATGCTCTCTCATTGCAGGCCTCGGTCTGCGGAGCCTGGGTGTCTAGGGCCTGTCTGCGCTGGTCTCAGCGGGTTCAACAACAAGGGAAACCAGACCAGACGGGAGAGGTGGCCAAATTAGAGTCAGGAGCAGCTTATCTGGCAGATAAAATGAGGAAAATAGTTAAGAAAAAACTAAAAGGAGCAGTTGCAAAGGTCAAAGATGTACATCAAGCTTGGGTGTGGTTTAAAAACACTATCTTGGAAGCCCAGACCAGCTGTATTTCCACGCTTTAAGAAAAGTGGAAGGAAGTCCAAAAAACTGCCAGCATGGTTTATAGATGAGGTAAGAGAGGCTGTTGTTGCGAAAAATGCATTTTTCAGGAAATGGAAAAAGGAGCCAAATGACGAAAACTGGAAACAGCACAAGCACTGGCAAGTTAAATGAAGGCATTGATAAGGCAGGAACGAGAGAATTTGAGAAGAAACTTGCTGTAGAAGCAAAAACGCGTAATAAAGACTTTTTCAAGTACATTTGTAGCAAAAAACCTGTGAGAATGTCAGTTGGACCACTAGATGATAGAGGGGTAAAAGGGGCAGTAAGAGGGGACAAGGCTATAGTGGAGAGACTGAATGAATTCTTTGCTTCAGTCTTTACTGAGGAAGATGTAGGGATGTTACCCATGACTGAAGTAGTATTCAAAGGTGATACTGCGGAAGAATTGAAAGAAATATCGATATGCCGGGAAGATGTATTACAGCTATTTGATAAACTGAAGAGTAGCAAATCACCTGGACCAGATGGTATACATCCAAGGGTGTTGAAAGAACTGAAATATGAGATTGCAGACCTGCTATTAGTAATCTGTGAACTATCATTAAAATCATCTGTAATACCTGAAGATTGGAGGATCACCAATGTAACGCCAATTTTTAAAAAGGGTTCCAGGGGTGATCCAGGAAACTACAGACCGGTGAGCCTGACGTCAGTACTGAGAAAAATGGTAGAAACCATCATAAAGAACAAAATTACTCATCATGTAAATAGTCATGGCTTAATGGGAGACAGCCAACATGGCCTCAGACAAAGAAGATCTTGTCTTACTAATCTGTTATGTTTTTTTGAAGGGGTGAATAAACAGGTAGACAAAGGTGAGTCGGTTGAGATAGTGTATCTGGACTTTCAGAAAGCCTTTGACAAGGTCCCTCATCAGAGATTTTTGGCAAAAGTAAAAATGGGATAGGAGGCAGTGTACTATTGTGGATCAGGAACTGGTTAAAAGATAGAAAGCAGAGGGTAGGGCTAAATGGCCAATTTTCCCAATGGGAAAAGGTGAATAGTGGTGTACCCCAGGGATCTGTGCTGGGTCCGCTGCTTTTTGACGTATTCATAAATGACCAGGAAAAGGGAATAACAAGTGAGGTTATCAAATTTGCAGATGACACAAAACTATTTTAAGTTGTTAAAACCCAAGAGGATTGTGGAAAATTGCAAGAGGATCTTGATAAATTGGAAGACTGGGCATCCAAATGGCAGATGAAATTTAATGTGGAGAAGTGCAAATTTATACACCTAGGGAAAAACAACCCAAACTATGGTTACACGATGCAAGGTTCCACATTAGGAACCACCACCCAGGAAAAAGATTTAGGCGTCATTGTGGATAGCATGTTAAAACCCTCCTCCCAGTGTGCAGCGGCAGCCAAGAGAGCAAATAGAATGCTAGGTATCATAAGGAAAGGAATAGAAAATAAAACAAAGGATATTATATTGCCTCTATATTGTTCCATGGTGCGACTGCACCTTGAATATTGTGTGCAATTCTGGTCGCCGTATCTTAAAAAGGATATAGCGTTATTAGAAAAGGTACAGAGAAGAGCCACCAAAATGGGAAAGAGGATGGAAGGATACTCCTGTGAAGAGAGGCTAAAAAGGGTAGGGCTCTTCAACCTGGAAAAGAGATGGCTGAGGGGAGATATAAGATCTATAAATTAATGAATGGAGTGGAACGGGTAAACGTAGATTGATTGTTTACGTCATCAGAATATAAAAAGACTAGGGGACATGCAATGAAGCTACAGGGTAACTTATTTAAGACTAATCAGAGAAAATATTTTTTCACTCAACGTGTAATCAAACTCTGGAATTTGTTACCGAGGATCTAGTTAAAGCTGTTAGTGTAGCTGGGTTTAAAATGGTTTGGACAAGTTCCTGGAGGAAAGGTCCATAAACCATTATTAAAAGGGACCCTGGATATCACTGCTTGACCCAATACAAGCATTGTGTCTTTGGGGAGACTGCTAGGTTCTTATGACCTAGATTGGCCACTGTTGGAAACAGGATACTGGGCTTGATGGACCTTGATGGCATATCTTATATTCACTGTGACCTCATTAGGAATCTTTTGGATAGCGTGGCCTCTATTGTAGTGGCCCGCCACCACTTGTGGCTTCGAAACTGAAGCTCCCCTTCAGAGGCAGGTTACTGTTCAGAGAGGACTTAGATAAACTGGTCAAGGAGCTAGGGGAGTCCAAAGGTGGATGGTTGCCCCAGGATAAGCAGAAGCAGCCTTGCATCGCTCTGGTGGCCCGGAAGCAGCTGCACGACTTCAAGCATTTTCATTCCACGCAGGTTGCGCCTTATCAGAAAGGTAGATATCCGACTAGAGGACAAGAGTTTTGAGGTTTCATAGGAGCAGGCTGGGGGTTTAGCTCCGTGGCTCCCTTGGGGCCTAAGAAGGTGCAATGAAGCGAAGGGGGCCCAGGCTGTGGTGCATCCCGTAGGGGGTCGGCTGTGGGAGTTTTACCCAATCTGTGCCCAGATCACATCCGACCAGTGGGTTTTGGAGGTTATTCGGGAGGGGTATGCCCTCGACATAGTTCGGCCAGTGGGCAGCTCCTTTGTACGGTCTCCCTGCGAGGCATCTGCCAAAGCAGCAGCGGTGAGGGAGACCCTGTTAAGTTTGCTACAGCTCAGGGCCATGGTGCCTGTCCCCCACGGCCAATGAGGGTCCGGTCGGTACTCCATTTACTTCTGGTGCCAAAGAAGAATGGGACCTTCTGTCCCATTCTCGACCTCAAGCAGATCAGTCGCTGCTTGCGCGTCCCACATTTCCACATGAAAACCTTGTGCTCGGTCATAGTGGCTGTCAGAAGAGGAGAGTTCTTGCCATCTCTCAGTCTTATGGAGGCATATCTGCACATACCTATGTGGCCAGAACACCAGCAGTTTCTTCGGTTTGCGGTGCCCATGGGGCATTTTCAATTTCAGGCGCTCCCTTCGGTCTCGCCACAGCACCCTGCACCTTCACCAAGGTCATGGTGGTGATGGTGGCAGTGCTCCATAAAGAGGGCGTGCTGGTGCATCTGTACCTCCACGACTAGCTCATCTGTACAGAGTCCAGGGAAGAGATAAGATATGCCATACTGGGTCAGACCAAGGTCCATCAAGCCCAGTATCCTGTTTCCAACAGTGGCCAGTCTAGGTCACAAGTACCTAGCACTTTCCCAAAAAGACACAGGTTCCACAATGCTTGTATTGGGTCAAGCAGTGATATCCTGGGTACCTTTTAATAATGGTTTATGGACCTTTCTTCCAGGAACTTGTCCAAACCTTTTTTAAACCCGGCTACACTAACAGCTTTTACTACATCCTCTGGTAACAAATTCCAGAGTTTGATTGCACGTTGAGTGAAAAAATATTTTCTGTTATTAGTCTTAAATAGGTTACCCTGTAGCTTCATTGCATATCCTCTAGTCTTTCTATATGTTGATGGCATAAATCGATCTACATTTACCCGTTCCACTCCATTCATTAATTTATAGTCCTCTGTCATATCTCCCCTCAGCGGTCTCTTTTCCAGGTTGAAGAGCCCTAACCTTTTTTGCCTCTCTTCATAGGGGTATCCTTCCATCGCCTTTACCATTTTGGTGGCTCTTCTCCAAGCCACAAAATTGTGGTGAACGGTAAAGAATGTGTGAACTTTGCTTCCTTTAATTTCCTTGGTCTTCTGGATAATGAAAGAGTTAAGCATTAGCATACCATTTATACACTAGCACAACAGTGTGAAGTTTAAATTCTCTTTACGTACTGCAACAGAGTTTCTCGCCTGGCTAGCCTTGATGAAGGGTTCGAAACACGGCCTGTGTCGGGCCGTTTGGTAATAAAGGACTCTGTCTTTCCACTTATCTCACGCCTGTGAATGTGTTCTTCTGTGTTTAGCGTGAGCTGTGCTCTTACGGTGTTGTTCCTCATCTCTACCACCTCCACTGGGAGACAATTCTACGGATCCACCACTCTTTCCGTAAAGAAATATTTCCGCATATCACTCCTGAATCTATCTCCCTTCACCCTCATCCCATGTCCCCTCGTAGCAGAACTTGCTTTCAATTGCAAGAGGCTCTCTCCCTGAACATTTATGCCACGGAGGTATTTAAACATCTCAATCATATCACCTCTATCCTGCCTTTCCTCTAAAGTGTACATATTAAGATCCTTCAGTCTGTCCTCATATGCTTTATAATGAAGACCACTAATCATTTTAGTAGCCACCCTCTGCACTGACTCCATCCTGTTCACATCCTTTTGAAGGTGCGGTCTCCAGAATTGCACACTATACTCCAAATGAGGTCGCACCAAAGTCTTATACAGAGGCATTATCACCTCCTTTTTTCTGCTAGCCATTCCTCTCCGTATGCACCCAAGCATCCTAGCTTTTGCCTTCGCCTTTTCTACCTGTTCAGCTACTTTAAGATCATCAGACACAACCACGCCTAGGTCCTGCTCTTATTTAGTGGACAAAAGTACTTCACCCCCTATACTATATTGCTCCCTTGGATTGCTGCAGCCCAAATGCATGACCTTACATTTTTTAACATTAAATCCCAGCTGCCAAATTCTAGACCATTCTTCAAGCTTAGCTAGATCCCTCCTCATGTTATCTACCCCTTCCTGGGTGTCTACTCTATTGCAGATTTTGGTATCATCCGCAAAGAGGCAAACCTTACCTGAAAGCCCTTTCGCTGTATCACTAACAAAGATGTTAAAAAGAATCGGACCAAGGACAGATCCCTGGGGCACACCATTGATAGCATCCTTCTCCTCAGAGTGAGCTCCATTTACTTGTACTCTTTGTCGCCTTCCACCCAACCAATTTCTGACCCAAGCAGTAACTTTAGGGTCCATCCCTAGGGTGCTCAGTTTGTTTATAAGTCGCCTGTGAGGAACAGTGTCAAAGGCTTTACTGAAATCTAAATACACCACATCTAGGGCTCTCCCTCGGTCTAACTCCCTGGTCACCCAGTCAAAGAAATCAATCAGATTTGTCTGACAAGACCTGCCTCTGGTGAATTCATGCTGCCTCGGATCCTGTAATCCGCTGGACTCCAGAAACCTCACTATTTTCTCTTTCAGCAGCGTTTCCAATAATCTTATCACCGAAGTTAAACTAACCGGCCTGTAGTTTTCAACCACATCCTTACTTCCGCTTTTGTGTAAAGGCACCACATGAGCCTCTCTCCAGTCCTTTGGCACCACTCCCGACTCCAACGAGGCATCAAAAAGGTTAGTCAGTGTTGCTGCTAGAACGTCCCCAAGTTCCTTCAGTATTCTCGGGTGTATCCCATCCGGTCCCATTGCTTTGTCTACTTTAAGTTGAGATAGTTTCTCACGAACACAGTCTTTTGAAAATTGTTCAAGATGTCCTTTGCTTCTGTTCCTATTTGTGGGTGTTTTCTGAGGTCCTGCTCCTGGTTCTTCATCTGTGAACACAGACAAAAATATTTGTTAAGCAATTCCGCTTTATCCTTATCAGCTTTTACATATTCCTCCCCTGCACCCTTGAGTCTGACAATACCACTTTTGCCCTTCCTCTTCTCACTAATATATCTGAAAAATGTCTTATCCCCCCATTTTATTGCATTGGCTATTTCCTCCTCCTTTTGAATCTTTGCCTTCTTGACTACTTTGCTAGCTTCTCTAAGTTTCCAAATACAGATGCCTGTCTTCCTCTCTCTGTGATCTCTTGTATTTCATGAAGGCCTCCCTCTTTTTCTTCACTTCTTCAGCTACTTCTTTCGAAAACCATAGCGGTCTCCTTTTCCTTTTACCTTTATTTGCCATTTTAACAAAAAGTTAGTCTTCCTAAAGTCTAAGATCCTCGCCTTTGAATGGATTCTAACAGCCCTAGTCCTAATACTGAACCACACCATCTGGTGATCACTGGATGCAAAATGATCTCCCACTACAACATCAGAAACACATTCACCATTGGTAAGCACCAAGTCCAGTATGGCCCTTTCACGTGTGGGGTCTGTTACCAATTGCCTGAATAGTTCTCCCTGTAGAGAATCCAGGATCTCCTTACTTCTAGATGATACTGCAGCAGGAATGTGCCAATCAACATCTGGCATATTGAAATCTCCAATCAGTAGCACTTCCCCTTTCCTAGCAATGCTGCACATGTCTTCAATTAACTCTCTGTCCACCTCTTCCTCTTGTGAGGGAGGTCTGTATATCACAGCAATGTAAATAGTGTACCCAGTGGTGGAGGACTGAACTGTACTCCCTCAAGGAACATCATTTACCAGGTAAGTGTAATTTCCATTTTTTACATATAGTGCCACTCCTCCTCCCCTACTTCCTACCCTGTCCTTTCTGAATAAAGTATAGCCAGGTATAGTTACATCCCAATCATGGTTTTCTGTGAACCATGTTTCTGTAACTGCCACTAAATCTAAGTCAGCCACTCCCACCAAAGCTTCAACTTCAGGGATCTTATTTCCCATGCTACGGGCATTTATACACACTGCTTTCCATATGTTACCCCTGTTATCCATTTCCATAAAGTTATTTAATGTATCACCTACCTGGGGGCTTTCACTTACCTGGGGGCTTTCTTCACCCATCCCCAATGAATCTAGTTTAAAGCCCTCTTCAGTAGATTAGCCAGTCTACTACCGAAGACGCGTTGACCTTTCTTGGACAGATGGATGCCATCTCTGCTCTGCAACCCTTTTATTCTCCATTCCTTCCTTATGATACTTAGCATTCTATTTGCTCTCTTGGCCGCCGCTGCACACTGGGCGGAGGGTTTCAAGATGTTATCCACTGTGACGCCTAAATCTGGGCGGTGGTTCCTAATGTGGAACCTTGCCTCATGTAACCTCACTCGTTATTTATTTTATTTATTTAATCAGTTTTATATACCACCTTATCCTTCAGTCAAAGTGGTCAACAAGACAACAGAGGGACAACATCAAGCGGGGGTGGGGGGGGGGAGACAACAAGATAGTACATTACAGTACATTACAGTAAATTATACATAAACTACAGCAAAATTACATTTCATAATTCATTACAATTACATTAAACAAATTAACTGCAATCTTACAAAATGTTAAAATAATTTAAACATTATAGGAAAATTGAAATTCAAAGGGTTAAAACATTTTGTTCTATTGGAATTAGATTAGTTGCCATATGCTTCAATAAATAGGTATGTTTTAAGGGACTTTCGAAAATCTTTGATATCATACTCATTTCTTAAATCACTAGGAATAGAATTCCATAGTTTTGGTGCCATAAAGGAGAAAGTCCTATTAGATGTCATTTGTTTGGATCTATTAAACTTCAAGTGGGAATTAAGCCTGTTAGTAGACTGTGAGCATCTGGGCCTTGAGCCTATGTCCTTAGAAATAATAGTTGTTAGAACATTTGCTGATAACTCATGCAAAATTTTGAAAATATGGTTATCCCCATTTCCAGGACTCTTACAAATGTGTTAAAAAGCAGCGGACCCAGCATAGATCCCTGGGGTACTCCAGTATTCACCTTTCTCCATTTGGAAAATTGGCCATTTAGCACTACCCTCTGCTTTCTATCTTTTAACCAGTTCCTGCTCCACAATAGTACACTGTCTCCCATCCCATCACTCTTTAATTTTGCCAAACGTTTCTCATGAGGGGCCTTGTCAAAGGCTTTCTGAAAATCCAGATACACTATATCAACCAACTCATCTTTGTCTACCTATTTTTTCACACCTTCAAAAAAACATAACAGATTAGTAAGACAAGACCTTCCTTGGCTAAAGCCATGTTGACTCTCGCCCAGTAAGCCATGACTAGATCTACATGTTCAGTAATTTTTTTCTTTATAATTGTTTCTACCGTTTTTCCCGGTATTAACATCAGGCTCACCGGTCTGTAGTTTCCCGGATCACCCCTGGAATCCTTTTTAAAAATTGGCGTTTCATTGTCCACCCTCCAATCTTCAGGAATTACAGATGATTTTAATGATAGTTTACTGATTACTTTTAGTAAGTCTGCAATCTTATATTTCAGTTCTTTCAACATCCTTGGATGTATACCATCCGGTCCAGGTGGTTTGCTACTCTTCAGTTTATCAAATAGTTGTAATACATCTTCCCGGTGTATCGATATTTCTTTCATTTCTTCTGCGGCATCACCTTTAAATACCATTTCAGTCATGGGTAACATCCCTACATCTTCCTCATTAAAGACCAAAGCAAAGAATTCATTCAGTCTCTCCACTATGGCCTTGTCCCCTCTTAGTGCCCCTTTTACCTCTCTATCATCTAATGGTCCAACTGACTCCATCACAGGTTTTTTTGCTACGAATGTACTCGAAAAAGTCTTTATTACGCGTCTTTGCTTCCACAGCAAGCTTCTTCTCAAATTCACTCTTTGCCTGCCTTATCAATGCCTTCCATCTAATTTGTCAGTGCTTGGGTTGTTTCGTTTTCATCATTTGGCTCCTTTTTCCATTTCCTTAAAGATGCTTTTTTGGCAACAACAGCCTCTCTGACCTCACCTTTAAACCATGCTGGCAGGTTTTTGGATTTCCTTCCACTTTTCTTAAAGTGTGGAATACAGATAGTCTGGGTTTCCAAGATAATATTTTTAAACAACACCCATGTTTGATGCAAATCTTTAACCTTTGCAATTGCTTCTCTTTGTTTTTTTCTTAACTATTTTCCTCATTTTATCATAGTCTCCCTTTCGAAAGTTAAAAGGTAGTACTGTGGATTTCCTTACCGTCCCTCCTCCATTTATTAAATCAAATGCGATCATGCTTTGATCACTATTGCCAAGTGGCCCCAACACCCTTATCTCTTGCACCAGATCTTGTGTTCCATTAAGGACTAGGTCCTAAATGGCTTCCCCTTTGGTCGGTTCATGAACTAACTGCTCCAAGAAGCAGTCATTTATTTCATCTAGAAACTTTATCTCCCTAGCATGCATGTCCTGCTGTGACACTGACCCAGTCGATACCAGAGTAATTGGAATCACCCATTATTATTACTGTGCTGTAACTTTTGTTAGCTTCCCTGATTTCTTTGAGCATTTCATCATCCATTTGTTCATTCTGGCCATGCGGTCGATAGTACACCTTCACTGCCATCCCCTTCCCCTTCTTACATAGAATTTCAATCCATAGAGATTCTACAGTGAATTTTGTTTCCTTCAAAACTTTAATCCTTTGCGACTCAATGCCCTCCTTGACATAGAGTGCAACCCCTCCACGAATTTGATCTGCTCTCTCATTACAATATAGTTTGTACCCAGGTATCACAGTGTCCCACTGGTTGTCCTTCTTCCACCATGTCTCAGAGATACCAATCATATCTAACCTCTCATTTAGTACTATATATTCTAACTCTCCCATCTTATTTTTTAGACTTCTAGCATTTGCATACAAGTATTTTAGAGGCTGTATTTTATTCATATTAATCTGGCTGTCGGTAGGCAGGGGTAATTTGATATCTTTAAGCTCTGTCTGCTCTGCACTCAAGGGTATTTGGGCTACTTTTGTCTTTATTGGAACCTCTCTACTGATATGCCCTAACTTCAGTCTTTTGCTAGTATCCTTCAAGGATACATTGTTCTGAACCATGCACTCTTGGGCGACTGTCGGCTTTCCCCTATTATCTAGTTTAAAAGCTACTCTATCTCCTTTTTAAAGGTTAATGCCAGCAGCCTGGTTCCATCCCGGTTAAGGTGGAACCCATCCCTTCGGAAGAGCCCCTCCTTTCCTCAGAAATGTTCCCAAGTTCCTAACAAATCCATAACCCTCTTCCTTGCACCATCATCTCATCCACTCATTAAGACTCCTTAGCTGTGCCTGCCTTTTGTGTCCTGCACATGAAATGGCAAGCATTTTGGAGAATGCTACCCTGGAGGTTCTGGATTTCAACTTTCTACCTAAAATTCTAAATTTAGCCTCCAGAACCTCCCTACCGCACTTTCCTATGTCATTGGTACTGATATGTACCAAGACAGCAGACCTCTCCTTTGCACCAGGCAGTCATGTTACCAGGCGATCCTCACGTCCACCAGCCACCCAGCTATTTTATGCCTAATGATCGAATCACCAACTATAACGGTTGTCCTAACCCTTTCCTCATGGGCACATGGCCCTGGAGAAACCTCCTCGGTGCGAGAGGGTTTTACATCACCTGGAGGACAATTCCTAGCTACAGATCACTTCCTGCCACACCAGGGTGATACTCTCCTGTCACGTGACCTCTCTCCTCCATGGCAACAGGGATGCTGCCAGACTGGAAGTGGGACTTCAGTACTATATCCCTGTAGGTCTTGTCTGTGTACCTCTCTGTCTCATTATGTCCTCCCAAGTCTGGTGCTCTAGCCTCCAGAGATCGGACTTGTTCCCTGAGAGCAAAGAGCTCCTTGCACCTAGTCTATTGTACACCTAAGACCCCTCACCAACTGAGAACATCATACATGTGACACTCAATACATGCAATAAGATACAAGCCATCAATCAGCTTGCAGTTCCTGTACTCTCATTCAGCTTTGGGGTTGTGGACTGGCCTCTTAAAGATCTTGAAAAACTGGATGTGTGAACAAGAAAACTCCTGTAATTTACAAGAATCAGTGTATGCCAAGGCTGTACATTCCTAGAGCTGAAGGAGGGCTAGGCCTCGTAGAGATTGATTGTATATACATTGCTACTATCATAGGTCTTCAGACCTACCTAACTGCTGCTAAATAAATAAAATAAATAAATTGTCAGATCCAAATACATAAAAAGTGCTGAAATATGAAAGTGATTTTTGAAATTTTTATTGTAATCCGCATAGGTTACTGTAGATATGCGATATATTAAAAAAAAGAGAAACATAAACATAATCGTCCAGAATCTGTCTCCATCATCAAACTTCAACAGGTGTTCCGTTGACTAGAAGGAGTGAGAATCCACAAGCATACACAGGGAAGGAAGTATCATAATTTGCAATACAAAAAAAGAAACTTTTCAAAGAATTAGATCAGCACATAAGGAAAGCAAGTGGCAAATGCACAAATACAGTTGGAAATATAGAGTGCTACTGCAGGAGCCCTTTGTCGATCAAGAGTGGACACATGAATGGTTAAGGAGAGGTGAACTGAAATCAAAGGATGAGATGTTGATAGTTGCAGTCCAGGACAGTGGCTTACAGATGAGATGATTTACAGCAAAGACCGGGAAACAGTGACTTACCTCAAAGCTATCTGTGAAGTTCTGATGGCAGAAAATTTCTATAAAGAAAGACACCATAAAGTAGCACGCCTTATCCATTGGAAACTCGGTAAGAACTACAACATCAGTGTGCCCAAAAAGCACTGGGATCATGACCCTAAAAGAATTACACAGAATGAGGAGGTTATGATCACCTGGGATACTCCCATTCCAACCGATTAAAAAGCTGTATGTAAGGAAGCCTGATATAGTGTTAAAGGAGAAAAACACCAGAACGGCATTGATTATGCAGGTTTCCTTTCCAAGTGACTACTCTGTGAATCGCATTGAAAGGCAGAAAATATTTAAGTACCAAGAAATGCAGTCTGAGACCAAGAAAATGTGGCAGAAAGATACCAAGTTATTTCCCATCATGTTGGGTGCTACAGGCCTAATTAAGAGGAATTTCCAAGCACACCTTGATAAATTACCCATATACGTGACATCTTACATACTCCAGAAGGAGGCTGTCTTTGGCACAATGCAAGTACTACATCGAGCATTAGCAGTAAATTTGAGAAACTTAGATCATACTCCACATACCCTGGCTTAGAAGTGAGGTTCATGACTATTATGGTATGCACAAAACTCGCCCATTTGGAGAAATTTCTCCCACTTACCTGGCTGGCAAGGACAGCACCCTGGTGGACAGACTGACCTGCACCCTGTAACTTCACAAGTGGACCCTTCGCAAAGAGGTTGCGAGGAACATCTTTCAAGAGTAGGGCACCCCATCGATAAACTTGTTTGCCACTCCTCAGAACAAACCAGTACCTCATTTTTGCTCCTGGTTAGGGGCACAGGGCAAACTAGCCTTAAATGCTTTCTTCCTCCACTGAGGGAAGGGTTTTCTGTAGGTGTATCCTCCCATTCTTCTAATATTAAACCTCTCCCAAGGCTCAGACAGCACAAGAGTGAAATGATCTCATAGCACTTTATTAACCAAGGCAGCCGTGGTTCCCTATTCTTCTAGAATGCCACATGAGGAAAGCAGCCCATCTTGGTGATTCTTCAACTTTGATTTTGCAGAACCAGGGGACAGTTTTCAGGGCCGGCCCCAGATTTGTGCCAGGTATTTGGTGCCCTAGAAAAACCTTAAACCATATTGACTCCTCCAGCTGTCAGAACCTATTGTTTTGTTTTGGCTGCTGCTGCTCTTTGCCACCCCCCAGAAACTGCCACCCTAGGAAACCACATAGTTTGTATGGTGTTTGGTCAAGCCCTTTTAGTTGCATCGTAACCTCTAGTCCTTGGCCTTCACAGCTTGGATGTTGTGGGGCTAGTGCTGTCCCCTTTAGATCTGCCAGTTACTACTACTACTACTACTACTACTACTAATCATTTATATAGCGCTATAAGGAGTATACAGTGCTGTACAAACATATAAAGAAGACAATCCCTGCTCGTAGAGCTTACAATCTAATCAATACAGACAGAAAAATACAAGAGAAACATGGGGGTTCAAATAGGGAAGGAGAACAAGGGATTAGGATCCAAATGCAGCCTCAAAGAGGTAAGTCTTTAGCATAGATTTGAAGAAGGAGAGAGAAGAGACTTGACGTAAAGATAGAGGAAATTTGTTCCATGCATAAGAAGCAGCAAGGTGAAAAGTTTGAAGTCTGGAGTTTGCAGAAGAAGAAAAGGGCATAGAGAGAAGAAAGCCAGAGGAGGAGCGGAGTTCACGGGGAGGGCTGTAGAGAGAGAGAAGAGAGGAAAGGTAATGAGGGGCAGTAGAGTGAATGTATTTATATGTTAGAAGGCAAAGTTTAAATTGAATACAGAAATTTATTTTTATTTGTTTATTTTATTTGTGTGTTTTATATACCGCCATTTCAGGGAATCATAATGGTTTACATTTGGAACAGCAGGTACATCAAAACAGCAGGTACATCAGAAATGGAAGGGGAGACAGTGAAGTGATTTTAGAAGAGGGATTATATGAGTGTATCGGGGCTGGCGAAAGATTAGCTACACAGAGTTCTGGATAGACGGAAGAGGAGAGAGAATGACATTGAGGGAGACTAGTAAGGAGGAGGTTTCAATAATCAAGACTGGAGGTGACCATAGAGGTGGACAAGAGCCTTAGTAGTGTGTTCAGAGAGGACGGGATGAATTTTGTTAATGTTGTAGAGAAAGAAACAACAGGTGTTTAGCTATATGTTGAATATGTGTGGAGAAGGAAATGGAGGAGTCAAAGATGATCCCAAGGTTGTGGGACGAGAAAACAGGAAGAAGAGTGTTGTCGACAGTGATAGATAAGGAGGAAGGCGGGAGGAGGGTTTAGGGGGAAAAATAAGAAATTCAGTTTTAGCCATATTCAATTTTAGGCGGCGGTGAGACATCCAAACGGCGATATCAGTTAACAAGTAGAGATACGAGTTTGGAGCGAAGGCAAGATAGATCGATTTGAGAGTCATCAGCATAAAAATGATACTGAAAGCCATGGGAAGAGATGAGGGCACCAAGGGACTGGGTATAGAGAGAGAAAAGGAGAGGGCCCAGAACAGATCCTTGAGGTACACCAACTGAGAGAGGGATGGCAATAGAAAGTAACCTCCAGAACAAACACTGAAAGCGCGATTGGAGATAAGAAGAGAGCCAAGACAGTACAGGGCCTCTAAAACCAAGTGAGGATAAAGTGTCAAGAAGGAGGCGGTGGTCAACAGTATCAAAAGCAGCAGAAAGATTGAGAAGAATGAGAACTGAGTAACTGCCTTTGGACTTAGCGAGGAACAGATCACTGGAGACTTTGGCAAGAGCCGTTTCAGTAGAATGAAATGGACAAAAAAACAGATTGAAGTGGATCAAGGAGGGCTTGAGAGGAGAGAAATTCGAGACAGTGGTGGAGAACTGCACTTTCAAGAATTTTGGAAATGAATGGGAGAAGGGAGATGGGTTGATAGTTGAAGTCATCCAGGTTCTCTTGGCTTCCAGGAGAGATTCTACGCAGAGGTCATATACTTTCAAGTGGAGGAGGTTTGCTGTCTGATGTGAAGAAAAGGTCCTAAATGCTTTTTCATGTACCACACAAAAACTGCTTGAATACCTTCTACATCTGTCAGAATCTGATCTGAAAACTAGCTCCGTAAGCATTCATCTTAGTGCGATTGGTGACTGTCACCATCATTTGGAAGGGAACCCCATGTCTCTGCAGCCTTTAGTTGTTCTATTCATGCAGGGCTTGCTTCTAATTAAACCTTGCATCAAGCCTCCTGCTAAATCTTGGAGCCTCAATGTGTTGCTAATTCAGCTGATAAAAGCCCCTTTTGAGCACTATATACCTGTGGACTGAAGTACTTGATCTGGAATGTCTTGTTTTTGGTGACAGTGAATTCAGAATGCAGAGTTAGCGAGCTTGAAGCTCTAGTAGCAGATTCACCCTATACTCAATTTCATCACAATAGAATGGTTTTGCATACACATCCCAAATTCCTTCTTAAGGTTGTGTCGACTTTCCATCTTAATCAATCAATCGTCCTTCCAACATTTGTTCCAAGATGATATGTTCGCAAAGGGGAAGTGCATTGTACATGTTGGATTGCAGGAGAGCCCTGGTCTTCTATTTAGAGTAGACTAAAGCCTGTAGTCTTGTAGCGTTATATAAATGATTAATAGTAGTAGTAGTACTATGGACAGTTCACCGAGATTTTTGTTTCTTTTGATCCCAGTAGATTGGGGGCTACCATCAACAAATGCACACTTTCAGTTTGTCTTGTGGACTGCATCTCCTTTGCTTATACCCAGGCAAGCTTGATGCTTGAAGGCATATTATAGCTGATATTGTCCAAGCCATGGCTTTGTCAGTGGCCCACTTGAGGCCAGTTCCATGGAGATGATTTGCAGGGCTGCTACCTGGACTTTTGTCCACACATTCACATTTCATTATTGTTTGGAAAGAATCCCCCAGTGTGACAACCCTTAGCATGTTTGTCTGAGCTATATTCTTAACCGTGCATACCTGCTGTTAAGACTTGAGAGCAGACAGCTGGAGCCTGGGCATTATAATATATTTCCTCCGCAATGTTCTGGAGTTGTGCTGCTGTTTGTCGGAAGGAGGGCAAACTTGAACAACTAATCTTCCTCGAGAGACTCTCCAGAGACCTGTTCCTCGAGGAAACAAATGAGAGTGTGGTTTTATTTCTGCGCTGGCTAGCTAGATTATGCCATATGCTTTGTTACAGGCAGATTGGAATTAGTTGACCTTTATCAAATAACTTAGATTAGCAATTAAGCAAAGCTCATATTTTCTTAACACTTGCAGGTTTTCCAGCACTTTTCCCTACAACCTCTCTCCTTTACTCATGGCAAGTAATGTAACATAGCTACAGTTGTGACCTACTACACAGTTAACATATATGCAAATTTGGTCAGTGTTCCCAACTATTGAAAACTTCCATATCTTGGGGCATTTACGATCCAAGATGGCATCTGAGTAGGACATGTTGGTGCTTGTTCCGCTGCTGATGTTTTTTCTCTCCTTATCTGATGCTGAAGCACAAGGGTAAGGGCGGTATTCTCTCCACGCCTGTAGCAATGCCGGTGGGACAGTGCACTATGGACAGCTTCACACAGGCAAAGACTTTGGGTATTCCTGCTGCTGAGGCTGGAGAGAGTCCCAGCTTGGGCAGCAACATCTTGCTGAGCCCGGCTGGCCCTTCTCTCCCCCCGTGCCTGGAGTCGCCGGGTACAGAGCGCCTTAAGTCAAAATAGGCGCCGGGATCCGGGCAGCCTTGGCTACAGAGTTGGTTTCATCGGTGGCTGAGGCAGTGCATCTTCCCCACCGGGAGGGAGTGAAGTTATCCAGGAGTCCTCATTTTCTTCAGTGCTTCCACCTCTTATTCATCCTAAGGAAGTAACCCTGTAATCCATTTGGGACACTATGCAGTCTGTTTATCAGGTATGTGCCAGGGTGCTGCAACTTCATACTCACCTCGCTTGGAGAGTTTGGAGAAGGGCATGGAGAACCAGCAAGGACAAATGTCGGGGTTCAAGGTCAAGGTTCAACAGTTTCAGGAGCAGCATGGTATGTTGGCTCAGGATAGACTGGTTTTTCAGTGTAAAATTGAGAACGTGGAAAATCAACAGAGAAGTTTAAATCTATGTGTTCTCAATTTTCCACGGTTGCCTTTGGTCTCACCTAGGGACATTTTTATTAAATTCCTAAAAGAGAAAATCTACTATCTTCTTCTTCAGAAAATCTACTGTGTTCCTTCATTGGCTTCTAAAGACACTCTGCAGGAGGCTTGATGCAAGGTCTTTGGTGCGATCTCATTTGGAGTATGGTGTGCAATTCTGGAGACCACAACTTCAAAAGGATGTGAACAGGATGGAGTCGGTGCAGAGAGGGTGGCTACTAAAATGATTAGTGGTCTTCATTATAAAGCATATGAGGACAGACTGAAGGATCTTAATATATACACCTTAGAGGAAAGGCGGGATAGAGGTGATATGATTGAGATGTTTAAATACTTCCGTGGCATAAACGTTCAGGGAGAGAGCCTCTTTCAATTGAAAGCAAGTTCTGCTATGAGGGGACATGGGATGAGGGTGAAGGGAGATAGATTCAGGAGTGATATGCGGAAATATTTCTTTACGGAAAGAGTAATGGATCCGTGGAATAGTCTCCCAGTGGAGGTGGTAGAGATGAGGACAGTAACTGAATCCAAAAAAGCATGGAACAAACACAGAGGATCTCTAAAGGTTAAAAGGGGACTGTTGTAGTTGTTGATATGGAAGGACAGACTAGATAGGCCATGTGGTCTTTTTCTGTCGTCATATTTCTGTTTCTAAAGCTGATGTCTCATTGTTGGAGGTTTCATCTGACTTCTGTACCATACTGGGCAACCTGTCTGAGTTGTTAGAGCAGTCCACAGAGGAGTTTGAAGCTACACTTTTGGTTTCATTTGTATTTCTTCAGGATAAAGAAGCAATGTTGTGTATTTATTTTAAAGAATCTGATATTTCCTTTTTGGGGATAGGATACAGATTTTCCCAGATGTGTTCAAATGGAAGAAGATGTTTTTGGACTTTGCACCAAGGCTTTGGCTTTGGGCGCAAGTTTCCAGTCTTATCAAAATAAAATCTATCATTTCTTCGAGCCCTCTCAGTTACATATCTTTTTGGATGCTAAAAGAGTGCAATGCTAACATCTAGAATATGTGTGGGCTTATTGTTTGTGCTCTGCCTTTAAATCCTACTCAATATTTCTGCATTAATTTACCGCCTTCCCATGGTTATTGTAATTCTTGAACCTCCCTCCTTTGTTGTGGACTATTTTCATCCTGTGGTGTTTTAATTTTGATTTGATTATGCTTCTTGTAACTATGTGACACATGATGGAATGTGTTTTTTCTGTTCCAGAGTTCTTTTTCCTTGGTTTATTGTAAAATTCAATAAATATTAAATTTAAAAAACAAAACAAAACAAACCTTGATATAGTGATGGCAGATGAGACCCCTAGGTTGGAAGGCACTCAACAGGCTACTGTGGAGGAACTGAAGACTCTTCAGAGTAAAACCAGCATTTATGATGTAGTTGGGAAATTTAGAGGTGGGAATCCAAGACAGATACCATAACAGTAGGAAGTTTCAGGGGAACTTCTTTTTCTTTGTTCCTTCAACTCTTTTAAGACATTTTGTGGCCTTATCAGTCCTTTATGAAAATGTATAGATTGTAAAAGTATTTATAAAGGTTTAGCAATGTCAGAGCATAGCAAATCATAGTTTGTGTTTCCATGTCTAATCAGGACACAGCAGATCAAAGCAATGTGAGAAGGATGTTGTTTAAATTGATCGTTAACTTAAGTATGTTAAGGTGATATGTTGATTGTTAGATATGATATATATTTTATTTAAGTGATTTAATGTATGATGTCAATTTTATTATTTAGAACTGTTATGGAGTGGAGGAATAGCCTAGTGGTTAGAGCAACAGCCTACTACCCAGGAGATCTGGATTCGATTCCTACTGGCGCTCCTTGTGGCCTTAGGCAAGTCACTTTGCCCTCCATTGCCTCGGAAGAAAAAGCCTGGCAATCTACTTCCAGTCATACCTTGCCAAGAAACCCAGGGGCTGCTGAGTTGCCAGGAGTCAGCATTGACTTGAAGGCGCATATAAAAAAGAACTATTGTAAAGAATGATTTTGGAAATGCTGGGTTTTTTTTAAAGATTTATTGTGATCTACTCTGGACTTACTGGATAAAGCTGAATATAAAAAATATCAAAATTAAATTAAAATACTTCTTAACTAGCTAGCCCCCTCATTTGATACAAGGTATCTTTGAGGTCACCAAGCCAGCTAACTACAGACACCTGCATTTGTAGTTTCAGCAGTTTTAAACAGAGTACAGTCCTTTCTTAAAGCATATCCAGAACTTTTTTTTTAATTTATAAAGTTTTTAGTCATTACAATAACCAAAACTGTTACAAGGACAATCCCATAATGCCATAGAAGGAAAAAGAAACAATACAATTTACAGCATAGGAAAAATAAACCTGATAAAGTCCACATCAATGAAGTCAAACTATAAATTCATTAAAACAAAAAGTAAAGAAAACAAAGGGTTAAATTTAACCCACAAAAAGAGGCCAATATTTATTTAATTCTCTACCCTATCTATGCCCTGCCTCTCGGTCAAAATGTTTTCCAAATGAGTTACCTCAACAACAATATAGGAGGCACCATCTAAACTAATGATGCATTTACACGGAAACCGAAGGAAAAAAGGTATCACCCAATGCTAGAACACAAGGCTTTAAGTTCAAAAATTGCCTCCGATGCAGTTGGGTGCTACGAGAAACATCTGGAAAAATATTTACCGGCTGACCACAAAACTTAGTTAACTTGACTCTAAAAAAAAAAAGCCCTAAGAATACGTTGTTTAGTCTCAATAGATGGAAAGGTGACCAGTAGAGTGGAACGTGAATTAATGATATCCTGGGAGTCCTCTAAAAAGGCAGTTAAATTTTCCATAGGATTGTTATTATTGTACACCGCCTTGATTGTTTTGAAAGGCGGTTTTTATCAAATAAATAAACCTTAAACCTTAATCTCATCCAGCCCACCTTCAGCAGAACTAAGCTTTTTAACAATTGAGGGGATATAATAAATTTGTGAAATTTCAATAGGATCAGAGATGGCTAAAATCTCTTTTAAGAATTTACCCAAAAGAATCCTATGAGACAGTAACGAAGACTGAGGAAAATTCAAGAAACGCAAATTACAAGAATGCATAGAGTTTTCAAGAGCTTCCAACTTGGAATGAAGCGCTAAAGAATCTTTAATCCCAGCCACATTAACCGCATGAAGCGGGAGCACTTGAGACTCCAACTTAGTCAGAGCCATATCCACTAACGTTACTTTCTCATCAAGTTGCTGCAAAGAAACAGCAGCTTCTTGAGAGAAAGTACATAAGGAATGCAAGGAAGCGGACATTTTGCTATCAATACACTTTAAAGCACCCCAGACATCTTTCAATGTAATTTCTGTATCCGACAGAGGGGTAGGTAATTCAAAAGAGTCACCTGCACCCACTGACTGGACTGGAGAAGGCAAATTGATCAACTTTAATTTTCTTACCGATTCAGAGGACTCCGTAGAAACATCAATTAAACTCCCAGGCACAGGACATAAGGAAGGAGATCTTCCACCGGAGCTCAAAGAAGCTCCTTCTGGTGAGGACTGCGCTAACGGTACTGGGGCAAAATGTTTATCCAAAGGACCAACCAGCTTGGAAACTCCCGTTGCCACCTCTGGTATTTTGCCAGTCTTGGCCTTTCTTTTCCCCATACCAATAACTGTAAAGAAAATAACAAACAGCAAATGCTTAAGCTAGTGAAACACCCAAGGCCAAGAAATCTCCATGCAGCGACAGCGCTACAGCCGCAGTGATGCCGAAGGGGCACCAAAGGGGCGTTTCCAGCCCCTTTAGACACGCCCCTTTGGATCACGCTCCGTATCGCGGAGAATACTGAAAAATATAGAAGTCCCGAAGGGAAGTCCCCGCCGGTACAGGCTCCCCCTGGCATGCCTGTTAGCGGGGCAGGAGGAAAACAGTGACTGCAACATGCACTCCTCAGCGGCAGTCCCACATGCAGATGACCGGGCTCTGACATCTCCTTCTCACCTCCAGCTAACTCAAGGGAAGGCTCCACCAGATAGTTCCTTTAAAACCCAAAGGGAAGTCCCCGCCGGTACAGGCTGCCCCGGGCTTGCTTGTTAGCCAGGCTGGAGGGAAACAACGACTGCAACACGCACTCCTCAGTGGCAGTCCCACATGCCGATGACCGGGCTCTGACACCTCCTTCTCATCTCCAGCTGACTCAAGGGAAGGCTCCACCAGGTAGTTCCTTTAAACCTCGAAGGGAAGCCCCCGCCGGTACAGGCTGCCCCAGGCATGCCTGTTAGCCGGGCAGGAGGGAAACAGCGACTGCAACACACACTCCTCAGCGGCAGTCCCACACGCCGATGACCGGGCTCTGACACCACCTCCTCACCTCCAGCTGACTCATCCAGAACGTTTTGCTGGTTTGGTTCTTTCAGTGGAGACTAAGGCTGTGGTTCCTTCAAAGGCAGCAAAAATGCTAGAGAGACTATAGGTTAGTCAAGTACATGCATTTATTCCAAACCAAATAACTGTACTGCCTATTGTACTATTTCAATGTGCACCGTTGTGACCTTTTTAAAATCAGTTTATTTTGATTTTATTCAGGATATCAACAAACGGCTTTCTCTTCCTGCTGATATTCGGTTACCTGAGGGATACTTGGAAAAGTTTGCCATGAACAGTCCACCTTTTGACAAACCTATGAGCCGACGACTCCGCAGGGCTTCTTTGGTAAGTTTATATCTCCCCCCCTGCCATATCAATTTAAAATGCTGTTGTCTATATTTCTAAAATTCTTAAAACAACTCACCTGCAATTCCTGCAAATCTGGAAGCAGCCATGATAGCAAGAGACTCACAAATCACTTCACACTCCCTAATATCCACTTAGTTCAAACAGTCTGTGATGCTATAGGACACTACAGAGACTTATAAATGAACCAATCAAATGCCATTCCTTATCGTCTCTCCAGTCCAGTCCCTTATCTGCTGGGTTGTGCACCCCTTCCAGCAGCTTGGAGGCTTAGCCAATCATCGCTTTGATGACTCCCTGGTATATCATCACTGGCACTACCCACCAGCACCAGTATGCTCAGCCTCCAAGGTAGCAGTAAGCCGGGGTTCTGGGCTTACTGGAGAGACAGTTAGGCCTTAGGGGATAGAGAGGGTATTTCCCTGGGGTTTAGCTAGGTTAATTCTGTTAATTGGATTTACTAATTTCTTTTAATTTAATTTAATTCAATTTCATTTCATTTATGTAACTCAGTTAATTTATTTCATTGGTTTTGGGCCCCCCCCCACCTCCCCCTCCACGGGGGTTAGTTGACGCTTGCTCCTCGAGGGCTAAGGGAAGAGGAGGCTTGCTGTCTGCCGCAGCGGAAGGCAACAGTGGGGAAGAGCCAGCGGGAGCTGAGGACCTTGCTCCTGCCCGTCCCGCCTCACACCGAAGCCCTCCTTGGTGGCTGAGCGCGAGGTCGGTTGATCGGCACATCGGCAGCTGCGTGCGGGGTGACTCACTCCCAAAGGGAAAGGAGTGGTGCCATTCAGTTTGGTAAAACGGACGGCTGAAGGCAGAGGCGCCGGTGGTGGCAAGCAGACAGCCACCCGTGCGGTCCTGGAAGCACCCCGGCGTTGGCGGAGGAAGCAGCCTTCTCCTGCATGTGGGGAAGAAGTCTGCAGGAGGTAGGTGGCAGCTCTTGGTTTTTCTTCACGTGCTTTTAGGAAAGCGCTTAGGGAAGCATTTTGCTTTGAAATCTTTATGTGACTGCCGTTTTTGGGGCAGTAGGGAAAAAAAAAAAGAGTAGGAAGGCAGAGAAGCTCTTTGATATTGTGGGTCTCTGAAGAGGGGAACTGTAGTTTAAACTTTAGAGATTAACAGCCGCGCCATGCCGGGTAGGACACAGTGTTTAGTCTGTGGCACACGGCGGGGCACGGTATCAGCAGCAGGGGTCTGCAGAGGCTGTTCTGTGGAGGCTGCTTCAGTAGAGCAAGAAATGCAGGGGGGAGTGGCCCAGGAAAAGGTTTTTGATTCCCAAGGGTCCGGGGACCCTCTGGAGACGGAAGGTGAGCAGCCCTCCCCTCTATCCCTGGCCGTGGACCTGACGGGACCCCCTCTAGCACAGCCCACTCCTTCCACGTTCTCTGGAGAAGGAGGTAGTTGGGGGGACATTTCACCGGAGTTTGTCCTGCTGCTTCATAAGGCGTTTTGTATGCGGCAGCAGGGACCGGAAGGAGCAGTAGCTTCGCAGGTAGGTGGTTCGGCAAGGAAAAGAAGGGCCAAGGATCAGGAGACGGGTGTCCTGCACAAGCATCCCAGATTGCTGAATGAGGAGAGCCTCACTTCCCCTCTATCCGAGACTCAGGAGGGGGAGGTTTCGGATAGGGAGTTTGGGGAAGAGGAAGACGAAGAAGAACTCGAAGAGGGGGAGATTCCGGAGGAGGAACAACCCCGGATAGTTCGAGTTTTTCGCAGGGAGGAGCTCCCAGCATTGATTGCAGAGTCACTGAAGGTGTTGCATATGGCTCCAAGTGCGCCGGCGGACGAGGAGGTCTTGGAAGACCCGTTGATTCAGGCAGTCAGGAGACCTCAAAAGGTGTTTCCAGTGCATAAGGTAGTGCGTCAGATGATTCAGGAAGAATGGAATCAGCCGGAGTCCAGTTTAAGGGGGGTACGATCTATTGCTCAGTTGTACCCTTTACTGGAGGTGGATAAGGAGTTGCTGCGGTCGCTGAGGGTGGATGCGGCGGTGTCGGCCGTCACAAAGAAGACGACTATCCCAATCGAAGGCGGTGCTGCCCTGAAGGATACCCAAGATCGAAAGCTGGATATGCTGCTAAAGCAAGCCTTTGATGTCAGTGCCCTGGCATTGCAGGCTTTGGTATCAGGGGCTTGGGTAGCGAGAGCCTGTCTGAGGTGGTCACAACAGCTCCAGTTGGCCGATGGTCTTCCCGGGGAGGCTTAGGGGGAGGCAACCAAGATGGAGTCGGGAGAGGTCTATCTGGCGGATAGTTGGTAGGACCTCATTAGGAGCTTGGTTAAGAATATGGTCTCGGTGGTAGCGGCTAGGCGATATTTGTGGCTGCGAAACTGGGCGGCGGATGCTTCATCCAAAGCCCGCCTTAGCAGACTCCCCTTTAAGAGGAGGTTACTCTTTGGGGAAGACTTGGATAAGTTAGTAAAGGAGCTAGGCGAGACGAAGGGGGCAGGCTCCCTGAGGATAGGCCGAAGCCAGGCCAGTCGCTGGCTCCAGCGCATCCCCAGTCAAGAGACTTTCGGAGGTATTGACAGGCAAGGTCGGCAGCCTTTCAAAGAGGCTGTTTCCCGTCGAGAGGACAAGGTTTCCGGGGGTTTTGGGGCTTCTTCTGCCTCTGCAGGTCCTAGGAAAGCTTAATGAGACAACGGGGGCCCAGGGGGAGGTGCTGCCAGTGGGAGGTCGGTTAAGGCAGTTTCTTTCCACCTGGGTCCGGGTCACTTCGGATCAATGGGTGTTGGAGGTGATCCAAGAGGGTTACGCTCTCGAGTTTGCGAGGCTGGTTCGTCTGGCGTTTGTGCAATCTCCTTGCAAATCCCCTATGAAATGAAGAAGGCTGTGGTGGAAGACACGCTGTCAAGGCTACTGAGGCTGGGGGCTGTGGTTCCTGTGCCGTTAGACCAATACGGGTCGGGTCGGTACTCGATTTATTTTGTAGTTCCAAAGAAAGAAGGGACCTTTTGGCCGATTCTGGACCTGAAGCGGCTCAATCGCTGTCTCCGGGTACCGCACTTTCGGATGGAAATGCTGAAGTCCGTGATTGTGGCCGTTCGTCAGGGAGAATCTTTGACGTCCTTAGATCTGACAGAGGCATATTTGCATATTCCCATTCGCAAGGCTCATTAGCAGTTTCTGAGATTTGCGCTGCCCAGGGGACATTTTCAGTTTCAGGCTCTGCCTTTTGGTCTGGCAACAGCTCCGCGGACCTTCACCAAGGTGATGGTAGTGGTAGCCGCGGCGCTGCGCAAGGAGGGAATTTTGGTCCATCCCTACTTGGACGAATGGGTGATTCGGGCAAAATCAGAGGCAGAAAGTCACAAGGCTACGGCCAGGGTGGTGGCCTTCCTAGAAGAGTTGGGGTGGGTTATCAATCGGGCAAAGAGCAGGTTGGTGCCCACGCAGGAGCTCGAGTACATCGGAGCACGGTTCGACACCACAAGAGGAAGAGTGTTCCTGCCAATCCAGAGGATAGAAAATCTCCAAGGCCTGGTGATGCAGTTTTTGGGCAGGCAGGCTCCTACATCCTGGCATTACTTGCAGGTACTGGGAACCATGGCAGCGACTATAGCGTTGGTGCCGTGGGCCAGAGCACAGATGAGGCCGCTTCAACGAGCTTTGCTTCGGCGCTGGTCTCATCAGAATCAACCGTTGTCCATGAAGTTACCCTGTCCTCAGGAGACAAGGAGGGCCTTACAGTGGTGGCTCAACCCGAAGAACTTAGAAGCGGGAATGCCTCTCGAGCCCCCGCAGTGGGTGCAGCTGACAACGGATGCGAGCTTAGTAGGCTGGGGGGCTCATTGCAAAGGACAGTTTGCCCAAGGCTGCTGGAATGCAGTGGAGGCCCAGTGGTTCATCAACAGACTGGAAATGCGAGCGATGTTTTTAGCGCTCAGAGAGTTTCGGGCCTTGGTCCAGCCAAGGGCGGTCCGGGTCCTATCCGACAATGTCACGACAATGGCCTATATCAACCGCCAGGTGGGGACAAGAAGTCCAGCCCTGGAGGAGGAAGTGGACGGCCTCCTGAGATGGGCCGAAGCTAACCTAGTAGCACTATCAGCGCAGCACGTGGCAAGGGTAGACAATGTCACAGCAGATTTCCTGAGCAGGTGCAAGATAGACCACGGAGAGTGAGAACTAGCTCAGGAAGTGTTCGACCAGGTAGTATCCCGGTGGGGGACTCCGATTATGGACCTTATGGCAAGATGGGAATCAGCCAAGGCAAGTTGGTTTTTCAGTCGCAGAAAGGAAAGAATGTCGGAGGGCCTCGATGTGCTGGTCCAGAAGTGGCCTGCGGAAGGGCTCCTGTACTTGTTCTGACCTTGTGCGCTCATAGGAAGAGTACTTCAGCAGGTAGAAGCCCACCAGGGATTGGTAATTCTCATAGCCCCAGACTGGCCATGGCGGCCGTGATATGCGGATCTAGTGAGGCTTCTGGCCGACCGGCCATGGCGGCTTCCCTGCCGGAAGGATCTTTTGGTGCAGGGTCCAGTGCGGATGCCTCAGGTGGATCGATTCTCGCTTACGGCCTAGCTATTGAAAGGGTGAGGCTTAGAAAGCGGGGTTACTCGGGGGCGGTAATTTCGACCTTGTTGAGTGCGCGTAAGCGTTCGACCTGTCTCTCGTACGTGAGGATATGGCGTATTTTTGAGGCTTGGTGTGACAATCGGAGGAAGAAACCCTTTGGGGTCTCGGTACCGGAGGTTTTGGAGTTTTTGCAGGACGGGTTTGATAAGGGCCTGGCTGCAAGCTCCCTGTGGGTGCAGCTGGCGGCCATTTCCTGTTATAGGGGTAAGGTCCGCAGAAAGGCATTGGGAGACCACGCGGACGTTAGTAGGTTTCTACGAGCCGTTAGGCACCTGCGCCCGCAGCAAAGGTCCGTGATTCCTCCATGGGATCTCAATTTGGTGTTGAATGCCTTAGCTGGACAGCCTTATGAGCTGGCAGGGGAGGCCTCGTTAAAGGACTTGACCATTAAGCTATCTGTTCCGCCAGACGTATTTCGGAGCTTCAGGCTCTGTCTTCCCTTCCGCCTTTCCTTTCTTTCTCCAAGGAAAAGGTAGTCTTGCATACAGTTCCTTCCTTTTTGCCAAAGGTGCTTTCTCCCTTTCATGTGAATCAGGTAGTTTCTCTTCCATCCTTTTCGAGGGTTGGGGGGAGACGAATGATGTGCGGTTGCACCATCTGGATATGTGCAGAGTGCTTAAACGTTATTTGCGTCGCACAGCGTCCTTCCGGAAGACCGATAGGTTGTTCTGTTCGGGGGACCGCGTAAAGGGGAAGCGGCAGCCAAGGCCTCCATCTCTAGGTGGATTAGGGAGGCGATTGCTTCAGCTTACATTCTGAGGGGAAGGCAGGTACCGGTGGGGTTTCAAGCACATACGACTCGAGCCCAGGCGGCTTCTTGGGTGGAGTATGGTTTGGTCCCGCCATTGGATATTTGCAGGGCGGCTACCTAGTCGTCTCTGCACACCTTTGCCAAACACTATAGGCTGGATGTTCAGGCGGCAGCGGATGCTCGGTTTGGCAGGATGGTGCTTCGGTCCAGGATGGCAAACCCTCCCAGGCTTGAACTGCTCTGTTACATCCCAGAAGATAAGGGACTGGACTGGAGAGACGATAAGGAAAGATTAATTAGACCTTACCTGCTAATTAGGGTTCCTGAAGGAATTCCAGTCCAGTCCCTGATCCCGCCCAAGTTGATTTTTCTTCAGGATACTGATCCAGGGGACGGTTCCCGGACCGAAGGTCTGTTTAGGAACAGAGAAGATATGAATACTCCTCGCAATGGCGTTGGTGGCGAGAGGTGTCATCGTCGGGAGAGCATGGCCCTTGGAAGGGTTAGTGAAGGGCTGATGTGGTTTATAGGTAAGCCTCCTCCTCCTACTTCGTCTCCCGGGGAGGGAGTTGGTGGTCCTTTGGGGAGGGAGGGGAGGAAATAGTTTAGTGTTGAAATTTGTTTCTGTTTAAAAAAAAAAAAAAAAAAAGGAAAAGAGAATGGGGTCTTAATTGTCTCTCCGTTAAGTCTGCTTTTTCAATAGATTACTGGTGCTGGTGGGTGGTGCCAGTGATGATATACCAGGGAGTCATCAAAGCGATGATTGGCTCAGCCTCCAAGCTGCTGGAAAGGGTGCACAACCCAGAAGATAAGGGACTGGACTGGAGTTCCTTCAGGAACCCTAATTAGCAGGTAAGGTCTAATTAATCTTTCCGTGTCACTCTTCTAAACATGAGTGAGCGTTTTTCAGAGCATTGCAAGAAACCAGTTGAAAGAATCTGAGAAATGATTTGCTAATACAGGCGCTGATATTCAGAAGCAGCAAACAGCTTAATTTAAGTGCCAGTGTTTAAATTAATACATATATTCAGCACCAGTATACATGTGGAGGCACATTCCCTACTGTGTGTCCCAGCCTCTGTGCATCCGGTTGCAACTGGATGCACAGAGGTAGACATGATTCTGATCCCGCAGGGCATGTCTAGCCCCTGCGGGATCAGAATCACGACTAGGCCTGTACGTGCAGGCCGGGACCCGATTCCCATCGGCCTACACGTACAGGCCCCTGCCCGGCTAACTCAGTCAGGTTCCTGAATGGAGCTGTGGTGCCATGGCGTCCAGTTGCCATGGCACCATGGCTCCATTCATGAGCCATGATCCCTGTCCACCAACCACTTTCACCTTTCCCTGCAGCCTGACCCCCGATCTGGCTTCCCATGGCCAGGGTTGGGCTGCAGGGAATCTCCTGCACCCTCTTCCCATTTTGATCTTGGCTGAGCCTCCTATCCCTTGACATTTAGGGGGACTTATTCCACCTTCGAGGTGGAATAAATCCCCTGTCCAGTCTGCCGGCCATGGACGTTCAGGGCCGACTTCAGAATCGGCTCTGTACGTCCGGGGCCATGGACCGCCCACTGCCTGCCCTAACTCCACCTCTGCACTGCCCCTTCCCGCCCCGGTCTAAGCCTCTTGCTATTCGTGGGACAGAATAGACCCTATAGTTAGCAGTGCTAAATATACTGTACATATTGTGTGGTTGCCTCTACTGCCGCTGTCCATTTATCTAGGCCTGCTGTTCAGCAGGGTTAAATTAAATTAAATGAATAGCTTCACCAGATAATGGCTGAAAATTGCCTCTAGCTAGATAAATTTGGTGCTCCACCCTCCCTCTGCCTCTTCACTATACAATTAGCATCAGGCCAGTTAGAAAGATCTTTGGCTTGATGCTGTCTATATAGCCATTAAACATACATGGCTAGTGAACTTATACATTCATTGCCCATGGGTGGATAGATAAGTCTCTTTGACTGTTGGCCCGAAGATTATTAACTCAGTGTAAGTACTGTTTTATGTTTTTTATGGTTTAGGCACTTGATATACCGCCCTTTACTGTGTGTATCAGAGCTGTTTGCTTTATACTTTGGAAATATTACACATGAATACAGAGGAGTACAGCTTTCTTTCAAGTAATAACAAGGGCTGTTTCCAGTAATGTCTTTACCTTAGGCTCACTAGAGCACTAGCACTAGAAAACATCCAACCAGGGAATGCATTATTATATTTTGACGACTAAGAAACTGCTACAAAGAACCAAACGCTTTGTAAAACCATGATCTTAAAAATGTTAAAACTTTTGTAATGAACATCTAGTTTGCTTAATTTTTGAATGTTTATAGAAGGCTCTGTTGCTTTTAAAACTGGTGAGTAGTCTTTTTTTTTTAGGCCTGTGTTGCTAAAGTGTGGGGGCTCTATCCATCTTTCTCTCTGTCTGCACATGTGCAAACAAATCTATACATAGATGGCAGAAACCTAGAGCAGTCAGTGATCAACAACGTTTTAAGATTTTTGCTTATGCTCTAATCCTAAACTGACTTGATTACTGTAATTCCATATACTATACTGCAACTAATTCCACTATTCGTTTTCTTGAACTTCTTCAGAACCCCCCACGACTTATTAAGGAAGTCAAAAAACATGGCCATATCACACCAGCCTTAAAAACACTGGCTGCCTGTGACTTTCAGGATTTGCTATAAGATTCTCTCATTCATCCACATGGTGTTATATATCTAATATATGAACCAACCCCCTTCCCTTTAACCTGTACTTGGAAACAATGATACGATCAGCCTTTTTGGACCTAATTTATGGAACTCACTATCCCGTGATTTATGCCAAGAAACAAGCCATGCACCATTTCTCTTTTCAGAAGCATTTATAGCCTGCCATTAAAAATGCTATATAAACTTTCTAATTCTCTGCCTCTTTCTTCTATGCTAACAGCTATTTTACATATTTTGGTTATTTTTATACTAATGTTTTTTCGATATTTGAAGTGCTGTAAATTCTACTTTGATGATTTTATACTGTGATTTTAATGTGTAAACCACTTTGATAGGCCATAAAAAGCGTGAGAAGGTGGTATATCAAGCAGTAAACTAAACTAAAATAACCTAAGTCGAGCCCTGCCACCCAGAGATAAAAAAAGGTTAGTGGCTCAAGGATCCCAGCCTCCTCCTTCAGTGTGCCAACAAGGACCGCTGGAGAAGGGGTGGCCATGGCCAGAAATGAAAAGTCTATTGATTGGGACCCAAACCCCACTGGCAAAAGAGAAGCTGCAACCATTGAAACAAATGAAGAGCCTGTCTGCATCCCTCTGCAGTCTAGGAGGAAATAGCTATAATTAGAGTTGCCTTCCTCCATCCAGAAAATCCGCCAGTATTCCCACAAAGGAAAACAAACCAGAAAAAGATGAATATGCTGGGTTCCAGGCAAGGGAAAGATTACCCAAGTTAACTTTAACACCTAAAAGTATGATAATTGGGGTCGACCTTCCCATTGCAATGGGTGGATCAAGCTTTTCGATACTTGGGAATCCAATTGCGAAGTGATCCCAGTTTGCTCTATCATTTAAATTCTCCACCATGTTGAAACACTTGTGGACCAAGATGAGAGAATAGACCCCACTATCCCTCTCAATGTTGGGTCAGTTGCAGCCCTTCGGATGTCCTTGTTTCCTAAGCTGCTACAAAAGGACGTGGTTCTATTTGAACAGGATCTGTGCCATTTTATATGGCGAGGGAAACTTGCGAGAATCTCCTTGGCTAAACTCAGAGGATCTTGGAGACAGGGGGTGGGGATCCCAGATATCTGCTGCTATGCTAGAGCATGCCAGCTGTGACATCTGAACGTGATTGGGACACACAGAGATATTTACCTCTCGGGCACTGGAAGAGGACTTAGTCAAGCCATGCTGCACTCAGAGGGACAATTTCTGACTCAACGGATCACTAATAGTTTACTTGTAGGACCTCTCCGAACTGTTTGGCGTTTTATATGTTCTAAGTGGGGCATATCCCCAACTGTAACTAGCTTCGTACCATTGCAAGGGAATCCACTATTTTTACTTGGTACAGAAAACCAAATATTTCAAGATTGGAAAAAGAAGGGGGTGTTCAATCTGGGGAATGTGGTAGACATGGAGGGGCATATTAAACCATTTCATACATTAAATGCAGAAGTTGACCTGAGTAAGACTCAAATCTTTGCATATCTTCATCTTTGCCATTATGTTCAAACACTTCCCCTAGAGAATTTGACAGTGGAGACCTCAGCACGACTCTTGCAGTTCTTTAAGCTGGGTGAGCAAGAACATCTCACCATATCACAATTTTCTAAAAAACTGCACCAATGATCTCCACAACCGGATTTTTCAGCAGTAGAGCAATGATGGGCCGAGGAATTGAATATTCCCATGGCCCGGGAGTATGCGTCGGGCAGTATCACGGATGCCAAGTCTGGTAAGGTTGGCACGGCTACAAGAACTTCAGTATCAGGCACTTAGGCCCAATTTTCTCCCAGACAGGCCTTCCGTAGTGGTGTGACTCAGAGGGGCAGTTATTTGTGGTGCGGCAAATCCCTGGCTGATTTGGGACATATGTGGTGGAAATGTAGGAAGACTCAACATTTCTGGTGTCAAATTCAAAGGTATGTGAGCTCCTTAGTGGGAAAGTGGGTCGATTGGACTGAGATATTAGTGGTACTAGATGTTTTGTGCCCTAACAGTCCCAAAGGACGCTGGGCATGGCTTTTGGTGCATAAGGCCTATGTGGTTGGGAAACAAGCGATCTTGCTTCATTGGCAAGAGGTATCCATTCCTACCTATTGGGAAGGGCGGAATCACTTCCATCAACTGATGCTGATGGAGCGTATGGTGGCTAAAGGACATGCTAAGAGACAAGGAAGTGTAGTTACTCACCTGTAACAGATGATTTCTGGGAACAGCAGGAATTTAATCTCACATATGGGTGGCATTGGTAGTGACGGAACCAACTCGGGAACGCCTCTCAGTGTCCAACAGGAAAGCTTTTGGGAGCACTCCACTGCCCTGGGCGACTGCCTTCCCACCTTCCCAACTCCCTCTCTTCAGTTGAGTTTGTAGCTGAGAGGAAGAAGAAAATAAAAGAACCCTACAACTCCTAGGGGAAGAGGGTGGGTTGTGAAGAATGAATTCTTGCTGTTCCCGGAGATCAGCTGTTACAGGTGAGTAGCTATGTTATCTCCAGGAACGAGCAGGAATGTAGTCTTCACATATGGGACTCCCTAGCTCCCAGATGCCACATGAAATGACCTCAGAACTGGTTGAGGTTTGCCTCGGAGTGAGATCGAAAAGGTCATGGATTCTACATGGATTTCTGGTATTGTCAAAGTCCAGGACGGAGGGTAGGAATTGCATCTAAGTCTGAAAGAGGTGCAGGAGTACAGCTTGACCAAAAGATTGCATCCCAACAGGAGTCATTGTCTAGACAATAATGGGCAGCGAAGGTATGGACGGAAGATCAAGTTGCTGCCTTGAAAATTTCATGCAATGGCTACCAATAGTAGGTTTTCCATCGAGATTGCCATGGCGCAAACATTGTGACAAGTGACATGCCCTTCCAGGGAGAGTCCTACTTTGTCATAAACAAATGAAATGCAGTCCGCTATCAATCTGGAGAGCGTGCGCTTAGATACAGATAGACCCTGGTGACTAGGATCAAAAGAGATGAACAAATGCAAGGCTTTACAATGACTTTTAGTCCTTTGGAGAAAAAAACTCAACGCATGCATGCAGTCAAGATTGTGCAGAGTTGTTTCCGCTCAAGACACATGCGGTTTAGGAAAGAAGACTGGAAGGTTAATCGACTGATTTGGCATAAAGTGTGGGTGAGTCCAAAGGACAACTTTGTCATGGTGGAACTGAGTATAGGGGGGGGGGGGGGTCTGCACCAGAGCATCTAGCTGAAGTGAGGGCAATTAGGAAAATTACCTGCCATGACAGGAGCTTTAGGGAGGTTGTGTCCAATGGTTCAAAGGGCAGTTTGAGAAGCTGCACTAGAATGAAGTTGAGGTCCCAAACCACCAGTGGCGGCTTGATGGGCCGTTTGGACAGCAGGAGACCTCTCATGAAACGCGCTACTAGCGGATGTGAGGGAATGGGCTGTCCATCCAGTAGGTGGTGAGAGGCTGTAATGGCACTGATGTGGACTCTCACTGAGTTGGTCTTTAGATCTGCTGAGGACAGGTGGAGGAGGTATTGTAGGAGTGACTCCACTGGAGCAGAAAAGGGATTGAGATCTTTCTGGGACCACCAGACAGAATATCTACAACACTTGAAAGCATATAAATGTCTGGTGGAGGGCTTTCTGGAAGCCAATAGGATCTCCTTAACCTCTTGTGGAAAGCCAGTGCTCTGTAATGCTATGCTCTCAGCAGCCAAGCTGTGAGGCGGAGAGACTGTGGATTGGGATGGAGTAGTGAGCCGTTGTCCTGGGAGAGGAAATCGGGCATTGATCCCAATTACAGAGGCTGAGTCTGAGTCAGACATAGTAACAGTGGAAACCACCGTTGCTGCGGCCAGTGAGGGGCTATGAGAATCATGGAGCCCTTGTCAGACTGAAGCTTGAAAAGCATCTTGGGAATGTGGGGTATAGGAGGGAGAACATAAAGCAGACCCTGCCCCCGGTGTAGGTGAAAGGCATCCAATTGTTGGTTGCTGGATGTTGGGGTCCTTGTGCAGAAGCAAGGAAGCTTGCCATTCTGCGGAGTAGCAAACAGATTTATGTCTGGAGATCCCCAGGTCTGGAAGATATAGGATGTTGTGTCCGGATGAAGAGACCATTTGTGAGGAAGAAGGATGTGACTTAGCTTCTCTGCCAAGACATTGACTCCCCCCGGGAGGTACACCGCTCAGAGGTGTATTTGATGAGAAATGGCAAAGGGACACAGATGAAGAGTCTCCTTGCAGAGGGACCATGAGCCTGTTTGTTCACATAGAACATGGCAATCTGATTGTCCATCCTGAGGTAGTGTTGAAACACTCGGAGGGCATTCGCGATAGCACGAAGTTCCAGAATATTGATTTGGATGTGTGACTCATGTGTTGTCCACAGCCCCTGTGTGGACAAGTTGCCCAGGTGTGCTCCCCAACCCAGTTTGGAGGCATCCATCGTCAGGGTACATTGAAGTGGAGGTATCTGAAAAGGTGACCCGACGAGCAGGTTTTCTGGAGAACACCACCACTGAAGAAATGTGATTAGAGAGGCAGTGACAAAGATCCTATCTCGGAGACAGACGGAGGCTTGCGTCCATTGGGAGGCAAGAGTCCATTGGGCTATCTGCATATTTAATTGGGCATATGGAATGACATGTACTGTGGAGGTCATGTGCCCGAGGAGCTGCAGCATCTTGCGGGCAGTCAGATGGTCCCAGTGGAGCGTCTGGGATACTAGCTCGATTAGACGGGTACTGCAGGGCTGGGGCAGAAACACCCTGGGCTGTTGGATGCCCAGTAGGCTCTGATGAACTCTAACTTTTGAGTTCGAGCGAGCAGGGATTTTGGAAAGCTTATGACAAATCCAAAGAGTTGGTAGTACCATGATGGTATGATGCAAGGAAAGCTGTACCTCCTGGGAGGTGTCTGCTTTTATAAGCCAGTCGTCTAAGTAGGGGAAGACGAATACCCCAGAGAAAATAGGTATGTGGCCATGACCACCATGCACTTTGTGAAGACCCTTGGACAGAGGCGAGTCCGAAGTGAAATACTCTGTATTGATAATGTGTTTCCTGAAAGGTGAAACGTAGATACTTCCTGTGCCCTGGATGGATGAGGATATGTGTGTACGCGTCTTGTAGATCTAGAGAATGGAGCCAGTACTGACTCTGGAGGTAGGGAAGAAGAGTCCCGAGAGAGATCATCTTGAACTTTTCGTGGACTAGAAACTTGTTGAGGTTTCTGAGGTCCAGAATGGGCCTGTATCCTCTGGTTTTCTTTGGAATGAGAAAGTACGGAGAATAGAAACCCATTCCTTGCTGGGATATCAGAACATTCTCTATGGCACCTTGAAACAGAAGAGAAGACACCTCGTCCTGTAGGAGAGCATTGAGTGGGGGTTGAGTTTGAAATTCCCCCTTGAAAGTGGAGGGGGGCAGAGTTTGCAGATGAAGTCTGTACCCCTTCTGGACTATGTTTAGTATTCACTGCTCTGAGGTGATGAGGTGCCATCTGTGGGCATAGTGACACAGTCTGCCTGCTATGTAGATGGGGTGGGGGTCTTCCAGAGGCAGGGTGGCAATGTTCTCTAGAAAAGAGTCAAGAACCTGGCGCAGACTTTGGCTACGGAGCTGGTTGAAGTTTAGCCACCTGTGGCTTCTTCCGTTGCTTAGGAGGCTGTTGCCTCTTCTGTGGTGCTTGACTCTGGTACTGAGAAGCAGGAGGATGATAAGAGTAGAATCTCTTCTTATTATTATAGAAAGACTTCTTTGCAGTTGTCTTTTTTCTAGGAGGGTCAACTGTAGTTCTAAACAGTCTCTTTAAAGTAGTGTTTTCAAACTCTAACTGGAAGGCCTTATCTTGCCAATCTCTTTGCCAGAAATTTTCACCTGTGCAAGATATATTGCCCAGCTTATCTTGAACCCCCTGTTCAAGATTAGAGGCTTGAAGCTATGCAATTCTGCAGGCACCAGTGCATATTGCTGAGGCCCTCCTCCTGCATTCAAAAGCATCGAAGGTGGCCTTGTTGACAAACTTCAATACATGTTGGGTATGTTTGACTAGGGTGCCCTCTTGTCATCTGGGAGGAAAGGAGCAAAGGCCTCGAGATCCCTGGACACCTCTTTGAGGAGCACTCCCATATAGAGGTTATTGGAGTTGATTCTACCAGAGAGCATGGATGCTTGGAAGCATCGAAGTCCAAAGGCATCGAGGGTTCTTGATTCCCTACCTGAAGGGTTTGAAGAGTGGGTCTTTGAGCTTTTGATTCATTGCATTGCCGATTCAGCCACCTTAGAATGGTGGTGGAGCTGAAGTTTTTGGAAGCCGGGACACTGCAGTACCCGATACTTGGTATTGAGGTGTCGACTGTGAGGGGAAACCATGAGAGGAGTCTTCCATATTCGGAGCATAAGATCATGAAGGATGCGGTGCACCGGCAGAATGGCTGCCTCTTTGGGTGCTGTTGGGTATTGGAGGATCTCCAGTTCCTTCGCCCTTGGCTCCTTCTCCAATGTTACCATGATAGAGAGACCCTTGGCTAGATCTCAAATGAATTCTTGGAAGGAAATGTCTTCCGAAGGCAACATACGCCACCATTGTGGTGGGGAAGGCTCCGAAGGGAGATCCTGGGGGCCCCGGAAATCGAGCGACTCTGCATCCGAAGCACTGGAATCGGAATCAGAGGACTCAAAGTATCGACGAGTATGGTGTTTGCCCAAAGTTAAATGATGGCACCGATGCTCCGAGGTATCAGCCTCGGTGAGCCATTTGGGTTGGGTACCTATACTGGTGATGGTTTCAAGGGAGGGCATGGGTAGCAGTGATGTTGATGCCATCTGCATTTGCCCTGATGTCATGCTGGCAGCTGACGTAGATGTTGGTACCGGTATCGATGGGGGTAGTGCTTGGAACCAAGGGCTTTATAGGTACCAAGGCTGCCAGGAGAGCCGCTAAGCTTCGCTTGATGGCCAGTATGCGCTGGTCTATCGAGGTTGCTGATGCTTGGGTATCAGTTGTGGGTACTTGTGCTACTGTTCCAGACCATGGCACCAGTAGCTGTCTGGAAGAGAGGCTTTGGGAGCATCCTAGAGCCCCTCTATGGCTTTGGAGGACAGGTACTCCCACTGGGGCTGTTTGGCAGGCCGATCCACCTCTGATGCAATACCCGAGGAATCTCGATGTTTTGAGCTAGATCTACCCCTGGAGGTTTTGTCCTGCTTCGATGCAGACTTTTGTTTAGATTTGGAGGATACCTGGAATCCATGAGATGAAGATGAAGCCTTCAACGAAGTGGTTGCCAACAATACTGCGTCCGAGGCGAAGAGTGTCCCAAATTTAGAAGCCCGGTTCTGTAGGCCTCTCCGTATCATTTTCTGACAGAGGGGATAATCTGTATGGTGGTCTGGGCCGAGGCATTTTAAACATCAGTCATGTGTGTCAGTCACTGAGATGGTGCTGGCACACTTAGAACATTTTTTGAAACTACTAGCTGGTTTCTCAATGCCTTCTGAGGATGGGAAGGCTATGGTAGGCTTAAGGCCTAAGAGGGTGTCGAGATGCCCGAGTTTTTGTTTGGAAAACCTAGTTTAAAGATAAAAGAATAAGGGAACCGGCGATGTCTTTGATGGTGCCGGTGTCAACGGGAAGGCAGAGGCGCTACCCACAAAAATAGAAGTTTTTTCTGCGGTACAGCATTTGCTTCCTGCTGGCTCTGTGGAAAATGAACTGAAGAGAGGGAGTTGGAAAGGTGGGAAGGCAGTTGTGCAGGCACAGTGGAGTGCTTCCAAAAGCTTTTCAATTGGATGCTGGGGAGCATTCCCGTGCGGGTTCTGTCGGTACCAACATCACCCATATGTAAAGACTACATTCCTGCTTGTTCCTGGAGATAGCTTTTTAGCGCTGTGGAGGGACTTCAGCGACACCCTGTGGGGCCCATAGCTTGCAACGAACTGTTGACATTTTAGAATAGGGTTATTGAGATAGCTAAGAGCGAGGCGATTAGGAAGAGAAGCTTACTTAAAATGGGTTTGGATGGTATAGAGATGTTTCCCGATGAATGACGGTTTGATTGGTGAGTGGGCTTGTAGATAGGGACTTAGGGAAGGGAGGAGTGGAGATGAGAAGTTGAGAAGGGGCAGAATCAGTTGACTTCTGTCCTTTTGAGCCTTTTGATAAATTTTGAGATGCTGTGTATGGGAATCCACGGTGTCTCGAGAATGCTGTATGTAAGGGTTAGAGAGGGAAAGGGAAGAAGGAGGGGGATGAGGGAATGCTATATAAGGAAAAAAACCACTCCTTGTTTGTTATTTTATTTATTTTTATTTATTTATTTAATGTTTTTTCTATACCGTGCTATTCATCATCAGTGTGGTTCACAGGCAGCATATTTGTGCAATGTAGTAAGATCTACATTGGACTTACAGTAAACAGGGTGTTTATTCAGGGCTAACAGGTAAACTATGTACAAATTGGTAGCCAAGGTTCTACAAGCAGCTCGGCATTATTTACAGTTCAAACAACGTGACTATATACATTCTAATTGTATGTCGCAAGGTAGTGGACAGCTCATCGTAATCTAGGTTAGTGTCGGATATCCACTGGGAGGTGGTTACAGAGGGAGGGTTCACTTAGGTGATCTGAAAGGTGTGTGAGGTGGGTACTCTGGGGGTGTTGGCTTGGGCACAAGGTGTGGGAGGCTTTGTGATGTCGTCTGAATTGGTAAAGTACTGGAGAAACAAACGGTGCTTCAGTGCCTTTCTGAACTGATGGCCCGGATGTCTGGTTCCAGGAGGAAGGTGCATAGAGTGCAAAGGCTCGGTTTCTCATAGCCTCGGAGCATTTGGTGATTGCTCTCGGGAGTAGCACAGTGTTGGTGGCAGCTGATCTCCTCAGCCTGTTGAGGGGGGTGGTCTGGACGAGGTCTGAGAGGGAGATGGATGTGCACTTGTTGATAGCCTTAAATGTCATTGTTAAGATCTTAAAGGACATATTCATAAATGTCCTGGAAAAGGGAATAATAACGAGTGAGGTTATCAAATTTGTAGATGATACAAAACTATTCAAAGTTGTTAAAACCCAAGAGGATTGTGGAAAATTGCAAGAGGATCTTGATAAATTGGAAGACTGGGCATCAAAATGGCAGATGAAATTTAATGTGGACAAGTGCAAGGTTATGCACCTAGGGAAGAACAACCCAAACTATGGTTACATGATGCAAGGTTCCACATTAGGAACCACCACCCAGGAAAAAGATTTAGGCGTCATTGTGGATAACATGTTAAAACCCTCGGCCCAGTATGCAGCGGCGGCCAAGAGAGCAAATAGAATGCTAGGTATCATAAGGAAAGGAATGGAAAATAAAACAAAGGATATTATAATGCCTCTATATTGTTCCATGGTGCAGTTCTGGTCACCGTATCTTAACAACAATATAGCGTTATTAGAAAAGGTTCAGCGAAGAGCCACCAAAATGGTAAAGGGGATGGAAGGATACCCCTATGAAGAAAGGCTAAAAAGGTTAGGGCTCTTTAACCTGGAAAAAAGACGGCTGAGGGGAGATATGATAGAAGTCTATAAATTAATGAACGGAGTGGAACGGTTAGACGTAGATCGATTGTTTATGTTATCAGAATATAGAAAGACTAGGGGACATGCAATGAACCTACAGGGTAAACTATTTAAGACTAATAAAAGAAAATATTTTTTCACTCAACGTGTAATCAAACTCTGGAATTTGTTACCAGAGGATGTAGTAAAGGCTGTTAGTGTAGCTTGGTTTAAAAAAGGTTTGGACAAGTTCCTGGAGGAAAGGTCCATAAACCATTATTCAGAAAGGACCCAGGATATCAATGCTTGACCCAATACAAGCATTGTGGAACCTGTGTCTTTTGGGGAAACTGCTAGGTACGTATGACCTAGATTGGACACTGTTGGAAAAAGGATACTGGGCTTGATGGACCTTGGTCTGACCCAGTATGGCATATTTTATGTTCTTATGTTCTTATCCACATATTGCAACAAGGTCACAGAGTTCCCTTCCCATCTCTCTCTAAAATCTTGCAGATCCTGACTCAAAACTCTTAAAAATTGAGGGACTCTCTACATACCCCTGTGGTAGTCGGAACCAGGTGTACTGCTGTCCTTCGTATGCAAATGCAAACAATTCCTGGGAAGCCTTGGCTAATGGCAGCGTCCAAAAGGCATTGCTTAAATCCACCACAGAAAATCACTCATACAGGGGACTGTCTCCTGTCCACATTCCCACTGCATCTGGTACTACTGGGAATTCCACTACCACCATTTCATTCAACTTTCTCAAATCCTGAACCAACCTCCACTTACCATTAGGCTTAGGTACTGGGCATATGGGGGTGTCATAGGGGCTCCGGGTGCAGTATAAAACTCCTTGCTTCACCAATTATTTTACCTGCTCTCTGATTCCCCTGCATGCTTCTGCTGACAGAGGATACTGCTTCACCCTTGGCCCTTCACACCCCTTCTTAAGAATAATCTCCACTGCTTTTACCTCCCGATGTAATCCCACATCTAGATCATTCACTGCCCATACCTCAGGGGGGGCCTGATCCATAATCCTGGATCCTTCCTCCCAGGATTTCTCAGATCCCAAACTGAACTAATGCCATTGATACAGAAAGTATTCATGTGGCTCCAGATTGGGAAAGAAATCTTCATCCTTAACTGTTCCTGTTAAAAAGAATCCCTGTAAAGGATAATCTCCAGGAACAAGCAGGAATGAGTCTTCACATATGGGTATCGTCGGTACCGACGGAGCCTGCACGGGAACGCTCCCCAGCGTCCAGTAAGAAAGCTTTTGGGAGCATCCCACAGCGCCTGCGCGCTGCCTTCCCGCCTTTCCCAACCGCCTCTCTCCAGTTCTTCTTTTCCGCGGAGCCAGCAGGTCGTGTTCCTGTCACCACAGAAGAAGTTCTTTATTTTTCTGTGTCGTGTCTGCCTTCTTCGACGTCAGACTGGTACCACCGGTCTTTTCTTTTCTTTCTTAAAAAAAACAACAACAAAAACTATTCTTTACTTCAACTGTGCATTTTCAGTTTGGGCCTTAGGCCTGAATATTTTTCTCCTCATGGAGAAGCCCGCTTCCGGGTTCAAAAAGTGCACAAAATGTGGCGGTACTATTTCTGTCACCGACACCCATGATTGGTGTCTAAAATGTTTGGGTCCTGACCATTCCATCACGGATTGTGTGTCCTGTACCATGATGTCTAAAAGAGGTCGGCAGAACCAAGCAGCCAAGCTCAGTACCCTGTTTCCCTCTGATGCAGCCTCGGTGGCATCGACATCTTCCAGGGCTGCTTCTTCCTCCTCCCATGGATCTCAGGTAACCAAACATAAATCTAGCTGGTCCTCGAAGGGAAAATCTCCCTCTAAGCATTGCGATGCCTCCGGGCTTGTCTTCGAGGATTCCGCACCGGCAAAATTACCCCGGCGGGAAGTTTTGGCTTCCAAATCATTGTCTATGGGGTCACAGGTTGACATCGATGGCTCGGCCTCGACCGATCACCTGTTGCCGTGTTCTGGGGTACCAGTGGCCTCCACTGGTACCGACATCCAGACTCTGGTGGCGTCAATGGATCAGAAGATTCTGTCCATGCAGCGCACCCTAACGGCATTTATGCAGGCTGCGACGCCTCCGGTACCGCAACAATCTCCGTTGCCGGTACCAGCTCTGGCACCGGCATCGTTCCCGGTGCTGGTACCGATTGCATCGACATCGACTTCGGTGTCAACTGCAACGGTACCCTGTCTTACTATGCCCATCGGTACCAAACCGGTACCGCTTACTCCCGATGTCGATCCCACTTGCTACGCATATCGGGCTTTACAGGAGCATCCAGACAGGCGATACTTCGATTCCTCTGAAGACTCTGATGAGTCGGAGGCTTCTGTCAAGGCATTGGTACTTCTTCCTCAGGAGTCTGCTTCTCCAAAACGAAGAATGTCTCCTCCAGATGACTTGTCTTTTCAAGACTTCATTAGGGAAGTGGCTAGGGGCCTCTCCATTACAGTGGCCCCTGAGTCAGAGCCCAGAGCCAAGCAATTAGATATTTTGCAATATCCTAAGGCTCCTAAAGAGGCAGCTACCTTACCTATTCATGAGATTCTCTATGATCTCATGTTGAGCATGTGGGAGACTCCTCTTACCACCTCTCCTCATTCTCGTAGGTTAGACACCATGTACCGTGTCCCTCCTTGTCCTGGCTTTCATAAGTCTCAGCTTCCTCACCACTCTATTGTGGTAGAGTCTGCCATGAGGAAAATAAAGAGTGCAAAGAGACACTCATCTAATCCTCCAGGACGTGAATGCAGAACCCTAGATGCTTTTGGCCAAAGGGTTTTCCAAGCTAATATGCTTGCTGCCAGAATCAACTCCTATAGTCTCTATATGGGGATGTTTCTAAAAGAAGTCAAGATCATCTGCAGACTTTAGCTCCTTTTATTTCAGAAGATAAAAGGCAGGAATTTCTCACTTGGCTCAAACATGCCCAAGATGTTTCCAGATTTTCCAACCGTGCAGCCTTTGACTCTTTTGAGTGTGTAAGCAGAGCCTCGGCTATTGCCATAGGTGCACGCAGAATTGCTTGGTTACAAGCCTCTGATTTGGAACTCTGGGTCCAAGATGAATTGGGAAATCTTCCTTGTACAGGTGAAAACCTTTTTGGCAAGTATTGGCAAGCAAAGGCCACTCAGATGGATGCTGAGAACTCTGCTTTGGATCGACTTTCAAAGTCTACCTCTTCTCCTGTTAAGAAAAGATTGTTCAAAAAGACACCTTTTTCTAAAAAGGGAAGATATTATCCTGCTTATGGTCAGCAGGCATCTTCTGCAGGTCGTTTTGCTGCAAAGCGTCAGCAACCACCTAAACAGGCCAAGTCAAAGGCTGCCAGGCCTCCCAAGGCCCAGCAGCCTCAGCCTCCTCAGGGCCTTTGACTTGCAGCTAGAGAACTTAGCCTTTCTAGCTCTGAAAGAACCAGAGCCCCTCACCATTCCAGGAAGGTTGGCTTACTTTACTCCCAGATGGGAGCAAATCACAGCAGAGCAATGGACCCTCTCCATTATAAGGGAAGGTACAAGCTTCATTTCTTAAGCCTTCCTCCCCACACCATGGTGAAACAGTTCAATTCTTCAACATCTCTCCTCAACCTTCTGGGTCAGGAGATTGCTACCATGTTAAAACCCTCGGCCCAGTGTGCAGCAGCGGCCAAGAGAGCAAATAGAATGCTAGGTATGATAAGGAAAGGAATGGAAAATAAAACAAAAGATATTATAATGCCTCTATATCGTTCCATGGTGAGACCGCACCTTGAATATTGTGTGCAATTCTGGTCGCCGTATCTTAAAAAGGATATAGCGATTTTAGAAAAGGTTCAGAGAAGAGCCACCAAAATGGTAAAGAGGATGGAAGGATACTCCTATGAAGAAAGGCTAAAAAGGTTAGGGCTCTTTAACCTGGAAAAGAGACGGCTGAGGGGAGATATGATAGAAGTCTATAAATTAATGAACGGAATGGAATGGGTAAACGTAGATCGATTGTTTACCTTATCAGAATATAGAAAGACTAGGGGACATGCAATGAAGCTACAGGGTAAACTATTTAAGACTAATAAAAGAAAATATTTTTTCACTCAACGTGTAATCAAACTCTGGAATTTGTTACCAGAGGATGTAGTAAAGGCTGTTAGTGTAGCTGGGTTTAAAAAAGGTTTGGACAAGTTCCTGGAGGAAAGGTCCATAAACCATTATTAAGAAGGTACCCAGGATATCAATGCTTGAACCAATACAAGCCTTGTGGAACCTGTGTCCCTTGGGGAAACTGCTAGGTACTATCACGCCGCCCGCTCCCTAACCTTGAGGGTTAAGGAGGGGTTGCCTTGTGATGCCCTTGAGGCAGTTAGTTGTAGTTGTGTTATTGTGCTTCGAGCAGTAAGGCAGGCAAAGAGAAATTTATTTTTCATGAGGTTTATTTTTCATGAGGCTTACTTTGCCATTGTGCAGTTCAGAAAGGCTACAGACGGTGCAGAAGTATAAACCAAAAACAAGATTAACTGAAACTTGCCAAACAGGCTTGCAATGCTGTATTATTTCACATTCACTTCATGTGGTTCAAACATACAGGATGCAACAGAAAAGTTCCTTTAACAGTAGTGCTCTGGTTCTACCAATCACTGGTACCTTAATTCATTCACCTCCCACAAGCTTTCTTGTTTAGGTCAAGTTAAGTGCCACTGCTATATTTCTTCATATACCAGAAAATCCTTTTCTCCTTAATTGCCTCTGTCAATTAAGCATGTAGAGCAGTCCATTAATATATCTTCATCAGGGTAAAGCAGAGAATTAGAAACAGGCGTTTCTTCATTACAGCCAGTAACTGGTTCTGGAATACTGTAGTTAAAACTTGTCTTCTGTTCTAAAAACTCTTTGAATTCTTTGAGAAGTGATTCAGCTGGTGACTTCCCCTCACTTAGCTGTCTTCCCTTCTCCTCGGTGAGCAAATGTTGGCTGAGCCTCTCTATCTCAGGCTGCTTATCATGTTTGTTTGTATCAGGAAAACAAACATTTGCTGTGCTTCCGTTATCTCCCCACCTTTCCCTACACTTGGGTGCTGTGCATAAAAACTTAGCAGTGCTAGGAGGGTACTTAAAAGCATTTACGTCAGCCCTTTCTTGGCTAGGTGTTTCAGCTAGCTTATAGGAATAATTAGTGTTATTCAAAGCTTCTCCCTGCTGACAACAGCTGCCACCATTTTGTCTGACTTGGCTTTTAAAACTAGAACACAATCTTTCTGGCTTTAGAGCATAAACTTCTCCCCCACTGGGTACCTTATACAGAAGCTTTTCCTTTGGAGAATTCTTTGTCCTTCTGCCTTTATTCCATAGCTCTGCCTGGTCCTGTAGCCTTGGATCTCTCAGTGTTCCGAAAGAGTTCTGCCTCCAGCAGTTTCTTTCCTCATCTGAATCTTCCACCACGCTACCTGCCAGCTGCAGACTATTAGAGGAATTACCACAGCAAGGATACTTCCTTTCAGACTTTCTTTCTGAAGCACTTGTTCCTCCCTCTGGGAATTCTCTTAGCCTCCGTTGCTCTCTTGGCTTCTGTCCTCTTAGCTTCTCTCGGTCCTGCTCTTGCTCCCGGTTCTGTTTGTCTTGCCTCCTCAATTCACTTCCTGGTTTCTGAGTATTTAACCAGGTGCTTCTAGCCTGCACTGCCCGCCTCCCCTTGGGGCGTGCCCAATCAAAAGCTTTCCTACTCTCCTCCCTCGAGGTGAGCTGTTCTGCTTGATTGAATCTGGTTTTTTTTCTTTCTGCAAAGAAATCCCTGCTTTCTCCTGCAGTACCGGCTTCTACCACCGGATGCTCATTCGTGTCCATCTGTTCCTGGGGAGCTACTGTGTCACAGTACATATGACCTAGATTGGCCACTGTTGGAAACAGAATACTGGGCTTGATGGACCTTGGTCTGACCCAGTATGGCATATCTTATGTTCTTATGTTCCACACCTGAACTACCAGCTGCTGCAAGTGTTCTGCTGATTCTTTGTCTAAAATACATACTGGATTCTGTTCCTCCCACTGGTGTGCCTGGGGGGTTCTTAACTTCGGTGGCAACATAATTGGGCGCATAGTACATTGTATCTGGATATCAAATTTCCCCAACAAATCTCTTCCTAAAAGATTGGCCGGTGACTCTGGCGCATATAGTAGGGGAGCTATCACCTTAGTTCCTTCCATCACAATTTCTAAAGGTTGGGTGTAACTTAGACTTTTGGATTCCCCAGTGAATCCTACTGTTATTAATTTCTTTTCTGATAAAAAGAATGGCCCCTCTCCTTCTGTCCCTATGGTGGACACAGTGGCTCCAGTGTCCAAAATGTACACCGTGTGTTTTTTCTCTCACATTGCTTCCATCTGATGTCACCTACTACTTGTAGCATCGCACAATGCACATGCAGTACAATGCCAGCAATTTGGACACATTTTAGATGTCCTTTGTGTTAACTCCTTCCCTTCTGGCTCTCACACTATTTAGAGAAACTCAAAACAGTTCTACAGGGAATTGGGAAAGAGCACCATCATCCAAAGCGGAAACAGAAAGCTTCTGGAGAATCCTATACAAGGACCCCATAGAGCAAAATCAAGAAGCAAAATGATTACATTGCATATTGGAACATTTAGAAAAATCAAACATCAAACCTATGGAATGCAGTAGCTTGTAGTTAAAACAAAAGAGGTTGGAAAGCAGGCTAAAATGAGCTCCAAACTAGAAGAGTCCTGGCCCAGATGGAGTGACCAATTATTGGCTCAAACGGTTAACATCACTCCACCAAGCCCTGGCAAACTGGAAAAATCAATTGATCAAGCAGCTGAACTTAACACCGCAATGGCTTATAACAGGAAGAACATTTCTCCTTCCAGAGGGAGACCCAAGCAACATTCTCAAAAATTACTGATTATTAACGTATCTACCTACAATCTATAAGCTGTTTGCTGCAGTAGATGCAGACAGAATATATAATTATATTGAATCTAATAACATCATGTCAATAGAGCAAAAGGGCAATAAGAGGGGAGCATATTGTACCAAAGACCAGGTAATGTCAATGTCTTGAAGGACTAGAAAAAGGGACTGTTACTTCTAGAGAGAGATCTGCAACTGTGAGTATATACTTCTGGTAATTTTCTAAAAGGAATTCTTTGTATTAAAGCTAATTAATCTGTGAACCCACTATTTTTGTTAAATCAGTCAGGGCCTAGTAGCAGCAGTTTAAGTTTAAATTTAAAACACAGAGCAGAACTTTCTGGTTTCATTTCATATCCAGCAGAGAGCTTGTAGTTTAAATTTAATAGTCACTCAGGGCCTAGTAACAGCAAAGTACTTTTAGTTTAAATTTAAAACACAGAAGAGAGCTTTCTGGTTACATTTGGAACCCCGCAGAGAGCTTGTAGTCTAAATTTAATAGTCACTCAGGGCCTAGCATCAGCAAAGTACTTTCAGCTTAAATTTAAAACACAGAAAAGAGCTTTCTGGTTAAATTTAGAACCCAGCAGAGAGCTTGTAGTTTAAATTTCATAAGAAGTTAGAGCCTAGCAGCAGCTAAGAGCTATAATTTAAATCAAATCAGAATATAGCTTACCTCAGCAGCACAAGACAGGGTACTGTGTAGCAGCCCTCTTTTAATAAGTGTTATTTCCCTCCCTCCCCTGGGATAATCGTAGCTTTATAGGTACTTACACATCTTACAAGACAGGAGGTGCTCTCAGGTGAAGCTCATTACCCAAATCAGTCATACACTAAGGACCTGAGATTAGTTAAGCTTCAGGTGAACAAGGTATATTACACGTATTAGGTACAGTTTTATTAGTATAAATATCCATTGCAAACCTTAGTAAGTAAAGAACTTAGATCTAAACACAAACTTAAAACTAAGATGCAGACAGCAGTCCAGCAGCGGGCTGGGGGCTTTCCAGTCTTTTGTATTGAGTGTCACATGTATGATTTTCTCCCAGTTGGTGAGAGGTCTTACGTGTGCACTAGGTGCAAAGAGCTCTTTGCTCTCAGGGAACAAGTCCGTTCTCTAGAGGCTAAAGTAGCAGACTTGGAAAGCATAAGACAGACAGAGAGGTACATAGACGAGACCTACAGGGATATAGTCCTGAAGTCCCACCTCCAGTCTGGCAGCATCCCTGTTGCCATGGAGGAGAGAGGTCACGTGACAGGAGAGCATCACCCTGGTGTGGCAGGAAGTGCTCCTGTAACTAGGACCTGTCCTCCAGGTGATGTAAAACCCTCTCGCACCGAGGAGGTTTCTCCAGGGCCATGTGCCCATGAGGGAAGGGTTAGGACAGCCGTTATAGTTGGTGATTCGATCATTAGGCATGTAGATAGCTGGGTGGCTGGTGGATGTGAGGATCGCCTGGTAATATGCCTGCCTGGTGCGAAGGTAGCGGACCTCACACGCCACCTAGATAAGGTCTTAGATAGTGCTGGGGAGGAGTCTGCTGTCTTGGTACATGTCGGTACCAATGACATAGGAAAATGTGGTAGGGAGGTTCTGGAGGCTAAATTTAGGCTTTTAGGTAGGAAGTTGAAATCCAGAACTTCCAGGATAGCATTCTCTGAAATGCTTCCTGTTCCACCCGCAGGACCCAAAAGGCAGGCAGAGCTCCGGAGTCTCAATGCGTGGATGAGACAATGGTGCAGAGATGAGGGTTTTGGATTTGTTAGGAACTGGGGAACATTCTGGGGAAAGGAGGGGCTCTTCCAAAGGGATGGGCTTCACCTTAACCGGGATGGAACCAGGCTGCTGGCATTAACCTTTAAAAAGGAGATAGAGCAGCTTTTAAACTAGATATTAGGGGAAAGCCGACAATCGCCCAAGAGCGGATGGTTCGGAAGAATGTATCTTTGAAGGATACTACCAAAAGCAGAGAGGTTCCACAAAAGAGTAAAGTAGCCCAAATGCCCTCAAGTATGGAGCAGACAGAGCTTAAAGATCCTAAATTACCCATGTCTAACAATAGCCAAATTAATATGAATAAAATACATTCTCTAAAATGCTTGTATGCAAATGCTAGAAGTCTAAAAAATAAGATGGGAGAGTTAGAATATATAGCACTAAATGAAAGGTTAGATATGATTGGAATATCAGAGACATGGTGGAAGGAGGACAACCAGTGGGACACTGTGATACCTGGGTACAAACTATATCGTAATGATAGAGCTGATCAAATTGGTGGCGGGGTTGCTCTCTATGTTAGAGAGCACTTATTCTATGAAAATCACTCCAATAAAACACACTGTAGCAGAATATGTAGGAGGGTGATATCATAAAACTTAATAAATAGATATTTCAATATAACCAATGAACCGTCTCAGACCAGTTGGCAGCCGAAATGCTGGGAAAGAGCAATTCAAATTCACCAGCGGCGCCGATAGCATCAATGACTGGTTCTAGGTATTTTTTCTCTAGTTATTGACACCCTCTCTCCAGTGCTTGAAAATTATGCTTTTAAACACAAACAAGCAGTCTCTTGTGAAAACATGTACTTAACTTCCCAATTTTTGTGTACTTCAGTAAAACCTTGAACTTAATAGTTTTCAGAAACCTTTGACTTGATAATTTCCAGTCCTTCTCAAAAGCCTCTCCTTTGATTGAAAACAACGTGTCTCAGTCTCCCAACGCCTCACACATAACGTTACTTCCGCGTTTCTCTCTGTGTATTCGAGGTTCTTCAGGGGATGAATCACTATCGGCAAGCTTTTAACTGAAAAGAAACCATCATTAGTGGTCAAAAGGAACCTTCAAACTAAAATTCTCATTCTGATCCAGCTAAAAACAGAAAGCTTTCTTTTAAAAACTAAAAACTAATATTGCTACTACAATCATACCCAGATTTGACCGAAACTGCGCATAGTTTGGATGGTGATGTTTCTTTTTATTATTCTTCGCGGTAAACTCTTGTCTCATAAGCAAGCTCTTCCAAAAAACGCCGCGCATGTGCAGTTCTTGACAGGCAAACCATTATATCCACCCTCTTACGTTACGTCATATAGCTGTCATTAGTTATCAGACTGGAGCGAACCCCACTCTATCTCTAAATTAGGCCCCCGAGGTATTAAGGTTTGCAATCGAAAGATCCAACTCTGTTCACGAAATAATAAAGTTTTCATTAGTGATTTCCCTTGCATCGGGGTAAGGACCTGGTCTATGCAAAAACACTGCAGCATCTCAAAGGTGTGACCTTTAGCCAGACAATGGGATACCAGTGGCGCTTGTAATATCTGATGTTTAAGCCGACTTTTATGCTCAGACAACCGGGTTTTAAATGCCCGGCTCGTCTTACCAATGTAAAAGAGGGCACAGGGACACTCTATCACATAAACTACATTATATGAGCCACAAGAAGTACGGTGCCGTAAAACATATTCTCTCTGGTGATAGGTAAACTTGTTCAGTTCTTTAGTAATTGTGCATACAGCGCAATGTCCACATTTATAGTGACCAGGGAGCTCATTTTCTCCTAGCAGTCGAGGAAGAGGGCGCAAGATTGTAGGACTCAGTTTCTCTTTCAAATTTTTATTTCGGCGCCAGACACATCGAATGGTTTTATTTTGTAAACTTTGAGCTACTTTTAATACATTTAGATGTCGAGTGAGGATTTTCTTAATTTTAAAACTATATGGAGAGTATTGCGTGATGAAGTTAATCACATCGGGATCAGATCGCTCACGGGTCCTTGTGGTATTTAACAGAACTGATCTATCATTAAACAACGCCCGGCAATATGCCTTTGATACCACTCTGTCGGGGTAACCCCGTGCCCGAAAATTCTGAACTAGATCTTTAGCCTTAAGTTTAAAGTCAGAGACCTCAGAACAATTCCTACGATACCGTAGGAATTGGGAAAAGGGTAGACCCTCCTTTAACCGGAGTGGATGAGCACTCCGGTAATGGAGCAAGATGTTTCGAGCAATTGACTTGCGATAGATAGTGGTCTGCCAACATTTGTTCGTCTTACTAACCTGAAGGTCTAAAAATACTATATCACTTGCATGAACGTTATGGGTAAACTGAATATAGGGACTCTGGGCATTTAGCCAAGTTATAAATGTGTTCAGATCATTTATGGGGCCCTGCCAGAGCAGAAAGACATCATCGATAAAACGTGACCAGAGCTTAATGTTTAATTTAAACGGGGAAGTTTGCCACAACCGTTCTTCATAGTAGCCCATAAAAAGATTAGCGATGGAGGGGGCAAATGTCGCCCCCATCGCTACTCCTGAAACCTGTTGGAAAAGGGCCCCTTCAAACTGAAAGTAATTTCGACAGATAGTTACTTGAGTCAGTGTTAACAAAAATTGAATTAATGGTTCTGACAAGTCCTCTCTCCATCTTAGTGCTCGTTCTACTGTTTGCAACGCTTGTATTTGAGGAATACTAGTATAGAGGGCTGTGACATCTAGTGTAACTAATAGTACATGGGGGTCCAAAGCCCCATTTGCCCCCTCCATCGCTAATCTTTTTATGGGCTACTATGAAGAACGGTTGTGGCAAACTTCCCCATTTAAAGGTGAGTCAGTTGATATTGTGTATCTGGATTTTCAGAAAGCCTTTGACAAGGTCCCTCATGAGAGACTTTTGGCAAAACTAAAGAGTCATGGGATAGGAGGCAGTGTACTATTGTGGATCAGGAACTGGTTAAAAGATAGAAAGCAGAGGGTAGGGCTAAATGGCCATTTTTCCCAATGGAGAAAGGTGAATAGTGGTGTACCCCAGGGATCTGTGCTGGGTCCGCTGCTTTTTGACATATTCATAAATGACCTGGAAAGTGGAATAACGAGTGAGGTTATCAAATTTGCAGATGACACAAAACTATTTAAAGTTGTTAAAACCCAAGAGGATTGTGGAAAATTGCAAGAGGATCTTGATAAATTGGAAGACTGGGCATCAAAATGGCAGATGAAATTTAATGTGGACAAGTGCAAGGTTATGCACCTAGGGAAGAACAACCCAAACTATGGTTACACGATGCAAGGTTCCACATTAGGAACCACCACCCAGGAAAACGATTTAGGCGTCATTGTGGATACCATGTTAAAACCCTTGGCCCAGTGTGCAGCGGCGGCCAAGAGAGCAAATAGAATGCTAGGTATGATAAGGAAAGGAATGGAAAATAAAACAAAAGATATTATAATGCCTCTATATGGTTCCATGGTGAGACCGCACCTTGAATATTGTGTGCAATTCTGGTCGCCGTATCTTAAAAAGGATATAGCGATTTTAGAAAAGGTTCAGAGAAGAGCCACCAAAATGGTAAAGGGGATGGAAGGATACTCCTATGAAGAAAGGCTAAAAAGGTTAGGGCTCTTTAACCTGGAAAAGAGACGGCTGAGGGGAGATATGATAGAAGTCTATAAATTAATGAACGGAGTGGAACGGGTAAACGTAGATCGATTGTTTACCTTATCAGAATATAGAAAGACTAGGGGACATGCAATAAAGCTACAGGGTAAACTATTTAAGACTAATAAAGAAAATATTTTTTCACTCAACGTGTAATCGAACTCTGGAATTTGTTACCGGAGGATGTAGTAAAGGCTGTTAGTGTAGCTGGGTTTAAAAAAGGTTTGGACAAGTTCCTGGAGGAAAGGTCCATAAACCATTATTAAGAAGGGACCCAGGATATCAATGCTTGAACCAATACAAGCATTGTGGAACCTGTGTCCCTTGGGGAAACTGCTAGGTACATATGACCTAGATTGGCCACTGTTGGAAACAGAATACTGGGCTTGATGGACCTTGGTCTGACCTAGTATGGCATATCTTATGATCTTATGTTCTTATGTTCTTAAATAAGGCCATCATGGCCAGCACTGAGAAAAGCAGAAAGCTCAGTATAGCATGGATTGATTATAAGAAAGCTTTTGACAGCATCCTACAGTCTTGGATAATAAATTGCTTTGAGATGTATACGATAAATCCTGATTTGATAGAGTACATTAAGTTTAACATGGCAATGTGGCAAACCACCCTGTTTTTGAAGTATGAAGATAGTGCATCATTCCTAACATTAAGATCCAGCGAGGACTATTTCAAGGAGATTCCCTGTTCCCCATTGTTCTGTTTTGTACAGTGCTTAATCCAATAAGTACTCTCATCAGCTCTTTGAGATACAGGTTTAGCCTGAATCCTAAAGAAAGGAACAAGCCAGAGGTAACATCGCATTTACTATTTGTAGACAACCTGAAGCTCTACAGTTCGTGACCAATAATTAGCAGAGCAACTCCATGTAGTAAAAAGCTTTTCTGATGACATCAGGATAACTTTTGGCCTGACAAATGTGTTAAGGCAACTTTTTTTAGAGGAAAATTGAGCAAAACGGAAAACATCTTCCTGGTTTAGGCTGTGACATCAAGGAACTTGAACAGGAAGTAGAGGAAGGAACGACACTCAAGCCGAAATTACTGAGAGAAAAAAATCAGTAAAGAATACTATAGAAGATTAAAATCATGATTGAAAAAAGTGCCTTAACCCTATGGAATAGGATACAAGCCATCAATCAGCTGGCAATCCCTGTACTCTCATACAGCTTTGGGATTTTAGACTGGACTCTTAAAGATCTTGGAAAACTGGATGTGTGAACAAGAAAACTCCTCCATGCCCATTTAGTAATTTACAAGAATCAATGTATGCCAAGATTGTACATTCCTACTGTAGAACAGAAGGAGGGCTAGGGGCTCATAGAGATTGATTACACATACAGAGCTAATATCATAGGCCTTCAGGCCTACCTAACAGCATCATTGGATCTAAATACACAAAAAGTGCTGAAATATGAAAGTAATTTCCAGAATCTGTCTCCATTGTCAATCTGGACAAGCATTCCGACTAGAAGGCATGAGTGAGAATCCATAAGCACACACAGTAAAGTAAGCAATAGAATTTGCAAAACAAGATAAAAACTGTTGAAAGACTTAGATCAGCAAACAAGGAAAAACAAGAAGCAAATGCACAAATACAGTGGGAAATACTAAATGTTACTCCAGGAACCCTTTTTCAATAAAAATGGACACATGAATGGTTAAGGAGAAGTGAACTGAAACCAAAGGCTGAAAGATTGATAGTTGCGGATTACGGATGAGATGGTTTACAGTGAGCTTTGAAAAAACTAGCAAAACAGACATATATTGATTCTGTAAGAAAGAGTTGGAAACAGTATCTTACCTCATAGCTGGCTGTGAAGTTCTGATGGTAGAAAATATCTATACAGAAAGGCACAGCCAATACAAAAAGAGTTAGCAAGTACAAACACTAAGCGATGAAGGGGAGGTGATGATCAAACTTCCACAACACCTAAACACACAAGAGGCAGCCAACTAGAGAAATCTGCCAATATTGTTAAGAGGCCTCAGACAGGAGGGGATGCAAGAGAAAAGTTAGCTAAATAGGCAGTAAGCCCTCAAGCCAACAACACCCGTTTTCCTCAAATATCATTCATAGGCCAAAATGTGTTTTACAATTTTCTAAATGCATTTAAAAACACAAGAAAACACTTAGCTTAATGGCAGTATCTCTTAAAAGGCTAGCATCTGGACAAGCGTCCACTCGAGGTTCGCCCATCACTGCTATACGGGCTGCATCAGGACAGGAAAGTGCCAGCTTCTCAGGAGTGGGGGGGGGGGGGGGGAAGGGAAAGAAGACTTATTAAAAGCTGGCCTCTACACAGTACCCTGTCCTGTGCTTCTAAGGTAATCTGTGACCAATTTCCAGGGGAGTCCCACAGCCCTTGTCTAAATTTAACCAGAAAGCTCTCTTCTGTATTTTAAATCTAAACTGAAAGCTCTTTGCTGCTACTAGGCCCTGACTGATTTAAGAAATACACTGGATTCACAGATTAATCAGCTTTAATCTAAAGAATTCCTTTTTCCCCAAGATTTAGAAAAATTCCCAGAAGTAAATACTTACAATTGTAGATCTCTCTCCAGAAGTAGCAGTCCCCTTTTGTAGTCCTTGCATATCACAGTTTCTGAAGCACTCAAAAATGCCTCCACATGTTTAAGATTTTATGAGACTTCTCCTCTTCTACCTTGAGGGGAGTTGCTGCTCTCGGTGCTGCTGCTGGACCAGCAGCTGGTAATGGAGGACAGGATGAAAGGCCAGTCACATTCTTCTCACTCTCTATTGTCCAATCTACACATGTGAGGCTCTTGGCCTTGACACTGCCAGTATCACGTTCTACCTCCTAGCCCATTAGCACACTAAGAACAATTTCCTTATCGTTCCTCCAGTGCAGTCCTCTACCTCTGGGTTGTCAACCTCCTCCTGCAGCTCGGAGACTGGCATGTCAGAATTATGACATCACTGGATATAGGCTGCTGCTCTCGCTCCATCTCCCCAGTGTGACCCGTCTCCTTGCAGCAGGAGGACGTTGTGAGCCTCATCTGAGGCTCACTGGAGGAGCAGATAATGAGCATATAGGCTAGGGTAGCTAGTTTAATTTTAGGTCATTGGTTTGGTTACTGTCCCTTTAAAATATATTGAATAACTAAATAATTTAAATAAGACAGCAGGAGAAGGTTTTCCTCACAGGGGAGGTGGGAGAAAGGTTCTGGCGTCTCTTACACCTTCCCTGTCAGTGTTCAGGCTGCCTTGGATATCTTTCTGCCTTGCCGGGGACCGCCGGATCTCTCCCCCCAGACTTTTCGGGGGAGAGCCCTCCATCAGGTCAGTGAGCTGCCCGGACTGCGGATTCCCTTAGCCGCGGCTGGTCCGGGTGCTGGCAGAGCGGGACAGTGCTTTGCGGCGCTAGTGCAGGCTTGCAGTTGCTGAACCGAGCCGAATTTAAGAGCCGGAAGGCAGCCTTGCCACAGAGCAGACCTGACCGGCAAGCCCGTAATCGGTTCAGGCTGCATCTGATGAGTGAGCGTCGGGGAGTTTCTTCAGCAGTCTGCGCCGGCCTGCTGGATCCCTTTCGCGCCCTTTTCTTTTTCCCTCCGGGTCTTGCGGTGGCCATTTTGAGCGGTGCAGGGCGGCCGCGTGGCTGGCTGCCGTTTCAGGGCTGTTGATCCGAGGGACAGCAGATTTAGCGGCAATGTTTATTTTCCTTTTTTCCTTTCCTTTCCTTATTTCTCTGCTTTGATTTGGAGATTCTTTTCTTTTTTTAGGGGAACGTTTCAGTTTTAGCGTTACAGCCTCCGGGTCTGAGTGACAGGGGTTTGTTTCTTTGTCGGTCCTATTGCAGGGCAGGGTTTTGTAGCATAGGACTTTTGCCTTTCTGCGGATTACTTGACGGGCTTTGGTCTCTGTTTAAAAAAAAAAAAAAGAGACCTATATATATATATATATATATATATTCTATACAAATAAAAAAAAAAAACCCATAGGGGGGTGCCGTGAGTGCAGTTATGGCATCTCGACCGCAGTGTGTGGTTTGCGGCACCAGGGGGGGGACGGTGGCTGACTCCGGGATCTGTCGTGGCTGTGCATCTCTCTCTTCCACAGTGGAACAGCAGATGGACCTTAAAGAGCCCTCTGAGCTGCAGGTGCCTCCGCTATTGGCAGGGATAGAGTCATTGCAGCGCGCAGAGCTGAGTCCCGCGGTTGAGGACGCGGGGGCAACGTTGGATTCTCTCCCGAGTACTCAGCCGGCGGATCTCGGGGATTTTTCCCCGGATTTCGTTTTGTTGATGCACCAAGCCTTTTGTTTGCATCGTCAAGGTAGACTGCTGTCTACGTTACTGCCTTCCCTTCCGTCCCCGCAGCTGGAGGGGGCGGAGATGGGGGGCGAGGGTCCCTCAGCACCTAAAAAGGCGAAGACGTCATTGGAGGCGGAAGGTGAGCGGCTAGACATCGAGGATGCTGACTGGCAGCTTGAGGAGGATCTCGAAGAAGGTGAGATCCCAGAGCCCGAAGATCAAGCCAAGATCATACGGGTCTTCCGTAGGGAAGAGCTGACGGCACTGATTACGGAGTCTCTGCAGATCTTAAATCTAGCGACGCGGGCCGCCACTGAGGAGGAGGTTGAGGATCCGGTGATTCAGGCGGTGCGCTATACGCAGGTGGTGTTTCCGGTGCATAGAGTGGTTGACAAGATGATACAAGATGAATGGGATCAGCCGGAAGCGGGACTTCGAGGTATTCGGACCATGAACAGGCTCTACCCGCTGGCTGACAAGGACAAGGATCGGTTCCGTGCCCCGCGGGTGGACGCGGTGGTATCAGCGGTCACTAAAAAGACCACTATTCCGGTAGAGGGCAGTGCTGCCTTAAAGGATACTCAAGGTCGACGGGTTACTGAAACAGGTGTTTGAAGCGGATGCTATGTCTTTGCAGGCTTCCATTTGTGGAGCTTGGGTAGCCCGGGCGTGTTTGCGCTGGGTTCAGCGTTTGCGCCAGTCCCCGCGTTTGGACCCTGAGGAGCTCCGAGAACTCGGCAGGCTGGAGTCTGGTACAGCATACTTGGCGGATGTACATTATGATTTGATAAGGGCTCTAGCTAATAGTACAGCTTCCGTGGTGGCCACCCGCCGGTCGGTCTGGTTGCGAAACTGGGCGGCGGACGGTTCTTCCAAATCACGGTTAAGTAAGCTCCCCTTTCGGGGGAGGTTGCTCTTTGGAGAGGATCTCGATAAATTGGTAAAGGACCTTGGGGAGTCCAAAGCTGGTAGGCTTCCAGAAGATAAACCGAAACAGGGTAAGGCCCCTCACGGTTTTCGTGGCCAGTTTCGGGACGTTTGGAGGTTTCGTACTTCTCAGTTCAGCGGTTACCAGAGGGGCCGTTTTTCGTCCCGAGCCCAAGGGTTTCGGGGGTTTCGAGGAGCCAATAGGGGTTTCTCCTCGATTGCCTCTCCAGCAGCCCGCAAGTCGCAATGAGATGAGGCGGGTCCTGGCAGGGGAACCTTCAATAGGCGGGAGGCTTCGGGGGTTTCTCTCTGCTTAGGCCCACATCACCTCCGACCAGTGGGTGTTGGAAATCCTTCGAGAGGGTTACGCGCTGGAGTTGGCGCGGCCCGTGAGGGATTCCTTCGTCATGTCCCCCTGCAGGGGACAGAGGAAGACCCTGGAGGTCCGCAACACTTTGGAGCGCCTGCTGCGGTTAGGTGCGGTCGTGGAGGTTCTGGAAGCGGAACGCGGCCTGGGTCGTTACTCCATTTATTTCGTGGTGCCAAAGAAGGGCGGAGCGTTACGGCCCATTTTGGATCTCAAAGGCGTAAATTGCTGTTTGCGTGTCCCTCATTTCCGTATGGAAACCTTGCGTTCCGTCATTGTGGCGGTACGGCAGGGAGAGTTCCTGACGTCGCGCGACCTGACGGAGGCGTACTTACACATTCCCATTCGCCCGACACATCAAACGTTTTTGCGGTTTGCCCTTCCTTGGGGTCACTATCAATTCCAAGCCTTGCCATTTGGGCTCGCAACGGTGCCACGCACATTCACCAAAATTACGGTGGTGGTGGCGGCGGCGTTGCGCAGAGAAGGAATTCTGGTGCATCCGTACCTCAACGATTGGTTGATCCGAGCCAAATCCGAAGCGGAAAGCAGGCAGGTGACAAGCAGGGTTGTCGAGTTTCTGCAGAGTCTCGGTTGGGTAGTCAACCCGACCAAGAGCCGTCTGGAGCCCTTTCAGGTGCTCGAGTATCTGGGAGTCCGGTTCGACACGAAGCAGGGTCAGGTCTTCTTGCCGGTCCAGAGAGCTCAGGCTCTTCGGAGTATGGTGCGCAAGTTCAGGGTCTCTCCAGCGCCGTCGACGTGGGACCACTGTTCCCTCTAAGCTGTGCGCATGTGCGCGCGCACACACCTCACCGAGTGAGCGCACATACTTTACAACAGAGCGCACAAAAATTACGGTTCTGATTCTGATAGAAAACAACACAGACGTCTTAAAATTTAAAAGTTCTTGTGTATTTATGTTTTTCATAAGTTCTACAATATTTTCTAGTGCAATCAATGTGGTGTACATACTGTATTCTGACGTATAGTCAAATTTTAAAGTATATAACTCCGAGTGTCGTTATGTGGCACACAAAAACTTAACCTTCCTTCAAAAGTTGCACAGCGGATATTTTATGCGCACACAGTCTACAGAAAATTAGAGGGAACATTGCGTGGGACTACCTTCGGGTGCTGGGGATGATGGCAGCGTCCCTGGAGGCGGTTCCTTGGGCCAGGTTCCATATGCGTCCACTGCAGAGGGCGCTGCTCCGTCGCTGGTCTCATTAGTCGGATTCCCTGGGCAGACGATTGCCTGTCCCGTCCAAAGTCAAACAATCACTGCGGTGGTGGTTGCAGCCGCAATCCCTGGAGGCCGGGATGCCGCTGGAACAACCAGAGTGGCTCCCGCTCTTGATGGATGCCAGTCTGATGGGCTGGGGGGCCCACTGCGAGGGCAGGTTCGCACAAGGTCTGTGGTCTCCTCTGGAGGCCTCCTGGTCCATCAATCGCCTGGAACTTCGAGCGGTAGCTCGAGCACTACTGGCGTTCGAGAACTCCATGGTGGGTCGGTCGGTCCGGGTTCTATCCGACAACTCGGCGACGGTCGCCTACATCAATCGCCAGGGCGGCACGGGAAGTGCGGCCATAGAAGAGGAAGCAGATCTGCTTTTCGCTTGGATAGAAGGTCGCTTGTCGGCGATTTCTGCGGCGCACATCGCGGGGAGAGACAACGTGCGGGCCGATTTTCTCAGCAGGGTGCAAGTAGATGCGGGGGAGTGGGAGCTGCATCCGGACATATTCGATCAGATTGTTCTTCGTTGGGGGAGGCCCATAATGGACTTGATGGCGACTTGCAACTCAGCGAAGGCACCTCGTTTTTACAGCAGACGGCGAGAGAGAATGTCGGAGGGCATAGACGCCCTGTTGCAGCACTGGCCGGTCTCGGGCCTCCTGTATGTGTTCCCGCCGTGGGCCTTGATAGGCCGCGTCATCCAACGGGTCGGAGCTCATCCGGGAAGGGTGCTGCTGGTAGCTCCCGACTGGCCGCGGCGCCCTTGGTATGCCGACCTGGTGCGTCTTCTGGACGGGGAGCCATGGCGGTTGCCGGAGAGGGCGGATCTGTTGAGACAAGGCCCCCTCTTCATGCCGCAAGTGGATCGGTTCTCGCTTACGGTCTGGCCATTGAAAGGGCACGGCTGAAGAAAAAGGGCTATTCGGCTTCAGTTGTGGCTACTTTGCTCCGAGCAAGAAAACAGTCTACGTCTTTAGCGTATGTGCGCGTTTGGCGTGTGTTTGAGGATTGGTGTTCGCGGCGGCAGATTCGAGCTGCTACGGCCTCTGTCCCGGTGGTCTTAAGTTTCCTTCAGGATGGCTTTGATAAAGGGCTTGCAGCCAGCTCGCTGCGTGTTCAGCTGGCAGCGCTCTCTTGTTATCGGGGCAAGGTGCAGGGAGTGGCTTTCGGGACTCACTCTGATGTTTTGCGGTTTCTCAGGGCGGTCTCTAAGTTGCGTCCGTCGTGTAGAGTGGTAGTGCTGCCGTGGGATCTCAATTTAGTTCTGAAAGCTTTATCCGATTCCCCCTTTGAGCCGTTGTGTCACGCGTCGGTGAAGGATTTGACCTTGAAAGCGGTGTTTCTGGTGGCGATCTGTTCTGCTCGGCGCATTTCGGAGCTGCAGGCCTTGTCTTGTAGAGATCCCTTTTTGTCCTTCTCTAAAAAGAAAGTTGTATTGCGGCCGGTTCCTTCCTTTTTGCCCAAGGTGGTGTCGGCATTCCACTTGAATCAGGCGGTTACCTTACCGGTGTTGGGTTCGCTGGGAGGTACTGATCAGGATCGCCGTTTGCACCGGTTGGATGTCAAAAGGGTGTTACGGCGATATCTGAAGGTGACACAAGCTTTTCGTAGGTTGGATCGGCTTTTTGTGTTGTTTGGAGGTGTCCGCAAAGGGGAGGCGGCTGCTAAAGCCTCCATTGCCAGATGGATTCGAGAGGCGATTGCGTCTGCTTACCTCCTTCACGGGCGGTCCGTACCAGTCGGTTTGCGAGCGCATTCTACCAGAGCGCAGGCAGCTTCCTGGGCGGAGCACGGTTTGGTGCCCCCAGGGGAGATTTGTAGGGCGGCGACTTGGTCGTCCTTGCATACCTTCAGTAGGCATTACCGTCTTGACGTGGCGGCTGCTAACGATGCTTGTTTCGGTTCGGCAGTCTTATGTGCCGGCTGGAAAGGTCCCGCCCCATGATTACTGCTCTGGTACATCCCAGAGGTAGAGGACTGCACTGGAGGAACGATAAGGAAATGATAATTACACTTACCTGGTAATTGTAGTTCCTTGAGTGACGACAGTGCAGTCCTCAGTCCCGCCCTGGATTCTCTTTTTATTCAGGTTCAGATCAAGCATCACGGCAGGTGGAGAAGAACTTCAGGTAGGTCGCCTGTCATACGCTTTCATTTTCCTTGGCTTTCCCTGTATGAGTATCTGCGTCTGCGTGTCGCAGGGAAGGTTTAAGACAGCCTTACCTAGGTTGTGATTAGTCCAGTTTAGTTAACGATGTTTTTGATAGCTACTTATTTGTTGCTCTTTTGAGTCTGCTTTGTTAATAGTTCACACTGGGGAGGTGGAGCGAGAGCAGCAGCCTATATCCAGTGATGTCATAATTCTGACATGCCAGTCTCCGAGCTGCAGGAGGAGGTTGACAACCCAGAGGTAGAGGACTGCACTGTCGTCACTCAAGGAACTACAATTACCAGGTAAGTGTAATTATCATCTTTTCAACACCTTCTTTAGCCAGTACACTTTCAGTATCTGATGATTCAGATGTAAATCTCATCCATTTGGATCTCCACACACTTTTCAGCAGGGAAAAGATTGAGTGGGCTCCACCTGCTGCTTCTCTTGTGTTCTTCCACTCTGTATCATGTCAACCTGTCTTGGCCGCTCTGTGGAGATGACACTCAACAGCTACGTTTTCACAGTTGCACTGGAAGCTGCAGCGCTTTCTACTCTCATTGTAAGGACATTTCTCTTTAACTTGGGAATGACCTGTCTCTTTCTTACACTTGTATGCTCTCATCTTCCCTTCTTTTTTTGGTTCTACAACAATCTAATTTTCTAGACGTACCTAGACGTACCCTTCTCAGTCACTATGATTTGCCTAAGGTAGACCCTGCACTGTCCAATTACACTTGCTGCCTCCTGACACCATTCTAAGGACTGGGGAAAGTGGAGATATGTTTGTCCTACTAATTCTCCTCAGGGAATGGATTCTCAGCTCTTGGGACCAGGGACTGCCTGTCTTGTTAGTGCCCTCCCCCACCCAACTGTCCTCTGCCACCCTGGAGTATCTTCACCACAAATGCATTGAATACTGTGCCCAAGATGATCCTCTCACTCTAAGGTAGGCCTTGCACTGCCCAGTTATGCTGCCTACCTGGAGACACTCTTCAAAGGACTGAGGAAAGGGAGGAGGTGTTTTCCATGCTAATGCTCCTATGGGACTGAATTTCCATCTCTAGGGAGCAAGGACTGCTTTTCCTTTAGCTTTTATTTAACTTTTTATTTATCTTTTAGCTTTATTTGACTGTATTCACTGAACATGGGATAAAATAGATACAGTAAGATGTACTCCCACCCCCACAGTTGCTGTCACAGACAATAGGTAAACAAGTTTGCAAAAAAATTATTTTACTTGTATCTTCTGGTTGTGCAGTGAAATACATAGATTTAGATGCAGTAACGTCTCCTTCCATCAATGTCACTGGCTCTTCTTGTATAAATAAAGTGCACCCAGCACAACACACCACCTTCTACCAGTGCTTAGGAGTAAAATCAATTGAACTGGGAAGCTATAAAGGCACTCCTCTGCTTTACAAAACTTTCAAGGACCTAGTTGTGAAAACAGACACCGCAGTACTAAGGAAGGCAAGAACACTCTCAAGCTCTGTTTTTTTTTCTAAATCTTTATTTTTTTGTGCTTTCAAGTAGCAAGCAAGCAAGCCCCAGCCACCACTTCCTCATCAGTGGCTCAAAGTCAGACTTGAAACTGTGCTTTTTCCCCTTTCTTATCCTTTACCCCAGACAGACAGCCCCAGCCAAGCTACTGTTTTTTTTGTTCTCCTTTTCAGTCCTAAGCTGCAGCCTGCACTCCATCATCACACTCTGAAAGATAGATGCAGAATAGTTCTCTGGGGTTTGGACTGGGCTTTGTGTTCCATCCCTGATGTGATCTCTTCAGCCATGGGATTTGCAGAATCCAGGCAGGGGTACATTTCTCTGGCTGCCTGCTAATTTGCAACATGATTGGCTCAAGTGCCTTGTGCTGGCTGCTGGTCACCCCTCATTGACCTTCATCCCTTCCCAGATTAGCTCCAGTGAATCTGGCTGCTCATACATGCACATGAGAAAATTGAAGTTTATGAATGGTGATTCTTCCAAATTTTCTGAGCATGTACATTCAATTAGTACAGGATGAAACAAAACTCATGATTTTTGTTGATTTTTCCTTCAAACAGAAATTAATGACATGACTAGTAGGCGTGGTACAGACTGAATTCAAGAATTACCTGACAAAGACCATAGCGTTGTTTAAGTTAATACTTGTGCATGATAAGACAGATGAAAGGCTATGCCATTTCTCTGATATCTTTATATAATGTTTTGATCCATGCATTGAAGAGAGTTTTAAGTATAGTAGAGACCGGAACCAAACATGGACCTATAACAAGTTGAAAAGTGTACACTTGCAGTGTAACACAATGGCTCGTTTCCCCCATTTTTAGATTCAGGGATGAGGAGGGTACATGGGTGTGTGCCATGGGGAATGTTAGGGTGCTGCATATGCACGCGCATGTGTGTGTTTTTTGTCGGGGTGGTTGCATGCATACTTGTGTCATGGGGAGTGTGTGCATATGTGCATATCGTGGGCAGTGCTGTGTGTATGTGTGTGTCATGGGGAATGGCAGCAGTGTGTGTGTGTTTATCATGGGGAATGTCAGAGGGTGCATGTGTGTGCACACATCTTTGGCAGTGTTGTGGGTACGTTGCATGTGTTTCATGGAATGTTGGGAACGTGTCATGGAGAGTGTTGGGGCATCTGTGCATGTATGTATTGGCTTTTGTTTGTACTTGTGTGTCTTGTTGGCTGTACATGGTGGGGGTGTCTGTGTGTCCATGTGTGTTGGAGTGGTAAGTATATGTCTGCATTCTCCCATGTCCGCCTGCATCTATTCCTTTTCTGTCTTGCGCTAGTCCCCATTCCTGTCCTTCACTGCTGTCTCTTGCATTTTCCCTCTTTTCCCTCTACCCTCAACAAGCCACCAAGGCCCAAAATGGATACAAGCAAGACCTCTAACCCAGCGGCCAGAAGCTTCCACCCGTTTAATAGAGAACGCATCCTCGCCGAAACGGGTACGCTCATTGATGAGACTTCCCTAGACCTAGATGAGTTGATCTCTGCCTGGAACAGCAAACTCAGCACAATTGCAATCCGTTCTCCAACAAACAAGGCCCCTATTTATTTATTTATTTATTTAGCAAACACTTATATACCGCTGCTTCCTACGATCAGCTGCGGTTTTCTTTACAGAATCATCATGTATCGTACAATACAATTAATTTTTTAAGAATACAATTTTGATTAGAGCAATGATTACATAGCACACGGATTAGAGATTAGATACTTTTCACAACTTTAAATATACATTAGATTAAAAGGTGCGTGGGAGGGGGATATAATATACATATATACAGGATTACATATCATCGGCCCCATGATTCACAGCCGACCTAAAGGCATCCCTAACCCTTTTACGGAGGCTGGAAAAGCGCTGGAGGAGGTCACGCACAAGCAGTGACCAAGCAGCATACATCCAACACCTGACTGCACATCGCAAAGCCATCACAGACAAGATGAGACAACACCATACAGACACCCTGAGACGGTCATTGAACAAGCCACATGACCTGTTTAACTTAGTCAAAACTCTTGCTAAAGAACCAACCCCTGAACACCTTGGCGGTATACACCCGCAGGACTATGCGGTCTTCATGCAATCCAAAATGTGCAAGACTGACAAAATAGTAATATCTGACCCCCCCCAGACAAGCAAGAGTACCCAGCATCGCTAACATCCTTCTCCACACCTTCAAAGAGAATTATCGAAGATACCATCCTAGCCCTAAACACCACCACCGCACACACAGATCCATGTCCGGCATTCTGGATAAAAGATCTGCGATGTGACCTCGCTCCAATCATAGCCAACCTGATAAACCAATCCTTTAACACTGGGTCTTTCCCCTCTTCTCTCAAGCAGACCTCCGTCAGGCCTCTTTTAAAAAACGCCAAGCTAGACCCCCAAAAGGTGGAGTCCTACAGGCCCATATCTAGTATTCCTATGCTCGCAAAAATCATTGAAAAGATAGTGTACAGGCAACTACAGGATCACATCGACACTACTGCCCCACTAGATCCATCCCAACATGGATTCAGAGAGTCACATGGAGTGGAAACACTACTCACAGCCCTGTTCAACAATATAATTTCAGGCATGGACAACATACGACATGGTTTGCACTCATCTTTTTAGATATAGCAGCAGCTTTCGACTCTGTATGCCACGAGATTCTCCTATGCCGGTTAAGAGAAAAAGGCATCAGCGGAACAGCGCTTGAATGGTGCAAATCCTACCTCTCTGGAAGATGGCAGCATGTTCGAGCAGACGGGGCTACATCTGAACCATTTCAACAAAGTCAAGGAGTGCCTCAAGGATCTTCCCTATCATCCTTGATGTTTAATATATACATCCAACCCATCTGCAACATCATTAGATCCTTCAGTGTTAGCTGCATGATATATGCTGACGATGTGCTGTTATACATGTCAGTATCATTGGACAGACTAGACCTTGCCCCTCTGACCAATTGCTTCAACGCCATATCTGAGTGGCTCCTATCACAAAATCTGCAAATCCAACACAAGAAGACGGAGGTTCTTTTCATCTCGAGATATCCCAGTTTCATACCACCCAGCTGTGTGAAGGTAAATGACGCCGAACTACAAGTGAAACCGCCTATACGTTACCTTGGGGTGACGTTGGACCAAAATCTCGACATGAAGAAACACATAGCCAATACCGTAAGAGCGATCTACTTTAAAATCAGATCCCTTAGACACCTACGCCCGTTACTCGAACCAGATGATTTCCGCACCATTTACCAAGCCCTTATCATTCCTCATTTTGATTATTCAAACTCCATACTACGAAGTCTTCCCCGATCCACCCTGAACCCCCTGCAACTTGCTATGAATAGTGCAGCGCGAGTACTCTTTGGAGCTTCCAGGAGAGACCATGTGACACCCCTCCTGAAACAGCTACACTGGCTCCCCATTCAAGCCAGGATCAGTTTTAAGACCTTGCTGATGACTTGCAAAGCTGCCAAGGGGCTCTCCTCCTCCTCTATTTCCGACCTCATCCAACCACTTGCACCTAACAGACCAAGAAGAACTGCAGAGTCCAACATGCTAGTAATACCGAAAGAAATGACAAGCTGCACCAAAACAACTGCTAACAGAGCCTTCCGACTCTGCGCCCCAAGTCTATGGACTACCTTACCACCACATATCAGAGCAATCCCCAACTTGAACCAGTTCAGGAAGGCCCTTAAACATTTCCTATTCATCAAATATCTCACCGACTGTTCCGAACCCCGGTCACACTCGAATAGCCTACACCTCAAAATCAGTAGTAGTCAACCAGACAAGATCTTGCAACAGGTGTCCCCAACAATGTAAATACCAAACAGCATCCGTTCTCATTCAACTTCATATGTATATAGTTTACCCTGTTCTCCAAGTTCCATTTCCTGTTAAATGTAATCGACCAGACATATGTATATTGTCGGATGTTTATGTTCCATGTAAACCGCGCTGATAGCAAATAGTGCGGTATATAAGAAATGTTAATAAATAAATAAAAATAATAAATACTCAACCCATGCACTTTTCTTCTTATGCTATCCAGCTTTGCACTCTTTTTGGCCTTTCATTTACTCCCTCCCTTCCATTTTTCTTTAATGCATTCACTGTCTCTTCTCCTTCTTTTCTCTAACCCTGCCCCTCTCTTTCCTTCTATAACCCCGCCCATTCCCATAGGCTCCACCCCTTTATCCATTTCTTCCTAGCTTCCGCCCCTTCTTCTAGCTACTCTCCTTTCTTTCACACCACAGCCTCTCTCTTCTTGCCAGTGGGACCCAGAGCCTCTTACTGACCTTTTCAGGCCACAGCCCCACTCTTCTGGTTGGCAAGACCCAGGGCCTCCTGCTGGCCTTTTCAGGCTGCAGCCTCAGCTGGTCATGCCATTGGGATCAGGACTCTCATCAGCTCTTCATCCTCTCTTTGGACAGAGGAGGGGAGGGGACCATATGCATGTTTATTTGCACATGCTTACGCAAAATTCCTGCAAGTTTGACCCTCTGCAATAGCTGCTACACTGAAACTGTACTGTAGTGATGCTCTGTGTCTGTGAGAGTAAAAGTGATCTTCAGAGAGTGATTCTGTTCATATATTAACAAATATTTTAAGAGAGGAAGGGATGATTGATTAAAGCTGATTGATCTGGATTGTGCCACATTCAACAAGGAGTCAGGATTTCACAGAACTACCTTTGATCAACAGGGCAGTTTATAGTTTACTATGTTGCTATGTTATTTCATGTTTTGATATACCGGCTTTCCTGTTATAACAAAGTGATTTACATTAAAATCTTAAGTTAAAATCAGAACTGAAATTACAAACATTTTAAGATACAGTCAGAAAAAAGGCAAGATATCTAGATAGGTTCAAAAGACTTGGAGAGATAAATGACAGTATCTGGTAATGCTTTTGAGTCTCCTTAATTTGGATCCTTATAATATGTCACAACAAAGAAATGGGTTTTTAGTTTTTTCTAAAATTCTTTAAAAGAAGGTTCTAATTGTAAATTGGCAGGAAGAGAAGAACAGAGGACGGGAGCAAGAAAATATAAGGCTGTTATCTGAGTAGATCCCAGACATCCCTGGTTAGGTGATGAGAGCACAAGCAAATTTGCACATTGGGGACAACCCTCTGTTGCCTCAGGTACAAACTTAGATTGTAAGTCCTCTGGAGACAGGGAAATAACTACTGTACTTAAATGTAACTCGCCTTGAACATCTACTGGAAAGGCATGAGCTAAATACTATTACTAATTATAATAAATATATGTTATTCTTTTAACATCAGCCTTCACTGCAATAAAGTAATGGCTGACCCTGTTATCCTGGTGAGGGCTACATTATTATCTACTAATAAAATCATCCATGGTCCTGACTCCAAGCACACCCACGGTAATATGGCTATCACCACCACCAATGGTTTGGCCCCATATTCCTAAAATTCATCTGTAACCTGAGGCAAGACCTTGACCCCTGACTAGCATTTATTATCAATATCATCCTGACACAAGACTGCTTTCCTTCCCTACTCCAAGAAGTAGTGATCAAACGTGATTTTGTTTTTTAATTTGGATTTAGCTCACACTTTTCAATAGTTCAAAACAAGTTACATTCAGATGTAGTAACTCTTTTGCTGCCCCCATACAATCTAAGTCCATACCTGAGGTTAAGTGAGTATTCCAAGATTACAGGGATTGGCATTGGGGTTGAACCCTGGTTTCCTTGGTTTTCAGCCAAGGCTACTCCACCACTTGAAAAAAATGGGCTTTGAACCCAAAACGGTTGTATACTATTACCCAAACTCCATCTTCCCTTTCTTCTCCAGACTAATGGGGAAAATGGTTTACTTTCAACTTCTTCGCTTTCTTGAGAAACTCATGCCCTCTTAATTTACCAATCTGGCTTCAGTAAAGTTCACAAGACAGAGTGCATCCTATTCGACAACAGAATCCAGCTGCATGTAGATCAAGGCGGCAACTCTTACCTTGTCCTTTGAGATCTATTCATCACATTCAGTACTGTCTGCCATCTTCTCCAGCTTCAGTGGTATCAGGGTTTCAAATCATTCTTGTCTGTCTGAATCCAATTCATCCCATAGGCCAATAAATCCTCCACCCTGGGATGACAGACATATAGAGAACCACAGGGCTTGGCTTTCTTTTGTGTCCTCTTCAACAACTACAGTACTTCTCCAGGACCAAGCAGGAAGTCAGTCCTCACATATGGGTGACGTCGGCGCCGACGGAGCCCTCGCGGAGCAATTTTCCCCAGCTTTCAAAGAAAGCCTTTGGGAATTGCAGCGCGCATGCGCGGTCCCCTTCCCGCCCAAAGGTGCCATCTTGGCCAGTCTTCTTTTTTCCGCGGAGCCCTACAGACGTTGTCTAATAGTCACCGCCGAAAAGTTGATTTTTTCCTTATTATTTTCAGTAATTCTTCGGTTCAACGCCGGTCCTTTTTCCGCCCGGCCTCGCAACGCCGGTTGCGAGGCCTCCCCTTCTTTTTCGGTTTTTTCTGTCCTTCGCGACATCTTCGCGCCTTTTTTCATTTTTCCCTGGCGGCCCGTTCGTTCGACCTCGCAGGGGCCCTTTTTCCCCCGATGGCCGCCAGTGGCTTTAAAAAGTGTGTTAAGTGTAAGAAACTTATGTCTCTTACCGACACACATGATTGCTGCCTCCGTTGCCTGGGCCCCGATCATGAAGAAATGATCTGTGGGCCCTGTAGCAAAATGTCCGCGAAGTCTTTGCGGAGTCGGCAGCATCAGCGGGAGAGAATCTTCTCTGACCCCAGCCGTACCCGGACCTCGTCAGAAGCTTTGGTGTCCAGAGAATCTGGCTCTGAGCACCGCCGGAGTTCTTCTGAGCGGGGGTCCCCTAACCGGGAACATCAGCGGAAGAAGAAACCCGTGAGGGCGGCGTCGGTGGACGCTCCTGGCTCCTCGAGGGCCAGGTCGCATAGCCCCGACAGCCGTCCCGGGTCTTTGGAGCTGGAGCGGCCGTCCAAACAGCCTCGTCTGGAACTGGACTCCTCTGCTCACGTAAGTGCTGTTGTCTTCGTTGACTCGCCTCCGAGTGGTCCGACGTCGGGCCCGACGCTGTCGGGGCCCGAGTCGGGGGCTGCTGGGTCTCCTGAGTTCGGACTCAGGTTGACGGCCTTGGAGCGCAGCTTGACTGCCTTCATGGACCAGCAGCGGGCATTGATCGCTGGCCTCGCTGGCGCATCTGCCCTGACCGCCGGGACGTCGACGTCTAAGTCGACCCCGGAGACCGAGCCGATCCTCGAGTCCATGCGGGCTCGAGTCGATCCTCGGTCGAGGTCACCTTCGGCCTCCCGTTAGGGGCCGAGGTCGTCGACGCCGACTCCCTCGGCGTCGGGGTGGACGGCGTCTGTGCCCGCCCGACCGGAGCCGCTCGACTCCTCCTCCGAGGAGTCGGCCTGGGAATCCGAGGTGGATGAGTCACCTGGTTCTTTCCGGACTCGGTGTGTCCCTTCTGACTCCCCCGAGTCCGAGCCTCGGAGACAGTCCCCCCCGGAGGATGCCCGGTTCTCGGACTTCGTAAGGGATATGGCCAAGGCCTTGGCCTTCCCTGCGGATCCCGAGGAGGAGCCTCGAGCCGAGGAGCTCGATGCCCTCCAGTATGACTCTCCTGCGAAGGAGCACTTTACTGTACCGGTTCCTCCGATGCTGGAACGACTTCTCTTCCGCATGTGGGAGAGCCCGGCGTCGTCGCCGGTATTAAGCAAGCGGGTCGATGCCATATATCGAGTCCGCAAGAGCCCTGGCTTCCAGAAAGCACAGCTGCCGCACCATTCCATGGTGGTGGAATCGGCCATGCATCGGCTCAAGAGCCAGAAGATGCACTCCTCGGTGCCTCCCGGCAGGGAAGCCCGCAGCCTGGATGGCATCGGTAAGAAGTGTTTTCAGGGCTCTATGCTTGCTTGTCGGGTCCAGACTTACCAGCTCTACATGGGCATGTATCTCCGGGACCTGGCTAAAGAACTAGCCGGATTCTCTGCTGGTCTCTCCGAGGAACCTTTGCGGAGGTTCCTGGCCCTGTCCACTGGTATTCGTGAGTGCTCCAAGTTCATTTCTCGAGCAGCCTATGATGGCTTCGAGGCATCGGCTCGAGTGGCCGCAGCTGGCATCGGAGCCCGCCGCCAGGCTTGGCTCCAGTCATCCGACCTCGAGCCCTGGGTGCAGGACAAGTTGGTCGATGTCCCCTGCAGAGGTGATAACCTCTTTGGTAAACCTATGGACGAGAAGGCTGCCCAGCTCGAGACAGAGACTCTCACCAGGACTCGGCTCTCCAGGAAAACCTCTGCCCCTTTCCAGAAGAAGAAGGGCTCGGGGAAGAAGCCCTTTTACCCGAGGAAGGCGGCTGCCTATAAACACTACCCCCATTATCAGGCCTCCGCAGCTCCCCATCAGGGTCAGCAGGCCAAGGGACGGGGTAACGGACCCCGTAGGCAGCAAGCCCCCAAGCCTGCGCCACCGGCCCCTGCTCCGCAGGGTGGGGGTTTTTGACTCGTTCAGCATAGCCTCTCCCCCTCCGCTGGTTCCTCTCAGCACGGGAGGCCGGCTGGTCCACTTTGCCCACAGGTGGTCCAACATCACGTCAGACGCCTGGGTGCTCCACATAGTCCGAGAGGGCTATCTGCACTTCCACCAGGTACCTCCCCCCTACTTTCCAGGGGAGCCTCTGCGAACCCCTCTCCACCGGGACTTACTCCTTCAGGAGTTGGCAAGTCTTATTCGGGAACAGGCAGTGGAGCCGGTGCCCCACCACCTGCGGGGTCACGGTTTTTATTCCCGGTACTTCTTCCTGGTACCAAAGCGGACTGGAGGCCTCAGACCCATCCTAGACTTGCGGAACCTCAACAAGTTCCTGGAGAGGGAAAAGTTCAAGATGCTTACCCTTGGAATCCTGCTGCCCTACCTCCAGCAGGGAGATTGGCTATGCTCCTTGGATCTAAAGGATGCCTATACTCACATCCTCATCCACCCCAGCCACCGACAATACCTAAGGTTTGTGGTGGCGGGCAATCATTACCAATACAGAGTACTGCCCTTTGGCCTATCCTCCGCACCACGAGTCTTCACAAAATGTCTCGCAGTGGTAGCGGCTTATCTCCGGCTTCAAGGCCTCTTCGTCTTTCCGTACCTGGACGACTGGCTCATCAGGGCCCCGTCCGCCACGGAGGCCACTCACGCCACGCAGCGTACTGTGGCTCTGCTCCAGTACTTGGGCTTTGTCATAAACGTCGAAAAGTCCACTCTGCTCCCCTCTCAGGACCTCGAGTTCATCGGCGCCAGGTTGGACACGCTTCAGGCGTGGGCTTTTCTGCCGCTCGACAGGGCTCAACGGCTCATGGCTCTCGCCAGCCATTTTCGCAGCCATCCCCGGGTCTCGGCCCGGCTCTTCCTGAAGCTGCTCGGCCATATGGCGTCCACGGTCCATGTGACCCCCAATGCCCGCCTGAACATGCGGCCGGCTCAGTGGTGCCTTCGCTCTCAATGGCGTCAGGCCTCGGGGAGACTGGCGGACTCGGTACGCATCTCCAGCCCGCTAGTCTCTTCTCTGCGATGGTGGCTTCACCTACCCAACCTAGTGCTCGGAATGCTTTTCCAGTCTCCTCCGCCGGTTCAGGTTCTGACGACCGACGCTTCTCTCCTGGGTTGGGGAGCACATTGCCAGGGGTCATGTACTCAAGGTCTCTGGACCCCGTGGGAATCTGCCCAGCAGATCAACTTCCTGGAGCTCAGGGCCATTCGCCTGGCTCTAGGGGCCTTCTCCCACCTCACGTCTCACCAGTCTGTGCTGGTCCAGACGGACAATCAAGTTGCTATGTTCTACGTGAACAAGCAGGGGGGCACGGGCTCCTTCCTTCTCTGCCGGGAAGCACAAAAGCTCTGCGCTTGGGCCGTCGGCCGGGGAATCCTCCTCAAAGCTGTCTATCTCCCAGGTCAAGAAAATCACCTGGCAGACAAACTGAGCAGAATCCTCCAACCGCACGAGTGGCGATTGGACCCGTTGGTGGTTCAACGGATCTTCCTGCGGTGGGGCCTCCCCACACTGGATCTCTTCGCCAGTCCTCTGAACAGGCAACTTCCTCGATTCTGCTCTCGGGAACCGCATCCCCTCCGAGTGGCGGCGGATGCTTTTCTGCTCTCATGGTCCACGGGCCTTCTGTATGCCTTTCCTCCCATGCCGCTGGTGTCTCGAACTCTTTTCAAGGTTCTCCAGGACAAGGCCTCCGTGATCCTGATCGCTCCCCGGTGGCCCCGGCAACCGTGGTTCCCGCTTCTGATGCAGCTGGCGGTGGATACCCCGTTGCCTCTGGGGTTTCAACCCGACCTGCTGACCCAGGATCAGGGGTCTCTCCTACACCCCAACCTCAGATCTCTCCATCTGATGGCCTGGCTGCTGAAAGGGTAGTCCTTGCTCCCCTCCTGTTGCCTCCGGAGGTGGAGGAAGTCGTGCTGGCTTCCAGGCGACCCTCTACCCGGAAATCCTACGCCCTTAAATGGCGTCGCTTTTCCAACTGGAGTGCTGAACGGTCTCAAGATCCCTTCTCCTGCCCGGTGTCGGTGGTCTTGCAGTACTTGCTTTCCCTCTCCAATCTTGGGCTCAAGTCCAACTCGGTCAAGGTTCACCTCAGTGCTATTTCGGCACATCATGTGCCGGTGGAAGGCAGGCCTCTTTCCGGCCACCCCCTCGTGGCTCGGTTCTCCCGGGGCCTCCTTCTTCTCAAACCACCATTGCGCCCCCCAGCCCCTGACTGGGACCTGAACGTGGTTTTACAGCGGATCACCTGCCCGCCTTTTGAACCCATGGCTACCTGTCCTCTCTGTTTTCTCTCTTGGAAAACCTTATTTCTGGTAGCCCTCACTTCTGCTAGACGCGTTAGTGAGCTGCAGGCCCTGGTGTCTGATCCTCCCTACACTCGGTTCTACAAGAATAGGGTAGTCCTGCGGACTCACCCTAAGTTTCTTCCAAAAGTGGTCTCCCCTTTTCACATCAATCAGGAGGTGGTGCTTCCGACCATCTTTCCCAGGCCTCACTCCAGCCGAGCTGAGAGGGTCTTGCATACCCTGGACTGTAGAAGAGCGCTGAACTTCTACCTTGATCGTACGCGGGAGCACCGTAAGACGGTTCAGCTCTTCCTGTCTTACGACCCTAATAAATTGGGGCTCCCTGTCTCCAAGCGCACTCTGTCCATCTGGGTAGCTGACTGTATCGCTTGGACTTATGCGGCGGCAGGCCTCTCGTTGGAGAGTCGAGTCACCGCTCATCGGGTTCGGGCGAAGGCTGCGTCAGTGGCTTACCTCCGCTCTGTTCCATTGGCAGACATCTGCCGGGCCGCTACTTGGTCTTCGAGCCAGACTTTCGCGGCCCATTACTGCCTCGAGAGGGAGTCCCGCAGGGACAGTGCTTTCGGACAGGCAGTCCTCCGTAATCTCTTTGAGGTATAGGCAACTCCTACCCTCCATCCCGGATGTTGGGCTACCGGTTGGAGATTACTCAGAGAAGATTCCTTCCTTCTGTGCTGCTGAGCTAGAGGGAGCTCATTTTTGTGCTTAGGGTCTCTGGTAGCCTTAAGCTGGGGAGTCCCATATGTGAGGACTGACTTCCTGCTTGGTCCTGGAGAAAGCGTAGTTACTCACCTGTAACAGGTGTTCTCCAGGAGCAGCAGGAATCAGTCCTCACAACCCTCCCTCCTCCCCTTGGAGTTGCAATCTTCTGATTTAGTTTTTGCAATTTTTTTGCTGTCTTTTCGCTATGTCATCAGACTGGCCAAGATGGCACCTTTGGGCGGGAAGGGGACCGCGCATGCGCGCTGCAATTCCCAAAGGCTTTCTTTGAAAGCTGGGGAAAATTGCTCCGCGAGGGCTCCGTCGGCGCCGACGTCACCCATATGTGAGGACTGATTCCTGCTGCTCCTGGAGAACACCTGTTACAGGTGAGTAACTACGCTATCTACTCAATCTGCAACATGATCCAATCCTTCAACAGTGAACGTTATCTCTTTGCAGATAACATCCAGCTATGCATCAAAACAAGGACAGACCAAGCCAAAGCCTTTTCCAATTTAAACAATTTTGTCTCAGCAGTAGTTAAGTGGTTCAAAAAATATAAAACTTAATCCATCCAAGTCCAAATTCCTCTGGATAAATTAAAATAATCAGCTTTTTTTTCAGTTTTTCCCTCCTTATCAGGAAATCCCTAAGCTTCAGTACATAGTATAGGGGTATACCTCGGCCATTATCTCACAGTGGAGATGGACATGTCAGCCATGGTAATTATCTTTTATTTATCTCTGCCAAATTTGTCATCTATGCAATTTCTTCACGACATGGGGGTGGGGGCATATTCAATGGTGGTAGCTAAACAGAATAAAATGCCTAGCTGCCACCACTTTAATTAAAAGCAGATATTCAGTGGCAGAAGATACCTGGTTTCTGGGTTGCCCAGTCATCTGTGCCACTGTCTGGTTAGCGTTGATATTCAGCCACTAATCAGAGAGCACTGAGTGGTTTAGGTTAGTGCTTTGTCCGTATTTTAGCTGCATTTTACCATCATACTCTTGTTGGTCACCAACTGCATAGACTATTCCATTTTCCTATTCTGTAGTATCGTGCAATGAAATTTCAAATACCTGCATTTTCTACAGAACACAGCAGCAAGGGCCAAATCCTCTGACTCTTGTGAAACCATTTTTTCTAAAGCTGTACTGATTCCCTGTAGAGAGGAGTGTAAGATTCAAAACACCATGAGGAGTCACTCCAGAATAAGAATAAGCCCTTTGGATGTGCGGCATAGATGTTTTTCTAGCGAAAACATCTATGACTGTATTGTGAAACACCTGTGGTCCTGCACGTACATGGCACTAATAAGGGGATCTCAGAACGTGAGTGGGAGGGGATGGAATGGGGGTGTGGTCAGCAGCAGAGACGTGCAATGCAAATTAGAAAGGCCCTTGTACATTCTGTGTGTTTCCCACAGATGTCCACATTATACCTGCGGAAACGTGGAATAAGGCCAGGACCTAGAAACGTTTCTGCTCTGCTCTGCTCTGCAATGCATCCCATAGAGATGAATGGCTGTGACGAAGATGTTTGAACCAGTGTGTCTGCAGTCTGGAGTTGTAAAGAACAGAATGCAGAGGTGGGGGAAGGTAATATGGTAAAAACACATTAATAAACCCCCTTACAGAAATATTCACAGGTGCAATGGTGCTTATTCTGGCTATACTGACAATTGCTGTGTGAGCTACAGTACAGGAGATAATCTAGGGCACCCTGACAATTCCTGTCTTCCGAGAAGTGGGACTGTTGATGTAGGGATTGTATGTGGGTGAGTATAGGATGGATTCATGTGTGGGTAAGAAATGCAGATAAGATTAGTAGTCCTGGAACCACATGCCATCATGTTATACCAGCTGTTTTCTAGAGGTGCAGGGCATCTGTACTGCAGATGTATGTTTTGTGTGACTGCAAGTGAGAGTGTGTGTGTGTGTGGGGGGGGGGGTTAGAGGGATGCATGGGGGTACCTGGTGTGTGCAACTGCAATTTTGGGGGGGACATCAGTGCCTGGCAGTACCTGGTCCATAGGCTGATCACAGCATGGCCATGTGCCAGTGTGATCGGCCAGGATACAGCAGAAGGGGGTCTCTACAGCTAAATGTCAAAGCATATCCCTATCAGCGATAAGAGACCCTCAGAATGAGTGCGTGCTACAGGATACACATAAACATCAGTGGTCTCACAATTGTGCACATTTGTATAGACAGACGCTAGTGCTCTCGGGCATCTAGTGGTGCTGTTTGCGTAGGTGCATGCACTCAATCTGAAGGTCCGTATTTAATGTCAGGGATATGCTCTGACATTTAGTTGTAGAGGACCATTTCTGATTTCTTCTGGTCCATACAGAGCATTGTACAGACTATTTTCAGAGATGACCAATGCAAGCACAACTAAATATTCACCTACTGCCATGTATGTTGTGCTGCAAGGTATGTCAGGACACTCATATCACTTTTTACTTGCTGTTGTGACATCTCTGAGCTCACAGAGATCACTTTGCAGTGTTCTGGTCATGCAGAGGACTAGCTTAAATGGTCTGTTTTGCATCAGCAAATCTGTGTCATCCATTATCATGGGTAGTTGGCATGGGCACCATACCGTCAGTGTGAGGAACGGCTTCGGGGATGCACTTTTTAACCAAGGAGGCATGTTTGCACAGAGGCGGGCAGCAGTGAAGCCCTACATCTTTTCGGAATTTGCTGAGGACAGGGATGTCCATGCTGCTTATACCTGTGTCCTGGGGTTTGTGCGTGCCACACTGAACATGTCTGTGTTCCGGATTCCAGACCTTTGGGCACATCCAGACCCACACATGTGGAATTATGGCCAAATGGAGCCTGTTTTTCATTTAGACGTTTCCGCGGGCTGGACGTGCATGTTCTCCAGGACCAAGCAGGAAGTCAGTCCTCACATATGGGTGACGTCGGCGCCGACGGAGCCCTCGTGGAGCAATTTTCCCCAGCTTTCAAAGAAAGCCTTTGGGAATTGCAGCGCGCATGCGCGGTCCCCTTCCCGCCCAAGGGTGCCATCTTGCTCAGTCTTCTTTTTTCCGCGGAGCCCTACAGACGTTGTTTGTATTCACCGCCGGAAAAGTTGATTTTCTTTATTGTTTTTCTCGGTTTGACGCCGGTTCCTTTTCCCGCCCGGACCCGCGACGCCGGTTGCGAGTCCGTTCTTTATTTTTCGGTTTTTTGTCCTTCGTGACAGATTTCGCGCCTTTTTTTCTTTTTCACTGGCAGCCCTGTCTTTTGACCTCGCAGGGGCCCTTTTTCCCCCGATGGCTGCCAGCGGGTTTAAGAAGTGTGCTTGGTGTAAGAAACTCATGTCTCTTACCGACACACACGATTGCTGCCTCCGCTGCCTCGGACCCGATCATGACCCGATGATCTGTGGTCCATGTGGCAAAATGTCCTCAAAAGCGTTGAGGAGTCGGCAGCATCAGAGGGAACGTATCTTCTCTGACTCCGGCCGTGCCCGGACCTCGTTGGAGGCTTCGACGTCTCGGGACTCTGGTCCTGAGCATCGTCGGAGTTCCTCTGAGCGGGGGTCTCCTACCCGGGAACATCATCGGAAGAAGAAACCCGCGAGGGCGGCGTCGGTGGACGCTCCTGGTTCCTCGAGGGCCAGGTCACATAGCCCCGATAGCCGTCCCGGGTCCTCGGAGATGGAGAGGCCTTCAAAACATCCTCGTCTCGTGTTGGAGCCCCCTGCTCACGTAAGTGCTGTAGTCCTCCTGGACTCGCCTCCAAAGGAGCCGCCGTCGGGGCCTGAATTGGAGGCTGCTGGGTCTCCTGAGCTTGGACTCAGGTTGACGGCCTTGGAGAGCAGTCTGACTGCCTTCATGGACCAGCAGCGGGCATTGATCGCTGGCCTCGCCGGTGCTTCTGCCCTGACCGCCGGGACGTCGACGTCCAAGTCGACCCCGGAGACCGAGCCGATCCTCGAGTCCATGAGGGCTCGAGTCGATCCTCGGTCGCGGTCACCTTCGGCCTCCCGTTCGGGGCCGAGGTCGTCGACGCCGACTCCCTCGGCGTTGGGGCGGACGGCATCAATGCCCGTCCGACCGGAGCCGCTCGACGACTCCTCCGAGGAGTCAGCCTGGGAAACCGAGGACGAAGAGTCACCTGGTTCTTTTTGGACTCGGTGTGTCCCGTCGGACTCGCCCGAGTCCGAACCTCGGAGACGGTCCCCCCCAGAGGACACCCGGTTCTCGGACTTCGTGCGGGATATGGCCAAGGCCTTGGCCTTCCCCGTGGATCCCGAGGAGGAGCCTCGAGCCGAAGAGCTCGATGCCCTCCAGTATGACTCTCCCCCAAAGGAGGCCTTTACTGTACCGGTTCCTCCGATGCTGGAGCGACTTCTCTTCTGCATGTGGGAGAGCCCGGCGTCATCGCCGGTGTTAAGCAAGCGGGTCGATTCCATTTATCGAGTCCGCAAGAGCCCCGGGTTCCAAAAAGCACAACTACCGCACCATTCCATGGTGGTGGAATCGGCCATGCATAGACTCAAGAGTCAGAAGATGTACTCCTCGGTGCCCCCCGGTCGGGAGGCTCGGAACCTGGATGCCCTCGGTAGAAAGTGTTTCCAGGGCTCTATGCTTGCTTGTCGAGTCCAGACTTACCAGCTCTATATGGGCATGTATCTCCGAGACCTGGCTAAAGAAATAGCCGGGTTCTCTGCTGGTCTCTCCGAGGAACCTTTGCAGAGGTTCCAGGCCTTGTCTACTGGTATTCGTGAGTGCTCGAAGTTTATCTCTCGAGCAGCCTACAATGGCTTCGAAGCATCGGCTCGAGTAGCCGGAGCCGGCATCGGTGCCCGCCGACAGGCTTGGCTTCAGTCATCCGACCTCGAGCCATGGGTCCAGGACAAGTTGGTCGATGTCCCCTGCAGAGGTGAAAACCTCTTCGGCAAACCCATGGCTGAAAAGGCTGCACAGATCGAGACCGAGACTCTCACCAGGACTCGACTCTCCAGGAAGACCTCTTCCCCTTCTCAGAAAAAGAAGGGCTCGGGTAAAAAGCCCTTTTACCCGAGGAAGGCGGCTGCCTATAAACAATACCCTAATTTTCAGGCCTCAGCAGCTCCCCAACTGGGTCAGCAGGCCAAGGGACGGGGTCATGGGTCCCGTAGGCAGCAAACCCCCAAGCCTGCACCACCGGCCCCTGCTCAGCAGGGTGGGGGTTTTTGACTTTCTCAGCATAGCCTCTCCCCCTCAGCTAGTTTCTCTCGGCACAGGAGGTCGGCTGGTCCACTTTGCCCACAGGTGGCCAGCCATCACATCAGATACCTGGGTGCTTCACATAGTCCAAGAAGGCTATTTTCTGCACTTCCACCAGGTACCTCCCTCCTACTTTCCAGGGGAGCCTCTCAGACTCCCTCTGCACAGGGACTTACTCCTTCAGGAGTTAGCAAGTCTTCTTCAGGAACAGGCTGTGGAACCGGTGCCCCACCACCTGAAAGGTCAAGGCTTTTATTCCAGGTATTTTCTGATACCAAAAAGAACAGGAGGCCTCAGACCCATCCTGGACTTGCGGAACCTCAACAAGTTCCTCGCAAGGGAAAAGTTCAAGATGCTTACCCTTGGAATCCTGCTGCCCTACCTCCAGCAGGGAGACTGGCTATGCTCCTTTATTTTTATTTATTTATTTTATTTAACTATTTCTTTTATACCGCCCCTTCCAGAGATCAAGGGCGGTTTACATATAACAAGTCAACAGTCATGTACACAGTTTGTATACATTTTACATAGAACATAGAACATAGAACAATAGAAATCAACTATTTACATTAAACAGTAAATATACCATTTATAGGTATTAAAGCAAACATATTAAACTTTATACAAATGAATATTTACAGTGTGTGGTGTGTGTGGTGTGTGGGGCAGGAATTGGTGTAGGTGCTGGAATTTAGTCCTTGGATCTAAAGGATGCCTACACTCACATCCTCATCCACCCAAGCCACAGACAATATCTAAGGTTTGTTGTGGGAGGAAATCATTACCAGTACAGAGTACTACCCTTTGGCCTATCCTCCGCCCCAAGGGTGTTCACCAAATGCCTAGCAGTGGTAGCGGCCTATCTAAGACTTCAAGGCCTCTTTGTGTTTCCGTACCTGGATGACTGGCTGATCAGAGCACAATCTTCCCAGGAGGCCACTCACGCTACCCACCGCACTGTGACTCTGCTCCAGCACTTGGGCTTTGTCATAAACTTCGCAAAGTCCACTTTGCTCCCCTCTCAGGACCTCGAGTTTCTCGGCGCGAGGTTAAACACACTTCAGGCAAGAGCCTTTCTGCCTCTCGACAGGGCAACCAGACTTATGCAGCTTGCCAACCTCTTTCGCAGCAACTCCCTGGTCTCTGCCAGGCAATTTCTCAGGCTGCTCGGCCATATGGCTTCCACAGTCCATGTGACCCCCAATGCCCGCCTGCACATGCGGCCTGCTCAGTGGAGCCTTCGCACACAATGGCATCAAGCCACGGGAAGCCTAGCGGACTCAGTACAGATATCCGACCCGCTGGTCTCCTCTCTGCAGTGGTGGCTTCATCTGCTGAACCTGGTGCTCGGAATGCCTTTTCAGTCTCCTCCGCCTTCTCTGGTCCTGACGACCGATGCTTCTCTCCTGGGTTGGGGAGCACATTGCCAAGGGACATGTACTCAAGGCCTCTGGACTCCTTGGGAGTCTGCCCAACAGATCAACTTCCTGGAGCTCAGAGCAATCCGCCTGGCTCTGAGGGCCTTCTCCCACCTCACTTCGCACCAGTCTATGCTCGTCCAGACGGACAATCAAGTTGCAATGTTCTACGTAAACAAACAAGGGGGCACAGGCTCCTTCCTTCTCTGTCGGGAAGCACAAAGACTGTGCTCTTGGGCCGTCAGCCGCGGCATCCTCCTCAAGGCTGTTTATCTCCCGGGTCAAGAAAACTGCCTAGCAGACAAACTGAGCAGAATCCTCCAGCCACACGAGTGGCGCTTGGATCCGTTAGTGGTTCAACGGATTTTTCTCAAGTGGGGCCTACCCACCCTGGATCTTTTTGCCAGTCCTCTAAACCGACAACTTCCCCGATTCTGCTCCCGAGAACCGCATCCTCTCCGAGTAGTGGCGGATGCTTTCCTACTCTCATGGTCCACGGGCCTATTGTATGCCTTTCCCCCATGCCACTGGTGTCTCGGACGCTCTTCAAGGTTCTCCGGGACAAAGCCTCGCTAATCCTCGTGGCTCCCCGGTGGCCGAGACAGCCCTGGTTCCCGCTTCTGCTGCAGCTGGCGGTGGACACTCCTCTTCCTCTGGGGTTTCAGCCCGATCTCCTGACACAGGATCAGGGGACTCTCCTACACCCCAACCTTCAGCCCCTTCATCTGATGGCCTGGCTGCTGAAAGGGTAGTCCTTGCTCCCCTCCTGCTGCCTCGAGATGTGGAAGAAGTCGTCTTGGCCTCCAGGCGACCCTCCACCCGGAAGTCCTACGCTCTTAAGTGGCGTCGGTTCTCCGTCTGGTGTGCTCAGCAGTCTCAGGATCCCTTCTCCTGCTTGGTGACGGTGGTCCTGCAATACTTGCTTTACCTCTCCAATCTTGGACTTAAGTCCAACTCTGTCAGAGTCCACCTCAGTGCTCTCTCTGCGCATCACATGCCGGTGGATGGCAGGCCTCTTTCCAGCCACCCTCTCGTGGCTCGTTTTCTCAGAGGCCTCCTTCTCCTTAAGCCACCTTTGCAACCGCCAGCCCCGGACTGGGATCTGAACGTGGTTTTACAGCGGATTACCTGTCCGCCTTTTGAACCTATGGCTACCTGTCCTCTTCGTTTTCTTTCTTGGAAAACCTTATTCTTGGTAGCCCTCACTTCTGCTAGACGCGTTAGTGAACTGCAGGCCCTAGTGTCTGATCCCCCTTACACTAGGTTCTACAGGAATAGGGTAGTCCTACGGACTCACCCTAAGTTTCTTCCTAAAGTGGTTTCCCCTTTTCACATCAACCAGGAGGTGGTACTTCCAACCTTCTTTCCCAGGCCACACTCCAGCCGAGCTGAGATGGTCCTCCATACCCTGGACTGTAGGAGGGCGTTAACCTTCTACCTTGACCGTACGCGGGAGCACCGACGAGCTGTTCAGCTCTTCGTGTCTTATGACCCCAATAAGTTGGGGCTCCCTGTCTTCAAGCGTACTCTGTCCATCTGGGTTGCTGACTGTATCGCTTGGACTTATGGGGCAGCCGGCCTCTCGTTGGAAAGTCGAGTCACGGCTCATTGTGTTAGGGCAAAGGCTGCGTCAGTGGCTCACCTCCGCTCTGTTCCATTGGCAGACATCTGCCGGGCCGCTACTTGGTCTTCAAGCCAGACTTTTGCGGCCCATTACTGCCTGGAGAGGGAGTCCCGCAGGGACAGTGCTTTCGGACAGGCAGTCCTCCGTAATCTCTTTGAGGTATAGGCAACTCCTACCCTCCGTCCCGGATGTTGGGCTACCGGTTGGAGGCGTATTCAGAGAAGATTCCTTCCTTCTATGCTACTGAGCTTGAGGGAGCTCCTTTTTGGGCTTAGGGTCTCCGGTAGCCTTAAGCTTGGGAGTCCCATATGTGAGGACTGACTTCCTGCTTGGTCCTGGAGAAAGAGTAGTTACTCAGCTGTAACAGGTGTTCTCCAGGAGCAGCAGGAATCAGTCCTCACAACCCTCCCTCCTCCCCTTGGAGTTGCAATCCTATGATTTCGTTTTTGCTAATTTTTTGCTGTCTTTTAGCTATGTCATCAGACTGAGCAAGATGGCACCCGTGGGCGGGAAGGGGACCGCGCGTGCGCGCTGCAATTCCCAAAGGCTTTCTTTGAAAGCTGGGGAAAATTGCTCCGCGAGGGCTCCGTCGGCGCCAACGTCACCCATATGTGAGGACTGATTCCTGCTGCTCCTGGAGAACACCTGTTACAGGTGAGTAACTACTCTTTATTGTTTATTGTTTATTCTTGTTTATTTACATTTGATATACCGCCCCCCATTACATCGGGGCGGTTTACAATAAATAAAAGTAAAACAGAAAAAGGAAAAGAAGTTACAATAACTTAATAAAACAGAAAGAGAAAAACAGAAAAAGGAAATAAAGACAGGATTAAGTAACAGTAAGAGCAGAAAGATTAAGAATCAAGGAGGAGGGTTAAAAGCAAAAGAAAAAAAAGGTGAGTTTTGAGAAGAGAGCGGAATTTAGAATATGACTCTTCTAGTTGAAGGGTGGTGGGTAGGGAATTCCACAGGGAGGGACCAAGGTAGAAAAATGCTGACTGTCTGGTTGAGTGGAGGTGAGCCTGTGAGGGAGAGGGGAGGTGCAGACGATTAATATGAACAGAACGGAGACTACGGGTGGGAGTGTGGAAAGTGAGTAGATCGGATAGGTATTGAGGTCTATGAAGATAAATTGCCCGATGTACTAAAGTGAGAATTTTGAATTGGATATGGAAATTTAACGGTAACCAATGGAGATGTTGCAGAATTGGAGTGATGTGATCACGGGGGGAAGCATGTAAGATCATCCGAGCTGCGGTGTTTTGCAATAACTGTAACCGAAGACGTTGATATTGAGGAATGCCAGCATAAATGACATTACAGAAGTCCAGTCTAGTGATGACCAAGGAGAGGAGAAGAGTGGTAAGGGCTTGAGATGATAGAAATGGTCTGATGGCACGAATCTGCCTAAGGCAGAAGAAAGAGTGTTGAATGACCTGGGAAATATGATCATTGAAAGTAAGGTTGCTGTCAAGGAGGACGCCTAAGTAGCGAAGCCTAGAGACCAGGGAAATTGGAGTGTCTGAAAAGGAAGGAGTAAGCAACGGGATGGTGGAACTGTGAGAAAACCAGATGGCAGCCGTCTTAGAAATATTAAGAATGAGACAGTTTGAGGAGAGCCATGAGAAGACCAAGGACAAACAGTTATTGAGAGGAGTGATGTCAGGGTGAGAAGAAGATGTATGATACAGAAGGAAAATATCATCGGCGTAGTAGTGTCCTGAGATGCCAGATTGTTGGATTAATAGCGCTAAAGGGGCCAAAAATATGTTGAATAGTAAAGGGGCCAGTATTGAGCCCTGTGGGACACCGCAGGTGAGAGAGAACTTATCTGTGGTAGAGGAGACAGAGGTGACAGCAAATGACCGGGAGTATAGGAAAGAGTGGAACCAGTGATAGACGGTACCTTGAAGGCCTGCGTCCCGTAATCTGGAGAGGAGAAGAGAGTGATCCATGAGGTCAAAAGCAGCTGACAAATCTAGGGATACCGCCACCGTGATATCACCACGATCGTGAGCAGAGTGAATTTCGTTCATAACAGCAGTAATAGTGGTTTCAACGCTGTGACCAGGCCGGAAACCAGATTGGAGGGGATGGAGAAAATGTGTTGAGTCAAGGTAATGAGAGAGTTGGGAGAAGACAGTTTTTTCCAAAAGTTTAGAAGCAAATGAAAGGTTAGATACGGGTCGGTAATTTGCTGATACAGATGGATCTAAAGAGGAATTCTTTAGGAGGGGATGGACCAAAGCATGCTTCCATAAGTGGGGAAAGGATCCAGATGACAGACTAGAGTTAATAATAGTGAGGAGTGGCTGAAATAAGTCAACAGAACGTTCAGAGAACTAGGTGGATGGTATGGGATCTAATGAACAGGTGGTTTTATGAGTGGTGGACAGAAGCTTGATAAGTTCTGAGGATGTAATGGGGTAAAAATTGGCCCAGAAGTGAGAGAGTGACGGAGACGATGAGGGTGAAATGGGGGGGGGGGGGGGTGGTGAAGAGAGGGGTTGAGGACAAAAAGGAAGAGATGAGTGCAGGTCTTGGACTTTGGAGGAGAAAAAGGAGGCCAATTTAGTGGGACTGGGGGCTAGCACAGAAATGGAGGGCTGATGCGAGGAATGTGATTGTAATCGGGAAAGATTACAATCACATTCACATGTTATGGAATCGTGCTCCATGCCTTTTCTTCAAATGCTGAATCAGTTACCTTCTGATTATCTTCCCCAGCTGCTGCACATTTACACTTCTACAGGGGAACTTTGATCTTCCCAGCATGCCCTTCTGTCCTTCCCACCACCTGCATGAACAAAATTAACATGCACAAAGCTTCATGAGCCCAGCTGGTATGCACCCAGAATACTGAACTGAGCTTGAAATTGTGTTTCCTTTCTTTCAGAAAGAAAAACAGACTCTAGACTGTTTACAGAGACTTCTCTGTCTGCCCTCAATTGTTGCAGCCATGCATTCCTTTCTCAGAGCTAGCTTTTATTCTAGGTTGTTCTACCCTGCTTTGGTGCTCAGTGTATCTTTAATCATCCTTTATGTATGATAATGTATATCTGCCCAGAGTTCTTTCTTCATTCGTTCACCTTATGCAATGCAATATGTGCCTTCAAGTCAGTGCTGACTCCTGGCGACCCAGCGGCTTGTTGAACTTATACCTGATTACATATACATTATTCCACATAGTGCATTATGCTTCTTGTATTTAACCCTCTTTCTGCCTTTACCTTAGGGAAAGATGGAATATCAAATGGATATAAATAGATAAATACAATAAATTATAAGCAACGGGGCCGATACAGAAACACTGCACTGTGCTCTAGCACAACATTTTGCTGGCAATTTTCCCATGCGAGTCTTGCTCTTTACCGCGTAAAGCAAGCTAGTGTGGGAAAATTGGCAACAACACCACTGCGCTAAAACAGCATACTGGGCATGCTAATGGCATGCAAAATAATAAATTTCAAATCGTGCCCAATGTAAAAAACTGCACTGAAGCTTAGCACAGTTTTTACTTGCCTTTAAAAGCTGTATTGTTACCCTTGCTTCAAGCAGACTTAGAGATACAACTGGAGGCAAAAGATACCCTGATTGCTGCCCCCATTCAACAAAATTATCTGGTGACCAGTGGCTCCATCTTGCAAAATTGCCCAGTGGCCTCCCTGATCTCCCCCTCTCCCCCCCAAGCAGCAAAATCACCCGGTGGCTCTCCCAGTGGCTCTCCCGATTCCCCCTATCCAGCAAAATCATAGACATTGCAAAGGGGTGGGCCCTGACACCATCAAAAATTGCAGCATGGCAGGCAGCAAGCTGCCTCCAGGAATCCCATCCCCCATGGGCAGAAAAAGAATAGCCCCTTCCTGTCTGCCTGCAGGAGATCGGATCAGAGAGGAAAGGTTTTTTCTGTGATTGCAGTTTCTCTTCTCGCGGGGGATAGGATCCCCTTGGGCAGCCTACTACCTGCCAGCCGCAATCATTGTAAAGACCCTTCCTGTATACCTGCAAGGATCGCGGGCAGACAGGAAGGGTCTTTGCAATGATCGTGACCGGCAGGCAGCAGTCTACCCACGGGGATCCCATCTCCCGCAGGCAGAAGAAAAGCCACGATTGCGGCAAAGACCTTTCCTTTCTGTGAACAGGAAGGGTCTCTGTTTGTGGTACAGGGCTTGGGCCGAGTTAGGGAGGAGCTTGGGGTGGTGCTTGGACCCCCTTCAAAATAAGAGCCTTTCCACCACCCCTGATGGAAATTATCTAGTGGACCAATGGCCCCTACCCCTTACCCCCCTGAAGGGGTGACATGAGCATAGCGACACTGGTGGAAGATTAGCCGTGCAGCTGAGTTTTGAACAGATTGAAGTGGGGAGAGATGATTCAGAGGAAGTCCAGTGAAGAGGAGGTTGCAATGGTCTAGACAGGAGGTGACTAGAGAATGGGTACGGGTCTTAGTAGTGTGTTCAGAAAGGAAGGGTTGAATTTTGCCAGTATTATAGAGTAAGAAATGGCAGGTTTTAGCTATCTGTTGGATGTGTGTGAAGAAGGAGAGGGAAGAGTCAAAGATGACCTCAAGATTGCAAGCCGAAGAAACGGGGGAGTAGAGTGTTATCCACAGAAATAGAGAAAGGAGGAATGGTGGAGGTGGGTTTGGGGAAGGATACGGAGCTCAGTTTTGGCCATGTTCAATTTCAGACAGTGGTGAGACTAATGTCATATAAGCAGGCAGAGATCCAGGCCTGGATTCCTGGAGATTTCATGTGCAGAGAGGTAGATTTGAGAGTCATCAGCATAGAGACAGTACTGAAAATCATGGGAGGAGATGAGTGCACCAGCAGACTGCATGTAGAGAGAAAAAAGAATGGTTGCAAGACAGAGCCCTGCAGCTTTTCCCCAGCAGATACCGCAGAGGTTTTGGACTTAACCACGGAGACCCATGATCCTTGCATTGGCAGACATCACGGGTCTCCTTGGTAAGTGCAAGGGGGTGACAGGTAGAAATAGGGTGGCCAGAGCTCTAACTAGCTTTGTACCTCTGATTGTTCCTGTTTCCTAGTCATGCATCAGTTGGGGGTGCCCTGACCTGACAATATTGGCAGCGCCCATAGATGTAGAGATGTGCAGCACTAACAATATCAAAAAAGGTCGCACCCTCCCCTTCAGCACTGATCCCCCTCTAGATAGCTTCCTGCCCCTCCAGGGCAGACAGCTGCTCGTGATGCTGCGCAAACACAGTTGTCTGCAGAGAACGCCACCTCTTGAGATGACATTATCTGCAGCCACGATCGGGCCATTTTTGGCTGCCAAAAATAGGAATGCTGTCTTCCCCCGAGTCCACCGCATGAAATGTAGATACTGCAGAAAAGTGCCTGCAATATCTGCATTTCTCTCGCATTAGCTGCTACTGCTAGGCAGTAATCTGCATTGCCACTTAGAGTATTTATATTAGCTCATGCTTTGTTTATTTCTTAAACTAGTTCTGGGGTTTTTCTTTGTCCTTCCTCCTGCCTTATATTGGGGACTGATGTAATGCACTTTTCAATAACTTTCCCTGTCCATATTTGCAATGATATTATATACTTAATTTTATTGGAGTCTTTTCCTATATAAAATTTGAAATGTAAATAAGAAAAAGAAATTGATTTGGAAAAGAGGTTTAGCTTTTCTCTTGTTAAATTATAAAATGATCTCTTCCTGTTATGTAATCGCATCTCTGAATAAAAATAATTTTTGGTTGACAATAGGTATTGCAGCCCGTATTTTCCAAAATAGTTGGCCCTCTTTCTAGTTGTGTATAATCCACACATGCTTGGTAAAGATTACATTTTCTACTGTAAGAGCAGAGTTCTTGGGAAAATGGGGATGCTTTCCAGCATATGCTACATTGCACTGAACCAATGAAATATGATCTAAGGCTGATATTGCATTTGAGACCACATTGGTCACATTCTAAAGAAGGGGGGTACCTTTGTGTGATCCCTTAGATTCATGTACAGCATCATCTCTGCGTCGTTCTTAGCATTGGTCCAATAAAACGGCAAGAAATCTTGATTAAATATGGAAGCCCCTTTTTTCTTTTAAATCACTTGTTTGCATTTCTGTTATTTAGCCTGGTCTCTCTCCCTCAGTGCCTGATAAGCTCTAGCATCAGAATTATTATTAAAATAAGCAAGATCTATCCTTTTTAATTAGTAACGATACCGTGGTGGAAAGAAGATCCAACTGGTGTGATCTGCTCCCTATAGCGACAAAAAAGCCAGAATTAGAACAGCTGGCATAGCCTAGCTATGAGCTTGCTAATATAACCTGTTAACTAATGGAGAGATACCATTCAGTAAGCAACAGCACTGAGACTAAACTTGCTGTGGTTTTGAAGGGATTGCATTATTGGTCTGTTCTGGGGACAGTGTTCCCTTTGCTAATGATCTCAAGCTCTGACCCCATTCACCATCTCTCCCAAGTTCAGTATCATTTCATTAGCTCATTCACACAGTTGCCAGTTCTACTGCTACCTTCAGACCTTGGAAATTTGCTTATTTTAGTCCTTGACCAAGTTCCAATCTCTCACAGTTTCAGTAATTTGGAGACTTACTGTGGCTGATTTTATTATTTGCTTGAATACCTCTCTTTTTTTTCAAAGTGTGATCTAGGATTGAAAGTCAAAAATTACATCATTTGTACATTTTGGGCTGGAAGATAATTGATCAGAAACTTGTTTTCATTTGTTCTTGTTGCAGTCAGAAATTGGATTTGGAAAACTAGAGACCTACATCAAACTAGATAAACTAGGAGAGGTAAGACTTGACTTCATTTCTTCATTCTATGAGTGTATGTGCCAAATCCTCCCATCAGCTGAATTCTCTTAAGCATTGAGCCAGCCGTCCAGATAGTCCTGCAGAAGGCTGACGCCAATATCCATCTCCCTGAGCTGATCCAGCCTCAGAGGGCTTTCATCCTGGGGAAAGGATGGCAAGAAAATTCTGCAGCTAAGTGCTGCATCCTGCTTTCTCAGCCCCAACATGGTGCGATCATCCTTGGTTTTAATGTAGACAGAAGTGAGACTGAATTCTCTACATTCTGCTTGCCTAATAGGGAATAAGGAAAGAGAAAGTACATGCAAGAGAATATCAATAAAAGGAAAATCACTTCAGCCAGATACTGATATGAAGAAAAGTTTAATTTGCAGGAAGCAATTTAAAGAATTGTTCAACCCTTCTTCATAGTTACTTATATCATGTTGGATATGGCAACTAAAAATTATCCTAAATGTAATATACAGTATGTTTGTGTATGGTGTGGAGGGTATTTCCTGAGCGGTCCTCCAGTTTAGTCCTCCACATCCGGGTAGTGCACCTCCTCCTGCAGCCTGGAGACTGGACCAATCAAAATCTTCCTCTGTATGATCTATGCTGTCGGAGCTCCCATCAGCCCCCAGTGTGTCCAGTCTCCTTGCAGCTGGAGGACGTGTGTGCCTGTGTTAGGTACACTTAGGGACACTTTGAGAGCAACACTATAGAGTTTTATTTTATTTGGGAACCTTTTCCTTTATTTATTTATTTATAGGTAGCTGTTTCTTTAAAAAAAAAAAAAAAGAAAGGCACGCCGGTGTGGAGAAGCCAGGTCTGCTTGGGTCTTCTGCCTGCTATTGGGAGGAGTGATGGCAGTCTGGTTGGTTTGATCTCTCCCCTTGACTGTACGGGGAAGAGATCTGCCTTTACCGTGCCTCTGCTTGGTTCAGGGACCTTTTTGCCTTCCTTCTGCTTACTTTTGCAGGGCTGTTGCCTGTCTGGTAAGTCCAGCGCGGTGCTGTGCTCCCGCACTCTATTCGGGCAGTGAGACTGCTCCCGACGTCTGTTCATCGGTCCCTGCCTTCCCCTTTGTAGTAAATCGAGATTGGGGGGCAATTTCTTTTTTATTTTAGTTATTTTGTTTCTTCATTTGTTTTGTTTAATTTTCGCGCCCTTTTAATTTCGGCGCTGACAGACTGCCGGCGGCCATTTTCGTTCCCGTTTATGTTTCCTGCTTGCCCACTTCAATAGATGGGCATGCGTTCCCCTTGCGTTTTTTCAGGCTCTTTTTGTGGCGATTTTGCCTGGGGACTTCGCAGCATGCAGGCCTGATATTTTAAATTTAAAAAAATATATATATTTTTTTTTTTACATTAATCAGCTAGGGGCTTCAACTATTTTTCTTTTTGGTGTGATTATCTCTTCCCTAGATAATTTCAGGCCGCCTCCGGGTCTAGCATGACTACTAAACCGCAGTGCGTGATCTGCGGATCGCGCAGAGCGCTGATGGCGGACTCTGGCCTGTGCAAAACCTGTGCCTCGGTTTCCTCAGTCTCCGAGCCTTCTAAGGAGCTGACGGACTCTGACAGTCCTTCGGTGCTCATGGAGAGCGGTCCCTCGTCTGGGCCCCCCCCCCTCGGGCCCTGCTGCCCCTATCTTAGGACAAACTGGCACATTACCAATGGATGAGGTGGCGTCACTTTCCGCTGATTTTTCTCCAGATTTTGTTTTGCTCATGCACCAGGCTTTTCGTTTAAGTCGCTCCGGTAAGTTGCCCGAGTCCTGGCCGGCGTCCCTGCCTTTGTTAAAAGCTGAGGAGCCCCGGCGCAGTTTCCCCCATTCCGCCAAACGCTTGAAGTCCTTGGACGTGGAACAGGACGAGCTGAGTTGGCAGGATTTGGAGGTGGACGTAGATCCTGAACCTGGTGTTGAGGAGTTGGAGGATGGCGAGATCCCGGAGCCGGAGGAACAGGCCCGCATTATTCGGGTGTTTCATAGAGAAGAGCTGGTGCCTCTGATCACTGAATCTCTTCAGACGCTCAATCTGGCAGTGTCTCGTCCTCTCGAGGAGGACGGTTTAGAAGATCCTCTTATCCAGGCCGTGCGGGAGTCTCAAGTGGTCTTCCCAGTACACCGAGTAGTGGAACAGATGATTCAGACGGAGTGGGATCAGCCCAATTCCGGTCTGAAAGGGATTCGGACGATGAATCATCTGTACCCTTTGGCTGACAAAGACAAAGAGAGGTTTAAGTCACCTCGAGTTGATGCTGCGGTTTCGGCGGTTACCAAGAAGACCACCATTCCTGTTGAAGGCAGTGCGGCCTTAAAGGATGCGCAGGACAAGAAGGTAGACAGTTTGCTGAAGCAAGCCTTTGACACCAATGCCTTGTCTCTGCAAGCCTCTATCTGTGGCGCTTGGGTGGCTAGGGCCTGTTTGCGTTGGGCTCAGCACCTGCGCGCCGCTTCTGGTTTGGATCAGCAGGGTTTGTTAGAGGTAACCCGGCTGGAGTCTGGCTCGGCTTATCTGGCAGATGTGCATTATGACTTAATCCGTACTCTGGCTAATAGTATGGCTTCCTTAGTGGCGGCTCGCCGCTCCGTCCAAGTCTCATCTCAGTAAACTTCCTTTCAAGGGCAAGTTGTTGTTTGGAGACGCTCTAGATCAGTTGGTTAAGGACCTCGGGGAGTCAAAAGGCGGTAGACTGCCTGAGGATAAGCCTAAGCTGAGTAGGAATTTGCCGTCTGCGCGAGGTCAGTTTCGAGACTTCCGCAGATTTCGCTCTTCCCGTCTTTGGAGTTCCCAACGGGGTCGCTTTGGCTCTCGGTCCCAGGGTTTCCGAGGGTTTCAAGGAGCGGGCAGAGGTTTCTCGGGAGCTTCTTCTTCCACGTCTGCTTCCTTTAGTCGAAAGCCACAATGAAGCGAGGAGGACTCAGGAGGGAAATCTAGTCATTGGAGGTCGTTTACGCGACTTTCTTTCTTCCTGGGTCCAAATCACTTCAGATCAATGGGTTCTGGAGATCATCAGAGACGGATATGCTCTAGAGTTTGCCTGCCCGCTCCCGGATTCCTTTGTCCTCTCTCCCAGCACAGGCCTTCAAAAGGCGCGGGCGATTCGGTTGACTTTGCTCCGCCTCTTAGCCTTAGGGGCGGTCATTCCGGTGCCTCCTTCCGAGCGCGGCCTCGGTCGCTACTCCATTTATTTTGTGGTGCCCAAAAAGGACGGGTCGCCTCGGCCAATCCTAGATCTCAAGGGCGTAAATCTCTGTCTTCGGGTCCCTCATTTCCGGATGGAAACTTTACGATCCGTCATTGTGGCGGTGCATCAGGGGGAGTTTCTCACGTCTCTCGACCTCTCGGAGGCCTACTTGCACATCCCCATTCGGGAGGTTCATCAAATGTTTCTGCGGTTTGCGTTTCCGTGGGGTCACTTTCAGTTTCAGGCCATGCCGTTTGGCCTAGCTACAGCTCCGCGCACCTTCACAAAGGTAATGGTAGTGGTTGCGGCGGCCTTGCACAAAGAAGGCATACTCGTTCACCCTTATCTCGACGATTGGTTAATTCGAGCAAAGTCCTACAACGAGAGTTTGCAGGTCACGGGCAGAGTGGTGTCCATGCTACAGTCCCTCGGCTGGGTGATAAACGACACAAAGAGTCATTTGTCACCAACTTAATCGCTAGAGTACCTGGGTGTGCGGTTCGACACGGCGAGAGGATTGGTGTGTTTGCCGGAGCGCCGGGTCCAAGCATTGCAGGGCCTGGTGCGTTCTTTTCTACGGATGTCCGCCCCATCCGCATGGTGGTACCTTCGGCTTCTCGGCACTATGGCTGCGACCCTGGAAGCAGTTCCTTGGGCGCGGTTCCATATGCGGCCCCTCCAGAGCGCACTGTTACGTCGGTGGTCGAATCAATTCGATTCGTTGAACATGCGGTTGCCCTGCCCACTGATGGTTCGTCGGTCGCTCCATTGGTGGCTGTGCGCGAACAACCTGCGGAAGGGGCTTCCCTTGGAGCCGCCCCTGTGGTTTCCGTTTCTCACGGATGCCAGCCTCTCCGGCTCGGGAGCTCACTGCGAGAGTCAATTTGCTCAGGGAACGTGGTCTCTTCAGGAGGCGTCGTGGTCGATCAACCGTCTCGAACTTCGGGCGGTGAGGCTGGCCCTGATTGCCCTCGAGCCGTTAGTGAGGGGGCGGCTGGTGCGGGTGCTCTCGGACAACTCCGCAATGGTGGCCTACATCAACCGCCAGGGCGGCACCTGCAGTGTTGCCATGGAGAACGAAGCGGCGCTTTTATTCAATTGGGTTCAGTCCCGCCTTCCAGCGATATCGGCGGCGCATATAGCGGGAAAGGACAATGTGACGGCGGATTATCTGAGCAGAGTACACGTCGACCCCGGAGAATGGGAGCTGAACCCGCAGATTTTCGCGCAACTCGTTCGCTGGTGGGGGCCTCCCCTCATGGACCTCATGGCCACGTTTCAATCAGCGAAGACGGGGCGTTTCTTCAGCAGGCGGAGAGAGCGCATGTCCGAAGGGATCGGCGCCCTCATTCAGCCGTGGCCGGATTACGGTCTCCTTTATGTCTTTCCCCCTTGGGCGTTAATCGGACGGGTCGTTCAGCGCATCGAGGCGCACCCAGGGCGAGTGCTGCTGGTGGCTCCAGACTGGCCCAGAAGACCGTGGTATGCCGACCTGGTGAGGTTGCGAGACGGTGTTCCGTGGACCCTGCCTTCTCTGCTGGATCTTCTGCTGCAGGGTCCGCTTCGGATGCCCCAGGTGGCTCGATTCTCGCTTACGGTTTGGCCATTGAAAGGGCTCGGTTGAGTAAGAAGGGTTACACTCCGGCAGTTATTGCCACTCTTCTTCGAGCTCGGAAGTCTTCCACTTCCCTTGCTTATGTGCGGGTATGGCGGATCTTTGAAGACTGGTGCTCACGTCAGGGTGTACGGGCGGCGACGGCTTCAGTGCCCGTAGTTCTCAGTTTTTTGCAGGACGGCTTTGACAAGGGTCTTGCGGCCAGTTCTCTAAAAGTTCAGCTTGCGGCTCTTGCTTGCTACAGGGACAAGGTTCTAGGTCTCACTCTTGGTTCTCATCCAGACGTACAGCGTTTTATCAAGGCGGTGTTCCCTTTACGGCCCTCGCGTAGGGTGGCAGTGCCCTCGTGGGACTTGAACCTGGTGTTGAGGGCTCTGGTTGGCAAGCCTTTTGAACCCCTTGGCCAGGCGTCTCTCAAGGATCTCACGCTCAAGACAGTTTTTCTGGTGGCCATTTGCTCGGCGTGCCGAATCTCCGAGTTGCAGGCGCTTTCCTGCCGGGAACCGTTCTTATCTATCTCTAAGGACCGCGTGGTGCTTCGGCCCGTTCCCTCCTTTTTGCCTAAAGTGGTGTCGCCTTTTCATTTAAATCAGGCGGTTTTTCTTCCGGTCCTGCATGGCAGTTCGGCTGGCGCTGGGGACGAGGGCTTGCATTTCCTGGATGTGCGTCGGGTCCTACGGCGTTACTTGAAAGTCTCCGAGTCCTTCCGGAAGACCGATCGTTTGTTCGTGCTTTTTGGCGGAGCGCAAAGAGGAGAGGCGGCGGCTAAAGCGTCCATTGCTAGGTGGATCAAGGAGGCTATAGCGTCGGCATATATTCTACACTCTCAGCCGGTTCCGGTGGGTCTGTGGGCTCGCTCTACCAGAGCTCATGCGGCTTCTTGGGCGGAACACAGCTTGGTTCCGCCGGCGGAAATTTGTAAAGCGGCGACTTGGTCGTCCTTGCATGCCTTCAGTAAGCACTACCGGTTGGATGTGCTCGCCGCTCGGGATTCTTGTTTTGGTTCGGCAGTGTTGCGCGCCGGATGGCAAGGTCCTGCCCGGTGATAACTGCTCTGTTACATCCCGGATGTGGAGGACTAAACTGGAGGACCACTCAGGAAATAGAAATTACACTTACCTGGTAATTGTAGTTCCTGGAGGGTCCAGTTTAGTCCTCCTTCCCACCCTATCTGTCATTTGATCTGTTCCGGCGCGCGTCTCTGATCTCGGCGACGTTCGTTCGGCCTTCTGTATTTCATTTTTCGGGACGCGGCTTTCTGTCGGATTTTCCTTTTTTTCTGTCTTGCTCCTGTTGCCAGGGGCTTGAGTTTGGGCTATCGCTTCTTCCAAGAGACGGTAGAACCCATAGGCAAAACTCTGGCTTCCTCGTTTGGGGAGGGAGTCAGCGAATTCATAAGGGGTTTCCATTTCAATTTCAATTTCTTATTGTAAATATATCTTATCAGTAGACTCTGGTGTTGCTTCTTTTAGTCTGCTTTGCATTGCAGGGGTATGTTTGGTGGGTGGGGCAGTTGGGAAGAGAAGAGTACGATGATCAACTAGGTCAAAAGCGGAGGAGAGATCTAGAGAGACAGCCGAGATGTTACCACGAATGTGAGAGGAGTGAAGTTCATTGAGGAGGGATAGAATAATAGTCTCAGTGCTATAACTGTGATGAAAACCGGATTGACTGGGGTGAAGGGCGAAGGTAGCCTCAAGGTGAGAGGAGAGCTAGAAAAAGACAAGTTTCTCCAGAATTTTAGAAAGAAAAGGCAAGATAGAGATGGGGCGCCAGTGAGCAGGGATGGCGGGGTCTAGTGAGGGTTTCTTAAGAATAGGCCGAATCACAGTGTTTTTCCATGGATGTGAGAATGAGCCAGAGGAAAGACTAGAATTGAAGATGCTGAGGATAAGAGGGAGCAGGGTCAAAGAGGGGGTTCTGAGCCAAACTGAGGGAATAGGGTCGGAGGGGCAGATAGTCTTACAGGAAGAGGAGAGAGCTTTAGAGAGTTCAGCAGAGGAGACAAGGTGGAAGGATGACCAAGAGTGGGCAGAAGGGGAGGGAGGGGATGCTGGGGGAGGAGGAAGTGGGGGAGGGTGAAGGAAGGGGGATGAGCAATCAGGGAATGAACGATGTAGGGAAAGGACTTTATTGATAAAGTAAGTGGCTAGAAGGGTGGGGTCAGAAGAGACGGAAGTGGGGTAGGGGAGGAGGAGGAATGGAGTGAGGACAGGGAGCAAAAGACAGAATACAATTGCTGGGAGGAGTTAGAGGATGAGGAGATAAGTTGGGAGTAGTGGGAAAGCTTACGGATTGAATAAGAGAACGATAGTGTGTATGACAATGGCGGAAATGGGAAAAGATTTTGTGGAAGGCAGTTTAGGCCAGCGGCACTCGGCACGATGGAGGTAGGAGTGATAGAGGTAAAGCCAGAGTGAAACCAGAGGTGAGATAGGGGACGAAGAAGGGCAAGTACCCATGGTATAATTTTATAAGAGACTTTTTATGTGCATATGTTGGCACATACAAGTGAAAATGCCTTTATAAAATTACCCATTTAGTGCCTTTGAAAATCAGCAACTTGGGGAGTTATGCATTTACCGACTACCAGAAAGGATATAGCTCTTCTCGAATATCATCTCTTTTTAAGCAGTGTCAAATTAAGACTCCCTGAGAAAGGAATATCAATTCCTTTTCTGTTTAGCAGAGGGGACAGCCTGGGAATACCGCTGCATCATGCTTACTTCTACTTTGCATCCTACCAGAATGCTGGCAGACAGATGATCAGAGATGATCATTACTTTTCCTATAGTGAGCTCTCAAACCTAAGTCTTTTTCCTTTCACCTCTCCTGTCAGTCTGACAGTAATTCTCAGAAGCCAAGCAGCTGTCTTATAATGTCACTCTAAACTGGCAAATAATGCAGTACAGAATAACTTTTAAGTTAGAAGGAAACAGGAGGGTTTACTCAGTTATTCCTCTGGTCACATCACTGCATTAACAGTTGTCTACCTGAACTTCTCATGATCTGCAGTAGAAACGAGGCATGTGATGCAACATACAGAAGCAATACTTTATGTATCTATATATTTCAAATGCTATGTGAATATCCCTATGTAATAAAGTTTAAGGGCCCAAAATTCAGCGTCGGTGGTTAGACATGAGTATAGCATTTAGCAGTCGGCGCTGAACTTTAAACCCGGATATTCAGTGCTGGGCTCCTATGCGGCCCCGGCATTGAATATCTGGGGTCACTGCACAGCCTCCGCAGCCACAGAAGCTAACTGAGCAGCTGCAGTATCACACTGCAACCCAGTTAGCTCCTGTGGGCAAAGCTAGACCAGTTTTTGTTGCGCCTAGCTTCACCTGCAGGTCACTAACTAGGTAGCGATGCAATATCATCGCTACCCAGTTAACGACCGTTGCCGACTCCGGAACGCCCATAATATGTCCCGATCTAAGCGGCGTTAGTTGGGAATATTCAGTGTTGACTATCCTGTTCAGCAACATTTACATGGTTTTACAGGTCTGTAAACCATGAAATGTCTTTCAGTATCAGGCCTTAAGTTCTTAAATTTGTTGTCAGGATTTAGTGTTTCAGATTTTCTAGGACTGCATCCAGTTAGTTTGCCAAAGAATTTTATCTATATACTTATATGAATGAGTTCACTGGCTCTCAGAAATCTGCTGTATCTCTTTTAATTAAATTTGCCCTGTTTTGTTTAGGGAACGTATGCAACAGTGTATAAGGGCAGAAGTAAACTCACTGATAACCTGGTGGCACTGAAGGAAATCCGATTGGAGCATGAAGAAGGAGCCCCTTGCACAGCCATCAGAGAAGGTGATGCATGCTTGCATTAATAACACAGAACTGGGGTTGGAGTTCTGATAGCAGGATTTAGACCACATATATGGTTTGATAGTAACCCACACATACTCTTCTGTAAGCAAAAAACACAAAGGGGTAGATTTTGACCCCCGTTTAGTGGGGATATATGTCCGCTAATCGCCAGGGTGCCAATTCCACCCACAGAAATCCCAGCACGTACAGCAGAGATGTGCAAGGAGCTCTGTATAAGGGCAGTAGTGGACGGGCCGAGGGAGGAGCGAGGGTGGGCCGGAGGCGTGACCCCTTCCCCGGACATACAGGCTCGATTCTAGGGTCAGCTCTGTATGTCCAGGGTCGGCCATTTGGATGGGGGACTTATTCCATCTTGGAGGTGGAATAAGCCTCCCTAGACGGCAGCCAGCGCTTGCTTCGGGCAGGGAAAGGAGGTGCAGGGGGTTCCCCACAGCCTGACCCTGGCCACGGTAGGCCCGATCGGGGGTCGGATGACAGGGAAAGGATTGTTTCGGGGTCTGCCGGGGATCATGGCTCCTACTTGGAGCTGCAGTGCCATGGCAACAGGACACCATGACACTGCGGCTCCATGCAAGAGCCCGGCTGGGCTAGCCGGGTAAGTGGCTAGACGTCTGCGGTCCCAGAATCAGGGCACAGTGGGCCTGTCCAGGCCGGGTGCACCCGATTCTGATCTCGTGGGGACATGTAGCCACCGCGGGATCAGAATCGGGTGCAATTTCAGCCCATCCAGATTTTGGACGTCCGGATGGGCCGAGGCGCCCAGATCTGAAAAGGCCTCAAAGCAAATAGCACAATATGCCTTAATATAGTAATTAGAGATGAATTTTGTGTACTTCTCTTCCAAACTGCATATGGTATGTGCAGAGCCTGTGCTGTTGTCCATAGCCCAGCAGCCAGCTTTTCAGTTGTACAATGTTTTTTAAGCCTCCTGATCACTAATCATGTTTGAGATTCCCTGTTCTCTCAGGATTTAAAAGATCAGTTTTTTATTTTATTTATTTATTTAGCTTTTCTTCTATATCGCGCTATTCACATCAGTGCGGTTTACATTCAACAAACATTATACATGCAGTCGCGCCGCATTGTATTTACAATGAACAGGGGTAATAACCTGGATATAACTAGGGGTAACTATCTACAAATTTTACACTGATGCATCTATTCTCTTGCTCTGTTCTGTTTGGGCTGAGACAATTGAACTGGTTACCTTTTTTCCTGCTGGGTATATTTACTGGTGTGCTCTAGATGACTGGTCATAGCGCTCGTTGCTTGATCTCTACAGCTGGTTTCTGGGTAGAATCTTGTGAAAAGATGATACTTCAGCGATTTCCTGAATTGGGTCAAGTTAGTGATGTTTCGCATGTCTGTGGGGAGGGCATTCCAGGCTCTCTGAGCATAGATTGAGAAAGCCCTGTTTGTCGTTGCCTTTGTGCATTTTGTCATTGCCTTTGGGATTACCAATGTGTTTGTCATTGTGGTCCTTCTGGTTCTGTTGGGAGGTACGGTGTGAATCATCTGGCTGATGGATGTAGGGGGCTGATTATTTCATGCTTTGAAAGTCAGTACTAATATCTTGTAGAGAAGTCTGGCTTGTATAGGTAGCCAATGGAGTTTTTTCAGAACTGGGGTGATGTGATCCATCCGTGATACCCCAGATAGAACTCTTGCGGCTGTGTTCAACGCAAGCTGGAGCGGGCTTAGCATTGCCTGCGGGAGACCATGTAGGACTGCGTTAGCGTAATTGAAATGAGGAATTACTAGGGCTTGGTAGACTGTTCGAAAGTCACTGGGGTCAAGCAGTGATCGTAAATGGCGTAATGTCCGTATTTTATGGTATATAGATTTCACAGTGTTACTTATGTGTGCCTTCATATCCAGCCGTTGGTCCAGGGTGATACCAAGGTTGCGGATTGTAGTTTTGGTTTTCAGCTCTGCATTATTGACTTTCAATGAGGATGGTGGAATGAAATCCTGATTTCTCATGATGAATTTTAATTAATTTAATTAACAGTTTCTTATATACCGCATCTTCCAGAGATCAAATGCGGTTTACATGGAACAAAACAACATAACAGACAGGCGTCTGTTTTTACAGTGAACAGCTTAAAACCATAACAACTATATTACATTACATGGAACATACAAGAACTATTTACAGGGAACAAAATGAGTAATATGATACAGTGTTGAATGTGACATTTAAGGATCATAAGCATTTGGGGTTTCACATCATATGTCAAATCCAGTTTGGTTTATGGGAAATTGACATGGTATTATCCATTTTCTAGCTGGGGAGGTGTGTTTGGCAAAGATCCGTAGTGTGATGTGAACAGGTGCGTTTTAAGTTTTTTGCAGAATTCTTTGATCTCTAAAAGTGATCTCATTTCATCTGGAAGGGTGTTCCATAGAATGGGGGCAGCATGTGAGAATGCTTTTTTGTTTGTTATCTTTCTGGCTTTTATAAATTCTTTCGGAGTCCTTAATTTGTTTGTATGATCTCTCCTGTGTAAGTTTTTAGCAGGTTCTTTAGTGATGAGATTGAATAGGGTAGGTGGTGCCATGTTGTTTAGAGTTTTGAAGGTAGTTGTTAGAGTTTTATATACTATTTGGCTTTGTATCGGTAGCCAGTGTAAGTTCTCCAGAATCGGAGTGATATGTTGAAATGGGTGGACCTTCATAATGGTCCTGGCCGCTGCATTTTGTGCAATTTGAAGTCTTTTCAAGTTTTGTTTTGTTGTGCCTAGAAGTATTAGATTTGCAAAGTCGAAGTGAGGTGTAATTATGGCTTGTATTATTCGCTGGAAGTCTTGTAGGTGCATTAGTGGGCGTAGTTGCTTTAGGATTTTAAGTTTGAAGTATACTTTCTTCGTTGTATTTCTTATATGTGTTTCCATGTTGAGATGTGTGTCAAGTATTACACCTAGATATCGTACTTCATTTTTTAGTTTGATTTCTTGGTTTTGTAGAGTGATGTGTGTAGGGGGTGAGTATGAGTGGTTTTTTGTTACAATTAGGGCTTCTGTTTTTGCATGATTGATGTAGAGGTTATTTTCATTTAGCCAGGTGGTTAGTTCATTAAAACACTCTACGAGTAATTGAATTGGTTAATTGGGAATTGTAAATGGGATGTACATCATTATATCGTCTGCATATAAGTGATAATAAACATTGAATTTTTTAAATATATTGCAGACATGCTTTATATAGATATTAAATAGGAGGGCTGACAGTGCCGATCCCTGAGGGAGACCTAGTTCCTGGTTGTACGTCTTGGATGTACTGTTTGTGTTCTATTGCTTAGATAAGAGGTGAACCAATTAAGTACAGTTGATTTTATTCCTATTTGTTTGAGTTTCTTGAGCATTAAAGAATGGCTTACGCTGTCAAATGCTGCAGAGATATCGATGAATAGGAGTAAAAAGGCTTGCTTGGGATTGTCTATTCCTTTTACAAGTGTGTCGATGACTACTGTTAAGAGTGTCTCGACACCATGGGGTGGGCGAAACCCATATTGTTGTTCATCAAGTGGGGCTGAAGTGTCAATGTGTTCTTGAGTCTGAATTTGTACAACTTTCTCAATTAGTTTTGCCATGAAAGGAATACTAGATATAGGTCTGTAGGAATTAGGCAGTGTTTTGTCAAGGGTGGCATTTTTGAGTATTGGGCGGATCAGAGCATGTTTTAGTGAAGTGGGTAAATATCCAGTTTTAAGGGATAAGTTGACTATAGGGAGTATGAAGGAAGATAAAATTGGGAGAGTGTTCTTTAACCAAGATACTGGGCATGGATCTAGGTTGGATGTTGTTGTGTTTAGATTTAAAACAGTGTTCTTGAGTATGTCCTTGGTTATGGGGTTGAATTCAGACCATTCGTCTATATAGAGGTTTTGATATGTGTGTGTGGAGTTAGGTAAAAGTGGGTGGAGCTTAGTTTTATTTATGTAGTAATTAGCTAGGATCTGTGGGGTGATTTCAGTAATGTCATTGCTGGAGTTGTTAGTGTTACTCGTTAGTTTTTGTACAATTGAAAATAATTCTCTTGGTCTGTTTAATGAGTTTGTTAGGATAGATGCATGGTAATTTTTCTTAGCATTGTCTATTGCTTCCTTATACATTTTAAGTTGTTTGTGGTATATCTCATTATTAATGGTGTTTTTGCATTTACACCACTTAACTTCTGCTTTTCTTAGTCCTTTTTTCATTTGTTTTAGAGTATTATTAAACCAAGGGGCATTACCAACTCTGGTATGTATGTTCTTTCTGTTGACATATTTATTAGTAGCTGCATTACTGACAATTTTATGCCAGTTCGCTACCGTTTCATCCAGGTCAAGTGGTGAAGTATCTAGGTGGGGGATTATTAAAACCAGGAACTCTTCTTCATTAAATTTTTTGAATCTTGGGGTTGGGACCTGTGTTGGTCTATTTTTGTCTGTTGTGTTGTTGATTGTAATGTTGAAGTTAATAAGATGATGGTCTGACCATGGTATTGGAGAGCATTTGAGTGAGTTAGGATTAAATGAATTGTGGATTACTTCAGGGAGGAGGACGAGGTCGAGTATACTTCCTTTGTTATGTGTTTTAGTGTTAATTATTTGGTGAAAATCCATGTCTATTATTGATTCTAAGAAGAAGGTAGAATATGAAGCTGGCAGTGAGGGGAGGTTAAAATCACCAAGCATTATTATTGGATTTTTGTCAGTGGAGGAGCTAAGGAATTCGATTAAGGTATCTAGGTTTTCTGATTGTTGATCAGGTGGTCTGTAAATTAGACAAATTCTAAGATGGCCTATTTTCATAATGATAGTGTCTATGTTTGTAGATAAGTTAGATGACTGTTGTCTAGCTTTTAAAGTGTTTTTTTGTCATCATTAGTACACCACCTCCTTTTTTGTGATTTCTATGTGTATATGAAATATCGTAGTCATTGTTATTTAGCTGGTTTATGAAGACATTATCAGCATCTGTTAACCATGTCTCCGTGACACACAGTATATCTGGTTTTAGGTCAGTTAGAATGTCTGTGAATATAGGAAGTTTATTTTTCATTGATCTAGCATTTATTAGTATAATCGATAATGGTTTTGAGTTTTTGATGACATTATGGTTATTTAATTGGTGAGGTAAGGTATAGTTTATGTGGATTAGTCTGTGAAAGTTCACTTTGGGATGGTAGTGATTCCATGGAGAGGGATTAAATCTTGGTGTATTATGTATAATTGGGATGTTATTGACGTTATTGCTATTTAGGCTGTGGGTCAGGATGATTAAGGTTGTTATAGTGATGCTAATGTAAAGTAGTCTTAGTATAGGGGAATTTGTAAGAGACATTTTGGGGTTGAGGCTTTTGGAGAGATATCTGTGCGGAGTATAACTATCTAGACAAAAGGTAAAGTGGCGTGAGCTAGGATGGAATATCTTAAATTCAGTATGTAAAGCTAGAACATATTGCAAGTAGCAGAAAACCGTAGCTAGAATTAGTGAATTATGTTACCTCTGTCACTAGCTATAAGTAGTCAACAATATTATCTCAGGTAGTTGCTAGCAGTTGTGAACAGTGTTACCTCAGGCAGTAGCTAGATGTTGAATACAATGTTACCTCAGACAGAAGATAGACAGTGTTACCTCATACAGTAGCTAGATGTTGAATACAATGTTACCTCAGACAGAAGATAGACAGTGTTACCTCATACAGTAGCTAGATGTTGATTACAATGTTACCTCAGACAGTAGCTAGACTTAGAAAACAATATTACCAGCATGAGCAGTATCTGTGGGCCGAGAGAGTCTCTGGCTAAACGGGAGGTCAGCTTTGGTAATTAGGTAAACAGGGAAGCTAGAGCTAGAATGGGATAGTAAAAGATACAGTATGAAAATCTAACACACATTGCTGTTAATAGGTGACATGTTGCCTGTCAGGTTATGGTAGACAGGAGTAATATAAATTCAGTTTGCTTTGATTAGACACATTGCATATCATTATAACACAGAGAATCGGAATAAAGACTTTAAAGTTACCGGGATTATTCCTGAGTCGTAGATTATCTTGCAACACGATGAATTGTTTGAGTATATAGTCGAGAGATTTGATGGAAGAAAATTGATTGGAGTTAGAAGAAGTCCAATGGCAGTAGACGTTCGTGTTGCAGTTATGGAGTAGGGCAAGTCTATCTGCGAAGAGCTGGGTGGGATTAGCTTGATCGTATTTTGTTTGGAGACGTTGTTGGTTGCTGCGTGAGTCAGTCTCCGATGATGCCTCCGCCTAAGGGCCACGCCAAAGGGCCCTCTGGCGAGGCCCTCAGGCGCGGGCCCGACAGAGAACATCCGTTTTGTTGCGGTTGATCCGTAGGTTTTGCATAAGGAGCCAGGCTGCAATTGCGTCGAAACATCTTATTAGTGGAGAGAAATCTGGCTGGTCGATTGTGAATGGTATGTATAGAAGGATATCATCAGCGTACGCAAGGCAGTCGACGTTGAAAGATCTGATCAGGGCACAGATGAGCTGCATATAGATGTTAAACATCAATGCTGATAATGAGGAACCCTGCGGTAAACCTTGCTCTTGTAGAAATGGTTCAGAGGTCGTGGTGCCGATCCTGACGTGTTGCCATCTGTTTGACAAGTAGGATTAGTGCAGTGCCTTGTATCCCTTTTTCTTCGAGTCATTCTAAGAGTATGTCATGGCTCACCGAGTCAAAGGCCACTGCGATATCCAAGAAAATGAGGGCAAATCCTTGGCGAATATTATCGATTCCAGAGATTAAGTTGTTGAATAATGTGGTGAGGAGGGTTTCAACACCATGTGCTTCCCTGAAACCGTGTTGGGACGGGTCCAATGGTGCTTCGGTATCAATATGATGTTGGATTTGTCCAACATCATATTGATAACCCAGCGTCAGTTACCAATAAACACCGGAATTCCAAGGTTTCCATGCATTCGATGCCTGAAGAGGATAATTGTATAAACCTATCTCAAGGAACAAGCAGGAATGTAGTCTTCACATATGGGTATCATCGGTACCGACAGAGCCTGCGCGGGAATGCTCCCCAGCATCCAATTAGAAAGCTTTTGGGAGCATCCCACAGCGCCTGCGTGCTGCCTTCCCGCCTTTCCCAACTGCCTTTCTCCAGTTCTTCGTTTTCCGCGGAGCCAGCAGGTCGTCGTTCCTGTCACTGCAGAAAATATTTTCCTTATTCCTTTTTTTTGTGGTCACGTCTGCCTTCCTCGATGCTGTACCGGTACCGCCGCTTCTCTTTTCTTCTTTTGTTTAAAAAAAAAAAAAAAAAAAAAAAATATATATATATATATATATATATATTCTATTTTTTTCCAAACTTTTCTTCCCAGGTGCACGCGCCATTTTGGGCCTTCGGCCCAAAATTTCCTCCAGTATGGAAAAACCCGCTTCGGGTTTCAAAAAGTGCACCAAGTGTGGCGGTACTATCTCCGTCACCGACACCTGTGAGTGGTGTCTCAAATGTTTAGGTCCTGACTACTCCATCTCCGAGTTTATGGCTTGTGCCCTGATGTCCAAGAGGGGTCGACAAAACCGAGCTGCTAAGCTCAGCGCCCTTTTTCCCTCCGATGCAGCTTCTGTGGCATCGACGTCTTCCTCCCATGGATCTCAGGTAACCAAACATAAGTCCAGCCGGTCCTCAAAGGGTAGATCTCCTTCCAAGCATCGAGATGCCTCTGATGTTGCCCTTGAGGGTTCTGTACAGGCAAAATTGCCCCAGCGGGAGGCATTGGCTTCCAAAGCATTATCGGGGCTCCAGGATGTTCTCGAGGCCTCGACCTCGGCAGAACTACGGGGTGACATGCTCTGGGGTACCGGCTGCTTCCGGTACCGATACCCAGGCATCGGCAGCGTCGACAGACCAGAGGTTCCTGGCTATTGAACGCTGTCTGGCGGCTCTCCTTGTGGCATCGAACCCTCGAAACCACGTCAGACAGTTCAACTGGTACCGGTACCACCACCGATAGCATCGACATCAGTGTCTGCTTTGCCGGCACCCAGTCATGCGATGCCTTCCGGTGCCGATACACCGGTACCGATTCCTCCCGGTACCGACTTCGGTCGGTACGGGTATCGGGCTCTTCAAGAGCATCCGGATAGGAGATACTTCGAATCCTCAGAGGACTCCGAGGATTCTGACAGCTCTGCCGGTACCGGAATACTTCTCCCGGAGGAGCCTTCCTCCCCTAAACGTAGGATGTCTCCTCCAGAAGATATCTCCTTTCAGGATTTTATCAGGGAGGTGGCTTGAGGTCTGTCCATTACTGTGGCTCCTGAAACAGAGCCCAGAGCTAAGGAGTTGGAGATTTTGCAATATCCCAAAGCTCCTAAGGAGACAGCTACTCTGCCTATCCATGAGATCTTACATGATCTCATGTTGAGAATGTGGGAGACACCTCTTACCACCTCTCCTCACTCTCGCAGACTGGATACCATGTATCGAGTCCCTCCTTGTCCTGGTTTCCAGAAAACTCAGCTTCCTCAACACTCTATTGTAGTGGAATCACCTATGAGAAGGATCAGGAGTGCAAAGAGGCATGCCTCTAATCCTCCAGGACATGAGTGTAGAACCTTGGATGCCTTTGGACGTCGTACTTTCCAGGCTTTCTGCCAGGATCAGTTCCTATATTTTATATATGGGAATGTTCCTTAAAGAAGTCACAGGAGACTTGGAGATTTTAAGCCCTCTCCTTCCTGATGACAAGAGGCAGGATTTTCTCACACTGGTTAAACATACCCAGGATGTTTCTAAGTTTGTCAGTCGTGCAGCTTTTGACTGTTTTGAGTGCATAAGCAGAACCTCAGCCATTGCCATAGGTGCACGTAGAATTGCCTGGCTCCAGGCATCCAATTTGGAGCTCTGGGTGCTGGACAAACTGGACAATATCCCTTGTACAGGTGAGAATCTATTCGGCAAAAATTGGCAAGAGAAATCCAATGAGTTGGATGCTGACAACTCCATTTTGGATAGGTTATCCAAAGCCACAGCTGATCCTGCAAGAAAGAAATCTTTCAAGAAACCATTCTTCTCAAAAAGAAGAGGTTTTATCCCTCTTATTCCCAGCAGGGACGTTCTGCAGGTCAGCCTGCCCGAAAGAGTCAGCAACCACCTAAACAAAGGAAAGCAAAGACTGCTGAGCCGTCTCAGCTGTCTCAACCTCCACAAGGCCTTTGACTTTCATCTAGAGAACTTAACCTTCCTGGCTCTCAATGGACCAGAGCCTTCCACCATTCCAGGAAGGTTGTGTCACTTTGCCCCAGATGGGGACAGATAACAGCAGAACATTGGACACTCTCCATTATAAAAGAGGGGTACAAGCTTCACTTTTTGTGCATGCCCCCTCCCACAATGGTAAGACCTCCCTCATCAACCTGTTAGGTCAAGAGGTCACTATGCTTCTTGCCCAAGGGGCAATAGAGGAAGTACCCATTCATCAAGAGGGTACAGGGTTTTACTCCCCCTATTTCCTTATCCCAAAGAAAACAGGGGGACACAGACCGATTTTAGACCTCAGAGAATTGAACAAATTCCTGTTCAAAGAGAAATTCAAAATGGTTTCTCTGGGAACTCTGCTGCCATACCTTCAGAGTCAGGATTGGCTTTGTTCTCTAGATCTCAAGGATGCGTACACTCATGTTCTTATCCATCCAACTCACAGAAAGTTCCTTCCGTTCCTTTTTCAAGGAAAGCACTACCAATACAGGGTGCTTCCTTTTGGCCTGGCCTCAGCACCAAGGGTGTTCAAGAAATGCATGGCTGTGGTAGCAGCATTTCTTCGCACTCTAGGAATATTCGTCTTCCCCTACTTAGACGACTGGCTCATTCGAGCCCCATCAGAGGCCAGAACTTCTCTGTCTTGCACAATGCGTATCTTCCAGTATTTGAGTCTGGTCATAAACATCCCAAAATTCAGTCTAACTCCCACTCAGTCTCTGGAGTTCATAGGAGTTTTGCTGGATACCAGAGAAGCAAGGGCCTATCTTCCTCAGACCCGTTGCCTTCGCATGGTGCAGTTAGCTTTTCAAGCAGTGCTAAAATCTCATCTCACTGCCCGAGAAATGTTACAACTACTAGGCCACATGGCATCCACAGTGCCTGTGGTTCCTTATGCTCGCCTCCATATGAGATCAGCCCAGTGGACTTTATCCACTGAATGGACCCAGGCATCAGAGTGCCTGTCAGACAAAATAGCAAACACAAATCGCCTTATTTTGTCCCTCCAATGGTGGCAGTCCACTCAAAACCTGTTGCTGGGGTCCCCATTTCAACAACCCTTACCCCAGGCAACTCTCACGACAGATGCTTCACCAATGGGTTGGGGAGCTCATCTGCAGGACCTCTCCACCCAAGGCACTTGGACTCCACAGGAGACTCATCTACATATCAGTCTCTTAGAGCTCAGAGCATTCTTCCTTGCTCTTCGAGTGTTCCACACCCTGCTCAGCTACAAGACAGTCCTAGTTCAAACGGACAATCAAGTAGCCATGTTCTACGTGAACAAGCAGGGGGGAACAGGCTCTCTGTCGCTTTGCAACGAAGCTTTGCGACTATGGGCCCTCGCCAGAGAGCATCAGATTCATTTCCTGGCAGTGTATCTTCCAGGCATACAAAACTCTTGGGCAGACAGACTCAGTCAAGTTCTGCTTCCACACGAATGGTCTCTTCATCCAGACCAGGTGGCCAAGATTTTTCAAATTTGGGGAACCCCGGACATAGACCTCTTTGCAAGTCCGTTGAATGCCAAACTTCCCCAGTTCTGTTCCAGAATACCGGCTCAGGGCTCTCAGGCCAGGGATGCTTTCCTCCTTTACTGGGGTCAAGACTTCCTTTATGCCTTTCCACCCATTTCCCTAATTCCCAAAACCCTGCTCAAGCTTCAGAGAGACAGAGGGCGTATGATTCTCATAGCTCCACATTGACCACGGCAAGTGTGGTACCCTCTGCTTCTACATGTCTCTCAAGCTCCCTCCCTGGAGTTAGGATCTGCTCCAGATCTCCTGTCACAGGAGGACGGAATGTTATGGCATCCCAATCTCCAGTCTCTGCATCTCAGAGTTTGGTTGATGAAGGCCTAGATCTTCATGATCTTAACCTCCCTCAGCAAGTAAAGGATATCCTTTATGCTTCCAGGAAGCCTTCCACAAGACGCTCTTATGCTTTTAAGTGGAAGAGGTTTAACATATGGTGTTCGCAGAACGGTCTTAACCCCCTTGCGATACCTCTGGAATCATTACTGGACTATCTCCTTCATTTATCCAGTGCAGGACTTAAAACTAACTCAGTAAGAGTCCATTTGAGTGCTATTGCAGCTTCTTTCAAGCCTCTAAATGGACAACCTATTTCCTCCCATCCTCTTATAGCAAGATTTATGAGAGGCCTTCTTCTAACTAAGCCTCCCATTAGGCCACCACCGGTGGCATGGGACTTAAACCTGATTCTTGGTCAGCTCATGAAGCCACCTTTCAAACCCTTAGCTACCACCTCATTGAAATTCCTTTCTTGGAAAGTTATCTTTCTCATTGCAATCACATCAGCACGTCGCATCAGTGAGTTGCAGGCACTAGTGGCTGATCCACCTTATACAAGGTTTCATCATGACAAGGTAGTCCTTAGGACTCATCCACACTTTATGCCAAAGGTGGTCTCGCCTTTTCATCTTAACCAAGCGGTCTACCTGCCTGTGTTCTTTCCAAGGCCTCATGCATCAAATGCAGAAAGGAATCTTCATACTTTGGACTGTAAAAGAGCTTTAGCCTTTTACTTACAAAGAACACAGCAACATAGAAAGTCCTCTCAACTCTTTGTTGCTTTTGATCCTTCTCATTTGGGACTTCCAGTCTGCAAGAGAACACTGTCCAACTGGATTGCTCAGTGTATCAGAGTAAGAATCTTCCTCTGGAGGGCCATGTCACAGCTCACAATATGAGAGCCATGGCAGCTTCAATGGCTCATCTGCACTCTGTGTCTATCGACGACATCTGTCGAGCAGCCACTTGGGCCTCGGTTCATACCTTCACAGCCCATTACTGCTTGGACAAGGACTCCCGCTGGGATGCCTTGTTTGGTCAGGCTGTTCTTAAACACCTGTTCCATACCTAATCAACTCCTACCCACCATCCCTGGTTGGATGCCAGAGATCCATGGGGGGAAGTGGAGCCCTTTCACAGGGACACACAACTTCTGCGGTCTCTCCCTGGCATCTAAAGCTAGGGAGTCCCCATTCCTGCTTGTTCCTGGAGATAGCATAGTTACTCACCTGTAACAGGTGATCTCCGGGAACAGCAGGAATTTAGTCTTCACAACCCACCCACCTCCCCTAGGAGTTGTATCTCTCTATCTATCTCTTCTCTTTCCCTCTCTCTCTTTGTCTCAGCTTTAAACTCAACTGGAGAGAGGCAGTTGGGAAAGGCGGGAAGGCAGCACGCAGGTGCTGTGGGATGCTCCCAAAAGCTTTCTAATTGGACGCTGGGGAGCATTCCCACGCAGGCTCTGTCAGTACCGACGAAGACTAAATTCCTGCTGTTCCCAGAGATCAGCTGTTACAGGTGAGTAACTATGCTTTCTCATATGTTAAAGGCCTCTTATAAAATAAGTTCATGCCTAAAAGTATGTGTAGTGCAGGCCAGCACATCCTTGTAGAGTAGGCATGCTCAGGGGATGCATTTGCGTAGAGTGTAGGTAGAGTTGCCATTTATGTGCACACTTTGCGCACTAACATTTACCTTTAAGCAAGGCATGATTTCTACGGGAGACAGCATGCAGCAGAGAGGCGGTAAGACTGGGAAACTGCAGCTGTTAGTTACAGAATGTTTTTCTTTTCCGAAATGACAACATGTGAGCCACGTAGCCATAAACAGCAGTATTATTCTTTTAAATGTTGCCTAAAACACATTCACTACTTTCCATTTTGTAATGAACCCCATCATCAGAAATTTAAATTCTGCTCTACTTCAGCTACAATTTTCATTATTCAGATATTTCCCCCCTCCACCCCCCATCCTCTCCAGCTCATCCTCTAATAGCCAGATTTAAGTAGACAGTATTATCTTTATTCTATATACAAATGTTACTCCCAGTGTTCCTGCTCCAAAAATTCAGAATGATATCAGCAAAATCAATCATTGAAGTATCTTCTCTAATGGCCTGCACATTTGCACAAAGTTCCGATATCTCTTGTTACATACCGCTGTAACATTTTCTATCAGATAACCGTCCTTTCTCTCTGTTGCCATTGCCTAAGATCGGGTGCATTAACTTAATCTGCTTAGCTACAACCTCACAGTGCACAGCAGTAAGACATTGGGTACTTTTTCGAGAAAGTCCCTAGCAAACATGTCTGAGGGGTTCCTCCCAGCGATTAGGCTCATGTTTTTTTAAAATGATATCTTGAATTTTTTCCCTATATTCCTGAATTTTAGGACATTTCTGCCAAAAACGGTGCCTTGTGCATCATTCTTTCCCCCCTCTGCACTCCAGGAAATATTCTGCTTAATCTGCTTGGTGCCATGTCTTTCTTCCCGTTGCTTCTCTGAGAGCTCCTCTCCCAGTTTCACTTCCTAAGCTCTCATATAGGGAGAAGATCCTTCGTCAGAGACCAAGAAAATGTGGCAGAAAAATAAAGAAATATTTTCCACCCTATTGAAACCTACATGCTTAATTAAAAGCAACTTCCAAGCACACCTTGATAGGTTACCTATGCATGTTACATCCTATGAAGGAAGCTCTCTTTGGCATGATGAAACTACTACAACAAGCATTAGAAGTACATTTTTTCCACATACCCTGGCTTAGGAGTGAGATTCATTACTGTCATGGTATGAGCAAACCTAACACATTTGGAGACATTGCCCTTGAAGGAACTTCTTAAATTAATCTCCTCTCAAGATGTTGTGCTAAGCAGAGAAACAGAAACCTGGTGGCAGATAAAGACCATGCGGCCTGTCCAGTCTGCCCTTCCATACCAACTAAAACAGTTCCTTTTTTTTCTTTAGAGATTTTCTGTTTGTCGCATGCTTTCTTGAATTCAGATACCGTCCTCATCTCTACTACCTCTACTGGGAGACTGTCCACGCATCTACCACTCTTTCTGTAAAGAAATATTTCCGCATATTACTCCTAAGTCTATTGCCTTTCATCTTCATCATATGACCCCTCGTTGCAGAGCTCTCTTTCAATTGAAAGAGGCTGTACTCCTGTGCATTTATGCTATGGAAGTATTTGAATGTCTCTATCATATTGCCTCTCTTCCGCCTCATACATATTGAGATCTTTAAGTCTGTCCTCATATGCCTTACGATGAAGCCCACTGACCATTTTGGTAGCCACTCTCTGCACTGACTCCAACTTGTTTATATCCTTTTGAAGGTGCTGTCTCCAGAATTGCACACAAGACTCCAAATGGGGTCTTGCCAAAGATTTATACAGTGGCACTATCACCGCTTCTTTCCTATAGGCCATTCCTCTCCCTTTGCATCCAAACATCCTTCTGGCCTTCGCTATCACCTTCTTTTATCTGTTTTGACACCTTAAGATCGTCAGAAACAATCACACTCTTCTTTCGTGGGCAGAAGTACCTCACCCCCTATACTGTACCGCTTTCTTGGAATTTTGCAGCCCAGATGCATGACCCTGCATTTTTAAGTATTAAATCTCACTGCTAAAATTTCAACCATTTTTTAAGCTGCACTAGATCCCTCCTCATGTTATCTACTCCTTCCTGGGTGTCTGCTCTATTGCAAATTTTGGTATCATCTGCAAAAAGACTCAAAGAAGGTATAACTTTCTTTAAAAGTTGCATTATTCTCTTTCCCTACAGGTAATGTTGAGCCTGCGTTATCTAGAAGAAATCCACATCTTTCCATTGAAAACTGCTCTGTATTTCACTGCAAAATTCATAAAAAGTAATAAGTCCCTGTTGCACTCACTTACAGATGGACCCTCCCTCCCTACTCTGCATGAATTCTACATTAGAACTTAGGGCATTAACAATGAGAAGCGGTACCTAAGCTTACCCCCTTTTCTCAATTGTTTCCACTAATTTAAGTGGCTCAATAGTTTTTTGCTGCAGACAAGGAAGGTGTTGAATAGATATTTTCCCCAGGTAATGCTGGTCTTTCTATAACCTCAGGGTATTTTTCACTATGCTAGGAGGCCTTCTCCTCCATATACACTGGGATAGTTCCTCTGTAGCCTCTCAAAGATCTGCTCAGGTATACTTACGGGAAGTGCCTAGAAGATAAGAACATAAGAAATGCCATACTGATGCCATAAGAAATGCCATACTGATGCCTTTTAATACTGGATCAGACCATGAGTCCATCAAGCCCAGTATCCTGTTTTCAACAGTGGCTGCTTCACAAGTACCTGGAAGATTCCCAAAAAGGTACACAGATTCCATGCTGCTTGTTCCAGAGGATAAACAGTGGATTTCCCTGTCCCTCTTAGTAATGGTTTATGAACTTTTCTTCCAAGAACTTGTCCAAACCTCTTTAAAACCCAGAGACACTAATAGCTTTTACTACCTCCTCTTGTAATGAATTCCAGAGTTCGATTGCACATTGAGTGAAAAAATATTTTCTCCAGGAACAAGCAGGAAGTCAGTCCTCACATATGGGTGACTTCGGCACCGATGGAGCCCGTGCGGAGCATTTCCCCAGCTTTCAAAAAAAGCCTTTGGGCATGCCACCATGCATGCGTGGTCCCCTTCCCGCCCAAGGGTGCCATCTTGATCAGTCTCCCTTTTTCCGCGGAACCCTTCAGACGCACATCCCAGTACCTCGGAAAAGGTTTCATAATTGTTTTTCTAATTCCCATTTCCCGGTCCTCTTCCCACCATCCCCAGTGCCCCTGCCTCGGCAGCGGGCCCCAGGACTTTGCTGTTTTTCATTTTTTTCATTTTTTCTTCATGAGTTTGTCTCTAGCGCGTTTCGCTCCTTTTTCAACACTGGCCGAGCCGAAGGTCTTTGACCTTGCAGGGATTCTTTTTACCCCCATGGCCTCCAGTTTCAAAAAGTGTGGCAGATGCTCCAAAAACATGTCACTTACAGACACCCATGACTGTTGTCAGGTGTCTAGGAGCAGACCATAACCCATAGCTCTGCTCCCTTTGTAAAAAGATGTCCTCCAAGACCATCCAGAGCCGTAAGCAGAAACTGGATGATATTTTCCGCAAGGCGGCCTTGCTGTCGCAGGTAGCTTCCTGCTCCACCGACCTTCAGCCTTCGGGGTCCCCCACAGCCGCTCTGCAGCCCCGACATCATTCTGAGCAAGGGTCCCCCGAAAGGGAGCGGAAGAAGAAGAAGAAGGCCTCGAGGACCCTGTCGGGGGTTCCGGACAAGCGTGAGCATTCTCATGATTGGTCCCTCAGCTCCCCTCGGCAGTCTCAAGAGTCGGAGAAGGAGCAACCACGCAAGGTACTCCGTACGGACACGGAGGCCTCTGGCAATGGCACCCGGTCTCCCGAGGGTCATCCCAACGAGGGCCCCCTCTCTTCCTCAACTCCTGACCTGGTCACCCTGGCGTCGCAAGACCCCACTTCTGAGTGGGAGGCTCGAATGCTGGCACTGGAGCACAGCGTTTCTGCCTTCCTTGTTGCCCAGCAGGCGCTGGTGCCAGGCCCTGCTGGCACATACCCTGAGACCTTGAGGGTGACGCCTGTGATGGATCTCCAGACCGCTGTGACAATCCCCAAGAGCCAGGGGGCCTTGTGAGGAATCCCGGCATAGGTCTTGATCTCCATCCCAGTCTTCAGGTGTGAGATGTTCCCGAGCCAGCGCCTCCGACTCCAGGCAGGCTTCGGCCTCGAGAGTCCAGCGCACAGCACAGGTTGTGCTCGAGCAACCTAGCTCCAAGTCTTCCTCGGAAATTTCGGGCTGGGAGTCTGACAGGGATACTTCCCCTGAATCCTGGGCTCATCGGGACCTCCCCTCAGATCCTTCTCCGCCTATTCAGAAGCGGTGCTATCCTCCCGAAGACACCTCCCTTCTGGAGTTTGTGCGGGACATGGCTCGAGCCCTAGCGCTCTCCACGCAATCCGAGGAGGAGCCTCGTGTGCAGGAGCGCGATATTTTACAGTACGAGGCTCCTCTGAGGGAATCCCTCATGGTTCCAGTTCTGCCCATCCTAGCCCGGCTGCTCCTCCGCATGTGAGAGACACCTGCGTCTATCCCCACTGGACGCCATGTACAGGGTCCAGCGGGGGCCCAGCTTCCCCATACCTCGATGGTGGTGGAGTCTGCCATGCGGAAGCAAAAGAACCCAAAAAGTCACTCTTTGGTTTCACCGGGTAGGGAATCTTGCGCCCTCGACGCCCTCGGATGTAAGGCCTATCAAGGCTCCATGCTGGTGTGCCGCATCCAGGCTTACCAGCTATATATAGGCATGTTACTTCGTGACCTCACGAAGGAGCTCGGAGGTTTCCAGGCGGGTCTCGATGGCGGTTACCTCTGCCATTTCCAATCCCTCCTGAAATCAGTGGGAGACTGTTTGAAGTACCTTTCTCACGCTGCATACAACAGCTTTGAGTCCTCTGCTCGGGTAGTGGCTGCTGGTATCAGGGCCAGGCAGCAGGCCTGGCTCCAGTCCTCAAACCTTGAACAATGGGTCCAGAAAAAACTGCTCGATGTACCGTGTCTGGGTGAGCAATTGTTCGGCAAACCGTTGGAGGACAAAGCAGCGGAGATTGAGATGGAGTACGTCACTCGCAGCCATCTCTCCCAGAAGACTGCCTCTCTGGCGGAAGAAACAGCAGGGCGCCTTTCTTCCAGAAGAAGAGTTTTCCCTACCGGGGCTACCCACCTTACCCTTCGGCGCCGGTGCCAGCACCACCCCTGGGCGGACAAAGCAAGAGTGGCCCTCAGGGCCTGCAGAAGCCTAAGAGACCAAAGAGCTAGACCCCGGCTCCGGCCCAGTTGGCCCCGGGTTTTTGACACCAGATGCATAGCCGCTCGCCCTCCGCTGACCTAGATACTGGTGGGAGGGCACCTGGTCCACTTTGCTCCCCATTAGGAGTCTGTAACCTCGGATGCCTGGGTCCTACAGGTTGTCTGGGAGGGTTGCTTCCTTCATCTGGTCCGGTTTCCTCCAGCCTTTTGTCCCGCAGAGCCCCCTTAGATCCCCACGCATAGATCTTCTTGGCGCAGGAGGTTGCCAGCCTCCTCGAGGAACAAGCAATGGAAGTGGTCCCACCGCGCCTCAGAGGTCACGGGTTCTACTCCCACTACTTCCTTGTGCCAAAGTGGACGGGCAGTTTCCGACCCATCCTCTATTTGAGAAATCTCAACAAATATCTGGTGTGGGAGAAATTCAAAAAGCTCTCCCTTGGCGCCTTGCTGCCCTTCCTCTGGCAGGGCGACTATCTATGCTTCTTGGACCTTCGGGGTGCATACATTCACATTTTCGTCCACCCAAAACACAGGAAATACCTCAGGGTATAAGGGAACCACTACCAGTACAGGGTGCTTCCCTTTGGCCTCGCGTCTGCCCCGTGAGTGTTCACCAAGTGCCTCACGGTGATCGCAGCCCACCTTCGATTGCAGGGCACCTTCATCTACCTTTATCTAGACGACTGGCTCATTACAGGAGAGACGGCCAATGAGGTGCAGTGGGCCACGGCCTGCACTGTCCACCTCCTCGAACACCTCAACTGTGTGGTCAATTACCCAGTCTCACCTCACTCCAGTCCAATCCCTGGAGTTCATCGGTGCATGCCTTGACCCTCAGCGGGCCACAGCCTTCATTCCTCAGGACAGGGCAGACTGCCTCATCGCTCTGGCCTCCGTGGTTCAGCACTATGGCACAGTATCGGCCTGAGCAATGCTCTGTCTTCTCAGGCATATGGCCTCGATGGTCCAAGTCGTCCCCTGTGCCCAACTGCACATACAAGCGGCGCAGTGGTGACTTTGATCTCAGTGGGCTCAGGCGATGGGCTGTCTCTGAGATACCATCTCAGTCACTCCCCAGCTGTTTGAGTCCCCCAACTTGTGTCAGGACACCCAGAATCTGCTTCGAGGCATGCCGTTTTAGGCCCCGCAGCCCAATGTGGTTTGGACCATGGATACCTCTCTCAGGGGCTGGGGAGCACACTGCGGCGAGCTCCGCACGCAGGGGACTTGGTCCCTAGAGGAGTCCCAACAGCCGATCAACCTCCTCGAGCTCTGGGCGGTTCTCCTCGCCCTCCGGACGCTCAGGCACCACGTTCACCATCGGGTGGTGCTTGTCCAGACGGACAACTGGGTGTCAATGTTCTATAAGAAAAGACAGGGGGGCACTGGCTCTTACAACCTCTGTCTGGAGGCGGTAGCCCTGTGGTCCTTTGCGATTCGCCAAGGCATAACTCTACGGGCCACCTATCTCCCAGTTCAGGACAATGTTCTGGCAGACAGGCTGAGCCGGATCCTTCAGCCACATGAGTGGTGCCTCTGCCCGCAGACAGCACAGTGGCTGTTCCAGCATTGGGGGACTCCAGTCCTGGACCTCTTCACCAGTCCAACGAATTCTCAGCTCCCACGGTTCTGTGGCCCAGTTCCCCACCCAAGCAGGGAAGCCTCCGATGCCTTCCTGCTGTTGTGGATGCACGGCCTCCTGTATGCTTTTCTCCCCACTTCGCTTATAGCGTGAGTTCTCCTCAGGATACAGCAGGATGGGGCCTCAGTGATCTTTGTGGCCCCGCGGTGGCTTCGGCAGCCCTGGTTCCTGCTGCTGCTCCGCCTCTCATCAAAGCCTCCAGTTCCCCTCGGCAGCACGCCGGGCTTGTTGACACAGGAGGAGGGTTTACAACTTCACCCGAACCTGAGGTCCTTATCCTTCACGGCTTGGCGGCTGAGCGGGTTGCGCTAGCTCTTCCTCATCTCCTGGTGGAGATCGAGGACATATTGTTGACCTCCTGCAAGGACTGGACTAGGAGGGCTTATGCCTTTAAGTGGCGTCGGTTCTTGATGTGGTGCTCGGAGGTACGGGCCAACCCATTTTCTTGCCCCACCCAATTGGTTCTGCAGTTCCTCTTCCCGCACCTGAGCCAGCTTACCCCAGTGTCGCTCCTTGGGTTCATTTTCTTGAGGTGTCCCTTGATCGGAGGTTCACACCCTTTTAGGCTGATAGACCTCGGATCCTCACCCAGGTTCAAGGTCCCGTTTTTTCCCATGGCCTCCAGTGGCTTCAAGAAATGTGATCGGTGCAGTAAGATGATGTCCCTCACCGACCCACATGACTGCTGTATCTCCAGGAACAAGCAGGAATGAGTCTTCACATATGGGTACGTTGGTACCAACGGAGCCTGCGCGGGAATGCTCCCCAGCTTCCCAAAAAGGAAAGCTTTTGGGAGCATCCCACAGCGCCTGCGCGCTGCCTTCCCGCCTTTCCTAACCGCCTCTCCTCAGTTCTTCTTTGCCACGGAGCCAGCAGGTCGTGTTCCTGTCACCGCTGAAGAAGTTCTTTGTTTTATTTTATTTCTTTGGTCACGCGTCTGCCCCGACTTCGGACCGGTACCGCCGGTCTTTTCTTTCTTATATAAAAAAAATATATGTATATATAGTTTTCCCTCACTTAGTGTGTTTTTCTTCTTTGGGCCTTAGGCCTCACAAAGAATTTTTTCCTCATGGAAAAACAAGCCTCCGGGTTTAAAAAATGCACTAAGTGCAGCGGTACTATTTCTGTTACTGACACCCATGAATGGTGTCTTAAATGTTTGGGTCCTGAACACTCCATTCCAGATTGTCCGTCCTGTTCTTTGATGTCTAAACGAGGTTTACAGAACCGAGCAGCCAAGCTCCATATGCTGTCTCCCTCTGATGCAGCTTCAGTGGCATCAACGTCTTCCAGGGCTGCTTCTTCCTCCCATGGATCTCAGGTAACCAAACATAAATCCAGCCGGTCCTCGAAGGGTAGATCTCCTTCCAAGCATCGAGATGCCTCCAGGCTTGCCCTCGAGGATCCTGCACTGGCAAAACAACCCCGGCGGGAAGCTCCGGCTTCCAAAGCTCCACCTATGGGGTTATAGGTTGACATCGATGGCAAGGCCTCGACCGATCACCTGTTAGAATGGTCTGGGGTACTGGCGCAACCTTCCGGTACCGAATTCCAGGCATTCATGGCGTCGATGGATCACAATGTTCTATCCATGCAGCAGGCTGTCACGGCCTTCATTCAAGCTGCGACGCTGCTGATACCACAACAAACTCCGTTGTCAGTATCGGCTCCGGTACCGGCACCAGCACCGGTACCAGTACCGACTGCATCGACATTGACCAGGATGCCGACTGCAGTGGTTCCCTGTCCAGGGATGCTCGTCGTACCGAATCGGTACCGACGACGCCCGATGTTGATACCGCTCGATACGCGTACCGAGCTTTAGAAGACCACTCTGACAGGCGATATTTTGATTCCTCTGATGATTCTGATCCATCAGAGGAGTCTGCTGAAGTATCCATAGCCCTTCCTGAAGAGCCTTCTTCTCCAAAAAGAAGAATGTCTCCTCCAGAGGACTTATCCTTTCAAGACTTCATAAGAGAAGTGGCTAAAGGACTTTCTATTTCAGTAACCTCTGAATCAGAGCCTAGAGCTAAAAAATTGGATATTTTAGGTTATTCTAAGGCTCCTAAGGAGGCAGTCACCTTGCCAATTCATGAGATTCTTTATGAGCACATGATTAACTTATGGGAGACTCCTCTTACTATCTCTCCTCATTCTCGAAGATTGGACACTATGTACCGTGTCCCTCCTTGTCCTGGGTTTCATAAAACACAGCTTCCCCACCATTCTATTGTGGTGCAGTCAGCTATGAAAAGGATAAAGAGTACAAAAAGACACTCTTCTGCCCCTCCAGGAAGAGAATGCAGGACCTTGGATGCTTTTGGCAGGAAAATCTTCCAGGCCAGTATGCTCATTGCCAGAATCAATTCCTATAGTCTTTACATGGGTATGTTTCTAAAAGAAGTTGCAGATAAACTTCACACTTTCCTCCTTTTTCTTCCAGAGGATAAAAGGGAAGAATTCCTTCTTTGGCTCAAGCATACTCAAGACATTTCAAAGTTTTCCAACCGTGCAGCTTTTGACTCCTTTGAAGGTGCTAGCAGAGCTTCGGCCATTGCCATAGCTGCTCGCAGACTTGCTTGGCTCCAAGCTTCTGATTTAGAACCCTGGGTCCAGGATGGTTTGGGAAATCTCCCCTGTACAGGTGAAAACCTGTTTGGCAAAGAGTGGCAAATAAAGGCCACTCAAATGGATGCAGAAAATTCTGCTCTGGATAGACTTTCAAAGTCAACCTCCATTCCTGCCAAGAAAAAACCTTTCAATAAGTCTTTTTTCAAAAAGGGCAGAATCCCTTCTACTTCTGGCCAACAATCATCTACAGGTTGCTTTGCTACTAAGTGTCAACAACCTAAACAGGCCAGGCCTAAGTCTACAGGGGCTGCTGCAACTCAGCAGTCCCAACCTCCTCAGGGTTTTTGACTTGATGCTAGAGAACTTAGCCTTTCTGGCTCTAAAACAGCCAGAGCCTCTCACCATTCCAGGAAGGTTAGCTCATTTTGTTCCCAGATGGGAGCAAATTACAACAGAGCAGTGGACCCTCTCCATCATAAGGGAGGGCTACAACATTTCTCAAACCTTCCTCCTCACACCATGGTGAGACACTTCAATTCTCCAACATCTCTTCTCGACCTTCTAGGTCAGGAGGTGGCTACCCTTCTTGCCCAAGGGGCAATAGAAGAAGTACCTCTTCTTCAACAAGGGTCAGGGTTTTACTCCCCCTATTTTCTCATCCCAAAGAAGACAGGGGGCTACAGACCCATATTAGATCTCAGAGAATTGAACAAATTTCTATGCAAGGAGAAATTCAAGATGCTTTCTCTGGGTACTCTCCTTCCATACCTTCAGAGTCAGGATTGGCTTTGTTCTCTAGATCTCAAGGATGCGTACACACATGTCCTTATCCATCCTTCTCACAGAAGGTTCCTCCGTTTTCTTTTCCAAGGAAAGCATTACCAATACAGGGTACTTCCTTTCGGTCTGGCCTCTGCTCCAAGAGTGTTCACCAAATGCATGGCAGTAGTAGCTGCATTTCTACGCACTCTGGGAATTTTTGTATTCCCATACCTGGACGACTGGCTCATCCGAGCTCCATCCCAGTCAGAGGCCCAGACTGCCCTAGACTGCACAAGGCCCTAGAGTTCATAGGGGCCTGGCTAGATACTACCACTGCAAGGGCCTATCTTCCTCAGGCCCGTTGCCTACGCCTGGTGCAGTTAGCCTCCCAGATTCAGTCAAAGAGCCATTTAACTGCCCGGGAGATGCTGCAACTGCTAGGCCACATGGCATCCACAGTGCATGTGGTCCCCTACTTGGAGCTCCGAGCAGTTTTTCTAGCTCTCAAGGTCTTCCATACCCTGCTCAGCTACAAGACAGTCCTCATTCATACAGACAATCAAGTAGCAATGTTTTACATAAACAAGCAAGGAGGAACTGGCTCTCTGTCGCTTTGCAACAAAGCTTTAAGATTGTGGGCCTTCGCCAGAGAGCATCAAATCCATCTCCTGGCCGTATACCTTCCAGGAATCCAAAACTCTTGGGCAGACAGACTCAGTCGAGTTCTGCTTCCACACGAATGGTCCCTGCACATGGACCAAGTACTCAGAATCTTTCAAGAGTGGGGAACCCCGGACATAGACCTCTTTGCAAGTCCGTGGAATGCCAAACTTCTCCGGTTCTGTTCCAGAATTCCGTGTCAGGGAGTTCAGGCCAAGGATGCCTTCCTCCTTCATTGGGGTCAAGACTTCCTGTATGCCTTTCCACCCATTCCTTTAATTCCCAAGACTCTGTTCAACCTCCAGAGGGATCAAGGATCTATGATCCTCATAGCTCCACGCTAGCCACGCCAAGTGTGGTACCCTCTACTTCTACATCTCTCTCAAGCTCCCTCCCTAGACTTGGGAGCTGCTTCAGACCTACTGTCTCAGGAGGAGGGGACTTTGTGGCACCCAAACCCCAAGTCCCTTCACCTCAGAGCTTGGTTGCTGAAGGCCTAGACCTTCAGGATTGGAATCTTTCTCAGCAGGTGAAGGATATCCTTCATGCTTCCAGGAAACCTTCTACTAGACGTTCCTATGCTTTTAAATGGAAAAGGTTTTCCATTTGGTGTACTAAGAAGGGTCTTGACCCTCTAGCACTACCTTTGAATTCTCTATTGGAATATCTCCTTCATCTTTCCAATGCAGGCCTTAAGACAAATTCAGTAAGGGTCCATTTAAGTGCTATTGCAGCATCCCTTAAGCCTATCAATGGACACCCAATTTCCTCTCATCCTCTTATTGCAAGATTCATGAGAGGCCTAACTTTAACTAAACCTCCCATTAGGCCTCCTCCGGTGGCATGGGACTTAAATCTGGTTCTTGGTCAGCTTATGAAGCCACCTTTCGAACCCTTAGCTACTACCTCCCTGAAATTTCTTTCCTGGAAGGTTATTTTCCTTATTGCAATCACTTCAGCTCGCCGCATCAGTGAACTGCAGGCCTTAGTGGCTAATTCACCTTATACAAGATTCCATCATGATAAGGTAGTCCTTAGGACCAATCCACACTTTATGCCTAAAGTGGTCTCACCTTTTCATCTTAATCAAGAGGTATATTTACCTGTCTTTTTTCCAGCTCCTCATGCATCAAGTGCAGAGAGGAATCTTCATACTCTGGATTGTAAGAGAGCTCTTGCCTTTTACTTACAAAGGACACAGCAACATAGAAAGTCTTCTCAACTCTTTGTTGCTTTTGATCCCTCTCATTTGGACTTCCAGTCTCTAAGAGAACACTGTCCAATTGGATTGCTCAGTGTATTTCTTTCGCCTACCAGAGTAAGAACCTTTCTCTGGAGGGCCATGTCACAGCTTATAATGTGAGGGCCATGGCCACCTCTATGGCTCATCTAAATTCTGTGTCCTTCGACCAAATCTGTCGAGCGGCCACCTGGGCCTCGGTTCATACCTTCACAACCCATTACTGCTTGGACAAGGACTCCCGCCGGGATGCCTTGTTTGGTCAGGCTGTTCTCAAACACCTGTTCCATTCTTAATCAACTCCTGCCCTCCTTCCCAGGATGGATGCCTGAGGTCCATAGGTGGAGGTAGAGCCCTTCCCAGGGTCTCATAACCTCAGGGATCTCCCAGGCATCTCTAGCTAGGGAGTCCCCATATGTGAAGACTCATTCCTGCTTGTTCCTGGAGTTAGCACAGTTACTTACCTGTAACAGGTGATCTCTGGGAACAGCAGGAATAAGTCTTCACAACCCACCCACCTCCCCTAGGAGTTGTATCTCTCTATCTGTCTTTCCTTTCCTCTCTCTCTCTTTGTCTCAGCTTTAAAACCGAACTGAGGAGAGGCGGTTAGGAAAGGCAGGAAGGCAGCGCGCAGGCGCTGTGGGATGCTCCCAAAGGCTTTCCTTTTGGGGAATCTGGGGAGCGTTCCCGCGCAGGCTCCGTCGGTACCGACGTACCCATATGTGAAGACTTATTCCTGCTGTTCCCAGAGATCACCTGTTACAGGTAAGTAACTGTGCTGTGTCTACTATGTGCATCTGATATTGAACTTAAAGTGACTGTAATAGAGATATGGAAAACAAAGTTTAAATTGGACAGCAAATAATTTTTGAACGTGGTTTTAAATGCATTTCACAGAGCCAAGCCCCTTAACCAGATCAGGGATTCTGGCCAGAGCTCCCCATATAATTTTTGTGTCCACGGCTATATTCAGTTCATGTGCCCATTTGGCTAAACTCCCACAATTTCTTATAAGGAGATCGAGAGTGTTTCTTTGTCCTCAAATTCAATGAATCACTTCATCTTTTCTCTCTGGACAGGTACTAACTGTTCACCCTTTAAAGATAGAATATAGTGTCTCAATGTACAGGTACACGTAGAAATGTCTGGCCCCTAGGTGATATTTCTTTTGCAGCTGTTGAAAGGAGAGTATCACTCCCTGATCGTCCACCACATGCTCCACCGTCTTTATACTCGCCTGCGCCCAAATTGCAAAAGGGACCCCTCCTAGACCTGGCAGAAAATCCCCTCTCTCCTGAGCCGTGAGCATCAATGATGTCCTCAAGTCTCCTATTCAGCTCTTCCATAGATAGTTCCATGATGCCCTTACTGACTGGATCAGCAAACTCAGTCTCATGTAATTAGGCAGAGCTCAAACATTAGCATGTAATACCCACAGCAAACTCCAGGGATGAACATAGCCCCCCTCCTTTTCCACTGGTGTGAACCGAGACTGAGAAGCCAGCCAGTCCCTTAAACGATTTGAAACTAAATGCATTGAAATATGGAGCCTTGTTTGAAACAGCCACATATTATGCTGGCATAAACTCCTAATCTGAAGGTCCCTTATTAGTCAATTAGGTGGGAATAGGAGGGTTTTGTTTGAAGGATATCAGTGGTACTAAGTACCGGCACCTTTTTCATTGCCTGCCAAAATTGACCTGATTCTCATGTGTTAATGAAAGAGCCTTGCATATGAGTACCAGCACCTTTTCCGCTAAGAAGAATGCGCTGGGGAATAGTATTGATAAACTTTGAAGCCTTTATAAAATAGGCAGCTTTTGAATTTTTGATATAGGCATTCTTTATATAATTAGGCCCCAGGAATATCATTACCATTTGCTTGCTTGCCTTGAACAGCATAGAGAATGAAGCCTTTTAAAATTGCCATTCAGACACCTTGGAGACAGTAATCTCAGTGCATCTGAATGCCTCAAAGCCACGCGCAACCCTTTCAGTGGCCATAGCTTTGCGTGTCATCTGATAATGAGGGTTTGCACATTGTGTTTTCACCTGGGGAAGGGATTGCCAGCTGTTCGTCAAAAAAAGCATTGACTTAGACCAATAAAAAGGTATCACGTTTGATTTTTTAACTTTATGTCCATGTTTTCAACATCCACATTAGTAGTCCTTTGTTATGACAGTTTCTATGGAGGAAATCCTGTATTTAGAGCAGTCCTTTGGTAGTTGTGAACTGTGCCAACAGTGAACTTATTTAAAAAAGGGTAATTAGTTTTAGCTCACGCCTTTCTCAGACGTTCAAGGTAGATTACATTCAGGTACAGTAGATATTTTCTTGTCCCTGGAGGGCTTACAATCTATCAGGCCTATGCAGGGTTTCATAGCGCGATTTTAATGCCAACCTTTTCCACTGGAATGCAATATTCAAATTACCCTGTGCGAAAAAAGTCAGAGTTAAACTGGGAGCGCAAGCCAAACACATGAGCACAGATGACCCTAGAGAAACAGGGTCATCTGAGGGGAAGTTTGATACTTCACCTCAGATAACCCAGGCATCGGAGAAAGTCCCGATGCCATCAGCATACTGCATACTGTCGAGGGTCTGGTGCTCCCCCTGGACACCAACCTCCCAAAAGAAATAAAGTCCCTAGTGGCCCAGCAATAGATCCCCCACTAGCCTGATAAAAAATTCCCTAGTGGCCCAGCAGCCCCTTTCCTACCCAACCAATAACAAAATTCTCCGCTGACCCCTGAACCCCCCATTCCCCTCCCGGTACTTTTAATCTGCAGCAGGAGCATTGCACATGCACTCCCGCCCCTACGTTGCCATCTTATTTATTTAATTTTATTTATTTAACAGATTTTTATACCATTTTTCTACTACTCAAAATGATTTACTTAAAACTAGGTGCAAACAGGGAACTTTTGAGTGCATGGGGGGTTACATATAACATCATTAAGAACAAGAACGTAAAATAGTTAGTGTAAACTAGGTGTAAACCAGGGAAGGGGTTGTAGGAGGTAGCACTTGGGTGGGAGTGTTCCATCTGGGGTTCAGGGGGTTTGTGTCTATAAATGGAGGGAGACTTCTGTTGTTTGGTTTGGATAAGTCCTTTTGAACGGGAGTCTCATGGAGACAGGGTAGGAAAACTCCTGTGGGTTTGTGAGAGTTCATATTGTGTTGCGCCCTGTTGGGAGTCAGAGCCGAAGTGTTCTTGAAAGAGGTAGGTTTTTAACTTCTTCCAGATGTCTCCAGTTGATTCGATGTTCCTTAGTGTGGGAGGTAATGAGTTCCAGAAGGTGGGGGCATAGAGTGAGAATGCTCTGTAGCATGTGTTTTGTTTGCTCTTTCAAAGCTGAGGTGGGACGTTAAGGGGATGATGTGTGTTGTGTCTTCTCGGTCTGTTGGTCTGGGTTTATTTATTAGCATTTATAGGTGCTCAGGGGATTGGTTATATAGTATCTTGTGGATGGTGGTGATGGTTTTGAACTTTATTCTTGAGGTGATGGGGAGCCAGTGGAGTTCTTTGAGAATGGTTATGATGTGGGTCTGTCTTGATGCTTGGTAGATGATTTGTGCTGCAGTATTCTGGGCAAGTTGTAGGAGGTGAAGTATGTGTTTTGGATAGACCTTGATAGATTGAGTTGTAGTAGTTAAGCAGGGGGCTGATGATAGCTTTACATACTGAGAGGAAGTTTTCTGTGTTGAGGAGGGGACGTAGGTTTTTAGGGTTCTGAGTTTATAGTAGACAGACTTAGTGGTGTTCTTGACTTTGGCTTTGAAATTCAGTTGTTGATCTAGTGTGATTTCTAAGTATCTGATTTCTGATTTAACCTGAAGGTCTATGTTGCCTACCTTGATTGATGAGGGAGATATGAAGTTGGGGTCTGTTGTGACATGAAGAATCTCTGTTTTGTTGTAATAGACTGTCAAGTTGTGGAGGTGGAGCCATTTGACTATTTTGGCGAAGCAAGCAGTGATTTATGAGTAGTCCAGTGCGGTTGTGGAAAAAGACGTGTAGATCATAATGTCGTTGGGGTAAATTTGGTATTTAATGTTTGAGTTCTGAATGATTGTATACAGGGGTTGTATGTAAATGTTGAACAGTAATAAGGAAAGGGAGGATCCTTGGGGGGGGGAGTCCTTGTGATAGGATGTATGGGGAGAATCTTTGGGTTCCTACCTATCTCCAGGAACAAGCAGGAATGAGTCTTCACATATGGGTACGTCTGTACCGACGGAGTCTGCGCGGGAACGCTTCCCAGCGTCCAATCAAAGAGCTTTTGGAAGCATCCCACCACGCCTGCGTGCTGCCTTCCCGCCTTTCCCAACTGCCTCTCCTCAGTTTTTGTTTTTCCGCGGAGCCAGCAGGACGACGTCCTGTCACCGCAGAAAATTCTTGTTTTTATTTTTTATTTTTCTTGTGGTCGCGGCTGTCTTCCCGACGCCACCGGTACCGCTGGTGTTTTTCTTTTCTTTTCTTGAAATATTTTCCTTTTCCGCGGGATATATTTTTTTCCTCATAGTATCCCACGGTCTTAGGCCTTTTAGGCCTCTTCTTTTTCCTTCATGGAACCGCCAGGCACTTTCTCTAAGAAATGTTCATCCTGTGGCGGTACAACTTTGTTTTTAGACCCTCAAAGTCGGTGTCTAACCTGTTTGGGTCCTGACTACAGTTTGGTGAGAAGAGGTTTTCAACATTGAGATTCCCTCGATACACGGTTGCCTTCCAACTTCGGGGCACCGTCCCCTTCTTCTTCCACACAAGATCAGGTAACCCACAAACAGTCTGTTAAGACTAGCCAGTCCTCGAGTGGTAGGTCTCATGTGCAGCATGAAGACAGCTCCGGCCTTGCCCTCGAGGGCCCACTGGCTTCAAAACCCCGGCGGGCGTCTTCGGTCTCCAAAGCAAATAAGGGGTTTCAGGTTGTTCCTGGGGTTCACCCCCCACAGACCATACCTCAGCCGTGTCCGGTGGTGGTATCCGCTTCGAGCGGTACCGATACCCCGACATCGGCACTGGTGTTGGATGAAATACTCCTCACCAGGGATCGTCAACTGGCGTCCTCGGTACCTTCGGGACCGGTAGATACACCCCAGACTGACTTTCCATTATCGGTACCAGCACCGATACTACCACTGACGTCGGTACCCTCCAGACGTGTATCGATAGACTCGCTTCCTTCGATGCCGAGTCTGGAATCGATCTCCAGTCTGAAGGACTGGGTACCGACTCGCCTTGGTACCGGCTCTCGGCGGTACCGAAGGCTCGGTTCCGATAATTCTGATCCACAACTCTCGGTTCCTTTCACGCCGATTGAGTTGCCACTGGCTTCACCGGTGTCAGACACGGTACTGAAATCGGTACCGACGACCTCATTACCTTTGCGGTCGGTGCCTTCCATGCTTCGCTTATCAGGCTCTCTGCCCTCGATGCCGAGTTTGGAATCAATCTCTAGTCTAGAAGACTCGGTACCAATAGCTTTTGGTACCGACATTGATCAATACTGGTGCTTCGGTACCGAGGATACTGGCCGGATGGGTTCGGTCACCTCGGTACAAATTGAACGGTCACAGATGACTACTCCGATGTCTTTGTCGGGCTCGACTCCTACATCGGTACCGGTCTTGACATCGGTACCGGTATCCACAGTAGCATCGTGGCCAACTCCTACCATGCTTTTTTCAACAGGATCGCTCCATTCTATACCAAGCTTGGAGCCGATACCTGGCATGGACAATGTGGTAAGGATGGTTGCTGCTCCTGATACCCAGTACCAGCAACCATCTCTTAAGCATTCCACACTGCACTGTGCAGGATCTTCTATTCCTATATTTTTGGATACCTCTCTGGATGCTCAGGCTAGTTCTGTAAATCTAACCTGTCCAAGAGAGATTCCTGTTATGGATCCCTCTTTTCAGAGTTTCCTCTGGGATATAGCAAGATCTCTTGCCATTCCTATCCCAGGACATGATCCTGCACAAGGCTCTCTTTCTACCAAAGCAAAGGGGAACATAATGCTTCCTTTGCATCATTCCTTGCAGGATCTCCTGCTGGGAATGTGGGAAACACCTCTCCGGGTACCCCCACCTCCCAGGGCAACTGATCTGTTATATCAGGTGCCCAGGGGGTCTCCAGGATTTCAAAAGACTCAACTTCCTCATCATTCCCTAGTAGTGGAATCAGCAATGAGGCGGGTAAAGAGTAAGAAAAAGCACTCTTCCTATCCGCCAGGTTGTGAGTCTAAAACACTAGATGCCTTTGGACGTCAAACCTTCCAGACATCTATGCTTTCTGCAAGAATTCTCTCATATATTTTTTATATGAGTCTTTCTCTTGAGGAGGTCACAAAGCAATTGTATCTTTTGTCTCCTTTTCTTTCAGATTCCAGGAGCACAGACTATTCCTCACTGCTTAAGCATATCCAGAATATCTCTTGGTTTCTTTCTCGTGCTTCCCTAGACTCTTTTGAGTCTGTTAGCAGGACTTCTGCTATAGCTATAGGGGCACGACGTAGAGCCTGGCTCCAAGCTGCAGACTTGGACAAATGGGCACAACAACGGCTGGGACATACTCCTTGCACCGGAGAAAATCTTTTCAACAAGGAGTCTTTGCATCAGGTTACTCAGTTGTCCACTGATTTACCTGTTCCTAGGGGTTGTTCTACCCCTTCCTCTGTCCCAGTACGTAGGAAATGTCCTACCAAACTTTCTTCCCACAGGAGAAGAAGGTTTTATTCATCACTTGCCCATCATATAGATGTTCCCCAACAGGGAAAGCATCGTCCTGGGTCTAAAGAATCCAACCTCTCACCACGCTCAGCAAACCCAGCACCTGCAGGGTTTCTGATCATTCATCATCAGATGCTTGTGACCCTTGGGGTTAGAATTTACAGTTGCTTCTTCTTAATAGAAGCAATCCACCACTTTATTCTAACCCCTACACAGGGATCTCTTTCTAAAAGATATACATTTTTTCTATATTTTTATGAGCTGTCAGGTTGTTCATGCCTATAAGTCACAGGTTTCTCCTCTTTTCCCTGCTAGGGAAAGAGGTCTGACCACTATCATGTGCCAGCATGTCTTTTTCCTTTCTATAGACTTACTACTTCGTAAGTCTTCTTCAGCTCCATTCTCTTCACCCTCTTACCAGGTTTTTCCCCTGTAAGAGCGGAATTACTTATGTGAGGCTTTCTCTTCAGCCTCTCTAGTTTTCTCAATTTCCAGTGCGGAGTTCACCTCCTCTGTTTTAATCTTCCTTGGGGCAGCTTATCAGACATGTCCAGAGTTCCTACTCCTGTTCTGTCTGTTCTTTCTGTTTTGGAACACTAAGATTCTTCTGCTGTCTTGCCAACAGCTGCCCATCCAGGAGCTTTAATGTTTGGACCACTGGTTCTTATCCACAAACTACCAGATTGTCCTCTACTAACATTCTGTCTAGTCTTTGTAGTGGCTCCAAGTCAGTACTCCATCTCTCTTGGAGGTCCTCTCACTACAAGCTTCTAGATTGTTTTTTCTATTCTGCCATCACTTTCCTGAGTTGGCAGCATAGTTAACTGAGATACTGGCTCTCTACCAGCCAGTTCCATGCTCTCTGCAATTTACAGAGAAGCTTTCCACTGTGGGCCCTTGCTAGAGAGCATGGGGGTTTTTTCTCCAACAGCTATCCTAGCTGGTTAGAAAAGGCTTTTCAGTCATGTCTCCCATGACTAGAAGAATCCCCTTCTTTCTATCTCCTTTTTTGATATAAAGGACATAGGCCTTCTCTTACGTGCAGACTCAAGGAGTTGCCAGTTCCCTGCTTTGGTCCATAGTATTCCCAATCGGGGATATGCTCGTCCTCATGGTAAGAACGCATGATACCTTTGCCCTTAAGCAGGTCAACATGGTCTCTCATCTTTAGGCGTCTTCTGTCTACTTACCATGCCAGAGTCCTTGGTCTTTCATGTAACAATCCTGGTTCTTTTGCACTAACTAGCATTCTTGCAGATTATAACCAGGAGGAATAGATTTTCTATATGTCTTCTCAAGTAGGTTTCACCTCCTTGTTATTAGATGAATCTTTCCTCTACACATAGCCTATGTGATCACTGTACTGTAGGCATATCTCTGTCTGTTTACCTGCAGACCCCTATATGTAAGCCTACATATCCATATTTATTTTTTGTGTGTATTTTATGCCCTGCCATATCTCATTATAGATATATTCTTATATGTCTATCTATCTATCTATCTATCTATCTATCTATCTGTCTATATATATATACATTTATCTGTTGAGATATTTTCTTATGGATAGATATGTATCCACATACTTTTCTATCTCCCTGTCTATTCTCATATACCTATATGATTCTGACAGAGGGCTTTTACCCATACCTATGCTATCTAGCAGGTTTGGGGTTTTCCACACACACCACTCCTATGGTAGTCAAAAATTTTCATACCATAGCCTAATGGTTAATGTACCTCTGAAGCTCTCCATACTCAATATCTCTCCTAGCTTATCCCAGTTAGGAGAGACATTGTGGATCTTCAGTTAGTCACAGGCTTTAACGCCTCAGGCATTTGTCTTCACCCTGGGATACAAGGGGTTCCCATACCCTTTCTCCCCATAAGGACTGTGCCTGTTTGTCCAAATTGGTTAGCCTTTCTCTTTTTGCTTCCAAGACTGAGTTACTCTGCCGCCAAAAGAGTTTGGTTTTTACCATACAGCTTTCGCTGAAGGCTCACCGTTTTTGTACTACCCCAGTTTTTCCTACCAGGGGTGCCCGTTACCTTTCAGGATTCTGACCTCCTCTGTTTTTCCTACAGGTTTATTACCTCCACTTTTCAGTGAGGTCCTCTTCACGGTTCCTCTACTGGCTTCCCAGTAGATCCATGAACCTCCATACTTCTATGAAATCCTGTTAGCGGAGGTCCATATTGCAATATCCTTTGCAATATCATTGATAACAATCATTATCCACACATGGACTCCTTTTCTGCAGTCCTGTGCTAGGTTAGCTGTTCCACAGCATCTTCTTTCTTCAACTCCTACCCTCCATCCTCAGGATGCCTGGTGTTGTGGGGGATAGCATGTTCCAACCTATGACATGCTCGGACTCCAGGCATCTCAGCTTGGGAGTCCCCATATGTGAAGACTCATTCCTGCTTGTTCCTGGAGATAGCACAGTTACTTACCTGTAACAGGTGATCTCTGGGAACAGCAGGAATAAGTCTTCACAACCCACCCACCTCCCCAGGAGTTGTATCTCTATCTATCTTTCTTTTCCTCTCTCTCGCTCTCTTTGTCTCAGCTTTAAAACTTAACTGAGGAGAGGCAGTTGGGAAAGGCGGGAAGGCAGCACGCAGGCGTGGTGGGATGCTTCCAAAAGCTCTTTGATTGGACTCTGGGAAGCGTTCCCGCGCAGACTCCGTCGGTACCGATGTACCCATATGTGAAGACTTATTCCTGCTGTTCCCAGAAATCAGCTGTTACAGGTAAGTAACTGTGCTTTATCTGCTGGCTGCAGTCTGAGAGGTAGGAATGGAACCATTTAAGGGGGTGCCTTGTACTACAATATCCTGGAGTTGGTGTAGTAAGACCAGATGAGGCACAGAGTCAAATGCAGCAGAGATATCCAGAAAAAGCAGGATGAAGCCTATTACCTAACAGCGAGATGAGTAGGGTTTCCCCATTTTGGTATGGTTGGAATCCGTGTTGATGTTGGTCCAGTGGTGCGTGGTGGTTTATGTGATCCTGGAGTGAATTCTGAATGGCCTTTTCTATGATTTTTGCTATGAATGGTATGCTGGCTATGGGTTTGTATGAGGCAGGTGAGCTGGTGTCCAGGTTCAGCTTCTTTAGGTGTGATAGAGACTTGTTTTAGTGAAGGTAGGATGAAGCCTTGTATTAGGGATGTCTGCAGTTTTTTTTTATATGAGTGGTATAAATTGTGATCTGGTGGTCTTTAGCCAGGATACTGGGCAGGGATCAAGTGGGAGGTAGTCTTATTGATGATTGTGATTATTCCGTCAAGTTCTTCGGGGGATACAGTCCTGAAGGTGGTCCAAGAGGGTTTGGTGGGTTGTCTTTGTTTCGTGTAGGTAAGGTGAGGTTGTTTGAGTTGCTTGTATTGTATTTGGTTTGTAGGTATAATGCCATGCTATGCCTTGTGGATCCAGAGTGTTGTCTTAGCCTGGTTGAGTGGGTTCCTTTGTGAGCAATCTGGCTAGTTCAGAGAGTTCTCTGGGCTTGTTGACGGTACGTAGTATGAGGATGGTGTAGTACTTTTGTTTGGTTTTGTTGGCAGTGTCACAGTAAATTTTTAGGTTGTTTAGGTAAATAGTTTGGAGGTGGTGGTATTTTGACCTCCTCCAATGGCATTCAAGGCAACATAGGTTATTTTATTTATTTATTTATTTGACAGTTTTCTATACCGCCCCTTCCAGAGATCAGGGGCGGTTTACAAAGAACAGCAAGTTACATAGAACAATATTGAACTACAGTATATTTATTATTTATTTATTTATTATTATTATTATTTATTATTTATTACAAATTCTTATATACCGTGCTATTTAGAATCAGTGCAGTTTACATTGTAACAACATTTTGTATTAGAACAAGATCTTTTGCTTACATTATAACAGGGATTGTAACTTGGAAGTAACAGGATAACTATATACAGTTCAAACAAAGGAGCTTATAAATTATTTAAGTTATATTATGTAATAGAGTCGTAATGTAGTCATGCTGATTGTGAATGTTCCTAATGGTGAGTTTCTTTTGTAAATCACTGGGGGTTATGTTGTTGGTACGTCAGATGCTGTGTGGGTGAGATGAGGTGTTGGATGTGAATGTATTAGGTTAGTGTGGGTAAAATAAAGGCAGAACAAGTGATGTTTAATAGCTTTTCTGAATTGCGAGAGGTCAGTAATTGATCTTATATGAGGTGGGAGATTGTTCCAGCACTTCGGAGCATATAGTGTAAATGCTCTGTTTCTAGTTGTTTGGGTACATTTAGTGGACTCAGGTGGTATAGATAGCGTATTGCTAGTTGTTGATCTTCTTAGCCTGTTAGTGGGGGTACTGGTCAGGAGTGATGAGAGGGATGTGGAAGATATCCAGTTAATTGCTTTAAATGACAGGATTAACGCCTTGTAGGTGACTGCATTGTACTGGTAGCCAGTGTATATGCATCAAAACTCAGAGTTAACTATGTACATTGATTCTCGTTAACTTATATACATTGTATCTTAAAATGAGACATTGTTGCAGTTTCTTTAGTGGGTGTTGTGCAGTTGCAGCTGGAGGTGAGTTGCTGAATTGTCGGGCGTAAATTATGTTTTTAGAGAGGTTGTGTCATTTGAGGTTATGTTTTTAGATAGATTGTGCCTGATGGGGAGCGGTGGTGTGGGGTGACTGGGTGCTAGTTGTGTTGTGGTTGCTATAGTGTTCAACAAAGAGAAGGGTCTTTAATTCTTTCCTGAATGTTTGTAAGTCTTTGAGTGATCTTAATGAGTCTGGTAGCGAGTTCCATAGTACTGGGGCTGTGTAGGTGAATGCTCTGTTGCTTGTTATTTGTTATTTGTTTGGTTTTGTGGATCGAAGTAGGAATGTTAAGGAGGTTCAAGTTTCTTTTCCTTCTGTTTCTGGTGTCAGGTTGGAAATTTATCAGGGATGTCAAGTATGAAGGTGCAATGTTGTTGAGCAGCTTGAATGTTGTAATTATAATTTTGTATTTTGTACGACTTGATATTGGGAGCCAGTGGAGATTATGTAAGATGGGTGTGATATGGTCCATTAAGTGTGCCTTGGTTATGATGTGCCTTGGTTATGAGGGAGGAGTGGTCTAGTGGTTAGGACAAGGTACTTCAGGCCGGAGGGCCGGGGGTTCAAGTCCCACCTGGGGACAGCAATCTCAGGCCGGAGTGACTGGGATTTCTAGTCCTATAGGCACTCCTTGTGGTCTTGGGCAAGCCACTTAACCCTCCATTGCCTATGTTCCCTGTAAGTATTAACGTATGTGTGTCATATCCCCTCGTGTTAAATGTATCCCCCAATTGACCGCTTTGACCCGGTGAAAAGCGGAATATAAATACAGCTAAATAGATAAATGATTCTGGCAGTGACATTCTGGACTAATTGGAGATGGTTTATGTTCTTTTTGGGTAGCCCATGCAGTAGGCTGTTACAGTAGTCCAAGTGGGGTGTGATTATTGCTTGGACTACCGTTCTGAAGCCATGGGGGGCAAGGAGGGGTCTAAGGTGTTGCACGGTTCTTAACTTGAAAAATATGGTTCTGGCAGTTTGTTTTATATGTGCCTCCATATTAAGGGTTTTGTCTAGGATGATGCCCAAATATTTGACCTTTTGCTTTACTGGGATAGAGGTGTTTAGTATGTGGATTGTTTGAGGGGGGATGAAACTCTGGCTCCTCGTGGTGACAAGTACTTCGTTTTTTTTAAGGTTAATTCTGAAGTTGTTCGTATTTAGCCATTTTCTTCTTCCTGGACGCATTCAGTTAGGTTGTGGTATATGGGGTTATTTACATCAATCTGGGTGTAAAGAAGGATGTCGTCTGCATAAAGGTGATACCTAATTTTGTGTTTCTTGAATACTGAGCAAAGTGATTGGATATAGAGGTTGAACAGGAGGGCAGAAAGTGCCGATCCCTGGAGGATACCTTGCTCCTGGGGGAAGGGCAATAAAGATTCAGACTCTGATTTTACATACTGGGTACGATCGGTTAAATAGGATCTGAACCACTGGAGGACAGTTCCCGTTAGACCTATGTGTGCAAGCCTTGATAGGAGTATATTATGATCTACATTGTCAAAGGCAGCCGTTATGTCTAAAAATATGAGTATAAAGGCCGTGTTTGTATTATCCATGCCTCTGATGAGGGTATCAAACAGTTCAAGCAGCAGTGTTTCCACACCATGAAAGGAGCGGAATCCATATTGATGCTCGTCTAGTGGGGCGTTTAGGTCAATGAAGCTTTGGAGTTGTAGCTGGACAGTTTTTTCTATGATTTTAGCTAAAAATGGTATACTAAAGAATGACGATCCAATGAGGAAACAATTTCTCTTTGTATATGATTTTTTGGTTGGAGCTGCCAATCAAAGTGAACAGAACAAGTCCGTTCACCACTGCGGCTTCTCCATTTTAATCAAATAATTTTATATTGTTGAAAACAAGCCAGTAAGTTAACAATTTGTATGTACTTAGCTTTTTTTGCCAAACTTTTTACAAGCTTCTAAGAACACTGCCAGAGATCCAAAAATGACGACGTGTCACGTTTCGGGTTTTCAAATTGTCAACCCTGCCTCAGGTCAATCCAAACGCGGTAAGTCCAAAGCTTCAATGAATTCTTGGTAAAGAGAAAACGCCTTAAATATCCAGGCCCGGCGTCTGACCTCATTCATGATGAAAACAGCCACCAACCAAAGAAAGCTGATCAAGGATAGCCAATCAAAAAGAGGGAAAACCCCACTGTCAAGGGAATCCCTAAATGAGAGGCTCTTGCGTTAAAGACCATGAAGATTGGCAGGTGAACCCACCAACAAGAAGCTCTCATTGGATCGGAATTCTTTAGGTTGTTTGATAATTTGATTCTGATCGAAGTTTTTTCATTTTTGGAAAATGGTATACTGGCAATTGGCCTGTATGAGGTTGGGTCGTATATGTTTAGGATCTTGTTTTTAAGTGTGGGCCTGATGGCTGAACGTTTGAATTAGCTAGGCATATTCCCTAGGGAGAGAGATTGGTTGATTATGCTAGTTAGTTCTGTTTTTGTAGCCTTTATCCAAGTCACCGGGCAAGGGTCTAAGTGAGAGGTTGTGGTGTTGATGCTTGTAATTGTTTCTAGGAGTTGTTTTTCCTTGATGAGGTAAAAGGCGTGCCATTTGTTGATGTCAGTTTGATTATCGGAGGGGGGGAAGGGTGAGGGGTTATTGGATTTTAGTTTGGTTGCAAAGTGATTGGCTAGAGTTTGTGAGTTGATGTTGCTTGTGTTTCTGTCATTTTGTGGTGGTTTAGTGAAGGATTTGACAATTTCGAAGAGCTCTCTTGGGCGGTTAATGGCTTTATTTAGGGTATTTGTATGGTAAGTCTTTTTTTGCAGTATTTATGGCTTCCCTATAGGCATTCAAGGTGGCCATATAGTGGCTTTTCAATTCAGTGTTTTTTTTTAGCTCTCTATTTTTGTTCGGCTTTTTGGAATTTTTTCTTTAGCGTGTAAATCGCGGTTATACCATCTTTAAAGAGTGTCTAGACTTCAGTTTTGTTTGAGTGTGGGTCATTGTTGCTGCTTTGCTGACTATAGAGTTCCAGGAGTGTATTGCGTTATTTAGGTCATTTGGTACAAGATCAAGTTGAGAGATTATATCTTCAAGAAAGGAGTTTTTATTGAAGTTCTTAAATGCTGTAGTTTGTTGATATTCATTGGTTGCAGAATGAGTGGACAGGTATACAGGGAGGTTCAGGCACAGCATGAAGTGGTCTGATCATGGGACTTGTGATGCTATGGGGGGTGAGTAGTTGGGGTGCTTTGTGAGGTGTTCTGGGATGAAGATTAAGTCAAGGGTATTTCCCTTTGCGTGAGTGGGGGTGTTTATAATTTGCTGTAATCCCATCTCTTCCATGAACTCCAGAAATGATGTGGCTTGGTGTATGGGGAGTGATGAGAGATTGAAGTCCCTTGGTATGATATGGGATTTCCTTGTTGAGGTGGTTATTGATGGGGGGGGGGTCTGTAGAGGAGGCATACAGCTAGTTTATTGTTTTCCACTTTATGTATATCCATTTCGGTGCTACTAGTGCAGGCAGTGGGGCTTAGTTTAATTTTGGATAGTATGAGGACCCCATCACCTCTTTTGGAGTTTATTGGACAGTTGTATAGTTTATAGTCACCTGTGGTAAGTTGATTCATAACAATGGTATCAGTCTCTGTGATCCATGTTTCTGTAATACAGCGCATATCTGGGGATTCATCTATTAGGATATCTCGGATTATTGGGATTTTGTTTCTTACAGAACGTGCATTTATTACAATGAGTTTTAGAGGTATTATGTGGTCTCTATGTTTTGGGTTCTGGTTGTTGTGTATTGGGTTGATGTATATCAGCCTATGGTGTAGTCTGTTACTGTGAGTATGGTGTTTTTTATTGTGTAGGTGTTCATTTTGGAAAGGCATACAATTTCTGTGGTGTCTCTGTATTATTGGGATGAGATGAGGAGTAAAATATTCATGGTTTGTGTGTAGTGCATTGGCTGCTGGTGTTAATAATAGTAGACTGAGAATAGTATAGAGTAGCGTAAATTTGATTTCCATGTTGTGAGCAGGGATGGTCTGATTGGTGCAGCTATTCTGCAGTTGAGATAGTGGATACAACTATTACATAAGGTTATACAGAGAAATACAGTGGTGTATAGGTGCAATATAAACGTTACATAGCATTATGCAGAGGAATACAGTGGAGTCTAGGGGACAGGCTAGAGTAGTTTTTGAGTCAATGGGTCCTTGTCTTCCCTTCCCCCGCCCCCCCCCCCCCCCTTCTCCCTCTTTTTCTTTATCCCATCTCTGGTCCACATTCGAGCCTATCTCTCTTTCAGCTCTGTCCAAAGTCTTTCTGTCCACCCGGAAAACCACGTGTCTTTCTGATCCTATACCCTACCACTGGCTCATGGAACCTTCCTTAGCTCTCTCTTCTTTCATTCTCTCTATTTTCAATTCTAACCTATCCACTGGGATTTTCCCCTCACTATGGAAACACGCTTCTGTCCGTCTCCTTCTAAAGAACAGCTCCCTTGAACCTTCTTCTCTTTCTAACTGGTGCCCTATTTCTAATCTTCCCTTTCTTTCTAAACTCTTAGAAAAATTAGTTCTCCAGGACCAAGCAGGAAGTCAGTCCTCACATACGGGTGTGATCGGCGCTGATGAAGCCCCAGCGGAGCATTTCCCCAGCTTTCTATGAAAGCCTTTGGGAATGCAGGCACGCATGCGTGGTTCCTTTCCCGCCTAAAGGTGCCATCTTACCTCAGTCTCTTTTTTTCTGAGAAGCCCACCGGACGTGAGTCCTGTCCTCCCGGTTAAAAGTAGATTTTTTTCGGCGATTATCGCTATTTTTTCTCCCGGTTCAACGCCGGTTCCCCTCCCGCCGGGTTCGGTACACCGGTATCGAGCCCGATTCTTCTTTTCGGTTTTTGCCCTTCGTGGCTGGCGTTCGCACCCTTTTTTCCATTTTCCCTGGAAGGCCGGTCCTTTGACCTCGCGGGGACTCTTTTTTTCCCCGATGGCTTCCAGTGGTTTTAAAAAGTGTGATCGGTGTAAGAAATTAATGTCTCTCACCGACACACACGACTGCTGCCTTCAGTACCTCGGTCCTGATCACGACCCTAAGTCGTGCGGGCCATGTGGGAAGATGTCTTCCAAGGCACTCCGAAGTCGCCAGCAGCAGAAAGAAAGGCTTTTCGCAGACTCAGCCTCCAGCCGGGGCCGGACCTCGTCTGAGGCCTCGACATCTCGGGATTCTGACCGGGAACGGAAGAGGAAGAAGCGGCTCATGAGGGCGTCGGAGGAGGAGGTCCCTGGCTCCTCGAGGGCCAGGTCTAAGACCCCCCACCGTTGCCCCGGGCCCGTGGAACAAGAGAAGCCTGCCAAAGTTCCTCGCGTGGAGCCGGAGTCTGCTGGACACGTAAGCCCGGTAGTCCTCGAGGACTCTCCTCCCAGAGAGCCGACGTAGGGCCCAGCGCCGCCGGGGCCCGAGTCGGTGGCTGCTGCGTCTCCCGAGCTGAGTCTCAGGATGACAGCCTTGGAGAGCAGACTGTCTGCCTTCATGGAGCAGCAGTGGGCACTGATGGCCAGCCTGTCTGGCGCATCTGCCCCGACCACCGGGACATTGACTTCGAAGTCAACGCCGGAGACCGAGCCAATACTCGAGTCCATCATGGGCGTCGACGCCGGTGCTCCAGGGCCCCGCGGGGTCGGACCCTGACTCCTCCTCGGACGAGTCCGCCTGGGAGACAGAGGACGAGGAGTCTCCCGATACGTTCAAGACTCGGTGCGTCCTGTCGGACTCACCGCAGTCTGAACCCCGGAGTAGATCCCCTCCGGAGGATACTCGGTTCTCGGAGTTCGTCCGGGATATGGCCACTGCTTTGGCCATTCCGGCAGACCCCGAGGAAGAGCCTCGAGCCGAAGAGCTCGAGGCGCTGCAGTATAACTCTCCTCCGAAGGAGGCCTTTACTGTCCCGGTTCCTCCGATGCTGGAACGGCTCCTCTTCCGTATGTGGGAGGCACTGGCCTCGGCGTCGGTTCTGAGCAAGCACGTCGACTCAATTTATCGACTCAGGAAGAGCCCTGGTTTTCAGAAGGCACAGCTACCACACCATTCTATGGTTGTGGAATTGGCCATGCATCATCTGAAGAGCCAGAAGATGCACTCTTCGGTGCCCCCTGGCAGGGAGGCCCGAAACCTTGATGGCGTCGGTAGAAAGTGCTTCCAGGGCTCGATGATTGCTTGCCGTGTCCAGTCGTACCAGCTGTACATGGGCATGTACTTGCGGGACCTTGCCCAGGAGTTGGCCGGGCTCTCTGCTGGTCTCTCTGGGGAACCCTTGCAGAGATTTAAGTCCTTGTCCTCGGGGACTCGGGACTGCTCGAAGTTCATGTCCCGCGCCGCCTACGATGGCTTCGAGGCTTCAGCCCGAGTTGCGGCAGCCAACATAAGAACATAAGATATGCCATACTGGGTCAGACCAAGGTCCATCAAGCCCAGTATTCTGTTTCCAACAGTGGCCAATCTAGGTCATATGTACCTAGCAGTTTCCCCAAGGGACACAGGTTCCACAATGCTTGTATTGGTTCAAGCATTGATATCCTGGGTCCCTTCTTAATAATGGTTTATGGACCTTTCCTCCAGGAACTTGTCCAAACCTTTTTTAAACCCAGCTACACTAACAGCCTTTACTACATCCTCCGGTAACAAATTCCAGAGTTTGATTACACGTTGAGTGAAAAAATATTTTCTTTTATTAGTCTTAAATAGTTTACCCTGTAGCTTCATTGCATGTCCCCTAGTCATTCTATATTCTGATAAGGTAAACAATCGATCTACGTTTACCCGTTCCACTCCGTTCATTAATTTATAGACTTCTATCATATCTCCCCTCAGCCGTCTCTTTTCCAGGTTAAAGAGCCCTAACCTTTTTAGCCTTTCTTTATAGGAGTATCTTTCCATCCCCTTTACCATTTTGGTGGCTCTTCTCTGAACCTTTTCTAAAATCGCTATATCCTTTTTAAGATACGGTGACCAGAATTGCACACAATATTCAAGGTGCGGTCTCACCATGGAACGATATAGAGGCATTATAATATCTTTTGTTTTATTTTCCATTCCTTTCCTTATCATACCTAGTATTCTATTTGCTCTCTTGGCCGCTGCTGCACACTGGGCCAAGGGTTTTAACATGGTATCCGCAATGACGCCTAAATCTTTTTCCTGGGTGATAGTTCCTAATGTGGAACCTTGCATCGTGTAACCATAGTTTGGGTTGTTCTTCCCTAGGTGCATAACCTTGCACTTGTCCACATTAAATTTCATCTGCCATTTTGATGCCCAGTCTTCCAATTTATCAAGATCCTCTTGCAATTTTCCACAATCCTCTTGGGTTTTAACAACTTTAAATAGTTTTGTGTCATCTGCAAATTTGATAACCTCACTCGTTATTCCACTTTCCAGGTCATTTATGAATATGTCAAAAAGCAGCGGACCCAGCACAGATCCCTGGGGTACACCACTATTCACCTTTCTCCATTGGGAAAATTGGCCATTTAGCCCTACCCTCTGCTTTCTATCTTTTAACCAGTTCCTGATCCACAATAGTACACTGCCTCCTATCCCATGACTCTTTAGTTTTGCCAAAAGTCTCTCATGAGGGACCTTGTCAAAGGCTTTCTGAAGGTCCAGATACACAATATCAACCGACTCACCTTTGTCCACCTGATTATTCACTCCTTCAAAAAAACATAACAGATTAGTAAGACAAGATCTTTCTTGTTTAAAGCCATGTTGGCTGTCTCCCATTAGATCATGACTATCTACATGCTGAGTAATTTTATTCTTTATGATGGTTTCTACCATTTTTCCCGGTATTGACGTCAGGCTCACCGGTCTGTAGTTTCCCTGATCACCCCTGAAACCCTTTTTAAAAATTGGTATTACATTGGCGATCCTCCAATCTTCAGGTATTAGAGATGATTTTAATGATAGTTCACAGATTACTAATAGCAGGTCTGCAATCTCATATTTCAGTTCTTTCAACACCCTTGGATGTATACCATCCGGCCAGGTGATTTGCTACTCTTCAGTTTATCTAATAGTTGTAATACATCTTCCCGATGTATCGATATTTGCTTCAATTCTTCCACACCTTTAAATACCACTTCAGTCATGGGTAACATCCCTACATCTTCCTCAGCAAAGAATTCATTCATTCAATCTCTCCGCTATCGCCTTGTCGCCTCTTAGTGCTCCTTTAACCCCTTTATCATCTAATGGACCAACTGACTCTCTCACAGGTTTTTTGCTACGAATGTACTTGAAAAGGTCTTTACTTCGCGTTTTTGCTTCCGCAGCAAGCTTCTTCTCAAATTCTCCCTTTGCCTGCCTTATCAATGCCTTGCATTTGACTTGCCAGTGCTTGTGCTGTTTCCAGGTTTCGTCGTTTGGCTCTTTTTCCCATTTCCTGAAAGATGCTGTTTTGGGAACAACAGCCTCTCTGACCTCACCTATAAACCATGCTGGCAGTTTTTTGGACTTCCTTCCACTTTTCTTAAAGCGTGGAATACAGCTGGTCTGGACTTCCAAGATAGTAGTTTTCAACAACAGCCAAGCCTGATGTACATCTTTAACCTTTGCAACTGCTCCTTTTAGTTTTTTCTTAACTGTTTTCCTCATTTTATCATAGTCTCCCTTTCGAAAGTTAAAAGGTAGTACTGTGGATTTCCTTACTATCCCTCCTCCACTAATTTAATGAAAGGCGATCATGCTATGATCACTATTGCCAAGTGGCCCCAACAACCAAAAGCATCGCGGCTCGACGCCAGGCGTGGCTGCAGTCATCAGACCTCGAGCCATGGGTTCAGGACAAGTTGGTCAATGTCCCTTGCCGAGGTGAAAACCTTTTTGGCAAGCCCATGACCGAGAAGGTCGCTCAGCTCGAAACAGAGCACCTTACATGGACGAGGCTGTCTAGGAAGACCTCTGCCCCTTCTCATAAAAAGAAGGGCTCGGGTAAAAAGCCCTTTTACCCGAGGAAGGGCACTGCCTACAAACAGTACCCTCAATATCAGGCTGCCCAAGCTGCCCCTCAGGGTCAGCAAGCCAAGGGGCAGGGTAATGGGCCCCGTAGGCAGAGGACCCCCAAGCCTCCAGCCCCTGCTCCCACTCAGCAAGGTGGGGGTTTTTGACTCCTTGAGCGTAGCCTCTCCATCCCTGCTCTCCCAACCCTGCACAGGAGGTCGCCTAGCCCTCTTTGCCCACCAGTGGCCCCTTATCACCGGGGACAGTTGGGTGTTGGACATAGTCTGCAGGGGCTATGCACTGCATTTTCACCAACTGCCGCCTCCTCACTATCCAGGGGAGCCTCCAAGGCCTCCCCTGCACACAGACCTTCTCCTTCAAGATCTTCAAGGTCTGTTGGTGGACAGGGCGGTGGAGCCTGTGCCTCCCCACTTGCAAGGTCACGGATTCTATTCCAGGTATTTCCTGGTACCCAAAAGACTGGTGGCCTTCGACCCATTCTGGACCTCAGGAACCTCAACAAGTTCCTAGAGAAAGAAAAGTTCAAGATGCTTACTCTTGGAACGCTTCTGCCCTACCTCCAGCAGGGAGATTGGCTATGCTCCTTAGATCTAAAGGATGCGTACACTCACATCCTCATTCATCCAGACCACAGAAAGTACCTCATGTTCATTGTGGGAGGAAACCATTATCAGTACAGAGTGCTGCCTTTCGGCCTCACCTCCGCTCCCAATGCCTGGCAGTGGTGGCGGCCTACCTGAGAAATCAGGTAATCTTTGTCGTCCCCTATCTGGACGACTGGCTCATCAGAGGTCAGACATGCCAGGAGGCCAGACAGGCCACCCTCAGGACCATTGCTCTTCTTCAAGGCCTGGGATTTGTCATAAACTTCGCAAAGCCCACTTTGCTCCCCTCCCAGAACTTGGAGTTCATAGGAGCAAGGCTGGACTCTGTTCTGGCAAAGGCATTCTTGCCAACAGACAGGGCCCAAAGACTGATGGACTTAGCAAATCATTTTCTCATGCCGTCAGTAGTCTCCGCCAGACTCTGCCTGAGGCTGCTTGGCCACATGGCTTCGACAGTACATGTGACCCCCAATGCCAGGCTCCATATGAGGCCTGCACAGTGGTGCCTTCGGACACAGTGGTCACAAGCCACAGGCAGCCTCAGAGACGGGATAAGGGTGTCCAGACAATTTCTGAACTCCCTCAACTGGTGGCTGCACCCACCCAATCTTCTAAAGGGGGTGCCTTTTCAGATTCCTGGATACACGGTGGTACTGACCACCGACGCCTCTCTGCAGGGCTGCGGAGCTCATTGTCTAGGCAAGTGCACCCAGGGCCTGTGGTCTCCTTGGGAAGCTGCACAGCAGATCAATCTCCTCGAGCTCAAAGCTATTCGCTTAGCACTCAAAGCTTTCTCTTCTACCCTGGCTCATCAGTCTGTCCTGGTTCAGACAGACAACCAGGTAGCCATGTTTTATGTGAACAAACAGGGCGGGACTGGGTCCAGAATACTTTGTCGGGAGGCTCAGGACCTTTGTTCATTTGCCCTCAACCACAACATGCTCCTCAAGGCTGTATACCTTCCAGGCCAGGACAACTACCTGGCCGACAGATTAAGCAGGATTCTGCAGCCCCACGAGTGGCAGCTGCATCCTTCACTAGTTCAGAAGATCTTCCTAAAATGGGGTCTCCCTTTGGTAGATCTCTTTGCCAGCCCCATGAACAAGCAACTGCCAAAGCTCTGCTCCAGACAACCGCATCCTCTGCGAATAGCAGCAGATGCTTTTCTGATTCCATAGTCTTAGGGCCTCCTCTATGCGTTTCCTCCCATGCCCTTGGTGGCCCGAACTCTCTTCAAAATTCTTCAGGACAAGGCCTCGGTCCTGCTGGTGGCTCCCAGGTGGCCAAGACAGCCTTGGTTTCCTCTTCTGCTTCAACTGGCGGTGGATCCCCCACTGCCTCTGGGGTTGCAACCCGACCTTCTCTCACAGGAGCAGGGTTCCCTTCTGCACCCCAATCTCAAAGCTCTCAATTTGATGGCCTGGAGGCTGCAAGGGTAGTCTTGGCTCCCTGGGGCCTACCTCAGGAAGTTGAGGAGGTTGTCCTAGCCTCTAGGAAACCGTCCACTAGGAAAGCCTATGCTCTCAAATGGAAAAGGTTTTCTGTGTGGTGTCAGCTACGTACAGAGGATCCTTTCTCCTGTACTGTACCAGTAGTGCTTCAGTACTTACTGCACTTATCAAATGAGGGACTTAAGTCCAATTCTGTTAGGGTCCACCTCTCAGCTCTAGCAGCTCACCACTTATTGGTGGAGGGACATTCTCTGTCAGGTCACCCCTTGGTGTCCCGCTTTCTCAGGGGCTTGCTTTTGCTCAAGCCTCCAATCCGTCTTCCTGTCCCTGAGTGAGAGCTGAATGTGGTCTTGCAGCAGCTGACTCGCCCACCTTTTGAGCCGATGGCTACTTGTCCACTACGCATCCTCTCCTGGAAGACACTCTTCCTGATAGCCCTTACCTCGGCTAGGCGAGTGAGTGAGCTTCAGGCCCTGGTCTGTGATAGGCCTTACACCTGCTTCTATAGGAACAGGGTAGTCCTTAGGACTCATCCAAAGTTCCTCCCAAAGGTTGTCTCCTCTTTCCACCTCAATCAGGAGGTGGTTCTTCCAACATTCTTCCCTAGGCCTCATGCAAGCCAGGCTGAAGCAGTCCTGCATACCCTGGACTGTAGGAGGGCCTTATCCTTCTATCTTGACCGTACGCAGGGGCATAGAAGGGCTACTCAGCTCTTCGTATCCTTTGACCCCAATAAGTTGGGGTTGGCTGTGTCCAAGCATACATTATCCACCTGGGTGGCTGACTGTATCACCTGGGCTTACAAGGCGGCTGACCTTCCTTTGCAGGGTAGGGTCACGGCGCATCGTGTCAGGGCAATGGCTGCCTCAGTGGTTCATCTCCGCTCTGTGCCCTTAGTAGACATCTGCAGGGCTGCAACTTGGTCTTCAAGCCAGACTTTTGCGGCCCATTACTGTCTGGAGAGGGAGTCCCGTAGGGACAGTGCTTTTGGCCAAGCAGTACTCCGGAATCTCTTTGAGGTTTAGGCAACTCCTGCCCTCCTGCCCTCTGTTGGGCTACCGGTGGAGGTTGTGTCCTTGAAATGCCTTTCTTTGCTGCTGAGACTAGAGGGAGTACTCTTGTTCAGCCTGGGTTCCTCGGTAGCCCAGAGCTAGGGAGTCACCCATATGTGAGGACTGACTTCCTGCTTGGTCCTGGAGAAAGAGTAGTTACTCACCTGTAACAGGTGTTCTCCAGGAGCAGCAGGAATCAGTCCTCACTACCCTCCCTCCTCCCCTTGGAGTTGCAGTTGTACATAGTTTATTTTTTCATTTTTGTGTGCTGTTCTTAGCTATGTCATTTGACTGAGGTAAGATGGCACCTTTAGGCGGGAAGGGAACCGCGCATGCGTGCCTGCATTCCCAAAGGCTTTCATAGAAAGCTGGAGAAATGCTCCGCTGGGGCTTCATCGGCACCGATGACACCCGTATGTGAGGACTGATTCCTGCTGCTCCTGGAGAACACCTGTTACAGGTGAGTAACTACTCTTTTTCTCTCAACTATCTTCTCATCTTGAGGCCTCACTTACTCTTCACCCCTGCCAATCTGGTTTTCGCCCCAGCCACAGCCCAGAATCTGTTCTTCTCTCTCTTCTTAATGAATTGCATGCTGCACATGATCATGAGTCTATTTCTGTCGCTGTCTCTCTTGATCTCTCTGCTGCTTTTGATTTAGTTGATCACTGCACTCTTTTGGCTCGTCTTAGGGAAGCTGGTCTTGCTGGTTCGGTTCTCCACTGGTTTCGCTCTTTTCTCTCCTGTCGTTCCTTCTCGGTTCTTTCTGGGTCTTCTTCCTCTCCCCCCACTCCGCTTCCTTTTGGTGTCCCACAGGGTTCTGTCCTCGCAGCTCTTCTCTTCAATATCTTTCTTGCCCCCCTTGCTCTACTGGTCCAACAACATGGTATTTCAGCCTATTATTATGCAGATGTCATCTTTCTTTTGTATCACATGGATTCTTCAAACCCTGATATTACCCCCCTTAATACCTGTCTGTCCTCTGTGGCTTCCTAGCTCTCCTCTAACTTCTTTCACATTAACCTCTCCAAAACCTCTGCTATCTGGTTCACTCTTGGGCACCCTTCCTCTCCTTCCCTCACTCCTTTATTTTCTTCCTTACCTATCCCCATGATTTCTTCACTCCGGTACCTTGGTGTTACTCTTGACTCATCCCTTTCTTTCAAAATCCACATTTCCTCTGTTGTTCAGCGCTCCTTCCTCACCTTGCAGCATCTCCGCACCGTTTGCCCTTTTCTCTCTTTTTCCGCCTTGACTACTCTGTTCCTTTCTCTTGTGGTGTCTCGTCTTGACTATTGTAATGTTGTTTTAGCTGGCCTTCCCCAGTCACAACTGTCTCGTCTTCAGCGTATCCAGAACACTGCCGCCCGTATTCTCACCCATGCCTCTCGCTTTGATCACGTCACTCCTACGCTTGCACTGGCTCCCTGTTTCTTTCCGGATTCAATTCAAGTTTCTTATGTTTGTTCATAAATCAATTCACACAGGTATTCCCCTCTATCTTGCTGACCAGGTTCATCTTTACACACCCCTCCGCACCCTTCGTTCTATTCACGCCACCCGCAGGTCACTCCCTTCTCCTTCCCTCGCCCACCTGGAGTCTACTCGTTCCTCAGCTTTTTATTTCCTTGGCCCGAAGCTCTGGAACTTGCTCCCCCATGCCCTCTGTTTGGAACAGTCTTTTATTGCATTCAAAGCCAAATTAAAAACCCACCTTTTCTGTCTTGCTTATGACCTCCCCCTTCACTCTCCCCCCTTTCCCCACCTCCACATTGATGTATTGTCCTTTGTCCCTACCAATCAGTCTCTCCCCCTTATTCTTCCTGTTGTTCTCTCTCTCTCCTTTGTCTTTTCTCTATTCTGTTCTTTTCTGTTCTGTTTCTTTGATTTTATGGCGTTCCTTTTCTTTTTCTTTTTCTTTTCTGCAGCATTTTTTAATTTTTAAATTTTATAGTCTTATTGTAAACCGCCCAGATACTTGTGTTGTTGGGCGATATATTAAATATAAACATAAATAAACATAAACAATATTGGTAGGATTACTCACAGAGTTGTAGTCAGGCTTCAGAATCCGGTTTGTGGGTCTTTTATGTAGTTTGCTGTTAGGTGCCTATTTCCACGCCTAAGGGCCCTCTGGCGAGGCCCTCAGGCATGCTGTTCTTTTCAATGCTGTCAGCAGATCTTATTGGTGGCTCGTGGAGGAGTAGGAGGAGCATACCTTCTGCTCCCTGCTGCAGATGGAGACGATCGGTTGCATTTTTGCTATGCAGAGAACAACAGTGAGTGATGTCATTGCTTGTTGGATGCTGCCCTTGGTGGTTCAAGAGCTGCTGCAGATATGGTGGAGTTCCACTTGTTGATCAATAGCTTGAGGTTAGTTTCTTCTGGGATGCAAGCTAGATTTGGTAGCATTTTTGAAGGAAGGCCTGTTCATCGAATGCGTGGAATCTCTTCTCTGTGGAGGTGTTTTTTTGCATTGGGTTGTTTGTGCATTTGTGTGGTAGTGTGAAGTTTATTAGGCTATGGTCAGACTAGGGGACTGGTACTACTCAGGTGAGTCATTAGGTTGTTTGGGAAGAAGAAAAGATTGAGGATTCCGCCTTTGGTATGGATTCGAACGGATATAAGTTAAGTGTAGTGCAGGTCTTTCATTGCTTCTAGGAAGGCAGAGGTTTGGCTATTGGAAGCTGAGGGAAAATTCAAGTCCCCGAGAAGCATGACGTTTTTTGAGTGGAGGAGTTTGAGCAAATCGCTTCGAGAAGTGTAGATAGTTCTTCGGTTCTGTTGTGTGGGGCTCTGTATGCAGATGGTGAGGTGTTTGTTTGCAATTGTGAGGATACCAGTGTTGTGTGTGGAGGCTGTATTGGTGGTGGTGAAGTTGAGATTTTTGTTTGTGAGTATGCAGATTGCTCCTTATATTGCAGTCTGACCCCACCCAGTGCATTCCAGGACACACCGCATGGGGCCAGATGCCATCATTTTTCAAGATGGCGGCAAAGGGATGAGAGCATGTGGGCAACGCTTCCACTCCAGATTTAAGGTACCGAAAGGCGGGTTCGGTGGCCACCGCGCTACCAGGGATTTTTGTTACTGGGTGGGTGGGATTGAGGCCACTGGGCCACCATGGATTTTTTTTTATTGGGTGGGTAGGTAGGGGGATCTGGGCAGTGAGCCACCAGGGATTTTTTTTAGTGGTTAGTTGGGGGATCGGAGCCTCTGGGCCACTAGGAATTTTTTATCGGGCGGACTGGGATCGGGGCCACTGAGGATTTGGTTTCTGGAGTTTTATTACTGTAGTATCTGACAGAAGTTTTGCTTATGCATTCTGGTTCCCTTATCTTTACATCCCTCTTTCAGAGGCCGAATACTTTTATCAATACTAAAGCAGTTTTTTGCTTTCCTCTATTCAGTATCCTTTTGATTCATTCCTCAATTCCAGAATATATTTGCATCTGAACTTTATTAGTCCATCATTTCTACTCTTTCAGAGTGATTTATCTATCGTATATTTCCTCAGGCTATCATTGGACGAAAAAGTGTTGCTACCATTTGAAGGAAAAGTGTTTAACCAAGCCAAATAAGTTTATTTATTTACCTATTTTAATTCTTTGAGCATTGAGTTAACAGTTATCTCCAGGAACAAGCAGGAATGAGTCTTCACATATGGGTACGTCGGTACCGACGGAGCCTGCGCTGGAACGCTCCCCAGCTTCCCAAAAAGGAAAGCTTTTGGGAGCATCCCACAGCGCCTGCGCGCTGCCTTCCCGCCTTTCCTAACCGCCTCTCTCCAGTTCTTCTTTTCCGCGGAGCCAGCAAGTCGTGTTCCTGTCACCGCTGAAGAAGTTCTTTATTTTATTTTATTTCTTTGGTCGCGCATCTGCCTTCTTCGATGTCGGACCGGTACTGCCGGTCTTTTCCTTCTTTTTCTTCAAAAAAAAAAAGAATACTTTCCGTTCCACTTCAGTGTATTTTTTCTTCGTTGGGCCTTAGGCCTAACAGAAAATTCCTCATGGAAAAGCCCGCTTCCGGGTTTAAAAAATGCACTAAGTGCAGCAGTACCATCTCTGTTACCGACACCCATGACTGGTGTCTTAAGTGTTTGGGTCCTGACCATTCCATCACGGATTGTCCGTCCTGCTCCATGATGTCTAAAAGAGGTTTACAGAACCGAGCAGCCAAGCTCAGTACACTGTTTCCCTCTGATGCAGCTTCGGTGGCATCGACGTCTTCCAGGGCTGCTTCTTCCTCCTATGGATCTCAGGTAACCAAACATAATTCCAGCCGGTCCTCGAAGGGTAGATCTCCCTCTAAGCATCGAGATGCCTCCGGGCTTGCCCTCGAGGATCCTGCACCGGCAAAAGTACCCCGGCAGGAAGCTCCGGCTTCCAAAGCTCCTCCTATGGGGTCACAGGTTGACATCAATGGCACGACCTCGACCGATCACCTGTTGCAATATTCTGGGGTACCGGTGGAATCCGCCGGTACCGACCTCCAGACATTCATGGCGTCGATGGATCAGAATTTTCTGACCATGCAGTGTGCCATTACGGCATTCATACAAGCTGCGACGCCGTTGGTACCGCAACAAGCTTCGTTGTCGGTACCGGCTCCGACACCAGCTCCGATATCGGTTGCGGTGCCTGTACCGGTTGCATTGACATCGGCTTCGGTGTTGACTGCAACGGTACCCTGTCCGATGATGCCTATCGGTACCGATCCAGTACCGATGACTCCCGATGTCGATACCACCCGATATGCGTATCGGGCTTTACAAGAGCATCCAGACAGGCGATACTTCGATTCCTCCGAAGACTCTGATGCATCGGAGGCCTCTGTCGAAGCATCGGTACTTCTTCCTCAGGAGCCTTCTTCTCCAAAAAGAAGAATGTCCCCTCCAGAAGACTTGTCTTTTCAAGACTTCATAAGGGAAGTGGCCAAGGGGCTTTCTATCTCAGTAGCCCCTGAGACAGAGCCTAGAGCCAAAGCAGCCACTTTGCCAGTTCATGAGATTCTTTATGACCACATGATAGGCATATGGGAGACTCCTCTCACCATCTCTTCTCATTCTCGTAGGTTGGATACCATGTATCGTGTCCCTCCTTGTCCTGGATTTCATAAAACTCAGCTTCCTCACCATTCTATTGTGGTGGAGTCTGCTATGAAAAAGTTAAAGAGTGCAAAGAGGCACTCATCTGCTCCTCCAGGAAGAGAATGTAGAACCTTAGATGCTTTTGGCAGGAAAACTTTTCAAGCCAGTATGCTTGTTGCCAGAATCAACTCCTATAGTCTCTATATGGGGATGTTTCTGAAGGAAGTTACAGATCATCTGCAAACTTTCCTCCCTTTTCTTCCAGAAGATAAAAGGGAAGACTTTCTTTCCTGGCTTAAGCATGCCCAGGATGTTTCCAAATTTTCTAACCGTGCAGCCTTTGACTTTTGAGGGGGCCAGCAGAGCCTCGGCCATTGCCATAGGTGCACGCAGAATTGCTTGGTTACAAGCTTCTGATTTGGAACCCTGGGTCCAAGATGGATTAGGAAATCTTTCTTGTACAGGTGAAAACCTGTTTGGCAAAGATTGGCAAGCAAAGGCCACTCAGATGGATGCAGAAAATTCTGCTTTGGATAGGCTTTCAAAGTCTACCTCTAATCCTGTCCAGAAGAGGTTGTTCAAAAAGACATATTTTCCCAAGAAGGGAAGATATTATCCTGCTTATGGTCAGCAGACATCTTCTGCAGGTCGTTTTGCTGCAAAGCGTCAACAACCTAAACAGGCCAAGTCTAAGGCTGCAAGGCCTATTGTAGCCCAACAGCCTCAGCCTCCTCAGGACCTTTGACTTGCACCTAGAGAACTTAGCCTTTCTGGCTCTAAAAGAACCAGAGCCTCTCACCATTCCAGGAAGCTTAGCTCACTTTGCTCCCAGATGGGAGCAAATCACAGCAGAGCAGTGGACCCTTTCCATCATAAGAGAAGGGTACAAACTTCATTTCTTAAACCTTCCTCCCCACACCATGGTGAGACAGTTCAATTCTCCAACATCTCTCCTCGACCTTCTGGGTCAAGAGATTTCCACCCTTCTTGCCCAAGGGGCAATAGAAGAAGTACCTCTTCTTCAACAGGGCTCAGGGTTCTACTCCCCCTACTTTCTAATTCCAAAGAAAACAGGGGGTTACAGACCCATATTAGATCTCAGAGAATTGAACAAATTCCTATGCAAGGAGAAATTCAAGATGATTTCTCTGGGTACTCTCCTTCCATTCCTTCAGAGTCAGGATTGGCTTTGTTCTCTAGATCTCAAGGATGCGTATACCCATATACTCATCCATCCAGCACACAGAAGGTTCCTTCGGTTCCTTTATCAGGGAAAGCACTATCAATACAGGGTGCTTCCCTTTGGTCTGGCCTCTAATCCAAGAGTGTTCACAAAATGCATGGCAGTAATAGCTGCATTTCTACGCACTCTGGGAATATTCGTATTCCCATATCTGGACGACTGGCTCATCCGAGCTCCATCCCAGTCAGAGGCCCAGACTTCCCTAGCCTGCACAATGCGTGTCCTGCAATATCTGGGACTGGTTATAAACATTCCAAAGTCCCAACTCACCCCTACTCAGTCTCTAGAGTTCATAGGGGCCTTGCTGGATACCACAACTGTAAGGGCCTATCTCCCCCAGGCCCGTTGCCTACGCTTAGTGCAGTTAGCCTCTCAGATTCAGTTAAAAACCCACCTAACTGCTCGAGAGATGTTACAACTGCTAGGCCACATGGCATCCACGGTGCATGTGGTCCCTTATGCTCGCCTTCACATGAGGGCAGCTCAATGGACTTTGTCCACCCAGTGGACCCAGGCATCTGGAAGTCTGTCAGACAAAATAGCAACCTCCAGGCGCCTCTTTTGGTCTCTCCAGTGGTGGAAATCCACTCAAAATCTGTTGCTGGTGTCCCCCTTCCAACAATTGTTACCCCAAGCAATCCTTACAACAGATGCCTCTCCAAAGGGTTGTGGAGCTCATCTTCAAGACCTCTCTACCCAGGGCATTTGGTCTCCACAGGAGACCTCCCTACATATCAACTTCTTAGAGCTCAGAGCAATCTTCTTGGCTCTCAGAGTCTTCCATACCCTGCTCAGCTACAAGACAGTCCTCATTCACACGGACAACCAAGTAGCCATGTTCTATGTGAACAAGCAGGGAGGAACTGGCTCTCTGTCGCTTTGCAACAAAGCTCTGAGATTGTGGGCCTTCGCCAGAGAGCATCAAATTCATCTTCTGGCAGTATACCTTCCAGGAGTTCAAAACTCTTGGGCAGACAGACTCAGTCGAGTTCTGCTTCCACACGAATGGTCCCTTCATATGGACCAGATAGTCAGAATCTTTCGAATTTGGGGAACCCCGGACATAGACCTCTTTGCAAGTCCGTGGAATGCCAAACCTCCCCGATTCTGTTCCAGAATTCCGTGTCAGGGAGTTCAGGCCAGGGATGCCTTCCTCCTTCATTGGGGTCAAGACTTCCTGTACGCCTTTCCACCCATTCCCCTAATTCCCAAGACCCTGTTCAAGCTTCAGAGAGATCAAGGGACTATGATTCTCATAGCTCCATGTTGGCCACGCCAAGTGTGGTACCCTCTACTTCTGCATCTCTCTCAAGCTCCCTCCCTGGACTTGGGGTCTGCTCCAGATCTCCTGTCTCAGGAGGGGGGAACGTTGTGGCACCCAAACCCCCAATCTCTCCATTTCAGGGCTTGGTTGCTGAAGGCTTAGACCTTCAAGATTGGCATCTTTCTCAGCAAGTAAGGAATATCCTTCATGCTTCCAGAAAGCCTTCTACTAGACGTTCCTATGCTTTTAAATGGAAAAGGTTTACCATTTGGTGTGCTGAGAAGGGTATTAACCCTCTAGCAATACCTTTGAATTCTTTACTAGAGTATCTCCTGCATCTTTCCCATGCAGGCCTCAAGACGAATTCAGTAAGGGTCCATTTGAGTGCTATTGCAGCATCCCTCAAGCCTCTCAATGGACAACCTGTCTTCTCTCATCCGCTTATTGCAAGATTCATGAGAGGCCTTCTTTTAACTAAACCTTCCATTAGACCACCTCCAGTGGCATGGGACTTGAATCTGGTTCTTGGTCAGCTCATGAAGCCACCCTTTGAACCCTTAGCCACTACCTCCTTGAAATTTCTTTCCAGGAAGGTTATCTTTCTTATTGCAGTCACCTCAGCTCGCCGCATCAGTGAACTGCAGGCCTTAGTGGCTAATCCACCTTATACAAGGTTCCATCATGATAAGGTAGTCCTTAGGGCCAATCCACACTTTATGCATAAAGTGGTCTCACCTTTTCATCTTAATCAAGAGGTGTATTTACCTGTCTTTTTTCCAGATCCTCATGCATCGAGTGCAGAGAGGAATCTTCATACCCTGGATTGTAAGAGAGCTCTTGCTTTTTACTTACAAAGGACACAGCAACATAGAAAGTCTTCTCAACTCTTTGTTGCTTTTGATCCCTCTCATTTGGGACTTCCAGTCTCTAATAGGACACTGTCCAATTGGATTGCTCAGTGTATTTCTTTCGCCTACCAGAGTAAGAACCTTTCTCTGGAGGGCCATGGCCACCTCTATGGCTCATCTAAATTCTGTGTCTATCGACCAGATCTGTCGAGCAGCCACCTGGGCCTCGGTTCATACCTTCACAGCCCATTACTGTTTGGACAAGGACTCCCGCCGGGATGCCTTGTTTGGTCAGGCTGTTCTCAAACACCTGTTCCATGCTTAATCAACTCCTACCCTCCATCCCTGGTTGGATGCCTGAGATCCATGGGAGGAGGTAGAGCCCTTCTCAGGGTCTCACAACTTTGGGGATCTCCCTGGCATCTCTAGCTGGGGAGTCCCCATATGTGAAGACTCATTCCTGCTTGTTCCTGGAGATAGCACAGTTACTTACCTGTAACAGGTGATCTCTGGGAACAGCAGGAATAAGTCTTCACAACCCACCCACCTCCCCTAGGAGTTGTATCTCTCTATCTATCTTTCCTTTCCTCTTTCTCTTTGTCTCAGCTTTAAAACTCGAACTGGAGAGAGGCGGTTAGGAAAGGCGGGAAGGCAGCGCGCAGGCGCTGTGGGATGCTCCCAAAAGCTTTCCTTTTTGGGAAGCTGGGGAGCGTTCCCGCGCAGGCTCCGTCGGTACCGACGTACCCATATGTGAAGACTTATTCCTGCTGTTCCCAGAGATCACCTGTTACAGGTAAGTAACTGTGCTTTACTGGAACACGTCTAGTAGTCTGCTGTATTGATTAATCTGAAAGTTTGATATCTCCAGGAACAAGCAGGAATGAGTCCTCACATATGGGTACGTCGGAACCGACGGAGCCTGCGCGGGAAAGCTCCCCAGCTTTTCAGATGAAAAGCTTTTGGGGCTTCCCACAGCGCATGCGCGCTGCCTTCCCGCCTTCCTGACCAGCTCTCTTCAGTTTCTCTTTTTCCGCGGAGCCAGCAGGTCGTGTTCCTGTAACTGCTGAAGAAATTGTTATTTTAATTTGTTTCTTTTGACCGCGTACCTGCCTTCCCCATACCAAAACCGGTACCGCCGGTCTCTCTTTCTTTATTTCTTAAAAATTTTTTTAAAAAAAAATATTTTTTTACTTTCAGCACAACGTGGTAACTTTTGCTAGGCCTTCAGGCCTACACAAATTCTCCTCATGGAGAGGCCAGCTCCTGGTTTTAAAAAGTGTACCAAGTACAGTGCTGTTATTTCTCTCACAGACACCCATGAATGGTGTCTTAAATGTTTGGGACCTGACCACTCCATACCGGATTGCCCATTCTGCTCCCAGATGTCTAAACGTGGTATGCAGAACCGGGCCAACAAGTTCCATGTGCTGTTTGCTTCAGATAATCCAGCATCACAGTCATCCAGGTCTTCCTCTCCGGATGGATCTCAGGTAACCAAACTTTCTGTGGGCAAATCCTCTAAAAGCAAATCTCTTTCAAAAGATCGAGAGGCTCTCAATCTTGAGTTCGAGGATTCTGCCCAAGCCAAAAAACCCCGGCGGGAGGCTCCGGTCTCCAAAGCACCATCTATGGGGTTACAGGTTGACATCGATGGCACGGCCTCGACCGATCACCTGTTAGACTGCTCTGGGGTACCGGCTGATACCGGTACCGACATCCAGGCAGCAGTGGCGTCCATGGGCAATACTGTCCAGACCATGCAGCAGGCCGTTCTGGCTTTCATTAAGGCTGCGACGCCCTCGGTACCGATTCCATCGGTACCGACTCCGGTTCCGGTATCCACACCAGAACCGAGACCATCGACTTCCAAGCGTCGATCGGTTCCGCATGCCGGATTCAGGCTTTTGCCCGATACCGATCCCATGCCCGATACGCCCGATGTCGATATCGGTCGGTACGCGTATCGTGCATTGGAAGCACAGAGAGAATACTCAGATTCTTCTGATGAGTTCAATTCCTCTGATGACTCTGCTGAGCTTGATCTTCCTGAGGAGCCCTCTTCTCCAAAGAGGAGGATGTCTCCTCCAGAGGATTTATCCTTTCAGGATTTCATTGTTGATGTAGCTAAAGGGCTTTCTATTGCTACATCTTCTGGAACGGAACCAAGATCAAAGAAATTGGATATTTTAGGATACTCCAAAGCTCCTAAAGAGGCAGTTACCCTGCCTATCCATGAAATCCTTCAAGAACACTTGATGGATTTGTGGGAGACTCCTCTAACACTGTCTCCTCATTCCCGTAGGTTGGACACCATGTACCGGGTCCCTCCCTCCTCCTGGGTTTCGAAAGACTCAACTGCCTCACCACTCCATTGTGGTGAAGTCTGCCATGAAAAAGATAAAGAGTCCTAAAAGGCACTCTCCTACCCCTCCAGGGCGAGAATGTAAGACCCTTGACTCTTTTGGTAGAAAGATCTTCCAGGCTAGTATGCTTATAGCCAGGATCAATTCCTACAGTCTTTATATGGGCATGTTTCTCAGAGAACTTGCCCTGAAGGTACGGCATTTTGCCCCCTTTATCCCTGAGGATAGAAAGGAGTACTTCACTTCTGTGGTGACACAACTTTCAGAGGTCTCCAAGTTTTCCAACAGGGCAGCCTTTGATTCCTTTGAGGTTGCAGGCAGGGCTTCGGGAATTGCTATTGCAGCCCGACGTCTTGCTTGGCTCCAGGCTTCTGACCTAGAACCCTGGGTCGTGGATGGCTTAAGGAATCTGCCCTGTACAGGTGAGAACTTATTTGGTGAGGACTGGCAAATTAAAGCTGCTCAAATGGACGCAGAAAATGCCACTCTAGATAGACTTTCTAAGTCTACTTCTACTCCTGCCAAAAAGAAGCCTTTTAAGAGGCCTTACTACAAGAAGGCCAGATTTTCCACAAATACTGGCCAACAATCTGCTCAGCCTCGCTTTGCTGCTAAACGTCAGCAATCTAAGCAAGTAAAGTCAAGGCCTGCAGTGTCTGCTACACCCCAGCAGGCTCAACCCCCTCAGGGGTTTTGACTTGCCCCTAGAGAACTTACCATTTCTGGCTCTAGAACAACCAGAGCCCCTTACCATTCCCGGAAGGTTAGCTCACTTTGCTCCCAGATGGGAGCAAATTACATCAGAGCAATGGACCCTCTTTATCATCCGAGAGGGTTACAAACTTCATTTCTCCAGCCTTCCTCCCCATACCATGGTGAGGCAATTCAGTTCTCCCCCATCTCTTCTGACCCTGTTGGGTCAGGAAGTCTCCTCTCTCCTTGCCCAAGGGGCAATAGAGGAGGTTCCTCTTCCTCAACAGGGGTTAGGGTTCTACTCCCCTTATTTTCTCATAACAAAGAAGACAGGGGGCTTCAGACCTATCCTAGATCTGAGAGAATTGAACAAGTTTCTATTCAAGGAGAAATTCAAAATGCTCTCTCTGGGCATTCTCCTTCCATACCTTCAGAGTCAGGATTGGCTTTGTTCTCTAGATCTCAAGGATGCGTACACTCATATACTCATCCATCCATCCCACAGAAAATATCTTCGATTTCTGTTCCAGGGAAAACATTTCCAATACAGAGTACTTCCCTTCGGTCTTGCCTCTGCTCCAAGAGTATTCACAAAATGCATGGCAGTCGTAGCCGCATTTCTAAGAGGCATGGGAGTCTTCGTGTTCCCATATCTGGACGACTGGCTCATCCGAGCTCCATCTCAGTCAGAAGCCCAGATTTCCTTGGACCGCACAAGGCATATTATTCAATATCTGGGACTTGTGGTAAACATTCCCAAGTCCCAACTTATCCCTATTCAGTCCCTGGAATTCATAGGGGCCCACTTGGACTCCACCACTGCAAGGGCCTACCTCCCTCTGGTCCGAGGCCAACGACTAATAAGCTTGGCCTCCCAGGCTCATTCCAGAAGTCACTTGTCAGCCAGGGAACTGCTGCAACTTCTGGGCCACATGGCCTCCACGGTCCATGTGATGCCCTACGCTCGTCTCCATATGAGGGCAGCTCAATGGACTTTGGCCACCCAGTGGTCTCAAGCATCAGGAGCGCTCTCAGACCAAGTACTCACCTCAAAACGTCTGTTTTGGTCTCTCCAGTGGTGGACATCCTCCAAAAATCTGTTTTGGGGACCCCCTTCCAACCTTCGTTGCCCCAAGCAACCCTCACAACAGATGCCTCCCAAACAGGGTGGGGAGCTCATCTCCAACACCTCTCCACTCAGGGCACCTGGTCTCCCCAGGAGACCACCCTTCACATCAACCTTCTGGAACTGCGAGCAATCTTCCTTGCCCTCACAGTCTTCCACACCCTCCTTGTCAACCTGACTGTCCTAGTCCAGACAGACAATCAGGTAGCCATGTTCTATGTCAACAAACAAGGAGGGACGGGCTCTCTGTCGCTTTGCAACGAAGCTCTCAGATTATGGGCCTTCGCCAGAGAGCATCAAATTCATCTTCTGGCAGTATACCTTCCAGGAGTTCAAAACTCTCGGGCAGACAGACTCAGTCGAGTTCTGCTTCCACACGAATGGTCCCTGCATATGGACCAGATACGCAGAATCTTTCAGGAATGGGGGACCCCGGACATAGACCTCTTTGCAAGTCCGTGGAATGCCAAACTTCCCCGGTTCTGTTCCAGGACTCCGTGTCAGGGAGCTCAGGCCAACGACGCCTTTCTCCTGCATTGGGGTCAGGAATTCCTGTATGCTTTTCCACCCATTCCTTTGATTCCCAAGACTCTGTTCAAAATTCAGAGGGATCACGGGTCAATGATCCTCATAGCTCCACGCTGGCCACGCCAAGTGTGGTTCCCTCTACTTCTACAGCTCTCCCAGGGCTCCTCCCTGGACCTGGGAGCTGCGCCAGACCTTCTGTCTCAGGAGAAAGGGACTTTGTGGCACCCAAACCCCAAGTCCCTACATCTCCGAGCTTGGTTACTGAAGGCTTAAGCCTTCATGAGTTTAATCTTTCTCAACCAGTGAAAGATATCCTTCATGCCTCTAGGAAACCCTCTACCAGGCGTTCCTATGCTTTCAAATGGAAACGTTTTTCCATTTGGTGTGCTCAACAGGGTCTTGACCCTCCGGCACTTCCTTTGAATTCTCTACTAGACTATCTCCTGCATCTTTCCAATGCAGGTCTCAAGACGAATTCAGTACGAGTCCATTTAAGTGCTATTGCAGCATCCTTAAAACCTATAAATGGACAACCTGTCTCCTCTCATCCTCTTGTTGCAAGGTTCATGAGAGGCCTGACCTTAACTAAACCTCCCATCCGACCTCCGCCGGTAGCATGGGATTTGAACCTAGTTCTAGGTCAGCTTATGAAGCCACCTTTTGAGCCTTTGGACTCCACCTCCTTGAAATTTCTTTCATGGAAGGTAGTTTTCCTTATTGCAGTCACTTCAGCTCGCCGCATCAGTGAACTGCAGGCTTTAGTGGCTAATCCACCTTATACTAGGTTTCATCATGATAAGGTGGTCCTTAGGACGAACCCCCACTTTATGCCCAAAGTGGTCTCGCCTTTTCATCTTAATCAAGAGGTATATCTACCTGTTTTTTTCCCTGCTCCTCATGCATCCAGTGCAGAGAGGAACCTTCATACCCTTGATTGTAAAAGAGCTCTCGCCTTTTACCTCAACAGGACTGAGCCACATCGAAAGTCTTCCCAACATTTTGTGGCTTTTGATCCTTCTCATTTGGGACTTCCAGTCTCCAAGCGTACACTTTCCAATTGGATTGCTCAGTGTATTTCTTTTGCTTACCAGAGTAAGAACATTTCTCTGGAAGGCCATGTCACAGCTCACAATGTGAGAGCCATGGCCACCTCTATGGCTCATCTTCACTCTGTTTCCATAGATCAGATCTGTCGAGCAGCCACTTGGGCCTCAGTTCATATCTTCACAGCCCATTACTGTTTGGACAAGGACTCCCGCCGGGATGCCTTGTTTGGTCAGGCTGTCCTCAAACACCTGTTCCATACTTAAACAACTCCTGCCCACCTTCCCTGGTTGGATGCCTGAGATCCATACGAAGATGGTTACTTTTGGAGGGGGATCTCCCAGGCATCTTAGCTAGGGAGTCCCCATATGTGAGGACTCATTCCTGCTTGTTCCTGGAGATAGCACAGTTACTTACCTGTAACAGGTGATCTCTGGGAACAGCAGGAATTAGTCCTCACAACCCACCCACCTCCCCTAGGAGTTGTATCTTCTATCTATCTACCTTCCTTTCCTCTCTCTATTGTCTCAGCTATAAACTCGAACTGAAGAGAGCTGGTCAGGAAGGCGGGAAGGCAGCGCGCATGCGCTGTGGGAAGCCCCAAAAGCTTTTCATCTGAAAAGCTGGGGAGCTTTCCCGCGCAGGCTCCGTCGGTTCCGACGTACCCATATGTGAGGACTAATTCCTGCTGTTCCCAGAGATCACCTGTTACAGGTAAGTAACTGTGCTATCCTGATTCAAACCTTCATGTCAGAATCCAGTATAGCTGCTGACCAATGTGTATGAAGAAATTCACTATGGGCCAGATTTTCGAAGCCCTAGGTGCGTGCTACATGTGTAAAAGCCATAACCTGTGTAAACCAGATATTCAACAAGGTGACTTGAATCGGAGAGGCCCAGCTACCCACATAGCACCAAGCACCGAGGCCCAGGGGTGGAACGGAGACGTGTCTCCCTGAAAATCACATAATGTGGATTTCTGAAAGCCTTGTGCACAGACATTGGAAATCACTAACTGTGTATGCCTAAGCTACATTTCCTGGCACATACAACTGCTGATGGACGGCGAACCCATGTAGTGGCATTACAGTGCATAGTAAAGCAAGGTGATCGTGTGCAGGCCTGTACCCAAGCCATGCAGAGGTAAAGTGTTGCAGGACTGGCACAGTAACCATGTGGGTCATGCACATGGTGTTCCAGAGGTGGAGACACATTCGCCATGCCCAGGCACAGCGGGGGATTCAGCAGGCTGTGCGCGTACCCATAAGCAGGTTATAGCAGGCACCTTCTCCCACGTGTACACTGGCCCAGGGTGAGCTACCTGCAATTGACGGAGGAGGAGGTCTACCAGAGAGAGACTGGATGGGGCAGCGATAACTGAGTTGTGCAGCATGGTGACCACTGCCCTGGGATATCTGGCAACTGGCAGCTACCAGCATCTGATAAGAGTGATTGTCGGAATTATGCAGTCCACTGCCAGCCACTGCATAAGTTCCTTTACCAGGACCCTGCTGCGGAGGATGCGCTACCTCATAGCCTTTCCCCAAACACAGCAGATGTGGCAAGAGACCATGCAGGTGTTCTACAATGTTGCTGGATTCCCATCGGCGCTTGGAAGTATAGACTGCACACACATTGCACTGCGGGCACCACGGCTGGAGCAGAGGGCATACCGGAACAAGCATGGTTGCATATCGATGAATATGCAGGTCGTTGTGGATGTCAACATGACCTTTACTGATGTGTGTGCCTGCTACCTGTGGTTCTACCACGATGCATTTGTCCTCCCTCAGTCCAGCCTGGGACAGATAGCAGCCAGGGGTCAACTCGGAGATGCATGGCTGCTAGGTGAGTGCGCACATGTATGAGCCCCTGGACAAGCCCAGAACAAACAGTTGCTGTAGTATGATGCTATGTGTAATGCGAACAGGTGGGGATATATATGTTACATACATATTGCAGCACACGATGGCCACTGCATGCACATGCGCTGCTGTTCTGCAGATCCATGTGCAGAGCAGGCCATGTTACACATTGTGGAGACAACCAGAGGATGCCCCATGGCCAAGAGCAGGCAGCATGCACCAACATGTGGCATGAGGACGAGCACAGGCTGGTGCCATGTAGTGCAACCACATGGCAGCAGCTCGTGTAGGGCACATCCATGTCTGCCCCATCCCAGCCAGCAGACCCCCCAACCACATCTCTGTGTCATGCCTCTGTCCCCCCCCCAATATCAGTAGGCCAGCTCATGTCACTGTCCCCCATTGCCCCGCTCCAAATGCCAGACTGCTGCACAAGCCATATGTTGGTGTCCTCTCATTGCCACTGTGTCTCTGACTGTTATATATTGCACCCCACCCTGCTAGTAGATGGTGCGTTGTATGCTGTCTATAACAGCCCATAGACCATCACCAACACATGTCCCATGTTCATGTGCACATCTCACATTGCCCCAACAGATGACCGTGGATATCCCCTGAGGACCTGGCTGCTGATCCCATTGTGCCACCCCATGAGCCAGCAGGAGGAGTGGTACAATGCCTCCCATCAGCAGACCCGGGCGGTTGAGGAACGAGCAATATGGGTGCTGAAGAATCGCTTCCAGTGTCTTGACAGGAGTGGCAAGGAAAATCTCTACAGCCCGGAGCGTATATGCCAGATATTTGCATCATGCTGCATACTCAACAACCTTGCACAGATGTGTGGCTTGCTGGACTCAGAGCCCGCGGTTATGGAGCAGTGGGAGCATAAAGTGCCCAAAACGACTCCACTTTTGCAGAGAGATTATTTCCCCTCCATGTGCATTTCCTGCCCCCAGGCTTCCTGACGGCCATGGGCGCTTGCTGACACATACACTGCGATGCAGTGGAGCGATGTCCGATGATGTGCTGGCACCATCATCACCTTCCCCAGCAGGGCAGGCTGCTGGACATGGGTCAGGACTACCAGGTGGCCGTGCTGGTGCACTGTCGGCCCCAGCACCCACCCTCTGCACCTGAATGAGGCCCACCGAACTGTGCAGGGAAACAGCAATCATTGCCTGATATGCCGCAATCTCCCTCATCAGCCGCAGGTGTCCCTCCAGATGGTGCTCCATGCACATTTGGTGTTCCTGCCATGCCTCAAACTCAGCCTCCCTCATCTGTGTGGCTGCCTGTAGGTCCTGCTGGATACCTTGCAGCTCGGACTGTATTCCCTCAGTGCCGACTACCAGATGTGCACCCTCCTGCAGTAGCGCGTGGTCCACATTAGTGCCCCCTGCATCCACAGGGTCATCCAGGATGACGAGCTGTAGCACTGGCAGACACACTGGCCTGCTCTCCTGTCCTGGTGTCTGCTCTGGCCTCTGCTCTGGCCAAAGGGGACAGGTCTAGTCCCGCTGCCACCTCCTCCCCCTCTGACCCTGCCCTGCCCTGCCCTGCCCCTCCCGAACAGCTCTTCTGCCCTGGGTGTCACACTGGACTGAACCTCCACCCTGGCATGCATACCGGCCCCTGCAGCTGTGCTTCAACCTGGCTGCGCACTGTCATCATCTACGTTGGGTGGTGAGGCTCCTCCTTAATCATCGATTCCAGGCTATGAGGTCCCTGGTAGGTCTGTGGGAGAGCAAAGGTGGCTGAGGTCAGTGATATGAGCTGCCAGTTCGGCTTATGGGTTGCCTCCAAGCCCACAACAGAACTGGCAGGGGAATCCCTGGTCCGTACTGTCCTCAACCCATGCAGCACTGAAGGACCTACAGACAGGCAGGCCCTGGGTGGATGAAACCATGGTGGGGACACATACATGGCCATCACAGTGCCACCCAGGTCATGGAGCAACCCCCTACTCTCCCTCCTGTGTGCCTGGGGTGGAGCTATCAAAGCCCGTAACCCCTGAGTTGGAAATCTCCTCCACAAACTGCAGCACCTGTTCCTCCAGAAGGGTGAGTCTGCACTACGGCGCAGGTGGCAGCCTGCTGTTGCTGGCCTTTTTCTCCTTTGCAGCCAGCCGTACCATCCACCACTTCTTCTTAATATTCTCCACGTCCTTGTGGTGGTGTACGGCATTGACCCTTCTGATGATGTCATGCCATGCTGTCAGTGTGAACTGTCATCTTCTACTGCAAAGAGGGTAGCATGCTGCTACATGATGAGCCCCAGGGATATAGCGGTTTCGGAGGGGGTAAAGTTCACCTTCCAGGTTCACTTTGTCCCTTTCAGCACTGTGTCTACCATTGTGTAGCTCAAGCACTATGGCGATGTTAGGCTACCCGTATAGGCCCTTTCTCCAGGACCAAGCAGGAAGTCAGTCCTCACATATGGGTGACATTGACGTCGATGAAGCCCTTGCAGAGCATTTCCCCAGCTTTCCAAGAAAAAAGCCTTTGGGAATGCAGGCACGCATGCATGGTTCCCTTCCCGCCTAAAGGTGCCATCTTGCTCAGTCTCTCTTTGTCCGTGAAGCCCACCGGACGTGTGTCCTAGTCCTCCCAGAAAATAGTTAGATTTTTTGGCGATCCTTCGCTATTTTTTCTCCGAGTTCGACGCCGGTTCCCCTCCCGCTGGGTTCGGTACACCGGTATCGAGCCCGATCTTCTTTTTTCGGTTTTTGCCCGTCGTGGCTGGCGTTAGTGCCCTTTTTTTCTTTTTCCCTGGAAGGCCGGTCCTTTGACCTCGCGGGGACTTTTTTTCCCCCCAACGGCTTCCAGTGGGTTTAAAAAGTGTGATCGGTGCAAGAAGCTAATGTCTCTCACCGACACACACGACTGCTGCCTTCGGTGCCTCGGTCCTGACCATGATCCTAAGACGTGTGGACCATGTGGAAAAATGTCTTCCAAGGCACTTCGAAGTCATCAGCACCAAAAGGAAAGGCTTTTTTCTGACTCGGCCTCCAACCGGGCCCGGACCTCGTCTGAGGCCTCGACATCTTGGGAATCAGATCCGGAGCACCGTCGGGGCTCCTCAGACAGGGGGTCCCCTGACCAGGAACGAAAGAGGAAGAAGCGGCTCGCGAGGGCGTCGTCGGAAGAGGTCCCTGGCTCCTCGAGAGCTAGGTCTCAGACCCTCGACCGTCGCCCCAGGTCCGTGGAACAGGAGAAGCCTTCCAAAGTACCTCGAGTGGAGCCGGAGTCTGCTGGACACGTAAGTCCTGTAGTCCTCGTGGACTCTCCTCCCAGAGAGCCGACGTTGGGCCCGGCGCCACTGGGGCCCGAGTCGGGGGCTGCTGAGTCTCCTGAGCTGGGTCTCAGGCTGACAGCCTTGGAGAGCAGACTGTCTGCCTTCATGGAACAGCAGCAGGCACTGATGGCCAGCCTGTCTGGCGCATCTGCCCCAACCCACCGGGACATCGACATCGAAGTCGACCCTGGAGACCGAGCCGATACTCGAGACCATGAAGGCTCGAGGTCGACCTCGGTCGCGGTCTCCCTCGACCTCCCGTTCGGGACCGAGGGCGTTGACGCCGGTGCTCACAGGCCCCGCGCGGTCGGACCCCGATTCCTCATCAGACGAGTCCGCCTGGGAGACGGAGGACGAGGAGTCCCCCGACACCTTCCGGACTCGGTGCGTCCCGTCGGACGCACCGCAGTCTGAGCCCCGGAGTAGATCCCCCCCACCCCCGGAGGATACCCGGTTCTCGGAGTTCGTCCGGGATATGGCCACCGGGTTGGCTATCCCTACGGACCCCGAGGAGGAGCCTCGAGCCGAGGAGCTCGAGGCCCTACAGTACGACTCTCCTCCGAAGGAGGCCTTTACTGTTCTGGTTCCTCAGATGCTGGAACGGCTCCACTTCCGGATGTGGGAGGCACCGGCCTCGGTGCCGGTTCTAAGCAAGCAGGTCGATTCGATCTATCGACTCCGGACGAGTCCTGGCTTTCAAAAGGCGCAGCTACCACACCATTCCATGGTGGTGGAATCGACCATGCATCGCCTGAAAAGTCAGAAGATGCACTTTGCGGTGCCCCCCCGGCAGGGAGGCCCGGAACCTCGATGGTTTTGGTAGAAAGTGCTTCCAGGGCTCGATGCTTGCTTGCCGTGTCCAGTCTTACCAGCTGTACATGGGCATGTACTTGCGAGACCTGGCCAAGGAGCTGGCCGGGTTCTCTGCTTGTCTCTCCGGGGAACCCTTGCAGAGGTTCAAGTCCTTGTCCTCGGGGATCCGGGAATGCTCCAAGTTTATGTCCCGCGCTGCCTACGATGGCTTTGAGGCTTCGGCCCATGTTGCAGCAGCCGGCATCGCGGCTCGACGCCAGGCATGGCTGCATTCATCGAACCTCGAGCCATGGGTTCAGGACAAGTTGGTCGATGTCCCTTGCCGAGGTGAGAACCTTTTTGGCAAGCCCATGACCGAGAAGGCCGCACAGCTGGAAACCAAGCACCTCACGAGGACAAGGCTGTCTAGGAAGACTTCTGCCCCTTCTCACAAAAAGAAGGGCTCGGGTAAAAAGCCCTTTTACCCGAGGAAGGCCACTGCCTACAAATAGTACCCACAGTACCAGGCTGCCCAAGCTGCCCCTCAGGGTCAGCAAGCATAAGGGGCAGGGTAATGGGCCCCGTAGGCAGAGGACCCCCAAGCCTCCGTCCCCTGCTCCCACTCAGCAGGGTGGGGTTTTTTGACTCCTTAGGCATAGCCTCTTTGTCCCTGCTCTCCCAACCCTGCACAGGAGGTCACCTCGCCCTGTTTGCCCACCAGTGGCCACTCATCACTGGAGAAAGTTGGGTGTTAAACATAGTTCACAAGGGCTATCTACTACACTTCCAACAACTGCCTCCTCCATACTTTCCAGGGGAGCCTCCAAGGCCTCCCCTGCACACAGATCTTCTCCTTCAGGAGCTCCAAGGTCTGTTGGTGGACAGGGCGGTGGAGCCTGTGCCTCCCCACTTGCAAGGTCAAGGGTTCTACTCCAGGTATTTCCTGGTACCCAAACGAACCGGTGGCCTTCGACCTATTCTAGACCTCAGAAACCTCAACAAGTTCCTAGAGAAGGAAAAGTTCAAGATGCTTACTCTTGGAACACTTCTGCTCTACCTCCAGCAGAGAGATTGGCTATGCTCATTAGATCTAAAGGATGCGTACACTCACATCCTCATTCATCCAGACCACAGAAAGTACCTCAGGTTCATTGTGGGAGGAAACCATTATCAGTACAGAGTACTGCCTTTTGGCCTCACCTCCGCTCCCAGGGTCTTTACCAAATGCCTGGCAGTGGTGGCGGCCTATCTAAGAAATCAGGGAGTCTTTGTCTTCCCTTATCTGGACTGGCTCATAAGAGGTCAGACGTGCCAGGAGGCCCGACAGGCCACCCTCAGAACTATTGCTCTTCTTCAAAGATTGGGGTTTGTAATAAACTTTGCAAAGTCCACTTTGCTCCCCTCCCAGAACTTGGAGTTCATAGGGGCGAGGTTAGACTCTCTGCTTGTAAAGGCATTCTTGCCAGAAGACAGAGCCCAAAGACTGATAAACTTAGCAAACCAGTTTCTCAGCCAGACTCTGCCTGAGGCTTCTAGGCCACATGGCTTCGACAGTACATGTGACCCCCAATGCCAGGCTCCATATGAGGCCTGCACAGTGGTGCCTTCGGACTCAGTGGTCACAGGCCATAGGCAGCCTCAGAGACAGGATAAGGGTGTCCAGACAATTTCTGAACTCCTTCAGCTGGTGGTGGCACCCGCCCAATCTGCTACAAGGGGTACCTTTTCAGATGCCTGGGTTCACAGTGGTGTTGACCACGGATGCCTCCCTGCAGGGCTGGGGAGCTCATTCTCTAGGCAAGTGCACCCAGGGCCTGTGGTCTCCCTGGGAAGCCGCACTGCAGATCAATCTACTGGAACTCAGGGCTATTCGGTTAGCCCTCAAAACCTTCTCTCCTACCCTGGCTCATCAGTCTGTCCTAGTTCAAACAGACAACCAGGTAGCCATGTTTTATGTCAACAAGCAGGGCGGAACTGGATCCAGGCTCCTGTGTCAGGAAGCACAGGACCTTTGCTTGTTTGCCCTCAAGCACAACATGCTTCTCAAGGCTGTGTACCTTCCTGGCCAGGAAAACTACCTGGCCGACAGGTTGAGCAGGATTCTGCAGGCCCCACGAATGGCAGCTCCATCCTTTGGTGGTTCAGAAGATTTTCCTGAAATGGGGACTTCCATCCATAGATCTGTTTGCCAGTCCACTGAACAAACAGCTGCCAAAGTTCTACTCCAGACAACCGCATCCTCTGCGGATAGCAGCAGATGCTTTTCTGATCCCAAGGTCTCAGGACCTCCTGTATGCGTTTCCTCCCACGCCCTTGGTGGCCCGAACCCTGTTCAAGATTCTTCAGGACAAGTCCTCGGTCCTGCTGGTGGCTCCCAGGTGGCCCAGACAGCCTTGGTTTCCACTTCTGCTTCAGCTGGCAGTGGATCCTCCACTGCCTCTGGGGTTGCAACACGACCTTCTCTCTCAGGACCAGGGTTCCCTTCTGCACCCCAATATCAAAGCTCTCAATTTGATGGCCTGGAGGCTGCAAGGGTAATTTTGGCTCCCTGGGGCCTACCTCAGGAAGTTGAAGAGGTTGTCCTAGCCTCTAGGAAACAGTCCACTAGGAAAACCTATCCTCTCAAATGGAAAAGGTTTTCTGTGTGGTGTCAGCTACGTACAGAGGATCCTTTCTCCTGTACTGTAGCAGTAGTGCTTCAGTACTTACTGCACTTATCAAATCATGGACTTAAGTCCAATTCTGTTCGGGTCCACCTCTCAGCTCTAGCAGCTCACCACTCACTGGTGGAAGGATATTCTCTGTCGGTTCACCCCTTGGTGTCCCGCTTTCTCAGAGGCTTGCTTTTGCTCAAGCCTCCAATCCTTCCTCCTGCTCCTGAGTGGGAGTTGAATGTGGTCTTGCAGCAACTGACTCGCCCACCTTTTGAGCCGATGGCTACTTGCCCTCTCCGCTTCCTGTCCTGGAAGACACTTTTCTTGATAACCTTAACCTCGGCCAGGCGAGTGAGTGAGCTTCAGGCTCTGGTCTGTCACAGGCCTTACACCTGCTTCTATAGGAACAGGGTAGTCCTTAGGACTCATCCAAAGTTCCTCCCAAAGGTTGTCTCCTCCTTCCACCTTAACCAAGAGGTGGTTCTTCCAACATTCTTCCCTAGGCCTCATGCAAGCCAGGCTGAAGCAGTGCTGCATACCCTGGACTGTAGGAGGGCCTTATCCTTCTACCTGGACCGTACGCAGGGGCATAGAAGGGCTGCTCAGCTCTTCATATCTTTTGACCCTAATAATTTGGGGTTAGCTGTGTCCAAGCGTACATTATCCACCTGGGTGGCTGACTGTATCACCTGGGCTTACAGGGCGGCTGACCTTCCTTTGCAGGGTGGGGTCACGGCCCATCGTGTCAGGGCAATGGCTGCCTCAGTGGCTCACCTCCACTCTGTACCGTTGGTGGACATCTGCAGGGCTGCAACTTGGTCTTCAAGCCAGACTTTTGCGGCCCATTACTGTCTGGAGAGGGAGTCCCGTAGGGACAGTGCTTTTGGCCAGGCAGTACTCCGCAATCTCTTTGAGGTTTAGGCAACTCCAGCCCTCCGTTGGGCTACCGGTGGAGGTTCTTTCAGTGAAAAGCCTTTCTTTGATGCTGAGACTAGAGGGAGTTCTCTTGTTCAGCCTGGGTTCCCTGGTAGCCCAGAGCTAGGGAGTCACCCATATGTGAGGACTGACTTCCTGCTTAGTCCTGGAGAAAGAGTAGTTACTCACCTGTAACAGGTGTTCTCCAGGAGCAGCAGGAATCAGTCCTCACAACCCTCCCTCCTCCCCTGGAAGTTGCAGTTGTACATAGTTTATTTTTTTACATTTTTGTGTGCTGTTTTTTAGCTATGTCATTTGACTGAGCAAGATGGCACCTTTAGGCGGGAAGGGACCCGCGCATGCGTGCCTGCATTCCCAAAGGCTTTCATGGAAAGCTGAGGAAATGCTCCGTAAGGGCTTCATCGACATCGATGTCACCCATATGTGAGGACTGATTCCTGCTGCTCCTGGAGAACACCTCTTACAGGTGAGTAACTACTCTTTAACATACACATGTTATGGTGTGCAGCCATGCCACGCCACACCTCATTCGGTCCAAAGGCATATTCAGTTCCCGCATAGGTTCTTGAGTGCCATTGGTATGAAAATCTGCATGACAACAAGCTGTCGTAGGATGCCATAGCTGCACACCACAGTGCAATGGCAACATATGCATGCGTGGATGTCCAGACAGTAATACTCAGGTAGGACAGATAGCACAGTATGCGGGCATGGCCGCCGCAGGTGAGGACAGGTGCACTGTGTTAATCCTACCGTATGCCTCCATGTAGTACTGCTGTGCCACACCCATGCTGACCACTGCCCGTTCTGCGCGGGTATGGCACAGGTGTGCTACCCATGCTGGGTGGTAGCTGCAGCCACCCTGCGCAAGTATGGCACAGAGGCGCTACCTGTGCAGAGCTGAGGCTGCTGCCATTCTGTACGTACCCTCTGTGCCATACCCATGCACATGGACGTGACCTACAGGGTACACACCCGATGCTCATAACCCCGAACCCCCACCCACAGTCCCCTACACCACTCATGCAGACATGCCACCCTGCCCCCACAAAACTGACAACACCCTGTGAGTTCAGTACAGGAACAGTTTGTCAACCTGTCACACGTATAACAATGGCAGCAACAGCAGTATAATATCAACAGCAGTACAAAACAACAGAGGTCCACACAACAACAGGGACATTGCGCATCCATGGTCATGCAGTCCGCCCCAGTTCGGCCCAACGTAAGGCAATCCAGGGCATGGGGATGGCCTATGGTGCAGGGGGGCCCTGCTTGTGCTCTGTCACTGCAGCAGTGAGGGCATCCAGGTGCTTGCTGATGGTCTTTGCTGCAGTCCGCATGTCCTCCCTGCATCCATGGCCCAGTCACCTGATGGATGAGTGGGTGGTGGCGCAGATGGGCCTGGTGCTGTATGGCCATGGCATGCCCATGGGTGCTGGGGTGGCTGTGTGGGCCCATGGTTGCGGAATGTGGACCACGGCTCTGCTGCACATTGCGTAGGGTCCATGCCAAGCCATACAATGGGCACATGACCCCCTGGTAAGGACGTGGGTGGGCATGGCTGTGGTCTGGGGGGTACAGCTCTTCCTCTGGCCTCCCCGCTGGGTGTCTGCTGGCTGTGCACTCCACCGCATAGCCACACCTGGGGTGCTTGGAGGGTGGTGCCTGTATCCCCCCTGCTACCTCCTCTGGGCCCGCCTCTGCTCTGGCCAAAGGGGACAGGTCTAGTCCCGCTGCCATCTCCTCCCCCTCTGACTGCTTGCCCTGCCCCTGTTCGTCTGATCCCTCCTCCGACTCCCCACCCTGCCCTGACCCTCTGATCCCTCCTCTGACTCCCCTCCCCTTCCCTGACCCTCTGATCCCTCTATCTCCTCCAACTCTCCACCCTGCCCCAACCCTCTAATACCTCCTCCTCCTCCTCAGACCTGGACCTGCCTCGCTGTGTCCCCCTCACTGCCCTCCCTCTCCATGGTGCTGTCCTCCGACACAGTGTCACTGCTGAAGGTACCGCTGGGCTCTGCACTGGGGCAGCTGCGCTGGTGCTGGACTGCTAATCCTGGGTGGTGTCTGTGGTGGGCCAGCATTGTCCGTTGCCTCCCCGGAACTGGCTGTGGGTAAAGAGGGAGGGGGTTAAATGTCCGCACATGCTTGGCCCTAGGGTGGGACTGGTGCATTTCTGGGGGCCCACATAGGCATTGCGCAACCCACCATCAGACCACAGGGGTATGCCACCCCACAGTGCACACTGCATGCCCTGCCCTTTGCCCACCTCCAGCCAGCTCTGTTCTCCCCCTCACATGCCCAGCTGTGGCTTGCCAGCCTCCCCCCGGATGATGGATATCCACAGGGGGCAGTGTGGGTATGTGCACAATGTGCATCTGTGGCCACCGCAGGTGTTGGGTGCCCCTGTACTGCCCTTCCATGGGGTGCCCGGCCATGTGTGTGCGCACATGCATGTATTGGGTGCCAGCTGGTGCACACACGGGATAGTGGCACTGGGGATGGCACGGCTGCCCCAAGCACATTCCCATCATTGCGTAAGGGGGATCCATCACCAGATGGTCTGCCTGCGCCTTTCTGGCAGCTATGGCTGCCACTCCCTGCATCTGCTCCACCGTGTACCCCACTGACTTTACTCAGCCTCCAGTCGTTCCCTGATGCACTGCAGCTGGTTCAGTTGCCTCCGGCGCAGTGTTCGATAGTGGCACTTTAGGGCCTCCAGGATGTGTTGCACACCATATTCACTTTGGGAGAGAGGGGAGGGGACACACATGTGCTCAGTTGTGTGCTTCCACATCGTCTACTGCACATACCTGCATCCTGCCTCGGCCTGGTGGCCTGCCCATCCTGGGGGCGGGGGCAGGGGCATACTCATGGGTAGCAGGTGTATGATGCATGTGATGATATACTTCTGGCATCTGCCACCAGATTCCTACCCATCGCTTCCCTTGACCTTTGACAGTGCCCTGTGCCATCAACCACAACAGGGCCATCCGGGCCACTGCTTCACCTGTCACCCCTCTGATCCCTTCAGCTACCTCTGCAGTCCTCTCCCCTCCCCTTGCTCCTATCTGTTGCACACAGGCTTGCCCTGACGCCATGGTACATGGTTGTGGACCGTGAGTGGCCTCAGCTGTGGGCATCAACTGCTTCATGGGCCACATCACTGGATGCTTTGTTAGGCACCATGCAGGACAGGGTGTCACAGTTTGTGCATGCTCGCCATTACACATCTGTCCAGTTCTGTGGCATCATATATTTGACATGCTGCCACGGCCAGACGGGGGTGACGGATCCGCTTGCAGGGACAGATGGACAGCACATATGTGGATTCTGCCACTGGCCCCCTCAGACCCCTGGGCCAGGGTTGCAGGGTCAGGGGCTGGGGGTTGGGCACCTGTCCTGGCCAGCGGAGTCCCTTGGGGTGGGCAGCCCCAGCACAGATCCCCAAGCATTGGGCAATGCCATTGCTGTGCGAGTCCTGTGATGTTGCTGCTGCCACCAGGGTGTGCAGTGGCCTCCCCGTCTGCTGTGTCTGGATATGCCTACTGCTGCGGGCAGCCAGGGATGACACCTGTACCATGTATGATCCTTCCCCCCTGCTGTCACCTGTTCTGCAACCACTAGGGCTGCCACCAGCATGTGGCTTGGCCCCACAGCCCTGTCTTCCTGTGCAGACACACAACTGTGCCTTTCAGGGTGTGTCTGGTCTAGCATGGTGCTCAGCCCCTCCCCCTGCTCATTCAGGTCTCCTTGGCCCCTTCTGGGGTATAGCACTCTCTTGTACCACAGCATGGCTCAGGCAAGGGCCTTAGACTCTTTGGGGCTGAAGTTCACTGTCCTTCTCACTGCCATGCCGCTGGTGTCTATTCGTTGAGGCACAGGGGGCTCTTGCACAGGTGGCCCGCGTTGTCATCAATGCATGGGTACACCAGACGGGTAATACATGGGTTGATGCACACTTGCTGTCCCGCTTCTCTGGCTGCTGGTTTGGACACATACATGGGTATTGCAGGCTAACATCTTCTTAGGTGCCGAACCCGGGTTATGGACCTTGCGTCTACCCAGCTATGCTGTGCTGGGTGCCTACTGTTGTGCTTTGTTTGTGCTGCATTTTCGAAGCTTGGCCTTTTTGGAGGCAAATGATTCACAATTCAAACACTTTTCCTGAGCGGGTATCTTTCTGTGAGTATGGCATGCCTCGGTGCCTTGTTGACAATCAGATCCTATCTCTTTAAGCAAAGCAAGTATAGTTTGAGTATTTCTTAGCAGTTCTGTCATGACCAATGTATTTGTTGCTTTTGGAGTTAAGCTAATTAACTTTGTCTATTTCCTTTGGGGATTTGCTTGTTTTTCCTCTACATAATCTCTTTTTTCATAGCTATATATGCCATGTATCTATTATAGATATTTTTTTTTTTTTTTTTTAGTGCCATCAAGTCAGTGTTGCCTCATAGCGACCCAGCTACCTCTGGGTTTTCTTGGCAATGTATCATCGGAAGTAGATTGCCAGCCTTTTCTTCCAAGGCAATAGAGGGTAAAGTGACTTGCCCAAAGTCACAAGGAGTGCCAGTGGGAATTGAACCCTTGATCTTCTGGGTACTGGGCAGTTGCTCTAACCACTAGGCTACTCCTCCATGCCATATATCTATATCTACATCTATATCTGTATCTATATATATGCTTGTATATAGCTCATCTGTTGGGCTTCATGGAGTTGCCCTTATCTGGATTGATTATAGTAGCAAGTAAAGGGCAACAGAATGGTAACGATGCACTCTGGTGAACTGAACAGAGCCTCAGTTCAAACCAAACCAGCAGTGACTTGACTGCATTGTACTTCAAAGAAGGCATGGGAGTCACCTATGTAATGCAACAGTTACAGACCTGAACAGCAGTGGTACAACTGCAATGAGCTTTTAAGAAGTCTGAGGTGATTGGCATGGAGAAACTGGATAATTTTTTTTTAAAAGCTTCACTAACCTTAGTGGTTTTAAGATAATTACAGAATTAGGTAAGAATAAATACAAGGATTTTGGGTGATTTGCTAGGTTTGAAATGGCCTGTTAGCAAAGAAGGTGGAGGCCCTCGCCCTAACTGATATGGAGGACAGTGAGAGGAAGGAAGGTTAAATGACCAGGTTATGGTCAGGTAAAGGTCATGGGGGAGGAGGAGCTAGTGTTGGATTGCATATGGGAATTTGTTTAAAATTGTTTGTTTATTTGTTTAATTATACTTATATACCACAGTTTGACCAATAATTTGGCGTCACTGTGGTTTGCAGTCCAAAATTCTATTACTAACAAAACAGACAATAAAACTAGGGGCCTGATATTCAAAGCGATTAACGCGGTATTGCATTAATTGTGGTGAATGGGATATTTGGTTAGTGCCGCTGAATATCCATGGCTGACAGAGGTGGAGGCAGCGCTGGTGCCAGTCGGTAACCGGTCAGCAGTGATATTGAGCCGCTGCCCGGTTAGCGATATACAGTGAAAGCCAGGTGCAGATAACCCTGGCCTAACTTCCGCCGCATATCGCTAACCAGACAGCGGCTGAATATTTAGTGCCGGGGCCGGATATGACCCTGGCATTGAATATCGGTTTACTGTTCAGCGCCAGTGGTTATCTGCATTAGCAGTGGATATATTAACTTAAGGAACAGTATAGGGAGTTTGTTGCATAAAGAAATCTAAAATTAATGACTGTACAAATAACTGAAATCAAAGGAGGGGGAGCATAGCTGTGGTGGTTATGGGGAAGGGTTGACAATGCCTGCTGATAAGTCACATAGCAAATGAATTTTGAAATAGCCAGGATTTAACACCATTTTTAAATTTCTTAAGAGGAACTCTCCATCTGCAGATCAAGAGGTATAAGGGTGTCCGATAGCCCAAAGCTACCTTTCTAAAAAATTTAAGTCTAAATTTGGATGGTGGATGAATTGCCAGAAGATCAACTTTGGAGAATCTTGATGTCTGATCTGGGCAATGGGGAATATAGGGAATTCAAATAAGAGGGTAGGCCAGAGTAAAATGCTTGATGAGCGAGGATAACGAATTTACATATGAATCTCTCCAAAGTGGACACATTGCAGCTGGATAACTGGATGGGCCCTTTCAGTCTTTATCTGGCATAATTTACTGTGTTACTTCAAATAAACTTTGAGATTCAGAAATAAATTTGAATTATAAACATGGTCAAGAATATGCATGTATAAAATCAAGTTTGCATCTCCCTGATTCTAAGTCAGTTGGTTGCTTGTTTATTGTCTTTTGATCTACTTCACTGAGCATACTACTATTTTAACTCATGGCCTTCGTCATCTTTGCAGATGCTAGTAGGCCTGTCAGCCCACTCTTAGCTTGGAAGTCCCCATATGTGTGTGTCCTTCGAGGTTGCTTGTTATTTGAGAAAGTGTAATTGCATACTTGTAACTGTGGTTCTCTAATAACAGCAGCTCAATGGATCCACATACAAACCTGCCTCCCCATTACAGAGTTGTCTGCTCATTTTGTTAAGTTTTGCTGAAAAAGGGACCCAGGCCTGGCCTGTTGCAGTTGGCATCTGCCTGGTTGCTGGGCAGCCATTTGAAAAGCTTCAGAATTCCAAACTGTCAAGGTGGGAGGCTCGTTCCGAGCACAAGTCTGAGTCATATGCCTGGTATGTGTGAATCTATTGAGCTACTGTTATTAGAGAGTCACAATTACAGTTAAGCAATTTCACTTTATTTTTGTTTTCTCTTCCCTTTAGTGTCTTTGTTAAAGGATCTGAAGCATGCCAACATAGTGACGCTACATGATATTGTGCACACAGAGAAATCCCTAACGTTGGTGTTTGAATACTTGGTAAGACTAGATTTTGAAAGCTGATAATCTTGAGAATAAGTGTGCAGAGCTGCATAGCAGCCAAACCTGAGCACGTGTTTGCATGCATTAAAGAGAAACGAAAAACCCGGAAATAAGGATATCATTTTCCACCATATAAGGCATTTGTCAGACCACATTTGGAGTAGTTTTAAGCACCCATCCCTCATCAAGGATATCCAGATGTTAGAAATGGTGCAAAGCAATAAAGAGGGATAGTGGCCTACACATGCTGAGAGATTGCCCAAACTAGGCTTATTTATATCAGATAGAAAGATGCTTATGGGAGATTATATTATGCAGATACCAATATCCTCTACAGGGATCTTGCAGACAGTCTTTATATGAAAGCAACTACAAACAAAATAAGGAGAAATCCTCATCAAAGGAAGAGGTATTATCTCCAGGAACAAACAGGAATGTAGTCTTCACATATGGGTATCGTCGGTACCGACGGAGCCTGCACAGGAACGCTCCCCAGCGTCCAATAGGAACGATTTTGGGAGCATCCCACAGTGCCTGCGTGCTGCCTTCCCGCCTTTCCAACTGTCCCTCTCCAGTTCTTCGTTTTCCGCGGAGCCGACAGGTCACATACCCTGTCACCACAGAAAAAGTTTGTCTTTAATCTTTGTTTTTGTGATCGCGTCTGCCTTCCTTCAACGCCATACCAGTACCGCCGGTTCTTTCTTCTTTCTTTAAAAAAAAAAAAAAATTATAGTTTCTGAGGTGTTTTACTTTAGAAACTTTTTTTCCTTGGTGCTAGGCACCATTTTGGGCACTAGGCCCAATTTTTTCCTTATAAATGGAAAAACCTACTTCAGGTTTTAAGAAATGTTCTAAATGTGGCGGTACTATTTCCGTCATCGACACCCATGATTGGTGTCTCAAATTTGTAGGTCCTGACCACTATATTTCAGAGTGCCACTCCTGTGTAATGATGTCAGAAAGGGGCCGGCAGAACCGAGCTACTAAACTTAGCACCCTTTTCCCTCAGACGTGGCGTCTGTTGCATCAATGTTCTCCAGGGCCTCATCTTCCTCCCATGGATCTCAGGTAACTAAACATAAATCTAGCTGGTCCTCAAAGGGTAGATCTCCTTCTAAGTATCGAGATGCCCCTGGCGTTGCCCTTGAGGAATTTTCACCGGCAAAACTGGCCCGGCGGAAGGCTTCGGCTTCAAAAGCACTAACGGGGCTCCAGGATGTTCTCAAGGCCTCAACCTCGGCAGAACTACTGGCGCCATGCTCTGGGGTTCCAGCCGCTTCTACTGATACCGACACCCAAGCATCGGCAGCGTCGATAGACCAGAGATTCCTTGCTATCGAACCAGTCTAGCGGCTCTTCTCACGGCTTTGCTACCGTAGAAACCGCTTCAGACACCTCAACCGATACCGGAACCGGTACCGACTTTATTAGCATCAGCGGGTATGCCACCCATACCGAGTCATGCGTCTGTCTCCGGCATCGATAGATTGGTACCGGAACAACCCGATACCGACTTCGATTGATACCGGTACCGTGCTTTGCACGATCACCGGGATCGGAGGTATTTTGAATCCTCTGATGAGTCTGAAGACTCCGAAGACTCTGCCGATACAAGAGTACTTCTCCCTGAGGATTCCTCTTCTCCTCAGCACAGAATGTTTCCGTCAGAGGATATGTCCTTTCAGGACTTTATCCGTGATGTGGCCCGAGGCCTTTCCATCACAGTAGCTCCTGAAAAAGAGCCTAGGGCAAAGGAATTGGAAATTCTCCAATATCCTAAGGCTCCCAAAGAGGCAGCTACTCTGCCTGTTCATGAGATTTTACATGATCTTATGCTAAGAATGTGGGAAACACCTTTAACAACATCTCCTCATTCTCGAAGACTCAATACTATGTATTGAGTTCCACCTTGTCCTGGCTTTCAAAAAACTCAATTACCGCACCATTCAGTGGTGGTGGAATCAGCCATGAGAAGGATGAAAAGTGCAAAGAGACATGCATCCAATCCTCCAGGTCGTGAATGTAGGACTCTCGATGCCTCCATGCTCTCAGCTAGGATCAGTTCCTATATCTTGTATATGGGAATGTTCCTTAAAGAGGTCACAAGAGACTTGGAGCTTATGAGCCCCCTCCTTCCTGATGACAAAAGGCAAGACTATCTTACTCTAGTCAAACATGCTCAGTATGTTTCCAAGTTTGTAAATCGTGCAGCCTTTGACTGTTTTGAGTGCATAAGCAGAACCTCTGCTATTGCCATAGGTGCACGTCGGATAGCCTGGCTTTAGGCATCTGACCTGGAAATTTGGGTACAGGATAAATTAGGAAACATTCCTTGCACAGGAGAAAATCTCTTTGGCAAGAATTGGCAGGGGAAGGCTAATGAAATAGATGCTGACAATATCACCTTGGATAGATTGTCCAAATCTACAGTCGATTCTGCAAGGAAAAAGTCCTCTAAGAAACCATTTTTCAATAAGAAAAAGAGGTTATATCCTTCCTATACCCAACAGGGACACCGTCCAGGTCAGACATGCTGAAAAGGGACAAGAGCAACAACCTAGACAACAAAAGAAGCCAAAATCTGCAAAAGCTCAGCCACCTCAACAGGTTTTGACTCCTCTCTAGAGAACTTTGCCTTCCTGCCTCTGAACGGTCCAGAACCCTCAACCATCCCAGGCAGGTTATGTCATTTTGCCCACAGATGGTACCAGATAACAGCAGAAAATTGGACTCTGTCCATTGTACGAGAGGGGTACAAGCGTCATTTTAACAGCATGCCCCCCTCTAAGACAGTTCAAATCTCAGACCTCTCTCGACAGTCTCTTAGGTCAAGAAGTCACAATGCTCCTTGCTCAAGGAGCAATAGAGGAAGTACCCATTCCTTATCAGGGTACAGGGTTCTACTCCCCCTATTTCCTTATTCCAAAGAAAACAGGGGGACACAGACCCATTTTAGACCTCAGAGAATTGAACAAATATTTGTTCCGAGAGACGTTCAAAATGGTCTCCTTAAGAACTCTGCTGCCATACCTTCAAAGTCAGGATTGGCTTTGTTCTCTAGATCTCAAGGATGCGTATACTAATTTTCTCATCCATCCAAATCACAGGAGATTCCTCCTAGTCCTGTTTCAAGGAAAGCACTACCAATACAAGATTCTTCCCTTTGGCCTGGCTTCTGCATCAAGAGTGTTCACAAAATGCATGGCTGTGGTAGCAGCATTTCTCCTCACTCTGGGAATATTCGTCTTCCCTTACTTAGACGACTGGTTCATTCGAGCCACTACAGTGCCAGAAGCCAGCTCTGCTCTGTTTCGCACAATGCGAATCCTTCAGTATTTGGGACTGGTCATAAACCTCCCAAAATCCAACCTTGCTCCCACTCAGTCCCTAGAGTTCATAGGAGCTCATCTGGATACCAGACAGACAAGGGCTTTCCTTCCGCAGCCCTGCTGTCTTTGCATAGTACAACTAGCTTCCCAAGCAGTGCTCAAACCTTGTCTCACTGCTCGAGAAATGCTACAATTGCTAGGCCACATGGCATCCACCGTGCATGTGGTTCCTTATGCTCGCCTCCATATGCTCGCAGCCCAGTGGAATTTATCCACTCAGTGGACACAGGCCTCGGGCTGCTTGTCGGACAAAATAACAAACTCAAATCATCTTATTTCATCCCTCCAATGGTGGCAATCACCCAGAAACCTTCTGGTGGGGTCTCCTTTCCAGCAACCCCTATCCCAAGCCACCCTAACAACAGATGCATCACAGGTGGGATGGGGAGGCCACCTGCAAGGCCTCTCTACCCACAGTACCTGGACTCCACAGGAGGCCTATCTCCACATCATTCTCCTGGAACTCAGAGCAATCTTCCTTGCTCTTCGAGTATTCCACACCCAGCTCAGCTACAAGACAGTCCTAGTTCAAACGGACAATCAAGTAGCCATGTTCTATGTGAACAAGCAGGGTGCAACAGGCTCTCTGTCGCTCTGCAACGAAGTTTTGCGACTATGGGCCCTCGCCAGAGAGCATCAGATTCATCTCCTTGCGGTGTATCTTCCAGGCATTCAAAACTCTTGGGCAGACAAACTCAGTCGCGTTTGGCTTCCACACGAATGGTCTCTCCATGCAGACCAGGTTGCCCAAATTTTTCAGATTTGGGGAACCCCGGACATAGACCTCTTTGCAAGTCCGCTGAATGCCAAACTTCCCCGGTTCTGTTCCAGAATTCCAGAATGTTGTCAGGCAAGGGACGCCTTCCTTCTCCACTGGGGTCAGGACTTCCTATATGCCTTCCCACCCATTCCCCTCATCCCCAAAACCCTATTCAAGCTTCAGAGAAACAGAGGTCATATGATCCTCATAGCTCCACGTTGGCCACGGCAAATGTGGTACCCTCTGCTCCTACATCTCTCTCAAGCTCTGCCTCTGGAGTTGGGATCCACTCCAGATCTTCTCTCCCAAGAGGACGGGATGCTCTGGCATCCAAATCCCCAGTCTCTGCATCTCAGGGCCTGGTTGCTGAAAGCCTAGAACTTCAGGATCTTAACCTTTCCCAACAGGTAAAGGATATCCTTCATGCTTCCAGGAAACCCTCCACAAGACGCTCGTATGCCTTTAAGTGGAAAAGGTTTACCATATGGTGCTCGCAGAAGGGTCTTAACCCTCTTGCAATACCTCTGGAGTCGATACTAGAGTATCTCCTTCATTTGTCAAATTCGGGTCTCAAGACAAATTCAGTAAGAGTCCATCTTAGTGCTATTGCAGTTTCTTACAAGCCTCTAAGTGGACAACCTATTTCCTCTCATCCTCTCATAGCGAGATTTATGAGAGGCCTTCTTTTAACAAAGCCTCCCATTAAGCCACCACCGGTGGCATGCGACTTGTGATAAGGAAGCTTATCATAGCTCAGGAAGGGGCTATAGAAAAGGTGAAGTGTCTCTGAACAAGCAACCTGTCAGTGCTGGTAGAAATGAGAAAACAGAATTTTGCCATAAAAGACTACCAGTCCCAGAATGCACCAGGTTTCCCACAGCCATGAGAGGAGCTGAAGTGAGAAAACGTGTGTTCAATCAAAAGGGCTATGAGGTAATCCCCAAGCACTCATTGCAAAGGGCAGGGCTTGATTCAGCACAGCTGCGCTGTGCTAGGATGGAACACTCATCTCAAACGGCAAGGCCTGATTCAGCACAGCTGCGCTGTATTAGGGGGGAGCACTCATCTAAGCAGAATAAGAGTAGAGTTTATTCTACAGATGACCATCTTCATGATCACCTTGGATATCCAGAGAAGGATCATCAGTTTCATCTGAAGGATCATCAGAGGCAGAAGCCAAACCGGACGGACAGAGAGGGAAAGAGACCCTTTGGAAGAAGGAAGAGAAAAGCCTTTGAGAGGTCTAGAAGAGTCCAAAGCAGTACGTATACTGGGAGGTATTCCAAGGGCCAGCATACACCATTGGACTGGGGAAAGCCAGAGGAATGGTGCTGCAGAGCTAGGAATCACCAGAGGCTACCTGTGAGGGAGACGGCTGCACGTGGAAGGGACCCTAAGACCTGTGCCAGAAGGTATGTGAAGAGAGATCCAGTGTCCAGGGATCTGGATTGAAAGGCTGGACATAAGAACTGGACTACATACTGGCCAGGCTATATAGAGAGGAACTCTAGCAGCAATGGAAGCTCAGGTATGAACACTGATCTATGCCCTAGCTATAACCTTGAAAGACAGCAGGGAAACAAGTATTCTCCTGAAAATGCTCCATTGAGAGATTCATCTGTGCCAATCCATGATATTGAACCCATGCTTGTTGAACAAGGGGGAATAATAGCAGATGAGGATCCTGTTTATATGGACTGCTCTCTATCTAAACTCCGTTGGTAACTTTCTGTTATAAAGTACAGCAACCATCACAAAGAAATACAAATTTGTTCTTTAATCTACTCAGAAAAGCTCCTGAAGCAGGATTTGACCCACACAGTGGAAGGCAAGCCAGCTAAGGGGTTTCAGCTGGTAACTGCTAGCAATTAAGCCTTACCTAATTGCTTGTGAGCTAGGAGAGAATCACTTCTGTATCTATGTGGGAAGTAATCAGAAGTTAACCTGAAAAGAACAGTTTGTTTCTTGCTTTGTGGCTTTTCATTTGTTGTTTTCCTGATTTTGACTTTGTTTTTCCAAGTTAACACTGAAAGGAAGTAACCTAATTTATGTGCTACCAAGCATATCTGTGTTGGGAGAAATAACCCCATAAATAAATATCTTGTTGGCTTTACCCAAGAGCACAACTAAATTATTGTCAGCAGCTGTGTCTGGTGTGAATGAACACATTGCCCACAATACCTTGCAAATCATATAGAAATATGCACTTGCCAAGAGTGTGAAGATTCTCACCCAGGCAGCCGTCTGACAGACTTAAATCTGGTGCTCGGGCAGCTCATGAAACCGTCCTTTGAACCATTAGCCACTACATCTTTGAAATTCCTTTCTTGGAAAGTCATCTTCCTCATTGCAATCACATCAGCACATCGCATCAGTGAATTGCAAGCGTTAGTGGCTGATCCTCCTTATACAAGGTTCCACCATGGTAAGGTAGTTCTTAGGATTCATCCACACTTTATGCCAAAGGTGGTTTCGCCTTTCCATTTAAACCAAGCAGTTTACCTTCCTGTATTCTTTCCGAGGCCTCATGCCTCCAGTGCAGAAAGGAACTTTCATACCTTGGACTGTAAAAGAGCTTTGGCCTTTTACTTGCAAAGGACACAGCAACATAGAAAATCTTCTCAACTCTTTGTTGCTTTTGGTCCTAGTCATTTGGGACTTCCAGTTTCCAAAAGAACTCTATCTAACTGGATTGCTCATTGCATATCCTTTGCCTATGAGAGTAAGAATCTTCCTCTTGAAGGCCATGTCACCGCTCACAATGTGAGAGCCCTGGCAGCCTCAATGGCTCATCTTCACTCTGTGTCTATTGACGACATCTGTCGAGTAGCTACTTGGGCTTCGGTACATACCTTCACAGCCCACTACTGTTTAGACAAAGACTCCCGCCGGGATGCCTTGTTTGGCCAGGCTGTTCTCCAACACCTTTTTCAGACTTAATCAACTCCTACCCACCGTCCCTGGTAGGATGCCAGAGATCCATGGGGGGAAGTATGGCCCTTTCACAAGGCCTAGCAACTTCCTGGGGCCTTCTCCCTGGCATCTGCAGCTAGTGAGTCCCCATATGTGAAGACTACATTCCTGCTTGTTCCTGGAGATAGCGTAGTTACTCACCTGTAACAGGTGACGGGAACGCTCCCCAGCATCCAATAGGAACGCTTTTGGGAGCATGCATCCACGCATGCGCGCTGCCTTCCCACCTATCTACCTCCCTCTCTTCAGTTCTTCATTTTCCGCGGAGCCGACAGGACGTGAACCCTGTCACCGCAGAAAATTCTACTTTTATTTCTTATTTTTTGTGGTCGCGCCTGCCTTCGTTCGACACCCACCGGTACCACCGGTGCTTTTTCTTTCTTTCTTAAAAAAAAAAAAATAACACAGAACTTGTGCTTTTTCAGTCAGGGATTTGCCCCTGCTTACTGCTTGGTGCCATTTTGGCCACTAGGCCTCTTCTTTCAGCATGGAGAAACCAACTACTGCTTTCAAAAAATGTTCGAAGTATGCCAGCACAATTTCTATCACAGACACCCATGACTGGTGTCTTAAATGTTTAGATCCTGACCATTGCCCAGCGGAGTGTCTCTCCTGCAGGAAGCTGACTAAAAGAAGTCTTCAGAATCGAGCAAATCAACTCGGTGCCCTGTTTGCATCGGACACAATGTCAGTAGCATCAGTGTCCTCCAGGGCCTCTACTTCTTCCCAGGGATCTCAGGTAACTAAACATAAGTCTAAATCAAGCCGGTCCTCGAGAGGTAGATCTCCCTCTAAGTATCGAGATGCCTCTGCCGTTGCCCTCGAGGATCCTGCACCGGCAAAACAGCCCCGGCGGGAGTCTTCGGGCTCCAAAGCACTATCGGGGCTCCAGGATGTCCTCGAGACTTCGGCCTCGATAGACGTTCCTGTTCCATGCTCGGGGGTTGTGGCCGCTTCCATCGGTACCGACACACCAGCATCGGAAATGGTAATGGATAAAAGACTCCTTGCCATTGAACGTAGTCTAGTGAATCTTTTGGCTACTTCGGTACCGCTAAAGTCGCTGCAGACCGTTCCACAGGCACCGGTATCGCTCTCGGTACCGGTGCCGGTACCCTCGGTACCTGCTTCAGCAGGCTTACTTCCCCCGATGCCGAGTTTGGAATCACTCTCAAGCATGGGGGATCAGGTACCGACTCGCTTCGATACCGACCTCGAGCGGTACCGAAGACAACTTTTGAAGGAGAACCCGAAGCTTCCTCCCTTTGAGTCTTCCGATTCCGATGACTCAGATGACTCCACCGGTACCAGAGCTGAACTTTTACAAGATTCAACTCTTTCTCCTCAACGTAGGATGTCTCCTCCTGAGGACATGTCTTTTCACGATTTTGTGCGTGATATGGCAAGGGCTTATGCCATTACAGTGGTTCCTGCAAAGGAGCCTAGGGCAGAAGAATTAAGAATCCTACAATACCCCTTGGCTCCAAAGGAAGCAGCTATGCTCCCTATACATCAGATCTTGCATGATCTAATGTTACGGATGTGGGAAACTCCTTTAACAGTAACCCCACATTCTAAACGCCTTGACACTATGTATAGAGTGCCACCTTGTCCAGGGTTTCAAAAGACTCAACTACCACACCACTCTATGGTGGTGGAGTCTGCCATGAAACGGATTAAGAGTACAAAGAGACACTCTTCTAATCTACCAGGTCATGAATCTAGATCACTGGATGCTTTTGGGCGTAGATGTTTTCAGGCCTCCATGCTTTCAGCAAGGATTAGTTCCTATATTTAATACATGGGAATGTTTCTTGAGGAGGTTACAAAAAACTTAGAGCTTTTGAACCCCTTCCTTCAAGATGATAAAAGAGCAGACCATTTATCACTAGTCAAACATGCTCAAAATGTCTCTTAAGTTCATGAATCGTGCTACCTTTGACTGTTTTGAATGCATTAGCAGGACTTCTGCTATAGCTATAGGAGCACGACGAATTGCCTGGCTCCAAGCTTCTGACTTGGAGGAATGGGTGCAGGACAAGCTGGGAAATATTCCTTGCACTGGAGAAAATCTTTTTGGCAAGGATTGGCAATCTAAGGCTAATCAGTTGGACACTCATAATGCCACTTTGATTCGATTGTCAAAGATTTCTGCTAACCCAGCTAAGAAAAAGACCTTTAAGAAAGCTTTTTTCTCTAAGAAGAAAAAGTTCTATCCATCTTCCACCCAACAGGCATATGTTCCCCAAAAAGGGCAACAACAGACAAGACAAAGAAAACTCAAACCCCAACCGCCTCAGCAGACTCAGCCTCCTCAGGGTTTTTTACTTTTGTCCAGAGAACTTACTCATTCTTCCTGTGTTAGGCCCAGAACCTCTAAACATTCCAGGCCGTATCTGCCACTTTGCCAACAGATGGCAACAAATCACATCAGAGGCCTGGACTTTGTCCATAGTGAGTCTGGGGTACAAGCTTTGTTTCCTCAGCTTACCACCACCCACACTGGTAAAACAGTTCAACTCTCAACCTCTAGGCATAGACCTCTTGCTACAAGAAGTCTCTACTCTTCTAGCTTAAGGAGCTATAGAAGAGTTTCCTTTATGCCAACAAGGTACAGGGTTTTATTCCCCCTATTTTCTCATTCCAAAAAAACCATGGGGTTTAAGACCAATCCTAGATCTCAGAGAGCTGAACAAATTTCTAGTCCGAGAGAAGTTCAAAATGCTTTCCCTCGGCTCTCTTCTGCCTTACATTCACAGGCAAGATTGACTATGTTCTCTAGATTTAAAAGACGCCTACATGCATATCCTTATTCATGTAGATCACAGGAAATTCCTTCGGTTCCTGGTCCAGGGAAGACATTTCCAGTGCAGAGTCCTTCCCTTTGGGCTGGCCTCTGCTCCAAGGGTCTTCACAAAATGCATGTCAGTAATAGCGGCGTTCATGAGGACCCTGGGTATTTTTGTCTTCCCTTACTTGGACGATTGGCTTATCCGAGCACAGTCATCTCAAGAAACTCATCAGGCCCTGTTACGAGCAAAACAAATACTGCAGTATTTGGGATTGGTCATAAATCTTCCAAAGTCTCAGCTCGCCCCATCTCAGACCCTTGAGTTTATAGGTGCTCGCTTGGACACACAGCTTGCAAGGGCTTTCCTGCCCCAACCGCACTGTCTGCGAATCATTGAGCTAGGATCTCAAGCAGCGCTGCAGACCTTCCTCACTGCTCGACAGATGCTTCGCCTACTAGGTCACATGGCATCGACCGTCTATGTAATACCTTATGCTTTTCTTCAAATGAGAGCGGCCCAGTGGACCTTGGCTTCTCAGTGGTCCCAGGCCTCAGAAAGCCTTTCAGACAAGATCAGGGTTACCACACGCCTGATTCTGTCTCTCCGTTGGTGGCAATCTCTGGAAAACCTTTTAATAGGCGCTCCTTTCCAGCAGCCACAACCTCAGGCTATCCTCACAACAGATGCCTCCAAGATGGGTTGGGGAGCCCTCTTGGACAGTCTATCAACGCAGGGCCTTTGGTCTTCACAGGAGGCTCTTCTTCATATAAACCTCCTAGAACTCAGAGCCATCTCCAATGCTATTTAAGTCTTTTGCACCCAGCTCGTAAACAAAACAGTTCTGGTGCAAACAGACAATCAAGTAGTCATGTTTTACCTCAACAAACAAGGCGGAACAGGCTCTATGCATCTATGCAACGAAGCTCTGCAACTATGGGCCTTTGCCAGAGAGCATCGGATTCATCTGCGGGCAGTCTATCTTCCAGGCGTTCAAAACGTTTGGGCAGACAGACTCAGTCGAGTACTCCTGCCACACGAGTGGTCACTCCACTCTTATCATCTTGCTCGAGTTTTTCGTGTCTGGGGAACACCAGACATAGACCTCTTTGCAAGTCCACAGACTGCCAAACTTCCCCGGTTTTGTTCCAGACTTCCAGCACAGAAATGTCAAGCCAGGGATGCATTCCTGCTTCACTGGGGTCAGGATTACCTATATGCTTTTCCACCAATCCCTCTAATCCCCAAAACCTTATTCAAACTCCAGAGGGACAAGGGACGCATGATACTCATAGCGCCTTCCTGGCCGAGGCAAACATGGTATCCTCTTCTCTTGCAACTCTCTCAAGCCACCCCTCTGGAGTTAGGGAGTGCTCCAGATCTGTCCCAGGACAACAGATCTCTACTGCACCCCAGTCCCCAGTCCCTACATCTCAAGGCCTGGTTACTCAAGGCCTAGATTTTCAAGATCTAGACCTGTCTCAACAAGTGAAGGACATTCTTCTGGCCTCCAGGAAACCTTCCACAAGACGTTAAGAACATAAGATATGCCATACTGGGTCAGACCAAGGTCCATCAAGCCCAGTATTCAGTTTCCAACAGTGGCCAATCTAGGTCATATGTACCTAGCAGTTTCCCCAAGAGACACAAGTTCCACAATGCTTGTACTGGGTCAAGCATTGATATCTTCGGTCACTTCTGAATAATGGTTTATGGACCTTTCCTCCAGGAACTTGTCCAAACCTTTTTTAAACCCAGCTACACTAACAGCCTTTACTACATCCTCCGGTAACAAATTCCAGAGTTTGATTACACGTTGAGTGAAAAAATATTTTATTTTATTAGTCTTAAATAGTTTACCCTGTAGCTTCATTGCATGTCCCCTAGTCTTTCTATATTCTGATAACGTAAACAATCGATCTACGTTTACCCGTTCCACTCCATTCATTAATTTATAGACTTCTATCATATCTCCCCTCAGCCGTCTCTTTTCCAGGTTAAAGAGCCCCAACCTTTTTAGCCTTTCTTCATAGGAATATCCTTCCATCCCCTTTACCATTTTGGTGGCTCTTCTCTGAACCTTTTCTAAAATCGCTATATCCTTTTTAAGATACAGCGACCAGAATTGCACACAGTATTCAAGGTGCGGTCTCACCATGGAACGATATAGAGGCATTATAAAATTTTTTGTTTTATTTTCCATTCCTTTCCTTATCATACCTAGCATTCTATTTGCTCTCTTGGCCGCCACTGCACACTGGGCCGAGGGTTTTAACATGGTATCCACAATGACGCCTAAATCTTTTTCCTGGGTGGTGGTTCCTAATGTGGAACCTTGCATCGTGTAACCATAGTTTGGGTTGTTCTTCCCTAGGTGCATAACCTTGCACTTGTCCACATTAAATTTCATCTGCCATTTTGATGCCCAGTCTTCCAATTTATCAAGATCCTCTTGCAATTTTTCACAATCCTCTTGGGTTTTAACAACTTTAAATAGTTTTGTGTCATCTGCAAATTTGATAACCTCACTCGTTATTCCACTTTCCAGGTTATTTATGAATGTCAAAAAGCAGCGGACCCAGCACAGATTCCTGGGGTACACCACTATTCACCTTTCTCCATTGGGAAAATTGGCCATTTAGCCCTACCCTCTGCTTTCTATCTTTTAACCAGTTCCTGATCCACAATAGTACACTGCCTCCTATCCCATGACTCTTCAGTTTTGCCAAAAGTCTCTGATGAGGGACCTTGTCAAAGGCTTTCTGAAAGTCCAGATACACAATATCAACCGACTCACCTTTGTCCACCTGTTTATTCACTCCTTCAAAAAAAATAACAGATTAGTAAGACAAGATCTTCCTTGTCTAAAGCCATGTTGGCTGTCTCCCATTAGGTTGTGACTATACATGCTGAGTAATTTTATTCTTTATGATGGTTTCTACCATTTTTCCCAGTACTGACGTCAGGCTCACCGGTCTGTAGTTTCCCGGATCACCCCTGGAACCCTTTTTAAAAATTGGTGTTACATTGGTGATCCTCCAATCTTCAGGTATTAGAGATGATTTTAATGATAGTTCACAGATTACTGATAGCAGGTCTGCAATCTCATATTTCAGTTCTTTCAACACCCTTGGATGTATACCATCCGGCCCAGGTGATTTGCTACTCTTCAGTTTATCTAATAGTTGTAAGACATCTTCCCGATGTATCGATATTTCCTTCAATTCTTCCGCACCTTTAAATACCACTTCAGTCATGGGTAACATCCCTACATCTTCCTCAGTAAAGACTGAAGCAAAGAATTCATTCAGTCTCTCCGCTATCGCCTTGTCGCCTCTTAGTGCTCCTTTAACCCCTTTATCATCTAATGGACCAACTGACTCTCTCACAGGTTTTTTACGCTTTTAAGTGGAAAAGGTTTTCTTCCTGGTGTAATCAGAGAGGACTTAATCCCTCTTTGGTACCAGTAGACTCTCTTCTAGAGTATCTCCTTCATTTGTCGGCTTTTGGTTTTCAGACCAATTCTGTTAGAGTCCATCTTAGTGCTATTGCTGCATCTCATAAGTTCTTAGATGGACAACCAATTTCCTCTCATCCACTTATTTCTAGATTTATGAGAGGACTTCTTCTAACAAACCTCCCCTTAAACCACCTCCGGTGGCATGGGATCTCAACCTTGTTCTAGGTGTGCTCATGGAGCCACCTTTTGAGCCTTTGGCTACTTCGGATCTAAAGTTTCTTTCATGGAAAGTTGTTTTCCTGATTGCCATCACTTCTGCTAGACACATTAGTGAACTTCAGGCTTTAATGGCTGATCCGCCTTATGCAAGGTTTCATCATGATAAGGTGGTTCTTAGGACCCATCCTCATTTTCTTCCAAAGGTGGTTTCACCTTTTCATCTAAACCAGTCAGTTTATCTTCCCGTTTTCTTTCCTAGGCCTCATTCCTCCTCTGCGGAAAGGAAACTTCATACTTTGGACTGTAAAAGAGCTCTAGCTTTTTATCTCCAAAGGACCCAGCCTCACAGAAAGTCTTCTCAGCTTTTTGTGGCTTTTGACTCTAGCCATTTAGGACTTCCTGTCACTAAAAGAACCCTCTCTAAATGGATTTCAGATTGTATTTCCTATACATATCAAATTAAAGGAATACCTCTTGAAGGCCATGTCACAGCTCATAATGTCAGAGCCATGGCAGCCTCAACAGCTAACCTTCGTTCTGTGGCTATTGATGAAATCTGCAAAGCAGCAACTTGGGCCTCAGTACATACTTTCACTGCCCATTATTGTCTAGACAAGGACTCCCGCCGGGATGCCTTGTTTGGTCAAGCTGTTCTACAACACCTTTTCCACTCATAGTTCAACTCCTGCCCTCCATCCATTTGGATGCCTGAGGTCCCTGGGGGAAGCATGGCCCATCTACATAGATTTGCTATATGCTGGGTCTTCCCTAGGCATCTTTCAGCTCGGGAGTCCCCATATGTGAAGACTCATTCCTGCTTGTTCCTGGAGATAGCGTAGTTACTCACCTGTAACAGGTGATCTCCGGGAAAAGCAGGAATAAGTCTTCACAACCCACCCGCCTCCCCTAGGAGTTGTCTATCTCCAGGAACAAGCAGGAATGAGTCTTCACATATGGGTACGTCGGTACCGACGGAGCCTGCGCGGGAACGCTCCCCAGCTTCCCAAAAAGGAAAGCTTTTGGGAGCATCCCACAGTGCCTGCGCGCTGCCTTCCCGCCTTTCCTAACCAACTCTCCTCAGTTTTTCTTTGCCGCGGAGCCAGCAGGTCGCGCCCTGTCACCGCTGAAGAAGTTCTTTATTTTATTTTATTTCTTTGGTCGCGTGTCTGCCTTCCCCGACTCCGGACCGGTACTGCCGGTCTTTTCTTTCTTTCTTTAAAAAAAAATATATATAATATCGATATTTTTTTCCTCACTGGTGTATTTTTCTTCTTAGGCCTCAGGGCCCACAAGAAAATTTCCCTCATGGAAAAACCAGCCTCTGGGTTCAAAAAATGCACTAAGTGTAGCAGTACTATCTCCAGGAACAAGCAGGAATAAGTCCTCACATATGGGTACGTCGGTACCGACAGAGCCTGCGCGGGAAAGCTCCCCAGCTTCCCAGAAGGAAAGCTTTTGGGGCCTCCCACTGCGCATGCGCGCTGCCTTCCCGCCTTCCTGACCAACTCTCCTCAGTTCTTCTTTTTCCGCGGAGCCAGCAGGTCGTGTTCCTGTCACCGCTGAAGAAGTTGTTATTTTAATTTGTTTCTTTGGCCGCGTGTCTGCCTTCCCCGATTCCGGACCGGTACCGCCGGTCTTTTTTCTTTATTTCTTTAAAAAAAAATAAATCTTATTTTCCCCACTTTGTGTGTTTGTTCTGTGAGGCCTCTAGGCCTTCACAGAATTCTCCCTCATGGAGAAACAAGCCTCTGGTTTTAAGAAATGCACCAAGTGTAGCGGTATTATATCAGTCACAGACACCCATGAATGGTGTCTTAAATGTTTGGGGCCTGACCATTCCATTCCGGATTGCCCATCCTGTTCTTTGATGTCTAAACGTGGCTTACAAAACCGGGCAGCCAAGTTTCACATGCTGTTTGCTACAGATACTCCAGCATCGACATCTTCCAGGTCTTCCTCTCCTGATGGATCTCAGGTAACCAAACATTCCTCTGGCAGGTCCTCAAAGGGCAAATCTCCCTCCAAGTATCGCGATGCCCCCGGGCTTGACCCTGAGGACCCTGCCCCAGCCAAACAACCCCGGCGGGAAGCTCCGGCTTCCAAAGCTCCTCCTATGGGGTTACAGGTTGACATCGATGGCACGGCCTCGACCGATCACCTGTTAGACTGCTCTGGGGTACCAGTTCATTCTTCCGGTACCGACATCCAGACAGTCGTGGCGTCTATGGATCATACAGTTCAATCCATGCAGCAGGCTATTATGGCTTTTATTAGAGCTGCGACGCCATCGGTACCGCAGCCAGCGGTACCGACTCTGGTTCCGGTACCTCAACCGATACCGGTACCCAAGGCATCCACATCGACCAGGATACCGATTCCGGTTCCCAGTTCCGGGGGTTTTCCCGGTACCGATCCGGTTCCGGGTACCCCTGATGTCGATACCGGTCGATACGCTTATCGATCCCTGGAAGCAAACAGACGATACTTCGAGTCTTCTGATGATTCTGATTCATCAGATGACTCTGCTGAAGTATCCCTAACTCTACCTGAAGAGCCCTCTTCACCAAAGAGGAGAATGTCTCCTCCAGAGGATTTGTCCTTTCAAGACTTCATTCTTGAAATGGCTAAAGGTCTCTCTATTTCAGTAACCTCTGAAAAAGAACCTAGAGCAAAAAAAATTGGACATTTTAGGATACTCTAAGGTTCCCAAAGAGGCAGTCACCTTGCCCATTCATGAAATTCTTCAAGAACACATGATGGACTTATGGGAGACTCCTCTCACCCTATCTCCACATTCTCGTCGGTTGGACACCATGTATCGTGTCCCTCCTTCTCCTGGTTTTCAAAAAACTCAGCTCCCTCACCACTCTATTGTGGTGCAGTCAGCTATGAAAAGGATAAAGAGTACCAAAAGACACTCTTCTACTCCTCCAGGGAGAGAATGTAGAACTTTGGATGCTTTTGGTAGAAAAATCTTCCAAGCAAGTATGCTTATTGCTAGAATCAATTCATACAGCCTCTATATGGGCATGTTTCTGAAGGAGATTGCATTGAAAATACGCCATTTTCTCCCCTTTATCCCAGAGGATAGAAAGGAGGAGTTCCTTCTTTTGCTAAAGCATACCCAGGATATATCAAAGTTCTCCAACAGAGCAGCCTTTGACTCCTTTGAGGGTGCTAGCAGAGCCTCAGGTATTGCCATAGCAGCTCGCAGAATTGCTTGGCTCCAGGCCTCTGACCTAGAACCCTGGGTCCAGGATGGGTTGGGAAATCTGCCCTGTACAGGTGAGAATCTGTTTGGTAAGGAGTGGCAAATCAAAGCCACCCAAATGGATGCAGAAAATGCTGCTTTAGATAGACTGTCTAAGTCTACCTCTGACCCTGTTAAGAAAAAATCTTTCAAGAAGCCTTTCTATAAGAAGGCCAGATTTGCTACAAATATTGGCCAACAATCTTCTGCAGCTCGCTTTGCTCCTAAGCGTCAACAGCCTAAACAGGCCAGGGCAAAACCTGCAGGGGCTGCTACAGCCCAGCAGTCCCAACCCGCTCAGGGTTTTTGACTCAACTCTAGAGAACTTAACCTTTCTGGCTCTAAAACATCCAGATCCTCTCACCATTCCAGGAAGGTTAACTCATTTTGCTCCCAGATGGGAGCAAATCACATCAGAACAATGGACCCTCTCTATCATCAGAGAGGGCTACAAACTACATTTCTCCAGCCTTCCTCCCCATACCATGGTGAGATGTTTCAGTTCTCCCCCTTCTTTCCTGAATCTGTTAGGTCAGGAGGTGACCACCCTTCTCGCCCAAAGGGCAATAGAAGAGGTTCCTCTTCTTCAACAGGGGTCAGGGTTTTACTCCCCTTATTTTCTTATTCCCAAGAAAACAGGGGGGTACAGACCTATTCTAGATCTCAGAGAATTGAACAAATTCCTATGCAAGGAGAAATTCAAGATGCTTTCTCTAGGTACTCTCCTTCCATACCTACAGAGTCAGGATTGGCTTTGTTCTCTAGATCTCAAGGATGCGTACACACATATACTCATCCATCCATCCCACAGAAAATTCCTACGGTTTCTGTTCCAGGGAAAACATTTCCAATACAGAGTACTTCCCTTCGGTCTAGCCTCTGCTCCAAGGGTATTTACCAAATGCATGGCAATAGTGGCTGCATTTCTACGAGCCCTGGGAATTTTTGTTTTCCCATACCTGGACGACTGGCTCATCCGAGCTCCATCTCAGTCCGAGACTCAGACTTCCCTGGATCGCACCAGACGCATTCTGCAGTATCTGGGACTTGTGATCAATCTGCCAAAGTCTCAACTCGCCCCTACTCAGTCCCTGGAATTCATAGGGGCCTGGTTGGATACCACCACGGCAAGAGCCTATCTTCCTCAGGCCCGTTGCCAACGTCTAGTGCACTTAGCCTCCCAGACTCAGTCCAGAAGCCACTTGACTGCCAGGGAGATGCTACAACTATTAGGCCACATGGCCTCCACAGTACATGTGGTGCCCTATGCTCGCCTACATATGAGAGCAGCTCAATGGATTTTGTCCACCCAGTGGACTCAAGCATCCGGAGCTCTCTCAGACCAAATAGCAAACTCCAAACGTCTCTTTTGGTCTCTCCAATGGTGGATGTCCACTCAAAATCTGTTGTTGGGGGCCCCCTTTCAACCATTGTTGCCCCAAGCAACCCTCACAACAGATGCCTCCCAAACAGGTTGGGGAGCTCATCTTCAAGATCTCTCCACTCAGGGCACTTGGTCTCCACAGGAGACCACCCTTCATATCAACCACTTGGAACTTCGAGCAATCTTTCTAGCTCTCAGAGTTTTTCATACCCTCCTCAGCAACATGACGGTCCTTATTCATACGGACAATCAAGTAGCCATGTTTTACATAAACAAACAAGGAGGGACTGGCTCTCTGTCACTTTGCAACGAAGCTCTAAGATTATGGGCCTTCGCCAGAGAGCATCAAATCCATCTCCTGGCAGTATATCTTCCAGGAATCCAAAACTCTTGGGCAGACAGAGTCAGTCGAGTTCTGCTTCCACACGAATGGTCCCTGCACATGGATCAGGTACTCAGAATCTTCCAGAAATGGGGGACCCCGGACATAGACCTCTTTGCAAATCCGTGGAATGCCAAACTTCCCCGGTTCTGTTCCAGGATTCCGTGTCAGGGAGTTCAGGCCAAGGATGTCTTCCTCTTTCATTGGGGTCAGGACTTCCTATATGCCTTTCCACCCATTCCTTTGATTCCCAAGACTCTGTTCAAACTTCAAAGGGATCAAGGGTTCATGATCCTAATAGCTCCACGCTGGCCACGCCAAGTGTGGTACCCTCTACTTTTGCATCTCTCCCAAGCCCCCTCCCTGGACTTGGGAGCGGCTCCAGACCTTCTGTCTCAGGAGGAGGGGACTTTGTGGCACCCAAACCCCAAGTCCCTTCACCTCAGAGCTTGGTTACTGAAGGCCTAGACCTTCAACACTTCAATCTTTCGCAGCAAGTGAAGGATATCCTCCATGCCTCTAGGAAACCTTCCACTAGGCGTTCTTACGCTTTTAAATGGAAAAGATTTTCCATTTGGTGTGCTCAACAGGGTCTTAACCCTCTAGCACTTCCTTTGAATTCTCTTTTGGAATATCTCCTGCATCTCTCCAATGCAGGACTCAAAACGAATTCGGTAAGAGTCCATTTGAGTGCTATTGCAGCATCCCTTAAGCCCATCAATGGACAACCTGTTTCCTCTCATCCTCTTATTGCAAGATTCATGAGAGGCTTAACCTTAACTAAACCTCCCATTCGACCTCCTCCGGTGGCATGGGACTTAAACTTGGTTCTTGGTCAGCTTATGAAGCCACCCTTTGAACCCTTAGCCACTACCTCCTTGAAATTTCTTTCCTGGAAGGTTATTTTCCTTATTGCAGTCACCTCAGCTCGCCATATCAGTGAACTGCAAGCTCTAGTGGCTAATCCACCTTATACAAGGTTCCATCATGATAAGGTGGTCCTTAGGACCAATCCCCACTTTATGCCTAAAGTGGTCTCCCCTTTTCATCTTAATCAAGAGGTATATTTACCTGTCTTTTTTCCAGCTCCTCATGCATCCAGTGCAGAGAAGAACCTTCATACTCTAGATTGTAAAAGAGCTCTTGCCTTTTACCTCCACAGGACACAGCAACATAGAAAGTCTTCCCAGCTTTTTGTTGCTTTTGATCCTTCTCATTTAGGACTTCCAGTCTCTAAAAGAACTCTGTCCAACTGGATTGCTCAGTGTATTTCTTTCGCCTACCAGAGTAAGAACCTTTCTCTGGAGAGCCATGTCACAGCTCACAATGTGAGAGCCATGGCCACCTCTATGGCTCATCTAAACTCTGTGTCCATTGACCAGATCTGTCGAGCAGCCACCTGGGCCTCGGTTCATACCTTTACAGCCCATTACTGTTTGGACAAGGACTCCCGCCAGGATGCCTTGTTTGGTCAGGCTGTCCTCAGACACCTGTTCCATTCTTGAACAACTCCAGCCCACCTTCCCTGAATAGATGCCTGAGATCCATAGGAAGATGAGGAACCTTTCAGGGTCTCATACCCTTCAGGGGATCTCCCGGGCATCTCAGCTAGGGAGTCCCCATATGTGAGGACTTATTCCTGCTTGTTCCTGGAGATAGCACAGTTACTTACCTGTAACAGGTGATCTCTGGGAACAGCAGGAATTAGTCCTCACAACCCACCCACCTCCCCTAGGAGTTGTATCTCTCTCTCTCTTTCCTTTTCTCTCTCTATTGTCTCAGCTTTAAACTCAAACTGAGGAGAGTTGGTCAGGAAGGCGGGAAGGCAGCGCGCATGCGCAGTGGGAGGCCCCAAAAGCTTTCCTTCTGGGAAGCTGGGGAGCTTTCCCGCGCAGGCTCCGTCGGTACCGACGTACCCATATGTGAGGACTAATTCCTGCTGTTCCCAGAGATCACCTGTTACAGGTAAGTAACTGTGCTATTTCTGTTACAGATACCCATGAATGGTGTCTTAAATGTTTTGGTCCTGAACACTCCATTTCGGATTGTCCGCCCTGCTCTCTAATGTCTAAACGGGGGTTACAGAACCGAGCAGCTGAGCTCCATGTGCTGTTTCCCGCGGATGCACCGGCGGTAGCATCGACATCTTCCAGGTCTTCTTCTCCTGATGGATCTCAGATAACCAAACATAAGTCTAGCAGGTCCTCGAAGGGTAGATCTCCCTCTAAGCATCGAGATGCCTCCGGGCTTGCCCTCGAGGACCCTGCACCAGCCAAACAACCCAGGCGGGAAGCTCCGGCTTCCAAAGCTCCTCCTATGGGGTTACAGGTTGACATCGATGGCACGGCCTCGACCGATCACCTGTTAGAATGCTCTGGGGTACCGGCACAATCTCCCGGTACCGATCTCCAGGCATTCATGGCATCGATGGATCAGAATGTTCTGTCTATGCAGCAGGCTATTTCAGCCTTCATTCAAGCTGCGACGCCGTCGGTACAGCAACGAGCTCCGTTGTCGGTATCGGCTCCGATACCGGCACCAGCGCAGATACCGGTACCGACCGCATCGACATCGACTAGGACAGCGTTTCCTTGTCCAGGGCTGTTTCTCGGTACCGATCCGGTTCCGAAAACGCCCGATGTCGATACCGCTCGATACGTGTATCGAGCGCTGGAAGAGCACCCTGACAGGCGGTACTTCGATTCCTCTGGTGATTCTGATTCATCAGATGAATCACCTGAAGTATCCATAGCCCTTCCTGAAGAGCCTTCTTCTCCAAAAAGAAGAATGTCTCCTCCAGAGGACTTGTCCTTTCAAGACTTCATAAGAGAAGTAGCTAAAGGACTATCTATCTCAGTAGCCTCTGAATCAGAGCCTAGAGCAAAAAAATTGGATATTTTAGGATACCCTAAGGCTCCTAGAGAGGCAGTCACCTTACCAATTAATGAGATTCTTTATGAACACATGATTGATTTATGGGAGACTCCTCTCACTCTCTCTCCTCATTCTCGCAGGTTGGACACTATGTACCGTGTCCCTCCCTGTCCTGGCTTTCAAAAAACTCAGCTTCCTCACCATTCCATTGTGGTGCAGTCAGCTATGAAGAGGATAAAGAGTACAAAGAGACACTCTTCTGCTCCTCCAGGAAGAGAATGCAGAACCTTGGATGCTTTTGGTAGGAAAATCTTCCAGGCCAGTATGCTTATTGCCAGAATCAACACATATAGCCTCTACATGGGTATGTTTCTAAAAGAAGTGGCAGAAAAGCTGCACACTTTCTTCCCTTTTATTCCAGAAGATAAAAGGGAAGAATTCCGCATGTGGCTTAAGCATACTCAAGACATCTCCAAGTTTTCAAACAGGGCAGCCTTTGACTCCTTTGAAGGTGCCTGCAGAGCCTCAGGCATTGCCATAGCTGCTCGCAGAATTGCTTGGCTCCAGGCTTCTGATTTAGAGCCCTGGGTTCAAGATGGCTTAGGAAATCTTCCCTGTACAGGTGAAAATCTATTTGGCAAAGAATGGCAAATAAAAGCCACTCAAATGGATGCAGAAAACTCTGCTCTGGATAGACTTTCAAAGTCCACCTCCATTCCTGCCAAGAAAAAGCCTTTTAAAAAGTCTTTCTTTAAAAAGGGCAGATTTCCTTCTACGTCTGGCCAACAATCTTCTACAGGTCGCTTTGCCACTAAGCCTCAGCAACCTAAACAGGCCAGGCCTAAGCCTACAGGGGCTGCTGCAACTCAGCAGACCCAACCTCAGGGTTTTTGACTTGATGCTAGAGAACTTAGCCTTTCTGGCTCTAAAGCAGCCAGAGCCTCTCACCATTCCAGGAAGGTTGGCTCATTTTGCTCCCAGATGGGAGCAAATAACATCAGAGCAGTGGACCCTCTCCATCATAAGAGAGGGCTACAAACTTCATTTTTCAGACCTTCCTCCCCACACCATGGTGAGACACTTCAATTCTCCCACATCTCTTCTCGACCTTCTAGGTCAAGAGATAGCTACCCTTCTTGCCCAAGGGGCAATAGAAGAAGTTCCTCTTCTTCATCAAGGGTCAGGGTTCTACTCCCCCTATTTTCTCATTCCAAAGAAGACAGGGGGATACAGACCCTTCTTAGATCTCAGAGAATTGAACACATTTCTATGCAAGGAGAAGTTCAAGATGCTTTCTCTGGGCACTCTCCTTCCATACCTTCAAAGTCAGGATTGGCTTTGTTCTCTAGATCTCAAGGATGCATACACCCATGTCCTCATCCATCCCTCTCACAGAAGGTTCCTACGGTTTCTTTTCCAAGGAAAACATTACCAATACAGAGTTCTTCCTTTCGGTCTGGCCTCTGCTCCAAGAGTGTTCACCAAATACATGGCAATAGTTGCTGCATTTCTACGAACTCTGGGAATATTTGTCATCCCATACCTGGACGACTGGCTCATTCGAGCTCCATCTCAGTCAGAGGCCTAGAATTCCTTGAACCGCACAAGGTGCATTCTGCAGTATCTGGGACTTGTGGTAAACCTCCCAAAGTCTCAGCTAACCCCTACTCAGTCCCTAGAATTCATAGGAGCCTGATTGGATACCACTACTGCAAGGGCCTACCTTCCTCAGGCCCGTTGCCAACGTCTAGTGCAATTAGCCTCCCAGATTCAATCAAAGAGCCACTTAACTGCCCGGGAGATGCTACAACTGCTAGGCCACATGGCTTCCACAGTGCATGTGGTACCCTATGCTCTCCTACACATGAGAGCAGCTCAATGGACTTTGTCCACCCAGTGGACTCAAGCATCCGGAGCTCTCTCAGACCAAATAGCAAACTCCAAACGTCTCTTTTGGTCTCTCCAATGGTGGATGTCCACTCAAAATCTGTTGCTGGGGTCTCCCTTCCAACAGTTGTTGCCCCAAGCAACCCTCACAACAGATGCCTCCCAAACAGGTTGGGGAGCTCATCTACAGGACCTCTCCACTCAAGGCACTTGGTCCCCTCAGGAGACCTCTCTTCATATCAACCACTTGGAGCTTCGAGCAGTTTTTCTAGCTCTCAAGGTCTTCCATACCCTCCTCAGCTACAAGACAGTCCTCATCCATACGGACAATCAAGTAGCTATGTTTTATATAAACAAGCAAGGAGGAACTGGCTCTCTGTCGCTTTGCAACGAAGCTCTAAGATTGAGGGCCTTCGCCAGAGAGCATCAAATCCATCTCCTGGCAGTATACCTCCCAGGAATCCAAAACTCTTGGGCAGACAGACTCAGTCGAGTTCTGCTTCCACACGAATGGTCCCTGCACATGGATCAGGTACTCAGAATCTTTCAAGAATGGGGAACCCCGGACATAGACCTCTTTGCAAGTCCGTGGAATGCCAAACTTCCCCGGTTCTGTTCCAGAATTCCGTGTCAGGGAGTTCAGGCCAAGGATGCCTTCCTCCTTCATTGGGGTCAGGGCTTCCTATATGCCTTTCCACCCATTCATAAGATCATTTAACGTGAGCTGTTTGATATATGCAGATGACATTCTTTTATACATGCCGTTCTCCACAGCCCAAATGGACCTAGCACCACTAATAGACTGTTTCAATGCCGTCTCAGCGTGACTTCTATCACAGAATCTACGCATTCAACATAAAAAGACGGAGGTTCTTTTCATCTCAAGAGACCCCAACTTTACTCCTCCATCCCATGTCAGTGTTAAGGAAGCTGACTTACTAACCAAAGAAACAATAAGATACCTTGGAGTTACGTTGGACCAACGCCTGGATATGAAATACCACATAAAAAACATTGTCAAAGCTGTATACTTTAAAATCCGCTCACTCAGGCATCTGCGATCCCTGCTAGACCCAGATGACTTCCGGACCATATACCAAGCGTTAATACTGCCTCACTTCGACTTTGCAAACGCCATCTTACAAGGGCTCCCTCAATCCACACTGGCTCCATTACAGCTGGCCATGAATGCTGCAGCAAGGGTCCTACACGGAGCAGCCAGAAGTGACCACGTGACCCCCATTCTCAAACAACTTCACTGGTTACCTATCCATGGGAGAATCATCTTTAAGACCCTACTCCTAGCATTCAAGACAATCAAAGGTATTTCATCCCCTTCACTCACGGATCTTATTCACTTGGTGCACCCCAACAGGTCCAGAAGAGCGATAGCCATAAACCTACTAGTAACACCAAAGGCATCATCAAAGTGCAACATATCAATCACAAACAGGGCTTTCAGATACTATGTACCTAAATACTGGAATGCTCTACCCCCTGACATCAGGGCTATTGCCAACCTATCGCAGTTCTCAAATACCATCTTTTCCTGCAATGCTACCCAACTACCAATGTCACCTAGACATCCCCTCTGAAGAAATGACCCACTTTGGAAACAACCCTCACTTTCATTATGATATTTGTACTCATTGCCATGTAAATATCTCATGTATATAATTGACCCCTGTTATCCAAGTTACTCATACCATGTAAATATCTCATTTATATAGTGACCCCTGTTATCCATGTTTGGACCCCCTGTTCGATGTAAAACCAAACAGTTTGTTGTCATGGTCGTTATGTTATAATGTAAACCGCGCTGATACCAAATAGTGCGGTATATAAGAAATTGTAATAAATAATAAATAATAATAATAATAAATTCCCTTGATTCCCAAGACTGTTCAAACTCTAGAGGGATCAAGGATCTATGATCCTCATAGCTCCACGCTGGCCACGCCAAGTGTGATACCCTCTACTTCTGCATCTCTCCCAAGCCCCCTCCCTGGACTTGGGAGCTGCTCCAGACCTTCTGTCTCAGGAGGAAGGGACTTTGTGGCACCCAAACCCCAAGTCCCTTCACCTCAGAGCTTGGTTACTGAAGGCCTAGACCTTCAAGGCTTGAATCTTTCTCAGCAAGTGAAGGATATCCTCCATGCTTCCAGAAAACCTTCCACCAGGCGTTCCTATGCTTTTAAGTGGAAAAGATTTTCCATTTGGTGTGCTGAAAAGGGTCTTGACCCTTTAGCACTACCTTTAAATTCTCTGTTAGACTATCTCCTGCATCTTTCTGATGCAGGACTTAAGACAAATTCAGTAAGAGTCCATTTGAGTGCTATTGCAGCATCCCTTAAGCCCATCAATGGACAACCTATTTCCTCCCATCCTCTCATTGCAAGATTCATGAGAGGCCTAACTTTAACTAAACCTCCCATTAAGCCTCCTCCGGTGGCATGGGACTTAAATTTGGTTCTTGGTCAGCTTATGAAGCCACCTTTTGAACCCTTAGCCACTACCTCCCTGGTTTCTTTCCTGGAAGGTTATTTTCCTCATTGCAGTCACTTCAGTTCGCCGCATCAGTGAACTGCAGGCCTTAGTGGCTAATCCACCTTATACAAGGTTCCATCATGACAAGGTGGTCCTTAGGACAAATCCACATTTTATGCCTAAAGTGGTCTCACCTTTTCATCTTAATCAACAGGTATATTTACTTGTCTTTTTTCCAGCTCCTCATGCATCCAGTGCAGAGAGGAATCTTCATACTCTGGATTGTAAAAGAGCTCTTGCTTTTTACTTACATAGGACACAGCAGCATCGAAAGTCTTCCCAGCTTTTTGCTGCTTTTGATCCTTCTCATTTGGGACTTCCAGTCTCTAAGAGAACACTGTCCAATTGGATTGCTCAGTGTATTTCTTTCACCTACCAGAGTAAGAACCTTTCTCTGGAGAGCCATGTCACAGCTCATAATGTAAGGGCCATGGACACCTCTATGGCTTATCTAAATTCTGTGTCCATCGACCAGATCTGTCAAGCAGTCACCTGGGCCTCGGTTCATACCTTCACAGCCCATTACTGCTTGGACAAGGACTCCCGCCGGGATGCCTTGTTTGGTCAGGCTGTCCTCAGACACCTGTTCCATTCTTAAACAACTCCTACCCTCCTTCCCTGGATGGATGCCTGAGATCCATAGGAGGGCGCAGACCCTTTCCAGGGTCTCATATCCTTGGGGATCTCCCAGGCATCTTAGCTAGGGAGTCCCCATATGTGAAGACTCATTCCTGCTTGTTCCTGGAGATAGCACAGTTACTTACCTGTAACAGGTGATCTCTGGGAACAGCAGGAATAAGTCTTCACAACCCTCCCACCTCCCCTATGAGTTGTATCTCTTTTCTATCTTTCCTTTCCTCTCTCTCTCTATTGTCTCAGCTTTAAACTCGAACTGAGGAGAGTTGGTTAGGAAAGGCGGGAAGGCAGCGCGCATGCGCTGTGGGATGCTCCCAAAAGCTTTCCTTTTTGGGAAGCTGGGGAGTATTCCCGCACAGGCTCCGTCGGTACCGACGTACCCATATGTGAAGACTTATTTCTGCTGTTCCCAGAGATCACCTGTTACAGGTAAGTAGCTGTGCTTTCTCTCTCTCTTTCTCTATTTTTATCTACTTCTCTCCTTCGGTCTCAGCTTTAAACTCAACTGAAGAGAGGGAGGTAGATAGGCGGGAAGGCAGTGCGCATGCGTGGATGCACGCTCCCAAAAACGTTCGTATTGGACGCTGGGGAGTGTTCCCGCGCGGGCTCCGTCGGTACCGACGATACCCATATGTGAAGACTTATTCCTTCTGTTCCTGGAGATCACCTGTTACAGGTGAGTAACTACGCTATCTCTGGGAACAGCAGGAATTTAGTCTTCACAACCCGCCCACCTCCCCTAGGAGTTGTATCTCTCTTTCTCTCTCCCTCTCTCTTTTGTCTGAGGTATAAACTCAACTGGAGAGGGTCAGTTGGAAAGGCGGGAAGGCAGCACGCAGGCGCTGTGGGATGCTCCCAAAAGCTTTCCTATTGGACCTGGGGAGCGTTCCCGCGCAGGCTCTGTCGGTACCGACGATAACCGTATGTGAAGATTAAATTCCTGCTGTTCCCGGAGATCACCTGTTACAGGTGAGTAACTACGCTTTATCTAGAGTGATAAAATTATGGAACATTTTGTTAACAGAACTAGGTATGGCTATGATGCTAAATTAATTCAAAAGTAACATAGATACATTTTTAGAGAAAAATACTGGTGGGTGCAAGAAGGAAACCTTTTCCTATTGCTGCAGACTTTGCTACAAAAGCCAAATGATTTTAGGTGCTTGCCGCATAGAAGGAAGTCTCAGGCAGTCAGAAGGCTGGTCTCAGTGGAGTGCTGTCTTTTTTCTTGCCGAACCAGCAATGTAACAGCACAAACCCTGTCACATCCAGAACCCAAGGTCCACTATTTAGTGTCCTGCTAGGGGCTGTTTAGCAGAAACTCAATAAATTATTCATGCTGTTTATTTGAAATATAAGTATGTTAAAATTTAAACTTATAACATCAAGAAATTAATGCATTTCAGGTTTAGACTGACTTCGCACGTTACAGTATCTGCTGCTGAGCATCACTCACACGTCCAAGTCTTTAATGTATGGGCTAGTTCCAGACTCCGCTGTGTATTTAGATTGATCTGATTTAATGAACTTAGGGGCATGTTTACTAAGCCTCATACTAGCAATGGGCTTGTGGGCTATGGTACTAGCATGGGACTTTGGACTGGCTGCAGTTACTGCACTTCAGCATGGCAAACTAGCCACAGGTGCAGCTAATGTCACCCACTAAAGTGGTGTTAGTTGCACCTGTGCGATTTGTGCCGAGTGCAGGCCATAAACGCCACACTAGCTGTGCCATGCCAGGAATGCCCCCTCCTGCCCAGTCACTGCCCTGATGTGTGCTCTCAGGGTGGCGTGAGGCTTTTAGCATGGATCCTTGTGCTGCTTTTTAGCACCACGCCAAACTGCATGCGAACTCCATGCTACCCTTTAGTAACATGTCCTGTAGTGTATGATCTGTTTAGCTTTCACTTTGGTGGTTTTATTTATTTCAAAGTTTTTATATATATCTTCATTCAAATAAAGTATGAATGATAAAAGTGCACTAAATTTAGTAGGTGATATATCACAGGGAATGTTATTGAGTTTGAAGATAGTAAAATTCAAGGAAATATTCCTAAATATTTAAAACCATGAATGTTGACCTTTAAGCCATTTAAACATAGAACTAGATGACCTTTGATCCTGTGAAGAATCTCTGATTTGGAGTCATTTAATATCCCGAGATCTGACTATAATTATCTAGACTAGAGTATCGAGCAAAGTGGGAGCTGATCAGTTGGTGATAGACTATTTAAATCAGACAGAGAATGCTGAAAGAGCGGTTCCTTTTAGTTGGAATATTTATAGGAGTGATGAATAAGGTGGGGGGAAGTGATTGAGTCACTCACCTGAGGCCCTAAACTGGTGAGTTACACGTGTAGGCTTGAATAAAGGGTAATAGGTGTAGAGGGGCCCATGAGACCCTTCATCTGTGCCCTCCCTCTGTGTAGTGCTTCAAGGAAGCCTCTCAAAATCTATAGTATGCATTACTGCTGACTTCATTTCACTTTCTATACATTTCAAATGCAGTTTAAAGTGAGACTCAGGAAAATGCACCATTTCCTTTCTCAAATTAGTGTTACCTCTGTATGGGGTCAGTTACTAAAGTGCATTACAGCAATAACTGTGCATATTATTTGGCCCTTAACACATGTTAAAGGGCAATATCATGTGTTATTTGGCTATAATGCATAATCTGCCACCACAGCATGCGTTAAACACTAATAAGGTGCAAAGCAAGCAAATCAATGACAAACATTTCATTAGTACACAAATCGATTATTGTGAGCCATCTTATTCAGGAAAAAATACGAACAATTCCAAGCTGGTGTTAATTTTCCAGCAGGAGCATTGGGCCTCTAACATGCGGCCTAATGTTCTTAGCCATGTTCTTTAAAGGGGCCGGCACAAACTTTGGAGCACCTCCCTCTTCCAAGTGAAGACCACCCCAAGCCCCCAGAACATTTCTACTACTACGGTACTACTAATCATTTGTATAGTGCTACAAGATGTACACAGCACTGTACATATAGACACAGTCCCTGCTCATCAGATCTCACAATCTAATCAAGACAAAACGCATAGTGAAACTGGGGACTAGGGTATGGTAAGATACACATAAGTAGTGGACAAGAGAGTGAGGAGCATCAGGATCCAAAAATGGCTTCAAAGAGTTGGATTTTTAGCCTTGATTTGAATAGGGCTAGAGAAAGCCTGACGCACAGACTCAGGTAGTTTGTTCCAGGCATATGGAGCAGCAAGATGGAATGAACCATTTCCCCTTCACATACCCAACCCCTCTACATTCCTCCATATTACCCCTCTCCAATATACTCCCCTCCAGAGAAAGGCACCCCCACCTCAGCAAGACCCCCTACCTATCCCTTAGGCCCACTGGTCCTACCTCTAAATTTAATTAGTAATCCAAGGTTTTCAGGCAGGAACGCTCCCCAGTGGCTCCTGCCCTTCACAGCACTGAGTTCAAAATGGCATCCACGATCCCTTAGCGGTAATCTAGTACAATGAAACTACTGCTAAGGGATTGTGGGTGCATTCTGAACCAGTTTTCTATTGAAGTAATGCAGCTTCCTTGCTCACCATGACTTGCATTACTCCTATCTCCAGGAACAAGCAGGAATGAGTCTTCACATATGGGTACGTCGGTACCGACGGAGTCTGCGCGGGAACGCTTCCCAGCGTCCAATCAAAGAGCTTTTGGAAGCATCCCACCACGCCTGCGTGCTGCCTTCCCGCCTTTCCCAACTGCCTCTCCTCAGTTTTCGTTTTTCCGCGGAGTCGGCAGGACGTCCTCCTGTCACCGCAGAAAATTCTTATTTTTTAGTTTTAGTTTTCTTGTGGTCGCGGCTGTCTTCTCGACGCCACCGGTACCGCCTGTGTTTTCTTTTCTTTTCTTGTAAAACTTTCCTTTTCAACGGGATATTTTTTCTTCATAGTGTCCTACGGGGTCTTAGGCCTTTCAGGCCTCCCCTATTTTTCCTTCATGGAACCGCCAGACACTTTCTCCAAGAAATGGTCAGACTGTGGCGGTACAACTTTATTTTTAGACCCTCGAAGTCGGTGTCTAACCTGCTTGGGTCCTGACAACAGTTTGGTGAGAAGACATCTTCAACATCGAGAATCCCTCGATACACGGGTGCCCTCCAATTTCGGGGCACCGTCCCCTTCTTCTTCCACTTTGAATCAGGTAACCCACAAACAGTCTGTTAAGACTAGCCAGTCCTCGAGTGGTACGTCTCATGCACAGCATGTAGACAGCTCCGGCTTTGCCCTCGATGGCCTCCTGGCTTCAAAACCCCGGCGGGAGTCTTCGGTCTCCAAAGCGTATAAGGGGTTTCAGGTTGTTCCTGGGGTTCACCCCCCACAGAACATTTCTGAGCCGTGCACGGTGGTGGCATCCCCTTCGAGCGGTACCGATACCCCTGCATCGGCACTGGTGTTGGATGAAACACTCCTCACCAGGGATCGTCATCTGGCCTCCTCGGTGCCTTCGGGACCGATGGATACGTCCCAGATTCACTTTCCATTATCGGTTCCAACACCGATACTGCCACCGACGTCGGTACCCTCCAGATGTGCATCGCTTCCTTCGATGCCGAGTCTGGAATCGATCTCCAGTTTGGAGGACTGGGTACCGACTCGCCTTGGTACCGTCTCGCGGCGGTACCGAAGGCTCGGTTCCGATGGCTCGGATCCGCAACTCTCGGTTCCCCTGAGGCCGCTTGAGTTGCCACTGGTAGACCTTCATTCACCGGTATCGGACACGGTACCGAACTCGGTACCGATGTCTCCATTATCCTTACAGTCGGTGCCTTCCATGCTTCGCTTCTCAGGCTCCTTGCCCTCGATGCCGAGTTTGGAATCCATTTCTAGTCTGGAAGACTGGGTACCAATAGGTTTTGGTACCGACACCGATCGATACCGGTGGCTCGGTACCGAGGATAGCAGCCTGAGGTTTTCGGTTCCCTCGGTACCGATTGAAGTGTCACCGATGACTACTCCGATGTCTTTGTCGAGCCCGACTCCGACATCGGTACCAGTATTGACTTCAGTACCGGTATCCACAGTAGCATCGTGGCAAACTCCTACCATGCTTTTTTCAACAGCATTGCTCCATTCTATACCAAGCTTGGAGTCGATACCTGGCATGGACTATGTGGTAAGGACGGTTGCTGCTCCTGACAACCAGTCCAAGCAACCATCCCTTAAGCATTCCACACTGCACCCTGCAGGATCTTCTATTCCTATATATTTGGATAACTCTGTGGGTGCTCAGGTTAGTTCTTTAGATCTAACCTGTCCAAGGGAGATTCCTGTTGGGGATCCCTCTTTTCAGAGTTTCCTCCTGGATATAGCAAGATCCCTTGCCATTCCTATTCCAGGACATGATCCTGCACCAAGCTCTGTTTCTACCAAAGCAAAGGACAACATAATGCTTCCTTTGCATCATTCCTTGCAGGATCTCCTTCTAGGAATGTGGGAAACACCTTTAAGGGTACCCCCACCTCCCAGGGCAACTGATCTTTTATATCAGGTGCCCCCCTCTCCAGGGTTTCAAAAGACTCAACTTCCTCATCATTCCATAGTAGTGGAATCAGCAATGAGGCGGATAAAGAGTAAGAAATAGCACTCTTCTTATCCGCCAGGTCGTGAGTCTAAGACACTAGATGCCTTTGGACGTCAAACCTTCCAGACATCTATGCTTTCTGCAAGAATTCTCTCATATATTTTTTATATGAGTCTTTCTCTTGAGGAGGTCACAAAGCAATTACATCTTTTGACTCCTTTCCTTCCAGTTTCCAGGAGTACAGACTATTCCTCGCTGCTTAAGCATATCCAGAATATCTCTTGGTTTCTTTCTCGTGCTTCCCTAGACTCTTTTGAGTCTGTTAGCAGGACTTCTGCTATAGCTATAGGGGCACGACCTAGAGCCTGGCTCCAAGCTTCAGATTTGGCCAAGTGGGCACAACAACGGCTGGGACATACTCCTTGCACTGGAGAAAATCTTTTCAACAAGGAGTCTTTACGTCAGGTTACTCAGTTGTCCACTGATTTACCTGTTCCTAAGGGTTCTTCTACACCTTCTTCTGTCCCAGTAGGTAGGAAATGTCCTACCAAACTTTCTTCCCACAGGAGAAGAAGGTTTTATTCCTCACTTGCCCATCATACAGATGTTCCCCTACAGGGGAGGCATCGTCCTGGCCCTGAGTTTCCTCCCCTGTCTCAAATTTACTTTAAGGCAGCTTATCAGACATGTCCAGAGTTTTCTACTCCTGTTATGTCTGTTCTTTCTGGTTTTAAACAGTAATATTATTTCTGCTGTCTTGCTAGCAGCTGCCTATGCAGGAGCCTTAATGTTTGCTCCACTGGTTCTTGCCCACAAACAACCAGATTTCTCCTCCTCTAACCTTCTATCTGGTCTTAGTAGTGGCTCCAAGTCAGTGTTTTTCATCTATCTTGGAGATTATCCCACTACAAGCTTTCTGGGTTGGTCTTCTATTTCTGCCATCTCCATTCCCCTGGATTTGGCAGCATAGTGGGCTGAGATACTGGCTCTAGCAGCCAGTCCTATCTCCTCATTCTCCTGCATCATGCTCTCTGCAATTCTACAGAGAAGCTTTCCTCTATGGGCCCTTGCTAGAGAGCATGGGTTTTTTTTCTCCAACAGCTATCTTAGATGGTTGGAAAAGGCTTTTCAGTCATGTCTCCCATGACTAGAAGGTTCTCCCTTCTTTTACCATCTCCTTTTGCCATAAAGGACATAGGCCTTCTCTTACCTAAGGGCTTAAGGAGTTGCCAATTCCCTGCTTTGGTCCATAGCATTCCCAATCGGGGATATGCTCTTTCTCCTTGCAGCTCGTCCTCATGGTAAGAACGCATGATACTTTTTGCCCTTAAGCAGGTCAACATGGTACTTCATCCTTATCTGTCTTCTGTCTACTTACCATGCTAGAGTCTTGGACGACTCGGGACTTGCTGGCTACAGATGGATATTATCCTCTGTTTTTCATATAACCATCCTGGTTATTTCACTAGCTAGCATCCTTGCGGATCATAACCAGGGGGAATAGATTCTCTATATATCTTCTCAAGTAGGTTGCACCTCCTTGTTATTAGATGAATCTTTCCTCTCCACATGTCCTATGTGAATACCATGCTGTAGGCATATATCTGTCTGTTTAATTACAGACACCCATATTTAGGCCTACATATTCATATTTATCTTTTGTGTGTATTTTATGCCCTTCCATATCTCACTATAGATATATTCTTATATGTCTATTCATATATCTATATTTATATATATATATATATATATATATATATATATAGATATCTGTCGAGATATTTCATTATAGATAGATATGTCTCCACATACTTATCTATCTCACTGTCTATGCTCATATAGCTATCTGTTTCTGACAGAGGGGTTTTACCCATACCTCTGCTATTCAGCAGGTTTGGGATTCTACACACACAACCACTCCTGTGGTAGTCAACAATTTTTATACCATAACCTAAGGGTTTAGGTACCTCTGAAGCTCTCCGTACCTAATATCTCTCCTAGCTTACCCCAGTTAGGAGAGATATTGTGGATCTTCAGTTAATCACAGGCTTTAACGCCTCAGGCATTTGTCCTCTCTCTGGGATACAAGGGGTTCCCATACCCTTTCTCCCCACAAGGACTGTGCCTGTTTGTCCAAATTGGTTAGCCTTTCTCTTTTTGCTCCCAAGAGTGAGTTACTCTGCCGCCAAAGAGTTTGGTTTTTACCATACAGCTTTTCGCTGAAGGCCCACCGTTTTTGTACTACCCCAGTTGTCCCTCCCAGGGGTGCCTGTTACCTTTCAGGATTCTGACCTCCTCTGTTTTTCCTCCAGGTTTATTACCTCCACTTTTCAGTGAGGTCCTCTTCACGGTTCCTCTACTGGGTTCCCAGTAGATCCATGAACCTCCATACTTCTATGAAATCCTGTTAGCGGAGGTCCATATTGCAATATTCTTTGCAATATCATTGATGACAATCATTATCCACACATGGACTCCTTTTCTGCAGTCCTGTGCTAGGTTAGCTGTTCCACAGCATCTTCTTTCTTCAACTCCTACCCCCCATCCTCAGGATGCCTGGTGTTGTGGGGGATAGCATGTTCCAACCTATGACATGCTCGGACTCCAGGCATCTCAGCTTGGGAGTCCCCATATGTGAAGACTCATTTCTGCTTGTTCCTGGAGATAGCACAGTTACTTACCTGTAACAGGTGATCTCTGGGAACAGCAGGAATAAGTCTTCACAACCCACCCACCTCCCCAGGAATTGTATCTCTATCTTTCCTTTCCTCTCTCTCTCTCTTTGTCTCAGCTTTAAAACTTAACTGAGGAGAGGCAGTTGGGAAAGGCGGGAAGGCAGCACGCAGGCGTGGTGGGATGCTTCCAAAAGCTCTTTGATTGGACGCTGGGAAGCATTCCCGCGCAGACTCCGTCGGTACCGACGTACCCATATGTGAAGACTTATTCCTGCTGTTCCCAGAGATCACCTGTTACAGGTAAGTAACTGTGCTTTACTGTGGGAGTCACTAACTTGTGGTACTGAGTTACTGCAGGTTGGTGACTCCCACAGTAAACTAGCTGCAGTAAAATATCAGATTATACCACAGTTTCGTAACTAACCCCCTATATTAATTGCTGTATTCTGTCTCCAGGAACAAGCAGGAATGTAGTCTTCACATATGAGTGACGTTGGTACCTACGGAGCCTGTGCAGGAACTCCTCAGCATCTAATTGGAGGGCTTTTGGGAACACTCCTCTGCGCCTGCGCAGCTACCTTCCCGCTCTTTCAACTTCCTCTCCTCAGTTCTTTTTTTTCCACGGAGCCATCAGGACAAAAATCCTGTTACCGCAGAGAAACGTTTCTCTTTAAAGTGCTTCTGCCTTTCTGTTTTCACCGAAATCGCAGATATGATTCCAGTATCGTTTTCTTAATATCTTTTCTTTTTCTTTTTTAATTTCTAATTTGGTTCTTTTTCTTTTTCCTCGTGGGCATCGCGCCCTCTCAGGCCTTGAGCCTTCCATCTCCATGATGGAAAAAATGACTAGCGGTTTTAAAAAGTGTACGTGCTCCTGCACCATCTCGGTCACAGACAGATATGACTGTTGCTTAAAATGCCTTTGGCCGGAGCACGCACAGGACTCCTGTTCCCTCTGCCAGCTCATGACCAAAAGAGGTCTTAAGAACTGGACCAACAAATATGGAGAACTCTTTCCCTCTGACTCTGTATCCTTGGCCTTGACATCATCGAGGACATCGTCATCCTTCCATGCCTTGCAAGTATCTAAAAAATCAAAACATGGAACGGGATCCAAAAAGGAATCGCACAAAAAACCCAGATCCCCGAGTAAAGTGCCACGGGAATCATGGGAGAAGTCCCAAGAATCCAGGGAGAAGTCATGGGAATCCAGGGAAAGATCCCGCTCCAAACACCAGGACTCTTCAATGACCTCCCCTGACTGCGGCCATTCGGCCAAGCTTCCCTGGCGGGAGGACTTGTCCTCCAAAAGTCACTCTGGGGAACTGGGAGGCTCCCGAGGTATTGACCTCCAAAGAACCCACAGTGCCGTGCTCTGGTACAGTGGCACAAAGCCCCATTCCTTAGCGTCCCTCTAGTCCAGTCCCGGAAATGTAGAGTTGTCAACCTCCACCAGCAGCTTTGGAGACTGAATGATGTCATCATTTTGATGTCACTGGTACAAATAGGCTAGATCCGCCCCCTTTCACCAGTACTTTCAGTCTCCAAGCAGCTTGGAGGTTCTGAGCCCGGGACTGGGCTCAGAGGAACAAATAAGCAGAGCTTTAATTCTTTGTTTAAATTTAGGATTTTTCCTTTGCTTTCTTGTTTTTTAGCTGCCTGCTGCTGCTGACAGAGATTCTGTGCTGCTGGGGCTGTTTCTCTCCGTTCCTGCTCTCTTCTCCTCCCCCCCCCCCCTTCCTTCTCTTTTCTTTCTTTGCCTTATTGCCCCAGCATTTAAACGAGCATTGTGAGTGCACTGGTGTGTGCCTGGCATTATCTCCCTGCTCCCGAACCCACTTGGAAGGGTGAGGAGCAGGTTGAGCACGTTTGGACTGCTGGCAGCAGGCAGGGGGAGTGTATAGCAGTCTCTCCAGGAGCTGATGCCGATTTAAGGGCTGTGCTCTTGAGGGGTTCAGCGCTGCCCTTCCTCACTCTCCTCCCGGTGTTTGGTGAGTAAATTTGCCTTAGGGTTCCTTGGGGGAGTGATCTTTGCTGGCAGCAGGGGTTTGTCAGCTCCATCAGGGTGCAGGAGGCCTGGCCGCATGATTTTTGGCGCCGCAAACGTTGCGGCGGCCATTTTGGATCCCGTTTTTTCTTCTGCCTAACAAGATCGTTTTTTCAGGGTTAGGAGCTTCGTTTTGGCAAACGGTGTTAGGGGGCAGCTAGTTAGAGCTAACTGCATCGATCTGTGTAAAAAAAAAAAAAAAAAATCGCGTTTGTAATTTAGCTGTTCCTGGGGCTTTCAAAGGCTTCTTCTGCACTGGTACAGCGCTGTTTATTGATCATGCCTGCCAAGCCCCGCTGCCTCGTGTGTGGGGTGAGGCGCGGAGAGCTTTTGGACACTGGGGTGTGTAAGGCGTGCTCTTTAGAGGCCATGGGCATGGAAAAGTCCCTGGGGGAAGGCTCTCAAGGGCAGGGAGAGGCTTCTCTGGAAGGAGAGGGGTCTATCCCCCCTTCTCTGTCTGCTTCGGAGCCGGTTGCGGGCCCGTCCTCCGCTGGCAGCGTTCCTCTGTTGCCGGAAGGGTCTCAGGGGGCTGGGCTGCCAGGTGTCCCTTCAGAATTTTTCTCCTTGATGCAAAAAGCTTTTGCCTTACTGCAGCCTGACCGGGGGGTTCCGTCCCCGGGTCCTGCGAGAGGTACGAGGCGACGCTCATCCACTCTCCATGAAGGAGACGTGGCGTTACCAAAAAGGCGACGGGACGATTTCGATTCGGCTTCCCCGGCTCCTTTGGAGGAGGACCTGGGAATGCCAGATCTGGAAGATGAGGTGTCGGATGAGGACCTAGAAGACGGGGAATTGTTGGAGGAGGAGCAGCAGAGCAGGCTGGTCCGCGTATTTCGGCGGGAAGAACTGCCTGCTCTGATCTCCGAGACGCTAAAGGTGTTGAATATGCCCGCGGGTTCCACGTCCTCCGCGGAGGCGTTGGAGGATCCGCTGCTACAAGCCGTGCGCACTTCGCAGAGAGTGTTCCCCATCCACAGAGTCTTTCGGGATATGATTCAGGAGGAATGGGACTCGCCGGATTCGGCGTTGCGGGGGACCAGGGCTTTGGATAGGTTATACCCGATCTCTGAGCAGGATAAGCTGCTTTTTCGTTCTCCTAAGGTGGATGCCGCGGTGGCGGCGGTCACTAAAAAGACCACCATCCCGGTGGAGGGGGCGGCAGCCTTGAGAGATGGTCAGGATAGGAAGTTGGATACTTTGCTGAAGCAGGTGTTTGATATGAGTGCCCTTTCCCTGCAGGCCTCCATAGCAGGGGCCTGGGTGGCGAGGGGCTGTTTGCGCTGGTCCCAACGTATCCAGAGCTCCCTCCCAGAGGAACAATCAGCGGATGGGTCTCGGCTGGAGTCCGGCACCGCCTACCTGTCTGATGCGCACTATGATCTTCTTCGTGGTCAGGCCAAATGTATGGCTTCGGTAGTGGCGGCTCGCCGTTATCTGTGGCTCCGCAACTGGTCAGCGGATAGTTCGTCCAAGTCGCGGCTCAGTAAGCTTCCCTTCCGGGGTAAACTTCTCTTTGGAGAAGATCTGGAAAAGTTGGTCAAGGACCTCGGGGAGTCCAAAGGGGGCCGGCTCCCAGAGGATAGACCGAAACAGTCTCGGGGGGCTTCTGGGTCTCGAGGCCTCTCGAGAGATTTTCGTAAGTTTCGCACTCCTCGTTTTCAGCAATCGCAGCGGAGCAGGTTTCCGTCGCGGGGCCAGTCCTTTCGTGGATTTCGGGGAGCGGGAAGGGGTTTTGGTACCTTCCAGCCCTCCGGTGCCAAGAAGTCCCAATGAGATGAGGCGGGCCCAGGTGGGCGAAGTGCCCGTGGGAGGCAGGTTACGGGAGTTTTACCCTGCCTGGGTCCAGATTACCTCCGACCGGTGGGTATTGGAGGTCATTCGGGAAGGATATGCCCTGGAATTTCGGCGCCCCGTAGGAGATTCCTTTGTTCTTTCCCCTGCAGGGCCCCTCGGAAGCTGAGAGCTGTGGGCGACACCATAGGGCGGCTCCAGCGGCTCCGTGCAATAGTGCCCGTTCCGGTCGACCAGTGCGGCGCCGGTCGATACTCCATTTATTTTGTGGTTCCCAAGAAAGGGGGTACGTTTCGTCCGATTCTCGACCTCAAGAGGGTAAATCGTTGCCTTCGCGTGTCCCACTTCCGCATGGAAACCTTGCGGTCCGTCCTGGCGGCGGTTCGCGCGGGAGAGTTTTTGACGTCCTTAGACCTGACGGAAGCTTATCTTCATATCCCCGTGCGCAGGGAGCATCAGCGCTTTCTGCGTTTTGCGGTGCCGATGGGACACTTTCAGTTCCGGGCGCTTCCTTTCGGTCTGGCGACCGCTCCCCGGACATTCACGAAGGTCATGGTTGTGGTGGCGGCCGCTCTTCGCAAAGAGGGGATACTGGTACACCCTTACCTAGACGATTGGTTGATACGAGCGAAGTCAAGAGAGGAAAGCGTGGTAGCCACTGCCAGGGTGGTGGAGTTCTTGGACAGCCTCGGTTGGGTAGTCAACGGGGCGAAGAGTCGTTTGACCCCCTCTCAGGTTCTAGAGTATCTGGGGGCGCGCTTCGAGACTCGGTCGGGCCGGGTCTTCCTTCCCGACGTAAGGGCGCAGGCCTTGAGAGAACTGGTGCGTCGGTTTTTGAGGCTTCGGGCGCCGACGGCTTGGCAGTACCTGCAATTGCTCGGCACCATGGCGGCGACGATAGACTTGGTGCTGTGGGCCAGGGCTCACATGCGGCCGCTACAGAGTGCTCTTCTTCGGCGGTGGTCTCATCAGTCGGACGCGTTGTCTCACTGCCTGCCCTGTCCGGCGGTGGTGCAGGACAGTCTGCAATGGTGGCTGCTTCCCGACAGTCTGAATCAGGGCGTGCCTCTGGAGCCCCCGTGCTGGCGGCTGCTCACGACGGATGCGAGTCTAGCGGGCTGGGGGGCTCATCTAGAGGGCTCGTTTGCGCAGGGGACTTGGTCGCCGGAGGAGCAACTGTGGTCCATCAACCGGTTGGAAATGCGAGCGGTGGTTCAGGCCCTGCGGGCGTTTCGACGGGTGCTGGGGCAAGCAGCGGTCAGGGTGCTATCAGACAACGCAACCACGGTAGCGTATATCAATCGGCAAGGCGGTACGGGCAGTGTGGCCCTGGAGGAGGAGGCGAGTGTGCTGCTGACCTGGGCGGAACTGAACTTACAGGCTCTGTCAGCTCAGCATGTCGCAGGAGTCAACAACGTCGAAGCGGATTATCTCAGCCGCTGCCGCGTGGATCCGGGAGAGTGGACGCTGCATCCGGACGTCTTTGCAATGCTGGTCCGCCGGTGGGGGATCCCGGTGATGGATCTCATGGCGACATTCGCGTCGGCAAAAGTGGAGCGTTTCTTCAGCCGAAGGAAAGAGCGGATGGCAGAGGGCCTGGATGCTCTGGCGCAACGATGGCCCACGGAGGGGCTTCTGTATGTGTTCCCTCCCTGGGCACTCATCGGCAAGGTGATACAACGCATCGAGAGGCACAAGGGTCAGGTGGTGCTGGTGGCGCCAGATTGGCCAAGACGGCCGTGGTATGCGGATATGGTGCGGCTGGTGGCCGACGTCCCGTGGCGGCTCCCGCTCCGGGAGGACCTGTTGCTTCAGGGGCCCTTGCGGATGCCTCAGGTGGGTCGGTTCTCGCTTACGGCCTGGCTCTTGAGCGGGCGAGGTTGACGGCCCGCGGTTATTCGACGTCCGTGGTAGCCACTCTGTTACGATCGCGCCGGAGGTCGACTTCCCTAGCATATATACGCGTTTGGCGTGTTTTTGAGGCCTGGTGTTCCGATCGGTCTGTCATCCCCATGCGGGCTTCTGTGTCCGATGTCCTCTCCTTTTTACAAGCAGGGTTGGAGAAGGGCCTGGCGGCCAGTTCTTTACGAGTGCATTTGGCGGCTGTCTCCTGTTTTCGCGGCAAGATTCAGGGTCAGGTGATAGCGACGCATGTCGACGTTCGGCGCTTCCTGCGAGCGGTTTTGCTCTTGCGTCCGCCGAGGCGTTCGGTTATTCCTCTATGGGATCTCAATTTGGTCTTGGAAGCCCTGATCGGGCCACCTTTTGAGCCTTTGAGTGCAGCCTCGCTTAAGGATTTGACTCTCAAGACTTTGTTCCTAGTGGCGATCTGTTCCGCCAGGAGGATTTCGGAGCTACAGGCGCTGTCTTGCCGGGAGCCTTTTTTGATTTTTTCCCCGGACAAAGTGGTGCTACGGACGGTGCCAGCCTTTTTACCAAAGGTGGTGTCCGCTTTCCATGTGAATCAGGTGGTGTCGCTGCCAGTATTTTCCGCGGAGCAGAGGGCTCAGGCGGGTGGGCGCTTGCATCGGTTGGATGTGCGGAGGGCGCTCAAGAGCTATCTCCGTCGTACGGCTTCCTTCCGGAAGTCGGACAGGCTTTTTGTCGCCTTCGGAGGCCCTCGGAAGGGCGAGGCGGCAGCAAAGTCTTCCATTTCTAGATGGCTGAAAGAGGCCATTAGTTCCGCCTACATTCTGAGGGGCAGAGAAGTGCCGGTCGGCTTGCGGGCGCATTCTACGAGAGCTCAGGCAGCGTCGTGGGCGGAAGTCAGTCTCGTTCCGCCGGCAGACATTTGTAGAGCTGCAACCTGGTCCTCGTTGCATTCTTTTGCTCGGCATTATCGTTTGGACGTACAGGCGCGCGGGGATGGTCGTTTTGGGTCAGCCGTCCTTCAGGCTGCAGTTTCCGGACCCTCCCGTTGATATGTACTGCTCTGTTACATCCTCTACATTTCCGGGACTGGACTAGAGGGACGCTAAGGAAGAGTAAATTAGACTTACCTGCTAATTGTTGTTCCTTAAGGAACTCTAGTCCAGTCCCGGATCCCTCCCATTCGAGGGGTGTGGAACAGCCTGAAGTTTCTGGCCGCGCGAAATGTGAGTTTGGACAGCTGCTGAACCTTTACAAGGAAAACATCATTATGGGGAAATCTAATTTCTTCGTGTCAGGGCGCTCGGGGAGGCGCAGGAATGAGGGGCGTCTTCAGCGGGGGTCTCTGTGGGGTTGGCAGCAGGCGACATGGGCCGGGGAGCGCCGGGGCTCTGGTGCTTCAGTTGCCGGTTCTTTGGGGACATCACCCGTCCTTTCGGGGCGGCCCTGTCTTGTCTCTCACAGTCTTTTTCTTTCTGTATGGACTGTTCATTATCTTTTTTCTACCTGTATATACTGTTTCTTATAGTTTTGAGATAACTACTTATTTGTTGCTCTGCTGAGTCTGCTTTGTCAATAGGTACTGGTGAAAGGGGGCGGATCTAGCCTATTTGTACCAGTGACATCAAAATGATGACATCATTCAGTCTCCAAAGCTGCTGGTGGAGGTTGACAACTCTACATTTCCGGGACTGGACTAGAGTTCCTTAAGGAACAACAATTAGCAGGTAAGTCTAATTTACTCTTCTGTCTTTGGACCATACAGCAGCAGTCTCTTTGGACCAATGCTTGCTGTCCATAGAGAGGGCTCTGGCAGCACTCCTGGCAGCATCAGTACCATCAACACTGATAGCTCCAGGGCTGCAGTCATCGGCATTGGCTTTGACACTGATGACCGATGCCCCTGGTCCATGTACTCCAGCCCCAGCACCGGGACTGGAACCAGGCTTAGTACCGGCATCGGCGGCACCGAGCATGGGCAAAGGGAGCACGCCTCTACCAGACCATCCACACAATTCCAAGCCGGTAGTTTTTCAATATAAGCTAAGTGTCTATTAAAGCTTGAATATAACATTCATAAATCCCAGTTTGGACTTTAACAAAAGCTTGCATAATACCTTTTTAAGAAATAAGAAGAGAGCCCCATCCGTTTTCTTAATCACTTGAAAAAGTTCGTAGAAGGTCGTTGATGTGAATAGGCACTCAAGTTGGACAAGTTATAAGTCCAAAAAAAAAGTGCCAAAAAAGTCTGAGACCTTCAGCGAAGATAAGAATCAGATTTAATGGTTTAATATAACCATAAGGAATAATAAAAGATTTTGGATCCGTATTGTTACAATTGAGCATCTTGATTGATCTTTGTGAAGGATCGGTACCGACACCATCAATCGCACAAGCATCAACACCGCCAATACTTCCCATATTCGGACTCCGATTCCTTCAATTCCAATCACCACTTCTTTGACTCCACTGAGTTCCAGGAGCTTATCTCAGAGCTTTGCTCCGAGACCCAGAGGAAGTCACTGCCGGAAGACATGTAATTCCAGGACTTCATCCGGGACATGGCAACGGGCTTATCCATCACAGCTGTAGCCGAACCGGAGCCAAGGGCAAAAGAACTGGAGATCCTCCAGTTCCCCACTGCCCCAAAAGAGGCTATGATTCTACCAGTTCATTGGATACTCCATAGTCTGATGCTACATATGTGGGAGACCCCCCTCACGGTGTCACCTATTAGTAGAAGACTGGACACCATGTACCAGATTCCGGACTGCCCTGGCTTCCAGAAGCCACAACTACCACACCACTCCATGGTGGTCAAATCGGCGATGCGCAGGATCAAGAGTGGTAAGAACCACTCTTCGATCCTCTGGGTTGGGAATTGAGAATCCTCAAAGCCTTTGCATGCCAGGCATTCCAGACTTCCATGCTAGGATAAACTCCTACACCCTCTACATGGGCATGTTCCTGAAAGAAATCAATAAAGACTGGGGAGGATTCCTCCCTCTTATTCGAAAGGAAAAGAGACCTGCCTTTCAGACACTTTTGAAACATAGTCAAAATGTGTCCAAGTTTATCAACAGGGCTGCATTTGATGCATTTGAATCTACTAGCAGATTCTCTACAATAGCCATAGTGGCCCGCAGGTTGGCATGGCTTCAGGCATCAAACCTGGAACAGTGGGTCCAGGACAAGTTGGGCAACATCCCATGTACAGGGGAAAACCTGTTTGGGAAAAATTGGAGGGGAAAGGCTGGAGAACTGGAGACAGATGATACCATCTAAAGAGACTCTCCAGAAAGACTGCTGACCTATCGAAGAAGATGTTTGCAGCAAAAAAGCCTTTGTATCCCAAGAAAATGAAATTTTATCCCTCCTACTCTCATCCTGCTGCATACCAACCTCAACAGAAGCAGGAAGGCCCAAGACAGGCGAAGAAGCCAAAGGCCGCCAAGCAACAACCAGCAACACAGGTGCCATTGGCGCCTAGCTTTTGACTCTTTTCTGGAGAGCATTGCACCTTGCCCCTGCAGACTCCCAATCCTCCCCACATAGCAGGACGGCTCTGCCACAATGCACACCAGTGGCACCTCATCACTACAGAACAATGGACCCTGCAAATCATTCAAGGGGGCTATCAGTTAAACTTTCAATATCTTCCTCCTCCCCATTTCAGGGGAGATTACTGTACCCAGCCTCCCCTCAGGGCCCTACTACAGGAAGAGGTGTCCACGCTGCTGTCCCAGGGAACCATAGAGAAAGTCCCAAAGGCACAATGCCTGAAAGGCTTCTACTCTTCTTACTTCCTCATACCGAAGAAGTCAGGAGGATACAGGCTCATGCTCGACCTCAGGGACCTGAACAAGTTCCTGGTAAAAAGAAAAGTTCAAGATGATCTCACTAGGAACTCTCTTACCCTATCTGCAGAAACAAGACTGGCTTTGTTCTCTGTATCTGAAGGAGGCCTATACTCACATCCTCATGCATCCAAAGTACGGCAATACCTCTTTTTCATATTTCAAGGGACCCATGGTTCTCCCCATTGGCCTTGCATCGGCCGTTGTAGCCTCATACCTTCGCAACATGGGAATCTTTGTCTTCCCCTACTTGGACGATTGGCTGATCAAAGTAGACTCTCCAGGAGAACTCTGCAGTTCACGCGAGCAAACCCTTGCAGTATTACAGCACTTGGGATTTGTCATAAACTTCCCAAGATCCTGTCTCATCCCAACTCAAAAGTTAGAATTCATAGGGGTGGTTCTGGACACTCGGCAAGCCAGGATCTTCCTCCCAGAAGACCATATGAACCGCCTGATGGGTCTAACCACCCACATGTCTCAACAGCCGAACTCCACAGCTCGCAATTTCCTGTGTCTCTTGAGTCACATGGCATCCACGGTATACATGGTACCATATGCAAGGCTACATATGCACCATGTACAGTGGACCTTAGCTTCCCAGTAGACACAGACCACGAGAGACTTATGGGATCTGATCCAAATAACACATACCCTAGTCCAGTCCCTGCTTTGGCGGTGCATCCCAGAAAATCTTGTAGGATCACCTTTTCAGATGCCTCAACCTCGACATATCCTCACCACAGATGCATCCAAGCTCGGGTGGGGAGTCCATCTCGACTCCATCTCCACTTAGGGACTCTGAATGACACAAGAATCAGCACTTCAGATCAACCTTTTAGAGCTTCGGGCAATCACAAATGCCCTTCATGTCTTTCAACACCACCTCAAGGGCAGCCAGGTCCTGATCCAGACAGACAACCAGGTGACCATGTTCTATGTGAACAAACAGGAAAGAACAGGCTCACTTCCCCTCTGCAACGAAGCCATTCGCTTCTGTACCTTCGCAATCTCCCAGCAGATCCACCTCCGAGCAGTTTATATGCCAGGAGAACTCAATCACCTAGCATACCGGCTGAGTCGGATCCTCCACCTGTATGAGTGGACCCTCGACCCACACATCATGGCAAGGATCTTCCAAAAATGGGGAACCTCAGCCATCGATCTTTTCACCACTCCCCAAAACAGGCAGCTCCCATTGTTCTGCTCTAGAGTACGTTCCAGACTCAGCCAGGTACCCGATGTCTTCCTCCTTCACCAGGGTAAGAGGCTGCTGTATGCCTTCCCTTTCACCCCCCCCCCCCCTAATCCCCAAAACCCTCTTCAAGCTCCAGAGGGACAAAGGAATGAAAATGCTCATAGCTCCTTTCTGGCATCATCAGCCCTGGTTTCCCCTAGTGTTTCAACTAGTACAGACTCAGCCAATACATTTGGGATGCGAAGCAGGCCTTCTGTCCCAGGACAACGGAATAGTCCTGAATCTCAATCTGTGCTCTCTCTATCTGACAGCATGGCTGCTGAAGGGTTGACGCTGCAGCATCTCAATCTTCCACAAGGGGAGAAAGCTATCCTCCTGGCGTCAAGGAAACCATCCACCAGACGTTCCTACGCCTTCAAATGGCACAGATTTGCTTCATGGTGCTCAGAAAATGTCCTCAATCCATTCACCACACTAATAGCTTCGCTTCTGCAATATCTACATCACCTGTCCTCAGGACTCAAAATCAATTCAGTGCAAGTTCACCTCAGTGCAATCGCAGCTTTTCACAAGCCAGTTGACAATCAACCTATCTCTTCACATCCACTGGTTGCACGCTTCATGAGAGGTCTCCTACTCTCTAAGCCTCTGGTGGCTTGGGACCTTAATGTCGTCTTGGCACAACTTCTCAAACCACCGTTTGAACCTTTGGCCATCACTCACCTCCTGTACTTGTCTTAGAAGGTCATCTTCCTTATTGCTCTGACCTCAGCCAGATGCATCAGTGAATTTCAGGCTTTGGGGGCACATTCACCATACACCAGATTCCATCATGACAGAGTCGTCCTTCGCACACATCCCCACTTTCTACCAACAATGGTATCACCTTTTCATATCAATCAATCAGAAATCTTTCTGGTCTTCGTTCCAAAATCACACTCCTCCCATGTAGAAGCAACATTGCACACTCTCGACTGTAAGTGAGCCATGGCCTTCTATATCCAGAGAACCCAGGATCTCTTTAAATCCTCATAATTGTTCATTTCCTTTGACCCCAATCACTTGGGGCTTCCTGTGTCAAAACGCACGCTCTCCAGATAGATAGCAGATTGTATCTCCTTTGCTTACAACCATGCAAGCCTCACCCTCATGGGACATGTCACTGCTGACAATGTTAGAGTCATGACAACCTCCGTAGCCAACCTACGCTCAGTAGCCATTGATGAAATCTGTCGGGCAGCAACCTGGTCTTCCATCCATAAATTTGTCACCTACTATTGCTTGGACAAGGACTCCTGCCGGGATGCTGCCTTTGGTCAGGTGGTCCTCCAACATCTCTTTGACACATAGACACAACTCCTGCCCCCCACCCAGACTTCATGTTACCAGATCACCATGGCGGGGATGTCAGTGCCTCTGTGAACCCTGTCCGAATTCTCCATTCTCGCCTGATTACTAAGTCTCCTATGCTCTGGGAGCTGAGGAGTCCATATGTGAAGACTACAATCTCCAGGAACAAGCAGGAATGTAGTCATCACATATGGGTATCGTCGGTACCGACGGAGCCTGCGCGGGAACGCTCCCCAGCGTCCAATTAGAAAGCTTTTGGGATCATCCCACAGCGCCTGCGTGCTGCCTTCCCGCCTTTCCCAACTGCCTCTCTCCAGTTCTTCGTTTTCCGCGGAGCCAGCAGGTCGTGTTCCTGTCACCGCAGAAAATTTTCCTTCTTTTTTGTGGTCGCATCTGCCTTCCTCGACGCTTTACCGGTACCGCCGGTTTTTCTTTCTTTCTTTCTTTAAAAAAAAAAAAAAAATTCTTAGTACTTTTTTTCCATTTTTTCCAGGTGCACGCGCCATTTTGGGCCTTAGGCCCAAGATGTTTTCCACAGTGGAAAAACTCTCTTCGGGTTTTAAAAAGTGCACCAAGTGTGGCGGTCAATGTTCCCTCTAATTTTCTGTAGGCTGTGTGCGCATAAAATATCAGCTGTGTGCAGCTTTTGAAGGAAGGTTAAATTTTTGTGCGCCACATGACACTCGGAGTTATATACTTTAAAATTTGACTACACGTCAGAATACAGTATGTACACCACATTGATTTTAATGAAATTAAATGAAAATAGATGATTACTAAATGAAGCGGGCAATTTCTAGTAATTACAATCATAACCTTTAAATTTGAAGACATTTGTGTTGTTTTCTATCAGAATCAGAGCCATAATTTTTGTGCGCTCTGTTGTAAAGTATGTGCGCTCGCTCGGCAAGGTGTGTGCGCGCGCACACGCGCACAGCTTAGAGGGAACAGTGGTGGCGGTACCATCTCCGTAACCAACACCCATGAGTGGTGTCTGAAATGTTTAGGTCCTGACCATTCCATCTTGGAATGTATTGCCTGTGCCATGATGTCCAAGAGAGGTTGACAGAACTGAGCTGCCAAGCTCAGTACCCTGTTTCCCTCTGATGCAGCTTTGGTGGCATCGACGTCTTCCAGGGATTCGTCTTCCTCCCGTGGATCTTAGGTAACTAAACACAAGTCTAGCCAGTGCTCAAAGGGTAGTTCTCCTTCTAAGCATCGAGTTGCCTCTGGCGTTGCCCTTGAGGATTCTGCACCGGCAAAACTGCCCCGGCGGGAGGCTTCGGCTTCCAAAGCATTATCGGGGCTCCAGGACGTTCTCGAGGCCTCAACATCGGCAGAACTACTGGTGCCATGCTCTGGGGTACCGGCGATCTTCTCCGGTACCGACATCCAGGCATTGGCAGCGTCGATAGACCAGAGAATCCTGGCTATTGAGCACAGTCTAGCGGCTCTCCTTGCGGCATCGACGCCCTCTGAACCGCATCAGACATTTCAACTGACACCGACTCCGGCACCGGTATCGGTACTGGTACCGATAGCATCGACATCGGTGTCCACATTGCCGGCACCCAGTCATCCGATGCCTTCCAGTACCAATACTCCGGTACCGATTACTCCCGGTACCGACTTCGGTCGGTACGGGTATCAGGCTCTTCAAGAGCATCCGGACAGGCGGTACTTCGAGCCCTCAGAAGAATCTGAGGATTCTGATAGTTCTGTCGATGCAGGAATGCTTCTCCCAGAGGAGCCCTCCTCCCCTAAGTGCAGGATGTCTCCTCCAGAGGATATTTCCTTTCAGGATTTTATCAGGGAGGTGGCTCGGGGTCTGTCCATTACTGTAGCCCCTGAAACAGAGCCCAGAGCAAAGGAGTTGGAAATTTTACAATATCCGAAAACTCCTAAGGAGGCAGCTACCTTGCCCATCCATGAGATCTTGCATGATCTCATGTTAAGAATGTGGGAGACACCTCTTACCACCTCCCCTCATTCTCGTAGACTGGATACTCTGTATTGAGTGCCTCCTTGTCCTGGTTTCCAAAAAAGCTCAGCTTCCTCACCACTCTATTGTAGTGGAATCAGCTATGAGAAGGATCAAGAGTGCAAAGAGGCATGCCTCTAATCTTCCAGGACGTGAATGCAAAACTTTGGATGCTTTTGGACGTCGTGTCTTCCAAGCTTCCATGCTTTCTGCCAGGATCAGTTCCTATAGTCTATACATGGGAATGTTCCTAAAGGAAGTCACAGATGATTTAGAGGCTTTGAGTCCTCTTCTTCCTGAGGATAGAAGGCAGGATTTTCTCACATTGGTCAAACATGCCCAAGATGTTTCTAAATTTGTCAACCGTGCAGCTTTTGACTGTTTTGCGTGCATAAGCAGAACCTCTGCCATTGCCATAGGTGCACGTAGAATTGCTTGGCTCCAGGCATCTGATCTGGAGCTCTGGGTACAAGACAAACTGGGAAATATCCCCTGTACTGGTGAGAACCTGTTTGGTAAAGATTGGCAGGAAAAGGCCAATGAGTTGGATGCTGACAACTCCACCTTGGATAGATTATCCAAGTCCACAGCTGATCCTGCTAGAAAGAAATCTTTCAAGAAACCATTCTTTTCTAAAAAGAAAAGATACTATCCTGCTTATTCTCAGCAGGGACGTTCTGCAGGTCAGCTTGTCAGGAAAGGTCAGCAACCTCCCAAACAAAGAAAAGCAAAGACTGCTAAGCCTCAGCCGTTGTGGGGCCTGGTAACCCACAAAGGTTCCCCAAATATTGCCAATCACCAATAAATTGCGAAACTTTTGCTATCGGCATTTGCAATTTGTTTGCTTTGTTACCCAAATAAAGAGCTCTTTGTTACCCAAATAAAGAGCTTTTTGTAGCTGAGCAACTGTAGTCTGAGCCATGTTCTAATAATTATTCTGAGATACTGTAGCCAGTAGTAACTATTATGGATATCACAGCCAATAATAACTATTGTGAGATACTGTTGCCAGTAGTGATCTTTGTCAGATAATATTGTCAGTAGTATTTTCCCACCGCTGCCAGTGGTAATTACCTCTTCTTGCACTACTAATCTGAGATACTGTTGCCAGTAGTAATTATTGTGAAATACCATTGCCAGTATTAATTATTGTAAGATTAATTAATTATTAATTATTGTGAGATACTGTTGCCAGTAGTATTTTCCCATTGCTGCCAGTGGTAATTACCCCTCTTGCACTGCTATTCTGAGTTACTGTTGCCAGTAGTAATTATAGTAAACTACCATTGCCAGTTTTAGCTATTGTAAGAAACTGTTGACAGTAGTAAATACCCACTCTGCACTGTTAACTTGAGATACTGTTACCAGTAATAATCTCCCTCCCCCCAACTACTCCTCTCCCACACTACCCTTTACATCATAATGGAAACAATATCTCCTACCAAGATTATAAATCTCCTTTTCACTCTCTTCTTAATAACCCTCCTAACTCAACACATATACACCTACAAAACCAACCAATGTCCATACAAAAACATTCCAATCATCCACAATTATAACCGGAACCCTTATAATAATCTTCCAATCACATACAATCAGTATCAAAACCCAATATATAGCTCTACATACTCAAACTCTCACAATCACCATTCGCGCCACACCTCACACAAACGCCAGCACCGTCTCATCCAAATAAAGCACCAACCCTTAAGTGATAAAATTGACCAAAATGACAATACAACCACCAAATTACAACTCATCCTAATAAACATCCGATCCATAAGAAACAAAACACCAATAATTAATGACATAATTAAAGATACATCCCCTGACATTATCTGTATTACTGAAACATGGCTCTCACCCTCAGACACTATACTACTAAACCAACTTACCACAAATCAATATGACATATTCAATTGCCAACGGAATATAAAAAGAGGAGGGGGTGTACTGATTCTCACCAAAAATGACCTAAAATTCACCCTAACAAACCTAAATAATATAGATGGAATGGACATTGTTAACATAGAAAATAAAACCATGGCTCTCACCCTCATCTACAGACCCCCTTCATCCGATCAAAAAAAACCTCACCCCTATCCTAGAACTCGCATGCACAGCGCCACGAAGCAAACCACTTATACTTCTTGGTGACTTGAATCTTCCATCACTGAACCACTCACAATCAGATAACTTCATAGATGCTATGTCACAAATGGGGTTCACACAGATAATACACGCTCCTACACACAAAAAAGGTAACATACTTGACGTAATTTTCCTCCCAGCCACTCTCTACAGTCACTCACTACATTTCACACCCCGAGTATAACCGAAGTACCCTGGTCAGACCACCATCTAATCACAATCCAGTTACCAGCACAAGTCCCAAGAAACAATGAGAACACAACCTCACATACATCACGCTTCATACGCTTTGACAAAGACACATTCCTCGACAAAGTACTACCCAAACTAGACTCAAGATCACCAGACATCAACTCAACCATAGCACATTGGAATCTTACTATTCAAAAAGCAGCTGTCCAAACACAAGTCTTACACAAACAAACAAAAAAGACAGAAAAATGGTTCACGAAAGAGCTGACAAAACTAAAAAAAACAACTAAGGAAACAAGAAAAGAGATGGAGAAAACTTAAATCTGATGAAAACAAATCACAATACATGCTCCTACTCATAGAATACAAAAACGCAATTAACAAATCAAAAAGAGACTACCACTCAAAAGTAATAAACTCATCCATCAACCGCCCTAGGGAGTTATTTGCGATAGTAAAAACATTAACCAAAACTAGTAACACCGAACCTAAACAACAAGCAATAAACATACAAACTCTAGCAAAACATTTTGCAGAAAAACTAAAAAACAAGACCACTACCCCAACCCCGCTATTATCAAACACGAAAACCACACATGAATGGACAAGCTTCCAGTTGGTAGAACAAAAGCAACTTCTCAAAATCATAACAATGATAAACACCACCACCTCCCCACTCGACCCATGCCCCGTTTCATGGATTAAGTGTGTGAAAGATGAACTAGCGGTAAATCTACAACACATAGTTAACCAATCCCTTTCACAGGGCATCATGCCTGATGCCCTAAAACTCACAAAACTCCGACCAATAATAAAGAATAATAAGCTTGACTCAAAAGACCCAAACTCATACAGACCCATAGCCAGCATTCCATTCATAGCTAAAATAATAGAGAAAACAATTCAAATTCAGTTACAGGAACACATTGATGAACACAAACCACTTGACTCACACCAATTTGGCTTCCGCCCTTTCCACGGAGTAGAAACCCTCCTAATCACACTTATGGACTTCCTCATCAAGGGCACAGATGACAAACACCAAGGCTTCTTACTCCTATTTATAGATATCTCTGCTGCCTTTGATAACATTAATCACCAGACACTGATCAACAGATTAGAAAACCTAGGAATAGGCGGATTGTCCTTAACTGGTTCAAATCCTACATCTCACATAGATTAATACGCGTCCAAATTGATCAACAAACATCAGAAACATTCCCCCAAGGACAAGGAATACCCCAAGGATCAGCCCTTTCAGCCCTCCTATTTAACTTGTATCTACAACCGATAACAAACATATTTAAAAAACACAGGATTAACCATTTTATATATGCTGATGACATCATGCTAGCTATCCCCATAACCACTAAAAACCATACATATGACTCTCTATCCAAATGCATGGCCGAGACCTCCTCCTGGATGGAAACGAACTACCTCAGCATAAATCTCAAAAAAACTGAGGCAATGTTTGTAACAAGATCTTCTATGACTGAAAACACTTACCCGGAAACAATCACAATCAACAAAACTTCAATACCTGTCAGAAAACAGGTAAAATACTTAGGGGTAATAATAGACCACACCCTATCCATGCTGCCACACATAAAACAAACAGTAAAAACCATTTTCTACAAACTCAAAACTATTCAGCACCTAAGGCCACTCCTTGAAACACAAGACTTTAGATCCGTAGTAAGTACACTGATCACCCCTCACTTCGACTATTGCAATAGTCTCCTAATAGGCCTCCCTCAAAAAAGCACATACCTTCTACAAAGAGCACAAAACATCTGTGCAAAAGTAATTGCTAAAGCCCACCTAACAGACCACGTAACCCCAATACTGCTGGAACTCCACTGGCTTCCTATAAACAGCCGAATCAAATACAAAATTATCCTAACAACCTATAAACTCATAAACGACATAGCCCCCTCACACTTAACCACATTACTGCAGTCTCCAACATCGACAAGGACCCTCAGACAAAACGCAGCCCACTCCCTCATCATACCTAAAGCCATCTGTAAAACCAAGAATACCACTAGCTCTAGAGCATTCTCATTCACTGCTCCTACACTCTGGAACGACCTCCCTATTGAACTTCGCACCATAAGAGACCTCATCCAATTCAGAAAAGAATTAAAGACCTACCTGTTCACTGAACACTTCGAAATCCCCTACTCCCCCAAAGCCAGCTCTACCACAAATGTGGGCACCCATGCACAAACTCCTTTAACCCCAACAATCTAACCACAAGCCTGTCCCCCCCACACACGCCCCAAAGATGACAAAAATAAAAGGAACTAAATTCCAGCACCTACGCCAATCTCTACCCCATACACCACACACACTACACGATGTAAATATACTTTTGTACAAAGTTTGATATGTTTGCTTGTTTTTTGTTACAATACCTACAAAGTTTATACTTACTGTTCAATGTAAATAGTTGATTTCTACTGTTCTATGTAAAATGTATACAAATTGTGTACAAGACTGTTAATCTGTTATATGTAAACCGCCCTTGATCTCTGGAAGGGGCGGTATAAAAGAAATAGTTAAATAAATAAAAATAAATAAATAAATACATGAACAAGCAGGGAGGAACAGGCTCTCTGTCGCTTTGCAACGAAGCTTTGCGACTATGGGCCCTCGCCAGAGAGCATCAGATTCATCTCCTGGCAGTGTATCTTCCATGCATGCAAAACTCTTGGGCAGACAAACTCAGTCGAGTTCTGCTTCCACACAAGTGGTCTCTGCATGCAGACCAGGTGGCCAAGATTTTTCAAATTTGGGGAACCCCGGACATAGACCTCTTTGCAAGTCTGTGGAATGCCAAACTTTCCCGGTTCTGTTCCAGAACCCCGGCTCAGGGGGCTCAGGCCAGGGATGCTTTCCTCCTTTACTGGGGTCAAGACTTCCTGTATGCCTTTCCACCCATTCCCCTAATTCCCAAAACCCTGTTCAAGCTTCAGAGAGACGGAGGCCGTATGATTCTCATAGCTCCACATTGGCCATGGCAAGTGTGGTACCCTCTGCTTCTACATCTCTCTCAAGCTCCCTCCCTGGAGTTAGGGTCTGCTCCAGATCTCCTATCTCAGGAGGATGGAATGTTATGGCATCCCAATCCCCAGTCTCTGCATCTCAGGGCTTGGTTGCTGAAGGCCTAGATCTCCATGATCTTAACCTCCCTCAGCAAGTAAAGGATATCCTTTATGCTTCCAGGAAGCCTTCCACAAGACGCTTTTAAGCTTTCAAGTGGAAAAGGTTACCATATGGTGTTCGCAGAAGGGTCTTAACCCCATTGCCATACCTCTGGAATCATTATTGGAGTATCTCCTTCATTTATCCAATGCAGGACTTGAGACTAACTCAGTGAGGGTCCATTTGAGTGCTATTGCGGCTTCCTTCAAGCCCCTAAATGGACAACCTATTTCTTCCCATCCTCTTATAGCAAGATTTATGAGAGGCCTTCTGCTATCTAAGCCTCCCATTAAGCCACCACCTGTGGCATGGGACTTAAATTTGGTTCCTGGTCAGCTCATGAAGCCACCTTTCGAACCCTTAGCTACTACCTCCTTGAAATTTATTTATTTATATTTCTTATATACCGCACTATTTGCAATCAGCGCGGTTCACATGGAACAGAAACATCCGACAACTTAAATATGTCTGGTCATTACATTAAACAGGAAATGCAACTTGGAAAAAGGGTACACTATATACATATGAGGTGTACTGAGAAAGGATAATGTTTGGTGTTTACGTTGTAGGGGACGCCTGTTGCGAGGGCTTGCCTAGTTGACTACTATTATTGTTGAGGTGCTCGTTATTCGAGTGGGACTGAGGATCAGAGATGTCAGTGAGATATTTGGTGAAGAGGAAATGTTTAAGGGCCTTTCTAAATTGGCTCAAGTTGGGGATTGCTCTGATATGTGCTGGTAAGGTATTCCATAATTAATTAATTAACAGATTTTTTATATACCGCTCCTTCCATTGATCAGATGCGGTTTCCATAGAACAACAATAAACAGTACAAGCTGTTTTTACATATAACAATTTGTAACGAGCACAGAGTTGGAAGGCTCTGTTAGCTGTTGTTTTGGTGCATTTAGTTGCTTCTTTTGGAATTACTTTCTTGGAAGGTTATCTTTCTCATTGCAATCATTATCTTTCTCATTGCAATCATTATCTTTCTCATTGCAATCACATCAGCACATCGCATCAGTGAGTTGCAAGCACTAGTAGCTGATCCACCTTATACAAGGTGCCATCATGACAAGGTAGTCCTTAGGACTCATCCACGCTTTATGCCAAAGGTGGTCTTGACTTTTCATCTAAACCAAGCGGTCTACCTACCGGTGTTCTTTCCAAGGCCTGATGCATCAAATGCAGAAAGAAACCTTCATACTTTGGACTGTAAAAGAGCTTTAGCCTTTTACTTAAAAAGAACACAACATAGAAAGTCCTCTCAACTCTTTGTTGCTTTTGATCCTTCTCATTTGGGACTTCCAGTCTCCAAGAGAACACTATCTAACTGGATTGCTCAGTGTATTTCCTTTGCCTATCGGAGTAAGAATCTTCCTCTGGAGGGCCATGTCACAGCTCACAATGTGAGAGCCATGGCAGCTTCAATGGCTCATCTGCACTCTGTGTCTATCGACGACATCTGTCGAGCAGCCACCTGGGCCTCGGTTCATACCTTCACAGCCCATTACTGCTTGGACAAGGACTCCCACCGGGATGCCTTGTTTGGTCAGGCTGTTCTCGAACACCTGTTCCATACCTAATCAACTCCTACCCACCATCCCTGGTAGGATGCCAGAGATCCATGGGGGGAAGTGGAGCCCTTCTCAGGGACTCACAACTTCTGGGGTCTCTCCCTGGCATCTAAAGTTAGGGAGTCCCCATTTGTGATGACTACATTCCTGCTTGTTCCCGGAAATAGCATAGTTACTCACCTGTAACAGGTGATCTCCGGGAACAGCAGGAATTTAGTCCTCACAACCCACCCACCTCCCCTAGGAGTTGTATCTCTCTATCTATCTCTTTCCCTTTCCCTCTCTCTCCCTTTGTCTCAGCTTTAAAACTCAACTGGAGAGAGGCAGTTGGGAAAGGCAGGAAGGCAGCACGCAGGCGCTGTGGGATGCTCCCAAAAGCTTTCTAATTGGACGCTGGGGAGCGTTCCTGTGCAGGCTCCATCGGTACTGACGATACCCATATGTGAGGACTACATTCCTGCTGTTCCCAGAGATCACCTGTTACAGGTGAGTAGCTATGCTTTCCTGCTTGATCCTGGAGATAGCATAGTTACTTACTTGTAACAGGTAATCAATCTCCAGGAACAACAAGAATTTAGTCTTCCAACCCACCCTCCTCCCCTTGAAGTTGTAGGGTTGTTTTCATTCTTTTTTTCTCAGCTACAAACTCAACTGAGAAGGAGTTGGAAGAGTGGGAAGGCAGCTGCACAGACGCAGTGGAATGCTCCCAAAAACTCTCCTGTTGGGCGCTGGGGAGCGCTTCCGCGTGGGCTCCATCGGTACCGATGTCACCCATATGCGAAGACTAAATTCCTGCTGTTCCTGGCGATCACCCGTTACAGGTGAGTAACTATGCTTTCCCTATTTCTCTTTAAGTTATTTAAGTTTATGGGGCTATATTGAACGATTGCGAAAAACTGTAGGTCAGATGTCCTTGGAACAGGGTCATTTGTATTGGATTTTCACTTAGTTATGAAGCATTATACCTTCATTTTTATGCTTTGAAGGAGAGAATGCAGTAGCATGACAAGAAAAGTAAATTAAATATTTTCTAAAGGCACTACAGTCCTTAAACAATATCTCACACTTTCCTTACCTGGTGCTTTCAGCCCATCTGGTAGTAGTGAGGCGTCCACAACTCTAAAACCGCTACCACCTAAATCACTGGAAATCTCAGCAGAGAAGCCAGTCAGAGAAACTGAATTAGCCACTCACCCTTAGAAGTGTTCCCTCTTGTGTAGCATTGAGGCACATTGGCTTGGCAGTATAGGGAATCTGGTACTGTTGCTGCCTGGGCTGAACTTATTCTGTTCATAAATGGAGAATTTCATTGTAAAGTAATGTCAAGTCTGGTATTTTCCACAATCACAAAATTCATTAAAAATAAAACTAGAAATAAACAAGCTGCCCCTTCTCATCTCATACACATCTAGCCCTGAAAAAGGGGAGCATGGAGAAGACAACATCCTTGTATACAACAGAATAAAAAAAAAGAAGAGAGCAGAAAGATCAGTGTGTACTGTAACAGTCTGTCTCCAGGAACAAGCAGGAATGTAGTCTTCACATATTGGTATCGTCTGTACCGACAGAGCCTATGCAGGAATGCTCCCCAGCGTCCAATAGGAAAGCTTTTGGGACGATCCCACTGTGCCAGCGCCGCTGCCTTCCTGCCTTTTCAACTCTCCCTCTTCAGTTTTTCGTTTTCCATGGAGCCGACAGGCAGCAAACCCTGTCACCGCAGAAAATCTTCTTTTTTGTGGTCGCGTCTGCCTTCCTGTCAGCGCCTATACCGGTACCACCGGTGTTTTCTTTATTTTCTTATTTCTTTTCCTTAATAAAAAAAAAAAAAAGAATAACTTCTTTTTTGAGGGTCTGTCCCCTCTTGGTGCCAGGCGCCATTTTGGGCACTAGGCCCTCTTTTATTCCAAAATGGAGAAACCATCTAGTGGTTTCAAAAAATTTTCAAAATATAGCAGTACCATTTCTGCTACCAACACCCATGATTGGTGTCTCAAATGTTTAGGTTTGTTTATGTTTATGTTTATTTAAATTTGATATACCGCTCAAGCCAAAAGGCATTAGAGCGGTTTACAATAATGTATCATTCAAGGAAATAAGAAAAGAACGCCTTTTTCTGACCATTTACCATCGGAGTGTCTCCTTTTTTGAAAGATGACCAAGAGAGGCCTGCAGAACAGAACTGCAAAACTCTGCACCCTCTTTGCCTCGGCTGCAATGTCCATTGCATCGACATCCTCCAGGGCTTCATCTTCTCCCATGGATCTCAGGTAACTAAACCTAGGTCTTCCAAGACCGGCCGGTCCTCAAAGGATAGCTCTCCTTCTAAGCATCGAGATGCTACTAGCGTTGCCCTCGAGGAAAACACACCGGCCAAACAACCCCGACGGGAGGCCCCTGCCTCCAAAGCCTTAAAGGGGTTCCAGGATGTTCCTGAAGCTTCCACCTCCGGAGAACTCTTGGTACCATGTTCTGGTGTTGTGGCCTGCTCTGCCGGTACCGACATCCAGGCATCGGCAGACTCCATGGATGAATGTATTCTGGCCATTGAGCGCGGTCTTAACGGCTTTATTAGCAGCCTCGGTACCGCTAAAACCGCCTCAATCGACGCAGTTGTCCGTACTGATATCGGTACTGAATGTACCTGCATCAACCGATGCACCTCTCTCCATGCTTCCTCCCATGCCGGCCCTGGAATCGGTCTCGGGCATCAAGGGTCCGGTATCGAGGCAGTCCGATGCCCACTTTGATCGATACCGTCGACAAGCAATACGAGAGCATCCAGCCCGACAATACTTCGAATCCTCTGATTCTGATGATTCCAAGGACTCTGTCGGTACTGGGGTGGTTCTTCTGGAGGATCCCTTTCCTTCGCCACAGCGTCGGATGTCTCCTCCAGAGGACATGTCCTTTCAGGACTTCATACATGATGTAGCAAGGGGACTCTCGATCACCGTGACTCCTGAAAAGGAACCGAGAGCTGAAGAGTTGGAAATTATTCAGTATCCAGCAACTCCTAAGGAGGCTGCTACCCTTGCCATTCACCGAAGTTTGCATGACCTCATGTTTAGGATGTGGGAAACACCTTTAACGGTGTCTCCACATTCTCGAAGATTCGATACAATGTACTGGGTACTGCAATGTCCCAGTTTCCAAAAACCACAATAACCACACCATTCCATGGTAGTGGAATCGGCAATGCGTAGGATCAAGAGTGCTAAGACGCATTCATCCAACCCTCCAGGTCGTGAATCGAGAATGCTCTATGTCTTTGGGTGTAGATGCTTTCAGTCTTCGATGCTATCAGTTAGAATAAGCTCTTACATACTTTAAATGTTTATGTTTCTTCAGGAGGTTACAAGAGATTTGGAGCTCATGGCTCCACTTCTTCCTGATGACAAGAGGGCCGACTTTCTCACTCTGGTCAAACATGCCCAGAATGCTTCTAAGTTCATGAACCGTGCAATCTTTGATTGCTTTGAGTGCATTAGCAGAACCTCTGCTATCTCCATCGGTGCATGTCGCATTGCCTGGTTACAAGCTTCTGATTTAGAACAATGGGTGCAAGACAAGCTGGGGAATATTCCTTGCACAGGAGAAAACCTCTTTGGCAAGGATTGGCAGGACAAAGCTACTCAGCTTGAGTCTGAAAACACCACCTTGAACAGACTATCAAGGACCACAGCCAACCCAGCTAAGAAAAGACAGTTAAGAAACACTTCTTCAACAAGAAAAAGAAATTCTGTCCATCTTACACCCAGGCTGTCCACTGCCCAGTTCATGCTCCCCAAAAGGGGCAACAGCAACCCAGACAGCAGAGGAAGGCCCAAGTCCCCGGAGCTCAATCAGCTCAGCAAACACAGCCTCCTCAGGGGCTTTGACTCCTTACTAGAGAACTTAGTCATCCTACCCCTGAAGGGTCTAGAGCCTCGCACCATCCCAGGCAGACTCTGACATTTCTCTGAAAGATGGCAACAGATAACATCAGAGCACTGGACTCTCTCTATTGTAACAGAGGGGTACAAACTCCACAGTTTGCCCCATCCCACCATCACAAGACAGTTCAATTCTTGGGGTCCCTTCACCACTCTCTTGTGTCAAGAGGTCACCTCACTACTTGCTCAAGGAGCAATAGAAGAGGTACCTATACCCCAACAGGGCATGGGTTTCTACTCCCCCTACTTCCTCATCCCAAAGAAGACAAGGAGATACAGGCTTATACTGGACCTCAGAGAGTTGAACAAGTATCTCTTCTAAGAAAAATTCAAGATGATCTCTCTCGGAACACTTCTTCCTTACATTCAGAGTCAGGATTGGCTATGTTCTCGAGATCTAAAGGATGCATCTACACATATCCTCATCCATACAGATCACAGGAGGTTTCTTCGATTCCTCTTTCAAGGAAGACATTACCAGTAAAGGGTTCTACCCTTTGGACTGGCTTCTGCCCCAGAGTCTTCACAAAATGCATGGCAGTAGTACCAGCATTCCTGAGAACTCTGGGGATATTCATCTTCCCCTACTTAGACGACTGGCTCATCCGAGCATCAACAGTGCAAATCTTGCAGTACCTGGGACTGGTCATAAACCTCCCAAAATCTCATCTCACCCCTTCTCAGTCCCTAGAGTTCATAGGGGCTCTTCCAGACACAAGGCAGTCAAAGGCTTTCCTGCCACAATCACGTTGTCTTTGAATACTCCAGCTGGCCTCTCAAGCAGCTATGAAAACTTTCCTAACTGCTCGAGAAATGCTTCAGCTGCTGGGGCATATGGCATCCACTTTCCATGTGGTTCCCTATGCTCGCCTACACATGCGAGCAGCCCAGTGGACCTTAGCCTCTCAGTGGACACAAGCGTCGGGTCGCCTAGGGGACAAAATCAGAAGCTCTATACGCCTCATTTTGTCCCTACAATGGTGGCAATCGCTGAAAAACCTTCTTGCAGGGTCTCCTTTCCAGCAACCACTACACCAAGCCAGCTTGACGACAGATGCATCTAAGTTAGGTTGGAGGGCTCACTTGGACAATCTCTCCACTCAGGGTCTCTGGACCGAGCAGGAGGCTTGTCTTCACATGAACCTCCTGGAACAGAGCCATCGTCTATGCTCTTCACGTTTTTCAGGACCGCCTGAGCCACAAGACAGTCCTTGTCCAGACCAACAGTCAAGTAGCTATGTTCTATGTGAACAAGCAGGGTGGGACGGGTTCTCAGGCGCTGTGCAACAAAGCTCTACGCCTCTGAGCCTTCGCCAGAGATCTTCAAATCCACCTACTAGCGGTGTATCTATCAGGCACACAAAATCTCTTGGCAGACAAACTCAGTCGAGTATTGCTGCCACATGAGTGGTCTCTTCATCCAGAGCAAATTGCTTGAATCTTTCAGATCTGGGGAACTCCATAAGAACATAAGATATGCCATACTGGGTCAGACCAAGCTCCATCAAGCCCAGTATCCTGTTTCCAACAATGGCCAATCTAGGTCATACGTACCTAGCAGTTTCCCCAAAAGACACAGGTTCTGCAGTGCTTGTACTGGGTCAAGCATTGATATCCTGAGTCCCTTCTTAATAATGGTTTATGGACCTTTCCTCCAGGAACTTGTCCAAACCTTTTTTAAACCCAGCTACACTAACAGGCTTTACTACATCCTCCGGTAACAAATTCCAGAGTTTGATTACACGTTGAGTGAAAAAATATTTTCTTTTATTAGTCTTAAATAGTTTACCCTGTAGCTTCATTGCATGTCCCCTAGTCTTTCTATATTCTGATAATGTAAACAATCGATCTACGTTTACCCGTTCCACTCCGTTCATTAATTTATAGACTTCTATCATATCTCCCCTCAGCCATCTCTTTTCCAGGTTGAAGAGCCCTAACCTTTTTAGCCTTTCTTCATAGGAGTATCCTTCCTTCCCCTTTACCATTTTGGTGGCTCTTCTCTGAACCTTTTCTAATAACGCTATATCCTTTTTAAGATATGGCGACCAGAATTGCACACAATATTCAAGGTGTGGTCTCACCATGGAACGATATAGAGGCATTATAATATCTTTTGTTTTATTTTCCATTCCTTTCCTTATGATACCTAACTCCAGATATAGACCTCTTTGCAAGTCCTCAGAATGCCAAACTTTCCCGGTTCTGTTCCAGAATTCTGAGGTCATCTCCCTTGCACCTCTCAGCTGGGGAGTCCCCATATGTGAAGACTACATTCCTGCTTGTTCCTGGAGATAGCGTAGTTTCACCTGTAACAGGTGATCTCCGGGAACAGCAGGAATTGAGTCTTCACAACCTACACATCTCCCCTAGGAGCATCCCACTGCACCTGCGCCGCTGCCTTCCCGCCTTTCCAACTCTCCCTCTTCAGTTGAGTTTATAGCTGAGACAAAGGAGAGAAAGAAAGAGAAGAGAGAGAGAGAGAGAGAGATACAACTAGGGGAGATGGGTGGGTTGTGAAGACTCAATTCCTGCTGTTCCCGGAGATCACCTGTTACAGGTGAGTAACTACGCTATCTCCAGGAACAAGCAGGAATGTAGTCTTCACATATGGGGACTCCCTAGCTGAAGATGCCAGGGAGATAGCCCCAGGAAGCTGCCACACAAGTAAGGTGGGCCATGCTTCCTCCCATGGATCTCTGGCATCCCACCAGGACTGGTGGGTAGGAGTTGAATTAGGTCTGGAAGAGATTTTGAAGAACAGCTTGGCCAAAGAAGGCATCCCGACGGGAGGCTTTATCTAGGCAGCAGTGGGCTGTAAAGGTGTGTACCGAAGCCCAGATGGCTGATCGACAAATGTCATCAATAGACACAGAGTGAAGGCTAGCCGTAGAGGCTGCCATGGCTCTCACATTATGAGCTGTGACATGGCCTTGAAGAGGAAGACTCTTACTCTCATAAGCAATCCATTTGGACAGAGTTCACTTGGAGACTGGAAGTCCCAAATGACTAGAATCAACTGTCTCTCCTCAGTTCTTCTTTTTCCGCGGAGCCAGTAGGTCGTGTTCCTGTCACCACAGAAGAATTTCCTTATTTTTTCTTTATTTCTTTTGTGTCGCGTCTGCCTTCTTCGACGCTGTGCCGGTACCGTCGGTCTTTGTTCTTTTCTTCTTGTAAAAAAAGCCAAAAACCTTTTTTCCGTTCTTTTTCTTCAGGTGCACTTGAGTTTTGGGCCTTAGATATGGAAAAGCCTGCCTCAGGATTTAAAGAGTGCACAAAATGTGGCGGTACTATTTCCGTCACCGACACCCATCACTGGTGTCTAAAATGTTTAGGTCCTGACCATTCCGTAACAGATTGTGTGTCCTGTTCCATGATGTCTAAAAGAGGTCGGCAGAACCGAGCTGCCAAGCTCAGTACCCTGTTTCCCTCTGATGCGGCTTTGGTGGCATCGACGTCTTCCAGGGCTGCTTCTTCCTCACATGGATCTCAGGTAACTAAACATAAATCCAGCCGGTCCTCGAAGGGTAGATCTCCATCTAAGCATCGAGATGCCTCTGGCCTTGCCCTCGAGGATCCTGCACCGGCAAAATTACCCCGGCGGGAGGCTTCAGCCTCTAAAGCATCATCATCGGGGTTCCAGGATGATCTCGATGGCGTGGCCTCGACAGATCTCCTGGTGCCATGCTCTGGGGTACCGGTGGCTTCCACCGGTACCAACTTCCAGGCATTGGTGGCGTCGATGGATCAGAGGATTCTGTCCATAGAACGCAGTCTGGCGGTTTTCCTTGTGGCATCGACGACCGTGGTACCGCAACAGACTACTCTGCCGGTACCGGCTCTAGCATCGCCATCGGTACCGATCCCGCTACCGGTGGCATCGACATCGGCATCGGTGTCCGCGGTGCCGGTACTCTGTCCTCTAAAGCCCTCCGGTACCGATACCCCGGACAGACGATACTTCGATTCCTCTGAGGACTATGAGGATTCTGAAGAGTCAGTCGATGCAGTGATGCTTCTTCCACAGGAGGAGTCCTCTCCTAAACGAAGGATGTCTCCTCCAATATCCTAAAACTCCTAAGGAGGCAGCTACCTTACCTATTCATGAGATTCTGTATGATCTCATGTTGAGGATGTGGGAAGCACCTCTAACCACCTCTCCTCATTCTCGCAGGTTGGATACCATGTATCATGTCCCTCCTTGTCCTGGTTTCCATAAAACTCAACTTCCTCACCACTCTATTGTGGTTGAGTCTGCAATGAGAAAGATTAGAAGTGCCAAAAGACATGCTTCTAATCCTCCAGGACTTGAATGTAGAACCCTGGATGCTTTTGGAAGAAGAGTCTTCCAAGCTTCCATGCTTGCTGCGAGAATTAATTCTTATAGTCTGTACATGGGAATGTTCGTAAATGAAGTCACTGACCATTTGCAGACTTTAAGTCCTTTTATATCTGAAGATAAAAGGCAAGAATTTCTCATTGGGCTCAAACATGCCCAGGATATCTCCAAATTCTCCAACCGGGCAGCTTTCGACTCCTTTGAATGCGTAAGCAGAGCCTCAGCTATTGCCATAAGTGCACGTAGGATTGCTTGGCTTCAAGCATCTGATCTGGAGATCTGGGTTCAAGATGAATTGGGAAATATCCCTTTTACAGGTGAGAATCTATTTGGTAAGGATTGGCAAGCAAAGGCCAATCAGATGGATGCTGAAAATTCTGCTTTGGATAGACTATCCAAATCCACAGCTGCTCCTGCTAAGAAAAGGTTGTTCAAGAAAACACCTTTTTCTAAAAAGGGAAGATTCTATCCTGCTTATGGTCAGCGGGCATCTTCTGCAGCTCAATTCTCTTCCAAATGTCAGCAGTCCTCCAAACAGAGCAAAGCAAAGGCTGTGAGGCCTGCTCCAGCCCAGCAACCTCAGCCCCCTCAGGGCCTTTGACTTTCTGCTAGAGAACTTAGCCTTCCTGGCTCTAGAAGGACCAGAGCCCTCCACCATTCCAGGAAGGTTATGTCACTTTGCTCCCAGGTGGGGGCAAATTACAGCAGAGCATTGGACACTCTCCATCATAAGAGAGGGGTACAAACTTCATTTTTCAAGCTTGCCCCCTCTCACAAGAGTGCACCAGTTCAATTCTCCAACCTCCCTCCTCAGCCTGTTGGAGCAGGAGGTTGCCACTCCTCTCGCCCAGGGGGCAATAGAGGAAGTGCTTTTTCAACAACAGGGCACAGGGTTCTACTCCCCCTATTTTCTTATTCCAAAGAAAACAGGGGGCTTCAGACCCATCTTAGATCTCAGAGAGTTGAACAGATTCCTAGTCAAAGAAAAATTCAAGATGGTTTCCTTAGGAACTCTGCTGCCATACCTTCAGAGTCAGGATTGGCTTTGTTCTCTAGATCTCAAGGATGCGTACACTCATGTTCTCATCCATCCAACTCACAGAAGGTTCCTTCGGTTCCTTTTTCAGGAAAAGCACTATCAATACAAAGTGCTCCCCTTTGGTCTGGCCTCTGCACTAAGGGTGTTCACGAAATGCATGGCAGTGGTTGCTGCTTTCCTGCGCACCCTGGGAATATTTGTCTTCCCTTACCTGGACGACTGGCTCATTCGAGCTCCCACTCAATCAGAGGCCAAGACTTCTCTAACCTGCACAATGCGTATCCTTCAGTATTTAGGGCTGGTAATAAACATCCCAAAATCCAATTTGATCCCTACTCAGTCCCTAGAGTTTATAGGGGCGTTGCTGGATACCACAAAGGCAAGGGCCTATCTTCCCCAGGCCCGTTGCCTTCGCTTGGTGCAGTTAGCTTCTCAAGCAGAGTTGAAACCCCTACTAACTGCTCGTGAGATGTTACAGTTGCTGGGCCACATGGCATCCACCGTACATGTGGTACCATATGCTCGCCTTCACATGAGAGCAGCTCAGTGGACTTTATCCACCCAATGGACCCAGGCATTAGGCTGCCTGTCAGACAAAATAGCAAACACAAGTCGCCTCATTTTGTCCCTCCAGTGGTGGAAGTCCCCTCAAAACCTGTTGCTGGGGTCCCCCTTTCAACAGCCTCTACCCCAAGCAACTCTTACAACAGATGCTTCTCCAATGGGCTGGGGAGCTCATCTTCAGGACCTCTCCACCCAGGGCATCTGGTCCCCACAGGAGACTTGTCTACATATCAATCTCTTGGAACTCAGAGCAATCTTCCTTGCTCTGCGAGTTTTCCACACCCTGCTCAGCCACAAGACAGTCCTTATCCACACGGACAATCAGGTAGCCATGTTCTATGTAAACAAGCAGGGAGGAACTGGCTCTCTGTCGCTTTGCAATGAAGCTCTGCGATTGTGGGCCCTCGCCAGAGAGCATCACATTCATCTTATGGCAGTTTATCTTCCAGGTGTTCAAAACTCTTGGGCGGACAGACTCAGTTGAGTTCTGCTTCCACACGAGTGGTCCCTACATATGGACCAGGTATCCAAGATTTTTCGAATTTGGGGAACCCCGGACATAGACATCTTTGCAAGTCCGTGGAATGCCAAACTTCCCCAGTTCTGTTCCAGAACTCCAGCTCAGGGGGCTCGGGCAAGGGATGCTTTCCTCCTTCACTGGGGGTCAAGACTTCCTGTATGCCTTTCCACCCATTCCCCTAATTCCCAAAACCCTGTTCAAGCGTCAGAGAGACAGAGGCCACATGATTCTCATAGCTCCACATTGGCCACGGCAAGTGTGGAACCCTCTGCTTCTACATCTCTCTCAAGCTCCCTCCCTAGAGTTAGGGTCTGCTCCAGACCTCCTCTCTCAAGAGGACGGAATGTTATGGCATCCCAATCCCCAGTCTCTGCATCTCAGGGCTTGGTTGCTGAAGGCCTAGATCTCCAGGATCTTCATCTTTCTCAACAAGAGAAAGATGTTCTTTATGCTTCCAGAAAACCTTCCACTAGACGTTCTTATGCTTTCAAGTGGAAGAGGTTTACCATCTGGTGTTCTGAGAAGGGTCTTAACCCCCGTGCCATACCTCTGGAATCATTACTGGAGTATCTCCTTCATCTGTCTAATGCAGGCCTTAAGACAAATTCAGTAAGGGTCCATTTGAGTGCTATTGCAGCTTCCCTTAAGCCTCTAAATGGACAACCTATTTCCTCTCATTCTCTTATAGCAGGATTCATGAGAGGCCTCCTTTTAACAAAGCCTCCCATCAGACCACCCCCGGTGGCATGGGACTTAAACTTGGTTCTTGGTCAGCTTATGAAGCTGCCTTTTGAACCTTTAGCTACCACCTCCTTGAAATACCTTTCTTGGAAGGTTATCTTTCTCATTGCAATCACATCAGCAAGTCGCATTAGTGAATTGCAAGCACTCGTAGCTAATCCACATTATACAAGTTTCCATCATGACAAGGTGGTCCTTAGGAGAAATCCACACTTTATGCCTAAGGTGGTCTCGCCTTTTCACCTCAACCAGGAGGTCTACTTACCTGTCTTTTTTCCAGGGCCTCATGCATCAAGTGCAGAGAGGAATCTTCATACCCTGGACTGTAAAAGAGCTCTGACTTTTTACTTACAAAGGACACAGCAACATAGAAAGTCTTCCCAACTCTTTGTTGCCTTTGATCCTTCTCATCTCGGACAACCAGTCTCCAAGAGGACACTTTCCAACTGGATTGCCCAGTGGATTTCTTTCGCCTATCAGAGCAAGAACCTCTCTCTGGAGGGCCATGTCACAGCTCACAATGTGAGAGCCATGGCAGACTCAATGGCTCATCTGAACTCTGTGTCTATCGACGACATCTGTCGAGCAGCCACTTGGGCCTCGGTTCATACCTTCACAGCCCATTACTGCTTCGACAGGGACTCCCGCCGGGATGCCTTGTTTGGTCAGGCTTTTCTTAAACACCTGTTCCTTACCTAATCAACTCCTACCCACCATCCCTCATGGGATGCCTGAGATCCAGGTGGGGAAGTGCAACCCTGTTCCAGGGACACACAACTTCTGGGATCTCTCCCTGGTATCTAAAGCTAGGGAGTCCCCATATGTGAAGACTCATTCCTGCTTGTTCCTGGAGATAGCACAGTTGCTTACCTGTAACAGGTGATCTCTGGGAACAGCAGGAATAAGTCTTCACAACCCACCCACCTCCCTAGGAGTTGTATCTCTCTATCTATCTTTCCTTTCCCTCTCTCTCTCTCTTTGTCTCAGCTTAAAACTCAACTGAGGAGAGACAGTTGGGAAAGGCGGGAAGGCAGCACGCAGGCACTGTGGTATGCTCCCAATGGCTTTCTGATTGGACACTGGGGAGCGTTCCCGCGCAGGCTCTGTCGGTACCGACGTACCCATATGTGAAGACTTATTCCTGCTGTTCCCTGAGATCACCTGTTACAGGTAAGTAACTGTGCTTTCTCCAACTGAATGTCTCTCCTGGATGAGGATGACTAAAAGAGGAAGACAGAACCGGGCTGCAAAGCTCGGTACCCTCTTTTCTTCGGATGCCAGATTCATTGCATCGACATCGTCAAGGGCCTCTTCTTCCTCCCATGGATCTCAGGTAACTAAACATAAAAGCCGGTCCTCAAAGGGTAGCTCTCCTGCTAAGCATCGAGAGGCCATTGGCATAGCCCTTGAGGGAACCACACCGGCAAAACAGCTCTGGCGGGAGGCTTCAGCTTCCAAAGCATCGATGGGGCTTCACTATGTTAAGAACATAAGATATGCCATACTGGGTCAGACCAAGGTCCATCAAGCCCAGTATTCTGTTTCCAACAGTGGCCAATCTAGGTCATATGTACCTAGCAGTTTCCCCAAGAGACACAAGTTCCACAATGCTTGTACTGGGTCAAGCATTGATATCTTCGGTCACTTCTTAATAATGGTTTATGGACCTTTCCTCCAGGAACTTGTCCAAACCTTTTTTAAACCCAGCTACACTAACAGCCTTTACTACATCCTCCGGTAACAAATTCCAGAGTTTGATTACACGTTGAGTGAAAAATATTTTCTTTTATTAGTCTTAAATAGTTTACCCTGTAGCTTCATTGCATGTCCCCTAGTCTTTCTATATTCTGATAAGGTAAACAATCGATCTACGTTTACCCGTTCCACTCCATTCCTTTCCTTATCATACCTAGCATTCTATTTGCTCTCTTGGCCACCGCTGCTGCACACTGGGCCGAGGGTTTTAACATGGTATCCACAATGACGCCTAAATCTTTTTCCTGGGTGGTGGTTCCTAATGTGGAACCTTGCATCGTGTAACCATAGTTTGGGTTGTTCTTCCCTAGGTGCATAACCTTGCACTTGTCCACATTAAATTTCGTTTATGTATAATGTATATATGTATATATGTAATTAGTACTCATATACTTAACAAACCCCTCGTGTGATGTGCCTACCCTCCTGATCAACCTGTACACACCCAAATTTTACTGTACTGATTGACAGTCCTCCTTATGTTCTCCTTGTGTAATCAGACCGCTGCTGATCGCTGGAAGTAGCGGTATATAAATGTTTGCTAAATAAATAAAATAAAATAAAAATAAATAAATCTGCCATTTTGATGCCCAGTCTTCCAATTTATCAAGATCCTCTTGCAATTTTTCACAATCCTCTTGGGTTTTAACAACTTTAAATAGTTTTGTGTCATCTGCAAATTTGATAACCTCACTCGTTATTCCACTTTCCAGGTCATTTATGAATATATCAAAAAGCAGTGAGGTTCTCGAGGCCTCAACCTCGCAAGAACTACCTGTGCCATGCTCAGGGGTTCCGGCCATTTTTACCGGTACCAACACCCAGGCATCGGCAGCATCGATAGACCAGAGGTTCCTCGCTATCGAGCGCAGCATCACAGCTCTTCTTTCAACTGCAGTATCGGTGGTCCTATGGGCACCGGTACTGACATCGACACCGATGCCTGTACTGACACCGGTACAGACACCGACAACACTGGTACCGACGGTACCGGTAACAACGGTACCGGCCCCGGTGGGAACTCTTCCCATGCCATCTCTGGCTGGAATCGACAGATCGGTATCAGGTCAGCTCAATACCGACTTCGATCGGTACCGGGACCGTGCTTTGCAGGAGCATCGGGGTCAGGAATACTTCGATTCCGAAGACTCTGACAATTCTGCTGGCACTAGAGGTTTTCTCCCAGAAGATCCCTCTTCTCCCCAACGCAGAATGTCACCTCCAGAAGATATGTCTTTTCAGGATTTCATCCGTGATATGGCCAAAGGTCTTTCAATCACAGTAGCTCCTGAAGAGGAACCCAGACCAAAGGAATTGGAAATTCTCCAATATCCTAAAGCTCCTAAGGAGGCAGCCACTCTGCCTATCCATAAAATTCTGCATAACGTGATGCTCAGAATGTGGAAAACACCTCTGACTACTTCTCCTCACTCTAGGAGACTTGATACTTATGTATCGAGTTCCGCCATGTTCTGGATTTCAGAAAACTCAGCTGCCACACCATTCAATGGTGGTGGAATCAGCCATGCGTAGGATGAAAAGTGCAAAGAGGCATGCATCCAATCCTCCAGGTCGTGAATGCAGGACTCTGGATGCTTTTGGGCGCTGAACTTTTCAAGCTTCCATGCTTTCAGCTAGGATCAGTTCATATATTCTATATATGGGAATGTTCCTCAAGGAAATCACAGGAGACTTGGAACTTATGAGCCCATTTCTCCCAGATGACAAGAGACCAGATTTTCTTGCTCTAGTTAAGCATGCTCAAGATGTCTCCAAGTTTGTTAATCGTGCAGCCTTTGACTGCTTCGAATGCATCAGCAGAACCTCTGCTATTGCCATTGGCGCACGATGGATTGCCTGGCTACAGGCATCAGACTTGGAGACCTTGGGTACAGGACAAGTTAGGCAACATTCCTTGCACGGGGGAGAATCTCTTTGGCAAGAACTGGCAGGAAAAGGCTAACGAGTTAGATGCTGACAATACTACCTTATAGAGATTGTCAAAGTCTACAGCCACTCCAGCCAAAAAGAAGCCTTATAAAAACCCTCTTTCAGCAAAAAGAGGAAGTTTTATCCTTCCTATACCCAGCAGAGTCAAACTCAGGGTCAGGTTGCCCAAAAGGGACAAACTAGACAGGAAAAGAAGCCAAAAGGCCCGAGAGCCCAACCAGCTCTCCAGGTTCAGCCCCCTCAAGGGCTTTGACTCCTTCCTAGAGAGCTTTGCCTTCCTGCCGCTGAGGGGTACCCAACCCCCCAATATTCCGGGCAGGTTATGCCACTTTGCCAACAGATGGCATCAGATAACAGCAGAAGATTGGACTTTGTCCATTGTAGGAGAAGGGTACAAGCTTCATTTTCACAGCATGCCCCCTCCTACAATTCTAAAGCAATTCAATTCTCAAACCTCTGCAGACAATCTGCTAGATCACGAGGTCTCGACACTTCTTGTCCAAGGGGCAATAGAGGAGGTACCCATTCTTCAACGGGGTGCAGGGTTCTACTCCCCCTATTTTCTTATTCCAAAGGAAACAGGAGGACACAGACCAATGTTCCCTCTAATTTTCTGTAGGCTGTGTGCGCATAAAATATCAGCTGTGCAGCTTTTGAAGGAAGGTTAAATTTTTGTGTGCCACATAACGACAATTGGAGTTATATACTTTAAAATTTGACTACACATCAGAATATAGTATGTACACCACATTGATTTTAATCAAATTAAATGAAAATAGACAAAGACATAAAACCTATGCCAATACAAAATACATTACAGTATACATTATACATCTGTGCATACATACTTCAGTGTCAATGTTCAAGTTAAGGAAAATATTAATTAAAAAAATTATTTAAACTAAATGAAAATAGACGATTACTAAATGAAGCAGAAAATTTCTAGTAATTACAATCACAACTTTAAAATTTTAAGACATCTGTGTTGTTTTCTATCAGAATCAGAACCATAATTTCTCCAGGACCAAGCAGGAAGTCAGTCCTCACATATGGGTGACATCGACGTCGATGGAGCCCTTGCGGAGCATTTCCCCAGCTTTCCATGAAAGCCTTTGGGAATGCAGGCATGCATGCGCGGTTCCCTTCCCGCCTAAAGGTGCCATCTTGCCTCAGTCTCTCTTTTTCCGTGAAGCCCACCGGACGTGTGTCCTAGTCATCCCGGAAAATAGTTTGATTTTTTGGCGATCTTCGCTATTTTTCTTCGGTTCGACGCCGGTTCCCCCGATCTTCTTTTTTCGGTTTTTGCCCTTCGTGGCTGGCGTTCGCGCCCTTTTTTCTGTTTCCCTGGAAGGCCGGTCTTTTGACCTCGCGGGGACTCTTTTTTCCCCGATGGCTTCCAGTGGCTTTAAAAAGTGTGATCGGTGCAAGAAGCTGATGTCTCTCACCGACACACACGACTGCTGCCTTCGGTGCCTCGATCCTGATCACGACCCTAAGACATGTGGACCATGTGGGTAAATGTCTTCCAAGGCACTGAGAAGTCGTCAGCAGCAAAAGGAAAGGCTTTTTTCTGACTCGGCCTACGGCCGGACCCGAATCTCTTCTGAGGCCTCGACATCTCGGGAATCGGATCCCGAGCATCGTCGTGGCTCCTCGGACAGGGGGTCCCCCGACCGGGAACGCAAGAGGAAGAAGAGGCTCGCGAGGGCATCGTCGGAAGAGGTCCCTGGCTCCTCGAGGGCTAGGTCTCAGACCCCCGACCGTCGCCCCGGGCTCGTGGAACAGGAGAAGCCTTCCAGAGTTCCTCGACTGGAGCCGGAGTCTGCTGGACACGTGAGTCCTGTAGTCCTCGTGGACTCTCCTCCCCGAGAGCCGACGTCGGGCCCGGCGCCGCCGGGGCCCGAGTCAGGGGCTGCTGAGTCTCCTGAGCTGGGTCTCAGGTTGACAGCCTTGGAGAGCAGACTGTCTGCCTTCATGGAACAGCAGCAGGCACTGATGGCCAGTCTGTCTGGCGCATCTGCCCCGACCACCGGGACATCGAAGTCGACCCCGGAGACCGAGCCGATACTCGAGACCATGAAGGCTCGAGGTCATCCTCGGTCGCGGTCTCCCTCAACCTCCCGTTCAGGACAGAGGGTGTCGACGCCGGTGCCTTCGGTGTCGGGGCGGGTGCTTGCAGGCCCCGCGAGGTCGGACCCCGATTCCTCATCGGACGAGTCCGCCTGGGAGACGGAGGATGAGGAGTCCCCTGACACTTTCAGGACTCGGTGCGTCCCATCGGACTCACCGCAGTCTGAACCCCGGAGTAGATCCCCTCCGGAGGATACCCGGTTCTCGGAGTTCGTCCGGGATATGGCCACCGCGTTGGCTATCCCTGCGGACCCCGAGGAGCCTCGAGCCGAGGAGCTTGAGGCCCTGCAGTACGACTCTCCTCTGAAGGAGGCCTTTACTGTCCCAGTTCCTCCGATGCAGGAACGGCTCATCTTCCGGATGTGGGAGGCACCGGCCTCGGCGCCGGTTTTAAGCAAGCGGGTCGATTCGATCTATCGACTCCTGAAGAGTCCTGGCTTTCAAAAGGCACAGCTACCACACCATTCCATGGTGGTGGAATCGACCATGCATCGCCTGAAAAGTCAGAAGATGCACTCCGTGGGGCCCCCTGGCAGGGAGGCCCGAAACCTTGATGGTTTTGGTAGAAAGTGCTTCCAGGGCTCGATGCTTGCTTGCCATGTCCAGTCTTACCAGCTGTACATGGGCATGTACTTGCGGGATCTGGCCAAGGAGCTGGCCGGGTTCTCCGCTGGTCTCTCCGGGAAGCCCTTGCAGAGGTTCAAGTCCTTGTCCACGGGGATCCGGGAATGTTCCAAATTTATGTCCCGCGCTGCCTACGATGGCTTTGAGGCTTCGGCCCGTGTTGCGGCAGCCGGCATCATGGCTCGACGCCAGGCATGGCTGCAGTCATCAGACCTCGAGCCATGGCTTCAGGACAAGTTGTCGATGTCCCTTGCCGAGGTGAGAACCTTTTTGGCAAGCCCATGACCGAGAAGGCCGCACAGCTCGAAACTGAGCACCTCACACGGACAAGGCTGTCTAGAAAGACTTCTGCCCCTTCTCACAAAAAGAAGGGCTCGGGTAAAAAGCCCTTTTACCCGAGGAAGTGTACTGCCTACAAACAGTGCCCACAATATCAGGCTGCCCAAGCTGCCCCTCAGGGTCAGCATGCCAAGGGGCAGGGTAATGGGCCCCGTAGGCAGAGGACCCCCAAGCCTCCGGCCCCTGCTCCCACTCAGCAGGGTGGGGGCTTTTGACTACTTAGGCATAGCCTCTCCGTCCCTGCTCTCCCAACCCTGCACAGGAGGTCACCTCACCCTGTTTGCCCACCAGTGGCCACTCATCACTGGAGACAGTTGGGTGTTAAGCATAGTCCACAGGGGCTATGCACTACACTTCCAACAACTGCCTCCTCCATACTTCCCAGGGGAGCCTCCAAGGCCTCCCCTGCACACAGATCTTCTCCTTCAGGAGCTACAGGGTCTGTTGGTGGACAGGGCGGTGGAGCCTGTGCCTCCCCACTTGCACGGTCGAGGGTTCTACTCCAGGTATTTCCTGGTACTCAAAAGAACCGGTGGCCTTCGACCTATTCTAGATCTCCGAAACCTCAACAAGTTCCTAGAGAAGGAAAAGTTCAAGATGCTTACTCTTGGAAAACTTCTGCCCTACCTCCAGCAGGGAGATTGGCTATGCTCCTTAGATCTAAAGGATGCGTACACTCACATCCTCATTCATCCAGACCACAGAAAGTACCTCAGGTTCATTGTGGGAGGAAACCATTATCAGTACAGAGTACTGCCTTTTGGCCTCACCTCCGCTCCCAGGGTCTTTACCAAGTGCCTGGCAGTGGTGGCGGCCTACCTGCGAAATCAGGGAGTCTTTGTCTTCCCATATCTGGACGACTGGCTCATAAGAGGTCAGACGTGCCAGGAGGCCCGACAAGCTACTCTCAGAACTATTGCTCTTCTTCAAAGCTTGGGTTTCGTCGTAAACTTCGCAAAGTCCACTTTGCTCCCCTCCCAGAACTTGGAGTTCATAGGGGCGAGGTTGGACACTCTGCTTGCAAAAGCATTCTTGCCAGAAGACAGGGCCCAAAGACTGATCAACTTAGCAAACCGGTTTCTCAACAGGTCACTGGTCTCCGCCAGACTCTGCCTGAGGCTTATAGGCCACATGGCTTCGACAGTACATGTGACCCCCAATGCCAGGCTCCATATGAGGCCTGCACAGTGGTGCCTTCGGACTCAGTGGTCACAGGCCACAGGCAGCCTCAGAGACAGGATAAAGGTGTCCAGACAATTTCTGAACTCCCTCAGCTGGTTGCTGCACCCACCCAATCTGCTACAAGGGGTACCTTTTCAGAGTCCTGGGTTCACAGTGGTGTTCACCACGGATGCCTCCCTGCAAGGCTGGGTGGCTCATTGTCTAGGCAAGTGCACCCAGGGTCTGTGGTCTCCCTGGGAAGCCGCACAGCAGATCAATCTCCTGGAACTCAGGGCTATTCGCTTAGCCCTCAAGACTTTTTCTCAAACCCTGGCTCATCAGTCTGTCCTTGTTCAAACAGACAACCAGGTAGCCATGTTTTATGTGAACAAGCAGGGCGGAACTGGGTCCAGGCTCCTTTGTCAGGAGGCACGGGACCTTTGCTTGTTTGCTCTCAGACACAACATGCTCCTCAAGGCGGTGTATCTCCCTGGCCAGCAGAACTACCTCGCAAACAGGTTGAGCAGGATTCTGCAGCCCCACTAGTGGCACCTCCATCCTTTGGTAGTTCAAAAGATTTTCCTGAAATGGGAACTTCCATCCATAGACCTGTTTGCCAGTCCTCTGAACAAACAGCTGCCCAAGTTCTGCTCCAGGCAGCCTCATCCTCTGCGGCTAGCAGCAGATGCTTTTCTGATTCCCTGGTCTCAGGACCTCCTATATACATTTCCTCCCACGCCTCTGGTGGCCCAAACTCTGTTCAAGATTCTTCAGGACAAGGCCTCGGTCCTGCTGGTGGCTCCCAGGTGGCCGAGACAGCCTTGGTTTCCACTTCTGCTTCAGCTCGCTGTGGATCCCCCACTGCCTCTGGGGTTGCAACCCGACCTTCTCTCTCAGGATCAGGGTTCCCTTCTGCACCCCAACCTCAATTTGATGGCATAGAGGCTGCAAGGGTAGTTTTGGCTCCCTGGGGCCTACCTCAGGAAGTTGAGGAGGTTGTCCTAGCCTCTAGGAAACAGTCCACTAGGAAAACCTATGCTCTCAAATGGAAAAGGTTTTCTGTGTGGTGTCAGCTACATACAGAGGATCCCTTCTCCTGTACTGTACCTGTAGTGCTTCAATACCTGTTGCACTTATCCAATCAGGGACTTAAGTCGAATTCTGTTCGGGTCCACCTCTCAGCTCTAGCAGCTCACCACTCACTAGTGGAAGGACATTCTCTGTCGGTTCACCCCTTGGTGTCCTGCTTTATCAGGGGCTTGCTCTTACTCAAGCCTCCAATCCGTCCTCCTGCTCCTGAGTGGGAGTTGAATGTTGTCTTGCAACAATTGACTCGCCCTCCTTTTGAGCCGATGGCTACTTGCCCTCTACGCTTCCTGTCCTGGAAGACACTCTTCTTGGTAGCCCTTACCTCGGCCAGGCGAGTGAGCGAGCTTCAGGCCCTAGTCTGTGACAGGCCTTACACTCGCTTCTATAGCAACAGGGTAGTCCTAAGGACTCATCCCAAGTTCCTCCCAAAAGCTGTCTCCTCTTTCCACCTCAACCAGGAGGTGGTTCTTCCAACATTCTTCCCTAAGCCTCATGCAAGCCAGGCTGAAGCAGTTCTGCATACCCTGGACTGTAGGAGGGCCTTCTCCTTCTACCTTGACCGTACTCAAGGGCACAGAAGGGCTACTCAGCTCTTCATATCTTTTGACCCTAATAATTTGGGGTTAGCTGTGTCCAAGTGTACCTTGTCCATCTGGGTGGCTGACTGTATCACCTGGGCTTACAAGGCGGCTGACCTTCCTTTGCAGGGTCGGGTCACGGCCAATCGTGTCAGGGCAATAGCTGCCTCAGTGGCTCATCTCCGCTCTGTCCCGTTGGTAGACATCTGCAGGGCTGCTACTTGGTCTTCAAGCCAGACTTTTGCGTCCCATTACTGTCTGGAGAGGGAGTCCCGTAGGGACAGTGCTTTTGGCCAGGCAGTACTCCGGAATCTCTTTGAGGTTTAGGCAACTCCTGCCCTCTGTTGGGCTACCGGTGGGGGTTCTGTCAGTGGAAAGCCTTTCTTTGATGCTGGGACTAGAGGGAGTTCTCTTGTTCAGCCTGGGTTCCTGGTAGCCCAGAGCTAGGGAGTCACCCATATGTGAGGACTGACTTCCTGCTTGGTCCTGGAGAAAGAGTAGTTACTCACCTGTAACAGGTGTTCTCCAGGAACAGCAGGAATCAGTCCTCACAACCTTCCCTCCTCCCCTGGGAGTTGCAGTTGTATATACTTTATTTTTGTGTGCTGTTTTTAGCTATGTCATTTGACTGAGGCAAGATGGCACCTTTAGGCGGGAAGGGAACCGCACATGCGTGCCTGCATTCCCAAAGGCTTTCATTTAAAGCTGGGGAAATGCTCCTCAAGGGCTCCATCGACGTCAATGTCACCCATACGTGAGGACTGATTCCTGCTGTTCCTGGAGAACACCTGTTACAGGTGAGTAACTACTCTTTTTGTGCGCTCTGTTGTAAAGTATGTGTGCTCGCTCGGCGAGGTCTGTGCGCGCACACAGCTTAGAGGGAACAGTGATACAGACACCTCAGAGAATTGAACAAATATCTGTTTCGAGAGAAGTTCAAGATGATTTCTCTAGGAACTCTTCTGCCATACCTTCAAAGCCAGGATTGGTTAGTAAAATATCCTAGCTTATTTCTCGCTCAGCAGAGCTGTCTAATACCCTGTGGAGACCTCCTGTTTTCTATTCTCCTTGCTGATCACCACACTAAGAACATAAGAACATAAGATATGCCATACTGGGTCAGACCAAGGTCCATCAAGCCCAGTATTCTGTTTCCAACAGTGGCCAATCTAGGTCATACTTACCTAGAAGTTTCCCCAAGGGACGCAGGTTCCACAATGCTTGTATTGGTTCAAGCATTGATATCCTGGGTCCCTTCTTAATAATGGTTTATGGACCTTTCCTCCAGTAACTTGTCCAAACCTTTTTTAAACCCAGCTACACTAACAGCCTTTACTACATCCTCCGGTAACAAATTCCAGAGTTTGATTACACGTTGAGTGAAATAATATTTTCTTTTATTAGTCTTAAATAGTTTACCCTGTAGCTTCATTGCATGTCCCCTAGTCTTTCTATATTCTGATAAGGTAAACAATCGATCTACGTTTACCCGTTCCACTCCATTCATTAATTTATAGACTTCTATCATATCTCCCCTCAGCCGTCTCTTTTCCAGGTTAAAGAGCCCCAACCTTTTTAGCCTTTCTTCATAGGAGTATCCTTCCATCCCCTTTACCATTTTGGTGGCTCTTCTCTGAACCTTTTCTAATAACTCTATATCCTTTTTAAGATACGGCGACCAGAATTGCACACAATATTCAAGGTGCAGTCTCACCATGGAACGATATAGAGGCATTATAATATCTTTTGTTTTATTTTCCATTCCTTTCCTTATCCTACCTAGCATTCTATTTGCTCTCTTGGCCGCTGCTGCACACTGGGCCGAGGGTTTTAACATGGTATCCACAATGATGCCTAAATCTTTTTCCTGGGTGGTGGTTCCTAATGTGGAACCTTGCATCGTGTAACCATAGTTTGGGTTGTTCTTCCCTAGGTGCATAACCTTGCACTTGTCCACATTAAATTTCATCTGCCATTTTGATGCCCAGTCTTCCAATTTATCAAGATCTTCTTGCAATTTTCCACAATCCTCTTGGGTTTTAACAACTTTAAATAGTTTTGTGTCATCTGCAAATTTGATAACCTCACTCGTTATTCCACTTTCCAGGTCATTTATGAATATGTCAAAAAGCAGCGGACCCAGCACAGATCCCTGGGGTACACCACTATTCACCTTTCTCCATTGGGAAAATTGGCCATTTAGCCCTACCCTCTGCTTTCTATCTTTTAACCAGTTCCTGATCCACAATAGTACACTGCCTCCTATCTCATGACTCTTTAGTTTTGCCAAAAGTCTCTGATGAGGGACTTAGTCAAAGGCTTTCTGAAAGTCCAGATACACAATATCAACCGACTCACCTTTGTCCACCTGATTATTCACTCCTTCAAAAAAACATAACAGATTAGTAAGACAAGATCTTCCTTGTCTAAAGCCATGTTGGCTGTCTCCCCTTAGGTCATGACTATCTACATGCTGAGTAATTTTATTCTTTATGATGGTTTCTACCATTTTTCCCGGTACTGATGTCAGGCTCACCGGTCTGTAGTTTCCCGGATCACCCCTGGAACCCTTTTTAAAAATTGGTGTTACATTGGCGATCCTCCAATCTTCAGGTATTAGAGATGATTTTAATGATAGTTCACAGATTACTAATAGCAGGTCTGCAATCTCGTATTTCAGTTCTTTCAACACCCTTGGATGTATACCATCCGGCCCAGGTGATTTGCTACTCTTCAGTTTATCTAATAGTTGTAATACATCTTCCCGATGTATCGATATTTCCTTCAATTCTTCCGCACCTTTAAATACCACTTCAGTCATGGGTAACATCCCTACATCTTCCTCAGTAAAGACTGAAGTAAAGAATTCATTCAGTCTCTTCGCTATCGCCTTGTCGCCTCTTAGTGCTCCTTTAACCCCTTTATCATCTAATGGACCAACTGACTCTCTCACAGGTTTTTTGCTACGAATGTATTTGAAAAGGTCTTTACTTCGCGTTTTTGCTTCCGCAGCAAGCTTCTTCTCAAATTCTCCCTTTACCTGCCTTATCAATGCCTTGCATTTGACTTGCCAGTGCTTGTGCTGTTTCCAGGTTTCGTCGTTTGGCTCTTTTTTCCATTTCCTGAAAGATGCTTTTTTGGCAACAACAGCCTCTCTGACCTCACCTTTAAACCATGCTGGCAGTTTTTTGGACTTCCTTCCACTTTTCTTAAAGCGTGGAATACAGCTGGTCTGGGCTTCCAAGATAGTATTTTTCAACAACAGCCAAGCCTGATGTACTTCTTTAACCTTTGCAACTGCTCCTTTTAGTTTTTTCTTAACTGTTTTCCTCATTTTATCATAGTTTCCCTTTCGAAAGTTAAAAGGTAGTACTGTGGATTTCCTTACTATCCCTCCTCCACTAATTAAATCAAAGGCGATCATGCTATGATCACTATTGCCAAGTGGCCCCAACAACCTTATCTCTTGCACTAGATCTGGTGTTCCAGTAAGGACTAGGTCTAATATGGCTTCCCCTCTGGTCGGTTCATGAACCAGCTGCTCCAAGAAGCAGTCATTTATTTCATCTAGGAACTTTATCTCCCTAGCATGTCCTGACGTGACACTGACCCAGTCGATACCGGGGTAGTTGAAATCACCCATTATTATTACTGCACTGTAACATTTGTTAGCTTCCTTGATTTCTTTGAGCATTTCATCATCCATTTGGTCATTCTGGCAAGGCACTCGATAGTACACCCCCACTGCCATTGCCTTCCCCCTTTTACATGGAATTTCAATCCATATAGATTCTACAGCAGATTTTGTTTCCTGCAAAACTTTAATCCTTTCAGACTCAATGCCCTCTCTAACATAGAGAGCAACCCCTCCACCAATTTGATCAGCTCTATCATTACGATATAGTTTGTACCCAGGTATCACAGTGTCCCACTGGTTGTCCTCCTTCCACCATGTCTCTGATATTCCAATCATATCTAACCTTTCCTTTAGTGCTATATATTCTAACTCTCCCATCTTATTTTTTAGACTTCTAGCATTTGCATACAAGCATTTTAGAGAATGTATTTTACTCATATTAATTTGGCTATTGTTAGACATGGGTAATTTGGGATATTTAAGCTCAGTCTGCTCCATACTTGAGGGCATTTGGGCTACTTTACTCTTTTGTGGAACCTCTCTGCTTTTGGTAGTATCCTTCAAAGATACATTCTTCCGAACCATCTGCTCTTGGGCGACTGTCGGCTTTCCCCTAATATCTAGTTTATAAGCTGCTCTATCTCCTTTTTAAAGGTTAATGCCAGCAGCCTGGTTCCATCCTGGTTAAGGTGAAGCCCATCCCTTCGGAAGAGCCCTTCCTTTCCCCAGAATGTTCCCCAGTTCCTAACAAATCCAAAACCCTCATCTCTGTACCATTGTCTCATCCACGCATTGAGACTCCGGAGCTCTGCTTGCCTTTTGGGTCCTGCGCGTGGAACAGGAAGCATTTCGGAGAATGCTATCCTGGAAGTTCTGGATTTCAACTTCCTACCTAAAAGTCTAAATTTAGCCTCCAGAACCTCCCTACCACATTTTCCTATGTCATTGGTACCGACATGTACCAAGACAGCAGACTCCTCCCCTGCACTATCTAAGACCTTATCTAGGTGGCGCGTGAGGTCCGCTACCTTCGCACCAGGCAGGCATATTACCAGGCGATCCTCACGTCCACCAGCCACCCAGCTATCTACATGCCTAATGATCGAATCACCAACTATAACAGCTGTCCTAACCCTTCCCTCATGGGCACATGGCCCTGGAGAAACTTTCTCAGTGCGAGAGGGTTTTACATCACCTGGAGGACAGGTCCTAGTTACAGGATCACTTCCTGCCACACCAAGGTGATGCTGTCCTGTCACGTGACCTCTCTCCTCCATGGCAACAGGGATGCTGCCAGACTGGAGGTGGGACTTCAGGACTATATCCCTGTATGTCTCGTCTATGTACCTCTCTGTCTGTCTTATGCTTTCCAAGTCTGCTACTTTAGCCTCTAGAGAACGGACTCGTTCTCTGAGAGCAAAGAGCTCCTTGCACCTAGTGCACACATAAGACCTCTCACCAACTGGGAGAAAATCATACATGTGACACTCAATGCAAAAGACTGGAAAGCCCCCATCCCGCTGCTGCACTGCTGTCTGCATCTTAGTTTTAAGTTTGTGTTTAGATCTAAGTTCTTTACTTACTAAGGGTTGCCATGGATATTGTGACGCTCGCGCCCCTACCAGGCGGTTGCCTAGTAGGGACGGCTGGCCATCTGATATCCCTTCTAGGATTTTTGTAGTTGTGTCCGAAAGGAAGAACCAAGTGGTTAATAAAGCGCACAGGAAATTTTATTCGGTTTCCAGGCTGGTAAGTGGTGAACATAAAATTCTTCAAGCATAACTTTTTCTTTCCAGACAAAAGAAAATACAGGATAACTTCTCCAGAAATCAAAATGTCCAAAACAGTGTAACCTGGAACAAACTCATAGCAGTTCCTGTTCCTTACCGCAACTGCTTAACATTATAAGGAAAAGCATTTGTAAAACTCTTCACACAGTGAATGGGTTATCAGCTTCAACCCTGCTGTTGCCACACACAAACGGTTTCAGCTATTTGAGCCTCCACTGAGCTCCTGCAGTTTCAGCTTCTTAGGAGAAATTCTCAATCCTTTACATTCAGGCTTTTCTCCCTCTCTTCCCCATCTGAAACTGTCTTTAAGTTACAACAGCCCTTTTTATGTTCCACTGTTTCTAGCTCACACTACTATACCTTAGTGCACAGCTCGCATTCCATTTCAGAGACCTCAGAATCAACAACACTTTCCTCAGGGCCTACCTCCATGCTCTCTATTGAGCTACAGCTGGGTGCTCCTTGAAAGTGCTCCGGGCTCTTTTCCTTAAGAGTCTTCACAAGATTAAACAGTCTCTCCCAGTGCCTGGCCTTGCCTTCTCCAGGCCGGTCTCTTGGGGGTCTCTCCTGTTTAGCTTCCCTAGTGAGATATTTCTTGCTGTGCTGAGCCTTCTGGGGTATGATAGTCTCCTCTGAGTCAGAGCAAGAACTATCCTGCTGGCAATGCTTGTTCCCTGCGTACCTTTCTTGGCTGCCTCTATAGTGGTTCCTCCTTTTGCTGCTCTCCTTGGCTGCAAAGCTTCTCCTCAGCTTGGCCCCAGATCTTTCCGGTCTGTGCCTTCTGGGAACTGGACTAGAACCTGGGCTAGGCCTGGAACTGCAACTGCCGCATGTGCTTGCTCTTGCACTCCTCCTGGACCTTCTTCTCAAAGCCCCTTCCAAACTCAAACTGGCTCTCCCTCTTGTGTTTGTTTTTTCCCTGTTAACTGCTGAGCAGGGCAACTCCCTTCCTGGCTCCTCCCACTTGGACCTCCTACTCCTATGCAGGGTTGTCCTGTGGTCTGGGATTGGTTTACCCTTAGCTCTGCCCCCTAGGTTCCTTTCAGGGCTTCTAGTATGGAGTATGTGATTTTGTGCGCCCATCCCCCGTGAAGAAGAAAAATCCTTCTTTTTTTCAGTTTTCCCTAGCTGGGCTGCACCCTCCTTACCACAATATTTATACTAATAAAACTGTACCTAATACGTGTAATATACTTCTTAAAATGGAGGTAAGATACCCTAGTGAAGGGAGATATCCAGTCTCTGCTGGCATCTGGATACACATAGAAACCTATTTAGTAAAGTACACTAAAAATGATTTATGGTTTAATCAGACTTGATATATTGCCTTTATATTTTCAAAGTGGTTTACAACATTAAAACAGCATCAATATGAATTAAAGCCGAAAAGGTGCTTCATAATTTATTATAGGATAGACCAGCTACTTACTAAGCCAGAGGAGCTGCCATGTCATAGTTCATCAGTCAAAAGCAGCTCTAAATAAGTTGGCTTTGAGGGTAGCTCAAAAATTCTTATACGATAATTCTGCACTGAGAGGAGATGGACGGTTATATATACCACAAGAATAGTGCTGTAAGAAAGAGTGCTGCTGATCTGGTGAATGGCAAGTAAGAACGTGGAACTGGTGGAAGAGGGAGCCTGTTGTCATGGATGGATCTTATGTTGTGGTCAGGAATGTGAGGGATGGTAAAGGGAAGGAGATATGTGGGTTTGCCTCAATGAAGTGCTCTCTATGTTGGAACCAGAATCTTCAATTGTATATGAAAAGAAATTGCTAACCAGTGAAATTGTATGAGGAGTGACATGATTATATTTCTGAGCGTGGCCCAAAACTCTTAATGCAGTATTCTGATTGAAGTTTAAGTACAATAAGAGGAAAACGTCCTTAGATCAGGGAATTGTTGAAGATCTGTAAATGTAGATAAAGCTGGGCCAACCATCCTGCAAATTAGGTGTTGTGACGTAGAAGCCTCTCAAGAAGCTATAGAAACAGATAGTGATCCGGTGGAGAGAACCGGTACTGCAAGAGAATGCAGGATTTTCTCTTCAGAGAGAAAAAAACACAGAGCTAATCAGGAACCACACCTCACCTCAAGGAAGGAGAGAAGCCAAGTCCCTGATTGGGCACGCCCAAGCAGGAGGCGGGCAGTGCAGTACACAGGCAGCTTGTTAAGCACTCAGAAACAGAGAGAGTCAGATTTAGATTCGGATTTGAAAGAAGACGACGAAGAAGAGTTGGAGAGAGAGCAATTAGGCAGCTGTGATCCACTAAGGAGAAGATTGGACTCAGGAAGCAAGTACCTGGGAGACTCAGGGGCAGGGAGAATCTTCTGTGACCAGAAGGATTCAGGAGCACTGAGAGACCCAAGGCTACAGCACAGGCTTCTAGAGGACCAAGCAGAACCTTGGAACAGAAGGCAGAGGGACAGTGAATTACCCTGGAGAAGGCCACAGCACAAGGTACACAGTGGGTTTGAAGCAGCTAGCAAGTTTAACATTGGGAAGCCAGAAAGAGTAAAGGCTAACGTTAAAAGCCAAGACAAAGTCAGACAACATGGTAGCAATTGGTTGCAGTCTGAAAAGCATGTAAGCAGCCTAGGCTATTCTCACAAGCCAGCAGAAACCTATAGTAAGGGAACAGCTGAATCTTATTACAGAGATGTGTGCCAAGAGAAGCCTGACCGTTCTACTTTTAACACTCTGTTGAGAAACTCTCCACTCACAGCTGAAGTTTTAAACCCAGCACTTACGTTTAGTGATAAATGGGGGAAGGATAATTCAAACACGCAGAACTGTTGTCCTAGTAAAAGCAGCATTGCTAATTATCAAGAGATAAGCAGTTTAAACAAACAGTTACCTGAAGGAGGAAGACATTATCGGCTTAGCCCAGGAAGAACGCAGGCTGAATTGCTTCTTAAAGATTTCAGAGAGTTCCTTGAAAGCAGGGCAGTTTCTTCCTCTAATGTAGCACAGCCCCCAAACAGCTGTGAAGAGGAAATGCCTTTAGTCTCTTCTCTACCGTTCACAGAGCCAGACATGCCAATGGACTGTTCAGCTTGTGTCATTGAGAAGGACATTTAATTGAAATGCTGTACAAAGTTATATGAAGCAATATAACAGAAGTTGCTGTATTGATTCCTATGCTGAAGAACTTATCAGAAGGGAATAAGTTAAAGCATAATTGTCTGCATACCAGGAGCATTGCTGTTTGCCAAAGTTTGTTTCTTCCGTTAGTGAAAAGGGTCACATGACAACTGAATGTGATCACAGAAGATAATGGACATTTAGCCTAGCAGTGCAATACCTTGTTTTGTTTTGTGCTATTATACTTTATTTGCGTCTGTTTGCACTTGAACTGCAATGCGGAAATAAACCTCATCAAAGAAATTTTCTTTGCCTGCCTTACTACTTGAGCACACACAACTACAATTCTCAACCCTGAAGGGCATCAAAGGCCACCCCCTCCTGAAACCCTCAAGGTCCAGGGAGCGGGTGAGTGGCAGTGTTCACCTAGGTGATGAAGAGCATGGCATTCAAAGCTAGTCAATGGATTTTGACAGCTGGGGGGGTGTTGTAAAGCTTAACGTCTGCCTGGGGTGCCAACAACTTGAATCAATTCTGGGGCCAATCCTGATTGTAGATTTCATCACGGAGGAAACTTATTTCATAAAAGACAGTTTGGAGTCAATGACACAGAGATATTTAAAAAATCAGTAATTACAATAGATTGATTTTGTAATGCAGAAGAAATGACTGGTTGAACAGATGAACTAGTTATCCTTGTCTCAATAGACTTGGCGGGGTTCAATTTAAATGTGTTTTATTCTAACCATTGGGACATGTTAGAAAGACAAAAATTTAATAATGACAAATCTGGAGAAGTGTAGCTAGTAGAAGCAATAGGTAAATATGTCAACTGCATAGAAGAAAGTAGTATTATCAGTATCCTGAATCAGTATCTTGTGGAGCACCACATGTAAAATTATGAGGTCTAAAGGTAGTTGAAACAGAGGAAACCGAGACAGAGTGCCCTGAGAGGAATAAAGAGAACCGTGAGAGTACTGTGCCCTCTAGTCCTATTTCGCAAAGTTGAGGTATCAGTAGAGAGTAGGGAGCGTCTTTTACATGTGTCTGTACAGTGCTGCGTACACCTTGTAGCACTATACAAATGATCAGTAGTAGTAGTAGAGCGATCAATTAGATCAAAGGCTGCTAGATCAAGAAATCTAGTCAGCACAGTATTTACGTTTATCTAGGTAGCTATGGAGTTCACTCACCAGAGCAGCCAGAATAAATCTCCATGCTGTTGCCGGTACAGAATCCAGATTGATGTGGGTGTATATACTGCATTTGTTTTCTCAATATGGTTTCAAAGTTGAGAAAATAAGGTTTTCTCAGTAAATTTAGGAATAAATGGCAAGTTAGAAATTGGCAGGTAATGTGCTGGTATTTGTGGATCCAGGAGAGGATTTTTAAGTATTGGGCAAACAACAGCTCATATCCAGGATGATAATACAATATCACTAATAAGACTGTGATTAATAATCAAGGGGGCAAATGGCAGCAGTCCAGAAAATTGCTACATGCACCATTTAGATGGAATAGGATCATGCTGAGAGGTTGTTTTCCGAGTAACAGCTAAGGGAATTGAGAGTGACTTAGCCTAGACATTTGTGAAGATGGAATAAGCAGCACCAACCTGGCGATGGGGCCCAGGGATACCCCCACCCGATCCAGGCCCTGGCAGGCCAGCTGTGAATCGGGCGGCAGGGAAGAAGGGTGCCTAAGCCGCAGGAGACAGGGGCACCTGCGGGGAGGATGTCCCCACAGGTGGCAGGGGCACACCGGGCCATCCATGGGCCCGCTTCTGTGTACCACTATCCAGTTATCGCAAAGCAGCGAAAGTTAGGCACGTGAAAGAGTGGTCTAATATTGCTGCCAAAGCCAACTGGGCAGTGGCTGAATATTGCCAATGCCCAGTTAGCTTCTTTGCTATCTGGCCGACCCGGATATTCAATGCTGGTGGTCGGATATGACCCCGACATTGAATATCTGGGTTCAAGTTTCAGTGGCGATGGCTTTATATCCCCCACTTACGTATCACTTTCCAGATTTAATGAGAAACATCCTGGCAGTGTACAAAATTTTATTTAAAAAGCCACTGTAATGCACGTTAACTAGTTACATCATTTCCCCTTTTTTATTTTATTAATCTTTTGCAAATATACAAACAAAATAAGTACTCAAAACATGCTGTTATGGCTCCACATCATAAATTTAATAAAAGGACAGAAAAACAACCCAAAAATTTGCAATTCAGCAGCAGTCCACATCAAGAGAAGAAGAAAGACACAATATACATTATCACATTACTAGGCAATACTAAGGAGGTCATTCCCTGTTTTTAACTACTGTATTGTCAGAGTTATGTGCTGGAAAATTTTTCATTTCTAAAAATTCATTGTTTCATAAAATTAATTAGTGGCGGTGAATGGATGCCACTGCAGTGTTAGACAAACAGCCACCTCAAGCTCTGAATTTGTTTAAGTATGACATTTAAACCTCATAAAATGTCTCTATAAACATTTAAGTTTAACTACTTGGCTACTTGAACATTTTGAGGTACAATATGAGAAATTAATATAGTATTTATTTATTTATTTATTTAGCAAACATTTATATACCGCTACTTCCAGCGATCAGCAGCGGTCTGATTACATAAGGAGAACTGTCAAATCAGTACAGTAAAAATTTGGGTGCGTATAGGTTGATTCGGAGGGTAGGCACATCACACAAGGGGTTCTGTTTAGGATATGGGCACTAATTACATATATACATATATACATTTTACATAAACGAGCAGGTGTACATAAATATGTTTTGGACTCCCGGGGTGGTTTAGCTTAGACCCCTTAGGTTAAATCAAATTAAAATGACTCTGGAAAAGATGAGTCTTGAGGTTTTTCCTAAAGTCAGTTAGGTCTTTGCAATCTCGTAACTCTGGCGGCAGGTGATTCCAGAGTGTAGGTGCAGTGTATGAGAACGCTCTATTACTAGTATTGGTTTTAACAGCTCTTATATCAGCTGGAACGAGGAGGGTGTTGGAGTTGATGGTTCTTCTAGTAGTGTTTTATTGTTTTTGTTTTTACTAAATAGAGGTCAAGTAACTTATGGAATCAGATCAAAGTCTGTATTAGGGTATCAAGAAAATGTGCATGGTAGGCAATGAGAAAAAATGCATGGGAATATTTTTCAGAAAAATTTCTAATTCTGAATTTTCCAGAAAATCCACATCTCTTGGAACTATATGTGTTGCTGTGAAAGCCTTGGTTAAAGTAGTACAGGTGCCATATTAGTCCACTTGAATGCATGAAGATAAAGGTCAATTCACGTAACTATACATTTCTTGACTAAACTTTGGGAGTTGCTCGCCACTAAGACAAAACCAAATGAGCAGATCAAAGTAAACAATGACGCTGACTCATTCGCATTTAGTCTACTTCATCATGCATCTTGTCTTGAAAGCTCATCTCAATAAATCATTTGGGGGGATATTAAACACAATTAATGCACTAACATGGTTCATGCCGCTGAATATCTCTGGGTGCCGCCGCTACATGCTCTAATGATAGCTGGCTAGCATCGGGGCATTCCATGGGCACAGCAGAGGTGCACCTAGCAATAACTGGGCTGAGGCGATATTGAGCTGCTCCTCAGTTATCACTAAGCGGTGAAAATTAGGCATCTGAAAAAGTGGCCTAATCTTCGCTGCAAAAGCTAACTGGGCAGCGGTTGGATATCGCTGCTGCCCAGTTAGCTTCCTGCTTATCTCCAGGAACAAGCAGGAATATAGTCTTCACATATGGGTGATATCAGATACCGATGGAGCACGCGCGGGAAGCTACTAATAGGAACGTCTTTGGGAGCACTCCACTGCGCCTGCGCTACTGCCTTCCCGCTCTCCCAATTCCCTCTCCTATTTCCACGGAGCCAACGGGTCACTACTCTATCACCGCAGAAAAGAACTTCTAAAACCTTTTCCTTAACAGCTCTGCCTAACCACAGCAGTATCGCTCGATACTACTCTCTTTATTCTTTTGCCTATTTTTTTCTTAGCATCAGATGCCTTCATGATCCACTGGGGTCGGGGACTCCTTTATGCGTTTCCCCCCATTACATTCATCTCGAAGGCCCTCCTTAAACTACAAGCAGACAAGGGCTCTATGATTCTCATAGCCCCTCGCTGGCCCCAACGACCCTAGTTTCCCCTTCTACTTCATCTGATGCAAACATCATCAATCCTACTGGGTTCCAGGCCGGGTCTCCTGTCTCAGGACAATGGAGCACTTCTCCATCCCAGTCTGCAGTCCCTTCACCTGACAGCATGGCTGCTGAGAGTGTAATCTTCCAGGACCTACCACTATCTACTACTGTAAAACATATTCTCCTTTCCTCCAGAAAGCTTTCCACCAGAAAGACCTATTCTTTCATATGGCGTAGATATGCTTCATGGTGCTCTCAAAATGGTCAGAATCCATTTGAAGCAACAGTACCCATGCTCCTTTAGTATCTTTTGCATTTATCTTCTCTAGGTCTTAAGACAAATTTAGTGCGAGTACACCTTAGTGCTATTTCAGCTTTCCATAAGCCTGTGGAGGGCAGACCCATCTCCACAGCTCCTCTGGTAGCACGATTCATGAGGGGTCTTCTCCTTGCCAAACCACCCATTCGACCACCACTAGTGGCAAGGGATCTCAATGTGGTACTAGCTCAGCTCCTCAAACCGCCGCAATCATACAGCTCCGATACTTATCTTGGAAGGTTTTATTCCTCATCCCCCTTTACATCGGCCAGTTGCATCAGTAAGCTGCAGGCCTTAGTGGCTAATGCTCCGTATACACATTTTTATCATGACAAAGTTGTCCTTTGGACACACCCCCACTTTCTTCCGAAAGTAGTATCACCTTTCTATCTCAATCAGTTAGTAATCCTGCCGGTCTTTTTCCCAAGACCTCAATCTTCTCGTGCAAAAGCCACCCTACATACACTTCATTGTAAGAGGGCTCTAGCCTTCTATCTCCAAAGGACAGAAGACATTAGGAAGCCCTCCCAGCTCTTTGTCTCCTTTGATCCTTCTCACCTGGGTCTTCCATTGACCAAACATACACTATCCAAATGGATAGCAGACTGTGTTTCTTTCACATATAACAAAGCAGGTCTTTCCCTCACAGGACACCTAACTGCTCATAATGTCCAAGCAATGGCAGCCTCTGTTGCTAACCTCCGTTCAGTAGCCATTGACAAAATTTGCCGAGTTGCTACATGGTCCTCTATCCATACCTTCACAGCCCATTACTGCTTGGAAAAGGACTCCCACCGGGGTGCAGCCTTTGGCCAGGCAGTCCTTCAGCATCTCTTTGGAGCTTAGAAACAACTCCTACCCCCCGCCCACTTCTTGCTAGATTTCCTTGGCGGGGAAGTCTAAGTTCAAATGACCTTGTCCGACTTTCTGACCCGGTCCAACTCTTCAGAGATCTGGGAGCTAGGGAGTTCCATATGTAAAGACTAGATTCCTGCTTGTTCCTGGAGATAGCGTAGTTACTCAGGTGATCTCCGGGAACAGCAGGACTTTAATCTTCACAACCCACCCTCCTCCCCTTGGAGTTGTAGGGTTATTTTTGTTTTGTTTTTCCACTCCTTTTCTTCAGCTGCAAACACAACTGAGGAGAGAGAATTGGGAGAGCAGGAAGGCAGCAGCACAGGCGTAGTGGAGTGCTTCCAAAGGCTTTCTTATTGGTAGCTGGGGAGCTTCCTGTGCAGGCTCTGTCGGTACCTGATGTCACCCATATATGAAGAATAAATTCCTACTGTTCCAAGAGATCACCTATTACAGGTGAGTAACTACGCTTTCGGGCTATCCTTGATATTCAATGCTGGTGGCCAGATATGGCCTCAGCATTGAATATCCAGGTATTAGTTTCAGTGGTGACAGCTAGCTGCCGCCACTGAATATCTCCCCCTTAGTCTATAAGGTGCCACTAGTTCCACTATAGACTAATAGGGTTACTCTTCTAGACGTTTTACTACACAGGAAGTAATGCTACACTCATGCTGGTAACCTATGAAAACTGGAGAACAATTGTGCTTATAAGCACAAGAGAGGACTGATGTTTCAGACAGAAAAAATGCTTTGGAGCGTGTTAGGGAACTATGAAGACCACTGGGCCATCAGGTCCACACGCTTCCCCACTGCAAGAGTTAAAGAGATTCATTTTCTGGTTTAAAATATGTTTTCACACTGACTGGAGAAGAAAGGTGGAAGAGTACTGTACAGTACAGATGAGACAGAAGCCAGAGAGCATTACCACATATGCACATTTAGATGGTTATATTTTAAAGGGATGGGGGCCTCCATTTTTCTTGTCCAAATTAAAATGTGTCTTAAGAAGGAGAGCAGAGCTTTTTTGTAGCAATAATAATGATACTTATTTTATTAGCACTACTGGATGTATGTAGAGCCCTACAGTGGTGATAACTATTCTGGTACAGCAAGTGAGTACCTGAGGCAAAGGCAGATAAAGTGACTTGTCCAAGGTCACAAGGAGTGTGAGCGGCAGACGCTAAATGCAACTACAGGTCTTCTCCTTCATCCATGTGGCCTTCTTATTATGCACCTTGCCACAGAAATGCTGTGTGGTTGCACCATGGAAGCTCCTTGCTTTCTGCACTGTCTCCACAAACTTTTCTTTTACATGTAGCCTGAGTCTAGTGTGGCTTTCCTGTTTCAGCGACATTTCATGAATTCTTCCAACTCAAGTCGGAGGTAATGTTTTTGTCAGTTTATAAATACCAGTTTTAGAATGAAGAAAACACTCGTAATTATCTGTCTCACTTTGTTTAGAAACATCACTACCAAATGAATGGATATTAAGGGATTACTTGTTTTATTTGTGATCTGAATATCCTATTTGTATCTTATCTCTCCATCTCCCTCCCAAAGGAAAAAGATTTGAAACAATACATGGACGACTGTGGAAACCTTATGAGCATTCAGAACGTAAAGGTGAGAGCTTGAAGGAGATTTTCTAGCTTAACAAAATCCTTCTACTTAAATTTCTGCTTAAATATGCAGTGAAGATTACCTGAAACACAAGGGATACTGCACAACCTGCCCATAAATGTCAGGTAGCTCTGAATCTTGTGTCATCTCAAAATTATTCCACTAAGACCAAAATCTTTCTCAGATGCTTTACTGCCACTGATTTTATTTCAGAGCCATTACTTGTCCTGGTACCAGTGAAATTTCATAGATCATATGTCATTCAGTAGCTTATTAATAATGATATTGGATTTAATTACTCACATTTCCAACCAAACAAGGACAATAGATTCTTCCCTGCCCCAAACAGCTAACAGTCTAAGGGCCTGATTTACTGTGATGCATTAGCATGCGTTATATAGTTAGTGGCAATTTTTTAAAAGGGTGTGTAGAGTGGTAAAGTTTGTATCTATTTTGATGGCGTTTTAGTCATTTATGGTGGTCTCTTATAAAATATCAACCAGCATAAAAGTATTTGTGCACCCATAATAGTGAGTGTTTTGGTGGTGGGTGCATCGCATAGTTATGCACATAAATTATAAAATACTATAATTTAAGCACATATTTGAAAAATATAGGCATGGACATTTACACCAGCCCTATGGCTAGTGCTTGTTAGGCCTTACATTAGTATTTCATAAAAAACAATTAGGCAACTACTTGCCTTTATAAAATAACAAAGGTGCCTTAAAACATGCTTTAACTAGGTGACCCTTATAAAATTGCCCTCTTAGATATCAATGTTCAACCAGCACAGTCACCATCTTAAGTGCAGGCATTTGCCTTAATCTGCATATTCAGCTCTGCTACCCATATAGCTAGTGGTGCCGTATATACGGATAGTGAAGAGACCATGCTGACATTATTTGTTTAGTTTACACCTAAACTAAACACATAACTTATCCAGATAGTGGCTGAATATCGCAGCGATCCTGATAATTTTTTAGCCCCTCCCTTCTCGCCTAACCCAATCCACAAATATATAGATAGGGCCCGATTTTCAAAAACATTTACATGGGTAATGTAAATGCCTTATCTGGGATTTTTGAAAGTGACCTACACGGGTAGTGCCCTTCGAAAATGCCGGATATGTCCCTAGTGCGCCCAGGTGCTATACAGTTAGTATCGGGATGTGTTAGGAGTGTTCTGGGGTATAGCAGGGATGGAGGAAAGGGCCAACCAGGTAGCAGCGATATTCGATGCTACCCGCTTAGCCCTCTGCGCCTTATAGATAGGTGAAGTTTTTCCTCGCCTACCTTTCAGGTGCAGGGGCTAAGCAGGTAGCATTGAAAATTGGTGCTACCCAGCTAGCTCCTGCAGCCTCCAGGTTGTGCGGCGAGACCCGGATTTTCAATGCCGGGACTGCATATGACCCTGGCATTGAAAATCCAGGATAGGCAGAAAGGGGGCGGGCTATGCGCCAACATGACGCATAGCACCACCCAGATGAAATTCGGGCCCATAATGTCTGGCCATTTAGCCCATATTATGCATATTTTTTGAGAATATATGAACAGCATAATTCTGTGTTCACTGGCTGCCAAGAAGCACATAATTGCTTTTGAATACCAGCCCATTAGTAAATAGCCCACTTTAATGCACATCAGTAGCTCTAGCCCTAGAAGTGGAGGAGTAGCCCAGTGGTTAGAGCACTGGCTCAGGAACCAAAAAACTATGTTCAATTCCCACTAGCACTCCTGGTGGCCTTGGGCAAGTCACTTAACCCTCTGGTCATACTGCCAAGAAAACCTAGGAGCTGCTGGACCATCAGGAGTCTGCACATTGCATTGCAACTCTAGACAGTGGAGGATGAAATGAATTGCCCAAGGTAACAAGGTGCATTAGTGGGTAAAGCAGAATCCGAACCCTGGCTTTCCTGCTTCTCAGTCTGCTGCTACTACTCATTTCTATGTGACACGGAATCTGAGTCACATAGATTCTTACAGAACTATCTTTTACTAAAGTTACAGAAACCCTCATGAGTTTGTCAAGATTTTACATTTGACTTTAAATCTGCAATCCAGTGGAGAAGCAGAGAGCCATCATCTGCATTAAAGCCATTGCCCCCGATGTATTTTAGGCCCCATTTTATTAAGATCCAGTAAAACAAAAGACATAAACTTTTATCAGTGTGCATGAATGGTACATATTTGGAGTTCAAAAGAAACATTGTGGATAAGAGTATTCTCCAGGACCAAGCAGGAAGTCAGTCCTCACATATGGGTGACGTCGGCGCCGACGGAGCCCTCGCGGAGCAATTTTCCCCAGCTTTCAAAGAAAGCCTTTGGGAATTGCAGCGCGCATGCGCGGTCGCCTTCCCGCCCAAGGGTGCCATCTTAGCCAGTCTTCTTTTTTCCGCGGAGCCCTACAGACGTACCCGTCGTGTCCCCGCTAAAAAAGTTGATTTTCGTGAGTTTTTCTCTTTTTTCACTTCGGTTCGACGCCGGTCGTTTTCCTGCCCGGACTCGCGACACCGTTGCGAGTCCTTCTCTTATTTTTCGGTTTTTCTGATTTTTGGTCAGTTTCGTTTTCGGTTTTTCGCTGGCAGCCCGGTCCTTTGACCTTGCAGGGGCCCTTTTCCCCCGATGGCTGCCAGTGGTTTCAAGCGGTGTGGTCAGTGTGACAGAAATATGTCACTCACTGACACACACGATAATTGCCTCCGCTGCCTAGGCCCGGATCATGAAGAAATGATCTGTGGAGCCTGTGGCAAAATGTCCTCCAAAGCGTTGAGGAGTCGGCGGCATCAGCGGGATAGAATCTTCGCTGACCCCAGCCGTACCCGGACCTCGTCGGAGGCCTCGGCATCCAGAGGCTCCAGCTCTGACCATCGCCGAAGCTCCTCCGACAGGGGTTCTCCCTCCGGAGACCATCGACGGAAGACAAAACCCGCGCGAGGGCGGCGTCGGTGGACGCTCCTGGCTCCGCGAGGGCCAGGTCGCATAGCCCCGACAGCCGTCCCGGGTCTTTGGAGAAGGAGCACCTCCCGAAGCGACCTCGCCTGGAGTCGGAGTTGCCTGCTCGGGTAAGTCCTGTAGTCCTTCTGGACTCGCCTCCGAGAGGTCCGACGTCGGGCCCGACGCCGTCGGGGCCCGAGTCGGGGGCTGCTGGGTCACCTGAGGTCGGACTCAGGTTGACGGCCTTGGAGAGCAGACTATCTGCCTTCATGGACCAGCAGCGGGCACTGATCGCTAGCCTCGCTGGCGCCGCTGCCCCGACCGCCGGGACGTCGACGTCTAAGTCGACCCCGGAGACCGAGCCGATCCTCGAGTCCATGCGAACTCGAGTCAATCCTCGGTCGAGGTCACCCTCGGCCTCCCGTTCGGGACCGAGGTCGTCGCCGCCGACTCCCTCAGCGTCGGGGCGGCCGACGCCTCCGCCTGCCCAAGCCGACCCCACCGATTCCTCCTCGGAGTCGGCCTGGGAGTCTGAAGAGGAGGAGTCACCTGATTCCTTTCGGACTCGGTGTGTCCCCTCGGACTCACCTGAGTCCGAACCTCGGAAACAGTCCCCTCCGGAGGATGCCCAGTTCTCGGACTTCGTCAGGGATATGGCCAAGGCTTTGGCCTTCCCTGCGGATCCCGAGGAGGAGCCTCGAGCCGAAGAGCTCGACGCCCTCCAGTACGACTCTCCCGCCCGGGAGCACTTTACTGTACCGGTTCCTCCCATGCTGGAACGACTACTCTTCCGCATGTGGGAGAGTCCGGCCTCGTCGCCGGTATTGAGCAAGCGGGTCGATTCCATCTATCGAGTCCGCAAGAGTCCTGGCTTCCAAAAAGCACAGCTGCCACACCATTCCATGGTAGTGGAATCGGCCATGCATAGGCTTAAGAGCCAAAAGATGCACTCCTCGGTGCCTCCTGGCAGGGAGGCCCGTAACCTGGATGGCCTTGGTAAGAAGTGTTTCCAGGGCTCTATGCTGGCTTGTCGTGTCCAGACCTACCAGCTATACATGGGCATGTATCTCCGAGACCTGGCTAAAGAGATAGCCGGATTCTCCGCTGGACTGTCCGAGGAACCTTTGCGGAGGTTCCTGGCCTTGACAACTGGTATTCGGGAATGCTCCAAATTCATGTCCCGAGCAGCCTATGATGGCTTTGAAGCATCGGCTCGTGTAGCCGCAGCTGGCATCGGTGCCCGCCGACAGGCTTGGCTTCAGTCGTCTGACCTTGAACCTTGGGTGCAGGACAAGTTGGTCGATGTCCCCTGCAGAGGTGAGAACCTCTTTGGCAAGCCCATGGCTGAAAAGGCTGCACAAATCGAGACGGAGACTCTCACCAGGACCAGGCTTTCTAGGAAGACCTCCGCCCGCTGCCTATAAACACTACCCTCAATATCAGGCCCCCGCAGCTCCCCAACAGGGTCAGCAGGCCAAGGGACGGGGTAACGGGTCCCGTAGGCAGCAAGCCCCCAAGCCTGCACCACCAGCCCCTGCTCAGCAGGGTGGGGGTTTTTTGACTTCCTCAGCATAGCCTCTCCCCCTCAGCTGGTTCCTCCCAGCACCGGAGGCCGGTTGGTTCACTTCGCCCACAGGTGGTCCAACATCACTTCAGATGCCTGGGTGCTTCAAGTCGTGCGAGAAGGATATCTTCTCCACTTCCATCAGGTCCCTCCCTCTTATTTTCCGGGAGAACCTCCTCGACTCCCTCTGCACAGGGACTTACTCCTTCAGGAGTTAGCAAGTCTTCTTCAGGAACAGGCTGTGGAACCGGTGCCCCACCACCTGAGAGGTCAAGGCTTTTATTCCAGGTATTTTCTGATACCAAAAAGGACAGGAGGCCTCAGACCCATCCTGGACTTGCGCAACCTCAACAAGTTCCTCGTGCGGGAAAAGTTCAAGATGCTTACCCTTGGAATCCTTCTGCCCTACCTCCAGCAGGGAGATTGGCTATGCTCCTTAGATCTAAAGGATGCCTACATGCACATCCTCATCCACCCAAGCCACCGCCAATACCTAAGGTTTGTGGTGGCAGGAAATCACTACCAGTACAGGGTACTGCCCTTTGGCCTATCCTCCGCACCACGAGTCTTCACAAAATGTCTCGCGGTGGTGGCGGCCTATCTCAGGCTTCACGGCCTCTATGTCTTTCCGTACCTCGACGACTGGCTCATCAGAGCGTCGTCCTCTCCGGCAGTCACCAATGCCACACACCGCACGGTGACTCTTCTGCAGTACTTGGGCTTTGTCATAAACTTCGCAAAGTCCACTTTGCTCCCCTCACAGGATCTCGAGTTCATCGGCGCAAGACTGCACACTCCTCAGGCTCGAGCTTTCCTGCCTCTCGACAGGGCTCAACGGCTCATGGACCTAGCTGGCCGTTTTCGCAGCCAGTCCCTGGTCTCCGCCAGGCGCTTCCTGAGACTACTCGGCCATATGGCTTCCACCGTCCACGTGACCCCCAATGCTCGCCTGAATATGCGGCCTGCTCAATGGTGCCTTCGCAAGCAGTGGCAACAGGCCACCGGCGGACTAGCCGACTTAGTGCGCATCTCCGGGCCGCTGGCCTCTTCCCTACAGTGGTGGCTTTATCGGCCGAACCTGGTGCTCGGAATGCCGTTTCAGTCGCCTCAGCCGGCTCAAGTGCTGACGACCGATGCTTCCCTCCTGGGTTGGGGAGCACATTGCCAGGGGACATGTACTCAAGGTCTCTGGACCGCGTGGGAGTCTGCTCAACAGATCAACTTCCTGGAGCTCAGAGCAATCCGTCTGGCGCTCAAGGCTTTCTCCCACCTGACTTCTCACCAGTCCGTCCTTGTCCAGATGGACAATCAAGTTGCCATGTTCTACGTGAACAAGCAGGGGGGCACGGGCTCCTTCCTTCTCTGCCGAGAAGCTCAGAAGCTCTGCTCTTGGGCCGTCAGTCACGGCATTCTTCTCAAGGCAGTTTATCTCCCAGGCCAAGAAAATTGCCTGGCGGACAAACTCAGCAGGATACTCCAGCCGCACGAGTGGCGTCTGGATCCCTTGGTAGTTCAGAAACTCTTTCTGAAGTGGGGCCTCCCCACGATGGATCTCTTTGCCAGTCCTCTCAACCGGCAACTTCCTCGCTTCTGCTCTCGTCAGCCACATCCCCTTCGGGTAGCGGCAGATGCTTTTCTACTCTCATGGTCGGAAAGCCTTCTCTATGCTTTTCCTCCCATCCCGCTAGTCTCTCGAACTCTATTCAAGGTTCTCCGGGACAAAGCTTCCATGATCCTGGTGGCTCCTCGCTGGCCCAGACAGCCGTGGTTCCCACTCCTGTTGCAATTAGCGGTAGAAGATCCGTTCCCTCTGGGGTTTCAACCGGATCTCCTAACACAGGATCAGGGGTCTCTGCTACACCCCAACCTCAGATCTCTCAACCTAATGGCCTGGCGGCTGAAAGGGTAGTCCTCGCTCCCCTTCTCCTGCCGGCAGAGGTGGAAGAGGTCGTCCTAGCTTCTCGGCGGCCTTCTACCCGCAAATGCTACGCCCTTAAATGGCGTCGCTTTTCCGTTTGGTGTGTACAGCAGTCTCAGGATCCCTTCTCCTGCTCGGTGTCGGTGATCTTGCAGTACCTGCTCTACCTCTCTAATCTGGGACTTAAGTCCAACTCCGTCAAAGTCCACCTCAGTGCTCTTTCAGCACACCATGTGCCGGTGGACGGCAGACCTCTTTCCAGCGACCCCCTCGTAGCACGGTTTCTCCGAGGTCTCCTTCTACTTAAACCACCTCTGCGCCCGCCAGCACCTGACTGGGATCTGAATGTGGTTTTACAGTGGATCACCTGTCCGCCTTTTGAACCGATGGCTACCTGTTCTCTGCGTTTTCTTTCGTGGAAAACCTTATTCCTGATAGCCCTCACTTCCGCTAGACGCGTAAGTGAATTGCAGGCCCTCGTGTCTGATCCTCCCTTCACTCGGTTCTACAAAAATAGGGTAGTCCTACGGACTCACCCAAAATTTCTTCCAAAAGTTGTCTCCCCTTTTCACATCAATCAGGAGGTGGTACTCCCAACCTTCTTTCCCAGGCCTCACTCCAGCCGAGCTGAACGGGTCCTGCATACCCTGGACTGTAGAAGGGCATTGAACTTCTACCTTGACCGTACGCGGGAGCACCGTAAAGCTGCTCAGCTTTTTGTGTCTTTTGACCCCAATAAATTGGGGCTCCCGGTCTCCAAGCGTACTCTGTCCATCTGGGTTGCTGACTGTATCGCTTGGGCTTATGGGGCAGCCGGACTCTCCTTAGAAAGTCGAGTCACGGCTCATTGTGTTCGGGCGAAGGCTACGTCAGTGGCTTACCTCCGCTCTGTTCCGCTGGCAGACATCTGCCGGGCCGCTACTTGGTCTTCGAGCCAGACTTTTGCGTTCCATTACTGTCTCGAGAGGGAGTCCCGCAGGGACAGTGCTTTCGGACAGGCAGTCCTCCGAAATCTCTTCGAGGTTTGAGCAACTCCTACCCTCCATCCCGGATGGGGGCTACCGGTGGGTGATAATTCAGTGAAGATTCCTTCCTACTGTGCTGCTGAGCTAGAGGGAGCTCATTTTTGTGCTTAGGGTCTCCGGTAGCCTTAAGCTTGGGAGTCCCATATGTGAGGACTGACTTCCTGCTTGGTCCTGGAGAAAGCGTAGTTACTCACCTGTAACAGGTGTTCTCCAGGAGCAGCAGGAATCAGTCCTCACAACCCTCCCTCCTCCCCGTGGAGTTGCAATCATCTGCTTAAGTTTTTTTGCAAATTTTTATGCTGTCTTTTAGCTATGTCATCAGACTGGCTAAGATGGCACCCTTGGGTGGGAAGGCGACCGCGCATGCGCGCTGCAATTCCCAAAGGCTTTCTTTGAAAGCTGGGGAAAATTGCTCCGCGAGGGCTCCGTCGGCGCCGACGTCACCCATATGTGAGGACTGATTCCTGCTGCTCCTGGAGAACACCTGTTACAGGTGAGTAACTACGCTTTACTGCTACAGAAGGTCCTTCTGAAGTGAGATGTAATTTATGTCATCAGTGACACCATTAAAGAAAGTGACCCTCTTTGTGCCAGACCTAGTCATCCCTAGGACATGTTCCTGTAGTCCGGAAAAGTTTGAATTTCTTGCCCTTGTGGCTGAGCTTTTGCTCATTTTTCACCCACCTGTTGTCGGTTAGCTTTTTTCTTACCCTTTAGCTTTGGAAAAAGGCTGATGGAGAAGAGCTTGGACTGGAAATGGGCTGATGGGGGACTAGAATAGGCTGATGGGAGGCTAGGACTGGAAATGAGCTGATTAGGGGGGCTAGGAGTGGAAATGGGCTGACGAGGTGCTAGGATTGGAAATGGGCTGATTGGGGAAACTTGGACTGGAAATGGGCCGATGGGGGGCTGGAATAGGACTGGAAATGGCTGATGCGGGGGCTAGGACTGGAAATGAGCTGATTAGAGGGGCTTGGACTGGAAATGGGCTGATGGGCGGGTTGGAATAGGACTGGAAATGAGCTGATTAGGGGGGCTAGGACTGGAAATGGGCTGATGAGGCCAACGAGGTGGTGGCCTCAAGTGGCAGCTTTTTGGGGGCAGCAAAAAATGCTCCCAAAAAGGCCACCTCACTCGGCCTTCAAAATCTAAACAGAAGAAAACAAAAAAAAAACCCCGGTCGGAGAAGCTGCTGCAGCAGCAGTGGCAGAATGAAGTCCCCCCCCCCCCCGCCTCCCCGGAAGAGCCATGCCATTCTTTTCCCGGCGCCGGTTCAGCTTTGCAGCGTTTCCCTTTCCTGCGGCTCTGTTAAAGTTGAACCCGCCGGCGCTGATGGGAAATATGCTTGTTTCCAGGGGCAGCTCAAGGCAATCTGCTGCCTGAGGCGAAGGATGAGATGGTGCCCCCCCCCCCCGTAGAAGGGGCGGGGCTTTTTCAGAACTCCAATCAGGGACTGAACCAAACCAAAAAGCTGATTAGATTAGGCTGATCGGGGGGGGGGCTAGGTGTGTGTGGGAGCACCATCTCATCCTTTGCCTCAGGCAGAAGATTGCCTTGACCTTTTTTTGGATGGGCTCCTTATGTGAGTTTTGGAAATTGGTGCTGATATGGTATGGTAGATTTGCTCTTTGTTGTAGGGTTTTGTATTAGTTCACAATATGCCTGGTACTGGAGAATGTTTGTTGTTGTTTGTGAGATGATCAGAATCAGATTTTTTTTTTTTTTTTATTGAAAGGCAGCCATGGATTACAGAAAAGCATAAACCATAAGCATATTACAGCATCAAAAGGTAACAAAGCCAAAGTCACAAACAAACAAGAAACACAAGGCAAGCCAACGAAACGCCTTCTTTTGTTTTTGTATTATGAATGTGTTACTCTTCCCCCTCCCCTCTTCTCCCACGGTGGGAGAACCTGCTTCCATGCCAAAGCTACAGATATCCGAGCCGCGTTCAGACCATGGCGTAGCAAAGCCAGCTGGGGGCTACGTGCCCCTGGTACCGCAACCCCGAAAAGAAAAATACCCGGATCCCATGGAATGCTCACCCCAATAAGTTGCTGTAAACGAGCTTGAATCCCCCTCCAAAAGGTTCGGGTGCGAGGACAAGACCACCAGATATGCTCCAAAACACCTTTCTACCCACATCTCCTCCAGCACAAGCCCGAAACCCCCGGATAAGCGCGAGCTATCCGCGCTGGAGTCATGTACCAGCGATATAGTAGTTTATAGTTAGTTTCACAGACATTAATCGCCACCGAACTCTTCCACAGTCTACCCTCCACCTGTTCCCACTGCTGCTCAGAATAAGGAAGGTTCAAATCAGAGTTCCAATGTTCCCTATGCTTGCCAAATCGCGGCTGTTGCTCCCGCAGCTGGGCATACAAGGTAGCTATAAGACCTTTTGTGGTAGTGCACCCCAGGTCCGTCAAATCTCGGGCCACATGAGGCCGAACGGATCTGGTCTGAACCCAGTGAGCCACTTGTGTATATTGGAAGATCTGACTATTTGGAAGGTCAAAATCCTCCTGAAGTGTACAAAATGGTAGCAACTTACCCTCATCAAACAGTTGTCCGGCACGGCTAAGGCCCTTATGTCCCCAAGTTCGGAAAACCGGATCAGCCATCCCTGGGGGAAACGAGGCATTGTCCACTATAGGTGCCAGAGGGGTCAGGTCCATCCCGCGAGGCAAAAAGAATTGGTCTCAGCAGCGGAGGGTATGAAGGATGTAGGGATTACTTAAACGCATTCCACTACGTAGTTTGGGACCAAGCCACAACCGATCCCCTAATCCCGCTCCCCCCGCAATATTCATTTATTTATTTATTTTTATTTAATTTATTTATTTAACTGCATTTATATACCGCTTTTCACCGGGTCAAAGCGGTGTAACATAAAAGGGGGGGGACAGAAATCAGTGTAGGGGGGGCCTTCACCAGGGGGCCAACATTGATGATTCAAACAGGTGGAGAAGTCTTAGGGAATAGACATGGGTCTCTTAGAGGGTAGATTGGGATTTCGGTTGCGGGGTTGTGAGATGTCAGTGGAGGTTGCCTGGATCTGGTCCAAGATATTCCAGGAAGAGGATGGTTTTTAGTTGTCTTCGGAACGCAGTTGGATCAGCGGTGTTTCTGATTTGGCTTGGTAGTGAGTTCCAGAGGGAGGGTGCATATAGTTCGAAGGCTCTGTTGCAGGTCCGTTGGTTATATTTTGTTCGCTGATAGGGGATGGTGAGGGTGTTGTTGGTGGTTTGTCGGGTCGTTCTGTTGTGGGTGGGCTGGGGTAGCAGGGAGCGGAGATGGGAGGTCTGTGGTTGATGGAGAGCTTTGTGTATAAGCAGGGCAGCTTTGTATTTGATCCTTGCTTGAAGTGGTAGCATGTGTAGTTCTTTTAGTACTGGGGTGATGTGGTCGTGTTTTTTTGCTTTCTGGATGATCCTTGCGGTGGTGTTCAGGGCAGTCCGTAGAGGGTTGATGTGGGTTGCAGGGAGTCCATGATAGATTATGTTGCAGTAGTCCAGGTGTGGGAGTGTCATGGCCTGCATGACAGTTCTGAAGTCTTGTGGATCTATGAGTGGTCTGAGCCGTTGTATTGTTTTTGCTTTGTGGAATATTGTCCTTGCAGTCTTTTTTATCTGTGGAGTAAATGTGAGAGCTTGGTCTATAGTGATTCCCAGATACTTTATTTGGGGTTGAATCTTTATTTGGGTGGTTCCTAGTGTGATGTGAGATGGTGGGGTGAAATCTGGGCCCTTTGTTACTATAAGGGCTTCAGTTTTCTTGATATTGATGGTCAGATTGTTTCTTTGTAGCCAGTCGGAGATCTCAGTGAAGCAGTCTGATAGTTGTTTATATGTCGGGTTGGTGGTTGTGATTGGGGCATAGAGCATTATGTCATCTGCGTATATATGGTAGTTGATGTTGTGGTCCTGTATGATCGAGCAGAGTGGTTGCAGATAGACATTGAAGAGCATGGCGGACAGTGTGGAGCCTTGTGGCACATCTTGATGTTGTTGGAAGGGGGGGGGGGAGGTTGCTGTGTTTGTGCGGATCAGTTGTTGTCTGTTTGTTAGGTAGGAGCGGAACCATTGCAGAACAGTGTCTTTGATTCCTATATCCTGGAGTCTTTGTAGGAGAGTGTTGTGGGAAATGGTGTCGAAGGCCGTGGATATGTCTAGAAAGAGCATGATGTACCCCGAGTGTTTGGCCTGTGTGCCTTTGGTGAGGGTGTTCAGTAGTGTTGCCATGAGGGTTTCAACTCCATGGTGTGGGCGAAATCCGTGTTGTTGCGAGTCCAGTATTTTGTTGGTGTCCAGGTGGTCTTGGAGTTGAATGATCTTCTCTATAATTTTGGTGGTGAATGGGAGGCTTGCTATTGGTCTGTCTGTAGGAGGCTGGATCGAGTGGGTCCAGGTTGGGTTTTTTCAGGGTTGGACGAATGATAGAGGTCTTAAGGGCGTCTGGAATGTGTCCTTGCTTGAGGGATTCATTGATGATGTGGGTTAGGGGTGTGCTTAAGTCTTCTTTTGATTTCTTTATCCACTCAGCAGGGCAGGAGTCTAGTGGAGAGGTGGTGGTATTTAGTCGGGAGATAGTGGATTCTACTTGTTCAGTTGTGATTGTTTCAAATGTGCTCCAATCCATGGCTTTGGTGGTGTATTGGAGGGTTGTTGATGTTGCTTGTTGTTGAGGTCTGTTTGGTAGCTGGAGCTGTTTATATTGGCGTGCTAGTAGCTCAGGTGGTATGTTTGGTAGCTGATCAGGTTGGCTGGGGGCTTTGGTGAGCTTTTTGAGTATTTCAAATAGCTCGCGTGGCTTGTTTAGTGAGGAATGAATGATTTTTGAGTGGTAGGCCTTTTTTGCTTTATCGGTTTCTGTGTGTTATGAGTTGAGGTTGTTGGTGTATTTCGCTTTGTCTGTTTCCTTTTTGGTCTTTCTCCATTTCCTTTCAGTTCTTCTGAGTTGTGTCTTTAATTTGCGTAGGATTGGGGTGTACCATCTTGCTTTCGTTCTGGTAGTTTTTGTTTTGGGATTGGTTGTTGTTGCATTGTATGCTGTGGCAATTGTAGCATTCCAGTTGTTGATCAGGTCTTCAAGGTTGGAGGAGTTTGATTGAAGTTTGGGTGATATTTGTGTTAGGAAGTCTTCTTTGTTGAATGGTTTGAATCTTCTTTTGGGATGGTTGTTCTCTATGGTTTTGGTGTGCTTGTATGCATGGGTAATGTTGATGAGATGGTGGTCTGACCATGGTACGCATGTGATCTTTGGGTTCATAGATGTAGTGGTGCTGTGGGAATTCAAGAATATTAGATCAAGTATGTTCCCTTTTTCGTGGGTTGGGTCTTGTATAATCTGTGTTAAGTCCATTGCTTCCATGGCGTTGATGAAGGCTTCGGCATATTTGTCCTGTAGTGAGGGAAGGTTGAAATCTCCAAGAATTAATTGCTCTTTTGTGGAGATGGAACTCTCTGATATATGTTTTAGTATGTCTGACAGATCGGTGCTTGGTGTGGGTGTCCGATAGATTAGGCATATGGAGATGTGTTTGTTGGTGAGAGTGAGCATGTCCCCTTCCTTGGTTGTTTCTGACTCATGAATCCTGAGGTGCAGGTTAGAGCTTGCAATGATGGCTACCCCTCCTCCTCTGACATTGGTTCGGGAGCAGTTGTGAAGGCTGTATCCATTGCGTGTTAGTTGGTTCATGATTACTGTGTCGGCGTCTGTTAGCCATGTTTCCGTTATACAGAGGATGTCGATTTTTCTGTAGTGATCAGGTCGTGGAGCATGTGATGTTTGTTTCTGACTGAGCGTGCATTTATTAGTGTGATTGTGAGAGGTTTGTCAACTGGGGGAATGGGGGGGTGTGTGCGTTGGGGGGATGTTAGTGCTCCTTGCAGTCAAGGAGTTAGGGGTGTTTGTGTGTTGGGTGGTTGTGTTGCTTGGTGTGGGATGGTTTGGGTGTGTGTTGGTGCTAATGAGGTAGTAGCCAATTGGGATTGGGATTAGGGTTTGAGGGTACATCGGAGCTATGAATGGTGGCATGGCTTGTGGCGTACCTGGGAGTCCGTGGGCTGAGGCTGTTCTTGTTGGTATCTGCTGGCTGTATGTGGGTCTTGCAGATAGCGTTGGTGGTTCTCTTGGGGTTTTTTCATGTTTCCTGAGGTTCTCTCGTGTGATATAATGTCGGTGTAGAATTGTTGGGTCTCTCTCGTGGCTGTAGCCGCTTCTGTGGCTGCGCCTAAGGGCCACGCCAAAGGGCCACGCCAAAGGGCCCTCTGGCGAGGCCCTCAGGCGTGGGCCCGCAAGGTGCGGGCATGCCCGGCAGGTACGCTTCTTTTATGTGGCTCCCACTGCCCCCGATTGGGCAGGAGCTTCTGAGCGGGACAGCTTCCCGCTCAGGCGCTCAACTCTGGATCGGGGAGCTTTTTGGCGTCGGCGGGAGGAGCGGGTGTTGCTGCTGGCGTCCCTGGACAGGGACGCTTCTTTTATGTGGCTCCCACTGCCCCCGATTGGGCAGGAGCTTCTGAGCGGGATGGCTTCCCGCTCAGGCGCTCAACCCTGGATCGGGGAGCTTTTCGGCGTCGGCGGGAGGAGTGGGTATTGCTGCTGGCGTCCCTGGACAGGGACGCTTCTTTTATGTGGCTCCCACTGCCCCCGATTGGGCAGGAGCTTCTGAGTGGGACGTCTTCCCACTCAGGCGCTCAACCCTGGATCGGGGAGCTTTTCGGCGTCGGCGGGAGGAGCGGGTGTCGCTGCTGGCGTCCCTGGACAGGGACGCTTCTTTTATGTGGCTCCCACTGCCCCCAATTGGGCAGGAGCTTCTGAGCGGGACGGCTTCCCGCTCAGGCGCTCAACCCTGGATCGGGGAGCTTGTCGGCGGGGGGAGCTGGTGTTGCTGCTGGCGTCCCCGGACAGGGACGCTTCTTTTATGTGGCTCCCACTGCCCCCGATTGGGCAGGAGCTTCTGAGCAGGACGGCTTCCCGCTCAGGCGCTCAACCCTGGATCGGGGAGCTTTTCGGCGTCAGCGGGAGGAGCGGGTGTTGCTGCTGGTGTCCCCGGACAGGGACGCTTCTTTTATGTGGCTCCCACTGCCCCCGATTGGGCAGGAGCTTCTGAGCAGGACGGCTTCCCGCTCAGGCGCTCAACCCTGGATCGGAGAGCTTTTCGGCGTCGGCGGGAGGAGCGGGTGTTGCTGCTGGCGTCCCTGGACAGGGACGATTCTTTTATGTGGCTCCCACTGCCCCCGATTGGGCAGGAGCTTCTGAGCGGGACGGCTTCCCGCTCAGGCGCTCAACCCTGGATCGGGGAGCTTTTCGGCGTCGGCGGGAGGAGCGGGTGTTGCTGCTGGCGTCCCCGGACAGGGACGCTTCTTTTATGTGGCTCCCACTGCCCGCGATTGGGCAGGAGCTTCTGAGCGGGACGGCTTCCCGCTCAGGCACTCAACCCTGGATCGGGGAGCTTTTCGGTGTCGGCGGGAGGAGCAGGTGTTGCTGCTGGCGTCCCAATTGCACCCATCGCTTGGAGCTATCCGCGATCATCCACTCCACCCCGGCACGACACTGCGCCGCCGCATAGTACCAATGAAGATTAGGGGCCCCCATGCCCCCAGAACACGTACGTGTATAGAGAATGCGGCACACCAAACGCAGCCGACGGTACTGCCATATAAACTTCATGAGCATGGTTTGCCAAGTGGTCAATATTCCCCGAGCCAACGATATAGGGAGAACCTGGAAGAGGTACAAGAAACGGGGAACGACCACCATCTTAACCACCGCAATGCGCCCTAACCAGGATAGTGTCAGGCTATTCCAGGTCTCCAAATCTCGCCGAACCTGCCGAAGTAGCGGTTCATAGTTGGCCTTAAAAAGCGCCGCCCGCTCCACCGTCATATTCACACCTAGATAGCGTAGAGCACCCGCCACCCAGCGAAAGGGGTAGGCGACTCTGAGCGCCTCACAAACCTCTTCTGAAACCCCAACATTAAGAACTTCGGGTTTATTGTAATTGATTTTGAATCCAGACACCCGGGAGAAGGTCTCAAAGAGCTGCATAGCAGCAGAGAGGGACGCAGCGGGTTTCACCAGAGATAATATGATATCATCCGCAAATAGCGCAATCCGGTAATCCGCGGGGCCCACGCGAATGCCCCATATGCCCGGATGTTCGCGAAAGCTTTGCGCCAAGGGTTCCATCACCAGGGCAAACAGCAGCGGCGACAGAGGACATCCCTGTCGAGTGCCTCTTTCCAGTGAGAAATTTCTCAATTGGCCCCCATTTGCCCGGACACACGCCTTAGGGTCTTGATATAAGCTATGAACCCAGCGAATGAAATTAGGACCAAAGCCCATCATATCTAACACGCACCAAAGGTAACCCCAGCTAACACGGTCGAAGGCCTTCTCGGCATCAACCCCCACCACTAGGGTCGGTTGTGAGTCTTGCTGCGCTGCGTAAATAACCTGCAACATTCGCCGAATATTATCTGACGCCTGGCGGCCCGGCACAAACCCAACCTGGTCCGGATGTACCAATGTTGGGAGAGCCCGGTTCAATCGCGCAGCCAATGCGGAAGCGAGTATTTTGACGTCCATATTTAGTAGGGAAATGGGACGGTATGAAGCCGCGTCCTGCAGAGGCTTGCCTGGCTTAGGGAGCATTACTATCACAGCCTCACATTGAGATGGGGGAAGAGGCGCCCCCCCGGAGAACCTCATTAAAGAGTACTACCAGTGTCGGTATTAATTGTACACGGAATTTTTTGTAATACTCCGCGGGAAGGCCATCATTACCCGGCGCTCTCCCGGTTTTCAGCCGTCGGATTGCAACATCCACCTCCTCCACTGTGAGTTCAGTATCTAAGTGATCCTGATCTAATTCAGTCAACCGTGGCAGAGTGATCATCCGCAAGAAGTCCTGCACCCGTGCCAAATCAAAAGGTTCAGCTTTATACAACTGTTCCAGAAACGAAGCGAAGACATCGCGGATCTCCCGAGAAAGCACCCTCCTCTGCCCCCCAGAGTCTCGAAGCTCGCGAACCACCCTCAGAGATTGCTGCTGCCGGAGACGTAAGGCCGCTTCCTTGCCTGTCTTATTCCCCTGCTCATAAAAGGTTTGTCGCAATTTCCGCCGTTTATTGTCTAATTCTCTTTGTAAATATGCATCCAAATTAGCCCGGACAACCCGCCACTGGCGCAAGACCCGTTTTGATCCAGTCCGGGCATGCTCTAAACGTAGCCAGGAAGAGTCTCCCACTAGTTGGCAGTATTCCCGTCTCCAAGCCCTCCGCGTGCGAGCCGCTTCCGCAATAAGCTGACCCCGAGCCGTGGCCTTGAAGGCGTCCCAGACCATGGGGAGCGAAATTTCCCCAGAATCGTTTAACTCGAAAAAATCAGTTATGAAACGGCCATGTTCCTGTACAGCGAGCTGTCGCCGTAGGAATCGTACATCAAGTCGCCAAAGCCATTGGCGCACACTGCACAAGTCCGTCGGAAGGGTAAGCCAGCACGGGGTATGATCCGACCACGTCAATGCCCCATGGCCAGCCTCCACCCTCTCATCCATCAGGCGCTGGTCCAACAAAAAGTAATCAATGCGGGGGTGCACCTGATGAACAGGCGAATAATATGTGTAACTTCTCTCCCCTGCATGAGTCTCCCTCCAAATATCGCGCAGGCCGAGGTCCAACAGAAGTTTCTGCAATGCCTTACCGGACCCACCCACCACCCCCCCAGTACTACCCGTGGAATCCAAACGGGGCACCAGATGGGCGTTACAATCCCCACCGAGTATAATGGGGCCTTTCGCGAAGTCAGCTAGCAAGGCCTTCAGCCGCGTAAAGAAGGATCCCTGTCCTTCATTAGGTGCATAAATGTTAGCTAAAGTTAATATATGACCCTCCAAGCGGATGTTCGCAAAAAGCCATCTTCCCAGGGTATCTTTTTTAACCTCCTCCACCCGGAGAGATAGGCTCTGATGGAATAACAAGGCCACACCGCGCTTCTTCCGCCCATTCACATCCGAAGCTACCCACACCTCATTATAAGGATTACGCTTTAACCACCCCTGGTTGCTAGCGCGGAGATGGGTCTCCTGTAGAAACACAATGTCCCCTTTCAAGGCTCTCAATTCCGAGAACAGCAAAGATCGCTTTCTAGGGGAATTGAGACCCTTAACATTCAAAGAGATCAGTCGCAACATTGACATTCAACCACCAGGCCCCCCCCCCCCCGCCCTTTGTCTCCCCTCTGGTCCGTGACAGGCAGCCCCCGCAGCACCGGCAAGACACGTGCTGCTAACCAAAAGAACATCCCACCACCCTTAACCCACCAGGCTGTCCGTGAAGATGTACCCCCCCTACCCCCATGCTCCTTATCCCAAAAAGGTCTACCATGGCCCCCCCTCCCCACACCCAAACCCCTCCCCTCCCCTAGCTGTGCAAATCGCCCACCCAATCCCACCCCCCCTCCCATCAGTACCACCCGCCTGTTAAGGAAAAAACAGGACACGGTTAAACTGACCCCAGACTAAACTCCGTCCTGGCCCCCAGATAGCATAACTGCAAGCATAAGGTGTAATATCATTTCCCCATTATTCAACTCACCAGTAAATAACATTCCATTAATGCCCCATTAACAAAACATCATCACACCCCCTACCCCCCCCCCATACACCACTGAACAAATACTCAAATCCCTTCCAGATCAAGAACCTATAGCTCAACAAGAACAGAGGTGGAAAACAGCAAAGCTGGCAAAACTAGTCAATCAAACTTGATCGTGGAGTCAGACAACCCTTGCGCAGAACCCCCCGGACCGGAAGGCAAACACTCCTGCTCCAGGGAAAGTCAGGCAGGCCTTCCCACCCGAGTCCACTTTGAATGTTGAGGCTTAGGAGGCGGGGGTTGAGGTAACGCATTGTCCTCTACAAGGCCCGCCTGACGCAGAGCTCTCCAAGCCTCGGTATGGTCTTCCGCGGAGATCTTTTTATTACCCAAAAGGAAGTTCGTCTGGAACGGAAAGGACCAGGAATAGCGAATCCTTTTGTTGTTCAGGACCATCGTGACTGGTTTCATCTCCCTCCGACGGGCTAGCTTGAACGCCGATAGGTCCTGATAGACCGTTACTGCTGCATCTTGAAATCGGATCGTTTTTTTCTCCCGGCCCCGTCGGATGAGGAGCTCAGCATCAGTATATCGCAAGAATCTCGCGATGACATCTCGAGGCTGATTATTAGGAGGTTTTCCCAAGGCACGATGCACTCGCTCAATTTCCATACCAGACCCATGGGCTGCCAGTTCCTCTGCCGGTAGCAGTTCCGCTATCAAATTTTTTAGCACCACCGGCAGGTCTTCACCGCCCCCCACAGCTTCCGGAATTCCTCGAAAACGCACATTGTTGCGTCGGGAGCGGTTTTCAATGTCATCAATTTTGTAAGTCAGCTCCATTGCTTGCGCACGCTGTCTATCAATAGCACACTGTAAATCCACCGGGGCACCATCGTGGTCCTCAACTTTTGTCTCGACCTCTTCCACCCGTGTGCCCAGGTCTTTTATGTCACTCCGGAGTTCCGCGATCGTGCTCATCACTTCCTCGCGCATGGAGCGAAATTCACCTGCCAGATCCTCAAAGCCCCTTCGGAGTTCTCGCTGAAGTAGGGCATGCGAGGACAGCGCACCAGGTCCCAAATCATTTTCACTCGCAATCTCATCATCAGAACCCTCTGAGGGCTGTTTACTGGATGGGCTGGCCAGAGTGCCACTCTTGCCCTGCAACCGTTGTGAGGAGCGCATTCCCTCCCGGGCCTCGGGATTTCTAGCCTTAGCAGCCATGAAGTGATTTAACAGTCCAGCAGTCCGAGGATGGGCAGTGGCCAGCGACAGGGAAGCAGTCGGAGGCTATGAGTGATGAAACCACAAAAGCAAAAAATTATAAAAAAGGATAAAAAAGCCACTTAGTCCCGCTCTTCATCAGTAGAGGGAGCTCCAGGTCTTCACAAGGCAGCAGTCCACAAGGTATCGAGAGGGGCTGAGCCCGATGCAATCTGTGCTGCAAAAGCCAGACTAGCAAAGGTGAGGGGAGATTGCAGCCACTGGAAGGTCCCCAAGAGCAAATAAGCAATGTATAAGAGTCAGTGGGCCAGGAACAAACCCTCTGCTGAGAAGTGGACCTCGGAGTACGGTGGTATGATCCGGGGACGTAGCAGATTGTGAAAGCACCAGCTGATTCGCTGGAGATCACCCACGTGATCGGGACCCGGCTGTTATAGTTGGAACGCAAAGAATACCATGCGTTCCAGGACCACGCGGTAATGGCTGCCGGTGCAATCAGGCCCACCACAGACAACCGCCAAGCTCCTCCACGTCGGGCCCCAGGCACTCTCACCTCCTCTGTATGCAGTCAGCACGGTCTCCAGGAGGGAGTGCAGATCAGCCAAATAGCGTCGGCACAGGGGCACCAATCCTCCTCTCCTCTTCGGCTCCCAGCCACAGATCACTCCCACTTTCTCCCAGCAGCGATGCTCCCAGCTGCGGTGTGCAGTGAACTCGGCACAGAGATCTCTATGCGAGGAGAGCAGTCGGGGCAGCGTCGGCAGCCGGGAACGGGGCAGTAAGGCCAGCTATGGGAGATTCCGGCACCGGGCTGCAAATCACTCCACAGGGATCCGAGCAGCGCAAAAGGGCACAGTATGAGTCACCCGGCTCACAGCAGACCAGATCGGGTAAGACTGGGGGACATCTCCGAGAAAATGCTGATGATAACGAAAAGTAAAGGAAGCCCAGGACGGAGCACCACTAAAATGCGGCCAGTCGGTAGCGGGCTCACTAGCCCCCCCCCCCCCCCCCGATTTTTTTTTTTAAGATATTGAGTTCTGTGGGTGAATGTCCTGGTTCTGCTGTGCATCCACTGTGGATGCAAAATATATGTTGAAAAAGAAAAAGCAAGAACCATAATGCAGTTTATAATAACAAAATAAAAATGAGTTATAATTTAGTTTTATAAACTGTGCTCTTGGTTGTCGCTCTCTTTTAGTTCCTTGGTGTGCAAACATCTTGCATTTCCTCCATATAATCTAATTGGCTTTTTGGTTTGGTTCAGTCCCTGATTGGAGATCTGAAAAAGCCCCACCCCCTTCTACAGGGGATGGCGGGGCGCCATCTCATCCTTCGCCTCAGGCAGCAGATTGCCTCGAGCCGCCCCTGTGGAAATGGGCTGATGGGAAGTTGGAATAGGACTGGAAATGGGCTGATATGGGGGCATGGGAGAAAGCAGCGTGTGCTGGGTGGGGCTGGAACTAGAAGGGAGATGATGTTGGGGGAGGACTAGAAGGGGATGGGGCTGGGGAAATGAGGATGGAGAGGGGAAAAGACATTTTGTGTGGGAGGAAAAAAAATCTACGATTGACCGAGTATTGGGAGAGTAAGTGGGCATTGAGGATGGAAGGGTGAAATTTGAGTGGATGATAAAGGAATAAAGAAAGAAATGGAGGAAAGAGCAAAAGGGGAAAGATCAGTATGTTAAAGCAGATGTAGAGAGAGAATGGAAAAAAACCTAGAAGCGAGTAAAAAGGACAAATGGACAGCTAACAGAAGACACAAAGAAACCAGAAGAAAGTGACTGGAGCAATTGCAACTGAAAAATAAAATGCCCAAACAACAAATGGTAGAACATACTTTTTTATTTTGAATTTATTAATTGGAATATGACAGCTCTGGGAGATGTGTGTCTCTAACATCTTTGCATTTTTGTTTAGTACAAGAGGAAATTAATTTATAGTTTTATTTCTCCAGTGTTGTTGTACATTCCAAGTTTGGCTTTTAGGGTTCCTAATTTGATTATTGTCTTTCTATTTCTAAATCATGATCCCTTGTTCTTTGTTTGGTGATGGTCTATGGTTCTGCATGTGTAACAGAGCTGAGGTATTCTGTTTATGTAATTTCTATTTGAAAGTGCCACTTGTTCTCTTTCCTCAGTAAGGGGATGTATTGGTATTCTCTGAGAGGTATTGGTTTAATATTTGCAGTGTTGCCTTTTGATAGGTAGGGTTTGGTGCTTTATGAGTCCTGGTAGTGCTGTTATGATACGGGGGGGGGGGGGGGGGGGTTGCTATGGGTTCTAAATGGTCAGTTTTTATAGTACTTTCTAATGAGCCTGGTGGTTGGCACTGGAATATAGTACTGTAGAAATCTGGTGGTCTTTCTTTATCCAGACACTCATTAAGAGGCATGTTTACTAATAGTTAGTACATGTTAACATTATGCAAATGTTTATACAAATGAGGCTCCTTATATAAATGAGGCCCCGCAGTGAGTCTCCACACATGGCCCCACATCCCCCTTGGGCCGCCCCTGCCTCAAGGATGTCATGCTGGACATCAAGGACTTTGCTTTCCTCATCCCAGAGAACCGCCACAAGTCCTTTCGAGGTCTCATGGTTCACGGCAAAGATTGCTCAAAGTTTATGTTCTGGGGTGCTTATGATGCCTTCAAATCCTCCAGTAGGATAGCGGCCACAGGGATCGCTGCTTGGCGAATGGCCTGATTACAGTCATCTGACCTGGAACTGTGGATCCAGGACAAGATCGCCAATGTCCCCTGTAGGGGTAAAACCTCTTTGGCAAACCCATGGAAGAAAAGGCCGAAGAGCTGGAAAAGGATAAGGTGGCCCTCAGCATGCTCTCCTGAAAGACTACAGATCTCACATGGAAGAAAACGTCAACCATAAAGGCTTTCCTCCCACATCCGCGGAGGTACTTTCCATCCCAGCTGCAAGTTCAGCCTATGGCTCAGGATACCCGCTCTCAGCTGAAGAAGACCCTAAAGGCGCAGCCAACCCCCCAGCCCAAGCCTAGTGCAGGCTTTTTACGGGTCTTCAGGAGCATAGCCAGTCAACCATTGTCCAAAGTCATTCCCCCCCTCCCCCGCAGTTGAGGGGACGACTTGTCCACTTTGCCCACCGATGGCCTCTGGTCACCTCGGATGCCTGAGTGCTACAGATCATCCAGAGTGGCTATTGGTTGCATTTCAACCAGCTGGCATCTCCCGGGAGTACCCCATGGAGCCCAGGCACCGGAACCTCCTGCAGACTGAGGTCATGGCCCTGCTGGCCAACCTTGCCATCGAGCTGGTTCCCCCAGCCCAGATCCCCCAGGGCTTCAGCTACTTCCTGGTCCCCAAAATGATCGGCAGTTTCCGCCCAATACTGGATCTGTGAAACCTCAACCGGTTCTTGGTCCACGAAAAGTTCAAAATGTTCTCATTGGGGATGCTGCTGCTGTTCCTCCTATGAGATGACTAGCTTTGCTCCTTAAATCTGAAGGATACGTACGTGCATATTCCGATCCACCCGCATCACAGACAGTACCTTTGCTTCATGCTGGGTAACCAGCACTATTAGTACCAGGTATTATCCTTCAGACTGGCCGCAGTCACCAGGTTCTTCATGAAGTGCAAGGCAGTTGTAGCTGCTTTCCTCCGGACCTGTAGGGTCTTTGTCTTCCTGTACCTGGATGACTGGCTCGTAGAGGGTCCCATGCCGACCAGTGTATGGCAATCCATCAAGCTCACCATTCAGATGCTTGAAGGCCTCAGCTGTGTGATCAGTAATCCAAAGTCTCACCTCCAGCTGGTACAACAACTGGAGTTCATAGGGGCCCTCCTCAATAGCACTTGGGTGAGAGCTTTCCTGCAGGTGGACCGCCTGCAATGTCTCATCGAGGTCGCGTGTGCATGCCAGTGCTACACAATGACTCGTGGGCTATTGAGAGCCCTCAGACACATGGCGACCATGGTACATGTCATCCCTCAGGCCCACCTCTACATGCGGCAGGCTCTATGGACCTTATGAACGCAATAGCAGCAAGCTCAGGCCGCCTGTGGGACAGAGTAGTAGTCACTGTGCCTGAGTCCCTGATGTGGTGCCTCATGCCTGCAAACTTGCATCGGGGCTCCCGTTCCAACCAACAGCCTCCTGCAGGCTACTCATGACAGATGCCTCCAAGCTCAGCTGGGGCGATCACCTGGACAGTCTCCGCATCCAGGGCCTGTGGTCTGAAAGTGAGAGTCTCCATCAGATCAACTTCATTGAGCGCTGGGCTATCACGAATGCTCCTCATGCCTTTCAGGCACATCTTGGTCCTGATCCAAGTTGCCATGTTCTATGTGAACAAGTAGGGGGGGATGGGCTCATATCTCCTTTGTTGGGATTCGGTCCGCCTCTGGAAATTTGCCCTGTTCCATGGTTTGGATCTCAGGGTGACATATTTGCCCAGCGAGAGCCTAGCAGATCTTCAACCACACAAGTCCCTCAAGAAGAATGTGGTGTACTGGACCTTTTGGGAGTGGAGCACCCCCAACATGGACCTCTTTGCTACGGCACAGAATGCCCAGGTGGCTCGGTTCTGCTCCTGGAGACCGGCCAACGATCGCCTGGCTCCAGACGCCTTTTTGATCCACTGGGGGAGAGACCTGCTTTATGCCTGCCCTTATTGATCTTGACAGCCATGGTTCCCATTACTGTTACAGCTCTCACTGAAGGAACCTCTTCATCTGGGCTCCAACTCAGACCTCATCTCGCAGGAGGGAGGCTCCCTGTTACATCCCAACATCTGCTTCCTAGCACTCACAGCATGGATGCTTAGCGGGTAGTCCTCGTGGAGCTTGCCTTCCCTGAGGGTGTCATTGAAATCCTGCTAGTGTCTCGCAAGAGGTCAACGTATAAAGCCTATGCATTCAAATGGTGTCAGTTCACCATCTGGTGCGCCAGTCGAGCGTTGAACCCCTTTGTCTGCCCCAGCTATTAGAGTACCGCTTGAACCTCTCCAATTCTGGGCCAAAACCCATTGTGGTGTATGTTTATCTCAGTGTGATTGGAGGATTTCATCGTGGCTGCGAAGGGAAGCCTGTCTCAGCTCAGCCTCTGGTATGCCGGATTATGCGGGGCTTGCTTCTCTCAAAGCCTCCGGTTAAGCCCCCTACGGTTGCTTGGGACCTGAACATGGTCCTCAGCCAGCTCATGTGGGCTCCCTTGAAGCCGCTGAATGTGTGTCTGCTGAAGTTCTTGACCTTGAAGGTCCTCTTCCTGGTGGCTATCCCGTCAGCCTGGCGAGTGAGCAAGCGCCAGGCTCTCGTCACACACCCTCCATACACCAGGTTCCATCAGAACTAGGTAGTACTCCACATGCATCCACATTTTTTGCCAAAGGTGGTCTCGGCTTTCCACCTCAGTCAGTCTGTTGTCCTTCCAACATTTTTTCCCTGGCCTCACGCCAACCACGGTGAGGCAGCGTTGCACATGCTGGATTGTAAACGTGCGTTGGCCTTCGACTTGGAGTGCACGAAGACGCACTGTCAATTCTCCCAGTTGTTCATCTCCTTCAACCCCAATAGGCTGGGGGTCACTGTTTCGAAGCACACATTATCCTTCTGGCTTGATTGCATTGCCTATGCGTATTCCTTGGCTGGTCTGAGCCTTGAGGGTCATGTCACAGTTCACAATGTCTGTTCGATGGCTACATTGGTAGCCAACCTGTCCATTCTGTCTCCACAGAAGAGATCAGCAGGGCTGCGACGTGGTCGTTAGTCCATACCTTCGCATCCCACTACTGTCTGGATGGGGATTCCCGACGGGACAGCAATTTCTGCCAGGCCGTACTCTGGCATCTCTTTGAGTCTTGAGAATCCACTCCTGCCCACTGGCCCTTCTGTCCATCCAGGCTACCTGCTTGAAATTCCCTGGTCAATGTCAACTGTGGATGCAGCATCAGGACTGCCTCTCTAGTCTTCCTGAATTAGAAACATAGAATCATGACAGCAGAAAAAGATCACATGGCCTATCTAGTTTGCCCTTCCATATCAACTACTACAATAGTCCCATTTTTTCCTTTAGAGATCCTCTGTGTTTGTCCATGCTTTTTTGAAATCAGATACTGTCCTCATCTCTACCACCTCCACTGGGAGACTATTCCATTCATCTACCACTCTTTCTGTAAAGAAATATTTCCTCATATCTTGAGTCTATCCCCTTTCACCCTCATCCTATGTCCCCTCGTTGCAGAGCTTGCTTTGAAACAAAAGAGGCTCTTCTCCTGTGCATTTGTGCCACGGAGGTATTTAAACGTCTCTATCATATCTCCTCTATCCCGCCTTTTCTCTAAGGTATACATATTTTGATCCTTAAATCTGTCCTCATATGCTTTATAATAACAAACACTAACCATTTTAGTAGCCACCCTCTGTACTGACTCCAGCCTGTTTATATTCTTTTGAAGGTGTGGTCTCCAGAATTGCACACAATACTCCAAATGAGGTCACTCCTAAGACTTATACAGAGGCACTATCACCTTCTTTTTTCTGCTGGCCATTCCTCTCCCTATGCACCCAAGCATCCTTCGAGCTTTTGCCATTGCCTTTTCTACCTGTTTGTCTACTTTAAGATCATCAGACAAAGTCATGCCCAGGTCCCACTCTTCTTTTGTGGACAGAAGTACTTCACCCCCTACACTGTACCGCTCCGTTGGACTTTTGCAGCCCAAATGCATGACCCTGAATTCTTTAGCATTAAATCCAAGCTGCCAAATTCTAGACCATTCTTCAAGCTTAGCTAGATCCCTCCTCATGTTATCTACTCCTTCCTGGGTATTTACTCTAATGCAGATTTTGGTATCATCCACAAAGAGGCAAACCTTACCTCATAGCTCTTCCACAATATCACTAACAAAGATGTTAAAAAGAATTGGACCAAGAACAGGTTCCTGGGGCATACCACTGGTAACCAACTTCTCCTTAGAGTGAGCTCCATTTACTTGTTCTTTTTGTCGCCTCCACTCAACCAATTTCTAACCCAGTCAGTAACTTTAGAGTCCATCTCTAGGGTGCTCAGTTTGTTTATAAGTCGTCTGTGTGGAACGATGTCAAAGGCTTCACCAAAATCTAAGTATACCACATCTAGGGCCCTCCCTCGGTCCAACTCCATCGTCACCCGGTCAAAGAAATCAATCAGATTTGTCAGACAAAACCTGCCTGGTGAATCCATGCTGCCTCGGATCTGGTAATCCATTGGACTCCAGAAACCTCACTATTTTCTCTTTCAGCAGCGTTTCCAATAGTTTACTCACCACAGAGGTTGGACTAACCAGCCTGTAGTTTTCAACCTCATTCTTACTTCCGCTTTTGGGTAACATGACCACATGTGCCTTTCTCCAGTCCTCTGGCACCACGCCTGACTCCAAAGAGGCATTGAAAAGGTCAGTTAGTGGAGCTGCTAGAATGTCCCCCATTTCCTTCAGTATTCTCAGATGTATCCCATCCAGTCCCATCGCTTTGTCTACTTTTAATTTAGCGAGTTCCTCATGAACACAGTCGTCTGAAAATTGTTCAAGATCCCCGTCGCTTCTATTCCTATTTGTGGGTGTTTTCTGAGTTCCTGCTCCTGGCACTTCATCTGTGAACGTAGAAATATTTGTTAAGCAATTCTACTTTATCCTCATTGGCTTCTGCATATTCCTCCCCTTCACCCTTGAGTCTGACAATACCACTTTAGCCCTTCCTCATCTCACTAACCTGTCTGAGAAAGGTCTTATCCCCCCATTTTATTGCATTGGCTATTTCTTCTTTTCTGTATATCTTTGCTTTCCCTACTACTTTGCTGGCTTCTCTAAGTTTTTCCAAATATAAATGCCTGTCTTCCTCTTTCGGTGATCACTTGTATTTCATGAAGGCCTTCCTCTTTTTCAGCTACTTGTTTTGAGAACCATAGCGGCTTCCTTTTCCTCTTACATTTATTTACCTTTCTAACAAAAGGGTTTGTTGCTCTTAAAATATCCCCTTTCAGTTTTGCCCGCTGTTTTTCTACATCCCCAGGTGTTCCATCCGCTAATGACTCCTTGAGGTTTTGACCTATCTTTGGAAAGTTAGTTTTGCCCTCAAAAAGCCTGCCTCACTTGGTCTTAAAAAAACAACAACAAAAAAAAACCGAGGAGAGGAGCGGCTGCCGCTGAAGTGCCCCGTGACCTCTCCAGCAGAGCCCTCCTCTCTCCGCGGCTTTACAGAGCCACGAAGGGAGAGTTCCCCTTTCTCACGGCTCTGTTAAGCCTGCCGGCGCTGATGGGGAAACAGGCATTTCCTGTTTCCCATCAGCGCCGGCGGGCTTAGCAGAGCTGTGAGAAAGGGAAACTCTCCCTTCACGGCTCTTTAAAGCCAGCGCTGAGGGAGAGTGGAGGGCTCTGCCGGGGTGGTCGCAGGGCACTTCTGCCACTGCCGCAACACATTTTGAATATAATTAAAGAGATTTAACTGCTTTTTCTCTGAAAGGACAGCTGGGAAACTGGCTGGTACTTGGTAGATCTCTCTCTTTTGCTTTAACAGATACCTAAGCTCCACGAACAGAACAATGGCTGGGAAAAATCGTATTGCTAAAGCTGTTGCCCCCGTTACAGCTTCTGCCTCGGTCCAGACAGAGGTCCTAATGCCATTTGAAGGACCGGTTCCATGTGCAGGGTGCCTGCATGCTGAAGCTCTGAGGAAACAAGTGGAGGAACTCAGAGAAGAGGTGGCGAGGCTGAGCAGCATTCAAGACAATGAGAAGAACATTGATGAGATGCTTCTTGCAGCAACCAAGCTCTCCAGCACAGGAGAAGATGGGTGCCAACAGAATGTCGATGGTTGGACACAAGTCACCAGGGCCTGCAAAATCACCAATCCAACTTCTCCAGCCCTTGAATTGAAGAACCATTATGCAGCCCTGGAAGTGGAGGAGGTGAAAGCATCCCTGGAAAGGGAAGAACCAGAGTTCAAGTACCCCAAAGTTGCAGAATCAGTGACCAGAAGGAAACGAAGGGTAGTGGTGGTTGGAGACTGTCTTCTGAGGGGTACTGAGGCATCCATCTGCCGACCAGACTTGATGTCCAGAGAGGTATACTGTCTGCCTGGTGCCAAAATCCAAGATGTTACGGAGAGTTTGCCGAGACTCATCAAGCCCACTGACTATTACCCAATGTTGCTAATGATACTGCCAGGTGTACCTTGGAACATATCAAAAGTGACTTCATGGCTCTGGGACAGAGGGTGAAGCAGTTAGGTGCACAGGTGGTGTTCTCTTCAATCCTCCCTGTTGAGGGTAAAGGCCAAGGCAGAGAGGCTCGCATCCTGGAGATGAATGTATGGCTGCGTGGATGGTGTCATCGAGAGCGTTTTGGTTTCCTAGACCATGGGATGCTGTTCCAAGGGTTGCAGAGCAGAGATGGCATCCATCTGTCCAAGAAAGGTCAACGCATCTTCGGTAGTAGACTGGCTAATCTATTGAAGAGGGCTTTAAACTAGATTCGTTGGGGATGGGTGAAGAAAGCCCCCAGGTAAGTGAAAGCCCCCAGGTAGGTGATACATTAAATACCTTTATGGAAATGGGTAACAGGGGTAACATATGGAAAGCAGTGTGTATAAATGCCCGTAGCATGGGAAATAAGATCCCTGATGTTGAAGCTTTGGTGGGAGTGGCTGACTTGGATTTAGTGGCAGTTACAGAAACATGGTTCACAGAAAACCATGATTGGGATGTAACTATACCTGGCTATACTTTATTCAGAAAGGACAGGGTAGGAAGAAGGGGTGGAGGAGTGGCACTATATGTAAAAACTACTATTAAAGCTTTGGAATTACAGAGCTTAAAAGGGAGAGAGGAGGCATTGTGGGTTAAACTAGAAAGAGGGAAAGAGAAATCTATTTGCATTGGTGTGATATACAGACCTCCCTCACAAGAGGAAGAGGTGGACAGAGAGTTAATTGAAGACATACGCAGCATTGCTAGGAAAGGGGAAGTGCTACTGATAGGAGATTTCAATATGCCAGATGTTGATTGGCACATTCCTGCTGCAGTATGTGGCACTGCAGACCAGCTGCAGGCAGAAAATAATGTTTTAAACCCAGAAAAAAGAGGCAGACACCGGCTGCAGCATCATGAGGAGCCATATAGGGGGAGCAAGAGAGACCTCTGGAGGACTGAGGAACCACGCCCTAGAGCCAATGATGCAATACCGGCCTACACCCAATCCAGAAAGGGAAGGATTCCTTTTAAAAACCCAGATGACTGGAGGAAGTCAGAAGGAGGAGAAGGGGAAGAATGGCAAAGAGATTTGCAAGCAGAGTCGCAAGGAGACTGCCAAGGGGACTGGCAGGGAGTTGTGCAAGGAGTTCCAGTTCCAGATTTGCATGGAGATCCGGAGGATCCAGGAATAGGAGTCCTGACTGAGGGAACCGGCCTAGCAGACTCAGCAGAGCCAGGTGAAGAAACTTGCTTTAAATATTTCAAAAGGGGAAAAGATACACTTTCCAGGAGGGAAAGATACCGTAAGGAAGCTAACCCTGAAAGGAGGAGGACTGTACCAGAGAGTCCAAGGCCTGAGTTTAACAAGGGCCAGCAACTGTTGAAAGGCGCAACAGGGAGTAGCAAAGAAAGAGGTGAAAGAGGAATTTTGAAGGGTAACTTTCAAGGCCCTGGGAGAAAGAAGCTGTGGTGCAAATACGGCCTAACCCCAGCAGAAGGTAGACCTGAGAACCAGAGGCCTACCTGGGCACCTGAGAAACCAAGACCCAGCAGGAACAGGCCTCAGCCGTCACCTCACTGTGATAACCTTAGAAGAAAAGGTAATTACCATTTTACTAACTATGATTTTATGAATGCTGTGATGCAGAAGGAGCAGGGCACTGGAGAATGCTGTCCTTCTGGAGGCATTCATGCTACAAAATACAAACCTGTATTAAACAGGAAACTTTCTAGAGAAGGAACAGTGTGCAGGAGAGACTGTCCGCATTATAAAAGTATACAAAGCAAAGACTTACCTTTAGATGCTGAACATTGGGGCATCATACAAGCATTACACAGAAAGCCTGAAGGAGAGCCCCTAGACATTCCGGACTGCGAACCCATGCAGGTGGAATTCCCGGAGGATCCCTCAGACCTCCCGATGGATTGTAGCTATTGCCTGACCGAAAGAATTGAGCCCTAGCAGAGGAATAGCTGTGGTCTGGGGTAAAGTTTGATGCTGTATTTCGTTTGACATTGCTGTGAAGTTAACAGGTTTTCTTCAGTTCATGATTCTTTTTCTTTTAACCTGGAGCAAGGACATTCTTTTGTGTTGATGTAATCTATGCTATTTGAACCTATTTGCAACACGAGAAATAAAAGCCTTATTTTTCCCTACCCTCGGACTGTGATATTCTTGGGAGCTTTTAGTTACACAGAAGGCTACCAGGTCTATTAAAACCTGGGCCCTGTAATTGAGCTAAACTCCTCCACAAACAAACTTTGCATGTCCACCCCCTTTCTGCTGTGACCTGCCATTGCCACCAGGGGGGGCGGTGTGACAAGTATCATCTAGAAGTAAGGAGATCCTGGATTCTCTACAGGGAGAACTATTCAGGCAATTGGTAACAGACCCCACATGTGAAGGGGCCATACTGGACTTGGTGCTTACCAATGGTGAAAGTGTTTCTGATGTTGTAGTGGGAGATCATTTTGCATCCAGTGATCACCAGATGGTGTGGTTCAGTATTAGGACTAGGGCTGTTAGAATCTATTCCAAGGTGAGGATCTTAGACTTTAGGAAGACTAACTTTGTGAAGATGGGCCAATACCTCAGGGAGTCGTTAGCGGGAAGGGAACAGCTGGGGGATGTAGAAAAACAGTGGGCAAAACTGAAAGGGGATATTTTAAGGGCAACCAACCTTTTTGTTAAAATGGTAAATAAAGGCAAAAGGAAAAGGAGACCGCTATGGTTTTCGAAAGAAGTAGCTGAAAAAGTGAAGAAAAAGAGGGAGGCCTTCATGAAATACAAGAGATCACAGAGAGAGGAAGACAGGCATCTGTATTTGGAAAAACTTAGAGAAGCTAGCAAAGTAGTCAAGAAGGCAAAGATTCAAAAGGAGGAGGAAATAGCCAATGCAATAAAATGGGGGGATAAGACATTTTTCAGATATATTAGTGAGAAGAGGAAGGGCAAAAGTGGTATTGTCAAACTCAAGGGTGCAGGGGGGGGGGAATATGTAGAAGCTGATAAGGATAAAGCGGAATTGCTTAACAAATATTTTTGTTCTGTGTTCACAGATGAAGAACCAGGGGCAGGACCTCAGAAAACACCCACAAATAGGAACAGAAGCGAGGGACATCTTGAACAATTTTCAGAAGACTGTGTTCGTGAGAAACTAGCTCAACTTAAAGTAGACAAAGCGATAGGACCGGATGGGATACACCCTAGAATACTGAGGGAACTTGGGGACGTTCTAGCAACTCCACTGACTGACCTTTTCAATGCCTCTTTGGAGTCGGGAGTGGTGCCAAAGGACTGGAGAGAGGCTCATGTGGTGCCTTTACACAAAAGCGGAAGTAAGGATGTGGTTGAAAACTACACGCCGGTTAGTTTAACTTTGGTGGTGAGTAAATTATTGGAAACGCTGCTGAAAGAGAAAATAGTGAGGTTTCTGGAGTCCAGCGGATTACAGGATCCGAGGCAGCATGGATTCACCAGAGGCAGGTCTTGTCAGACAAATCTGATTGATTTCTTTGACTGGGTGACCAGGGAGTTGGACTGAGGGAGAGCTCTAGATGTGGTGTATTTAGATTTCAGTAAAGCCTTTGACACTGTTCCTCACAGGCGACTTATAAACAAACTGAGCACCCTAGGGATGGACCCTAAAGTTACTACTTGGGTTAGAAATTGGTTGGGTGGGAGGCGACAAAGAGTACAAGTAAATGGAGCTCACTCTGAGGAGAAGGATGTTACCAGTGGTGTGCCCCAGGGATCTGTCCTTGGTCCGATTCTTTTTAACATCTTTGTTAGTGATATAGCGGAAGGGCTGTCGGGTAAGGTTTGCCTCTTTGTGGATGATACCAAAATCTGCAATAGAGTAGACACCCAGGAAGGTGTAGATAACATGAGGAGGGATCTAGCTAAGCTTGAAGAATGGTCTAGAATTTGGCAGCTGGGATTTAATGTTAAAAAATGTAAGGTCATGCATTTGGGCTGCAGCAATCCAAGGGAGCAATACAGTATAGGAGGTGAAGTACTTTTGTCCACTAAAGAAGAGCGGGACCTAGGCGTGGTTGTGTCTGATGATCTTAAAGTAACTAAACAGGTAGAAAAGGTGACAGCAAAAGCTAGAAGGATGCTTGGGTGCATACGGAGAGGAATGTCTAGCAGAAAAAAGGAGGTGATAATGCCTCTGTATAAGTCTTTGGTGTGACCTCATTTGGAGTATAGTGTGCAATTCTGGAGACCACACCTTCAAAAGGATGTGAACAGGATGGAGTCGGTGCAGAGGGTGGCTACTAAAATGATTAGTGGGCTTCATTATAAAGCATCAGAGGACAGGCTTAAGGATCTTAATATGTACACCTTAGAGGAAAGGCGGGATAGAGGTGATATGATTGAGATGTTTAAATACCTCCGTGACATAAATGTTCAGGGAGAGAGCCTCTTTCAATTGAAAGCAAGTTCTGCTACGAGGGGACATGGAATGAAGGTGAAGGGAGATAGATTCAGGAGTGATATGCGGAAATATTTCTTTACGGAAAGAGTAGTGGATCCGTGGAATAGTCTCCCAGTGGAGGTGGTAGAGATGAGGACAGTAACTGAATTCAAAAAAGCATGGGACCAACACAGAGGATCTCTAAAGGTAAAAAGTGGACTGTTGTAGTTGTTGATATGAAAGGACAGACTAGATAGGCCATATGGTCTTTTTCTGTCATCATGTTTCTATGTTTCAGCACCCAGGTTTTGTTTTTTATTTCCCTGGGGAGGCCAGGACTGGTAATGGGCTGATGGGGGCAGGGGGTTTTAGGACTGGTAATGGGCTATGGGGGGTTATGACTGAAAATGGGCTGATGGGGTTAGGACTGGAAGTGGGCTGATGGGGGGGGGTTAGGACAGGAAATGGGATGATGGGGGGGTTTAGGACTGGTAATGGGCTATGGGGGGCTAGGACTGGAAATGGGCTGATGGGGCGGGATTAGGACTGGAGGTGGGCTGATGGAGGGGGTTTAAGACTGGTAATGGGCTATGGGGGGGTTAAGACTGGAAGTGGGCTGATCGTGAGGGGGCTAGGACTGGTAATGGGCTATCGGGGGTGGCTAGGACTGGAAATGGGCTGATGGGGGGTTAGGACTGGAAGTGGGCTGATGGGGGTGTTTAGGACTGGTAATGTACTAAAACCTTGTAATGATATTCTGATATTCCATTTAAAACTGTATTATAGTTCTAAACATGTTCTCTGTATATAGTTCTCAATCCATCAATCTGTTACTGATAGATTGAACCCATTATTGTTTACACTGTTATATGTAAAAACAGCATTGATGTTTACTGCCGTTCCTTGTAAAACAGCCTTGCCTGTTCATTGTTGTTCATTGTAAACCGCAACTGATCTATGGAAGTTGCGGTATATAAAAACCTGCTAATTAAATTAAAATTAAATTAATGGGCTATGGGGGGTTAGAACTGGAAATGGGCTGATCGGGAGGGGGGCTAGGACTGTTAATGGGCTATCGGGGTGGCTAGGACTGGAAATGGGCTGATGGGGGTTAGAACTGGAAATGAGCTGATCGGGAGGAGGGACTAGAACTGGAAATGGGGGGTTAAGAATGGAAATAGGCTGATTGGGAGGGAGGTTAGAACTGAAAATGGCTGATGGGGGGGTTAGAACTGGAAATGGGCTGATTAGGGGGGCTAGGACAGGAAATGGGCTGATTGGGGAGCTAGGACTGGAAATGGACTTATTGGGAGGGTGTTAGGACTGGTAATGGGTTGATTGGGGGGCTAGGACTAGAGTGGGCTGATAATGGGGATAGGACTGGAAATGGGCTGGGACTGGAAATGGGCTAATGGGGGAGGGGAGGGGAGTGCTGCTAGTCCTGGAAGAAATCTAGGGGCTAGGGCTACGAATGGGCTGATGCGGGAGGATGGTAGAATAGGACTGGAAGGGAGCAGATAATGAGAAGGTCTGCCAGGGGAAGGAGGGGGCTGGAAAGGAGCTGACACCTGGGATGTACTAAAGGGGGACTGGAAGGGAGCTGACATTTGGGGATGGGAGTGGTAGGTGGTTGGGTAATGGGAGGAGGCTGGAAGGGAGCTGATATGCAAATGGCACTGGAAGGGTGATGGACAGAGGGTAGGGCGACTGGAAGGGAGCTGACTGGGGGGGTGGCACTGAGAGTGTACGTGAGCTGATATCTGGGATGGTATTTGGACTAGAAGGTGCTGGACAGTGGGGAAGGAGGGGGACTGGAAGGGAATGAACACCAGTTGCAGTCGTGGGAATGCAAGACGGTTGACATTGGAAGGTACTGGGAGGGAAGGACTGGAAAGGGGGCTTATACTGGGGAGGGTTACTGGAACTGGAAAAATGGCTGATGGAAGGAAGTGAAGAAAACAAAAGAAGAGATAAGAAATGCCAGATGGACCATGGACCATAGACCAAAGAAAGAGAGCTGAGAAGACAGGAAAGCAGAAGCCTCAGATCGGTACCAGCATGATCAGAGAATAAAATGGTTAGACAACAAAGGTAGAAAAAATAATTTTATTTAATTTTAGCGATTGGATTTTGTGCTATTTTTATATTTTACACAGTATTGGGGAAGTGCATCTCTTATTTATCTGATGTTGCACAGCATGTGGACTCTGGCTTCTTGGGGTTTCAATTTAAATTTAGTCTACAGATTTTTATTTTTACTTTAGATTGTGGTTACTTATTCTGTACTTGGTGAGGGTCGATGTTGCGAGTGTGTGACTGAGGTCAGGTGTTCTGTTAACATGGAGTTTGTACATAAAGATCTCTACTGTACTGTAGTAATTTGACTTGTTCAGCTTTTCAAATAGGTGTATGGATGTTCCAGGGCCCACTGTAGTATTTACAGTGATGCTTTTTTTGGATGGGCTCCTTATGTGAGTTTTGGAAGTTTGTGCTGATATGGTATGGTAGGTTTGCTCTTTGTTGTAGGGTTTTGTATTAGTTCACAATATGCCTGATACTGGAGAATAGTGGTTAGGGGTGATGTTGTTGTTGTTAGTGAGATGATCAGAATCAGATTTTTTTAAAAATATTGAGTTCTGTGGGTGAATGTCCTGGTTCTGCTGTACACCTACTGTGGATGCAAAATATATGTTGAAAAAGAAAAAGCAAGAACCATAACGCAGTTTATAACAACAAAATAAAAATGAGTTGTAATTTAGTTTTATAAACTTTGCTGTTGGTTCTTGCTGTTTTTTAGTTCCTTGGTGTGCAAATGGGACCGTACCTAGCCCTGTGCAAGTGGTGCAGTCGCACAGGGCGGAAAGACTTGGGGGCGCATTTCCCTGGGGGGGCCAGGACTGGTAATGGGCTGATGGGGGCAGGGGGGTTTAGGACTGGTAATGGGCTATGGGGGGGTTATGACTGGAAATGGGCTGATGGGGGGGTTAGGACCGGAAGTGGGCTGATGGGGTTAGGACTGGAAGTAGGCTGATGGGGGGGGGGGGGCTCTCCAAGCCTTCTCGCAGCACTTTAAGCAGGTCTGGTCCCTCCGTCCTCCGACGCAATGTCAGAGCAGGTAGGAACAAATCTGCTTTAAAGTGCCGGCACCTTTCAGATCGGGCGCATGCCCCCCCTCCTTCTCCCCATACCTCCGTCCAGCGCTGCCTGCTCTTTCCCTGCTGCTGTCGCTGCCATGAAAAAAACAGAGGGTGGCAGCAGCAGGGAAAGAGCAGGCAGCACTGGTCGGAGGTATGGGGGGAGAGGGGGGGTGCGCCTGAGCTGCAAGTTGCAGAGGGTGCAATTGCAGCTCGATATGGCCCTGTGTGCAGACATCTTGCATTTCCTCCGTATAATCGAATCGGCTTTTTGATTTGGTTCAGTCTCTGATTGGATTTCTGAAAAAGCCCCGCCCCTCTCTAAGGTTGGTGGGCGCCTTTTCAGACTTCGCCTCAGGCAGCAGATTGCCTTGAGCCGCCCCTGTCTGCAGTCATAGAATGTGCTTGTTATGTTACATTAATATTCCACCGTGTCAGTCCCCAAAGCAGCTTATAACAAATTCATAAAATAATGCTTCTTAGTATAAAGGTATTAAGTCAGGGAATCCAAGAATGAAATATGTTGCAACTGTGGACATGGAACGTAGCACAAAGGTGCCTTTCAGGCATGGCCCTGCTGTCCTGTTGCATCTGGTGAGGGTACTCTCTGTGAATGGATTTAAATGAAATTTGTTAGAACTGTACATAAGAAATGCCATACTGGGTCAGACCAAGATCCATCAAGCCCAGTATCCTGTTTCCAATAGTGGCCAATCCAGGTCACAAGTACCTAGCAGTTCCCAAAAAGACACAGGTTCAACAATGCTTGTCAAATTGGGTCAAGCAGTGGATTTCCTGGATCCTCTTTAATAATGATTTATGGACCTTTCCTCCAGGAACTTGTCCATACCTTTTTAAACCCATCTACACTAACAGCTTTTACTACATCCTCCGGTAACGAATTCCAGAATTTGATTACGCGTTGAGTGAGAAAACATTTTCTCTTATTAGTCTTAAATTGGTTACACTGTAGCTTCATAGTACCCTTAGCAAGATACTTTCCTGCTAAATTTCAGTTAAATCTATCTTCAGAGAGATCCTCTGATGCACGTATATAGACAGACAGATGTGAGGAAGGTAAAAGGTGTTTTCTGCTGATGAATCATGTGTGAAAAAAAGGTTAGTGTTTATGTTTAACTTGCAACTGAATTGGCAAAAGAAAAGACTTGCAAAAGCTGCCTTTTTGTGTTTGGTTGTATATAAAGAAAGAACTGAATATGCTGTATTATTTTACAGGGAAAGCCAGCCTTGTCTTCAGCTGCATCATTTAAATTTCATTCAGTGCTTTGCAAACATCTTTACACCCCTGTGCATTATTTCCATTCTGCTCTTTAAAATAATTTAATTCAAAATTCTTTAAAGTAGGAATTTGTATAACTAATCTACACAACATATTCAACATGAAGGAACAAATATAGAAACAGTCAAAAAGTCATTAAGAACAAGTCTTGATTGCATGTCTTCACACACCCTTTATCCTAGCAAACCCTCTGGTTTGCCCTTGGCTGCCTCTGGTAAAGCAACTGACAGGAAGTAGACTTGCGGTGCTCCAGCCTCTGGTTGGGCAAGGTCACAGGGTTCGGCTGCCTCTCGTATACTGTTAAGCATCTCCCCAGAGGTCAGACCTCCAGGGTTTGGCTTCAGCTATCCTCTTCTATGCCAGGGGCTGCTAACTGTACTCCCAGGGTTCTGCTTTCAGCTGCCTCTGGTGGAACAGATGTTCTCCTATGACAGCCTGTTGGGAGAGCAGGGCTGGATCAGAAAAGTTAGATCCTACTTCAACTGCCTCCCTCGGCTGCTCCCAACTTCTCTGCAAGTGAACCCTTTCACTGAGAAGCCAGTCTTGTTAAAGTTATTGAGTAAACAAAACTGAAAAATGGAAGTGAATGCACCAGGCTTTCTGTAAGTTGCAGAAGCTTGTTGGAGGATGGGAGCTGCTGCTTCTTGGATCCGAGCTCTCCTTGATGTCTCCTCTCGGGCCTCATTAGGGACCGTTTCTGTAAATTGGCCTTCAGAGTATACCTGTTATGACTGAATTCAGATTGATCACGTCCATTTGTAGGAAAGTCAGACAGCGTAGGCCAGCACAGGGAACATCATGCTCAAGCCTGCAGTAGATCTCCTTCTAGGTTCTCAGTTCCAGCTCTGCCATTAGGCTAGAATAGGCAGTTGCCTAGTGCAGCAGCTTCTGGGGGCAGCAAAGAGCAGCAGCAGTCAAAGCAGAACAATAAATCCTGAGAGCCACATGACCTCAAGAGCCATCAGCACATTCCTTTACCTGCAGGGGGAGCGGGCACATACATACATTCATACAAAGAAAATTTAATATTTCAGAGTATGATGTCCAATTATGTAGTTTTACAGGATTGTTGTGGGAGGCTTGATATTGGGATGATCATGATTTTTGGGTTTGGGGGGACACATAAGGCTGCAGTTTAGTGTAGTCTGCCCAGAAACCTTGTGCTGGCCCTGGCCCTTTCAAATCAGATAATTTTATTAGGTCCTGAAAATGGCACATCAGTCTTTAAGGTAGGGATTGACAGATCGCAGGCACCAGATCACCATGGTGATTCGAAATTTGTTGCTGGCACCTGGGATTTTTGTGCCCTTAAAAACAAAAACTAGTTTTTTTCAATTTTTTTTTAATGCAATGCAGCCACCAGAGCAGGAAGTCTGTCTGCCTGCTTGTGTAGCTCTTTGGAGTCTGAGCCGCATGGTACAAGAACTCTTGTACTGGTCTCAAGAGTTTGAACTGGAAAACAACAGGAGAGTTGCTATACTGAGCGGCTCAGATTTGCACAGAGTCGCGCTTGCATGGAGGAGGATGTCCTGCTCCCACAGTCACAGAGAGCAGCATGTGTTTGGCACCATAGCTAGCTAGAGAAAAGAAAAAAGACTGAATGGCCTGGGGGGAATTGGGTGACTGGGGATTGGGAGGAAATTGTTGGCTGGCTTGGTTACTAGGCCTGGCTAGGAGGGGGGAAGTGACTGACTAGAATGCTTACTGGGACTGGCTGGGGGTGGAAACTGGAAGACTGGTTTGCTGGATGGTGAAGGTTAGCTGGGGCAAAAGGATTAGGGCAGGGGATGGCAGATTTTAAGGGAGGAGGGAGACTAGTGGGGAGGAACAGGATAAAAAAGAGTTTTGGTGACAAGACTGGGGGGAGAGAGAGTGGGTGTGGAAGGGGGGCTGCTGGCTGTGTTTTACTAGCAATGGCCTATAGGGGTGCATTAAGAGCTGATTTACTAAGCTCTCTTTTCCTTTTCAGATATAAGAGGGAACGCATAAGTAAATCAGGCTAGGGAGCTGCAGTACACCTCAGCAGCGATCTCACCCTCCATCAACTTTAGTGGAGCCAAGGGGGGAGGTCTCAACTGCCTGGCTCCTAAATCCAAAGAAAATTTGTCTAGCAATAGTTGTATATACCAGAGGACCAATGCACTTCTTGCTGAGGGCAAGAAGTCCTTGTGGGCAGAGCCAGAATTTATTGCCATATAACAGTGTCAGAGCAGAGGACTTGATTCCATTATATTTCAGCTCTACATAGTAACATAGTAACATAGTAAGTGACGGCAGATAAAGACCAGCATGGTCCATCTAGTCTGCCCAGCAAGATGGCAAGAGTAGGTGCACCTGTCGCTCTGTGCAGGCCACCCCTCCCCATGTTTTTGTTTCTGTTTAGGGGTGAACCCACCACTCCATGTAGGACATCCTTATTTGTTCAGACGCTAGATAGTTCAGAAGTTAGATGGTACCGTTTATTTTGCTTTTATCCTGTTGCTGTAAAGGAATCCACTGTGTTTGTCCCATGCCGTTTTGAATTCCATCACCGTGTTTGCCCTCACCACTTCCATCGGAAGGGTATTCCAAGCATCCACCACCCTTTCAGTGAAGAAATATTTCCTGACATTGCCTTTCAACTTACCACCTTGCAGCTTCATGTTATGCCCTCTAGTTTTACAGCTTCCCCGTCTTTGGAAGAGGTTTGTTTGTTCATCATTTCTCTTTAAGTATTTAAAGGTCTGAATCATATCTCCCCTGTCCCTCCTCTCCTCCAAAGTGTACATATTTAGGTCTTCAAGTCTCTTCTCATAAGGCTTCTGACGCAGGCTCCAAATCATTTTGGTCGCCTTTCTCTGAACAGTTTCCAGTCTTTTTACATCTTTTGCAAGATATGGCCTCCAAAACTGAACACAGTATTCCAAGTGAGGCCTTACCAGTGACTTGTACAGTGGCATAAGTACCTCTTCCTTTCTGCTGGTAATCCCTCTTTGTATGCAGCCCAACATCCTCCTGGCTTTTGCCACCACCTTGTCGCACTGTTTTGCCACCTTGAGATCATCAGAGATAATCACACCAAGGTCTTTCTCCTGAACCATGCATACCAACCTCTCACCCCCTATTGTGTACTTTTCCCTTGGATTTCTGCTACCCAAGTGCATGACACTGCACTTTTTCACATTAAATCGTAGTTGCCAAGCATTAGACCAGTCTTCCAGCTTTTGTAGATCTTTCCTCATGTTATCCACTCCCTCGGGGGAGTCCACTCTGTTGCAAATTTTTGTGTCATCTGCAAAAAGACAGACTTTTCCATTCAGTCCTTCAGCAATATCACTCACAAATATATTGAACAGTGCCGGGCCCAGGACCGAACCCTGAGGCACCCCGCTAATCACCTTCCTCTCATCCGAGTGAGCTCCATGTACCATCACCCTCTGTTGTCTGTCAGTCAACCAATTTCTAATCCAGTTTACTATCTTGGGACCCATCCCCAAGCTACTGAGTTTATTGACAAGCCTCCTATGAGGAACAGTATCAAAGGCTTTGCTGAAATCCAGATAGATGACATCCATTGCATGCCCCAGATCTAGTTCCTTGGTCACCCAATCAAAGAACTCAATCAGATTTGTTTGGCAAGACCATCCTTCGGTAAAACCATGTTGCCTTGGATCTTGCAACCTGTTGGTTTTGAGAAAGTTCACTATTCGCTCTTTCAGGAGCGCCTCTGTGCACTTAAGCTTGGGTGCTCAGGCTAGGAGCTTCTCCATGTGGGCACAATACTTCTGTCATGGCTTTATGTTGTTTATTTAACAGGTTTTATATACCGCTTTATCATTTCAATCAAAGCGGTTTACATTGAAACTTAAACTTGGTAACATGGATTTTTCTGAGGCAATGGAGGGTTAAGTGACTTGCCCAAGGTCACAAGGAGTGCTAGTGGGAATTGAACCCTGGTCCCTGGGTTCACAAGCCAGTGTTTTTAACCATTAGGCTACTCCTCCACTCTACTTTCACCTAGACTAGATGGAGCTTGGATTACTTCTCACTAGTCTGGACTGGTCTGGTATGGATGATTCTGCCAAACTAGTCTAGAAGAACCCACCCAGAAAAACTGCAGAAGTTGAAAATGAAAACAGCAAGTGTTTTGTTACCCATTATGAAATTATTTGGACTTAATTTTACCCTTGTTTTTGAGTCTTATCTCATCTGTGGATAACTGACTAAGAAGAGGTATTTTTGGCTGCTCTAGGGTTGGTATTGATGGTATTTTGGAAGTGTGAACAAAACAATTTTTGGTTGACTTTGACTAGCTTTACTGGGATTTATTTATTTATTTATCAACTTTTTTTATACTGCTGTATCTACCAGTCACAATGGTGTACAGGGAACAAGTATAACATTACATGGAACGTAGATAAATGAATTAAACTTTAACAGGTAACTAATGGTTATAACACGTGAACAGGAGTAATGTAATGGCAGGGATAGGGAGGGATTAACATTTAACAAAGCAGGCAATAATGAGGGAAAGTTATGATACGTGGTTCAAATCTGCGGGGGTAACAGCGAAGGGAGCAGGGAAACATAGAGCTCTGGAGGGTGGGAAGGATTGGTGGAGAGCTAAGTGGCAGGTCCAAAATGTTCCAGGAAGAGGTGGGGTTTTAGTTTGCGGCAAAATTCCCCAGTTTCCATCAGTGATTGTATTTCTGGGGTGAGGGAGTTCCAGATAGTGAGGGCATAGAAGGATAAGGCTCTGCTAGAGGTGGGAGGTTGGAGCGAGCAAATGAGACCGTGGCTAGCTTTACTCCTTGACTTCTCGTTGAGAGGATTGTGAATGAGAGGCCAAAGATTATCTGCTGAAAGGCTGTGGAGGGTCTTAAAGATGATTAGCCAGTGTAACTGCTTTAGCACGGGTAATGTGTGCTCGTTGACTAATGCCTGTGATTATACTGGCAGCTGTATTCTGTGTGAGTGTAAGGGGAATAATGTGGCTTTTGGGAGCCCCTGGTGTATGATGTTTGTATAGTCAAATATCAGAGTGACGAGGGCTTGATAGACATTTCTGAAGTAATTCTGTTCCAATAGGGGACAAAGGTTTTGGACTGTTTTCATTCGGAAGTATGCTGCTTTGGTAACTTTTGATGTTAGCACAGAAGTTCATGTTTTGGTCGAGTATTATGCCAAGGTACTTTACTTACTCTTTTACTTGCAGTGTTAAGTTGGCTAAATTGATTGTAGATGGTGTCAAGAAAGTGAGATTCTTGGTTATGTAAAGAACTTCTGATTTGTTGGAGTTAATGTGCATATTGTGATGGTTGAGCCATGGTATGACAGCTTCAAGGCATTGACCTATTGTGGAGTAGTCAAGTTGTTAATGGTGAATGGTGCGTAGATTAAAATGTTATCAGCGTACAGATAAGAGGATATTCTGTTTCTGGATTATTTTGCATAGCAGTTGGATGAAAATGTTGAAAAGCAAGGAGGATAGTGCAGAGCCCTGAGGTAAGCCCTGAAGTAGCCTGAACAGGTTGGAGGTTTCTGCTCCTATCCTGACTTGTTGGAATCAGTCAACCAGGTAAGACTGGAACTACTGTAATATTATTTCTCTAAGGCCAATTGCATGGAGACATGAGATGAGGTGCTCATGGATGATAGAGTCAAAGGCTGCAGAGATGTCAGTGAAAATGAGAATGAAGCCTTGTGTGTTTTTTCTGTACCTTTGATTAGTGTATCTAAGAGGGAGGTCAGTAGGGTTTTCGTACTGTGAAAGGGTTTGAAGCTATGTTGATGTTTGTCGAGGGGGACGTAGGAGTCCACATAGTCCTGTGTTTGCAGTTGCACTACTTCTTTGATGGTTATGGCAAGGGAGGGGATACTGGAGATGGGTCTGTAGGAGGACAGTGATGTTGGGTTAGCTGCAGGATTTTTTAGTAAGGGTCTGACGGAGGCTTGCTTGAGGGCTGTTGGTATGTAGCGTAGAGATAGTGAATTCTGTACAATGGGTAGAATGCTTGGGATGAGCTCTTGCTTGGTCATTTTGATCCAGGAGAAAGGACAAGGAGTCAAGTGAGAAGGTGGTGATGTTGAGGTTTGCTATAATATTTTCTAGTTGCTGGGTGGACAAGGGTTCTTAGCTTTGATATGATAACTGAAAAGTGGAAGGCAGCACCAGTGTTCTTTATGGAGTTAATCAGCTCTGAAGTTTACTCTCTGTCTCCATCTAGTGGCAGGGGACATAATTGGCAGGACTAAAAGGCAGAGAAGGGATTTTGGATTTAGCTTATGTCCTTTTCAGGAGTAGGAAAGGAAACTAAGAGGTAAGTTTTAAATTTCACCTTTAATGCTTTTTGAATTGTTTTTTTTAGATAGCAGAATGTGACAAATATGCAGGGGTTGCAAGACACTGTATCATAGCAGCTCTAATATCCTCCAAAGGTGATTGAGCTCAGAAGATTTCCTTTTTCATGCTGGCTGCCTTGATGAGTTCTTGTCTCAGCGTATACTTCCTTGGATGGCCTGTCTCCTTTCTCATTTTTACATCACTTTCATCAGGCAGCCACCATGCACAGCCTTTCTCTCTCCTTACTTCTTCCCAGTTGGCTGTTATCAGGAAGTACTTATAGATGACTTTTCTCTTTCCCATGGAGAACTATCAATTACAACTTTAAGTATTTTCATACCCTACCCCATAGATCATAAGGCCTGGCCCCCGTTCAGCCCCCCTACCCTGGCTTTTCCCCTCAGTTTGCTCTTCCCCCTCCCATCTTGGGCTAGATCCACAGCCTGCTGGCCATGGGACAAGCAGTATGATGGCGCAAGGTCAGACTGCTCTCACAGAACCCAGAAGAGTCTAGAAAACGCTTTGGGCAAGTGCGAGTGTTCTCCCCTGTCAGACTGTTCTTCCTTCCCCTCAGTCTTCTTCATCTGCTGCCAAGCACACACATAGTTCTCCCTACTCTGTGCTTCACTTTGGTTTTCCTTTTATCTTTTTGAAAGTTTATTTTCACTCCCCCATTCCCTTCCCCTCTCTCTGCCCCCACACACACACTCTCATCGTAGGTGACCCTTAGAGGACATTTTCACTACCATCATTAGCTATCATGCATATAAGTCCAATCTTTCCCACTTTTTCATTAATTCCATCCTTACATTCTCCAGTCATTCTGTTTGAACTTCTCCAGCTATTCACTCAAAACCACACTCGCGCCTACCTCCCAGTCTACCACACCACCCATATTATAAAAGAACCTCACTTTTCAGGACAAATTTAACATAATGTCCAGCCATTCCAAAACTTATATCCATATACTCTTCAGTCGGCTTTGCCTCCTGACGTTCTTGTTCTTCATCACTGTTTCTTCTGAGCTGCTTGCCACTTTGCACTTTTCACCATGTTTTTTTTCTTTTGTTCTTCACACCTTTCCGCACCTGCTTCTTTCATAGCACACAAGGGTGATTCCCCACATGGAAAAGGGGATCCCAAATGGAAGCAGCCGACAATAGTGGATGTTCTCCTTATATAGCCTCTCAGTCACTACTTTAGAGTCTCTTCTCCTTTGCAAGGTCAGAGCTAAAAGGTCAATCAGTGTAAACTGCTATTTTATTGCCTTTTCAATCAAAAGTTTTCAAAGGCCTTATCCTTATCACAGTCATCTCCTTGATGCAAATTATGGTACCTATTGGTAAATTTGCTTTCAGATTGCCTAGTCCATCTTAATCTCCATGTCATTAACTGGATGCTTCCTGGTAGTGAGAGTGAACTTGCAAATCTTGGTTGCCATATCTTTGCAATCAAAATAATCATCCTTGTTATTCCTGCAGTCTATTTCCATATCTCTAATTTTCCCATGATCTGCTCTTTCATCTCAGACCTCCTCTTACATTGTCCATTTCTTACTACTACTACTTCTTATCATTTTATAGTGCTACAAGGCGTATGCAGCACTGTACAAAGACACGTAAGAGACAATCCCTGCTCATAAGAGCTTACAGTTTAGTCAAGACAGACAACACCACAACCCTTGCTTAATCTAACAGATGAACTGCTGGAAACTTTATCACAGAGGTGGAAAATCACATTACTTTAATGCTGGGGATACAGCCCCTCCTTCAAGCATCTGTCTTGGTGAATGATCTCATTTCCTCCATGCCAATCCCTTCTTTTAAATTTTCACCTACCTATCAACTTTCCATCTCGTTCTCTCACCTTCTGCTCAGCCTATCTCCCCAAGCACTGTCATTTTCCCATCTCACTCCTTCTCCGGCTTCTTTTTCCCTTTCATTTTCATCCACTCCCTACTGTCACATTTCTACTGTCTCTACTCACCATTCTCTTCTCATCTTCTTGACAACCCCCCTTGGCCTCTGACACGTGGTTCACCATACCCAGGATCTCCCCTCTCCCTGCACTCCCCTCTCTCTCGCCCCTCCTGCCATTGTAGGCCAGCATTTCACCGTTCACTCCCCTCCCCACTCTTGTAGGCCAGCATCTATCCTCTGTCTCTAATTCCCGCCTGTGAAGTCCAGCATCTCCTCTCACACATCCTTCCCTGACCTTGCAGGCCAATGTCTACCTGCTCTCATTTCCTCCTGCCCTTGTAGCCCAATATCTCCCCTTTCTCTTCCTGCAGCCCTTGTAGCTCAGCATGTCCCCTCTCTCTTCCTGTTGCCCTTCTAGCCCAGCATCTCCTTGTCCTGTCTCTCTTTCCCTCCCCCTCCTGCAGTCCAGCAACTCCTCTCTGTTCCCCTTCCTAGTACAGTATCCTCTGATTTGTGAAACATGACAAGGAAAAAGCAGAATTGCTAAACAAATACTTATGTTCTATGTTCACAAAAGAAAATCCTGGAGAAGGGCCACACGTGACGGTCAAAGGCAACAAGGGGAACAGAGTAGATGTATCACCATTCATGGAAGAAGATGTTTATGAATGGCTTGCAAAACTGAAAGTAGACAAGGCCATGGGACCAGATCAGATACATCTCAGGATATTGAAGCAGCTCAAGGAGGTTTTGGAAGGACCTTTAAAAGATGTATATAATAGATCCCTGAAGATCAGGGAGGTACCGCAAAATTAGAGAAGGCCTGATATGGTTTCCTCTTTACCAATGTGCAGATGGCAAACTACAGGCTGGTAAGCCTTACCTCAGTGGTGGGAAAAGTAATGGAGACGCTGCTGAAAGAAAGGATAGTGGCTTATCACCAGGAACAAGCAGGAATATAGTCTTCACATATGGGTATCGTTGGTACCGACGGAGCCTGCACGGGAACGCTCCCCAGCATCCAATAGGAAAGCTTTTGGGAGCATCCCACAGCGCCTGCGTGCTGCCTTCCCGCCTTTCCCAGCTGTCCCTCTCCAGTTCTTCGTTTTCCGTGGAGCCGACAGGCCGCACATCCTGTCACCGCAGAAAAAAATTCCCTTCTTATTCTTCTTTTTTGTGGTCGCGTCTGCCTTCCCTCGACGCTACACCGGTACTGCCGGTTCTTCTTTCTTTTAAAAAAAAAAAATCTTTCTTTCTGGAGTCTTTTCCAGTAATTTTCTCCTCAGGTGACACGCGCCATTTTGGGCACTAGGCCCAACTTTTTCCTTCAGAATGGCCCGCTTCAGGTTTTAAAAAGTGTTCTAAGTGTGGCGGTACCCTCTCCGTCACCGACACCCATGAGTGATGCCTCAAACGTTTAGGTCCTGACCACTCTATTTCAGAGTGTGTTGCCTGTGGGATGATGTTGAAAAGGGGCCGGCAAAACCGAGCTGCTAAACTTAGCACCCTTTTTCCCTCCGATGCAGCCTCCGTGGCATCGACGTCTTCCAGGGCCTCGTCTTCCTCCCATGGATCTCAGGTAACTAAACATAAAGCTAGCCGGTCCTCAAAGGGTAGATCTCCTTCTAAACATCGAGATGCCTCTGGCATTGCCCTTGATGGACTTTCACCGGCAAAATTGCCCCGGCGGGAGGCTTCGGCTTCCAACGCACTAACGAGGCTCCAGGATGTTCTCGAGGCTTCAACCTCGGCAGAACTACTGGTGCCATGCTCTGGGGTTCTGGCCACTTCAACGGCACTGATACCCAAGCATCAGCAGCGTCGATAGACCAGAGATTCTTGGCTATTGAACGCAGTCTGGCGGGTCTTCTCACGGCCTCGATGCCCCTGAAACCGCTTCAGACAATTCAACCGGTACCGGCACCAACTCCGGTACTGGCACCGACTGCATCGACATCGGCAGATATTCTACCGGGACCGAGTCATGCGTCTCTATCCGGCATCGACAAGTCGGTACTGGACCACTCCGATGCCGACTTCGATCGGTACCGGTACTGTGCCTTGCACATTCACCCGGATCGGAGATACTTCGAATCCTCGGATGAGTCTGAAGACTCTGAAAGCTCTGCCGATACCAGAGTACTTCTTCCTGAGGATTCCTCTTCTCCTCAGCATAGGATGTCTCCACCAGAGGATATGTCCTTTCAGGATTTTATCCGAGATGTGGCTCGAGGTCTTTCCATCACAGTGGCTCCTGAAAAAGAACCTAGGGCAGTGATGGCTAACCTTTTTGAGCCCGAGTGCCCAAACTGCCGCACAAAACCAAAGAATTTCCTCAAAGTGCCAGCACGTCAATTTGCATAAATATTTGCATAATGCTAACATACACTAACTTTTAGTAAACATGTCTCTTAATGAGTGTATGGATAAAGACAGACTAAAAGATTTCTACATTACTATAATCCAGTGCCAACCGCCAGGCACATTAGGAACTACTACAAACACTGCCCATTTAGAACCAATAGCAAACCCGCCGTATCCTAACAACACTACCAGGACTCACAAAGCACCACACCATACCTATCAAAAGGCAACACTGCAAATATTAAACCAATACATTTCAGACAATAACAATACATGACCTACTGGGGAAAGAGAACAAGTGGCAATGTCAAAAAGGAATTACATAAACAGAATGCCTCAGCTCATTTACACAGTTGCAATTGCTCCAGCCACTTTCTTCTGGTTTCTTCATGTTTTCTGCTAACTCTCCATCATCTGCTGTCCATTTGTCCTTTCTTCTCTCTTCTAGTTTTTTTTTCCATTCTCTCTCTCTACATCCGCTTTAACATACTAATCTTTCTCCTTTTGCTCTTTCCTCATTCCTATTTCATCCACTCAAATTTTACCCCTCCATCCTCAATCCCCACTTACTCTCCCAATACCCGGCCAATTGTAGATTTTTTATCCCTCCCACACAAAATATTTTTCCCCTCTCCATTTTACTCTCCCAGCCCCATCCCATTCTAATCCTCCCCCAACATCAGCTCCCTTCTAGTTCCAGCCTCACCCAGCATCCATTCCCTTCTAGTCCCTGCATCAGCCCATTTCCAGTCCTAGCCCCCCATCAGCCCATTTCCAGTCCTAGCAACCCCCCAACCCAATACCAGTCCTAGCCCCCCCCCATCAACCCACTTCCAGTCCTAAACCCCCATCACCCCATTTTCAGTTTAAGCCCTCCCTATAACCCATTACCAGTCCTAACCCCCATCACCCCATTTCCAGACAGCCCCCATCAGCCCACAGCCCATTAGCAGTCCTACCCCCGCAGCCCATTAGCAATCCTACCCCCCCCCCGCCCGCCCGCCCGCCCGCCCATTAGCAGTCCAAACCCCCCCAGCCCACTCGCAGTCCTACCCCCGCCGCCCGCCCGCCCATTATCAGTCCTAACCCCCCGCCCCCCCGCCCGCCCGCCCTTTTGCTGTCCAAACCCCCCCCTGCCCATTAGCACTCCTAACCCCCCCCGCCTGCCCGCCCGCCCGCCCATTAGAAGTCCTAACCCCCCCCCCCCCCTCTGGCAAATTTAAAAAAAAAAAAAAAAGCAGGCTCTGGCTGCTGCCGCGGCAGATTGCAATGTCCCGCGGGGCCCCCACCGCCCGCTAAGCCCCTCTGCAAGGGCTTTCAGATTCGCGAGGGAGAGCATCGCCCACGCGTCTCTGTTAAGCCCGCAGGGGCTAATGGGAAATTTCCCATCAGTCCCTCGCGTCTAAAGGGGCTGATGGGAAATTTCCCATTAGCCCCTGCGGGCTTAACAGAGACGCGAGGGAGACGCTCTCCCTCGCGAATCTGAAAGCTCTTGCAGAGGGGCTTAGCGGGCGGAGGGGGCGGACGCTGCATTCTGCCCTTGCCGCGTCCGCGGCAGCAGTCAGAGCCAGCTTTTTCTTTTTTTGCGGACCTTCCCGCGTGCCAGCTGCAAGGCCTTCGCGTGCCACAGCTGGCACGCGTGCCATAGGTTCGCCATCGCTGACCTAGGGCAAAGGAATTACAAATCCTACAATACCCTAAAGCTCCCAAGGAGGCAGCTACCTTGCCTATTCATGAGATCTTGCATGATCTTATGTTAAGGATGTGGGAAACACCTCTAACCACATCTCCTCACTCTCGAAGACTCGACACCATGTATCGAGTTCCTTCTTGTCCTGGGTTTCAGAAGACTCACCACACCATTCCATGGTGGTGGAATCAGCCATGAGACGGATAAAGAGTGCAAAAAGGAATGCATCTAATCCTCCAGGACGTGAGTGTAGGACTTTTGACGCCCATATGTGAGGACTAATTCCTGCTGTTCCCAGAGATCACCTGTTACAGGTAAGTAACTGTGCTTTCCTGGAGGAAAGGTCCATAAACCACTATTAAAAATGGACCCAGGATATCAATGCTTGACCCAGTACAAGCATTGTGGAACCTGTGTCTTTTGGGGATATTGCTAGGTACGTATGACCTAGATTGGCCACTGTTGGAAACAGGATACTGGGCTTGATGGACCTCGGTCTGACCCAGTATGGCATGTCTTATGTTCTTCTTTTAACTAAGCCTCCCATTAAGCCACCACGGGTGGCATGGGACTTAAATCTGGTTCTTGGGCAGCTCATGAAACCGCCCTTTGAACCATTAGCCACTACCTCTTTGAAATTCCTTTCCTGGAAGGTCATCTTTCTTATTGCAATCACATCAGCACATCGCATCAGTGACTTGCAAGCGTTGGTGGCTGATCCGCCTTATACAAGGTTCCATCATGATAAGGTAGTCCTTAGGACTCATCCACACTTTATGCCAAAGGTGGTGTCACCTTTTCATTTAAACCAAACAGTTTACCTTCCTGTATTCTTTCCAAGGCCTCACACCTCAAATGCAGAAAGTAATCTTCATACTTTGGACTGTAAAAGAGCTTTGGCCTTTTACTTGCAAAGGACACAGCAACATAGAAAGTCCTCTGAACTCTTTGTTGCTTTTGATCCTTCTCATTTGGGACTTCCAGTCTCCAAAAGAACACTGTCCAGCTGGATTGCACAGTGTATATCTTTTGCCTATGAGAGTAAAAACCTTCCTCTTGAAGGCCATGTCACAGCTCACAATGTGAGAGCCATGGCAGCCTCTATGGCTCATCTTCACTCTGTGTCTATTGACGACATCTGTCGGGCAGCTACTTGGGCTTCGGTTCATACCTTCACAGCCCATTACTGCTTAGACAAGGACTCCTGCCGGGATGCCTTGTTTGGTCAGGCTGTTCTTCAACACCTGTTCCATACTTAATCAACTCCTACCCACCATCCCTGGTAGGATGCCAGAGATCCATGGGGGGAAGTGGAGCCCTTTCACAAGGGCACACAACTTTCTGGGGCCATCTCCCTGGCATCTGCAGCTAGGGAGTCCCTATATCTGAAGACTACATTCCTGCTTGTTCCTGGCGTTAGCATAGTTACTCACCTGTAACAGGTGATCTCCGGGAACAACAGGAATTTAGTCTTCACAACCCACCCTCCTCCTCTAGGAGTTGTATCTTTCTATCTCTCTCTCTCTCTTTCTCTGTTTTCCTCTCTCTTTTGTCTCAGCTTTAAACTCAACTGGAGAGGGACAGTTGGGAAAGGCGGGAAGGCAGCACGCAGGCGCTGTGGTATGCTCCCAAAAGCTTTCCTATTGGACGCTGGGGAGCGTTCCCGCGCAGGCTCCGTCGGTACTGACGATACTCATATGTAAAGACTAAATTCCTGCTGTTCCCGGAGATCACCTGTTACAGGTGAGTAACTATGCTTTCTGGAAGCCAACGGATTATACGATCCAACCCAACATAGCTTTACCAAGGGAAGATTGTGCCAAACAAATTTGATTGATTTCTGTGACTGGGTGACCAGAGAACTAGATCCAGGGATGTGCAGTGGATGTGGTCTACTTAGATTTCAGCAAAGCCTTTGATATTGTTCCTCATAGGAGGCTTATGAATAAATTGAGCAGCCTGGGGATAGATCCCAAGGTGGTGAACTGAATCAAAAAATGATTGACTGACAGACTACAGAAGGTAGTGGTGAATGGAACTCACTCTGAAAGAAGGAGGGTGAGTAACAGAGTACCTTAGGGATCGGTCCTGTGACCGCTACTATTCAGTGTCTTTGTGTGTGATATTGCCGAAGGTTTGAGATGAAAAGTTTGCCTTTTTGCAGATGACACAAAGATGTGCAATAGACTGAACATTTTGAAGGGAGTAGACAACATGAGAAAAGATCTACAAAAGTTAGAAGGATGGTCTAATACTTGGCAATTGAGATTTAATGCAAAGAAGTGCAGAGTGAGGCACTTGGTATGCAGAAACTCAAAGAAGCTGTACACAATAGGGGGCGAGAGGCTGGTATGTACGGACCAAGAGATGGTCCTTGGAGTGATAGTATCTGAGGACTTCAAGGTGGCAAAGCAGTATGACAAGGTGGTGGCCAAAGCCAGAAGGATGTTAGGCTGCATACAGAGAGGAATAACCAGAAGGAAGAAAGAGATAGTAATGCCCCTGTACAGGTCGTTGGTGAGGCTTCACTTGGAGTATTGTGTTCAGTTTTGGAGATTGTATCTTGCAAAGGATATAAAAAGACTTGAAATTGTTTAAAGGAAGGTGACCTAAATGTTATTGGACCTGCGCCAGAAGGTATATGAGAAAAGACTTGAAGACCTAAATATGCATACCCTAGAGGAGAGGGGAAACGGGGCATATGATACAAATGTTTAAATACTTAAAGAGTGTTAATGAGCAAACAAAGCTTTTTCAAAGACAGGTAAGCTGTAGAACTAGAGGATATGAAATGAAGTTGCAAGGAGGTAAACATAAAAACAGGGCCAGCGCAACCATTATACAAGCCAGGCATCTGCCTAGGGTGGCAGCTTCTTGGGGATGGCAAGGAGCAGCTCATTCAAAGCTGAAGAATAGATTTTGACTGCCAGGTGGGCAAAAGGCTTAAGGTTTGCCTAGGGTGCCAACACCTTAAACCAACTCTGGGGCTTAAAAACAACAAGAAATACTTTTCCATGGAAAGGGTAGTGGATGCCTGGAATGCCCTTCCAAAGGAGGTGGTGGGAATGAAAACAGTGACGGAATTTAGAAAGGCATGGGACAGACACAGAGGATCGCTATATAGCATATATATATATAACTTCATGAAGAGAGGGGGGTAGTCTGCACAGAGCGGCAGGTACAACCTTAAGCAAAGGCATAAAGGGAGAGTAATCTGCACAGAGCAGCGGGTGCAGCTCTACAACTCTAGCCATCGTACTGGGCAGATTAGATAGACCATTTTATTTATTTATTTATTTAAAGTCTCTTTTATACCGCGCTATTCAGCATCAGTGCGGTTTACAATAAACAACGAACATACACATTTCCAATAGTACTTTGTGTTTACATATGAACAGGAGAATCAACTTGGCTAACAGGGTAACTATATACAATAACAATATATACAATTTACAGGCTGGTCATGTGTTCTTATGGTTTCAGACAGAGGAGATTTGTGAGGTTTCGGTAATTGGTGCTGAGCTTTCATTGGTTTCCGGGTAATGTAGGAGGAAGAGGTAGTGTTTCACAGCCTTCCTGAATTGGAATATGTCTGGGATTGTTCGGATGTTGTGAGGGAGGCTGTTCCAGATCATTGGTGCATAAAGTTTGAATGCCCTGCTGGATGTTGACTTGGTGCATTGAGTCATTGATCTTGGGACTATCAAGGTGTTTTGTGCTACTGACCTTCTGTCCCTATTGTGGGGTGTCTTCTGGACTATCTCTGATAGTGATGTTGACGAGAGACCGTTGGTGGCTTTGAAGGTGAGTAGCAAGGTCTTGAATGTAATCCTACCTTGAATCGGGAGCCAGTGGAGCTGTTTCATAATGGGTGTGACATGGTCTTTCCTGGATGCTCCGTGTAGTACTCTTGCTGCGGTGTTCATTGCCATTTGCAGTGGGTTCAGAGTGGTTTGGGGGAGTCCTTGCAGTATTGCATTCGCATAATCGAAATGCGGAATTATTAGTGCTTGAAAGATGGTCCTGAAATCATCAGGCTGCAGCAGCGATCGTAGGTATCTAAGGGATCTGATTTTATGGTATACTGCCCATGCTGGACTTTATCTGCCATCATTTATTATGTTGCTGTGAAAGAGTATCTCTAGTTGCCAATCAAATGTAGAATTCAGTTTAAGATTTGAAACATTATTTTCAAAGCTGGAAACAGGATACTGGGCTTGATTGACCTTGGTCTGATACTGGGTCAACAGTGGCAAATCCAGGCCACAAGTACCTTTCAGGTTCTCAACAAGGCACATAGGTTCTACAATGCTCATCCCAGGATAAGGATTTCCTGTGTTCTATTAAATAATAGTTTATGGACCTTTCCTCCAAGAACTTGTCCAAACCTTTTTTAAACCCAACTAAACTAACGGCTTTTACTACATCCTCCGATAACGAATTCCAAAGTTTGATTACGCGTTGAGTGAAAAGCTATTTTCCCTTATTAGTCTTAAATGAGTTACATTTTAGCTTCATTGTGCGTCCGCTAGTCTTTCTACTTTTTGATGGCGTAAACAACCGATCTACATTTACCCGTTCCACTCCATTCATTAAATTATAGACCTCTATTACTGACCAGTCATTCTGCTTACTTAATTAATCATCTCATTTTATACTCACTACATGTGCTTTAAGATCATCTGCTCTCAATCAGTTGACTGTACCTTCTCCTGTTAGAATGTGTCTGGGGGCTACTAGGAAAACTGCCTTCAGTTATCAAGCTCCAATACTATGGAATACTTTATCTAAGAATTTACGATCTGATTAAACATATTCTATTTTTTATAACAAAATCAAGTTCTGGCTATTTACTCAAGCTTTTCAATTGTGATATTGGTCAGATAGAAATACATTTCTATATAAGAATATATATTTCTAATGGCTATCATCATTTTAATTCTGATAAGTTAATCCTTTGATCTTCTTTAAAGTTTTTAAAGTCTTGCAAATTGCGAGACTTTGGCTTAGAGCAGAGGCAGCACGGCAAGCCACCGATGGCGTTAGGTTTGCTATGCTGGCTCTGCCGTGTAGGCCTGACAGGAGTGTGCACACCATGCTGTGCTGCTCCGCCCTGTGCTACAAGGGGGCATCTGCTCCAGGTGCCCACAGGGCTTGGAACGCCACTGTTGGATACACTTCTTTCTTCAGCAGGGGAAACAGATCACAATATATTCTTAGGTTCTCAAAAATGAGCCACTACCTCAGATTTCAATCTCTACCACCAGATCAACTTTTGGTATGATCCTTAGATACCTCAAGCCAATAGCCATCTGCTTCAGGAAAAGTCAGTCTCCTCTTCCAGTCCAACACAACAGAGACAGTTTCAGTTCAGGAAAAGGAATTGAGGTTTTTACTCCAGGTACTCCCTGATCTCCAAGAGGTCAGGAGGTTTTTGTCCCACATTAAATCTCAGGGATTGCAACCCATTCCTATGCAATGAAAAGTTAAAGATGAACACTTTTTCCTCCATTATCTGTGGAAAAGCAGGATAAGTGCTCACATATAGGAGCTGTTGCCAACAGAGTCCTGTGAAGGAAACTTTCCCCAGCTTCTTCTAGAAGCTTTTGAGATGGTCCCAGCATGCTTGTGTGTCTGTTTCCACCTACCACTGCCTCTCTCTCCTCAGTCTTCTCCGCCAAGCTCTCCAGACATGTACGTCCCAGTCTCTGGATCTGCTAGTATTTTTTTCTCTAATTTTAACTTTAAATGTGTTGGTCACTGTTCGAAACAGGATACTGGGCTTGATGGACCCTTGGCCTGACCCATTGTGGCATATCTTATGTTCTTATGATGCCTGCAGTGCCTGAGGCCCAACCATGAACCCTCTCATTTGTCATTTGTGTCTACAGATGACAAAGAGAGGCCTCAAGCAGAGACAAACAGTGCAGAAGAATTCTTGGCACAGATAAGAGCAGTCCATACACTTCGGCATCAATAACATCAGTCTCCAAGGCCTGGGAGTTGCAGTGGATGCTGGTGGTAGATCTATATCAAAGGGTCCTTGAGCTCACTAGAAATCAAGCATCAATTTGATGGCCTGGCAGCGATGCTCCAGTGAATCTCATCCTTGACTTCATTAACATTAAGAGCCCAGGACATCAGGCATTGGGCAGAGGCTGAGAAATATCAATGTTGCAGCTCAATGTCCAGAGCATTGAGGTATCAGAGATCCCGATATCCTCAAAGTGGCCCCAACATGAGGACAGCTCATTTTCCATGGTACTGGACCGGCTGCACCAGGCTCCAAGATGCCAAAAGCAGCCTACCAATACTCCCCAGCAGATTCTACTGCAGCCCCTGCACCTTTTTAATGGCAGCCCTCAATAAGCGCCTCCTGAGAAACTTCATGCACAGGATGGAAGTATGCCCATTGTCACGAGAATGCTTCGACTGCATCGAGCCAGCTACACTGAGACATCGAACTGATTCTTGAATTCCATTGTCTGCCTGTGGAAAAACCACTGTCATCGAGATCTCAAAGAGTCTTAACACCATTGTTATTTCTAGTGCATCAGGGGTGATCATTCTCTAAGTCATAGACATTTATCAGTTTGACACTCCTGCAAGAGATTGCATCTCATGAGGAGCAGAGGTCAGCCCAGGCAGATGCTCAGAAAACCTTTGAGTACCTCTCTGGTTCTGCATTCTAGTGCTCTTGGGAGTCAGTATATGACTTGGAGTATTTCTCGGAGGAGAGGTCTCCTGTGTTGCCTTCAGACCCCTCACCTCTTCATGAGAGACAAAAATCCCTTCAGGAGGAACTCTTTTCCATTGATTTTGAACAAGTAATGGCTCAGACCATTCCATTTAAATTGAAGTTTAAACCTCAGACAGTAGCAGCAGGGAGATTTTAATTTAAATTTAAACCTCCAGTAATGAGGCAAGGGACCTGTGAAATTGTTTTAAATAGGTGTTAAAGCCAAGTGACAGCTCAAAGTGGAAATCTGAAAGGCTCCCTCTATCAAACCAAGGGCTGTGTGAATCACCCAGGAAATTGTTAAGAGATTCCCTTAGAAGCACGGGCTAGCTTTTATTAAGTGTTCTTTCCCTCCCACCCACCCCAGGCATAATCTTAGCTGTATAGGCTTTTAAACCTATTAAAGGGGTCAAATTCATGTTCAGGTTCAGCTGGTTATCCTCATCAGGAATAGATTTATTAATCTTGAGATAAACTAAGTCCCTTAAACTTATTAGGTATAGTTATATCAGTACAAGTATCCGTAGCAACTTTTAAGTAGACAACTTAAATATGTAACTAAGCAAAACCTTAAAATTAAGATGCAGATAGCAGTCCAGCAGCAAGATGGGGGCTATCCAGTCTTTTGCAGTTACACGATGCAAGGTTCCATATTAGGAACCACAACCCAGGAAAAGGATTTAGGTGTTATCGTGGATAATATTTATTTATATTTATTATTTATTTATTTAACATTTCTTATATACCGCCTTTCATGATATCAAGGCGGTTTACATTGAACAAACTGAAATTACATTGAACAGGGCATTATAACTTGGAGATAACTATTTTACAGGGAACATGGGCTATGGAGGGTTAAGTGAATCCCTCCACCCAGCATGCAGTGGTAGGCAAGAAAGCAAATAAAATGTTAGGAATCCTAAGGAAAGGAATAGAGAATAAAACCAAGAATGTTATAATGCCTCTGTATCATTCCATGGTGCGACCATACCTTGAATATTGTGTGCAATTCTGGTCGCCATATCTTAAAAAGGATATAGCAGAACTAGAAAAGGTACAGAGAAGAGCCACCAAAATGGTAAAGGGGATGGAAAGATACCCTTATGAGGAGAGGCTTAAAAGGTTAGGGCTTTTCAACTTTGAAAAGAGACGGCTGAGGGGAGATATGATAGAGGTTTATAAATTAATGAATGGAGTGAAACTGGTAAACATAGATCGATTGTTTACGCTATCAAAAAGTAGAAAGACTAGGAGACATGCAATGAAGCTACAATGTAACCCATTTAAGACTAATAAGAGCAAATATTTTTATACTCAACGCATAATCCAACTCTGAAACTCATTACCGGAAGGTATAGTGAAGGCTGTTAGTGTAGATGGGTTTCAAAAAGGTTTGGACAAGTTCCTGGAGGAAAGTTCCATAAACCATTATTAAAGAGGACCCAAGTAATCCACTGCTTGCCCCAATACAAGCATTATTAAACCTGTGTGTCTTTTTGGGAAACTGCTATTTCCTCTTCATCTCTCTGGGCCAGGAACTGTAGGGTTGTCAGTCCTCTCCAGCAGCTGAGGACTGAATTCTAAAGTCTTACTGACAGGTTACCCATCTCCCCCTGGTGTCAGAGACTCAGTCTATCAGTCCTCAGCAGCTGGGTAGGACGTGTTCTGACAGGTTCCTGGTGAGACAGAGAGGAATCAAAGTGGACAGAGAAGGACAGAGTGGACAGAGTGCAATCGTTCTTGCCTGGGGGGCCCTAGCAGGGTTTCAGTTACCAGGAGCAGGCAAAATATCAAAGTCTCCAAAGTAAAAAAAAAAACAAAACAAAAAAAAACGGCTAAACCGGCTCTTCCAAGCCGCAGAGGCAGAGCCTACCTCGTTTAAGCGGCATCGGACTCAGCCGATTGAAGTGGGGGAGCTGGGAGCCCCAGAGTCCAGCCCCTTCGGTGCAGAACCCGAACTGCCTCTAACGCTAGCAGCGCGAAGAGGTAGTTCGGAGTGTGGCCACAGCCGGAAAGGTTTAGAGGAAAGCAAGGCAGGCCTCGGGGGCAGCGCACGGAATCCGTTGCTGTCGGAAGCGCAGAGAGCAGGCAGTGTTAGCGCAGGAGGCAAGAGCCGGCAGTGTGTGCACGGTGCAGTAGTCCCCAGGGGCGGTCAGGCTTCGGTTGTTGTCGGTTTTTGCGGGAGGCAGTATGGAAGACAGAGCAAATGCTGTAGGTCCATTGGACAGCCTTTTGAGCGTGGGGGAAAAAGCGGGAACGGCAGCCATTTTGGAAAAGGCAGCCGTTTCTCCCGCGCTCCAGGAAAGAACGGAGAAAAGGAAGGCAAAAGCGAAAAAGCATAATTTGAGCATGCCTACTGTCCAGATGCCTGGTCCAGGGCTTCAGGGGGGGTTGGAGTCTGTTTTTACTGCAGATTTCATTCTCTCACTACATAAGGTTTACTGCTTGAAGCTTGAGCAGGGCAGGACAAGCTTTCTACCCCTAGCCTGTCAGGACTGCTAAAAACAGATGAAGTTACCATGGACCCAGGTGAGGGAACCTCTAGGAGAGGTGTGCTAGGGGAGGCTACGGCCGATGGCTTTGGTCTACAGCCTTCTATGCCTCAGGTAGCTGAGGAGGGGAGCTTCTCTCCCAAGAAGGATTGGAGCAGTGGACTGCTGATCTGGAAGAGGGGGAGATTCCTCCAAGTGAGGACCCCAATGTTTTTAGAGTCTTTCGGAAAGAGGAATTTGGATCTCTAATTGCGCATTCGCTAGCGGCCCTCAATATTGCACTACCGACGGTGCAAGAGGAATCCTTGGAGGATCCGCTGCTGCAGGGTTTTAAGGCAGAGCAGCGCTGTTTCCCGGTTCATAGAGTAATTAAGCAGATGGTAGAGTCTGAATGGGAATGTCCAGAGGCCACTCTCAGGGGGGCGTGGGCCATAGGTAGGCTGTACCCAGTGCCGCAGGGGGAAAAAGAGTTACTACGAATGCCGAAGGTGGATGCGTTGGTGTCAGCAGTGACTAAGAAGACGACGATTTCGGTGGAGGGCGGTGCGGCCCTTAAGGATCTGCAAGATAAGAAATTAGAGTCGCTACTGAAGCAGGCATTTGATACTAGTGTGCTTTCCCTGCAGGCCTCCATTTGTGGGGCCTGTGTGGCACAGGCTTTCATTCGTTGGCTCCAAGGAGAGGCTAACTCGGAGGGGACTGACAGCTCTTCCGCGGAAGGGGTGAAGCTGGAATCGGTGGCGGCATACCTGGCAGATGCCTTCTATGAACTCGTACGGATTTTGGCAAAGTCCATTGCGTCAGTGGTTACTGCGAGGAGGTTTCTCTGGCTGAGAAGCTGGTCGGCGGACACTTCTTCTAAGGCTCGCCTTAGTAAGCTACCGTATAAGGGTAAGCTGCTCTTTGGGGAAGCTCTGGAAAAGATTGTTAAAGATTTGGGGGACTCTAGGGGGTGCCGACTCCCAGAGGACCGTCCAGAGTGCCCAAAGCCGGGAGGGCTGCAGAAAGGGCCCCGCAGAGAGTTTCGCAGGTTTAGAGGAGCTCGTTTTACGCCTTATCCGCGGGGTCATTTTCAGTCCAGAGGGCAGTCCTTTCGAGGGACGTGAGGTGCTGGCAGGGGTTATTTCAGTGCCCAGCAGAGCTCCTCCAAAAAGACTCAATGAAACGCGGAGGGTCCAGGTGGAGGTTCCAGTAGGAGGCTGCTTGCGAGACTTCTCCGTCTAGACCACCATCACCTCGGACCGGTGGGTACTGGAAACTATCCATGAAGATTATGCGCTGGAGTTTGCCCAGCCATTATCGGATGCTTTCATGGTATCCCCTTGCAGTTCGCAGGCAAAGGCGGATGCCGTTCACTCTACGCTTCAGCGCCTCCTGCGGCTGCAAGCAGTAGTTCCCATGCCGCCGGACCAGTGCGGGTTCGGTCGATACTCGATTTATTTTGTAGTTCCAAAAAAGGAAGGTTCCTTTCGGCCTATTCTGGATCTCAAACACATAAACCGACGTTTAAGGGTGCCACATTTCCATATGGAGACTCTTCGGTCAGTGATTTGCTCAGTAAGATGCGGCGAGGTACTGTCCTCCATAGACTTGACGGAGGCATATCTGCACATTCCCATCAGGCAGGAGCATCAGTGGTTTCTGCGCTTTGCGGTGCCCATGGGGCATTTTCAGTTCCGGGCGCTACCGTTCGACCTGGCGACGGCACCCCGCACCTTCACGAAAGTGATGGTGGCGGTGGTGGCGGCGGCGGCATTGAGAAAGGAGGGCATCTTGGTGCATCCCTACCTAGACGACTGGCTGATTCGAGCTCCGTCGGTTCAAGATTCGGTCAACGCGACAGCGCGAGTAGTGGAGGTCCTGGAACAGCTTGGTTGGGTAGTAAACCAAGCCAAGAGTCACCTGGTGCCGGTCCAGCGCCTTGTGTACCTCGGAGCTTTGTTAGACAAGGCCGTAGGGGCGGTATTTCTACCGGAGGACCGAGTTCGGAAGATTTTAAAGCAGGTAGCCGCGTTTTTATGAGGAAAGGCCCCAACGGCATGGCATTACTTGCAGCTGCTGGGCTCCATGGTGGCGGCGGCGCTGGATCTGGTTCCATGGGCCAGGGCGCATATGCGTCCCCTGCAGCAGGCTCTGCTCTCCAGGTGGTCACCCCAGACCCATCCGCTGGGTCAGAGGTTAGAAGTGTCGGAGGCGGTCCAGAACAGCTTGCAGTGGTGGCTGGATGCAAAGAATCTTCAAGCAGGGGTGCCACTGGAGCACCCGGAGTGGGTCCTGGTGACCACGGACGCCAGCCTTTCCTGGCTGGGGAGCGCATTGTATGCCGCAAATAGCACAGGGGAGCTGGCCGCCGGAGGTGAACGGCTGGTCCATCAATCGGTTGGAGATGAGAGCGGTACGCATGGCTCTTCAAAGGTTCAACGCCTTGGTAACAGGAAAGGCGGTGCGCGTGTTTTCCGACAATGCAGTGACGGTATCTTATATCAATCGTCAGGGCGGTACGGGCAGTGTGGCCTTGTTGGAAGAGAGTCAACTGTTGATGCAGTGGGCGGAGAGTCATTTGATAACGTTGTCGGCGGCTCATGTCGCTGGGAAAGACAATCTGCAGGCCGATTACCTCAGTCGGAATGTGGTAGATCCAGGAGAGTGGGAGTTGAACGCGGCAGTTTTTCACAACATCACGCTGCGGTGGGGGCAGCCGATCATGGACCTGATGGCCACTCTCGTCAATTCCAAGGCGCATTGGTTTTTCAGCAGGTGCAGAGAACCCATGTCAGAGGGACTCGATGGGTTGGCTCAGCCTTGGCCATCGAGCGGGCTGCTCTATGTGTTTCCTCCGTGGCCCTTGATCGGTTGGGTCGTTTGGAGGATAGCACGGCACAACGGCTAGGTGATTCTCATTGCTCCGGATTGGCCAAGGAGGCCATGGTATGCGGATTTGGTGCGGCTTCTAGTGGACCTTCCCTGGCCGTTGCCCAGCAGAAGCAACCTTTTTACCAGGGTCCTGTGTTAATGCCACAGGTAGATTGCTTCTCTCTTACGGCTTAGCTCTTGAGAGGGAATGGCTGACGTATAGAGGTTATTCAGCCGCGGTAGTTTCCACAATGCTGAAATCCAGAAGGACGTCTACGTCATGGGCATATGTTCGGATCTGGCGCATCTTTGAAGGTTGGTGCAACAGGGGTGGCATCCAGCCTTTCTCGGCAACAGTGCCGCACATCCTTTCGTTCCTGCAGAGCGGACTGGATAAGGGTCTCGCTCACAGTACTTTGAGAGTTCAGGTAGCAGCACTGGCTTCTTTTAGAGGCGATTTAAAAGGTGGAGGCTTATCCCTCCACCCGGATGTGCTCAGATTTCTAAGAGCAGTTAAAAATGTGCGACCTCCTGTAAGGCCGGTGGTTCCGGCTTGGGATTTAAACGTGATCCTTGAGGCGTTGATAAAACCTCCTTTTGAGCTTGCGGGAGCGGTGTTGCTGAGGGAGTTCTCGTGGAAGACAGCGTTTTTAGTAGCGTTGTGTTCGGCTCAGTGGATTTCCGATCTGCAGGCGCTTTCATGTAGGGAGCCCTACATTCAGTTTTCGGCAGATAAGGTAATGTTACGCCCTGTTCCTTCTTTTTTACCGAAGGTAGTGTCTAGGTTTCACATGAACCAACCGATTTTGCTTCCCACTTTTTGGAGCCGGGAAGGGACTACGCTGGATAGATCTCTGAAGAAGCTGGATCTAGGTAGAGTGCTCCATCGGTATATCCGGAAAACTGAGCAGTTTAGAAAGATGGATAGGTTGTTCGTGCTGTTTGGTGGACCTCGGAAAGGAGAGCCGGCGTCTAAGGCCTCGATTGCTCGTTGGGTGAAGCAGGCGATTGTAGAGGCGTATAAGACGGCGGGGAGGTCGGTTTCTGAGGGGTTGCGAGCGCATTCCACACGGGGACAGGCAACATCTTGGGCTGAATTTGCCTTGGTTACGCCGGTGGATATTTGTAGAGCCGCGACATGGCTTCCTTTCACACGTTTGCAAAGCATTATAGGTTGGATGTTCAGGCGAGGGGAGACGCAAAAGTGGGGGCCGCGGCCATAGTAGCGGGTTTGGCTGGTCCCTTCCGATTTTGAGTACTGCTCTGGTATTGCCCTACAGTTCCTGGACTGGCCCAGAGAGATGAAGAGGAAGAAGAAATTAGGCCTTACCTGCTAATTGTCTTTCCTTGAGTTCTCTCCAGGCCAGTCCAGGGCCCACCCAGATCACGGGCAAGCTGCAGAAGAATGACCCGCTTGGGTGTCACTGTCGCTGGGCTAGAACAGTGGTGTTTGGGCTGCCGTCCAAGGCCTTTTCGGAGGGGGGGCTGGCTATGGAGCTCCCTGTCACAGCTCGGAGAGCGGCGTTAAAAGCCATTAAAAAAAAAAAGGGGGAATAAGCAGAATAAAAAGAGAAATTGAGGTTGTAAGTTTTGGTATCAGTTTGGTTTTGGAAGTTACGATTAGGGTTGATTTTAGGGGTACAGACTGCTTTGACAATAGTAGACTGAGTCTCTGACACCAGGGGGAGATGGGTAACCTGTCAGTAAGACTTTAGAATTCAGTCCTCAGCTGCTGGAGAGGATTGACAACCCTACAGTTCCTGGACAGGCCCGGAGAGAACTCAAGGAAAGACAATTAGCAGGTAAGGCCTAATTTCTTCATACCTGTGACCTGGATTGGCCACTGTTTGAAACAGGATACTGGGCTTTGATGGACCTTGGTCTGACCCAGTATGGCACTTCTTATATTCTTATGTTCATTATGATTCTAGTGGCCCTTTACTTGCCAAGGCAGCTATGGTTCCCTCTTCTTTTGTAACTCTCCATCAGGGACTGTATTTGACTGGGCACTTCACCAGTGCTAATCACACAGGATCATGAGATGCTGTTGCATCCCAACATCAAGTCCCTAACCCTCACAGCTTCGATGTTGAGAAGTTGACTTTGCCATCCCTAAATCTGCTTTTGGCTTCCAGAGGAGACTCCACTAGGAGGTCTTCTTTAAGTGGAAGAGGTTTGCTGTGTGGTATGAGGGGCAGACTCTAGATCCCTTCTGGTGTCCCACACAAAAACTGCATGAATACCTTCTGCATCTCAAAATCCATAAGGGTATACCTCAGTGCAATTGGTTCTTACAATATCTTGTGGAATATAACCCATCTCTCCACAGCTTTTAGTTGTTGCTTCATGTGGGACTTGCTTCTTACAAAACCTCCCACAAGCTTCCCACAGTATCTTGGGATTTCAACATGATTTTGATTCAGTTGGTGAAGACTCCATTTGAGCTGCTAGATACCTGTAGACTGAAGCATCTGACCTGTAAGGTATTGTTTTTGGTGGCAGTGACCTCAGCACGCAGAGTTAGCAAACTCCATACTCTAGTAATTGATACCAAGTTTTATTGGGTCCATCTCAAAAGATTCTAGAAGAAACTAGGGAAGATTTCCCAGACAGGGCTCCATATGTGAAGTCTAATCCTGCTGTCCATGGAGAACACCTGCTACAGGTGCTTTCTCACCAACTTGAAGAAGGGAGACTGGCTGTGTTCACTTGATCTCAAAGATGCTTATACGTGGATCCTGGTCCGTCCACTTAGCAAAACATTCTCCAGTTCCTTCTGCACACAGACCATTATCAGTATAAAGTCCTTCCTTTCAGCCTCTCATTGGCCTCCAGAGATTTACCAAATGCCTTATGGTGGTGGCCACTCACTTGCACAGATAGGGTCAGCTAGACCTATGCTGTTAAAAAAAATTAAAATACAAACTAATGTTCATTCTGCAGAACAGTATATTACGTAGATCTCTTTCCTACCTTAGTAGTATCCCATTAAACTTTCTCTACTATCCATTCCTTAGATACACAGTGCAAGGATCTGAAACATGGCTGTCCTCCACACCCTCTACTACATTATTCTGTGCATCACACTACTATTATTCATCTGAAATCAGATCTCATATCTTACAGAATCCTTCAACTATATCCCTATTATTCATCACGATAGCATTCAAGGATTAAGATGATCTCCAGGAACAAGCAGGAATGAGTCTTCACATGTGGGGAGATATCGCCGACGGAGCCCGCACGGGAATGCTCCCCAGCATCCAATCAGAAAGCCTTTGGGAGCACCCCCCACGCCTGCGCGGTGGCTTTCCGCCCTTCCTACTGCCTCTCCCCAGTTTTTCGTTTTCCGCGGAGCAGGCAGGACGTCCCTCCTGCCACCGCAGAAATTTTTTTCCTTTGTTCTTGTTTCTGTAGTCGCGGCTTTTCCCGCCGACGGTAGCACCTCCGTGCCCCTTTCTTTCTTTCTTTCTTTCCAATTGGACTCCAATGCCTGGTGCCTCTCCTGTTTGGGGCCTGACCCTTCTTTCCCGGATCCCCCGGGCTACAGTGTCGGGAGAAGACCCTCCCTTTTTCGGATATCCCTCGACGACGTCTTCGCGCCCAACGCGCGGTCGTCGGGTTGTTCTTCTCTCCAGGATCAGGTATCCACACAACAGTCTGTTAAGACTAGCCGAGTCTTGAGAGGCGAGTCTCATGCACGGCATGGCGACAGCTCCAGCCGACCCCTCAAGTCCCCCTTGGCTGCTATACCCCGGCGAGAGTCCTTGGGCTCCAAAGCATTTACGGGGTTTCGGGATGTTCCTGAGGTTCGCTCCTCACAGAACATTCCCGAGCCATGCCCGAGGGAGGTACCCGCTTCGAGCGGTGCCGATTCCCCGGCGTCGAGTGTTCCACTCTTTGCCAGGGATCGTCAGCTGGTGTCCTCGGCACCTTCGGGGCCGATTGACTCGACCGGGTCTGACCTCCCTACATCCCAGCCATGCTCGGGTGTGGTACCCGCTTCGGGCGGTACTGAGACCCTGGCATCGGCGTCGGTGTTGAGCGCTCCGCTCCTCACCGAGGATCGTCGGCTGCTGTCCTCGGCGCCTCCGGGGCCGATCGACTCGGTCCAGCTTAGCGTTCCTCCATCACCGCCATGCGCGGGGGTGGCACCCACTATGAGCGGTACCGGCCCCTCGACGTCGGCGCCGGTGTCGAGCGTTCCGCTCCTCACTGGGGATTGGCAGCGGCGGTCCTCGGCGCCTCCGGGGCCGACCGACTCACGCCGGTATGGCGTCCCTACGGGGGTAGTATCCGCTTCGGGCGGTGCCAACCCGTGGGCGTCGAGTAACCCGCTCCCCACCGGGGATCGCCGGCCGCTGCCCTCGGCGCCTCTGGGGCCGATCGGCCCGGCACAGCCTGGCCCTGCGTTCCGGCCATGCGCGGAGGCGGTACCCGCTTCGAGCGCGCCGGCGTCGATGGTTCCACCCCTCGCCAGGGATGATCTCCTGGCCTCACTCCCCTCGGAGCCGCTCGCTTCGACCCGAGCTGGGTCGCCGGGACCCCAGCCCTGCGCAAGGGTGGGACCGGTTTTGAGTGGCGCCACTCCGCCGGCGACGGCAGGGGCGTCGAGCTCAAGGAACCGCCACCAACCTTTCCCGGGGACCTCGGAGTGTGTCGACCAGCACACGGGCGACCCCCCGGCATCGACGCGGCCGTCGAGGGCCCCGCCCTCTCCTAGAAAAGGGGCCTCGGGGTCTTCGATCGCCTCGATCCCACCGTAGGGGCCTTGCACTTCCACCCCCCCCCCCCCCCCCGCAGGGACTCATCGTCAGGTGACCTGGTTCCCCTCAGGGACGAGCCATATGCCCCGGCAGGTTTTTCCTCCGGGTAGGACGGGTTCGAGAGGGGGCACGGCATCGGGCAGCGCCCGCCGATCGACATCGGCGCCGGCGTCAGATGGCCCCCTCTCCACCGAGCACCGTCCTCGGGGGCCCTTGATGCTCGCGGCACCAGTCGGCGCGGTTCCGATCCGCGCTCCGGGATCTCCACCACCGGTGCGGTCGCCCCCGCCGGGTTCCTCGAGGAAGGAGTCGATCTCCTTGCTCGGCTCGATGCCCAGCCTGGAGTCGTTGTCCAGCCTTGAAAGCCTGGCCACGGCACGACTCGGGATCGGCTCCTGTCCCCTCCCGCAGCGCAGAGCAGAGACCGCTGGCCACTGCCCTCCGGCGGCCGCGGATTCGCTCCAGTCACAGGGGGAAGTGCCGCCCCCGGGTTCGGTCCGAGGCCGATTCCTGCGGCGCCGTCGGTGCCATCGGCCTCTTCGATGCCTAGCTTGGAATCAATTCCAGGAGCCGACGACGCCATGTTGACTGCCCCGATCCGGGTCGGTTGGTCCCCTCCTCTGCCCAGCGGGCATCGGCCCGAGCGGCCTCTTAGTGCCCTGGCGGCCTCTCCCGCCATAACTGCTCCGGCAGAGCCGCCTTTTCAGGATTTCCTCCTTGACATGGCGGACTTGCTGGCCATCCCTATCCCGGACCCGAGCCCAGGCCCTGTGGAACAGGCAGCCGTGATGCTTCCTCTGCATCCCTCCCTGCAGGATCTCCTGCTGGGGGCTTGGCGGTTGCCTTTGAGGGTTCCGGCGCCGTCGACTGCGATGCAGGCTCTGTACCGGGTGCCTCCGTCCCCGGGGTTTCGGCAGCACCAGCTTCCACATCGGTCCATTGTGGTGGAATCGGCGCTGAGGAAGGCCGGAGGCAAGGAGAAGCATGCTTCTCGCCCTCCAGGCCGCGCCTCGAAGACGCTAGATACTCTAGAACGCCAAGCCTTCCAAACGTCTATGCTGGCGGCCAGAATTATTTCATATATATTTTACATGAGTCTGTCGCTTTGTGAGGTCACCGAGAGATTATCTCGGTTATCCACCTTCGTATCTGCAACCAAGGCCTTTGAATATTCCCTGCTTCTTTATCACTGCAGGAATATCTCTGGGTTCCTGTCTCGTGCTTCACTGGACTCCTTCCGGTCGGTCAGCAGAGCCTTTGCTGTTGCCATTAGAGCACGCCGTACAGCATGGTTGCAGGCGTCCGAGCTGTGTAGACGGGCACAGCACCACCTGGGTAATTCTCCCTGCGACGGAGATCACCTCTTCAATAGCGAAGCCTTACGTCAGGTCGCCCAGTGCTTCGCTAACCTTCCCAGAGTTAGCAGCCAGCCTAGGGCCCGGCTTCCCCCCGGCGGTGGTAAATGCCTCTCCAGACCCCCCTTCCCTAGGAAGAGGAAATGTCAGCCCTCCGCCCACCCTCCAGGCGCGCACAAGCAAGGGACCTCTCACCCCTGGTTGATGTCCCCGGGCCCGCGCCAGGACTCTCATACTAAGCGTTTTTAGGCTCAGGTGGGCGGCTGCCTGCACTCAACTTCCTTACCAGAAGTTTAGAACAGAGCTCTACTCTGGGGCTCGTTCAGTTGGAAAATGGTTCGGGGACTTATCTAGGGGTTCAGGTATTCTCTGTGGGAAAGGGAGACCGCCTTACGCCGTGATAGCTATGGCCCACGGTCACCCTACTTACTCTTCGGTACGTCCCCGAACCCCTCTCAGCCAGTATTCTCTTGCTGATTGCTTCCGTACCGGAATTCCCCTTCCAGCCGCTATAGTCCCCCTATACTGACCAGGGACTATACCCTCATGTCCCCCGATTGTGCGGGGGACAAGTTTTGCGTGCAGGTCCTGGGGACACATATAGGGCCTCCAACCCCTGCGGCGTTCTACCAGACTGATGCTATCCTCCGTCCCCCACGCTACCGCGCTCTTAGCTCGCCGATCTGCCCTTGCCCTCTGGAAAAGATCCCTCCTCTGACGGATCTTGCGGCCACCTCTCCAGGTGGACGTTCTGGGGATCAATGGCAGATCCGCCTTGCCAGGGTGCTGCTCATGGGGGTAGGCCCCCCGGCGTACCTGCGTTAGTACCGGAGGGGGCGTCCCCATGTCCACCGGCTTAGATATACTAGATATCACCTGCTTGGCAGGCGCCTATTGGGGGATGCCCACAGTACCTGTGTTCTATTGCCTTTTCCCCGTATGGCCGGTACTTCCCCCCCCCCCCCCCGGGGGTCCGGCCAGTCCGCCTGCCTATTTCCCGACCGGCCCGCGGACTGGTGGTACCCTACTGCTGTGAAGTCAACAGCTCCCTTTTTCAGTTAGGTCCTCCTCCCGGAGGTCCGGACCCATGTCTCCCTATCTCTCGCTAGGGCAGATTGTGTACCCCTTCTGCTCCGGGGTACACCTCTACTCTTCTCCGGGATAGGCTCTCTAGTTCGGCCTGTCTTCCACTGTTAGTCCTCTCAGTTATGGACTCTACTCCTAAGGGAGTGCTCAGCTTGCCGTAAGCCCCTGGAAGACCTGTCGTCCTTCTCCTGACCCAGCTGACGCCTGGATCTCATGGCCTTCCGGATTTGGAACTTCCTCCTCGCTGCGGCAAAGTTTTCCTTGATGACCTCGCTACTGCGTCTACAGTGCCTTCATCACAGGACTACTTCCGACCACCCGGTGGGTAAGCTGTACAGGGTACCGACACTTAATGGCCGGTAAGCTCTATATGGTACTAGGTCATTTGCTCATTAAATGCTTAATGTTTTTTTTTTTTTTTTTTGCTGTGTCTTAATGGTGCCTGTTCTGCACTCTAAAGACTTTCCTCCATAGTCTTTAGATTCGCTGTTCCTCTGTTCAACTCCTGCCCTCCATCCCTCAGGGGATGCCGGGGATTCAGGTTGGGCAAATGCCATCCCGTCCTGGGCTGCGCTTATGGGATCTCCCCGGGCATCCTTAGCTAGGGAGTCCCCACATGTGAAGACTCATTCCTGCTTGTTCCTGGAGATAGCACAGTTACTTACCTGTAACAGGTGATCTCCTGAACAGCAGGAATTAGTCTTCACAACCCGCCCACCTCCCCTAGGAGTTGTATCTCTTTTCTCTATTCCTTCCTCTCCTCTCCTTCCGGCTCAGCTATGAAACTCAACTGGGGAGAGGCAGTAGGAAGGGCGGGAAGCCACCGCGCAGGCGCGGGGGGTGCTCCCAAAGGCTTTCTGATTGGATGCTGGGGAGCATTCCTGTGCGGGCTCCGTCGGCGACGTCTCCCCACATGTGAAGACTAATTCCTGCTGTTCCGGAGATCACCTGTTACAGGTAAGTAACTGTGCTTTCACCTCAAAGGATAAGAAGCAGAGCCTAGTACCAAATGATCCAAATCTCTCTCATAGACTCAGCTATCCCAGTGCAACTTGTTAGAACAGCTAATAACCACAATCCCATGAGATACCTTCTCATCAATGCTCACTCTACAAGAAACAAAATCGAAATCCTATCTGTCTATCTAACAGACCATGACTTGAATGTTATGTGTGTGACTGAATCATGGCTCTCAGAAACAGACGCTATCCTTGTTAATCAACTAACAAATCCAAATTATGACATGTTCAACTACCCAAGAGTCAACCGCAGAGGTGGCAGCATATTCATACTTGCAAAAATGAGCCTATTGTTTAACAAGTTGCTCACAGCAAGCACAGATGAAATGGATATTATTGCCATCACCAATGAGAAGATGTCATTATACCTCACGTACAGATCGCCTACTGGAAATCACAATGATCTTGCAGTTCTCCTTGAACTGACCTGTACCCACACAAGCCCTAATTGCCCTTTGACTCTCATGAGTGATCTAAACCTCTCTTCTGTCCCACAGAAGCAAGCCAAAACTTTTACTGATGCGATGAAGTACTTAAATTTCACTCAAATAATATGTTGTTCCATGCATAATAAGGGTACTACCCTTAATCTTCGTCCCTTCTCAGTTCCTTGAGAGATTCATCTTCTGTAACATTCAAATTACACAAGTACCATGGTCTGACCACTATACCGTCTCCTTTCAGCTCCCCCACATGATGCCATCATATACCAAAACTGCTAACAGCTTAAACTTCTGCCGTTATAAACAATTTGAAAAGCCCTCCTTACTTGACACCGTTAGCCCACTGCTGAAGAGCAACTTGAACGATCTAGATTTATTTGCCAACACTTGGTTTGATGCCATCAATGCAACTGCCTCCACTCACCCTCCCCACCCTTCTGGTGTCCACCATCGGAATCATATGGTGTGGTACACGAAAGATCTTAAAAACATGAAGGTCAAACTCAGAAAACATGAAAGAAAATGGAGATACGCTCAAGACGAACAAATCAAAAATGCTTACTTACACATATTAAACTTGTACCGAAGGGAGATTAATAAGGCCAAAAGAGAATATCATACTAAAATAATAATGAAATCTGTCAACAAACTCAGAGAACTCAATGATATTGTAAGATCTTTGGTAAAAGAGAATAAACAAACAGTTTCTCCTGGACCACAAACCCTGGCTAAATACTTTTATTCCAAACAACTTAATTCCCCTCCTTCTACACCCAAAGATGTCATCAAGACCTTTACTGGCAATCTTCTGCAAGCATTCAATCCCATCTCCCCTGAAAATCTTGAAAACATTATTAAAAACCTTAACACCACTATATCCCCACTTGATCCCTGCCCAGTAAACTGGCTTAAAATGGCAAAAGCCGAGTTAGCCTCAGTCATATGCAAGAGGTTAACGGCTTTCATTTTCTCAAGGATATATGCACTTCAGACTAAAAACTGCATCCGTACATCGAATATTTAAGAACCCAAAGCTAGATCTATCAGAGCCAAGCTTATACAGGCCAATCTCAAGCCTCCCCTTTCTGGCGAAAATAATGAAGAAGGTTGTCCAAGATCATATTGACTCTAGTGCACCATTAGATCCACAGCAGCATGGTTTCCGGCCTGGCCATGGAGTTGAAACTCTGTTAATCTCTCTTTTCGATAAGCTGATAAAGGGCATAGAAAAAACTAATACAAGGTTTTGTCCTTATATTCTTAGATATCGCTGTGGCCTTTGACACAGTATGCCATATAACTCTACTCCAACATTTACAATGTATTGGAATCCAGGATCTAGCTCTCAACTGGCTGCAGTCCTATCTATCTGGATGCCAGCAATTTATACAATCAGGACCCAACACCTCTGAACTATACACTCAAAAGCAAGGAGTACCTCAGGACTCAGCTTTATCGGCCTTCTTATTTAACATTAATATTCAGCCTATCTGTGACCTCATATGTTTTCATGGGACCCGATTCTGTGCCACGAATAGCGGGGATGGACGTCCCAACGGTTGTGCAGGGAAGTTAAACGGGGGCAGGGAAGGGGCAGATCAGGGGCTGAGTTAGGTTAGGCGGGGCAATCGCCAGCCCTGGATGTACAGGGCTGATTCTAATGTCGGCCCTGTACGTCCTGGGCCAGCGACATATGCACAGAAGTTATTTAACCTCCGAGGTGGAATAACTTCCCTGGATGTTTTTTTTGGCAGGCCCGGGGTGCAGATGGGGCAGAGGAGGCCTGAGGACATTCCCTGCAGTCAGACCCTAGCCTTAGGAGGCCGGATCGGGGGTCAGGCTGCTGGGAAAGCCTTTATTAAGCCAGCGGCTGGGATCGTGGCTTTACAATAGAGCCGCGGTGCCATGGTAACTGGACACCATAGCACCGTGGCTCCATTGTAAAGCCCTGACTGAGTTAGTCGGGCTTTTCCTGTACATGCAGGCCGGGCTGAAGCGCAGTCCCAGCCTGCACATACAGGACTGTTAAGACATGCTCCAAAGGATCAGAATCGCGACCCTTCTGTACGTCTGGGATGGAATTGCACTCATGGTGTTTTCTTTCATCTTTATGCGGATGACATCATGATATATACTCCTTTTTCTACTGTTCATATGAGCATCACAACAATAACAAACTGTTTCAATGCAATAGCCCAATGGCTCTCTGAGCACTCTCTAACTATAAATTATAGTAAATAGAAGTAATTTTCATAACTAGAGACCAATCATTCTCCCCACCAACTTCGTTAAGATAACGCAGATGTCACAGTCAAGCATGAAACCCAGTACCTTGGAGTAACCATCGATAATCACCTTAACCTACAAGCTCATATAAACAAAACAACAAAAACCATATACAATAAAATTAGAACCCTCCAACAACTGCACCTACTCCTGCGCCTACCCATGATTTCTGATCGGCCTTCCAGGCCATGATCCTCCCCCACCTTGACTTTTGCAATGCAATCTTCTAGGGGATTCCAAAAAGCTCCCTGCACCCACTTCAACTTGTGCAGCATGCAGCTGCAAGAATACTCGTTAAGGCTCCTAGGTCTTGCCATATCACACCCATTCTTAAAGACCTACATTGGTTTTCACTAATGAGCCGCATAAAATACGGAACTATTATAATAATGTTCAAGATCTGTCACAAACTATCCTCTCAATACCTACAATCTTTAATAAAGAAACTACCTAATAATCGTCACAGAAGAGCCCCTGCACACCTACTTGCTCTTTCTTCGGACCTTACAAAGTTCAACCAAACCACATGTTCCTGCACATTCTCCATTTATGCGCTTAGCATATGGAATGCACTGCCTGGAAACCTTATAGCAGCGACTGACCTTGGAGACATCTGAAAGCTTCTAAAACCTACCTGTTTAAAGAGCATTTTGGAGATATAACTTAACCACATATCCCACCATCATGAACTGAAAACTATACTCTGAAGATTTAAATGTCGAACATCACTTGCCCCCTTCCCTGTAACCCACCTAACCCCTACCATGTAACCTCCAATCCTACCCCCTCTTTCCTCCCCTTATAAACTCATTTAAGTCCCTACATATTACATTTCACATGTAATATGTAAAGTTGTTCAGTTTTATTGCGTTTCATTATGTTATATTAACCTTATTCTCTGGAAAGTTCTGTTCTGTTAATGTAAACCGCCTTGATCTTTGGAAAAGCGGTATATAAGTCTTTCAAATAAAATAAAAATAAATAAATAAATCAATAGCCAGCTTCTGGCAGCTTCCTTCTAAAACCTGGCTCTGATCCTCAGAGAAAAAACAGTGTGCCTTCTTCATAGAATGGGATTAATCTTCAGCTTCAAGAACTCGACCCCTCAACTGATGAGCAAAATTTTATTCCTAAGAGTTATTCTGGACATAGTTCAGATGAAAGCTATTCTGCCATTGGACAGGTTACAAAATCTAATTTTTCAAGTCCAGAACATTCAATGTTCTTATCACTGCCATATCCAGGGCTTTAAAAAGTCCTCCTGTAGGATACATCTCAGCTTACACTCAGCCTATCATGTTCCTGTCGACTTCCTACTCTGCAGTGTCCAATCCTTTCTTGATTCATGAAAGGACCTCTTCATGTCAAACTGCTAATGCAAAAATCTCCTATGCAATAGGACTTTAGTGTTGTCCTTGCCTTTCTCATGAAACCAATGTAGTCTGCTTAATGCAAGCATGTCACCTTGAAAGTGCTATTTATGCTAGTGGTTATTTCAGCTAGGATAAGTGAACTTCAGGCCTTGGTTAGCTAAAATTTGTATGCTCAGTTTCACCACAGCAAAGTAGTTCTTCATGCTCATCCTAAGTTCTTACCAAATGTTGTCATGCTTTTCATATCTTTATCTTTATTTGTTCGCTTGATATACCGCCCAAGCATATGCGTCAGGGTGGTGTACAATAAAACAAACCAGTAGAGTTGAAAGGAAAAGGAATGCCAATAATTAGATAGGAGAGAGAGAGAGGCAAGATGAGAGCAGAGAACAGAAAAATCTAGGAAAGGAGCATAGGAAAGAAGGGTGAGCAGACAAAGGAGACAGAACCGGGAAGACAGACATTAGGAGTCAGGGAGGTCAAATGCCTGCTGGAAAAGGTGGGTCTTGAGTGAACTCTTAAAGCGATGGTAAGACAGTTCTGTGCATAGGGTAGAAGGGAGGGAATTCAAAAGGGCAGGGGCCAGGAAGAAGAAGGCAGAATGATGGGTTGACTCCAGATGGGCCAGGGAGGGGGAAGGAAGGAAAAGGCGGTTGCCATGAGCTGAGCGGAAGAGGCGGGGAGAAGGCTGCAGATGGATAGAATCAGAGAGGTATTGAGGGGTGCCGGCGTGAAGTGCTTTGTGGGTGAGAATGAGGAGTTTGTAGATGAAACGGAAGTTGAGTGGGAGCCAGTGCAGACTGAGAAGGGGAGTGACATGATCGATAGGGGAAGAGTGCGTGAGCAGACGTGCAGCTGTGTTCTGGACCAACTGCAACTGCCGGAGCTGATATTGAGGGAGGCCGGCCAGAACGATGTTGCAGTAGTCCATCCTGGAAATGACGAGAGAAAGGACCAGAGTGGTGAGGGAAGAGGACAGGAGAAAGGAGCAGACAGCACGAATTTGGCACAAGGAAAAGAAAGAACAGCGAATGAGCGTGGAAATGTGCTGATGAAAGGAGAGAGAAGAATCAGTACTTCCTATATATATAGATTTATCTAAAACTACTTATATACGATATTTTGCCCTAAAATCTCGTAAGAATCCACTTGAGAAGTCCCTTCAACCTTGGGACTGAAAAAAGACTCATTTAAAAGAATTGAATCCATCAAAGTCTATGCAGTTGTTTGTCTCCTTCAATCCCAAAAGAGCTGATAATTCAATAACCAAGTAAATTTTAGTAAATTTGCTAGTATCCTGTATCTAATTCTGTTACAAGCAAATTGGTACACCTCTAACCAGTAAAATCAGTGTCCTGCAGCTACTGTAGCCTTCTTAAAATCTTCTTCATTGGATACCAAATGCAAAGCAGTGACTTGGTCTTTATTTCATACTGTCACTTTGAACTATTCATATACTAATTTCATCACTAAATCCATAGTCCTCCAAGCAGGATTCTTTCATGGAAACAGTGCTGAAACTCCCCTTTCTGCTCTACTAGATGATGTACGTGACATTGTGGATCAAGATAAATTAGCTTTGATTATTTCACTAGATCTAACATGTGCCTTTGACTTGGTTGATCATTTTTTGATAACCTGTCAGCTTCTTTTGGTAGTAGCAGTAAGGTCCTGGACTGGCTTAGGTCTTTCTTGTCCACCCATACCTACAGTGTGATTTCTAGTTCATCTTCATCTATATCATATAGCCTCTCTTGTTGTGGTTCTCCGGGGTTAAACACTGCCACATCTCTGCCTTCTCCAAAAGGAAGTTTGTGTTGGAGGGAAAGGGGGCAAGACACAACAGCATTTGCATTCAAATGTAAACAAAAGGAAACTGCCTGTTCCACTTCCTCTCAGTCCTAAAGGGAAAAGACACTGCAGAGGCATAGAATGCACCTCAGGTAAGGGAAACCTGACTAGGCAGCTACAAGAAGCTACCTCAAGCCATAGGATGCCAGTACTCTCTCCTTAACCCCAGGCAGAACTGTCAACTCCTCCTGCTTTCTTCATCTCCCAAAGTGCTCTCCCACAGCTCTTCACCAAATTTTTATAGGACTCCACTGTCCTGCTCCAGCATTCTACCACCACCAGCGTGGTTCCAACACTCCTACCAAACCCCATTCCAGTGCCTCTGTCATCAGGGCCCCTTCTTCCTAATCGAGTCAGGCATCCACCACAGTCGCCTCCCCAGTCACAAAGGAGCTGATTCCCAGAACTAGATGATTCACCCATCCTTCCAGAGGGATACCAGTTGCTTCACAGCCTGCCCTGTTCCCATCACTGGATCTCTGATCTAGTGGAAGCAACCTTCGTCATGACAGATCATTACTCCCCCCCCCCCCCCACACAACTGGAAGATGCCACACTGTTCCAAACAACGGATGATTATTCCTACTACAAATTCTTAAATTCTTACTATAAATCTCGAAGGCTCGACTACATCCAGACCACAGCAGACAAAAAGGATTTCTAGTCCTTTTTGCAGTCCTGCAGTGCCCTCAAAGAGGTTATAGTACTACGTGTCCATCATATCCTGCAGGAGCACTAAATGTCCATCTAGAAGGTTCCCCTTTCCATTCTGCCAACTCCTAAATGTCGCGAGCTGAAATACAGGGTTCTCTCAGCACCAGGCCATGACCATCCCCAACTGCCTCACCGGTCGATGATATCCGAAGAAGCCATCAAACATACAAAATCCTCCAATACACGGACACACGCTCCTCCCAGAAAAGAGCACAAGATTCTAGATGGTATAGGAAAAAAGATATATCAAAGCGCCATGCTCACTATGAAAATAGCAGCCCATCATTTCCATATTCTGCATTACCACCATGCATTGATACATCAGCTGGAAGATCAGCAGGACCAATTGCACTTAAACCTGCAAGAATCATCCTATCATTTCATATGCTCCATTTATGATTCTTATGATACAGCAACTCAGGTGGCAACACAACATATGACATAAATAAGACCTCCATGACAAGTTAACAGGTGCTCCCTGCTTAGAAGCCTTTTTCTTTGGAGATAGTCAAGGATGCTGTCTCCCAGATTAAGGATCACTGTTCCGTGATAGAACAGCTTTTTCATATCGTCCCTCCAGTCCAGACACATGGGTTAAGCCTCCTCACCAGCAGATGGAGACTGAGAAACCCAGGTTTTGATGATGTCACACTAGAATGGTCCGTGTGCACGTCTGAACAAGCCAGTATTTCTCAGTCTCCAGCAGATGGTGATGTTCCCTGTATAGTCTGATCTTCTCTGTGACTGAAAAACAAAAAAAAGAAAAGAAAACCAGAGAGCTTTATATTGGAACCTTTTCCCTTTAAAAAAGGAATTGAGTATTGGGGCTTTCCAGGCACTGGTGCGGTTTAGTCATCACAGTGTTTCTTTGTGGAGTGAAAGCTTGTTTCTCAAGTCTCTCCTCCTTTGGCAAATACTGCTTCTCTTCAGTCTTCACCACTGAGGTTTCAGTTTTCCCTTGTTTATTTTTGGGAAGGGAACCCAGGGACTTTCTTTGGTGCTGTCTCAACAAAAACAAAAAAAAAATTTCAGTGCCGAGAGTAACAGTGAGCTAACAGCCGGTAAGCTCTTTCCCTCATTTTATTCAGTCTATTACTTTCATTTTCTCTCCATTTGTGTTTAACGGTCTTTCTTGTCACGGCAGGGGAATGCCAGCAGGGAAAGCTATTTGTGCAATCTGTGGGGGCCACCACGGGTCTCTCTCTTTGGTGGATGTTTACCGCATTTGTGAGGGGGACAGTCATTCAAAGGAGCACTTTTTTGAAGGAATCTGGGTCCCTGGAGTCTGTGTTTTTGCCACTGTTGGGGACTGAAATTGCTAACGTTTGACTTTCTCCTCAGTCTCAAGTTCCTGCGGTTTTGGCGGGAACCGCAGCCATTACTGAAAAAGTGGCTGTTCAGTCAGGGGAAACTTTGCCTTCTCTGGGGAATCCTCCTCCACTGTTGGAGCACCAGTATTTTGCTCTGGAGGTCTCTGGGGAGGTTTCTGATGCTCCTGCTATGGATTTTTCCCCAGATATCTTCTGCATCAAGCTTATTGTTTAAAGCAGGGCCGATTGCCTGAGTCCCCTAAGGTCTCTGCTTTTGCAAGAGCCATCTCAGCTATGCCTTCTTAGATTAGGAAGTCTGCTCAGCTGGCTCTGACGCGCCATAAGATTTCTGAAGAAGTCTGCGAGGACCAAGCTTCGGTGGGCTCCGGTGCTTCTGATGATCTTTTGGAAAGTCCTTCAGACCTTTGGGAGGAGCTGTACCCTGAGGATTTGGAAGAAGGTGATATTCCTCCTGAGGAAAATCCTTTTGTTATCAGGGTTCTTAGGTGCAAAGAGCTCCAGGCATTGATTGTTCAAGCGCTCTTGGCACTTAATATAGTGCATGTTTCTCTGTTGAAGGAGGGGTCCTTGGAGAATCCCTTATTGTGAGGTATTCGTAAGCCTCAGAAATTGTTTCCTCTTCATAGTGCTATTAGAGATGGAATGAGAAAGGCTGGAAGCAGGTTTGTGAGCTAGTAGGGCTTTGGCTTGTCTCTATCCGGCACCTCATGTAGAGGTTGAACTTTTGAAGTTCCTAACGTAGATGTGTTGGTTTCAGCTGTTACAAAGAAGACAACTATTCAGGTGGTAGGTGAACAGCTTTGAAGGATGTTATGGATGTAAGCTTGAGGCTCTTTTGAAGCAGTCATTCGAGATTACTGCTTTGGCTTTGCAGGCATCTGTTTGTGGAGCCTATTTGGCTCGAACATGCTTGAGTTGGGCTCAGGGAATTCCAGAGGGGGAACCTGATGCGCCAGGTACTGTGTCGGAAGCGGCTAAATTGGAGTCTGGTTCGACTTATCTTGCTGATGCCTTCTATGATCTAGTGAGAGCTTCAGCTAGGAATATGGCCTCAGTTGTCTTCATGCAATATCTGTTGTGGCTAAGTAATTGCTCTGCGGATGTGACCTCTAAGTCTCGTCTTAGTAATCTACCTTTCAAAGGAAAACGTATTTATGGTGAGGCCCTTGAAATGTTAGTGAAAGAGTTGGGGGAAGTTAAAGTTCCTTGCCTTCCGGAGGATAAGCCTAAGTCAGTGAAAACTCTGGCCCCCGGTCAAGGTCATTTTTGCAATTTTCATGGTTTTCGCTCATCTCATTTCATCCCTTTTCAGCTGTTGTGCTCTCCATCTCGTGGTCAGCCCTTTCGGGGAGCCCAAGGAGCAGGTAGAGGATTTTATTGAGGGTCCTTGGTGGCTCTCAATAAGTCCCAGTGAAGCCAAAGGGGCCCAAGTGGAGTTAGTTCCAGTTGGCTGTCGTTTACCTAGCCTTTTACTCCGCTTGGGTCCACATCACCTCAGACCAATGGGGTCTGGAGATAATTCAAGAAGGCTATTCCCTAGAGTTGGCACAACCCCTCTCTGACACCTTTATGTTGTCCCCTTGCAAGGCGCCAACCAAGTTTCGGCTGTAGCAAAAATGCTTCGGAGATTGATACAGTTAGAAGCCATAGTCAGAGTGCCTTCAGCAGAACTAGGCTTCAGTCAATACTCAATTTATTTTTTGGTCCCCAAAAAGGAAGGATCTTTTTGACCAGTTCTGGATCTCAAGCACATCAATCGGGCCTTGAGGGTGACATATTTTCATATGGAAACATTACAGTTGGTCATTCTAGTGGTAAGGAAGGGTAAGTTTCTGACTTTGCTGGACTTGTCCGATGTATATCTGTGCATTCCGATCCATCCTGCTCATAAGAGGTATCTATGCTTTGCAGTGCCCATGGGTCATTTTCAGTTTCGAGCGCTTCTCTTTGGCCTTGTCACCACCCCTTGGACGTTTACAAAGGCGATGGTAGTGGTAGCAGCCGTCCTTCGTCAAGAGGCACTAGTTAATTCTTCAAGGCAGCTGTATTCTATTTTGCGTATGCTTTCATCTACCACATCTACTTCTTCATCGCAGGCTGCAGAACCTGCTCCTTCAATGCTGGCTACTTTCTTCTATGACAAGGTTCATCTACGTTCTTCCTTCTCCATTCCCCTCCCCCTCCACCTTTATTTCCTCCCCACTCTCTCTGTTCCTATTCTGCTTCATCAGTTCCATCCTCTGAGGTGACCATCCCTGACTCAGTTGGCTTATCCTCTTCTCCTCCAAACCAGGCTTTAGCACATACCTGGTCCTCATTTCATGCTATTACCCCTTTGGAATTGCTTAAGACTATCTCCAATTCCAGGAAGACTACCTGCCAGTTGGACCCCATTCCCTCAGGTTGGCTGTCCGAGCCTTCTCTTCAGCTGCTGCCTTTCATTTTAACTATCCTGTTCCCTGTAAAATAGTTATCTCCAAGTTATAATGCTCTGTTCAATGTAATTTCAGTTTGTTCAATGTAAACCGCACTGATGCAGAATAGCGCGGTATATAAGAGAATATAAATAAATAAATATAAATAAATAAAATAAATATCCTAAATGCCAGCCTGTCTTCCGGCTGTTTCCCCACACCTTGGAAATCTGCTATCGTTCATCCACTCCTAAACAGCCCTCTCTTGACCCTTCTGTCCTTTCCCATTGGCGTCCTGTTTCATATCTCCCCTTTCTGGCTAAAATATTGGAACGTCTGATATTTTTGCAATTGGCATCTCATGTTGAGGCTACCAAAACCCTGCATCCATGACAGTCAGGATTCCGTGTGGGTCATAGCATGGAAACAGTTCTCTTAGCCCTTTTAAATGAAATTCATGTTGCTCACGACCGGGGGTATATCACTCTGATGGTGTCTCTGGATCTGTCCTCAGCATTTGATTTAATCGATCACCGGACTTTACTTTCTCGCCTTCACGACTCTGGGTTGCGGAGCACGGTATTACAGTGGTTTCATTCTTTCCTCACATCTCGCACATTCTTTGTTTATTCTAATAATCAGCCCTCCTCTCCTTTTCCCTTAGCATGTGGGGTCCCCCAAGGCTCAGTCCTTTCCCCTATGCTCTTCAATATCTTTCTTGCTCCTCTACCTCTTCTAATACAATAATACCCTGTTTCCACTTACATCTATGCTGATGATATTGTTCTCCTCTTCCACATGTCTCCTGTAAATGTAGATGTTTCGCTGCTCAACAGTTGTCTCACCTATATTGCCTCTTGGCTAGCCTCCAATTATCTTTATTTGAATCCCTCAAAATCCACAGCCATGTGGGTCTCTCTGAGTACCTCTTGTCCAGTTATTGCTCCTCAACTCAACTCTTCCTTTATCCCCCTCACTTCTTCTTTCCGCTACTTGGGTGTTACACTGGACTCCTCCCTTTCTTTTCACAATCATGTGTCTATTCTCACCAGCCATTCCTTCTATGTCTTACGACATATCAGAGCGGTTCGTTCCCTGGAGAGAAGAAGGAGATAGCTTTGGTTATTAGTCGATTAAACTATTGCAATGTGGTCCTGGCCAACTTACCAGCCTACCAGCTTCATTGCCTACAACTATTACAAAACACGGCAGCACGTCTCATTACACATGCTAAGTGATCCGATCATGTCACTCCTCTCCTCCTCCACCTCCATTGGCTACCCCTCCGCTATAGGTTTCAGTACAAGCTTCTAATTCTGACACATAGGGCACTCCATACGTCAAACCCATTTTACCTGGCCAATCTCATTTCTCTCCATACTCGTATTGACAGCTTCGTTCATTATATGCTAATCGGCTTTCCCTTCCCTCCCCCTCCCAGGCCCATTTAGAACAGACACATCACGCCGCATTCTTTTTTCTCAGCCCCTCACTTTGGAAACGCCCTACAATCTTCCCTTCGCCTGGAACCGTCATATCCGAAATTTAAAAGTCTGCTAAAATCTCACCTATTCCAACAGGCGTTTGACCTCCCTTGTGATACCCCTGTCTAGTTATTTGCTCCCCCTATTGTTTGTCTTTGCTGACCTTACTGCTTCTTCGTCTTCTGTCCTATAATATAATGGTGTTCCTTTCCTTCTTCTACAGCTTGACATTGTTTATTGTAAACCGCTCTAATGTCCTGACAAGGGTGGTATATCAAGTGTACAAATAAAGAAAAAAGATAAAGATAGTGCATCCTTATCTGGATGACCGGTTGATTCGAGTGAAATCAGCCCAGGAGAGGCGAGATGCGACCGGCCAGATTATAACACTCCTCCAGCGTTTAGATTGGGTTATCAGCTTCAACAAAAGCAGTTTGGTTCCAGCGCAGGATCTGACATATTTAGGAACCCATTTTCACATGGATTTAGGATTTGTGACCCTCCCTCAGCAATGAGTTTCAGAGATACAAGATCAAGTTCTTGGGTTTTCTCGGAAATCAGCTCCTACAGCATGGAGTTATCTGCAGCTCCTGGGGTTCATGGCAGCAACTTTAGATCTTGTACCATGAGCCAGGGCTCACATGAGACCCCTTCAGAGTGCATTGCTGTCCCGTTGGTCTCCTCAGACTCATTCTCTTTGGAGAAGACTACTTTTTCCATGAGAGACGTGGATCAGTCTCTCTTATTGGATGGATGCTGGCAAGCTGCAAGCAGAGATTCCACTGGAGGTGCTCGAGTGGGTGGTTTTGACCACGGACCCCAGTCTTTATGGTTGGGGAGCGCATTGTCAGTCCAGGGTGGCGCAAGGTCAGTGGTCCCCAGTGGAAGCCACTTGGTCCATAAATCATTTGGAAATGAGAGCAGTTTTTCTGGCTCTCCAGTACTTTCAGCCCCTGTTGCATAACAAAGCAGTGCAGGTTTTTTCAGACAATGTGACAATGGTGGCTTATCTCAATCGACAGGGCAAAACGAGGAGTGCTTAATTGGCAGAGGTGGCCGCACCTCTGCTCCAGTGGGCAGAGGTTCATCTTCTAGCTCTCTTGGCATCTCACGTGACTAGAAAACAAAACATGCAGGCTGATTTTCTAAGTCAGCAACATCTGGATCCGGGAGAGTGAAGTCTGGAGTTGTCAGTTTTCCAGTCCATCGGTGGGGTCCACCAGTAATGGATCTCATGGCCTCCTTCCATAATGCCAACACGGAACAGTTCTTCAGTTGCAGGCGAGAAAAAGGGTCGGAGGAGATGGATGCTCTGGCTCAAGCATGGCCTACAGATGTGTTTCTCTATGTGTTTCCCCCTTGACCTCTGATAGGCAGGAAGATAGAAGTGCATCGGAGGCAAGTGATCCTGGTGGTGCCCAATTCGCCTTGGAGGCCATGGTTTGCGGATCTGGATCACATGTTAGTGGGTCGCACTTGGCGTCTTCCTCTGCTGTACAACTTGTTATCGCAGGGTCCTGTCCTTATGCCAGAGATGACTCGGTTCTCACTTACTGCCTGGCTCTTGAAATGGCTAGGTTAACCAAGAGAAGTTACTCTGCTCAGGTGACTGCTACTCTGCTTAAGGCACGGAAGAGCTCTACATCTTTAGCCTGTGTTAGAGTGTGGCGTGTTTTTGAGGATTGGTGTGAGAGCAGAGGTCTGCGGGCTCTTTCTTCTTCAATGCCAAATGTTCTCGCTTTTCTCCATGATGGTTTGGATAAGGGTCTCGCTCCAAACTCTTTAAAGGTTCAAGTAGCAGCCTTGATCTGTTATATTGGATGGCTGCACGATTCTTCTATGGCTGCACATCCAGATGTGGTTCATTTTCTGAGGGGAGTGAAGCATGTTCATCCACCAGTGAGTCAAATTGTTCCTCCATGGGATTTGAATCTTGTTTTATTGCTGCTTACAGAGGAACCCTTTGAGCTCTTGGTCGGACTTCTCTCAAGGACCTTACTGTAAAAGTGGTCTTTCTAGTAGCGATCATTTCGGCATGTAGGATATCAGAGTTGCAAGCTCTTTCTTGTAGGGAACACTTTCTTTTGTTTTCCAAGGAAAAGGTGGTTCTTCGTCCAGTTCTATTCTTCTTGCCTAAGGTGGTTTTGCCCTTTCATGTTAACCAGTCGGTATCTCTGCCAGTTTTTTCAGTGTCTGAGCAGGATTCGATGATAAAGCGATTGCATTACTTGGATGTTCATAGGGTTCTTCGTCAGTATTTGAAGCACACAAATTAGTTTAGGAAATCTGATCATCTCTTTGTGCTGTTTGGGGTCTGCGCAAGGGAGAGGCTGCTTCAAAAGTGTCCATTGGCTGAAAGAAGATATTACTTCAGCATACTTGCTTACATGCAGGCAGGTTCCGGAGGGCTTGTGGGCTCACTTGACCAGAGTTCAAGCAGCATCCTGGGCTGAATGCACTTTAGTACCTCTGGTGGATATTTGTAAAGCAGCAGCTTGGTCGTCTCTTCATTCTATTGTACAGCATTATTGTTTGGATGTGCAAGCAAGACAGGATGCCCGTTTTGAGGCCTGAGTTTTGCTAGCTGGGCCTGCAGATCCCTCCCAAGTTTGATTACTGCCCTGGTACATCCCATGCATCTGGACTGGACTAGACTGGAGGGACAATATGGAAGGTGCAATTAGATCTTACCTGCTAATTATTTTTCCTTGAGTCCTTCCAGTCCAGTCCAGGACCCTTCCTTTTTTAGTCTTTTTAGTCCTTTCTAGCAAGTCCAGGCACATGCATAGTAGAGAACGGGTAGTTTCACGTCTGGGAATTTTTCTACTTTTTGGTTCTGTCCTGGGTCATTTTCGAAAAGATTCTAATATTAAAATCCTATTTTTAAAAAAAGTAATTTAATTAAAGTGATAATTTGGTTACAACTCTTTGCTTAACCTTCTCTTCTGTAGTCTGCTTTGTCAGTGGGATACTAGCTTGCTCAGACGTGCACAGGATCCCTTACAGTGTGACATCATCAAAACCAGGGCTTCTCAGTCTCCATCTGCTGATAAGGGGGCTTAACCCATGCATCTGGAGTGGATGGAGGGACTCAAGAAAAGACAATTAGCAGATAAGGTCTAATTGCACCTTATCATCCCATGACAGTGCTACTCAGTACTAGAAAAATCACCACTGATCACACAAGAAATCGTACCACTACCAATATTTTCAACAGTTCTACCCTAGAAGGAAGTATTAACCATACCCAAGAGTGCCTCAGATCAATGTCCAGCATCTCAGCCTTACAGACAACATCAGCATCCATGGGAATGCAAACAGCGGCGGGCTGTTTTAACTTTCTTTTGGGAAGTTAAACTCCAGTTTTTGACCAGTATTTCAGAGAGGCATGAAAAACTATCACCACCATGGGTTCTCAATATAGTCAACCAAGGATACCGAATCAGGTCATCCAACATCTGATGCAAACAAGCCATTTTGGCTGAAGAGATTACAGCATTTCTACACAGCAGAACAATAAAAGAAGTTCCTTCACCCCAACGAGGTCAAGGTTTGTACTCTAGGTTCTTCTTCATTCCCCCCCCCCCAAAAAAAAAAAATCAATTAGGAGTCTGAAATCAATCTTGGATCTGCACAACCTCAATCTTTTCATGAAGAAGGGAAAGTTAAAAATGAACTCACTTGCCCCTTCTGGACCAGAATGACTAGCTTGCCTCCCTGGACCTGAAAGATGCCTACTCCCACATTCCCATCCACCCAAAACATTGGCAGTATCTATGATTCACATTTGAAAGCTAGCACTTCCAATGCAAAATTCTACCCTTCAGACCTTCGTCAGCTCCCAGAGTTTTCACAGAATGCCTGGCAGTTGTTGCAGCTCAGCTCCGCAGAAAGAGACACTATGTATTTCCCTACCTGGATGATTGTCTACTTAAGCCACAGTTCTTCTTTTTCAAACTCATCTTCCTTATCAATCAAGAAAAATCCAGACTTGTTCCAACACAATCTGTTTTCTTCATTGCAGCGTAGATCTTTACAAGACAAAGGCATACTGCTGGTGGATAGACCATCCACGCACATACAAATCAGCACATCTCTGAACTGGGTGCACTCCGTGTCTCCCTGCAATCCTCAAATTCCTCAGACACATGCCAACTGTGGTGCATGTTCTGCCCATGGCCAAGCTCCACATGCGACTGTTTCAGTGCCATCTCAAATGGCATTGGGAGCAACATCGCCAGTTTCCCTGCAAAAGAATATGTCTGTCAGCACTAATCAAACATCCTCTAGATGGAGGACCATTTCAGACAACCTCTTGGTAGTTCATCCTTTCATAGCTCTGCCTCCCACCATTGTTCTCACTACAGACACATCCACACAAGGATAGGGCATGCACCTCAATCACCTCAGCACATGGCATAAGGAATCAGTTCTAGTGGGCCCAATTGATCAACTTCTTAGAAAGAGTCATCTTCAGTACCATAAAAGTCTTCAAGTCATGGCTGCAGGGAAAGGCGGTCATGATCAGGACAGAGAACCAAGTCACAAGTTTTTCCATCAACAAACAAGGCAGATTAGGATTTCTCTGACTTTGTCTAGAAACTACAAGGATTTAGCACCTGGCCTCAAAGTTGCGCTGCAAGCAATTTATCTGCTGGGCTGAGAAAACCAGATAGCAGACTCTCTCAATCGATGATTGCACCGTCACAAGTGATCCCTCAATCCAGAAGTCACACAACATCACTTTTGAACCTGGGAAGCATCAAAGGTGGATCTTTTTACCATTGTGGAGAACATGAGATGTGCTCTGTTCTGCTCCCGTCATCCCAGTCCCCACGGCTGGCTCATGATGCTTTCACAATGTCATGGACCAAAAACCTCTATTGCCCTAATCCCAAGAGTGTAACAGAAGATTTACAGGGACAAAGCTCAAGTTATCAAATTTGGTTTCTTCGACTTCTTGCCCTTACCTCAGCGCCACCACTGTTTCTAGGTCAATGCCCGATGCTTTTCAGTCAGAAGAGGGACCTCATACATCCCAGACTCGAAAGGCTCTTCCTGATTTATTTATTTATTTAGCTATGCTTATATACCGCTTTTAACCGGGTCAAAGTGGTTTACAATAAACAACAAGAGATACATTGAACAGGTCATAACATATTTACAGGAATTATATATTCAACATGGTCTCAACTTATTTACATTCCTGATTGGATAAGCATTGGGGTTTCCTAAATAATTTGATTAAAGGAAAAGGTGGTATATAAAACTCGATAATAAATAAATAAATTTACAATTCTTCTTCGTGTCTCTGCCACAAATTTATCTTGCGTACAATGTAATCATGCAATCATTGGGTATTGCTTGGATCTGTGCTAAAGTGTTCTCTGAATAAGTGGGATTTTATTTGTTTCTGAAAGGAGGGAGAGGTCTTGTTGTTCCGGATTTTGGATGGGAGAGAGTACTATAGGGATGGGGCGTAGAGGTCAAATGCACAGGCACATGTTTGATGATTGTGTTTTGTCCTTGCATGTGGTATGATCAGAACATTATTAACGGTCTGCCTTGTGGGTCTCCCAGAGTTTGGTTGTGGTAGGAGGGTGTGTAGATGTGATGTTTATTGTTGGTGTAGAGCTTTGTGAATCAGTAGTAAGGATTTGTACTTGATCCGAGATTCCAGAGGGAGGATGTGAAGGTGCTTTATTGGAGTGATGTGGTCATATTTCTTTGCCCTTTGTATGATCCTGGCAGTTGTGTTAAGGGCTGTCCATAATGGGTGGAGAGTGGGAGTCCTTGATACATCACATTACAATAGTCGAGTTGGGAGAGTGTCATTGCTTGTAGTAGTGATCTGAAGTCCTGAGGATCTAGGAGTGGTCTGAGGTGCTGTATCATTTTGGGATATGTTTACTAAACCGTCTTAACGTCGCAGCGGTGGTATTATCACGCAAAAATGTCACTTATCGCGCGATAACGTGGCAGCGGCGTTAAGGCACACTAACACTGTGAAATCCGGGTCTGAAGGGTGGAGTAAGGCTTCCCAGAGAGCGGAGAGAAGGGGTCAGTGGGCGGGGAGAGGCTCCAGGCACACTAACGCTGTGAAATCCGGGTCTGAAAACTAACACCAGTGAAAACGTCACGCTAGAGGCACATTTGCAGGAGAGACAAACCATTTCAGTCAGCAATGTACAGCAAAGGCATGGAAACCCAGAAAAGTGATAGTAGTGATACACGTGCAGGAACCAAAAAGGCAAATAAACATAGAAAATGACCAAAGCCACATTTGAAATCCCAATAACCAAGCTGGCCAATAGTGATATTAATGATAAACATAAAGGAACACCACTGACAAAGCACAGAAAAGAAGATATTATGTTTGGAAGGGTCTATTCTCTGTCCCCCCTACAAAGTGAATGATCCCACATTGAAATAGCGCTGATAAGGGTTTTTTCTCGTTTATATTGGGCAGGTTTGTTATGGCATGCACATGTGCAGCAACAGCAGAGTGGGCACGTAGGAAAGGGCAACTGTACTGATGCTTTAAATGGGATACAGGGGGCTGCAGGCGGCACATACTGTGGTCCAGCTGGGGCACAGTATGGACTGGGCAGATGCCTAGGTGGCACATAGGAATGCCGAAACTGTAAAGCAGCAAGACATCAACTGACGAGGGTCCAACATGGGCACAAGTGTGTGTCCCACAGTGTCACAGGGGATATTACCCAGCAGGTACCCCCAAGGGCACATAACATTGGCAAGCGGTGCCAGGGGGAAGCGCACATGTCCATGTAGGCACCCCTGCCCGAGAACCCACACCATAGGCAGCTGCCTATCGGCACATTGGATGGCCTGGGACTGCGCACCACCGGCATAATGGCATGGCTATATGTAAAACAAACTTAGCTTTGTTGACTGTTGTTATTTGTGAACCGCAGCTGATCTCTGGAAGCTGCGGTATATAAATGCTTGTTAAATAAATAAATAAAATGGCAGCATGGTGGCGGAGGGGGCAGTGGCATCTGCCCACAGCAGACCACGGCCAAGCCCCGTTTAGGTGGGTGCCGTGCAGTGCAACAGACAGGGTCTGTCTGACAAACAGTCATGGTATCCTCAGGGAATGATCTGTCCCTGTGGCAACAGTGTGGTGCAGTACACACAGCCAGTGTGTTCAGGAGCAGAAGGTCACAAGTTCAAGTCCCAGCTGTGGCTCCTGCCAACCCTGCCCCCATATTTTACCCAGTACTAAACCGTGGTAATAAAGACACAACCTTTATTGCAGATAAAATAAACATGCCTGAAACGCCTATATTTTACCCTACAGAGCACAGGCACATCGAAGAAATTATCGCTACCATAAACACCACCACGGCACCAAATGACCCATGTCCAGCACACTGGATCAAAACCTTACGTGCCGAGCTTAGCCCTTACATAGCTAAGATCGCAAATATCTCCTATCTAACTGGGATCTTCCCTACCGCCCTTAAACATCAATTCGCCCTCTGCTAAAAAACAACCAGATGGACCCAACGAAGGAAGAGTCCTACCGCCCAATCTCCAGCATTCCCTACCTAGCCAAGATACTTGAAAAGGAAACTCAGAGGCAGATCCAACACCACATTGACACAGCAGCCCCGTTGGACCCATGCCAACACGGTTTCCGAGAAGCTCACGGAACAGAAACACTCATGACTTCACTACTTAACAAACTCATCTGTGGGATTGACAACATTCACATGGCCATTGCAATGATTTTTCTGGACATATCAGCAGCATTCGACTCAGTCGACCATAAGATTATGCTAGCTAGACTTCACGAAAAAGGCATCTGTAACCAAGCCTGGAACTGGTGCAAATCTTACTTAGATGAGCGATGGCAACAGGTCCGTACAGGCAACATTACATCTGAACCCTTCAAACAGAAACAGGGAGTACCTCAAGGCTCATCTCTATCTGCGCTGCTTTTTAATATATACATGCAGCCAATCTGCCATATCACCAGAGATTTCGGTATATCTTGCCTATTATACGCAGATGACGTGCTAATATTCACACCGATCAACATATCAAATCCTGACTACTCTCCACTAATCAACTGTTTCAATGCAATAACCGACTGGCTTCTCAATCAGAACATGAGAATAAACTTCAAGAAAACCGAAGTCCTCATAGCCACAAGAAACAAGCAATTTTCTCCGCCAACCACCCTCATAGTAAGAGATGCAGAACTCCCATAAAGTACCTCGGTGTGATACTCGATCAACAACTCAATCTTAAAGAGCACATAAAGAACACAGTAAGGTCAATTTACTACAAACTAAAAACACTGCGCCACCTGAAACCAATGATGGAGACCAAGGACTTCCGTACAGTTTTCCAAGCAATAGTCACACCGCATTTCGACTATGCGAATATCATCCTTCATGGCCTCCCCAAGAATACACTAAATCCACTTCAACTGGCGATGAACGCGGCAGCCCGCATCTTATCTGGAGCTTCTATAAGAGATCATATAACACCAATACTGATCGATCTGCACTGGCTCCCGATAAACTGCAGAATAATATACAAAACCCTCCTCATCACATTCAAGGCTATTAATAAATTATCTCCTGCATCGATCTCAAAGCTCATCACCCACACACCAAACAACAGACCCAGGAGACTAGTAGCAGAAAACACACTAGTTATTCCTAGTATCTCCACAAAATGGACACAACAAACTACTAACAGAGCTTTTGTGTCCTATGCTCCCAAGTGCTGGAACAAACTACCTCCAAACATCAGATCAATCAGGGATATCACCCAATTTAGAAAGTCCATCAAGCACTATTTATTCACTTTGCACTTCAGGCTACCATACACACAATAGAACCGGCTCCCGCCTCACTCAGATAACTCCTACACATAACAACAATCCAGAACAAAGGATCAAAATGTGAAAACACTGTATTCTTGTCAAATATCAAATCTTGATGTAACCTATTCAATGTATATATAATTTGTATAATTATTTATTTAAAGTCTCTTCTATACCGCACTATTCAGCATCAGCGCGGTTTACATTGAACAAAGAATTTACACATTTCCGATGGTACTTTATGTTTACATTTGAACAGGAAGAAATAACTTGGATAACAGGGGTAACTATTAACAAATTAAGACAGGTAACTATTTACAAATTAAGACAGAATCATGAACATTTCTTGGTTTCAGCATTATTGGTTTTGGGAGGTCTGTGAGGTGGTTGAAATAACTGCATTGGTTACTGGGTAATACAAGAGGAAGAGGTGGTGTTTCAAAGCTTTTCTGAATTGCAATAGATCCGGGATTGCTCGGATGTCTTGAGGGAGGCTGTTCCAACACCTTGGGGCACAGAACTTGAAAGCCCTGTCTGCTGTTGCTTTGGTACAGTGTGAAATTGATTTTGGGACTACAAGTGTGTTGAGTGTTACTGACCGTCTGTCCCTATTTTGAGGTGTCACCTGGATCAGATCCGTTAGTGACTCAGATGAGAGCCCTTTGATGGCCTTGAATGTCAGTAGTAATGACTTGTAAGTGAGTCTACTTCGTATCGGGAGCCAATGGAGTTGTTTTAGGATGGGTAAGATATGGTCTTTCCTGGATGCTCCATGTAGGACTCTTGCTGCGGCATTCATTGCCAGTTGTAGTGGTTGCAAGGTGGATTGAGGGAGCCCTTGTAGGATTGAATTCGCATAATCAAAATGTGGCATGATTAGGGCCTGATAGATGGTTCTGAAATCATTCGGCTCTAGCAGGGATCGTAGGTGTCTAAGGGAACGGATTTTATGGTATACCGCTCTTACAATGTTTCCAATGTGCGCCTTCATATCCAAGTGCTGGTCTAGAGTGACGCCGAGGTACCTGATAGTGGGTTTGGTCTGGAAGTCTGCATCCTTCACCTTCAAGAAAGACGGAGCAATGAAGTTTCGGTCTTTTGTGATGAACAACACCTCCGTTTTCTTGTGTTGGATCTTGAGGTTTTGGGATCGCAGCCAGTTGGATACTTCATTTATGCAGTTTGTTAATGAAGTGAAGTCGGGGTTCTCTGTTGTAAAAGGCATGTATAACAGCACATCATCCGCATATATCATAAATGGACCTTACACCTCTTATAGAATGCTTCAATACCATATCGGATTGGCTTCAAGCTCAAAACCTCCGCATCCAGCACAAGAAGACGGAGGTATTGTTCATCGCTAGAGATCCAGACTTCACCCCACCAACACATATAAAGGTAAAGGAAGCGGAATTACAAACCAAAGAAACAATAAAATACCTGGGGATCACCTTAGACCAACATCTGGACATGAAATGTCATATAAGCAACATTGTCAAAGCGGTCTATTTTAAAATCCGTTCACTCAGACATCTGCGCTCCCTACTGGAGCCAGATGATTTCCGGACCATATACCAAGCACTGATCCTGCCGCACTTTGACTTTGCCAATTCCATCCTACAAGGTCTCCCGCAATCCACACTAAACTCGCTACAACTGGCCATGAATGCTGCAGCAAGGATTCTTCATGGAGCCTCCAGAAGAGACCACGTGACTCCGATTTTAAAACAACTTCATTGGCTACCTATACACGGAAGGATTATCTTCAAAACATTAATCCTCTCATTCAAGGCAATCAAGCGCCTTTCCTCCACAGCACTTACTGATCTCATCCATACAGTGCCCCCCAACAGAGCCAGGAGGTTAACAGCCCTAAATTTATTAACAACCCCGAAGACCTTGACTAAATGCAATAACACAACAGCAAACAGGGCCTTCAGTCTTTACGTCCCCAAATATTGGAATGCACTCCCACGGACATTCGAGCTATAGCAGACCTGACCCAATTCAGGAAGGCAATCAAATATCACCTCTTCCTCCAATACTACCCAACCAGCGATGAATTTAGTTAGCACCACCTAAGAAACACCGCCTTTTGCAGCCCATACGCACAAGGTCTCAAGTATTCAAAAGGGATTCATCATTTATTGTGCTATTCAACAATGTTATAGGAATTTTACTTCATGTATATAGCATATTTCAGGTTATAGAAATTTTACTTCATGTATATAGCATATTTCATGTAAATAGTTCTTGTATATAGTTTCAACCCCTGTTATACAAGTTTATATTCCTGTTCGATGTAAAACCAAACAGAATGTGTGTATTTGGTCACTTTGTTATACTGTAAACCGCGCTGATGCCGAATAGTGCGGTATATAAGCAACTGTAATAAATTAAATAAATAAATAAATAAATATCATACATTTGATATTGAAAGACCGTATCAGGTTGCAGATAGGCTGCATGTATATATTGAACATAAGGGCGGAGAGGGAGGAGCCTTGTGGGACCCCCTGCTTTTGATGGAACAGATCTGATGCAGTATTGTTGGATCGCACCTGCTGCCACCTGTCAGAGAGGTAGGATCTGCACCACTCGAGTGCTTTATCAGTAATTCCCTTACCCTCGAGTCGTTCTAGGAGACGTTCATGGCTCACGGAATCGAAAGCCGCTGCTATGTCTAGGAAGACCAGGACGAACCCTTAGCGGATATTGTTGATGCCTGTTAATATGTTGCTGAATAGAGTAGTGAGCAGTGTTTCCACACCGTGGGCTTCTCTAAAGCCATGTTGACAAGGGTCTAGTGGTGCGTTAGTTTCTATATGCTCTTCGATTTGTCTTTGTACCTCCTTTTCCATTATTTTTGCCAGCAACGGTATGCTTGATATTGGCCTATAGGATTCAGGCTTCAGAGGGTCAAGCTTGTTGTTTTTTAGCAATGGCCTTATGGATGTGCGTTTGAGGGTATTTGGGAAAGTTCCAGTTGTGAAAGAAAGTTCCATAAGGCTGGATACGAATGGGCTCAGGTGGTTTCGTAGTTCCTTGATCCAGAACACAGGGCATGGGTCGGTTTGGGCGGTGGTCATGTTGATGCTAGCAGTGGTGTCCTCAATGTGCAGTTTGGGTGGTATTTTGAAAGTAGTGAGTAGAGTCTGATCGTATGGTTCAAGGATCTTGCAAGGTGTAGGGATATTGTCAGTCTGGCAGAGTTTGGATTGTAAATAGCGAAAGTTTGAGGGTGGATTTCGCTAGCATGTTGAGAGGTGGGTTCATTTGTCAAACGCTTGACGATAGTAAACAAGTCATGAGGTTTGTTGAGAGATCTTTTCAGCGTGTCTGCATGGTGGCATCTCATTGATTTTGTCACTGCGGCACGATGAGCTACTAGTTGTGACATATATGCAGTTCTGTCTTCCTCTGAGTGTGAGTGTCTCCATCGTCTCTCAAGTTTCCTTAGTGTTGTGCGTGAGGCCTTCAGTTCTGTTGAATACCAGGTTGCAGAGTGTCGCTTTCCATGGAGGTTGTTATTTGATGGGCAGGTGGCGATCGAACTAAGTTTATTATTCCAGTTGGTGACTAACTCATCTGGGTTGTGAGCCGGTGGGATAGTCAGTGGAAGCATCGTTTTCAGTATTAGGTCTTTGTCAAAAGGCTGGAACCGTCTCAGGGGGACATTGTGATGGTTACTTGGTTCTCTTTCTTCCTTTTGGTTACTTCTGGGAAGGGGAATTTTGAATAGGATTAACTTGTGATCAGACCATGGAACTGGGTTGATTGATAGCTCCAGGGTGGTTGGAGTGATGAGGGTTGCCTCAGTTGTGAATATGAGATCTAGGATGCCTCCTTTGTTATGGGTTGGATCCTTGATTAATTGATTATACCCCAAATCCTGTAGAGCTCCAAGAAAAGCTGTTGCATGGGAGTCTTGCAGTGATGGTAGGTTGAAGTCTCCAAGTATCCAACTCGTTTTATAGGGGTTCTGGTTATTGGAGGCCAAGTCAATTATTGTTGATAGGGCGTCTGGGTCGGTTGATGGAGCACGGTATAATAGAGTGAGGGAGCAGCACTTGTTTGCTATTGAGATTTATTTATTTATTTATTTAACAGTTCTTATATACCGCACTATTTGTTATCAGTGCGGTTTACATTTAACAAGGAGTTTTCAGATCAGAGAAGACTGATTGAATTTACATTATAACAGGGAATAAAACTTGGAGAACATGGGAAACTATTTACATATTGACATATATCAGGATGGCTGAGGGATACATGAAACTATATATATAAAGATATGGCATAATAGTTGATACTTGATCTGAAAGTACGTGGGATGCTTCAGGACTGACAAGTGAGTGCTTGGGGCTTGAGCGTTATGTTGTGTAGGAGTCTTTAGTAGAGGAAGGGGGATGGTTTCTTAGAGTCGGGGTGGCAGCTTGGGCAAAATGGAGCAGAAAGAGGTGGTGTTTTATTGCTTTCCGGAATTGTAGAAGGTCTCGGATCACTCTGATTTCTGGGGGGAGGTCGTTCCAACATTTTGGTGCATAGTAGGCAAAGGTTCTTCTCCTGGTTGTTTGGGAGCATTTTATGGAGTCTTTGGGAATAGTCAAAGTGTTGTCTGTTGTTATCCTTCTGGTTCTAGTTTTTGGAGTAGGTGTGATAAGTTCCTTGAGAGAATTGGAGGTCAGATTTGGAGAACTGGAGGTCAGATTTGGAGATGGCTAGGACACCTCCTCCTCTTTTGCCATTTCTATGACATGTATGTATGGAGAAATTGGAAGGCAGGAGTTGGTTGATTAACACGTTGTCATCGCAGGAAAGCCATGTCTCGGTGATCAGGATTAGGTCGAGATTATGTAGATAGTTACCCCCAGTTCACACCCAGTTTATCTTTCCTGTTATCTGTAAACCTAGATCAGTCATGTATTGACAGGTATATTGTTGTTCAATGTAAACCACACTGATGATGAATAGTGCGGTATATAAAAAATGTTAAATAAATAAAATAAACATGTGCAATCCCTAGAGCAGAGTTTCCCAACTGCAGTCCTGGAGGGCCAAACACCATTCAGGTTTCATGCTGTCCCTAATAAATATGTCAGTGCTGCATTTGTATGCGCTGCCCCCATTGTATGCAAATGTGTCTCATGCATATTCATTAGGGACAGCATGAAAACCTGAACAGTGTTTGGCCCACCAGGACCGGAGTTGGGAATCTCTGCCCTAGAGCAGCGACCAACAGGGGCATAAACATCCACACCCACAGGCTCCACTATCCAAAGCCTCATGGAGAGTCAGGCTGTTGGGCCCTGCGCGGAGCAGCATCTCCCAATACTGGCACCTGCATACCTTAGCAATGCCGTCCTAAACTTGGGAACACGTTCCACATATATTAAAATGTTGCTATGATTAATGTCAGCTAACAAATCCTAAGTTAAACACAATTTGTTTATAGAGATTCATCATAGCAACCTTTCTGATATCTGTGGAGTATGTTTCAGGTATTGATTCTGACAGTGTTTATCACCCCGGGGAGTGACCCTAACAGTATTGAGTACCATAGCAATGCCTGCACTGTGCCCAGGACTGGTGTGGCGGCCAGGGCTGCCACAAACCTCTATATTTGCACAATGCTGGCATAGGTGTGGGAGTGTGTGTCTGTCTGTCCGTCCAGTGTGTTGTGGCTGCCTACAACTTACTGAGCCCACATTGCTTGCACTGTTTCCAGTGTTAGCCTGCCAATGTGCATAATGAGGAGCAACATACTGTGGGTATGGCCCGGACAGGGTGGCCTGGGCAGGATGCATTTGCACAGGGTATAGGGCAATGGCTGGGACATTGTAGTGCCCGACCACCACCTGCACGGACAGGGTGGCCACAGCATGTCATGCTGGGAGGTTGCTCTCACCCTGACTGAGCAGTGACCACGGCATGGCTAGGTTCCCCCATAGTGCTATACAGTATTTCTCTCAAGTGATATTTATGGGTTCTCTTTTCTGGGGCCCAATCACTGACATATCTGTGTGGTGTGTGTGCTGACATCCCATTTTTGGGTGCACACAGTTCCTCCAGGAACATGCACTATGTACTAGCTAGCAGAATGTCTGCAGTTAGCATCTGTATGGCCGAACCACCTTGCAGGGTGCAGCAGGTGCACACTGACTGCCCTCTGCTGGTGAATGTCAGATCGTAGTGGGGGCAGCTGAGCTGACTGGGCCCACTACCTATCTGCCAGTGGCCCTGTCACAAGTGCAGATCTTCAACAGCGGTCCATTCGCTACCAGGACTGGGGTTGCTGGTCCCACAGCCTGTACTCATGTACCTCCACTGCCTCCTTTGCAAAGGGTGAGAGTGCGGGTCTGTTGGGGGCAGATCATGTCCCCCCACCCTGACCCAGAGAGGGCGGTTTGCTAAGTACATTGTCACCATGTGAGCCCTGACACACCCTTGCTCCCTAAACAGGTGACCATAGCAAGCACAGTGGATATGCACTATGTTGTGTGCATCATGGTCCACAAGGGCCAGACATGACTGGCAATTACAAATGGACACAGAGACCTCCTAAAGGTGTCTGCAACAAATACCTGTCACACACTGGCACTGATGGAGACCTGCAGCACAGCCCACCTCAACCAACCCGATTACTGTGGACCTGGTGCTGGCCACTCTACCTCACCCTCAGGGTGAGCACAGAACACACACATTGGCATGGCCTGTGGGTACTCTGTGCCAGTAACACGCACGGCCATTCCCCCCTACCAAGCTGACATGCTGTAGAGGTGCATACCCCATCTGGTGAGCAGATGTAGACTGCTGTTCTGCATATGAATTGCATTATGGGTACTGTTGGTTCTATCCTATCCTGGTAGCCGCAGCAGACAGTTTTATGGTGACATGCACTCTTTCTGTAGCCAGCCATTGGTATGATAACTCCCATAGTGATGTAGCACAATGGTTAATGCAATGACTTCAGTAGCAGAGGTCATGGGTTCAATTCCTCTCTGTTCCCCTTTTTTTATGGCTGTCCTACACAACTACGTTTCATTCATGTAACAGTCATATCTGTGCAGATCTGTGCTGCCGCCACATTATACCCTCATCACTGTTGCCATCCATCCTTCTGTCTGTCTGTGTGTGTGTGTGTGCCAGCTGTGTGGCATCCTGCCCTAATGTGCAGGCTGCTATCCCATGTCCTGCACTGGCACACTTTTCTGCATTGCGGCTCTTCATGCTTGCCCCTCCTGTGTCTGCTCTGCATGGCACTGCTCTCCTCTGTCCTCCTGTCATTACACTTATCCTGCCACCTCTACCTCCTCTGGTGGACACGTATCTCCCTCTTCTGCCACACACTGTCATTGTTGCACTGTACATTACCATCACTCTGTACATCGGTACAGCTGCCCCTGATATGTTTGTCCACTTTACCTGCTGCCACATGGGCTGCACGCAGATTTGGCTGGTCCATGAGCTTTGTCATCTACCTCCTTCCATCACTTGTTCATTGCCTTTCCTTGGTGCTCTGTGCAGTGTTATGGTTACATCTGTGTTTGAGCCATACATTTCATGCTTGTGACTTTGGGGCACCTTTGTGCCCCTGGGCACCATCTCCTGTGTCACCTTGGCATCCCTGGGGCATCTGTCGCGGCACCTTAGGTTTGGCCAGATTATGGGGCGCCTTATATTTGCCTTGGAGGGTGCCAACCTTTCCTGCCGCCCTCTGGGGCACATTATGACCTCCCTTGGATGACGTGGTGCTTTATGATGTGCCTTCTGGTGCGCCCTAAAAGGGGCATTAGGTTGCGGCACTGGGGTGAGGCTTTTTTGGCTGGCAGTGCAAATTGATGGGATGTGTCTGACTGTTACAAGCAGGAAAAGGGATTGCCCCAGACAGTCTTTTAACTGAGTCCACTGAGGGATCAAACTCATGACCACTGTATCAGCAGTCAGTGTATTAACCAGTTTGCTACACCTCTGTTGCTGTGATTGCAGGTCAGCGCGCCTAATTAAGGCTAACGCGCATTAATGTGCCACGGCTCCCTCTATTGCGCCATAACCCGAAATGCTACCTTAAGACCGGAACGCCCACTCCTTATATGGCATGCTTCACATTATTGCTGCAACTAGCGCCGAGAACATTAAGACAGTTTAGTAAACATACCCCTTTGATTTTGAAGAATATTGTTTTTGCGGTTTTTGGTGTCTGTTGCTTGATTGAGAGAGTTTGGTCGAGAATGACTCCTGGGTATTTTATTTGTGTTTGAACTTTTATTTGGGTTGTTCCCAGGCTGAGGTGGGTTGGTAAGGGTGAAGGTTTGATCCTTTGTGACAAATAATGCTTCTGTCTTCTTGAGGTTGATTGTGAGATTCTTTGTTTTCCTGGAGCCATCTGGAGATGTTGTTGAAACAATGCAGTAACTGTGTGTATGTTGGGTTGGCGGTGATTATTGGTCCATATAGCATAGTGCCATCTGCATATATATGGAAGTTGATGTTGTATGACTATTATGGAGCAGAGTGTTGTAGATAAATGTTAAAGAGCAGAGCCATGCTATCTTACTAATGACATGTAGATTGAATGGCATTATTGTAGCCTCCAGAAGGACATTCACGAGAAGATCAATCAGCTCAAATGGATTTGATTTGCTCAAGGGGTGACATCTAGCAATCTGAACCCCAGGGATCTGTGCTGGGTCTGCTGCTTTTTAACATATTCATAAATGACCTGGAAATGGGAATAACGAGTGAGATTATCAAATTTGCAGATGACATAAAACTATTCAAAGTTGTTAAAACCCATGAGGATTGTGGAAAATTGCAAGAGGATCTTGATAAATTGGAAGACTGGGCATCAAAATGGCAGATGAAATTTAATGTGGACAAATGCAAAGTTAGCACCTAGAAAAGAACAACCCAAATTATGGTTACACGATCAAGGTTCCACATTAGGAACCACCACCCAGGAAAAAGATTTAGACATCATCGTGGATAACATGTTAAAACCCTCTGCCCAGTGTGCAGCGGTGGCCAGGAGAGCAAATAGAATGCTAAGTATCATAAGGAATGGAATGGAGAATAAAACAAAGGATATTATAATGCCTCTATATCGTTCCATGGTGAGACCGCACCTTGAATATTGTGTGCAATTCTGGTCGCCATATCTTAAAAAGGATATAGCATTATTAGAAAAGGTACAGAGAAGAGCCACTAAAATGGTAAAGGGGATGGAAGGATACCCCTATGAAGAGAGGCTAAAAAGGTTAGGGCTCTTTAACCTGGAAAAGAGACAGCTGAGGGGAGATATGCTAGAGGTCTATAAATTAATGAATGGAGTGGAACGGGTAAATGTAGATCAATTGTTTATGCCATCAAAATATAGAAATACTAGGGGGCATGCAATGAAGCTACAGGGTAACTTATTTAAGACTAATAAGAAAAAATATTTTTTCACTCAACGTGTAATCAAACTCTGGAATTTACTACCGGACAATGTAGTAAAAGCTGTTTGTGTAGCTGTGTTTAAATAAGGTTTGGACAAGTTCCTGGCGGAAAGGTCCATAAACCATTATTAAAGTGGACCCAGAATATCCACTGCTTTCCTCAATACAAGCATTGTGGAACCTGTGTCTTTTGGGGAAACTGCTAGGTACTTCTGACCTAGATTGGCCACTGTTGGAAACAGGATGCTGGGCTTGATGGACCTTGGTTTGACCCAGTATGGCATTTCTTATGTTTTGCCCTGCACCTCGAATGCTGTCCTGTCTTTTCCATCTATGTGAATCCAGACTGACGATCTCTTCAGTCCAAATTCACCTTTTGGCCATAGTGGCCTACCATGACTGTATTGATGGCAAATCCCTCTCCACAGAGTCCCCTGGTCTCCAGATTCATGAGTGGCCTCATGAACATAAGGCCCCTCCTTGAATCCAGCTTCTCCCACCTGGGAATTCAACATTGCCTTAGCCCGGCTCATGGAAAGCCCTTTAGAGCTACTAGGACCTGCTTCGCTCAAGCATCTCACCTAGAAGACCATCAGCGAGCTGCAAGCCCTGGTATACTATCTACCATGCACTCAATTTTATCACAATTGAGTTGTTCTCTGGACTCTGCCAAAGTTCCTTCCAAAGGTCATTTTGGAATTTACTACCTCCAGGTCACAAAAGACCTTAGGGAATCATCACAACTGTTTGTCACCTACAATCCAAACGACCCTGGGAAACCAGACTCAAAACAATTATATCAACTTCTGCTACATCCCAGCAAATCTACAGCATTCAAGTCAAGTCATCCATCACCATTTAGAAGGCAAAGCTGCCCCTTTAGCAAACTTGAGAACTGCTTCCATCCAAGACATCTACAAAGCAGTCATGTGGTCCTCGATGCATACCTTTGTAAAGTATTATTGATTTGATCAATCTACAGCTAAAAATGCAGCCTTCAGACAAGCACTCCTGATAAATCTGTTTTCACCCTAAACACTACTATTTATTTCTTGCCATTGCCCATCTCCGCCTTAGCCATCTAAAGAGAACAGCTACCACTATAGCCCTGCTTGTCTACAGATAAAGAGAAGTCGCTTAGCTGTAACATGTATTCTCTGTACAGCAGGGGAATGCAGCCTTACCCTCCCGCCTTTCCCTCAAAAAAATGAAAAGCCTCACACAGTGTAATGTATCACAACAGACTTAAGTGCAGGTGAGCTCTGCAGGGAACATGGGACTAGTAATGCAGGTGCAGAGAAGTCTAAAAAGACTTCTCAGAGCTAGAGGAAAGCTTCGGGCACACTAGCTCCGCCTGTTCTATCACCAGAAATGTGACTGCATTCCCCTGCTGTCTGTAACACTTGTTGCATGTATGCAATTTCACGAATTGGATATTGTATTATTTAACAGGCACTAAAGTATAATCAGTATGCAATGCAATGGGCGCCTTTGAGTCAATGCTGACTCCTGACGACCCAGCAGCTCCTGGGTTTTCTTGGCAGTGTGACTAAGTAGATTGCAGGCCTTTCTTCTGAGTTAATGGAGGGTTAAATGACTTGCCCAAGGCCACAAGGAGTGCTAGTGGGAATTGAACCCTGGTCTCTTGGTTACCAAGGCAGTGCTCTAACCATCCAGGCTACTTCATTATCAGTATAGGGGGTTCTTAAATTATCCATGAAAATTGATTAGTGAGTGTGTATATATCTGTTTGTATATATGCATAGATAGATACGCATACATACATACATACATAGTAACATACATAGTAAATGACGGCAGATAAAGACCAGTATGGTCCATCTAGTCTCATATATATTCTCATCAGAGTAATCTGAAGCCCCATTCCCGGAGGAGGCTGTCCAGATGTTCCCACTGTCCGTTAGAACCCGATTCTGGTCTGTGGGAACAAAATGTTCCCACGGGAGCCAGAATTGGGCCCGAGGATGGCCCGGCATGCCCCCTCCTTCTGCGGGGACGTCCTCCCCGCAGGCTCCTCCGGCATCCGCGGCTCCGGCCCCACAAATCCCCACCGCCCGACCCATGGTTGGCCCCCTGTGGCCTGGATCGAGCGGCGAGGACCACCCAGCCCCAGCCCCAGAGGTGGCTCCCCTGCCCCGATCTGGCAAATTGTGCTGCTTATGCCACCTCTGCAATGGTATAAGCGACATGTCCCAGCAGACCCGACAGCACATACAGGGCTGGGACCTGAATCGGCCCTATACGTGCTGCTGGGCTGGCCCATCCCTGCTCTGCCCTGATCCCGTCCCCCGCTGGATCTCCCCATCCTGATACACAGGATGTATAGGGAGATCCGATGGGAGAATAGGGTACAGGCAGCTTGTGGCCTGCAACCCACGTTCGAGAATGATGGCCATACTGTGGTATTAAATAGATGAGCCAATCTATGCAGCAAATAGGCAAACCACAATTTTTATTCAGTCTATAAGCTATTCGGAAATCAAAAATAGGTGAAAAGCATGATATGGCATATACACACATTCATAGATTTTTATAACCATTTTGTCACATTAATGGCATTTCTTCTCCTGTCATGTCTTCAGATTTTCTTGTTCCAGTTGTTACGAGGCTTGGCCTATTGCCACAAGCGGAAAGTTCTACATCGGGACCTCAAACCCCAGAACCTTCTCATTAATGACAAAGGGGAACTAAAGCTGGCAGACTTTGGTAAGGATGTGCAGTATAGACTGGAAAATTATTGTTTTCTTTATTTTCCACACATCTGGAGAGACGAAACCTCAGAATTTTAATGCCTGGGATCATAAGATATTTGGCCCCACACGGCTCCCAATATATTAAAACATAAGTCCCATTTTAGATAGGATATGGAAAAGGCAATTGAGATGTTCAGGCTAGGACATATTCAATTTCCCTGGAATTTACAAAAGGCCCTGCCAAAAGTGGAGCCTTTTGTAAAATACCCCAGAAGGATGTTGTAAAAAAAAGTGCATCTCGTTTTTGCATTGCTCCAGGAATATCTTGGGTTCCTGACTGCAGGAACGCAGATAGCGATCCCTGAGTTGAGGTCATTATCACAAAAGGGCCAGTGGTGTAGCTGACCCATCCCTTATCCTCCCCCAACACTAGCCAGCCCCTCGACATCCCCCTGACTCGATTCTGACACAAAGCCAGCCCCCCAACCCACATGCAACACAAAGCCAACTCCCTAACATCCCCCCAACCCTCTCCTCATACAAAGCAAACCTCCTGACGTCCCTGGTCTGCATGTGATGCACTGCAGGCAGATGCAAAGACTGCTGATGAAAATCACACACAGGCCAGGAGGAGCTGTTTAATGCCTTTTCTGGTGCATGCTCTCCTCAGACATAAAGTGTCTCAGGCAGGGGCGGCTCAAAGCAATCTGCTACCTGAAGTGAGGGATGCGCTTGTACTCTCTTCCCTCCAAGGCACCCAAAATAGTATCATCTAGAAGTAAGGAAATCCTGGATTCTCTACAGGGAGAACTATTCAGGCAATTGGTAACAGACCCCACACGTGAAGGGGCCATACTGGACTTGGTGCTTACCAATGGTGAAAGTGTTTCTGATGTTGTAGTGGGAGATCATTTTGCATCCAGTGATCACCAGATGGTGTGGTTCAGTATTAGGACTAGGGCTGTTAGAATCCATTCCAAGGTGAGGATCTTAGACTTTAGGAAGACTAACTTTGCGAAGATGGGCCAATACCTCAGGGAGTCGTTAGTGGGATGGGAACAGCTGGGAGATGTAGAAAAACAGTGGGCAAAACTGAAAGGGGGTATTTTAAAGGCAACCAACCCTTTTGTTAAAATGGTAAATAAAGGCAAAAGGAACAGGAGACTGCTATGGTTTTCGAAGGAAGTAGCTGAACAAGTGAAGAAAAAGAGGGAGGCCTTCATGAAATACAAGAGATCACAGAGAGAGGAAGACAGGCATCTGTATTTGGAAAAACTTAGAGAAGCTAGCAAAGTAGTCAAGAAGGCAAAGATTCAAAAGGAGGAGGAAATAGCCAATGCAATAAAATGGGGGGATAAGACATTTTTCAGATATATTAGTGAGAAGAGGAAGGGCAAAAGTGGTATTGTCAGACTCAAGGGTGCAGGGGGGGAATATATAGAAGCTGATAAGGATAAAGCGGAATTGCTTAACAAATATTTTTGTTCTGTGTTCACAGATGAAGAACCAGGAGCAGGACCTCAGAAAACACCCAGAAATAAGAACAGAAGCGAGGGACATCTTGAACTATTTTCAGAAGACTGTGTTCGTGAGAAACTAGCTCAACTTAAAGTAGACAAAGCGATGGGACCGGATGGGATACACCCTAGAATACTGAGGGAACTTGGGGACGTTCTAGCAACTCCACTGACTAACCTTTTCAATGCCTCATTGGAGTCTGGAGTGGTGCCAAAGGACTGGAGAGAGGCTCATGTGGTGCCTTTACACAAAAGCGGAAGTAAGGATGTGGTTGAAAACTACAGGCCGGTTAGTTTAACTTCGGTGGTGAGTAAATTATTGGAAACGCTGCTGAAAGAGAAAATAGTGAGGTTTCTGGAGTCCAGCGGATTACAGGATCCGAGGCAGCATGGATTCACCAGAGGCAGGTCTTGTCAGACAAATCTGATTGATTTCTTTGACTGGGTGACCAGGGAGTTGGACAGAGGGAGAGCTCTAGATGTGGTGTATTTAGATTTCCGTAAAGCCTTTGACACTGTTCCTCACAGGCGACTTATAAACAAACTGAGCACCCTAGGGATGGACCCTAAAGTTACTGCTTGGGTTAGAAATTGGTTGGGTGGGAGGCGACAAAGAGTACAAGTAAATGGAGCTCACTCTGAGGAGAAGGATGTTACCAGTGGTGTGCCCCAGGGATCTGTCCTTGGTCCGATTCTTTTTAACATCTTTGTTAGTGATATAGTGGAAGGGCTGTCGGGTAAGGTTTGCCTCTTTGCGGATGATACCAAAATCTGCAATAGAGTAGACACCCAGGAAGGGGTAGATAACATGAGGAGGGATCTAGCTAAGCTTGAAGAATGGTCTAGAATTTGGCAGCTGGGATTTAATGTTAAAAAATGTAAGGTCATGCATTTGGGCTGCAGCAATCCAAGGGAGCAATACAGTATAGGAGGTGAAGTACTTTTGTCCACTAAAGAAGAGCGGGACCTAGGCGTGGTTGTGTCTGATGATCTTAAAGTAGCTAAACAGGTAGAAAAGGCGACAGCAAAAGCTAGAAGGATGCTTGGGTGCATACGGAGAGGAATGGCTAGCAGAAAAAAGGAGGTGATAATGCCTCTGTATAAGTCTTTGGTGCGACCTCATTTGGAGTATGGTGTGCAATTCTGGAGACCGCACCTTCAAAAGGATGTGAACAGGATGGAGTCGGTGCAGAGGGTTGCTACTAAAATGATTAATGGGCTTCGTTATAAAGCATATGAGGACAGACTTAAGGATCTTAATATGTACACCTTAGAGGAAAGGCGGGATAGAGGTGATATGATTGAGATGTTTAAATACCTCCGTGGCATAAATGTTCAGGGAGAGAGCCTCTTTCAATTGAAAGCAAGTTCTGCTACGAGGGGACATGGGATGAGGGTGAAGGGAGATAGATTCAGGAGTGATATGCGGAAATATTTCTTTACGGAAAGAGTAGTGGATCCATGGAATAGTCTCCCAGTGGAGGTGGTAGAGATGAGGACAGTAACTGAATTCAAAAAAGCATGGGACCAACACAGAGGATCTCTAAAGGTAAAAAGTGGACTGTTGTAGTTGTTGTTATGGAAGGACAGACTAGATAGGCCATGTGGTCTTTTTCTGTCATCATGTTTCTATGTTTCTATGTTTCTTAGAGCTCCAGTCAGGGAGCCAGGGGATCTCCTCATTTAGAACTCCAGTCAGGTGCCTGCCCCAAGAAAAAAGAAAGCAACATATTTCCAGAATGTATAATTTTTTAAAAATTGATGCAATTCTCTTTATATTCAGCAAAAATTGTAGCAGATTCATTATGTAATGTAAAACATACAGACTTCTGACACTGTACACTGAACCAGCACGGTGTTATTGTAAATATATAGTCTGCAAAAAACAGAAGAGATGCAAGTTGCTCACGCACCTAGGAACAAAAAAAAAGATAAAGTGAGAACCACAGCACACGTTTAATAACCACCAAAATAAAACTCTAACACATTTGATTTTGGTGTTATAAACTACGCTATGGTTCTTGTTTTTCTTTTTGAACATACGCTTTGCATCCACAGAAGCTCCTACCCCAACAATGAGTGCAGAGCAGAACAGGAACATTACCCTTATAGAACTCAATCTACAGTACAAAAAATTCTGATTCTGGTATCATCTCAGTAATAGCAACATAAACACTTTCCAGTGCCAGATATATTGTGAACTAACACAAATCCTTATAAAAGTCACTCAGGACCTATAGAGCAAATCTACCATATCATAACACCAAGGTCTAATACAGAACAAAGAGCTAACCCAAAAAAAAGCAATACTCTAAATATTGCAATGGGCCCTAGAACATCTACAAAATACATTGCTACACCAATAAGGAATCCCATATTTCCACTGAAGAGAAGACACAAAATTTGGGTCCTGTATTCAGCCTCCAAAAGGAAAATTTGGCCAAAAAATATTCTCTGTGTACAACTCACTCTATAAAGTCCATGTTTGTCTTATAGTGTATAACAATTCTTCAGTGTAAATAGTGCCACGATAATGTCTTCTTATTGCAAAATTTGTTTATTATTAACATTCCTTACTCGCATGTTGTTGTTAAGTGCCATCAAGTCGAGGTTGACTCATGGCAGCCCTCTGAATAGTTGACCCAAACTGTGTTAGGTTCAAGCAGCTCACTGTTGCTAGAGTGGCATCCATAGTTGCTGTTAATATATCGATCCTTCTCATTGCAGGCCTTCCTCTTTTTCGTTGACCATGCCAAGCATTATGTCTTTCTCTAATGATCTCTCTCTTCTCATGATGTGTCCAAAGTATGAAAGTCGAAGACTTGTCATCTGAGCTTCTAAAGAAAGCTTAGGTTTGATCTCCTCTAGTACTAACTGGTTTCTTCTTCAGGCAGTCCATGATATACGCAGTATTTGTCGCCAGCACCATAATTCAAGGCATCAATTTTCTTCCTGTCTATCTTTTTTGCATCCATATGATGTTATTGAAAATAGCATGGCTTGGATAAGTCAAATCTTTGTATGGAGAGAGACATCTCTACTCTTGAGAAATCTTGTCTAGGTCCTTCATGGCCATTTTGCCAAGAGCAATGCATTGTCAGATGTCTTGACTGACTGCTTATCCTTTCTTTATTGATTTTTATTATTGATCCAAGTAGGTTAAAGTTGTCAACTATTTCAATTTCTTCTCCATCAATGATGAACTTATTGATTTTGCCATTTGTCAGGATCATTGTCTTCTTAATGTTAAGGTGCAGGCCCATTTTAAGACTATGTTCCTTGATCTTGAGAAGCAAATGTTTCAGATCCTCTTCACTTTCAGCCAGTAATGTGGTATCATCAGCATAGCAAAGGTTGTTGATGAGTCTTCCACCAGTCTTTGCACATTGGTTGTCTTCATACAGTCCTACTTCTCATATTATAGAAGATATAAGGAATATCAGACTTCCACATTTAAAAGCAAACTCCTCCACCATCGTGGTGTGCTCTCACACTTATCTGGAAACAGCTTACTGACCGGTTTCGTCTATAAATGGCTTTCTCAAAACTGAAGCTGTGAACCAAAATAAAGCACACATAAGATATGTTAGCACATATCCATTTAAAATATAAAACGTTTACAATGCCAAACTGACCTTCCAAGTACCTGGCCATTCTTAAACACCGCATGAAAACACACAAATGCTAACCCCACTTGCTATGTATAACGGCTATCCCAAACTTACAACAAAGAACCAATCATCTAAAATTTCTGACAACCAATCCCATAACACTCTCGTTCCCAAAGATCTTCCAATCATCAGTCCCTAACAACTAACAACCAATCCTCTATACCTCTTTCATCACTATTAACCAATCATGCCCTTCAACACAATCCTCCAATCACATATCTGTTATATGTTAAAGGCCAACCAGACCACTGTAGTCACTCTTCCACCAATCATATACTGTCCTACTCTCAGATACATACCTCTTCCAATCAAATCATTTAAAATTACTAACAATCAATCCCGTGACACTCTCATTCACAAAAATCGTCCAGTCCCTAGCAAACTGACAAGCAATCCTCTGTTCCTCATTTATCGCTGCTAGCCAATCATGCCCTTCAACACAGTGCTCCAATCATAGATCTGTTATATCTTAGAGGCCAAAATTTTCCCTTTTGGAGGCTGAATATAGGACCCATATTTTTTGTCTTCCCTAGAACATCAATACAACTATTATGAAAAATAGACAAGTCAGATTACTACAGTACAAATCTATATGTAGAAACTCCATGCTAACAGAACACCTGGCCTCAGTCATATACTCAGAACACAAGTGGGGAATGAATACAGAATGTGGCTCATGAAGTTCTTTCCGTTCCTTCTATGTGTTTGTGCATATACATGCAGGCAACAGTGCTGTATCTGCATTGCCTATGTATGTGTTTATATGTGGTGTGGGTGTCTGTTTATGTATATATCTGTTTTATATGTTTTTTGTGTGTTGTCAGACGGCTGCCTGGGTGAGAATCTTCACACTCTTGGCAAGTGCATATTTCTATATGATTTGCAAGGTATTGTGGGCAATGTAGTTCATTCACACCAGACACAGCTGCTGACAATAATTTAGTTGTGCTCTTGGGTAAAGCCAATAAGATATTTATTTATGGGGTTATTTCTCCCAACACAGATATGCTTGGTAGCACATAAATTAGGTTACTTGCTTTCAGTGTTAACTTGGAAAAACAAAGTCAAAATCAGGAAAACAACAAATGAAAAGCCACAAACAAGAAACAAACTGTTCTTTTCAGGTTAACTTCTGATTACTTCCCACATAGATACAGAAGTGATTCTCTCCTAGCTCACAAGCAATTAGGTAAGGCTTAATTGCTAGCAGTTATCCAGCTGAAACCCCTTTAGCTGGCTTGCTTTCTACTGTGTGAGTCAAATCCTGCTTCAGGAGCTTTTCTGAGTAGATTAAAGAACAAATTTGTATTTCTTTGTGATGGTTGCTATACTTTATAACAGAAAGTTACCAACGGAGTTTAGATAGAGAGCAGTCCATATAAACAGGATCCTCATCTGCTATTATTCCCCCTTGTTCAACAAGCATGGGTTCAATATCATGGATTGGCACAGATGAATCTCTCAATGGAGCATTTTCAGGAGAATACTTGTTTCCCTGCTGTCTTTCAAGGTTATAGCTAGGGCATAGATCAGTGTTCATACCTGAGCTTCCATTGCTGCTAGAGTTCCTCTCTATATAGCCTGGCCAGTATGTAGTCCAGTTCTTATGTCCAGCCTTCCAATCCAGATCCCTGGACACTGGATCTCTCTTCACATACCTTCTGGCACAGGTCTTAGGGTCCCTTCCACGTGCAGCCGTCTCCCTCACAGGTAGCCTCTGATAATTCCTAGCTCTGCAGCACCATTCCTCTGGCTTTCCCCAGTCCAATGGTATATGCTGGCCCTTGGAATACCTCCCAGTATACGTACTGCTTTGGACTCTTCTAGACCTCTCAAAGGCTTTTCTCTTCCTTCTTCCAAAGGGTCTCTTTCCCTCTCTGTCCGTCCGGTTTGGCTTCTGCTTCTGATGATCCTTCAGATGAAACTGATGATCAAACTCAAGCTGATTCTCAGGATACTGAGGACAATTCTCTGGATATCCAAGGTGATCATGAAGATGGTCATCTGTAGAATAAACTCTACTCTTATTCTGCTTAGATGAGTGATCCTCCCTAACACAGCGCAGCTGTGCTGAATCAGGCCCTGCCCTTTGAGATGAGTGCTTAGGGATTACCTCATAGCCCTCCTGATTGGACACACGTTTCCTCACTTCAGCTCCTCTAATGGCTGTTGGAAACCTGGTGCATTCTGGGACTGGTAGTCTTTTATGGGAAAATTCTGTTTTCTTATTTCTACCAGAACTGACAGGTTGCTTGTTCAGAGTCACTTCACCTTTTCTATAGCTCCTTCCTGAGCTATGATAAGCTTCCTTATCACATACCCCCCTGCTTAAGTTATTACGGACTGGTTTAACTGGTGAAACTTCTTTCCTACAGTCCGTAATACCTACGAGAGTGTTATCTTTCTGAAGCTCACTTACTTTCTGACTGGCTTCAGGGTCATTATTATTTACAGGCCTCTCCTTCCAAGACTTAAGTACATTAATATGGTAGGTCTGCCTACGTCCTCTTGCATTTTCTACCATATAAGATACTGGGCTCACTTGTTTAACAACCTTCCATGGCCCTTTCCACTGTACTTCAAATTTTGGAGCAGTTCCTGCTACTTGAACCAAAACCTTTTCACCAATGCTTAATTGGCGGCTTTTGGCCTTCCTATCATACCACCCTTTCTGGCGAACTTGACTGTCCTGCAGGTTCCTCTCAGCAACCTGCGACGTCCTTTTCAAACGTGCTCTCAAGTCACGTAGAAACAGTGGCACCTCCTGACTTCCTGGTTCAGGATCAATCCATTGTTCCCTCAAAATGTCTAACAAACCCCGTGGAGCCCTACCATACATCAATTCATATGGGGTTACACCTAGGGACACCTGAATTCTTTCCCTGCAGGCATACAAGGCAAAAGGCAATAACATATCCCATTCTTTTACCTCTCCTGCTAACCCCCTTCTCAACATTTGTTTGAGAGTTTGGTTGAATCTCTCCACCAAACCGTTTGATTGTGGATGGTAGGCTGAGGTTTTTACGTGATGAATGCCAAAGGCATCCCAGACCTGGGCCAAATATTTGGATACAAAATTGGACCCTCGGTCAGTCAACACCTCTCTTGGGAATCCCACTTCACAAAACAATTTTACTAACTCTAAAGCTATTGTTTTTGCAGAAACATTCCTCAATGGTATGGCCCAGGGAAACCTTGTTGCCTGATCTACCATAACTAGGATGTATTGGAAACCTCGGGGCGTTTTGACTAATGGGCCTACAATATCCATGGCAATGCGACCAATTGGGTCTGTAATAATTGGCATGGGAATCAATGGCACCACCGGTGGGTGAGCCGCTGTAACTCGCTGACACGCTGGACATGCAGCACAAAACTGGGCAGTTTCTTTGAAAATACCTGGCCAGTAAAAACGCATAAGTATTTGATCCAGCGTTCCTTGCATCCCTTTATGACCTCCCACTGGATGATCATGTGCTAGTCTAAGTACTAGCCCTTTGAAAGTTGTGGGTACCACCAATTGTTTACGAATGGTCCCATTTCTGGGGTCCTGACTCTCTCTATATAATATTTCATTATCTAGTCTGAATCTGGGCAATTCCTCCCTGACCTCCTGAGCATACTTAAAAGCTCGGGTGAGAGCTTGATCAGCTCGCTGCTCTTGTGGAAAGTTAGGAAACTTTGCCACTAACTCAGCTGGCACCCAGGGTAAACTTTGACCAGCTAACATCTCAGCCCTACCCTGTGCTCTGCAAAGTCTCTCACGCCGCTTTTGTGCTTTCAACTTTCTTACTTTACCCGATGATGGGGTTATCAAATCATCATGAGAGGGTAAGTCTCCTAATAACTCTGCCTGCTCCCCCTCCTCCTTCTGCTGGCTCTCTATCTTAGCCTGCGAGCGGGTGGATACAAGGCCCCTCTTATTACCCATAGTTTGGCCTTCTGGAAGCTGAACCATCTTTTTAGCTAGGGACTGAGGACTTCCAAAGAAAGGCCCGGGAGCTATTTCCATTATTAAACCTTCTCCCTCCTTCTTTCCTAGCCCTTCCACTAGACCCTGCTTAAATCTTGGCCAGTCCTTTCCTAGAACCAAATCAAAGGGTAGCCTAGGCACCACTGCTACCAGGACTTCCTCTTGTTCCCCCAGGCACTTAACCTTTAGCCTATAGGTGGGATGTGATGTTGCAGCCCAATGAATGCACCCGATATGAACTTGGCTTTCAGGGGTTCTAGGCACAAATCCTTCTTGGGCCTCTATTCTCTGCCAAAGCCTTTCTGACATCATACTCTGGTCTGCCCCAGAGTCTAACAAAGCATTTATGGTAATTCCTTGCACATCAACCATCAAAAGAAATCCTTCCTTGGGCTGTTCTAACTCCACACCCATTAAGCTAGTGTGTGACTGGCATCCTTTTTCTAAGTGTCCCCATTTTCCACACTTGAAACATTTCTTTTCACTCCCCTGTGTCATCTGGTTTGGCACAGTACATTTATTTTCAGAAATACTTTTAACTATTTTCTTTTCTGATACAGCACATCTTGCCTCAGCATCTATCTTCAGAGGGCCACCCATTCTATGGCAAGCCTGCGTGGCTCCCAAGAATCTCTCTGCTAGCATGGTTGCCTCTCCAAGATTTTGGCAATTTTGCTGTATAAGGAAAGTGTGCAAATCTTTAGGCACCCCAGACATAAATTGTTCGAGCATTATAATGTCTAATAACATTTCTACCGTCTTTTGCTCAGGCTCCAACCATTTTACAGCTAAACCTCTGATTCTCTGATTCAGAGCCCTGGGTGTTTCACCCACTCTCAATGTAGTAGCTCTAAACATTCGCCTATACTCTGAAATAGACAACCCTAGGCGATCTCTAATAGCAGCCTTTACATCCTTATAATTCAAAGCCTGGGCTGCTGGCATTGCTCTGTAAGCTGCAAGCGCCTCTCCAGTTAATGAGGCTGCCAGCCTTACTGCCCACTGGGTCTCTGGCCATGCTAATGCCTGTGCCACTCTTTCAAAAGACTCTAGAAAATCATCAACATTATCATCTGGAGTTAGCTTCCCAAAACTAAATGCCCCAATTCCTTGATTGAGTCCCACACTGTCCACATGTGGTGTACCAGTATTTACTGCTGGTCTTGCATCTGTTCCACTTTGGTTCTGCAGCTTAACTAGGGCTTGCACCAGATCAAGCACTGGCTTCTGCTGGTCCATTAAGGCTTTCATAGCAGTGTCCTGTGCCTGCTGCGATAGCTCCTGTTGCCTGCTAAACTGGGCTGCCATCCAGCTAGCGATCTCCCTCGGATCCATCTTGATCCCTGCAAGAAACAAAGAAAAAAAAACACAGTGCACCACCTTCCAAACAGGTGTTCTTTCTACACTTTTTTTTTTTTCAATTACCCCTGTGCCTTACTCCCATCCACCACTAGACATGCCCAGGTACTTATTACCTTGTGCTAGTGATGAATCCAGCTCTGCACAGGGTCTTTTCCTCCTGGGACAGCTTCCTGGAACAATCCCTTTTCCTCCAAAGTGTAGTTGAGGGAAAATCTTTTTTTTCCAGCTTTAAACTTGAACTTCAGTTGTAATCCTCAGCAAGTAAATCCCCTTTTGTGCAAAAGCAATCCGAAAAACTACGCCATTTGTCAGACGGCTGCCTGGGTGAGAATCTTCACACTCTTGGCAAGTGCATATTTCTATATGATTTGCAAGGTATTGTGGGCAATGTAGTTCATTCACACCAGACACAGCTGCTGACAATAATTTAGTTGTGCTCTTGGGTAAAGCCAATAAGATATTTATTTATGGGGTTATTTCTCCCAACACAGATATGCTTGGTAGCACATAAATTAGGTTACTTGCTTTCAGTGTTAACTTGGATAAACAAAGTCAAAATCAGGAAAACAACAAATGAAAAGCCACAAAACAAGAAACAAACTTTTCTTTTCAGGTTAACTTCTGATTACTTCCCACATAGATACAGAAGTGATTCTCTCCTAGCTCACAAGCAATTAGGTAAGGCTTAATTGCTAGCAGTTATCCAGCTGAAACCCCTTTAGCTGGCTTGCTTTCTACTGTGTGAGTCAAATCCTGCTTCAGGAGCTTTTCTGAGTAGATTAAAGAACAAATTTGTATTTCTTTGTGATGGTTGCTATACTTTATAACAGAAAGTTACCAACAGAGTTTAGATAGAGAGCAGTCCATATAAACAGGATCCTCATCTGCTATTATTCCCCCTTGTTCAACAAGCATGGGTTCAATATCATGGATTGGCACAGATGAATCTCTCAATGGAGCATTTTCAGGAGAATACTTGTTTCCCTGCTGTCTTTCAAGGTTATAGCTAGGGCATAGATCAGTGTTCATACCTGAGCTTCCATTGCTGCTAGAGTTCCTCTCTATATAGCCTGGCCAGTATGTAGTCCAGTTCTTATGTCCAGCCTTCCAATCCAGATCCCTGGACACTGGATCTCTCTTCACATACCTTCTGGCACAGGTCTTAGGGTCCCTTCCACGTGCAGCCGTCTCCCTCACAGGTAGCCTCTGGTGATTCCTAGCTCTGCAGCACCATTCCTCTGGCTTTCTCCAGTCCAATGGTATATGCTGGCCCTTGGAATACCTCCCAGTATACGTACTGCTTTGGACTCTTCTAGACCTCTCAAAGGCTTTTCTCTTCCTTCTTCCAAAGGGTCTCTTTCCCTCTCTGTCCGTCCGGTTTGGCTTCTGCTTCTGATGATCCTTCAGATGAAACTGATGATCAAACTCAAGCTGATTCTCAGGATACTGAGGACAATTCTCTGGATATCCAAGGTGATCATGAAGATGGTCATCTGTAGAATAAACTCTACTCTTATTCTGCTTAGATGAGTGATCCTCCCTAACACAGCGCAGCTGTGCTGAATCAGGCCCTGCCCTTTGAGATGAGTGCTTAGGGATTACCTCATAGCCCTCCTGATTGAACACACGTTTCCTCACTTCAGCTCCTCTAATGGCTGTTGGAAACCTGGTGCATTCTGGGACTGGTAGTCTTTTATGGGAAAATTCTGTTTTCTTATTTCTACCAGAACTGACAGGTTGCTTGTTCAGAGTCACTTCACCTTTTCTATAGCTCCTTCCTGAGCTATGATAAGCTTCCTTATCACAGTGTGTATATGCCTTTCTGGGTTGGTATGTCTGTGTGTGTTTGTATGAATGTGTATGTGTGTCCATGTTAGTATGCATGCATGTGTGTATTTTTTTTAATTTAACAGGTTTTATATACTGCTTTATCATTTCAATCAAAGTGGTTTACATTGAAACTTAAACTTGGTAATGTACATTAAACAGGGACATTGATAACTTGGATTTTCTGAGGCAATGGAGGGTTAAGTGACTTGCCCAAGGCCACAAGGAGTGCTAGTGGGAATTAAACCCTGGTCTCTGGGTTCCCGAGCCAGTGTTCTCAACCATTAGGCTACTCCTCCACTCTGTTTTTTCTCTCTGGAGAGAGGACAAGGCCATAGCAGAGAGACTGAATGAATTCTGTGCTTTTGTCTGTATCGAAGAAGATGAAGGAAACTTACCCATGCCAGAAATGATATTTAAAGGTGATGTATCAGACAAATTGAAACAAAGCTCAATAAATTGGGAAAATGTAATTCAGTAATTTGATAAACTAAGAAGTAGAAAATCATCTGGACCAGATGGCATATATCAGAGGTTACTGAAAGAACCCAAACATTAAATCTCAGACCTATTAGAAATTTGTAAACTATCATTAAAATCATCTATAGTACCTGAAGATTGGAGAGTGACCAATGTAACACCAGTTTTTAAAAAGGGGTTCAGGGGTGATCCAGGAAACTACAGACCGTTCAGCTTGATGTCAGTGCCATGCAAAATTGTAGAAACCATTTTAAAGAACAAAATTACTGAACATATAGAAAATCATGGCTTAATGGAACAAAACCAACATGGATTTAGCCAAGGGAAGTCCCTAATCTGCTATATTATTCCAAAGGTGTGAATAAACAGGTAGATAAAGGTGAGCCAGTTGATATAGTGTATCTGGATTTTCACAAAGCCTTTGATAAGATCCCACATGAGAGACTCTTGAGGAAATTAAAAAGTCATAGTATAGAAGGCAATGTACTATTGTGGATTGTGAGCTGGTTAAAAGATAGAAAACAGAGAGTAGAGCTAAATGGCCAATTTTCTCACTGGAGAAATGTGAATAGTAGAGCACCCAGGGATCTGGGCTAGACTCGCTGCTTTTTAACATATTCATAAATGACCTAGAAGCCCAGATCAACAACGAATGAAGTGATCAAACTTGCAGATGACAGAAAATTATTCAAAGTTGTTAAATTGCAAAAGGATTATGAAAAATTGCAAGAATGTGAAAAATTGAGTGACTGGGCATCGAAATAGCAGTTGTGGAAAAGTGCAAAGTTATGCACTTAGGTAGGAACAACCCAAACTATTGTTACATGATGCAAGGTACCACATTATGAAGCACCACCCAGGAAAAGGATCTAGGCATCATTGTGGATAATACATTGAAACCCTCTGCTCAGTGTGCAGCAGCGGCCAAGAAATCACAGAATGCTAGCAATCATAAGAAAAGGAATAGAAAATAAAACCAAAAATATTATAATGCCTCTATATGAATATTGTGTGCAGTTATGGTTCCCATATCTTACAAGGGATATAGCAGAATTAGAAAAGGTACAGAGAAGAGCCACCAAAATGGTAAAGGGGATGGAATGAAACGACAACGAAGAAAGGCTTAAAAGACTGGACTCTACAACCTAGAAAAGAGACGGCTGAGGGAAGATATGATAGTTGCCTATTAATTAATGAACAGAGTAAGAACATAAGATATGCCATACTGGGTCAGACCAAGGTCCATCAAGCTCAATATCCTGTTTCCAACAGTGGCCAATCTAGGTCATATGTACTGTGATGAAGAAGCCCATACTGAGCATATGGAAGTAGAAGAAAAGGATGATTTTACCTGTAAACAAACTGACAGGCTGCACACACGTTTCAGCGTTTGCAAGAGAGAGGCAAGCATAGGGAAACAGGAGCTAGGCTGACACACCCAAGCTCTGACATAACTACAAGCCTGGAACCTAATTACCCACACCTGGTCAAGAAGGCAGACCCAAGGCTCGGAACAGGAATATAAACCCTGGCTAGGAGAAAACAAGGAGGTAGGAGTTGTTGATTGGAGTCTCGCTGAGAGAGCCGGTAAGAGTGTTGGTGAGAGTATTGACTGGAGAGATGGTTGGAGAAGAGCTGGGAGGAGACCTTTGAGGAAACCCAGCTGCAGTTCTGGAATTGAAGCAGACAGAGCAGAAGGAGAGAAGGGACAGACTGCTGTCAGAAACCTGCCTAAAGGGAGAGAGCAGAGAGACCTTCAGACCTCATTGCCAGATAAAAAGCTTCAAGGAGCTCACAGGTGGGAACCTAGCACTAAACCCAGGAGTTTGCAAAGCTCAGTTTGGGACTGGGAACCAGAGCAGTGCTCCAGACAAGAACTCCAAACAGGGAATCTGAGAGCGTTTCCCTACAGCTGGAAAAAGCTAGCTGAACAAAGCCAGAGAGGAATCTCCACAACCTCAGGTATTTCCAATCCTTACCATATAGAACTGTGCCCAAAGGAAGCACCAGAGGTCTTAGGGGGAAATTATCCTAAGCCGTACAATAACAGCTTAAAGCCCAAATCCATAGTTCCAGAGTTTGAAGAGATGCAACAGGACTTTAATGAGAGTGACTCAGCAGAAGTGCCTATGGACTGTACACTGTGTTTGGCAGATGATATAGAATCCCGTTGCTAAATGTGTATGAGGGAGCTGAGTGGGAACAAAGGGAAAGAAGATATTTTTCTTTGTGAGAAGAAGCTGTTATGTTTTCTATCTGTTACATGTGAGATGCATTGCACGTTTTGTGAGCAAAGAGTGTGAAGCTCAATCAGTTTAAGTTCTGTAAATATCCTCGAGCAAACACCTGAAGAGTATCCTGATTTAATCTGCACTGAATCTTTTTGTTGGGGAATAAATTCTTGTCATTTTGCCTTACCACTGGTCTCACAACTATTTCCTTATCAGAGGGCAAAAGAACTACCACTCCCAGCAGGCATAGCGGGAGCCAAAGGTTTTATCTCACCTTCTGCAAGGAGCATATAATGGCAACCCCAACCCTCTGAGCCCTAGGCGGAGGGCTGGGGCTTGACAAGTGGCGTAGTCTTTAGGATTATTTTTGCGGAACATCAGGATTTACAGAAGAAAACTCCAGGATATACGCCAGAGATTTTTTTTCCAAGATCCAAAACTGCTGAGCTGTTGGTGGATGGCAGAGTGGAAAATCGCTGGCAAGGGTCGGTCAGAGCGACTGAAGACCAGTGAAGGACTCCTTTTCAATGCATGAATCAACACCATGCTCAGGTAAAGAGTATTTGGGCATGGGTGTTTAAGGATTCAAGTGAAAAGGATAGCCGCTGCTAGGCAGTCACGTTAGACTGAACGGCTAAGGAAGAAAAAGTTTTGTAGTGTCGCACTTGGTGGGCCTGTGTTTCTCTTTTGGTTTTTCTGCAGAGAAAGCTATGGAGATGGATCCAAAAGAGATTCTATGTTGGATGGCATCTCAATTTGAGAAACAACAGGAGATGGCTCAGCGTGCACAGGAACAGGCTACTGCAGCCATGCAAGCCCAACAGAAACCAATAGTGGACTTGATGGAGGCATTGCTTGCCAGCCAGAAGGTGATGGAGGGAGCAATACCATCAACTCGAGAGGCGACAATGCACACCTGTGTGGTAGGACCACAGACTGGTGGAGCTTTTGCTTTTCAACAACTTGCAGTAAATGTTGATGTTGATGATTTCATGGAAGCGTTTGAGAGAGTTGCCCTTACAGTGGGGTGGCCATTAGAGCAATGGGCAGTAAGGCTTGCTACATCCCTTACGGGAGAGGCCTTAGCAGCCTACAAAGCCATGCCAGCTGCACTAGCTACGGACTATGATGAGCTCAAAAAGGCTATCAGAGACCGATTGGGTCTAACACCAATGGTTTACCGTAGAAAGCTGAGAGCCACAAAGTTAAGACCTAATGAGACACCTAAGGCTTTGTTCCACAGGGTCCGAAGCTTAACTTTGAAGTGGCTAGCACCACAGGGAAAAACCATGGAGTCCGTAATAGACATGATTGTGTTAGAACAGTTCATGGAGGCGGTACCCAAGGAAATTCAGTCTTTCTTGATTTTATAAAACTGCCAGAACACTGCAGAGGCAGCCTTGCTGACTGAACGGTATTTGGAAGCCGAGGTGGCTGGTCACCCAATAGGGGGCGCTCTGAGAGTGTCAGCGGAGGCAAGTTTTGGAAAATCAGAAAAGGGACCGAGGACAAAGCTGGAATGTATGAACAGTTGTTTGCCAAAGCAAGAAAGTAGATGGGCAAATAGGAAATGTTTCCAATGTGGGAAAATGGGTCATATATAAAAGGAATGTATAGCACGTACCGCATTGTTAACTGCTAATGTAAAACAGATACGAGAAGGTTTCCTTTTGGATGTGGAGGTTCATGGTGTGTCAACTAGTGAGTTACCCAACTCGGGTGCTGACCAGAGTATGGTCTCCAGGAAGCTCTGGCGGGCCATAGAAGCCCGGAGTGGGTCAGTCCCGAGCCGACCAGAAGGAAGGGTTAAAATCCGATGTATTCACGGAGCATCCTCCTTCTACCCTCTGTACAAGCTCTTAATAAAGGGGTTAGGAATTCGGAAAGAAGTTCTAGTAGCCGTAGTCCCTAAGTTGCCCCATGACCAATGTTCCCTCTAATTTTCCGTAGGCTGTGTGCGCATAAAATATCAGCTGTGCAGCTTTTGAAGGAAGGTTAAATTTTTGTGCGCCACATAATGACACTCAGAGTTATATACTTTAAAATTTGACTACACGTCAGAATACAGTATGTACACCACATTGATTTTAAAGAAATTAAATGAAAATAGATGATTACTAAATGAAGCGGAAAAATTATAGTAATTACAATCACAACTTTTAAATTTTAAGACATCTATGTTGTTTTCTATCAGAATCGGAACCATAATTTTTGTGCGCTTTGTTGTAAAGTATGTGCGCTCGCTTGGCGAGGTGTGTGCACGCGCACAGCTTAGAGGGAACAGTGCCCATGACCTAGTGCTGGGTAGGGATTGGCCCGAGTTCCGAAGAGGGATGGAGAAGGACCTACAGGCAAAGGCAGGGCTGGTCTCCACTCGATCCCAGTCAGTAACCCCAGAGGAGAAGGATGAACCCCCAGAGGAGTCACTAGGGGAACTACCCGCACACAACGACCTCATAACTGCCCCTTCTGATAAGATTAAAAAAGGAAAGGCAGAGAAACGCCGAGAAAGACAGCGTAGGGCTCAAGGGAGGGCCGAAATGGAGGCTGGACAAGGGTTGCCTTGGGTTCCAGCTGAGGTGGTAAAAAAGTTTCCATCCTTCCCCAAGGAGCAGCAAGCGGATCCCGCGTTAAAACGGGCATTTGAATATGCCCAGGTTAAGAGTGGAGGAGTGGCCTAGTGGTTGGGGCAAGGTACTTCAGGCCGGAAGGTCAGGGGTTCAAATCCCACTAGAGGACAGCAACCTTGGGCCGGAAGGACTGGGGTTTCTAGTCCCACAGGTGCTCCTTGTGGTCTTGGGCAAGCCACTTAACCCTCCATAGCCCATGTTCCCTGTTAAATAGTTATCTCCAAGTTATAATGCCCTGTTCAATGTAATTTCAGTTTGTTCAATGTAAACCGCACTGATGCAGAATAGCACGGTATATAAGAGAATGTAAATAAATAAATAAAATAAATAAATAAGAGGGATATTCTCCCAAGATTCATATCGGATAGGGGAATATTATATCGGGAGAGTCTTGATCCACAGGCAGGCACAGTCAGGAAACAATTGATAGTCCTGGCCGCTTTCAAGACACTGGTTTTTAGGCTGGCCCATGATCACCCTGTAGGTGGTCATAAGGGAATACAGGGGACTTTAGAGCAAATTTTGGCCCGTTTCTACTGGCCGGGGTTTTTTAAAGAAACCACCCGTTTTTGCGAGTCGTGCCCTTTCTGTCAACGGGTTACCTCTGCTAGGCCACCAGGGGTGCCCATGATTCCTACACCCACTATATCAGAACCCATACGACGAATGGCCATGGATATTGTGGGACCTTTGCTGAAGACACCCAGGGGATTTCAGTATATTTTGGTTATAATGGATCAGGCCTCCCGGTTTCCGTGGGCTATCCCCTTACGGAACATCTCTGCCAGAACCATAGCCCTAGAGTTAATAAAACTCTTTTGTGAGGTGGGATTTCCCCAGGAGATGCTCACAGATCGGGGGAGCAATTTCGTATCAAAATATCTGGCCAAGGTATGAGATGCTTTCGGGGTACACCACATAAAGACTGCCGCCTACCACCCCCAATCCAATGGACTAGTGGAAAGATTAAACCAGACACTTAAACAAATGCTAAGACGTGGTTTGGATGGTAACATGTCCGAGTGGGATGTTCTGCTCCCATTTGTGCTTGTACGCCTGTCGAGAGCGTACACAGGCATCCTTAGGGGCATCCCCGTATGAGTTGTTGTATGGCCGTGTCCCGAGGGGAATTTTAGACATTTTGCAGGAACAATGGGTGGAACCCGGGGTAGAAGTAATGGGGGTACCTCAATTTTTGCGGGATTTGAGAGAACAGTTACAAAAGACTTCCCAGGTATCCGAAGAAAACCTACAAGCCAGTCAGGAGCGCCAGAAGAAGTACTATGATCAAGGAACGAAACCTCGCCAGATAGCCATAGGGGAGAAGGTTGTAGTGATGGTAGCCGACACTGGACCTAAATTTGAGGCCCAATGGAAAGGACCCTACAAAGTGGTTAAACAAGTGGGTCCGGTTTCCTATGCAGTGGAGAACAATAGGGGCCGCCAGCAGGTTTACCACGTAAACATCCTTAAGCCCTGGCATGAGAGAACAGCGGTAGCTAGTTTATCCAGAGTGGAAAAGCATATCAAGGCCCTATCGAACATTACGTGCTGTGCGGGTGATGGGCAGCCAGCCCGTAATATCTTAAGGGGGGAGGATATGTGATGAAGAAGCCCATACTGAGCATATGGAAGTAGAAGAAAAGGATGATTTTACCTTTAAATAAACTGACAGTCAGGCTGCACACACGTTTCAGCGTTTGCAAGAGAGAGGCAAGCATAGGGAAACAGGAGCTAGGCTGACACACCCAAGCTCTGACGTAACTACAAGCCTGGAACCCAATTACACACACCTGGTCAGGAAGACAGACCCAAGGCTCAGGGAACAGGAATATAAACCCTGGCTAGGAGAAAACACGGGGGTAGGAGTTGTTGATTGGAGTCTCGCTGAGAGAGCCGGTAAGAGTGTTGGTGAGAGTATTGACTGGAGAGGTGGTTGGAGAGACGGTTGGAGAAGAGCTGGGAGGAGACCTTTGAGGAAACCCAGCTGCAGTTCTGGAATTGAAGCAGACAGAGCAGAAGGAGAGAAGGGACAGACTGCTGTCAGAAACCTGACTAAAGGGAGAGAGCAGAGAGACCTTCAGACCTCATTGCCAGATAAAAACTTCAAGGAGCTCACAAGTGGGAACCTAGCACTAAACCCAGGAGTTTGCAAAGCTCAGTTTGGGACTGGGAAACAGAGCAGTGCTCCAGACAAGAACTCCAAACAGGGAATCTGAGAGCGTTTCCCTACAGCTGGAAAAAGCTAGCTGAACAAAGCCAGAGAGGAATCTCCACAACCTCAGGTATTTCCAATCCTTACCATATAGAACTGTGCCCAAAGGAAGCACCAGAGGTCTTAGGGGGAAATTATCCTAAGCCGTACAATAACAGCTTAAAGCCCAAATCCATAGTTCCATAGTTTGAAGAGATGCAACAGGACTTTAATGAGAGTGACTCAGCAGAAGTGCCTATGGACTGTACACTGTGTTTGGCAGATGATATAGAATCCCTTTGCTAAATGTGTATGAGGGAGCTGAGTGGGAACAAAGGGAAAGAAGATATTTTTCTTTGTGAGAAGAAGCTGTTATGTTTTCTATCTGTTACATGTGAGATGCATTGCACGTTTTGTGAGCAAAGAGTGTGAAGCTCAATCAGTTTAAGTTCTGTAAATATCCTCGAGCAAACACCTGAAGAGTATCCTGATTTAATCTGCACTGAATCTTTTTGTTGGGGAATAAATTCTTGTCATTTTGCCTTACCGCTGGTCTCACAACTATTTCCTTATCAGAGGGCAAAAGAACTACCACTCCCAGCAGGCATAGCGGGAGCAAAAGGTTTTATTTCACCTTCTGCAAGGAGCATATAATGGCAACCCCAACCCTCTGAGCACTAGGCGGAGGGCTGGGGATTGACAGTACCTAGCAGTTTCCCCAAAAGACACAGGTTCTACAATGCTTGTATTGGGTCAAGCATTGATATCCTGGGTCCCTTCTTAATAATGGTTTATGGACCTTTCCTCCAGGAACTTGTCCAAACCTTTTTTAAACCCAGCTACACTAACAGTTTTTACTATATCCTCCGGTAACAAATTCCAGAGTTTGATTACACGTTGAGTGAAAAAATATTTTCTCTTATTTGTCTTGAATAGTTTAACCTGTAGCTTCATTGCATGTCCCCTAGTCTTTCTATATTCTGATGACATAAACAATTGATCTACGTTTACCCGTTCTACTCCGTTCATTAATTTATAGACTTCTGTCATATCTCCCCTCAGCCGTCTCTTTTCCATGTTAAAGAGCCCTAACCTTTTTTGCCTTTCTTCATAGGAGTATCCTTCCATCCTCTTTACCATTTTGGTGGCTTTTCTCTGAACCTTTTCTAATAATGCTATATCCTTTTTAAGATACGGCGACCAGAATTGCACACAATATTCAAGATACGGTCTCCCCATGGAACGATATAGAGGCATAATTATATCTTTTATTTTATTTTCCATTCCTTTCCTTATGATACCTAGCATTCTGTTTACTCTCTTGGCTGCCGCTGCACACTGGGCCGAGGGTTTTAACATGTTATCCACAATGACGCCTAAATCTTTTTCCTGGGTGATGGTTTCTAATGCGGAACCTTGCATCGTGTAACCATAGTTTGGGTTGTTCTTCCCTAGGTGCATAACTTTGCACTTGTCCACATTAAATTTCATCTTCCATTTTGATGCCCAGTCTTCCAGTTTATCAAGATCCTCTTGCAATTTTCCACAATCCTCTTGGGTTTTAACTACTTTAAATAGTTTTGTGTCATCTGCAAATTTGATAACCTCACTCATTATTCCACTTTCCAGGTCATTTATGAATATGTTAAAAAGCAGCGGACCCAGAACAGATCCCTGGGGTACACCACTATTCACCTTTCTCCATTGGGAAAATTGGCCATTTACCCTACCCTCTGCTTTCTATCTTTTAACCAGTTCCTGATCCACAATAGTACTGTCACGCCCTTAGCCCCTTACAGACAGTATGGAGGGGCGTGCTTGTCATAGGAGAGATTCACCATTTAGCCTTTACCTGACTGGCTGCCTTGTAATGCCTCATGGGAAATGTAGTCCAGTCAGAAGGTACTTGGCTTCAGGTAAAAAAAAATACATTTGTAGTTGGCTTGAGTGGTAAGGATTTGACAGATATTTATTTATGGGGTAACGCAAAGTTCACAAAATAACACCTTTGGATTGCTTCTCCAGGATTCTTTCAGAAATACATCAGGATATAACTGAACTCAAAACAAAACAGCTTATAATGTTCTTCAGCATAAAGAAAAGTCCTTTCAACAGCCAATGCTATCAGATATGGCTAGCAGTGCTGTTTTAAAACAAACAGAAACAGCTTTTCCTAAACCAGGTTTCTTTTCTCACAGTCCAGAACACTTCCCGGCTGTTTGTCTCCTTAAGCACAGTAAAAACTTTCAACAAGAAGTTAAACTCTTCATAGGGAAACAATTCTCTATGCAATGTTTTTAGGAATAGTGAAAACAAAATCAAAGCTTTTCTTACTTTCACTGTCAGCACAACTTCAGGCTGTGCACGGCACTAGCTAACAGCTGTTTAACAAGTTTTAATTAGGCAGCTGCAGTTTGCTCAGCAAAGGTATTTCTCCTTTAACACAGGACTTTCACAAGTTATCCACAGGCTCTCAGGGTTACCGGACCCTGGAGGTTTTCCTTACGGTTGACTCCCTTCCAAGCCCTCTGTATTTGAAGATTGGCATAAAGAGCAATCGATGTATGAGTCTTCTTCTTCTACAGCTAGGTCTTGTTCACCCAGTTGCATAGGCTCTACCTTCAGGTCTGGCTCAGAGGACTTGGCTGACTGCCTCCCGTTAGGGCAAAAGCTGTCTCTTGCAACTCTGTAGTGCTCCAAATTAGACAAGCTTCTAATGCTCCTACCTGGGTCAAGGCTTGTATCAGCTTCTCCTCTCATGCTCTGGCCACCATTCACCTGAGCTTCCTTGTCCTGTCCTCCAACTTGTGTTCCTTGTTCCTGCTGTTCTTACTGTTCCAGCTCCATTCCTCTTCCAGTAAGCATTCCTACTCCTCTCTCTGTATGCATTCATACTTCTCTCTCTCTCTCTGGATAATCTGACCTAGTCTTAAACCTCTCAGGCTCCAGCCCCACCCCTTCTCCTCTCAGGTGTTGGAGATCAGACTGCCTCGTGGCAGCTGAGTAATTGGGGAATTCAGTGACGTAAGGGTTCCTTACCCTGAGCCTGCATTCCTTCTCTTTTTCTCCACTAGGGGCATTCTGCAACCTATTGCAGCTAGGAATTACCTGCTTTCTAGGTGTAAATGGAGTTTTGTGTCTCTGACCTTGTAAAATAGGTCCTTTGATAAGGGTGAATTCCTTCTCTTTATCCCTGTTTCCTAGGTCCTGATAAGCTTCCTTATCACAGTACACTGCCTCCTATCCCATGACTCTTTAGTTTTCCCAAAAGTCTCTGATGAGTGACCTTGTCAAAGACTTTCTGAAAGTCCAGATACACTATATCAGGGGTCTCAAACTCAAATTGCTTTGAGGGCCAAATGAGGACTTGTAAAATAACCCGGGGGCCGCATGAGACGTGGGACCTCATTTGCATAAGGGACCTCATTTGCATAAATATTTGCATAATGTTACCATACCCTAACTTTTAGTAAACATGCCTCTTAATGAGTGCATGAATAAAGAAAGACTAAAAGATTTCTACATTACTATAATCCAGTGGCAACCGCCAGGCACATTAGGAACTACTACAAACACTGCCCATTTAGAACCCATAGCAAACCCGCCGTATCCTAACAGCACTACCAGGACTCACAAAGCACCATACCCTACCTATCAAAAGGCAACACTGCAAATATTAAATCAATACATTTCAGAGAATAACAATACATGACCTACTGGGGACAGAGAACAAGTAGCAATGTCAAATAGGAATTACATAAACAGAATACCTCAGCCCAGTTACACATGCAGAATACACCATCACCAAACAAGGAACCAAATTTAGAAACAAGACAATTTAAACTGGGACCCCCCAAAAGCCAAACTTGGAATGTACAACAACACTGTAGAAATAAAACTATAAATTAATTTCCTCTTGTACTAAACAAAGCGCAGGCGTTATTGATGCACATTTCCCAGAACTGACATATTCCAGTTAATAAATTCAAAATAAAGATATTTTTCTACCTTTTGTGCATTTTTTTTCAGTTCCAGCCACTTTCTTCTGGTTTCTTCGTGCCTTCTGCTAACTCTCCATCGTCTGCTGTCCATTTGTCCTTCTCTCTTCTAGCTTTTTCCATTCTCCCTCTACATCTGCTTTAACATATTAATCTTTCTCCTTTTGCTCTTTCCTCATTCCTATTTTCATCCACTCAAATTTTACCCCTCCATTCTCAATCCCCACTTACCTGGCCAATTGTAGATTTGTCTTCCCTCCCACACAAAATATTTTCCCCTCTCCATTTCACTCTCCCAGCTCCATCCCATTCTAATCCTCCCCCAACATCAGCTCCCTTCTAGTTCCAGTCCCACACAGCACCCCCTCCTTTCTAGTCACTGCATCAGCCCATTTTCAGTCCTAGCCCCCCATCAGCCCATTTCCAATCGTAGCTCCCCCCCATCAGCCCATTTCCAGTGCTAGCTCCCTCCCCTCACAGCCCATTTCCATTCCAAGCCCCCCTCCCCATCAGCCATTTGCAGTTCAAGCCCCCCTTCCACTCAGCCCATTTCCAGTCCTAGCAGACCCCCCAGCCTATTATCAGTCCTAGCCCCCCCATAGCCGATTACCAGTCCTAACCCCCCATAGCCCACTTCCAGTCTTACCCCTCATAGCCCATTACCAGTCCTAACCCCCCCCATCACCTCATTTTCAGTGTTACCCCCATCACCCCATTTTCAGTTACCCCCTCATAGGCCATTACCAGTACGACCGCCCCATCACCCCATTCTCAGTTACCCCCTCATAGGCCATTACTAGTACTAACCCCCCCCCATCACCTCATTTTCAGTGTTACCCCCATCACCCCATTTTCAGTTACCCCCTCATAGGCCATTACCAGTACTACCCCCCCATCACCCCATTTTCAGTGTTACCCCCATCACCCCATTTTCAGTTACCCCCTCATAGGCCATTACCAGTACTACCCCCCCATCACCCCATTTTCAGTGTTACCCCCATCACCCCATTTTCAGTTACCCCCTCATAGGCCATTACCAGTACTAACCCCCCCATCACCTCATTTTCAGTGTTACCCCCATCACCCCATTTTCAGTTACCCCCTCATAGGCCATTACCAGTACTACCCCCCCATCACCTCATTTTCAGTGTTACCCCCATCACCCCATTTTCAGTTACCCCCTCAAAGGTCATTACCAGTACTAACCCCCCATCACCCCATTTTCAGTGTTACCCCCATCACCCCATTTTCAGTTACCCCCCTCATAGGCCATTACCAGTCCTAGCCTCCCCCCCCCCATAGCCCATTACCAGTCCTAACCCCCCTCCCACCATCAGCCAAATTAGATGAAAAAAAATGTATATTTGCTGCTGCTGCAGTATTAAGCGTCCCGCGGGCCCCTCTGCCTGGTCCTCTCCTCCCTGCAGCATTCAGCTCCAAAAGCGGCGGCTTTCAGAGCCGCGTAGAGAGAGAGTTTCTCTCGCGCGGTTCTGAAGACTCTCGCGCTGCTCTTCAGAACCGCGCGAGAGAAACTCTCTCTCTTCGCGGCTCTGAAAGCCGCCGCTTTTGGAGCTGATACTGCAGGGAGGAGAGGACCAGGCAGAGGGGCCCGCGGGACGCTTAATACTGCGGCGGCAAGTTTGGAATTTTTTTTTTTTTACTCGCCGGTACTTCGCGGGCCGCGTGTTTGAGACCCCTGCACTATATCAACCGACTCACCTTTGTCCACCTGTTTATTCACTCCTTCAAAAAAACATAACAGATTAGTAAGACAAGATCTTCCTTGTCTAAAGCCATGTTGGCTGTCTCCCATTAGGCCATGACTATATACATGCTGAGTAATTTTATTCTTTATGATGGTTTCTACCATTTTTCCCGGTACTGACGTCAGGCTCACCGATCTCTAGTTTCCCGGATCACCCCTGGAACCCTTTTTAAAAATTGGTGTTACATTGGCGATCCTCCAATCTTCAGGTATTAGAGATGATTTTAATGATAGTTTACAGATCACTAATAGCAGGTCTGCAATCTCATATTTCAGTTCTTTCAACACTTTTGGATGTATACCATCCGGCCCAGGTGATTTGCTACTCTTCAGTTTATCTAATAGTTGTAATACATCTTCCCGATGTATCAATATTTCCTTCAATTCTTCCGCACCTTTAAATACCACTTCAGTCATGGGTAACATCCCTACATCTTCCTCAGTAAAGACCGAAGCAAAGAATTCATTCAGTCACTCCACTATTGCCTTGTTTATTTATTTATTTAGACAGTTTTGTATACCGCCTTATCCTTCAATCAAAGCGGTCACAACACAATTGGGGGATACATTTAACACGCGGGGATATGAGACACATACACTAATACTTACAGGGAACATGGGCAATGGAGGGTTAAGTGGCTTGCCTAAGACCACAAGGAGCATCTGTGGGACTAGAAACCCCAGTCCTTCCGGCCCAAGGTTGCTGTCCTCTAGTGGGATTTGAACCCCCGACCTTCCGGCCTGAAGTACCTTGCCCCAACCACTAGGCTACTCCTCCCTGTCCTTGTTGCCTCTTAGTGCCCCTTTAATGCCTCTATCATCTAATGGACCAACTGACTCTCACAGGTTTTTTGCTACGAATGTACTTGAAAAAGTCTTTATTTCGCGTTTTTGCTTCCGCAGCAAACTTCTTCTCAAATTTTCCCTTTGCCTGCCTTATCAATGCCTTGCATTTGACTTGCCAGTGCTTGTGCTGTTTCCAGGTTTCGTCGCTTGGCTCTTTTTTCTATTTCCTGAAAGGTGCTTTTTTGGCAACAACAGCCTCTCTGACCTCACCTTTAAACCATGCTGGCAGTTTTTTGGACTTCCTTCCACTTTTCTTAAAGCGTGGAATACAGCTGGTCTGGGCTTCCAAGATAGTATTTTTCAACAACACCCAAACTTGATGTAAGTCTTTAACCTTTGCAACTGCTCCTTTTAGTTTTTTCTTAACTATTTTCCTCATTTTATCATAGTCTCCCTTTCGAAAGTTAAAAGGTAGTACTGTGGATTTCCTTACAGTCCCTCCTCCACTAATTAAATCAAAGGCGATCATGCTACGATCACTATTGCCAAGTGGCCCCAACACCCTTATCTCTTGCACTAGATCTTGTGTTCCACTAAGGACTAGGTCTGATATGGCTTCCCCTCTGGTCAGTTCATGAACCAGCTGCTCCAAGAAGCAGTCATTTATTTCATTTAGGAACTTTATCTCCCTAGCATGTCCTGCCGTGACACTGACCCAGTCGATACCTGGGTAATTGACATCACCCATTATTACTGCGCTGTAACTTTTGTTAGCTTTCTTGATTTCTTTGAGCATTTCATCATTCATTTGTTCATTCTGGCCAGGCGGTCGATAGTACACCCCCACTGCCATCGCCTTCCCCTTTTTACATGGAATTTCAATCCATAGAGATTCTACAGAAAATTTTGTTTCCTGCAAAACTTTAATCCTTTCTGACTCAATGCCCTCTCTAACATAGAGCGCAACCCCTCCACCAATTTTATCAGCTCTATCATTACGATATAGCTTGTACCCAGGTATCACAGTGTCCCACTGGTTGTCCTCCTTCCACCCTGTCTCTGATATTCCAATCATATCTAACCTCTCATTTAGTGCTATATATTCTAACTCTCCCATCTTATTTTTTAGACTTCTAGCATTTGCATACAAGCATTTTAGAGACTGTATTTTATTCATATTAATTTGGCTATTGGTAGACATGGGTAATTTGGGATCTTTAAGCTCTGTCTGCTCCATACTCAAGGGCATTTGGGCTACTTTACTCTTTTTTGGAACCTCTCTGCTTTTGGTAGTATCCTTCAAGGATACATTCTTCCAAAACCATCCGCTCTTGGGCGACTGTCGACTTTCCTCTATTATCTAGTTTAAAAGCTGCTCTATCTCCTTTTTAAAGGTTAATGCCAGCAGCCTGGTTCCATCCCGGTTAAGGTGAAGCCCATCCCTTCGGAAGAGCCCCTCCTTTCCCCAGAATGTTCCCCAGTTCCTAACAAATCCAAAACCCTCACCCTTGCACCATCGTCTCATCCACACATTGAGACTCCGGAGCTCTGCCTGCCTTTTGGATCCTGCGCGTGGAACTGGAAGCATTTCGGAAAACGCTACCCTGGAAGTTCTGGATTTCAACTTCCTACCTAAAAGCCTAAATTTAGCCTCCAGAACCTCCCTACCACATTTTCCTATGTCATTGGTACCGACATGTACCAAGACAGCAGACTCCTCCCCAGCACTATCTAAGACCTTATCTAGGTGGCGCATGAGGTCCGCTATCTTCACACCAGGCAGGCATGTTACCAGGCGATCCTCACGTCCACCAGCCACCCAGTTATCTACATGCCTAATGATCGAATCACCAACTATGACGGCTGTCCTAACCCCTCATGGGCACATGGCCCTGGAGAAACCTCTTCGGTGCGAGAGGGTTTTACATCACCTGGAGGACAGGTCCTAGATACAGGATCACTTCCTGCCACACCAGGGTGATGCTCTCCTGTTATGTGACCTCTCTCCTCCATGGCAACAGGGATGCTGCTAGACTGGAGGTGGGGCTTCAGGACTATATCCCTGTAGGGCTCGTCTATGTACCTCTCTGTCTTTCTTATGTTTTCCGCTACTCTAGCCTCTAGAGAACGGACTCGTTCCCTGAGAGCAAAGAGCTCCTTGCACCTAGTGCACATGTAAGACCTCTCACCAACTGGGAGAAAATCATACATGTGACACTCAATGCAAAAGACTGGAAAGCCCCCATCTCGCTGCTGGACTGCTATCTGCATCTTAGTTTTAAGCTTGTGTTTAGATCTTTAAGTTATTTACTTACTAAGAGTTGCTATGGATATTTATACTAATAAAACTGTACCTAATACGTTTAACATACCTTGTTCACCTGAAGCTTAATTAATCTCAGGTCCTTAGTGTATGACTGATTTGTGTAACGAGCTTCACCTGAGAGCATCTCCTGTTTTTTAAGTACCTATAAAGCTATGATTATCCCAGGAGTAGGTGGGTGTTGGGGACGGAGGGAGGGAGGGAGGGAAATAACACTTATTAAAAGAGGGCTGCTACACAGTACCCTGTCCTGTGCTGCTGAGGTAAGCTGTATTCTGATTTGATTTAAATTATAGCTCTTTGCTGCTGCTAGGCTCTAACTTATTATGAAATTTAAACTACAAGCTCTCTGCTGGGTTCTAAATTTAACCAGAAAGCTCTCTTCTGTGTTTTAAATTTAAACTAAAAGTACTTTGCTGATGCTAGGCCCTGAGTGACTATTAAATTTAAATTACAAGCTCTCTGCTGGGTTCCAAATTTAACCAGAGAGCTCTCTTCTGTATTTTAAATTTAAACTAAAAGTACTTTGCTGATACTAGGCCCTGAGTGACTATTAAATTTAAACTACAAGCTCTCTGCTGGGTATGAAATGTAACCAGAAAGTTCTCTTCTGTGTTTTAAATTTTAAACTTAAACTGCTGCTACTAGGCCCTGACTGATTTAACAAAAAAAACAGTGGGTTCACAGATTAATTAGCTTTAATACAAAGAATTCCTTTCAGAAAATTCCCAGAAGTATATACTCACAATTGCAGATCTCTCTCCAGAAGTTACAGTCCCCTTTTCTAGTCCTTCAAGACTGAGGATCACAGAGCTCTGGTTGAGCTATTTATGCCTGTGCTGCTGAGGTAAGCTGTGACCAACTTCCTGGGTGATTTACAGTTCTTGCTTGGATAGAAGGAGTCTTTCAAAATGGCCTTTTGACCTGCCACCTGGTGTTAACACCTATTGAAAATGTTTCACAGGTCTCTTGCCCCCTAGATAGAAGGCCTCTTTGTAAAGGTCTCTAGAAGACTTTATTTGTTGCTCAAAGAGTACTGACCCTGTTTTGCCTTTTATGCTAAGCTATATTCTGATTTGATTTAAATTATAGCTCTTTGCTGCTGCTAGGCTCTGACTTATTATGAAATTTAAACTACAAGCTCTCTGCTGGGTTCTAAATTTAACCTGAAAGCTCTCTCTTCTGTGTTTTAAATTTAAACTAAAAGTACTTTGCTGATGCTAGGCCCTGAGTGACTATTAAATTTAAACTACAAGCTCTCTGCTGGGTATGAAATGTAACCAGAAAGTTCTCTTCTGTGTTTTAAATTTTAAACTTAAACTGCTGCTACTAGGCCCTGACTGATTTAACAAAAAAACAGTGGGTTCACAGATTAATTAGCTTTAATACAAAGAATTCCTTTCAGAAAATTCCCAGACGTATATACTCACAATTGCAGATCTCTCTCCAGAAGTAAGAGTCCCCTTTTCTAGTCCTTCAGTAGTAGAATGGGTAAACATAGGTTGGTTGTTTACTCCTTCATCAAATGGTCTGTGATTTATTACACTTTTTATACCATCTTTCACAATATGAGCAAAGCGGTTTACAAAACAATTAAAAAAGAAAATTTAAAAAGACACGGAATGGAACTCCAAAATCATTGACAGGAAAGAAAAGGAATAGAAAAAAGTCAAAAATGAAAACCAAAACAATTACAAGAGAGGAGCAGAGGGGCTGGTGGGGTGCGGGGGTTGGTATCATAAGTGCAGGGATGGTGACTGTGTTTGCAGTCACTTTCTCATCAAAACTGACATAGACAATAGACTGGATGATTAGGCAAATTGGAGAGGTCAGATTTCTTGGACGGCTTGCCCTGTATTCCAAGCGGTGTCCATTCAGACCCTGCGATTAAGGGAGATCGAAGAGATGTTTGAACAGATAGGCCTTCAGATCTGATTTGAAAGTTTTGTATGAGGCTTGAGATGGAGCTGGGCAGGCTAGGAATAAGTAGAGACAATGGGACATCTAATGAAACTACATTGTAGCACATTTAAAACTAATGGGAGAAAATATGTTTTCACTCAATGCGTAATCACTTATCTTTTGTATAACACTTCAAGGCATACGCAGCACTGTACAGAGACATGTAAGAGACAATCTCCAGGAACAAGCAGGAATGTAGTCTTCACATATGGGTATCGTTGGTACCGACGGAGCCTGCGCGGGAATGCTTCCAAGCGTCCAATAGGAAAGCTTTTGGGAGCATCGCACAACGCCTGCGTTCTGCCTTTCCGCCTTTCCCAACTGTCCCTCTCCAGTTCTTCATTTTCCGCAGAGCCGACAGGTTGCACATCCTGGCACCACAGAAAATATTCTCTTTTATTCTTCTTTTTTTGTGGTCGCGTCTGCCTTCCCTCGACGCTACACCGGTACCGCCGGTTCTTCTTTCCTTTTTCTTTAAAAAAATAAAAAAGCTTTCTTCTGGAGTCTTTTCCAGGTATTTTCTCCTTCAGGTGCCACGCGCCATTTTGAGCACTAGGCCCAACTTTTCCTTTAAAATGGAAAAACCCGCTTTGGGTTTTAAAAAGTGTTCCAAGTGTGGTGGTACCATCTCCGTCACCGACACCCATGAGTGGTGCCTCAAATGTTTAGGTCTTGACCACTCCATTTCGGAGTGTGTTGCTTGTGGGATGATGTCGAAGAGGGGCCGGCAGAACCGAGCTGCTAAACTTAGCACCCTTTTTCCCTCCGATGCAGCCTCTGTGGCATTGATGTATTCCAGGGCTTCGTCTTCCTCCCATGGATCTCAGGTAACTAAACATAAATCTAGCCGATCCTCAAAGGATAGATCTCCTTCTAAGCATCGAGATGCCTTTGGCGTTGCCCTTGAGGGACTTGTACCGGCAAAATTGCCCCGGCGGGAGGCTTCGGCTTCCAGAGCACTAACGGGGCTCCACGATGTTCTTGAGGCCCCAACCTCGGCAGAACTACTGGTGCCATGCTCTGGGGTACCGGCTGCTTCATCCGGTACCGATATCCAAGCATCGGCAGCGTCGATAGACCAGAGATTTTTGGCTATTGAACGCAGTCTGGCGGCTCTTCTCACGGCCTCGATGCCCCTGAAACCGCTTCAGACAATTCAACCGGTACCGGCACCGACTTCGGTACCGGTACCGGTACCGACTGCATCGACATCAGCAGGTATTCTACCGGGGCCGAGTCATGCTTATCCATCCGGTATCGACAAGTCGGTACCGGACCCCTCCAATGCTGACTTCGATCGGTACCGGTACCGTGCCTTGTACGATCACCCGAATCGGAGATACTTAGAATCCTCAGATGAGTCTGAAGACTCTGAAAGCTCTGCCGATACCAGAGTACTTCTTCCTGAGGATTCTTCTCCTCAGCATAGGATGTCTCCTCCAGAGGATATGTCCTTTCAGGATTTTATCCGAGATGTGGCTCGAGATCTTTCCATCTCAGTGGCTCCTGAAAAAGAGCCTAGGGCAAAGGAATTGGAAATCCTGCAATACCCTAAAGCTCCCAAGGAGGCAGATACCTTACCTATTCATGAGATCTTGCATGATCTCATGTTAAGGATGTGGGAAACACCTCCTCACTCTCGAAGGCTCAACACCATGTATCGAGTTCCTCCTTGTCCTGGGTTTCAGAAGACTCAGCTACCATACCATTCCATGGTGGTGGAATCAGCAATGAGAAGGATCAATAGTGTAAAAAGACATGCATCTAATCCTCCAGGACGTGAGTGTAGGACTCTTGACGCCTTTGGATGTCGAACCTTCCAGGCTTCCATGCTTTCTGCTAGGATCAGTTCCTATATATTATATATGGGAATGTTCCTTAAGGAGGTCACGGGAGATTTGGAGCTTATGAGCCCTCTCCTTCCTGATGATAAGAGGCAGGATTACCTTGCCCTTGTCAGACATGCTCAGGATGTTTCCAAGTTTGTAAATCGTGCAGCCTTTGACTGCTTTGAGTGCATAAGCAGAAATAGGTGCACATAGGATTGCCTGGCTCCAGGCATCTGACTTGGAACTTTGGGTACAGGAAAAACTGGGGAATATTCCTTTCACAGCAGAGAATCTCTTTGGCGAGAATTGGCAGGAAAAAGCTAATGAGATAGATGCTGACAATATCACCTTGGATAGATTGTCTAAATCTACAGCTGATCCTGCAAGGAAAAAATCCTACAAGAAACCATTCTTCAGTAAGAAGAAGAAGTTTTACCCCTCCTATACCCAGCAGGGGCATCGTTTAGGTCAGTCTGCCCAAAAGGGACAGCAGCAACAACCTAGGCAAAGAAAAACAAAAGCTGCTAAGCCTCAACCGGCTCAGCAGACTCAGCCTCCACAGGGGCTTTGACTCCTATCTAGAGAACTTTGCCCTCCTGGCCCTGAATGGCCCAGAGCCTTCCACCATTCCAGGAAGGTTATGAAATTTTGCCCCTGGATGGGGTCAGATAACAGCAGAAAATTGGACTCTGTCCATTGTAAGAGAGGGGTACAAGCTTCATTTCCTCAGCATGCCCCCTCCTACAATGGTAAGACAATTCAATTCTCAGAGCTCTCTCAACGCCCAGTTAGGTCAAGAGGTCACTCTGCTTCTTGCTCAGGGGGCAATAGAAGAGGTACCCATTCTCCAACAGGGTACAGGATTCTACTCCCACTATTTCCTTATTCCAAAGAAAACAGGAGGACACAGGCCCATTTTGGACCTCAGAGAACTGAACAAATTCCTGTTCAAAGAGAAGTTCAAAATGATTTCTCTAGGAACTCTGCTGCCATACTTCAGAGTCAGGATTGGCTTTGTTCTCTAGATCTCAAGGATGCGTACACTCATGTTCTCATCCATCCAACTCATCGAACGTTCCTTCGCTTTCTATTTCAAGGGAAGCACTACCAATACAGGGTTCTTCCTTTAGGCCTGGCCTCGGCTCCAAGGGTGTTCACAAAATGCACGGCTGTGGTGGCAGCATTTCTTCACACCCTAGGAATATTCGTCTTCCCTTAAACGATTGGATCATTCGAGCCCCTTCAGAGCCAAAGGCCAAGATTTCTCTCTCTCGCACAATGCGCATCCTTCAGTATTTGGGACTTGGCATAAACTTCCCAAAATCCAGCCTTGCTCCCACTCAGTCTCTAGAGTTTATAGGAGCTCTGCTGGATACCAGACAGACAAGGGCCTATCTTCCACAGGCCCGCTGCCTTCGCATTGTGCGGTTAGCTTCCCAAGCAGTGCTAAAGCCTCACCTCACTGCTCGGGAAATGTTACAATTGCTAGGCCACATGGCATCCACCGTGCATGTAGTTCCTTATGCTCGCCTCCATATGAGGGCAGCCCAGTGGACGTTATCCACTCAATGGACTCAGGCATCAGGTTGCCTGTCAGACAAAATAACAAACTCAGATCGTTTTATTTTGTCCCTCCAATGGTGGCAGTCACCCCAAAACCTTTTGGTGGGGTCCCCTTTCCAACAACCCCCACCCCAAGCCACTCTGACAACAGATGCCTCACTGGTGGGTTGGGGAGCCCACCTGCAAGGTCTCTCTACCCAGGTTACTTGGACTCAGCAGGAGACCTATCTACATATCAATCTCCTGGAACTCAGAGCAATCTTCCTTGCTCTTCGAGCATTCCACACTCAGCTCAGCTACAAGACCGTCCTAGTTCAAATGGACAATCAAGTAGCCATGTTCTATGCAAGCAGGGCGGAACAGGCTCTCTGTCGCTCTGCAACAAAGCTTTGCGACTGTGGGCCCTCGCCAGAGAGCATCAGATTCATCTCCTTGCGGTGTATCTTCCAGGCATTCAAAACTCTTGGGCAGACAGACTCAGTCGAGTTCTGCTTCCACATGAATGGTCTCTCCATGCAGCCCAAGTGGTCAGAATTTTCAAATTTGGGGAACCCCGGACATAGACCTCTTTCCAAGTCCGCTGAATGCCATACTTCCCCGGTTCTGTTCCAGAATTCCGGCTCAGGGTTGTCAGGCCAGGGATGCTTTCCTCCTCCATTGGGGCCAGGACTTCCTGTATGCCTTTCCACCCATTCCCCTAATTCCCAAAACCCTGTTCAAGCTTCAGAGAGACAGAGGTCATATGATTCTCATAGCTCCACATTGGCAAATGTGGTACCTTCTGCTCCTACATCTCTCTCAAGCTCCGCCTCTGGAGTTAGGATCTACTCCAGATCTCCTTTCTCAGGAGGACGGGATGCTGTGGCATCCCAATCCCCAGTCTCTCCATCTCAGGGCCTGGTTGCTGAAAGCCTAGAACTTCATGGTCTTAACCTTTCTCAACAGGTAAAGGATATCCTTCATGCTGCCATGCATGAAGAACTGACTCTACTAAGTCAGCTGCCATGCATGAAGAACTGACTCTACTAAGGAAAGACCTAGCAGCTATGCATAAAGAAGTGTCTCTACTGAGGGAGGAACTGGCTGCAATGAAGCGCACCTCTTCTAGGATACAAACTGAACAAAGTCCACCACCGCTCCCACAAAGAATCAAACACCCCAGGAACAAATGGATCACAGTGGGTTCCGGAAGATTGTGACCTGTAACGCAGAGACATCCTACACATCAAGAGATCTCCCTGCAGAATGCCTTCTCTGCCTTGGCTAATGAGGATGCCCAATCCAAAGAAACTGAAGGGTCCTTAAATGAGTCAGACAATGCCCAATCTCCTGCTAAAGCACCAAATATGAAGAAAACCTCACCAAACAGAAAACTATTACTACTTGGAGATTCCATCATCAGAGGCACCAACTTGGGAACACAGTTCAAAGGAGAGAAGATAGTCATTTGCCTACCAGGCTCTTCAGCCAGCAGGAATACAAACCAAGTTGTTGAAATACTTAGCACAAAAAGTGAGCACTCCAAACCTGATGTTATTATCCACTTGGGCACAAATGACCTGGCTAGAAACAGTGCCTCTACCGCCCAAAAGGACTTCGAATCTCTGGGAGAGAAACTCAAGCCCATTGTTAACACTGTTGCATTCTCAGAAGTTCTACCTGTTCTTGGTAAGGGGACAAAAAGGCTGCATCGCATTAACAGCTTTAATACATGGCTCCAGACCTGGTGCAAACAAGAAGGATTCAGATTTATTGGCAACTGGGGCAACAGATGGACCAACAAGAGACTATACTGTGCTGATGGACTACATCTCTCTGTCGCAGGGAAAAAAACCTAAGTGAAAAATTCAGGCAGTATGTGGATATGCATTTAAACTAGGAAAAGGGGGTGACGGATGTGGAAGGTCAACATCTGCATGCCACCCCCTGCAAAAGCAGAACAACATCAGAAACAGCCACACTCTTAAACCACACATCAAAAACAAGTGGGAAGAAGTGGGCAGAATAAAATCAATGCAAAATACACACAAGCCAGATAAATGCTGGAAAGCAATGAGCACAAATGCTCGAAGCTTAGCCAAAAAAATTCCAGACCTGGAAGCCCTAATGGTGGAAATGGATTTGGACATCGTGGCCATTACAGAAACATGGTTTAATGAATCGCATGATTGGGATATAGCCATAGCTGGCTATAATCTATTCAGAAGAGACAGAGAAAATGGAAAAGGAGGAGGAGTAGCCTTGTATGTCAAAAGCAGTATTAAAGCTACTGAAATGCAGGGAACATGGGGAAAAGAAGAAGCTCTCTGGATTGCGTTGGAAAGAGGAGATGGCACTGTCATCCATATTGCTGTAGTCTACAGACCTCCGACTCAAATTGAAGAGAGCGATAACGAATTGATTATAGATATTGCCAAGATAGCAACAAAGGGGGAAGCCATCATATTGGGTGACTTTAATCTACCTGATGTGGATTGGATTACTCCTTCTGCACATCTGGAAAGAAGCAAAAAAATTGTGGATGCTCTCCAAGATGCATTACTTAGACAAATGGTGATGAAACCAACCAGGGAAAGCTCAACGCTGGATGTAGTGCTCACCAACAGTGATAACGTGTCGAATGTCTGCGTGAGTGCCCCTGTGAGCAACAGCGACCATCACACAGTGTGGTTTGAGATAAAAGCCATGGTACAGGCCAGTCATAGCAAGCTCAGTCCTAAACTTCAAAAACACTGACTTCAATAAAATGGCCGAGTACTTAAAGGAGGAGATGACGGGGTGGAAGGAGATAAGGGAAGTGGAATTGCAATGGACTAAACTAAAGGCGGCAATAAAAGGGGCAACAGATAAATATGTAAGAAAAATAAATAAAAACAAGAGGAGAAGGAAACCTAATTGGTTTTCCAAAGAGGTGGCTGCTCAAATAAAGGCAAAAAATACAGCTTTCGCAAAATTCAAAAGCTTGCAAACAGAAGAACACAGAAATGAATACAGGATCAAGCTCAAAGAGTCAAAAAGAGAAATAAGGATAGCAAAATCAAAGGCAGAGGAAAAGATGGCTAAAGATGTTAAAGGTGGCAACAAAACTTTCTTCAGGTATATTCAGGAAAGGAAGAAGATCAGAGTTGGAATTGCAGAGGTGCTGGGAAAGGACTCGTGGAAAGTGACACTGAAAAAGCAAAATTGCTAAACAAATACTTCTGCTCTGTTTTTACTAAAGAAGATCCTGGAGATGGACCAGCTGTGACTCCCAAATATAAAAATAGGAATGAAGTAGATACCACACCATTCACAGAAGATGAGGTGTTAGAACAACTTGCTAAACTGAAAGTGGACAAAGCCATGGGACCAGATGGGATACATCCCAGGATACTGAAAGAGCTCAGAGAGGTTCTTGCAGGACCGTTAAAGTATGTCTTCAACAGATCCTTGGAAACAGGAGTCGTTCCTCAGGACTGGAGAATGGCTAATGTTGTACCTCTACACAAAAGTGGTGACAGGGAAGAAGTGTCAAATTACAGGCCCGTGAGCCTTACCTCGGTGGCAGGAAAAGTAATGGAGGCTCTCCTGAAAGAGCGAATAGTGAACTTTCTCAAAACCAACAGGCTGCAAGATCCAAGGCAACATGGTTTTACCGAAGGACGGTCTTGCCAAACAAATCTGATTGAGTTCTTTGATTGGGTGACCAAGGAACTAGATCTGGGGCATGCAATGGATGTCATCTATCTGGATTTCAGCAAAGCCTTTGATACTGTTCCTCATAGGAGGCTTGTCAATAAACTCAGTAGCTTGGGGATGGGTCCCAAGATAGTAAACTGGATTAGAAATTGGTTGACTGACAGACAACAGAAGGTGATGGTACATGGAGCTCACTCGGATGAGAGGAAGGTGATTAGCGGGGTGCCTCAGGGTTCGGTCCTGGGCCCGGCACTGTTCAATATATTTTGTGAGTGATATTGCTGAAGGACTGAATGGAAAAGTCTGTCTTTTTGCAGATGACACAAAAATTTGCAACAGAGTGGACTCCCCCGAGGGAGTGGTTAACATGAGGAAAGATCTACAAAAGCTGGAAGACTGGTCTAATGCTTGGCAACTACGATTTAATGTGAAAAAGTGCAGTGTCATGCACTTGGGTAGCAGAAATCCAAGGGAAAAGTACACGATAGGGGGTGAGAGGTTGGTATGCACGGTTCAGGAGAAAGACCTTGGTGTGATTATCTCTGATGATCTCAAGGTGGCAAAACAGTGCAACAAGGCGGTGGCAAAAGCCAGGAGGATGTTGGGCTGCATACAAAGAGGGATTACCAGCAGAAAGGAAGAGGTACTTATGCCACTGTACAAGTCACTGGTGAGGCCTCACTTGGAATACTGTGTTCAGTTTTGGAGACCATATCTTGCAAAAGATGTAAAAAGACTGGAAACTGTTCAGAGAAAGGCGACCAAAATGATTTGGAGCCTGCGTCAGAAGCCTTATGAGAAGAGACTTGAAGACCTAAATAAGTACACTTTGGAGGAGAGGAGGGACAGGGGAGATATGATTCAGACCTTTAAATACTTAAAGAGAAATGATGAACAAACAAAGCTCTTCCAAAGACGGGGAAGCTGTAAAACTAGAGGGCATAACATGAAGCTGCAAGGTGGTAAATTGAAAGGCCATGTCAGGAAATATTTCTTCACTGAAAGGGTGGTGGATGCTTGGAATGCCCTCCCGATGGAAGTGGTGGGGGCAAACACGGTGATGGAATTCAAAACGGCATGGGACAAACACAGTGGATCCCTTTACAGCAACAGGATAAAAGCAAAATAAACGGTACCATCTAACTTCTGAACTATCTAGCGTCTCAACAAATAAGGGTGTCCTACATGGAGTGGTGGGTTCACCCCTAAACAAAAACATGGGGAGGGGTGGCCTGCACAGAGCGACAGGTGCACCTACTCTTGCCATCTTGCTAGGCAGACTAGATGGATCATGCTGGTCTTTATCTGCCGTCACTTACTATGTTACTATGCTTCCAGGAAGCCTTCCACAAGACGCTCTTATGCTTTCAAGTGGAAAAGGTTTATCATATGGTGCTCGCCGAAGGGTCTTGACCCTTTGCGATACCTCTGGAATCATTACTGGAGTATCTCCTTCATTTGTCTAATACAGGGCTTAAGACCAATTCAGTGAGAGTTCATTTGAGTGCTATTGCAGCTTCTTTCAAGCCTCTAAATGGAGAACCTATTTCCTCTCATCCTCTCATAGTGAGGTTTATGAGAGGCCTTCTTTTAACTAAGCCTCCCATTAAGCTGCTACCGGTGGCATGGGACTTAAATCTGGTTCTTGGGCAGCTCATGAAGCCGTCTTTTGAACCATTAGCTACTACCTCTTTGAAATTCCTTTCCTGGAAGGTGATCTTTCTTATTGCAGTCACATCAGCACGTCACATCAGTGAATTGCAAGCGTTGGTGGCTGATCCTCCTTATACAAGGTTCCATCATGACAAGGTAGTCTTTAGGACTCATCCACACTTTATGCCAAAGGTGGTATCACCTTTTCATTTAAACCAAGCGGTTTACTTTCCTGTATTTTTCCCAAGGCCTCACGCCTCAAATGCAGAAAGGAATCTTCATAATTTGGACTGTAAAAGGGCTTTGGCCTTTTACTTGCAAAGGACACAGCAACATAGAAAGTCCTCTCAACTCTTTGTTGCTTTTGATCCTAGTCATTTGGGACTTCCAGTCTCCGAAAGAACACTGTCCAGCTGGATTGCACAGTGTATTTCTTTTGCCTATGAGAGTAGAAACCTTCCTCTTGAAGGCCATGTCACAGCTCACAATGTGAGTGCCATGGCAACCTCTGTGGCTCATCTTCACTCTGTGTCTATCAACGACACCTGTCGAGCAGCTACTTGGGCCTCGGTTCACACCTTCACAGCCCATTACTGCTTAGACAAGGACTTCCGCTGGGATGCCTTGTTTGGTCAGGCTGTTCTTCAACACCTGTTCCACACTTAATCAACTCCTACCCACCATCCCTGGTAGGATGCCAGAGATCCATGGGGGAAGTGGAGCCCTTTCACAAGGGCACACAACTTCTGGGGTTTCTCCCTGGCATCTGCAGCTAGGGAGTCCCCATATGTGAAGACTACATTCCTGCTTGTTCCTAGAGATAGCATAGTTACTCACCTGTAACAGGTGATCTCCGGGAACAGCAGGAATTTAGTCTTCACAACCCACCCACCTCCCCTAGGAGTTGTATCTCTCTCTTTCTCTCTTTCCCTCTCTCTTTGTCTCAGCTTTAAACTCAACTGGAGAGGGACAGTTGGGGAAGGCAGTACGCAGGCGCTGTGGGATGCTTCCAAAAGCTTTCCTATTGGACGCTGGGAAGCATTCCCATGCAGGCTCAGTCGGTACCGAGGATACCCATATGTGAAGACTAAATTCCTGCTGTTCCCGGAGATTACCTGTTACAGGTGAGTAACTATGCTGTCCTGCTCATTACAGCTTACAGTATAGTCAAGACAGACAACATAACAAGTGAGGACTGGAATATATATAGGGGAATGGTAAGGAAACCCAAGGAGGTAAACAGGAGACTAGGGGGATCAAGATCCAAAAGCAGTCTCAAAGAAGTGAGATTTTAGCCTGAATTTTCACATGATCACAGATGGAGCCTGACGTACCAACTCAGATAGTTTGATCCAGCCATAAGTAGCAGCAAGTTAGAAAGATTGAAGTCTGGAGTTGGCAGTGGAAGAGAAGGGCACAGATAGAAGTGAACTGCCAGAAGAGTGGAGTTCCCAAGGAGGAGATAAGAGAGGAAAGGTAGTGAGGAGCTGCAGAATGAAGGCACTTATAGGTCAGTAGGAGAAGTTTGAACTGGATGCGGAGACAGATAAGGAGCTAGTGAAGTTACTTCAGAAGAGAAGTGACATAAGCATAGCAACACTGGCGGAAGATTAGCCGTGCAGTTTAGTTTTGAACAGATTGAAGTGGGGAGAGATGATTTAGAGGAAGACCAGTGAAGAGGAGGTTGCAATAGTCTAGAAGGGAGGTGACGAGAACAGATAAGGATCTTAGTGGTATGTTCAGAAAGAAAAGGGCAAATTTTGCCAGTGTTATAGAGCAAGAAGCAACAGGTTTTAGCTATCTGTTGGATGTGTGTGGAGGAGAGGGAGGAGTCAAAGATGACCCCATGTTTGCGAGCCAAGGAAACACAGAATTCATTACCAGAGGATGTAGTAAAAGTGTAACTGGATTAAAAAGAGGTTTGGACGAGTTCCTGGAGGGAAAGTCCATAAATCATTATTAAAGAGGACCAGGGAAATCCACTGCTTACCCCTGAGTTAAGTAGCATGGAATCTCTATACCTTTTTTGGAACCTGAGAGGATTTGTGACCTGGATTGGTCACTGTTGGAAACAGGATACTGGGCTTATCCTTGGTCTGACCCAGTATGGCATATCTTATGTTCTTAATAGGAATGCAGTAATGTACCTATCAATGTAGCTATGAGAAACCAATTGAATAGCCTTCAAAATTATCAAGACTATTCCCAAGATTTTAAATGTTTTCCTCAAAAAGAGGCAAAGGTTTCACAGCCCAACTGATAGCAGCCTGTTTAGTGAACATTTGTGGGACCTTAAATAGTCCCATGGTAAATCTAAAAATGCCCGTAGATTTATTATGAAAATCAGCTAAATGCTTTGAATAATAAGCTTGTTTTGCAATCCGAATTTCATATTTATAAATCTGAACCTTCTCGTGCCAAAGAGATAAGGAATCCACTCTTGATTCCTCTTCCAATTTGAGCTCCCTGTACTTCTCTTATTAGAAAATGATGCTCCCTTGTAGACTATGGAGCACTTTTATCCAACCTAATAGTCGCTTGCTTTTGTGGAACAGATGCAACAAATGCTTCGTTCAGTCTTTTATTCCAACTTCCAACCTGTTGATCTAAGGATAGAGTGTTAAGTCTATCTTATATATAAGCTAAAGCAGATAAAAATTTCTCAGCATTTATATTTGAAAAAGCATAACAAACCCCCTGTTCAAATTTTGGTTATAAAGGTTAATCCTTCAAAGGCTTAGTGCGAATTTAATAATGAAATGATTGGACCAAGGAATAGGAAGGACAGAAGTTTAAAACTTGTTTCCCTCTAGTTTTCTAAATAAGCTCTCAGAAATAAAAGAAGGTCTAATACATTTTCCTTTTTATGTGTAGGAGCATCAACCACTTGAAAAAAAACAGAGATCCCGCATAAAAGTTCTGATACTTAGAAGGGTTTATTCGGTTAGCAGGTCCTGCTAACCGTATAAACCTTGCTAAGCCCAATATTCAGCAGCACTAACTGGATAGTGTTAGGACGGTTTATAGGTGGGGTGACGGTTGTGGGAGCACTTATCCAGTTAGTGGTAATTTTCAGTCTGCTAAAGCCAAGATGCTGCTGGGTTGCCAGGAGTCAGCATTGACTTGAAGGCACATTCATTGATTGAAAGGGATAAGAAACTACATAAAATTAGGCCCAAAAAAAGCAGGCCTAAGTTTATGCAGTTTGACTATCCAGATAGCAACTGAATATAGCCTATGGTAGTCATGTTAAAGCAGGATATTCAGCAGAAGCCATTACCTGGGTACTTTCTTTGAATATGATATCAATTTTGCCTACAGTGGACGGTATTTCAAAAATGCTGACTGCCACAGATGGAATATTGGCCTGAAAAAAACTGACCAATTCTACCAATTTAGGGAAGTTGAAGTCTCCCAATACCACAAATAAGAAGCAGCTAATAAGCATTGCCATTATTAATTGTTATAGCCCTTCAAGAGCAGTCATAAATGACTGAAATGTGCAATAAAATCAATAGTAAGCCCAACTATTTTTTATAAACTCTGTTTATTAAGCCACACAAGCAAGGCATATAACAATACATTTGTACAAAGCGCCTTCGTGTGGGGGTTTTTTCTCATCCACCACCCAGGAAGCAAAACTACAATCATTTGTGGGTTATAACACTTTTCACGCCCTCCAGATGCAATAATGTCTGGGGGGACACAAAAGCTTCTTCCAAAGCCCTAGGGGTATACACTTCTGTGTCCCCTAGCCAATCCCCTTTATGACGCGCTTGACATGCTAATGCATATAGCCGTAAATCGGGGACCCCTATTCCCCCTGTCTCCACCCCCCTCTCAAGCGGCTCAACGGAATACGCGTTCTTGCCCCCTTCCATAAAAACCCCGGATCTCTCGCTCTAACCGGTTAAGATCCCATCGCAACAACCACACTGGGAGGGTTTGCAACCAATATAGCACCCGGGGTAATACCACCATCCCCAACGTTGTTGCCCTGCCCAACAATGACAGGGGAAGAGGGTTCCATGCCTGCAGTTGAACCCTAAGTCGAAGTAAAACCTTTTCAAAATTCCGCCTATACAACTCCTTTGGCTCTCTAGTCAAGAGGATACCTAAATAGATAAAGTAATCATCTGCCCGTTTTAAGTGGGAAGGTAGGTCCCCATCCTGCTCTGATTTGTCCATGTTAATGCAAAGCCCCACCATACTTCCAAAGTAAGAAAATTCTTCTAATACCCTAGGCAGCGAACTTTGCGGAGAAAGCAGGTGCACCAATATCATATCAACAAAGGCTGACATCTTAAACCCTTGCGTTCCAATCCTCACCCCATGTATGTCCGTGGAAACCTCTATCCTCCGTACCAAGGGGTCTAGTGACAACACAAACAACAGGGGGGAGAGTGGGCAACCCTGCCGCGTACCCCTCTCTAGGGGAAATTCCTCCGACAACACTCCATTACATACCACCCCCGCGGTAGGCTTAGTATAAAGAATGTCCACCATCCTGCAAAAAGAATGTCCCAAACCATAATAAGGCAAAAGAAGTCTCAGATACTGCCAATTCACTCTATCAGATGTCTTTTCAGCATCAAAACTAACCAATAGTGACTGCATTTCTCGTTCCTGCACCCATTACAATGATCCGAGAATTTTCCGCAAGTTACGCACAGCATACCTCCCCTTCACAAACCCTACGTGTGATTCATGCACCAAATCATTCAACACTCCAGCCAAACGATCTGCCAAGATCTTGGACAACACCTTCAGATCAAAGTTTAGCAGAGAAATTGGCCTGTAGGAGGCAGCCTGGGTATGGTCTTTTCCCGGCTTAGGTATTAAAATGATATGTGCATGATTGTTACCCCATTTAAAGGTACCTTGTTCTGCTCTTTTATGATATACCGCCACCAAGGATGGAGTCACCAAATTTATCAATAACTTATAGAACTCTGCCCCTTATCCATCGGGACCGGGTGCCTTATAACAACTAGCCTTCTGGATAACCTGTTGTACTTCCTGCTCCGTTACTGGTTTATCCAGCTGGGCCCGTTGTCCCTCCCCAAGGCGGGGCAGATTAAAGCCTCACAATCGGGGACCCTCTCTCCTCTGAGTATAGCATTTGATAAAAGGTTCGAAACACTTGGGCGATCTCTCTCGCCCCTTTATGCAGTTTACCTTGGCCATCTCGCACCGCTGCAACTGATCTGGCACCCCTCTTGCCTTGAAGGCACCTCGCCAGAGGTTTCCCAGGCTTATCCCCAAAGCGGTATAGCTGATATCGGTAATATAAAAATGATTTCTTTTCCCGCTTATGGAGTAACGCATTTAGGGCTAACTGTTCGACGCACTTGGGCAACCCGCACATTTCCGCCTCTCCTTGGTCACTTGTCTTTCAAGTCAAATTATCTGCTCCGTTATCAATCTACATTTCCTTGCCACATACCCAATAATGTCCCCTCGCAACACTACCTTAGCGGTCTCCCAAAAAAGCTCCGGATCCTCTTGATGGTGCTCATTATATAGCGCAAAGTCTTGCCACCGCTCTCGAATACAGAGATGGAACTCGGTATCCCCGTATAGGTCCAGCGGAAGCCGCCAAATTCTGGACCGCAGGGCTGCATCCATACCACTCCAATTTCACCCAAATCGAAGCATGGTCTGAAATCTCTGTGGGACCAATTTGTGCATCTGCTACCTTGGCGAATAGCTCTTCAGATACCAAGATATAATCTATCCTAGCACTTGAACCATGCGCCCGGGACTGATGCGTATAGTCCCATTCTAGCAGATGCAACAGACGCCATGGGTCAACTACTCCTATTCTTTGTCAAAAACCCCGCAATACTCGACCAGTTTTTGCGACCGTGACCGATCAGATCCCCCCGGGTCGTATCGAGTTCAGCATCAAAAACCCCATTGAAGTCCCCTCCTAATATCAGAGGGACATCCGGCATTTGTTCCACCCTTGAGACTAAGCGTGCATACAACTCATGGCCCAAAGTATTAGGAGTGTATAAGTTGCCCAGAACTATAGGCCTCTCCTCCAATTCCCCTTGCAACAGCCGGATCAATATATTCTCATTCCATCACAAAATCTCACCCACTTATGTATCAAAATGACCACTCCTCCTTTTTTCCCTTTCGCAGGGCCCCCCAACCCTGCCCCACCCAATCCCTATGCAATTTAAGGTGTTCTTCGACAGTCTGGTGGGTTTCTTGTAACACGACAATGTCACATTTTTGTCGGGCTAAGGCCCACAATATTTTATATCTCTTTATTGGGCTCCCCAAACCACACAGATTCCATGAAATTATCTTCAGGTTGGTGAGTCAAGTTCTGGCTCATACCACTTGTTTTCCGAATTTACACAGGAAGGGCCCCGCCTGAGACCCCCCCCCCCATTTTCACCACTCCTATTCCCTACTAGAAACGATACTCTCCACCCTATGCTGCGATTCCCCTCCCTTTTATCCCCAATCCCTACCCCCTTACCAACCCCTTCCTCTTCTTCCTCCCCGTCCCTACACCCCCCCCCCCCCCCGGACCTTCTCATCCTAGTCCCTAAACACTATCCCTCTTCCTCTCCCTGAATCATGCTAGATGTGTGCAGGTACCCCCTCCCCCCCCACACACACACCTCCCTCCCTCTTTATACACACCATTCTCCCTATTCTGCCTGCTCAATGCCTTCCCTCTTGCATATACTGTACTCAACATCCCCCCGATCCATTAACTCCCACCCCACTCTTAGCCCCAACTTTGGACCAGATCAAGGCATACCACCCCCTCACCAAGCATCCTTATCTCAAAGAGGAGACAGTACACTTCCAATGGAAAGAAAGAAGGAAGAGAGAGAAAAGAAAAAAAGAGAGAAAAAGGAAAAAACAATCATATGCATTACCATACATAAATGCACTTTCCTACATAAATTTAGGCATTTAAAATACACTGCCCTACTCCTCTCTGGTGAATCTGGTGTTAGTCTCCCAACTCTCTCCTGATTATTCGCTCTTGTGGGGGGCCAGGCAGAAAACCCTGACCGGGCGTGGCATCTAGGCCTGCCCTACGCTGTCCATTCTCAGATCGTCCAATAGTTTATTGTCAATCTCAGTTAGCATTGTCAGCATCTAGCTTTTCAACAGTGAGTGACCTCTCGATAAACATCCATGGCACTTCAACCTGCGTTGATGTAGAGGCTGATTCGCTTCTCGCAATCTCCTCCACATAATGAGTTGCCTCAGCCGCTGTTTCAAATGTCCGGTGTGTTCCTTCATGTGTGATGTGCAGTCTGGCAGGGTATTGCACCGTGAATTTGATGTTAGCCTCTACCAACCTCTGACATATTGGTGCATACGCTCTCTTGCGCTGGCTCAGGGCCGCTGAGTAATCCTGCGCAACTCTCAACCGCATGTTGTCCTTTATAATGGTGCCTTTTTTCCTCGCCGCTTTCAGCACAGCTTCTTTTGGAGGAAACTGTAAAAATTTAGCCAATACCACTCTGGGCCTGCGATCCTTCATCTGTTTAGGCCCCACCCTGTGCGCAATTTCAGTCAGGATCTTGCCACTCAACTCTCCCAATTCCAATAAATGTGGTATCAGGGTTCCTACGTAGGTAGCCTTTCAGCTCCTTATCTGATACATTGTCTGGGATTCCCATAAACCGGATCTGGATCGATTTTCTAAGTCATCCAATTTGGCTTCCTGAGCTTTCAGCACTGCCCGCATTTAACCCACTTCCTGTGTGAGTGCTTCAACCCCCTCCTCGTTCTGCAAAATTCTGGCCTCTGCGTCTTGGAGACGGCCTCCCAAAGCGCCTAATGAGCTTTGCAGTGCATCCATCTTACCGTGTAGTGCTTCGAACTGTGTGGACAATGCACACGCCATGGCCGCTGAAACTTTCTCAATGAATGCCGGCAATGCAGGTGAGGCAGCCACTGGGGGGGGAGTCCGCCATCTTTGTTTGTTCCGCCACGCGGTCTTTGTCCCTTCTCCCTGCTTTCGCCGCTGCTGCCATGTGCTGCGACTTCTCCTATTGCACCTTCGGCGATTTAGATGTGGCGTTTCAGCTCAGAATCAGCTCTATTTCTCAGTGAGGGGAAGGGGGCACCCGGAGCTCGAGCGATCTACGTCCGCCCACTCTCACTACATCACGTGATCCACCAAGCCCAACTATTTTAATTCTACAGATTTAATTAACAGGCAGTTGGTACCCTCCAAATTTAGGCATTCAACTGAATACAAATTATGAAGGATCTTGAAATCAAGGCAACCCCTTCTCTCCCTGTTATTTATTTATTTATTTATTTATTTATGTTTATACCGCACTATTCATGATCAGCACGGTTTACAAGAGAACAACATTATACATAGAACCGTTTACATAAAATATATGTTATATAGAACATGTAACAGAATTACATGTTATGTTATCCTACAAGTTCTCAATATTTGATATCCTGGTGGAACCAAGGAACATAAAGTGACTGCCTCCTCTTTAAGCCATGTTTCAGTAGGTAAAAACATATCCAGTTTCTTATCTATGGTCAAATCATGCAAAAGTTGTTCTTTAAAATTAATCTTAATTTTGGGGTAAAACTATTACAGATGCAAACATTGTGTTTCTTAATCACAGTTAAATTTTCTTCTGATTTAACTCTCCTTATTGGATACTTCCAAGCCAGCTCATCATATTGGCCCCTTCCAGTGATTAAAGAAATCAAACTTCTTGGCCCAAGGCACATTGCTGTAATAAATAAAGGAAGAAACTAAAAAGCAAATGCAACTAATTGTTTGGAACTGCTCTTCCTGGTCTCTCCTCGCTAAGGGGTGCAAGCCTTATGCTGTGCTGTAACGTTGGGAATCAAGCTGGCTCTTATAGTATGAAATCATTGGGTTGAAGCAATTCAAGCTCTGCCTCAAATTCTACCACGTCATTGTAATTAAATACTCACTTTGGTCCATAGGGCATTCCATACTGGCATCCCACAATATGTTTCAGATCTCCAATTTCACACCCCAGCACCGTTTCCTCAGATCCCTTCATTCTCATCGTCTTGTTCTTCCTTCTCTCTCTCCTGCCTGCCTTGAATTCTGCTTTCTTCTTTCTGGGACCCACCTTCTGGAACTCTCTGCTCTGAACCTTCCTTCATAAAGTTCAAAAGCATGCTCAAGACCCATACAGCCTTTGACCTCCCTCCCCCTCCCACACAGCACTCCCCCTGATCCCTAGCCTCTTGACCTGTCTCCTCCTGCTCTATCCTTATTTCCTTTGGACTCTTCTTCAGTGCCTGTCCTCTCTTTCTTTCCTGTCTAACAATGGCGTTCCTTTCTATTTCCTATTTCTGTAGCTGCCTTTATGATGTAAACCACTCTGATACCCTGCTTGAGCGGTATATCAAGCACTTAATAAAGATAAAGATAAATGGTTGATGGTAAGTCAGATGTTATAGAACATAGTCTGGCCACACTGATGGTGGCATAGCACTCTGATGGTAAAGCAACACACTAATAGAGAGTGGGCACAGACCTTTCTACTCTATCCTCTGCCAGTCTGTTAGGATTCCCTTCTTTTTAAACCAGGACTGTCTGTCCCATACCTTTTGCCTTCTGCCTCTTCAATAGCATCATCCTCTATAACATCAAAATTACTGTGTTATAGCTTTTATAACATTACTCAGTTTATGGTACAATATGAGTACTCTCGTTTTAGGTTTGGCCAGGGCAAAGTCAGTACCTACCAAAACATACTCCAATGAAGTGGTGACACTATGGTATCGACCTCCGGATGTCTTACTGGGTTCAACAGAATACTCTACCCCAATTGACATGTGGTGAGTATAATGTGCTGGGCTGCACTTTGGTGTGTGTCTTAGGAAGACAAGAGGGGTAAGTACCTTTATTTAAAATGTTAACTGTGCCCTCTGTATATTTTGCATTGTTTAAAAAGTGAAAACCAGAATCGTGAGGAAATCCTTCCAAAATTAATTTAAACCCACAAACAATCAGTATGAAGAACTTACACATTTCAAATCCTGCTATGTGAAATGTGACTATTTAAATTTCAGTGCCTGGATATTTTTTGCTGGTGTTGATTGCACTAGTTTTGAAATGAATGTGCCTGTTTATGTTCACTTTGAAAACAGCTGCAGGTAAAGACTACCCAGAAACATTTACGTTACCCCAACCTAAACACATCCTCGAGAATACCACTTCCTAACACGTCTAAACATAAGCATGGGGTGGCATCCTTTTAGCTGAACTAACAGTGAGTAATTTCTTGCCTAGGTAGTTCACACTGTTCTGTGTTATCCTTAGTTTCCATTCACGTTATAATGTAAATACTTTTCCATGTAATGTTGAAATTCTGTTCTCTGTAAACCACATTGATCCTCGGAAACGCGGTATATAAGAATAAATAAATAAATACATGGCATCTGAAAATTGTGCTCATTAAGGATAGAAAATTAGCGAGGCTCATGCAGCTGGCCAGGTTAAAACATGTATTGCTAATCATTTACCTTCACAAGTTTAACATACATAGACTCTTAAAATATTTAATTTAGTCATTAGAATTTCTCACAAATGATGAGCAAAGAAGAATTTCAGCCAACCTGACCGCTGCTGCTCTTTCAGAACAAAGTCCTGCCTCAGGGTAAGGCATTCATCGGTGCATCCTTCATTCAACATGACATTGAGTACAAACAACAAGACAACCATATTTCATTCCTCTCTATTTTCATTATCTCCAGGAACAAGCAGGAATGTAGTCTTCACATATGGGTATCGTCGGTACAGACGGAGCCTGCGCGGGAACGCTCCCCAGCGTCCAATTAGAAAGCTTTTGGGAGCATCCCACAGAACCTCCGTGCTGCCTTCCCGCCTTTCCCAACTGCCTCTCTCCAGTTCTTCATTTTCCGCGGAGCCAGCAGGTCGTCATTCCTGTCAGCGCAGAAAATTATTCTATTCTCCTTCTTTCTTGTGGTCGCGTCTGCCTTCTCTCGACGCCATACCGGTACCGCCGGTTCTTTCTTTCTTTCTTTAAAAAAAAAAAAAAATCATAGTAATTTTTTCCAAACTTTTCTTCCTCAGGTGCACGCGCCATTTTGGGCCTTAGGGCCTTAGGCCCAAAATTTCCTCCATTATGGAAAAACCCGCCTCAAAACGTGCACCAAGTGTGGCGGTACCATCTCCGTCACCGACACCCATGAGTGGTGTCTGAAATGTTTAGGTCCTGACCACTCCATTTCGGAGTGTATGGCTTGTGCCATGATGTCCAAGAGGGGTCGACAAAACCGAGCTGCTGAGCTCAGCACCCTTTTTCCCTCCAATGCAGCCTCTGTGGCATCGACGTCTTCCAGGGCTTCGTGTTCCTCCCATGGATCTCAGGTAACTAAACATAAGTCTGGCCAATCCTCAAAGGGTAGATCTCCTTCCAAGCATCGAGATGCCTCTGGTGTTGCCCTTGAGGGTTCTGTACCGGCAAAATTGCCCCGGCGGGAGGTTTCGGCTTCCAAAGCAGTATCGGGGCTCCAGGATTTATTTTATTTTTATTTATTTAACAATTCTTATATACCGCACTATTTGTTATCAGTGCGGTTTACATTTAACAAAGCATACTCAGATCAGAGAAGACTGATTGAGTTTACATTATAACAGGGAATAGAACTTGGAGAACATGGGTAACTATTGACATATTGACATATTTCAGGATAGATGCAGAATACATGAAACTATATACATAAAAATATGGCATAATAGATGATACTTGATCTGAAAGTACGTAAGAAGGTTCAAGGCTGGCGAGAGAATGCTTGGGGCTTGAGCGTTATGTTGTGTAGGGGATGGGGGATGGTTTCTTAGAGTCGGGGAAGCAGCTTGAGAGAAATGGAGCAGAAAGAGGTGGTATTTTATTGCTTTCCGGAATTGTAGAAGGTCTCGGATCACTCTGATTTCTGGAGGGAGGTCGTTCCAACATTTTGGTGCGTAGTGGGCAAAGGTTCTTCTCCTGGTTGTTTGTGAGCACTTTATGGAGTCTTTAGGGATAGACAGAGTGTTGTCTGTTGCTGTCCTTCTGGATCTGGTTTTTGGAGTAGGTGTGATGAGTTCCTTGAGAGAATTAGGAGCGATGTTGTTGATAATCTTGAATGTTATTAGAAGAATCTTATATGTTAGCCTGGAGTATATCGGTAACCAATGGAGATCCTTAAGTATTGGTGTGATATGGTCTGATCTGGCTAGACCGCAGAGGACACGGGCGGCGGCGTTCATAGCTTGTTGGAGAGGATTGAGAGTGCTCTTTGGTAGGCCATACAAGATTAAGTTTGCGTAATCTATATGTGGTAGTATGAGGGCCTGGAAGATGGTTCGGAAGCCGTCAGCAGGTAGCATAGGTTTGAGATGTCTCAGTGTTCTAATTTTGTTGTAGATGGAGCTGGTGATGTTTTTTATGTGTTCCTTGAAATTGAGATGCTGGTCCAGGGTAATGCCGAGATAGCGTATGGCATTACGGCTTGGAAGCTCCGCATCTCTTACTCTTAGGATGGAGTGAGGAGAGAAGCTTTTGTTCCTTGATATGAAGAGTACCTCTGTTTTCTTGAAATTAATGTGGAGGTTTTGGGTAGTTAGCCAGTCTGTGATTGCGTTGAAACAGTTGACAAGGTTGGTGAATTCCGGGTGTTTGACTTTGAACGGGGTAAATAGCAAAACATCATCGGCGTAGATTAGGGTAGAAATATTGAAAGATCGGATGATGTTGCATATCGGCTGCATATAGATATTGAACAGCAGAGCCGATAGGGAGGAACCTTGTGGGACACCTTGTTGGTGGAATGGTGCCGAGGTTTTAGAACCAACCCGGACTTGTTGCCAGCGATCAGCTAGGTAAGATTTACACCACTCCCAGGCAAGGCCGTGAATGTCCTTTTCCAGGAGGCGGTTAAGTAGCTGGTTGTGATTGACAGAATCGAAGGCAGCTGAGATATCCAGGAAGATGAGGGCGAAACCATTTTCTGCATTGTCAATTCCTCTATTCAGGGTGTTGGTGAGGGTGGTGAGCAGAGTTTCTATTCCATGCGATTCTCTAAATCTGTGCTGGCAGGGGTCGAGGGGGGCTGCTATGTCTATATGTTGTTGGATTTGTCTGTAGACGACTTTCTCGATTATTTTAGCGAGTAGAGGAATGCTCGAGATGGGTCGGTAAGATTCTGTCTTTGCTGGGTTGAGTCTGCAGTTCTTTAGGAGGGGTCTTATTGAAGTTTGTTTGAGTAAAGAGGAGAATGAGCCGGTTGCAAAAGATAGACGGATGATGTTTAGTAGAATTGGGCTGAGTTCAACTCTAAGGGTCCTGATCCAGTGTGCTGGGCAGGGGTCGTTTGGGGCTGTTGAGGTGTTGATGCTGGCAATGAGGTCTTGGATATTCTTCTCAGCAGGGGGGGTAAAATGTGTGAGTGATATTTGTGAGGTGGGAGTTTGGTAGGGAGGGGACACTGTTGGTGCTGGCTGATTACTTGCTGTGAGGGATTTGGATTGTAGGAAGTCGGCATATGACTGGGGGGGAATTGGGACAAGTTGGGTGGGGGAGGGTTCCTTGATTAGGGATTTCGCTAGGTTGAATAGGTCTCTAGGTTTATTGATTGAGCGTTGGAGGAGCTGGGCGTGGTATTCACTCATTCTGAGGTATATCCTCTCACGGTGAGACTTCAGGAGTTCAAGGTAGGCTAATTTGTGGGTCTGGGATCGGGAGCGTCTCCACTTCCTCTCGTGCTTCCTGAGTTCGATGAGGGAGGCGCGGAGTTCTGCTGAGAACCATGGAGCATGTTGTCTTCTACTTTTACATCTGTTGTGGGTTTCTGAGTTATTGGAGGATGTTGGGTAGGCGAATTCTTTCAATGTGTTGTTCCAGTTGGTGATTGCTTCTTCAAGGTTGGCAGACTTCTGATGTAGGGTCGGAAGAACCTTTTTGGAGAACTCTTCTATGGCAAGAGGTCTGGGGCATGGTGTGGCTGAGGGTCTAGTGGCATCGCTATATGTTCTCGAGACCTCAACCTCGGCAGAACTACTGGTGCCATGCTCTGGGGTACCGTCTGCTTTCTCCGGTACCAATACCCAGGCATCGGCAGCGTCGATAGACCAGAGGTTCCTGGCTATTGAACACAGTCTGGCGGCTCTCCTTGCGGCATCATCGACACCCTCGGAACCGCGTCAGACAGTTCAACTGGTACCAGCACTGACTCCGGCACTGGTATCGGTGGCATTGGCATCGACATCGGTGTCTGCTTTGCCGGCACCCAGTCATGCTATGCCCTCCGGTACCGATACACCGGTACCGATTCCCCCTGATACCAACTTCGGTCGGTACGGGTATCGTGCTCTACAAGATTGGCTCAATATTGGCTCCTCTTCTATTCAATTTATTCCTGACCCCTTTGGCATTATTAATTCAGCAATCGGGTGTTTCAGGCTATTAGGGATCTGGCCCGCGCCCGCGCCTGAGGGCCTCGCCAGAGGACCCTTTGGCATGGCCCTTAGGCGCGGCACTAAAGGCGCAACCACCAGACAAAGAGCAAACTACAGAAAACCACCACGGCAAAGAGCTCCACAAGACAAACACCGCTAAACCAGAAGATCCAAGACTCCGACAGATCCACAGAAAAGAGACCACGCAACTCCAAAAACCCAGGTACTTTGGTACACCATGCCGCCCTTCCTAACCCCCATCTACTTGCTCACACCCATCCTAACACTATACCCCCACCCAACCACACTCATCAATCCTCCCAACGTAGACACACTACCCTGCACAACCTCCTCTGCACAAACGCCATACCCTCACACAACCACTCACATTGACCTCCCATACACAAGCACCACAGCACCACAACCCGCAAACATCTGCGGCATCACACACACACATGCACACCACACTCCACCCCATACCACCAATCCCAAAAGCCACCTACACCTCTCCATTTCACTCATAAACACACGCTCTGCGCGGAACAAACACCACATACTCCACGACCTGATCATAACTGAGAAGATTGACATCCTATGTATGACAGAAACCTGGCTGACAGAAACCGACACGGTAATAATGAACCAACTGACACCAACCGGATACAGCCTCCATCACTGTTCCCGAACGCACGCAAAAGGCGGAGGCGTAGCCGTCATCGCAAAAGACATCCTCCACCTACGGACACACGCCTTTGAAACCTCCAATGAAGCAGACATCCTCACCCTCACTAACAAACACATCACAATATGCCTGGTCTACAGAACACCCGCCGCAAACTCCGACCTTCCAAGGATACTACACCTCATCTCCGAAAGCATTGACCCAGCAAAAGAATCAATTATCCTGGGAGACTTCAATCTCTCATCCCTCCAAGGCACACAAACAGAAACATTCCTTAACGCCATGACTGCAATGGACCTGACACAGATCATAAACGAACCAACGCACGAAAAAGGAAACACACTGGACCTCATATTTCTGAACTCCCAAACAGCCTCCTCATGCAGCAGTCCAACAATCTCACCAGTACCATGGTCAGACCACTACATCATCCACCTCTCTCATGCATACCAACCAAACACAAGCAGAGGAAACACACAACACACACGGAGATTCAAAGCCTTCAGCAAAGAAGACTTCCTGACGCTAACCCTACCTAACCTACTTGCGAACTCCAACAACCTTGATGACCTCATAAACAACTGGAACACCACAATTTCCTCAGCATCCAGCGCAACTATAAACAAAACCAGCAACAAACCCATCTCCTCAAAGGCCCGCTGGTTCACCCCTGACCTCCGCAAACTAAAAACAAAACTCAGAAGAGCAGAAAGAAAATGGAGGAAAACCAAAAATGAAATGGACAAAAAGCAGTACCTCCATGAACTCACTAACTACCAGTTGGAGACCGACAATGCGAAGAGAAACTACCACACCAAAATCATCACGACAGCTGTAAACAAACCTCGAGAACTCTTCCAAATTGCCAAAAAACTGACAAAGGCACCGACCGCTTCCGATCAACTCCCAGATATCCCCTCGGATCTTCTGGCCCGACAATACAAACAATTCCAACAACCTCAACAACCCCACCTCTGTGCTACGACCGCAAAGACAAATCCTTGCACCACAATAAACACAGACTGGAGTACATTCAATGAAACCTCAAAAGAAGAGATATCTTCCACCATCTTCTGTCTGAACACTACAACCTCCCCGCTAGACCCCTGTCCTACGGAATGGATAAAGAAAACAAAGGAAGATCTGAGTGCTCCATTAACCCACATCATAAACGAATCCTTTAAACAAGGATACATACCAGACGCCCTCAAGACATCAATCATTCGGCCAACAATAAAAAAGAACAACCTGGACCCACTAGACCCCACCTCCTACAGACCAGTTGCAAGCCTCCCCCTTGCCACCAAGATAATAGAAAAGATAGTCCAACGTCAGCTTCAAGATCATCTGGACACCAACGACATACTTGACCCGCAGCAACACGGATTCCGGCCACTACATGGAGTTGAGACCCTCATAACCATTCTAATGAACACCCTCATCATTGGAACCCAAGAGAAACAATCCGGATACATCCTGATCTTTCTAGATATATCAGCGGCCTTTGACACAATCTCCCACGAAATCCTCTTAAGCAGACTCCAATCAATTGGAATCAAAGACACTGTACTCCAATGGTTCAGATCCTATTTAACCAACAGACAGCAACGGATTCGCACCCTCTCCACGACCTCGACCCCCTACCAGCAACATCAAGGAGTACCCCAAGGGTCCACCCTATCAGCCATGCTGTTCAACATATACCTCCGTCCACTATGCTCAATCATACGCACCCACAACATCAACTTCCACATAATACGCTGACGACATAATGCTCTACGCACCGATTACAACCACCAACCCAAAAAACGACCAGCTATCAGCCTGCTTTAACGACGTAACCAACTGGCTACAGGAGAACAATTTATCCATCAACATAAAGAAAACCGAAGCCCTTATAGTAACAAAAGAACCTGACTTCAAACCTCCTACCCACCTCAACATGGGAACCACACAAATCCAAATCCAGCCCCAAATAAGGTATCTAGGCGTTATCATTGACCAGGCCCTCACCTTTAAACAACAAATCAACAAAACCGCTGGGACAATATTCCACAAAGCTAAGACTGTTCAACGTCTCCGACCTCTCCTAGAACCTCACGACTTCAGGACAGTAATGCAAGCGGTAACACTCCCCCATCTGGATTTCTGCAACATAATCTACCATGGACTACCCGCCTCACACACCAACCCCCTCCGAACTGCCTTAAATACCACAGCAAGGATTATTCAGAATGCAAAAAAACGGGATCACATCACTCCAATCCTAAGAGACCTCCACTTCCTTCCAATTCCAGCAAGAGTCAAGTACAAAGCTATCCTACTCATCCACAAGACTATCCACCAAACACGGAACACCTCCCTCCACCACCTTCTACCTCGCCCATCTCACAACAGATCAACCAGACAATCCTCCAATAACTCCATTGTCGTCCCCCACAAAAGAACCAAATCCACACAACGGACCTGCAACAGAGCCTTCGAACTTTATGCCCCATCCCTCTGGAACTCTCTACCAAACCACATCAGAAACAACGCTGACATCACATCATTCAAGAAACAGCTGAAAACAATCCTATTCCGTGAACATCTTTGAACAGAATTGCCACCCTATCCGCATCATCTAATACCTAGATTCAGCAGAAATGTACATGTCTATGTCCACCCAAATCATTTGCCCTTGGTGATGGCCCCCCCTGCAAAATATTACCCCCCCCCCCATTATGTTATATGTTACACCGCTTTGACCCGGTGAAAAGCGGTATATAAATGCAGTTAAATAAATAAATAAATAAATAAATATTATTACGCAGATGACATCTTCCTCCTGTATCATACATCCTCTTCTCACCCTGACATCACTCCTCTCAACAACTGCTTATCCCTGGTTTCTTCTTGGCTTTCATCAAACTGTCTCGTTCTGAATATCTCAAAAACTGCCTCCATTTGATTTCCTCATAGTTCCACCATTCCGTCACTCACTCCTTCTTTCTCTGGCGCCCCAAGTTCCTCAGTTTCCACACTTCGTTATTTGGGTATTTTTCTCGACAGCAACCTTACCTTCCGTGATCATATTTCCCATATCTCTCGGCGCTCCTTCTATTGTCTTTGACAGATTCGTGCCATTAGACCATTTCTTTCTCCTCAGGCTCTCTCCACTCTTCTTCTTTCTTTAGTTATCACACGATTGGACTTCTGTAACCTGGTTTATGCTGGTCTTCCCCAATATCAACGTCGTCGGTTACAGCTCTTACAGAACACCGCAGCTCGGATGATCCTGCATGCTTCCCCTCGCGATCATATCACTCCTATCCTTCAGCACCTTCATTGGCTGCCAGTAAATTTTCGGATTCAATTCAAAATTCTCACTCTTGTACATCAGGCCATTTATCTTCACATCCCTCAGTATCTATCCAACCTGTTAACTTTTCACACTCCCACTCGCAGCCTACGATCAATTCATATCAATCGTTTACACCTTCCCTCCCCCTCCCAGGCTCATCTTCACTCATCTCGGCAATCGGCTTTCTTTTACCTTGGACCTGCCCTCTGGAACTCCCTCCCCACTAACCTCCGACTAGAACAGTCCCTTCCCAAGTTCCGTTCTCTTCTTAAGACTCATCTATTTTCTTCTGCTTTCAACCTTCCCCCATGACCCCTGTTTTCACTGTATTTCCTTTTACAATCTGTCCTTTTTTTCTTTTTTTTTCCTGTCTTATATGATTGTCACTTTTCCTTCCCTTTCTTAAATTATGTATTTTAAAGTTTTATTGTAGACCGCCCCAGTGTAATGGGGGGGCGGTATATCAAGTGATTTTAAACATTAAACATTAAGAGCATCCAGACAGAAGGTACTTTGAATCCTCGGAGGACTCTGAGGATTCTGACAGCTCTGTCGGTACCAGAATACTTCTCCAGGAGGAGCCTTCCTCTCCTAAACGTAGGATGTCTCCTCCAGAAGATATTTCCTTTCAGGATTATCTCCAGGAACAAGCAGGAATGAGTCTTCACATATGGGTACGTCGGTACCGACGGAGCCTGCACGGGAATGCTGCCCAGCTTTCAATTAGAAAGCTTTTGGCAGCATCCCTCGCACCTGCGCAGTGACTTCCCGCCTTCTCCACAGCCTCTCTTCAGTTTTCGTTTTTCCGCGGAGCCGGCAGGACGTCCTCCTGTCACCGCAGAAACTTTTCTCTTTAATTGCTTTAATTATTTTAATTTTTTGTTTTCTTGTGGTCGCGGCTGTTTCTCCCGCTACCACCGGTACCGCCGGTGGTTTTTAGGCTAAAATCTGTAAAACTTTTCTTCAGTTTTTTTTTGCCTTAACTCTTAGGCCTACTAGGCTTTTTCATTATGGAGCCTTCTTTTCCTAAAAAGTGCCTCCGCTGTGGAAACACCTGTTTCTTTTTAGACACCAATAGTTGGTGTCTCAACTGTGTGGGTCCTGACCCTTTTTCCCCTGACTTGTCAGGAGATAATTTTGTGAGACAACCTTCAGTATTTAGAGTTTCCCTCGATACCGTTTTTTCTTCGGCATTGAGGGTACCCGGTTTCTCTACTTCACAGGATCAGGTAACCCAAAAACAGTCTGTTAAGACTAGTCAATGCTTGAGTGGTATGTCCCATGCCCAGCATGGTGACGGCTCCGGCCTTACCCTCAAGAATCCATTGGCATTACCCCTGCGGGAGTCTTCGGGCTCCAAAGCGTTAAAGGGGTTTCAGGATGTTCCTGGGGCTCACCCCTCACAGAACATACCTGAGCCATGCGCGGAGGTGGTATCCGCTTCGAGCGGTACCGAGCCTCCGGCATCAGCACCGGTGTCGAGCACTCCACTCTTCACCAGGGATTGTCATCGGGCATCCTCGGTACCTTCGGGACCGATCGATATGCACCGCATTGACTTCCCTCAGCCATGCTTCAGGACGGTACCGACATCGATCGGTTCCGATACCCTAGCATCGGCATCGACATGGACCTCGGTACCGTCGATATCGATCGATGTCACCCAGGCTGCCTTAGTGGTATCGGCATCGCCGATACTACCACTGGCGTCGGAACTGTCGAGACATGCATCGCTAGTCTCGCTCTCTTCGATGCCGAGTCTTGAGTCGATATCGAGTCTCGAGGACTGCGTCCCGACGCGTCCCGGAACCGACTCCGGTCGTTTCCCCATAGGTAGTTCCGAAGATCTTAGCCATAACTCCCTCATGATCTCGGTACCACGACAGCAGTTCCCGATGACTACTTCACCTGCTAGTCCTTTATCACTAGCAAGGTTGTTGCCTGTTCTTGCACCGCTGCCTAGTTTGGAACCGATACCTGGCATTGCTGCAGTACCTTGTACGTCCTCTGATACTCAGGCTCTTTCTTTAGCCTCACCAGGAATACTTCCCATAGGAGATCAGTCTTTTCAGACTTTTCTCCTGGATATGGCAACCTTTCTTAATATTTCTATCCCTGGTTGTGATCCTACACATGGCTCACCGGCACAAAAGCAACAAATACAGTTTCCTTTACATCCTGCTCTGCAGGATCTCCTTCTTAGGGTATGGAAATCACCCTTACGACTTCCTCAAGTTTCTAATGATGTTGAGGTTAGGTACCGTGTACCACCCTCTCCAGGGTTCCAAAAACCTCAACTTTCTCATCGTTCCCTGGTAGTGGAATCAGCACTGAGGAAGGTTAAGAGCAAGAAGAAGCATTCTTCTTTTCCACCAGGTCGTTCTTCAAGAACACTTGATGCTTTTGGCCGTCAAGCCTTCCAAAACTCTATGCTGGCTTCCAGAGTTCTCTCATATATTTTTCACATGAGTCTAACACTCCAGGAAGTCACAGAGAAATTGTCTCTTTTGACCCCTTTTTTACCAGAGCCCAAGGCTACTGATTATACCTTGCTCATCAATCACAGCCGGAATATATCCTGGTTTCTGTCTCGTGCTTCTATAGATTCTTTTGAGTCCATTAGCAGATCCTCTGCTATTGCCATTGCAGCACGTCGCAGAGCCTGGCTTGAGGCTTCAGACTTGAGCAAATGGGCACAAACTATACTAGCTCATTCTCCTTGTACAGGAGAAGGTCTTTTTAATAAGGAGGCTTTACGTCAGGTTGCTCAATGCTCCCCTGACTCTTCTTCTACTAGAAACCATTCTAAGCCACCTCCTTCTTCAAATAGTAGGAAATGTCCTACCAAACCTTCTTTTCCTAAGAAAAGGAAGTTTCATTCCTCTCCTGCCCATCATTCGGCTGTACCTAAACAAGGGACGCCTCAGCCTAGTCTGAAGTCCTCCAGTTCTGGCCAGTCTCAACATCCCCAGCAACCATAGGTGCCTGGAATTGTAACTTACATATTAAAAGATTATTCACTGTGCTTTTCTTTTTCAGTGTTCTAACCTGTCAAAAAAAAAAAATTCTTTTGTTCAGGTACTACACACTCCAGAAGAGCAGTTGCAACTATCACCTGATAATTTCTTTCCCAACTGAACATTTTTCCTTCAGTTGACTTACCCCATGGGTACGTCCCCTCCAACTACTTGAGGGCTACCATACTGAACTACTTCTCTGGTCGTTCCCCAGACAGTGAGAAGAGATATCCCCTCTCTTTTCTTGTCTGTTTTTCTTTATTCAGCACAGGACACTCTCTTTGCTGTTTCTGTCAACAGCTCTGCCTGCAGGAGTTGTAGTAATTGTATTACTGGGACTTTTCCAAGTTCCAGTCCCTTGTTAAAAATTTTTTGTCTAGCCTCAGTAGTGATTCCAAACTATCTTGGATCCTCCTACTCGTTAGGCTTTCTCACATTATTCTAACCATCTCCTTTTCTAGGATATGGCAACATAACTGATTTTCAGTCAGTTTCTCTCATAGCTCTCCTGCACAATGCTCTCTGCAGTCTTCAGAGAAGCTTTCTACTATGAGGGCTTTGCTATAGAGCATTGTCCTTGTCTCTGAAGTTCCTCTATTATTAGAGAGAAACTTCTCAACCCTTCCTATGCCTGTTCTCCACACCCCCTCTAACCTGGGGTGTTCACACGAGATAGCAGTTCTTCTGCGTGAAAATCCAAGGCATCTACCATGTCAGTGTTCTGTAGAACTCCCTGCCTTGTTCCCTACAGATTCATATCTTCATCTGTTCTCACGCGAACATCACGGTTATCTCACTGGGTTGCTTTCCTGCATCCCTCAACCCACGCAAATAGATTCTCTATGCATATCCCAAGTGGGCTCACCCTCTCGCAGAACGCAGATTCTTTTTCATTTACATTCCCCATGTACAATTATGGGGCTGGGTGGTAGACATGTATCTCAATCTGTTGTCTTGTATGTAGCATCTCCATATATGTCTACATACTTATATCATTTCTCTGGTGGTGCTAAACCATGCCCCACAAATTTCCATATATCTAGTTGTATCATCTAGATATATATATATATTTGATAAATTTCACCACCCATATCCTAATATACAACTCTGGACATATGTATATTTATCTATCTATATATATCTATGACTATATACATATCTACTCCAGCCACATATATATTTTTTTAACATTTTTTTTTTTTTTTTTAACATTTTTTTTTTATATACCGCCTTTCATGATATCAAGGCGGTTTACATTGTATGTGTTTGATGGGGGGCTTCTTAAGGGTTGGTCAATCTTATTCACTATCACCCTTACTGTCTATACTACATGATTTACCTCTTAGAGGTTTTAGACAGATTGTTGCCCCACGTCCCATACCAAATTATGATACAGGACCTGTTCAGCACCAACAACCACTTTGGTGCTAACATCTTCTATTTTTTCTTTATGTCCTTGAAGCATCCAGCTTCAATATTTTTCCTATCTCTCGCCAGCTAGGAAAAACAGTGTACATCTTTATCTTCGAGTACACAACTGTTTTCCGTAGGAATAGGGGTTTTCCATCCCCCTTTCCTGCCAGGACTGGGCTAGTTCTTCAACTCCGTCAGTCTTCTTCCTTTAGTCCTCAATGTTCATGATGCCTAAAGGACTTTTCAGCTTTTCCCATAAAGCTTTCCATTGAAGACCAGACGTCTACTCCTACCCAGTTGACACCTGGATCATCTACTACCTCCAAGTCTGGACCTTCATCCTCACTACTGAGAGGTCAACTTGACGATTCCGCCACTACTTATCCAGTAGACTCCATCATGCTTTCTACTTCCTACCATACAGTAGGTAAGCTGCATATTTTAAGTGTACATTAAATGTGTTTTAATGCTACGCATCATATCTACCAAGGACTCCTGTAGTCTGTAGAACATCTAGTCCTTGGCTATGCTGTTTCTTTCCTCACAGCTCCTTTATTGTCAACTGCTACCCTCCATCCCACATTGGATGCCGGGGATTCCTGGAGACAAAATGCGCCCCTGACCCGGGCACTTGCATTTTTATGGGATCTCCCCCTGGCATCTCCAGCTAGGGAGTCCCCATATGTGAAGACTCATTCCTGCTTGTTCCTGGAGATAGCACAGTTACTTACCTGTAACAGGTGATCTCTGGGAACAGCAGGAATTAGTCTTCACAACCCTCCCACCTCCTCTAGGAGTTGCATCTTTTTTATTTTTTCCCTTTTCTCTGCTCGCCTTTGTCTCAGCTCTGAAACTCAACTGAAGAGAGGCTGTGGAGAAGGCGGGAAGTCACTGCGCAGGCACGAGGGATGCTGCCAAAAGCTTTCTAATTGAAAGCTGGGCAGCATTCCCGTGCAGGCTCCGTCGGTACCAACGTACCCATATGTGAAGACTAATTCCTGCTGTTCCCAGAGATCACCTGTTACAGGTAAGTAACTGTGCTTTATCAGGGAGGTGGCTCGAGGTCTTTCCATTACTGTGGCTCCCGAAACAGAGCCCAGGGCAAAGGAGTTGGAGATTCTACACTATCCCAAAGTTCCTAAGGAAGCAGCTACTTTGCCTATCCATGAGATCTTACATGATCTCATGCTAAGAATGTGGGAAACACCTCTTACCATCTCTCCTCACTCTTGTAGACTGAATACCATGTATCGAATCCCTCCTTGTCCTGGTTTCCAGAAGACTCAGCTTCCTCACCACTCCATTGTAGTGGAATCAGCTATGAGAAGGATCAAGAGTGCAAAGAGGCATGCCTCTAATCCTCCAGGACGTGAGTGTAGAACTTTGGATGCCTTTGGACGTCATACTTTCCAGGCTTCCATGCTTTCTGCCAGGATCAGTTCCTGTATTTTATATATGGGAATGTTCCTTAAGGAAGTCACAGGAGATTTTAAGCCCTCTCCTTCCTGATGATAAGAGGCAGGATTTTCTCACATGCCCAGGATGTTTCTAAGTTTGTCAATCGTGCAGCTTTTGACTGTTTTAAGTGCATAAGCAGAACCTCTGCCATTGCCATAGGTGCACGTAGAATTGCCTGGCTCCAGGCATCTGATTTGGAGCTCTGGGTGCAGGACAAACTGGGCAATATCCCTTGTACAAGTGAGAATCTATTCGGCAAAAATTGACAAGAGAAAGCCAATGAGTTGGATGCTGACAACTCTACTTTGGATAGATTATCCAAAGCCACAGCTGATCCTGCAAGAAAGAAATCTTTCAAGAAACCATTCTTCTCCAGATGGGGGCAAATAACAGCAGAAGATTGGACTCTCTCCGTTATAAAAGAGGGGTACAAGCTTCACTTTCTTGGCATGCCCCCTCCCACAATGGTAAGACAATTCAATTCTCAGACCTCTCTCAACAACCTGTTAAATCAAGAGGCCACTATGCTTCTTGCCCAAGGGGCAATAGAAGAGGTACCCATCCCTCAACAGGGTACAGGGTTTTACTCCCCCTATTTCCTTATCCCAAAGAAAACAAGGGGACACAGACCTATTTTAGACCTCAGAGAATTGAACAAATTCCTGTTCAAAGAGAAATTCAAGATGCTTTCTCTGGGAACTCTGCTGCCATACCTTCAGAGTCAGGATTGTCTTTGTTCTGTAGATCTCAAGGATGCGTACACTCATGTTCTCATCCATCCAACTCACAAAAGATTTCTTCGGTTCCTTTTTCAGGGAAAGCACTACCAATACAGGGTACTTCCTTTTGGCCTGGCCTCAGCACCAAGGGTGTTTACGAAATGCATAGCTGTGGTAGCAGCATTTCTTCGCACTCTAGGAATATTCGTCTTCCCCTACTTAGACGACTGGCTCATTTGAGCCCCATCAGAGTCAGAGGCCAGGATTTCTCTATCTTGCACAATGCGTATCCTTCAGTATTTGGGTCTGGTCATAAACATCCCAAAATCCAGCCTAACTCCCACTCAGTCTCTAGAGTTCATAGGAGCTTTGCTGGATACCACAAAAGCAAGGGCCTATCTTCCACAGCCCCGTTGCATTCGCATTGTGCAGTTAGCCTCCCAGGCAGTGTTGAAAACTCATCTCACTGCTCAGGAAATGTTACAATTACTAGGCCACATGGCATCCACCGTGTATGTGGTCCCCTATGCTCGCCTCCATATGAGAGCAGCCCAATGGACTCTTTCCACTTAATGGACCCAGGCATCAGGCTGCCTATCAGACAAAATAGCAAACACAAGTCGCCTTATTTTGTCTCTCCAATGGTGGCAATCAACCCAAAACCTGTTGGTAGGGTGCCCTTTTCAGCAGCCCCTACCCCAGGTCACTCTAACAACAGATGCCTCTCAGTTGGGTTGGGGAGCTCACCTGCAAGATCTCTCTACCCAAAGCACCTGGACTCCACAGGAGACCCACTTGCATATCAATCTCCTGGAACTCAGAGCAATCTTCTTTGCTCTTCGAGTGTTCCATGCCCAGCTAAGCTGCAAGGCAGTCCTAATTCAAACGGACAATCAAGTAGCTATGTTCTATCTAAACAAGCAGGGAGGAACAGGCTCTCTGTCGCTTTGCAACAAAGCTTTGCGACTTTGGGCCCTCGCCAGAGAGCATCAGATTCATCTCCTTGCAGTATATCTACCAGGCATTCAAGACTCTTGGGCAGACAGACTCAGTCGAGTTCTGCTTCCACACGATTGGTCTCTCCATGCAGACCAGGTGGCCAAGATTTTTCAAATTTGGGGAACCCCGGACATAGACCTCTTTGCAAGTCCGCTGAATGCCAAACTTCCCTGGTTCTGTTCCAGAATTCCAGCTTGAGGTTGTCAGGCCAGAGATGCTTTCCTCCTCCATTGGGGTCAGGACTTCCGGTATGCCTTTCCACCCATTTCCCTAATTCCCAAAACCCTGTTCAAGCTTCCGAGAGACAGAGGTCATATGATCCTCATAGCTCCACGTTGGCCACGGCAAATGTGGTACCCTCTGCTCCTACATCTTTCTCAAGCTCCGCCTCTGGAGTTAGGATCTGCTCCAGATCTCCTTTCTCAAGAGGACGGGATGCTGTGGCATCCAAAGTCCCAGTCTCTGCATCTCAGGGCCTGGTTGCTGAAAGCCTAGAACTTCACAGTTTTAACCTTTCCCAGCAGCTGAAGGATATCCTTCATGCTTTCAGGAAACCTTCCACAAGACACTCTTATGCATTCAAGTGCAAAAGGTTTACCATATGGTGCTCGCAGAAGGGTCTTAACCCTCTTGCGATACCTCTGGAATCATTACTGGAGTACCTCCTTCATTTATCAAATGCAGGGCTTAAGACTAATTCATTGAGAGTCCATTTGAGTGCTATTGCAGCTTCTTTCAAGCCTTTCAATGGACAACCTATTTCCTCTCATCCTCTCATAGCGAGATTTATGAGAGGCCTTCTTTTAACAAAGCCTCACATTAAGCCACCACCGGTGGCATGGGGCTTGAATCTGGTACTTGGACAGCTCATGAAACCGCCCTTTGAACCATTAGCCACTACCTCTTTGAAATTCCTTTCCTGGAAAGTTCTCTTTCTCATTGCAATCACATCAGCACGCCGCATCAGTGAATTGCAAGCGTTGGTGGCTGATACTCCTTATACAAGGTTCCATCGTGCCACTTTATGCCAAAGGTGGTTTCGCCCTTTCATTTGAACCAAGCGGTTTACCCCGTCTTCTTTCCAAGGCCTCACGCCTCAAATACAGAAAGGAACCTTCATACTTTGGACTGTAAAAGAGCTTTGGCCTTTTACTTGCAAAGGACACAGCAACATAGAAAATCCTCTCAACTCTTTGTTGCTTTTGATCTTAGTCATTTGGGACTTCCAGTCTCCAAAAGGACACTGTCCAGCTGGATTGCACAGTGTATATATTTTCCTTATGAGAGTAAGAACCTTCCTCTTGAAGGCCATGTCACAGCTCACAATGTGAGAGCCATGGCAGCCTCAATGGCTCATCTTCACTCTATGTCTATTGACGACATCTGTCGAGCAGCTACTTGGGCTTCGGTTCATACCTTCACAGCTCATTACTGCTTAGACAAGGACTCCTAAACAAACCAAGGAGGAAAGAAGGAGGCCTTCCGCAAAAAGACAGGACAGGAGGTATAGCGGAGGGCAATTAACCATGGCCTACCAGGATTATTGATAAAAATCTTTATTAGGACCCATATGTTGTCCCATTGGCCTCCGCTGTACCTCCTGTCCTGTCTTTTTGCGGAAGGCCTCCTTCTTTCCTCCTTGGTTTGTTCTCGAAGACAACCATGGCCTACACCCAGTGGGACAACATATGGGTCCTAATAAAGATTTTTATCAATAATCCTGGTAGGCCGTGGTTAATTGCCCTCCGCTGTACCTCCTGTCTAGACAAGGACTCCTGCCAGGATGCCTTGTTTGGTCAGGCTGTTCTTCAACACCTGTTCCACACTTAATCAACTCCTACCCACCATCCCTGGTAGGATGCCAGAGATCCATGGGGGGGGGGGAGTGGAGCCCTTTCACAAGGGCACACAACTTTCTGGGGCCATCTCCCTGGCATCTGCAGCTAGAGAGTCCCCATATGTGAAGACTAAATTCCTGCTTGTTCCTGGAGATAGCATAGTTACTCACCTGTAACAGGTGATCTCCGGGAACAGCAGGAACGTAGTCTTCCCAACCCGCCCACCTACCCTAGGAGTTGTATCTCTCTATCTCTCTCTCCCTCTCTCTTTTGTCTCAGCTATAAACTCAACTGGATAGGGAAAGTTGGAAAAGGCAGCACGCAGGCGCTGTGGGATGCTCCCAAAAGCTTTCCTGTTGGACGCTGGGGAGCGTTCCCGCGCAGGCTCCGTCGGTACCGACGATACCCATATGTGAAGACTAAATTCCTGCTGTTCCCGGAGATCACCTGTTACAGGTGAGTAACTACGCTTTCTTTACAGATTGTGCCAGGTCCTCAGGCCTCGTGTTAGCAATGAATATTCAGATCTGGGATGGGCTGCGTTGTTAGGAAGAAGAATCCCTTTCGGTATTTTCTGCTTGCATGAGAGGATGATGTTCATCCGTGGCTCCCTTCCATGCTGTCAGGCCAAATTACATTTACTTCCATGTCACTGAGCTGATCTGTTTTAAAGCAGCCATCATGCTGTTTTACAAAAAATCGTCTTTTAAGTTGTGCCCAGAGATAGTACATCAGTGTTAGGTTTGATTTCTGCCATGTGTTTAAATTTAAACACATAAATTAAAATCTGTTCTCCAAGCATAATGCAAGATTTCTTCCCTTCTTCCAGTTTGCTTCTGTGGGCAGGAAAGAGACTTGATAAAATCTACTGGTGGTATGTATGTGATATTTCATACATACGGAGCAAACCAGACTGCGTGATACTGGGGAGCTCCGCTCTCCACCTCCTGGGTAACACTAGCTGTATTTTGTGCTTGCGGTTTAGTGTCTAATTCAGAATAACCATATCAATCACCTATAACAGATTCAAGGAAGGAAATGTCTAATGCTTAGTGCCCTGCTCTGCCATGTACCAGTCCTTGCCCTAATTCACACACTTTCATGTGTTGTGGAAAACGCAGCTTTTGCATCTAGACAGATGCATTATCCTTCCTGGCTGGCTAAATGAAATAGCTTCCAAACAGCATTTCTGTAGACTTGTGCTTTTCGGGCCCATTTGGATATTCATTGGCACACCTAGAAATTAATTGTGTGCGCAAATTACTTATGCATGCATATATTGATTGTGCATGTGTTAATTCGTAGGTATACACTGTGATAATGACAGCTCTGTAGAGCGAATGCAATGGGAAGGAAATGAGCAATATACCTTTAAGAGTAAAGGCAAACAAGGTTCCCATGGAAACCTCAAGCTTCTAGCTAGAACTGAGCCCAGTCATAGTAGTGACGTAGGAGCTGAGTGGAGCCCTAACGAGTTTCACATGAGCAGCCAGAAGGGTGTGGCTGCTGAGGAAAGCCGTTTTAAACCTGCTACAGAGTTCAGTGCAAGAGAGCAGCAGAGAGGGAAGCAGCAGAGAAGGCAGCAAGTGAAGCAGCAAGAGCAACGAGGAAAGCTGAAGCCACGAGGGAAGCCAGCTGAACAAGGAAAGCTATGGAACCCAGAACAAGCTAAGAAGGATTCTGGAAGGTCTGTTTCCTATACCCCAGGAACACTGGAAGCAACCCCAAAACCTCTGCTAAAGCAACCCAAGGAAAAGGTAGAAAGGTTTACCTTCACACGGGGAGAGAGCTCTGATTGCAGAGACGGCATTGCACGTGAGAAAGGTACGTCTGCTATAATCCCTAGCAAGAGATATGCTGAAGATATTATACAGCAGTGAAAGACCAGTGCTAACCAGAGCCAAGATAGCACTGCTGTGAAAACAACTCCAGTCAGAACTAGAAACATTCCAAATAAGTGTTATGAGACAGATTTAAAGTCTGTAGTTAAAAGCTTACGAAGGAATCAGTTTCCGGCCTTAGACAAAGTGACTGCAAACCAGAGGGAACGGTTTATAGAACAACTGCAGGAAGTTCTTAATAACCTTCAGTCTAATTCTGGTTTTAAAAGTTCCTTAAAGCAGAATGATAATGGAGATTGTGAGGAGATGATAATTGATGTAGAAGAAACTCCTGTTATGAATGACGTTTGTGAAATGGATTGCTCTTTTTGTGAGACCAATCACCTGGACTTACGTTAAACAACCTTTGCATGAGAGGAATGCAAAGCTGTTTTCTGACTCTCTGAAAGAAGGACATTGTGCTGAAACAATTAACTCTGCCTAAGCGTTTGCTGTGAATGAAACAGTTTACCTATGCTTTATTTCTCAACTTTAATTGCTCCTGTTTTTCCTATTATTTTGGGAGAAAATAATCCATGCCATGTTTTGAGCTGTGAATTCTATGTGAAAGGGAAAAATCCAAATAAATTTATCTGTTGCCTGAAACCTCGAGTCACAGCACTTTTGTTAGATAGTAATCAAGACTACAAATCCCAGCATCCCTTGCTGGCACAATAGCCAAGGACATTACTTGAAGACAAAATAGAGGTCGCCCTTGCCCTTGAGCCACCGGCCCTAGGCGGGGGTAGGACAACACGCACGCAAGCAAGCAATTATGATGAATACAAAAAATTGTTGGTTCCTTATTATCTCTCCAGTCTAGTCCCGACCTCTGGGTTTTGCTCCTCCTCCAGCAGCTTGGAGACTGAGAAAACGTCACCCTTTTGTGACGTCATTGGTATATCCTCCGAGGATCTGCCTTCTCACTCCAGTTACCTCAGTCTCCAAGCAGCTGGAAGATCAGTGAAACGGGAGGTCCGAGTTCACTGGAGAAGCAATTAAGGAGAGATAGTTGTCAGTGTGGGTTTTTAATAGTTTTAGGTTAGAGAGGAAAGGAAAAAGAAAACACAAAGGGAGTTTGTAATTTGGGGGAGTTCTTTGTCTTTAAGGGGCTGCTGAGGCCTTCTCTCTCTCCCCCTCTCCCCTCCCTCCTCATCTGCTGAAGTTTAGGATTTGAGGGACAGCTCTCCGATGGATCAGAGCGCCGGCTGCCGAACCCGATTGCAAGGGTGAGGAACCGGAGCTATTTGGTTTGTCAGTGCACGCAGAAGCCTTGCCTGCTAGCGCTGTGAAGAGGAAGTCCCAAGAAGATTTAAAAGCAGAGAGACCGGTCTCTCTAACTCCCCCTCACTTCACTGTCCTCCCGACGCTGAGAGCAGTGGGTCGGTTAAGCTCAGAGACGGCAGCGGTCTTCAAAGAGCACTGGAGGGAGTTGAGTGCATGAGGTAAGCGGGGACCACATCGCGGCAGTATAAACGCAGGAAATCCAGTCAGTGGGCCTACTGCGTGGCGGCAACGCGGGAAACCGCGGTCTTTTGTCAAGGCCTATAGAGGCTTCTGTTTTCGGCGGGAAGCTTCGTTTTTCAGTTTGGTTTGCGATTTCAGCCTCGGGGGCTAAGGAACAGCTTAAGCTTTCATTTTGAAGGAAGAAAAAAAAAGTGCGTTTTTTGGGCTGACTGGGTCTGTTGGTGGCTTTGGTCAGGTATCTACCTCTGGAGTCTAGCACGGTAGCAGAACTGACGGACTCTGCAGACACTCAAGCACAATGCCCTATAAGCAGCTCTGTTTAGTCTGCGGATCAAGGAGGGGGAGCGGTGTTGGACACAAGGGTCTGTAGGGGGTGTGGTGTGTACAGGACGCTGCCACTATGGAGACCACCTTGGATGGGCAAGCTGAGGTTCTGGCGGCCTCAGAAGCGCTACAGGACTCAGTTTCCCTGGATTTACTGCTTAGGGAGCCGGTGGCAGGAACTTCGTCCACGCCGGATCTCCTGCCCTCCCAAGCATCAGTGCCAGAGCTTGCAGCTATTTTTTTCCCTGAGTTTGTTGTGCTTATTCAGCAGGCTTTTGGGGGCCAGCAGAAAAGGCAGACGACAGGTTCCTTAGATGTGGAACGGGGAGAAAAGAGACCGGGGACCCCGCTGAGTGCCGGACCGACGGGCAGCGTGGCGAAGAAAGCCAGGCTGGAAAAGGAGCAGAAGGAACCGTCGGTGGCCTCGGAGGGTCTGCTCTCCGACGAGGGGGATCCTGATTTGGAGATGGACGACGAGTTGGAGGAAGGAGAGATCACAGAAAGGGAGGACCAGGCTAGAGTGGTCCGCGTCTTTCGGAGAGATGAGTTACCGGCGCTCATTTCTGAGACGCTTAAGGTGCTTAATATGCCTTCTCCTGGTCCAGCGGAGGATGCCACTTTGGAGGATCCGTTGCTGCAGGTTTTTCGGAAGACTCAAAGAGCATTTCCAGTACACAGAGTTATCCGTGAGATGATACAGGAAGAGTGGGACATGCCAGAGGCAAGCCTGAAGGGGTCCAGAGTTATGGGTCAGCTGTACCCTCTGGTGGACTAGGATCGCGAGTTGTTTAAGTCTCCTAAGGTAGATGCCGCCGTCTCGGCAGTGACAAAGAAGACTACCATCCCAGTGGAAGGAAGTGCCACGCTCAAGGATGCACAGGACAGGAAACTGGATACATTGTTAAAACAGATCTTTAAGGTCAATGCTCTGTCTATTCAGGCAGCCATTTGTGGAGCGTGGGTAGCAAGGGCCTGCCTTCACTGGTCAAGGAGAGGATACCATCGGTGAGACGTCCAGACTAGAATCGGGAACGGCTTATCTAGCCGACATCCATTACGACCTCATTCAAGGTTTATCGAAGAGCATGGCATCGGTGGTAGCGACCCATCGTTACCTTTGGCTGTGCAATTGGGCAGGGGATAGATCGTCCAAGGCTCGGCTCAGTAAGTTACCTTTTAGAGGAAAGCTCCTGTTCGGAGATGATTTGGACAAGCTGGTGAAGGATCTGGGAGAGTCCAAGGGGGGCAGACTTCCAAAAGATAAACCAAAACAGAGACTCTCGGCTCCCATATCCAGGGGTCAGCAGAGAGATTTTCGGCGTTTTCGTTTCCCTAAGTTCAGTCAGGCTCAGAGGAAGTTTTCCCAGTAGAAACCAGGGGTTTTGTGGCTTTCGGGGAGCAGGAAGAGGTTTCAGGGCCTCTTCTTCCTCCACGACTCTTTGAAAGTCGCAATGAAGTCAGGGGGGCCCAGGGGGATCTGGTGCCCGTAGGGGGTCGACTACGGGATTTTTACCATGCCTAGGTCCGTGTAACGTCTGACCAGTGGGTGCTGGAGGTCATTCGAGAAGGTTATGCATTGGAGTTTCAGCGGCCTGTGAAAGATTTGTTCATACAGTCTCCATGCAAGGCGCCGGCAAAGGCCGAAGCGGTAGGGGAGATGGTAAAGCGGCTAATCGACCTCAGAGCGGTGGTGCCGGTGCCCCCAGACCAATGCGGCTGCGGTCGGTACTCCATATATTTCGTAGTCCCAAAAAAGGAAGGGGCTTTTCGACCAATCCTGGATCTCAAGAGAGTAAATCGTTGTCTTTGGGTATCCCATTTCCATATGGAGATGCTAAGATCCGTAATTGTGGCGGTAAGAAAAGGGGAGTTTTTTTACTTCCCTGGACCGGTCGGAAGCCTATCTACACATTCCGATAGGGCAGGAGCATCAGAAGTTCCTCAGATTTGCGGTTCTGCAAGGTCATTTCAGTTCCGGGCCTTGCCGTTTGGGTTAGCTAAGGTGCCGCGAATGTTCACCAAGGTAATGGTCGTGGTGGCGGCAGTGTTGCGAAAGCAGGTGGTTCTTGTACACCCTTATTTGGACGATTGGTTAATTCGGGTGAAGTCCAGAGCCGAGTGCGAAGCGGCTTCAGACAGAGTGGTGTCATTCTTACAGAGCCTTGGTTGGGTAGTCAATATGGCAAAGAGCAAGTTGATTCCCTTGCAGCACCTGGAGTATCTCGGAGCTCGGTTCGACACAGAAGCGGGGAGAGTATTCCTACCGCAACAAAGGGCAAACAGTTTAAGGAGTTTAGTCTGGCAATTTCTGAGCAGAACAACCCCCACAGCATGGCATTATCTTCAATTACTCGGGACCATGGCAGCGACTCTAGAGCTCGTCCCGTGGGCGAGAGCTCACATGAGGCTGTTGCAAAGGGCTTTTCTCAGGCACTGGTCGCATCAGACCGATTCTTTGTCGCACAGACTGCCGTGCTCGATGGAAACGCGTCAATTGCTACGTTGGTGGTTACTCCCGGGGTGTCTGGAGAAGGGGATGCCCTTAGAGGCGCCGGATTGGATTCCTCTAACGACAGACGCCAGCCTCTTCGGCTGGGGAGCTCATTTTCAAGGAAGATTTGCCCAGGGTCAGTGGACCGAGCAGGAAAAGACCTGGTCAATCAACAGGTTGGAATTGAGAGCGGTAACTCTGGCTCTACAGAATTTTCAACTTTATCTTCAAGGAAGGGAGATACGAGTGTTTTCTGACAATGCAACCGCAGTGGCCTACAGCAATCGGCAAGGCGGCACGGGCAGTGTTCAGATGGAAGCCGAAGCCGAACAGTTGTTCGAGTGGGTCGAAGTGAACCTCCTAGCGTTGTCAGCTGCGCATGTAGCAGGAGTAGACAATGTGGAGGCCGACTTCTTAGGTCGCGTAAAGGTGGACCCAGGGTAGTGGGTCCTTCATCAGGACGTGTTCGAGATGTTGGTGTGGCGTTGGGGGACGCCGGTGATGGATCTCATGGCCACTTTTCAAGTCGACAAAGGTCGTTTGATTTTTCAGCAGAAGAAGTGAAAGGATGTCGGAAGGACTGGATGCTCTCATACAGGTCTGGCCAGAAGAGCATCTACTCTACGTGTTTCCTCCTTGGGTGTTAATCGGAAAGGTGGTTCAGCGCATCAAGCACCACAAGGGACAGGTGATTTTGATAGCACCAGATTGGCCAAGACGTCCTTGGTACGCGGATCTGATGCGACTCTTGGTAGACAAACCATGGCGTCTTCCTCATCGGACAGACCTCTTGTCTCAGGGACTGCTGCACATGCCTCACGTGGATCGGTTCTCGCTTACGGCTTGGTTATTGAGAGGGTGAGGCTAAGGAAGAAAGGCTACTCTGCATCAGTTATTAGCACTTTGTTGAAGGCATGAAAGAGATCAACCTCGCTAGCTTATGTTCGCATCTGGCGGGTCTTTGAAGCGTGGTGTGAGGATCAACAGGTGCAGGCGTTAAGAGCGTCAGTTCCACAGGTGTTGGCCTTTTTGCAGGATGGTGTGGAAAAAGGCTTGGCGGCCGCATCCTTGCGAGTGCATGTAGCTGCGTTGTCCTGTTATAGAGGGAAGATAGCGGGTGTAGCGCTAGATGGCCATCCGGATGTCAAGCGTTTTTTGAGAGCGGTGTCTCTTTTGAGGCCGCCGGTTCGGTAGGTAGTACCAAAGTGGGATCTCCCTTACGTATTAGAGGCATTAGGACATGCGCCATTTAAGCCGTTGTCGGAAGCGTCCTTGAAGGATCTCACACTCAAAGTGGTGTTCCTGGTGGCTATTTGCTCGGCTCGAAGAATTTCAGAGTTGCAGGCCTTGTCCTATAGGAAGCCTTTTTTAACTTTTTATGATTCAAAGGTGGTTTTGAGACCAGTGCCATCCTTTTTGCCCAAAGTGCTCTCGACGTTTCACTTGAATCAGGTGGTTTCATTGCCAGTGTTCAGGGGGTCTTCGGAGGAGTCTGACACTGGTAAGTTTCATCCTTTGGAAGTGCGTAGGGCCTTAAGGAGGTATCTCAAGAGGATGGCAAGTTTCCGCAGGTCAGATAGGCTCTTTGTCCTCTTTGGGGGATCAAGAAAGGGCGAGGTGGCATCAAGAGCTTCCATTGCCCGGTGGATTAAAGAAGCCATAGCGTCTGCATATGTTTTGAGAGGTAAAAGAGTGCCTGGCTAAGGGCTTATTAAACTAGGGCGCAAGCAGCGTCTTGGGCTGATTGTCGTTTAGTACCAGCGGTAGGGATTTGTAAGGCGGCTACCTGGTCTTCATTGAATTCTTTTGTCAAGCATTACCGGCTTGATGTTCAGGAGAGACTGGATGCCTGTTTTGGAGCGGCAGTGCTTCAGGCGGGTCTAGCAGGTCCCTCCCGTTGATTGTTTTACTGCTCTATTACATACCCAGAGGTCGGGACTAGACTGGAGAGACGATAAGGAAGAGTAAATTATACTTACCTGCTAATTGTTGTTCCTTTAGGAACTCCAGTCTAGTCCCATATCCCGCCCGGAGTTTCTCTTGAGGGGGCTAGTGCCTGAAGCAAATGAGATATGACAGGTAAGCAGAAATACCTACTAGGCGTTGGAGTTAGGTTTTGGAGGCCCTATTCTCTTTTCAGGGGGGAGTGCAGGCCTAAGTGGTTCTAACAATAGTTACAATTACTTTGAGGAAGTTCAGTTAAAGGTATTAGTTCTCTTTTATATATTAAAAAAAAAGAATAACAAAAAGAGAAAATAATGGTTCAGTTAGTTGTATTTGTGGTACTGTTTACTACTTAATTGTTGCTCCAGTGAGTGTGCTTTGTCAATAGGTTACTGGAGTGAGGAGGCGGATCCTCGGAGGATATACCAGTGACATCACAAAAGGGTGGCATTTTCTCAGTCTCCAAGCTGCTGGAGCAAAACCCAGAGGTCGGGACTAGACTGGAGTTCCTAAAGGAACAACAATTAGCAGGTAAGTCTAATTTACCCTTTGGTTTTGGTTGAAAGAAAGGGCTTTTTGGCCCTGGACATGCCTACATTTCTGAGATTCTTTAAGGATAAACAGGATATGCTGTCCTCATGGCTGGGTGATGTGATCCAATGGAACCCGAGGCCACCTCTAGAGCAGACTTTACAAGCTGCAGAGCCTTCTAGAGTACTATACTGAGCATATGCAAGATTTCCTGAGCCAGTGCTGTTGCATGGAACCAATTCAGTTCCTTTTTTCCCATGGAACCCAGTGGTCAAAATTTTTGTACTTGCAGTGTGTGAATAGCTTTCTTTTTCTGTACCAAAATTTGCCCTTTTTGGGCTTTTGCCACCTTGGTTCAGTTTCCTCCTCCTCCAATTAGAATTCATCTAGTTATGTTTTTTGTCTTGTTTAATTGATTTTTTTTTCTGACGTGCAGTTTATGTCTGTATCAGTGCATCAAGCTGCTTTGGCCAAAATTTTTAACCCTGAGTAGTTTTATTTCATTGTGGCTGTTTTTCTTTCAACATCCCAGAAAGCAGAGAAAGCCAGCAACTTTAGGAAGTGCATCGAGTGTGGCCATATCATGTCACACCAACACCCATGTCTGGGTATAATATCCCTAGCTGTAACACCTGCCAAGTAATAACATTTATAACAAGAAATCCCTTGTGTTGGTGATCAAATATCTAATATCTAATAAGAGAGATCAACCAAATAGTAATCAGGGAACACCCCACCTCTATACATGTGAAAAAACATTCCAGTTCATACTGCTAGACCAGTCCAGACAAACGGGTTATGCACCCCTGCCAGCAGATCTTGGAGACAGAGAATTCTACCAGAGCTCTGATAGGCTGGAGCCTGGTGATATAATCCTACCCCTAGCAGTCTCCCTCAGTTTTTCTCTGTCTCCAGCAGATCTGGATGCTTTCTTTTTTTGCTCCTTCAAAAAGATTTAAAATGCTTTATTTCTTTGTGATTTCTTTTGGAAAGATTATCCCCTGTAGTTGCCAGTGTACTTATCTGAGCACCAGGGTATTTCCAGCTGAGCTCCTGTGTCCTGTCACAGTAGAGATCGCTGATGTGAAGACTCCCCAGCACTAGTCAAGAGGACTATTTAGCTGGATGGTAAGCCTCCTAAAATCCAGTCCCTGGGGCTGATTTTAGTGGTGAGGCAGCTGGCAGTGGTCTGAGCAGCGGTCCGTGGCTTCTCTGCACTTTCGGTACTGTGAGTACAGCACCTGTCTTTCTCCCACTGATGTCTGCAGCTCTGTGGTGACTCAATTTATTTTTATTGATTTTTCAGCGATTTTAGGAGTTTTTCTCATGCCTGCAACCCTCCCACCTTGTCCTTAGACTTTTTAAGTTAATTCCTTAGCTTTTGGGGGTTTTAATTCTCTCTTTTTGAGTTTTATTTTTGCCGGCGGCCATTTTGAATAGCTAATGAGCACCGGTTTTTGGCGGGAAGCCAGATTCCTTTTCTACTTGCTTTCTAGCAGCTTATTGCTCTTTGTTTTTCCACAGCACTTGATAGCTGTGAATTGTGGAGGGGTTCTTTTCTCTCTGCCTATGTATTGACATAATAAATAAAAAGTAGGGTAGGCATGAATAGAGAGCAGGATGCAATTCAGGGACAGAGTCTCACTATGCCCTTTTCAGGTCTACGCTGCATAGACTGTCAGAAGAAACACAAGGACCTCAAGAATCAGCTGTGCGGAGAGAGGAAAGATCCTTTGCCTGAGAGCTGCCGCGGGTGTTCCTGGTCCGCGGAGCGGCGTTGCAGGTGGGAGTCGGGTCCCTGCCCGGTCATCAGCAGGCGTTGGTTGGTCGCCCTTGGGACTGAGGACCCCCCCGAGCCCTTTAAAATCTCTGCTGGTCTAGCACCACGGTGAGAGAGGAAAGATCCTTTGCCTGAGAGCTGCCGCGGGTGTTCCTGGTCCGCGGAGCGGCGTTGCAGGTGGGAGTCGGGTCCCTGCCCGGTCATCAGCAGGCGTTGGTTGGTCGCCCTTGGGACTGAGGACCCCACCGAGCCCCATAAGACCTGCTTGCTTCACACGCGGCTGCGTGTGCGCGGCCTGCGGGGGCGTGTCTGAAGGGGCGTGTCATAAGGGGCCTGACACGCTCCTTATGTGCTCCTTCGGTGTTCCTGAGGATATTTCTCTGAACGCCGGTTTAGAAGTTGCCGGGCTCGATGGGGAAGCGCAAAGCGAAGATGGAGAACAGAGCCGTCGCTAAGGAGAATCAGCGAGGTAAGCTGAGCGGCCCCATGGACCGGCATCTTTTACCCCTGCCGCCTGCTAATCTGTCTTCGGAAGGGGCGTCTTTAAGCCCTGTACTCCGGACGCCTCCCCCTCTTCCTCAACCTCCTCAGTCTTCTACGCCTGTGGACTCTCCTCCTCTTGTTGCTTCCCCGACTCTATTCCCGGTGGACCCAGCTGATATCGGCGAATTTCCATCTTCTCCTACCCGTGAGGTAACCTTAGCTGACATTTGGTCAGCGCTCCAGCAGATTGACTCCCGTCTGTCTAAAACAGTCTCCTCATTATGTACCTTTACTCATTCTGTTGTTGAAAAAGTACAAGTTATTGATTCCCAGTTGGTTGCATTTTCACAGTCTCTTGCCCGTGTTGATACTACACTCCAGTCTGGTAAGGATGTTAACGTTTCGCTTATTAAAGATGTTTCCTTATTATCATGCAGACTGGAAGCGCTTGAGAATCAACAAAGGGCAAGAAACTTACGTTTCTTAAATTTCCCTCACACCCATCTACTTTCTTTTGAAATTTTGTTGAAGAAATATTTTACTGAAGTGTTACATATTAGTGAGACATTGGATGTGGTTCAATTGTATTGTATACCTACTCTTGTTCCTGCTCTGCCGTCACAGGAAGGGGTCCCCCCCCCTCCTGTTGATGTCTCAGTGGGACAAGATCTTACTGCTTTTTTAGAAGATTCACTGGATCTCATCACCAAGCGTTGTACGTTGGTGGTGACTTTCAGTACTGAATCTCGTAAACTGCAGGTTCTTCGTGCTTATTTTAAGTACAAAGACGTTTTATTTTGTGGATTCAAAATGCAGGTGTTTCCGGATGTGGGCCGAACAACCAGGTTCGCCGTAAACAGTATTTGGAGTTAAGAACCCGGGTTATAGCGTTGGGTGCTTCCTTTTTCCTCAAATTTCCCTGTCGGTGCTTAATCACTTTTGAGGGTCAGAATTATGTATACACCGACATAGCGTCCCTGCGTCGGTGGTTGTCTGAGAAGGAGGTTAGGGGAGAGTAAATGGGGGAGGAATGATTTTGTTTAATACAGCTCTCTTATGTGGAGTATGCAACTCCTTTTTGCTTTATTCTTACTTAGTTTTTTGTTTTGGTGTTTTTTTCCTCTCTCCATGATGTGTATCTTTATGATGAGTGGTATATTGTTTTCTTGAAGATTTTGTATCTTATAATACGTATTTCTTTTTATTTGTATTGTATATTCAAGAAAAGCTTAAATAAAAAGTTTAAAAAAAAATAAAAAAAAGAATCAGCTGTGCTCTTCCCCCAGCAACTTTATTCCCCAGATAAACTTGGGAACTCCTGAGCCTAGCTTCAGTGAAACTCCCGATTGGCTTTACGCAGCGCTGAGTCTTTGCCACGGGGGCTTGGACATCCCCAGGAAGTTCAGGTATCATTTTCTGACAAAAACCTGTAAATAGACTGTTTTTTCTTACTTGCCCTGGGTTGATTTCAACTGCATCCGGACCGGCTGCCTCTGAGTTGTGAAGTTCCTACTTTAAATTTTTAATCCACAAGGAACAGAACCACAGCACAATGCTTAAGACACTGACCACTGGTGCGGGGATCAAGGGTTCAATCCCCCAAAGTGCCCAATACACAGGACTGGCTGAGGTATTACGTATTATATCTGCAGCCGGGTTACTTTGTATGTCTTACTGGAATATTGTACCTGTCTTATTCAATATACCATTTGATTAGAATTTTATGTCAGTGTTTCGGATCCTGACTGTTTTGGGCTCGGCCTAATAAAAAACAAACAAACAAACAAAGCTTTATCACTGTAATCTTCAGTACAGCTGGGTTTGGGCTTCTCCATCCCTCCCCAGAAACACCTTTCAGCCCCTGCCCTGAAGGTCTGAGTGGCTGCGGAGGGTTCAAACTCTAATTTCCCTACTTTCAGTCACTGTAATTGCCTTACCCTGACTTTGAAAGTTTCTCTGTACCAGCACAGTGAATGACTGACAGTTTCCTTCTCAGCTCAGTAAATACCTGACAGTTTTTCTGTGCCAGCGGCTGTTTTGTTTTTCTCTTCAGTGTTTCTTTTTGGAGGGAACAGCTCTGGACAGCCGTTTCCACACATTTAAACATGCTGTGAAGGCACGGGGAGTTTCAAAATCCTTTTCTTTGAAGAGTCTTCTGTTTCCCTGAGTCTACCTTGATTTTTGTTTTAAACACTAAGCTAAAAAAAAAAATAAAAAAGGAGAAAAGGTGGTTTAAGTCTCTGCAATGCTTGTTTCTCTGGCTGTATTATATGTGATATGTAATAAGCAGAAGGGGGAATTAATAGATTGCTTGTGTTCCACCTGCACGCTGCATCTGGGAGACTCTTCCCCCATTCCCACTGCGCTGCTAGATGGGATCATCAGCACCTTATCTCCTCCCTCCTCAGAGCCCTGTTGAGGGATCTTCCTGCAGGAAAGGACTCAATCAGCTCCCATTTCGCTTCCACAGCCGCTGGAAGCCACAGCAGCCTTGACTCTTCCATCTGGCATGACACCTGTGGCGTTTGGAGTCTTTTGGTATATCTCCTACACCCGCCCAGTAGCAGGCAAGGATATGGTGTGGTCTCGCAAGCGGTCCCATATGTCCTCAGACCTTGGAACGGTACGTCCTCCTAGGGGCGTTGCATGTGCCTTGCGAGGTATTATGGATATTCAAGAAGACTTTAAATCTTCGGAGGTCAGCCCTGACTCATTGGAGTAAGGAGATGGGGAATATTCTCCGTCTGTTTCTTCGCTGACAGTTCTCAGCCTTTTTCGGAAAGAGGAGTTGCCGGCTCTAATCACTCAGGTGATGGAGTCGCTACTCCTAGCCGACACGCCTGATCCTCAGGGTTCTCGAATCCGGTTGCAGCCGGATCCCTTTTTCCAGGGCATTCGTACAGCACGCGGTATTGGTCAGTTATACCCTTGGTCTCCCTCTGACTTGGACCGTTGGCTGACATGCCCGACAGTTGATGCATTATGACCAGGGTCACCAGGCATTCCACACTTCCGGTTGAGGGCGGAGCTGCACTCCACGACCAGCATGACCTAAAGAGTTGGGAGTCTGCTAAAGATGGGTTTTTTTCTTCGCCCGCTATTTCCTTCATGCAGGGGTGTGCGGAGGTCTAGCAGCTCGGGCCTCCCTTCGATGGATTCAGCAGCTTCCAGGTGTTCCCGAGTTGGTTCATTTAGAATCCATCGCTGCATTCCGGGCAGAGGCCTTCTGTGATCTCTTACGGCTGTCAGCTCGCTTCCTACCACCGATGTCGGTAGCTCGGAGATGGCTCTGCCTGCGTCAATGGGCAGCGGATGTTGCTTCGTTTACAGGCTCCAGCGTTTAGATGCCATTCGTCCCGGTCCACTGTTGGAAGGAGGACTGGGCCGTTACTCTGTCTATTTTGGGATGCTTCAGGTCCTGGATTTTCTAGGAGCTTGGTTCAACACTCATCGGGGACGGGTGTTTCTACCTCAGGACCGCTTTCAGAAGATCTCTCTTCAGCTCCGCCGCTGCTTGGATGAAGCGGCGCCTCGGACTTGGGGCTACCTTCAACTCTTGGCGTCCATGGCAGCAAAGATAGCCCTCGTTCCGTGGGCGAGAGCGCACATGCGCTGCTTGCAGACGGTGCTTCTATCTCGTTGGTCGCCGGTATTGGAGAGTTATCGAATCCGGTTGCCTCTGCTTCCGCCGCTGCGCCGCAGCCTCCGCTGGTGGCTTCAGGCACGCAATTTTCTACGGGGGGTCCCTCTGGTGTCTCTGCACTGGATCTTGGTGACGCCAGTCGCCAACCTCTCCGGTTGGGGAGCGCATTGCGGCTTGGCCTTGGCGCAGGGGAGTTGGTCACCTCGCGAAGCCCAATGGTCTATCAATCGTCTCGAGACGCGGTAAGTGCGCTTAGCCCTTCTTCAGTTTCAGCCTCTTCTGCAGCGGCGTGCGGTTCGGATCCTGTCCGACGCCACGACAGTTGCTTACCTAAGCCGCCTAGGCGGCGCGAACTGTCCGGGTGTCTCACAGGAAAGGCGTTTACTCCTCCCGTGGGCGGAGAAACATCTTCAGGCTATCGGCGCAGCACATTGCAGGCATGGACAAGGTGCAAGCCAATTTTCTCAGCCGGCTCTCTCTGGAGCCCGGGGACTGGGCTCTGCAACCGAATGCATTCCGGTCCATTGTTCACCTGTGGGGACTACCGACCTTGGCTCTAATGGCTATGGCGCAGACTGCCAAGGCTTCGCTGTACTTCAGCCATTGGAGGGACAAGGGAGCGCACGGCATAAATGCTCTCTCTCAGCCGTGGCCGACTCCTCTTCTCCTGTATGTTTTCCCTCCCTTGTCCATGATATGCATGGTTCTCCAGCGGCTCTGAGACCTTCGCGGCCCAGTGCTCCTGCTGGCTCCGAATTGGCCTCGCGGACCATGGTATGCGGATCTCTTCCATCTGTCTCGGGCATCGCCGGTCCGCCTCGAAGCGTTTCTCGGCCTTCTGATTCAGGGACCAGTGGAGATGGAAGACCCGGCTCCTTACTCGCTTTCGGCCTGGCTATTGAACGCCGCCGATTTGCTCGCTAAGGCTATTCGCCTAGCGTGGTCGTGACGCTTCTCACGGCGCAGCGGTCTTCTACGTCGCTGGCTTACGCTCGGGTTTGGCGTCTCTTGACGGTTGGTGTTCGCGAAATAACCTCTCTCCCTGGCGTTGCGGTGTCCCGGACATCCTGTCCTTTTTACAGGCTGGAGTGGATAAGGGATTAGCACTCGGTTCCTTGCGAGTGCAAGTGGCCGATTTAACTTGTTTTCGGGGTCCTATAGCGCGGCGATCGATAGCTTCGCATTCGGACGTGTCTCGGTTCCTCCACGGAGTTAGGGCCTTCCGGCCTCCTCTACGTTCGCCTGTACCGGCGTGGGCTCTCGCGCTTGTCCTCTGTGCCCTCGTTGCTCCTCCCTTTGAGCCTCTGAGGGCCTGTTCTCTTAAACATTTGACTCTGAAGGCAGTCTTCTTGGTGGCCATAACTTCGGCACGCCGTATTTCTGAGCACCAGGCTCTCTCGTATCGAGATCCCTATCTCTCGTTTTCCTCAGAAGGCGTTTCTCTGCGAACTGTCCCTTCCTTTTTGCCCAAGGTGCTGACGCCGTTCACTGTTAACCAGCCTCTTTTCTTTCCGTCTTTTCCAAAGGCGCAGTGTGACAGTGGTCGGTCTCCGTTGCGGACGGTGGACCTTCAGAAGGTTCTTTTTCGGTATCTGAGGGTCACGAAACCCTTCCGTATGACTGTTCCTCTTTTGTCTTGTTCGCGGGTCCTCGGGGATCCGCAGCCTCCAAATCTGCCATTTCTCGATGGGTTAGGGAGGCCATTGAGGCGGCGTACCTTCTTCTGGGAGAGCCAGCTCCACCAGGACTCCGTGCTCACTCCACTCGGGCGCAAGCAGCTTCGTGGGCCGGGGGGTCTCCTGTAGCCCCTCTTGATATTTGCTGGGCGGCGACTTGGTCGTCGCTGTCCACCTTTGTCGGTCATTATAGGTTGGACGTTCATGCCCGTCAGGAGGTCCGTTTTGGAGTTGCTGAGCTGTCGGCGGCCTTGCCCCCCCTTGAAAGCAGGTAGCTTGGGTACTGCCCATTTGTCTGGACTGGTCTAGCAGTATGAACTGGAAGGAGAAATTTTACTTACCGTTAATTTCCTTTCCTGGAATACTGCTAGACCAGTCCAGGACCCGCCCTGCTGTCTGTTGGAGTGCCGCTGGTGCGGTGCAGCCGCCGACCGCGGTTCTTCTCTTTGCCTGTATGCCTCGCCATGGGCAGTCCATGGGGTCGTAGGTGGATACTGTTTTCAGCTCTAGGGAGTTCTTCGGCTCCCTTGTATATAGTTCACTTGAGACCCTCTGGGGTGCTGTTACAGTTCATGTTGCATTAGCTTGTAGACGTAACTGAGGGAGACCCCTAGGGGTAGGATTATATCACCAGGCTCCAGCCTATCAGAGCTCTGGTAGAATTCTCTGTCTCCAAGATCTGCTGGCAGGGGTGCATAACCCGTTTGTCTGGACTGGTCTAGCAGTATTCCAGGAAAGGAAATTAACGGTAAGTGAAATTTCTCCTTTTTTATCGGAAACACCACCAAGGGAGAAAGGGAACCTGTCCCCCAAGGTAGCAAGTCCTTTTTAATCTTAAAAATAGTACTTTGCTTAAAATGAAGCGCTGATATCACTAAATCACACCAAACAAAGGAAACGGGAATCTTCACAATGTGCCATGTTTCAAGCCCATACTAGGGCTCTGCTTCAGGTTTTTGGCAAGAATTCCTGTGAATGAATATTCTGGTGGATGATTTAAAAGAAAAAATCCTGTCCACTCCGGATCGGCCTACAATGCTATCACATTTGGAAGATTTGGATAAAGTTATCTAATTTCAAGGAACATCTTCGTGACTCAAAATTAAAAAATTCAAAAGGGACCAGACAGATTATGCTGAAAAACGTGTAAATAGATGGATGTGCGCTGAAGAGAAAGCCCCCACTAAACAGGTCACTTTTTACCATTCCACCGATGTCACTGATAACACTGGTCAACAAAGCTTTACAAAAGTCATGTTACTGAAATAAAAATAGTCATTTCCTATCAATTTTTATATGCTGAACACGAATATGACAGTGAAATTGCAAAGTTGACTCTAGTTTTTTTGTAATCTACAAGAATTAATGTTTACATCACGAAATGCATGTCAACAGTAAATATAATAGGCCTTCGGTTAATACCTGTAAAAAAACAAGTCATAGACTACTTCTTAGATTTTTTTGCCTGTCTCTTGTACAGCTGTTCGGGAGCTTCTCTGGGGAGTGTCCAGCAGTAGTCAGCCAGCATTGTAGTGGACCATTCTCCCTGGTATCTCTGCTCCATCATTGCGATATCCTGGTGAAAATGTTCGCCCTGTTCATCACTAACCATACCACAGTTGTCAGGAAAGAAATCGAGATGGGAATCAAGGAAATGGATCTTTAGAGACATATTGCAGCCACGTTTCTGATACTGCATCAGCATGTCTTCTACTAGTTCCTTGTAGTTTTCTGCCCTAGCATTCCTGAGAAAGTTTGTTGACACTAGGCGAAAAGCTTTCGCATCACCCTGCAGCAAGTTGTTGAACTGGTCATCTTTGAAGAGCTCTCGAATCTGAGGACCCACAAAAACGCCCTCTTTAATCTTTGCTTCACTGACTCGAGGGAATTTTTCATGCAGGTATCGGAAAGCTGGCAAAGTGCGGTCCATGGCTTTCACAAAGTTTTTCATCAAACCTAGTTTGATGTGAAGGGGTGGTAGCAGGATTTTGTGAGCCTCAACCAGAGCTGGGTGCTGGATATTCTTCTCTCCAACTGTTACATTTTGTCCGCGATTCCATTCCTTCCGCAAGTAGTGCCAATCCCTTGCTCGGCTATCCCACTCACATAAGAAACACATGTATCTTATATATCCCTGCTGTAGTCCCATTAAAAGGACAACTACCTTCAGTCACCACAGAGGTGCCAGCTGTACTTGTTATCGTTAATGGAAGTCAGTAGATGCTTTAAGTTATCGTATGTCTCTTTCATGTGGACGGCATGAGCTGTTGGAATAGATGGAAGACGGTTTCCATTGTTCAAAAGCACAGCCTTCAGACTCAGTTTCGAAGAGCCTATAAATAGTCTCCAGTCTTGTGAGTCATGAGTGATTTTTAAGGCATTCATGAGGCTTTTAATATCGGAATGGAATACCAGATTACTTTCCTTTCCGACTGCGTATAGTACACTGCTGACGTCAGATGGCTTCAGCAGCCGTCTGGCAGTAGTATTGCATTGCATCAGAAAATGATGCAATCAACTCTGGATGATGTGTGCATGCTGGTATTATGCAATGTGATGCAATATTACATCATTCAAAGCTTATTTGGGATGTTGTTGATGTCCTACAGGATAAATTTACACAGTGAAACGTCAAAAATTAACTACATGCAATATCTTTAAAACGAGAGCCAATAAACATTTTTTATTTATTTATTTTATTTATTTAACAGTTGCTTATATACCGCTACCTTCCACAGATCAGGTGCGGTTTACAGTGAACAAGGAATGAACAGATTTACAAGTCTGTTTTACATGGAACATTAATTAACTAGGTACAATTTTGCTAAATACATTAAACATGAATGGACTAAATATGGTAAATAATTTGTTAAATAACAATCGAACTATTTACATATTTTGAACTATTACATATATCTATTTACAAGATTTACAAGTAGTTATTTAATCGACTTTAATTGTAGTTAGATAGGAGAATTGGAGTTGGTGTACCCTAGGTCGCTATTAACCATTACCTGTTAGAGGTAAGGTATTTTCAAGTGTGCCAAAATGGGAGATGAATAGATATGTTTTTAATTTCTTGCGGAGTTCCTTTGCATCATTTAATGCCTTTATTTCTTCGGGGAGGGAGTTCCATAGGGTGGGAACTGCATGTGAAAACGCTTTTTTATTAGTAGTTTTTTTAGTAGTTGTGAAATCTTTCGGGATCCTAATTTTATTCGTGTGGCCTCTCCGTAGCGTAGTTTGGGATGTGTCTTTAGTGATAAGTTTTGTTAAGGGGACTGGGGCCATTGTATTTAGTGTCTTAAATGTAGTGATAATCAATTTGTGATTTATTCTGGATTGAATTGGGAGCCAGTGAAGGTTTGCTAGTATAGGGGTAATGTGTTCAAATGGTGGAACCTTCATTACAATTCTTGCTGCTGCATTTTGGGCAAGTTGGAGTCTTTTAATGTTTTGTTTTGTTGTTCCTAGTAGGGTGAGATTTGCGAAATCAAAGTGTGGTGTGATGATGGCCTGGACAATGCTCAGAAAATCATGTAGAAGTACAAGAGGACGTAATTGTTTTAAAATTTTGAGTTTAAAGTAGATTTTCTTAGTGATGTTTCTAATATGTGTGTCCATACTAAGGTGTGAGTCAAGGGTGACACCTAGGTATTTCACTTCATTTTTTATAGTAATGTTGTGATTTTGGAGAGTGATGTGTGTTGGAGGTATGTAGGATTGATTTTTAGTTACTATTATTCTCCAGGACCAAGCAGGAAGTCAGTCCTCACTTATGGGTGACGTCGGCGCCGACGGAGCCCTCGCGGAGCAATTTTCCCCAGCTTTCAAAGAAAGCCTTTGGGAATTGCAGCGCGCATGCGCGGTCGTCTTCCCGCCCAAGGGTGCCATCTTAGCCAGTCTTCTTTTTTCCGCGGAGCCCTACAGACGTCCCCGTCTTGTCCCCGCGAAAAAGTCGATTTTCTTCTTTATTTTATCCTTTTTTCCTTCGGTTCAACGCCGATCTTTTTCCCGCCCGGACTCGCGACGCCGGTCACGAGTCCTCTTACTTTTTCGGTTTTTCTGACTTGGTCAGCTTTCGTTTTCGATTTTTCCCTGGCAGCCCGGTCCTTTGACCTCGCAGGGGCCCTTTTTCCCCCGATGGCTGCCAGTGGGTTTAAGCGGTGTGGTCGGTGTGACCGAAATATGTCACTGACTGACACACACGACTTTTGCCTCCGCTGCCTGGGCCCGGATCATGAGGAACTGATCTGTGGGCCCTGCAGCAAAATGTCCTCGAAGGCGTTGAGAAGTCGGCGGCATCAGCGTGAGAGAATCTTCGCTGACCCCAGCCGTACCCGGACCTCGTCGGAGGCCTCCGCGTCGAAGGGCTCCAGCTCGGACCGTCGCCGGAGTTCCTCCAACCGGGGTTCTCCCTCCGGGGACCATCGTCGGAAGGTGAAACCCGCGAGGGCGGCGTCGGTGGACGCTCCTGGTTCCGCGAGGGCCAGGTCGCATAGCCCCGACAGCCGCCCCGGGTCCTTGGAGAAGGAACACATCCCGAAGCGACCTCGCCTGGAGTCGGAGATGCCTGCCCGGGTAAGTCCTGTGGTCCTTCTGGACTCGCCTCCGCAACAGCCGACGTCGGGCCCGACGCCGTCGGGGCCCGAGTCGGGGGCTGCTGGGTCACCTGAGCTCGGACTCAGGTTGACGGCCTTGGAGAGCAGACTGTCTGCCTTCATGGACCAGCAGAGGGCACTGCTCGCTGGCTTCGCTGGCGCCGCTGCCCCGACCGCCGGGACATCGACGTCCAAGTCGACCCCGGAGACCGAGCCGATCCTCGAGTCGATGAGAACTCGAGTCGATCCTCGGTCGAGGTCACCCTCGGCCTCCCGTTCGGGACCGAGGTCGCTGACGCCGACTCCCTCGGCGTCGGGGCGGCTGGCGCCGCGCCCTGCCCGGGCCGACCCCACCGAGTCCTCGTCGGAGTCGGTCTGGGAGTCTGAGGAGGAAGAGTCGCCTGATTCTTTCCGGACTCGGTGTGTCCCATCGGACTCACCGGAGTCCGAGCCTCGGAAGCGGTCCCCCCCGGAGGATGCCCGGTTCTCGGACTTCGTTAGGGATATGGCCAAGGCTTTGGCCTTCCCTGCGGATCCCGAGGAGGAGCCTCGAGCCGAAGAGCTCGACGCCCTCCAGTATGACTCTCCCGCGAGGGAACACTTTACTGTACCGGTTCCTCCTATGCTGGAACGACTACTCTTCCGCATGTGGGAGAGTCCGGCCTCCTCGCCGGTCCTGAGCAAGCGGGTCGATTCTATCTATCGAGTCCGCAAGAGCCCTGGCTTTCAAAAGGCACAGCTGCCACACCATTCCATGGTAGTGGAATCGGCCATGCATCGTCTTAAGAGCCAGAAGATGCACTCCTCGGTGCCTCCTGGAAGGGAGGCCCGTAACCTGGATGGCCTTGGCAAGAAGTGTTTCCAGGGCTCTATGCTCGCATGTCGTGTCCAGACTTACCAGCTATACATGGGCATGTATCTCCGGGATCTGGCTAAAGAGCTAGCCGGATTCTCCGCTGGTCTGTCCGAGGAACCCTTGCGGAGGTTCCTAGCCTTGTCCACTGGCATTCGGGAATGCTCAAAGTTCATGTCCCGAGCAGCCTATGATGGCTTTGAAGCATCGGCTCGAGTGGCCGCAGCCGGCATCGGTGCCCGCCGACAGGCTTGGCTTCAGTCGTCAGACCTTGAGCCCTGGGTGCAGGACAAGTTGGTCGATGTCCCCTGCCGAGGCGAAAAACCTCTTTGGCAAGCCCATGGCGGAAAAGGCTGCGCAAATTGAGACTGAGACTCTCACCAGGACCAGGCTTTCTAGGAAGACCTCCGCCCCTTCCCAGAAAAAGAAGGGCTCGGGGAAAAAGTCCTTTTACCCGAGGAAGGCGGCTGCCTACAAACAATACCCCCATTATCAGGCCCCTGCAGCTCCCCAACAGGGCCAGCAGGCCAAGGGACGGGGTAACGGGTCCCGTAGGCAGCAAGCCCCCAAGCCTGCACCACCAGCCCCTGCTCCGCAGGGCGGGGGTTTTTGACTCACACAGCATAGCCTTTCCCCCCCCGCTGGTTCCTCCCAGCACCGGAGGCCGGCTGGTTCACTTTGCCCACAGGTGGTCCGGCATCACCGCAGATGCCTGGGTGCTTCAAGTCGTGCGAGAAGGCTATTTTCTCCACGTCCACCAGGTTCCTCCCTCCTATTTTCCGGGAGAACCTCCGCGACCCCCTCTGCACAGGGAATTACTCCTTCAGGAGTTAGCAGGTCTTCTGCAGGAACAGGCGGTGGAACCGGTGCCACACCACCTGAGAGGTCAAGGCTTTTATTCCAGGTATTTTCTGATACCAAAGAGAACAGGGGGCCTCAGACCCATCCTGGACTTGCGCAACCTCAACAAGTTCCTTGTGCGGGAGAAGTTCAAAATGCTTACCCTTGGAATCCTTCTGCCCTACCTCCAGCAGGGAGATTGGCTATGCTCCTTGGATCTAAAGGATGCCTACACGCACATCCTCATTCACCCAAGCCACCGCCAATACCTAAGGTTTGTGGTGGCAGGAAAGCATTACCAGTACAGAGTACTGCCCTTTGGCCTGTCCTCCGCACCGCGAGTCTTCACAAAATGTCTCGCGGTCGTGGCGGCCCATCTCCGGCTTCACGGCCTCTATGTCTTTCCGTACCTCGACGACTGGCTCATCAGAGCAGCGTCCGCTCGGGAGGTCACCGACGCCACGCGCCGCACGGTGACTCTTCTGCAGCACTTGGGCTTTGTTATAAACTTCGCAAAGTCCACTTTGCTCCCCTCACAGGATCTCGAGTTCATCGGCGCAAGGCTGCACACTCCTCAGGCGCGCGAGCATACCTACCGCTCGACAGGGCTCAACGTCTCATGGACCTAGCCGACCGCTTTCGCAGCCAGCCCCTGGTCTCCGCCAGGCGCTTCCTGAGACTACTCGGCCATATGGCTTCCACCGTCCATGTGACCCCCAATGCCCGCCTGAATATGCGGTCTGCTCAATGGTGTCTCCGCCAGCAGTGGCGACAAGCCACGGGCGGCCTAGCAGACCTAGTGCGCGTCTCCGAGCCGCTGATCTCGTCTCTCCGGTGGTGGCTCCGGCAGCCGAACCTGATATTCGGAATGCCTTTTCAGTCACCTCAGCCGACCCGGGTGCTGACCACCGATGCATCCCTCCTGGGCTGGGGAGCACATTGCCAAGAGGCACGTACTCAGGGCCTCTGGACCACGTGGGAGTCTGCTCAGCAGATCAACTTCCTGGAGCTCAGGGCGATCCGCCTAGCTCTCAAGGCCTTCTCCCACCTGACTTCCCACCAGTCCGTCCTTGTCCAGACGGACAATCAAGTTGCCATGTTCTACGTGAACAAGCAGGGGGGCACGGGCTCCTTCCTCCTCTGCCGGGAGGCACAGAAGCTCTGCTCTTGGGCCGTCAGTCACGGCATTCTCCTCAAGGCAGTTTATCTCCCGGGCCAAGAAAATTGCCTTGCGGACAGACTCAGCAGAGTCCTCCAGCCGCACGAGTGGCGTCTGGATCCCTTGGTAGTTCAGAAGCTCTTCCTCAAGTGGGGCCTCCCCACGGTGGATCTCTTTGCCAGTCCTCACAACCGGCAGCTTCCTCGCTTCTGCTCTCGTCAGCCACACCCCCTTCGGGTGGCGGCGGACGCTTTTCTGATCTCATGGTCGGGGAGCCTTCTGTACGCTTTCCCTCCCATCCCACTAGTCTCTCGGACTCTTTTCAAGGTTCTCCGAGACAAAGCCTTCATGATCCTGGTGGCCCCTCGCTGGCCCAGGCAGCCGTGGTTTCCGCTCCTACTGCAACTGGCGGTGGAGGATCCAATCCCTCTGGGGGTACAACCGGATCTCCTCATTCAGGATCAGGGGTCCCTACTGCACCCCAACCTCAGGTCTCTCAACCTCATGGCCTGGCTGCTGAGAGGGTAGTCCTTGCTCCCCTTCTCCTGCCGGCGGAGGTGGAGGAGGTCGTCTTGGCTTCGCGACGGCCTTCTACCCGCAAATGCTACGCCCTTAAATGGCGTCGCTTTGCTGTCTGGTGTACCCAACAGTCTCAGGATCCCTTCTCCTGCCCGGTGTCGGTGATCTTGCAGTACTTGCTACACCTCTCTAATCGGGGACTTAAGTCCAACTCCGTCAAAGTTCACCTCAGTGCTCTTTCGGCACATCATGTGCCGGTGGACGGTAGACCTCTCTCAGGCGACCCTCTCGTAGCGAGGTTTCTCCGAGGTCTCCTTCTACTTAAACCACCTCTGCGCCCGCCAGCGCCTGACTGGGACCTGAATGTGGTTTTGCAGCGGATCACCTGTCCGCCTTTTGAACCTATGGCTACCTGTTCCCTCCGTTTTCTGTCTTGGAAAACGCTGTTCTTGATAGCCCTCACTTCCGCTAGATGCGTAAGTGAATTGCAGGCCCTCGTGTCTGATCCCCCTTACACTCGGTTCTACAAAAATAGGGTAGTCCTACGGACTCACCCAAAATTTCTTCCAAAAGTGGTCTCCCCTTTTCACATCAATCAGGAGGTGGTGCTTCCAACCTTCTTTCCCAGACCACACTCCAGCCGAGCTGAAACGGTCCTCCATACCCTGGACTGTAGAAGAGCTTTGAACTTCTACCTTGACCGTATGCGGGAGCACCGTAAAGCTGCTCAGCTTTTTGTGTCTTTTGACCCCAATAAATTGGGGCTCCCGGTCTCCAAGCGTACTCTGTCCATCTGGGTTGCGGACTGTATCTCTTGGGCTTATGGGGCAGCCGGACTCTCCTTAGAAAGTCGAGTCACGGCTCATTGCGTTCGGGCAAAGGCTACGTCAGTGGCTTACCTCCGCTCTGTTCCGCTGGCAGACATCTGCCGGGCCGCTACTTGGTCTTCGAGCCAGACTTTTGCGGTCCATTACTGTCTCGAGAGGGAGTCCCGTAGGGACAGTGCTTTCGGACAGGCAGTCCTCCGTAATCTCTTTGAGGTCTGAGCAACTCCTACCCTCCATCCTGGATGTGGGCTACCGGTGGGTGATAATTCAGCGAAGATTCTTTCCTTCTGTGCTGCTGAGCTAGAGGGAGCTCATTTTTGTGCTTAGGGTCTCCGGTAGCCTTGAGCTTGGGAGTCCCATAAGTGAGGACTGACTTCCTGCTTGGTCCTGGAGAAAGCGTAGTTACTCACCTGTAACAGGTGTTCTCCAGGAGCAGCAGGAATCAGTCCTCACTACCCTCCCTCCTCCCCTTGGAGTTGCAATCGTCTGCTTATGTTCTTTTTGCAAATTTTTATGCTGTCTTTTTAGCTATGTCATCTGACTGGCTAAGATGGCACCCTTGGGCGGGAAGACGACCGCGCATGCGCGCTGCAATTCCCAAAGGCTTTCTTTGAAAGCTGGGGAAAATTGCTCCGCGAGGGCTCCGTCGGCGCCGACGTCACCCATAAGTGAGGACTGATTCCTGCTGCTCCTGGAGAACACCTGTTACAGGTGAGTAACTACGCTATATATCCGTTTTAGAATGATTGATATGGAGATTGTGTTCCTTTAGCCAGATTGTTAATTCAGAGAAGCATTTTTTAATGTTATATTCGTGTTCAGCTCACCAAGATACTACAGATTAGGGCCTTTTAAAGTCAGTAATGATTTCAATGTTGACCAGTGTAATAGTGAAGATTTTCAGAGGCCAGACATCGATGTACACAGCGGGCAGGACAGGATAGAATGCAGGAATTTCGGAGCCAAGGACAGAGATCACAACGAGGGCCCCCAATGGATCAATGGTCGGGTCCCAACACCAGATCTCGCATGAAAAATCATCCATTGTTTGATCCTACATATAATCCAAAAAAACCCAGCAATCTGACAAAATTGTTGGGGTTTTACCATGTATGCAATGTATTCCACTGGTTGCTCGAATTTTGCATCAACACTGGCACATCTTGGGTTTACATGATTGCCTTAATAAACCTTTGATGTTGGCATACTCCAGAGGGACAAACCTAAGGGACAAATTGGTACATTCAATGTTTGTTGTTGATCACTCTCTTAAGTCTCATTCATCTCCGGGACACTTACCCATGTGGCACCTGCCAATATTGTGATCTCACATTACCAGGAGAATCATGGCATCATTCACATCTCCAGTTAAATTTGAAATCTTGTTGGTATACCACATGCATGTCCACATTTATGGTTTATTTGATAATATGCCCTTGCCAGTTATATTACATTATATAACCAAAAAACCCTATAGCTCTCCCATAAAACATCCAAACCAATAAGGGAAACACACATAAATAACTATTTTTGTTGGAACTCACACCATGAGGGAACCCCCTCTCGTTGTGTGCTGTTCCGTTTTTATCTTAAATTCAAATAAGGACACAGCCTTAGCAAGGATCAGAGGGACATAAACCCTCTAATACCAACCAAGGAAATTTCCATTCATATGAAGGCCAGAGCCAAATAAAAAGTCACTTAACTTGAACGTGAGCTTCTCTACGACAGTTCAACAGATGTCCAGCATGTCAGCATCCCCAACAGACAGACAGCCAAAACCCACTGAAGTCCTCTCCAGGGCAGTTTAGCATTCCCCCAGAGGTATTCTTCCGGGTCAATTATGAATGAGATCCAAATACTCCAGCAAGAGGAGAGATGACGCTCCCCTCAATGGTCTTCATAATAAGATTAATGCTGTAGGGAAACATACTTCATATGTTGCTGCGGAGAAACATACCCCCAACGATTCCAAATGACTCCAATGACTCCACTCCCCGTTCCTCAAGCCAAAGAAGCTTATTCCAAACGGCTCCACTTCATATTCTGAGCAACCACATGAGGAGACCTCAACTCCACAGTAAGGTAACTCAACGTTGTATTTGTTTCGAGCCACTGATCCTCCCGGCTCTTCTTCAAACTCTGTTGCTCCTGACTCCACCGGAAACACAAACCTTTTAAATGCCTCAACAGAAGCACATGATCGGCTGGCAACCAATAGGTCCCTGGTACACTCGAACCATACTGCTTATACCAAAGTCCACCATTCCACTGATGAATTGAGACCCTGAGGCTCCACAGAATTTAAAGTCTAAAACCAAAATTGTTCTCGATAACTGAGGCGGGCTTAACAGAGACGCGAGGGAGACACTCTCCCTTCGCGATTCTGAAAGCCGGCACAGAGGGGCTCAGCCATCGCAGAGGGAGGGACTCAGCCGGGCAGAGGGGGCCCCGCGGGACACCATTCTGCTGCTGCCGCGGCGGCAGCGGTAGCAGCCAGCTTTTTTTTTTTTAAAAAAAGGTTTCATTGAGCCAATGGGGGGGGGTTAGGCCTGGTAATGGGCTATGGAGGGGGTTAGGACTTGACTTGAGGTTGTCTGTGGGTTGATGGGGGGGTTAGGACTGGTAATGGGCTATGGGGGGCTAGGACTGGAAATGGGCTGGGGGGGTTAAGACTGGAGGTGGGCTGATGGGGTTAGGACTGGTAATGGGCTGTGGGCTATGGGGGGCTAGGACAGGAAATGGGCTGATGGGGAGGGGTTAGGACTTGACGTGGGCTGTTGGGGGGGTTAGGACTGGTAATGGGCTATGGGGGGCTAGGACTGGAAATGGGCTGATGGGTGGGTTAAGACTGGAGGTGGGCTGATGGGGTTAGGACTGGTAATGGGCTATGGGGGGGCTAGGACTGGAAATGGGCTGATGGGGGGCTTAACACTGGAGGTGGGCTGATGGGGTTAGGACTGGTAATGGGCTGTGGACTGATGGGGGGGTTAGGACTGGTAATGGTCTATGGGGGGGTTAGGACTGATAATGGGCTATGGGGGGCTAGGACAGGAAATGGGCTGATGGGGTTAGGACTGGTAATGGGCTGTGGGCTGTTGGGGGGGTTAGAACTGGTAATGGGCTATGGGGGGGTTAAGACTGGTAATGGGCTGTGGGCTGATGGGGGCTGTCTGGTAATGGGCTATGGGGGGGTTAGGAATGATAATGGGCTATGGGGGGGCTAGGACAGTAAATGGGCTGATGGGGAGGGGTTAGGACTTGAGGTGGGCAGATGGGGTTAGGACTGGTAATGGGCTGATGGGGGTTAGGACTGGCAATGGGCTATGGGGGGCTGAGTGGAAATGGGCTGATGGGGTTAGGACTGGAAGTAGGCTGATGGGGGGTTAGGACTGGTAATGGGTTATAGGGGGGGCTTAAACTGAAAATGGGGTAATGGGGGGTTAGGACTGGAAGTTGGTTGATGGGGGGCTAGGACTGGTATTGGGTTGGGGGGTTGCTAGGACTGGAAATAGGCTGATGGGGGGGCTAGGACTGGAAATGGGCTGATGCAGGGACTAGAAGGGAATGGATGCTGGGTGAGACTGGAACTAGAAGGGAACTGATGTTGGGGGAGGATTAGAATGGGATGGGGCTGGGAGAGTAAAATGGAGAGGGGAAAAATATTTTGTGTGGGAGGGATGAAAAATCTACAATTGGCCGGGTATTGGGAGAGTAAGTGTGGATTGAGGATGGAGGGGTAAAATTTGAGTGGATGAAATAGGAATGAGGAAAGAGCAAAAGGAGAAAGATTAGTATGTTAAAGCAGATGTAACATAGAAACATGATGACAGAAAAAGACCACAAGGCCCATCCAGTCTGTCCTTCCATAACACAACTACAACAGTCCACTTTCTACCCTTAGAGATCCTCTGTGTTGGTCCCATGCTTTTTTGAATTCCGTTACTGTCCTCATCTCTACCACCTCCACTGGGAGACTATTCCACGGATCCACTACTCTTTCCGTAAAGAAATATTTCCGCATATCACTCCTGAATCTATCTCCCTTCACCCTCATCCCATGTCCCCTCGTAGCAGAACTTGCTTTCAATTGAAAGAGGCTCTCTCCCTGAACATTTATGCCACGGAGGTATTTAAACATCTCAATCATAACACCTCTATCCCGCCTTTCCTCTAAGGTGTACATATTAAGATCCTTAAGTCTGTCCTCATATGCTTTATAATGAAGCCCATTAATCATTTAGTAGCAACCCTCTGCACCGACTCCATCCTGTTCACATCCTTTTGAAGGTGCGGTCTCCAGAATTGCACACCATACTCCAAATGAGGTCGCACCAAAGACTTATACAGAGGCATTATCACCTCCTTTTTTCTGCTAGTCATTCCTCTCCGTATGCACCCAAGCATCCTTCTAGCTTTTGCCATTGCCTTTTCTACCTGTTTAGCTACTTCAAGATCATCAGACACAACCACGCCTAGGTCCCGCTCTTCTTTAGTGGACAAAAGTACTTCACCTCCTATACTGTATTGCTCCCTTGGATTGCTGCAGCCCAAATGCATGACCTTACATTTTTTAACATTAAATCCCAGCTGCCAAATTCTAGACCATTCGTCAAGCTTAGCTAGATCCCTCCTCATGTTATCTACACCTTCCTGGGTGTCTACTCTATTGCAGATTTTGGTATCATCCGCAAAGAGGCAAACCTTACCCGACAGCCCTTCCGCTATATCACTAACAAAGATGTTAAAAAGAATCGTACCAAGGACAGATCCCTGGGGCACACCACTGGTAACATCCTTCTCCTCAGAGTGAGCTCCATTTACTTGTACTCTTTGTTGCCTCCCACCCAACCAATTTCTAACCCAAGCAGTAACTTTAGGGTCCATCCCTAGGGTGCTCAGTTTGTTTATAAGTCGCCTGTGAGGAACAGCGTCAAAGGCTTTACTGAAATCTAAATACACCACATGTAGAGCTCTCCCTCGGTCCAACTCCCTGGTCACCCAGTCAAAGAAATCAATCAGATTTGTCTGACAAGACCTGCCTCTGGTGAATCCATGCTGCCTCGGATCCTGTAATCCGCTGGACTCCAGAAACCTCACTATTTTCTCTTTCAGCAGCGTTTCCAATAATTTACTCACCACTGAAGTTAAACTATCCGGCCTGTAGTTTTCAACCACATCCTTACTTCCGCTTTTGTGTAAAGGCACCACATGAACCTCTCTCCAGTCCTTTGGCACCACTCCCGACTCCAACGAGGCATTGAAAAGGTCAGTCAGTGGAGTTGCTAGAACGTCCCCAAGTTCCCTTAGTATTCTAGGGTGTATCCCATCCGGTCCCATCGCTTTGTCTACTTTAAGTTGAGCTAGTTTCTCACGAACACAGTCTTCTGAAAATTGTTTAAGATGTCCCTCGCTTCTGTTCTTATTTGTGGGTGTTTTCTGAGGTCCTGCTCCTGTTTCTTCATCTGTGAACACAGAACAGAAATATTTGTTAAGCAATTCTGCTTTATCCTTATCAGCTTCTACATATTCCCCCCCTGCACCCTTGAGTCTGACAATACCACTTTTGCCCTTCCTCTTCTCACTAATATATCTGAAAAATGTCTTATCCCCCCATTTTATTGCATTGGCTATTTCCTCCTCCTTTTGAATCTTTGCCTTCTTGACTACTTTGCTAGCTTCTCTAAGTTTTTCCAAATACAGATGCCTGTCTTCCTCTCTCTGTGATCTCTTGTATATCATCTCTTGTATATCTTTTTCTTCACTTTTTCAGCTACTTCCTTCGAAAACCATAGCGGTCTCCTGTTCCTTTTGCCTTTATTTGCCATTTTAACAAAAAGGTTGGTTGCCTTTAAAATACCCCCTTTCAGTTTTGCCCACTGTTTTTCTACATCCCCCAGCTATTCCCATCCCACTAACGACTCCCTGAGGTATTGGCCCATCTTCGCAAAGTTAGTCTTCCTAAAGTCTAAGATCTCCACCTTGGAATGGATTCTAACAGCCCTAGTCCTAATACTGAACCACACCATCTGGTGATCACTGGATGCAAAATGATCTCCCACTACAACATCAGAAACACTTTCACCATTGGTAAGCACCAAGTCCAGTATGGCCCCTTCACGTGTGGGGTCTGTTACCAATTGCCTGAATAGTTCTCCCTGTCAGGGCCGGATTTACCTTGAGTGAGGCCCTACGCCAACAAAAATTGTGGGCCCCCAGCAGGGGCGGCCCAAGGGGGGTGCGGACCTCATTTGCATAAGGGGCCTCATTTGCATAATTATTTGCATAATGTTACCATATACTAACTTTTAGTAAACGTGCCTCTTAATGAGTGTATGGATAAAGAAAGACTAAAAGATTTCTACATTACTATAATCCAGTGCCAACTGCCAGACACATTAGAAACTACTACAAACACTGCCCATAGTAAACCCGCCGTATCCTAACAGCACTACCAGGACTCACAAAGCACCATACTCTACCAATCAAAAGGCAACACTGCAAATATTAAACCAATACATTTCAGAGAACAACAATACATGACCTACTGGGGAAAGAGAACAAGTGGCAATGTCAAATAGGAATTATATAAACAGAACACCTCAGCTCAGTTACACATGCAGAACATAGACCATCACCAAACAAGTAATCACAATTTAGAAATAGGAAGACAATAATTAAACTGGGAATCCCAAAAGCCAAACTTGGAATGTACAACACTGTAGAAATAAAACTATACATTAATTTGCTCTTGTACTAAACAAAGCGCAGATGTTAATGATGCACATTTACCAGAGCTGACATATTCCAATTAATAAATTCAAAATAAAGAGATATTTTTCTACCTTTTGTGCATTTTTTTCAGCTGCAATTGCTCCAGCCACTTTCTTCTGGTTTCTTCGTGTCTTCTGCTAACTCTCCATCGTCTGCTGTCCATTTGTCCTTTCTTCTCTCTTCTAGATTTTTTTCCATTCTCTCTCTACATCTGCTTTAACATACTAATCTTTCTCTCCTTTTGCTCTTTCCTCATTCCTATTTCATCCACTCAAATTTTACCCCTCCATCCTCAATCCCCACTTACTCTCCCAATACCCGGCCAATTGTAGATTTTTTATCCCTCCCACACAAAATATTTTTCCCTTCTCCATTTTACTCTTCCAGCCCCATCCCATTCTAATCCTCCCCCAACATCAGCTCCCTTCTAGTTCCAGCCTCACCCAGCATCCATTCCCTTCTAGTCCCTGCATCAGCCCATTTCCAGTCCTAGCCATCCATCAGCCCATTTCCAGTCCTAGCAACCCCCCAACCCAATACCAGTCCTAGCCCCCCCATCACCCCACTTACAGTCCTTAACCCCCATCACCCCATTTTCAGTCCTTAACCCCCCATCACCCCATTTTCAGTTTAAGCCCCCCCTATAACCCATTACCAGTCCTAACCCCCCATCAGCCCACTTCCAGTCCTAACCCCATCAACCCATTTCCAGTCAGCCCCCCATAGCCCATTGCCAGTCCTACCCCCCCATCAGCCCACAGCCCATTACCAGTCCTAACCCCATCATCCCACCTCCAGTTTTTAACCCCCCAGCCCATTTCCAGTCCTAGCCCCCCATAGCCCATTCCCAGACAACCCCCATCAGCCCACAGCCCATTATCATTCTTATCCCCCCCAAAGCCCCTTAGCAGTTCTAAACCCCCCCCCCAACAGCCCTTTACCAGTCCTAACCCCATCAGCCCACCTCCAGTCTTAACCCCCCAGCCCATTTCCAGTCCTAGCCCCCCCATAGCCCATTACCAGACAGCCCCCATCAGCCCACAGTCCATTACCAGTCTTAACCCCCCCAAAGCCCATTGCCAGTTCTAAGCCCCCCCAACAGCCCACAGTCCATTACCAGTCCTAACCCCATCAGCCCACCTCTAGCCTTAACCCCCCCCAGCCCAGCCCATTTCCAGCCCCAGCCCCCAATAGCCCATTACCAGCCCTACCCCCCCCAGTCCATTTCCAGCCCCAGCCCCCCCAATAGCCCATTACCAGTCCTACCCCCCCCCATAGCCCATTACCAGTCCTACCCCCCCCCCCGGCCTAAAGTAAAATTTAATTTAAAAAAAAAACCTGGTGGCTGCCGCCGCGGGGCCCCCTCTGCTGCCGCGGGGGCCCCGTCTACCAGCGGAAGCAGTGCGGTCCGGTCGGGTCTCTCTCCCTCCCTCCCTCGCTGCAGGCTGCAGGCTGCGAGAGACGCGAAGGGAGAGCGTCTCTTCGCGTCTGTGTTAAGCCCGCAGGGGCTGATGGGAAATCCCATCAGCCCCTGCGGGCTTAACACAGACGCGAGGAGACGCTCTATCTTCGCGTCTCTCGCAGCCTGCAGCGAGGGAGGGAGGGAGAGAGACCCGACCCGACCGCTTCAGCTTGTAGACGGGGCCCCCGCGGCAGCAGAGGGGGCCCCGCGGCGGCAGCCACCAGGTTTTTTTTTTAAATTGAGTTTAAAAAAAAAACCTGGTTCTTTTTTTGTGGGCCCTTGCCGGCTGTGGGCCCTACGCCATGGCGTACATGGCGTATACGTAAATCCGGCCCTGCTCCCTGTAGAGAATCCAGGATCTCCTTACTTCTAGATGATACTGCAGCAGGAATGTGCCAATCAACATCTGGCATATTGAAATCTCCTAGCAGTAGCACTTCCCCTTTCCTAGCAATGCTGTGTATGTCTTCAATTAACTCTCTGTCCACCTCTTCCTCTTGTGAGGGAGGTCTGTATATCACACCAATGCAAATAGATTTCTCTTTCCCTCTTTCTAGTTTAACCCACAATGCCTCCTCTCTCCCTTTTAAGCTCTGTAATTCCAAAGCTTTAATAGTAGTTTTTACATATAGTGCCACTCCTCCCCTTCTTCCTACCCTGTCCTTTCTGAATAAAGTATAGTCAGGTATAGTTACATCCCAGTCATGGTTTTCTGTGAACCATGTTTCTGTAACTGCCACTAAATCCAAGTCAGCCACTCCCACCAAAGCTTCAACTTCAGGGATCTTATTTCCCATGCTACGGGCATTAATACACACTGCTTTCCATATGTTACCCCTGTACCCATTTCCATAAAGGTATTTAATGTATCACCTACCTGGGGGCTTTCACTTACCTGGGGGCTTTCTTCACCCATCCCCAACGAATCTAGTTTAAAGCCCTCTTCAGTAGATTAGCCAGTCTACTACCAAAGATGCGTTGACCTTTCTTGGACAGATGGATGCCATCTCTGCTCTGCAACCCTTGGAACCCTTGTAGAGAGAGAATGGAAAAGAACTAGGAGAGAAGAAAGGACAAATGGACAGCAGACGATGGACAGTTAGCAGAAGACACAAAGAAACCAGAAGAAAGTGGCTGGAGCAATTGCAGCTGAAAAAAATGCACAAAAGATAGAAAAATATCTCTTTATTTTGAATTTATTAAATGGAATATGTCAGCTCTGGGAAATGTGCATCATTAACGTCTGCGCTTTGTTTAGTACAAGAGGAAATTAATTTATAGTTTTATTTCTACAGTGTTGTTGTACATTCCAAGTTTGGCTTTTGGGGTTCCCAGTTTAATTATTGTCTTCCTATTTTTAAATTGTGATTCCTTGTTTGGTGATGGTCTATGTTCTGCATGTGTAATTGAGCTGAGGTATTCTGTTTATGTAATTACTATTTGACATTGCCACTTGTTCTCTTTCCCCAGTAGGTCATGTATTGTTATTCTCTGAAATGTATTGGTTTAATATTTGCAGTGTTTCCTTTTGATAGGTAGAGTATGGTGCTTTGTGAGTCCTGGTAGTGCTGTTAGGATACGGCGGGTTTACTATGGGTTCTAAATGGGCAGTGTTTGTAGTAGTTCCTAATGTGTCTGGCGGTTGGCACTGGATTATAGTAATGTAGAAATCTTTTAGTCTTTCTTTATCCATACACTCATTAAGAGGCATGTTTACTAAGCGTTAGTATATGGTAACATTATGCAAATATTTATGCAAATTAGGCCTCATGCAAATGAGGCCCCACACCGAGTCTCCGCACATGGCCCCGCACCCCCCTTGGGCTGCCCCTGAGTGAACCTATGATGATGTTCCTGGCAATGTGAAGCTAACGGAGTTGTCAAAACAGCTCCATTAATCCGAGATCAATGCTCCTGCAGTCTTTTCTTCATGATCCTCGACGTTTTGCCCACATAAATTAAGTTACAAGGGTAAATTAAAATGTACACCACAAAAGCAGATAAACAAGTTGTGGCAAATTTACTATAAATCCTCTGATGATTAGAAGGGTGTTGCCAAACCTGACCCTCCAGTGTCAAAGCGCAAAAATCACACTCCGCACATTGAAAATGGCCCACAAGATCCTCCCTCCCTGTTTCTCGAGTAGAACTATCATTTATTTATTTATTTATTTAACATATATTTATAACCCGCAACTTCCAGAGTTCAGTTGCGGTTCACAATAAAACAACAATCTACAAAGCATAAGCTTAGTTTTACATCGAACATTTTGTAACAATAAAAGTAATGGTTAACAGCATGAACTAGTGCAAAGTAGCAAACTGGCTTGTAAACTATGTACAAAAAACTATATACAAATACATGTTGTGGGTACTTTGGAATTGGATCATAATGTTTTTATAATAGTGTATTGTCTGTTAAATTGTTGGGATTAGTATTACTCTGTCATAATTTTTAACCTTTATCTGAGTGTATCCAGGGGTTATCTATGTTGCCGTAGTGCATGGAGAATAAATAGGTTTTTAGTTTTTTTCGGAGTTCCATGATTTCAGTTATGGTTCGTAGGTCCTCCGGAAGGGAATTCCACATAGATGGGGCAGCATGAGAAAAAGCTCTTTTGTTAGTTAATTTATTTGCTTTTATGAAATCATTAGGAGTATTTAGTTTATTTGAGTATCCTTTTCTGTGCGTGGTTTTTTGAGATTCCATGCTAATTAGTTTGCTTAATGGGATTGGGGCCGTGTTGTTTAAAGCTTTATATGTAGTTATTATGGTTTTATATATATCCTACTTTGAATTGGCAACCAGTGTAGGGAGGCTAGTATTGGTGTTATGTGCTGGATAGAGTGTGCTTTCATTATAATTCTGGCTGCTGCGTTTCGTGCTAATTGGATTCTTTTTATGTTTTGTTTCGTTATACCTAAAAGAATTAGGTTGGCAAAATCAAAGTGCGGTGTTATCGTAGCCTGGATTATATTAATGAAGTCAAGTTGGTGTACTAACAGGCGTAATTTATTATTTATTATTTATATATATATTTATATACCGCATCTTCCAAAGTTCAGTTGCGGTTTACAATGAACAACAATTAACAAAGTAAATTTGTTTTACAGGGAACGTCATATTATAACAGAACATATTTACAAGGAACATCATATTATAAGTAAACAGTCAAACAATGTGAGATAAATACAAAGTGGCACAGATTAACTATATACAGTTTTTATATGTATATATATACATGGATGTATAAGAATGTATAATTGTTTAAGAATTCCGCTTTTCACCGGGTCAAAGCTAATCTTGAAGCCTGAAACTTAAAATCCTCTAACGTGGAGTATAATCGACGCAATCTTATGAACTGACCCACCGGTAATCCCCTACGTAAGGGCCCCGGGTGATAACTCCGGTAATGAAGCAAAGTATTCCGTTGGACCTCCTTACGATGCAAAGTAGAATCCACCCCAGAGCCACCAATGCCAATGTAGTTATATTACATTGGCAGAACTACCTGACTGGGCAAGACACAACTGATGGAACACATTTCAAGACTCTGTATAGTAACACAGTCAGCCCCATTGGTAGAAGATTGTAGCTTACTGAGTCATGCTTTTGAGCAGTTACAATGGAGAGTGATTGATCATATTCTGGAGGACCCATTTATTTATTTAACATTTCTTATATACTGCCTTTCATGATATCAAGGTGGTTTACATTGAACAATCTGAAATTACATTGAACAGGGCATTATAACTTAGAGATAACTATTTTACAGGGAACATTGGCAATGGAGGGTTAAGTGGCTTGCCCAAGACCACAAGGAGCACCTGTGGGATTAGAAACCCCAGTCCTTCCGGCCCAAGGTTGCTGTCCTCTAGTGGGATTTGAACCCCCAACCTTCCAGCCTGAGGTACCTTGCCCCAACCACTAGGCCACTCCTCCACCCCTGGAGAGGTGATCATGTTTATCACCTAAAAAAGAGAGAGCCGTTTTGGATTTTTAAATTGCAAACTGTTGCTCCTCGGGTTTGAACTTAGAACAGGACTGGTCTAGTTTGATTTAACTCACCACAATTCCGATTGGTGGAGGGTTTTTCCTTGCTGAGATGGAATTTTCCCTTTGCACTGATTGGAAGAGTATTAACTTTGTCATAATGATGTCAAACGCCATTTCACATAAGAACTGGCGGGGTTTTCACCCTTGGCTTATAAGCACTGAATATTCATGCACAGGAATTCTTGCCAAAAACCTGAAACAGAGCCTTAATATATGCTCGAAACATGGTACGTTGTAAAGATTCCTGTTTCCTCTGGTGTGATTTAGTGATGTCAGCACTTCATTTTAAGCTAAGTACCATTTTTAAGATTAAAAAGGACTTGCTACCCTGGGGGACGGATTCCCTTTCTCCCTTGGTGGTGTTTCCGACAAAAAAAATGTTTTTTTCACATGTATAGAGGTGGGGTGTTCCCTGATTTACTATTTGGTTAATCTCTCTTATTGAAATGATAACACTTAACAGGCTTTGCAAAACTATCTTGTGGAGAAGCTGTTCCTTTTCCATTTCCATTTATTATTTGATATGCCACTGTTTACCCATAGGTAAGCAACAATTTTTAAAAACCTTTCAAATACGTAGAAGGTATTCCATATAAGTTCAATCCACGTCCATTGACATCTGTTGTATTGATCTTTGAGGGCCATAAAGCTGCAGCAGATATTGGTTATTCATCAACATTGAGGGATATTGCACCACTTAGACATCGAGCACCATTAGAGGCTTTGAAAGCAAAACATCATCTAGATATCACCCACTGAAAACAAAGTATTTCAGTTCATCGGTAGCAGCTTCAAGGGATACTGATGTGAGGCATCAAGAGAAGGTGAAGAAGCACTGTGGTCTGTCCCCATTGGATTTTGACAGCAACCATACCTCCTTCAAGCATACAGCAGACAACTCATGCAAATCACAGCCACCAATACGTTTGAGGTGAACTAGGAGTATTTCACCTCTTCTCCTGTTCCCCACACACTTTTTGCATTGGCGGTATTTGTGGAGAAACTGGATAGAAGGACCTAGGAAGGGTTGAATCACCATATTGGAAATATTGGTGCATTTTCTGCATCAGTAATGATGTAAATGGACATTCTGCCAGTCCTGGAGACTCTAGCAATACCTGGAGGTGACACCTTGCAGTGCAGATACTAGGCCAGATGGCAAAACAGTATTGGCAGTTCTATGTCCCTAGCACAAGTATGAGATACCTCTTGTATGCCTCCTTGAGAGTCATAGAATATAATCAGGCCCCTCAGTTTAGGAGGAAATGAATAGTTCTTTCAGACACGGGCCATTCTTGAACTGGTGCCCCGAGGGTTCTGGAGCACTGCTGTCCCAGAAGGAAGCTACTTGGCCTCCTAAGGACTGTATTTCAGCCAGTTTGCTTGCTGCTGGCTGTGGATTGTGCTGCATGTGTCTTTGCTCCTGTGTCCTGTTTGAACCATCCCAGACTGGCTGAGGTGTTTCTTCCCTGCCTCTCTCCCTGATTCATTCAGGTTTATTGTTTATGTAATTGTTAGCTTGCCCAGTACCCAGACCTGTCTTCTGTGTGTGTTCTTGTTTGTCTTGATTTCTTAGACCTGGTGATTCCTGACCTTTGCCAGTTTTCTCATGCTTTCTTATGGACAGTTCATGTGTTGTGAAAGTAGCTAGCCTCTATACGATTCTTTCGACTGAGTTTCCTTAGTAGCTAGTTTTGGAAGGGCCCATGTCCTAGCCAAGGCTCCCTTCCAGGTTCTCAGGAAAGCCATCCTAAACGTATCCTTTTTCAGGGGACGGTTTAAATCCTTCAGGTCTATGGTGGATCTTCTTGAGACAGCCCACACAGAATGAGGTGATCTTTCAATTATCTGGATGGGCCAAATGGGCTTTCTTTTTGCCATTTATTATCTTTAAAATCCCCATTGAGGAAGTACTCTCAAAGAAAAAAAGCTTGGTTAAGGCCATACAGTTAGTATCAAACACAGTTCAGTGGCACCAAAGCTGTGTTAAACCTTTTGTGCTGCAATGACAATGACAATGACAACAAAAAAAAGATGTAAATATGCCATAATGCCTATGTAGTGAAAGGAGCAAGGTGGAAAACAAGAAGTAAGAGCACAGTGAAAAATTGTCAGTCGGTCGGGGGCCCATTGGGATCTTCAGCAGTCTGGTGGGATGTTCTCCAGCAACAAATGCAAATATTAAAGACTAAGAGGAAGATCCAGTGGCACAATAGAAACTCCCGTACATGCCCAAAAGCTTTTAAGAAAGCTCTGGAGGAGTCTTCTAAGCCAGGATTTCTCAACCCATGATGCGTGTGCACTTGAGAATACACAGGCAAAAACACTGAATCCGGTTAGCTGTAGAGATGGGGAAAGACGCACATGCAGCTTGCAGGGGGGTCTGTTTCACACCACTGCCTTCTTCCCTATACCATACCATGCCATTCCAGTGCCCTAAATCTGTTGCCCTCTGCCCTTCCTGAAGGAGAGATAGGAAGAGGAAGAAGAGGTGTTGCTGGTGTCTGGGTAGTGGTTGGGAGGGGAAGAGAGGAGAAAGACTGTGAAGTGAGGAGGTGAGACAGAGAAAGAGGGGGAGAAGTTTGGACAGCAAGATGATAAAAGAGAAGGTATGGGCAGAGAAAGATAGCAGAGAGCATTAAAAAAGGTGTGCAGGATAGAGTGAAGATGGGAAGAGAGAGGAGAGGGCAGAATGGGGACGAGAAACAGAGGGGGAGAGTGAGAGAGGTGGGATGCACAGAGTGGAGAGTTTGGGGTCAAGAAGGGAAGAAAGAAGAGATGGAATAGAGGTGGGAGTGTGGGTTGCTACCTGAATGATTGAGAAGCATGGTTTAAGACAGCATACTGTAGTCATGTGACCCATCTGTTTTTCATCTGAGAATGAGCGAGACTTCAGATGATGATTGGATGAAAAGGCATAAGAAGAGAGATTGTGGATAGTTCTCTAAGACAGTGGTTCTCTAACCAGTCCGGGCACACCCAATTCTGGTTAGGTTTTCAGGATATCCACAATGATTATGCATGAGATAGATTTGCATGCACTGCGTCCTTGGTATGTAAATTTGTATCATGCATATTCATTGTAGATATCCTGAAAACCCGGCTAGATAGTGTGTGCCCCGAGTCTGGATTGAGAACCACTGTTCTAAGAAAACTATGTGAGAATTTTTAAGAAGCAACCAGGACTGTAGGGGAGAAAAATATAATGTCTCTTTCTGCTCCTTTGGGCTTCCAGCTCAATCAAAATGACCTCTTTTGGGCTACAGCACCATGAACCTTCATTTGGACTTCTCAGGGATTTTTCCCCTCCCAAGTCACCTAGCCCATTCATTGCAGCGACAGTCTTTGGCCAACGACCATGCACCAGAATTCCTTTGAGAATCCTGTGATCATAGAACTTAATGCTGGCCACTGTTGCACCGTGCTTGACACTCGTTTCCCTCAGAGGCTGTATATGCTGTCTCCATTCCTCTTTTATGCTTCTCAGAGGTTATTAGATTAGCTGTGCTAAGCTGAATACATGTAGTCAGGCTGATGGCCTTCAAAAGATATGGGAGTAAGAGATTTATGTCGTAATTGCATACAAATTGCTTCTGGGGAACTGAGGGCAAAAATCTCATAATTCTAAAACTGACTACATTTGCCTTCTCTCTTCTTTCCACAGGGGTGTCGGTTGTATATTTTTTGAAATGGCAACAGGACGACCACTGTTTCCTGGTTCCACTGTGGAAGATGAATTGCATCTAATATTTAAGATTCTTGGTGAGGAAAAAGGCTACAAGATTGTTTCAGTTTTGTTAGACTGGGGTAAACACGGTCGTAATTTTAGTCAGCTCTTTCTTAATAAATAGCCCTTTAGTAGCCCAATGTGTTATTTTGCCAGAAAGTGGGGTAACACAATTTCCTATCTGAGGACGATAAATCTAATTGCTGACTAACTATATAGCATGCCATGGGGTGTCTCTTCACAAGCTACTTGCAGTCATGCTGTTGCATGACATCCAGTCAGTCTGTAGCATGGGACTGGGTGTTGCTGTGCAAGGAGCTGCCACTCAGATTGTTGCATGGTATCCAGTGGCAGTGTCATTCAGGGTGTAGCATAGCTTGGAGTATTTGTTGCATGGCATCAGGTGTCACTCTGCAGAGAGCCACGCTCAGACTGGATGTCACTCTTCTTCAGGATATCACTATGTGTGAGAGAGGACACATGAAAAGAGATCATTGGTGGCCATGTATGTTAATGGCTGCTGATCTCTCACACTGCAGAGTATACAGAGGTTGTGGACGAGTGCCAGTCAGCAGAACCTTGCATTTGGGTGAGCTTCATAGGAAGCGAAGATGATAATCAGTCGCATTGTGCTTAACTTCTATCTTCTTATCTTGTATAGGAACTCCCACAGAAGAGACCTGGCCAGCAGTTTCTACAAATGAAGAATTCAAATCTTATAATTTTCCCAGATACAGTCCAGAGCCTTTAATTAACCATGCACCTCGGTAAGACATCTGGATTATCTTATCGATTGAACATCAGAAAACACAACAGACAACAAAAATACGGCTGACTGCATCTTTAAAATGTTCTATTTATCACACTCCCAAGTATGATAAAAACATCTCTACAAAATACCCAATCATAGCATCATCATCAGGCGTCATCATCATCGGGTCGTTAAATACATCAGTTGAAACTCATCTGTTATGCTGATTCACTTACTCCTCCCTTCCTGATGCAAAAGACACACAGATCTTTCTCTTAACAATCTCTCTTATCTCTTCTCAGCTTTGTTCCTGTCCTCTTGAATATACTATAGATTTCTTATGTTCATCTGGGCTAAAATTGAAATCTCCAGGAACAAGCAGGAATGAGTCTTCACATAAGGGTACGTCGGTACAGACGGAGCCTGCGCGGGAACGCTCCCCAGCATCCAATCAGAAAGCTTTTGGGAGCATCCCACAGCGCCTGTGTGCTGCCTTCCCGCCTTTCCAACTGTCTCTCCTCAGTTGTTCTTTTTCCGCGGAGCCAGCAGGTCGTGTTCCTGTCACCGCAGAAGAATTTCCTTATTTTTTCTTTATTTCTTTTCTGTCGCGTCTGCCTTCCTCGACGCTATACCGGTACCGCCGGTTCTTATTCTTTTCTTTAAAAAAAAAAAAAAAAAAAAAGACCTTTTTTCCATTTATTTTCTTCAAGTGTACTTCAGTTTTGGGCCTTAGGCCCAAAACCCTTTTCCTTAAATATGGAAAAGCCTGCCTCAGGATTTAAGAAGTGCACAAAATGTGGCGGTACTATCTCCGTCACCGACACCCATGACTGGTGTCTAAAGTGTTTAGGCCCTGACCATTCCATTACAGATTGTGTTTCCTGTTCCATGATGTCTAAGAGAGGTCGACAGAACCGAGCTGCCAAGCTCAGTACCCTGTTTCCCTCTGATGCAGCTTCGGTGGCATCGACGTCCTCCAGGGCTTCTTCTTCCTCACATGGATCTCAGGTAACTAAACATAAATCCAGCCGGTCCTTGAAGGACAAATCTCCTTCTAAGCATCGAGATGCCCCTGGCCTTGCCCTCGAGGATTCTGCACCGGCAAAATTACCCTGGCGGGAGGCTTCGGCTTCTAAAGCATCAACATCGGGGTTCCAGGATGATCTAGATGGCGTGGCCTCAACAGATCTCCTAGTGCCATGCTCTGGGGTACCGGTGGCCTTCCAGGCATCGGCGGCGTCGATGGATCAGAGGATTCTGTCCATCGAACGCAGTCTGGCGGCTTTCCTTGTGGCATCGACGCCCGTGGTACTGCAACAGACTACTATGCCGGTACCGGCTCCGGTATTGCCATCGGCGCCGATTCCGGTACCGGTAGCATCGACATCGGCATCAGTGTCAGCTATGCCGGTACTCTGCCCTCTGCAGCCCTCCGGTACCGATACCCCGGTACCGGTGATTCCCGATACCGATCCCAGTCGGTACGGGTATCGGGCTTTGCAAGAGCATCCTGACAGACGATACTTCGATTCCTCTGATGACTCTGAGGATTCTGAAGAGTCTGTCGATGCGGCGATGCTTCTTCCACAGGAGGAGTCCTCTCCTAAGCGAAGGATGTCTCCTCCAGAGTACTTGTCTTTTCAAGACTTTATCAGAGAGGTGGCTCGGGGCCTCTCTATTACAGTAGCCCCAGAGTCAGAGCCTAGAGCTAAGGAGTTAGATATTCTACAATATCCTAAACCTCCTAAAGAGGCAGCTACCTTGCCTATTCATGAGATTCTGTATGATCTCATGTTAAGGATGTGGGAAGCACCTCTAACTACCTCTCCTCATTCTTGCAGGTTGGACACCATGTATCGTGTCCCTCCTTGTCCTGGTTTCCATAAAACTCAGCTTCCTCACCACTCTATTGTGGTTGAGTCTGCAATGAGAAAGATTAGAAGTGCCAAGAGACATGCCTCTAATCCTCCAGGACGTGAATGTAGAACCCTGGATGCTTTTGGTAGAAGAGTCTTCCAAGCTTCCATGCTTGCTGCGAGAATTAATTCTTATAGTCTCTATATGGGAATGTTCTTAAAAGAAGTCACTGACCATTTGCTGACTTTAAGACCTTTTATGTCGGACAGTAAAAGGCCAGAATTTCTCTCTGGGCTCAAACATGCCCAGGATATCTCCAAATTCTCCAACCGTGCAGCTTTCGACTCCTTTGAATGCGTAAGCAGAGCCTCAGCTATAGCTATAGGAGCACGTAGGATTTCTTGGCTTGAAGCATCTGATTTGAAGACCTGGGTCCAAGATGAATTGGGAAATATCCCTTGTACAGGTGAAAATCTGTTTGGTAAAGATTGGCAAGCAAAAGCCAATCAAATGGATGCTGAAAATTCTGCTTTGGATAGACTATCCAAATCTACTGCTGCTCCTGCTAAGAAAAGGTTGTTCAAGAAAACACCTTTTTCTAAAAAGGGAAGATCCTATCCTGCTTATAGTCAGAGAGCATCTTCTGCAGCTCAGTTTCCTTCCAAACGTCAGCAATCCTCCAAACAGACCAAGGCAAAGGCTGCGAGGCCTGCTCCAGCCCAGCAATCTCAGCCCCCTCAGGGCCTTTGACTCTCTGCTAGAGAACTTAGCCTTCCTGGCTCTAGAAGGACCAGAGCCCTCCACCATCCCAGGAAGGTTATGTCACTTTGCTCCCAGATGGGGGCAAATCACAGCAGAGCATTGGACACTCTCCATCATAAGAGAGGGGTACAAACTTCATTTTTCCAGCTTGCCCCCTTTCACAAGAGTGCACCAGTTCAATTCTCCAACCTCCCTACTCAGCCTGTTAGGGCAGGAGGTTGCCACTCTTCTAGCCCAAGGGGCGATAGAGGAAATGCCTTCTCAACAACAGGGCACGGGGTTCTACTCCCCCTATTTTCTTATCCCAAAGAAAACAGGGGGTTTCAGATCCATTTTAGATCTCAGAGAGTTGAATAGATTCCTAGTCAAAGAGAAATTCAAGATGGTTTCTCTAGGAACTCTGCTGCCATACCTTCACAGTCAGGATTGGCTTTGTTCTCTAGATCTCAAGGATGCGTACACTCATGTTCTCATCCATCCAACTCACAGAAGGTTCCTTCGGTTCCTTTTCCAGGAGAAGCACTATCAATACAGAGTGCTCCCCTTTGGCCTGGCCTCTGCACCAAGGGTATTCACAAAATGCATGGCAGTGATTGCTGCTTTTCTACGCACCCTGGGAATCTTTGTCTTCCCTTATCTGGACGACTGGCTCATTCAAGCTCCTACTCAATCAGAGGCCAAGACTGCTCTAACCTGCACAATGTGTATCCTTCAATATTTAGGGCTGGTAATAAACATCCCAAAATCCAATTTGATCCCTACTCAGTCCCTGGAATTTATAGGGGCGCTACTGGATACCACAAAGGCAAGGGCCTATCTTCCCCAGACCCGTTGCCTTCGCTTGATGCAGTTAGCTTCTCAAGCAGAGTCAAAACCCCTTCTAACTGCTTGAGAGATGTTACGGTTGCTAGGCCACATGGCATCCACTGTTCATGTGGTACCATATGCTCGCCTTCACATGAGAGCAGCTCAGTGGACTTTATCCACCCAATGGACCCAGGCATTAGGCTGCCTGTCAGACAAAATAGCAAACACAAGTCTTCTCATTTTGTCCCTCCAGTGGTGGAAGTCCCCTCAGAACCTGTTGCTGGGGTGTCCTTTTCTACAGCCTCTACCCCAGGCAACTCTTACAACAGATGCTTCTCCAATGGGCTGGGGAGCTCATCTTCAGGACCTCTCCACCCAGGGCATCTGGTCCCCACAGGAGACTTGTCTACATATCAATCTCCTGGAACTCAGAGCAATCTTCCTTGCTCTGCGAGTTTTCCACACCCTGCTCAGCCACAAGACAGTCCTTGTCCACACGGACAATCAGGTAGCCATGTTCGATATAAAAAAGCAGGTTGGAACTGGCTCTCTGTCGCTTTGCAACAAAGTTCTACGACTGTGGGCCCTCGCCAGAGAGCATCACATTCATCTTCTGCCAGTCTATCTCCCAGGTGTTCAAAACTCTTGGGCAGACAGACTCAGTCGAGTTCTGCTTCCACACGAGTGGTCCCTACATATGGACCAGGTATCCAAGATTTTTCAAATTTGGGGAACCCCGGACATAGACCTCTTTGCAAGTCCGTGGAATGCCAAACTTCCCCGGTTCTGTTCCAGAACTCCGGCTCAGGGGGCTCAGGCAAGGGATGCTTTCCTCCTTCACTGGGGTCAAGACTTCCTGTATGCCTTTCCACCCATTCCCCTAATTCCCAAAACCCTGTTCAAGCTTCAGAGAGACAGAGGCTATTTTCATAGCTCCACATTGGCCACGGCAAGGGTGGTACCCTCCGCTTCTACATCTCTCTCAAGCTCCCTCCCTAGAGTTAGGGTCTGCTCCAGACCTCCTCTCTCAGGAGGAAGGAAAGTTGTGGCATCCCAATCCCCAGTCTCTGCATCTCAGGGCTTGGTTGCTGAAGGCGTAGATCTCCAGGATCTTCCTCTTTCTCAACAAGTGAAAGATGTTCTTCATGCTTCCAGAAAACCTTCCACTAGACGTTCTTACACCTTCAAGTGGAAGAGGTTTACCATCTGGTGTTCTGAAAAGGGTCTTAACCCCCGTGCCATACCTCTGGAATCGGTGCTGGAGTATCTCCTGCATCTGTCTAATGCAGGCCTTAAGACAAATTCAGTAAGAGTCCATCTGAGTGCTATTGCAGCTTCACTCAAGCCTCTAAATTGACAACCTGTTTCCTCTCATCCCCTTGTAGCAAGGTTCATGAGAGGCCTCCTTTTAACAAAGCCTCCCATTAGACCACCACCGGTGGCATGGGACTTAAATTTGGTTCTTGGTCAGCTTATGAAGCCGCCTTTTGAACCTTAGCTACTACCTCCTTGAAATACCTTTCTTGGAAGGTTATCTTTCTCATTGCAATCACATCAGCACGCCGCATCAGTGAATTGCAAGCACTAGTAGCTAATCCACCTTATACAAGGTTCCATCATGACAAGGTGGTCCTTAGGACTAATCCACATTTTATGTCTAAGGTGGTCTTGCCTTTTCACCTCAACCAAGAGGTCTACCTACCTGTCTTTTTTCCAGGACCTCATGCATCATGTGCAGAAAGGAATCTTCATACCCTGGACTGTAAAAGAGCTCTAGCTTTTTACTTACAGAGGACACAGCAACATAGAAAGTCTTCTCAACTCTTTGTTGCTTTTGATCCTTCTCATTTGGGACAACTAGTCTCCAAGAGAACACTTTCCAACTGGATTGCCCAATGTATTTCTTTCGCCTATCAGAGCAAGAACATTTCTCTGGAGGGCCATGTCACAGCTCACAATGTGAGAGCCATGGCAGCCTCAATGGCTCATCTGAACTCTGTGTCTATCGACGACATCTGTCGAGCAGCCACTTGGGCCTCGGTTCATACCTTCACAGCCCATTACTGCTTGGACAAGGACTCCCGCCGGGAAGCCTTGTTTGGTCAGGCTGTTCTCAAACACCTGTTACATACTTAATCAACTCCTACCCACCATCCCTCATGGGGTGCCAGAGATCCAGGTGGGGAAGTGCAGCCCTGTTCCAGGGACACACAACTTATTGGCTCTCTCCCTGGCATCAAAAGCTAGTGAGTCCCCATATGTGAAGACTCATTCCTGCTTGTTCCTGGAGATAGCACAGTTACTTACCTGTAACAGGTGATCTCTGGGAACAGCAGGAATAAGTCTTCACAACCCACCCACCTCCCCTAGGAGTTGTCTCTCTCTCTCTTCCTTTCCCTCTCTCTCCCTCTTTGTCTCAGCTATAAAACTCAACTGAGGAGAGACAGTTGGAAAGGTGGGAAGGCAGCACGCAGGCGCTGTGGGATGCTCCCAAAAGCTTTCTGATTGGACGCTGGGGAGCGTTCCCGCGCAGGCTCCGTCGGTACTGACGTACCCATATGTGAAGACTTATTCCTGCTGTTCCCAGAGATCACCTGTTACAGGTAAGTAACTGTGCTGTCTTGCCCTTTTCTGATATAGCCAATACTCCTCTCACCTCTTCTTGCTTTCTTCTCTATTATTTATTTTATTTATTTATTTAACTTCATTTATATCCTGCTTTTCACCGGGTCAAAGCAGCGTTACATTGAGGGTGGGGGAATTAAGTAAATGGGCGGAACCAACATCAGGGAGGCAACAATGATGATTTAGGCATAGGACATACATTGGACATGGTACAGACATTAGACACGGACAGGTTAGTATAGTTTCGATCAGTGGTTCATGGGGCTCTGGATCCGGGGTTAGTTATGTTTTTTAGTGGATGTCGTGTTGAAGTATTCCTGGAAGAGGATGGTTTTTAGCTGTTTTTTGAAAGATGGAAGGTCGGCATTGTTTCTGAGACAGTTCGGTAGAGAATTCCATAAAGATGGGGCATATAGTTCAAAGGCTCGATTGCAGGACCGTTGCGAGCATTTGGTTCTTTTGTGAGAGACGGTGAGGGAGTTGTTGGAGGCTTGTCTGGTAGTTCTGCCGTGAGCTGGACAAGCTAGTAGGGTGCGAAGGTGGGTGTTCTGTGTTTGGTGGATGGCTTTGTGGGTGAGTAGGATGGCTTTGTATTTAGTCCTTGCTTCGAGGGGAAGTATGTGTAGGTCTTTCAGAATTGGGGTGATGTGGTCGTTTTTCTTTGCTCCATGAATGATTCTTGCTGTGGTGTTCAATGCTGTTCGAAGGGGGTTGGTCTGTGTGGCTGGAAGTCCATGGTATATTATGTTGCAGTAGTCCAGATGTGAGAGTGTCGTGGCTTGCATTACTGTTTGGAAATCTTGATGTTCAAGAAGGGGTCTGAGACGTTGCACTGTTTTTGCTTTGTGGAATATGGTTCTGGAGGTCTTGGCGATTTGTTGCTTTAGGGTGAGGGCTCTTCCCCCCTCTCTTTTTCTGTTTCTTCCCCCTCTCTTTTTCTGTCTCTTCCCCCTCTCTTTGGTGTGCTGTCTATACATTCTTTTTTTGACTCACTTGAAGCTTCATAACATCTTTAAAATCCACATTATGCTCTCTTTTGATTCCTGCCATCTTCTCTAGGGTAGCTGCTACTGCTTTTGCTTCTTGACATTTTCAACTTCCTACTCCCTGCCTGATTCTTCACTTTGCCCTCCTTCAAATGACACAAAATAAATCCTCTTCTGTGGTCTTCATACTACCACTACTTATTTATTTTTATTTATTTGTTTATTTTGATTTGTATACCACTTATCTCCAAGAACAAGCAGGAATGAGTCTTCACATATGGGTATCGTCGGTACCGACGGAGCCTGCGCGGGAACGCTCCCCAGCGTCCAGTAAGAAAGCTTTTGAGAGCATCCCACAGCGCCTGCGCGCTGCCTTCCCGCCTCTCTCCAGTTCTTCTTTTACGCAGAGCCTGCAGGTCGTGTTCCTGTCACCGCAGAAGAATTCTTTATTTTTTTCTTTATTTTTCTGTGTCGCGTCTGCCTTCTTCGACGTCAGACCGGTACCGCCGGTCTTTTTTTTTTTTTTAAGAAAGAAAAGAACTTTCCTTTCTTCACTGTGCATTGCGGTTTGGGCCTTAGGCCTGAACATTCTTTCTCCTCATGGAGAAGCCCGCCTCCGGGTTTAAAAAGTGCACGAAGTGTGGCGGTACTATTTCTGTCACCGACACCCATGACTGGTGTCTAAAATGTTTGGGTCCTGACCATTCCATCACGGATTGTGTGTCCTGTACCATGATGTCTAAAAGAGGTCAGCAGAACCGAGCAGCCAAACTCAGTACCCTGTTTCCCTCTGATGCAGCCTTGGTGGCATCGACGTCTTCCAGGGCTGCTTCTTCCTCCCATGGATCTCAGGTAACCAAACATAAATCTAGCCGGTCCTCGAAGGGCAAATCTCCCTCTAAGCATCGAGATGCCTCCGGGCTTGTCCTCGAGGATTCCGCACCGGCAAAATTACCCCGGCGGGAAGTTCAGGCTTCCAAAGCATTGTCTATGGGGTCACAGGTTGACATCGATGGCTCGGCCTCGACCGATCACCTGTTGCCGTGTTCTGGGGTACCGATGGCCTCCACCGGTACCGACATCCAGACTCTGGTGGCATCGATGGATCAGAAGATTCTGTCCATGCAGCGCACCCTAACGGCGTTTATGCAGGCTTCGACGCCTTCGGTACCGCAACAATCTCCGTTGCCGGTACCGACTCCGGCATCGTTCCCGGTGCCGGTACCGATTGCATCTACATCGGCTTCGGTGTCGACTGCAACGGTACCCTGTCCTATGATGCCCATCGGTACCAAACCGGTACCGCTTACTCCCGATGTCGATCCCACTCGGTATGCGTATCGGGCTTTACAAGAGCATCCAGACAGGCGATACTTCGATTCCTCCGAGGACTCTGATGAGTCTGAGGTTTCTGTCAAGGCACCGGTACTTCTTCCTCAGGAGTCTGATTCTCCAAAATGAAGAATGTCTCCTCCAGAAGACTTGTCTTTTCAAGACTTCATTAGGGAAGTGGCTAGGGGTCTCTCCATTACAGTGGCCCCTGAGTCAGAGCCTAGAGCCAAGCAATTAGATATTTTGCAATACCCTAAGGCTCCTAAAGAAGCAGCCACCTTACCTATTCATGAGATTCTCTATGATCTCATGTTGAGCATGTGGGAGACTCCTCTTACCACCTCTCCTCATTCTCGTAGGTTAGACACCATGTACCGTGTCCCTCCTTGTCCTGGCTTTCATAAGTCTCAGCTTCCTCACCACTCTATTGTGGTAGAGTCTGCCATGAGGAAAATAAAGAGTGCAAAAAGACACTCATCTAATCCTCCAGGACGTGAATGCAGAACCCTTGATGTTTTTGGCCGAAGGGTTTTCCAAGCTAATATGCTTGCTGCCAGAATCAACTCCTATAGTCTCTATATGGGGATGTTTCTAAAAGAAGTCACAGATCATCTGCAGACTTTAGCCCCTTTTATTTCAGAAGATAAAATTTATTTAGCTGTATTTATATCCCGCTTTTCACCGGGTCAAAGCGGTCAATTGGGGGATACATTTAACACGAGGGGATATGAGACACATACACTAATACTTACAGGGAACATGGGCAGTGGAGGGTTAAGTGGCTTGCCCAAGACCACAAGGAGTGCCTATAGGACTAGAAATCCCAGTCCCTCCGGCCTGAGATTGCTGTCCCCAGGTGGGACTTGAACCCCCGGCCCTCCGGCCTGAAGTACCTTGTCCTAACCACTAGACCACTCCTCCCCATGTTTAAGCCAAGCAGGAATTTATCGCTTGGCTTAAACATGCCCAAGATGTTTCCAAATTTTCCAACCGTGCAGCCTTTGACTCTTTTGAGTGTGTAAGCAGAGCCTCGGCTATTGCCATAGTTGCACGCAGAATTGCTTGGTTACAAGCATCTGATTTGGAACTCTGGGTCCAAGATGAACTGGGAAATCTTCCTTGTACAGGTGAAAACCTTTTTGGCAGGGATTGGAAAGCAAAAGCCACTCAGATGGATGCTGAGAACTCTGCTTTGGATCGACTTTCAAAGTCTGTCTCTGCTCCTGCTAAGAAAAGATTGTTCAAAAAGACACCTTTTTCTAAAAAGGGAAGATACTATCCTGCTTATGGTCAGCAGGCCTCTTCTGCAGGTCGTTTTGCTGCAAAGCGTCAGCAACCACCTAAACAGGCCAAGTCAAAGGCTGCCAGGCCTCCCACGGCCCAGCAGCCTCAGCCTCCTCAGGGCCTTTGACTTGCAACTAGAGAACTTAGCTTTTCTGGCTCTGGAAGAACCAGAGCCCCTCACCATTCCAGGAAGGTTAGCTTACTTTGCTCCCAGATGGGAGCAAATCACAGCAGAGCAATGGACCCTCTCCATTATAAAGGAAGGGTTGTTGTTGTTAAGTGCCGTCGAGTCGGAGTCGACTCATGGCGACCCTCTGGATAGCTATCCTAAATTGTGTTCGGTCTTCAGTCAGGCGGCTCATTGTTGACAGACTGGTACCCGTAGCTGCTGTTATTGTAGCAATCCATCTCATTGCTGGCCTTCCTCTTTTGCGTTGACCTTCTATCTTGCCAAGCATGATGTCTTTCTCTAATGATCTCTCTCTTCGCATGATGTGTCCGAAGTATGAAAGTCGAAGTCTTGTCATCTGAGCTTCTAAAGAAAGCTTAGGTTTGATCTCTTCTAGTACCGACTGGTTTGTTCTTCGGGCAGTCCATGGTATACACAGTATTCGCCGCCAGCACCATAATTCAAAGGCATCAATTTTCTTCCTGTCTATCTTTTTCACTGTCCAGCTTTCACATCCATATGATGTTATTGAAAATACCATGGCTTGAACAAGTCGAATCTTTGTATGGAGAGAAACATCTCTGCTCTTGAGAATCTTATCTAGGTCTTTCATAGCCATTCTGCCAAGAGCAATGCGTCGTCTGATTTCTTGACTGCTTGTTGCTTCTTTATTGATAGTTGATCCAAGTAGGTTAAAGTTGTTCACGATTTCAATTTCTTCTCCTTCAACGATGAACCTGTTGATTATGCCAGTTGTCATGATCTTTGTCTTCTTTACATTAAGGTGCAGGCCCATTTTGAGACTATGTTCTTTGATTGTGCCAAAGGAGAAAGAAAGACAATCGCAGAACTCAACAGAGATTTCCAACGTGCAGCAAGACAGGACAAGGAAAAGTACTACAATGACACTTGCAAGGAAATAGAAGCAGAAACTATTAGAGGAAGAACAAGATCGGCTTTCCTAAAGCTGCGAGAGTTAAAGAAAAAGTTCCAGCCTCGAATTGGAATGTTACAAGATGCTCAAGGTTCTATGTTGAATGATGCTGAGAAGATCAAGAAAAGGTGGAAGGAATATACAGAGTTTTTATATGATAAAGATCAAGTGGACCAACAGCCGTTTCAACCTATACCTTATGATCAGGAACCATTGGTGATGAAAGAAGAAGTTGAAGCAGCATTGAAAGCCTTATCAAAGAACAAAGCACCAGGCATTGATAGCATTCCCATAGAAGTATTGCAGCAATCTGATGCAGCTGTTACCGTACTTACAAGGCTCTGCCAAGAAATATGGAAGACAACATCATGGCCAACTGACTGGAAAAGGAAGGGTACAAGCTTCATTTCTTAAACCTTCCTCCCCACACCATGGTGAAACAGTTCAATTCTCCAACATCTCTCCTGGGTCAGGAGATTGCTACCCTTCTTGCCCAAGGGGCAATAGAAGAAGTACCCCCTCTTCAACAGGGCTCAGGGTTCTACTCCCCTTATTTTCTTATTCCAAAGAAAACAGGGGGCTACAGACCCATTTTAGATCTCAGAGAATTGAACAAGTTTCTATTCAAAGAAAAATTCAAGAAGATTTCTCTCGGTACTCTGCTGCCATACCTTCAGAGTCAGGATTGGCTTTGTTCTCTAGATCTCAAGGATGCGTACACCCATGTCCTCATCCTTCCAACACACAGAAGGTTCCTTTGGTTCCTTTTTCAGGGAAAGCACTACCAATACAGGGTGCTTCCTTTCGGTCTGGCCTCTGCACCAAGGGTGTTCACAAAATGCATGGCAGTAGTAGCTGCATTTCTACGCACCCTAGGAATATTCGTTTTCCCATATCTGGACGACTGGCTCATTCGAGCTCCATCCCAGTCAGAGGCCCAGATTTGTCTAACCTGCACAATGCGTATCCTTCAGTAGTTGGGACTAGTAATAAATATCCCAAAATCCTATCTCACCCCTACTCAGTCGCTGGAGTTTATAGCGGCCTTGCTGGATACCATAACTGCAAGGGCCTATCTTCCTCAGGCCCGTTGCCTACGCTTGGTGCAGTTAGCCTCCCAGATACAGTTAAAGTCCCATTTAACTGCTCGAGAAATGTTACAACTATTAGGCCACATGGCATCCACCGTGCATGTGGTTCCATATGCTCGCCTTCACATGAGGGCAGCTCAATGGACTTTGTCCACCCAATGGACTCAGGCATCAGGTTGCCTGTCAGACAAAATAGCAAACTCCAGTCTCGCCTATTTTGGTCTCTCCAGTGGTGGAAGTCCCCTCCAAATCTGTTGCTGGTGTCCCCTTTTCAGCAGTCGCTACCCCAAGCAACTCTGACAACAGATGCTTCTCCAATGGGTTGAGGAGCTCATCTGCAGGATCTCTCCACCCAGGGCAGCTGGTCTCCACAGGAGACTTCTCTGCATATCAATCTCTTGGAACTCAGAGCAATATTCTTAGCTCGCAGAGTGTTCCATTCCCTGCTCAGCTACAGGACAGTCCTCATCCATACGGACAACCAAGTAGCCATGTTCTATATAAACAAGCAGGGCGGGACTGGCTCTCTGTCGCTTTGCAACGAAGCTTTGCGACTGTGGGCCTTCACCAGAGAGCATCACATCCATCTTCTGGCAGTATATCTTCCAGGCATTCAAAACTCTTGGGCGGACAGACTCAGTCGAGTTCTGCTCCCACACGAGTAATCCCTCCACATGGACCAGGTAGCCAGAATTTTTCGAATTTGGGGAACCCTGGACATAGACCTCTTTGCAAGTCCGTGGAATGCCAAACTTCCCCGGTTCTGTTCTAGAATTCCGTGTCAGGGAGTTCAGGCCAAGGATGCCTTCCTCCTTCACTGGGGTCAAGACTTCCTTTATGCCTTTCCACCAATTCCCCTAATTCCCAAAACACTATTCAAGCTTCAGAGAGATCGAGGGACCATGATCCTCATAGCTCCACATTGGCCACGCCAAGTGTGGTACCCTCTACTTCTGCATCTCTCTCAAGCTCCTTCCCTGGACTTGGGCTCTGCACCAGACCTTCTGTCCCAGGAAGGGGGAACATTGTGGCACCCAAACCCTCAGTCGCTCCATCTCAGGGCTTGGTTGCTGAGGGCCTAGACCTTCAAGATTTTCATCTCTCTCAGCAAGTCAGAGATGTTATTCATGCCTCTAGAAAGCCTTCTACTAGGCGTTCCTATGCTTTCAAATGGAAAAGATTTACCATTTGGTGTTCAGAGAAGGGTCTAAACCCTCTTGCAATACCTCTGAATTCTCTACTAGAGTATCTCCTGCATCTATCCCATGCAGGCCTGAAAACGAATTCAGTAAGAGTCCATTTGAGTGCTATTGCAGCGTCCCTCAAGCCTCTCAATGGACAACCTATTTCCTCTCACCCTCTTATAGCAAGATTCATGAGAGGCCTTCTTTTAACTAAACCTCCCATTAGACCACCTCCAGTGGCATGGGATTTAAACCTGGTTCTTGGCCAGCTTATGAAGCCACTCTTTGAACCTTTAGCCACCACCTCCTTGAAATTTCTTTCTTGGAAAGTTGTTTTTCTCATTGCAATCACCTCAGCACGCCGCATCAGTGAGTTGCAAGCTTTGGTGGCTAATCCACCTTATGCAAGGTTCCATCATGATAAGGTAGTCCTCAGGACCAATCCACACTTTATTCCTAAAGTGGTCTCGCCTTTTCATCTGAACCAGGAGGTATATTTACCTGTCTTTTTTCCAGGACCTCATGCATCAAATGCAGAGAGGAATCTTCATACCTTGGATTGTAAGAGAGCTCTCACTTTCTACTTACAAAGAACACAGCAACATAGAAAGTCTTCTCAACTCTTTGTTGCTTTTGATCCTTCTCATTTAGGACTTCCAGTCTCTAAGAGAACACTGTCCAACTGGATTGCTCAGTGTATTTCTTTCGCCTACCAGAGTAGGAACATTTCTCTGGAGGGCCATGTCACAGCTCACAATCTGAGAGCCATGGCAGCCTCAATGGCTCATCTAAACTCTGTGTCCATCGACCAAATCTGTCGAGCGGCCACTTGGGCCTCGGTTCATACCTTCACAGCCCATTACTGTTTGGACAAGGACTCCCGCCGGGATGCCTCGTTTGGTCAGGCTGTCCTCAAACACCTGTTCCATTCCTAATCAACTTCTACCCACCTACCCTGGTCGGATGCCAGTGATCCATGGGGGAAGTGGAGACCTCTGCAAGGGCACACAACCATAGGGTCTCTCCCTGGCATCTGCAGCTAGGGAGTCCCCATATGTGAAGACTCATTCCTGCTTGTTCCTGGAGATAGCACAGTTACTTACCTGTAACAGGTGATCTCTGGGAACAGCAGGAATAAGTCTTCACAACCCACCCACCTCCCCTAGGAGTTGTATCTCTCTATCTATCTTTCCTTTCTTCTCTCTCTCTTTGTCTCAGCTTTAAAACTCGAACTGGAGAGAGGCGGTTGGGAAAGGCGGGAAGGCAGCGCGCAGGCACTGTGGGATGCTCCCAAAAGCTTTCTTACTGGACGCTGGGGAGCGTTCCCGCGCAGGCTCCGTCGGTACCGACGATACCCATATGTGAAGACTTATTACTGCTGTTCCCAGAGATCACCTGTCACAGGTAAGTAACTGTGCTTTCTCCAGGAACAAGCAGGAAGTCAGTCCTCAGATATGGGTGACGTCGGCGCCGACAGAGCCCTCGTGCGGAGCAATTCCCCAGCTTTCAAATACAAAGCCATCCTACTCACCCACAAAGCCATCCATCAAACACAGAACACCCAGCTTCGCACCCTACTGTCTCGCCCAGCCCACGGCAGAACTACCAGACAAGCCACCAGCAATTCCCTTACAGTCCCCCACAAAAGAACTAAATGCTCACAACGGACCTGCAACCGAGCCTTTGAACTTTATGCTCCATCCTTATGGAATTCCCTACCAAGCTGCCTCAGAAACAATGCCGACCTACTATCCTTCAGAAAACAGCTAAAAACCATCCTTTTCTAGGAATACTTCATCACGACTCCCACCAAAAAGCGCACTAACCACTGATCTCGCCCACCATGAACCTCTGAATCAAAGCTATCTATCCTGTCTATGTCCAAAGTCTGTCCTATGTCAAAATCATCAATGTTGCCCCCTCGGTGATGGCCCCGCCCTATACTTAATTTCCCCACCCCTCTACGTAATGCCGCTTTGACCCGGTGAAAAGCGGGATATAAATACAGCTAAATAAATAAATAAAAATAAAAGCCTTTGGGATTGCATCGCGCATGCACGGTCCCCTTCCCGCCCAAGGGTGTCATCTTGCTCAGTCTTCTTTTTTCTGCTTAGCCCAACGGACATGGTCCCGTTTTTACTGTGGAAATGGTAGACAAGTTGAATTATTCTTTTCAGTTTCCCGGTTCGACACCAGTTCCCTCTCCCGCCTTTGGCTCGGTACACCAGTATCAAGTCCGGTCATATTTTTCGTTTTTGTCCTTCGTGACTAGCATTCGCGCTCTTTTTATTTTTCACTGGCAGCCCGGTCGTTTGACCTCGCAGGGACCCTTTTTCCCCCGATGGCTGCCAGCTGGTTTAAAAAGTGTGATCGGTGTAAGAAGTTGATGTCTCTCACCGACACACACGACTGCTGCCTCCGGTGCCTCGGCCCTGACCATGACCCGGTGGTCTGTGGGCCGTGTGGTAAGATGTCTTTGAAATCTTTGAAGAGCAGGCAGCATCAGCGTGACAGGATTTTTCCTGAGTCCATTTCCGCCCAGGCCCGCACCTCATCAGAGGCCTCAACATCTCGGGGATCGGAACCCGAGCACCGTCATGTGTCTTCTGAGCGGGGGTCTCCCTCCAGGGAACACCGGAGAAAGAAAAAACTCGTAAGGGCGGCGTCGCTGGACGCCTCTGATTGGCTTGGACCCTCGGGTTCCAGGCCACGGAGCCCGGACCGCTGCCCGGGTCCTCGGAGTCGGAACGGCTGGCTAAACAACCTCGCAAGGAGCTGGAGACGTCGGACAAGGTAATTTCTGTTGTCCTCGTAGACTCTTCTCCGGGAGAGCCGGCGTCGGGCCCCGAGTCGGGAGCTGTGGAGCCTTCTGAGCTCGGTCTGAGGTTGGTGGCCCTGGAGAGCAGCATAGCTGCCTTCATGGAGCAGCAGCGGGCGCTGATGGCCAGTCTCACTGGTCCATCCGCCCTGACCACTGGGACTCCGACGTCGAAGTCGACACCGGAGGCCGAGCCAATCCTCGAGTCAATCAGGTCTCGAGTCGATCCTCGGCCAAGGTCCCCCTTGACCTCCTGTTTGGGACCGAGGTCATTGATGCTGGTGCCCTCAGTGTCGGGGCAGTCGGGCTCGAAGCCCTTGAGGCCAGAGCCCATTGAGTCCTCCTTGGAGGACTCAGCGTGGGAGACAGAGGAGGAAGACTCCCCAGTCATCTGCCGAACCCAGTGTATCCCATCGGACTCTCTGGGTTTGGAGCCTCGGAATAGGTCCCCTCCGGAGGACACTCGGTTCTCGGACTTCGTCAGGGACATGGCCAAGGCTTTGGAATTCCCTGCGGATGCCGAGGAGGAGCCTCGAGCCGAGGAGCTTGATGCCCTCCAGTATGACTCTCCCCCGAAGGAGGCCCTTACTGTACCGGTGCCTCTGATGTTGGAACGGCTGATGCTCCGCATGTGGGAGTCCCCGGCCTCTATGCCGCTGCTCAGCAAGCCGGTCGATTCCATTTATCGAGTCCACAAGAGTCCTAGGTTCCAGAAAGCGCAGCTGCCGCACAACTCCACGGTTATGGAATCGGCCATGCAATGGCTGAAAAGCCAAAAGACGCACTCCTTGGTGCCTCCCGGCCGGGAGGCCCGGAACCTGGACGGCCTCAGCAGAAAGTGCTACCAGGGCTCGATGCTGTCATGCTGTTTCCAAACCTACCAGCTGTACATGGGCATGTACTTGTGGGACCTGGCTAAGGAGATTGCCGGGTTCTCAGCTGGTCTCTCCGAGGAACCTTTGCAGCGCTTCAAAGCCTTGTCCATGGGGATCCGAGAGTGCTCAAAGTTCATGTCTCGAGCAGCTTACGACAGCTTCGAGGCTTTGGCCCGAGTAGCCGCGGCCAGAATTGGTGCACGCCGTCAGGCCTGGCTCATGTCATCGGACCTGGAGCCATGGGTTCAGGACAAGTTGGTCAATGTCCCATGCCGAGGAGACAACCTCTTCGGCAAACCCATGACTGAAAAAGCTGCAGAAATCTAGTCGAGTACTTGACCCGGACAAGGTTGTCGAAGAAGACATCTGCACCTTCTCACAAGAAGAAGGCCTCGGGGGAAAAGCCCTTTTTCCCGAGGAAGGGTACAGCTTACAGAAACTACCCCACTTACCAGGCCACCGCAGCTCCCCAACAGGGGCAGCAGGCCAGGGGACAGGGGCATGGCCCACGTAAGCCAAAGACCTTCAAGCCTCCAGCTCCGGCTCCTACCCAGCCGGGAGGGAGTTTTTGACTCCCAGTGCATAGCTCCTCTCCCACCAGTGGTTTGGCCTTGCACAGGAGGAAGGCTGGCCCTGTACGCTCACAGGTGGCCAGCCATTACTACCAACGCCTGGGTTTTGAAAATAGCCCAGCAGGGCTATTTACTTCATTTTGACCAGGTGCCCACCTCCTTTTTCCCAGGAGAGCCTCTCAGGCCCCCTCTTCACAGGAACCTCCTCCTGCAGGAGTTGACAGGTCTGCTAAAGGATCAGGCGGTGGAACCGGTGCCCCACCACCTGCAGGGGCAAGGCTTCTACTCCAGGTATTTCCTCATACCAAAAAGAAAAGGAGGTCTTCGCCCCATCCTAGACTTACGAAATCTGAACAAGTTCCTGGTGAGGGAAAAGTTCAAGATGCTTTCCCTTGGGATCCTACTGCCTTACCTCCACCAGGGAGACTGGCTATGCTCCTTAGACTTAAAGGATGCTTATACTCACATCCTCATACACCCAGACCACATACAATATCTCAGGTTTGTGGTCAGAGGAAACCATTTCCAGTACAAGGTGCTTCCCTTTGGCCTAACTTCTGCTCCCAGAGTATTTACCAAATGCCTAGCAGTGGTGGCGGCCTTCCTCAGAAGTCAGGGAGTCTTCGTCTTTCCATACGTGGACGACTGGCTCATCAGGGGCCAATCAGCGCAGGAGGCACAGCAGGCCACTGCTCGCACACTCACCCTGCTCCAGCACCTAGGGTTTGTTATAAATCACGAAAGGTCCACTTTACTCCCCACTCAGAACTTGGAGTTCATAGGGGCAAGACTGGACACACTTCAGGCAAGTGCTTACCTGCCGCTGGACAGGGCAAGGTGGTTGCTGGACTTTACAGCAGGTCCAACACAGACCTGAAGTCTCCGCAAGGGTCTTCCTATGCCTCCTGGGCCACATGGCCTCCATTGTGCATGTGACTCCATATGCTCGATTCCACATGCGCACAGCTCATTGGAGCCTCAGAGACCAGTAGACGCAAGCCACTGCCCGCCTCAGAGACAGGGTAACAATTTCCAAGCTACTGGTGACAGCCTTGCAATGGTGGCTTCACCCCCCCCCCAACTTGCTTCATAGAGTACTATTCCAACCTCCCTCTCACACCAGAGTGCTGATGACAGATGCCTCCTTGCTGGGCTGGGGAGCCCCTTGCCATGGTTCATGCACTCAGGGTCTGTGGTCCTCGCGAGAGGCCACACTTCAAATCAATCTTTTAGAGCTTCGAGCCATCCGCCTAGCTCTTCAAGCCTTCTGTCATCTTCTTTCACATCAGTCGGTGCTGATACAGACAGACAGTCAGGTAGCGATGTTTTATGTCAACAAACAGGGAGGCACAGGATTTCGCGTCCTATGCCAGGAAACTATGGACCTCTGCTCTTTTGCAGTGGCACATCACATGTCCCTAAAGGCAGTTTATCTGCCAGGTCAGGAGAATCTCCTGGCCGACAAGTTGAGCAGGATTCTTCAGCCTCACGAATGGCAACTGAACCAGGATGTAGCCCAGCAGATCTTTAACCGCTGGGGTCTCCCATCCATGGATCTCTTTGCCAGTCCGCAAAACCATCAGTTGCCCTGGTTCTGCTCGAGGCAGCCGCATCCGCTGAGTGTGGCAGCAGATGCTTTCCTGATATCGTGGGCACAGGGCCTTCTCTATGCTTTCCCACCCACGCCCCTGGTGGCATGCACTCTGTTCAAGATTCTTCGGGACAAGGCCTCTGTCATCCTAGTAGCCCCCAGGTGGCCCAGACAGCCTTGGTTCCCTCTTCTCCTTCAACTGGCGGTCGAAACTCCACTCCCACTGGGGGTGCAGCCCGACCTCTTGACCCAGGAACAGGGTTCCTTGCTACACCCCAATCTCAGATCCCTCAACTTAATGGCCTGGCTGCTGAGAGGGTAGTACTTGCTCCTCTACTCCTTTCCAAGAAGGTTGAGGAGGTTTTGCTGGCCTCTAGGAGGCAATCCACTAGGAAATCCTACGCGTTCAAGTGGCGTAGATTTGAAGGGTGTGGTGTGCCCAAAATAAGGAGAACCCGTTCACTTGTCAAGTACCACAGGTATTGCAGTACTTGCTTCACCTCTCAGAGTTAGGCCTCAAGTCTAACTCTGTCAGGGTCCACCTGAGTGTGCTATCAGCTAACCACTCTCCAGTGGACGGGCAACCTTTTTCAGCTCACCCTTTGGTATCCTGATTCCTCAGAGGCCTCCTACTCTTGAAGCCTCCGATTCACCCACCGGCTGCAGAGTGGGACTTAAATGTGGTCTTGCAGCGGCTTACTTGCCCACCTTTTGAACCAATGTCCACCTGTCATCTCCGCTTCCTTTCCTGGAAAGCACTCTTTCTGGTGGCACTCACATCTGCTCGACATGTGAGCGAGCTGCAAGCTTTAGTATCGGATTAGAGGAACAGATAACAAGGTTTTATCCTCCTCTTCATAGATATAGCACCGCATTCGACAATATCAATCATAACACTCTAATTACTAGGCTAGAAAACCTGGGAATAGGAGGCACAGTCCTCAAATGGTTCATGTTATATATTACGCACCGATTAATACGTGTCCAACTAGGCCAAAACACCTCAGAAACGTTCTCACAAGGTCAGGGAATCCCTCAAGGCTCGGCCCTCTCGGCCCTCCTTTTTAATCTATACCTACAGCCCATCACGAACATATTTAGAAAATACAAAATAAATCATTACATATACGCCGATGACATCATGCTTGCTATCCCCATAAACACAGACAGCCCCTCACACCACAACCTATCTGAATGTATCAGAGAGGCTAATTCCTGGTTAGAAACCAACTACCTCAGCATTAATCTTAAAAAAACAGAAGCTATGTTTGTATCAAGAAAACCCGATACTAACTACCCAAAAACCATCGTAATCAACAACACCACTATCCCTGTTAAACAAGAGGTAAAATACCTAGGGATAATACTAGATCACACACTCAGTATGCTCCCTCACATAAAGTAAAGCAAACAGTAAAAACTGTATTCTACAAACTAAAAACCATACAACACCTCAGACCCCTCCTCAACACCCATGATTTTAAATCTGTAGTCAACACACTCATTACCCCACACTTTGACTATTGTAATAGTCTACTAAATGGCCTACCACTCAGAAATACAAATATACTCCAAAGAGCCCAGAACATCAGCGCCAGGGTAATAGCAAAAGCACGTCTAACTGACCACATAACACCCATCCTTCATGAACTACACTGGCTCCCTATAAATAGCTGGATAAAATATAAAATACTCTTGACAACATTCAAACTCCTCCATGACATCGCCCCCTCACACCTATCCACCCTCCTACACTCCCCACCAGAATCCAGAACACGCAGGCAAAATGCAACCCACTCACTCAACATATACAAAACCATCTGCAAGACAAAGAAAACTACAAGCTCAAGAGCCTTCTCATTTGCTGCCCCTACCCTCTGGAACAAACTACCACTAGCCCTCCGCGTGACAAAAGACCTGCAGCTATTCAGAAAAGGTCTTAAAACACACCTCTTCACTGAATATTTTGAAAACTCAACTGAAATCCCTCACCTCCCACGAGCTACTTCCCAACAATCGCAAAAACAAACTACCAACCTCCAGAACCCACTAACCCCCCCCCAATCCCAGAGCTTCACCCCACCATAGCCAAATGAAGAATATAACTCAAAGATCGACTCAAGATTATTTGCACAATATGTTGTACAATATATTTTATTTGTAAATAGTTAGAACCACAATTGTAAATAGCACCACAGTTTCACACAAAAGTTGTTTGTAAATAGTTATAACTGACGTTACATGTAAACGTTGTTCAAGTTATTCAGTTGTTCTCTGTAAACCGCCCTTGATCTCTGGAAGGGGCGGTATAGAAGAAAACCATAAATAAATAAATAAATAGACCATATACACGGTTTTACAAAAACAGAGTGGTCCTAAGTACTCACCCCAAGTTCCTCCCAAAAGTGGTTTCCTCATTTCACCTCAACCAAGAGGTGGTTCTTCCAACCTTCTTCCCCAGGCCACATACCAGCATGGCAGAAGCGGTTCTGCATACCCTGGGCTGTAAGAGGGCGCTCGCCTTCTACCTGGAACGTACGCGGGGACATCGGAGAGCTTCCCAGCTTTTTGTTTCTTATGACCCTAGTAAACTGGGTCTACCTGTCTCCAAGCGCACGTTATCCACCTGGGTGGCAGACTGCATCGCCTGGGTGTACAGGGCAGCTGACCTCCAACTGCAGGGCAGAATCACAGGCCACTCTGTCAGGGCTAAGGCCGCATCAGTGGCTAACTACCGCTCTGTTCCGTTGGCAGACATCTGCCAGGCCGCAACTTGGTCTTCAAGCCAGACTTTTGCAGCCCACTACTACATGGAGAGTCCCGGCGGGACAGTATTTTCAGTCTGGCGATATTCCGTAACCTATTCGAGGTTTAGGCAACTCCGACCCTTTGGTGTCAGGCTACCGTGGGGGTTGCGTTCTTGGAGAAAAATCCTATCACTGCTGCTGCGGCTCTTCTAGAGGGAGCCATTTTCAGCTATGGGTTCTCGGTAGCCTATAGCTCGGGAGTCCCATATGTGAGGACTGACTTCCTGCTTGTTCCTGGAGAAAGCGTAGTTACTCACCTGTAACAGGTGTTCTCCAGGGACAGCAGGAATCAGTCCTCATGACCTTCCCTCCTCCCCTGGAGTTGCAGGCCTTTGATTAATTTTTTCTCATTTTTGCTGTCTTTTTAGCTGTGTCATCTGACTGAGCAAGATGGCACCCTTGGGTGGGAAGGGGACCGCGCATGCGCGATGCAATCCCAAAGGCTTTCTTTAAAAGCTGGGGAATTGCTCCGCACGAGGGCTCCGTCGGCGCCGATATCACCCATATGTGAAGACTGATTCCTGCTGTCCCTGGAGAACACCTGTTACAGGTGAGTAACTACACTTTTCCTACAATCAAAGTGGTGAGTTACACAAAATAAATTACAAAAAATAGGAGTGACATAACATTGGATAAAAGGTAATACAACTTACAAAAGGATACTATAAAATTGCTTATTATTATAACACTACTTTATGATTACAATCATGCATTGTTAATGAAGTCCACTGTCTGGTTGATCAGAATATTCCATGAATAGGAAGGTTTTAAGTGATTTGCGGAAGTCCTTTAAATCTTTTGTGGCCCGTAAATCATCCGGGAGTGAGTTCCAAAGGGCTGGTGCTGATAATGATAAAGCTCTGGCAGAGGTAAATTGTTTTGTTTTTTGAAATCCAATTGGTGTATGTAATTTATTGTTACTGCTTGACACTGCTGGGACGGTTGTTTGTGTCTTTAATTAATAAGGGATGGAGAACATCTGCTGTGCATTGGTTAATGATCTTGAAAATATTTGTAATAGTTTTAAACCTTGACCGAACAACTATTCGTAGCCAATGCATTTTTTGTAATATAGGTATGATATGCTCATTTTTTGCTGCACCAGTAATAATACGGGCTGTAGTATTTTGCACTAGTTGGAGCGGATAAATAGCCTGTTTAGGTAGTCCTTGATATAATGAATTATCATAGTCAAGAAATGGTGTGATAATTGCCTGACAAACAGTACGAAAATGAACTTGACTAAGTATTGGCTTAAGTCTCCTAATAAGCTTTAGTCGTAGGTAAGCTTTTGCAGCAGCTTTATTTATGTGTGAGAGCAGGTTTAAGTTCTTATCTAAATATTCCACCTCATCTTATCATTTGTATAATGCTACTAGGGATATGCAATGCTATACATCTACATATAAGAAACAGTCCCTGCCCTACTGAGCTTACAGCCTATTCAAGACAAACAAACGGGAGCAGGATAAATTTTTAAGCGAATGGTTAAAACACACATGGTTGTTAAACAGGAGAATAATGTGGTCAGGATCCAAAAGCAGCTTCAAAGAGGTGGGGTTTTAGCCTGAATTTCAATAGGACCAAAGATGGAGCCTGACGTACTGATTCAGGGAGTCTTTTCAAGGCATACAACATAGCAAATTGGAATGAACGGAGTCTGGAGTTGTCATTGGAAGAGAAGGGCACAGATAAAAGTGATTTTCCTGATGAGCGGACTATAGAGGAGGGTTCATGAGGAGCTGCAGAGTGAATGCACTTGTAGATCAGTTGGAGAAGTTTGAACTGTATCCGGAAATGGATAAGGAGCCAGTGAAGTGACCTGAGATTATGGGAGTGTACTGACACTGGCAGAAGATTAGGTGTGCAGCTGAGTTTTGAATGGATTGAAGGGCAGAGAGATGATTCAGTGGGAGACCAGCAGGGGAACAGGTTGCGGTAGTCTAAATGGGAAAGGACTAGAGAGTGGATAAGGGCAATGTCATACCAAGGGCAGGGCAGTGGGTGCAGCCCTCCCCGGGTGCCAGCTGAGAGGGGGGTGCATCCCATCCAGGCCCATGGAGGCAGGGGTCAGGCGCTCTTCTCTCCTTGCTGAGGTCTTGTGAATCGCGAAACTTCAGCTGGGAGAGAAGAGCGGGAGGCACTGCAGCAAGCCAGCTAGTTTTCCACAGTGCCTATGTGGGCCTGGGGGGGCATGACAGAATAGAGCCCCTAAATCTAAGCAAGAACAGGGTATTGAGGAAAAGGTGGTGATCAACACTGTCAAAAGCAGCAGATAGGTCAAGAAGGATGAGGATTGAATAAGGGTCCTTAGACTTTACCAGGAACAGGTTACTGGAGACTTTGGCAAGGGCGATTTGGATACAGTATAGAGGACAAAAGCCATATTGGAGTGGATCCAGAATAGCCTGAGAATAATGAAAGTTAAGTAGTTTAGATGTAAAAGGGAGGAGGAAGCTGAGCCAATAATTGGAAGGGCAAGTAGGGTTTTTTGAGGAGCTCATCTTTGAAGGCAGTAGGAACAGTTGCAGTTGAAAGCAATAGATTGAGGATCTGACATATGGAAGGGACAACAGTGGGAACGATGGAGCTTATTAGACAGTTGGGATAGGATCATAGGTGCAAGTAGTGAAGGAGGAGAGAAGATATACAGTGGTTTTGGAAAAGGAAGAAAGGGTGACAGAAGCTGAAAGGATTTGAAATTGAAGAGGGGGGAAGGGGAGACAGAGGTGACTCAATGAAGAACTCAAGATTCTAATGCCTTTCAGCCTGATCGGTATATCAAGAAATTAAATAAAGATAAAGATAATCTTGTCAACCTTACCATGGAAGTAGTCAGTGTTTGGACAGAAAGCGAAGGAGGGGGGTCGATGATGGGGGCACTTTTAGGAGAGTTGAGACAACAAGAGTCAGAGGCAAGGGAGTTTGTCAGATGGCTATAGTACTCTTGCTTGGCTACTCTCATGTTATCTCACTGCCTTGTTTTTTGCACTGGCTTCTGATTTTTCAAATTGTTCAAACTACTTGTTCTTACATACCGATACAATCATCTTTGTGCTTTTCATGCTATGTTTTATCTCCACTCTGTCTCAAACTCTCTTTGGAACTCATTGCCGGAGGATGTAGTAGAAGCTGTTAGTGTAGCATTGTTTAAAAAAGGTTTGTACAAATTCCTGGAAGAAAGTCCATAAACCATTATTAAATTGGACTGAGGGAAATCTACTGCTTATCCCTGGGATAAGTAACAAGGAATCTGTCTATCTGCCAGATACTTGAGACCTGGAATGGCCTCTGTTGGAAACAAAGTACTAGGCTTGATGGACTGTTGGTCTGATCCAATGTGGCAATTCTTATGTTCTCTTCTGCACCAAACAAATCATATCCCTAGAAACAACCTCATTAGATTTTCAAGAGACTGCCCTCCTGCTTATTTTCAAGAGGCATGTTTATTTACATGAACATACTCAGGGGCCTAAGCACTCTTTTTCCATTTCCCCTATTTATTTCCATGTACTATTTGTATATTTTCCTTAACTCTTGTCAAGTATCCTAGATAGAGCACTGTTAGACGTACAATAAATATAAATGTTTTTAATGGAGTAAACTCCTAGATTGGTGTATGTTGTTAAAAACTAGATTGCCTCCTGGAGAGGCATAAAATAGCCTCACAATGGAGGTTGTGAAGACAGAAATAGTAATGGATTTTAAGAAAAATTGAGATAAGCACAAAGGGTCCCTAAGGATCAAAATGCAAGGGAAAGGTTAGAGACTGGCTGTGATTAATGGAACTACACCAAGTGGAAATTGAACCGAGACTATGTGATACTAATGATCTTTACCTGCTGTTGTAGCCTGTGACTGGTAGGAATAGGATTGAGAGGTTGCAGTTTTGCATACAACCTACTCATCATTTCCTCAAATGTGCAGAGGGTTGATATCCTCCAAATAGTCATGATCTTTGATTAGCAGCTGGGATATTTCCTTGCATTGTGCAGACTGACTGGACCCATTGGACATTTTCTGCCATCATCTATGTTATGGTGGTTAGTCTGGATAACATTTTCCTTGCCCAGATAATTAGATGCATACAGTATCTCTAGCTGATGCATTGTGACTCACCTCCCAATAATGGTGCCTTGGCTAGTTCAGGCCATATCACTGTGCCATGAAAAAGATTTGGAGCTCCCCATCCATTGGGGTTGGTTGAACCGGGATGCACTATAGAGATATTGCACAAAGGCCCAAGGAGGACGAGAACACTGCTGCCATTATGAAGGTGAACCCTGTAACTAAAAGCATTGTTAAGAGTATGTCTTAGGAGATGTCATTTTGAGTTCTTTTCCCTGCACAAGCACTCTGCTGAATATTTCTCCAGGACAGATTGGACTCTATGTATTGAAGCAGGTCAAACTCTGCATGAAATACTTGCTGTCTTTTAGGCTGCATGCATGTAGTAAATCCCACTTTGTTTGTTAGTAAATATGTAGAGCACAGCAGCATTAAAATGACTGCATAAAAGTAAACACAGCTATTTATCCATGGCAATGCTCTGCAGTATCCCAGCATAGGGAGACGTGGTGAGCCACCAAAGCGAGGCCTCTCTGACCTCTCCCATGTCTCTAGTCAAGTCTTCATTCACCCAATCCCTGGTGTACTTCTTCAATCAAGGAAGCGGCAGAAAGAGGCCTGTCTCCAGCTTGTTGCTTTGCTAATTCCACATCAAATAGAGGTTTTGCAGACTTGCAATTTGAACACACATGCAAGATACCTGATTAAAAGAGCAAGATTGAAGATGAAATCAGCAAAGCAGCAAGAAGGAAGTTAGGGAGGGTCCAAGGAGCGCTGTCCAGAACCTCAGAAGGAGAGACATTGAAAGGGTCTGTATCTGCCTGGGAAGTCCCAAGACACTGCTTCCTTCTGTTGTTACCATTTAACATGTTGTCCAAAGCAAATTGGTGGCCAGGTCCCATGACTCAGACAGGGTTCAGGGTACTGCAGTGTGGGAGACAAAATCAAACCTCTTTTTCCTAGGGGCTTTTAAACATCACATGAAGGTGATGCGCTTAGGGCAGAGTAAATTACTACTTCATAAGGCCAACAGTGCAGCTCTAGATAATTCTTTCTCAGAGGGGTAGTCCTCCGGGCCCTGGCTTGTGAGCCAGTGTTGTCTACTACTATTACTACTATTGAGCATTTGTATAGCACTACAAGACATATGCAGCACTGCACAGATATGTAAGAGACAGTCCCTGCTCATCAGAGCTTACAATCTAGTCAAGACAGACAACACAGAAGGTGTAGACAAGAATACATCTAGTGGGAATGGTAAAGAAACAAGATGATCAGGTAAGTCAAGATCCAAAAGCAGCAGCGAAGAGGTGAGTGATTGTGCCTGCTGCTTGTCTGAGAATGGGAGTAGAATCCAAACACACTATGTGTATCCCTATCCCCCACCATGTCTAACATCAGAGACAGCTCCCCGTTATCATGAGTTCAAGGTACTAACAAGCTAACACATTAACTTCTAGCTGGCGGGGTAATGGGGATCCATGCTCAAGGTAGATGAGCTGGAAAAGTGCTGTAGAAGGAAATTGAGAAACTTGACTTTCTTTTCTTTTTTTAACAGATTAGACAGTGACGGTCTTGACCTACTTTCACAACTACTTCAGGTAACTGCAGTACTTTGTTATATCTACTAGTAGCTACTACTCATCTGTAGCAGGTGTTCTCCAAGAGCAGCAGAAATCAGACCTCATTACCCTCCCTCCTCCTCGTGGAGTTGTTTTCTTTTTTAAGTGTTATTAAGCTATGTCATCATACTGAGGTAAGATGGCTCCTTTGGACAGGAAGACAGGCACACATGCGTGGTTGACCTCCCAAAGGCATACTCTGAAAGCTGGAGAGCATTTCCAACGTGGGCTCCATTTCCCACGTGGACACCCATAAGTGAGGACTGATTGCTGCTGTTCCCGGAGAACACCCTCTACAGGTGAGTACGAGTAATTAAGCTTTATACTACTTTGTGTGACTGTGGTCTCTTTATAGATTAAGAAGGCATGTTTTAGTATCATGTGCACATATCTGAGGCTTTTATTTCTATGTAGATTATGAGCAATAATTCTCCCTTATTTTACTTTAGCTAGTTTTCTGTTTTGAAAAGCCAGAACACCTTTAATCTAACCAACACATCTAGTTCTTGGTAGACAATGCCAATTAATATACCATAGAGTCTGAGACACAATGTGACGAAAGCTTGCATAGCACCTGTCTGACCCCCCCCCTTTCTTTCTATTCCCCCTCCCCCCGATATCCCCCCCTCTCCTGCTTTAGTCTCTCTATACCTTTCCTATCATGAAATTGGCATTCCTTTCCTCTCTGGTTGAATATTTTATTATAAACCATAGTGCCTGTTCCCAGAAATTGCAGCATATCAAAGACAAACATAAGCATATTTCTGTAATGCTACTAGATCTATGCAGAGCTGTACAAATGCACACAAAAGAGTAGGTATGTGCATTCATTATTGTGCTTTTAAAAATTTAGTGCATGCTAAATTGATTTAACATGCACTAATCAACTTAGTACACTTTAATTCATCAGTTTTGTATGCATTAAATCAATTTAGTGTGCAATGAAAATTCCCCTGTTAAAACAAATATGTGACACTAATCAAAAAACACCTTAAGATTGCTCGGTCCTGGCACTTTTCTCAGGGCGATGTAGTAAGATGCCACCACTCAGGAGGGGTGGGGGAGGGAATTTGGATTTAGCTCATGTCTTTCCAGTAGGAGCAGAAGGCATCAGGAATGAGAATGAGACACCAAATTCATCAAGCAACATCTTTTGATGGAATATTATCCCACCGTCTTGCATGGCTCTTGCATCCTTGGAGGGGATAAAATAACATCCACACAGCCTACCTCTGTGCCTGGCAATGCATAATGGGTAAATTTTGCTTTGTTCAGGAAAGCTGTTTATTATAGGAAACATGGTTAAAGTCAACAAGGCTATGATCATGGACAGCCGGAGTTTTCGATTTGAAAGCAATCTCACAAAAGTGGGTTCGCAGGTAGGAGTTTGAAAATAGCTAGAGAGGAAACCTGGTACACCAGCTTAGAAAGCCTGTTTCAGTTATATGATGCAATAATGTGAAAGGCACTGTGTCTTTATGGATAAGAAGAGTCATGAAAAGCAGTATAGTGGGAGATAAGAGAGAGGTCATGAGGAGCTGCAGAATGAGTAGAAGAAACAAGAAGTGCCTGTGTCTGCTTTTTTAAAACGCCATGGTGCCGATGGCTGCACATAGCACAGCTGAGGGAACGAGGGGAAATGCTCCCATGTCTGTTTAAAAGATTACAGTGGCTGTGGGCTCAGGGAGTTGAAACTGCTTTTGGATCCTGATCCCCCTAGTCTCCTGTTCACCTCCTATGTGTTTACTTACCATTCCTGGAGGAAAAGTCCAAAAACCATTATTAAAGAAGATTGGGGAAATCCACTGCTTACCTCTGGGACAAGCAAGCTGGAATATGTATACCTTTGGGAACCCAGGTCCACAGGAAGCAGAGGGAAAAAAGGCACACCACTGATATTATTCTTAAAAAAGCCTTTATTTCAAAACCTTCAAGGTTTAAGATCCGACTTGGCCAAGTTTCGGCTGTATACCTGCATCAGGTGTTGGCAAGATCTCAATTCGGAAAAATCTCCAGAAAAAAGTACAAAATGCAACATGAAGTGTATCCGTAGAAAGCCGCTAAGCGAACTTCACACATGGCCAAATCGGGTCTTGAACCTTGAAGGTTTTTAAATAAAGGCTTTTTTAAGAATAATATCAGTGGTGCGGCCTTCTTTTCCTCCACTTCCTGTGGACCTGTCTTGTTTTTGTGGAGGTGCTTCCTCCCTTGGTGTTTCTCATACCTTTGGGAACTCAAAGGTACTTGAGACCTGGAATGGCCACTGTTGGATACTGGGCTTAATGTGCAATTGGTCTGACCCAGTATGGCATATCTTATGTTCTTATGAGCTGGGGTTGATTAGAGGATGAGAAACATAGAAACATGACTGCAGAAAAAGACCATATGGCCTGTCCAGTCTGCCCTTCCATACCAACTACTGTAGTCCCTTTTTTCCTTTAGAGATCTTCTGTGTTTGTCCCATGCTTTCTTAAATTCAGATACACTCCTTGTCTTTCCCACCTCCACTGGGAGACTATTCCATGCATCTACCATAAAGAAATAGTTCCACATATTACTCCTGAGTCCATCCCCTTTCAACTTCATCTTATGCATCCTTATTGCAGAGCTTTCTTTCATTTGAAAGAGGCTCTCCTCCTGTGCATTTATGCTACGATGAAGGTATTTAAACATCTCTATCATTTCTCCCTTCTCCTGTCTTGCCTCCAAAGTATACATATGGAGATCTTTAAATCTGTCCCAATATGCCCTCTGACCATATGCCCTCTGCACCGACTTCATCTTCTTTATATCTTTTTGAAGGTGTGTTTCAGAATTGCACACAATACTCCAAATGAGTTCTCATCAAAGACTTATACAGAGGCACTATCACCTCCTTTTTCCTGATGGCCATTCCTCTCTCTATGCATCCTTCTGGCCTTGCCACTGCCTTTTCTACATAGTAACATAGTATATGACGGCAGATAAAGAAGAGCACGGTTCATCTAGTCTGCCCTGCAAGGTGGCAAGAGTAGGTGCACCTGCTGCACTGTGTAGGCCACCTCTCCCCATTTATTTTATTTATTTATTTATTTACATTCTCTTATATACCGCGCTATTCTGCATCAGTGCGGTTTACATTGAACAAACTGAAATTACATTGAACAGGGCATTATAACTTGGAGATAACTATTTTACAGGGAACAATGGCTATGGAGGGTTAAGTGGCTTGCCCAAGACCACAAGGAGCACCTGTGGGACTAGAAACCCCAGTCCTTCCGGCCCAAGGTTGCTGTCCTCTAGTGGGATTTGAACCCCCGACCTTCCGGCCTGAAGTACCTTGCCCCAACCACTAGCCCACTCCTCCACTCCATGCCTTTGTTTAGAGGTGTACCCACCTCTCCGTGCAGGTCACCCCTATTTATTGAGATATAAGAGATAGTTATGCTTATTTTGATTTTATGCTGTTACTATAAAGGGATCCACTGTGTCTGTCCCATGCCATTTTGAATTCCATCACTGTATTTGCACCCACCACTTCCATTGGCAGGGCATTTCTAGCATCCATCACCCTTTCATTGAAAAAGTATTTCCTGACGTTGCCTTTCAGTTTACTCCCTAACTGTTTAGCTACCTTAAGATCATCAGAAGCAGTCACACCCAGGTCCCTCTCTTCTTTCATGGACAGAAGTATTTCACCCCCTAAACTGTACCACTCCCCAGGATTTTTGGGAGGCTTCACTGCACCTGTGCGCTTCCTTCCTGCCTGACACCATGGTGCCATCTTAAACCAGTCTTCATTTTTCCATGGACGTATTCCAGTATTTCTCCACTTCATAATTGATCTTTCTTCCCTGCAGGGATTCTGCGCTTCTGCTTTTTTCAGCGATTGCCTGATGTCGCGATTTTGTCTTTCCCTTTTATTTTTGCCACTTTCTTTCTTTTCCATAGCACCTCGGCCCTCTTAGGTGCTGGTGCACCAGCTGGGCCTCACTTTTTCAAAATCGAGTCATTTGAACTCGCTGTGGCTATCTTCCCGGACGGCATGTCCCACAGACCGGACAGCGTGTTCAGAAAGTGTTCCCAGTGTGCTAGGACCATATCTGCCATGGACCCGATCATCAGCCCTCTTGTAATTTGTCTTTGCAGATGACTAAAAGAGGACTCAGATCGAGGGAAGCAGGGCAAATTATTTTTTGGCGCTCAGAGTTCCGATCCATCACCTTGGTTAGCAGACTTCATCTCTTTCGTTGATGGTCATGTCACAGCTCACAATGTCAGAACCAAGGCTGCATCGGTGGCCAACTTGCTCTCGGTCTTCATGGAAGAGGTCTGCAGGGCTGCAACATGGTCTTTGTTCCACACATTCACATAGATCTCACTACTGTCTGAGTGGGAATTCCCGATGTGACAGCAACTTCGTCCAGTCTGTACTCTGAAATCTGTTTGGGGATTAAAATCAAACTCCATCCCTCTTAGGCCCATTCTATTCTGTCCAGGCCACCAAAACAAAAAGGAAGAAACAATCACTACTGTTGTACATAGTTGGTCTCTTGACTGCTAAGGCCTATTGCCATTATGTAGACAGGTTGTTGCCCCTGTTGGGCTTATCTGCATTCTCCTCTTTTCAATAGCCTGTATCTCGGAAGTCCCATATGTGAGGATTCATTCCTGCTTGTCCACAGTGAAAAGGTAGTTACTCACCTGTAGAAAGTGTTTTCCATGGACAGCAGGAATAAGTCCTTACAACCTTCTCACCTCCTCGAAGAGTTGTATTCTGCTACAGCTATGCTATCATACTGGTTTGAGATGGTGCCATGGCGGCAGGTGGAAAGGAGGCACACAGGTGCAATGGAGCCTCCCAAAAGCTTCCAATAGGAGCTGGGGAGAGTTGCCATGCGGGCTCCGTCAGAGATGTCACCCATACATGAGGATGTATTCCTGCTGTTCATAGAACACTGCTACAGGGGAGTAACTACCTTTTCTGCATCCACAGAATTCCCCCTCACCCATCAATTGGCGCAAAGCACAGTAAGAATATTTCCCCATAGAACTTGCTATACCAGCAAAAGGCCTGATTCTGGTTTCATCTCAGAAACAGCAACATAAAGCCTCATCAGTACCAGGCATATTATGAAGTAATACAAACCCTACAAAAGTCACTCAGGATTGGCGCTCACAAAGGCAACACTATAAATACTGCAATGGGCTTATCATTGTTGTTAAAAATCTTGAAGCAGACATCCTTCCTTTCTAACAAGGGCACCTGAGTTACTTAGGCTTAATCTGAGGTGGAGCAATAAATGAGAAAAGAAATAGTGGGGATGAAAAGAATCAAATCCCTCTTGTATTGGGAGATCTTTCTGAAAACATTAACTCCTCTGCCTGTAAGCACAAGTTGCATGCCCTGCATAATCAAAGCTCACTCTCTCATATTACAGTTTGAAGCCAAGAAACGAAGTTCTGCAGAAGAAGCCATGAAACATCTGTATTTTAAGAGTCTAGGGGATGAAGTTCTCAAATTACCCGACAGTAAGTATGTTTGGCGTTATTTATAAGTTTGAATTTTTCAGAAGTATCATAAATGACCACACACAGAATGGTTGACTCATTTTTTATGTGATCTGTGACATTATAATCAATAAGCACAGTTATAGTAAGTAGTGTGTGAAGCTATCTCTCAAGGTTCATGGAAATTGCAGGAAGCTGCTTAAAGAAATTCTACAACAACAAATTAAAGTGAGAATGTTTCTTGCCATAGTATACACAAATTTACTTTTTTTGTGGAATTTTGAAATATTTCATAGTACAAAATGCACACACTTTCTCTGATAACAAGCTGGTTATATAATCCTGATACATGGGTGACATCACCAACAGAGATTGAGATGGAAAGTTTTCTGATAAACTCTCAAAGATTAGAACTTTACAGAGCAGTGAACTGTGCATGTGCTGTGGTTCCATTGTCTGTATCATTGCACAGAGCCACCTCAGTTCTCTTTTTTGTCCACAGAGCTTGGAGAATGTCTCTATTGTGTTTCACAGTGAGATAATTCTCTCTCTCTTTCATCGTGTTTTTTGTGGATTGTCATCTTGGTTCTAAATAGAGTTTTCAGCTGCCTTTTAGATTTTCTTTAATTTTTCACATGGCTACAATTTGTCTCATCACTGCTACATCAAGCACATTCAGTCATTTTTCCTAACATCAAATTGATTTCACACTTTATCACATAGGGGCTTGTTTACTAAACCGTAGTAGCGGCTTCCGCCCAATGTCGGAGCCGCAGCTCCATTGAATTCAATGGGGTCGCGGCTCCGATATCGGGTGGAAGCCGCTACCGCGGCTTAGTAAACAAGCCCCATAGTGTTCCAAAAACAGAGGCTCTCCAGCAGCTTGAAAATGTGCAGGCAGTGTGGATAGACGATGTCTAACATAGAAACCCATAGTTTGTTTTGTTTTGTAATGCCTCAGACAGACCCGAACATAACGCCCCTAGTTGTAACACCTGTGGGTTTTTATGGCAACTGAGCACAAAGAAATACTCTTCAGTACATCTGAGTCCAGCTCAAATATATCAGCTTTCAGGCTGAGTATTACCTTGCTTTGCAATGGAATCCAACTGTTCCAGGTGTTCTGGAGTCACAGGCTCCCTGGGCAAAAGTGAAACAGCTTCCAAAGACACCGAAGAACCTCCACAGAGCAGATCAAATTGGTGGAGGGGGTTGCGCTCTATATTAGAGAGGGCATTGAGTCAGAAAGGATTAAAGTTTTGCAGGAAACAAAATTTGCTATAGAATCTCTATGGATTGAAATTCCATGTAAAAAGGGGAAGACGATGGCAGTAGGGGTGTACTATTGACCGCCTGGCCAGAATGAACAAATAGATGATGACATGCTCAAAGAAATCAAGGAAGTTAACAAAAGTTACAGCACAGTAATAATAATGGGTGATTTCAATTACCCCAGTATCGACTGGGTCATTGTCATGGCAGGACATGCTAGGGTGATAAAGTTCCTAGATGAAATAAATGACTGCTTCTTGGAGCAGCTGGTTCATGAACCGACCAGAGGGGAAGCCATATTGGACCTAGTCCTTAGTGGAATACCAGATCTGATACAAGAGATAAGGTGTTGGGGCCACTTGGCAATAGTGATCATAGCATGATTGCATTTGATTTAATTAGTGGAGGAGGGATGGTAAGGAAATCCACAGTACTACCTTTTAACTTTCGAAAGGGAGACTATGATAAAATGAGGAAAATAGTTAAGAAAAAACTAAAAAGGAGTAGTGCAAAGGTTAAAGACTTCTATCAAGCATGGGTGTTGTTTAAAAATACTATCTTCGAAGCCCAGATCAGCTGTATTCCACACTTTAAGAAAAATGGAAGGAACTCCAAAAAACTGCCAGCATGGTTTAAAGGTGAGGTCAGAGAGGCTGTTGTTGCCAAAAAGGCATCTTTCAGGAAATGGAAGAAAGAGCCAAATGACGAAAACTGGAAACAGCACAAGCACTGGCAAGTTAAATGCAAGGCATTGATAAGGCAGGCAAAGGGAGAATTTGAGAAGAAGCTTGCTGCGTAAGCAAAAACGCATAATAAAGACTTTTTCAAGTACATTCATAGCAAAAAAACTGTGAGAGAGTCAGTTGGTCCATTAGATGATAGAGGGGTTAAAGGGGCACTAAGAGGCAACAAGGCAATAGGGGAGAGACTGAATGAATTCTTTGCTTCGTTCTTTACTGAGGAAGATGTAGGGATGTTACCCATGACTGAAGTGGTATTTAAAGGTGCGGAAGGATTGAAGGAAATATCGATACATCGGGAAGATGTATTACAACTATTTGATAAACTGAAGAGTAGCAAATCACCTGGACTGGATGGTATACATCCAAGTGTGTTGAAAGAACTGAAATATGAGATTTCAGACCTGCTATTAGTAATCTGTGAACTATCATTAAAATCATCTGTAATACCTGAAGATTGGAGGATGGCCAACGTAACACCAATTTTTAAAAAGGGTTCCAAGGGTTATCCGGGAAACTACAGACCGGTGAGCCTCACGTCAGTAAAGGGAAAAATGGTAAAAAGCATCATAAAGAACAAAATTCCTGAACATGGAGATAGTCATGGGAGACAGCTAACATGGCTTTAGACAAGGAGGATCTAGTCTTACTAATCTGTTATGTTTTTTGAAGGTGTGAATAACTCACAAAAGTGAGTCGGTTGATATAGTGTATTTGGACTTTCAGAAAGCCTTTGACAAGGTCCCTCATCAGAGACTTTTGGCAAAACTAAAGAGTCATGGGATAGTAGGCAGTGTACTACTGTGGATCAGGAACTGATTAAAAGATAGAAAGCAGAGGGTAGGGCTAAATGGCCAATTTTCCCAATGGAGAAAGGTGTACCCCAGGGATCTGAGCTGGGTCCGCTGCTTTTTGACATATTCATAAATGACCTGGAAAAGGGAATAACAAGTGAGGTTATCAAATTTGCAGATGACACAAAACTATTTAAAGTTGTTAAAACCCATGAGGATTGTGGAAAATTGCAAGAGGATCTTGATAAATTGGAAGACTGGGCATCAAAATGGCAGATGAAATTTAATGTGGACAAAGTGCAAAGTTATGCACCTAGGGAAGAACAACCCAAACTATGGTTACACGATGCAAGGTTCTACATTAGGAACCACAACCCAGGAAAAAGATTTAGGCGTCATTGTGGATAACATATTAAAACCCTCCGCCCAGTGTGCAGCAGCGGCCAAGAGAGAAAATAGAATGCTAGGTATCATAAGGAAGGGAATGGAAAATAAAACAAAGGATATTATAATGCCTCTGTATCGTTCCATGGTGCGACCACACCTTGAATATTGTGTGTAATTCTGGTCGCCGTATCTTAAAAAGGCTATAGCGTTATTAGAAAAGATTAAGAGAAGAGCCACCAAAATGGTAAAGGGGATGGAAGAAGCCACCAAAATGGTAAAGGGGATGGAAGAATACCCCTATGAAGAAAGGCTAAAAAGGATATGACTCTTTAACCTGGAAAAGAGACGGCTGAGGGGGAGATATGATAGAAGTCTATAAATTAATGAACGGAGTAGAACGGGTAAACGTAGATCAATTGTTTATGTCATCATAATATAGAAAGACTAGGGAACATGCAATGAAGCTACAGGGTAAACTATTCAAGACAAATAAGAGAAAATATTTTTTCACTCAACGTGTAATCAAACTCTGGAATTTGTTACCGGAGGATGTAGCAAAAACTGTTAGTGTAGCTGGGTTTAAAAAAGGTTTGGACAAGTTCCTGGAGGAAAGATCCATAAACCATTATTAAAAAGGGACCCAGGATATCATTGCTTGACCCAATACAAGCATTGTGGAACCTGTGTCTTTTGGGGAAACTGCTAGGTATGTATGACGTAGATTGACCACTGTTGGAAACAGGATACTAGGCTTGATGGACCTTGCTCTGACCCAGTATGACATATCTTATGTTCTTATTAGTACTAAGGCTGATAAAATTTATTGAAAAGCGAGGGTCTTAAACTTTAGGAAAAGTAACTTTGCAAAGATGGGATAATACCTCAGAGAGTTGTTGGCAGAATGGAAACAGCTGAGGGATGTAGAAAAACAGTGGGCAAAACTGAAAGGGGATATTCTCCAGGACCAAGCAGGAAGTCAGTCCTCACTTATGGGTGACGTCGGCGCCGACGGAGCCCTCGCGGAGCAATTTTCCCCAGCTTTCAAAGAAAGCCTTTGGGAATTGCAGCGCGCATGCGCGGTCGTCTTCCCGCCCGAGGGTGCCATCTTAGCCAGTCTTCTTTTTTCCGCGGAGCCCTACAGACGTCCCCGTCTTGTCCCCGCGAAAAAGTTGATTTTTTTCTTTCGGTTCGACGCCGATCGTTTTCCCGCCCGGACTCGCGACGCCGGTCTCGAGTCCTCTTACTTTTTTCGGTTTTTTCTGACTTAGTCAGCTTTCGTTTTCGTTTTCCCTGGCAGCCCGGTCCTTTGACCTCGCAGGGGCCCTTTTTCCCCCGATGGCTGCCAGTGGGTTTAAGCGGTGTGGTCGGTGTGACCGAAATATGTCACTAACCGACACACACGACTTTTGCCTCCGCTGCCTGGGCCCGGATCATGAGGAACTGATCTGTGGGCCCTGCAGCAAACTGTCCTCAAAGGCGTTGAGAAGTCGGCGGCATCAGCGTGAGAGAATCTTCGCTGACCCCAGCCGTACCCGGACCTCGTCGGAGGCCTCTGTGTCGAAAGGCTCCAGCTCGGACCGTCGCCGGAGCTCCTCCGACCGGGGTTCTCCCTCCGGGGACCATCGTCGGAAGGAAAAACCCGCGAGGGCGGGCGGCGTCGGTGGACGCTCCTGGTTCCGCGAGGGCCAGGTCGCATAGCCCCGACAGCCGCCCCGGGTCCTTGGAGAAGGAACACATCCCGAAGCGACCTCGCCTGGAGTCGGAGATGCCTGCCCGGGTAAGTCCTGTGGTCCTTCTGGACTCGCCTCCGCGACAGCCGACGTCGGGCCCGACGCCGTCGGGGCCCGAGTCGGGGGCTGCTGGGTCACCTGAGCTCGGACTCAGGTTGACGGCCTTGGAGAGCAGACTGTCTGCCTTCATGGACCAGCAGAGGGCACTGCTCGCTGGCTTCGCTTCGCTGCCCCGACCGCCGGGACGTCGACGTCCAAGTCGACCCCGGAGACCGAGCCGATCCTCGAGTCGATGAGAACTCGAGTCGATCCTCGGTCGAGGTCACCCTCGGCCTCCCGTTCGGGACCGAGGTCGCCGACGCCGACTCCCTCGGCGTCGGGGCGGCTGGCGCCGCACCCTGCCCGGGCCGACCCCACCGAGTCCTCGTCGGAGTCGGTCTGGGAGTCTGAAGAGGAAGAGTCACCTGATTCTTTCCGGACTCGGTGTGTCCCATCGGACTCACCGGAGTCCGAGCCTCGGAAACAGTCCCCCCCGGAGGATGCCCGGTTCTCGGACTTCGTTAGGGATATGGCCAAGGCTTTGGCCTTCCCTGCGGATCCCGAGGAGGAGCCTCGAGCCGAAGAGCTCGACGCCCTCCAGTATGACTCTCCCGCGAGGGAACACTTTACTGTGCCGGTTCCTCCTATGCTGGAACGACTACTCTTCCGCATGTGGGAGAGTCCGGCCTCCTCGCCGGTCCTGAGCAAGCGGGTCGATTCTATCTATCGGGTCCGCAAGAGCCCTGGCTTTCAAAAGGCACAGCTGCCACACCATTCCATGGTAGTGGAATCGGCCATGCATCGTCTTAAGAGCCAGAAGATGCACTCCTCGGTGCCTCCTGGAAGGGAGGCCCGTAACCTGGATGGCCTTGGCAAGAAGTGCTTCCAGGGCTCTATGCTCGCATGTCGTGTCCAGACTTACCAGCTATACATGGGCATGTATCTCCGGGATCTGGCTAAAGAGCTAACCGGATTCTCCGCTGGTCTCTCCGAGGAGCCCTTGCGGAGGTTCCTAGCCTTGTCCACGGGCATTCGGGAATGCTCAAAGTTCATGTCCCGAGCAGCCTATGATGGCTTTGAAGCCTCGGCTCGAGTGGCCGCAGCCGGCATCGGTGCCCGCCGACAGGCTTGGCTTCAGTCGTCTGACCTTGAGCCCTGGGTACAGGACAAGTTGGTCGATGTCCCCTGCCGAGGCGAAAACCTCTTTGGCAAGCCCATGGCGGAAAAGGCTGCACAAATTGAGACTGAGACTCTCACCAGGACCAGGCTTTCTAGGAAGACCTCCGCCCCTTCCCAGAAAAAGAAGGGCTCGGGGAAAAAGTCCTTTTACCCGAGGAAGGCGGCTGCCTACAAACAATACCCCCATTATCAGGCCCCTGCAGCTCCCCAACAGGGCCAGCAGGCCAAGGGACGGGGTAACGGGTCCCGTAGGCAGCAAGCCCCCAAGCCTGCACCACCAGCCCCTGCTCAGCAGGGTGGGGGCTTTTGACTCGCTCAGCATAGCCTCTCCCCCCCCGCTGGTTCCTCCCAGCACCGGAGGCCGGCTGGTTCACTTCGCCCACAGGTGGTCCAGCATCACCGCAGATGCCTGGGTGCTTCAGGTCGTGCGAGAAGGCTACCTTCTCCACTTCCATCAGGTCCTTCCCTCCTATTTTCCGGGAGAGCCTCCGCGCCCCCCTCTGCACAGGGAGTTGCTCCTTCAGGAGTTAGCAGGTCTTCTGCAGGAACAGGCGGTGGAACCGGTGCCACACCACCTGAGAGGTCAAGGCTTCTATTCAAGGTATTTTCTGATACCAAAGAGAACAGGGGGCCTCAGACCCATCCTGGACTTGCGCAACCTCAACAAGTTCCTTGTGCGGGAGAAGTTCAAAATGCTGACCCTTGGAATCCTTCTGCCCTACCTCCAGCAGGGAGATTGGCTATGCTCCTTGGATCTAAAGGATGCCTACACGCACATCCTCATCCACCCAAGCCACCGCCAATACCTAAGGTTTGTGGTGGCAGGAAATCATTACCAGTACGGAGTACTGCCCTTTGGCCTGTCCTCCGCACCGCGAGTCTTCACAAAATGTCTCGCGGTCGTGGCGGCCCATCTCCGGCTTCACGGCCTCTATGTCTTTCCGTACCTCGACGACTGGCTCATCAGAGCAGCGTCCGCTCAGGAGGTCACCAACGCCACGTGCCGCACGGTGACTCTGCTGCAGCACTTGGGCTTTGTTATAAACTTCGCAAAGTCCACTTTGCTCCCCTCACAGGATCTCGAGTTCATCGGCGCAAGGTTGCACACTCCTCGGGCGCGAGCGTACCTACCGCTCGACAGGGCTCAGCGGCTCATGGACCTGGCCGACCGCTTTCGCAGCCAGCCCCTGGTCTCCGCCAGGCGCTTCCTGAGACTGCTCGGCCATATGGCTTCCACCGTCCATGTGACCCCCAATGCCCGCCTGAATATGCGGTCTGCTCAATGGTGTCTCCGCCAGCAGTGGCGACAAGCCACGGGCGGCCTAGCAGACCTCGTGCGCGTTTCCGAGCCGCTGATCTCGTCTCTCCGGTGGTGGCTCCGGCAGCCGAACCTGATATTCGGTATGCCTTTCCAGTCACCTCAGCCGACCCGGGTGCTGACCACCGATGCATCCCTCCTGGGCTGGGGAGCGCATTGCCAAGAGGCACGTACTCAGGGCCTCTGGACCACGTGGGAGTCTGCTCAGCAGATCAACTTCCTGGAGCTCCGGGCGATCCGCCTAGCTCTCAAGGCCTTCTCCCACCTGACTTCCCAACAGTCCGTCCTTGTCCAGACGGACAATCAAGTTGCCATGTTCTACGTGAACAAACAGGGGGGCACGGGCTCCTTTCTCCTCTGCCGGGAGGCTCAGAAGCTCTGCTCTTGGGCCGTCAGTCACGGCATTCTCCTCAAGGCAGTTTATCTCCCGGGCCAAGAGAATTGCCTTGCGGACAAACTCAGCAGGGTCCTCCAGCCGCACGAGTGGCGTCTGGATCCCTTGGTAGTTCAGAAGCTCTTCCTCAAGTGGGGCCTCCCCACGATGGATCTCTTTGCCAGTCCTCGCAACCGGCAGCTTCCTCGCTTCTGCTCTCGTCAGCCACACCCCCTTCGGGTTGCGGCGGACGCCTTTCTGATCTCATGGTCGGGGAGCCTTCTGTACGCTTTCCCTCCCATCCCGCTAGTCTCTCGGACTCTTTTCAAGGTTCTCCGAGACAAAGCCTTCATGATCCTGGTGGCCCCTCGCTGGCCCAGGCAGCCGTGGTTTCCGCTCCTGCTGCAACTGGCGGTGGAGGGTCCGATCCCTCTGGGGGTACAACCGGATCTCCTCACTCAGGATCAGGGGTCCCTACTGCACCCCAACCTCAGGTCTCTCAACCTCATGGCCTGGCTGCTGAGAGGGTAGTCCTTGCTCCCCTTCTCCTGCCGGCGGAGGTGGAGGAGGTCGTCCTGGCTTCGCGACGCCCTTCTACCCGCAAATGCTACGCCCTTAAATGGCGTCGCTTTGCAGTCTGGTGTACCCAACAGTCGCAGGATCCCTTCTCCTGCCCGGTGTCGGTGATCTTGCAGTACTTGCTACACCTCTCTAATCTGGGACTTAAGTCCAACTCCGTCAAAGTTCACCTCAGTGCTCTTTCGGCACATCATGTGCAGGTGGACGGTAGACCTCTCTCCAGCGACCCTCTCGTAGCGAGGTTTCTCCGAGGTCTCCTTCTACTTAAACCACCTCTGCGCCCGCCAGCGCCGGACTGGGACCTGAATGTGGTTTTGCAGCGGATCACCTGTCCGCCTTTTGAACCTATGGCTACCTGTTCTCTCCGTTTTCTGTCTTGGAAAACACTGTTCTTGATAGCCCTCACTTCCGCTAGACGCGTGAGTGAATTGCAGGCCCTCGTGTCTGATCCCCCCTACACTCGGTTCTACAAGAATAGGGTAGTCCTACGGACTCACCCAAAGTTTCTGCCTAAAGTGGTCTCCCCTTTTCACATCAATCAGGAGGTGGTACTTCCAACCTTCTTTCCCAGACCACACTCCAGCCGAGCTGAGACGGTCCTCCATACCCTGGACTGTAGAAGGGCATTGAACTTCTACCTTGACCGTACGCAGGAGCACCGTAAAGCTGCTCAGCTTTTTGTGTCTTTTGACCCCAATAAATTGGGGCTCCCGGTCTCCAAGCGTACTCTGTCCATCTGGGTTGCGGACTGTATCTCTTGGGCTTATGGGGCAGCCGGACTCGCCTTAGAAAGTCGAGTCACGGCTCATTGCGTTCGGGCAAAGGCCACGTCAGTGGCTTACCTCCGCTCTGTTCCGCTGGCAGACATCTGCCGGGCCGCTACTTGGTCTTCGAGCCAGACTTTTGCGGTCCATTACTGTCTCGAGAGGGAGTCCCGTAGGGACAGTGCTTTCGGACAGGCAGTCCTCCGTAATCTCTTTGAGGTCTGAGCAACTCCTACCCTCCATCCCGGTTGTGGGCTACCGGTGGGTGATAATTCAGCGAAGATTCTATCCTTCTGTGCTGCTGAGCTAGAGGGAGCTCATTTTTTGTGCTTAGGGTCTCCGGTAGCCTTGAGCTTGGGAGTCCCATAAGTGAGGACTGACTTCCTGCTTGGTCCTGGAGAAAGCGTAGTTACTCACCTGTAACAGGTGTTCTCCAGGAGCAGCAGGAATCAGTCCTCACTACCCTCCCTCCTCCCCTTGGAGTTGCAATCGTCTGCTTATGTTCTTTTGCAAATTTTTATGCTGTCTTTTTTAGCTATGTCATCTGACTGGCTAAGATGGCACCCTTGGGCGGGAAGACGACCGCGCATGCGCGCTGCAATTCCCAAAGGCTTTCTTTGAAAGCTGGGGAAAATTGCTCCGCGAGGGCTCCGTCGGCGCCGACGTCACCCATAAGTGAGGACTGATTCCTGCTGCTCCTGGAGAACACCTGTTACAGGTGAGTAACTACGCTTTTTAAGGGCAGCAAACCTTTTTTTAGAAAAGTAAATAAATGTAAAAGGAAAAGGAGGCCGCTATGGTTCTCAAAAGGTGAAGAAAAGAGGGCGGCCTTCATGATATACATGATATACAAACATGATATACAAACACAGGCATCTATATTTGGAAAAACAGAGAAGCTAGCAAAGTAGTCAGGACAGCAAAAGTACAAAAAGAAGAAGAAATAGCCAATACAATAAAATGAGAGGATAAGACATTTTTCAGATATGTTTGTGAGAGGAGGAAGGGCAAAAGTGGTATTGTCAGACTCAAGGTTGCAGGAGAGGAATATGCAGAAACTGATGAAGATAAAGCAGAATTGCTTAACAAATATCGTCCCTCCAGTCTAGTCCCGGAATCTCTGGGGTTGTCAACCTCATCCAACAGCTTTGGAGACTGAGAAACTTCAGTGCTGTGATGTCACCAGTATATAAGGGCTGGCACCGCCTCCTCACATCAGTTTTTCAGTCTCCAAAGCAGCTAGAGAGGTGGTGAGCCCAGGGATCCCAGGGCTCACTAGAGGAACGATTAAGTAAAGTTAGAGGAGTTTTTATATAAAAAAAAAGATAAGGGGCAAATTACATCGGACACCTTTGTCTTGGCTCTGCCTCTAGTCTGGGAGGGCAGCGGCTTGTCCGTTGCCTGGGAATCCTCTGCTCCATTACCCGCCCTTTACCTCAGCCAGGGGACAGTCAGGAGCCGGGCAGTGGGGTCCGGTCGACGTCGGGGAGAGTATCGCTAGCTGGTTACTGTCCCGGCTGCAAGGGACCGGAACCGGCTTGTTTTGCGGGGCGCGGTGAGTGCAGAAGTGTTTGCCTGCCAGTGCCGACAGCCCTAGGAGCAGTCCCAGCTGTTTTTCCTTCCTACGGGACAACTAAAGGTAACGGGGACTGTTAACATCGCCGGTATGGGGAACGGAGAGTGATAGCCGATCCGGCAGCAGTTGCGCAGGGCTGCAGGCCTTTTTTCGGCGGGAAACAGCTGTTTGTAGCGAACAGGCCAGACCGCGTGGCCTGAGGGCGGGAAGATCACCGGTTTCCAGTGTGGGGCTTTGGCGCTTCCTAGCTTGGCCTAGAAGCTTCGTTTTACGTTTCTTTCTTCATTGGCTCCGGTGGGGGAGTCTCCCTGAAGGGGGCAGGAGTAAAAAAAAAAAAAGAAAAAAATTTGTTTCTTTTGAGGGGGGGTTGCGCCCAGTGTGGATCAGGTCGGCATGCCTTCCAAGCAGCTCTGCCTTTTGTGTGGAGCTAAGCGCAGTTCAGTCTCACAGGAGGGTGTCTGTAGGGGCTGCGCTCCCGAGTTGGAGGCCAGAGAGGTGATTCCCGTTTCAGAGGCTAGGGGGCATGAGGGTTTGGAGGATATGATTGACCCCCAGTCTTTCATCCCTACCGCCTCCTGAGCCGGGGGTCAGTGCGTCTGCTGCCCCAGTGCCTCCGCTCTCTCAGCAGCCTCTAGCAGGCAGTCTAGGGGCAATTTTCTCGTCGGATTTCATAGCACTGCTCCAGAAGACTTTGGCGGGCTTGCAGGGAGCGCCTGCAGCGAGTACCTCAGGAGCGGAGCTGGGGCTGAAGCAACCGCGGTCACCGTTGTCAGCGGCAGCTTTGGGCATCAGTGCCAAGAGGGCCAGGCCAGGAAGAGATCACCTAGTGCCCTCCGTCGTGTCAGAGGATATGCGTTCGAAGGACACGGACATGGATAGAGATTTGGAGGATCTAGAGGAAGGTGAGATTAGGGAACAAGAGGATCAGGCGCGGGTAGTTCGGGTATTTCGTAGAGAGGAGCTACCGGCGCTCATTTCAGAGTCTCTTAAAACGCTTAATATGCCGGACGCGGGACCGGTAGCAAACTCTACCCTGGAGGATCCGCTGCTACAGGCAGTTCGGAAAAATCAGAAGGTTTTCCCGGTGCATAGGGTGTTTAAGGAGATGATACAGGAGGAATGCGATACGCCGGAGGCTGCTCTTAAGGGCTCTCGAGTGATGGCACGGTTGTATCCTCTCTCGGATCAGGACAGGGAGTTGTTTAAGGCTCCCAAGGTGGATGCAGCCGTATCAGCGGTGACCAAGAAAACTACCATCCCGGTGGAAGGTGCAGCGGCTCTTAAGGATGCGCAAGACCGCAAGTTGGAAATGTTGTTGAAGCAGATTTTTGAGGCCAATGCATTGTCATTACAGACGTCTATTTGTGGAGCCTGGGTAGCGCGGGCCTGCTTGCGGTGGGCACAGCGAGTGCAGGGTGACCACTCGGTGGAAATGTCCGAGGAAGCTGCAAGATTGGAGTCCGGGGCAGCGTATCTCGCCGACATTCACTATGATTTGATCCGCGGTTTAGCGAAGAGTATGGCCTCTGTGGTCGCCAGCAGACGGTGTCTGTGGCTGCGAAATTGGGCCGCGGATGGTTCTTCAAAGGCGAGGTTGAGTAAGCTCCCTTTTAGGGGGAAGCTGCTCTTTGGAGAAGATTTGGAGAAGTTAGTTAAGGATTTAGAGGAGTCGAAAGGCGGTCGTTTGCCAGAGGATAAACAAAAACAGAGCCGCGCTGGTCCCGGGTCTCGGGGGCCGCAGCGGGATTTTCGACGGTTCACTTCCCCGAGAGGGGCCCAGGCCCAGAGAGGTCGCTTCCCTGGTAGGTCCCAGGGGTTTCGGGGGTTTTGAGGAGCGAACAGGGGTTTTGCAGCTGCGTCCTCGTCCTCCACCTTCAAAAAGTCACAATGAAGTCAGGGGGGCCCGGGAGGGTTAGTTCCCGTAGGGGATCGGCTACAGGATTTTTACCCTGCCTGGGCCTGACTCACGTCCGATCAGTGGGTATTGGAGGTGATTCGCGAAGGTTATGCGCTCGAGCTGCAGCGGCCGGTATCCGATTCTTTCGTTCGGTCCCCGTGCAACGCTCCCGCGAAGCGCAAGACAGTACAGGATACGGTGCAAAGGCTGTTGTTGCTCAAGGCCATTGTCCCGGTTCCTATCGACCAGTTAGGTTGCGGTCGATACTCCATTTACTTCGTCGTGCCAAAGAAGAAGGGACGTGGCGGCCCATTCTAGATTTAAAAAGGGTGAATCGCTGTCTGCGCGTGTCGCATTTTCGGATGGAGACTCTCAGGTCAGTCATTGTAGCGGTACAGCGCGGAGAGTTTCTGACCTCCCTGGACTTATGGGAGGCGTATCTTCACATTCCGATCTGCCGGGAGCATCAGAAATTCCTCAGGTTTGCGGTGCCGATGGGGCATTATCAGTTTCAAGTGCTTCCGTTTGGCCTGGCGACGGCGCCGCGAACATTCACCAAGGTGATGGTGGTAGTGGCGGCGGCTTTGCGGAAGGAAGGAGTGTTGGTGCATCCCTATCTGGACGATTGGTTGATCAGAGCGAAGTCCAGGGAGGAAAGTCTCTCGGCTATGGCCAGGGTGATAGCTCTTTTGCAAAGCCTCGGTTGGGTGGTCAACACTGCAAAGAGCAAGTTGGAGCCATCTCAAAACCTGGAGTACCTCGGAGCATGTTTCGATACGAGCGTGGGTCGAGTGTTTCTGCCTCAGCAGCGGGTGCTAGCCCTCAGGCGATTGGTGAGTCGGTTTCTCGGTCTCAGCTGTCCTACAGCCTGGGAGTATCTGCAGGTGTTAGTGACGATGGCGGCGACGCTAGAGTTGGTGCTGTGGGCGCGGGCCCACATGAGGCCATTGCAGCGGGCTCTGTTGAGAAGATGATCGCATCAAGAGGACTCCCTGTCCCAGAGGTTGGCTTGCCCTCCGCACACGCATCGGGCGCTGCATTGGTGGTTGAGACCAGGATGGCTAGAGAAGGGGGAGGCTCCAGCTTGGTTGTCGCTAACGACGGATGCCAGTCTGTACGGCTGGGGAGCTCATTGTCAGGGGCACCTGGTGCAAGATCAGTGGTCCAACCTGGAAAAGCGGTGGTCAATCAACAGACTGGAGTTGCGGGCAGTGACGCTGGCTCTTCAGCGGTTGTGCCCTTTTCTACAGGGATTGGCCGTTCGGGTGTTCTCGGACAATGCGACGGCGGTAGCGTACATAAATCGACAAGGAGGCACCAGCAGTGTAGCGCTGGAGGACGAAGCGGACGTTTTGTTCAAGTGGGCCGAGAGGAACCTATTGGCCTTGTCGGTGGCGCATGTCGCGGGAGTAGACAATGTGGAGGCCGATTTTCTGAGTCGAGTAAGGGTGGACCCGGGGGAGTGGGTCCTGCACCCCGAAGTGTTTGCGATGTTGGTTCAGCGCTGGGGGACGCCAGTAATGGATCTCATGGCAACTTTTCAGTCCACAAAGGTCGATCGGTTCTTCAGCAGAAGAAAGGAGAGGATGGCGGAGGGCCTAGACGCTCTCATTTAGAAGTGGCCAGAGGGGCAGCTGCTGTATGTTTTTCCACCGTGGGTGTTGATCGGGCGGGTTCTACAGCGCATAGAGCGGCACAAGGGTCGAGTAGTTCTAATTGCTCCGGATTGGCCAAGAAGACCTTGGTACGCGGACTTGGTCAGACTGTTGGAGGGGCAGCCCTGGAAGCTTCCTGTTCGCAAGGACCTTCTCACCCAGGGACCTCTCTGCATGCCCCAGGTGGATCGATTCTCGCTTATGGCCTGGCTCTTGAGAGGGCAAGGTTGAAAGCGAGAAGTTATTCGGCGGCAGTCATTACTACCTTACTGAAGTCGAGGCGGAAATCTACTTCCTTGGCGTATGTCAGAGTGTGGCGCATCTTTGAGGCTTGGTGTGCAGATAGGGACTGTGTTCCTTTGAAGGCGTCAGTCCCGCAGATTCTATCTTTCTTGCAGAATGGGTTTCAGAAGGGCCTAGCGGCATCTTCCCTAAAGGTGCAGTTGGCGGCTTTAGCCTGTTATAGGGGGAAGGTACAAGGCAGCTCGCTGGGTAGTCATCCGGATGTTAAGCATTTTTTGAAGGCGGTAGCTCTTCTCCGGCCGCCGCGTACGCGTATGGTTCTGGCTTGGGATCTACCCTTAGTCTTGGAGGCCTTAGGTGGAGCGCCTTTTGAGCCTTTGGGGAAGGCTTCTTTAAAGATCTTACGCTGAAGGTAGTGTTTTTAGTGGCCATTGCCTCGGCTAGCGAGTTTCGGAGTTACAAGCGCTGTCATGTAGGAAGCTATTTCTCTCTTTCTACGATTCTAAGGTGGTGTTGAGACCAGTTCCGTTGTTCTTGCCTAAGGTAGTTTCGGTGTTTCATTTGAACCAAGTGGTGTCGTTGCCCGTGTTTTGCGTTAAAGGTAAAACTCAGGTGGCAGACCGACTTCATACTTTGGATATTCGCCGGGCGTTGAAGAAGTATGTGGCTAGAACAGAGCCCTTCCATAAGTCGGACAGGGTGTTCGTTCTGTTCGCGGGGCCTAGACGAGAGGAGGCGGCCTCAAAAGGTTCCATTGCTCGTTGGATCAAGGAAGCGATCGCATCGGCTTACATTCTCCGTGGTCGCATAGTACCAGAAGGGCTGCGGGCTCATTCCACTAGGGCACAAGTGGCATCTTGGGCGGAGTCTAGCTTGGTGCCGGCGGTGGACATCTGTAAGGTGGCTACTTGGTCGTCGCTGCATACCTTTGTGAAGCATTACCGTCTGGATGTGCAGGCGGACAGAGACTCCTGTTTTGGATCGGCTGTGCTTCAGCCGGTCTAGCAGGACCCTCCCGTTAATGTGTTTACTGCTCTGGTACATCCCCAGAGATTCCGGGACTAGACTGGAGGGACGATCAGGAAGGTTAAATTAGATTTACCTGCTAATTGTAGTTCCTGGAGTAACTCCAGTCTAGTCCCGTGTCCCGCCCTATCTCGTTGATTTTACCGTGGCCTGAAGCAGGAGCTGTATTACTGGTAAGCAAACTTTTCAATGCGTTTGGGGGGTCGGAGTACATGCACAGCGGATTTTTCCAATGGCGGGGCATGGGGGGTTCCTGTCCCCTGTAGTAGGGTGCTGGACAGGGGATCTCCTGGCGTACGATCCGCAAGGGTCTTGTAAATAGTTGGGTTGGCAGGCCTATATAGTTCAGTTAGGCAGTGCTTTAATACTGCGTTTTGTTACTTACTTGTTGCTCCGGTGAGTCTGCTTTGTCAATAGGTAAAGTGATGTGAGGAGGCGGTGCCAGCCCTTATATACTGGTGACATCACAGCACTGAAGTTTCTCAGTCTCCAAAGCTGCTGGATGAGGTTGACAACCCCAGAGATTCCGGGACTAGACTGGAGTTACTCCAGGAACTACAATTAGCAGGTAAGTCTAATTTAACCTTTGAAATGTTGTATGGATGAAATTGAAAAATGAAAAATAAAGAAAAAAAAACCTCAATAAACCTAGAAAATGAGAATTTATGGAGGGCATGATGTACTGAAGGAATCTACGACATAAACTTTCCTATGTAATTTATGGTTTCCCCTTGTGATATGTTTAAACGATGTTTAATGGAGGTCTTGAAAGTTCTGGAAGCCTCGCTTTCTCCCATTTCAAAAATACATTAGCTCTTTCGCAAGCTAAGAAGCAGGCGGCTACCCAAGGGGCCGTGCTCGGAGCCATAGCTAGACAACTTGGAATTAACCCAGTTTCTTGAAAATTCTGGTGAAGAAGTTATAACACCATCAATGCTGCTTGTACAATTTGCACTTGACTCAGGTCTGGACTGACTCCTTAAACTGTTTTTCAAGTTTTGTGATGCTTTGTTCCTGAATACTAAAATAAGGCTTTTATGGAAACTCGGGGTAATGGGAAACTGTTTTTTTATATTTAGGCTGAGTTCTTTAACTTAGTTCTAAGTTTACACTCCACTTTCCTTGTAGATATGTGATTAGATTTCAAGGGGCAAAGTACATATTTTATTAACCTTCTCAGCTATCCACATTCATAGTGACTAAATCTACACCTACTGTGACTTCCCAATAACTGCAATGACCCAAGCACACAGTTGCACCCTGAAAAGGAGAAAATGTCTTCTGAGGTAGGATCAAAGAAGCAGTGGATCAAATCAAGGACTACTGTCACATGCATCAAGCCCTCTGTAGAGCCACTTTGGACCCACCATCCACTTCTTCTAGGAAGTGCTCGAGTAAGGCATCAAGAAGACACTTCAGAAGAGGTTTTGTCCTCCAGGCCCTCACTATTGTAACCAGTAACAGGTTATTTATTATTTATTATTAGCTTTTATATACCGCACTATTTAGTATCAGAGCGGTTTACAAGAAACGTTAAACAGTCAAGCAATTTTACATAGAGCAGGCATAAAACAGGCATAACACATCAAAACGGGCAACTTTACATTAACAGGCATGAACAGCAACTATACATTAACAGGTATGAATAGTGAAACTTGGTAACAGAGGCAGGGAACTATTAACATGCAAAAGCACCAATGAAAGGGAAAGGGTGAGAGGGAGAAAAGGGTTAGGGGAAGGGACAGGGGTGGGATCGAGGCAGGGGAAGAAGGGAGAGGACGTTATGTAGTCAGCATTATGAGAGTCCTTCATTGTGTTATGTGGTCATAAGCCAGCTGGAAAAGGTGAGTCTTTAAAGCCTTCCTGAACATAGATAGGTCCATAATGACTTGGACTGAAGCAGGAATAGCATTTGAGAGGGTTGGAGCATATAAAGAAAAGGCACGGTTCTTGACCGCTTTAGTGCAAGTTCTTATGATAGAAGGAGTGACCAGAGTGTTTACCATGTTAGCTCTTCGCATTCTATTGTCTGGAGTTAGTTGAACCATTGCTGACAGGGAGGATGCAGATGATTTGTGAATAATCTTAAATGTGAGAAGAGCTTTATAGGTCAGGCAGCTGGAAATGGGGAGCTAGTGTAGTTGCATCAGGGTGGGTGAGATATGCTCGTACCTAGAGACACCCTGGAGTGATCGGGCAGCTGTGCTCATGGCCAGTTGGAGTGGTTGGAGGATGTATTTTGGGGTGCCATGAAAAATAATGTTTGCGTAGTCAAAGTGCGGGAGGATGAGAACTTGGAAGACTGATCAAAAATCTGAGGGGTTGAGTAGTGGGCATATATAATGAAGGGTCCTTATCTTCTGGTAGACGGCCTTGATAACTTTATGTATGTGTGCAGTCATGGTCAATTGTTGGTCTAGGGTTACCCCCAGGTAGCGCACTTCCGGCTTAGTAATGAGTTCTACATCTCTCACCTGCAAGGAGGATGGTGGGGTAAAAGATTGGTCTCTAGAAATAAATAAGACCTCAGTCTTCCTGCAATTAACCTTCCGGTTATGTGTAGCGAGCCAATCAGAGACAGCATTGAAACATTCTGAGATGACTGAAAAGTCAGGGCTGTCAATGGAGAAAGGGGTGTAGAGTAAAACAACATCTGCGTAAATGTGATATAGAATGTTGAAGGACTTGATTATTGTACAGATTAGCTGTATGTAGATGTTGAAAAGCAAGGCTGAGAGCGACGAACCTTGTGGGACTCCTTGCGTTTGCTGGAAGGTGCTTGAAGACTGTGTTCCCAAGCAGACCTGTTGCTGGCGATCCATCAAGTATGATCTAAATCAGTTGAGGGCAGAGTTCCGAATACCCTTCTGTTGTAGGCGGCCAAGGAGAAGACTGTGGCTGACGGAATCGAAGACAGAGGCGATATCCAAGAAGATTAGGATGAATTCCTGCCTCTTCTTATCGCTGCCGGTACAGAGCCTATCTAGGAGAGTTACAAAAAGGGTTTCCACTCCATGCTGCTGGCGGAATCCATGCTGTTGTGGGTCAAGAGGGGCATGGGAGTCATGTGGTCTTGGGCATGTTGCTGGACAATCTTTTCCAAGATCTTGGTCAGGAAGGGTAGGCTGGAGATTGCTCGGTATGAGCTGATCTCTGATAGGTTTGATTTATTGTTTTTTAACAGGGTTTGATGGAGGCAGATTTAAGGGACACTGGCAGAGAACCTGTGGAAAAAGACAGGCGAACTATTCTGGAGACAGCTGAACTTAGGTTGGATCTTGCCTGATTAATCCAGAATGCAGAGCAAGGATCAGCTGGGGAGGTAGAGGTGTTGATTGTAAATTGTAAAGTTTTCCTTAAGTGCATAACTTTGCACTTGTTGTCACGAGGTAACGCCATCAGAACCCATAGAAGTAGGGGAGAGTGAGCAAAACAGAAGGGAAACTGACAGCTCACCTTCACATATGGGAAAGGGTTGCTATGAGCAACAGTGGAAAACACAGCCACGAGGTGTTAGGGAACGCCCAAGCAGAGAGGGAGCTCAGAACCCATTAGAAAATAGAGAGCACCTGCATGGGGGCGGAGCCCAGGCTAACACCAATTGTAACATATTTAAGTCTCACTTACCAGCAGGTAGAGAGAGAGGAACAGAGTTGGAGTTGAGTGGGAGAGGAACAGAAGTGTCTGGAACTGCTGAGTTGGAAGGCAGTGTCCACAGAGCTGTGAGGACAGAGCCAAGGAGAATCTCCGAGGAACCCGAGGTTGGTGACTTCCAAAGAAGCTGTTGGGAACAGCAATGCACAGCCTCCCGGTATCCTCAGGAGCATTGCTGTGAGGCAAATAGAAAAGGCAGTCCAACAGCCAAGGTTAGTGGCTACAAATTGTCTAACTCCAGGAAAGCAGAAGGGGAAAGTTTTTACCCTGAAGCACATTGGCTGGAGACAGATAAACGCCGTGGAAAAAGGGTGTCAGAGCAGAGCTGTGTTCGTCAGAGAAAGCAGGAAGCAGCAGAGCCTAGAGGTAGGCGTATTCTCCCTAGTAAGAGGGACTTGAAATACCCTGACTTTCTCTGTTCATTCAAAGAGCTCTGTAGCTCTCAAGACTCTAAATACAAGCAATATGGTAATTTCCCACAGGCCACTAGTATAGTGGAGGAAGCTAATGTTTTAACTCCCTGGCAGAGACATTTTAACTTTAAGGGCTTTTGGGAGCCAGAAGTTCACTCTGACGAGGAGGAAATGCAGGTTGAATTCCCTGAAGATGTTTTAGAGGGAACTGCAATGGATTGCACGTACACTTTGTCCGATTGTGTAACGTCTTTGTGTTAAAACAGCCAGAACTGTTTGAAAGAAGAAACAGGTGCAAGAAGCACGTGAGTGAAAGGAACTGTTTTTCTGTTATTTTCTGGTGCTGTTAATTAATGCTGAAGAAAGCTGATTTTTGTTCACAGTATTTTCTTTAATTGTGTTACCAGACGTATGGTCTGTTTTCCTTTTATGTTCCATGGTTTTGAATCTGCCCCGGACGGGGAATAAAGCCTGAGTTTAAACCTTACCCTCTGCCTCAACTACACTTATTGGCTAAAGGTACAAACTTCAGGAACCAGAAGGCTTTGCTACTGCCTTCATAGGAACTTAACAGCCAATAAAATACTGCCCCACCAAGCTACCCAAGCCCTCCTTAGCCTCTGGGCATAAAGTCTAAGAGGGTTTTTTTTACTGTGGAAAAAAAGGACACTTTTAAAAGGAAAAAATACTGCTGGACAACAAGACCCATAAGAAGCAAGCACACAGGATAGGCCAGACGCTGACCAGGAACCTCTCTTGCCAAAGCCTGAGTCTACGCAGATCCTAAGGTAAAGGATACCTAGGGCACTCGCGTAGGTGGATAACAGGGCAAGAAAGGGGGCGCTCCTGTGGTGCGGGAAAGGGGGAAGACGTGTAAAAGTACCGCACTTGGTGGTTTTTCTTTCTCTTTCCTTCTACGCAGGGTCACAGTCGGAAGATGGAGGTCCAGGACATAATGAGCTGGATGCAACACCAATGGGACAAACAATTGGAGTTGGTACGGCACATGCAAGAACAAACCGCCAAGATGTTCATGGAGCAGCAGAGGCCACTCCTGGAGACCATGAAGGCGTTTGTAGAGAAGTCACCAGGACCTGGGACTGAGAATCCCTACATGTCAGGGGTAGGACTTAATGCAAGTCAGGCATTTACTTTGGGACAGTTAAGTCCACGGGACAACATTGATGATTTTATTGATGCCTTTGAACGAATAGGGGGGGCATTAAAATGGCCACGTGAGCAGTGGGCTACACGCTTTGCTGTTTCTCTTACAGGGGAAGCTCTCTCTGCGTATAAAGCAATGCCTGCCATCCTTGCTACTGATTATGAGGAGATAAAAAGGGCAGTTAAGGATAGGTTGGGCTTATCCAGCATGCATTACCGCAGGTTGTTCAGAGAGTCTAGGATGAGGGCCCAAGAAACCCCTAAAGCCCTACAGCAAAGATTAAAGAATTTAGCATACAAATGGTTGACCCCTGAGCAGAGGACAATGGAATCACTGCTAGATATAATTATCTTGGAGCAGTTTCTCCAGGCTGTCCCAACTGAGGTAAAAAAGTATCTCACCTTGCAAAACTGCCAGAATACCAATGATGCAGCCAGTTTAGCTGAACGCTATTTTGAGGCTCAGATAGTGGGCGCCTCAGAAATAGAGCTAAGGAAAGCAGCAGGGATGGCAGAGCATAAAAGTGAGAGATATGTTAAAGACAAAAGGTTTAATGTGTCTAATAAGAATATTAATGATGACATTTTTTCTATATGCAAAGGAAAATGTTATATATGCGGGCAAGCAGGCCATTTCCAGAAAGACTGCTTGGAGCGGACTATCCTCATGGCTGGGAGAGAAAAACCAGCGCAGGACGGTTTCCTGATTCCTGTACAGGTAGAAGGGGTAGAAACGCTGGCGCTGCTTGACTCGGGTGCTGACCAGAGCATGATTACGTCTAAGCTCTGGGAAGCCATTGAGAGGCGCCGTCGGTCAGCCCCGAGGCAAGCAGACAGCCAGGTCCGCTTAAAGTGCATACACGGGGCATTTTCCTGTTATCCTTCACAGAGTGTATCCATACAGGCAATAGATAGAGAACACACATTGCAGGTAGCCATAATCCCTAGATTGCCTAGAGATGTTATTTTAGGCAGGGACTGGCCACCCTTTCTCAAGGGTCTAGCGGTAGGATTGAATACCCGGACCAGCCTGATATCTACCCGATCACAGGCAGGGACCTCAGGGGAAGGAAGGATAGCATCTGAGGATCCCGGGGAGCCTGAGGGGGAGGAAGAACCCCAAGAGGAGGGTTTAGATGGGGGTGGATTAGGTATTCTGCCCACAGATGATGAACTGATACACGAACCAGTTAAGGAAGGCAGGAAGGCGAAGGCGAAAAAACGCCAAGAGAGGCGCCAAAGGACCCGGGGGAGGGCCGAATTGGAGGGTGGAGCAGGGCTACCTTGGGTACCTGTCGAGGTGGTAAGCAAGTTCCCCTCATTTCCAGCAGAACAACGGGCCGACCCGGCTCTAAAGAGAGCTTTTGAATGGGCCAAGGAAATTAGGCCTACGCTACCCAGGTTTTTCCTAGAAAAGGAAATCCTATATAGGGAAAGCGCTGACCCATATTCCGGAGCAATAAGAAAACAATTGGTCGTACCAACAGCATTTAAAGCCACAGTATTAAGGTTGGCACACGACCACCCCATAGGCAGCCATAAGGGAGTCCAAGGCACCCTGGACCAAATATTGGTTTGATTCTATTGGCCAGGGGTCTTTAAAGAGACAAAACAATACTGCGAGGCTTGTCCGACGTGTCAGAGGGTCACAGCTTTAAGAACAAAAGCTGTACCGATGGTATCCATGCCCACCATAGCAGTACCTATGGAACGTGTATAGGTATGGATATCGTAGGACCCCTGTTTCGTACCCCCAGAGGTTTCCAATATTTGTTGGTGGTAGTAGACCACGCAACTAGATTTCCATGGGCTATTCCCTTAAGGACTACATCGGCCAGAGTAATAGCCCAAGAGCTGGTAAAACTCTTTTGTGAAGTGGGTTTTCCCAGGGAGGTATTAACTGACCAGGGGAGCAATTTCTTGTCTAAGCACTTAGCAACAGTGTGGGAAGCCTTCGGCATAAGGCACATAAAGACTGCAGATTACCATCCTCAAACAAATGGCCTTGTTGAGAGGATGAATCAGTCTTTGAAACAGATGCTACGGAGGGGTTTAAAGAAGGGAGAGATGGGTGAATGGGATACCCTACTCCCATTCGTAGTTTATGCGTGTCGAGAACGCATACAGACATCATTAAAAGCATCCCCATATGAGCTTATGTTTGGCAGGGCCCCTAGGGGAATTTTAGACATTCTCCATGAGCAGTGGGTGGAGCCGGACTCGCAGGAAGTTGGGGTGCCGCAATTCCTTAAAAACTTGAGGGAACGCTTGGAGAAAACGGCAAAGGCCTCAAGGGAAAATTTGCAGGCTAGCAAAGAAAAGCAAAAACGTTACTATGACAGGAGCACAAGGGAAAGGCACCTGAACATAGGGGATAAAGTCCTTGTTCAAGTAGCGGACCCGGGACCCACGTTCGAGGCCCAGTGGAAGGGACCGTGTACAGTAATAGGGAAAGTAGGTCCTGTAACGTACAAAGTGGAAAATGAGAGGGGACGTCAGCAGGTGTACCACCTGAACGTTCTCAAACCATGGAAGGAGAGATTGGCCACAGACAGTTTGGCCTATGTAGGGCAGCGAGACAGAACCCATGAGATGATTACATGCTGTCCGGTTAATGTCCCAGCAGCCCGTAATATTTTAAGGGGGGGGATCTGTCACGAGGTAACGCCATCAGAACCCATAGAAGTAGGGGAGAGTGAGCAAAACAGAAGGGAAACTGACAGCTCACCTTCACATATGGGAAAGGGTTGCTATGAGCAACAGTGGAAAACACAGCCACGAGGTGTTAGGGAACGCCCGAGCAGAGAGGAAGCTCAGAACCCATTAGAAAATAGAGAGCACTTGCATGGGGGCGGAGCCCAGGCTAACACCAATTGTAACATATTTAAGTCTCACTTACCAGCAGGTAGAGAGAGAGGAACAGAGTTGGAGTTGAGTGGGAGAGGAACAGAAGTGTCTGGAACTGCTGAGTTGGAAGGCAGTGTCCACAGAGCTGCGAGGACAGTGCCAAGGAGAATCTCCGAGGAACCCGAGGTTGGTGACTTCCAAAGAAGCTGTTGGGAACAGCAATGCACAGCCTCCCGGTATCCTCAGGAGCATTGCTGTGAGGCAAATAGAAAAGGCAGTCCAACAGCCAAGGTTAGTGGCTACAAATTGTCTAACTCCAGGAAAGCAGAAGGGGAAAGTTTTTACCCTGAAGCACATTGGCTGGAGACAGATAAACGCCGTGGAAAAAGGGTGTCAGAGCAGAGCTGTGTTCGTCAGAGAAAGCAGGAAGCAGCAGAGCCTAGAGGTAGGCGTATTCTCCCTAGTAAGAAGGACTTGAAATACCCTGACTTTCTCTGTTCATACAAAGAGCTCTGTAGCTCTCAAGACTCTAAATGCAAGCAATATGGTAATTTCCCACAGGCCACTAGTATAGTGGAGGAAGCTAATGTTTTAACTCCCCGGCAGAGACATTTTAACTTTAAGGGCATTTGGGAGCCAGAAGTTCACTCTGATGAGGAGGAAATGCAGGTTGAATTCCCTGAAGATGTTTTAGAGGGAACTGCAATGGTTTGCACGTACACTTTGTCCGATTGTGTAACGTCTTTGTGTTAAAACAGCCAGAACTGTTTGAAAGAAGAAACAGGTGCAAGAAGCACGTGAGTGAAAGGAACTGTTTTTCTGTTATTTTCTGGTGCTGTTAATTAATGCTGAAGAAAGCTGATTTTTGTTCACAGTATTTTCTTTAATTGTGTTACCAGACGTATGGTCTGTTTTCCTTTTATGTTCCATGGTTTTGAATCTGCCCCGGACGGGGAATAAAGCCTGAGTTTAAACCTTACCCTCTGCCTCAACTACACTTATTGGCTAAAGGTACAAACTTCAGGAACCAGAAGGCTTTGCTACTGCCTTCATAGGAACTTAACAGCCAATAAAATACTGCCCCACCAAGCTACCCAAGCCCTCCTTAGCCTCTGGGCACGCTAGTGGGTCACATTGTCCACATTAAATTTCATCTGCCATTTGGATGCCCAATCTCCCAATTTCTCAAGGTCCTTAAGAACATAAGATATGCCATATTGGGTCAGACCAAGGGTCCATTAAGCCCAGTATTCTGTTTCCATCAACAGCCAATCCACGTCACAAGTACCTATCAGGTTACCAAAAAGGTACACAGATTCCACACTGCTTATCCTGGGGTAAGCAGTGAATTCCCTGATCATCTTTAAAATAATGGTTTATGGACTTTTCATCCAGGAACTTGTCCAAACCTACTACACTAACAGCTTTTACTACATCCTCTGGTAATGAATTCCAGAGTTTGATTACACGTTGAGTGAAAAAAAACCCTTCTCCTGTTAGTCTTAAATGGGCTACATTGTAGCTTCATTGCGTGTCTCCCTAGTCTTTGTGCTTTTTGAAGGAGTAAACAACCGATCTATGTTTACCCATTCCACTCCATTATTTTATAGACCTCTATCATATATCTCCTAAGCCGTCTTTTTTCCAAGTTGAAGAGCTCTAATCTTTTAAGCCTTTTCTCATAGGGGTATCCTTCCATCCCCTTTAACATTTTGGTGTCTCTTCTCTGTACTTTTTATAATTCTGCTAAATCCTTTTTAAGATATGGCAACAAGAATTGCACACAATATTCAAGGTGCGGTTGCACCATGGAGTGATAAAGAGGCATTATAATATCCTTGGTTGTATTCTCAATTCCTTTCCTTATGATTCCTAGCATTCTATTTGCTTTCTTAGCTGCCCTGCACACTGGGCAAAGGGTTTCAATGTATTATCCATGATGACGCCTAAATCCTTTTCCTGGTGGAACATTATATCATGTAACTATAAATTGAGTTGTTTTTCCTTAAATGCATAACTTTGCACTTGTCCACATTAAATTTCATCTGCCATTTGGATGCCCAATCTCCCAATTTCTCAAGGTCCTCATGCAATTTTTCACAATCCTCATGTGTTTTATCAGCTTTGAATAATTTTAAGTCATCTGAAAATTTGATCACCTCACTCGTTATTCTGATTTATTTATTTATTTAGCTGCATTTATATCCCGCTTTTCACTGGGTCAAAGCGGTTGGGGGATACATTTAACACGAGGGGATATGAGACACATAGACTAATACTTACAGGGAACATGGGCAATAGAGGGTTAAGTGGCTTGCCCAAGACCACAAGGAGCACTTGTGGGACTAGAAACCCCAGTCCTTCCGGCCCAAGGTTGCTGTCCTCTAGTGGGATTTGAACCACCGACCTTCCGGCCTGTAGTACTTTGCCCCAACCACTAGGCCACTCCTCCCTCCAGGTCGTTATAAGGCTGTTAAAAAGTAGAGGCCCCAGCAGAGATCCCTGGGGTGCTCCACTAGTCACCTTTCTCCATTGAGAAAATTGGTCATTTAGCCCCACTCCCTGTTTTCTATCTTTTAACCAGTTCCTGATCCACAGTAGTACACTGCTTCCTAGCCCATGACTTTTAGTTTCGCCAAGAGTCTCTCATGAGGGACTTTGTCAAAGGCATTCTGAAAATCTAGATACAACTATAACAACTGGCTCACCTTTATCTACCTCTTTATTCACACCTTCAAAAAATATAACAGATTAGTGAGACAAGACTTTCCTTGGCTAAATCTATGTTGGCTTTCTCCCATTAAACCATGACTATATACATATTCAGTAATTTTCTTCTTTATAATGGTTTCTTCCATTTTGCTTGGTACTGATGTCACGCTCACCAGTCTGTAGTTTCCTGGATCACTTCTGGAACCCTTTTAAAAAATTGACATTACCTTGGCCATTCTCCAATCTTCAGGTACTGCAGATGATTTTAATAATAGTTCACAGATTACTAATAGCTGCTCTGCAATCTCATATGTCAGTTTGTTCAGCACCCTGGGATGTATACCATCCAGCCCAGGTGATTTGCTACTCTAGTTTATCAAATATTTGTAATGCTTCTTTCCAGTTTATCTAGATTTGTTTCAGTTCTCCCAATACATCACCTTTAAATACCATTTCAGGCATGGGTAACTACCCTACATCTTCTGCAGTAAAGACCGAAGCAAAGAATTCATTCAGTCTCTCTGCTACGGCCCTGTCCTCCCTTAGGATCACTCCAAACAGTGCAGAGTCATAGGCCACAGCCAGCTCCAACTCTGAAGCCTAGGTCAAGGCTTTGATTGGATCCTGGTGGACATGGTCAGCTTCCCAGTAACTGTTCTGGGGAGCCTTCCAGTTGGGGGAAGTCTTAAGGTTTTATATAAACCATTGGCCCAGTATAATCTCATAAACTTGAATTCTTAGCTGAGTATTCACTTAGAGTATCATGGTCAAGTTCTCACCATCTGGATGTACTTATTAGGAAGCTTCTCCACCATTTTGGAGACTAATGTGGTCTAACCCATTCCACCAGGGAAAAAAGGTCAGGATTGTACTCTTAAATATTTCCCCAAGAAAATAAGGGAACCCCATCCCATTCTATACCTAAGGACTTTAAACAAATTCCTTGTAAAAGAAAAATTCAAGATGGTTTCACTACAGCCTTAATTTCTTTCATACTTGAGGAGACTGGCGGTGTCCCCTAGATCTAAAGAAACTTACAACCACATAGAGTTACATGCAGTCTATAGGAGATATCTCAAATTGGTAATCAGGATATACTACCTCCAATATCGCATACAGCTCTTCTGCCTAGCGTCGGCTCCATGGATATTCACAAGATGCCTAGCTGTGTTGGAGCACAGATACACAAACGGTAGTTGCATATGCTTCCCTATCTTGATGCACACCTCAGGAAGCTTCCACAGAATCAGTGAACCATCTGAGTGTTGTCATCACTAGGGTTCATCAGCAGTTAACCCCAGATCCCACTTCAACCCATTTTCTGAATTAGAATTCATAGGACCTCTTCCAAATACAACTCAGGGGAAAGCCTTTCTTCCACATGTACTTGTGACCTGGATTGATCAGTGTTGGAAACAGGATACTGGGCTTGATGGATTTTTTGATCCAGTATGGCAGTTCTTACTTACTACTACTATTGCTACTACTACTACTATTGAATATCTATATAGCGCTACAAGGCATACCCAGCGCTGTACAGATATATATATAAAGACAGTCCCTGCTCATCAGCACTTACAGTCTAGTCAAGCCAGACAATACAATAGCTGAGAACAAGGATGCAACTAGGGAATGATAAGGAGACATATACTGTAGGAGACTTACAACCTTGGAGGCACATTCTAATGTGGCTGTCCAGGCCCTTGTGTGGCCGATCAGAATCGGGACGCCCAGAGGTAGACCTGATTCTGATCCTGCAGGGGCTAGACGTGCCCACGGGATCAGAATCGGGTCTACGGCCTGAACATGCAAGCTGGGCCCCAATTCTGATCGGCCTGCACGCCCAGCAGATCCCCGGCTACCTCATTCTAGATCCAGAATGGAGCTGCAGTGCCATGGCGTCCTGTCACCATGGTACCGCAGCTCCATTCAGGAGCTGCGAATGCCAGCCACCGCCAATTTCGTTCATTACCCACATCCGGACCTTTGATCCGGCCTCCCTGGCCAGGGTCCAGATGTGGGGAACTTCCTTGACTCCCTTATCTTTTTTTCCCGGTCCGGCAACAGGATCCTCCGATGTCCAGGCGGACTTATTCCACCTCTGTGGTGGAATAAGTCCCCCATCTAAGTTCTCGGCCCCGGACATACAGGGCCAACCTCTGAATCGACTCTGTACGTCTGGGGTCGCAGTCCACCCATGCCCCACCCTTGCTGCACCTCCAAAATGCCCCCCTCCCACCCTCCCACCCCCCATCTAAGCCTTCCTATACAAACACGTTGTTCGTATGGGGAAGCTTTTGCCAGGCCGGAAGGGGGGCAAATAACGGGGATGGACGTCCTGTTGGGACTTCATCTCTGCTATTCGTGGGACAGAATGACCCTCCCCTTAGTGTCATCTGTGGAAGAAATAAACACATAAATAAAAAAGAGTCAGCAGACATTAGCATCTGGAAGGTTTTGATCTTTATCACTGCAAGAGCATTGACATATATCTTTTTGAGAAAAGCCCATTGGACCTTATGCTTCCAAGGAAATCATGCCACTCAGAACTTACAAGATACCATCTGAGTCACCGCATAGCTCAGGGATTCTTTACCATAATGGTTAATCCAATTAAATCTGGCCAAAGGAATCTCCTTACAGACTCTTAAGACTTAAATTGTCCTAAACCCATATGCATTCAAAAACTGGGCAGAAGAGCTCATGTAGAGGGGCAGAGGAAAATCATCATGAAATAAAATTTCTAGAGCTAAGGATGATCTGGTATGCTCTGAAGACTTTCAGATATCAGTTGGCCAAAAGGTTTTCTAGACCACAGAGCCAGTCAAGTAGTCAAGTACTACGTGAACAAGCAAGAAGGAACAGGATCATACCTCCTGTGTTAAAAACTGTCATGTTATAGAACTGGACCTCTCATATGGGATGACATTTGGAGCTGTTTACTTAATAGGGAAGGAAACATCCTAACGAAAAAACTGAGCCAAATCTTACAACCACACAAGTGTTCCATGGATAGGGGAGTAGCAAACGAGATATTCTGCAAGTGGTAACACCCACAATAGATCTGTTTATGTCTCCTCTGAACAGGAGGGGGGTTCCTTAGTTCTCTTTGAAGACAGGGGCACATGGCAAAGTAAGGCCCTTTTTTCTTTAATTTCAAGGTGCCTTAATAAAAAGGGAAAATGAAACCATGTCCCATTTCCACCAAAATCTTGCTGTTTCGTTGTCCACTTTATTACTCTGTTTTGTTGAAGGCAACATGTAGCTTGCCATGTGTCAGGACTATGTAACTAGCTTTTCCACGGAGAAAGTAAAGTTGCTTACTATATTTACCTAGTCCTCCCAAAATCAACCCACTTCCCCTAGGAGTTCATTTCTACCAAATCAAAAGCTTCATAAAGCGCTGAGGTGGTTCCACACAGTGATGCAAATGTAGGAACCACTGCACATGCACAGTTCACTGCTCTGTAAGTTCTTAAAACTTTTTACTAGAAAATTTTAATTCTCAGACCCCACCGGTGTCATCACCCATGTTTCAGGACTATGTAATCTGCTGTCCTCACTTTCCTTTCACACTTCAAAAAGCAGCTGGATGTGGATCTCATGGCTCAAGCTGTAGCCTGGCTGCATTTGAGCACACTGCAGAACTGGTGTGTTCAGCCGCAGTGAGGAGAGGAAGACGGTGCCTGCCAGTGAGCAGTGCATAGGAAACACCCCTCAAGTCAGCGAGGGCCTTCCAAGCCATCTGGGCATGCTGTCTCTGGAGGGAAAAGTGACAAAGAGGAAAAAATACTGGGAACAAAGGAAATTAAAAGCAGTTGAGAAAGGCAGTGCATTGATCATGATTCATTTCATTAAACCATAACCTTCTCATTTTTGTCTTTAGCTGCCTCTATATTTTCTATAAGAGAGATCCAATTACAGAAGGATCCAGGTTTCAGGTCTTCCGCCTTCCCAGATACAGGTAAGGTCACTTCACTAACAACAGCATTCGCCTGGGGAAAGAAGGGAGTTGGGCAGTTTTCTGATGTGGCTGAGCCAGTTGTGTGGTTAGAAATAGAAAATATAATATACAAGGGTCAGCTTTCAAAGGGTTTAGATGCCTGATTGGAGGGGTTAAGAGACGAAGTCGGTCCATTTGAAAATGTAATAGGAATGAAAATACAGGGGGACATATTAAAAGGCACTTGAAACTTGACCCAAATTGCATAAAAACAATGATTGAATGCTGCTGAATGTTTTGGAGTCTTTTGTCCTTTACAGCTACACACCTTGGTGTAAAAAGAGATTTTGAAAACTGTTTCTTAATTGCCTTACCTCAGATTTCTGCTGCTTCTCTGTCCTGCCAGGCCAATCAGAGTTTTGTGCTCTGGATACTGCTTTCCAATTGGTCTACCCAAAGGCAGAGCGCATTTAGGAACAGAGAAAAGCTGAAGTGCAGTACTGAGAGGATTGATAGTGTTTTGTTATTTTCTTTTCAGTTCCCTAAAGCTTTGGGCCCGATATTCAAAGGCATTTATACAATTTACAGAGCTGTAAACCGTGTAAATGCCCCTAAGCGGGATATTCAGTGGCACTAACATGGTTAGTGCCACTAAATATCCCTGAGTAATGCCGCTATACACGGTGATGCTAACTGCTTAGCATCGGAGCATGCCGGGAGTGTTCTGGGGTCGGTACCTGGGGATAATTGTGCAACAGCGATATTCAGCCGCTGCTCGGTTATCACTCAGTGGCGAAAGTTAGGCACAGTAAAAGCTGTCCTGACTTTCATCACCAGAGCAGCGGCTGAATATCGCCCTGCATGGTTAGCTTCTGCCCCCTGTGTGGCTGTGCGGCAACTCTGGATATTTAATGCCTTAGCCAGATATGGCCCCGGATTAAATATCCGGGGTTAAAGTATGGCAGCGATGGCTATGCGCCTTAAGGCACATAACCGTCACAAATGAATATCGGGCTCTTTAATTCTAGAACAGATGGTTGTAATTAAAGACCTTTTCATTTTGGGTATATCTTTTAAAGGAGAAATAAATTATTAGAGGTCACATCATGAATTTAGAAAAAGTATTTTGGATCTTTTCAGGATTTTCCTCTGTATTATGATGTCATTGTTTCACAAAGTTAGATTTAAAACAATGCCCACATCTGTTTTCTATTTAACTTTCAGTTTGTTTGACTAAAGAGAAAAAATGTGAGCTGGTGATTCAACCATTAAATGATGAGTCATCAAGCAGCTAAGTTTGAGTTATGAACTTTGTGGGTCAGGCAAACAGAGGGATGTAGAAAAAGAAAAAAATTCAATATGCACAATAGAAACATAGAAACATAGAAATATGATGACAGAAAAAGACCACATGGCCTATCAAGTCCAATACCCTTCTCCAAAACAGAAAAAATATAGGGGTCAGTTTTCAAAGGCATTTATCTTGGTAAATGTAGCTGAATATCTCCTCTGATCACTTCGGTATGGGGGAGTCCAGGGGCACAGCTGGTACTTATATGGATAACGGTTATTTTCAGTACTGCTACCTGCCCTATGCGGATGAACATAGCTTACCCATTGCCAGAGGATGTAGTGAAAGTTGTTAGTGTAGCTGGGTTTTACAGAGTTTTGACAAGTTCCTGGAGGAAAAGTCCATAAACTATTTATCAAAGGAGATTGGGAAATCCACTGCTTACCCCTGGGATAAGCAACATGGAATCTATCTACCTTTTAGGAACCTGACAAGTATTTGTGACCAGGATTACCCGCTGTTGGAAACAGGATACATGGCTCAATGATTTTTAGTCTGATCCACATTACCATATTTTATGGGGGGGGGATATTCACCATGATTAATATGGTTAGCACACTTGCTAACCATGTTAATTGCAGTCACCGGGATATTAAGCAGCACTAACATGATTAGTACTTCTGAATACATAGTAACATGGTATATGATGGCAGATAAAGACCAGCATGGTCCATCTAGTCTGCCCAGCAAGGTGGCAAGAATAGGTGCGTCCGCCACTCCGTGCAGGTCACCCCTCCCTTTGTTTAGGGTTGTACCCACCACTCCATGCAGATCATCTCTACTTGTTGACTAGCTAGTTGGCTAGCATTGGGATGTTCCTTGGGCGGAGGTGGCACCCAGCGATAACCGGGCAGCGACGATATTGAGTCACTGCCTGATTATTGCTAAGTAGTGAAAGTTAGTCACCTGAAAGGGTGGCCTAACTTTCACCGCAGAAGCTAAACTTGGTTATTCAATTCCAGTGGTCAGATATTGACCTAGCATTGAATATCGGGGTGTAAGTTTCAGTGGTGACAGCTAGCCCACTATAATCACATTAGCCACCACTGCTTCTCTCTTATGTTCTTATTGCTGCTATCTGCATAGTGACCTCTGTATCTGAATATTCAGAACCAGCCTCTATCCAGATACTGACACTGATTATCTGGATAAAATTAACCGTGGTGGCCGGCGTTTTTGAAAAATGCTGATTATTGCAATTAAATATTACCCCGATGTATTTAGTAAGTAGTGCAAGGCATGGAGCTACCAAGAGTAGAGCAATGTTACATCTTGCTTACTGTACTGCCCTGATTATAAGACTTGGGAGGAGGGAGTTGATGTTGTATTTGCCAAAAAGCTTTCCCTCTCTCATAGTCATAGTCCAAGCACTGTTGCCCTTCCTCTGCCAAAGCCTGCCACAGAGGAGCCCAGCTCTAGGGCTGAAGAAGGCTGTATGAAAAGCTCAACAGTGCCCATCCTGCCAGGTTTGAAGACTACCCCAGCCTCACCTGCACCCAGAGGTCCATCAGCACTCCCCTGGAAGAGCAGACAGTGAAGTCTTGCTGGGCCCGGATGCAGGATGAGGAGACAGTGATAAAGGGTTTATATAAAAGGACCCCAAATATGTATGTTAAAATCAAGCCAATACTGTATTTCAAAAACATATATATATATTTCCAGTTCATCCTACTAGACCAGTCTAGACAAGTGGGGTTAAGTCCCCCTGCCAGCAGATGTTGGAGACAGAAAAAAGCACTAGAAGCTTCAGTGTTGAGCCCTGGTATATATAGAGGCGCTCCCCTAGGGGTCACATTCACTATTTCTCTATCTCCAGTAGATGTGGATGTTTCTTTCCTTTGCTCCTGGCAGGCCCTCTGTGGGACCCTGCTGGTAAAGACTTTTTGAGCTCCGTTTTAGACATCTCCGGAATGCACAGGAGGTGCACCTCTGGAGTTTCCCACTGTCTTACTGAAAGAAGCTCCTGATCAAGAGGATCAGTGTAGCTTTTCCTTCTGAGTCACTCCTGATCAAGAGGATTTGTGCAGCTGCTCCTATCGTGGGAGGGCAGACTCCTGGTCAGAAAGGCCAGTTGAGCGCGCAGGGGCAGCCTCACTATACCCTGCTCAGTGTGAACAGCTTGTTCCTTAGAGTTTTTTATTTTTAACTACTCCAGTTTTAGAGTAGCTCTCCCTCTCTGGCACTGACAGGCACTGGCTCTGAAGACCCCAGTGAGTAAGACAATTCTCCCCCACCCCCAGAATTGATGGTTTTTGGTGCTTCGGAGTTGCCCTTCACTGAATTTTTGGGGGTCATCAGCTCTTCAGCCTCACCTAGCTATCACTTATCTGGCTGCGATCTTTCCGCCAAAAACTTACCTTGCTAGTTACCCGCGCCACACCGCAAGAGCCATTTTGGATTTCCCCGCTATCGGTTTCTGCACTGCTCAAGGCCTTAGAGCACTTCCTTGCTAGCGAAACTGACCGGAAAACACTTGCACTAGCCGCGGTTATTGGAGAATCATTTTGTCTGCCTTCAGCTGCAATGCTGGTGATTTTAGCACATTGCATTGCCTGTGGTCATAAACACAAGTTCTTGATTGACCGGCTCAGTACTGCATGTTTGACAGACCAGAGGGGCCCTCTCATGAGCATCATGACTTCCCGAATCATGATCAAGTACCTCAGACAGGATTGCCTCTGATCCCTTCTAACTTGGACATTGCAGTTCAGGACTTACTTTCAGAAGCATCCTCTTCACCCCAGTTGTTTCCTCAGTGTTCTGGGGAAGTCTCTCAGCCTTTGGATGCTGATATTGATCAGTTCATGGCTTTATTTAAAAGGACCTGGTCCCTATGAAAGGCTGACCCTGCCCCTGCCCCCTCCATTACAGGCACGCCAGAAAACATGCCCAGAGACGGCCTCCTTCCTCAGGGTCATCACGCCCACCCAAGGAGGTGGCCAGGGCGTCTGGAGATTGGTCTGCTGCTTCTCTGGAAGATAGGGAGTGTTGTTCAGATGGTGGCAGTCTAGACAGCGCGTCTGATTGTGAGGATGGCGAATGGTCCCTTTTGGACGATCTCAATGAGGATCAAGATGACATGCAGAATGTCTGCTTATTCCGCAGAGACGAACTACCTACTCAGAGGTGCTCAGAATCTCGGATGTTCCGGACCAACAGGAGTCCACTCCGGGAAAGCCTCAGGCTGACCCAATCTTAGTGGGCATTAAGAAACCTCCTAAGGCTGTTCCTTTTCCTTTGGAGTTACAACACATAGTCTCACTGGAATGGATCTCTCCTAAGGCCACCTTGCGCTCTGCCAGGCGCCTCGGCCACTGTTATGTCTGGTCCTCAGCTGACCTTGATAATTGGCTCCAAGGTAGATGCCCTGGTCACAGCTGTTATAAACATACAGCTATTCTCATGGAGAGCAGAGTGGCTGTCTGTGATCAGCAGGACCGCAAGATGGAAGGCCTTTTCCGCTTCCTCACTTGCCCTACAGGCCTCAGTCTGTGGAGGCCTGGCCGCCCAGGCACTCTTACTTGGATTCAGTTCCTCCCAGAAAACTCAACGGCAGCAAAACTAGAATCGGTGTCAACCTTTTTGGCGGATGCCCTTTATGATCACCTCCGTCTGTCAGCATGATCGGTATAGCTGTCATAGTGGCTCGCCGGTGGCTTTGGCTCCACCAGTGCTCCATGGATATGGCCTTCAAGGCCCATCTTGCCAAAGTCCCCTTTAAGGACAAGCTGCTCTTTGGGGATCATCTGTAGAACCTTGTCAAGGATCTCGGGGACATCAGGCCCCAGCGCCTGCCCAAAGAAAAGCCTAGGACTTCTTCGCAACACTCAGGGGCCAGTGCGCTATCTTCTTCATCATCCACCAGATCACGTTTCCATGAGGTGAAGCGCTATCATCCGGGCAGATTCTCCTGCTTTCCAGCTGATTGGTCTGGTCCCGGACTCCGTCAACAGTCCTTTTGGGGTGTGTGGCGGACTAAGGACTACTACTCCTTTTCTAACAAGTTCTCCGGAGCCAACCACTCTTCCCACAGACAGTCCCAAGGCTCGCTCTGAGACACCACCGGTTGGCGGACGCTTGACCCTTTTTTCCCGGGAGTGAGCTAACATAACCAGCAATCACTGGGTGTTTGATATTATTTCCCATGGTTATGTCCTCGAGTGTGCCAAGCCAATCCAGGATGCCTTCTTAGTGTCCCCATGCATATCAGCCCTCAAGTGAGCAGCGAAACTCACCACTCTTCGACGCCTTTCGCAACTGCAGGTCATCTGCCCAGTACCACCTTCCGAAAAAGGTCTAGGGCGATATTCCATCTACTTTGTCGTTCCGAAAAGGTGTGTCAACTGTTCTCTCTGAGTGGCCCACTTTTGCAATGGAAACACTCCACTAGTCATCTTAGTTGTGCGACAGGAAGAGTATTTGGCCTCGCTGGATCTCTCAGAGGCCTATTTTCATAACCCTATTCACGAGGATCAACAGCGTTTCCTCCATTTCATCGTTCTGGGCTAACATTCGCAATGCAGGGCAATGCCTTTTGGCCTGGCCACGGCACCCACATTTTCTCCAAGGTCATAGTGGTAGCAGCTGCTGCCCTTCACCGCAAGGGCATCAGGGTTCACCAATATCTGAATGATTGGTTCATCAGGGCAAAGTCTGTCTCGGAGGCGGTTCAGGCAGTAGTGCAGGTGATGACCTTCCTGCAGAGGCTCGGCTGGATGGTGAACCCTGCCAAGAGCTCCCTACATCCCTTTCAATCTCTGTAATTTCTAGGCGTCTGATTCGACACTAGGCTTGGGCGAGTCTTCCTCACACACGACTGGCATCTCAAGTTTGTAGTTCAGCTTCAAACCTTTCTGATGCAAATTCAGCCCCGTATCTGGGATTATCTACTGATTTTGGGAGGAATGGCATCCACCATCGAAGTGGTGCCCTGAGCACGAACACATATGCGCCTGTTCCAAAGGGCACTTCTGTCCCTGTGGTCTCCCCTCTGTGAGAATTATGAGATCCGGCTGCCCCTTTCTCGCTAGATGCGCAACAGCCTTCAGTGGTGGCTCACTCCTCACCATCTACTGCGGGAATTGCCTTTGGAAATCCAGCACTGGACTCTAGTGACAATAGATATCAGCCTCTCAGGCTGGGGAACTCATTGTCGCAACCACAGGTGCTCCCTGTGGCCTTGGGCAAGCCACTTAACCCTCCGTTGCCTCAGGTACAAAAATATAGATTGTGAGTGGTAGAAAAGTGGTATATAAGCCTAGTTAAATAAATAAATAAACCAGACAGAACAGGTCTTATGGATGCTTCGCAAATCTCATTGGCCGATAAATCGGCTCAGAGCCCGGGTGGTTCATCTCACTCATTTGGCATTTCGGCCCTTACTGCAGAATCAGGCAGTGCGCATCCTCTGCGACAATGCCACGACAGTAGCCTACCTCAGCAGACAAGGTGGAGCCAAGTGTCCTGGGGTGGCCAGGGAAATGGCCCTTCTATTGCCTTGGGCGGAAAGTCACCTCAACACTCTTTCTGCACAACATATTGCGGGTGTGGAGAAGGTACAAGCGAGCTTTCTCAGTCAGAATGCCCTGGATCCCAGCGAATGGGAGCTCGCTCCATGAGCATTCCAAAGGATTGTACACTGCTGGAGGCAGCCCAGCCTCAACTTAATGGCCACGGTGTCTAATGCCAAGACTCCGGCCTTCTTCTGTCACCAGCGGGAACCCAGCTTCCAGGGTCTTGATGCCCTCGTCCTTCCCTGACCGACAAGGGCACTCTTTTATCTCTTTCTTCCATGGCCAATGATCAGCCGTGTACTTCGCCAAATCGAGGCGCATCCCAGCCTAGTCATTCTAGTCGTTCAGGATTGGCCGCGACGCCCGTGGTACGCTGATCTGGTACACCTACTCATGATGGATCCCCTGCCGCTTGGCACACACAGGGGCCTCCTAAGATAAGGTCCCATCTTCATAAATGACCCAGCTCCCTACTCTCTTATGGCCTAACTCTTGAAAGGAAGCGGTTGATACAGAAGGGCTATTCCCGGGAGATCGTACAGACCCTCCTCAAAGCATGTCGACCCTCCATTTCCCTCACTTATGCCAGGGTGTGACGACTGTTTGAGACTTGGTGTGGTCACCGAGGGTGCTCACTGTGGAAGGCACAAGTGCCAGACATCCTAGCCTTTTCACAGGATGGCTTTGATAAGGGCCTTGCCCTCTCTTCCCTACAGGTTTAGGTCGCAGCCCTCACCTGTTTTAGTGGCCCCATTGCAGGCCATTCCATTGCCTTGCATGCTATATATCAGCCATTTCCTCCGAGGCATCGAGTCTCTTTGCCCTCCACTATGCCCAGTGGTCCCTCTCTAAGACCTTACTCTGGTACTCAGTATTCTCATGCAACCTCCTTTTGAGCCCTTGCAGCATATTTCTCTCCCGATCTGTCCTTCAAAACAACCTTCTCTGTGGCCGTGACTTCTGCCCAACGGGTGTCGGAGCTCCAAGCCCTATCTTGTCAGAAACCTTACCCCATTTTTTCCCCTGAAGGGGTTTCTCTAAGACCAGTTCCCTCCTTCTTGCCAAAGGTTCTCACAGCCTTTCATCTCAACCAGAGTATTTTTATTTATTTATTTATTTATTGGTTTTATATACTGCGCTATTTCACAGGGAACAAAACAGAACTTACATATAACAAGTTATTGTCCTCTCTTCCTTTCCAAATGTACGGGGCACGAGTGCGGGCAAAAGCCCCAGAAGCTTCAGTGTTGAGCCCTGGTATATACAGAGGCTCCCCTGGGGGTCGCATTCAGTATAAACTTACAAAAGCAGTGGCAACCACTTTGTTCCAAAAAATACACCACAGAATTAGTAATATGAACAGAGCACCGAGGTGCAAACTATATACAAAAAGGACAGCCAGCGCACAAGGCAAAATATATGGCTCTGAAGTGACGGCTATCCATGAGAAGACAGAGAGGTGGGCTCTGGACTGGTCTAGCAGGATTCCAGGAAAAGAAATTAACAGTAAGTGAAATTTCTCTTTTCAATTCATCCTGCTAGACCAGTCCAGACAAGGAGGCAGTACCCAAGCTACTCCACCCTAGGGCAGGAAGAGACAGACGCCGTCATCACCTTGGCCCCGAACCTTGGCTCACGGGAAGACCAGCGAGGAGTAGTTTGCAGTAATCGAGGCGAGAGGAAATTAAGGAGTGGATAAGCATTTTGGTAGTGTGTTCAGAGAGGAAGGGGCGGATTTTGCTGATGTTGTAGAGAAAGAAGCAGCAGGTCTTAGCTACAAGCTGGATATGAGTGGAGAAGGAGAGAGAAGTATCAAAGATAACCCCTAGATTGCGGGCCGAGGGAACAGGAAGGATAATAGACCCATCCACATGGATAGAGGTGGGGGGGAGGAGTTAGGTGGAAAGACAAGGAGTTCAGTCTTGGCCATGTTCAATTTCAATCGTCGATGAGGCATCCAGGCAGCGATGTCCGAAAGACATGCAGAGATCTTGGACTGGGTTGCTGGAGAAATATTAGGTGTAGAGAGGTAGATTTGTGAGTCATCGGCATAGAGATGGTACTGAAAGCCATGGGAGGAGATAAGCGCACCAAGGCCTTGGGTATAGAGAGAGAAGAGGAGGGGGCCCAAGACAGATCCCTTGAGTACACCTACGTGGAGCAGGGTAGGGGAGGAGGAGGAGCCACCAGAGCATACACTGAATGAGCGATGGGAGAGGTAGGAGGAGAACCAGGATAGTACGGAGTCCTTGAAGCCAAGCGAGGAGAGGGTGATGAGGAGAAGGTCGTGGTCAACGGTGTCAAAGGCAGCAGAAAGGTTAAGAAAGATGAGGACAGAATAGAGGCCCTTGGATTTAGCCAGGAACAGGTCATTTGTGACTTTTGTGAGTGCCGTTTCAGTGGAATATAGGGGACGGAAGCCGGATTGAAGTGGTTTGAGGAGGGCCTGGGAGGTGAGGAAGTCGAGCCAGCGACGGTGGACTGCTCGTTCTAGTAGTTTGGATATGAAGGGAAGGAGGGAGATGGGTCGATAGTTAGAAGTGCATGTGGGATCAAGTGAGGGTTTCTTGAGAAGGGGTGTGACAACAGCATGTTTGAAGTCAATGGGGACAGTTGCAGTGGAGAGTGAGAGGTTGAGGATATGAGTGATGGAGGGGGCAATGGTGAAGTGGATGGAACGTAGGAGATGGGTGGGGATAGAGTCTGATGAACAGGTGGTGGGTTTGGAGGAGGACAGAAGGAGTGCAGTTTCGTCCTCAGAGATCAGAGGGAAGGAGCAGAGGATGGCGGAGGGAGTATGGATAAGGGAGGAGAATTGGGGAGGAGGGGAGGTAGATGGGAGGGTAGGGAATTGGAGGGTAATCTTGTGGATTTTGTCGTGGAAGTAATCGGCTAGGGTTTGGGTAGAAAGGGAGGGTGGGATCGGAGGCGGGGGGACCTTGAGTAGAGAATTGAGGGTATTAAAGAGACGGCGAGGATCAGAGGCAAGGGAGTTGGTCAGATGGATGTAGTAATCTTGTTTGGCAAGTGCTGAGGCTGACTGGAAGGAGCCAAGCATGAATTTGAAGTGTAGAAGGTCTTCTGGGGAGCGGGATTTGGACCAAGCTCATTCGGCAGAACGGGCGCAGATGCGTAGGTAACGGATTGTGGGTGAAAGCCAGGGTTGGGGAGTAGATCCTTTGACAGGACGTGGGGTGGGAGGGGCAAGAGTGTCAAGGGCTGAGGATAATGTAGCATTATATGAAGATAAAGCCTCGTTGACGGACTTGGAGGATAAAATGGCGGAAAGAGATGGAGAGATGGTGGAGGAGTCGGGATCAATATTATGAAGGTTTCTAAATAGGTCGGAGGAGACAGGATGAGGTTGGGACGGCGGAAGTTGAAGAGTAAATGTTAAGAGGTGATGGTCAGATGAGGGAAGGATTAATTTGTGGAAGTTTGAAGGAGAGGAGTTGGAGAATAGTATTAGTCAAGGCAGTGGCCGTGTAGATGTGTGGGGGCAGTGGAGCAAAGTTGGAGGTCGAACGAGGAGGTAAGAGCGAGGAACTTTGAAGCATGGGGGTCTGAGGGGTTGTCAATGTGAATGTTGAAATCGCCAAGAATAAGAGTGGGGGAGGAGGGATCCATAAATGCAGAAAGCCAGGAGTCGAAGTCGGTGAGGAAGGTTGATTTGGATTTGTCCAGTGGGCGATAGATAACAGCTATTCGGAGGGGAAGTGGTGAGAGGAGGCGAATGGAGTGGACTTCGAAGGAGAAGGGGTAGTGTGATTGGGGTGGCAGAAGGGGTTGGAATTGGCAGGAGGGAGAGAGTAGGAGGTCAACACCACCACTGCGACCAGTAGATCGAGGTGTATGGGAGAACTGGTAGCCCCCATAGCAGAGAGAGGCAATGGATGCGGTGTCGTCTGGGGGGAGCCAGGTCTCGGTCAAGGCAAGAAGGTGTAGGGCATTGGAGATGAAAAGGTCATGAATAAAAGGGGTTTTTTTTAATGACTGAGCATGCGTTCCATAGGGCACATGAAATTGGGAGAGCAGAGGGGGGGAGGAGAGGGATATGGATAAGGTTGGATAAGTTACGTGTAGATTTCTTATCAGAGTAGCGTGGGGGTCTATTTCTAGGGTAATGCCGAGATTTAGAGGGAGCAGGGCGTGGGTGTGGGTGTCTGGGTGAGTGTGCTCTCGAAGAGGGACATGAGGGAGGGGAAATAAGGGGTAAATTGATGGTATCGGGTAGGTTATGTGAGGGATTATTTTTGAGGGTAGGTTGGAGTTGATATCTATGGATAAGTGATTGTGGGATGAATGGGGGAGGGTGGAAGGAGAGAGGAGCGGGATGTGGATGAGATTAGATGGGGTATGTGAGGAACTTTTTTTAGTGTGAGAAAGAAATCGGGGGGGGGGGGTGCCCAGGGTTGGGATTGATGTTACCAGATGAGAGAAAGAGAAGGAGTATTAGAGAGCAAGGTATAGTGGAGATAGTACGGCGGAAGCGAGGGTGGGGTTGCCTTAAAGAGAGGGGGGCTGGTTGAATGCGGGGGATGGTGTGAAGAAGCTCAAGAGCTGGTGCAAAGCTAGGGGGCAGGATGGAGGGAGAAGTGAGGAAGGTAGAGAGGGGGGCTGGTTGAATGCGGGGGATAGTGTGAGGAAGCTCAAGGGCAGATGCTAGGCTAGAGGGCAGAGTGGAGGGGTAAGTAAGGAAGGTAGGGGAAGGGTAGGGGGAAGAGGAGGGAGGGTGTTGGTAGGAAGGGAGGCAGTTGGGGAGGATAATGAAGAGGAGGACAATGAGATGTGGGGCCATGGTAGTGGACAGCAAGGTCTGAGTAACCAATGGGTAGCAGGATTTAGGCAGACAACGGGTAGCAATTGATAGGCATACAAGCAGGCAGTGGGTGGCAGTTCAATGGGTAGCAAGCAGAGGATAAGCAGTGGATAACAGTTTTAAACAACAATGGGTGGCGGTACTATGCAACAATGGGTGGCAACAGTGTGCAAAAATGGGTGGCAACAGTATGCAATCAGTGGGTAGCAGTACTACGCAACAATGGATAAGCAATGGATAACAGTTCAATGCAACAGTGGGTAGCAATACTATGCAAACAATGGATGGTAACAGTATGCAAAACAGTGGGTGACGACAGTATGCTAAACAATGGGTGACAACAGTATGCAAAACAGTGGGTAGCAACAGTATGCAAAACAATGGGTAGCAGTCAATGTTACCTCTAATTTTCTGTAGGCTGTGTGCGCATAAAATATCAGCCTTGCAGCTTTTGAAGGAAGGTTAAATTTTTGTGCGCCACATAACGACACTTGGAGTTATATACTTTAAAATTTGACTACACGTCAGAATACAGTATGTACACCACATTGATTGCACTAGAAAATATTGTAGAACTTGTGAAAACTATAAATACACAACAACTTTTCAATTTTAAGAATGTCTGTGTTCTTTTCTATCCGAATCAGAACCGTAATTTTTGTGCGCTCTGTTGTAAAGTATGTGCGCTCACTCAGCGAGGTGTGTGCGCGCGCACACGCGCACAGCTTAGAGGGAACAGTGGTAGCAGTACTATGCAAGCAATGGATAGCGGTTCTATGCAGCGATGGGTAACAGTTCTATGCCCAGCAGTGGGTAGCAGTACGATGTAGGCAATGGGAGCAATGCTAAGCAAGCAGAGGGCAGTGGGTAGTAGTTCAATGCCAACAATGGGTAGCAGTACAGTGCAGGCAGTGGGTAGCAAGTTTTAGGCAGGTAGTGGGAGGAAAAACAATGCCAGCAGTGGTTAGCAAGACTAATAAAAACCCTTAACTATCTCCAACACATATATCCAATCAAACAGGGAAACAAGACAAACATATCATTTTTGTCGGAACGTTCACCATGAAGAAACAATTCCTCTCAAGGTGTAATGTTCCTTTTTTATCTTTTTAAGTGGAAATACCACAAAAGGTCCTGAGAGAATTTTCTCTCAACACCAAGACAAAAGAGAGTTACTTGAAGGTACCAGGATGGAGCTTGTGAGATGGTTTGGTCTGGAGGCGATGTATGGAGGAGCGATGAAGCCTGCTTGACCCCAGCAGCTACAGAGCACCGAAGCTTGCGCCCCAGACCCACACCTAAGGGCCACGCCAAAGGGCCCTCTGGCGAGGCCCTCAGGCGCAGGCGCGCCTAGAGGCGCTGAAGATCTTTAAGGCTGGTCTTCGGCCTGATAGGCTTCACGGTGGGGAGCAGGGAGGAGCTCACCTGCCTGCTCCCTTCCCCGATGCCGGTCGGGTTGTTGCTGCGGGGCGCCTGGAGGCGCTGAAGATCTTTAGGGCTGGTCTTCGGCCTGATAGGCCTCGCGGTGGGGAGCAGGGAGGAGCTCACCTGCCTGTTCCTTTCCCCGATGCCGGTCGGGTTGTTGCTGCATTGAATGTCCCCTCAACCTCCCTCCTGACCTCCTCTTCCAACAGAGTTACAGTAGAAGGAGTGGCTCCCTGAAGGACCCATGAACCCATAGCAGAGTGAAAGAAGCAGAACTCATGTAGCCAGTGTTGTGGAAGGAGGTGGAGCAGCAGTAGCAGTTCCATAGATTCTTGCTGCGAGGTGCTCTCTGTGAGATTGATCAAATAAAATATGCCCTAAAATATAATATTTTCTTCATTATTGTACTAAAGTACAGTTAGCTAATTATATGCAAATCGCTCATTAGGGAGTAAAGTTTATTTATTTATTTATTTATTTGTTTAATGTCTCTTTTATACCGCTCTCTTTAGAATCAGTGCGGTTTACAGGTAACAAATCTGTGCAGTGCAGGCAGGGCCTACACTGGACTTACAATAAACAGGGGTTTCTATACATGGCTAACAGGGTAACTATGTACAATTTAACTGGCTGTCACATGCTATGTGGACAGCTCGATACTATTTACATATTGACTCAACTATATACAGGGTGACAAGGTAGGGTGTGTATACCTCCATCTGTCGAGGGGATCGGGATCTAGAGGGCTGGGCTGCAGATCTGTGGAGAGGCTGCATTGGGGATGTCAAACCTGGGTTCTGAGTGTGACTGGCTGCGAGATGTCATCTGGTTCGGTATAATGCTGGAGGAACAGATAGTGTGCTTCAGTGCCTTCCTAAACTGGGCGAGGTCATTGATGGCAGGTGGCAGGGAGTTCCAGCATGTGGGTGCATACAGTACAAAGGCTCTATTTCTAGTTGACTGAGAGCATTTTGTGATCGCCTTTGGGAGTTTCAATGTATTGGCGGCGGCTGATCTCCTTACTCTGTTGAGGGGGGTGGTCTGGATGAGATCTGTGAGGGAGGTGGAAGAGCACTTGTTGATGGCTTTGTAAGTCATCATTAGAATTTTAAAGGAGATCCTGCAGTGGACCGGCAGCCAGTGCAGATGTTTCACAATCGGGGTTATATGTTCCCTCCTGGAGGCTCCATGCAGGATTCTGGCAGCTGCATTGATTGCCAGCTGCAGAGGGTTCAGCGTGTTCTTCGGGAGACCGTGTAGTATTGCATTTGCATAGTCAAAATGTGGCATTACTAGTGCTTGATAGACTGTCCGGAAGTCTTCATATTTAGCTGTTGGTCTAGCGTGACTCCTAGATACAGTACCGTGGGCTTGCTGAGGAGTTCCGTCTGATTCCCCGGTGTCCGAACATCGGAGAAGGTCCCCCTCCTTAGGACACGAGGTTCTTGGACTTCGTGAGGGATATGTCCAAGGCTTTGGTGTTCCCCATGGAGTCCGAGGAGGATCCTTGAGCCAATGAGCTCAAGATCCTGCAGTATGAGGCCTCTCCTCGGGAGGCCCTTACTGTACCCGTACCTCCGATCCTGGAACGACTGATGCTCCGCATGTGGGAGACACCAGCATCGGTGCCGGTTATCAGCTAACAGATCAACTCGATGTATCGAGTCCACCGGAGCTCTGGCTTTCAAAAGTCGCAGCTGCCGCACAATTCCATGGTTGTGGAATCAGCCATGCGCAGGCTGAAGAGCCAGAAGACGCACTCCTCGGTGCCTTCTGGCAGGGAGGCCTGCAACTTGGATGCCCTCGGCAGGAAGTGCTTCCAGGGTTCAATGCTGACTTGTCAAATCCAGGCCTACCCAGCTGTACATGGGCATGTACCTGAGGGACCTGGCGAAGGAATTTGTCTGGTTCTCAGCTGGCCTCTCAGAGGGGCCTTTGCAGCGCTTCAGGAGCCTGTCCACCACCGTCCACGAGTGCTCAACGTTTATGTCTCAAGCGACCTATGACGGGTTTTCAGTCGGTGGCCCGGGTAGCCGTAGCGGGCATTGGTGCATGCCGCCAGGCATGGCTACAGTCATCGGACCTCGAGCAATGGGTTCAAGACAAGTTGGTCTATGTCCCATGCCAAGGGGAGAACCTCTTTGGCAAACCCATGACCAACAAGGCCGCAGAACTGGAGATCGAGCACATGACGAGGACACAGCTCTCCAAGAAGACCTCAGCCCCTTCTCGCAAGAGGGGCTCAGGTAAGAAGCCCTTTACCTGAGGAAGGGTGCTGCTTACCGAAGCTATCTCCATTTTAAGGCCTCCATGGCTCCCCAACAGGGGCAGCAGGCCAAGGGACAGGGACATGGCCCGCGTAACCAGAAAGCCCCCAAACCCCAGGCACTGGCTCCGGCCCAGCCTGGCAGTGGCTTTTGACTCTCACAGCATGGCCCCTCTCCCCACAGGGGACAGGCAGTGCACAGGAGGCAGGTGTGCCCTTTATTCCCACAGATGGACAGCCATTACCATCGATGCCTGGGTCTTGCAGATAGTCCAAAAGGGCTATCTCCTTCACCTGGCCCCCTCTTTACTTCCCGGGAGAGCCCCTCAGGTCTCCTCTTCACCGGGACCTTCTTCTGAAGGAGTCAGCGGGTCTTCTCGAGGATCAGGCGGTAGAACTGGTGCCCCACCACCTGCAGGACAAGGGCTTCTATTCCAGGTACTTTCTGGTGCCAAAGAGAACAGGAGGCCTCAGACCCATCCTCGACCTGTGCAACTTAAACATATTCCTGGTGAGGGAGGAGTTCAAGATGCTCTCCCTTGGAATATTGCTGCCTTACCTCCGCCAGGGAGACTGGCTATGCTCCTTAGACCTAAAAGATGCATATGCACACATCCTAATACACCCAGACCACAGGCAGTATCTGCGCTTTGTGGTAGGGGGCAACGACTAGCAGTTCAGGGTACTCCCCTTTGGCCTGGCCTCGGCCCCCAGGGTATTCACAAAGTACCTGGCCATAGTGGCCGCCTTTCTTAGACTCCAAGGGGTCTTCGTCTTCCCCTACCTGGACGACTGGCTCATCAGAGGCTCCTCAGCCAGCAAGACCCACCAGGCCACATCTCGCACCATCAAGGTGCTCCAGCACCTGGGGTTTGTAATCAATTACCCCAAGTCCAGCCTTGCTTCCACTCAACAACTAGAGTTCAATGGGGCCAGACTCAACACCCTTCAGGCAAGGGCCTACCTGCTGGCGGACAGGGCAAGCAGGCTTCTGGCCCTGGCATGTCAGGTGAGTCACAGACCTGCAGTGTCAGCAAGACAGTTTCTGCGCCTCCTCAGGCACATGGCTTCCACGGTCCATGTGACACCAGACGCCCGCCTCCACATGAGAACTGCTCAGTGGTGCCTCAGAGACTAGTGGTCACAGGCCACAGGTTGTCTCAGGGACAAAGTCACAGTGTCCAGGCGGCTAGTACGGTCCCTGGACTGGTGGCTTCAGCCACTCCACTTGGAGGCGGGGATGCTTTTCCAGACTCCTCTGCACACAAAGATCCTGACCATGGATGCCTCCCTGCTGGACTGGGGAGCCCATTGCCAGGGGTTCTGTACTCAGGGAGTCTGGTCCCCAAACAAGAGAACACAACAGATCAATTTCTTAGAACTCCATACCATACGCCTGGCTCTGCGAGTTTTCGAGCAGGTCCTGGCCCACGAACCTGTCTTGATACAGACAGACAACCAGGTGGCCATGTTCTATGTGAACAAGCAGGGTGGCACGGGGTCCCGTCTCCTGTGTCGGGAAAGCCTGGATCTGTGCTCGTTTGCAGCCCAGCATGGCATGCATCTGCGAGCAGTCTACCTGCTGGGCCAGGAAAACTGCTTGGCTGACAGGCTAAGCAGGATTCTCCAGCCTCACGAGTGGCAGCTGGACCGGAGAGTAGCCCTTTGACTTTTCCAGGCCTGGAGCGGCCAGTGATGGATTTGTTTGCGACTCCGGTCAATCACCAGTTGCCCCGCTTCTGCTCCAGGCAGCCCCACCCAGACAGGGTGGCCGTCAATGCTTTTCTGATATCATGGTCAGTGGGCTTCCTGTATGCGTTCCCTCCGACGTCTCTGGTGGCCAAGACTCTTTTCAAGATCCTCCAGGACCTCGGTCATTCTGGTAGTGCCAAGGTGGCCGGGGCAACCCTGGTTTCCACTTCTGCTTCAGCTAGCAGTGGAGGCTCCCATCCCTCTGGGGTCCTCACCAACCCTCCTGTCCCAGGAGGGGGGCACTCTCCTGCATCCCAACCTTGGTTCCCTCAGCCTAATGGCATGACTGCTGAGAGGGTAATCCTCGCCCCTCTCATCCTTCCAAAGGAGGTTGAGGAGGTCTTGCTAGCCTCAAGAAGGCCCTCGACTAGGAGGACCTATGCCTTGAAGTGGTGTAGTTTTGAGTCGTGGTGCGAGGGGCAGGGTGTGGATCCCTTCTGCCAGGTTGGGATGGTTCTACAGTACTTCCTCCACCTTTCAAATTTGGGCCTCAAGTCCAAATCTGTCAGGGTGCACCTTAGCGCACTTGCAGCAAACCACTTCCTGGTGGAAGAGAAGCCTCTCTCTGCCCACCCCTTGGTTTCTCGATTCTTGAGAGGCCTGCTTCTTCTGAAGCCTCCGGTTCTCCCGCCAGCGACTGAGTGGGATCTCAATATGGTTTTAGGGCAGCTTACTCGGCCGCCATTTGAGCCGATGGCAACTTGCCATCTGTGCTACCTTTCTTGGAAGGTGGTTTTCTTGGTGGCCCTCACGTCGGCTCGGCGGGTGAGTAAGCTTCAGGCCCTCATGTCTGACAGGCCTTACACCAGGTTCTGTAGGAACCGGTGGTGCTTTGTACGCACCCCAAGTTCCTTCCAAAAGTGGTCTCCTCGTTCCACCTCAACCAGGAGGTGGTGCTGCCTACCGTCTTTCCCAGGCCGCTTGAGAGTCCAAGTTATGATCATTCCTCATTTTGACTTCTCAAATAGCAGACCCTTAATCACCTTCAAATGGCCCAAAATGTTGCTGCCTGTATTATTTTTAAGATACATAGCACAGAACACATTACATCAATGTTATACAACCTACATCGGTTACCTGTACTGAGCCGAATAAAATACAAAATTCTCATGATTATATTTAAACTCATTAGGGAAATAGCCCCCTCATTTCTGTCCTCACTGATTAGCACCCCATCTAATGAGCGAACTAGAAGAGAATGCAACAAGAATACCTTGGCAGTCCTCTCTAATTACTGCAAAACAAACCACTCGACGAACAATAGATACTAATCAAAAAAATATAACAGATACTAATCTGCTGGCTTTCTCCCATTAAGCCATGACTATCTGCAGTACATGTTCAATAATTTTGTTCTTTATAATGGTTTCTACCATTTTGCCAGTTACTGACATCAGGCTTACTGGTCTGTAGTTTTCCGGATCACCCCTGGAACCCTTTGTAAAAATTGGCGTTACATTGGCCATTCGCCAGTCTTCAGGTATTACAGATAATTTCAATCCAGGTCTCACTCCTCCTTTTTACCAACCATTCCTCAATTTAACTCTTTTTATTGTATCTAGCTACAGCTTTCCATATGATTCCCTTACCTCAGCCCTTCCATTCCCCGTCTCTCTCTCCTTCCCCAACCTCTTATCTCCCAGTCTTTCCCTTTCTCCCTCTCTTCCCCCATATCTCGCATATCCCCATTCTCCCTATCCAGCATGTCAACTCCATCTTCCATCCAGTACTTTCCTATCTCTCCATATCCATCATCTTCCCTCATTGTCCCTGTCCCTATCGTCCATCCTCTGTGTCTCTTATGCCCCCCTCCCCCCCCCATTTCCAGCATGTCTTTAGGCCCTCTATGTGCCTATCCCCCCCATGGTCAGCATATCCCCATCAAACCCCTTTCCCAGTCCAGCAGATCCCCTTTCTTTCCCTTTCTTCGGCAGAGGAAACAGCAAGAGCAGGAGGCCTGCCTTTAAATCATGGGCCACCCCTTCCAATGTCGACATCTGATGTTGGAGGGTAGGGATTTTGCAGAGCCATCTCAGCACATGAATGATCTAAAGGCATGCCCTGCCCCACGCTCTTGCTGTATTCACAGGCCAAACTGGGGTTCAGTGATAGCTGGATGAGGTGAAGGATGGGAGCAGTTGCAAGAAAACCTGCCCTTCATTGGTCAGTTTTACTGGCCTGCTAGACTGCTTGCAAAACTGGCTAGATGGGCCTACAACCGGTCAGTTGGCAACTCTAATTCCATATCGTCCTGCTGGACCAGCCCAGACAAGAGGGTTGTGTTCCCCTACCGGCAGATGGGTGAAGACAAAGAATCAGTGAAAAGCCCAGGTTTCAATGACATCACTCCCATGCCTCTTTTCACCTCAGCCACCAGAGGTCTCGTCAATATTCTTTTGTCTCCAGCAGATGGTGGAGGGATTTTCTCCACTCTGAAGAAAATCTGAATATTGAGAAGAAAAGATTGATTTAGATCCGGGGTCTCAAACACGCGGCCCGCGGGCCGCATGCGGCCCGCAAGAGAACTTTGTGCGGCCCGCGACGAAGGAAAAAAACCCCACACAAAACCCTGGCTTCTGCTGCTGCCGCCGTGGTAGCAGCAGAATCAGCCCTTGGGCAAAGGCAATTCCTTCCTCGGCATCTCTGCATCGGGTGATCACCCCCATAAATTCCCCGCGGTCTGCAATAAGGAAGTGAAGAATGCTGAAGGTGATCTGGCCCCCCGGAGGCTGTGTGTCTGCGCCGAGCCAGGGAGCTTATTTCACAACCGGAACCGGGGCAGAGCCTCCTCCCGGGAGAGCGGAGGAGAGACACATGCACGGCGGACAGGATATAATCACACAATGAAATGGGGCCGCCGGGAGCTTGCCCGAGGGTAGCACGGCCGCTTCGGAATCTCCCTGCCCTCTGAGGGGTCGCTGCACCCCGCCGGCTTCGATCAAAGGCGCCGGGAGCTCCGGCTCTCGCTCCTGCTCCGGTTGCTTTGGCTTTCCCAGTCCGCTGCTGCTGCTCGAACGATGACATCATCCAGGTGATTACTGTAATGCAGGTAATAGAGCAGCACTGACAAATTGACTGCGGTAAACCCGGGAATACTGGGGCCAGGAAGCAGGAACTCTTTGGTGGACCCCAGGCGTGGACAATAAGGAGTGCTCGTTTAACCTTTCAAATAACGTATGTCCGAAGCTAGCAGATCAGCACAATCGAATCAAGACTTTCTTAAAGACTATTAGAAACACATCTGTTTATTGAACACTTTGGTCCAAATGATATCACTTAACTATATACACCAATAACCCCAGTCACGCTCTGAGATCATCTGTAAATACCCCTTTTCTTAATTCCAAGTTTACTTCCCTGAAATGGCCTCTGATATTTTTATCAATTTTGTCATTACACACAATACTGACATCATATCCTCTGCTTTAAACTTATCACAGTCATTCACTTTTCAACAATTTATAGTTTTATTTCTACAGTGTTGTTGTACATTCCAAGTTTGGCTTTTGGGATTCCCAGTTTAATTATTGTCTTCCTGTTTCTAAATTGTGATTCCTTGTTTGGTGATGGTGTATGTTCTGCATGTGTAACTGAGCTGAGGTATTCTGTTTATGTAATTCCTTTCTGACATTGCCACTTGTTCTTTCCCCAGTAGGTCATGTATTGTTATTCTCTGAAATGTATTGGTTTAATATTTGCAGTGTTTCCTTTTGATAGGTAGAGTATGGTGCTTTGTGAGTCCTGGTAGTGCTGTTACGATACGGTGGGTTTGCTATGGGTTCTAAATGGGTAGTGTTTGTAGTAGTTCCTAATGTGCCTGGCGGTTGGCACTGGATTATAGTATTGTAGAAATCTTTTAGTCTTTCTTTATCCATACACTCATTAAGAGGCATGTTTACTAAAAGTTAGTTTATGGTAACATTATGCAAATATTTATGCAAATGAGGTCCCTTATGCAAATTAGGCCCGCGTCTTGTGCGGCCCCCGGGTTACTTTACAAGTCCTCATTTGGCCCTCAAAGCAATTTGAGTTTGAGACCCCTGATTTAGATGCTCTTGAATAACTACCTTGAGAGTGACTTTCTCATTTGAGCACAACGTGGGAGGCTCCACTAGAATGCAATCTTTTCGGTAGCCATAGGAGGAGAGAAAATTGGTTCAGCTCCGCGCTCTTATCACAATAAGAGCCTGTTGAGTAGCCAGAAAAATGGAAAGATTGGAAGGATTTGGAAGCGTTTAGTAGCCTAACACATCCTCAATGCCCCCTGCTGTCTCCTCTGTCCCCCTGCTCTTTCCTGAAGATTGCAGAAGGCTCTTAGAAGAATCTATCTGCCAGCCATCTTAAACGCAGTGCCTGCAAAGCAAAAGAAACATTCAGGGGAGTAAAGCTGAGCCCGGCACGGATTTCTGCCTAAGGTTCTCAGTGGGTGAATACCAAGGCTTGACCTTGTCATTATCCTTGTTGGGGGCTCCTGATTCCGCCTCTCTGGGGCACAATTTGAGATGGACCGCTAGCGACCATTGCATAGTGTTGTTAGCGATGGTTAAGATATCTAAGCCCTTATCTGTGCTGTTGTTGAGGGTGTGTAATTTGAGGTATTTTCTGGCTAAAATGCATAATCCCCCACCTCGATGCTTGTTTTTTGTGCAACTGAATGTATTGTAATTGGGTGTTAGCAGCTGATTGAGTAGCATCTTATCTGAGTCTGTTAACCAGAATTCTGTGATATACATAGGGCCTGATTCTGATCACGACATACAACTCCAGACGTACAAAGGAGTTTGCAATTCGGATCCCGCAAGGCACGTCTAACCCCGCGAGATCAGAATCACCAACAGGCCTACATGCAGGCCAGGACTGTGATTCAATCCCGGCCTACACGTACACCGATAGCCCGACTAACTCAGTCAGGGCTTTTAAATGGAGCGACGGCACCATGGTGTCTCGTTGCCATGGAACAACAGCTCCATTTAAAAGCCACAATGCCAGCTGCTGCCCAATAAAGTTAATTCCCTGCAGCCCGACCCACCCCCCCGATCCAGCCTCCTAAGGCCTAGGTCGGGTTGTGGGGCATTAACTTTATTCCCCCAACCCCTTCCGCGCACTGACTCCACCAAAAAAAAATGCCCAGGGGAGTTATTCCACCTCAGAGGTGGAATAACTTCCCCGGCCAATTCACTGTCCCTGGACATACAGGGCCGACATTAGAATTGGCCCTGTATATCCAGGGCCTGCAATCGCCCACTGCCCGCTCACTCTCCGCCCCCATGCCGCCTTTTCCCCGCTCCCGTCTAACTTCCCCACACAACCGGCGTGGAAGTTATACAGGGGCAGGAGCCGACACAAATAGCGGGGATGGATGTCCCATTGAGACATCTGTCCCCGCTATTCGTGCCTCAGAATGACCCCCATAATGTCCAGGTTGTTGTCAGTAAGGTAGTCGGCAAGGATCCGTATCTTGTTACTTGCGGAGCGTGTGTTGATTAGAGCGCTTCTTAGTTGGTATGTATTGGTTGTAGTGTCCAAGTGGGGGGAGATGGGTAAAGTGTGTTGTGGTTTGATTCGAATGAGGTATTGCAGTACAGATTCGCTTGAGTTTTGTTAGTTGCACTAGGTTGGTTTCAGTGTGGTCCACTTCTGCATGCCACTCCAAGGGCCACATTTAAGGGCCCTTTGGCATGGCCTTTAGGCGCAGGCATACCTTGTGAGTGCTAGGAATTTAAAGTTCCCACTGCTGAGAGACACAGAGTGATATCACAGAGGAGGAGGAGCTTACCTCCACTGCCTCTGTTCTTGCTGCTGGGTTCTGGAGGCTTCCGTTCTGGATCGAGACCGCAGGATGAGGAATGCTAGCCTTGCTTCAGGGCATGGAGTCCAAACGGTGTGCTGCAGCTTTGGAGATGCGAAGCCGGCGATCTTGTAGCAGCGGCTTCCTCCTAGGTTGGGCACGCCTTGTGAGTGCTAGGAATTTAAAGTTCCTGCTGCTGGCACAGAATGAAATTACAGAGGAGGAGAGGCTTACCTCCAATGTCTCTGCTCTTGTTGCTGGGTCCTGGAGGCTTCCATTCCATGATCGGGGCTGCAGAATGAGGAGTGCTGGCCTTGATTCGGAGCGTGGAGTCCCAAGCGGTGTGCTGCAGCTCTGGAGATGCAATCCCGGCGATCATGCAGCAGCAGCTTCCTCCTAGGTCGGGCTTGCCCTAATTACTCCTTGTTGCCCACGATTGAGGTTATGTGTGAGGCTTGCCATGTTTTCTCCCATATGCTTTGGGACAAATACTGAGGGACTTCTGGTAGCTGAAGCGGATAGAGGCATAAGAGTGATGTCATTGAAACCTGGGCTTTCATTGGTTCTTTGTCTCTACCAATCTACTGGAACACAACCCCACTTGTCTGGACTGGTCTAACAGGACTCAAGGAAAGGGCATTAAGTGGTAAGTAAAATGTCAGTTTAGCTTTCATAATTTCTACCCTGTAATGCTTAACATGAAGTCTGCACTTTTGTCTGCCTTAAGCCTCAACCCCAGATAATATCAGGACTAAGTTTTATTATTTTTAGAAGGGCCAATATATCAAGAATTTCAGGAAACCTAGAGTTCCATAAATCAGTTTGACTATCTTAGTGCAACATACCAAATGAAATATTCTGCTGTAATTGTGTTAAAAAAGCCTCCCTGGAAACCAATCTTGCTTAGCAACTTCTGCAGAGTCAACAAATGAGTATGAACTAGAAAATGGTCACTGCAAGAAATTGGTTGAACCCTGACTGAATGTGCTATAAATCTTAAACAATCTGGCACAAACGTTTTCGCAATAGGCTGATTCAAATTGGTGGAGGAGTGACACTGTATGTTAAAGAGGGCATCAAATCAAACAGGATTAAAGTTTTGCAAGAAACAAAATGCACTGTAGAATCACTATGGATAGAAATTCCATGTGAGAAGGAGAAGGGAATAGCAGTGGGAATGTACTATCATCCGTCTGGCCAGAATATGAACAGATGATGAAATGCTAACGGAAATTAGGGAAGCGAACAAAATTTGCAACACAGTAATAATGAGTGATTTAAATGATCCCGGTATCAACTGAGTGAATGTCACATCAGAACATGTTAGGGAGATAAAGTTTCTAGATTAAATAAATGACTGCTTTATGGAGCAGCTAGTTCAGGAACCAACACAAGGGGTAGCTATTTTGAATCTAAACCTTAGCAGAACACAATATCTGCTATAAGAGGTGACTGTGTTGGGACCACTTTGCAGTAGCCATCATAATATGATAAAGTTTGATTTGATAAATGGAGGGAGAATAACAAGGAAATCTACTGTGTTACCATATTACTTTCAAAAAGGAGACTATGAAAAAATGAGGAAAATTGTTAAGAAAAAAATAAAAACTGCTGCTAATGTTAAGCGTTTATATCAGGCCTGGATATTGTTTTAAAAATACTATCTTGGAAACCCATACCAGATGTATTCCATGCTTTAAAAAATGATGGAAAGAAGGTCAAATGACTGCCAACATAGTTTAAAGAAAAGGGAAGAGAGGCTGTTATAGCCAAAAAAACAACTTTCAAGAAATGGAAAAAGAATCCAAATGAAGAAAACAGGAAACAGCGTAAGCACCGGCAAGTTAAATGTAAAGCTTTGATAAGGCAGGCAAAGAGAGAATTTGAAAAGAAGCTTGCCATGGGAACAAGAACACATTATATAAACGTTTATCTCCAGGAACAAGCAGGAATGTAGTCTTCACATATCGGTATTGTCTGCACTGCCGGAGCCCACGCAGGAACGCTTCCCAGCGTCCAATAGAAAAGCTTTTGGGAGCATCCCACTGTGCCTGCGCCACTGCCTTCCTGCCTTTCCAACTCTCCTTCTTCAGTTTTTCGTTTTCCGTGGAGCCAACAGGAAGCAAACCCTGTCACCGCAGAAAAATTTATTTTTTTGTGGTCGCATCTACCTTCCCGTTGACGCCTATACCAGTACCACTGGTACCTTCTTTATTTTCTTTATTTCTTTTCTTCTAAAAAAAAAAATAGACTAAGCTGCTTTTTTGAGGGTCTGTCCCCTCTTGGTGCTTAGGCGCCATTTTGGGCACTAGGCCCTATTTTCTTCCAAAATGGAGAAATCATCTAGTGGTTTAAAAAAATGTTCAAAATGTAGCAGTACTATTTCTGCTACCGACACCCATGATTGGTGACTTAAATGTTTAGGTCCTGATCATTTGCCATCGGAGTGTCTCCTTTGTAGAAAGATGACCAAAAGAGGCGTGCAGAACAGAGCTACAAAACTTGGCACCCTCTTTGCCTCGGATGCAATGTCCGTTGTATCAACGTCGTCCCAGGGCTTCATCTTCCTTGCATGGATCTTCTTCTAAGCATCGAGATGCTACTAGCGTTGCATCTCGAGGAAATCACACCAGCCAAACAGCCCCGGCGGAAGGTCCTTGCCTCCAAAGCATTAACGGAGTTCCAGGATGTTCCCGAGGCTTCCACCTCTGGAGAACTCTTGGTGGCGTCATGGCCTGCTCCGCCAGTACCGACACCCAGACATCGGCAGGCTCCATGAATCAACATATCCTGGCCATTGAGCGCAGTCTTGCAGCCTTATTAGCAGCCTTGGTACTGCTAAAGCCACTACAATCTACACAGTTATCCATATTTATTTTATTTATTTATTTATTTCTTCTATACCGCCCCTTCCAGTGATCAAGGGCGATTTACATGGAACAAGATAACAAATTAAGTATACTTCCGTATACATTACATTGAACAGAAAGAAACTTTCTAACTTTTTACATATAATAACAGATGTAGAAATAAGACTGTCCAAACTATTTACATAAGTTATTTACAAGTGGTTCTATACAAATGTGTTATAGAGTAATCGTACAATGTGTTACAGAATAATGGTGTGTCATGTGTAGGTGGTGGAATTTATTTCCATTATTATCATAGGTTTTGTGTGTGTGAAGGGGGACTGTGTGGGGTTATTTAATTGTGGTTTTGGGGGTTCTGAGTTGGTGTGTCTGTGGATGTTGTGGGACAGGGCATGGGGGGTAGGGAATTTGGAAATATTCGGAGAATAGGTATGTTTTAAGTTCCTTCCGAAATTGGGAGAGGTCTTTTATGATGCGGAGGTCTAGTGGGAGATCATTCCATAGCATGGGGGCTGTGAACGTAAAGGCTCTGTCACTTGAGGATTTTTTGGTCTTTGTGAATGATTTTGGCATATCAAGTGAGTGGGCTGCATTTTGTCTGCGAGCTCTTGATTCGGATGGGGTCTGTAGTAGTGTTGATAGATGTGATGGGGCGATGTCATTTAGGAGCTTGAAGGTTGTTAGGAGAATTTTGTATCTGATACGGCTGTTTATAGGGAGCCAATGTAGTTCTAGGAGTATAGGGGTCACATGGTCTGTTAGACGAGCTTTAGTAATTATTTTTGCACAGATGTTCTGGGCTCTTTGTAATAGGTAAGTGTTTTTTTGTGGTAGGCCAATTAGTAGACTATTGCAATAGTCAAAGTGGGGTGTGATGAGTGTATTGACAACTGATCTAAAGTCATGTGTGTCCAGGAGAGGCCTTAGGTGTTGTATGGTTTTGAGTTTATGAAATATGATTCTTACTGTCTGCTTTATGTGTGGTATCATGGTGAGAGTATGATCTATTATTATACCCAGGTATCTTGCCTCTTTTTTAACAGGTATAGATGTATTGTTGATGGAGATTGTTGTTGGGAAAGTATCCTCAGTCACGGGTGTTCTTGTAACGAACATTGCTTCCGTTTTTTTTAGGTTAATGCTGAGGTGATTGGTTTCCATCCAAGAGGTGGTTTCAGCCATGCATTCAGCTAGGTTGTCGTAGGTGTAGTTTTTTGTGGTTATGGGGATAGCAAGCATGATATCGTCAGCATATATAAAGTGATTAATCCTGTGTTTTCTAAATATATTTGTGATAGGTTGCAGGTATAAGTTGAATAGGAGGGCAGAAAGGGCTGATCCCTGAGGTATACCTTGTCCTTGGGGGAAGGTTTCTGATGTTTCTTGGTCTATTTGAACACGTATTAGTCTATGTGTGATGTAGGACTTGAACCATTTGAGCACAGTTCCACCTATTCCTAAGTTTTCTAGTCTATTAATCAGTGTAGGGTGGTTGATGTTGTCAAAGGCGGCAGAGATGTCTATAAAGAGTAGTAGGAAACCTTGATTGTTGACATCTGTGCCTTTGATGAGGTAGTCCATCAGTGTAATCAAGAGGGTTTCCACTCCGTGGAAAGGGCGAAAACCAAACTGGTGTGAGTCAAGGGGTTTATGTTCGTCAATATGCTCTTGTAATTGTAATTGAATTGTTTTTTCTATTATTTTAGCGATGAATGGAATGCTGGCTATCGGTCTGTATGAATTGGGGTCTTTTGAGTCAAGTTTGTTGTTTTTTATTATTGGCCGAAGTGTTGTGAGCTTTAGGGCATTGGGCATGATGCCTTGAGAAAGGGACTGGTTGACCATGTGTTGAATGTTTTCAACGAGTTCTTCCTTTGTACATTTAATCCAAGACACAGGGCAAGGATCGAGTGGGGAGGTTGTAGTATTGATCATTGTTATGATTTTAATGAGCTGTTTTTGGTCAACCATATGAAAGGTTGTCCAATTGTTATCAGTTTCTGTGCTTGTAGTTAGTATTGCTGTTAGAGTATTGGGTTTAGATTTCAGTTTTTCTGCAAAGTGGGTTGCTAATGTTTGAATGTTTATTGGTGGTAGCTTTGGCTCGGAGTTCTTTGTTTTGGTCAGTGTTTTTACAATTGCAAATAGTTCTCTAGGTCGGTTGATGGCTAGATTTATTACTTTAGTGTGGTAATCCCTTTTTGAATTGTTTATTGCGTTCTTGTATTCGTTAAGTGTGTTCATATATTGTGATTTATTTTCGTCTGATTTAGTTTTCCTCCATCTCTTTTCCTGTTTCCTCAGTTGTTTTTTTAGTTACCGATGCCAGTACCGAATGTACCTACATCGACCGATGCACCTCTCTCCATGCTTCCTCCCATGCCGGCCCTAGAATCAGTCTCCGGCATCGAGGTTCCGGTATCGAGGCATTCCGATGCCGATTTTGATAGATACCGGCGACAAGCAATACGAGAGCATCTGGCCCGTCGATACTTCAAGTCCTCTGATTCCGAGGACTCTGTCAGTACCGGAGTGGTTCTTCCAGAGGATCCCTCTCCTTCACCACAGCTTTGGATGTCTCCTCCGGAGGACATGTCCTTTCAGGATTTCATACATGATATAGCACGGGGACTCTTAATCACCATGACCCCTGAGAAGGAACCGAGAGCTGAAGAATTAGAAATTCTTCAGTATCCGGCAGCTTCTAAGGAGGCTGCTACCCTTCCCATTCACCAAATTTTGCATGACCTCATGCTTAGGATGTGGGAAACACCCTTGACAGTGTCTCCACATTCTAGGAGACTCAATACAATGTACTGGGTATCGCAATGATATCCCCTCCAAGAAATGACCCAATCTAGAAATGCCCTCACACTGCAGTGTAGATAGTTTATGTATATAGTTAACCCAGTTATCCAAGTTTGTACTCCTGTTCAATGTAAAACCTGACAGTTTGTCGTTATGGTCGTTTTGTTATGATGTAAACCGCGCTGATTCTAAATAGCGCGGTATATAAGAAACTGTAATAAATAAATAAACACAATTATCACACCATTCCATGGTGGTGGAATTGGCAATGCGCAGAATCAAGAGTGCTAAGATGCATTCTTCCAACCCTCCAGGTCGTAAGGCCAGGATGCTCGATGCTTTTGGGCGTCGATGTTTTCAATCCTTAATGCTATCGGCCAGAATAATCTCTTGCATACTGTATATGGGTATGTTTCTTCGGGAGGTTGCAAGAGATTTGGAACTCATGGCTCCACTTCTTCCCGATGACAAGAGGGCCGACTTCCTCACTCTGGTCAAACATGCCCAGAATGTTTCTAAGTTTATGAATCATGCAACCTTTGATTGCTTTGAGTGCATTAGCAGAACCTCTGCTATTTCCATCAGTGCACGTCGCATTGCCTGGTTACAAGCATCTGATTTAGAACAGTGGGTGCAAGACAAGCTGGGGAAAACCTCTTTGGCAAGGATTGGCAGGACAAAGCTTCTCAACTTGAGTCCAAAAACACCACCTTGAACAGACTATCAAGGACCACTGCCAACCCAGCTAAGAAAAAGACAGTTAAGAAACCCTTTTCAACAAGAAAAAGAAATTCTATCCATCTTACACCCAGACTGTCCACTGCCCAGTCCATGCTCCCCAAAAGGGGCAGCAGCAACCCAAACAACAGAGGAAGGCCCAAGTCCCCAGAGCTCAACCAGCTCAGCAAACACAGCCTCCTCAGGGGCTTTGACTCCTTCCTAGAGAACCTAGTCATCCTACCTCTAAAGGGTCCAGAGCCTCTCAACATTCCAGGCAGACTCTGTCATTTTGCCGAGAGGTGGCAACAGATAACATCAGAGCAGTGGACTCTCTCCATTGTAACAGAGGAGTGCAAACTCCATTTCCACAGTATGTCCCCTCCCACCATCACAAGACAGTTCAATTCTCGAGCCCCCATCACCACTCTCTTGTGTCAAGAGGTCACTCACTACTTGCTCAAGGAGCAATAGAGGAGGTACCTGTGTCCCAACAGGGCATGGGTTTCTATTCCCCCCTTCTTCCTCATTCCAAAGAAGACAGGGAGATACAGGCCCATACTGGACCTCAGGGAGTTAAAAAAGTATCTGCTCCGAGAGAAATTCAAGATGATCTCTCTCAGAACACTTCTTCCGTACATTCAGAGTCAGGATTGGCTATGTTCTCTAGATCTAAAGGATTCATACACACATATCCTCATTCATACAGATCACAGGAGGTTTCTTCGATTCCTTTGGACTGGCTTCTGCCCAAGAGTCTTCACAAAATGCATGGCAGTAGTAGCAGCATTCTTGAGAACTCTGGGGATATTTGTCTTCCCCTACTTAGACAACTGGCTCATCCGAGCATCAACAGCTCCAGAAGCCAGCTCTGCTCTTTCCTGTACAATGCAAATCCTGCAGTACTTGGGACTGGTCATAAACCTCCCAAAATCTCATCTCACCCCTTCTCAGTCCCTAGAGTTCATAGGGGCTCTTCTAGACAAAAGACAGTCAAGGGCTTTCCTGCCACAACCACGTTGTGCTCGAATACTCCAGCTGGCCTCTCAAGCAGCTATGAAAACTTCTCTAACTGCTCGAGAAATGCTTCAGCTGCTGGGGCATATGGCATCCACTGTTCATGTGGTCCCCTATGCTCGCCTACACATGCGGGCAGCCCAATGGACCCTAGTCTCTCAGTGGACACAGGCATCGGGTCGCCTGTGGGACAAAATCAGAAACTCTACATGCCTCATTTCCTCCCTACAGTGGTGGCAATCGCTGAAAAACCTTCTCTTAGGGTCTCCTTTTCAGCAGCCACTACACCAAGCCACCTTGACGACAGATACGTCCAAAATTAGGTTGGGAGGCTCACTTGGGCAATCTCTCCACTCAGGGTCTCTGGACCAAACAAGAGGCCTGTCTTACATAAACCCCCTGGAACTCAGAGCCATCTTCTATGCTCTTCAAGTATTTCAGGACCGCCTGAGCTACAAGACGGTTCTTGTCTAGACTGACAATAAAGTAGCCATGTTCTATGTGAACAAGCAGGGTGGGATGGGTTCTCAGGCATTGTGCAACGAAGCTCTACGCCTCTGGGCCTTCGCCAGAGGCCTTCAAATCCTAGCTGTATATCTTCCAGGCACACAAAATCTCTTGGCAGACACACTCAGTCGAGTACTGCTGCCAAACGAGTGGTCAAGCAAATTTGCTTGAATCTTTCGGATCTGGGGAACTCCAGATATAGACCTCTTTGCTAGTCCTCAGAATGCCAGACTTCCCCGGTTCTGTTCCAGAATTCTGGCTCAATACTGTCAGATAAGGGATGCCTTCCATCTCCATTGGGGTCAGAACTTTCTCTATGCCTACCCACCCATTCCCTTCATTCCCAAAACTCTATTCAAGCTTCAGAGAGACGGGGGCCATATAATCCTCATAGCCACACGCTAGCCATGACAGATGTGGGATCCACTGCTTCTACGTCTCTCTCAAGCTAAGCCTCTGGAGTTGGGATGTGCTCCAGATCTTCTTTCCCGGGAGAGCGGATGCTATTGCACCCGAATCCTCAGTATTTACACCTGATGGCATGGCTGCTGAGAGCCTAGAATTACAGGATATCAACCTTTCTCAACAGGTTAAGGATATTCTTTTGGCTTCAAGAAAACCTTCCACAAGGCGGGCCTATGCCTTTAAGTGGAGAAGGTTCTCTATCTGGTGTTCAAAAAAGGAACTTAATCCTTTTCCAGTTCCAGTGGAGGCGTTACTGGAGTATCTTCTCCATTTATCATCCTCTAGTCTTAAGACCAATTCAGTGAGAGTCCAACTTAGTGCCATTGCGGCTTTCCACAAGGCCTTTGATGGACAACCTGTCTCCTCTCAACCGCTTGTAGCGTGGTTTATGAGAGGCCTACTCTTAACTAAGCCTCCCATTAAGCCACCACCCATGGCATGGGATTTGAACCTTGTCCTCAGGCAGCTTATGAAACCGCCCTTTGAACCCTTAGCCACTACATCTCTGAAGTTTCTTTCTTGGAAGGTAATCTTCCTAATTGCCCTCACTTCTGCAAGATGCATCAGTGAGCTACAAGCTTTAGTAGGTGATCCTCCTTATATAAGGTTCCACCATGATAAAGTAGTTCTCAGGACTCACCCTCACTTTATGCCGAAGGTGGTTTCGCCTTTTCATTTAAACCAGTCGGTTTACCTTCCTCTATTCTTCTCTAGGCCTCACGCCTCTAGTGCAGAAAGGAATCTTCATATTTTGGATTGTAAAAGAGCTTTAGCTTTTTACCTTCAGAGAACTAAGCAACATAGAAAGGCTTCACAGCTTTTTGTTACCTTTGACGCCAGTCATCTTGGATTACCAGTTTCCAAGAGAACTCTTTCTAAATGGATTGCAGATTGCATATCCTTTGCCTATGAGAGCAAGGAACTTTCTCTTGAAGGTCATGTCACAGCTCACAGTGTTAGAGCAATGGCAGCCTCTATGGCCATCCTCCACGCAGTGTCCATTGACGACATTTGCAGAGCAGCCACTTGGGCTTGGGTCCACACCTTTGCAGCCCACAACTGCTTAGACAAGGACTCCCGTCGGGATGCCTCGTTTGGCCAGGCTGTTCTCCAGCATCTCTTTCACACTTAGAACAACTCCTACCCGCCGTCCCGGGTTTCGATGCCAGAGATCCGTGGGAGGAAGCATGACCCATCTCAACCTGGGTTTCGCAGCTTTCTGGGGTCATCTCCCTGGCATCTCTCAGCTTGGGAGTCCCCATATATGAAGACTGCATTCCTGCTTGTTCCTGGAGATAGCGTAGTTACTCAACTGTAACAGGTGATCTCGGAGAACAGCAGGAATTGAGTCTTCAGAACTCATCCACCTCCCCTAGGAGTTGTGTCTCTGTTCTCTCTTTTTCTATCATTTTCTCCTTTTGTCTCAGCTATAAACTCAACTGAAGAGAGAGAGTTGGAAAGGCAGTGGCGCAGGCGCAGTGGGATGCTCCCAAAAGCTTTCCTATTGGACGCTGGGGAGCGTTCCCGCGCAGGCTGCATCGGTGCCGACGATACCCATTTGTGAAGACTCAATTCCTGCTGTTCCCAGAGATCACCTGTTACAGGTGAGTAACTACGCTTCAGGTGCATTCAAAGCAAAAATGCCTGTGAAGGGAGTAAGTCGGACCGTTAGATGATAGAGGAGTAAAAGGGGCACTAAGGGAAGACCAGACCATAGCAGAGCAATAAATTAATTTTTTGCTTTGGTCTTTACTGAAGAAGATATAGGGGAGATACCCATTCCAGAAATGATATTTAAGGATAATGAATTGAAGGATTTGAATCAAATCTTGGTAACTTAGAAGATGTGTTAAGGTAGTTTGACAAAATAAAGAGAAGCAAATCACCTGGACTATTTATTTATTTACATTCTCTTATATACCACGCTATTCTGCATCAGTGCGATTTACATTGAACAAACTGAAATTACATTGAGCAGGGCATTATAACTTGGAGATAACTATTTTACAGGGAACATGGGCTATGGAGGGTTAAGTGGCTTGCCCAAGACCACAAGGAGCACCTGTGGGACTAGAAACCCCAGTCCTTCCGGCCCAAGGTTGCTGTCCTCTAGTGGGATTTGAACCCCTGACTTTCCGGCCTGAAGTACCTTGCCCCAACCACTAGGCCACTCCTCCACTCCATACTGGATGGCCTACATCCCAGTATGCTGAAATAACTAAAAAATGAGATTGTAAACCTACTATTAGTATTTTGTAAACTAACATTAAAATCATCTGTAGTACCTGAAGACTGGAGAGTGACCAATGTAACACCAGTTACTAAAAAGGGTTCCAAGACTGAGCCAGGAAAATGCAGACCAGTGAGTCTGATGTCAGTGCCAGGCAAAATAGTAGAAACCATAAGAACATAACATATGCCATAATGGGGCAGATCAAGGTTCATCAAGCCCAATATTTTCTTTCTAACATTGGCCAATCCAGATCACAAGTACCTGTCAGGTTCCCAAAAGGTATACAGATTCCATGCTACTTGTCCCAGGGGTAAGCAGTGGATTTTTCCGGTCCACTTTAATAATGGTTTATAAACTTTTCCTCTAGGAATTCGTTCAAACTTCTTTTAAATCCAGCTATACAAACAGCTTTTACTACATCTTCTGGTAACAAATTTCAGAGTTTGATTAAGCATTGAGTAAAAAATATTTCTTCTGATTTGTCTTAAATGTGCTACATTGTAGCTTCATAGCATGTCCCCCAAATATTTTCTACTTTTTGAAGGGTACACAACTGATCTATGTAACTCCAGGAACAAGCAGGAATGTAGTCTTCGGAGCCTGCGCAGGAACGCTCCCCATCGTCCAATTAGAAAGCTTTTGGGAGCATCCCACAGCGCCTGCGTGCTGCCTTCCCACCTTTCCCAACTGCCTCTCTCCAGTTCTTCATTTTCCGCGGATCCAGCAGGTCCATTGTTCCTGTCACCACAGAAAATATTTCCTTATTCTCCTTCTTTTTTGTGGTCGTGTCTGCCTTCCTCGATGCTATACCAGTACCGCCGGTTCTTCTTTCTTTCTTTAAAAAAAAAAAATATATATATATATATATATATATATATATATATATATAAAAAGTAACATCTTTTTTCAAAATTTTTCTTTCCCAGGTGCACGCGCCATTTTGGGCCTTAGGCCCAAAATTTCCTCCACTATGGAAAAACCCGCTTCAGGTTTCAAAAAGTGCACCAAGTGTGGCGGTACCATCTCCATTACCGACACCCATGAGTGGTGTCTTAAATGTTTAGGTCCTGACCACTGCATCTCCAAGTGTATGGCTTGTGCCATGATGTCCAAGAGGGGTCGACAAAACCGAGCTGCTAAGCTCAGCACCCTTTTTCCCTCCGATGCAGCTTCTGTGGCATCGACATCTTCCAGGGCTTCGTCTTCCTCCCATGGATCTCAGGTAACTAAACATAAGTCTGGCCGGTCCTCAAAGGGTAGATCTCCTTCCAAGCATCGAGATGCCTCTGGCGTTGCCCTTGAGGGTTCTGTACCGGCAAAATTGCCCCAGCGGGAGGCTTCAGCTTCCAAAGCATTATCGGGGCTCCAGGATGTTCTTGAGGCAGAACTACTGGTGCCATGCTCTGGGGTACCGGCTGCTTTCTCCGGTACCAATACCCAGGCATCAGCAGCGTCGATAGACCAGAGGTTCCTGGCTATTGAACGCAGTCTGGCAGCTCTCCTTGCAGCATCGATGCCCTCAGAACCGTGTCAGACAGTTCAACCGGTACCGGCACCGACTCCGGCACTGGTATCGGTAGCATTGGCATCGACATCGGTGTCTGCTTTGTCGGCACCCAGTCATGCTATACCTTCCGGTACTGATACACCGGTACCGATTCCCCCCAGTACCGACTTCGGTCGGTACGGGTATCATGCTCTACAGGAGCACCCGGACAGAAGGTACTTTGAATCCTCGGAGGAGTCTGAGGATTCTGACAGCTCTGTCAGTACCGGAATACTTCTCCCGGAGGAGCCTTCCTCTCCTAAACGTAGGATGTCTCCTCCAGAAGATATCTCCTTTCAGAATTTTATCAGGGAGGTGGCTCGAGGTCTTTCCATTACTGTGGCTCCCGAAACAGAGCCCAGGGCAAAGGAGTTGGAGATTCTACAATATCCCAAGGCTCCTAAGGAGGCAGCTACTTTGCCTATCCATGAGATCTTACATGATCTCATGCTAAGAATGTGGGAAACACCTCTTACCACCTCTCCTCACTCTCGTAGACTGGATACCATGTATCGAGTCCCTCCTTGTCCTGGTTTCCAGAAGATTCAGCTTCCTCACCACTCTATTGTAGTGGAATCAGCTATGAGAAGGATCAGGAGTGCAAAGAGGCATGCCTCTAATCCTCCAGGACGTGAGTGTAGAACTTTGGATGCCTTTGGACGTTGTACTTTCCAGGCTTCCATGCTTTCTGCCAGGATCAGTTCCTATATTTTAAATATGGGAATGTTCCTTAAAGAAGTCACAGGAGACTTGGAGATTTTAAGCCCTCTCCTTCCTGATGATGATGCAGGATTTTCTCACACTGGTTAAATATGCCCAGGATGTATCTAAGTTTGTCAATCGTGCAGCTTTTGACTGTTTTGAGTGCATAAGCAGAACCTCTGCCATTGCCATAGGTGCACGTAGAATTGCCTTGCTCCAGGCATCCGATTTGGAGCTCTGGGTGCAGGACAAACTGGGCAATATCCCTTGTACAGGTGAGAATCTATTCGGCAAAAATTGGCAAGAGAAAGCCAATGAGTTGGATGCTGACAACTCCACTTTGGGTAGGTTATCCAAAGCCACAGCTGATCCTGCAAGGAAGAAATCTTTCAAGAAACCATTCTTCTCAAAAAAGAAGAGGTTTTATCCCTCTTATTCCCAGCAGGGACGTTCTGCAGGTCAGCCTGCCCGAAAGAGTCGGCAACCACCTAAACAAAGGAAAGCAAAGACTGCTAAGCCTCAACTGTCTCAGCAGTCTCAGCCTCCACAAAGCCTTTGACTTTCATCTAGAGAACTTAGCCTTCCTGGCCCTCAATGGACCAGAGCCCTACACCATTCCAGGAAGGTTGTGTCACTTTGCCCCCAGATGGGGGCAGATAACAACAGAACATTGGACTCTCTCCATTATAAAAGAGGGGTACAAGCTTCATTTTATCTGCATTCCCCCTCACACAATGGTAAGATAGTTTAATTCTCAGACCTCTCTCATCAACCTGTTAGATCAAGAGGTCACTATGCTTCTCGCCCAAGGGGCAATAGAAGAGGTACCCATTTCACAACAGGGTACAGGGTTTTACTCCCCCTATTTCCTTATCCCAAAGAAAACAGGGGGACACAGACCTATTTTAGACCTCAGAGAATTGAACAAATTCCTGTTCAAAGAGAAATTCAAGATGATTTCTCTGGGAACTCTGCTGCCATACCTTCAGGGTCAGGATTGGCTTTGTTCTCTAGATCTCAAGGATGCGTACACTCATGTTCTCATCCATCCAACTCACAGAAAGATCCTTCGGTTCCTTTTTCAAGGAAAGCACTACCAATACAGGGTGCTTTCTTTTGGCCTGGCCTCAGCACCAAGGGTGTTCACGAAATGCATGGCTGTGGTAGCAGCATTTCTTCGTACTCTAGGAATATTCGTCTTCCCTTACTTAGACGACTGGCTCATTCGAGCCCCATCAGAGTCAGAGGCCAGGATTTCTCTATCTTGCACAATGCGTATCCTTCAATATTTGGGTCTGGTCATAAACATCCCAAAATCCAGTCTAACTCCCACTCAGTCTCTAGAGTTCATAGGAGCTTTGCTGGATACCAGAAAAGCAAGGGCCTATCTTCCCCAGGCCCGTTGCCTTCGCATGGTGCAGTTAGCTTCTCAAGCAGTGCTAAAGCCTCATCTCACTGCTCGAGAAATGTTACAACTACTAGGCCACATGGCATCTACCGTGCATATGGTTCCTTATGCTCTCCTCCATGTGAGAACAACCCAGTGGACTTTATCTACTCAATGGATCCAGGCATCAGGGTGCCTGTCAGACAAAATAGCAAACACAAATCGCCTTATTTTGTCCCTCCAATGCTGGCAGTCCACTCAAAACCTGTTGGTGGGGTCCCCATTTCAACAACCTTTACCCCAGGCAACTCTCACAACAGATGCTTCTCCAATGGGTTGGGGAGCTCATCTGCAAGACCTCTCCACCCAAGGCGCTTGGACTCCACAGGAGACTCATCTACACATCAATCTCTTAGAGCTCAGAGCAATCTTCCTTGCTCTTCGAGTGTTCCACACCCTGCTCAGCTACAAGACAGTCCTCATTCATACGGACAATCAAGTAGCCATGTTCTACATGAACAAGCAGGGGGGAAGAGGCTCTCTGTCGCTTTGCAACAAAGCTTTGCGACTATGGGCCCTCGCCAGAGAGCATCAGATTCATCTCCTGGCAGTGTATCTTCCAGGCATCCAAAACTCTTGGGCAGACAGACTCAGTCGAGTTCTGCTTCCACACGAATGGTCTCTACATGCAGACCAGGTGGCCAAGAGTTTTCAAATTTGGGGAACCCCGGACATAGACCTCTTTGCAAGTCCGTTGAATGCCAAACTTCCCCGGTTCTGTTCCAGAATTCCGGCTCGGGGCTCTCAGGCCCAGGATGCTTTCCTCCTTCATTGGGGTCAAGACTTCCTTTATGCCTTTCCACCCATTCCCCTAATTCCCAAACTCTGTTCAAGCTTCAGAGAGACAGAGGCCGTATGATTCTCAAAGCTCCACATTGGCCATGGCAAGTGTGGTACCCTCTGCTTCTACATCTCTCTCAAGCTCCCTCTCTGGAGTTAGGGTCTGTTCCAGGTTTCCTGTCTCAGGAGGACGGAATGTTATGGCATCCCAATCCCCAGTGTCTGCATCTCAGGGCTTGGTTGCTGAAGGCCTAGATCTTCATGATCTCAACCTTTCTCAACAAGTAAAGGATATCCTTTATGCTTCCAGAAAACCTTCCACAAGATGCTCTTCAAGTGGAAAAGGTTTACCATATGGTGCTCGCAGAAGGGTCTTAGCCCCCTTGCGATACCTCTGGAATCGTTACTGGAGTATCTCCTTCATTTATCCAATGCAGGACTTAAAACTAACTCAGTAAGAGTCCATTTGAGTGCTATTGCAGTTTCTTTCAAGCCTTTAAATGGACAACCTATTTCCTCCCATCCTCTTATAGCAAGATTTATGAGAGGCCTTCTTCTAACTAAGCCTCCCATTAGGCCATCATCGGTGGCATGGGAATTAAACCTGGTTCTTGGCCAGCTCATGAAGCCACCTTTCGAACCCTTAGCTACTACCTCGTTGAAATTCCTTTCCTGGAAAGTTATCTTTCTCATTGCAATCACATCAGCACGTCGCATCAGTGAGTTGCAGTCCTAGTGGCTGATCCACCTTATACAAGGTTCCATACTTCCATCATGACAAAGTAGTCCTTAGGATTCATCCACACTTTATGCCAAAGGTGGTCTCGCCTTTTCATCTTAACCAAGCGGTCTACCTGCCTGTGTTTTTTCCAAGGCCTCATGCATCAAATGCAGAAAGGAATCTTCATACTTTGGACTGTAAAAGAGCTTTAGCTTTTTACTTACAAAGAACATAGCAACATAGAAAGTCCTCTCAACTCTTTGTTGTTTTTGATCCTTCTCATTTGGGACTTCCAGTCTCCAAGAGAACAATGCCCAACTGGATTGCACAGTGTATTTCATTTACCTATCAGAGTAAGAATCTTCCTCTGGAGGGCCATGTCACAGCTCACAATGTGAGAGCCATGGCAGCTTCAATGGCTCATCTGCACTCTGTGTCTATTGACGACATCTATCGAGCAGCCACTTGGGCCTCGGTGCATACCTTCACAGCCCATTACTGCTTGGACAAGGACTCCCGCCGGGATGCCTTGTTTGGTCAGGCTGTTCTCGAATACCTGTTCTATACCTAATCAACTTTTTATCTTTCTTTATCTTTATCTTTATTATAAAACTTTTTATACCGCCATGACCAAAAGGCATACAGCGGTGTACAATAAAAAACAGGCTACTGAGAGAACAGAAAGGAACGCCAATTATTCATAAAAGAGACAGCAAAGATAGAAAAGGAAGAATAGAGAAACAGAGCAGTCAACTGTGGGCAGGGGGGGAAGGAACATCAAAAGCTACACAGAAGAGGTGAGTTTTTGAGGGAGGCCTTAAAAGTTTTAAAAGATGACTCCATGCGTAAAGTTGAGGGAAGAGAGTTCCAAAGGCGGGGGCCGAGAAAGAAAAAAGCAGAGGAGCGTGTTGATTCGAGGTGAGCCCGAGAAGGAGGTGGGAGAAAGAGGCGGTTGGATGCCAGAGATACATGGGGGGAAGTGGAGTCCTTTCACAGGGACACACAACTTTTGCGGTCTCTCCCTGGCATCTAAAGCTAGGGAGTCCCCATATGTGAAGACTACATTCCTGCTTGTTCCTGGAGATAGCATAGTTACTCACCTGTAACAGGTGATCTCCGGGAACAGCAGGAATTTAGTCTTCACAACCCACCCACCTCCCCTAGGAGTTGTATCTCTCTATCTATCTTTCTCTTTCCCTCTCTCTCTCTTTGTCTCAGCTTTAAACTCAACTGGAGAGAGGCAGTTGGGAAAGGTGGGAAGGCAGCATGCAGGCGCTGTGGGATGCTCCCAAAAGCTTTCTAATTGGACGCTGGGGAGCGTTCCCGCGCAGGCTATGTCGGTACCGACGATACCCATATGTGAAGACTTAAATTCCTGCTGTTCCCGGAGATCACCTGTTACAGGTGAGTAACTATGCTTTACCCGTTCCACTCCATTTTTTTTATTTTCCTTCAGCCATCTCTTTTCCAAGTTGAAGAGCCCTAACCTTTTAAGCCTTTCCTCATATGGGTATCCTTTCATTCCCTATACCATTTTGGTTGCTCTTCTCTGTACCTTTTCCAATTCTGCTATATCCTTTCTATGATATGGCGACCAGAATTGCACACATTTTTCAAGGTGCGATTGCACCATGGAATGTTACACAGGCATTATAATATCCTTCATTTTATTCTTCATTCCTTTCCTTATGATTCTATTTGCATTCTATTTGCTTTCCTGGCCACTGCTGCACACTGGGCAGAGGGTTTCATTGTATTATCCACCATGATATCTAAATGCTTTTCCTGGATGGTGGTTCCTAATGTGGAACCTTCCATTGAGTAACCATAGTTTGGGTTGTTCTTCCCTATGTGCGTAACTTTGCACTTGTCCACCTTAAATTTCATCTGCTATTTAGACATCCACATTTTTCAAGGTCCTCTTGTAATTTTTCGTAATTCTCTTGTGTTATTTTTTTCTGTTTATTAAGTTTATAAATATCAATCAAGACATAATCGCGAATGGAAAAGAGATGCAATGGCACAAATTACCAAAATTCATAAGAGAAAAAAGAAAAGAAAAGTGAAGAAACACATATAACCATGATCTCTTGTAGTCCACATAATAAAAGGGGGGGGGGCTTGGAAAAAAAACCCCCAAGGCCGGAAATCCCAGGCAAATGTCAAGAATAAAAAGGTAAATAGAAAACTAAGATAGGCACCGCGGTCTCCAAGACTATACTAATACAGAGAGAAGCTATCCATAACCATCTAACCTGACTCTTTATATAATAATTTAGCATTAATAAAGGCAGCAAGATCAGTGGGTTGAGAGAAAACATATCTAACAGAATTATGAAACACAAAACATTTACAAGGAAATCTTAAATAAAAAGTACCCCAAATCTGCAAAACACCCGGCTTATGAAAGAGAAACAACTTCCTTCTCTTTTGTGTCTCTTTTGTAATATCTGGAAACATGGAAATAGTAAAGCCACAAAAGGTTTCCCTTCGTTTCTTGAATAACATCTTGAGAAGCCAATCTTTTATCTGAAGCCAAAGCACAGGAAACCAACAGTGTAGCAGGAATATAGTTCTCCCCAACCGCAGAAGTATCCAGAAGCTCTGAAACATTCAAAACTTCCAAAATAGAATCTTCCCTTGCAGTCGCTGGCTCTTTTTTTCCCGTAGGTAGATAATATATCTTAGTTAAAGGTGGAATTAAGTCTGGAGGGACTTTCAAAACTTCAGTTAAATATCACTTAAACATATCTAGAGCAGGAACAGTTTTCATCTTAGGAAAATTTAAAACCTGAAGATTCGTAGCCCGTGCGGCATTATCCAACACCTCCAGCTTATATCGGAGAGCCAAATTATCTTTGACTAGTTCAGAATTCACATCAGATATTCTTACCAAGCACCCCTCCATAATCTTCCATCTGTAGTTTAACACTGTCCAAACTCTTAACATTGGCATCAATACAAGTTGAATTCTCCTGAACTTTAGAAGAAAGAGCAAACGTTTGCTTAGTCACTGTTTCAGAAAGAGATACAATAGCTTCCCATATAAGTTCCAAAGTAAACACCTGAAGGCGAGAAGGCAACGAGAAGATCGGCGTAGAAATTGCAGCGGAGGTAGACTGAGATGATATTTCCTCAAGCACAGTCTTGCAAGTCAGGAGAGGTGCTACTTGCTGTAAACTGCCCAAGTCCTCCCTGAAAATCATGGGGGACAGCTGTGCCAAGACACTGCTTCCATTCCTTCGGAAAACATCAACCTTACCCATTGGTGTAGAAGGCAACGTTTGACTCACTGAGGCAAGGCACTGGGAAGTTGGACATTGCGGCGGCACTCTCTGAGCAGGAGACAGGGGTCTCAAGATCCAAAGAAGGCGGCATTCCTTCCTCTGAAGCCGTCGCCAAGCCGGCACAAATCTCCTGCTTTTTCTTTTGAGAGACTTCAACAAATCGATCCATAGGACTGCAGATAGGAGGCAAGGGCTCCGAGGGAAAAACCTTTGCTTTCCCCTTTCGTTTAGACATCCGATAAGCAGCAACACGTGGCAGCCATCTTGGTTAGACTACTCCCCCTCTAATCCTCTTGTGTTTTAACAACTTTGAATAATTTTGTGTCATCTGCAAATTTGATCACCTCACTTGTTATTCACATTTCCAGGTCATTTATAAGTATGTTAAAAAGCAGTGGGCCTAACACAGATCCCTGGGGTATTCCACTAGTCACCTTTCTCCATTGAGAAAATTGACCATTTAGCCTAATCCAGTGTGTCGACAAGACTTTTTTCAGGTATATTCGGGACAGGAGGAAAATCAGAGGTGGAATTGCAGGACTCAAAAATGCTGGGAACAGATTCATGGAAAGTGACATTGAAAAAGCAACAATGTTAAACAAATACTTCTGCTCTGTTTTCACTAGAGAAAATCCTGGAGAAGGACCCCCTGTGACTGACAAATATACAAATGGGAATGGAGTAGATACCACACCATTCACAAAAGATGATGTATTAGAACAGCTCGCAAAACTGAAAGTGGACAAGTCTTTGGGAACAGATGGGATACACCCCAGGGTACTGAAAGAGCTCAGAGACGTTCTTGTAGGGCCTTTAAAGGATGTTTTTAATAGATCCTTGGAGACAGAAGTTCCACAGGATTGGAGAACGGCTGATGTGGTACCTCTCCACAAAACTGGTAGTAGGGAAGAATTGACAAACTACAGATCAGTAAGCCTTACCTCAGTGGCGGGAAAAGTAATGGAGGTGCTCCTGAAAGAGCGAATAGTGGACTTCCTCGAAACCAAAGGTTGCATGATTCGAGGCAACATGATTTTACCAAAGGACGATCTTGCCAAACAAATCTGATTGAGTTCTTTGACTGGGTGACCAGAGAATTAGATCAAGGACATGCGATGGATATGACCTAGCAGATTTCAGCAAAGCCTTTGATACTGTTCCACATAGGAGGCTTATCAATAAACTCAACAGCTTGGGGATGGGTCCCAGGATGGTGAACTGGATCAGAAATTGGTTGACTGACAGACAACAGAGGGTGACGGTAAATGAAACTCACTCGGATGAAAGGAAGGTGATTAGTGGTGTGCCCCAGGTTTCGATCTTGGGACCGGTACTGTTCAATATATTCGTGAGTGATATTGCCAAAGGGCTGAATGGAAAAGTCTGTCTTTTTGCAGATGACACCAAAATTTGCAACAGAGTGGACTCCCCTCTGAGGAAAGATCTACAAAAGCTGTAGTGCTTGGCAGTTAAGATTAAATGTGAAGAAGTGCAATGTAAGGCACTTGGGAAGCAGAAATCCAAGGGAATTGTATGCGATAGAGGGCGAGAGGTTGATGTGCACGGACCAGGAGAAAGACCTCGGTGTAATTGTTTCTGATGATCTCAAGGTGGCGAAAGAGTGTGACAAGGCGGTGGCAAAAGCCAGAAGGATGCTGGGTTGCATACAAAGAGGAATTACCAGCAGAAAGGAAGAGGTACTAATGCCATTGTACAGGTCGCTGGTGAGGCCTCACTTGGAATATTGTGTTCAGTTTTGGAGACCGTATCTCGCAAAGGATATAAAAAGGCTGGAAGCAGTTCAGAGGAAGGCAATCAAAATGATTTGGAGCCTGCATCAGAAGACTTATGAGAAGAGACTTGAAGACCTAAATATGTACACTCTGGAGGATAGGAGAGACAGGGGAGATATGATTCAGACCTTTAAATACTTAAAGAGTATTAATGGACAAAAAATCCTTTTCCAAAGTCAGGGAAGTTGTAAAACTAGAGAGCATAACATGAAGCTGCAAGGGGGTAAACTGAAAGGCTATGTCAGGAAATATGTTTCACTGAAAAGGTGGTGGATACTTGGAATGCCCTCCTGATGTAAGTGGTGGGGCAGTGACAGATTTCAAAATGGCATGGGACAGACATAGTGGATCCCTTTATAGCAACAGGATAAAATCAAAATAAGCATAACTATCTCTTATATTTGAACAAATAGGGGTGACCACACGGAGCGGTGGGTACGTCACTAAACAAAGGCATGGGGAGAGGTGACCTTCACGGAGCGGCAGGTGCACCTACATTTGCCGCCTTGCTGGGCAGACTAGATGGATCATACTGGTCTTTATCTGCCGTCATATACTATGTTACTGAGTGACTGTGTTACAGCAGTACAGCAGTAACCTCTCCCCAGCTTTCAAAGAAAGCCTTTGGGAGATGTACCTCGCATGCGTTTTCCTCTTCCCTCCTAAGGGTGCCATCTTGCCTCAGTTTCCTTTTTTCCACAGAGCACATTGAACGTGTGTCTGTTCCCCCTGAAAACAGTTGATTTTTTTCTTGCCTTTTACTTTGATTCCTTTCTCTGGTTGTGTAACATTGCCCTTCTCGCACTCCTGAGGCCACTTACCTTCGGCGTCGCATTTTTGGTCTGGTTCCCTTTTTTCCCCTTGGGGTTTTTTCTTGGTGCGCAGATTTTCACACCCTTTCTGGCTGGGCCAAAGGAGTTGGACCTCGCAGAGGCTGTATTCCTCGCTAGGACCTGGTCAGTGGCTTCAAGCCTTGCAACCTCTGTGCACATATGTCACACACTGATCTGCATGATTGTTGCTTTCAGTGCCTCGGGCTGGATCATAGTAACATAGTAAATGACGGCAGATAAAGACCAGTATAGTCCATCTAGTCTGCCTAGTAAGATGGCAAGAGTAGGTGCACCTGCTGCTCCATGCAGGCCACCCCTCCCCATGTCTTTGTTTTAGGGGCGAACCCACCGCTCCGTGTAGGACACCCCTGTTTGTTGAGAAATTAGATAGTTAAGTTTATTTTGATTTTATACTGTTGCTGTAAAGGGATCCACTGTGTTTGTCCCATGCCATTTTGAATTCTGTCACTGTATTTGCCCCCACCACTTCCATCGGGAGGGCATTCCAAGCATCCACCACCCTTTCAGTGAAAAAGTATTTCCTGACATTGCCTTTCAATTTACCCCCTTGCAGCTTCATGTTATGCCCTCTATTTTCACAGCTTCCCCGTCTTTGGAAGAGGTTTGTTTGTTCATTATTTCTCTTTAAGTATTTAAAGTTCTGAATCATATCTCCCCTATCCCTCCTCTCCTCCAGAGTGTACATATTTAGGTCTTCAAGTCTCTTCTCATAAGGCTTCTGACACAGACTCCAAATCATTTTGGTCGCTTTTCTCTGAACAGTTTCCATTCTTTTTACATCCTTTGCAAGATATGGTCTCTAAAACTGAACACAGTATTCCAAGTGAGGCCTCACCAGTGACTTATACAGTGGCATTAGTACCTCTTCCTTTCTTCTGGTAATTCCTCTTTGTATGCAACCCAACATCCTCCTGGCTTTTGCCACTGCCTTGTCGCACTGTTTTGCCACCTTGAGATCCTCAGAAATAATCACACCAAGGTCCTTCTCCTGGTCCATGCACTCCAACCTCTCGCCCCCTATTGCGTACATTTCCCTTGTATTTCTGCTTCCCGAGTGCATGCACTGCACTTCCTTGCATTAAATCTTACCTGCCAAGCATTAGACCATTCTTCCAGCTTTTGTAGATTTTTCCTCATGTTATCCACTCACTCAGGGGAGTCCATTCTGTTGCAAATTTTCGTGTCATCTGCAAAAAGACAGACTTTTCCATGCAGTCCTTCAGCAATATCACTCACAAATACATTGAACCGTGCCGAGCCCAGGACCGAACCCTGGGGCACCCCGCTAATCACCCTCCTTTCATCCGAGTGAGCTCCATTTACCATCACCTTCTGTCGTCTGTCAGTCAACCAATTTCTGATCCAGTTGATGCCTTGGCATGTGATCTCTACCAGCAGATGACCCTCAAGACCCTCCGAGGCTTTAAGAAGCAGCACAAGTCAATTTTTCACAAGACCAACTCAGCCCTGAAGTTGTCCGTGGGACCAGTGTCCTCGAGTGCTGCCGCAGAGGCCTCGGCCTCACATGGCGACCACACTGCCTCGAAACCTCGAACCTCAAAGAGCCAGATGTGGTTAATCTGGTGACAATTCCAAGGGCGATGGTTGGAGTGGCCCTTGAAGCTGCCCTGGTGGGAAGAAATGCCATCAGCATCCGGAGATTGGTCTCGGTCCTCCGAGGCCATACTCGTTGAGGACACCCCTTGATGGTGCCGGGCCCGAGGTCCTCGGTGCCCATACTGGTGACTGCAGAGCCTTCTGGCCTCAAGGCCAGGATGGTGGCCTTAGAACTCAGCTTGTCTGTCTTCATGGCCCAAAAGCTCCCAACACCAGCCCCTCCACAGCAAGGGAGTCGCCGGAGGTGGAGCCGATCCTCGAGTGCCACAAATCTCGAGAGACACCTCGACACTGGTCTCAGTCCTGTTCCCAGTTGGGGCCGAGGAGATCCCCGCACAGTACTCCCAACTCGGAGCACAGGAATATTGGGGACCCCAGGCCATCCAGGGTGGGGGTGGAAGCCTGAGGCCCAGAGGACCTTTGAGATCTCCGACAACTCCGGATCAGATTGGGAGACCGAGGATGATAAGTCCTTGAACACTCAACTTCACAGGGATGTGCCCTCAGACCCTTCCCCTTCCAAAGCCTTGCGCCAGTCCCCACCCGAGGACCTGGCCTTTCTGGTCTTTGTTCGGGATATGGCGAAGGCTCTTGCTTTCACCACCGAGTCCAAAGAGGAGCCTCGAGCAGAGGTCCTCAAGATCCTCCAATATGAGACTCTCCCTAAGGAGGTCCTTACAGTGACCATTCCTCCCATTCTGGAATGGCTGCTTTCTGTATGTGAGAGACCATGATCTCGGTTCCTATTGTGAGCAGGTGGCTGGATTCGATGAACCGGGTCCGCCAGAGCCCTGGCTTCCAAAAAACTCAACTGCCTCACAACTCCATGGTGGTGGAGTCAGACCTGCATAGGCTGAAGATCCAGAAAATGCACTCCTTGGTACCCCAGGCAGGGAGGCCTACCAGCTGTACATGGGCATGTACTTGCAGGACATTGCGACGGAACTCGCTGGGTTCTCGGCTGGTCTCTCTGAGGAACCTTTTCAGCGGTTCCAGACTCTGGCCTCCATGGTCAAAGAGTGCTCCAAATTTATGACTCGGGAGGCTTATGGCAACTTTGAATCGGCAGCTAGAGTAGCCGCAGTGGGCATTACTGCCCACTGCTAGGCCTGGCTAGTCTTCCGTCTTAGAGCAATGGGTGCAGGACAAGTTGGTTGATATCCCTTGCAGGGAGAGAACCTCTTCGGCAAGCCCATGACGGACAAGGCTGCCAAACTGTAGTCTGACTTCATGACCAGGACTAGGCTCTCCAAAAAGACCACTGACCTTTCTCAAAGGAAGGCCTCGGGTAAAAAGCCCCTATACCTGAAGAAGAGGAAGGCTTATGGAAACTATCCTCAGTACTCAGCCTTCCCAGCTCCCCAACAGGAGACCAAGGGACAGGGCACAGCCCTCATAAGCCTAAGATACCCAAGCCACAGTTCGTGCCTCTGGCACAACCTGGAAGGGTTTTTGACTCCTTGGGCATAGCCTCTCTTCCCCCAGGAGGTCCTGCCCTGCAGCATATGGGGGACGTCTAGTATTTTATGCCGACCGGTGATCCACCATCACCACCAACACAAGGGCCCTACAAGTGGTGAAGGAGGGTTACCTCCTCCACCTCGAACAGATGCCTCCGCCATTCTTTCCGGGAGAGCCCCCTATAACTTCCCTTCACCGGTGCCTGCTCCAGCAGGAACTCGCAAGTCTTCTAGTCTTCAGGGCGGTAAAACCCATTCCCCTCCACCTCAGGGGCAAGGGTTTCTACTCCTGCTACTTTCTGGTTCCCAAAAGGTCCAGAGGGTTTCGGCCCATTCTAGACCTACGGGACCTCAACCAACCAGTTCCTGGTGAGGGAGAAGTTCAAGAAGCTCTCCCTTGGAACATTGCTGCCATACCTCCAGCAAGGAGACTGGCTATGTTCCTTGGATCTAAAGGTTGTGTATATGCACATCCTCATCCATCCCCTTCACAGGCACTACCTCCGCTTAATGGTAGGAGGCTGCCACTACCAGTACAGGGTTCTACCCTTCGGTCTGGCCTCCACCCCAAGAGTATTCACCTAGAGCTGGACAGTGGTCACTGCCTTCCTGGTCTGCAAGCGGTATTCTTCTTCCCCTATCTGGACGACTGGGTCATAAAAAGAAGCACCATTGCTGAAGCTCATCAGGCAATGGCCTGCACCATCCTCATTCTGGAGACTAGGCGTTTGTCATAAACTACCAAAAGTCCCATCTCCATTCAGCACAACACGTGGAGTTCATAGGGGCGCTGCTGGACACTGTGCAGGCCAGGGCCTTCCTCCTTCTGGACAGGGCCCTGCACCTCAAAGTGCTTGCAGTGAATGTCCAGGGTTGCCCCTCAGCATTTGCCCCCCTCCTGCTTTGCATGATAGGTGGCATAGCATTCACGGTGCATGTCACTCCAGACGCCTGCATATGCGGCTGGCTCAGTGGGCCCTCTGCTCCCAGTGGTCTCAAGCAACAGGGCGCCTGTGGGACAGAGTGGCCATGACCCGCCCCCTGGCCGACTCCCTCGGCTGGTGGCAACAGCTCCAGCAGCTACAAGCCGGGATGCCCTTTCCGGCCCCCACCCCTCCAGAGATTCCTTACTACAGATGCCTCCAAACTGGGCTGGGAAGCCCATTGCAACAACCTCTCCACTCAGGTCAGTTGGTCATAGGTGAAGCACCTCCAGCAGATCAACTTCCTGGAGCTCCGAGCCATAGCGGTAGCCCTCCGGGCCTGTCATCACTACCTACAGCACCAAGTAGTACTAATCCAGACTGACAACTATGTGGTGATGTTCTTTATCAACAAGCAGAGAGGTACAGGATCATCCCTCCTGTGCCAGGAGGCAGTGAGCTTCTGCTCTTTCGCCAGCAAAGTAGGATGCTTCTGCGGGCAGTCTTTCTCCCAGGTCAGGACAATAACCTGGTGGACCGGCTCAACAGAGTCATTCAATCGCACGAGTGGCGGCTGGATCCCCAGGTGGCCAGCTGGCTGTTCCATCTCTGGAGGCTCCCGCAAATGGACCTCTTTACCAGTCCAGACAATGCTCAGCTGCTCTTCTTCTGCTCCAGGCAGCCACATCCCTTGCGGGTGGTGGCAGATGCATTCCTCATTCCGTGGACTGGGGGCCTCCTCTATGCCTTCCCACCCACACCACTAATTGCCAAGACCCTGTTCAAGATCCAGCTCGACAGAGCTACCTTGATACTAGTGGCTCCTCAGTGGGTTGGGCAACCGTGGTTCCCCCTGCTCCTCCGCCTGTCCCAAGCGCCCCCAGTTCCTCTGGGGTACACCCAGGGCCTGCTCTCACGGGAGGACAGCTCTTTCCTGCACTCCAAGTGAGGTGGAGGAGGTCCTTCTGGCCTCCCATAAAACTTCCACCCATTGGGCTTATGCCTTCAAATGGCAGAGATTCTCTGTATGGTGCGCAGAGAAGTGGATCAGCCTTTTCTCCTCTTCTGTCCAGCTGATACTGTAGTACCTGCTTCACCTGTCCCAGACAGGGTTGAAGTTCAACTCTGTTAGAGTACAAGTTAGTGCACTATCGGCGCACTACCATCTTTTCGAGGGCAAGCCCCTTTCCGCTCAGCCCCTCGTGACTCACTCCCTGCGGGGCCCACTTCTTTCAAGGCCACCCATCTGCCACCCAGCAGCAGAGTGGGATCTCAACGTGGTTCTCTCAAAACTTACCATGCCACCTTTCAAGCCTCTCAGCTCTTGCCACCACAAGTATCTCTCCTGGAAAGTGGTCTTCCTCATGGCGCTCACCTTCACTCGCAGGATTAGCAAGCTCCAGTGTTTGGTGGCTCATCCACCTTTTATGAGGTTCCACAAGAACAGAGTTGTGCTCCGCATGCACCCCAAGTTTTTTCCTAAGGTGGTATTCCCATTTCACTTCAGCCAGGAGATAGCGCTGCCCATCTTCTTCCCGCGGCTTCATGCTAACAGGGCGGAGGCCGCTCTCCACTCTCTGGACTGTAAGCAGGCCCTGGCCTACAATCTGGAGCGTACCAAGCCCACTGTTGCTCCTCACAGCTCTTCATCTCCTGTGACCCAAATCGGCTGGGGATTGCAGTCTCTAAGCTTACCCTGTCTATTTTGGTGGCGGACTGCATTGCCCACTTATGATCAGGGAGGTCTCTCGCTGAAGCTCTGTGTCACAGAGCACAGCATTCGGGCCATGGCGGCAAACCTGCACTCCATTCCCTTGTCAGAGTTCTGCAATCCACGACTCTGAATTGGGCTGATAGGGTGGGTATTTTAGATGCCCTATTCATGCTTGAGACATCTGAAAATGAGCACTCAGGCATCCAAATCACAAGGACATCCCTGGACCTATTTTAGAAATTGGGTATAGGGATGTCCCCAGCACGTGGACCATAGGAAAGGGGTGTGCAGGAGTGGCCTGAGTGGAACAATGAAGATGCACATTGATGCGATTTCAGAATGGCACAAGCGCATCTGGCTTTCGGTGTAGAGGCATCCGTGCCTATACTTGCTCCTGACCACAAGCAGGGATGCAAAAAAAGTACTGGTTTCATGGCTATAATGCTTCCAGGGGGTAGAGCTATAAGCAGTTTCACTGCCACAATAAATATCTTCTTGTCAAAAGACTGACATGTAAATACACACTTCATACAGATTAGCAGCCTGCCACCGCACGTCTGAGTAGCTAAAATATTCATCTGGGACATGCATGAACATGGATGTCCTCCTTCTGAACTACGCCGTCCATAATGTCCAAGAGCCTCTTTCTTTCAGTCATCCTGTTCAGGGACATCCACATTTCTAAAATGACCTACAGACATGCATGTACCCATCCTTACTAGCTGCACAGGCCCACCACCAGACCCAGTTCCTGGGACCAGCTTTTGCGGCAGGGGCAAGAGCAATTTCAGATGGCACTTATATGTGCTTCTCTCCACTGCTGCCTTCTACATTGCACTTATAGATAGTCATGGTTTAATGGGGCAAAGCCAGCATGAATGTAGTAAAGCAAAGTCTTGCCTCACCAAACTGCTACATTTTTTGAGTTAATAAACAGGGAGATAAAGGTGAGTCAGTGGACATGTTATTTAATGGGACCTAGGAGCAGATAACCTGGATTAACTATTAGCCCAGTTTAGTAGACATACTCCATAGTGTATCTGGATTTTCATAAAGCCTTTGACAAGTTCCCTCGTGACAGACATTTGAGGAAATTAAAAAGTCATGGGATAGGAGGCAGTGTCCTATTGTGGATTGGGGGCTGGTTAAAAAATAGAAAACTGGGACCTGGTGAGATTGTGCTGGAGGTGCAGGGAGCCTGTGTGTGTGCCCCTGACTTTGCCGTCGTGGGGAGCCTTCTCTGGGACGCTTTGCTTTTCCCCTAATCGTGGGCAGGCATCGTGGGGACATCTACATTCAGCGAGGACCCAGGCTGTATAAAATCTACCTTGCCGATCTTCCCGTGGACCTGGTGAGATTGTGCTGGAGGTGCAGGGAGCCTGTGTGTGTGCCCCTGACTTTGCCGTCGTGGGGAGCCTTCTCTGGGACGCTTTGCTTTTCCCCTAATCGTGGGCAGGCATCGCGGGGACATCTATGCCCAATAAAGGACCCTGTTGTTCTTGTATATAGTGCCTCTATTACTGGACCGCGGAGCGTGGTCGCGGAGCGTGGTTCGAAGGGGTGTGTTCAAAGGGGCATGACACGCCCCTTCAGCGTCACTCCGGCGCTTCTGCGGTGGAGATTGTGGTATTGTAATTGTTTTCTTACTTTGATAACTTTTCGGGGTATTAGTACTTAATTAATGTGGTAGGATGGGGAAACGGAAAGCTAAGTCTGGACAGGGATGGGGTGGGCCAGCAAACAATGCTCCTGTTGTTGGTCCTATTGATAAACATCTTCTCCCTCGACCTGTTGCTCAATCCTCCCCCGAGGGTGTTTCTCTTAGCTCTGGGGGGAGGACTCCTCCACTCTGCCCTGCCGGTTTAACTTCTCCTGCTTCTGTGACTACTTTGGATTTGGTGAAAGGTAATACTAATTTCCTTATCGTGCCTCCAGCTTAGTCCTCCACTTCTGGGTAGTGCACCTCCTCCTGCAGCCTGGAGACTGGACCAATCAGAATTCTGCCATCACTGGATGTATCCTGCAGGCATTACCCATCAGCCCCAGTGTGTCCAGTCTCCAGGCAGCAGGGAGACGTAGTGAGCCTAGCTCTAGGCTCACTTTAGCATAGGAAGGGCAATTTAGGCAAGGTTTAGGAGTTTTTTCTCTTAAATCAACTAGTTTTCTTTTATTTTCAGTTGCTTTCATTGATTTGTTTTATTTCTTTTCATGCCTGTTGGCTGCAGATTTTGTATTATCTATGTGCCTTTTGGAAGAGCTGTTCCTTTTGGGGGAACTAAACAGTTCTGCCCCGGTGGTTGTGTGAAGCTGACTTCTCCCATTTTTTGTTTGAATCAGTGGTGTGAGAAGTTGCCAGTTTGGATCTCTCCCCCTGGACAGTACGGGGGAGAGCTCCGCAGGTCGTACCAGCGCTCTGTGTGGGTGCATCGGACGACGGCTTGCCGTGGCTGCAGGATAAGGCCCTCAACCTTTCAGTTGGCAAAGCGATTCTCTCCACGACAGCCGCTCACGCCAGAGTTGAGTGGCATCGTGAGGTGAGCGTCTATCTCCTTGTGCCTTAGCCGGGCCAATTCCTCCCAGATGTCAGCACCGCTGGTAAGGTCTGCGGACATGGTACTTACTTCAGTCAGTTTTAAACAAGCGGAGCTTTGGGTGGGCCGGCTCTAGCTGGCGCCATTTCCTCCCTTGCGGAGGCCGCATGGCAGCGTTTCGCAGTGCTCCCCGCTCGGGGAAGGGGTCCTATTCTATAGAGAGGGCATTTTCTTTTCTTTTCTTTTACTTTGATTATTTTATTTCATCTATTTGGTTAAGTTACTTACTTAATTATTTACTTAATTACTTTACTTATTTTGTTTTTGGGTCCCTCTCTATTTCGCAGAAGGTCCCCTCGAATAAGTACACTAACCTGTTTCTAACAGGGCCGTCCTTCGGTCTGTTTCTTACAGTTGGGCACAGCTCTCACAGGGTTAAGCGTCCAGGCCTCGCCTTTTGGTAATGGCGGGCTGGCGCGGCTATTGTGGAAACCAGTTTTTTCTTCCCGCGCTTTTTGCCTCGACGCAGGTAGGCAGCACGGGCGGGCAGTATTTTTTATTTTCTTGCTTTTAAATTTTGTTGGCAAATATGACAACATTTGTTTTCTCTCCTGGGTGAGATAGTTACTGTTTGTGGGCTAAAGTTCCATGATTAAAAAAAAAAAAACAAAAAAAAAACAACCCCGACCTAAGGTGTTTATTTCCACTGGCAGGTTTCCGGTACATACTAGTAACTCTGCGGTAGGTGCATTTCTTACAGGGAATTTCTAGCAGGGGCGACCCAGCACTACCTGGTTTGTGCATGGGGGGATCCCTTCGCAGAGCTAGCATAGGGCAGCAGCAGCTAGCCCATTGAGAGCCGCCCTTATCTGAGTGGCCTCCATTTTCAGCCAATTGTATAGGCCGCCTGAAACGCAGGCCTACGGTGCTATGAGGAGGAGGCTATCGATAATTTGGATTTTCGGCAGCAGCGGGTGTCTGGACACTGCTGCTGACTGTTCAGGTTATGTTACGTGCCAGACCTGTACTTCAAGTTTATATTAAAAAAAAACAAAAAAACAAAGAGGACTTTGGCCTCAGTTAATTTTAGCCGATGCTGGCCGGACTCCCTCGAAAGAGCAGTCGTCGGAGGATGTCTCGCGACGCTCCTTGGGGGGGGGGGGCAATTACTGTATGGTAGCAAGTTTTGCCTTTAGGTTAATTCTTTGCTGCTGGCTACCTGTCTGATGGTACGGCTGCACGTCGGGAGGTTCGGCAGCGGCTCCGGGTCCAGGTTTACCAGGTTCCCCCTCTCCAGTCCCTTTCTGGACAGGGTTGAAGAGAGGGTCTTCGACAGTGGATTTTTTAATACGACTTCGCCGTTCTTCGGCTTCTGCAGTTCCAGGCACAGACAGTGCTCCTTGACTTCAGGCCGCCCAGTGGGGCCTTGTTTACCATTCCCGTGACCCACACACAAGGCTCAGAGATTGGTGTTTCTGGGGATTTTCTCTACTCATTGGGTTCTTCGTTTGTGTCTTTAGGTAACGCGTACACTACTTTGAGAATGCATCCGTTGGACTGTGTTCGCGTTTGGTTTTGTTGAGGTGTTGGTAGAGTTAAAAAAAAAAAACACCCCAAATTGAAAAATACATTTATAAGAATATACTTAGACGACTACGGAGGGTAGCTCGATGCCCGTATCGTTGGGTCCCAAGCCCCTGATAGGTCTGGCAGGTTTTGCTGTTATCCAGCAGGTTTTCAACCTCACGGGGGGGTTTTCAGAGTTGCCTCGGGGTGTTAATGTGTCTCTATGCGATTAGCACCTCGAGGTGTTCATGTCTCTGTATGCGGACAGCGGCCTGTCCGGAGAGGGCTTCGGCGGCTGGTAGCATCCCTTCTCCCTGTTCGGGGGGGCTGATTGGCATAATTGTTAGACATTTCCTTCCTTGCGTGGCGTGTGGTATCTTCCCCAGCAGGGTCTTTCTGCGAGGTCTGCCATCCTCGGGGTGCCAGTAAGGGCTTGAGCACAGGGATTCCGGGGTTCTTGTCCTCGTTATGGCCCCTTAGGTCTACTGTTCGTCCCAGTTTCTTCCTGGGGCTCATCTACATCGGTAGTAGGCCTACGTGTCGGTCGGGGTGTACTCATCGGCACCTTTGTGGAGGTGCGTCAAACACTTCTGTGTCCTCGCCGTTAGCTACAGGGCCCCGCTGCTTCAGTGACGTCTTTGCGAGATCTCTTGGAGGGAGAAAATAAACAGCAGTTACTGTGGCCCATCCTACGTTGATTTTCGTTTCATTCCGTTCCGTTGGTCGATTGATCCTCTGGAGCAGTTTTCCTTCGGTGATTGTTGGCTTACTCTTAGTTTTATAGCGCGGCAGTTTTCAAATTGATCGGATGTTACATGTCTTCTCCTGCCTGCTCGTGTCCCTGGGAAGCATCGCTTAGGGCCTGGGGTTTCAGGCAAGTAGCCAGCTAAGCTTGGACCTATGTGGCAGAAGCAGCCTGCCTCCTTGCTCTCAACAAGGCGGCGAAGCCTGCCACCGCATAAGGCCTGGAATATTAGGCACATTGCTAGCTTTTAGGTTCCAGGGCAGAGCCCTAGCTTGTGGTTGGCGGGGTAGGTATGCTCAAAGGGTGCTTCGATCAGTGGCTCTGATTTGTATTCATCTTAGCCTGTCGTTTCCTGAAAACAGGTTTCCGAGACTTTCAAAAAAACAAACAAAAAAAAAACACGATAACTAAATAAATAGATAAATGAATACACATTGTTCTATCTATATAATTATACTGACAGTTCAACAGTCTCCCAGGAGGGGCCTGTCCTACAGGCTATGTTCCCCAGGGGGCAGCTGGGGCATCCATTAGTGCCTTTCTGCGACCAGGTGGATCTCTGCAAGTCAGGGGAGTTCTACCCACATTGCCGCCTCATGGGCGCTCTGGGCTTAGGGGCGGCATATGCATCTGTAACGTTCTGTGACTCCAGATTTATGCCCAAGATTTGTTGCTGGGGGTCTAAAGGCCATTGAGTGACTTCGCTCCTCATAATTTCCCTATGGTATCCAGTATCCCCTACCCTGTGGGGGGGTTTTTGGGGTAGCATACTGCATAATTGTTTGCGCCTGGTCCGCACAGGCATCTATCCTTAAGACCTCCTCTTACTAGGGTGTCGGTGTGTTCCACTGATATTTCTCTGGCTCCCAGATGGTCGGGGGACGTGTTTCACGGGTCTGTTCCAGGGCAATCCTCTCTATTTGTAGAGCCTGTACTGGCAGCGCACGGCTTCGTTGTTGGGCAGTGACGCTGACCCGTCTGTGCCCTTTTGGTTAAAGGGTCCGTATTGATGCGGCGGAGAAGGTCGTCTCTGTAGCACGGTCTTGGGTCTAGTGCTCCGAGCCGCTGGAACGCTTTTGTAGAGGGAGTCCTTCCTCTGTGTAGGTTCACGCATTCAACCCTTGCTCAAGTGGGTTCTCGGCGCGGTGTTTGGAGGCCGGGTGCTGAGTCTCCCATAGTTGTCTATGTCCCTTGCATTTGTGCTTACCTGGTACCTCCGGGAGGTCGGTTGCTTGTGGAGACGCGCTCACATGTCAACAGTGCCTGTTGGCTGTGGTGGTTGCGGTGTTCTTCTTGTCGATGTTCACGATTGTTTAGGCTGGCTGTTGGGGCACTCTAGGCAGACTGAGACTGCCTTCTTGCTTGGACCGTATTTTCAGACTCAGGTAATTTCGCCAGTTTTGGGGGTAGGTCTGTTGTAATGGAGTGAAGGTGGTCCTCATGGGGGTACATGACCTTGGAGCAGTGGTTGGTGAGTCTGCTGTGGGGTAAGCAGAACAGAGGATTTTCTTTTCTGGGGGCCTTGCACCCAGTACCTCTGCGTGCGGCAGCAGGCGTCCCCGCTGGTCCTCATCCGTGGTTAGTGCATCTTGATGTCTGGGGCTCCAGACATCAGATCCGCGCTGCCACGGTGTCAGTCTCGGTGGTATTGGATTTCTAGCGGGATGGATTGATAACCGGTTAGCTTCCAGTTCTTTGAGGGGGCGGCTGGCAGCCGTTACCTGTTTCAGCGGTACCGTGCAAGGCGCAGCGCTTGAGTCGCACACTGATAGTGTATGTTTTTTCTTAAGCTGATCTAATTACACCCGACACGCTGGATTCCCTTCCGCCGTCTGCGTCAGGGCTTCAGTTTCGGTCACAGTCTTGGCCTCCAAAGCGGTGTTGTTGAAACAGTTTGTTTGTCTTGGCGCATCTGCGGCCGCTATCGTATATGGGGTTTTTTCCTTGTCTTTCTTTGGTTCTTCGGCTCAGTCATCCGGTTCTGGTCAACGGCTTGCTTCTGTCTCGCTTGTCTACGTTTTTTCCTTGTGAATCAAGCGGGGTCTCTCCCGGTCTCTCCGGCGGGCGAAGGCTTCCTTTCTGATCAGGGTCTGCGGTGCTGGGAAGTGCGGGGAGTTCGGAGTCGTTCTGTGGCGGTCGCAGGCTCCGTCCCTTCCTCGCAGCCTTTTGTTTGGCTGTTTGGGGGTCCCCGGCAGGTAGAAGCTGGGACGTCGTTCTCCATTTCCAGTGGGCTCCAGGATTCGGTTTTCTCAGCTTGCTTGTTGCACGGGAGGCCAGCGCCTGGGGAGTTGCGGGATCGCCTTTTCTGGACTGCAGGCAGCTTCCTGGGCGGAGCATGGTTTCGTTGGGCGTGCCCGTTGGCAAAGTCCCTCCCTTTAGTACTGCTCTGTTACATCCCAGAAGTGGAGGACTAAGCTGGAGGCACGATAAGGAAATTGAAATTACACTTACCTGGTAATTGTAGTTCCTTGAGTGCGACAGCTTAGTCCTCATCCCCGCCCTCACTTCTTTGACTTGCCCCGGCACGCAGTCGGTCCTGAAGGGTGCTTATACAGGTGAGTGTCTTTTCGAGGACTCCAGTTCTCTGGTTAATTCTAACTTTCCTTTTCCTTCAATGGCCCTTTCGATTAGTACAACAGAAAGGGAGAAGTGAATGGGGAGAATCTTGTTTGGTTTGCACTTTTCATAGTTTGACCGGTTAACTATCTATTTCTTGCTCTTCTGAGTCTGCTTTGTCAATAGTTCACTGGGGCTGATGGGTAATGCCTGCAGGATACATCCAGTGATGGCAGAATTCTGATTGGTCCAGTCTCCAGGAGGAGGTGCACTACCCAGAAGTGGAGGACTAAGCTGTCGCACTCAAGGAACTACAATTACCAGGTAAGTGTAATTTCAATGTTGCTGTTATTTTGCCTAAGCCTGTTCAACTGGTTGCGGCGGGCGCTTCGTTTGGGCTCCCCCCGCTGCCGGCTGATAAGGAAACTACCTTAAAAGATCTTTGGGCTGCTTTAAAGGCTATCGATGATAAATTGTCCTCCACTTTGAGTTCTTTATGTGAATTTTCCTGTGAAACTCTATCTTCTTTACAGCAGTTAGATGAAAAGATTTCTTGTGTCGATGCTAATTGTGCTCGGTTAGAATCGCAGGTTCTCCCACTGCATTCAGCTAATGTGGTAGGGATCAAAGACTCGCTTGTGTTACATACTAAGGTAGAAGCTCTTGAAAATTCCCTGCGTTCTTGCAACCTTCGTTTTCTGAATTTTCCAGTTACCTCTTTATTGGCGCCAAAAATTCTTTTGGATAAATACCTGAAAGAAGTGTTGCTTTTGAAAGATCCTATTGAAGTGTCCCAGCTGTATTATATTTCTCGTAGCATCAAGTGAGTTGATCCCGTTGAGGGAGGTCTTGATATTATCGAGCCCTCTATTTCTAATCTTACGGCATTCCTAGAGGATTCTTTGGAGCTGATTAACTCGCGGTCCACTTTAGTAGCCACTTTGAAATCTTTGGATAGTAAATCGATTATTCTAAAAGCTTTTTTTAAACGTAAGATGGCTACTTTTTGTGGGCATAGAGTTAATATCTTTCCGGATGTGTCTCGTGGCACCCAGCTCAGGCGCAGGCTTTTTTTATCTTTAAAGCCTCGTGTCCTGCAGTTGGGTGCTACATTTTTCCTACGCTTTCCTTGTAAGTATGTTGTAACTTTTGAAGGTTCTACTTATATTTTTACAGATGTTACTCATTTGGAGAAGTTTATTTTGGACAGGCAGGGTGTAGTAACGGAGGTTGAGGCAGAGTAGTTATGAATTACCTCCTAGTTTGTGGGTTGTTTCAGCCTTATTTTCCTTTTTGTTTATTTCCTTTATTCTTCTCATATCCAGGTTCCAGTAATGTGGACTTTATCAGACTTGCTTTGATTATTGTATTCATTTTTCTTACTTTATGTTTATGACTGATTGTCCTGTACCTTTTTCATTGGTTGTTATACTGATTGAAATAATAATAAAAAAAAAAATAGAAAACTGAGTAGGGATAAAAAGTCAATTAGTGTGTAAATTCATCCATTTCTAAAATTGCCATTTACACATGGATGCTGTTTCAACATGTAAATGCATAATTTGACACATCAAAATTACAAATAAAGTTACTAAAATAGTCCCTTATGCACTTTTGGGGTCATTTACTAATAGCACACTCTTAACGCCATTATTGTGTGTTATGTCCTTTCGGCCCCATTGCGTAAAGCAGGCTCTGCAATAGATAACACACGATAAGCGTTAGTGCACTGTTAGTAAATGGCTTCCTGTTTTTCAAGAACAATTTTTATTTTCCATTGTTCTCTATTTATTTGTTCAATTATTTATTATTTTCCAATTTCTTCTCATTGTTCCCTATTCATTTCTGGGTTTTCCCTCAGTTCAAAATTTTTGGGAAATTTATCTCTTTATAACTAAACATTCACAGTGCTATATAGATATGCAAGTGAGAGAGTTTACAGTTTTTGGAGTTCACAGTTTAGTCAAAACACACAAAACAAAAGCTTCCTTAATAAAGACAACAACTCAAGAAATAATGGGATTAGTGTAAAAGAATAGAGAATAAAACTGGAGAGCAATTGGAGCGTGCAGAGTTGCAACAGGCAGAAAAATGACCAGACTAGATGATTTTGCAGTTATGCACCTAGGGAAGAACCTCCCAAACTATGGTTACACGATGCAAGGTTCCACATTAGGAACCACCACCCAGGAAAAAGATTTAGGCGTCATTGTGGATACCATGTTAAAACTCTCAGCCCAGTGTACAGCGGCGGCCAAGAGAGCAAATAGAATGTTAGGTATGATAAGGAAAGGAATGGAAAATAAAACAAAAGATATTATAATGCCTCTATATCATTCCATGGTGAGACCGCACCTTGAATATTGTGTGCAATTCTGGTCGCCGTATCTTAAAAAGGATATAGCGATTTTAGAAAAGGTTCAGAGAAGAGCCACCAAAATGGTAAAGGGGATGGAAGGATACTCCTATGAAGAAAGGCTAAGAAGGTTATGGCTCTTTAACCTGGAAAAGAGACGGCTGAGGGGAGATATGATAGAAGTCTATAAATTAATGAACGGAGTGGAACGGGTAAACGTAGATCGATTGTTTACCTTATAAGAATATAGAAAGACTAGGGGACATGCAATGAAGCTAAAGGGTAAACTATTTAAGACTAATAAAAGAAAATATTTTTTCACTCAACGTGTAATCAAACTCTGGAATTTGTTACCAGAGGATGTAGTAAAGGCTGTTAATGTAGCTGGGTTTAAAAAAGGTTTGGACAAGTTCCTGGAGGAAAGGTCCATAAACCATTATTAAGAAGGGACCCAGGATATCAATGCTTGACCCAGTACAAGCATTGTGGAACCTGTGTCTTTTGGGGAAACTGCTAGGTACGTATGACCTAGATTGGCCACTGTTGGAAACAGAATACTGGGCTTGATGGACCTTGGTCTGACCCAGTATGGCATATCTTATGTTCTTATCATCCAACCTTGTTCTGGGTTTCTTAATTTAAGAAAATTGTCACTACTCTACTTTCCTGTTCTTGCACAAAGTATTTTCAACATCTCACACATTGAACCAGTTTGTTTCAAATGCTGGTGTTTCCTATCCCTTTATATGCAGATCATACACAGCTCAGCTCAGCTGAAATGACGATAGAGCGCACACCGTCTTCTCACATGGTAAACCACCTCATAGCTCCATATTTACAACTAGAAAGGCAAAAGGACATGACATGTAAAAAACAAATAATAATTCAGCATGTTTCCTGAAGATCCATCCAAGACTTGATCTTTTACAGCTGTTTAGGATTCCCATATCCCACAAACGCAGAATAGTTTTCAAAATAAGCTTTAGAGGATCAGGGTTTCATGCAAGTTTCAGAGATGTCATAAATGCTAATGAAAAGTCTTAGATTGTGTGACGACTGTTTGCAGGACTGAAACATAGTGCTCACTGAACAGATGTACTGCAGAGCAGAGAGCCTTTCTGAAAGAACAATGTTTTCCATAATAATTATTTGACTTGTACCATCTGTGCACACTGCACTGTACCTACAGTAGTTCCATTGTCGCTACCACATGTGTGTATGATCTGACATTGAACACAGGGTGGCTGGGTGCTGTGCTGAAGATCACATTGAAAATGGAGGGGAGAAGAATGGATTCAGGTTCACAATGATGTGCTATATTTTCAGTGACTCTCCCCTACCAATCTGATAACTTTTCAATGTGTTCTAAAATTTGGAAACAAAAAGAAACATGCATGTTTCTTCCTCCTAGAATTTGCGTTGCACTAAAAGACAACCTTCAGCTGCCAATTTTTCTTCTGATTATTTTGAAACTCTTATAATTTCATTTGTCATCAGTAGAATTTAGTTCCTTCTGACTTTTCTTTATACTTCTGTGTCTCTCTTCAAATGATGTGATTGCTTTTATTTTCATTTTTACCGTTACTATTCTCAGCTACTGCCTACTGCAGTGGTCTGACATATGCCTTCTGTCCTTTTTAAATTCTTTACCTGTCCCTTTTCTCTCTTTCCTTGTCTCTGTCCAGTCCACCACAAGCCAGCATCTGCCCCTCCTGAGTATTTCCAGACAAGCAGTCAGATTCCAGTAAATCATGACCGCATTCTCTGTTAATCTCCCTTCACCTCTAGAAGGATATCGCTTCTTCTCTGGTAAATATCTCTCTTCCTTCTCTCAATCTTTGGGTTGAAAGTTGGTTATTAACGTGTTTACATAAATGGTTTCTGTGTTAGAGCGAAGAAGGCAGTAATCAAGCATTCCTTTTAAGCACAAGAATTACTAACTTGGGTCTTACTAAAAGTCCATTTAGTCTAGTATCTGTGCCCAACCTTGGCAAACAATAAGTGCTTAGAGCAGGGGTCTCAAACTCAAATTGCTTTGAGGGCCAAATGAGGACTTGTAAAGTAACCCGGGGGCCGCACAAGACGCGGGCCTAATTTGCATAAGGGACCTCATTTGCATAAATATTTGCATAATGTTACCATAAACTAACTTTTAGTAAACATGCCTCTTAATGAGTGTATGGATAAAGAAAGACTAAAAGATTTCTACAATACTATAATCCAGTGCCAACCGCCAGGCACATTAGGAACTACTACAAACACTACCCATTTAGAACCCATAGCAAACCCACCGTATCGTAACAGCACTACCAGGACTCACAAAGCACCATACTCTACCTATCAAAAGGAAACACTGCAAATATTAAACCAATACATTTCAGAGAATAACAATACATGACCTACTGGGGAAAGAACAAGTGGCAATGTCAGAAAGGAATTACATAAACAGAATACCTCAGCTCAGTTACACATGCAGAACATACACCATCACCAAACAAGGAATCACAATTTAGAAACAGGAAGACAATAATTAAACTGGGAATCCCAAAAGCCAAACTTGGAATGTACAACAACACTGTAGAAATAAAACTATAAATTGTTGAAAAGTGAATGACTGTGATAAGTTTAAAGCAGAGGATATGATGTCAGTATTGTGTGTAATGACAAAATTGATAAAAATATCAGAGGCCATTTCAGGGAAGTAAACTTGGAATTAAGAAAAGGGGTATTTACAGATGATCTCAGAGCGTGACTGGGGTTATTGGTGTATATAGTTAAGTGATATCATTTGGACCAAAGTGTTCAATAAACAGATGTGTTTCTAATAGTCTTTAAGAAAGTCTTGATTCGATTGTGCTGATCTGCTAGCTTCGGACATACGTTATTTGAAAGGTTAAACGAGCACTCCTTATTGTCCACGCCTGGGGTCCACCAAAGAGTTCCTGCTTCCTGGCCCCAGTATTCCCGGGTTTACCGCAGTCAATTTGTCAGTGCTGCTCTATTACCTGCATTACAGTAATCACCTGGATGATGTCATCGTTCGAGCAGCAGCAGCGGACTGGGAAAGCCAAAGCAACCGGAGCAGGAGCGAGAGCCGGAGCTCCCGGCGCCTTTGATCGAAGCCGGCGGGGTGCAGCGACCCCTCAGAGGGCAGGGAGATTCCGAAGCGGCCGTGCTACCCTCGGGCAAGCTCCCGGCGGCCCCATTTCATTGTGTGATTATATCCTGTCCGCCGTGCATGTGTCTCTCCTCCGCTCTCCCGGGAGGAGGCTCTGCCCCGGTTCCGGTTGTGAAATAAGCTCCCTGGCTCGGCGCAGACACACAGCCTCCGGGGGGCCAGATCACCTTCAGCATTCTTCACTTCCTTATTGCAGACCGCGGGGAATTTATGGGGGTGATCACCCGATGCAGAGATGCCGAGGAAGGAATTGCCTTTGCCCGAGGGCTGATTCTGCTGCTACCACGGCGGCAGCAGCAGAAGCCAGGGTTTTGTGTGGGTTTTTTTTCCTTCGTCGCGGGCCGCACAAAGTTCTCTTGCGGGCCGCATGCGGCCCGCGGGCCGCGTGTTTGAGACCCCGGGCTTAGAGGAAGAAATAGAGTATGCATAATGTTGCTCACCCCTTGCTGCACCCTGCAGGCATGTTAAGGGGACATTAAACCTCTTAGATTAAATAGCCTGCTTTTAAGAGTCATCTACTTAACATTCAGCAGCCAGGTACAAGCAAGTGTCCACATTGTTGACTACAGTAGCAAAATTAAAATAGCAATAACTGGTGTCTCAAACAAGACATCAGAAACGGAGTGGACACAGAAAACGAATGCCTATTTCACTTCTATAGTTGGTTTCTCTAGGGCAGAATTTAATGCACTTTTATGGAGAAGCAGGTTGAGGGCATCCAAAGGTAACTTGATACGGGACACTCAGTAGGCTAGGTTTATAACTGTACTTATAAATGTGCCAATCAGGCCTACTTGTACTTCTCTTCAAAATAGCAACATCTCCATTAAAATAATTTTAAAATTCTGGGCAACTCAACTTGAAATTGTACTTTCCAATCATTAGACATTTGAGAGTCTCTACGTGCAGTGGGATTTTTTTTCTGTAGACCACACTTTGTTCATGATTGAAAATCACCTTTCAGTTGGAGCATTGGAACCTGGCAAACATAAAAAAATTCTGCCAGTTTGCATGCATTTTTATATGGTACCTCATTACTTTTGAAGTGTCCAAATACCTCCTTCCATTTTTCGTCAACCATGATGTCTGTTTTTTTCCATTCTTGAACTTTTTCTTCAGAAACAAATGACTTAAGACAAGAAAACTCATCAAACTGTTCAGTATCATTTATTATCTTCTTTCTGATTGTCAGAGGCAAAAACACTTCATTCTTCCTAATTACTAACTTGTTTCTAAGGTCACTGATTACTCCAGCCACCTCTATCATTGAGACTCAATTTTTAAAGTCGCATGGTGGAAAATCACTGCTTGACTGTGTAGAAAGTACAGTCAAACCTCTGCTGATTCATTCTCAAAATAGTTTTTGATGATAACTGGGCATTTTTCCTGGCTCAGAAAATATGATTTCATTGGTTGGAACATTTTAATTGACCTCTCTATGGCTGGTAGTAAAGCCAGCCACCTAGTGTTACTGTATCCGAGGAGCTTTTGATATTCACTCTCAACAAATTCATACATCTCTAAGTTCTTCAATTCTCACCGTATAAATGTGAAAATGTCTGAATATCTTGTCAACAATAACTTCAATGTCAAATGGCAGGCATTCGGCAACAGTGCTGTTAAATTGTGAGCAATGTGAGCTGCACAGTTTGCACCGATTAAATTACTGCCTACATTTTTTTTGCAGCTTATAAAAAATATTGTTACTACCCATCCTTGTAGCCCCACCAAAATTGCAATTGCAATTGGTATTGTCAGCACACAATGCCAAAACTTGGATCTTAGCCCATTAGACTCAACTGTATCAAGAATGCACTTGGAAAGAATGTCGCCTTTAACTTCGTGGACATCAGGAACTTTTACCTGAACTCCTTTCTCAGGAAATAAGTACCTTACTAAAATAGGGCACCCTTTAATGCTTCCATGGTTAGAGCAATCAAAAAAATGTTAAAAAAACTTGTCTCAGAAAGGTCTCTCTTGAGGGAATCAATAAAGTCAGGTTTGAAAACATTACAGACGATTGCTTCCATTTTGGTTCGTGCACAAAAGTATTTTTCAGCAAAACATTTCTTCAAGAACTTTGAAGTACAGTCTGACAACCGAAAAGAATGTACCCTCAGTTGTAGCCAGTTACTGAGATTTCTCAACAAAAGTTTGACTTTTAAAAAAAGGAGTCACAGTTCTACTTGAAGAAGCAATTACTTCTGCTGTCTTGTGTTTGTCCTTAGGTGCTGAACAATGTCACCCTTTCCTGCATGTGCAATTGAAAAGAAAGACCAGCATTTGTTACAATACTCCGTGCTATTACCAGGATGTTTCTTAATGAGCGAGTATTCATTTTGTAGTCGATCATTAAAAACACACTTTCTTTTCGGCATTTTAAAATTAAAATAAAGTCTAAAGACTAAATAGAAACACGCACCCTAGGTTAATAGCCTACACAGACGACAGAATCAACATAATCAGCTGACCAATGACCATGATACTGATACTGATGTTGGCCCCAGGATCATGGGCACCAGCTCTGTGGATGCTGTGGGTTCTTGAGCACCCCCAGTATTTTCTCCTGTAGGTCTGTATATTGTTGTGTTGTTAAGTGCCTTTGTTGTCAGCTCATGGTGACTCTCTGGATAGTTGTCCTAAACTGTGTTTGGTCTTCAGTCAGGCGGCTCATTGTTGACAGAATGGCACCCATAGCTGCTGTTATTGTATTGATCCATCTCATTGCTGGCCTTCCTCTCTTGCGCTGCCTTCTACTTTGCAAAGCATGATTTCTTTCTCTAATGATCTCTCTCTTCTCATGATGTTTCTAAAGTATGAAAGTCAAAGTCTTGTCATCTGAGCTTCTAAAGAAAGCTTAGGTTTGATCTCCTCTAGTACTGACTGGTTTGTTCTTTGGACAGTCCATGGTATACACAGTATTCATCGCCAGCACCATAATTCAAAGGCATTAATTTTCTTCCTGTCAACCTTTTTCACTGTCCAACTTTCACATCCATATGACGTTATTGAAAATACCATAGCTTGAATAAGTCAAATCTTTGTATGGAGAGAGACATCTCTGCTCTTGAGAATCTTTTCTAAGTCCTTCATAGCCATTCTGCCAAAAGCAAAGTGTCGTCAAATTTCTTGACTGCTTGTTGTTTCCTTATTGATAATTGATCCAAGTAAGTTAAAGTTGTCCACTATTTCAATTTCTTCTCCATCAACGATGAATTTATTAATTTCACCAGTTATCAGGATCTTTGTCTTCTTTGCATTAAGGTGCAGGTCCATTTTAAGACTATGTTCCTAGATTTTGAGAAGCAAATGTTTTCCAGGAACAAGCAGGAATCATTTCTCCCATATGGGTGATGTCGGCGCCGACGGAGCCCGCGCGGAGCATTTCCCCAGCTTTCAAAGAAAGCCTTTGGGACATGCTACCACGCATGCGTGGTCCTCTTCCCACCCAAGGGTGCCATCTTGCTCAGTCTCCTTTTTTCCACGGAGCCCAATGGACACTGTCCCCAGGTGCCCCTACTGGCGTAGGAAATAAGGGCGTCCGGTGACATTTAATTTATTTTAAGGAGTGGTTGAGCTGAAGGACCAGAAAGATTCTGGTCCTTGTAGTGCAGAACTCCTTATAAAGAACAGTCTACGCCAAAGTGTAGGGTAATAAGGCTTTATTTCCCCGGTCAACGCTTAGGTTCAATAAGACACAAAAGAAAATGAAGGAAATTCTTTCCTCTAACAAAAAGGTTCCACCGTGATATAAACAGTTAAGGGTTGTAGGCTTCACAATTAACTGTTTAACTGGGTAAAGGCTTCTTTTAAATCAATAGAAATTAACATCAGGAAACAAATGGTTATCAACTTCACCATATGCAGAGTTCTCTTTTCTCTATACAAGTAGCAAGGCAATCAAGCTAGTTCTTGAACAAAAGTTACATTCCATTGGTTCACTCTGAGGAATGGGAACACTGGTTTCACAATCACAGTCCATTGATTCTGGGTCACTACCTTCTTCAATTCTATGACTGGCTTCAGTATCTGTTAACTCCTCACAGGAGTTCTTCTGTTTCTCATACAACTTCCTTATCACACTGTTGAGAAGTACTTTTAAAAGGTTAGCTTTACTTCTTCTAACCTTCTGAGGCTTATCTATTTCCATAAGGCTTTCATCACTTAAACTTTCCCTTATAATGAAAGGCTTTTCATACCTTGGCTTCTGTAGGCTGCCACACCCAGTACTCAGCTTACGACGTAGCTTCTCAGGCTGACAAGCTGTTCTGTGCACTGCTCTACAATCAGAGTTACCAGGAAAACCTGACGTGGATTTCCATTCTCTCTGTTTCTTGGCAAAAGTATCACTGTAGAAGGAATCTCTTTTCCTTGTGCCTTTCTGGATTAACACAGGAGACTTACTTGGGCTAGGAGAGTTGCTTTCATCAGGCAAGCTGCTTCTTTGGTTTGCTTGGCTTTGGACTCCGTTCCAATACCTTTGGCCTCTCTGGACTTTATCCCTTTGAGAATACCTCTTTTGGATTCTGTCTCCCTGAGTTGGCTGCACATGGAAGCTTTCCTCTTCCAGGCTTCTCTCACTGCTCCTGCTGCCGGTCCTTCTGACCTTGCTCTTGGCACATCCCCAGCACTGGCTCTTGCCTCCACCTGTGCCTGTTCTCCTTCTTCCTTCTCTACTGATCATCTGAATTCCTTTATAAAGGGATTTCTGGTTTGCCCGTTCTGAGTTTGAGAACAGGTGAAACTGCTTGTTATTAATGTGATCAATGCTAGAGCACGTTGCTTCAGGTACTGTGTAATTGTTCATGCGCCTTCTGGCTGAGCTGCGCTGGAACTGCGCTCTCTGCCTTTTCTGAGTTCCATGAAAATCAGGAGTTTTTTTCAACACTGTTTCTTTTCTAGCTCCAGCCTCATGACAACACACATCCTGTTTCCCCGGAAAAATCCTCTAAAATTATCCTTAAAACTTTGTTTTCTTCCTGGTTTGCATACTGGTTCCTCTTCCCACTTTGAGCCGGTGCTGTTCCTGACACTGTCCTCTGCTCTCCCTTCTTTTTTGATGAGGTTTGCCTTGACCAGCATTCGCAACCTTTTTTGCCCGGAGGTCGTCAACCCTGGTCGGGTGTCTCCCACCATATTCCCTGGTGGGTTCAAAAAGTGCGACCGCTGTGGTCAAACCATGTCTGTTACAGACACTCATGACTGTTGCTTGCACTGCCTCGGACTGGACCACAACAGTGCCATCTGCATCCTGTGCCAAGCCATGACTCCAAGAACCAACAGGAAATGGTCAGAGTTGCAGGAGAAGCTATTCCCGCGGTCCGACTCAGCACCAGCTTCCCCGATGCTGAGCACATACCGTGAGGCCCAAGCGTCTTTGGAGTCCCACAGCAGCGGCTCCTCTGCAAAGACGCCGGGCCCTGTAAAGAAAAAGAAAAAATCCTCAAAGCCAGACGAGATTCCACCGGTGAAACCCAGTAAGATCCTGTGGAGGGACTCGGGCAACTCTGAGCAGTGCCCCCTAAAGGTCACTAAGAGGAAGTCCTCAGCCAGTGGTTACTGTGCAAGGCTCCCTGAGGCCATGGTCCTAGTCGAGGATGCACTCGCAAGAGTGCCATTGTCAGGCCCAAGACCCTCGGTGCCCACACCGAAAGCTGCAGAGCTACCTGGTATCGAGACCAGGATGGCAGCCTTGGAGCAAAATATTTCTGCCATCCTGGCCTTGCAGCATGCAATGATGTCAGGTTCATCCGCATCATCTGCCCCGCAACCAGGCTCCCAACTGAGGGGGAGTCCCCGGCTGTCAAGCCAGGCCCTGAACGCCACCGGTACTCGGGCGAGCCCTCGGCACCGATTGAGGTCTCGGTCCCGATCTTCAGGTGTCCAGTCCTCCCCAGCCAGTTTCCGAGAGTCTGACCCGAGATCCACCGGGGACCCCGGTTCCTTGGGGCCTGACGCGAGGCATGGGAGCCCCGAGCCTTGGAATCCTTGATGCCCTTCTGCTTTGACTGGGAGACCAATGTCGAGACCTCTCAACACCGGGGCATTGCCTTGGAGCTATCTCCTCTGGAACCCTGGTGCCACTCCCCATCCGAGGATGTAGCCTTCCACGACTTCGTGCAGGATATGGCCTGAGCCCTCTTTGTTCTGACCAAGTCAGAGGAGGACCTGCGTACCGAAGAAATGGAGATCCTCCAGTATGAGTCCCCGCCAAATGAGACTCTAACGGTGCCGGTCCAGCCCATCCTCGAGAGGCTGCTCCTGCGGATGTGGGAGACCCCAGCCTCGGTGCCGGTGGTCAATCGACGCCTCAACACAGTCTACCATGTCAAGAAGGGCCGAGGCTTCCAGAAGTCTCAGCTTCCACACAACTCCATGGTTGTGGAGTCATTGATGCAAAAGCTCAAAAGCCGTAAGAATTACTCTTCTGGCCTGCTGGGCAGGGAGGCCATAGCCCTTGATGCCCTAGGCACAAGTGCTTCCAGGGATCCATGCTGGGCTGACAGATACAGTCCTATGATCTGTACATTGGGATGTACTTTAAGGGCCTCATCCAGGAGCTGGCAGGTTTCTCTGCGGGCCTTACCGGGGAACCCCTTCAGAGATTCCAAGCCTTGACTGCTGGGATCTGGGACTGCTCAAAGTTCCTCTCCTGCGCTGCCTATGACGACTTCAAGTTTGCAGCCAGGGTAGCAGCAGCAGACATCTGTGCTTGGCGCCAAATCTGGTTGCAAACCTCCAACTTTGAGCAATGGGTGCAAGAAAAATTGCTGGATGTCCCCAGCACTGAAGAGAACTTGTTTGGCAAGCCCATGGCTGACAAGGCAGCCGAAATAGAGGCCGGGGTTGTGACCAGGCAAAGACTCTTGAAAACCTCGACCCTTCCCCAGAAGAAGCCGTCAGGGAAAAGACCACCCTTCCCCTGGGTCTTTCCACCAGGGCCACTACCAGTCCTTCTCAGCACAACTGCAGCAGGCTCCTCAGCCCAAGAACCAGGGCCATGGCCCGAGGAAGCCTAAGGCTCAGAAGCCTCAGACCCCAGCTCCCGCCCAAGCTTGGGGGAGCTTTTGACTCTCTGAGCAGGGCCTCCTCTCCCCTGGGAGACCCTCCCCAGCCCACAGGGGGCCACCTGGAGCTTTTTGCCCACAGGTGGGGTCTTCACAGACCAGTGGGTCCTACAAGTGGTAAAGGAGACTACCTCCTCAGGTTCCATCAAACCCCTCCGGGGTTCTTCGCAGGGGAGCCAGTGCGGCCTATCCTTTACCAGACCTTGCTCCTTCAGGAGCTCGTGGGGTTGCTCAGGGACAAGGCGGTAGAGCATGTACCCAGACGTGTGGGGAAAAGTTTCTACTCGGGGTATTTCCTTGTCCCCAAAAGAACTGGAGACCTCAGGCCTATACTAGACCTGTGAAACATGAACAAGTTTCTGGTGAGGGAGAAGTTCAAGTTGCTCTCCTTTGGAACCCTGCTGCTCTGCCTTCACTAGGGAGATTGGCTGTGCTCCTTAGACCTAAAGGATGCATATACCCACATCATGAACCACCCCTCCCACAGACAGTACCTAAGGTTCATGGTGGGAGGAGAGCACTACCAGTACCTGGTGCTTCCATTCGGCCTGGTCTCCTCATCAAGGGTCTTTACAAAATGCCTGGTGGTCGTGGTCACCCACATGTGCCTTCAGAGGGCCTTCTTCTTCTCCTACCTGGATAACTGGCTCATCAGAGGCAGCACGGTCCTCAAGGCCAGCCAAGCTGCAGAGCGAACAATCTGCTTCCTGAAGCACCTGGGGTTCATCATCAGCTACCCCAAATCCTACCTCTCTCCAGCCCAAAACCTGGAGTTCATAGGTGCCCAGCTGGACACTCTACTGGTCAAGGCCTTCCTCCCAAAAAAAAGGGCCCATCACCTCATACATCTGGCAGTGAAGGTGCAGCAAAGCTAGTCAGTACCAGCTTGCCTCTTCCTCAGGTTACTGGGCCACATGTCCTCAACAGTCCATGTCACGCCCCTAGCCTGCTTTCACATGCAGGCGGGCTAGTGGTGTCTCTGCTCTCAGTGGACCCAAGCCACAGGCAGGTTATGTGACAGGGTCAGGGTCATCCACCAACTGGCAGATTCCCTCACTGGTAGCAGTCCCTACGCCATCTCCAGGAGGGGATGCCATTTCAGGCACCTGCACCTCAGATGGTCCTAACTATGGACGCCTTCCTTCTGGGATGGGGAGCACACTGCAGAGACCTCCGCACTCAAGACAGCTGGTCGCAAGAGGATGGGAAGCACACTGCAGATCAACCTCTTGAAACTCAGGGCCATTTTCCTAGCCTTGTGAAAGTTCCGCCACCTCCTGTGCAACCGTCCTGTCCTGATCCAGACGGACAACCAGGTTGCCATGTTCTATATGAAAATCTAGGGGGCATGGGCTCATTCTCCCTCTGCCAGGAAGCAGTGGCTCTCCTCTTCTTTGTGATATGCCACAGAATGCTCCTACGAACGGTGTACCTTCCAGGCAAGGACAATTGCCTGGTGGACAAACTCAGCAGAGTCCTCCACCCATACGAATGGCGTCTGCACTCCAGGGTGGCGAAAAAACTCTTCCACCTCTGAAGCAAGCCCGAATTGGACCTGTTCACCTCCCCAGACAATACACAGCTGCCCTGCTTCTGCTCACACCAGCCACACCCGGGGAGAGTAGCGGCAGATGCCTTCCTAATTCCATAGTCAGAAGACCTCCTCTTTGCCTTCCTACTGGCTCCTCTGGTGGCCAAGACTCTCTTCATGGTCCAGAGCAAGCGGGCATCAGTGATCCTGATCATCCCCAGATGGGCCTGGCAACCCTGGTTCCCTCTATTACTCTCCCTGTTGGTGTCACTCCCAGTCCCGCTGGGTCGGGACCTGGACCTTCTGTCCCAGGAGGAAGGCTTCCTCTTGCATCCCAACCTGGGGTTGCTAGCATTGACTGCATGGCTGCTGAAAGGGTAGCCCTGACCCCTTTTAATCTCCCATGGGAAGTTAAAGAGATCCTGCTGGCCTCCCATAAACCCTCCATGAGACGGGCATATGCCTTCAAATGGAGAAGATTCTCCATCTGGTGTACAGAGAGAAGGGAGAATCACTTCTCCTGCCACGTGCAAATAGTGCTACAATGCTTACTGCTCCTTTCGCACACCAGCCTAAAATCTAATTCGGTGAGGGTACACCTGAGTGCCATAGCTGCTCACCATCACCTGGTAGAGGGGAAATCCCTCTCAAACCAGCCCCTGATCTCCCAGTTCCTCTGGGGCCTCTTGCTGTCAAGGCCCCCTCTCCGCCCTCCGGCAGCAGAAAGGAACCAAGCTGCCATTCGAGCACCTGGCCACATGCCATCTGAGATATCTCTCCTGCAAAAGTGTTTTTCCTGGTGGCCATCACGTCTGCTCGGAGAGTGAATGAACTCTAGGCCTTGGTGGCGGGTCCGCTATATACAAAGTTCTCTAAGAACAGGGTAGTGCTCCGCACACATCCTAAATTCCTCTCCAAGGTGGTATTTTCCTTCCACCTCAATAAGGAGGTGGTCCTCCCCACCTTTTTCCCACGACCCCGTGCCGGCAGGGAGGAATTCTTCTTGCATACGCTAGACTGTAAGTGGGCCCTGTCCTTCTATCTGCAAAGGACTCAGGCTCATCGCAAAGCTCCTCAGCTCTTTGTATCATACAACCCCAGCAGACTGGGGCTCCCGGTAACAAAGCGGACTCTGTCCACTTGGGTGGCAGACTGCATTGCTCTCGCCTATGAGTGAGCGGGCCTCTCCCTTGAGCAACGGATTACTGCACATCGCGTGTGGGCTATGACTACGTCGGTAGCCAACCTCCGCTCAGTGCTGGTGACGGAAATCTGCAGGGCTGCCACATGGTTTTCGATGCATACGTTTGTATTCTCATTACTGCCTGGAGAGTGAATCCTGTGGGGACAGTGTCTTCAGGCAGGCAGGCAGGCAGTACTTTGTAATATTTTCGGTGTCAGGCTACCGGAGTGATAGTGTCGCTGGATGCTAGGGTCATGCAGAGTTTCTCAGTGGAGACTCATCTTCTGCAACTCACGGCTATCCGATTAGTCACCATTAGTGCTGTCATGGTTCAATCATCGGCAGCCTGGAGCTAGGGAGTCCCATATGTGAGAACTGACTTCTTGCTTGTTCCTGGAAAAAGCGTAGTAACAGGTGTTCTCCAGGGACAGCAGGAATCAGTCCTCACAACCCTCCGTTCTCCGCTTGGAGTTGCCCCCTACATTGTTTAAGTCCTTTTTTGCTATGTTATCTGACTGAGCAAGATGACACCCTTGGGTAGGAAGGGGACCACACATGCGTGGTAGCATGTCCCAGAAACTTTCTTTGAAAGTTGGGGAAATGCTCCACGTGGGCTCCATTCACGCCGACGTCACCCATATATGAGGACTGATTCCTGTTGTTCCTGGAAAACACCTGTTACAGGTGAGTAACTACGCTTTTCAGATCGTCTTCACTTTCAGCCAGTAATGTGGTATCATCAGCATAGCGAAGGTTGTTGATGAGTCTTCCACCAATTTTCACACTTTGGTTGTCTTCATACAGTCCTGCTTCTCTGATGATTTGTTCTGCATATAAATTAGAAAACCAAGGGAAGAAGGGGTATCCGCAGGCGTGGGTGGGAGAACCAGAAGCGGAACCCAAGGACCAGGCCTACACGTCAGTATATGGCACAAAACAATTTTATTGAGGGACCCAACTAAATAGTTTCGGCCGGAGGCCTTCTTCAGGGGTCGCAGGGTGTAGCAACTACATAAAAAAACGCACACAATGCTCCTCTCAATCTGGAGCGTTGCAATGGGCGGATTGAGAGGAGCATTGTGTTCCGCTTCTGCATATAAATTAAACAGGTAGGGAGAAAATATGCAGCTTTGTTATACACCTTTGCTGATTTTAAACCAGTCTATTTCTCCTCCTTCCGTATGAACTGTTGCTTCTTGATCAATTTAAAGGTTGTGCAAGAGAAAGATCAAGTGTTCTGTTATACTCATGCTTCTTAATGTGGCCCAGAGTTTCTCATGGTTTACACAGTAAAAAGCCTGCTGTAGTCAATAAAACACATATAGATATCCTTTTGTCTCTCATTCCTCGCCCTTTCCTGAACTCTGCTTGCACTTCAGGCAGTTTTTGTTCCAGGTATGGTTGTAGTCTCTGCTGAATTATCTTGAGATTGAGAAAGAAGGAAAGAGGGAGGTGGGTTTAGGGGTAAAAATAAGTAGGGACTGTTCCCTATCGCTATTCTCACTTCAACTCAAAATTGATCAATACAAAAACATCTCAGATCTGTAAATACATGCCCTTTATCAATGCAGTGTTGTACAATCAAGGCTTCCTTACATCCACACTGCAACTGGCTTTTATGCTCAGCCATCCTCAACTTAAAAGTCCAAAACGTATTCCCTATATACGTGTAACATATCACAAGGACATCTTATAAGATGTACTACAAAGCTGGAGTCACGCATTATACTACATCGCAAGGTATATTTTATAATATAATACCTGTCTCTGAGATCCAACTCTCAAGGTTCTGATTCTGAGCTGCCCCAGACGGGAACTATGGACTTTACAGGGTTCTTAGAGAGTTCCCGGAAGTAATAACAGAGCAGATTATCCTCCTTGTTACCTTTGTCTTCGAGTCTGACCGCAATTTGATCTAGCATTTATTCTGTAAGAATCTGCAGGAGCAGTTTTTTGGATCACAAGTTCGGATTTTTCCTGATCTTCCTAAAGATACCTAAAGAAGGTGCTCTAGAGGCAAATATTTTTGTTAAACTTTCCAATGTTTTATGTTTTTTGATCCTTAGCAGTTTCTTGAATTTTTGGTGGTGAGGGAGGATGTAGTTAAGCTGTTCTTTCACCTCTCCTGTTTAATATTTTCCTCTCTCCCCTCCCTCTTCTGATCCAGCAGTATCCGGTCTTATCATATATCTTTGCCGACGATATTATCCTTTTAATCCATACTTCACCGTTGAACCTGGATATCTCCCAGTTCAATCGCTGCCTTTCTCATGTCGCCTCCTGGCTTTCCCTGAACTTTCTTCATTTGAATCCTGCAAAGTCCACAGCTATGTGGGTCTCTCTGAGCGGCTCTTGCCCAACCGTTGCTCCTCAGATTGATCTCATTCCAATTCCACTTGCCTCCTCCTTCCGCTATCTGGGAGTTACTTTAGACTCCTCTCTTTCCTTCCATAGTCACATCTCCACCCTCACTCGCTGTTCTTTTGCAGCTCTACGTCAAATTAGAGCTGTCCGTTCCCTTCTCCCTTCTACTTCACTGATTACCCTAGTTCTGGCCTTGGTCATCAGCAGACTTGATTACTGCAATATTTTCCTAGCTAACCTTCCCACTTATCAGCTTAAGCATCTACAGCTTATTCAAAATACGGCAGCCCGTCTTATCACATTTTCCCACCGCTTTGAGCATGTCACTCCCATCCTGTTTCGCTTACATTGGTTGCCTCTCCGTTTTCGATTTCATTATAAATTTCTTATTCTAACACATAGAACCATTTACACATCTAATCCTCGCTACTTGGCTGATCTTATCTCCCTTCACACACCGTACCGTCTTCGTTCCCTACATGCCAATCGCTTGTCTTTACCTTCTCCATCACAAGCACATCTAGAACAGACCTGTCAATCGGCTTTCTTTTTCTTAGGCCCCTCACTTTGGAATGCTCTACCACCCTCCCTCCGGCTGGAACCCTCATATCCCAAGTTTAAAGAGTTGCTGAAAACCTATCTGTTCCGACAAGCCTTTGACCTCCCCCCTGACGTCCCTCCCTGAGTCTTTGTCCGGCCTGTCTCTCGTGCTGTTACCATGTTTGGCTTTGTATAGTCATCTCCCTTTTTGCTGTTATGGTTTCCCCACCCTATGTTCGCTGTCCTTTTTGAGTTTCTGTCTGGTCTGTGTCTCGTGCTCTTATTGTATTTGTTTTATGCTGTCCTTTCTCCCTCTTTCCTATTATACTATGGCGTTCCTTTTCTATAGCTTAGTGGCATGGACATTTTATTGTACACCGCTCTAATGTTTCGACGAGAGCGGTCTATCAAGTGGCGAAATAAAGATAAAGGTAAAGATAATGTTCTACCCATCTGGCTGATATATAAGTCTCCTGCATTCCTTATAAGTTTTATTTTCTTTTTTGGTGGTGAGGGCTACCATTGTGCAGCCCAAACCTCTTTCTAATTTCTTTTTTTGCTCCCTTGTTTCTTCCCATTGTGGGCTTATAACTGTTCCTTTTCCTTTCTATAAGTAGTTTATTGCCTTAAATATTATGATGTGTTATTTTTTCTATTCATTCATGTGTGATGCTTGATGCATGTGAAAGTTATAAAGAAAAGATTGTTGGTAAAAGATGAGAAAGAGGTTGGCGACCTGCATGGATCTGGGGCTGGTGAGGGAATAAGAGGCAGAGGAAAATGTATTTATTTAAAATGTTTTGATATACCATCATGGCGGTTTACAGTCCAGACAAATCAAAGAACATAAACATGTAACATCTAAAATATCAGACAAAATGTAAGGAATGCTTGTAGAGACAACATCAGTAATCCAAGACTAGTTTGGCAGAGACACAAAAGGAGGTGCAGGGGTTTAGGGATAGGTGTTAGTAGATAGGGTGAAAATGCAGAACATAAGAGGGGTGAAAGTCGAGGAATAGAAAGCTGAGGAAAGAATGAAAGACAGAGGAGGGGAATGGGGGAACTGATAGTGGGATTTGGAAAGCTGCTAAGTAGGTTAGAACTAAAAAGGAGGACATTGAGGGGTAAAATCTATCTGTAGGTGAAAAGAGACAGACAAGAGAAACAGAAAGAAGCCAGTGTCAGAGAGTGATAGAGAGGAGGAAGAAAAAACGAAAGAGAGAGAATAAACAGAAAATGGGAAAGAAAGCCTAGAAAAGGATTTAGGAAAAGACAGACAACGGAAGCAGAAAGACTAGGTTCAATCCAATTAGAAAAAAATGATCAGACAACAAAGGTAGAAAATAATGTGTTTTATTTTTAATTTTCAATAATTGGAATTTCCATATCATCCTGCTAGACCAGTCCAGACAAGTGGATTGTGTTCCCCTACCAGCAGATTGATGGAGACAAAGAACCAATGAAAAGTCCAGGTTTCAGTGACATCACTCTTAGGGGTATGTTTACTAAACCGGGCTAACGGTTAACCTGGGCTATCTGCAACTAGGTCCCATTGAATAATATGGGACCTAGTGGTAGATAGCCCGGGTTAACCGTTAGCCCGGTTTAGTAAATATACCCCTTAATGCCTGTATTCGCCACAAAAGGTATTTTCAGTATCTTTTTGACTCCAGCAGATAGTGGATGGATTTTCTCCTCTCTGAAGAAAATCTGAAGAAATGATAGAAAAAAATTGATAAAAACGTTCATGACAGACCACTTTGAGGGTGACGCTCTCACTTGCACACAACATGGGAGGCTGCACTAGACTGCATTTTTTTTGGTAGCCATAAGAGGAGGGAAAATTGGTTAAGCTCCACACTCTTATCCTGGATAAGAGCTTGTTGAGCAGCCAGAAAATTGAAAGGATGGAAGAATTCAGCAGCCTCACACAACCCCCTCCCTCCTCCTTTGTTCCCCCTGCTCTCTCCCAAAAATTGCAAAAAGCTCTTGAAGGAATTTGTCTGCCAGCCACCTTAAACGCAGTGCTGCCAAGCCAAAGAAACAATTTCAGGTGAGTAGAGCTGAGCCTGGCACGGATCCTCTGCCTGGGGCTCTCGGGGGGTGAGTACCAAGGCTTGACCTCTTTAGTATCCATGTTGGGGACTCCCGATTCCGTCTATCTAGGATGCAGTTCGAGGTGGACTGCTGGCAACTGTTGGTGCTGTGTGGGGGTTTCCCCACCTTTTTCTGCATGCGCTAGTAGTGTTTTTAATATTGTGCGCCTGGCGGTCACATGGACCTTGCACATGTTCTGCCTGAGTGGCTCCAAAGTGTTTTCCTACCCTAGCGCTGGTAACGCGCATTGCAATAAAAGCACAGTTAATGCGTGCTTTCCAGGCCTCCACAGCCCTAGCATCCGCTGTTGTGATACTTGCCTTAACTTTCTATGTCTTCTTTCAGGAAATGTTTGACCTGTGGCAAGTGAGGCGCCTCATTTCCTATTTTTGGCTACAGCCACTTTATTTATTACTAGGTTCCAGTTGTTTATGAGCTTATCTGTATCTGTGTTATCCGTTTGTAGTTGTGTGAGGATTTCCTTTATGAAGTCTTCTTTGATGAATTTATTGAATTTCCTATTGTCTGTGTTGATTTGATTTATACAGGCTCCTCTGGATAAGTTTGGGATGGTGAAATAAATGGAGTGGTGGTCTGACCAAGGGATTTCTTCGATGCTTATATCTGGTTCCGAGTTGTTGTTTATTAGTTTATTACTAATAGCAGGTCTGCAATATGAGATTGCAGACCTGCTATTAGTAATCTGTGAACTATCATTAAAATCATCTGTAATACCTGAAGATTGGAGAATGTTCAATGTAACCACAATTTTTAAAAAGGTTCCAGGGGTGATCTGGGAAACTACAGACTGGTGAGCCTGACATCAGTACCTGGAAAAATGGTAGAAACCATAATAAAGAACAAAATTACTCAACATGTAGATAGTCATGGCTTAATGGGAGACAGCCAACATGGCTTTAGACAAGGAAGATCTTGTCTTACTAATCTGTTATGGTTTTTTGAAGGTGTGAATAAACAGGTAGACAAAGGTGAGTTGGTTGATATAGTGTATCTAGCCTTTCAGAAAGCCTTTGACAAGGTCACTCATCAGAGACTTTTGGCAAAACTAAAAAGTTATGGGATAGGAGGCAGTGTACTATTGTGGATCAGGAAATGGTTAAAAGATAGAAAGCAGGACTTCCGGTGACGTCAGAGGACCCAGTGGCGGCGCGATAGATGAGCTCCGCCGCCAAAGCCTTAGGAAGGGAGAAAAAAAGCCCCTAAAATGAAGAGAAGCGGCGATGTAGAGAAGGGGCACTAAGTTAAGCATACCCCTTTTCTAAGCAGAAGGGCGAGAGGTCGGCAATCACCCCTAAGCACAGCCTTAGTAGCGAAGTGCTAAGCCGGAGCGGGAAGCCGCATGGTCGGGCCGGGTGGTGGAAGGAGCAGCTCCGGTGATAAACCGGACAGCCAGTGAGTGCAGAGCCACCAGCACAGGAGAAAGCAGCAGCGGGAGTGGGGACGCCCGTAACTCCGGCGGGCGGACAGCGAACCCATGCGGTTGCCTGGGAGAGCACGCGACGAAGGAAAGTGGAGGCCCGAGACAAGCGGGAAGAGTGAAACAGGTACCGCAACCGGCGAAATCAAGCGGCAACAGAGAGGAGAACAGCCGAAACAGAGGCAGAAAGGGAGAGTGAGTGGAAAGAGTGATGTAGCTAGCAGGAAGACAATCTCAAAGGGCAGACAAGTGAAGTGAGCTTAAATTTGCAAGAGGGACATTCATCTATATTTCACCAACAGCTGTAGCAAACAAAATAAATTAGAGCTTGCAGGGCGGCAGAAGAGCCGGTGAAGAGCAGCTGTCTCGGCGGCGGAGGGAGGCCTGAGTGTGCTGCCACATGTGGGGAGAGCGCAGGGCCTGGAGGAGAGCAGAAGAGGGCCGGAGGACACGGCTGTGTGCAGGGACGTACAGTACAGCCGGCACTAGGAAGAGACGGCAGGGAGTCAGACTGCCTGGAGGTGGGTGGAGAGTGAAGAAGTATGTGGAGCACAACAGGGCTAAAGGAATATCGGCAGAGCGGGGCAGACCAGGAAGATAAGCGCCAAGCCACGTTGGGAGAAGCTCAGCAGGGGAGTACAAAGACTGAGGTGAAATAAACCGGAAATTCAGTGGCTCTGCCAGACAGGAGGAACAGCAGTGCCTTAGTCAGAGGGAAAAGATTGAAGACCTCGACACTTCTGGAGCAGTACCCCACGGGGAGGGAGAGAACAGTGGGAAAATTACAAGAAGTCACAGCTTGCAGAGCGGAATTCACTAAAAATAAAAACATGGAGAAAACAAAAAGAGAAGGGGCCATGAAGAAAAAATTGGCAGAATTTCGCTCCTCCTATGCGCCCTCAAGAGGAGGAAAGGAGGGGGAGAAGACCGGCAAGATGGTGGGGGATCTCTTGCCAGGGCACGAAGAAGACACGGAAGGAGAGGAGTGCTCAGGAATGGCTGAGAAAATCAAGCAGTGGCTTATAGAACTAAAGGAGGATTTTAAGGAGGAAATTGGTGGTGTAAAGAATGAGTTAAAAGAGACACTGCAAACAATTAAGCAAGACATCACGGAACTGGGAGAGCATGTGGAGGATGCAGAGGCTTAATTGGAACAGCAAGGGGCAGCGGTGGAGCAATTCCAGAAAGGATGGGAGGAGATGAGGGAGGTTCAAGAGGAGCTGAAGGTAAAAACGGAAGACTTGGAGGATCGCTCGAGAAGATGCAACATCCGAGTACAGGGAGTCCCGGAGGATCCCAAATATAGGAATAGTGAAGTGGTGGTACAAAAAATATTTTGAGAACTTTTGAAAGTGGCGGAGCACACAGAGGAGGATGAAGGAGATCAGATGAAAATAAAACGGGCCCATAGAGGGCTGGGACCCATACGGGACAATCGCCCGAGAGACATTGTAGTTTGCTTGGCTTCCTACAAGTTGAAAGAACGCATTCTGGGAGCAGCGAGAAAGCTAAGAAACTTTCAGTGTGAAGGACACAAATTAGAACTGTTTCAGGATTTGTCCCAGGGAACGTTGCAACGAAGACGAGAGATAAAAGAGGTTACGGCCTACCTGAGTAGGGCCGACCTGAGATATAAGTGGCTGTACCCGTTTGGATTTCTGATCACGGTGCAAGGGCGGTCGAGGAAAGTAAAGACAAGTGCAGAAGCTTGGAGAGCGTTGAGAGACTTAGGTGCTGCAAATCTACCGGAGGAGGCCAGCAGTCCAGCCAAACCATGCTAGTTATCCCAAATGAAACCACAAGATGCACCAGATCAACAGCTAACAGAACATAAGAACATAAGAAATGCCATACTGGGTCAGACCGAGATCCATCAAGCCCAGTATCCTGTTTCCAACAGTGGCCAATCTAGGTCATACGTACCTAGCAGTTTCCCCAAAAGACACAGGTTCTGCAGTGCTTGTACTAGGTCAAGCATTGATATCCTGGGTCCCTTTTTAATAGTGGTTTATGGACCTTTCCTCCAGGAACTTGTCCAAACCTTTTTTAAACCCAGCTATACTAACAGCCCTTACTACATCCTCTGGTAACAGATTCCAGAGTTTGATTACACGTTGAGTGAAGAAATATTTTCTCTTATTTGTCTTAAATAGTTTACCCTGTAGCTTCATTACATGTCCCCTAGTCCTTCTATATTCTGATAGCGTAAACAATTGATCCACGTTTATCCGTTCCACTCCATTCATTAATTTATAGACCTCTATCATATCTCCCCTCAGCCGTCTCTTTTCCAGGTTAAAGAGCCCTAACCTTTTTAGCCTCTCTTCATAGGAGTAGCCTTCCATCCCCTTCACCAATTTGGTGGCTCTTCTCTGTACTTTTTCTAATAACTCTATGTCCTTTTTAAGATACGGTGACCAGAATTGCACACAATATTCAAGGTGCGGTCGTACCATGGAGCGATACAGAGGCATTATAATATCCTTTGTTTTATTCTCCATCCCTTTCCTTACGATACCTAGCATTCTATTTGCTTTCTTGGCCGCCGCTGCACACTGGGCGGAGGGTTTTAACATGTTATCCACGATTTTATTTTATTTATTTAGCAAACATTTATATACCGCTGCTTCCAGCGATCAGCAGCGGTCCGATTACAATAGGAGAACTGTCAAATCAGTACAGTAGAATTTGGGGCGCGCATAGGTTGATTCGGAGGGTAAGGCACATCACAACAAGTGGGTGTAAATACAGTAGAATTTGGGCGCGCATAGGTTGATTCGGAGGGTAGGCACATCACACAAGTGGGTGTAAATAAGTATATCTGTATAAGTATAAGTATATCTGTATACATGTATATCTGGGTACATGTATACTCATACCTTAAGGGTATAAGGGGCACTGTTTACATAAATACACTGATGTGGAATATGTACATATATACAAATAACCAGTATACACAAAACAAATTCAAGAGTAATAAATGGCTCCTAAATCTTTTTCCTGGGTGGTGGTTTCTAATGTGGAGCCTTGCATCGTGTAACTATAGTGTGGGTTGTTCTTTCCTAGATGCATAACTTTGCACTTGTCCACATTAAATTTCATCTGCCATTTGGATGCCCAGTCTTCCAATTTATCCAGATCCTCCTGCAGTTTTCCACAATCCTCTTGGGTTTTAACAACTTTAAACAGTTTTGTGTCATCTGCAAATTTGATAACCTCACTAGTTATTCCTTTTTCCAGGTCATTTATGAATATGTCAAAAAGTAGGGGACCCAGTACAGATCCCTGGGGTACTCCACTATTCACCTTTTTCCATTGGGAATATTGGCCATTTAGCCCTACCCTCTGCTTTCTATCTTTTAACCAGTTCCCGATCCACAATAGTACACTGCCTCCTATCCCATGACTTTTTAGCTTTGACAAAAGTCTCTGATGGGGGACCTTGTCAAAAGCTTTCTGAAAGTCCAGATACACTATATCAACCGACTCACCTTTGTCTACCTGTTTATGCACACCTTCAAAAAAACAGATCAGATTAGTAAGACAAGATCTTCCTTGTCTAAAGCCATGTTGGCTGTCTCCCATTAGGCCATGGCTATCTACATGCTGTGTAATTTTGTTCTTTATGATGGTTTCTACCATTTTCCCTGGTACTGACGTCAGGCTCACCGGTCTGTAATTTCCCGGGTCACCCCTGGAACCCTTTTTAAAAATTGGTGTTACGTTGGCGACCCTCCAATCTTCAGGTATTACAGATGATTTTAATGAAAGTTCACAGATTACCAATAGCAGGTCTGCAATCTCATATTTCAGTTCTTTCAACACTCTGGGATGTATACCATCCGGTCCAGGTGATTTGTTACTATTCAGTTTATCAAATAGTTGTAATATATCTTCCCGGTGTAGCGATATTTCTCTCAATTCCTCTGCAGTATCACCTTTAAATACCACTTCAGTCTTGGGTAACATCCCTACATCTTCCTCAGTAAAGACCGAAGCAAAGAATTCATTCAGTCTCTCTGCTATAGCCTTGTCCCCTCTTACTGCCCCTTTTACCCCTCTGTCATCTAATGGTCCAATTGACTCTCTCACAGGCCTTTTGCTACGAATGTACTTGAAAAAGTCTTTATTTCGTGTTTTTGCTTCCGTAGCAAGTTTCTTCTCAAATTCCCGCTTTGCCTGCCTTATCAATGCTTTGCATTTAACTTGCCAGTGCTTGTGTTGTTTCCAGTTTTCATCATTTGGCTCTTTTTTCCATGTCCTGAAGGTTGCTCTTTTGGCAGCAACAGCCTCTCTGACCTCACCTTTAAACCATGCTGGCAGTTTTTTGGACTTTCTTCCACTTTTCTTAATGCGTGGAATACAGCTGGTCTGGGCTTCGAGGATAGTATTTTTAAATAACACCCAAGCTTGCTGTAAGTCTTTAACCTTTGGAACCGCTCCTTTTAGTTTTTTCCGAACTATATTCCTCATTCTATCATAGTCTCCCTTTTGAAAGTTAAAAGGTAGTACTGTGGATTCCTTTACTATCTGTCCTCCACTGATTAAATCAAACATGATCATACTATGATCACTATTGCCAAGTGGTCCCAACACCCTTATTTCTTGCACCAGATCTGGCGTTCCACTAAGGACTAGGTCCAGTATGGCTTCCCCTCTGGTCTGTTCATGAATCAGCTGCTCCAAGAAGCAGTCATTTATTTCATCTAGAAACTTTATCTCTTTAGCTTGTCCTGCTGTGAGACTGTCCCAGTCGATACCGGGGTAATTGAAATCACCCATTATTACTACTCTGTTGTGTCTTTTGTTAGCTTCCTTGATTTCTTTGAGCATTTCATCATCCATTTGTTCATTCTGGCCAGGCGGTCGATAGTATACTCCCACTGCCATCACCTTCCCTTTCATAAATGGAATTTCAATCCAGAGCCTTCCGACTCTGCGCCCCAACTTTATGGAACACCTTACCAGCACAAATCAGAGCAATACCCAATTTGAGTCAGTTCAGAAAGGCACTAAAACATTTCCTCTTCCTTAAATATCTCAATGACAGCTCTGAACATAACCCCCAGGCGAATAGCAGAAGTGGTCAAACAGGCAGACCCTCGCAACAGACCAACTTCACAATGTAAATAACAAGCAGTTCCATGTACTGTTGTACCACCTATGTATATAGTTAACCATGATATCCTTTATCAGATAAACCACCATTGTATTTAGTTACCCTATTTCTCCAAGTTATACTTCCTGTTAAATGTAACGACCAGACATATGTAAACTGTTGGATGTTTTCTGTTCAATGTAAACCGCGCTGATGTCTAATAGTGCGGTATATAAGAATTGTTAATAAATAAATAAAATAAAAATAAATAATAAATAAATGGACAACAATGCCAATACTACTAAGGCGGAGAGTTCGAGGTGGCATAGAGCAGCAGAAGGCGGTAGGAGTTTGGCGAGACTGGTCAAGGAGCGTCAACGAGGAAAGGCAATTGAAGAAGACGCAGGCTGAAGAGGCGGATAGCACATGGACTTGAACCAGTCGATTTACAATGTGGAAAAGGTTTTGGGTGATAGTAATAAGTAGTAAATGAAGGTGTGGGGGAGAGGGGGAGGATGGAAGGGCAGGGGCGGAGTGGAGGGGGGGTAGGAATATAAGGGGTAGATGGGGCGTGGTAGGAAGATGGGAGGGGGGAAGGGGAAGATTGGCGGGGGTAGGTGGCGGTCCGATGCTGGGTTAATGTTATGGAAGTCAGGTCTCCTTTACGGAGAAGAAGGTTGGGGACACTGTTCCCTCTAAGCTGTGCGCGTGTGCGCGCACACACACCTCACCGAGCGAGCGCACATACTTTACAACAGAGCGCACAAAAATTACGGTTCTGATTCTGATAGAAAACAACACAGACGTCTTAAAATTTAAAAGTTGTTATGTATTTACGGTTTTCACAAGTTCTACAATGTTTTCTAGTGCAATCAATGTGGTATACATACTGTATTCTGATGTGTAGTCAAATTTTAAAGTATATAACTCTGAGTGTCGTTATGTGGCGCACAAAAATTTAACCTTCCTTCAAAAACTGCACAGCTGATATTTGATGCGCACACAGCCTACAGAAAATTAGAGGGAACATTGGTTGGGGAGGGGGGGAGGGAGGGGGGTGGGAAGAGAAGGAAGGTGAGGGGGAAGGGGGGGAGATAGACGAGGTGCGGTACAGAAGGAAGGGGAGGGGGAAGTGCAGGCGGAGGTGGTAGGGGTGAAGGGAGGGGGAGTTAGGGGTAGAGGGGGAGAAGAAGAGAAAGCGTTCGACCAAGTGTCGTGGAAATTTCTGTTCGCAGTTTTGGATCAGTGTTGGGGTTGGGAAAAGGCTTCGTAGATTGGATAAAGGCGTTATATGCGGGACCTAAAGCGTGTGTGAGAGTCAGTGGGGGTTACTCAGGATTTTTTCCATTAGAGAGTGGAACTAGGCAGGGGTGCCCCCTTCGCCGCTGCTGTTCGCCTTATCCTTGGAACCGTTAGCGGGGAAGATAAGGAGGGGATTAGACATTAAGGGGGTGACAGTGGGGCAGAGGGAATATAAAATGGCCATGTTTGCAGATGACATCCTACTTATGATCACTGGGCCAAATGAGACACTGCCTGCGATTATGAGGGAGTTACAGGAATATGGGGAAATGGCGGGGTTTAGGATTAATTGGAGTAAATCTGAAATCCTGAACTTGACAGTAGGGGTAGAGCTGCAAAGGAGCCTACAGCATACCTATCAATTTAGGTGGGCTAAAAGATCTATTAGATATTTGGGAGTTTATTTGGGGCGAGATCTTGAGGATCTATACGATCTGAATTATAAGAAGGCTTTTGGGCAAGTGGAGGCACAATTGGGGGCATGGAATAGGGGGTACATATCTTGGCTGGGGAGAATGGCAGTGATGAAAATGATGCTGCTCCCCCAGTTCCTTTTTTATTTTCAAGTGCTATCAGTAGGGATACCCATAAAGGCGCTAAAAAGACTGCAAAAGCAAGTCGAGGGGTTTATCTGGAGGAACAAGCAACCCAGGGTAGCGGCTAGGACTTTGCAGGTAGCAAGGTTAGAGGGAGGTATGGGGGTTCCCAATTTTAGAAAGTACTATATAGCAGCACAACTGAGGGCAGTGTACTCATGGCTGAGAGAACAGCATAAGCATTGGGTAGTGATGGAGGAAGCAGGACTAAGACCAGGCGAGTTGGAGAGAATGGTATGGGGAGGGAAGGGTAGTAAGGGGGAAAATCCGATGGTAGGTCATACGCTGGGGCTGTGGCAGGGGCACCGGAAGGGGTTGATAGGGGAGAAGAGGTGGGCGCGTGCGATGTCGCTACTGGCTTGCTGTGAAGAGGGGAAAGGCCCAGATGTGTCAATAGTGCAAAGGTGGGCGCAGCAAGGGTTAAGGCACGTGTCTCAGATAATCTTTGGAGAAGGGGTAAGAGAATTTGAGGGTATACGAGACTTGTATCAGCTGCGGGAAAATTATAGATTTTATAACCTTCAGATTGGATCATATGTCAGGCAGAGAATGCACTGGCAGGATATTGTCAAGGAACCGGGATGGTTTGAAGGTAGCTGCCTGGGTTCGTTGGGGAGGAAGGGGATCATCTCTCGAATCTATAAAGGATTAACAGAGAGAGGGGAGTAGAAACTAAGCTATATGAAGGCTTGGGAGAAGGAGCTAGGGGTGTCATGGGAATTAGAGGAGTGGGAGCGGATAGCTCAAGGTATAGCGAAAGCATCTATAGCCACGTCCCTGCGAGAGAATGGGTGGAAAGTGCTGTCTCGTTGGTACTTGACACCGGAGCAGCTGTATAAAGCGGGGGTTTGTGGGTCGGATGAATGTTGGAGGATGTGTGGAGAGAAAGGAACCTGGTTGCACATGTGGTGGGCATGCCCGGTAGTACAACAGTATTGGGAGAAAATTGGAGACATTATAGGGGACATTACAGGCTCAAGGGTCAGCCTGACGCCAGAATTATGTCTCTTATTAAAGAAGAGTGACGAGGGAGAAGGAAATTGGAGCATAATGTAGCAATGTATAATAGCGGCAAGATGTGAAATTGCACTACATTGGAAGAATAGGGTAATGTCACCCATAGAAAATTATGCTCGGCGCATGGCTGAATTGTATCGGATGCATAGGCTAACAGGGCTGAAGAACGGTAAAGTGGAGAAGGTGGAGAGGCAGTGGGAATGGTTTTGTAGGGGGGAATGGAAGTCAGGGACGGGGGGTGGGTAAGAAACATAGAAACATGATGAAAGAAGAAGACCACATGGCCTATCTAGTCTGTCCTTCCATATCAACAACTACAACAGTCCCCTTTTTTCCTTTAGAGATCCTCTGTGTTTGTCCCATGCTTTTTTGAATTCAGTTACTGTCCTCATCTCTACCACCTCCACTGGGAGACTATTCCATGGATCCACTACTCTTTCCGTAAAGAAATATTTTCGCATATCACTCCTGAATCTATCTTCCTTCACCCTCATCCCATGTCCCCTCGTAGCAGAACTTGCTTTCAATTGAAAGAGGCTCTCTCCCTGAACATTTATGCCACGGAGGTATTTAAACATCTCAATCATATCACCTCTATCCCGCCTTTCCTCTAAGGTGTACATATTAAGATCCTTAAGCCTGTCCTCTGATGCTTTATAATGAAGCCCACTAATCATTTTAGTAGCCACCCTCTGCACCGACTCCATCCTGTTCACATCCTTTTGAAGGTGCGGTCTCCAGAATTGCACACTATACTCCAAATGAGGTCGCACCAAAGACTTATACAGAGGCATTATCACCTCCTTTTTTCTGCTAGTCATTCCTCTCCGTATGCACCCAAGCATCCTTCTAGCTTTTGCCGTCGCCTTTTCTACCTGTTTAGCTACTTTAAGATCATCAGACACAACCACGCCTAGGTCCCGCTCTTCTTTAGTGGACAAAAGTACTTCACCTCCTATACTGTATTGCTCCCTTGGATTGCTGCAGCCCAAATGCATGACCTTACATTTTTTAACATTAAATCCCAGCTGCCAAATTCTAGACCATTCTTCAAGCTTAGCTAGATCCCTCCTCATGTTATCTACACCTTCCTGGGTGTCTACTCTATTGCAGATTTTGGTATCATCTGCAAAGAAGCAAACCTTACCTGACAGCCCTTCCGCTATATCACTAACAAAGATGTTAAAAAGAATCGGACCAAGGACAGATCCCTGGGGCACACCACTGGTAACATCCTTCTCCTCAGAGTGAGCTCCATTTACTTGTACTCTTTGTCACCTCCCACCCAACCAATTTCTAACCCAAGCAGTAACTTTAGGGTCCATCCCTAGGGTGCTCAGTTTGTTTATAAGTCGCCTGTGAGGAACAGTGTCAAAGGCTTTACTGAAATCTAAATACACCACATCTAGAGCTCTCCCTCGGTCCAATTCCCTGGTCACCCAGTCAAAGAAATCAATCAGATTTGTCTGACAAGACCTGCCTCTGGTGAATCCATGCTGCCTCGGATCCTGTAATCCGCTGGACTCCAGAAACCTCACTATTTTCTCTTTCAGCAGCGTTTCCAATAATTTACTCACCACCGAAGTTAAACTAACCGGCCTGTAGTTTTCAACCACATCCTTACTTCCGCTTTTGTGTAAAGGCACCACATGAGCCTCTCTCCTGTCCTTTGGCACCACTCCCGACTCCAACGAGGCATTGAAAAGGTCAGTCAATGGAGTTGCTAGAACGTCCCCAAGTTCCCTCAGTATTCTAGGGTGTATCCCATCCGGTCCCATCGCTTTGTCTACTTTAAGTTGAGCTAGTTTCTCACGAACACAGTCTTCTGAAAATTGTTCAAGATGTCCCTCGCTTCTGTTCCTATTTGTGGGTGTTTTCTGAGGTCCTGCTCCTGGTTCTTCATCTGTGAACACAGAACAAAAATATTTGTTAAGCAATTACGCTTTATCCTTATCAGCTTCTACATATTCCCCCCCTACACCCTTGAGTCTGACAATACCACTTTTGCCCTTCCTCTTCTCACTAATATATCTGAAAAATGTCTTATCCCCCCATTTTATTGCATTGGCTATTTCCTCCTCCTTTTGAATCTTTGCCTTCTTGACTACTTTGCTAGCTTCTCTAAGTTTTTCCAAATACAGATGCCTGTCTTCCTCTCTGTGATCTCTTGTATTTCATGAAGGCCTCCCTCTTTTTCTTCACTTTTTCAGCTACTTCCTTAGAAAACCATAGCGGTCTCCTTTTCATTTTGCCTTTATTTACCATTGTAACAAAGAGGTTGGTTGCCCTTAAAATATCCCCTTTCAATTTTGCCCACTGTTTTTCTACATCCCCCAGCTGTTTCCATCCCACTAACGACTCTCTGAGGTATTGGCCCATCTTCGCAAAGTTAGTCTTCCTGAAGTCTAAGATCCTCACCTTTGGAATGGATTCTAACAGCCCTAGTCCTAATACTGAACCACACCATCTGGTGATCACTGGATGCAAAATGATCTCCCACTACAACATCAGAAACACTTTCACCATTGGTAAGCACCAAGTCCAGTATGGTCCCTTCACGTGTGGGGTCTGTTACCAATTGCCTGAATAGTTCTCCCTGTAGAGAATCCAGGATCTCCTTACTTCTAGATGATACTGCAGCAGGAATGTGCCAATCAACATCTGGTATATTGAAATCTCCTATCAGTAGCACTTCCCCTTTCCTAGCAATGCTGCGTATGTCTTCAATTAACTCTCTGTCCACCTCTTCCTCTTGTGAGGGAGGTCTGTATATCACACCAATACAAATAGATTTCTCTTTCACTCTTTCTAGTTTAACCCACAATGCCTCCTCTCTCCCTTTTAAGCTCTGTAATTCCAAAGCTTTAATAGTAGTTTTTACATATAGGGTGGAGGGCAGTAGAAGGGGGGGAGTAAAAGTGCTAATACATGTGTTCATGTGTGTACGTTTAGGGGTTTTATGCGGAAGGGGGAGGGAGGGGGGTAAAGGGGAAGTTATTAATGTGAGAATGGTTTAAATAAGAGTTGCTGGCGGAGATATAGGCGGTGCTGTAGAGGGTGCTGATATCTAGCGAAACGGAGGGAAGAAAGATATAAATGTATTATGCCTGTGAAAACAAAGTGCTGTACAGATGAAATTGTGTAATGTTGGTTGTGTAAGTGCCAAAAAAAAAATTCAAGATAAAAAAAAAAGTTAGAAAGCAGAGGGTAGGGCTAAATGGCCAATTTTCCCAATAGAGAAAGGTGAATAGTGTAGTACCCCAGGGATCTGTGGTGGGCCTGCTGCTTTTTGACATATTCATAAATGACCTGGAAAAGGGAATAACGAGTGAGGTTATCAAATTTGCAGATGACACAAAACTATATAAAAACCCATGAGGATTGCGGAAAATTGCAAGAGGATCTTGATAAATTGGAAGACTGGGCATCCAAATGGCAGATGAAATTTAATGTGGACAAGTGCAAAGTTATGCACCTAGGGAAGAACAACCCAAACTATGGTTACACGATGCAAGGTTGCACATTAGGAACCACCATCCAGAAAAAGATTTTAGGTGTCATTGTGGATAACATGTTAAAACCCTCTGCCCATTGTGCAGTGGCAGCCAAGAGAGCAAATAGAATGCTAAGTATCATAAGGAAAGGAATGGAAAATAAAATAAAGGATATTATAATGCCTCTGTATCGTTCCATGGTGCGACCGCACCTTGAGTATTGTGTGCAGTTCGGGTCGCCGTATCTTAAAAAGGATATAGCATTATTAGAAAAGATACAGAGAAGACCCACCAAAATGGTAAAGGGATGGAAGGATACTCCTATGAAGAGAGGCTAAAAAGGCTCTTCAACCTGGAAAAGAGACGGCTGAGGGGAGATATGATAGTCTATAAATTAATGACTGGAGTGGAACGGGTAAACGTAGATCGATTATTTACGTCATCAGAATATAGAAAGACTATGGGACATGCAATGAAGCTACAGGGTAACCTATTTAAGACTAATAAAAGAAAATATTTCTTTACTCAACGTGTAATCAAACTCTGGAAATTGTTACCGGAGGATGTAGTAAAAGCTGTTAGTGTAGCTGGGTTTAAAAAGGTTTGGACAAGTTCCTGGAGGAAAGGTCCATAAGCCATTATTAAAAGGGACCCGGGATATCACTGCTTGACCAAATACAAGGATTGTGGAACCTATGTCTTTTGGGAAAACTGCTAGGTACTGTGGCAAAGTCAGCTATTCTGAGAGTGGGGGAGGTGAGAAGCATAACAAATTCACCCTAGTTAAGGGTCCCCTTCTAGGAGTGCAGGGAGAGAAAGCCACAGCCAGGTTTCAAAGACAGAAAAACCCCAGCTGGAACAAGTTTCACACAGTGACTAATAAAGAAAGAGGGATTGCAAGCACGAGGACCAAAGCCCTTACTTTAACAAGTGCACTGATTATTCTAATACCAGAAGGCAGGGGGATTACCAACACCTGGGAAAGAAAGAGGTGGGGTTAGAATCCTGGAGGTATAAGCCTGGGTTAGATTATGCAGAGAGAGGGCAACGAGAAGGAGAGCAGCCAGGAGAGCAGCTAAGACAGAGGCAGAGAGAAGGAGCTGATTCTTGGAGAAGAGCTGAGCTACCCAGAGCTGAGAGAGCTGAATTCCCTGCAACAGGTTGGCAACAGAGGTGGGGGCCAGGAAGTGGAGAAGCTTTCAGACCACCAGAGAGGTTGTCAGCTGAGCAGTCTGACCAGGTCGGTGAGTCAGAACCCATGCAGTTGGGAGAACCAGTTTCAGAGTTGGGGGAAGAAGATTGCTTTATGGATTGCTCTCTATGCCAAGCTCTAGACAAGAGGTCTTGAGGAAAGCTAACCCTGAAATTCTCCTTGGAAGTGAACCATATGGCACAAGCAGTGTGGAGGTAAATTCCTGTATGTTTTAAAAGGGAAATTTACTGCAACGTAAGCCTGATCAGGAAGCTCTGATTCATGCTTGTTTGTCACCTGCGTTTGAACTGTGCAACGGCAAGAAAAGCCAAGTTAGCTGCTATAAGAGTTTTTGCTTGCTCTCCTATATGAAAAGCCTGCTAAGAGTTTTGATAACAGCTTGGAATGTTTGTTTTGTTCTAAGTTTGGTATCACGTACAAATGCAGCCTAGAGAGGGTTTTTGAGGATGGCAGAAACCAAACTGCTGTAGAAGAATTAAGCTTGAATTTTTCTTTATGCTCTGTTTAACAAGGACTAAAAAAGGAAAGTGGCAGCCTAGTTTCTAAAGGCAATACTTCTGCAAGTAAGAGGACTTTAAAAGCCATTTCTGAGTTCTTTTGGTTTGTTTGCCATTATTTGCTGTGCCTTGAAGCAAATCCTACAGTTATAAGCCTGTAAATGATACCTTGAACCTGCTGTGTTTTGTGTTATGGAAATAAACTTTCTGTTACAAGCCTTACCCTTGGTTACCTCAACTACAAACCTTCTACTTAAAGCACCAACATATTTTAGCAGTACTACACTTCCCAGAAGCCAACACGAAGAAATAGGCTGCTAAGAGCTGATAGAGGAAGGAATCCTCAACCACCACGCCCCTCGACCACTTAAGGCAAGTGGCTTTGGGCGTTGTGCTTGTGACAGTACTTATGACCTAGATTGGAAACAGGATACTGGCCTTGATGGACCTTGGTCTGACCCAGTATGGCATATCTTATTTCTTATATTCTTCTGATGATGGATGTCAGTCTCTCGGGCTGGGGAGCACCTAGCCAAGTCCGAGTAGTCCAGGACCATTGGAACTGGAGGTAGGTGATGAGGTCCATCAACTGCCTTGAGGCAAGGGCCATCAGGTCAGCTCTTCTGCATTTCCGGCCCCCGGTCGAGGACCAGGCGTTTCTCGTGTTCTCGAGCATTGCCACAATGGTGGCTTAGGTCAATTGGCAAGGCAGTAGGAGAAGTGCCTGTGTAGCTCTAGAGATAGCTTTCCTGTTTGCTTGGACGGCGAAGAACCTTCTAGTTTGTCAGCTCAGCACATTGCTGACGTGAATATTGTGGAAATGGATTTTCTCAGCCGGCACTCCAGGAGAGTGGGAATTGAGTCAGGAGATGTTTCAGTTGTCTCTACACTGCTGGGGTTACCCCAAGAGGGATCTGCCGGTGACCTGCTCCAATGCCAAGTGTGCCACTTCTTCAGTCACCACACAGAGATATAGTCTGAGGGTATCATCACCCTGACCCAGTCTTGGACAAGTCATCACCTGCTATATGTGTTTCCTCCATGGCTCCTGGTGAGGTATGTGATTTGGTGTATAAAACGCCACCTGGGCAGGATTGTTCTGGTGATGCTGGATTGGCTGAGGACAGCATGGTTCGGAAACCTGAGGTGGCTCCCGCAGGTGCCTCCTCTTTGGTTGCCTCTCTCTCGGGACCGATCGTCCTGGAGGACCCAGTTCTCTTCTCGCTTACTGCTTGGCTCTTGAAAACAGATGGCTAGCATGTAAGGGCTACTCTCCAGTGGTGGTCTCCACTCTGCTTGGAGCCCGGAAGAAGTCTACCAAGCTAGCATACATGCAGATCTGGTGTCTCTTTGAGTGTTGGTGCAGTGCTTGGCAGTTGTCTCCTGAGGCGGCCAAGGTGCCATCTGTTGGCCTTTCTACAGGATGGCCTGGAGAAGGGCCATTCCCTTAGCTCACTGAAAGTTCAGATGGCAGCTTTGGCCTGTTTCCAAGGTCTGCGGGTTGGTAAGTCCCTAGCCTTGCACCTGGACGTCTTGCACTTTCTGCAGCGAATTCGGCATCTGCATCCTCCCTTCCAGTCTGTGATCCCTTCCTGGGATCTGTGATTGGTGCTCAAGGCCCTGATGGTGGCACCCTTTAAGCCACTGAAGCATGCTAACTTTGAAGGATTTGGCACTCAAGATGATATTCTTGGTCTCAATTTGTTCTGCAAGGCGGATTTCCGAGCTGCAAGCAAAGTGGCCTGGGACAGACACTCCCTGGGACAGACACTGTGGATCACTTTATAGCAACAAGATTAAATCAAAATAAACGGAACCATTTTATTTCTCAACAAATGGAGGTGTCCTACATGGAGCCTTGGGGGAGGAGCGGTGTGTTCACCCCCAAACAAACAAAGAAACAAAGACATGGGGAGGGGTGCACCTGCTCCTGGTGGGTGCACCACTAAGCAAAGACTTGGGTAGGGGTGCACCTACTCCCTAAAAGACATGGGAAGGGGTGCACCTACTCTTGTTATATTGCTGGGCAGACTAGATGGACCATACTGGTCTTTATCTGCCGTCATTTACTATGTTACTATGTCTTGCTGAGGTTCTTATCTGTCTTTTTCAAAGGAGGCCATTTCCATTTGGCCTGTACCTTCCTTTTTACCCAAGGTGTTTTCTCCCTTCATGTCAGCCAGGTGGTCTGCCTGCCATCCTTTTCTAAGGAGCAGTGTCAGGGGAAGGATAAGGATCTTCGCTTTGTGGATATCCGGAGGGCGCTTCTCCAGTTCTTGGAGGTTACAAATTCCTTTCGTAAGTCTGATCATATTTTTGTGCTGTTTGCTGGCCCACACAAGGGTGACGTGGCAGCTAAGTCAACTTTAGGGTGCTGAATTAAGGAGACCATAGCCTCGGTGTATCTCTTACGGAACTAGCCGGTTCCAGAGAACTTGCACTCCCATTCTACCAGAGTGCAGGCGTCCTCATGGGCAGAACAGAGCTCGGTAGCCCCTGCAGACATTTCCACTTTTGTCAAGCATTACCGCTTGGATGTCCACGTGAGAGTGGACACAGCCTTGGCTCAAGGGTTTTGCGAGTTGCTGTGTCGTCTTCCCGCAGAGTGGAGTTGTAGCTTTGTTACATCCCACTTGTCTGGACTGGTCTAGCAGGACGATATGGAAGGTGACATTTTACTTACCAGCTAATGTCCTTTCCTTGAGTCCTGCTAGACCAGTCCAGGGCCCGCCCCGAAACTGTATTGCTTTGTTCTTCTGCTGCAGTGCCCTTAGGTCCACTGTGATTTTTAGTCTTGGCTCTGCAGGTTCATCTTCTACTGACAGCCTTCTGTTTATATTTTCCTGTACACAGTTCTCTACTGTTGATTACTCCTTGTTGCCCATGATTGAGGTTGTATGATGCTTGCCATGTTTTTCCCATATGCTTTGGGATGAATACTGAAGCGACCTCTGGTGACTGAGGCGAATAGAGGCATATTTATTTTGTTGGTTTTTTTAACAGGTTTTTTTTAATATCGCTTTATCATTTCAGTCAAAGCGGTTTATATTGTAACTTAAACTTGGTAATGTTCATTAAACAGGGACATTGATAACTTTGATTTTTCTGAGGCATGGAGGGTTAAGTAACTTGCTCAAGGCCAAAAGGAGTGCTAGTGGGAATTGAACCCTGGTCTGTTGGTTCCCAAACTAGTGCTCTAACCATTAGGCTACTCCTCCACTCCTGTGTTGTTATTGAAACCTGGACTTTTCATTGGGTATTTGTCTCCACCATTCTGCTGATAGGGGAACACAACCCATTTGTCTGGACTGGTCTAGCAAGACTCAAGGAAAGGACATTAACTGGTAAGTAAAATGTCACCATAAGCTTTCATAATGTTCATTTCTTATATCTTTGTATTTTGCTTGGTAAAGTAGAAAATGTGTTTCTGGTTTGAGTCTCTTCTTCGGAAAGAGTCTGGTTTGGGAATGTCAAACATCAGCCTGGTTTTCAGGATGTCCCTATTTGAATATTCTTGAGATATATTTGCATGCAATGGAGCAGTGCATGTAGATATACCTCATGTATATTAATTATGGATATCCTGAAAATCTGACTGGTTTGAGGCCCTCCAGGGCTAGTTTCTTGAGCTTTCTATTTTGAGGTTTTGTCTGCGTGTTTCTGTTAAGAACATAAGATATGCCATACTGGACCAAAGTCCATCAAGCCCAGTATTATGTTTATAACAGTGGCCTATCCAGGTCACAAGTACCTAGCAGTTTCCCAAAAAGACACACGGGTTCCACATTGTTTGTATTGCCTGGTCCTCATTAATAATGGTTTATGGACCATTCCTCCAGGAACTTGTCCAAACCTTTTTTTAACACAGCTACACTTTTACTACATCTTCCAGTAATGAATTCCAGAGTTTGATTACGCGTTGAGTGAAAAAATATTTTCTCTTCTTAGTCTTAAGCTTCATTGCATGTCCTCTAGTCTTTCTACTTTTTGATGGCGTAAACCAGAGGTCTCCAAATCCAGTCCTGGAGGGCCACAAACCAGTTAGGTTTTCAGGACATCCCTAATGAATATGCATGAGGTCAGTTCAAATATAACGAGGGCAGTACATTAAAATATATCTCATACATATTCATTAGGGTTATCCCGAGAACCTGACAGGATTGCGGCCCTCAGGACAGGTTTGGAGGCCCTGGCGTAAACAATCGATCTATGTCAACTCATTCCACTCCATTCATTAATTTATAGGCCGCTATCATATCTCCCCTCAACTGTCTCTTTTCCAGGTAAAGATAAAGGTTGAAGAGGCCTAACCTTTTAAGCCTTTCCTCATGGGGATATCCTTCCATCCCTTTTACCATTTTGGTGGCTCTTCTCTGTACCTTTTCTAATAACGCTATATCCTTTTTAAGATACTGCGAGCAGAATTGCACACAATATTCAAGGTACAGTTGCACCATGGAACGATAGAGGCATTGCAATATCCTTTGTTTTATTTTCCATTCCTTTCCTTATGATACCTAGCATTCTATTTGCCTTCTTGGCCGCCGCTGCACACTGGGCGGAGGGTTTCAACATGTTAGCCACAATGACGCCTAAATCTTTTTCCTGGGTGGTGGTTCCTAATGTGGAACCTTGCATTGTGTAACCATAGTTTGGGTTGTTCTTTCCTAGGTGCATAACTTTGCACTTGTCCACATTAAATTTCATCTGCCACTTGAATGTCCATTCTTCCAACTTATCAAGGTCCTCTTGCAATTTTTCACAATCCTCTTAGGGCTCATTCCATCCCGGACATACACCCACTCTCTACATCCGGTTGCCATGGCACTGCAGCTTCATTTAAAAGCTGCGATGCCAGCCGCCGGAACATATAATTTATTTCATCTATTCTGGCCAGGCAGTTAGTAGTACACCTCCACTGCCATCACCTTCTCCTTTTTACATAGGGTTTTTATCCGTATTTTGTTTTCTGCAAAACTTTAATCCTATGTGACTTAATGCCCTCTCTAACAATTTGATTTACCCTATCATTGTGATATAGTTTGTACCCAGGTATCAGTGTCCCATTGGTTGTCCTCCTTCCTCCAGGTCTCCAGATGCCAATTATATCTAACCTTTCATTCAATGCTATATATTCTAGCTCTCCCATCTTATTTTTTTAGACATCTAGCATTTGCATACAGGCATTTTAGAGGTATTTTTTTCATATTAATCTAGTTATCAGTTGATAGGGGTAATTTGGAATCTTTCAGCTGTGTACTTAAGGGTGTCTGGGTTACATTTATCTCTATTGGAACCTCTCTGTCAGGATGCTCTAACTTCCCTCTTTTGCTAATATCCTTCAAGGATGCATCCTTATGAACCATGAACTCTTGGGTGATTGTCGGCTTTTCCCTATTATCTAGTTTAAAAGCTGCTCTATCTCCTTTATAAAGGTTAATGCCAGCAGCCTGGTTCCTTCCCAGTTAAAGTGGAGCCCATCCCTTCCGAAAAGCCCCTCTTTTCCCCAAAATATTGCCCAGTTCCTAAGAAATCCAAAACTCTCATCTTTTCATGCATTGAAACTCCGGAGCTCTGCCTGCCATTTGAGTCCTGCGCGTGAAACGGGAAGCATTTCAGAGAATGCCACCCTGAAAGTTCTGGATTTCAACTTTTTACCTAAAAACCTAAATTTGGCCTCCAGAGCCTCCCTTCCACATTTTCCTATGTCATTGGTACCCACATGTACCAAGACAGCAGACTCCTCCCCAGCACTATCTAAGACCTTGTCTAGGTGGCGCGTGAGGTCCAGACAGGCATGTTATCAGGCAATCCTTACGTCCACCAGCCACCCAGCTATCTACATGCTTAATGATCAAATTGCCAACTATAACGGTCATCGTAACCCTTCCCTCATGGGCACATGACCTTGGAAAAACCTCCTTGGTGCTAGAGGGTTTTACATGATCTGGAGGACAGGTCCTAGCTACAGGATCACTTCCTGCCATACCTCCTTTCACACAACCTCTCTTCTCCATGGCAACAGGGAGGCTGCCAGACTGGAGGTGGGACTTCAATATTGTGTCTCTGTAGGTCTTGTCTATATACCTCTCTGCCTTTCTTATGTCCTCCAAGTCTGCCACTCTAGCCTCCAGAGATCGGACTCGTTCCCTGAGGGAATAGAGCTTCTTGCATCTAGTGCATACATAAGACCCCTCACCAACTGGGAGAAAAACGTACAAGTGACTCTGTGCAAAGGCTGGATAGCCCCTATCTCGCTGCTGGACTGTTGTCTGCATCTTAGTTTTAAGGTTTGTTTAGCTATTAAGTTGCCTATTTACTTAAAGTTGCTTGGGACACTTGTACTGATACAACTCTACCTAATAAGTTTAAGGGACTTAGTTTACCTCAAGATAAATCAGTCTATTCCTGGTGAGGATAACCAGCTGAACCTGAAGTAAATTTGTCCACCTCTTCCCTTTTAATAGGTTTAAAAGTCTATAAAACTAAGATTATGCCTGGGGTGGGTAGGAGGTAAAGAACACTTAGTAAAAGCTTGCTTGCTATACAGTGCCTTGACCTTGTACTTCTAAAGTAATCTCTTAACAATTTCCTAGGTGATTGACACAACCCTTGGTTTGTAGAGACAGTCTTTCATATTGCTCCTTTGACCTGTCACTTGGCTTTAACACCTATTTAAAACAGTTTCACAGGTCTTTTGCCCCCTAACAGGAAGGCCTCTTTGTGAAGGTCTCTAGAAACAATTTATTTCTTTCTACTCAAAAAATATTTGCCCTATTCTTCCTTCTATGCTAAGGCTATACTCTAATTTGATTTAAATTAAAAACTCTCTGGGGCTACTAACTGAGGTTTAAATTTAAATTAAAATTAAAAGCTCTCTAGGGCTACTAACAGGTTTAAATTTAAGCTAAAAGCTCTATGGGGCTACTAGCTGAGGTCTAAATTTAAATTAAAAGCTCTCTAGGGCTACTAAGCCTTGAGTGAGTTTGCAAATACACTGGATTCTAATACACAGATTTATCAACTTTAACCCAAAGAATTCCATTTTCCCCAATATTTAGAGAATTTCCCAGAAGTAAAGAAATATTTACGTGCGAATGTTTTTTTTCAGTAGTAGCAGTCCTTTTTGGTAGTCCTTCGAGACTGACTGTATCGAGGAGAAGGTGGTGGTCAACAGTGTCAAAAGCAGCAGAAAGGTCAAGAAGGATGAGGATTGAGTAAAGGCCCTTGGATTTTGCCAGGAACAGGTCACTGGAAACTTTGGCAAGATCTGTTTCAGTAGAATGTAAAGGACGAAAGCCAAATTGCCAAGGATCCAGAAGGGTTGAGTGAAGAGAAAGTCAAGGCCACAGCAGTGAATTGCACATTCAAGTAGTTTAGAAACGAAGGGGAGGAGGGAGATGGGTTGATAATTAGAAGGACAGGTAGGGTCTAATGAGGGTTTCTTGAAGAGAGGTGTGACCACAGCATGCTTGAAGGCTGCTGGAACATTGCAGTGAAGAGTGATAGGTTGAAAATATGAGAGATGGAAAGGATGACAGTGGAGGAGATGGAGTTAAGAAGATGGGTGGGAATAGGATCAGAAAGCAGGTAGTGAATTGGAGGAGGAAAGAAGATGTGTGGTTTCCTCCTCAGAGATCTCAGAAAAGGAAGAAAGTGTGGTAAAGGTTGAGCGGAAGAGTTGGGAGTGAAAGGGGAGAAGAGGGGATGGAGCTGATTTCATGGGGAATTGGAGTATAATCTTGTGGACTTTGTCATGGAAATAGTTGGCCAAAGTTTGGGCAGAAAGGGAAGGAGGGTTCAGAGGCAGAGATACATTGAAGAGAGAGTTGTGAAGAGACGATGAGGGTCAGAGGTAAAGAGAGTTAGTCAGGTGGATATAATAGTCTTTTTTGGCGAGTGTTATGGCTTACTAAACAGAGGCAAGCATGAATTTGTAGAAAGTCTGTGGCTGCAGGATTTGAGCCAAATGCGCTCAGCTGAGCAGGCACAGGAATGTAGATAGCAGGTAGTTGAAGACAGCCAGGACTGAGATACAGTACGCCTCACAGAACATCACATTAGCGGAGCAAGAGCATCCAGAACAGAGGAAAGTGCAGTGCTAGGAAGCTACTGCCTCATCAACAGACTCAGATGACATAGAGGAGGAAAGAGGTGATTAGACAGTAGTGGAGAAAGCAGATGGGCCAATAGCATGAAAATTTCTAAAGAGGTTGGAGGAGACTGGGCAAGATTGAGGCGGGGGGGGGGGTGATGAAGAATGAAGCTTTGCAGGTGATGGTCAGATAAGGGAAGAACTGAGGTACAGAGGTTTGAGGGGAAGCAATTAGAGAAGAAGACAAAGCAGTGCTGGTAAGTGGGGGCAGTAGAACAAAGCTAGAGTTTGAATCAGGAGGTAAGAGAAAGGAGCTTTAAAGCATAAGGATCAGAGGTGTTATCAACATGAATGTTAAAATCCACAAGAATAATGGAGGAGGAAGATGAATCCAGAAAGAAGGAAAGTCACGAGTCAAAGTCGGTGAGAAAGGTAGAGGTGGACTTTTCAGGGGGTCGATAAATTGCAGCTATCTGGAGAGAAGGTAGAGTAAAAAGATGGATGGCATGAACTTCAAAGGAGGGAAAGGAGTGTGATTGAGGCAGAAGGATGGGGTGAAATTGGCAGGAATGAGAGAATAGCAACCCAACACCACCACCGCAGCCAGTGGGATGAAACATGTGGAAGAATTGGTAGCCGCAATGACAGAGGGCAGCAACTGTAGCTGAGTCTTCTGGGAGGAGCCAGGTCTCAGTTAGAGCAAGAAGATGGAGAGCATTAGAGATAAAGAGATCATGAATAAAAGCAAGCTTATTTGAGAGGGAGTGTGAATTCCACAAGGCACATGAGAAAGGGAGAGAAGAGGGGGAAGGAGAGGGATATGAATAAGATTTGAGCAGTTGCATGAGGATCTGTAATGGGAGTGTGACAAAAGTCTAGGGGGACTAGGGTTGGGATTGATATCTCCAGATGACAGAAGAGAGAAGGAGCAGAAGAGTGTGGGGCAGAGAGGAGATGGCACGGCAGTAACAAGAAAGGAAATGGTTGAATGAGAGGATGAAAATGGTGAGGTTCAAGAGCTGATGATGGAGTAGATGAGAAGATGGTGGGAGACGTGAGGATGGTAAAGAGGGGATGATAAGGAGGAGTGCTTGAAGCTGTTGGTATGTGGGAAGAAGATTAGGGAGTGTCAACAATAGGAAGAGAAAGTGATGTGGAGCCATAAGAAAGAAATGAAGAGGAGAGCAGAAGTCAGAAGAATATATGAAGGATAAGCAGGAGAAAGATCTCAGGGGATTAGGGTGCTCCTGTGAGTAATAGTGGTAATGAGCACAGGACAGCTATAAGAGATTGTTAGCCAGGGGGTGGGTGATCTGTGGGGTGAGAGGGAGGGATAATAAGGAAGAGAAGGAGCAAGAGACAGATAGCTGAAAATAGGAGGGAGCTGACCAATATTACAAAAAACACAGATAAGGTAAAAAAACACACCAACAATGATTTTATATATATATATATATATATACAACAGGACTCACAAACAGGCAGTCCCAAGCTAAGAGCAAATGCATGTAATGGAGCTGCTCTTTCTAGAGCAAAAAGGCAAGAATGCTCAGCACACGTGGGCAGAGAGGTAAAAGATAGTTAACAGTGCCTCAGTAGGAGGGAGGGACTAGTCACTCCACTTTCTGCATACTCTCAGGTAGAATAGAAAAACAGGCACAGGAAGATTTAAAACTTCAGTGAAAACAGCAGAGACAGAGTTAGAATAGATATTGAATTATAATGTTAACTTGGTCTCCACAAACAGAAACCAGATAGTAGAGAGAAAAAAGTGCAGGGGCAGTTACAATTAGTTTTTAGGAGGAGCAAGAGACAGACAGCTGAAAATAAGAGGGAGCTGAACAATATTACAAAAAATACAGATAAGGTAAAAGGAGATTGGCTATGCTCCCTGGATCCCTGGAAGGATGCTCACAGGAAGTATCCCAGATTTGTCCTGGGGAACAATACTTCTATTACCATTTGACCACCTCTGAATGTTGGATGATTGGCTGATCAAGAATACCTCTCCACAAAGGGTTCAAGATTCAACACGATTGACCATTTGGGTGTTGCAACCATTAAAGTTCGTTATAAATTATCCAGAGTCTTACCTTCAACCCATCCAGCAGTTGGCGTTCATTGGAGCCCTGCTCGATACGACTCAGGCAAGAGCCTTTTTCCACACGACTGTCAGCAGAGGCTGACAGCACTAGTACAGAAGACTCAAATGAGTCAGCAGGTGACAGCTTGCAACATGTTGACCATGCTAGGCCACATGGCCTCTACAGTACATATCATACCCTTGGCATGCCTCTAGATGAGGCAGGATCAGTGGACTCTGAGGACTCCGTGGACCCAGGCCATGGGTCGACTCGGGGATCGTCTGTATGTCACTACCCCTCTTGTTAAGTCAGTGTACTGGTGGACAATCCACCACAATCTGCTCAAAGGTCTTCCTTTCCAAATTGCTTCACCCCAAAGAGTTCTGATGACAGACGCATCCAAACTGGGATGGAGAAATCATCTCGATGGGTTGCACATCCAGGGCAATTGGTCCATCCAAGAAAGCCTCCAATCAAATCAACTTCTTGGAACTAAGAGCAGTGGCAAATGCACTGAAGGCATTCCAAGATTGACTGGTCAACCAAATTGTTCTGATTCAGACCAACAATCAGGTCGCCATGTTTTATGTTACCTATGTAAATAGTTCTAAAAACACCTGTTCTATGTAAAATGTTAGCTATATGTAAACCGCCCCTGATCTCTGAAAGGGGCGGTATAGAAAAATGTAACAAATAAATAAATATTAACAAGCAGGGAAGAATGGGTTCATACCTCCTGTGCTGGGAAGCATTCAGTTCATGGAAGTTTGCCATCGTACACAGGATGGAATTAAGAGTCATGTACCTGCCAGGCAAGCAAAACACTCTGGCAGACAGACTGAGTCGAGTCCTCCAACCACACGAGTGGACACTGGACAAGGAAGTTGCAAATCACATCTTTCAAGAGTAAGGCACCCCCTCGACAGATCTGTTCGCCACCCCGCAGAATTGCCAGGTGGATCAGTTCTGCTCCAGAGTAAGATTACACAGCTTTTCTTCTGCACTGGGGTGAGGGTCTTATGTACGCTTATTCTCCAGTACCTCTCATTGCGAAGACCCTCCTGAAGTTCGAAACAGACAGCGGCATGATGATTCTCATCACTCCCTACTGGCCTAGAGAGCCTTTGTTTCCCCTCCTGCTACAACTCTCTAGTCTGGAGCCGCTACAGCTTGACCATGCACCAGATCTGATATCTCAGGAGGGCAGGACAATGTTACACCCCAGCATCTGGTCCTTGGCCCTCACTGCACAGATGTTGAGAGGCTAATTTTGTCTCAGCTCAAACTGCTGGACAGTATAACTGAAGTTCTTTTGGCCTCCAGGAGGGCCTCTATGAGAAAGTCTTACTCTTGCAAATGGAAGAGGTTTGCTGACTGGTGTGAGAGCAGGCCCTAGATCCTTTTGTCTGTTCCACACAGACACTGCTTAAATATGTTCTACACCTCTCCAAGTCTGGATTTAAGTCTATCTCCAGGAACAAGCAGGAATGTAGTCTTCACATATGGGTGACGTCGGTACCGATGGAGCCCGCGCAGGAACGCTCCCCAGCATCCAAAAGGAAAGCTTTTGGGAGCATCCCACTATGTCTGCATAGCTGCCTTTCCAGCTCTCCCTCCTCAGTTCTTCGTTTTCCACGGAGCCGACAAGAAGCAATTCCTGTCACCGCAGAAAATTTGTCCTTTCTTATTTTTTGTGATCATTTCTGCCTTCCCATCAACACTGGTACCGACCCCCATTGGTGCTTTCTTTCTTTCTTTTAAAATAAAAGATCTTCTGTGAGGGAAAGAATTCTTATTTCCTTCAGGTGCATCGACGCCATCTTAGACTTAGGCCTCCTCTTTTGTCACAGACAAAATGGAAAAACCATCCAGTGGTTTTAAGAAGTGTTTCAAATGTGGCAATAACATTTTAGCCACAGACAACCCCGACTGGTATCTAAAATGATTAGGATTGGATCATCAATCCTCAGAATGTCCTCTTTGTAGGAAGATGACAGAGGACTACAGAACCGAGCTGCAAAGCTGGGCACCCTCTTTGCCTCCAATGTAGTATCTTTAGCATCGACATCATCGAGAGCTTCATCTTCCTCCCAAGGATCTCAGGTATCGAAACCTAGGTCTTCATCGAAGACTGGCTGTCCCTCCAAGGGTAGATCTCCTTCTAAGCATCAAGATGCCTCGGCATTGCCACACCGGCCAAACAACCCCGGTGGGAGGACCTTGCCTCCAGAGCCTTAGTGGGGTCCCAGAATGCTCCCGAGGCCTCCACCTCTGGAGAGCTCCTGATGCCATGCTCAGGGATTGTGGCCCGCAATTCCAGTACCGATACCCAAGCATCGGCAAGCTCCATGGATCAATGTATCCTGGCCATCGAGCAGAGCTTAGCGGCCTTACTGGCGGCCTCTGAACCAGTAAAGCCTTTACAGTTGATCCCTCAAGCATCGGTACCGCCTCCGGTACCAACACATCTTGCATCGGCTTTTTTACCGCTTACTACACTACTGCCAATGCCAGCCCTCAGATACGTTTCCGGTACCGAGGTTCCGACACCGCAGGCTTCAGCTACCGGTTTTGATCACTATCAAGTACATGCAGAGCGGGAACACCCTGCCTATCGATACTTTGAGTCTTCAGACTCCGATTCGTCGGATGATAAATCGGCCGATACCCGGGACATGAGAACTATTCCAGAAGGCCCATCTCTATCTTCACAACGTTGCATGTCCCCTCCAAAGGACATGTCTTTCCAAGACTTTATCCGCGATGTTGCTCGGGATCTGTCCATAGCGGTGACATCGGAGAAAGAACCTAGGGCTGAAGAACTTGAAATTCTTCCATACCCTACAGCTCCGAAGGAAGCTGATACTCTCCCTATTCATCACATATTTCACAACCTTATGCTTCGTATGTGGGAGACACCCCTTACCATCTCTCCACATACACAACGACTCTATACCATGTACCGGGTACCGGAGTGTCCCATTTTTCAAAAGACGCAATTACTGCACCATTCCATGGTGGTGGAGTCGGCAATGCATCAAATAAAGAGTGCTAAGACACATTCTTTGAACCCTCCAGTTAGGGAATCGAGAACCTTTTGGTCGACATTGTTTTCAGGCCTCCATGTTATTGGTCAGGATCAGTTCCTACATACTCTATATGGGTATGTTCCTTAGAGAGGTAGCTAAGGATTTGGAGTTAATGGCTCCTCTTCTCCCCGATGACAAGAGAGCAGATTATCTCGTCCTTGTAAAGCATGCTCAAAATGTTTCAAAGTTTGTTAACAGGGCAACTTTTGACTGTTTTGAGTGCATCAGCAGGACTTCATCCATCTGCATCGGTGCACGCAGGATTGCTTGGCTCCAAGCATCGGATCTTGAACAGTGGGTTCAAGATAAGCTGGGTAGTATCCCTTGCACTGGTGAAAACCTTTTTGGCGAGGATTGGCATGACAAGGCCTCTCAGTTAGAGTCCGAGAACACTACTCTTAATAGACTGTCTAGATCTACTGCTAACCCAGCTAGGAAAAAATCAGCGAAGAAAGCACCATGCTCCTCAGAAGGGGCAGCAGCCATCAAAACAGCAAAAGAAGGCTCAGACTCCTAAGTCACAGCCACCTCAGCAGACCCAGCCTCCTCAGGGTCTTTGACTCCTTTCTGGAGAGCATAGCCCTTTTGCCTCTGGAGATTCCAGATCCCATCCACATTCCCAGCAGACTTTGTCTCTTTGCCCACAGGTGGCATCTTATCACATCAGAGCAGTGGACACTGTCCATAGTACGGGATGGGTACAAGCTTCATCTATGAAATCTATCCCCCTCTCTCAGCCCCCTCTCACTGTTCTGTTGTTGCAAGAGGTCACCTCCCTTCTCTCTCAGGCGCAATAGAGGAGGTTCCACCATCCCAGCAGGGAATGGACTTTTATTCTCCATACTTTCTCATTCCAAAGAGAATAGGAGGGTACAGGCCCATTCTGGACCTCAGAGAACTGAACAAGTACCACTAGGAGAAATTCAAAATGATCTCCCTAGGAGCCCATCTTCCCTATCTCCAGAATCAGGATTGGCTCTGTTCTCTAGATCTAAAGGAGGCATATACTCACATACTGATTCACTCACAGCACAGAAAGTTCCTGCGCTTCATCTGTCAAGGGAGACGTTATCGATACAGAGTCCTTCCTTTCGGCCTCGCCTCTGCCCCAAGAGTCTTTACAAAGTGCATGGCGGTAGTAACCGTATTCCTAAATACTCTAGGGATATTTGTCTTCCCTTACTTAGACGACTGGCTCATTCAAGCAAACACCTCTCTAGAGGCCAGTCTTTCCCTTTTGCACACCATGCAAGTGCTGCAACACTTGGGATTTGTAATAAATCTTCCAAAGTCCCAATGCGTTCCCTCTCAAACACTAGAATTCATAGGAGTTCTCCTAGACACCCAATAATCAAGGGTGTTTCTGCCCCAACCCCACTGCACTCGACTCAATCAGTTAGCATCTCAGGCATGCCTCAAGAATTTTCTCACGGCTCGAGAACTGCTACAAATTCTGGGTCATATGGCATCAACAGTGCATGTTGTTCCATATGCTCGTCTACATATGCACACAGCTTAATGGACACTGGCTTCCCAGTGGTCTCAGGCATTGGGTCGCCTTGGAAACAAAATAATGGTCTCTACCTGCCTAATCTCATCTCTCCAATGGTGGCAATCCCCAGAAAACCTCCTGGTAGGGTCACCTTTTCAGATGCCAGCACATCAATGTACCCTGATGACGGATGGGTCCAAATTGGGCTGGGGAGCTCATTTAGACAATCTCTCCACTCAGGAGCTCTGGTCTCATCAGGAGTCACAACTTCACATAAATTTGCTGGAAGTCAGAGCCATCCACAATGCTCTCAAAGTGTTCCAGGACCATCTTCGATGCCACACAGTTCTAGTCCAGATGGACAATCAAGTAGCCATGTTTTACTTGAACAAGCAGGGTGGAACAGGCTCTTGGATCCTCTGCAATGAGGCCCTGCGTCTGTGGTCTTTTGCCATACAGCACTACATTCACCTATATGTGGTGTATCTTCCGGACAAGCACAATGTCTTAGCAGACAAGCTGAGTCGAGTCCTTCTCCCCCACGAGTGGTCTCTCCATGCAGACAGGGTCGCTCACATTTTTCAGATCTGGGGAACCACAGAGATAGCCCTGTTCACAAGTCCTCAGAATGCCAAGCTTCCTCGCTTCTGCTCCAGGACTCCTGCACCAAACAGCCAGCAAGTGGATGCTTTTCACCTCCACTGGGGTCAAGGCTTCCTTTATCTTTTTTTCACACTTGCTATACTGCCCACGCCATGGCATTAGGGCAGTTTACAATAAAAACATTAATGCTGCAAGAAAAAAGAAAAGAACGCCAATTACATGATAGAGCAGTGGTAGAAGATACAGTAGCAGCTAGTATAGAAAATAGGGAGTGAGAAAGAGAGGCTAATGAGGGCTGGTATTGGGGATGTCATAGGCCTGTTGAAACAGATTGGTTTTGAGAAATTACTTGACTTTCTGGTAAGAGGTTTCAAGGAAGAGCGAAGATGGTAATGCATTCCAGAGTGAAGGGCTAAGAAAGAAAAATGCAGAGTGGCGGGTTAGTTCTAGATGAACCTGAGAAGGGGATGGAAGGACAAGCCAATTTGCATGTAGTGACCAGAGCTGATGGTAGGGAGTATGCAGTGCTATATGCCTTCCCTCCCATTCCCCTCATTCCCAAGACTCTTTTCAAACTCCAGAGAAACAGGGGCTACATGATACTCATAGCCCCACACTGGCCATGACAACCGTGGTATCTTCTCCTTCTACGTCTGTCTCAGGCTCAACCTATAGATCTGGGGTCTGCTCCAGATCTCCTGTCCCAGGAGGAGGGGACATTGCTCCATCCCAATCCGCAATCCCTCCATCTCACCGCATGGCTGCTGAGGGCTTAGCCTTCTAGGACGTTAACCTTTCCCAGGAGGTTAAAGACATTCTCTTGGCTTCTAGGAAGCAATCCACCAAGCACTACTATGCCTTCAAGTGGCATAGATTCACTCTCTGGTGTTCTGAGAGGGATCTTAACCCCTTCTCAGCTCCAGTGGGGGCATTACTTGAGCATCTCCTTCTGGGCTCAAAACCAACTCTGTAAGAGTACATCTACAGTAAGTGCAAGTGCAGCCTCTCACATGCCCTAGATGGTCAGCCCATCTCTTCTCAGCTGCTTGTAGCATGCTTCATGAGGGGTCTTCTATTAACCAAATCCCCCATTAAGCCCCCTTCCAATGGCATGGGATCTTAATGTTGTTTTAGGACAGCTTCTCAAGCTGCCCTTTGAACCTCTAGCCACTACCTCACTAAAATTTCTCATGTGGAAGGTCGCCTTCCTTATTGACCTCACTTCAGCAAGACGCATTAGTGAGCTCCAGGCTTTGGTGGGTGACCCTCCTTATACACGATTCCATCATGATAAGGTAGGACTCATCCTCACTTTATGCCGAAGGTGCTCTCGCCCTTCCATTTAAACCAGTCAGTCTACCTTCCTGTCTTTTTCCCTAGATATCATTCCTCTAGGGCAGTGGCAACCCTTCACACTCTGGATTGCAAACGTGCCTTGGCCTTTTTATCTCCAGAGAACTCGAGAGCACAGAAAAGCTTCCCAACTTTTCATCTCCTTTGACTCGAGTCATCTGGGGTTGCCAGTATCCAAACGTACTCTTTCCAGGTGGATAGCAGACTGCATCTCCTTTGCTTATGAAAAGGCAGGACTCTCTCTCTCGAGGGTTACGTCACTGCACATAATGTGCGGGCCATGGCTGCCTCTATGGCAAATCTACACTCTGTAGCGATTGATGAGATATGCAAAGCAGCAACTTGGTCTTCTGTCCACACTTTTGCTGCTCACTATTGCCTGAACAAGGACTCCCGTCGGGATGCCTTGTTTGGCCAAGCTGTTCTCCAGCATTTCTTTCAGACTTAGATCAACTCCTACCCTCCGTCTTGGGTTTTGATACCAGACATCCTTACAGGATATATGACCTCCTTACTTACACCTGTGATTCCACAGTCGACTCTGAGGTCATCTGTCTGGCATCTCCAAGCTTGGGAGTCGCATATGTGAAGACTACATTCCTGCTTGTTCCTGGAGATAGCGTAGTTATTCACCTGTAACAGATGATCTCCGGGAACAGCAGGAATTTAGTCTTCACAACCCACTCTCCTTCCCTAGGAGTTGTACGTCGTCTTCTCCTTCTCTCCTTTTATCTCAGCCACAAACTCAACTGAGGAGGGAGAGCTGTTAAGGCAGGAAGGCAGCTATGCAGGCGCAGTGGGATGCTCCCAAAAGCTTTCCTATTGGATGCTGGGGAGCATTCCTGCACGGGCTCCGTCGGTACCGACATCACCCGTATGTGAAGACTAAATTCCTGCTGTTCCCGGAGATTACCTGTTACAGGTGAGTAACTACGCTAACTCCATCAGGGTCCACCTCACAATGATTGGGGCATACCATTGAGGTGTGGAAGGAAAGTCCATCTCGGTACCGCCTTTAGTTGTTCGCTTTATATGGGGGTTGCTTCTCTTGAAGCCTCCCTACAAGCCTTCCGCAGTGTCTTTGGACCTCAGTGTGGTTCTTGCACAGTTCATGAAAGTTCCCTTTGAGACGCTCAATTCCTGTCCTCTGAAGTTCTTGACCTGGAAGGTATTGTTTCTGCTGGCGATCACTTCAGCACGCAGAGTGAGCGAGCTTCAGGCCCTAGTGCTACATCCACCTTACACCAAATTCCACCATAATAGAGTGGTCCTTCGTACTCATCCTAAATTCCTTTCACTAATGGTATCATCGTTCCACCTTAATCAGTTGTTGTTCCCAATATTTTCCCAAGACCTCATGCCCACAAAGGGGAAGCTACTTGCACATGTTGAACTGCAAGTGAGCCTTAGCCTTCTTCTTGGAGTGGATAAAGGCCTATAGAAAGTCCATCCAGCTTTTTGTTTCTTTTGACCCCAATAAGCTGGGAGCTGCCATTTCCAAACACTCACTTTCAGTTTGGCTGGCAGACGGCATCTCTTTCACTTATGCCCTTGCAGGCTTGAGTCTTGATGCTGCAAGATGTCACAGCTCACAATGTCAGATCTGTGGCTGCGTCAGTGGCCAACTATTCTCAGTCACCATGGAAGAGATCTGCAGGTCTGCAACGTGGTCTTCAGTCCCCACATTCACATCTCACTGCTGCCAAGAGGGATTCCCGACGTGATAGCAACTTCGGTCAATCTGTACTTTGGAATCTGTTTGGGGATTAGAATCCAACTCCATCCCCCCTAGGCCCATTCTGTTCTGTCCAGGCTACCAAAAAAAAATGGAAAAGAGAATTACTGTTGTACATAGTTAGTTTCTTGACCATTAAGGCCTGTTGCCATGCCATAATTGAGTTTTGCCCTTGTTGGGCTTCTCGGTGGCCTCCTCAGTTTTCAGTAGCCTGTAGCTTGGGAGTCCCATACGTGAGGACTCATTCCTGCTTGTCCATGGAGAAAAGGTAGTTACTTACCTGTAGCAGGTGTTCTCTGTGGAGAGCATGAACGAGTCCTCACAACCTTCCTACCTCTCTAAAGAGTTGCCTTTGGCTACAGCTATGTTATCAGACTGATCTAAGATGGCTCCATGGCAGCAGGCAGGAAGGAGGTGCGCAGAAGTGGTGGGAGCCTCCCTAAAGGTTCATTCCTTTCCTACAGTAACTCCATATTTATCTCCAAGTTATCTTCGCCTGTTTCGTGTAAAACAATTCTTATGCAATTGTTATGGTGTTCATTGTAAACCACCTTGAACAAAGGTGGTATAGAAAAACTGTTAAATAAAATAAATAAATAAAGCTTCCAGTAGAAGCTGGGGTGCATTCCTACATGGGGCTCCTTCAGGGACGTCACCCATACATTAGGACTAATTACTGCTGTCCATGGAGAACACCTGCTACAGGTAAGTAACTACCTTTTCTAAGCACTGACTGCAGAACATGCTGTTTCTGGCATTAACAGTACTTGATATGCTTTTGTGTTTTTCAGTCTTGTTTCAAGTGTCTGTGATGTTATGTATCTTATTATTATGGAATTGTTAAACTCTGCTTAGACTATCAGATAATACGGCTAAGAAATGCAGTGAAATAAATTAATTTAATTAAATACATGTATAATACATGTCTAATGATGTGTTCTGGTTTGTACAGCCAATGGGAAGAACAGGCGACAGAGCATGCTGTTTTAGAACTTCTGAAAATCTCCACCGTACTGCTGGCCCAGCGATTATGAAGAACAGATGGTTGGAAAACTTCATAGACTGTTGTGATGTTACTTTGAGGATCCATCAAGCTGATTGCACAGGATTTCTGGAGGATTTCTGGGCCACTCCATGGAATGTAGTGGAACTGATGCTGACCTGCAGGTGACATTTGATGAACTTATGCAGGTCTAGTGTTTGCATTATCCTAACACTACAGCCAGCAGCGTAACACATCGTGTTGTGTGTTTGACAGCTTGCTCACATCACAGCATAACGCTAAAACAAATTGTGACATTTGATTCCAGTGTGATTTGCACAGTCCTAATCTTGTACTGTATTCTGCTTGGGTGGAAATGCAGTACCAAAAGGAAATGTCCAAGTCAGCAGAAGCAGTATAGGATATATCCCTGTGCCCATGCAGCACTGACTCGGCATGCATATTCCAAGGCAACAGCCCAGGGAGACAGAAAGTATTAAGTTTCAAATCAGCTTATGGAAAAAAAAAGAACTTTAGCGGATTATTTTCTTGCTTTTTATTTTGTATGCAGGTAAAGCCATTGTTTTAATATATACGGAGTCTTTAGATTTTAAAGGTTCTATGGAAATAAGCCAGTAATGTCCCACTGCTGGAGCGATGTTATGCTAACCGTAGGAGACGAGCACCTCCACTCCTGGCATCGTGCAGAGTATTATCAGTTCAGGTAGCAGAAAGCGACAGAATACCTCACAGAACTGACATCGGGAACAGCAAACAGCTAATCCTCCTCTTCCTGCAGAGGCGGCAGCGTGTGAACTCTTACGCAAATACTGGTCTTCATTTTTTCATCAAGTATGCAACACTTAAAAATAAGCAGCATTTTTTTTCTCTAAAAGGAAGCAAAGTTAATTTCCTCAGTCTTCCAGAGCAAGGGATCAAAAATGGAAATGGAATTGCACTTAAGGAGTTAAAAAACTGCACAAAATGACAAAAGAGAAATCATATTCAAGTCGTCTTCTCTGGGTATATGTTAGCTTGTTTCTATATCTCTGAGTCTAGAGCATGGCCAGGGGGCTGTCTGTACAATTGCAGGGGGATCATACCTCATCCATCTCGGTCATGCTTTCATGAGGAATCATACTGTTGGCGCTATGACACGTGACATGCACAATGTGATTTGGGCATAAAATACAGGCTGCCCTTGCTGCCAAATTTTTATCATCTTAATGTGACATTTCAGTATTGCCACTGAAAATTAGTCATGGAAATGACTTGCTCAGGTGTGTAGGAGGATAGGAGAGTATAACACTATATACACCCATGTAAGGGAAACTCTGCTTAAGAATATAGAAAGAAATTTTCCCTGTAATTGTTTTTTATGTGCATGTCCCTTTCTGCCAAGAGAGTTCAAAGGAATCCCCCCAGAAGTATGGTGAAAGTACTTTGTAGTGTTTAGTACTGCTTCATACCACTCTAGACTTGCATGGACGCATGGCTGATGTTTTGGTGAGCTCTGCTGGTGTTGCTTCTCTGAGTCTCGTCATGGCATGGTGATGCTGCCTTGCAGCAGAGGGGTCATGCAGCACGGCCAGCACGGCAGTTACCTCATTTTGTGTCATTGTCTGAGTCCCTTTAACAACAATTTGTTTCACTTTCTGTGCATCTTTTGTTTCGTTACCAGGAAAGGCAGAAGAATATATCTTTAAAAGCATTTTGCTTCCGTTTTGTAAATTTGGAAGTAGTGGATGTACAGAGATTATGCAGACTACTGTCTTTATAAGGCCCTCCAGCCAAGAAGGTAGAAAGAACAAGTGTACTAAATAACACCCTCCTGGAGGATTAGAAAATCCAAATATTATCACCATTCACAATATCAAAAGAAACAAATCCTTTAAAAATGATTGAGAGAGGAAGGTTGTTTGATGCTGCTGATGGTGGTGAAGTTAGCAACAGGGACTAGTCCCGGTATACCAGAGTGATGCCCAACTCACTGGGTCTGTAAATAACTTGTTTAAACATATGCAAATACAACTAAGAAAGACATCTTCAATCCATCACGCATCATATTTTATTTCAGATAACCAGCCACAAGGTCCCATAGAGAGCCAGATATGTGGGGCCATATGATACTTCATGGATGCCTGGGTACAAGCCCTGATCATATCTCACAGGGATCTGTAGTTACCCAGGCATAGGAGACCCTGAAATGGGACTGCAGAGAGAGAACTCTCACAATATCAGATTCAACCTGAAGCTGTAAGCTTACAAGTTTTAAACATTTGACACTCAAAAATGCATTCCTGAAGCTGATTTAATTCATATTTTTTCATTGAAATTGAGGACTAAACTCAAATGGCCTATTATTGAGGTGCACTAACAGCAAAGTGAAATAAAGTTAGAAAAAACCAAAATTCAAAACCATGTTTCCCCTTTCTGCTGTGTTTATTTCAAGGAGATTGGGGTTTTTTTCTGAATTTGCTCAATTTCACTTAATTTCTGCCAGTTTTGTGTTTGGTTGTCTGCCTGTTACCGTGCATAGTTCAGGCCTGAGATTACCCCAAGAGGTCAGTCCCACTTGCTGATAAGAATTGCTATAAAGAACTTCATGACTTACAATACAATCAAATGAATAAACTTTCAAGCTCTATATTAAATCTGAGAAGTTCTCCGAGTTAATATGAGGCAGGGAGGCATAGGAGGAGGTGAGAACAGCTGTTCCTTAGAATGAAAGCCAAGCTAAGCACTGAAACAGAACTCTCAAATATTCACTGTATAATGTTCTCTTGTCGGAAAGAGCTTATAAGGGCCTCTACTGATGTTCTGTTGTCTCTGAGTAATGTCTTCCTTAGACATGGTCTAGCCAAAAGCAGTTAAAACATATGAATACTACAATATGCCACAGTTAAGGAGACCTTTTAAAAGCAAAACCTGCATTGGGGTAAGACACCATGGAAGGTGTGGATAACATGAGCAGGATCTAGGGAAGCTTAAAGAAGTCTAGAGTATGGCAGCAAAGATCTAATGCTAACAAATAGGATCATGCAAAAATTCAAGAGATCGGTACAGTATATGGGTGAAGTTCTATATTCAAAAGAAGAGCAGGATTTGGGGGTGATCGCACCAAACAAATATATACGGTGACAGCAAAAAGCAGAAGGATGCCTGGGTGCATGAGGAGAGAAATAGCCAGCAGGAAAAAAGAGGTGATAATGCCTCTGTGTAAGTCTCTGGTGAGAGCTGATTTGGAGTACTATGTGCAGTTCTGGAGACCGTACCTTCAAAAGGATGTAAACCAGATAGAGTCTGTAGCAGTGGCATTCATCATAAAGCAGACTTAGAGATCTAAATATGTGCACTTTGGAAAAAAGTCAAGAGAGAAAGATATAACAGAGCCATTTAAATGCCTCCATGGTATAGATGCACAGGAAAGGAAGCTTTGAAATGAGGTATCATGGGATAAGAGTGAAAGGGGGTGGGGTAATCTAAAGGACTATTTCTTTATGGAAATGGTGGTGGTGACATGGAACAGCCTCCCAGTAGAGGTGATGGAGACAGCAACAGTATCTGAATTCAGTACACCATCGGACACGCACAGAGGATCTCCGAGAGAAAAGAAGGTATTCTAGAGGTTAGTAGTTGATGTAGTTGAACAGATTGGTCTTTATCTGCTGCTGTTTTTCTATATTTCAATATAAAATTATTGGATGAGGTTTGTTTAACTTGTATTCTTCATACAGCTCCTGATTATTAGCCTTTCTTGGTTGATTTATGAAAAAGAAAAACTGGGTTGTATGTATGGACAGGAGTCAGACTGTGTCATGTGACACAGGCCATAGGTTGTATGGCCTCTTAGAAGTTTGTGATTTTTCAAAACGTTTGAAGAATTGTACATGACAATTCAGAGAAAGAAATTGCTGAATACTTTTAGATGGGGTGAACGTAGCAGAGCATTGCAAGAAGAAATCATAATGCTTCGACAACTTTGTTGGGCAAACAAAACATAGAAAAGTCAACTTTCAGATCAGCAGGGTGGTGTTAGGTAGGCATTTAGAGAGGGTATTTGTATAACAGAATGCCTATGATAAGAAGGTAAGGGGGCACCTGTTTTAAGCCATTTTATAAAGACATATACTGTAGCCCCCTATGTATCTTTGTAAAATACTAGCGGAAGTTGGAGGTTGCATCTTAAATTCAGGTATGAACAGTCATGCCTGCTTTATAGCAGGTCTAAATTAGCGTGCACAAAGTATGTACGTAAGTGCATAAATGAAGGTCTCCAAACCACACTCCCAACTATGCCAGAAGGAGAACGAAAAAGAGAGGCAATGTTTTAGAAATATGGCGAAAAAAGAGAAAGTAAAACCAAATCAAGGAGTATATAGTAAATAGATAATTTTAAAAAATGATGAGTTTAATATAAGCCATAAAAGAAAAAGATACAGTTCATAAGATCATAAAACCCAATATGGCCATATTTTGACTTCCGCCTACCCATCTTCTGTTGGTATGTTCTCTTCATGAATTTTCTTAAAGGTATGAGAAAAAATAGCTTTAGTTTATATTATAATAACATTTTCAATTTATCTTTTAGATATAAAATGATTGTTGTTGTTGTTGTTGTTAAGTGCCATCAAGTCAGAGTCGACTCATGGCAACCCTCTGGATAGCTATCCTAAATTGTGTTCGGTCTTCAGTCAGGTGACTCATTGTTGACAGACTGGTACCCATAGCTGCTGTTATTGTATCGATCCATCTCATTGCTGGCCTTCCTCTTTTGCGTTGACCTTCTATCTTGCCAAGCATGATGTCTTTCTCTAATGATCTCTCTCTTCGCATGATGTGTCCAAAGTATGAAAGTCGAAGTCTTGTCATCTGAGCTTCTAAAGAAAGCTTAGGTTTGATCTCCTCTACTACCGACTGGTTTGTTCTTCGGGCAGTCCATGGTATACACAGTATTCGCCGCCAGCACCATAATTCAAAGGCATCAATATTCTTGCTGTCTGTCTTTTTCACTGTCCAGCTTTCACATCCATATGATGTTATTGAAAATACCATGGCTTGAACAAGTCAAATCTTTGTATGGAGAGAGACATCTCTGCTCTTGAGAATCTTATCTAGGTCTTTCATAGCCATTCTGCCAAGAGCAATGCGTCGTTTGATTTCTTGACTGCTTGTTGCTTCTTTATTGATAGTTGATCCAAGTAGGTTAAAGTTGTTCACAATTTCAATTTCTTCTCCTTCAACGATGAACCTGTTGATTATGCCAGTTGTCATGATCTTTGTCTTCTTTACATTAAGGTGCAGGCCCATCTCGAGACTATGTTCTTTGATTGTGAGAAGCAAATGTTTCAGATTATCTTCACTTTCAGCCAGTAATGTAGTATCATCAGCATAGCGAAGGTTGTTGATGAGTCTTCCACCAATCTTCACACCTCTGTTGTCTTCATACAGTCCTGCTTCTCTGATGATTTGTTCTGCATATAAATTAAACAGGTAGTGGGAAAGTATGCAGCCTTGTCTTACACCTTTGCTTATTTTAAACCATTCTGTTTCTCCTTGTTCCGTTCGAACTGTTGCTTCTTGATCAATGTACAGATTGCGCAAGAGAACGATCAGGTGGTCTGGTATACCCATGCTTCTTAATGTGGCCCAGAGTTTCTCATGGTTTACACAGTCAAAAGCCTTGCTATAGTCGATAAAGCACAAATAGATATCCTTTTGGTATTCTTTAGTCTTTTCAAGGATCCATCTCACATCTGCAATGATGTCTCTCGTTCCTCGCCCTTTCCTGAACCCTGCTTGCACTTCAGGTAGTCCTTGTTCCAGGTATGGTTGTAGTCTTTTATGAATAATCTTCAGTAGAATCTTGCTGGCATGTGGGATCAGAGCGATTGTTCGATAATTTCCACAGTTAGTTGGATCACCTTTCTTTAGTATTGGTATAAACACAGATCTTTTCCAGTCAGTTGGATCACCTTTCTTTAGTATTGGTATAAACACAGATCTTTTCCAGTCAGTTGGCCATGATGTTGTCTTCCATATTTCTTGGCAGAGCTTTGTAAGTATGGTAACAGCTGCATCAGATTGCTGCAATACCTCTATAGGAATGCTATCAATGCCTGGTGCTTTGTTCTTTGATAAGGCTTTCAATGCTGCTTCAACTTCTTCTTTCATCACTAATGGTTCCAGATCATAAGGTACAGGTTGAAACGGCTGTTGGTCCACTTGATCTTTATCATATAAAAACTCTGTATATTCCTTCCACCTTTTCTTGATCTTCTCAGCATCATTCAACATAGAACCTTGAGTATCTTGTAATATTCCAATTCGAGGCTGGAACTTTTTCTTTAACTCTCGTAGCTTTAGGAAAGCCGATCTTGTTCTTCCTCTAATAGTTTCTGCTTCTATTTCCTTGCAAGTGTCATTGTAGTACTTTTCCTTGTCCTGTCTTGCTGCACGTTGGAAATCTCTGTTGAGTTCTGCGATTGTCTTTCTTTCTCCTCTGGCTTTAGCTTCTCTGCGTTTCTGGGCAATTTTCAGAGTTTCTTCCGTCATCCATTTTGGCCATTTTTGCTTTTTTACCTTTATTTATTTATTTAATTTATTTATTTATTTAACATCTCTTATATACCGCGCTATTAAAATCAGCGCGGTATACATCGAACAAAATATACTGCAATGTGTACAGGTAACATCGAGTTTACAGAGAACAAGGGAATATAAAACATGGAATAACAGGGATAACTATGTACAATCAACATTATACTATATATATGCTTTAATTATGTACCATATTTAAGTAGAGACTTCTCGCTTTAATTATGTACCATATTTAATTATGCTTTAATTATGTACCATATTTAGTAGAGACTTCTCGCTTTCTTCCAACACAACCTTCTTGATGTCATTCCATAACTCTTATTTATACTTTTCTTTTATACCGCTTTTTCCCAAGATCAAAGGCGGTTTACAAATAACATAATGAACAGTTTACAATTAACATATTGAACATTGTTTTACATAGAACATAGTATTTTCTTTAAACTATGTACAATTAACTTTTCATGAACAATAACATGGAGCATATAATTATACATATGCTGAACTATTTACATCAGTCAGATATTTACATTGCAAGAACTGTAATGAAATATTTACATCAGTCAGATATTTACATTGCATTTACATTACAGTCAGATATTTACATCAGTCAGATATTTACATTGCAAGAACTGTAATGAAACTCTTCCGGAGCTCTGTCATTTGTATCTAAAGCAGCAAATCGATTTTGCAGGCAGTCTTTAAATTCCAGTGGTATATTCTCAAGGTCATATTTTGCTGCATTCATGAGTGGTTTGCTCTTTTTCAACTTTAACTTGAGTTTGCATACTAGTAGTTGATGATCTGTACCACAGTCAGCTCCAGGTTTTGTCTTTGTTGATGTTATAGAACTTTTCCATCGTTGACTTCCACAGATGTAGTCAATTTGATTTTTATACAATCCATTGGGTGAAGTCCATGTGTACAGTCGCCGCTTGTGTTGCTGGAAGAAGGTGTTTGAGATGAATAGATCATTGGTCTTGCAGAATTCTATCAGTCTTTCTCCAGCTTCATTTCTGTTGCCAAGTCCATATTTTCCAACTACTTTGCCGCCTTCTTTGTTGCCAACATTTGCGTTCCAGTCACCCATGACTATCAGGATATCCTGTTTGCATGTTCTGTCAATTTCAGCTTGTACTTGTTCATAGAACTCTTCAATTTCATTCTCTTCTGCAGCTGTTGTTGGGGCATATACTTGAATTATAGTTGTGTTGATAGGCAATCCTCGTAGACGAATAGAGATGAAGCGTTCGCTGACTGCATTGTATTTCATTACAGTTCTTGCAAGTTTCTTCTTTATTATAAATGCAACACCATTTCTTCTTTGTCTTTCATTTCCAGCATAGTAGACCATATGATCATCTGATGCAAAGTGCCCGATGCCAGTCCATTTCATTTCGCTGACACCCAACAGATTAAGTTGTACACGTTCCATTTCTTTCTTGACCACCTCCAACTTCCCTTGGTTCATGCTTCTTACGTTCCATGTTCCAATGTGTAAGACATCTTTACAGCTTCTGACTCTCATTTCAAAAAGATGCGCGGCGTCTTTTTGAAACAGTCACTGCTTTAGGAAACCTCATGGAAGACGACGTCTGCAGCATCTATGTGAAGGTTGTTATGACCCCCCCTGAAGAAACTCAGTATAGAGTGAAACGTATGGAAGGGCGCCTACGGATGGCGTTGGGGAGCACTTATAAGGGGGGAATGTACACGCAAATGTAAGGGGTTACAAGCATCTTTCTGACATTTATCATTCGTGGTTGGCTTGGTTAGAGTAGCCATCCGTTTATCTATTTTCTCATCAGTTATACCAGTGTTCCAGGTAGCATAGAAAACACATTCCCAATACGGGCAATAGTAGTCTGCCGCTGTAGCAGTACTATACCCTGGTTCCTTTTTACCTGTACACTTCCTCCATCCCGTGGCACCTTCTGGACACATATACTTATGGTCATTCCGATACGCTTTCTCCCATGTACCACAGGTGGACTGACTATCTCTATTAATAGCATTACATGCATCAAAATTCAAAACAGCAGGTTTAGTAATGTCCTTAAGTGGTGGTGTAGCAGCTAATATAGGTCCATCTGCATCCTTCCATCTTATTTCCAACGTGTAATAGGATGGATTCTGATGCGGATTATAGCATGCTTTAATTTTGCCATGAGTGCAAACATTTAGTTCAGTGGTGTTATAGATACACCGAGTTATTGTTCCCTTGCAGGTATAGTAAGAATGGTAAAGCAAAGTCTGAGTTACTTTCAGTCCAGTTCTAGTAGAAGTAATGCAAGCTGTGCATGGAGGTAGAGCATAAGTCTGTTCAAAACCTCCGAAGAAGGCAACCAAGGCAAAGCAGAAGCAAAGATACATGTTGATGTTGATTGGAGTTCTTCTGAATCCTCAGCTTGCTGATCTTGATCACGACGGTCTATTATTCTTCGTCCCGTTTGCTAATGAAGCAATTTAACGGGTGCTGAGTGTTGATTGAAGATCCTCAAGATGTCCAGCACACATTGACCAACTTAGCAATTCAGTTGGCTTGTGAAGTCTGGCTTAGTCAACGTAGTCTCAAAGTAGTGTGTCAAATCACACACACAAATTGGGTTCGTTGAAACAAAACTGTTGCTGCATGGAAAACAGCAATCCTCTTCGAAAGACTTGGCTACTGCAAAGCACTTGTGATGAAGTGTCTATGCTGCTGGTTGCCGTCTCAGAGTAACTCGCAAGGGTACATCAGGGTGCTGCTCTGCTGTCCACCGCTCTGGTTCAGGATCGGCGGCGGGCTTGACTCGGCTGTGGTGGATCCAGGCGTCGATCTCGGCTACCTTTACTGCAGTTGGGGTAGACAGGATGACGGTGTACGGTCCCTTCCAATGGGGTTCCAACGGTATCTTCTTCCAATCTTTGATCCACACCGAAGTTCCAGGCTGGTAGGGATGCAAGGGTTCCGTCAAGTTGATAGGCAACTGGTCTTGGATCCACGTATGGAGAGTCTGCAGAACAAAACTAAGAGCTAGGAGTTCTTGTCTGGTTACTTCTGAACCAATCTGGGCTAGATTTCCTTTGACTCCCTGCACTATTGGTGGGGGTTTACCATACAAAACTTCAAAAGGGGAAAATCCTGTTGACTTTACAGGGGCTGAGCGTATTCTGAGTAAAGCTATGGGGAGCACTTGGGGCCATTTCAAGTGTGTCTCCTGACAAAGCTTAGACATTTGGGCTTTCAATGTACGATTCATTCGCTCAACTTTCCCTGAACTCTGGGGTCTGTATGCAATGTGGAGCTTCCACTGTATCTGCAAAGCTTTTGCTAACTGCTGGGTAACTTGAGAGACAAATGAGGGTCCATTGTCTGACCCTATTACTGCTGGGATTCCAAATCTGGGGACAATCTCTCTCATTAAGGCTTTGGTAACTTCTCGGGCTTTCTCAGTTCTGGTTGGGAATGCTTCTACCCACCCAGAGAAGGTACAAACTAATACTAATAGGTAATGGTATCCATTAGCTTTTGGCATTTCGGTGAAATCAACTTGGAGGTTGTGCATGGGGGTCACACCTCTTGACTGAACTCGGGGTGCTGTAATAAGGCCTTGCTTGGCATTATTCTTGGCACAGATTTGACATTGTCGTGCGACTGAGGCTGATATGGTTGTCATCAGAGGAATGTAGAAATGTGGTCTGAGTGCTTTCTCCATAGCACTCTTTCCATAGTGGGTGGCTTCATGAAAAGCTTTGACAAAGGATGGTCCTAACAGTTCAGGAATTACTATTCTTCCCGGAGGTTGACTGCCCTCTTCTGGTGGCAGCTCAATCCATCCGTCTTTCAATACTCCATTTTCTTTGTCACAATAGTAATCCAATTCTTTGGTGGTATATCGTGGGGTCCATAGATTCAAGGGTACTGGAAACAATGCTGCTTGCATTGGCATAGCTTGTGGGGCAATCTGTCCTGTCATAGCTGCTTGTCGTGCTGAGGCATCTGCAAATCTATTTCCTCGAGCAACTTCTCCTTTTCCTGCTTGATGTCCTCTACAATGCATGACAGCTACACGTGTTGGGGCCCAGACTGCATCAAGTAACATCAATATCTCGGGACCATACTTGACTGATTTTCCTCCGGATGTGATGAGTCCTCTTTCTTTGTAGAGAGCTCCATGGGCATGCAAGGTAGTGAAAGCATATTTGGAATCTGTATATACATTTAGCACAAGTTTTTCTCCTAATAACAATGCTCTGGTGAGTGCTATCAATTCGGCTTTCTGGGCTGATGTGCCTGAGGCTAGGGCTGATGATTCAACTACTTCGTGTTGAGTGACGACTGCATATCCGGCACAGCGTCGTCCGTCAAGGATGAGACTGCTCCCATTAACATAATAGATCTGGTCGGGATTGTCTATGGGCACATCTGTTAAGTCAGGTCGACTGGAGAACACAGTTTCCATGACTTCGATACAGTCATGTTCTGGGAGTTCTTCACTGATGGGTATCAAGGTCGCTGGATTCAGGGCATGGCTCACTTCAAGTTGTATCTGTGGATTTTCACATAACATGCTCTGGTACTTCAACATTCGGGAATTGGTGAGCCAATAATTTGCTTTCTGTTCCATAAGGGCAAGGACTGCATGTGGCACAGTGACTCGTATGTTCTGTCCTAGTGTGAGTTTGTCTGCTTCACTCACTAGTAGTGCTGTAGCTGCAACTGCTCTCAAGCAGGGTGGCCATCCTTTGGCCACAGGGTCCAATTGTTTCGATAGGTAGGCTACAGGTCGTTCCCAATTTCCTAATTTCTGAGTCAACATGCCTAAGGCATTTCCCTGTGCTTCATGTACAAACAAGTGGAAAGGTTTGTGGACATCTGGTAGTCCAAGTGCTGGTGACGACATCAATTCTTCTTTTAACTTCTGGAAGGCTGTATCCTGCTCAAGTCCCCACTCCAGTGGTGACTTCTCTTCTCCTTTTGTGGCTTCATACAGTGGTTTGGCAATTTGGGCAAAGTTGGGTATCCAGATTCGGCAATATCCTGCCGCTCCCAGAAAGGCTCTGACTTGCTTTCTGGTTGTTGGAGTTGGAATTCTGCATACTGCTTCTTTTCTTTCTCTGCCTAATCTTCTGCTTCCTTGGGTAATACGAAAACCCAAGTATTTCACTTCTGTTTGGCATAGTTGTGCTTTGGCTCTGGAAACTTTATATCCAGCTTCATTTAGTAACTGCAAGAGATCTTTGGTGGCTAATATACATTCTCTTTCTGATACGGCAGCTATCAACAGATCATCCACGTACTGGAGAAGTACTCTCTTCCCCGGGGCTACTGGATAGCTTGAAAGGTCTTGATTTAGTGCAGCACTAAAGATGGTAGGTGAATTCTTGAATCCTTGGGGTAATCTTGTCCAGGTGAGTTGGCCCCCTCTTCCAGAGATGGGGTCCTGCCATTCAAATGCAAACAATATTTGGCTTACAGGGGCTAATCTTATGCAAAAGAATGCATCTTTCAAATCCAGTACAGTGAAATGGGTAGCTTCAGCAGGTATCAGTCCTAGAAGAGTGTAAGGATTGGGCACAACTGGATGTATAGTTTCAACTGCATCATTTACTCTTCTCAAATCTTGCACTGGGCGATAATCATCTGTCTCAGGTTTCTTTACTGGCAAAAGTGGAGTGTTCCATGGGGATTGACATACTTTTAGTAGGCCATACTCAAGCAATCTTTGTAGGTGGCGATGGATGCCTTCAATTGCGGCTCTTGGGAGAGGGTACTGTTTGACGTGCACTGGGGTAGCACTAGGCTTGAGGGTTACAATCACTGGAGCTATATGTTTGGCTAGGCCTGGGGGACTGCCTTCTGCCCATACTTCAAGTGGTGCATGAATGTTCTTTAAAGTTTGTTCAAAATAGGTATCTTGAATCGAATCATCAATGTAGTATCTCCATTCTTCTTCTCGGGGTACTGTCAGCAGCATTACTCCTGCTGGTTTGGCTTGAGAATTCACTGTCATTTGCATTTCTCCTTGTTCGGAGAAAGATATCTGTGCTTGAAGCTTGGCTAGCATATCTCGTCCCAGTAGGGGTACTGGACATTCGGGCATGTAAAGGAATTGATGAGTTACTTGCTGTCCTCCTAGACTGCATATTCGGTTTTGTAGAAAAGACTTTGTGGCTTTGGCACCAGTTGCTCCTATAATGGTGACTGCTTTCTTGGTGAATGGGGCTATCTTTTTGTCTATTACTGAATGTTCTGCTCCAGTATCAACCATAAAGTTCATAAATTGGTCTCCTATTTGTATTTCGACCATAGGCTCCTGGAGACCTAAAGCAAACTTGGAGCCCGGTCTGTCCTAATCCACGTCATCCTCATCATGGGCCTGTGTGGCCAATGCTTGGATGGCTCCTCCTCCCCTCTCTCTCTGGAATTGTTCTCGATTGGCTCCTCCTCGGCCTCGGGGACGGCCTCGTCTTTCTTCTCGCCACTGATGATCGTTGTCGTCATCTTGCTGGGCGTCTTCGAGTTGCGGGCAAGTATCTCTCCAATGTCCTTCTTCTTTGCAATAGGCGCATTGGTTCACGCCTAGTCTCTGGGTCCGGCCTCCGCCTTGACCCCGCCCTCTTCCTCTGCTCCTTCGATTAGGGACACCTCCCCTTTTCTTTTCAACTATGGCCGCAGCCAAAAAATCAGCTTTCTTCTTCATCTTTCTATCATATTCTCTCTGTCTTTCAGTATCACGATTCACATACACTTTATGAGCGACTTCCAATAACTGTGTTGCATTCATGCCCGCAAACCCTTCTAATTTCTGTAATTTACGTCTAATGTCTGGTTGAGACTGGTTTACAAAAGCAGAATTCACCATGCATAAACTTCCTGGTGCCTCGGGATCATAGGGAGTATACATTCTGTAAGCTTCAGTTAATCTTTCATAATAATCTGCTGGGCTCTCATCTATTCCTTGGATAACTCCTGCTACTTTGGAAAGGTTCATAGCTTTTTGGCCTCCCCTTTTCAGGCCTTGTAAAAAGCCTTGGCGAAAACGGGCTAGGGCTGTGGATCCTTCATCTGTATTTGGATCCCATTGGGGGTCTTCATTTGGGAATTCTCTCTGAGCTGCTTCTCTACGATCTATTATATTCTGCCCCTGCGCCGGAGCTGCAGGGTTTTCTGCCATCCATTCAATAGCTGCTTTTCTAATTCTCGCTCGTTCTTCTGTAGTGAATAGGGTGGTCAGGAGCTGACGGCAATCTGGCCAAGTGGGTTGGTGAGTTTCCATAATACTAGTTACTAATTCTGTCAGCTCCTGGGGCTTGCTAGTATAGGAGGCATAGTGCGACCTCCAATTTAATAGATCAGTTGTAGAGAAAGGGATATACACATAAGTTAGGGGTCCCGCTACCACTTCATCATTATCATTCTTTACGGGCACCCCCGGGACTTGCCTTAAGGGAAACAGTTTGGCTGTCGTCCCAGGCGTCATTTGGGTCTGGGATCTAAGGGCTATTGTCGTTGTCTTTGCAGGAGTTGCTTTCTTTTTCTCAACTGGTTTTGCTTTGGGTTTTTCTTTCACTGGCTTGCTAGTGCTAGCGCTGGCTTTCTCAATTATTTGTACACTGTCCTCTTCTTCTTCTTCTGGGGGATTCCCTCCTTCTTCTTCTAGCTCCGCTTCTGACTCACTCTTTACATCCTCCTCTTCTCTTCCCGCTAATTCTTTCTCTTCCTCTCCTCCAGGAGGAGGGGGGTCAGGGGTTGGGTCTCGCCTCGGCTCTGGCAGTCTCTGGGGTTCTGGGGCAGGACGCTGCCGAGCTATTCTTACTGGACCTGGGGTTCGGGGCTGCCTGAGGACTACTTCTGGGGAATCGGGATCTGCCAAGATGGGTTTCTTCTTGGCTTTCTTATCCTGCTCTTTCATTCTAGGCTGTTCCTTTTTCTGTCTAGAATCTGTTTTAGCTAACATTATTCTGCACTGTTCCTCATAACAGCGCTGCGCCCAGGAGGGCGGATCTTCACAAATACTTAACCAGGAATCTATATAGGGGTACTGATCGGGGTGCGCTACCCGCACTCTACGGTGTATTGACTGGATAATCTCTACGGTGAACGTTCCCTCTCGGGGCCAGATGGGGTCTAGATCGGGCCACTCCCTAGTACACAAAATCTGCAAACGGGCTGCTGTCATTTTAATACCATAATCTCCTGAATATCCCTCTTTAAAATGTGCGATCATACATTCTAATGGAGTGTTCCTAGTAGACTCCGCCCCTCCCATTTCGATGTGTGCGCGCAACAACAGACAGAAGGGAAAAGGTGGGCGGACCGTGGGTAAGGGGTCCTCACGGCCCTGGAAACGTATAGGGAATACAGATAACAAGACAAGACGACAATCGCTTCCCCCTTTTCGCGACCTGAACGCGGTCGCCCGGTCAGGAAATGCGCTAATCAGGGGTCCGCCTTCACTTGGTCCGTGCTGCCAGACCTCTCATTCACACTTCGTTCACACAATCATGCTAGCAACGTATTCCCAGAATGCATTCGTTTCTATCTGTTCTGACTAGTCTTTTTCCCAAATTACAAAAAGGATGAGGGTTTCACCTAGCGCATTCCCATGCCAGGCTACTCGGCTCTTCCTTGAGAGTTGATCAAGCTCTCTTACCAATTCCCAATATCTCGAGATTACAAATTCCAAATTCCAATGGCAGTACTGCTCTTTCTATTTCTGTCTAGACCCAAAATCGAAACTATACTCACCGGATCCGGTCCTCAAACTTCCCAAGCAGGCGCATGAGTTGGACCTCGGACTCCCCTCACTCGGGTTCGAGGCGTTGGCTCCGACCGGGCCCGGCACCCGCCGAGGTCCGACCAGCTCCCTCCGATACAAGGGACCGGTGGCGCCAGGGAGCGGCCCTCGTCGGAAGGGCGCGATCCCGGCAGGACCAAGCCTATAGAGGCGGAAAGTCGTGGTATATTGCCCTATATACACTTTGATTCCACAACTTCCCGGCCAACGCACCAAGGAATATGTAGCAGCAAAGCGCAGACAAACCAATGATACCAGGAGTCTGTTCAGAAGGTCCAAATCATTTATTTGTGCACAAGTCTCAAGCAAGGCAATTTCAAAATGGCTGAGCAAAGTTTTCAAGCATTACAACAACTTTTATAGACTTCTGTTCCATTCTAGGTATAGAAAAACATTTCATTGGTCCCGGTACGCTCCCGTACCTCCCGTAGCCCTTCTATTGGTCCCGGTACTGATAAGTTTCTCCAATTATGTTCCTTCTGTGGGCTTCTGTGAGCATGACACCTGCCTGCCCCCCTTCTAGTCCCAATTACAATGGTCAGTTCATCAACTTGTTACTTTCACACTTTCAAGGCTATGGGACCATTTGTGCGTGCAGAAGAGCAAGGTTCTGTAACTCATCTGTCAGCACTCCTCAATATTTCTCTGCAAATGTACTCTTTCTTATCAGTAACTTTAAAACACATCTTTTCTGTATTTTTCCATTTCTTAATTCTGCAATTCTGCTTATCTAAGCTAATTCAATATTTCTACTGAGTTCTTTCTTACAATAGCAGCATGTTGGGGGATGTGCAATCCTATATGCCTCTCCACAGGCCTCATTTACAGGTCAAGCTAGCCATGCTGGCCTGCCTATGTCAGACACCGTGGGTCACAGGCCTGCACCTGCCACACTTAAAGCTAAGCAACATTTATTTAAATAGAGCTTGAAGTCTTAATCTGGGGGAGTATTTATATTTATAAACCAACCATATGCCAGAAAAGTCATTGATGCTATTGGGCGCTACGATTAGATATTTTTAATATTGTTTTATTGAGTGCCACTGAGTCTGAGACATTCTGAGCATTTTGATAAAATCTTGTTTATATAACATTTCCACAGATAAAATAATTACCACGTTGGATGGATGTCTGCTGTTCAGGCAGAAAGGAACTTATACATTTAGAAAATGAGAGGATAGGTAGAGTATGGAAGGACAGCATGGAACACTATAGAGCAAGGTCATCAGTGTTCGTTCAAGGACAGTGAAATAAATTTCCAGAATTTCTAAGACATCTTCATTGCCCTACCAAAGCTAAGAGACTAGATTCCATGCTACTTACTCTCAAGGATAAACAGTGGCCTTTCCCAGGTCTCTCTTAATAACAGTCTATTGACATTTTCTCCAGGAACTTGTCCAAGCCTTCTTTTTAAACCCAACTACACTATCTGCTTTTACCACATCCTTTGGCAACAAGTTCCAAAGCTTAAGTACAGTATGCGTTGAGTGAAAAAAATGTTTTCTCTGACTTGTTTTAAATGTACTACTTTGTAACTCTGTGGTGTGTCCATAGTCTTCTTACTTTCTGAAAGAGTGAACAATCAATTTGTATATCTCCAGGAACAAGCAGGAATGTAGTCTTCAGATATGGGTATCGTCGGTACCGACGGAGCCTGCGCGGGAACGCTCCCCAGCGTCCAATAGGAACGCTTTTGGGAGCATTCCTCAGCACATGCGCACTGCCTTCCCGCCTTTCCAACTGTCCCTCTTCAGTTCTTTGTTTTCCGCGGAGCCGACAGGATCTATTCCCTGTCACCGCAGAAAATTCCGTCTTTAAATTTCTTTTCTTGTGGTCGCGTTTGCCTACCGCACAACACTTAATAGTACTGCTGGTTCTTTTCTTTCTTTTTTAAAAAAAAAATAATAATAATAACTTAGACTGTTTCTCTTTAGAAACTTTTCTCTTTGGTGCCAGGCGCCATTTTGGGCACTAGGCCCCATATTCCTAAAACATGGAAAAGCCAACTAGTGGTTTTAAAAAATGTACTAAGTGTGGCAGTACCATCTCCGTCACTGACACCCATGATTGGTGTCTTAAATGTTTAGGACCTGAACATTCCCCAACTGAATGTCTCTCCTGTATGGGGATGTCTAAAAGAGGAAGGCAGAACCGGGCTGCAAAGCTTGGTACCCTCTTTTCTTCAGATGCCAGATCCATTGCATCGACATCGTCAAGGGCCTCTTCTTCCTCCCATGGATCTCAGGTAACTAAACATAAAAGCCGGTCCTCAAAGGGTAGCTCTCCTGCTAAGCATCGAGAGGCCATTGGCGTTGCCCTTGAGGGAACCACACCGGCAAAACAGCCCCGGCGGGAGGCTCCGGCTTCCAAAGCATCGATGGGGCTTCAGGATGTTCTCGAGGCCTCAACCTCGCAAGAACTACCTGTGCCATGCTCAGGGGTTCCGGCCGCTTTTACCGGTACCGATACCTGGGCATTCAAAACCTTTGGGCAGACAAACTCAGTCGAGTACTGTTGCCTCACGAGTGGTCCCTCCACCTAGATCAGGTGGCAAAGATATTTCATCTCTGGGGCACTCCAGACATAGACCTCTTTGCAAGTCCCTTGAATGCCAAACTTCCCCGGTACTGTTCCAGGATTCCGGCTCACAATTGTCAGGCAAGGGATGCCTTCCTCCTTCACTGGGGTCAGGTCTTCCTTTATGCCTTCCCACCCATTCCCCTCATCTCCAAAATACTCTTTAAGCTTCAGAGAGACAGGGGTCGCATGATCCTCATAGCACCATGATGGCCACACCAAACATGGTATCCCCTGCTTCTACATCTCTCTCAAGCAGCACCTCTGGAGTTAGGGCATTCTCCAGATCTCCTTTCCCAGGAGAACGGGACGCTATGGCACCCAAATCCCCAGTCCCTGCACCTCATGGCCTGGTTGCTGAAGACTTAGACCTCCAGGATCTCAACCTGTCCGAACAGGTAAAATATATCCTTCAGGCTTCTAGGAAACTTTCCACAAGAAGATCTTATGCCTTCAAGTGGAAACGTTTTACTATATGGTGCTCCAAGAAGGGATTAAACCCCCTTGTCATACCCTTAGAATCGATACTAGAGTATCTCCTTCACGTATCGAATTCTGGTCTAAAGACAAATTCGGTAAGAGTCCATCTTAGTGCAATTGCAGCTTCTTATGAGCCTCTGAATGGACAACCAATTTCCTCTCATCCACTCATATCAAGATTTATGAGAGGCCTTTTATTAACTAAACCTCCCATCAAGCCACCACCGGTGGCATGGGATCTAAATCTAGTTCTCGGGCAGCTCATGAAGCCGCCTTTTGAACCTTTGGCCACTACAGCCCTTACGTTTATGACCTAGAAGGTCATCTTCCTAATTGCAATCACCTCTGCCCGTCGCATTAGTGAATTGCAAGCTTTAGTGGCTGATCCTCCTTATACTAGGTTTCATCATGATAAGGTTGTTCTTAGAACTCACCCACACTTTCTGCCAAAGGTGGTTTCGCCTTTTCATTTAAATCAATCAATTTATCTTCCTGTATTTTTTCCGAGGCCTCACGCCTCTAATGCAGAAAGAAACCTTCATACTTTGGATTGTAAAAGGGCCTTAGCCTTTTACATACAAAGAACACAGCAACATAGAAAGTCCTCGCAACGTTTTATAGCTTTTGACCCTAGTCATTTGGGACTTCCAGTCTCCAAAAGAACTTTATCTAAATGGATTGCCCAATGCATATCCTTTGCTTATGAGAGTAAGGGTCTTCCTCTTCAGGACCATGTCACAGCTCATAATGTGAGAGCCATGGCAGCTTCTATGGCTAATCTCCACTCTGTGTCTATCGATGACATTTGTCGAGCAGCCATCTGGGCTTCCGTACACACCTTCAAAGCCCACTACTGCCTGGATAAAGCCTCCCGTCGGGATGCCTTCTTTGGCCAAGCTGTTCTTCACAATATCTTTCAGACCTAAATCAACTCCTACCCACCAACCCTGGTGAAAGGCCAGAGATCCATGGGAGTAAGGATTCCCACCTTCTAGGGTGGCACCTTCCTGGGGCTATCTCCCTGGCATCTTCAGCTAGGGAGTCCCCATATGTGAAGACTACATTCCTGCTTGTTCCTGGAGATAGCGTAGTTACTCACCTGTAACAGGTGATCTCCGGGAACAGCAGGAATTTAGTCTTCACAACCCACCCACCTCCCCTAGGAGTTGTCTCTCTATCTCTTTGTCTCTTTCCTCTCTCCCTCTATCCTTTCACTCAACTACAAACTTAACTGAAGAGGGACAGTTGGAAAGGCGGGAAGGCAGCGCGCATGTGCTGAGGGATGCTCCCAAAAGCGTTTCTATTGGATGCTGGGGAGCATTCCCGCACAGGCTCCATCGGTACCGATGATACCCATATGTGAAGACTAAATTTATGCTGTTCCCAGGGATCACCTGTTACAGGTGAGTAACTACGCTTTATGCATCCCATTCCACTCAGGATTTTTGCATCTCATTCCACTCTGTCATGTCTCCCTTCAGCCATCTCTTCTCCAAGATGAAGAGCTCTAGCATCTTTAGTCTTTCCTCATAGGAGAGTCATTCCATCCCCTTTATCATGGTAATCTTTGTATTATTCTCATATTGGTCAACATACAGAGATTTCCATTGCCTCCAGGACCAATAATGGCTGCTAGAATTCTACATGTCACAAAGAGGGTGAACAGTCTCCAGACATAAGAGTTAGAAACAGAAGCTCTATCATGCTGTTGCAAACCTGAGGTTTCATGTATTTTACTTCTATAAGATGTTCCTTATAGTATGGAACAGTTCTGAGAATACAAGTCATTAAAGAGATCCCTGACAGAGGTAATTATTGCCTACTAATTCTTCGGGAACAAGCAGGAAGTCAATCCTCTCCTCACATATGGGTGACGTCGGCCTCGACAGAGCCCTCTCAGTATCTTCACATGGAGTCTTCTTAAAGACTGAATGATACACTGTGCCTCCTATGTGTGCCCCCTGAAGAAGGCAATCCTGCTGAGACACGTTGTTGGCTTTATTTTCAATAAACCAGTGACCTTCTTCACCCTCGCTTTTTGTGCTTTTTCTGGAACACAGTAGCTGCAGACATAGAATACATCTAGGGGGAATAGTAAAGGAACACAAAGGAGATTAAGGGGTATGGTTTACTAAGCAGTGGTAGCGGCTGCCATGTGGTATTGGAGCCACAGCCCCCATTGATACCGCATGGGAGCCGCTACAGCTGCTTAGTAAACATACCCTTAAGTGAATCAAGATCCGAAAGCGGCAGCGAAGAGGTGAGTTTTCAGCCTGGATTTGAAAAGGGCCAGAGATGAAGCCTGACGTACAGACTCAGGTAGTTTATTCCAGGCATAAGGAGCAGCAAGGTGAAAGTAGCGAAGTCTAGAGTTGGCAATAGAAAAGAAGGACACAGATAGAAGTGATTTTCCAGAAGAGTGGAGTTCCCAAGGAGGGATGTAGGGAGAGATGAGAGGAAAGATAGTGAGGAGCTGCAGAGTGAATGCATTTATAGGTCAGCAGAAGTTTGAACTGGATGTGCAAATGAATAGGGAGCCAATGAAGTGACTTGAGAAGAGGGGTAATATGAGCATAATGAGGCTGATGGAAGATTAGTGTTGAACAGATTGAAGGAGAGAGAGATGTACTCCGGGAACAAGCAGGAAGTCAGTCCTCACTTATGGGTGATGTCGGCGCCAACGGATCCACTCCCCAGCTTTCAAAGAAAGCCTTTGGGAGTTACACCACACATGCATGGTCACCTTTCCGCACAAAGGTGCCATCTTGCCTTAGTCTTCCTTTTTCTGCGGAGCCCTGCAGATATGCTGTCTGTGCACCCCGGATAAAGTTGATTTTTTTACCCATTCTTCAATGTTTTTTCTTCTTTCAAGTGCATCAGTTCAATCACCTTTTCGCCGCCCGAGTCCCCCGCCTCAGCGTCAAGGTTTTCGCTCAGATAATTTTCTTTATTTTTGTCTTGATTTTGGCCCGTAGGGTTGTCTACTCGTGGCCTGGCTGATTGAGACGTCGGAGTTTGATCTCGCGGGTCTCGTTTTTCCCGCTTTGTCTTTGACCAGTGGTTTCAAGCAGTGTGGCAAGTGCAATCGCACTATGTCTCATATGGACTGCCACAGTACCTCCATTAAACGCCTCGGGGCAGATCATGACGGGTCTTCCTGCCTGCTTTGCCTCCTGATGTCAGCTAAGACACGGAAGGAAAGCGAAAAGCAACAGGAGGAGCTGTTTGGTAGGTCTGGCTCAGGTTCAGCATCGGGGCAGAATCCCTGCCTTCAATGCCTGTGGTGGGTGATTCGGCATCACATGCCCAGGCTCACTCTAAGCCCAAATGTCATCGGGTGTCAGAGTCATCCTCAGAGGAACTCCTCCGTGCATTGGAGACTTTGTTGAAGCCGATGTTGAGAACCAACCCGGGCCCGGGTGGTAAGTCCACTTCAACCTGGCCGCAAAGTCCTCAACTCAACATGGGAGACAATGGACGGAAGCAATTATTGAAGCAGCCCTGGAGAGAGGAGTCTCCTGTGGCGTTGAAGGATTGATGCAGTCCCATCGACTCTATTACCATTCGTGATTCCCTGCCAGGGACCCGTTGCTGGCCTTGACATTCTCGAGGCTGATACAGGCTGCGGAGCTCTCTGGCATCAAGGCCAGGATGCCGGCCCTCGAGCGTAGTTTCTCTTTGTTCCTAGAGGCGCAAGGGGCCTGACTCCCAGTCATTCTGGGTTGTTGGCGCCCCTCCCGGGGACTTCCTTGATGAAGACCTCCCCTGAGGATGCTCCCCCATCCTTAAGAGGTTGGCGCAGTCGGTGTCAAAGCCATCGGCGACCGACACAATGCTGCAGGACCTCCGACGCTGGAAGTTGTCAATGCTGGGTCGGTTCGATGATCTTGGGGTGCTCGCCTACTCCTCCAGCTCTGAGTTGGCATGGGAGATGGACAAGGAGTCCCCTGACACTGTACTCCACCGGGCTGTCCTCTCCTACCTCTCTTTGCCATATCACCGGCAGAGGTCCCCACCAGAGGATCTCGCCTTCTTGGAGTTTGTGAGGGAGATGTCCCAGGCACTCACCCTCATGGTGGTGCCCGAAGACGAGCCGCATGCCGAGGATCTCGAGATAATCCAGTATGAGGCCCCTCCTCAGGAGGTGCTGACAGTGCCTGTGCCCCCAATTCTGAAGTGGCTGCTGTTCAGGATGTGGGAAACTCCGGTGACGGTGCTGATTGTGAACCATCGACCCAATTTGCAATATTGAGCCCCGGGTTCCAGAAAATGCAACTGCCACATAATTCCATGTTGGTGGAGTCGGCTATGTGTCTTATCAAGAGCCAGAAGATGCACTCCTCGGTGCCCCTGGCAGGGAGGCCCATACCATGGATGCCGTTGGCAGGAAGTGTGTCCAGGGCTCTATGCTCACAGCCCAGATCCAGGCTTACCCAGCTATACATGGGCATGTACCTGAGGGACCTGGCGAAGGAACTCGCTGGGTTCTTGGCTGGGTTATCAGATGAACCCCTTGAGTGCTTATGGACCCTGGTATCATTGGTCAAAGAGTGCTCTAAGTTTCAGACTTAGGCAGCCTTCGACGGCTTCAAGTCGGTACCTTGTGTAGCTGCGATGGACATTAGTACCCGCCGCCTTGCCTGGCCACAGTCCTCTGACTTAAAGCAATGGGTTAAGGACAAGTTGGCCGATGTCCCATGCCAGGGAGACAACTCTTCAGCAAACCCATGAAGGAGAAGGCCGATGAGTTGGAGAAGGAATTCATGACCAGAACCAGGCTGTTCAAGAAAGTGTCTGATCCTTCCCCATAGGAAGGCTTCAGGGAAAAAGTCCTTCCACCCGAATTCCAAGAAGGCTTACGGAAACTACTCCGTGTTTCAGGCCTATCCTGCCCCCCCCCCCTCAGGGGCAGCAGGCCAAGGGTCAGGGCACAGCCCTCTTAAGCCAAAGTCTCCCCAATCCCAAACAGTGCCCCAGCCGCAGCCTGGGAGGAGTTTTTGACTCCTTGGGCAGAGCCTCCCTAACTCTCTCAGAAGCCCAAGGTTCATGGGAAGGCAGCTGGTCCACTTTGCACACTGGTGGCCCTCTATCGTCATGGACACCTGAGTGTTGCAGGTAATCAAGGAGGGATATCTCCTCCATTTTGCTCAGCTGCCGCCTCCCCTTTTTCCCAGGGGAATTACCGATGGACCCTTTGCGCAGGGACCTTCTGCAGAAGGAGCTCGGGTCTTTACTCGAGGATCAAGCAGTAGAGCCTGTCCCTCACCACTTTCAGGGTCGGGGATTCTACTTCTGTTACTTCCTGGTCCCGAAGAAGACAGGGGGCTTCAGGCCCATCCTGGATCTTCGGGACTTCAACCATTTCCTGGTCAAGGAAAAGTTCAAGATGGTATCCCTTGGAACCTCGCTGCCTTACCTCCTGCAGGGAGATTGACTATGCTATTTAGATCTTAAAGATGCCTACACCCACATCCTGATCCATCCAAGGCACCATCAGTACCTCCGGTTTGTTGTCAGGAGCCACCACTGTCAGTACAGGGTGCTCCCCTTTGGCCTTGCTTTAGACCCTTGGGTGTTCACGAAATGCCTGGCTGTCATGGCCGCTCGCCTCCAGCTCCTCAGAGTGTTCGTGTTTCCATATCTGGACAACTGGCTTGTGCGGACAGGCTCACCCGAGGAAGCGCACAGTGTGACACAGCACACTCTAAAACTACTGCAGCACCTGGGCTTTGTGGTGAACTTCCTGAAGTCTCACCTCTCCCCCACGCAGTGCATGGAGTTCATCAGGGCCCTGCTAGACTCCATCCAGACAAGAACCTTCCTGCCACTGGATCGGGCGCAAGAGGTACAAAGCGGTGCACCAATGACAGCCCGGATGATGCTCTTGGGGCGCATGGCATCCACCATCAATGTGACCCCTTTTGCCTGCCTGCACATGCGGCAGGCACAGTGGACACTCAGCGTCCAGTGGTCGCTAACATCAGGCTGCCTAGAGGACCACATCCAAGTCACGCTGGCCTTAGCAACCTCTCTGGCCTGGTGGCAGGACCATCTCAACCTCAGAGCCAGCCTGCTCTTCCAGGCCCTGCCAGTACAGCGCATTCTCACCACAGACGCGTCAAGCTGGGCTGCGGGGCCCACTGCAATCACCTGCAGTCGCAGCCCCAGCCCCATGGTCACCAGAGGAGAGTGCCTCTCAGCTCACCTTGCTGGAGCTCCAGGCAGTCTTCCATGCACTGTGGGTCTTCCAGGACCATCTGAAAGGACAGGTGGTTCAAGTTCAGGTGGACAACCAGGTAGCGATGTATTACATCAACAAGCAGGGGGGGCACGAGCTCATACCACCTCTGTTGGGAGGCGGTGTGCCTCTGGAACTTCGCAGCAAGGAAGAACATCTCCCTCAAGGCAGTATACTTGCTGGGCCTGGACGGTATACTGGCCGACCACATGAGCCACGTTCTCCAACCCCACGAGTGGAGACGGAACCCGACTGTACTAGGGGAGGTCTTCCGACGTTGGGGTACTCCAGAAATCGACCTCTTTGCCAGTCCAGAGAATGCACAGCTGCCACACTTCTGCTCTCGGAGGCCGACCCAGAGGTGTGAGGTGGCAGATGCGTTCCTCCTCTCTTGGTCTCAGGGTTTTCTGTATGTGTTTCCACCAACACCCTTGGTGCCTTGGGCCCTCCTCCAGATACAAGCGGAGGTGACCTCAGTCATCTTCATTGCACCCAGGTGGCCTGGCAGCCCTGGTTCCCCCTGCTTCTGCAGCTGTCCAAGTGGGACCTTTGGCCATTTTATGTTCTCTGGACCTGCTGTCCTAGAAGGACGAGATGTTGTGACACCCCATCCTCCAGTTCCTGGCGCTGACGGCCTGGATGCTGAGAGGCTAACCATTGTGCATCACCGCCTCGCTAGGTCAGTGGAGGACGTCTTGCTAGCCTCACGTAAGGACTCTACACAATGGGCTTATGCCTTCAAGTGGCGCAGGTTTTCCCACTGGTATACAGGGGAAGGCCTTAACCCTTTCTCCTGCGCAATGTCGGAGATATTATGATACCTCTTCATCTCTCAGGGCTGGCCTGAAGTCTAACACGGTCAGTGTGCATCTCTGTGCCATTTCAGCTCACCACCATGAGGTGGATGTCCAGGCCATGTCAATACACCAACTGGTGGGCTAGTTCATGCGAGACCTCCTCTCCCAGCCCCTGATCCGCCTGCCACCGGTGGCGTAGGATCTCAATGTGGTGCTGGGGAAGCTCATGGCCCCGCCTTTCCAGCCCCTGCCTACCTGCCATCTCAAGTACCTCTCTTGGAAGGTCGTATCCCTGGTTGCGCTCACCTCAGCCAGGCAAGTGAGCGAACTGCAGGCCCTGGTGGCACATGCACCTTACACCAGGTTCCACAGGAACAGGGTCATCCTCCAGATGCACCCTAAGTTCTTGCCAAAGGTGGTCTCTGCATTCCATTTGAATCAGGAGATGCTATTAACCACTTTTTTCCCTAGACCTTCTACATCCAGAGGACGCAACTCCATTGCCGCTCAGTGCAGTTCTTTGTCTCATTCGATCCCAGTCGACTGGGGGTTGCAGTCTCCAAGTGCACCCTCTCAGTTTGGGTGGCCAACTGCATTTCTTTTGCCTGTCAACAAGCAGGGCTCTCTGGAGCATCATGTGTCGGCTCAAAATGTGCGTGCCATGGCGGCCTCAGTGACCAGCCTGCGGTTGGTACCATTACTGGACATCTGCAGGGCCGCCACCTGGTCCTCTTTGCACAAATTTGCTGCGCACTACTGTTTGGAAGAGACCTCCCGGAGGATTAGTGCCTTCAGCCAGGCCGTACTCCATCACCTCTTCGGGGAATAGTGCAACTCGTTCCAGCCCTCTGTGCCCAGGCTTCCGGAGTGGAGATTGCATCTTTGATGCTGCAGCTACAGTGTCAGACTTCCAGCTCACCAACACCCCCTGCTGCCCTTTACGGTCTGCATTTTGGGTTGCCTGTGGCTTTTAAAGGTTTTTTTCAGTAGCCTGTAGCTTGGGCGTTCCATATGTGTGGACTGACTTCCTGCTTGTTCCCGGAGAAAGTGTAGTTACTCACCTGTAACAAGTGTTCTCCAGGGACAGCAGAAATTAGTCCTCACAGCCCTCCCTCCTCCCCGTGGAGTTGTTTTCTTTTTGCCGTCTTGTGCTATGATATCATACTGAGGCAAGATGACACCTTTTGACGGGAAGGTGACCATGCATGTATGGTGTAACTCCCAAAGGCTTTCTTTGAAAGCTGGGACGTGGATCCACACAGGCTCCATCAGTGCCGATACAACCCATATGTGAGGACTGATTCCTGCTGTCCCCGGAGAACACTTGTTACAGGTGAGTAACTATGCTATTCAGAGGGAGACCAGCAAGGAGTAGGTTACAATAGTCAAGATGGGAAGTGACAAAAGAGTGAATAGGTGTCTTAGTAGTGGGTTCAGAAAGGAATGGGCAAATTTTGATGATGTTGTAGAGAAAGAAACGGCAGGTTTTATCTATCAGTTGAATGTGTGTGGAGAAGGAGAAAGAGGAGTCGAAGACAACCTCAAGTTTGCAAGATGAGAAAACAGGAGTTATGCACAGAGACGGAGAAAGGGGAGAGGAGGGTTTAGGGGGAAAACTAAGAAGCTCAGTTTTGGCCATATTCAATTTGAAGCGGCGATGAGACATCCAAGCAGCAGTGTCAGAAAGACAGGCAGAGATCCGGGCCTGGATTGCTGGAAAGATTTCAGGTTTAGAGAGGTAGACCTGGGAGTCATCAGCGTAAAGATGGTACTGAAAGCCATGGGTAGAGGTGAGTGCACCAAAGGACTGTGTATAGAGAGAGAAAAGGAGTGGACCCAAGAAAATCTTTGGGATACACCAACTGAGAGTGGGATAGCAGTAGAGGAGGATGCATCAGAACAAACACTGAAGGAGTGATGGGAGAAATTAGAAGAGAACCAGGATAGCACAGAGCTCTTAAAACCAAGCGAGGACAAGGTATCAATGAGAAGGTTGTGGTCAACAGTTCCAAAAGCAGCAGAAAGGTCAAGAAGGATGAGGATTTTGCCAAGAATGGGTCACTGGAGACTTTGGCAAAAGCCGCTTCGGTAGAATATAAAGGACGAAAGCCAGATTGTAGAGGATCCAGAAGAGCTTGAGAGGAAAGTTGAGACAACGGCGGTGAACCGCACGTTCAAGTAGTTTAGCCTCAGTGCCTATTGTGAGCAGGTGGCCGGACTTGTACTGAGTCCGCCAGAGCCCTGGCTTACAAAATACTCAACTGCCTCACAACTCCATGGTGGTGGAGTCAGCCATGTGTAGGCTGAAGAGCCAGAAAATGCACTCCTTGGTACCCCCGGGCAGGGAGGCCCACCCCATGGATACCCTGGACAGGAAGTGCTCCCAGAGCTCAATGCTCATCAGCCAGATCCAGGCCTACCAGCTGTACATCGACATGTACTTGTGTGACCTGGCGAGGGAACTTGTTGGGATCTCAGCTGGTCTCTCCGAGGAACCTCTTCTGCAGTTCTGGACCCTGACCTCCACGGTCAAATGGTGATCCAAATTTTTGACTCGGGCGGCCTATGACGACTTCGAGTCAGCAGCTAAAGTAGCCACAGTGGGCATTATTGCCCATCGCCAGGCCTGGCTTCAATCTTCCGACTTGGAGCAATGGGCGCAGGACAAGTTGGTCGATGTCCCTTGCCAGGGAGAGAATCTCTTCAGCAAGCCTATGACAGACAAGGCCGTCGAGCTGGAGTCCGAGTACATGACCAGGACCAGGTTCTCCAAAAAGACTGCTGATCCTTCCCGAAGGAAGGCTTTGGGTAAAAAGCCCCTGTACCCGAAGAAGAGGAAGGCTTATGGGAACTATTCTCAGTACTCGGCCTTCCCAGCTGTTCAACAGGGCCAGCAGGTCAAGGGACCAGGGCATGACCCTCATAAGCCCAAGACCCCCAGGCCCCAGACTGCGCCTCCAGCACAATCTGGAGGGGGCTTTTGACTCCTTGGGCATAGCCTCTCTTCCTTCAGGAGGTCCTGCCCCGCAGCTTACGGGGGAGCGTCTGGTATTTTACGCAAACTGGTGGTCCACCGTCACCACCGATGCATGGGCCCTACAGGTGGTGAAGGAGGGTTACCTCCTCCACCTCGAGCAGATGCCCCTGCCATTTTTTCCAGGAGAGCACCCTATGACTCCCCTTCACCAGGGCCTACTTCAGCAGAAATTCGCAGATCTTCTGGCAGACAGGGTGATGGAATCCATCCCCCTCCATCTCAGGGGCAAGGGGCTCTACTCCCACTACTTTTGGGTTCCCAAAAGCCAGTGGGCTTTAGCCCATTCTAGACCTGCAGGACCTCAGCTGGTTCCTGGTGAGGGAGAAATTTAAAATGTTCTCCCTTGGAATAATGCTGCCATACCTCCAGCAGGGAGACTAGCTATCCTCCTCGGATCTAAAGGATGCATATATGCCCATCCTCATCCATCCCCTTGACAGGCAGTATCTCCTCTTCATGGTAGGAGGCTGCCACTATCAGTACAGGGTTCTACCCTTCAGTCTGGCCTCCGCCCCGAGGGTATTTACTAAGTGCCTAGTGGTGGGCGCTGCCTTCTTGCATCTCCAGGGAGTGTTCGTCTTCCCCTACCTGGACAACTGGCTCATCAAGGGCAGCATTGCCCCCGAAGCGCATCAGGCAACAGCTCACACCATCCTTATTCTGGAGCACTTGGCTTCATCATAAACTACCCAAAGTCCCATCTCCATTCAGCACAACACCTAAAATTCATAGGGGCACTGCTGGACACCATCTAAGCCAGGGCCTTCCTCCCTGCAGACAAGGCCCAGCGCCTCAAGGCACTTGCAGGGAACCTCCAGGGTCACTCCTCAGCCTCTGCTCACCTTCTGCTTCACGTGCTGGGTCACATGGCATCCAGGGTACATGTCACCCCAGACTCCTGCCCACATATGCGGCCGACTCAGTGGACCCTACGCTCCCAGTGGTCTCAGGGTGGGACAGGGTGGTCATGACCCGTCCTCTGGCCGACTCCCTTGACTGGTGGCAACAGCTCCAGCACCTACAGGCCAGAATGCCCTTCCAGGCCTCCACCCCCCAGAGGATCCTCACCACGGGACGCCTCCAAACTGGGTTGGGGAGCCCATTGCGACAACCTTCACACTCAGGGCAGTTGGTTGCAGGTAGAGATCCTCCAGCAGATCAAACTCCTGGAGCTTTGAGCCATAGCATTAGCTCTTCTGGCCTTTCACCACCACCTATGTCATCAAGAGGTACTGATCCAGACCAACAACCAGGTGACAGATGTTCTACATCAACAAATAGGGAGGTATGGGATCGTCCCTCCTGTGCCAGGAGGCAGTGAGCCTCTGCTCTTTTGCCAGCACCAATCGGATGCTCCTGTGGGCAGTCTATCTCTCAGACAAGGATAATGTCCTGGCGGACCGGCTTAGCTGGGTCCTCCAACCGCAGGAGTGGCAGCTGAACCCCCGGATGGCCAGCCCATTCTTTCATCTTTGGGGGCTCCCGCAGATAGACTTCTTCGCCAGCCCAGCCAATGCTCAGCTGCCTTGCTTCTGCTCTAGGCAACTGCATCCCTCGCGGGTGACAGCAGATGCATTCCTCATTTCCCGCCCCGATCAAGATCCAGCTCGACAGAGCCACCTTGATACTGGCGGTTCCTAGGTGGGCCAGGTGGTTCCCCTGCTTTTCTGCCTGTCCCAGGCACCCCAGTTCCTCTGGGGTGCACCCCGGGCCTGCTCTCGCAGGAGGACAGCTCTCTCCTGCACCCCAATCTGAGGTCCCTGACTCTGATGGCCTGGCTGCTGAAAGGGTAGCCTTGGCCCAATCTGAAGCAAGATAGAGGAGGCCCTCCTGGCCTCCTGCAAATCCTCCATCCACCAGGCCTACGCCTTCAAATGATAGAGATTCTCTTTGTGGTGTGTGGAGAAGCAGATCAACCCCTTTTCCTGTTCAGTCCAGCTGGTGCTGCAGTACCCGCTTCTCCTGTCCCAGGCTGGACTGAAGTCCAACTACGTCAGAGTAAACCTTAGCACACTCTCGGTGCACCACCATCTTGTTGAGGGCAAGCCCCTCTCTGCTCAACCCCTCCTGACTCGCTTCCTGAGGGGCCTATTACTCTCAAGGTCACCTGTCCACCCCCCAGCAGGGAAGTAGGATCTCAACGTGGCTCTCTCAAAACTCACAGCGCCACCTTTTGAGCTTCTCGGTTCTTGCCACCTCAAGTATCTCTCTTGGAAGTTGGTCTTCCTTGTGGCACTTACCTCCGCTCGCAGGGTTAGCAAGCTCCGGGCTCTGGTGGCCCATCCATCTTATACAAAGTTCCACAAAAACAGGGTCATGCTCCGCATGCACCCCAAGTTTCTGCCTAAGGTGGTGTCTCCATTCCACCTCAACCAAGAGGTGGTACTCTCCACCTTCTTCCCACGGCTTCACACACGGAGCAGAGGCTGCTCTCCACACTGGACTGTAAGCGAGCCCTGGCCTACTATCTGGAGTGTACCCAGGCCCACTGTTGTTCCTCGCAGCTCTTCATCTCCTACGACCCAAATCAGCTGGGGACAGCGGTCTCTAAGCATACCCTGTCCATTTGGGTGGTGGACTGCATCGCCTTTGCTTACAGTCAGGCCGGTCTCTCACTGGAGGCCGCATCACTGCACACAGCGCCCGGGCCATGGTGGCCTCTGTGGTGAACCTGTGCTCCTTTCCCTTGTCGGAGATCTGCTGGGCTGCCATCTGGTTCTCAGTCCATTCCTTTGCAGCTCATTACTGCCTGGAGAAGGTGTCCCACTGGGACAGTGCCTTTGGCCAAGCAGTACTCCATCATTTGTTTGGGGTGTAAGGCAACTCCTGCCCTTCGGTGTATTCAGGCTACTGGAGAACTGGTTCCTCACTTGATACTTGGGGCTGTTCATAGGTCTGCTGTTCCTTGACTCCATTGCTGTTTATCATAGTTCACCTTTTTCTGGTCACCCGTGGCTTTTACAGATTTTTTTTCAGTAACCTGTAACTAGGGAGTTCTATATGTGAGGACTGACTTCCTGCTTGTTCCCGGAGAAAGCGTAGTTACTCATCTGTAAGATATTCTCCAAGAACAGCAGGAATCAGTTCTCACAACCCTCCCTGTAGAGTTGCTTTTCTTTTTTGCCGTCTTGAGCTATGTCATCATACTGAGGCAAAATGGCACCCTTAGGCGGGAAAAGAACCACACATGTGTGGTGCATCTCTCAAAGGCTTTCTTTTTTCCTGCTGTCTCCGGAGAACACCTGTTACAAGTGAGTAACTACGCTATATCATCAGTCAGAATTTTCTATGTAGGAATTTCCATTCCTCCTGAGTGTTCACTGGTTTATAGTAATAAGTGAGTGCTTGTTGATATTGTTGTTTATTAGCTTGAGAGAAGAAGCTGTTTCCATTATTCTGAGGTACAGTTTAACAGCAACTAGAAGTATTCACATTTTTGGTGCACTAATACAGAAAATTTAATAATTATATTCTGAAAATCCAATAAAATCACTCAAAACTGAAGATGTAAACATTCTGAGAAGCACATTAGGCTTGAAAGGCATGAATAGAGTCTGAAGATTAAGCGACAACGTATGGTCTTCTCATACCCACTTACTGGGTGCCCAATTCCTGGTGCATGTTGAGTAGCAGGAACACAGGTTTTCCAGGTATAGCACATCTGTCACACCTTAGTCTGACTACAGAAAGACACTGGGAGGTTCCTTTGACTTTTCCACTGATAAAATTCACTGAACATAGCAGGAAGAGCCTAGAGGATCATCTCCCCCCCGGTGAGTGGATTCAGCAATGAGAAGGTGGGTTAAAGAGATATTACAGCTTCTGCAGCCCAGGCGATTGCAGCACAGGGGTCGAAAGCTCATCCAGATTAGTGATGGGAATGTGGATCTGAGCACTGACTGAGGATGGAAACTGAAAAAGAAAATGAGAGCAGAGTGAGAATGCAGGGCTGCTTCTGAAACAGTGCACAGACTTGAGCAGTGAATGAAGCTGTGGGAATTGCTTGGGACTTCTACAGTATCTCCAGTGACATAGCAGTGCAGGATAATTCTAGCAGTGCGCCCTATGTCACTGGTCATTCTTCTTGATGCTGAGTGTCTAAATCTCATGTGTGATTTATACAATACACTGCACTATCTTCCATTAAAGGCAAACATATACTTGACTGCATAACCCCTAATTTTTCCAGTGTTAATAAAATTACATTTTATTTTGTATTTATTTATTTTAAAGCATATCTATACCGCCATCATTTTGAAAATGATAATAACCCTCCCAAAAAGGAACCACCTCGTGAAATTTTTGCTCCAGGGAAAAAAAAGCATATGGTGATCAATGTTCCCTCTAATTTTCTATAGGCTGTGTGCACATAAAATATCAGCTGTGCAGCTTTTGAAGGAAGGTTAAATTTTTGTGCGCAACATAACGACACTCGGAGTTATATACTTTAAAATTTGACTACACGTCAGAATACAGTATGTACACCACATTGATTGCACTAGAAAATATTGTAGAACTTGTGAAAACCATAAATACACAACAACTTTTAAATTTTAAGACATCTGTGTTTTCTATCAGAATCAGAACCGTAATTTTTGTGCGCTCTGTTGTAAAGTATGTGCGCTCGCTCGGTGAGGTGTGTGCGTGCGCACATGCGCACAGCTTAGAGGGAACAGTGATGGTGATGTCATCAGCTTGCTCTTTTTAAACGGAGAGAAAAGTCTGAATGCTGAGAACAAACACTTTGTGAGAATCACCCCTGATGAAACTGGGAACGGATAAAGAGAGATCTTTCTTGGGTGACCGTGGGTGATAGTTGTGCCTAAAGAGCTGACTGTTGCAAGCTAAGTACTTTTGAGCAATTGTTTTTGGCCATTTTTTGTTGTTCTCTATTGCAGGAGAATTGGTACTGTTGAGTGGTGATGAAGTGATGGTGTCTACTCTTTTTTGTGGAAACACTTTATTTTGATGCAGTTTACTTATTTTATTGAAATATAATTGATAAAGATTTGGTCTACAAATTTAATAAAAATTATATCGGAGAGTTTTTCTGGCTAGTGATGTTGAACAAATGTATCCCCTTCGGGCAGGTCTCTGCCATATAGAGGAAATATGATAGAACTACTGAGGCCTTTTCTCTCCATTTAAAAAGATTTTAAAAACATTTTGAAAAAGTCATATATTTTGAATTAAGGTGTCTGTTCAGGCAGACCAATGAAGTTGCTTAGTGTTTAGGAGTATTAGGTCTGACCTTGATAATTTACTTTAGTTGATTGTTAGAGCTATAATTTATGTGTATTGTTGGTGGGTTTAAGTACTACCGGGTGGGATTCATTTTGTTTGCATTAGTTTTGCGCATACCATGACAGTCATGAACCTCACTTCTAAGCCAGGGTTTGTGGAGTATAATCTCATTTACTGCTAATGCTGTGTTTGCTCTTTATGAGCTATCAATGCTTCGATTTCCATATTAGGTCTTTGGCTCCTTAAGTCTGCCAGAGCTGATGATACTATAGAGGCAACTACCAAGTCCGGGAAAGTTTGGGGGCCATAATTATCACACAATAATGAGGGCTTGCTCTACTTAAGGCCCAGAATTCTAGGCCCTGTTGAGCAGAGTGCCTGCAGTGGCTGAGCCAAGTGAGTTGAGAGGGGTCTTATAGAACTTAGGAAAGATGACCAAATAGTTGAAAATGAAGGCTCATGCTCCAAGATCCCAACCCTTGTTCCCATTAAGTGGAAGCCCAAAGGAGCAGGAGGAAACTGCCTGGCCAAAATAATACATTAAAAACAACGGAAGCTAGCGGTTGAGACAGAGGAGATGAATGATCCCACAAATAGAAGAAAATGGGGTTACTTTATTTATTTTTATTTAGCAACACTCATATAGTGCTTTTCACTGGGTCAAAGCGGTGTACATTCAGGTACGGTATATATTTCCCTTGTCCCTGAAGGGCTCACAATCTACGTTATGTACCTGAGGCAACAGAGGGTTAAGTGGCTTGCCCAAGGCCACAAGGAGCACCTGTGGGACTAGAAACCCCAGTCCCTCCAGCCTGAGGTTGCTGTCCTCCAGTGGGATTTGAACTTTAGAAGCATCCCCACATATAAATAGCATTTACCTGTGTAGATCAGCATACATGTGTAAATGACATTTTAGAACGGGATTTTTTAACATGGGGATGCTTGCCACATTTGCATTTTCTGGAGGTGTGGTGAGGGTAGGCCTACAATATAGATGTGGGCTTCCCATTTCACATAGACAATCCATATCTCTAGGGAAAATTATAGACATTGCCATTTACAGCTGCCTCGTGGCATGTATAAGTGCCTGCTGGAAGGAGCAGCTGTCAAAGTGTCGAGGTCTGCTGTCCCCCTCAGCTCCCCTCAACCTTGATACCCCCCCCCCCCCTATCATTCCCCTGATTAACTACAAAGCTATCTGATCCACCAAACTGCCCCTCAACAGGTGATCTCTCCCCTCCCTCCCCCCAAGCTCCAATCCCCCCAACAAGAACCCCCCAGCAGACCCCCAGATCCCCTTCCCCAAGCTTACTCAGGGTCCCTGGTGTCTAATGCAGTAGCAGCAATCCTCAGTCACTCCTGCTGTTCTGGCCAGAGGAATGGCACCCAAGACCTTGTGACCCCTAGTAATAATCTCACCATATCACAGCTAGATGTCAGGCTGCAAAGGCACCATTTTGCAGCCCACAGCCAACTAAGCAGGAGTAAATGGGGATTGTTTCTGCTTCACTAGACACGAGGGACCCCTAGTAAGGTTAGAAATGGGGATCAGGGAGGCCCTTGTTGTCTGCTAGATATCTTCATGCTGGGAGAGTTGCTTATGGGGCTTCACAGAAACATGATGGCAGAAAAAAGATCATATGGCCTATCTAGTCTGCCCTTCCATATCAACAGCTATAATCCCTTTCTTTTCCTTTAGAGATCTTCTGTGTTTGTCCCATGCCTTTTTGAATTCAGATACTGTCCTCATCTCTACTACCTCCACTGGGAGACTCTTCCACACATCTACCACTCTTTCCATAAAGAAATATTTCCGTATATTACTCCTGAGTCCCATTTCACCCTCATCCTATGTCCCCTCATTACAGAGCTTTCTTTAAATTGAAAGAGGCTCTCCTTTGCATTTATGCCACAGAGGTATTTAAAGAACTCTATCCCGCCTTTCCTCTTGCTGCTTCTGCGAGGCCTTTGCTCTCCTTGTGTTCCTCTAAAGTATACATATTAAGATCTTTAAGTTTTTCCCCACATGCCTTATGATAAAATCCATTGACTATTTTGGTAGCCACCCTCTGCACCGACTCCATCCTGTTTATATCCTTTTGAAGGTATGGTCTCCAGAATTGCACACAATACTCCAAATGAGGTCTGACAAAAGACTTACACAGAGGCATTATCACCTCCTTCCTGCTGGCCATTCCTCTCCGTATGCTCCCAAGCATCCTTCTGGCTTTCACTGTCAAATTTTCTACCTATTTAGCCACTTTAAAATCATCAGAAACAATCATGCCCAGGTCCTGCTCTTCTTTCATGGATGGAAGTACTTCACCCCCTATACTGTAGCGCTCCCTTGGATTTTTGCAGCCCAAATGCATGACCCTGCATTTTTTAGCATTACGTCTCAGCTGCCAAATTCTCCACCATGCTTCAGGCTTAGATAAATTCCTTCTCGCGTCATCTACTCCTTCCTGGGTGTCTATTGCAGATTTTGGTATCATTCACAAGGCCAACCTGACCCTTCCACAGCCTTTCCACAACATCACTAACAAAAATGTTAAAAAGAACACTGGTCAACACTGAAATCGTTACTGACTTTAAAAGGCCCTAATCTGTAGTATCTTCGTTTGCTGAACACGAATATAACATTAAAAAAATTTTATTGGCTCTTGTTTTGAAGATATTGAATGTAGTTCATTTTTGACGTTTCACCATGTAAATTTATCCAGTAGGACATCAACAACATCCCAAATAAGCCTTGAATGATGCAATATTGCATCACATTGCATAATACCAGCATGCACACATCATCCAGAGTTTCAAACTGTATGCGAGACAGTTTAAGCTACTGTTACATGTAACTTTTATTAATCATATAATTTTAGCCATTTAGGTACAATACAGAACAGTAATGCCGTGAAAGTGCGTTAATACCATTGACAATTTCTGCTACATTTGTGGGGAAGTGACATTTGCCAAGCAGAAGAAAAGTATCACTTCTCAACTGAAGAAGGCATATCATCTTTACTTCGGATGCAAGATTGGTGACCAAGACAAGCCTTGGGCCCCACATATATGCTGCGCTACATGTACAACACAGCTTTCACAGTGGTTGAATTGCAAAAGACCATCAATGCCATTTGCAGTCCCCATGGTGTGAAGAGAGCCAAGCAACCACATAAATGACTGTTACTTCTGCTTGGTTCCTTCTCTTTCCAGCGGAATAACGAAGCAAAAGAAGTCGAGCATAGTCTACCCAAACATTCCGTCTGCATTGAGACCAGTTCCACATGGTGAGGGACTTTCTATTCCAGAACCTCCATCAGAAGATTCTATTGATTCATCTGATGAGGACAAGGGTGAGCCAACCTGTTCTTCTCCTGGTCCGTCTCCTGGTCCGTCAGCATGCAGTGACCTAGATTTTCACTGGGATGCATTATCAACTCCACACAGAATAGCACAGGAAGAACTAAATGACCTGGTTCGTGATTTGGACTTATCCAAGAACAAGGCAGAATTGCTAGGATCAAGACTTCAACAATGGAATCTTCTAGAAGAAGATGTCAACATTACTCCATATCAAAAGCGCCACCAGCAGTTGGAGCCTTTCTTCAGAAAGGAAAGTAATCTGGTATTCTGTTCCGATATCGAAAGCCTCATGAATGCCTTAAAAATCACTCATGACCCACAAGACTGGAGACTATTTATAGACTCTTCGAAACTGAGTCTGAAGGCTGTGCTTTTGAACAATGGAAACCGTCTTCCATCTATTCCAGTAGCGCATGCCGTCCACATGAAAGAGACATACAATAACTTAAAGCATCTACTGACTTCCATTAACTATAACAAGTACAGCTGGCACCTCTGTGGTGACATGAAGGTAGTTGCCCTTTTAATGGGACTGCAGCAGGGATATATAAAATACCTGTGTTTCTTAGGGGAGTGGGATAGCCAAGCAAGGGATTGGCACTACTTGTGGAAGGAATGGAATCACAGACAAAATGTAACAGTTGGAGAGAAGAATATCCAGCACCCAGCTCTGGTTGAGGCTCACAAAATCCTGCTACCACCCCTTCACATCAAACTAGGTTTGATGAAAAACTTTGTGAAAGCCATGGACCGCACTTCGCCAGCTTTCCGATACCTGCATGAAAAATTCCCTCGAGTCAGCGAAGCAAAGATTAAAGAGGGCGTTTTTGTGGGTCCTCAGATTCGAGAGCTCTTCAAAGATGACCGGTTCAAGAACTTGCTGCAGGTTGATGCGAAACAAGCATGGCATGCTTTTCACCTAGTGTCATCAAACTTTCTCAGGAATGTTAGGGCAGAAAACTACAAGGAACTAGTAGAAGACATGCTGATGCAGTATCAGAAACCTGGCTGCAATATGTCTCTAAAGATCCATTTCCTTGATTCCCATCTCGATTTCTTTCCTGACAACTGTGGTATGGTTAGTGATGAACAGGGCGAATGTTTTCACCAGGATATCGCAACGATGGAGCAAAGATACCAGGGAAAATGGTCCACTACAATGCTGGCTGACTACTGCTGGACACTCCCCAGAGAAGCTCCCGAACAGCTGTACAAGAGACAGGCGAAAAAATCTAAGAAGTAGTCTATGACTTGTTTTTTTACAGGTATTAACCGAAGGCCTATTATATTTACTATTGACATGCATTTCATGATGTAAACATTAATTCTTGTAGACTACAATAAAACTAGAGCCCACTTTGCAATTTCACTGTCATATTCGTGTTCAGCATATAAAAATTGATAAGAAATGACTATTTTTATTTCAGTAACATGACTTTTGTAAAAATTTGTTGACCAGTGGAATCGGACCAAGTCCAGATCCCTGCGGCACACCATTGGTAACATCCTTTTCCTCAGAGTGAGCTCCATTTACCTGTACTTTGTCGCATCCCACTCAACCAATTTCTAATACAGTCAGTCACTTTAGGATCCATCCCTAGAGTGCTAAATTTAATTCTATGCTGCCTATGCAGAATGGTGTCAAAGACTTTACTGAAATCTATTACGTCTAGGGCTCTCCCTTGCTCTAATTCTCTGGTCACCCGTTCAAAGAAATCAATCAGATTTGTCTGCCAAGACCTGCCTTTAATAAAGCCATGCTGCCTCAGATCCTGCAATCCATTGGACTCCAGAAACCTCACTATCCTCTGATTTAGCACAGTTCCATTAATTTACTCACCACTGAGGTCCTATTAACTGGCCTGCAATTCTCAAGCTCATCCTTCCTTCTGCTTTTGTGTTAAGGGACCACATGCGCCTATCTCCAGAACTCTAGGATCACCCACGATTCTAAAGAAGCCTTGAAAATGTCAGACATTGGAGCTGCTAGAACTTCCCCAAGTTCCTTCAATACTCTTGGATGTATCCCATCTGGCCCCATTGCTTTGTCTATTTTTAGTTTAGCTAGTTCCTCACGAACACAGTCTTCTGAGAATCTTTCAAGATCCCCTTCACTACTGTTCCTATTTTTGAGTGTTTTCTGAGATCCTGCTCCTGGCCCTTCATCTGTGAACACAGAACAAAAATATTTGTTAAGCAATTCCACTTTATCCTCATCTGTTTCTACATATTCCTCCCCTTCACCCTTGAGTCTGACAATACCACTTGTATTTTATGAAGGCCACCCTCTTTTTCTTCACCTTTTCAGCTACTTCTTTTGAGAATCATAGTGGCCTCCTTTTCCTTTTACATTTATTTACCTTTCTAACAAAAGTGTTTGTTGACTTAAATTATCCCTTTCAGTTTTGCCCATTGCCTTTCTACATGCCCCAACTGTTCCCATCCTACTAATGACTCCTTGAAGTATTGTCCCATCATGGCAAAGCTAGTTTTCCTAAAATCTAAGACCCTCGCTTTTGAATGGACTTTATTAGCCCTAGTCCTAATACTGAACCACTTCATCTGATGAGCACTGGATGCAAGATGATTTCCCACTATAACATCAGAAACACGTTCCCCATTGGTAAGCAGCAGGGCCAGTATGGCCACTTCACATGTGGGTTCTGTTACCATTTGCCACAATATTTCTCCCTGTAGAGCAGGGGTTTTCAACCCAGTCCTTGGGGAACCCTAGGCCAGTCAGGTTTTTAGGATTCTCAGAATGAATATGCATGAGAAAGATTTGCATGTTCTGCCTTCGTTGTATGCAAATCTATCTTATGCATATTCATTATGGGAATCCTGAAAAACTGACTGGCCTAGGGTTCCCCGAGGACTGGGTTGAAAACCTATGCTGTAGAGAATCTAGGATCTCCTAGATGACATCACAGCAGGGATGTGCCAGTCAACATCCAGCATATTGAAATCACCTATCAGAAGCACTTCTTCTTTCATGGCAATATTGCGTATGTTTTCTATTAAATTTTTTCCACTTCTCCCTATGAAGAAGATTGGTATATCATACCAATGCAAATGGATTTCCCATTCCCTCTTTCTAATTCAACCCACAGTGCTTCCTCGCTCCCTTGTAAGCCCTGTAATTCTATAGCTTTAATATTATTTTTTACATATAGTAAACAGTTCTTCAGGCAATCATTTTCCCACACCTGTACTATGCTAACATCAAACTACCTGGATTACCCAAACACTCACTACAGACGTTACAAATAGCGCAGAACACAGTAGCATGAATCATACTGGGAAAATCAAGATACGAGCACATTACTCCAATGTTAAAGCAACTGTACTGGCTTCCCATAAAAAGTAGAATTCATTATAAAGCACTCATGACTACATTCAAGATCACTCACAATTTATCTGCCAACTGCTTAAAACAACTACTACAATACCCAAAAAACTAATGACAAATTAGAAAGACAACACAGAACAAGCTAACAGTCCCAATAGAAAAAACAAAGAGTAGCCAATATGCTTGGTCAAGAGCCTTCTCTACATATGCCCCTGGATTATGGAATGTCCTCCCAGACAAGATGTGAAACAACAGATTTATCAACATTCCGTAAGGATCTAAAAACATACTTGTTCATAGAATTTTATAGAGACAATATTTAGATACAAGAACCAATGACACAAGACTCGGTCTAACTACCTACAAACAATTACAGTTGAACTCACCTTTCATACTCACCCATACTTTTTCACATGTAAACTATCATATTACATACTCAATCAAATTGTATGTAGTTGAGTTGCTCTGCTATCCAATGTAAGTATAGCAAACGCAACTTCACCCCTATAGTTAATATTCCAAGTTGTTCCAATAAAGACAAAGGTAGCCCAAATGCCCTTGAGTACAGAGCAGACAGAGCTTAAAGATTCCAAATTACCCCTGCCTACCGATAACCAAATTAATATGAATAAAATACAGTTTCTAAAATGCTTGTATGCAAATGCTAGAAGTCTAAAAAATAAGATGGGAGAGTTAGAATATATAGCACTAAATGAGAAGTTAGATATGATTGGTATCTCAGAGACATGGTGCAAGGAGGATAACCAGTGGGACACTGTGATACCTGGGTACAAACTATATTGTAATGATACAGCTGATCAAATTGGTGCAGGGGTTGCGCTCTATGTTAGAGAGAGCATTGAGTCGCAAAGGATTAAAGTTTTGCAGGAAACAAATTTCGCTATAGAATCTCTATGGATTGAAATTCCATGTAAAAAGGCAATGGCAGTGGGGTTGTACTAACGACCATGTGGCCAGAATGAACAAATGGATGATGTAATGCTCAAAGAAATCAGGGAAACTAACAAAAGTTACAGAACAGTAATAATAATGGGTGATTTCAATTACCCCGGTATTGACTGGGTCAGTGTCACAGCAGGACATGCTAGGGAGATGAAATAAATGACTGCTTCTTGGAGCAGCTGGTTCATGAAACGATCAGAGGGGAAGCCATTTTGGACTTAGTCCTTAGTGGAACACCGGTTCCGGTACAAGAGATAAGGGTGTTGGGGCCACTTGGCAATAGTGATCATAGTGATGGAGTGGAGGAGTGGCCTAGTGGTTGGGGAAAGGTACTTCAGGCCGGAAGGTCGGGGGTTCAAATCCCACTAGAGGACAGCAACCTTGGGCCAGAAGGACTGGGGTTTCTAGTCCCACAGGTGCTCCTTGTGGTCTTGGGCAAGCCACTTAACCCTCCATAGCCCATGTTCCCTGTAAAATAGTTATCTCCAAGTTATAATGCCTTGTTCAATGTAAACCGCACTGATGCAGAATAGCGCGGTATATAAGAGAATGTAAATAAATAGCATGATCGCGTTTGATTTAATTAATGGAGGAAGGAGAGCTTGTAGTTTAAATTTCATAAGTTAGAACCTAGCAGCAGCAAAGAGCTATAATTTAAATCAAATAAGAATATAGATTAGCACAAAAGGCAAAACAGGGTCAGTACTCTTTGAGCAGCAAATAGTCTTCTAGAGACCTTTACAAAGAGGCCTTCTACCTAGGGGCAAGAGACCTGTGAAACGTTTTCAGTAGGTGTAAACACCAGGTGGCAGATCAAAAGGCCATTTTGAAAGACTCCTATCCAAGCAAGGACTGTTAATCATCCAGGAAGTTGGTCACAGCTTACCTCAGCAGCACAGGCATAAATAGCTCAACCAGAGCTCTGTGATCCTCAGTCTTGAAAGACTAGAAAAGGGGACTGTTACTTCTGGAGAGAGATCCGCAATTGTGAGTATATACTTCTGGGAATTTTCTGAAAGGAATTATTTTTATTAAAGCTAATTAATCTGTGAACCCACTATTTTTTGTTAAATCAGTCAGGGCCTAGTAGCAGCAGTTTAAGTTTACATTTAAAACACAAGAGAGCTTTCTGGTTAAATTTCATACCCAGCAGAGAGCTTGTAGTTTAAATTTAATAGTCATTCAGGGCCTAGCATCAGCAAAGTACTTTTAGTTTAAATTTAAAACACAGAAGAGAGCCTTCTGGTTAAATTTAGAACCCAGCAGAGAGCTTGTAGTTTAAATTTCATAATAAGTTAGAGCCTAGCAGCAGCAAAGAGCTATAATTTAAATCAAATAAGAACATAGCTTACCTCAGCAGTACAGGACAGGGTACTGTGTAGCAGCCCTCTTTTAATAAGTGTTATTTCCCTCCCTCCCTCCCCACACCCACCCACCCCTGGGATAATCGTAGCTTTATAGGTACTTACACATTTTAAAAGACAGGAGGTGCTCTCAGGTGAAGCTCGTTACCCAAATCAGTCATACACTAAGGACCTGAGATTAATTAAGCTTCAGGTGAACAAGGTATATTAAACGTATTAGGTACAGTTTTATTGGCAACCCTTAGTAAGTAAAGAACTTAAAGATCTAAACAAAAACTTAAAACTAAGATGCAGACAGCAGTCTAGCAGCGAGATGGGGGCTTTCCAGTCTTTTGCATTGAGTGTCACATGTATGATTTTCCCCCAGTTGGTGAGAGGTCTTACGTGTGCACTAGGTGCAAGGAGCTCTTTGCTCTCAGGGAACAAGTCCGTTCTCTAGAGGCTAGAGTAGCAGACTTGGAAAACATAAGACAGACAGAGAGGTACATAGACAAGACCTACAGGGATATAGTCCTGAAGTCCCACCTCCAGTCTGGCAGCATCCTTGTTGCCATGGAGGAGAGAGGTCACGTGACAGGAGAGCATCACCCTGGTGTGGCAGAAAGTGATCCTGTAACTAGGACCTGTCCTCCAGGTGATGTAAAACCCTCTCGCACCGAGGAAGTTTCTCCAGGGCCATGAGGGAAGGGTTAGGACAGCCGTTATACTTGGTGATTCAATCATTAGGCATGTAGATAGCTGGGTGGCTGGTGGACGTGAGGATCGCCTGGTAACATGCCTGCCTGGTGCGAAGGTAGCGGACCTCACGTGCCACCTAGATAAGGTCTTAGATAGTGCTGGGGAGGAGTCTGCTGTCTTGGTACATGTCGGTACCAATGACATAGGAAAATGTGGTAGGGAGGTTCTGGAGGCTAAATTTAGGCTTTTAGATAGGAAGTTGAAATCCAGAACTTCCAGGGTAGCGTTCTCCGAAATGCTTCCCGTTCCACATGCAGGACCCAAAAGGCAGGCAGAGCTCTGGAGTCTCAATGCGTGGATGAGACAATGGTGCAGAAATGAGGGTTTTGGATTTGTTAGGAACTGGGGAAAGGAGGGGCTCTTCCGAAGGGATGGGCTTCACTTTAACCGGGATGGAACCAGGCTGCTGGCATTAACCTCTAAAAAGGAGATAGAACAGCTTTTAAACTAGATAATAGGGGAAAGCCGACAGTCGCCCAAGAGCGGATGGTTCGGAAGAATGTATCCTTGAAGGATACTACCAAAAGCAGAGAGGTTCCAAAAAAGAGTAAAATAGCCCAAATGCCCTCGAGTATGGAGCAGACAGAGCTTAAAGATCCCAAATTACCCATGTCTACCAATAGCCAAATTAATATGAATAAAATACAGTCTCTAAAATGCTTGTATGCAAATGCTAGAAGTCTAAAAAATAAGATGGGAGAGTTAGAATATATAGCACTAAATGAGAGGTTAGATATGATTGGAATATCAGAGACATGGTGGAAGGAGGACAACCAGTGGGACACTGTGATACCTGGGTACAAACTATATCGTAATGATAGAGCTGATCAAATTGGTGGAGGGGTTGCGCTCTATGTTAGAGAGGGCATTGAGTCAGAAAGGATTAAAGTTTTGCAGGAAACAAAATTTTCTGTAGAATCTCTATGGATTGAAATTCCATGTAAAAAAGGGAAGGCGATGGCAGTGGGGGTGTACTATTGACCACCGGGCCAGAATGAACAAATGGATGATGAAATGCTCAAAGAAATCAAGGAAGCTAACAAAAGTTACAGCGCAGTAATAATAATGGGTGATTTCAATTACCCCGGTATCGACTGGGTCAGTGTCACAGCAGGACATGCTAGGGAGATAAAGTTCCTAGATGACATAAATGACTGCTTCTTGAAGCAGCTGGTTCATGAACTGACCAGAGGGGAAGCCATATTAGACCTAGTCCTTAGTGGAACACCAAATCTAGTGCAAGAGATAAGGGTTTTGGGGCCACTTGGCAATAGTGATCATAGCATGATTTAATTAGTGGAGGAGGGATAGTACGGAAATCCACAGTACTGCCTTTTAACTTTTGAAAGGGAGACTATGATAAAATGAGGAAAATAGTTAAGAAAAAACTAAAAGGAGCAGTTGCAAAGGTTAAAGACTTACATCAAGCTTGGGTGTTGTTGAAAAATACTATCTTGGCAGCCCAGACCAGCTGTATTCCACGCTTTAAGAAAATTGGAAGGAAGTCCAAAAAACTGCCAGCATGGTTTAAAGGTGAGGTCAGAGAGGCTGTTGTTGCCAAAAAAGCATCTTTCAGGAAATGGAAAAAAGAGCCAAACTACGAAACCTGGAAACAGCACAAGCACTGGCAAGTCAAATGCAAGGCATTGATAAAGCAGGCAAAGGGAGAATTTCAGAAGAAGCTTGCTGTGGAAGCAAAAACACGAAATAAAGATTTTTTTTAAGTACATTCGTAGCAAAAGCTTGTGAGAGAGTCAGTTGGTCCATTAGATGATAGAGGAGTTAAAGGGGCACTAAGAGGCGACAAGGCGATAGCGGAGAGACTGAATGAATTCTTGCTTCCGTCTTCACTGAGGAAGATGTAGGGATGTTACCCATGACTGAAGTGGTATTTAAAGGTGATACTGAGGAAGAATTGAAGGAAATATCGATACATCGAGAAGATGTATTACAACTATTAGATAAACTGAAGAGTAGCAAATCACCTGGGCCGGATGGTATACATCCAAGGGTGTTGAAAGAACTGAAATATGAGATTGCAGACCTGCTATTAGTAATCTGTGAACTATCATTAAAATCATCTCTAATACCTGAAGACTGGAGGATCGCCAATGTAACACCAATTTTTAAAAAGGGTTCGAGGGGTGATCCGTGAAACTACAGACTGGTGAGCCTGACGTCAGTACCGGGAAAAATGGTAGAAACCATCATAAAGAATAAACTTACTCAGCATGTAAATAGTCATGGCCTAATGGGAGAGAGCCAACATGGCTTTAGACAAGGAAGATCTTGTCTTACTAATCTGTTGTGTTTTTTTGAAAGTGTGAATAAACAGGTGGACAAAGGCGAGTCAGTGGATATAGTGTATCTGGACTTTCAGAAAGCCTTTGACAAGGTCCCTCATCAGAGACTTTTGGCAAAACTAAAGAGTCATGGGATAGTAGGCAGTGTACTACTGTGGATCAAGAACTGATTAAAAGATAGAAAGCAGAGGGTTGGGCTAAATGGCCAATTTTCCCAATGGAGAAAGGTGAATAGTAGTGTACCCCAGGGATCTGTGCTGGGTCCGCTGCTTTTTGACATATTCATAAATGACCTGGAAAGTGGAATAACGAGTGAGGTTATCAAATTTGCAGATGACACAAAACTATTTAAAGTTGTTAAAACCCAAGAGGATTGTGGAAAATTGCAAGAGGATCTTGATAAATTAGAAGACTGGGCATCAAAATGGCAGATGAAATTTAATGTGGACAAGTGCAAAGTTATGCACCTAGGGAAGAACAACCCAAACTATGATTACACGATGCAAGGTTCCACATTAGGGACCACCACCCAGGAAAAAGATTTAGGCGTCATTGTGGATAACATGTTAAAATCCTCGGCCCAGTTTGCAGCGGCAGCCAAGAGAATGCTAGGTATCATAAGGAAAGGAATGGAAAATAAAACAAAAGATATTATAATGCCTCTATATCGTTCCATGGTGAGACCGCACCTTGAATATTGTGTGCAATTCTGGTCGCCGTATCTTAAAAAGGATATAGAGTTATTAGAAAAGGTTCAGAGAAGAGCCACCAAAATGGTAAAGGGGATGGAAGGATACTCCTATGAAGAAAGGCTAAAAAGGTTAGGGCTCTTTAACCTGGAAAAGAGACGGCTGAGGGGAGATATGATAGAAGTCTATAAATTAATGAACGGAGTGGAACGGGTAAACGTAGATCGATTGTTTACGTTATCAGAATATAGAAAGACTAGGGGACATGCAATGAAGCTACAGGGTAAACTATTTAAGACTAATAAAAGAAAATATTTTTTCACTCAACGTATAATCAAACTCTGGAATTTGTTACCGGAGGATGTAGTAAAGGCTGTTAGTGTAGCTGGGTTTAAAAAAGGTTTGGACAAGTTCCTGGAGGAAAGGTCCATAAACCATTATTAAAAAGGGACCCAGGATATCAATGCTTGACCCAGTACAAGCATTGCGGAACCTGTGTCCTTTGGGGAAACTGCTGGGTACGTATGACCTAGATTGGCCACTGTTGGAAACAGGATACTGGGCTTGATGGACCTTGGTCTGACCCAGTATGGCATATCTTATGTTCTGAAGGAAATACACAGTACTACCTTTTAACTTTCAAAAGGGAGACTATGATAAAATGAGGAAAATAGTTAAGAAAAAACTAAAAGGAGCAGTTGCAAAGGTTAAAGACTTACATCAAGCTTGGGTGTTGTTTAAAAATACTATCTTGGAAGCCCAAACCAGCTGTACTCCACACTTTAAGAAAAGTGGAAGGAAGTCCAAAAAACTGCCAGCATGGTTTAAAGGTGAGGTCAGAGAGGCTGTTTTGCCAAAAAAGCATCTTTCAGGAAATGGAAAAAAGAGCCAAATGACGAAAACTGGAAACAGCACAAGCACTGTCCCCCTCATAGCAGATCAACCTCCTGGAACTCAGGGCAATTTTCTAGCCCTGTGAGCATTCCACCACCGCCTGCGCACCGACCTGTGCTGATCCAGACGCACAACCAGGTTGCCATATTTTACATCAACAAGCAGGGAGGCACAGGCTCGTACTCCCTCTTCCAGGAAGTGGTAGCCCTCCTCTCCTTCGCAGTGCACAACAGTATGCTCCTATGAGAGGTGTATCTGCCAAGCCAGGACAACTGCTTAGCAGATAGACTGAGCAGAATCCTTCACCCACATGAGTGGCATTTGAACCCCAGGGTAATGAAGCAACTCTTCGACCACTGGGGCTGGCCTGTGATAAACTTCTTCGCCTCCCCGGACAATGCGCAGCTACCTCGCTTTTGCTCATGCCAGCCACACCTGGGAAGAGTGGTGACAGATCAGAAGGCCTACTCTGTGTGTTTTCACTGACCTCCCTGGTCGCCAAGACCCTCTTCAAGGTCCAGAGCGAGAGATCATCAGTCATACTGATCACCCCCAGGTGTCCCAGGCAACCATGGTTCCCTCTGCTTCTCTCCCTGTCGGTGGCACTCCCAGTCCCACTGGGCCGGGCCCCGGACCTCCTATCCCAGGAGGGCTCCCTCCTGCACCCCAGCTTGGGGTCGCTAACACTAACAGCATGGCTGCTGAAAGGGTAGCGTTAGCCCCTTTCAATCTTCCTGAGGAAGTCGAGGAGGTCCTGCTGGCCTCCCGAAAACCCTTTATCAGACAGGCATATGCCTTTATGTGGAGAAGATTCTCTGTCTGGTATGTGGAGGAGAATCTCTTCTTCTGCCAGTTGCAATTTGTTCTTCAGTATCATAGAAACATAGAAATATGATGACAGAAAAAGACCACATGGGCTATCTAGTCTGTCTTTCCATATCAACAACTACAACAGTCCCCTTTTTACCTTTAGAGATCCTCTGTGTTTGTCCCATGCTTTTTTGATTTCAGTTACTGTCCTCATCTCTAACACCGAAGAAACAGTCACAGGCGTGAATGAGAGGAAAGACAGAGTCCTTTATTGAACCAACGGCCGCCCGACACAGGCCGTGTTTCGTACCCTTCGTCAGGGGCTAGCCAGGCAAGAAAACTAAAAACATGAACATATCAAGCGTCAGAAATAATAAAGGAACAAACAAACCAAGACTATGACTATATTGTAAAACACAAATGTTAAAACAATAAATATATAATGAATAAGACAAAACATAAAGATATAAAAACAGGAGAATTAAAATTAATAATATATATGTACACAAATGAAAAATATAAAAAGTATATAAAACAGTGGGGAACGGTAGTGCTCAGGACCTGATGAGAATATGCAAGAATTAAACTGAAATACTAACCTCTGTTGTGATTCATAAACCACGTGTTACTTCACGCTGTATTGTGCAGACATATAAATTATATTCTAACGCTAAAAAAGAGAAGAGTTATACATAGAAACATAATAACATAATGAAATAACTAAAATATTACATCAAAGTTCAAGGCTGCATTAAATGAGCAAAAACAGAGCATGTAGAGAGAGGAGGAAACAGACAGGATACGTAACCAACTAAAGTACCATTGTAGCTAACATAGTCAAATGGCTACTCTAAAAAAAGAAGAAATGAAAAGGAGAAAAATCAAACTCTAAGCAAAATAGGAGTGAGTCACTAAAAACATCTAAAAACAATCGGGGGGGGGGGGGGGGGAAACCGCTGTAGGGTTGTGCAATAGTGAACAAATAGGCTTATAAAAAGAGCTGCGGACATATGGTGAACCAATTTTGTTGAAGAAACTCTTCTTTTAAAAAAGGGGGAGAAACTCTTTGTTTAAAATAGACGAAAGGGGGGGGGGGCTAATCCAGTGTATTGCAGGAGTGGAACAAATATGATTATACTGAAATTAATCATAACCACATATTAAAACCTAACGTGGAAACTTGCATAACTTAGCGGGTACTAAAAAACCTTACTATAATATCTAATGTGTATATCATCCCATAGAATGAAGGATTCATGTATATGCAACCTAAAACAAAAAGAGGGGAGCAAATGAAAATAAATCATTAAAAACATTTACAAAACAGGGTACAAAAACCGCTCTATAGGTAGTGCAGCACCCACCGGCAAAACCTACGACAAGAGGGGCAGGCACATATATAAAAAGATGCCCTAAAACGGTCTAAGTAATCGTATTCTACCAAAAAAGGGGGAAGGGGGATGGTTACACTGAAATCATTTGTAGCCGTATGTTGAAACTAACTATAAAGACTTGTGCAAATACATAAGCAAGGCGTAACAAATATTCAAAGACCTTGAATAAAACAGTGCATGTATATTGCGGTGAGTGAGAAATCCCTTTGATTGTTCACACGGTCACCACGAGAGGGAAAAAGAGGGGCATATATATAAAGAGATGTACTCCGATGTGTTTTATATATAGATGACAAGTCGACTAATAAAGTTTTATAAACAAAACGGAGTATTCATGTAAAAAACTGATAGCCACAGGTAAAGGTTTATATAATATCATACCTTAAAAAACTGCCGTCAATGCTCAGTTGACGCGCAGGGGAGGAAAAAACGCCGGCACATGCGCATATAAAGAGACTTGAAAGGAATGAGCGGAGCTAAATGTGGGCGGGAATTAAAAGAATTGTAACAAGAGATTAGCCAGCTTGTAGAGCTCTGGGTGGATAGGTGATTTTAAAAAAATATTATCATCAAACGAAAGCTATTACAACATTAATCAATCGTAGTTATTTATGGATCCCCTTGTGGGGTAAGAAAAACCCAAATGCAGCAAACAAATCCCGTGGTACTAAAAGGTGCATAGATGAGTTTTTAAAGATAAAAAGATGGTTAAGTGACAATGCATCAGCATATTCAATATACGCACATGAAACAAAATAAAAATTAGAATCCACATGCGTATATAATAAAAATATGTCAAAACCGGAAAAAGGGGATGGATATAGCAAAGAACCAATCATAGGGCCCAAAGGGGCCAAAAAAGAAACCAAGGGGCACCACAAGCCCATAAATCACAAATAACATACAACAATATTAAAAACAACTCATTTGAATAGTATACTCCTTAAAACTATAAATAAATAATTAATAAACAGAATGTTAACACACCAGCTCCATATATTAAAAAAAACAGTGGACAAAGTCATTGTTAAACCCACATACAATCATAGTAAAAAATTGTGTAAAACCAGAAAAAGTAAAATAATGTGGATCAAAGGACCGAAGAGGAATCAAAGGGGCGGCACCAAAGTAATAAAAGGGAAAAAGAAGGGGGTGACAAAACAAAGGGGCCAAAGTGGATGGCCGATGATTACTAAATATATAAACAATGAACTACATGTATGCTATTTTAAAGAAAAACGGACAAGTCTGTATCCAAATTCAAGCCTGCTGGGGCCAAAGAATCCATGCAGAAAATGAACTTCTGTTCAAGCCTCATAATAGTCTTGTTGATGTCCCCACCCCTCCAATTGGTCTTAACTTTTTTAATAACAAAAAACTTAAGGTCCATAACCTTATGGCGGGCATCAAGCCAATGTTGAACTAGGGGCTTATCAGCAAGTTGGTGCCTGATGCAGCTTTTATGCTCTACTATCCTAGTTCTTATGGGTCGTGGGGTTTTTCCCACATAGAGCTTTTTACAGGGACATTGTATAACATAGACGACATTACTAGTGTCACAGTTAGAGAAGTCGTCTATGTAAAAAACTTGACTAGTGAAAGGATGAACAAAGGAATTCCGAACAGGAAGTGAATTAAGACACACTGAGCATTTGCCGCATTGGAATTGTCCTTTGAAGTTTGACAAAGGCTTCCTCTCCGTGAGGGCAGAGGGTACTAATAAATTTTGCAAATTAATGTTCCGTTTATGTGCCACTGTCAGTTTTAGATCTCTGAAGGCTGGTAGGGTCTGTACCAAATGCCACTCTTTTTGTAAGATTTTAACTATCGATTTGGACTGTGCAGAATATATAAGTGGGCAGACCATACCTATCTCACCGTTACGTTTGTTAATCTGTAATAGAGCCTCTCTAGAGGACTCCCGGGCTCTGATATAAGCCTTGCTTATAAATCTGGCGGGATAGTTTCTTGCTAAAAATCTTGTAGTCATATCTTGGGCTTGTTCTTCAAAATGCTCAGTTTTAGTGCAAATACGTTTGGCTCTCAGGAATTGACTGACAGGCAAATTATTTTTGAGTGAAGGGTTATGAAAACTGGAGTAATGCAATAAGGTATTCCTATCGGTTGGTTTCCTAAATAGCGTGCTTCTTTGGTGTTGCACCTCATCTCTAACACCTCCACTGGGAAGACTAGTCCACAGATCCACTACTCTTTCTGTAAAGAAATATTTCTGCATATCACTCCTGAATCTATCTCCCTTCACCCTCATCCCATGTCCCCTCATAGCAGAACTTGCTTTCAATTGAAAGAGGCTCTCTCCCTGAACCTTTATGCCACGGAGGTATTTAAACATCTCAATCATATCACCTCTATCCCGCCTTTCCTCTAAGGTGTACATATTAAGACCCTTCAGTCTGTCCTCATATCTCTTACACCTATCGCATACTGGGTTAAAATCAAACTCTGTGAGGGTGCATCTGAGCGCCCTAGCTGTGCACCATCACCCTATAGAGGGAAAAACTCTCTCAAGCCAGCCTCTGGTCTCCAGGTTCCCCTGGGGCATTCTCTTATCTAAGCCCCCTCTCGGCCCACCAGTGTTGGAATGGGATCTCAATGTGCTCTCTCAGCTCACCAAACCAACATTGGAGCCCCTGGCCACTTGTCACCTACGGTACCTGTCATGGAAATTGGCTTTTCTAGTGGCCCTATAATAATATTATAATAATAAGAGTACAGCGGAGGGCAAGAAACCACGGCCAACCAGACGATAATAGGTAAAATCAACTTTATTGAAGACCCAACTTTACAAGTTTAGGCCAGAGGCCTTCATCGGGGTTCTAAAAAACAGATATAAAAATAAAACGTGACTATAATACATAAATGCAAAATATAAATAAAGAAATTTTTAGATAAATAATTTAAAAATGTAAATAAATAATTGAAAAATATTACCAGATCACCACATAGATAGTGTATGCAACACGTCTAAGGGGTGGAGAAACCACTCTTCCCAATCTAAAACATAGTAAAAATAAAATAAATAAAAATGCATACATATATGATTAGATATCTAAAAATATATATAAGGTGTATAACATAAATCTAGTATACGTTACAAAAAGAATGTATAGTATGAAAGGGATAATATAAAAATGAAGTTAGTAACATTAGCAAAGGTAAAAAAAATGGTCAATATGTGTGTTAGAGACAAAGTAAAAACACAGCATAAAAATACATAAAAAATATATACATATATGTATTGTACTGTAAAAGGTCGCGGAGAAAAAACTACAACAGTGCATGTATCTAAAAATATATACAAGTTGTACAACATAAAACAAGTACACATAACTAAAACAATGTTAAAGAGAAATCGATAACATTAACATGAGTGAAATACTTTGTCTATATCTATGGCAAAAATAAGTTAAAACTGCGTTAGCATAGAAATACACATAAAAACATATACATTGCACTATAAAATATCGCACAGGAAAAACTTCAACATTGTGTGAAAAAACGGGGAGAAATAAAACAAGTAACAGCCTACAAGTATCTAAAAAGCAATATGTGGTATATAAAAATTTAGTATTTAGTTGGTTGATAAAATGATTACAAAAAAAGGGGGGAGAAGATGATAATCAACATGTCTGAAACACAAAGTATACAAATAGCTGGGACAGTTGTAAAGGTGAAGATTGGCTATATATGTGCGTATGGATCCCAGGCAGGATAGTATGTGATGATTATCAAGTATCGAAGGGCACTTATTGCATTTAAATATGAAGTGGTGGAAGAAATACACTAACAGATAAAACTATGTCTGACTGCTATGTAACAAAAAAGCAAGCCGGATAATGTTGCAAAGAATATAACATGCACGAAGCATGAATGCGCCATGTGGACAAAAGAAAAAAGAGAAAAAGAAGAAGAAAGAAACAATGACACAGATTGATAAAAGAAGATTAGCTACCACTTAAAGTAAATAATAAAAAATAGAACTTGCAGGAACTGTAAAAGGCGAGAATCGCCACATAAAAACATAAATATAACCGGGTTTGGTCGCTAAAAGAGAGCGCACTGTGCCTGCAAAAACTGTCAGAGGCAGGAAAACGCCGCGCAGGGGCATAGAGAACAAACGTAAAGGGGGGGAGGCTCCTCCCACTCGTAATGTAAGCTGTCAAAGCAGACTCGCAACATAGAGACGTGAATAACATAAAAACAAAGGGGAAAAGCATTACATATAAAATGAATTAAAGCACAGTTACTTACCTGTAACAGGTGATCTCTGGGAACAGCAGGAATAAGTCTTCACATATGGGTATCGTCGGTACCGACGGAGCCTGCGCAGGAACGCTCCCCAGCGTCCAATAAGAAAGCTTTTGGGAGCATCCCACAGCGCCTGCGGGCTGCCTTCCCGCCTTTCCCAACCGCCTCTCTCCAGTTCGAGTTTTAAAGCTGAGACAAAGAGAGAGAGGGAAGGAAAGATAGATAGAGAGATACAACTCCTAGGGGAGGTGGGTGGGTTGTGAAGACTTATTCCTGCTGTTCCCAGAGATCACCTGTTACAGGTAAGTAACTGTGCTATCTCCAGGAACAAGCAGGAATGAGTCTTCACATATGGGGACTCCCTAGCTGCAGATGCCAGGGAGAGACCCCAGAGTTCTGTGTCCTTGAAAAGGGCTCTACCTCCCCCCATGGATCTCTGGCATCCAACCAGGGTAGGTGGGTAGGAGTTGATTAGGAATGGAACAGGTGTTTGAGAACAGCCTGACCAAACGAGGCATCCCGGCGGGAGTCCTTGTCCAGACAGTAATGGGCTGTGAAGGTATGAACCGAGGCCCAGGTGGCCGCTCGACAGATTTGGTCGATGGACACAGAGTTTAGGTGAGCCATTGAGGCTGCCATGGCCCTCACATTGTGAGCTGTGACATGGCCTTCCAGAGAAAGGTTCCTACTCTGGTAGGCGAAAGAAATACACTGAGCAATCCAGTTGGACAGTGTTCTCTTAGAAACTGGAAGTCCTAAATGGGAAGGATCAAAAGCAACAAAAAGTTGAGAAGACCTTCTATGTTGCTGTGTTCTTTGTAAGTAAAAGGCGAGAGCTCTTTTACAATCCAAAGTATGAAGATTCCTCTCTGCACTTGATACATGAGGTCCTGGAAAAAAGACAGGTAAGTATACGTCCTGGTTCAGATGAAAAGGCGAGACCACTTTGGGCATAAAGTGTGGATTGGTCCTGAGGACTACCTTAACATGATGGAACCTTGTATAAGGAGGATTAGCCACCAAGGCTTGCAACTCACTGATGCGACGTGCTAAGGTGACTGCAATGAGAAAGATAACCTTCCAAGAAAGAAATTTCAAGGAGGTGGTGGCTAAAGGTTCAAAGGGTGGCTTCATAAGCTGGCCGAGAACCAGATTTAAGTCCCATGCCACTGGAAGTGGTCTAATGGGAGGTTTAGTTAAAAGAAGGCCTCTCATGAATCTTGCTATAAGAGGATGAGAGGAAACAGGCTGTCCATTGAGAGGCTTGAGGGACGCTGCAATAGCACTCAAATGGACTCTTACTGAATTCATTTTGAGGCCTGCATGGGAAAGATGCAGAAGATACTCTAGTAAAGAATTCAAAGGTATTGCAAGAGGGTTAAGAACCTTCTCTGAACACCAAATGGTAAATCTTTTCCATTTGAAAGCATAGGAATGTCTAGTGGAAGGCTTTCTAGAAGCATGAATAATATCTCTGACTTGCTGAGAGAGATGGAAAACTTGAAGGTCTAGGCCTTCAGCAACCAGGCCCTGAGATGGAGAGACTGGGGGTTTGGGTGCCACAACATTCCGTCTTCCTGGGAGAGAAGATCTGGAGCAGAGCCCAACTCCAGGGATGGAGCTTGAGAGAGATGCAGAAGTAGAGGGTACCACACTTGGAGTGGCCAATGTGTTGCTATGAGGATCATAGAACCTCGGTCTCTCTGAAGCTTGAACAGTGTTTTGGGAATTAGGGGAATGGGTGGAAAGGCATAAAGGAAGTCCTGACCCCAGTGAAGGAGGAAGGCATCCTTGGCCTGAACTCCCTGACACGGAATCCTGGAACAGAACCGGGGAAGTTTGGCATTCCACGGACTTGCAAATAGGTCTATGTTCCCCAAATTCGAAAAATCCTGTCTACGTGGTCCCTGTGGAGGGACCATTCGTGTGGAAGCAAAACTCGACTGAGTCTGTCTGCCCAAGAGTTTTGAACGCCTTGAAGATATACTGCCATAAGATGAATCTGATGCTCTCTGGCAAAGGCCCACAGTTGCAAAGCTTCGTTGCAAAGCGACAGAGAGCCATTCCCTCCCTGCTTGTTTACATAGAACATGGCTACTTGATTGTCCGTGTGGATGAGGACTGTCCTGTAGCTGAGCAGGGAGTGGAACACTCTGAGAGCTAAGAAAATTGCTCTGAGTTCCAAGAGATTTATGTGTAGTGAAGTCTCCCGTGGAGACCAGATGCCCTGGGTGGAGAGATCTTGCAGATGAGCTCCCCAACCCATTGGAGAGGCATCTGTTGTAAGGGTTGCTTGGGGAAGTGACTGTTGAATAGGGGACCCCAGCAACAGGTTTTGAGAGGACTTCCACCACTGGAGAGACCAAAAAAGGCGACTGGAGTTTGCTATTTTGTCTGACAGGCAATCTGATGCCTGAGTCCATTGGGTGGACAAAGTTCATTGAGCTGCCCTCATGTGAAGGCAAGCATATGGAACCACATGCACAGTGGATGCCATGTGGCCTAAGAGTTGTAACATTTCTCGAGCAGTTAAAAGGGGCTTTAACTGTATTTGGGAGGCTAACTGCACCAAGCGTAGGCAACGGGCCTGAGGAAGATAGGCCTTTGCAGTTGTGGTATCCAACAAAGCCCCTATAAACTCGAGGGACTGAGTAGGGGTGAGACTGGATTTTGGGATGTTTATTACTAGTCCCAAATACTGAAGGACACGCATTGTGCAGGTTAGACAAGTCTTGGCCTCTGCTTGAGTTGGAGCTCGAATGAGCCAGTCGTCCAGATATGGGAAGACGAATATTCCTAGAGTGCGTAGAAATGCAGCTACTACTGCCATGCATTTCGTGAACACCCTTGGTGCAGAGGCCAGACCAAAAGGAAGCACTCTGTACTGGTAGTGCTTTCCTTGAAAAAGGAACCGAAGGAACCTTCTGTGAGTTGGATGGATGAGGACATGGGTGTACGCATCCTTGAGATCTAGAGAACAAAGCCAGTCCTGACTCTGAAGGTATGGAAGCAGAGCACCGAGAGAAATCATCTTGAATTTCTCCTTGAATAGAAATTTGTTCAATTCTCTGAGATCTAAGATGGGTCTGTAGCCCCCTGTTTTCTTTGGAATAAGAAAATAAGGGGAGTAGAACCCTGTGCCTTGTTGAAGAAGAGGTACTTCTTCTATTGCCCCTTGGGCACGAAGGATGGCAATCTCCTGACCTAGAAGGTTGAGGAGAGATGTTGGAGAATTGAACTGTTTCACCATGGTGTGAGGGGGAAGGCTTAAGAAATGAAGCTTGTACCCTTCCCTTATGATTGAGAGTGTCCATTGCTCTTCTGTGATTTGCTCCCATCTGGGAGCAAAGTAAGTCAACCTTCCTGGGATGGTAAGGGGCTCTGGTCCTTCCAGAGCTAGAAAGGCTAAGTTCTCTAGTTGCAAGTCAAAGGCCCTGAGGAGGCTGAGGCTTCTGGGCCATGGAAGGTCTAGCTGCCTTTGACTTGGCCTGTTTAGGTGATTGCTGACGCTTTGCAGCAAAACGACCTGCAGAAGATGCCTGCCGACCATAAGCAGGATAGTATCTTCTCTTTTTGGAAAAAGATGTCTTTTTAAACAATCTTTTCTTAACAGGAGCAGAGGTAGACTTTGAAAGTCGATCCAAAGCAGAGTTTTCAGCATCCATCTGAGTGGACCTTTGCTTGCCAATCCTTACCAAAAAGGTTTTCACCTGTACAAGGGAGATTTCCCAATTGATCTTGGACCCAGAGCTCCAAATCAGAAGCTTGTAGCCAAGCAATTCTGCGTGCCCCTATGGCAATAGCCGAAGCTCTGCTTACACACTCAAAAGAGTCAAAGGCTGCACGGTTGGAAAATTTGGAGACATCTTGGGCATGTTTGAGCCAAGTGAGAAACTCCTGTCTTTTATCCTCTGAAATGAAAGGGGTTAAAGTCTGCAGATGATCTGTGACTTCTTTTAGAAACATTCCTATATAGAGACTATAGGAATTGATCCTAGCAGCTAGCATAGCAGCTTGGAAAACCCTTCGGCCAAAAGCATCCATGGTCCTGCATTCACGCCTTGGAGGATTAGATGAGTGTCTTTTTGCACTCTTTATCTTCTTCATGGCAGACTCTACCACAATAGAGTGGTGAGGAAGCTGAGTCTTGTGGAAGCCAGGACAAGGAGGGAAACAATACATGGTGTCTAACCTGTGAGAATGAGGAGAGGTGGTGAGAGGTGTCTCCCACATCCTCAACATGAGATCATACAGAATCTCATGAACAGGTAAAGTAGCTGCCTCCTTAGGAGCTTTAGGATATTGTAAAATATCCAACTCTTTGGCTCTGGGTTCTGACTCAGGGACCACTGTGATAGAGAGGCCCTTAGCCACTTCCCTAACAAAGTCTTGAAAAGACAAGTCTTCTGGAGGAGACATTCTTCGTTTAGGTGAAGAAGACTCCTGAGGAAGAAGTATCGATGCTTCTACAGAACCCTCAGACTCATCAGAGTCCTCAGAGGAATCGAAGTATCGCCTGTCTGGATGCTCCTGTAAAGCCCGATAACCGTATCGAGTGGATCGACATCGGGAGTAATCGGTACCGGTTCGGTACCAATGGGCACCAGAGGACAGGGTACCGTTGCAGTCGACACCGAAGCCGATGTCGATGTCGATGCAATCGGTACCGGTACCGGGAGCGATGCCAGTACCAGAGCCGGTACCAGCAACAGGGATTGTTGCAGTACCGGAGGCGTCGCAGCCTGTATGAAAGCCGTTAAGGTGCGCTGCATGGTCAGAATCTTCTGATCCATCGACGCCACCAGAGTCTGGATGTCGGTACCAGTGGGAGCCACCGGTACCCCAGAACACGGCAACAGGTGATCTGTCGAGGCCGAGCCATCGATGTCAACCTGTGACCCCATAGATAATGCTTTGGAAGCCGGAGCTTCCCGCCGGGGTAATTTTGCCGGTGCGGAATCCTCGAGGGCAAGCCCGGAGGCATCTCGATGCTTGGAGGGAGATCTGCCCTTCGAGGACCGGCCAGATTTATGCTTGGTTACCTGAGATCCATGGGAGGAAGAGGAGACCCTGGAAGACGTCGATGCTACCGAAGCTGCATCAGAGGGAAACAGGGTACTGAGCTTGGCTGCTCGGTTCTGCCGACCTCTCTTAGACATCATGGTAGAGGACATACAATCCGTGATGGAATGGTCAGGTCCCAAACACTTTAGACACCAGTCATGGGTGTCGGTGACAGAAATAGTACCGCCACATTTTGTGCATTTTTTAAACCCAGAAGCGGGCTTCTCCATGAGGAAAAATAATTTTTAGGCCTAGGGCCCAAAAACTGAAAATGCACAGTAGAGATAAAGCGTTTTTTTTTTTGAAAGAAAGAAATGAAAGACCGGCGGTACCGGTCCGACGTCGAAGAAGGCAGACACGACACAAAAGAATAAAGGAAAAATAAAGAACTTCTTCTGCGGTGACAGGAACACGACCTGCTGGCTCCGCGGAAAAGAAGAACTGGAGAGAGGCGGTTGGGAAAGGCGGGAAGGCAGCACACAGGCGCTGTGGGATGCTCCCAAAAGCTTTTTTATTGGACGCTGGGGAGCCTTCCCGCGCAGGCTCCGTCGGTACCGACGATACCCATATGTGAAGACTCATTCCTGCTTGTTCCTGGAGATAATGGGATTACCCACTAGATGAAAAAGAGCACTGTACCTGCAGAGGCTATCAGAGCGGGAGAACATCGCACAGGGCCATAGGTGGCAAACATAGAGAAGACCTCCAAAAGCTCATTTTACAAGCGGGGATGGAGAGAACTGCTATACCTACTGTAGTATGACATATGTGTGAACAATAATAAAGGCTATCAACGAAAACATCCGAGAGAGGAGAGTAATGTAGAAAGAGCAGCTGCAACCCATAGACACGTACTTTATGGGTAGATTACAAATAAACAACCTTAGGCTATATCAGGGGGGGAAAGGGAGGGGGAGGAGAGAGAGGGGAGGGAAGGGAGAGGGGGCCTACAAAGGGCATTGGGAAGGAACCCTTCTAACTGAATCGTGAAGGCCAAAACACATATGGCCTATGCCTATAGTGAAGCAATTAAAATATAGTATAAGAAATGTATATATATTGTCATGATGTGGGTATTGATAAAGTTGAAAACTTGAAAAGAAATTCTGTTTCTTTTAAGAATCTAGATGTGTAATTACCTCCACGCACAGCTAGAGGGAGCAGGAAGAAATATTCAGGAGCTAATGAGCTTCACCAGAGAAAAGAAAGGACCTGAGAAGGAATAGAGACAGAGGGACGTCTTCCCAAAGGGGAACAGCTCTATCAAGAGGTTCATCTCCAAGAGAAGGAGTAACTGGAGAAATCCTAGAGAAGCAAGCCCACAGGTACAGGGTTCACAGGGGTGAAATCCAGAAGGGCCAGGCTGTCTGTGCAACTGTCCCAAGAAAGTTTGTTAGAGCCAGCTCTGAAGTTAGAGGCTGTGCCACGCCCTGTTCTCACAGCGTTCCTGACTCCAGAACAGAGAGACCTAAGCAAGGAGCCAAAGGGAATGGTTTGGAGAGAAGCTTAGAGTCTCTGAGAAGTAATTATCCAGTTTTACCAAGCAAGAAAGGAAACGCATTTTATAATAAACCTGAGTTCTTACCAAGGGAGAGAAGAGAATTCATACCAGGTTTCACCAAACTGCCAAGAAGCATAGCCCTGCCTAAAGCTGACAGGCAGAGAAATTGCTACAGCAGGAAAATTGCTAAAAGGGAAAACACTGTGGATTCAAGCCAGCAAAGCTCCAGGTATGGAACCTTTATTGATGATATTGAATGTTTGAATCCTAAAGTCCCTGTTATGATAAGTCCTCACTCTACAAAGAAGGAGAAACCATACTGGTTTAATAAAATCCCTAAAGCCCTGAGAACGGACTGTTATTGGAGACAAGGCCCTAAAGGCATAGCACACCGACCCGAGTCAGACAGGGACAGTGTTTATTCCCCTGTTGATTCTAGTGAAGAAGAATGCATGGAAACAGAATGCATAAATACAGTTTCCCTATCTCCACCAGAACAGATGGAGTGTGACCTGTGCACAGCCTCATGTCAAGAGTCTGTAGTCTCTGAGTAACATAGAAGAGTTTATAGAGAATGTTTATGCCTTTGGAATGAACTGAATTCCTGTTACCCAACCTCTACATTAATTGTGAAGTGTAACAATTAAGCACATGTTTATGAATACTGGTACCTTTTGCAACAAAGGACTTTGTTTCATTATCCATCTCTTATGTTTGAACCCTTGCATTGATGGGGAATAAAAGCCTTAATTCCCTCCACTTGGTCTTGTTACTGAGTTCTTTTAGGCAGCCGGAATTGGTAAGGACATTTTACTACGCAGATGAACCTTACGTTCCCTGTGGCTCTCTAAAAATAATCTTTGCCGTGGATTGCCCATAGGCGTAGGGGGCGCTCCCCACGACAATATATATATATATATATATATATATCAATAAATGAAAGTAATACTGATTATAAAAAGGAAGAATGGCAAATTGTATAAAAACAGGGATAGGAGGGTTCAGAGAAACATATTATATTCAATTTCCTTGTTTAGCCCTCCTGGGAAGACTGTGTTTAGTAGAAATATAAATCTTTGTTCTTCCTGGGTCAGCCTACGGTTCAAATTTCCCCCACGAGGGGAAGGAAAAAGCTTCTTGATGACAAAAACTTTGTCATCTAGTTTATGCTGTAATTGAATCCAGTGTTCCACTAGTGGAGCTGTAATAATCCGTCTTTTAATAAAACTTTTATGTTCCTGGATACGCGTTTTAACAGCACGGATGGTTTTGCCAACGTACAAAAGGGAACAGGGGCACATAATAATGTAGACGACATGTGTGGACAAACAGTTGGTATAAGTGTATAATTGATACTGTGTGTTGTTACCAGGATGTGTAAAGAAACCGTTGAGTATGATAGCATGTCTGCAGACAGAACACTTGTTGCATTTGTAGTGTCCTTTCTTTTTGAGTGAAGGGATCGAAACTGAAGGCATATATGAAGAAATCAGCATGTCTCCTAAATTGCGTTCTCTATTATATGCAATGGTGAGGCGTTGGTTCAAAAAACAAGATCGTGTCTACAAAATATGCCAATGAGACCTCAAGAGTTTTTGTATCTTAGAAGAGAGATACGAAAATCGAAGAATACAAACAAATTTGTCATCAGGTGGTTTAACTTTAGGTAAAAGTAACTGTTGCCTAGAGAAACAATGGGCACGTTCAAAACCTTTTTGGATACACACTTTCGGATAACCTCTGGCATGAAAACGTGCTGCCATTTGAGAAGATTTCTTCTTGAAATCATCGTTGTCAGTGCATAGCCGCCGAAGGCGTAAAAATTGTGAAACAGGCAGATTCTTTTTTAGTTGGCTATTATGGAAACTCTCAAAACGAAGTAACTTATTGCGATCTGTGGGTTTGCGATAAATAGTGGTTGTGAAACCATCTTGAGATTTGCTAATGAGAATATCGAGGAAAGGGAGTTCTATGGAACTAAATTGCATCTTAAATTTTAAGTTATTATCCAAACTGTTAAGCCAATTATGAAATTCCTGTAGTTCGTTGTTAGATCCCTTCCAAAGTACTAAAATGTCATCTATGTACCATTTCCAGGAGATGACAGAGGGTGAAAAAGGACAATTCTTCAAATAGGTGTCTTCAAATTGTGCCACATACAAATTAGCAATGTCGGGTGCCATGGCGGCACCCATTGCTGTGCCTTTAATTTGTTGGAAAAACTGATTATTAAACAAAAAATAATTTTTAGTCAGAGCGATATGGGCCAAATCAATCAAATAATGAGTGGGTGTACGAACGGATGAGGTGCGCTGGTCTAAATATTTAGTAATAACAGCAAGAGCACCATCGTGCAGAATATTAGTGTAAAGCGATTCTATGTCAAATGACACCAAAATGATGTCTGAAAGATCACCACTGAAACTGCTTAAAAAATTGATAACATCAGCTGAATCCCTAACGTATGTGGTAATATGGGGAACAAAGGGTCGTAAAAAAACATCAATAAATTGAGAGAGAGGCTCAAAGACTGACCCTATGCCTGACACTATAGGTCTGCCAGGAGGAGCAGTGAGCGATTTGTGAATCTTGGGAATAGTATATATGGTTAGAACAACAGGATGTGGCCCTCACATCTGCTAGAAGAATGAGCAAACTCCAGGCTCTGGTAGTGGATCCACCATACACACGGTTCTACAAAAACAGGGTAGTGCTCCGCATTCACTCCAAATTCCTCTCAAAGGTGGTTTCTCCTTTTCACTTCACCCAAGAGGTGGTCCTCTCCACCTTCTTCCTGCGGCCTCACGCTGGCAGAGAGGAAATAGTGCTTCATATACCGGATTGTAAGCGGGCCCTGTCCTTCTATTTACAACAGACAGGCCCATCATGAAGCTCCTCAGCTTTTCGTATCGTCTAACCCCAGTAGACTGGGGCACCCCGTGACTAAGCAAACTTTGTCCACTTGTGTGGTGGACTGTATTGCCTATGAGTGAGCTGGCCTCTCCCTTGAGCACCGGATCACAGTTCATCGTGTGAGGGCGATGGCCATGTCGGTGGCCAACCTCCACTCAGTGCCGGTGACTGAGATCTGTAAGGCTGCCACATGGTCTTCAATTCATATGTTTACATCTCACTACTGCCTGGAGTCCTGCAGGGACAGTACCTTCGGCCAGGCAGTACTCCGTAATGTTCTCAGGGTGTAGGCAACTCCTGTCATCTGACCCTTCTGTGTTCAGGCTACTGGAGTGATAGTGTCGCTGGACACTAGGGTCTGCAGAGTCTCTCAATGGGGACTCACCTTCTGCAACTCACAGCTATCCAATTGGTCACTGCTGGTGCTGTCATGGTTCGTCCTCGGCAGCCTGGAGCTAGGGAGTCCCATATGTGAGAACTGACTTCCTGTTTGTTCCTAGAAAAAGCGTAGTTACTCACCTGCAACAGGTGATCTCCAGGGACAGCAGGAATCAGTCCTCACAACCTTCCCTCCTCCCCTGGGAATTGCCTCCCTACCTTGTTTTAGTTTTTACTGCCATCTTAGCTATGTCATTTGACTGAGCAAGATGGCACCCTTGGGTAGAAGGGGACCAATGCATGCGTGATAGCATTCCAAAAAGCTTTTTTTGAAAGCTGGGGAAATGCTCCAAGTGGGCTCCGTCGGCGCCAACATCACCCATATATGAGGACTGATTCCTGCTATCCCTGGAGAACATCTGTTACAAGTGAGTAACTGCGCTTTCCCTAAATCCTCTTCAGTAAAGACCGAAGCAAAGAATTCATTCAGTCTCTCTGCTATGTCCTTATCTTCACTTAGCACCCCTTTTATTCCTCTATTATCCTGTTGTCCAACTGACAGTCTCACAGGTTTTCTTGCTACGAATGTACTTGAAAATGTTTTTATTATGCATTTTTGTTTCCACGGCAAGCTTTTTTTCAAATTTTCTCTTTGCCTGCCTTATTCAATGCCTTGCATCTAACGTGGCAGTGCTTATGTTGTTTCCCATTTTTGTCATTTGGCTTCTTTTTCCATTTCCTGAAAGGTGCTTTTTTGGGCCACAACAGCCTCTCTAACCTCGCCTTTAAACCATGCTGGCAGTTTTTTGGCCTTCCTTCCACTTTTTTTTTAAAGTGTGGAATACATTTGTTCTGGGCTTCCACGATAGTATTTTTAAACAATGCCCACACTTTATGCAAATCTTTAGCCTTTGCAGCTGCTCCTTTTATCTTTTTTTAACTATTTTTCTCATTTTATCATAGTCTCCCTTTTGAAAGTTAAATGAGAGTAGTGTGGATTTCCTTGCCGTCCTTCTTTCATTTATTAAATCAAATGTGATCATGCTATGATCACTATTGCCAAGTGGCCCCAACACCCTTATCTCTTGCACCAGATCCTGCATGCCACTAAGGACTAGGTCCAAAATAGCTTACCCTCTTGTCAGTTCATGAACCAGCCCCTAGAAGCCGTCATTTCATCTAGAAACTTTATCTCCCTAGCATGTCCTGCTTTGACACTGACCCAGTTCTCCTTTTTCTCTTCCAGACCCACTTAGCCCCGACTTTCCAACCTTCAGTCATATCTGGTCTCGATTTACACCAATTACCCTGACAGACCTATCACATATGGTTCAATGTATTCGGAAAACTACATGTATATTAGACTTGATTCCATCCTCCTGACTGAAGTAGAACAGTCCTTGGGACTTCTCCTAGTCTTACAGTCACTTATTAATAGTAGCTTGTCATCAGGTACTGTGCCTATTACTTGGAAAAAGGCTATATTGAGACTTATAGCCAAGGATCCGCATGGCAACCCTCATGATCCAAAAAAATATTGGCCTATTTCAAATTTGCCTTTTGTGGCCAAAGTAGTAGAGAGATTAGTGTTTAGACAACTTTCTGATCAGGTTGAACAAACGCATGCCCTGCATCCTAGACAGTCAAGATTCAACATAGCACTGAAACCATCTTAGCAGCTGTGTTAAATGACATTCATAGGGTCTGGGATCAGGGTAAGGCACTTTTTGCCATCTCATTAGACCTTTCAGCAGCATTCTACCTTGTCGATCATGGACTGCTTATGGCTTCTCTCTTTGATATAAGTCTTTGTGGTCTGCCACTATCTTGGTTTTATTCTTTCCTTCAGGGACAATCGTATCAGGTTCAGGTTTCAGACTTTTTCATTTTTGCATGAACTCATCAGTGGGGTTTACCAGGGGTCTACCCTTTCCCCCATTCTGTTTAACATCTTTCTGAGACTGTTGGTTATGCTCATTCAGAGCCTGGTGATCATTGCTTTTATCTACACAGATGATATTCTCTTGCTATATTCAATAGATGTACTAGCACCGGATATGTTGGGGATTAATTCTTGTTTAGCAAGCATTGCTTTATGGATATGAACTAACTCTTTAGTACTTAATCCTAGTAAATCTGTGGCCATGTGATTCATTGATTCCAAGAATGATCCAGGTCTTGCGCCAGTGACTGAAGGTACCCCAGTGAATTTGCAGACTACTCTTAAGTACCTAGATGTGGTTCTTGACTCCAAACTATCTTTTTTACCACAGTTATCCCATGTCATGAAATCATCTTTTTTTCGAACTTTGTCGATTCCGGGCCATACAGCCCTTTTTGGACACAGCTGCCCAGACGACAAAGGTACTTCATACTGTTATGTCCTCTTTGGACTACTGTAATATTGCCTATTTAGGTCTGCTGGTATACTAATTCCAGCGTTTACAGACAGTGCAAAATGCGGCAGTGCATACGTTAGCCCAAGCGCACTGCTTTGTTCATGTTACATCACTGCTTATACAATACCACTGGCTTCCTATCTCGGAACGGATCCAGTACAAGAACTTAACTTTTGTCTTTAAAGCCATACATGACTTGGCTCTGGAATTTCTTTCTTCTTTCATAATGCTCTATGCTCCTGCTAGAGCTCTATATTTCTTGCATGGTTTTCAATTAAACAAACCATCCCCTGCTGTTATTAAATTTGAGTCTACCCGACAGCCCCTATGCTATGGAACTGTTTGCCTACTTCCATATGTACAGTTGCCAATCTGAAGAGTTTTAAGAAGTCCCTGAAAACCCATCAGTTTAGTTCTGTTTTTGGGGTGACTGCGGTATGTATGTGAGGGGATCATGGCTTATTAATCAATGCATTCTTTTTCCGTCACCTCAGCTTGCCTGTTATGTTTCTAACATATAGTATATGACGGCAGATAAAGACCAGTATGGTCTATCTAGTCTGCCCAGCAAGGCGGCAAGAGTAGGTGTACTTGCAGCTCCGTGCAGGTCACCCCTCCCCATGCCTTTGTTTAGTGGTGTACCCACTGGTCTGTGTAGATCACCCCTGTTTGTTGTGATATAAGAGATAGTTATGCTTACTTAGATTTTATCCTGTTGCTATAAAGGGATCCACTGTGTCTGTCCCATGCCATTTTGAATTCTGTCACTGTGTTTGCCCCCACCACTTCCATCGGGAGAGCACTCCAAGTATCCACCACCCTTTCAGTGAAAAAGTATTTCCTGACATTGCCTTTCAATTTACTCCCTTGCAGCTTCATTTTATGCCCTCTAGTTTTACAGCTTCCCCGTCTTTTGAAGAGGTTTGTTTGTCCATTAATACTCTTTAAGTATTTAAAGGTCTGAATCATATCTCTCCTGTCCCTCCTCTCCTCCAGAATGTACATATTTAGGTCTTCAAGTCTCATTTCATAAGTCTTCTAACTCAGGCGCCAAATCATTTTGGTCGCCTTCCTCTGAACCAGCCTTTTTATATCCTTTGTGAGATACAGTCTCCAAAACTGAACACAATATTCCAAGTGAGGCCTCACCAGCGACTTGTACAGTGGCATTAGTACCTTTTCCTTTCTGTTGGTAATTCCTCTCTGTATGCAACCCAGCATCCTTCTGGCTTTTGCCATCGCCTTGTCACACTGTTTCACCACCTTGAGATCGCCAGAAACAATCACTCCGAGGTCCTTTTTCTGGTCCGTGTGCACCAATCTCTCGCCCTCTATCACATACAGTTCCCTTGGATTTCTGCTTCCAAGTGCATGACACTGCACTTCTTCACATTAAACCTTAATTGCCAAGCATTAGACCATTCTTCCAGCTTTTGTAGATCTTTCTTCATGTTCCCCACCCCCTCAGGGAAGTCCAATCTGTTGCAAATTTTGGTGTCATCTGCAAAAAGACAGACTTCTCCATTCAGCCCTTCAGCAATATTACAAATATATTGAACAGTACCGGCCCCAGGACCTAACCCTGGGGCATACCGCTAATCACCTTCCTTTCATCCAAGTGAGTTCCATTTACCATCACCATCACCTTCTGTCATTTGTCAGTCAACCAGTTTCTGATTCACGTCACCATCTTGGGACCCATCCCAAGCTGTTGAGTTTATTGATAAGCCTCCTATGAGGAGCAGTAGTAAAGGCTTTGCTGAAATCTGGGTAGATCACGTCCATCACATGCCCTTGATCTAATTCTCTGGTCACCCATTCAAAGAACTCAATCAGATTTATTTGGCAAGATCGTCCTTTGGTAAAACCATGTTACCTCAGATCATGTAACCTGTTGGTTTCGAGGAAGTCCACTATTCACTCTTTCAAGAGCACCTCCATTACTTTTCCCGCCACCGAGGTAAGACTTACTGGCCTGTAGTTTGTCACGTCTTCCCTACTACCAGTTTTGTGGAGAGGTACCACATCAGCCCTTCTCCAGTCCTGTGGAACTTCTCCTGTTTCCAAAGATCTAATAAAAATATCTTTTAAAGGCCCTGCAAGAACCTCTCTGAGCTCTTTCCGTATCCTGGGGTATTATCCCATAGACTTGTCCACTTTCAGTTTTGCAAGCTGTTCTAACACATCATCTTTTTATGGTGTGATATCTACTCCATTCCCATTTGTATATCTGTCACTCACAGGTGGTCCTTCTCCAGGATCTTCTCTAGTGAAAACAGAGCAGAAGTATTTGTTTAGCATTTTCGCTTTTTCAATGTCACTTTCCACAAATCCGTTCCCAGCACTTTTGAGTCCTGCAATTCCATCTCTGATTTTCTTCCTCTCCCGAATATACCTGAAAAAAGTCTTGTCGCCCCACTTCACATCTTTAGCCATCTTTTCTTCTGCCTTTGATTTTGCTATCCTTAATTCTCTTTTTGTTTCTTTTAGTTTGATCTTGTATTCTTTTCTGTGTTCCTCTGTGAGCTTCTGAATTTTGTGAAAACTGTGTTTTTTTGCCTTTATTTGTGCAACCACTTCTTTGGAGAACCAAATAGGTTTCCTTTTCCTCTTGTTTTTATTTTCTTTCCTTACGTATGTATTTGTTGCACCTTTTATTGCCTCCTTTAGTTTAGCCCATTGCAATTCCACTTCCCTTAACCCCTCCCATCCTACCAACTCCTCCTTCAGGTACATTTTTTAGACCTAGCTCCTCATCAGCCCATTTCCAGTCCTATCCTAGCCCCCTATCAGCCCATTTCAAGTCCTAGCCCCCCCATCAGCCTATTTCCAGTCTAAGCCCCCCCCCCCCCGATCAGCCCATTTCAGTCCTAGCCCTCATCAGCCATTTCCAGTCCAAGCTCCCCCAATCAGCCCATTTCCAATCCTATTCTAGCCCTCAATCAACCCATTTCCAGTCCAAGCCCCCCCCCAATCAGCGATTTCCAGTCCTAGCCCCCTCCCATCAGCCCATTTCCAGTTCTAGACCCCCGCCCGAAGAGCCCCGCACCTGTCTGACCATCTTGAGATGGAGCTGGGGAGGCCCGAAGCCCCGGCTCATCTCTGCACAGCGCCGGAGTGAAGAGCAGCATATTCCTTCACTCCAGTATCTGTGTTCTCCTGAAGCACTCTGGTGCACTGAGGTTAAAAGGCATTTCCTGTCTCTCAGCACTCAGCGTGCTTCAGGAGAACACAGCCGCTGAATGCTGCCCTTCACTCCGGTGTTGTGCAGAAGTGAGCCAGGGCTTCCGACCTCCTTGGCTCCCTCTGAAGCCAGCCAGCCCTGCAAATCAAACACCATGTGCAGAATGGAGTTGGCGCAGGGCACCCTGGAATGCAGGGCTCTTTGTGAACAACATTCTCGCACAATAGACGGGCTGGCCCTATGAACAAGATGATAGCTATCTTAATAGGGTGTATAATACATGTGTTATAACAATCCAAGCTCTAGGCAAAATATCCCCTGTTCTCGTTTATGGATAGATTCTGTGTACTGTGGCAGGGTCAGGTACACAAAGCACATAGAGCACACTACAAATTTCAGAATCCCTTAGGATAGGGATAAGAAGGCCCCTGCCACAGATAAAACCCCAGGTGATTCAGTTAAGGGGAGAACGCCCGGGGAAAAACATTGATAGTCTTCATCATAAAGCTTATGAGGATAGACTTAAAGATCTAAATGCTGTACGCATTCTCTGGAGGAAAGGGGGAATTAGGAAATATTATAGACATTTCAGTATCACCAAAGTACAAATGCATAGCAGTAGCATCTGGAACGTGGGATCATAATTTGGCTTTAATTATCAATGCAAACTCTGTGGTTAAAACATACTTGTGACCGGCAAAGGTGTATGACAAGACTGCTGTCATTTGCTCTGTCTCACCTGGAAGGAGAGCTTGGCTGGGCTTCCTGGAGCAATGGGGCTCAGCGTACTCCAGAAGTGAATGGCAGATGGGAAGGCGCCTGGGGTCAGAATGAGAGGGTTCTGCAGGAAAAAGAGTGAGAAAAGAAATGGAGGTTCAATGTAGTATCTGCATCCCTAGATCTTAGCACTGAGGCATTTCTGTCATGCACTGTTAATCCTACACTTTGGCACTCATCCTTTATCAAGCTCACTTAACTCTGGCACCAGGAAGGCTTCTATCCTCCGATCCCTGGTGCTAGGGAGCCCCTATACAGCACTAGCAGCTCTAAATCTTGATGGGGGGTGGGGGGATTGGTGGAGATCCTATACTACACTTGGTACCAAGATGAGGGAGGAAGAATGCTCACTATCTGGTCAGGCCCTAAGGATTAATATAATGCCCCACACTGAACAGCCATTTACAGGCCCCTCAGTTACTAGCTGATCACTCTGGGCCCAATTCTGTCGACGTAGATTCCCTCTATACATCCAGTTTGAACCGGAAGCACAGAGGGGATTGAGATTCTGATCCCGCAGGGCACGTCTAACTCCAAGGGATCAGAATTGCGAACAGGCATGTACATTCAGGCTGGAATTGCGATTCAGTCTGGCCTGCACATACATGCACAGTCCAACTAACTCAGTCAGGGCTTTTAAATGGAGCTGCGGTGCCACGGCATCCTGTTGCCATGGCACCGCAGCTCCATTTAAAAGCTGCAATGCTGGCTGCCTGCAACAAATGTTAATTCCCCGTAGCCTGAAGCCCAATCTGGCCCACCTGCCCCATCCACGCCCCAGCAGCCACAAAACTAAACATCCAGGGAAGTTATTTCACCTCGGAGATGGAATAACTTCCCCAAACATGTCGCTGACCCTGGACGTACAGGACCAACATTAGAATCAGCCCTGTACATCCAGGGCTGGCGACCGCCCACTGCCCGCCCAGACTCCGCCAATGGGCCACCCATTCCTCGCCCCGTCTAACTTCCCCACACAACCGGCGGAGAAGTTCTTTGGGGGCAGGAGAAGCCACGAATAGTGAATATTCGTGGCTCAGAATAACCTCCTCTGTGTGTAACTTAAAAAAAAATCACAGCACACATCTGACCATCTTCTGCCTCTGCTGTTCCAAGAAACGCAAGCATCCTTTATCTCTCATGCGCCCAAATACATGTGGTTAATAATAATTCTTTCTCTGCAACTGAACAGTGCTGATCATGTAGTTCTATGGAGATTACCTGAAAGTGCTGGGTAAGCAGCGTGAAGGGTGTTGGGGTCATCTTAGGGTCCAGCACTTCATCAGCTGCTGCTGTTTGGAGCAGGACCTCTTCTGCTGACACACAAGAAGCTTGCAGTGCCAAATCTTTGGGTTTCTTAGATTTTGGAGGCTGACCATCTCTCATGTTCTCTTGGTTTGGATGTGCGACCTTGGTTTTCTCCATATCACTTGCCCTATGTCCCCCTGTATATATTGTCTCCTCCCTTTGTCCCAACTCCCCTGTACATTCCTTCTCTTCCTCCCTACACCTCAGCTCCTGTGTACATTCCCTCTTCTTTCTGAAGCCCCACTCCTCCCTGTACCCCCTCTCTTCCCTGCATCTCCTGTCCTCTGCACATTGCTTCTCCCTGCAGCCAATTTCCTCTGTGCTTCCCCTTTCCTCTATAGGCCTTTTCTCCTTTCTATATTCCCTCTCCCTCATGTGACCTCGTTCATCTATGTAGGCCTTCTTCATTCCTTTTTCACGAGTGTCTCCCTCCTGCTTTTTGAGGTAATTCTCTGCATTCATGCTCACGCTGCAGATAGTCCTGGAGTTTTCAGGCTTTTTCTGTATTTTATATTCTGGAAGGCATTTTGCAGTCTCCTGGTTCTGCTCAGGTTTCTGCAGGCCCATGGGCCAGAGGATGCTGGAGTTGCCCAGTGACTGGAGAGTGAATGAGGTATATAGCCCTGAGCGCATGTATTCATTCCTGCTTGACATGCGGGCAGAGGGCTGGAAGCTCTTTCTCTCACAAGAAGCTTCATCCTCCTTTAGATTTGCTCCTTCAGAGGTTGTAGGCTCCTGAGTGATGTTGTCTGGGGCAGACACAAACTTATACACAAATTTCTGCCCACTGACTTTCTTGATGATGTTCTATAGAAATAAAAAAGCACATTAATATATATCTAGACACGTACAGAACATTAGCTATAAGAGTTTCAAGGCTTCTAGGAATAGCAGACACTGAAGGTCTCTGTGGTGGAGAAGTTTCTTCAGTCCCTTTCCCTCCTCCCTCCCCCCCCTCCCCCCGGCCATTCCAAATCCCCTTAAACTCTGCTCTGATTATCTTGTTCCTGGGGAAGCTTAGCACCTGTGTGTCCTTCCTCCCATTTTCTCTTGTACAAGGATATCCATGGCAAAATAGGGAACTTCTAAAAATGTGTGATCCAAGGTTAGAACCTGAGCCCCTAAGAACCTAAGCCCTTGAGTCACCTCTAAAGCACAAGAACTAGAAAAGGTTTTAGAGTTACCAAGGAAAAGGTGATCATTAACAGGCCAATGCAAAAAGCCGGTGCTAGACGTGCACTGAATCGACTTTTTACATTCCAGACAACACACACATTTTAACGCATGATGCAGCAAGGATAGGGTATGTAAATGAACAATGCGGTAACCGTGCACATGCAAATGTGCCATTGCAGCGTTAAACTGGGAGAGCAAGTCAAACACATGCGCACAAGAAATCTGGCTTGCTCTCCCAGAGAAAAAGGTACTGCATGGCTAATTTGCATGTCAGCCCTGACAGTATTTTAATGGCATCGGGAAAAGCCCCGATGCCATCAAAATACTGTCAGGGGCTGGTGCCTCGACAATAAGAGAATCCCTGGTGATCTAGGGGTCCCTGAAACTCCCCACCCCAAAGTAAAATAAAATAAAATAACCTAATGGCCCCTAAATTCACCGCCCCCCACCTGATACCTTAAAATAAGCAGGCGTGTGGCCTACCCACTCCAGCTCTGAGTCCGCCATCTTGAAATATGGTGGCACCTGGCCCCACACGGGATGCACCAGGCAGGGTTAGACTACCATATAAGACATACAGTAGTCTACCTTATATGGCAGTCTGACCTCACCCGGTGCAACCCAGGATGCACCACGTGGGGCCAGGCATCACCTTTTTTCAAGATAGCGGACTCAGAGCGGGAGCACGTAGGTAGTGTTCCCACTTATTTTAAGGTACCGAGTGAGGGTGGTGGATTTAGAGGCCACTAGACCACCAGGTTATTTTATTTTATTTAGGGGTGGGGGGGATTTCAGGGGCTGCTAGACCACTGGGTTATTTTATGTTATTTTACTTGGAGTGGAGGGTTTCAGGGGCCACTACACCACCAGGTTATTTTCTTTTAATTTGGGGTGGGGGTGGGGATGGGGGTTTCAGGGGCCACTAAATCATCAGGTTATTTTCTTTTACTTTGGGGGGTGGGGTCTGGGTTTCAGGGGCCGCTAGACTACCAGGTTTGGTTTGGTTTTTAATTTGGGGTAGGAGGTTTCCAGGGCTGCTAGACCTCCAAGTTATTTTCTTTTAGTAGGGGGTGAGGGGTGCAGGGGCCACTAGACCACCAGGTAGTCACTTTCTGTTGGGGCACCGGCCCCCAACAGTATTTTGATGGTATCAGGGGCTTTTCCCGATGCACAACATATTACAGCTGGCACAACACGTAGCAGCAAGGATCATCATGAGAATAAGCGTCACTGAGCATATCACACCTGTATTGATGGAACTGCACTGGCTCCCAGTTGCTGCCAGGATTCAATACAAAACATTGGTAACGACATTCAAGTTAATTCAAAACCTGGCCCCCTCATTCCTCTCCACCCTGATCTCCATACAACCTACCACCAGAAGCAGGAGAACCATAAACTCAGACACACTAATAGTCCCAAACAGCATTAGGCACGTAAAAGTCAGTACTAGTCGCAGAGCGTTCGCCTTCTCTGCCCCCACTTTATGGAACCAGCTCCCACACGAGCTGAGAGCAATTAAAGACATAACCGATTTCAGAAAAAAATTAAAGACGCACCTGTTCAATTGTCACTATATACAGATGTAAATCCAAGAAGATAAAAGAGAGTGAATAGCTGTATGTAAAACTGTACATAGATGACGGATAATCGCGTGTGTAAATGTATAATTGCTTGTATAAATATAATCGATTGTGATAGTAATTATGGTCCAAATATAGACCCTAATATGTGTGCTGTGTATTACCCCTGTTCTCTCTATCTATGCCCCAAATTTTCTGTCTTGATTTTTTTGACAAATCCCAAACTTGTAATCAAACCGTTGCTGATCGCTGGAAGTAGCGGTATATAAGTATTTACTAAATAAATAAAATAAATAAACAATCGTCCCCGATGCCATCAAAATACTGTCAGGTGGGGGATGGGGGCTGCTAGACCACCAGGGATTGTGATTTCACTATTTTGATGGCATCAGGGGCTTTGCCCAATGCCTAGTCATCTAAGGAGAAGATGATCTAAGCATCGGGGAAAGCCCCCGGTGCTATCAAAATACTGTCAGGGGCACGAGTTAGAGGTTTAAGTCACCTCGGACTCTGCAGTAAAAATATTGGTGCTATGGCTGGTTGCAAAATCCTCTATGCCTGTCTCTGCATTGGTCGTAGCCATGATTTGCATACCAGACCATTATATGCAGCTGATTTAACCCTTTCATGGCTGTTGCCATATGGCAACCTTCAAATTTTCCCCCAAATCTTTCACCAGATTCTATATTTCCAAAAAATCCACACACTGTGTGCGAAATGTGATGTGTATCTGTACTTGACATCTGAAAAAAACTGTTATTTAAAACTATCACACCCAGCAGTAAATGAAACTGATGCCAAGACTGTTTTTAATTTTCAGCCATTCAGGACCGTAGTTGCCATATAGCAACAGTAAATATTATTTCTTACAAATAAAATTTTTTCAAAAAAACTTTATATTCTGCATCATTTAGCTCAAATCTTAATAAAAAAACAGAAAACAAATTTCAGTTACAAAACAATTATGTGGACACGAAAGGGTTAAATAATTCAAATATGCCTGGCGTTAATTGGGTGCTAGTTTTTCCATCGCTATTTACATCTGTTTTCTGCATTTAAAAAGTGCGTAAAGTATGCTTAAACGTGGCCATCGGTTCTTAAAAGGTCACGCTAGCTTTCTGCATTAGCCTGTAAGGGAGGTATTTACCAAGCTGTGGTAAAGCGTAGTTACTCACCTATAACAAGTGATCTCCGGGAACAGCAGGAATTTAGTCTTCACATATGGGTATTGTCGGTACCGACGGAGCCTGCAAGGGAACGCTCCCCAGCGTCCAATAGGAAAGCTTTTGGGAGCATCCCACAGCGCATGCGTGCTGCCTTCCCGTCTCTGTACCTCTCTCACTTCAGTTGAGTTTATAGCTGAGACCAAAGGAGAGAACTAGAGAAAGAGAGAGATAGAGACAACTCCTAGGGGAGGTGGGTGGGTTGTGAAGACTAAATTCCTGCTGTTCCCAGAGATCACCTGTTACAGGTGAGTAACTACGCTATCTCCAGGAACAAGCAGGAATGTAGTCTTCACATATGGGGACTCCCCAGCTGAAAGATGCCAAGGGGTGACCCCAGCTAGCTGCGAACCCAAGTGAGATGGGTCATGTTTCCTCCCATGGACCTTAGGCAACCAAACTGTGGATGGTGGGTAGGAGTTGTATTAAGTATGGAAGAGATGCTGTAGAACAGCCTGGCCAAACGAGGCATCCTGACGGGAGTCCTTGTCTAAGCAATAGTGGGCTGTGAAGGTGTGTACCGAAGCCCAAGTGGCTGCTTTGCAGATGTCATCAACAGAGACAGAACGAAGGTTAGCCATTGAGGCTGCCATTGCTCTCACATTGTGAGCCGTGACATGGCCTTCGAGAGAAAGTTCCTTACTCTGATATCTATAGGATATGCAATCTGCAATCCAATTTGACAGAGTTCTTTTAGAAACTGGAAGTCCCAAATGACTAGAGTCAAAAGCCACAAAAAGCTGAGAAGATTTTCTATGTGGCTTAGTTATTTGGAGATAAAAAGCCAAGGCTCTTTTACAATCCAATATGTGAAGATTCCTTTCCGCACTGGAGGCATGAGGCCTAGGGAAGAATATAGGAAGATAAACCGACTGGTTTAAATGAAAAGGCGATATCACCTTTGGCAGAAAGTGAGGATGAGTCCTGAGGACTACTTTATCATGGTGAAACCTTGTATAAGAAGGGTCAGCTACTAACGCTTGTAGTTCACTAATGCGTCTTGCAGAAGTGATGGTAATTAGGAAAATAACTTTCCATGAAAGAAACTTTAGGTCTGAAATGGCTAAAGGTTCAAAGGGTGGTTTCATAAGCTGACCAAGAACAAGATTTAGATCCCATGCCACTGGTGGTGGTTTAATGGGAGGTTTTGTTAAGAGTAGGCCTCTCATAAATCTTGATATAAGTGGATGTCAGGAAATAGGTTGTCCATCGAAAGGTTTATGAAAAGCAGCAATAGCACTAAGATGGACCCTAACTGAATTGGTCTTCAGACCAGAAGTTGATAATTGTAGAAGACACTCTAGTAGCAACTCTACAGGTACTAAAAGGGGTTAAGTCCCTTTTGTGAACACCAGATAGAGAACCTTTTCCACTTGAAAGCGTAGGAACGTCTTGTGGAGGGTTTTCTGGAAGCCAGGAGGATATCCTTTACTTGTTGAGAAAGGTTAACATCCTGGAATTCTAGGCTTTCAGTAACCAGGCCCTGAGATGTAGGGACTGGGAATTGGGATGCAGTAAAGATCCGTCCTCCTGCGACAGGAGATATGGAGCATTCCCCAACTCCAGAGGAGTGGTTTGAGAGAGACGCAGAAGAAGAGGATACCATGTCTGCTGTGGCCAACGTGGAGCTATGAGTATCATACAACCTCTGTCTTTCTGAAGTTTGAATAAAGTCTTGGGAATGAGGGGAATGGATGGGATGGCATAGAGGAAGTCCTATCCCCAGTGGAGTTGGAAAGCATCTCTTGCCTGACAGTTTTGAGCCGGAATTCTGGAATAGAATCAGGAAAGTCTGGCATTCTGTGGGCTTGCAAAGAGGTCTATATCTGGTGTTCCCCAGATTCGAAACACTCGAGCAAGCTGGTTATGAATGGAGGGACCACTCGTGTGGCAGCAGTATTCAACTGAGTTTGTCTGCCCACAAGTTTTGAATGCCCGGAAGGTATACCGCAAACAGGTGAATTTGTAACTCTCTGGTGAGGGCCCATAGTCGCAAAGCTTCGTTGCATAGCGACAGAGAGCCTGTTCCACCTTTTGTTCACATAGAACATAGCTACCTGATTGTCATTTTGGACCAGAACTGTTTTGTTGCTGGAATGGCCCTGAAAGACTTGAATAGTATTGAAAATGGCTCTCAGCTCTAGGAGGTTTATGTGAAGGGAAACCTCCAGTGAGGTCCAAAGACCCTGAGTGGAGAGAGCGTGCAAGTGGGCCCCCAACCCATCTTGGACGCATCTGTCGTCAGAGTGGTTTGGCATAGAGGTTGCTGGAAAGGAGAGCCTACAAGGAGGTTTTCCAGGGATTGCAGGGACGAAATCAGACGTGTGGTAGTTCTGATTTTGTCTGTTAGTCGACCCAAGGCTTGTGACCACTGAGAAGAAAGGGTCCACTGGGCTGCTCGCATGTGGAGGGGAGCATAGGGAACCATATGGACGGTGGATGCCATGTGTCCCAGCAGTTGAAGCATCCCCCGAGCAATAAGAAACACCTTCATAGATGCCTGAGATGCTAGTTGTATTATCTTTAGACAGCGTGGCTGTGGCAGGAAAGCCTTTGACTGCCATGTGTCTAGACGAGCCCCTATGAATGCTAGAGATTGAGAAGGGGGTAAGATGAGATTTTGGGAGGTTTATGACCAGCCCCAAGTATTGAAGAATTCTCATTGCTCGAGAGCGAGCGAAGCTGGCCTCTGGAGCCGTTGATGCTCGAATGAGGCAATCGTCTAAGTAAGGGAAGACGAATATTCCCAGAGTCCTCATAAATGCTGCTACCACTGCCATGCATATTGTGAAGACTCTTGGAGCAGAGGCTAGTCCGAAGGGAAGAACTCTGTACTAGAAGTGTCTTCCTTGGACCAGGAATCTAAGAAACTTACTGTGATTTGACTGGATGAGAATATGCGTGTACGCATCTCTTAGATCTAGAGAACATAGCCAGTCCTGACTTTGGAGGTATGGTAAAAGTGTTCCAAGGGAGATCATTTTGAACTTTTCTTGGAACAAATATTTGTTTAATTCTCTGAGGTCTAATATAGGTCTGTGTCCCCCTGTCTTCTTTGGAATAAGAAAGTAGGGGGAGTAAAACCCTGTCCCCTGTTGGGGAATGGGTACTTCTTCGATTGCTCCTTGAGCTAGAAGTGATGTGACCTCCTGCCACAAGAGGTCGGTGGAAGGGGCCTGAGAATTGAACTGTTTTATTATTGTAGATGGGGGCAAGTTGAGAAAATGAAGTTTGTACCCCAGTTGTACAATGGACAGAGTCCAATTTTCTAATGTTATTTGTTGCCATCTCTTGGCAAAAAAGCATAGCCTTCCTGGAATGGTCAAGGGTTCTGGACCTTTTAGGGGCAGAATGACTAAGTTCTCTAGATAGAAGTCAAAGACCCTGAGGGGGCTGGGTCTGTTGAGCCAGTTGAGCTTTTTGAGCTTGCGGCTTTCTTTGCTGTCTGTTCTGTTGTTGCCCCTTCTGGGGAACATGGAGCGGACAGTGAGTTTGATGGGTGTAAGATTGGTAAGGCTTCTTGTTCTTACTGAAAAAGGGTTTATTGAATATTTTCTTCTTTGCTGGGTTGGATGTAGACTTTGACAATCTGTTTAAAGTAGTATTATGAGATTCAAGCTGATTAGCCTTGTCCTACCAGTCCTTGCCAAAGAGATTTTCTCCTGTGCAAGGAATGTTTCCCAGCTTTTCTTGCACCCACTGTTCTAAGTCTGATGCTTGAAGCCAAGCAATATGACGTGCTCCTATGGATATAGCAGAGGTTCTGCTAATACATTCAGAGCAATCAAAGGTAGCGTGGTTCATGAATTTTGAGACATTCTGGGCATGCTTGACCAGAATAAGGTAGTCTGCTCTTTTTTCTTCTGAAACACAAGGACTAAGAAGCTCTAAGTCCTTTGTGACTTCTTCCAGGAACATTCCCATATAAAGAATGTAGGAACTGATCCTGGCTCCTAGCATGGAGGATTGAAAGCAACGACGGCCAAAGGCATCGAGAGTCCTGGATTCATGGCCTGGAGGATTAGAAGAATGTGTTTTAGCACTCTTGATCCTTAACATGGCCGATTCCACTACCATTGAATGGTGTGGTAACTGAGTTTTTTGAAAACCAGGACAACTTGGCACTCAGTACATAGTGTCAAGGCGTCGGGAATGTGAAGATATTGTTAAAGGAGTTTCCCATATTCTCAACATTAGATCATGTAAGATCTTGTGAATGGGAAGCATAGCTGCTTCCTTGGGAGCCATAGGGTATTGTAGAATTCTTAATTCTTCTGCCCTAGGTTCCTTTTCTGGAATCACAGTGATTGCAAGACCCTTTGCTAAATCATGTATGAAATCCTGGAAGGACATATCCTCTGGAGGAGACATTCTGCGTTGAGGAGAAGGAAATGAATCTTCTAATAGATTCATTCTGGCACCAGTAGAATCGTCAGAGTCATTGGAATCGGAAGACTCAAGCATTGGGTGCTCCTGTAAAGCGTTGGTATCGGTACCGCTCGAAGTCGGTACCGAATGTCTCGGATCCTGATCCCCGATACCAGAAATCGGCATGGGGGGAAGCAGTCCTGTCAAAGAAGGTACTGTCGGTACCAATGTCAGTACCGATACATGTTGAACCGTCTGTTGCGGTCTTAGCGGTACCGAAGCCGCTAAGAGGGCCGCTAGACTGCGTTCGATAGTGAGGATTCTGTGATCCATCGCTCCTGCTGATGCCTGGGTGCCGGTGCCGGTACCGGTGAAAGCGGCTACGACCCCAGAACATGGCACCAGTAGTTCCACAGAGGTGGAGGCCTTTGGAACATCCTGGAGCCCCGTTAGTGCTTTGGAGCCCGAAGACTCCCGCCAGGGCTGTTGCCGGTGAAGTATCCTCGAGGGAAACGCCAGTGGCATCTCGATACTTTGAAGGAGATTTACTCTTCGAGGACCGGCTAGTCTTAGAAGACTTCAATTTGGTTACCTGAGATCCATGGGAGGAAGATGAAGCCCTGGAAGATGTTTATTTATTTATTTATTTTTTATTTTATTCACATTTCTATACCGCATCTTCCAAAGTTCAGTTGCGGTTTACAGTTAACAACAATTAACAAAGCAAGTTTGTTTTACATGGAACATTGAGATATAACAGAACTTATTTACAAGGAACATCATATTAAATGTAGAATGTTGATGCAACTGACATCGTGTCGGTGGCAAAAAGGGTACAGAGTTTTGCAGCTCTATTCTGCAGGCCCCTTTTGGTCATCCTCGTGCAGGAGAGACACTCTGTTGGACAATGTTCAGGACCCAAACATTTTAGACACCAATCATGGGTGTCGGTGACGGAAATGGTACCGCCACATTTTGAGCATTTTTTGAAACCACTAGCTGGTTTCTCCATGCTTGAAGAAAAATGGGCATATTGCCCAAAATGGTGCCTAGCACCAGAAGCAGGGAAAGATCCCTGAAGAAATAAAAGTGCCTTTTTTTTTAAGGAAAGAAGAAGAAGAAGAGAACCAGCGGTACCGGTAGGTGTCGAATGAAGGCAGACGCGACCACAAAAAATAAGAAATAAAGATACATTTTCTGCGGTGATAGGGTACCATGTCCTGTCAGCTCCACGGAAAATGAAGAACTGAAGTGAGAGAGGTACAGAGGCAGGAAGGCAGCACGCATGCGCTGTGGGATGCTCCCAAAAGCTTTTCTATTGGATGCTGGGGAGCGTTCCCGCACGGGCTCTATCGGTACCGACGATACTCATTTGTGAAGACTACATTCCTGCTTGTTTCTGGAGATAATATCACATTTTACTGCAGCTTAATTTACCAGAGGAGTCCCTAATCTATGCTAACATGCAGCCTGATGCCACCAGGTGACATCTTAAAGTGACGGAGGTAATATAATTCCCACACCCACTCCTCATAGCTTCCTCCCTAGACAACCTTCTGCCCTCAAAACAGACTCCCAGGGGCCTCCCATCCTCCAAAGAGACCCCACATCCTGGAACCCCTTCACCCTAGCAAAGAACTCTCAATCCCCTGAAGGCACAACCTAGTCCTACTGGCACTATCTCTGGCTTCTATAGGTAGTGGCAGGAGCGACCTCCACTCATTCCTGTCTCCTAGGCTGCCAGGCTCAAAATACCGCTTAGGGTTGCTAACTAGCTCCAGATCCACCCAACAGGCTTGATCCTGTCCTGGATTTATCCCATTGCATGCCAGAATATGAAGTTCTGATTTCTATATTGTACTGCATAAAAAAAGTAAGACTATGGGGTATGTTTACTAAACTGCGTTAGTGTGATTCGCGTTAGGAGCCGCGGTAGAGACAGAAATCCCAAATAAGGACATGGGCGGTACATCGTTGCCGAGAACGCGCGTTACAAGGCGCCATAAATGAACGAGCGCTACAGGGCACGTTACCGCGCGTTAATCTTAAGAAGGCGTGCAGGCATACAAGGACAGCAACAGAGCTGTAGCACAATGGTTACAACACTGACTGATGGTACAGGGGTCATGGGTTCGATTCCCCAGTGGGCCTAATGTATAAGGCTGGCTGAGGCAGCACCCTTTACATTTAAGTAGTGATTGGGATCGAGTCTCCAGAAGCGGGAGCACCACAGGAGCCATCTCTGCCCATCGGGGCACGTGACCTGCAGCATAAAAGTTTGCGCCGGCAGGCGCTTGTTCTTTTCAGCTCCCGCCACCTTCCTCAACTCTCCCCAGTCGGGGGATCGAGTCTCCAGAAGCGGGAGCACCACAGGAGCCATCTCTGCCCATCGGGGCACGTGACCTGCAGCATAAAAGTTTGCGCCGGCAGGCGCTTGTTCTTTTCAGCTCCCGCCACCTTCCTCAACTCTCCCCAGTCGGGGGATCGAGTCTCCAGAAGCGGGAGCACCACAGGAGCCATCTCTGCCCATCGGGGCACGTGACCTGCAGCATAAAAGTTTGCGCCGGCAGGCGCTTGTTCTTTTCAGCTCCCGCCACCTTCCTCAACTCTCCCCAGTCGGGGGATCGAGTCTCCAGAAGCGGGAGCACCACAGGAGCCATCTCTGCCCATCGGGGCACGTGACCTGCAGCATAAAAGTTTGCGCCGGCAGGCGCTTGTTCTTTTCAGCTCCCGCCACCTTCCTCAACTCTCCCCAGTCGGGGGATCGAGTCTCCAGAAGCGGGAGCACCACAGGAGCCATCTCTGCCCATCGGGGCACGTGACCTGCAGCATAAAAGTTTGCGCCGGCAGGCGCTTGTTCTTTTCAGCTCCCGCCACCTTCCTCAACTCTCCCCAGTCGGGGGATCGAGTCTCCAGAAGCGGGAGCACCACAGGAGCCATCTCTGCCCATCGGGGCACGTGACCTGCAGCATAAAAGTTTGCGCCGGCAGGCGCTTGTTCTTTTCAGCTCCCGCCACCTTCCTCAACTCTCCCCAGTCGGGGGATCGAGTCTCCAGAAGCGGGAGCACCACAGGAGCCATCTCTGCCCATCGGGGCACGTGACCTGCAGCATAAAAGTTTGCGCCGGCAGGCGCTTGTTCTTTTCAGCTCCCGCCACCTTCCTCAACTCTCCCCAGTCGGGGGATCGAGTCTCCAGAAGCGGGAGCACCACAGGAGCCATCTCTGCCCATCGGGGCACGTGACCTGCAGCATAAACGTTTGCGCCGGCAGGCGCTTGTTCTTTTCAGCTCCCGCCACCTTCCTCAACTCTCCCCAGTCGGGGGATCGAGTCTCCAGAAGCGGGAGCACCACAGGAGCCATCTCTGCCCATCGGGGCACGTGACCTGCAGCATAAAAGTTTGCGCCGGCAGGCGCTTGTTCTTTTCAGCTCCCGCCACCTTCCTCAACTCTCCCCAGTCGGGGGATCGAGTCTCCAGAAGCGGGAGCACCACAGGAGCCATCTCTGCCCATCGGGGCACGTGACCTGCAGCATAAAAGTTTGCGCCGGCAGGCGCTTGTTCTTTTCAGCTCCCGCCACCTTCCTCAACTCTCCCCAGTCGGGGGATCGAGTCTCCAGAAGCGGGAGCACCACAGGAGCCATCTCTGCCCATCGGGGCACGTGACCTGCAGCATAAAAGTTTGCGCCGGCAGGCGCTTGTTCTTTTCAGCTCCCGCCACCTTCCTCAACTCTCCCCAGTCGGGGGATCGAGTCTCCAGAAGCGGGAGCACCACAGGAGCCATCTCTGCCCATCGGGGCACGTGACCTGCAGCATAAAAGTTTGCGCCGGCAGGCGCTTGTTCTTTTCAGCTCCCGCCACCTTCCTCAACTCTCCCCAGTCGGGGGATCGAGTCTCCAGAAGCGGGAGCACCACAGGAGCCATCTCTGCCCATCGGGGCACGTGACCTGCAGCATAAAAGTTTGCGCCGGCAGGCGTGCACGCGCCTGAGGGCCTCGCCAGAGGGCCCTTTGGTGTGGCCTTTAGGCGTGGTCCACTAAAGGACTAGAGACGCTCACCAACTCTCAACGAAGATCAGCATAAGCATAAAGCTAGAGCTCCCTTGAGGTTGAGCTCGCTCCCATCCTCCTCCGGACACCCCGCTGATACAGCAAGTATATCACAGCTAATTGAACAGCCTTGTCATACTGTTATACGTAGCCATCACTCATTCTAACCTGTACTTTACTATTATGGCTGCCTGTTATTAGTCATTGCCCCCACCCACACTTAAATACAGTTTCCAACAGCTAAAAATGTGCATATACTATTGTTAGTAGCCTTAATTTTCCACCATCAATCCCTTAGGTACTGTTGCCAGTAGCCTACCAAATTCAGCCATTTCTGTTTGAATCTAGTTCTGTCCACTTAGCTGGCTAGCCTATACCTATCCTTACCTTACCAAATTGAGCTACCTGCAACTAGCAAACTAACATAGCCGACACTGTTGCAATACTCAATGACCTTTATTCACTGTTGTCTGCAATAAATGACCTTTCAATTACTGTTGTCAGTATCCAACTAGCTTGAAAACTGTAATTACAAAACATATACTGTTGCCAGTAGATAAGGTTATACTGTTGCCAGCAGATAAAGTTATACTGTTGCCAGTAGATAAGGATATACTGTTGCCAGTAGATAAGGATATACTGTTGCCAGTAGATAAGGATATACTGTTGCCAGTAGACAAGGATCCACATATATACTTTATTTCCATAGCATATACTCCCATTGATAGCTAGAGATTTGGTCACACTGTTATCTGCATTAACCTAATACATAACACACAACATTGAACCTCAACCACACAACACTGAACCTCAACCACAGGACAATTACATCTAAAATGTCTTGCTCAAATACCTTCTGGCTAAAACTAATTTGCAGCTGTTTAACAACTATGACACTAATCACACTGACCAACAGTCTAAACAACAAAATCTACAAACCAATCCCAATAATACAAAGAATCATCCGCCCAGATCCCCCTTCATCTCAAATACATATTGGCATCAATACAAAAATAAATCATCACAGGCTAATACATATAAAACCTACTACACTCGCCCATCCACACACTCAACCGACAACCATTCAAACTTTGTCCTGTATATTAATAAATGCAAGATCTATGAAAAATAAACTACCTATTTTCATTGACTTACTAAAAGATCAAAAGCCAGACATCCTATGTGTTACTGAAACTTGGCTAACCGACTCTGATGTTGTTTACCTAAACCAACTCAACACGAACAACTATGACATATCCCATACACACAGAAACTCTAAAAAAGGAGGTGGTGTCCTTATAATGACAAAAAAAGAACTAAAGGCTAAACCACATCCATCTGATCTCCCAAATAACATTGACACCCTCATCTTAAAAATAGCTCATTTCAAAATTTGCTTATTATACAGACCACCGGATCAAAAATCTGAAAACTTAGACGCCCTAATAGAACTCCTCAGCTCATCCACAGTCTCCAACCCTATAATATCACTAGGAGATTTTAACCTCCCATCCCTGCCCCCCTCACACTCAGCTCTTTTCCTGGAATCATTAGCAGATATGGGTTTCCTCCAAATAATTAATACAAAGACACATAAGAAAGGTGGAACCCTTGACCTAGTCTTTCTACCAGAAGCTTTCCAAAAACATTTTAACCAGTCATCGCTTGAGTGTATACCCATTCCTTGGTCAGACCACCACCTGATCAAATTCACCTTAGCCTACACTGGAAGAAACAACAAAAATAACCTACTAATTACCCCTCCACCTAGATTCACAAAATTTAACGCAAATGAATTCATTGATCTAACTATTCCCTATCTCACCCTTGCACCAACTGACCTAGATGAAGCAGTCGCAACTTGGCACAATACAATTAACAATGCAGCGGCATATAAACAATTCATCAAGAAGAAAAGCTACTCTAGAATAGGAGATGCCCCCTGGTTCAACAGCACCTTAAGACGAATGAAGAGAGAATTGAGAAATATTGAATCTAAATGGCGCAAATCCAAATCCATCTCTTCTTATGACGCTTATCACAGCCACCTTAAAAAGTACAAAGAAGCTTCAGACGGCGCAAAGAAAAACTACCACACAACTATACTAACCAAATCCATTAATAGACCAAGAGAACTTTTCAGTATCGTCCAAAACTTAACTAATAACTCATATGGGACCAGCAACGATACTATTGATATCTCTGCCCAGACTCTAGCAAACCACTATATAAATAAATCAAAAACATTTGCATTCACACCAAATCCTCTTTCACTTTCCCACCAACATCATTTAGAAAAATGGTCTGACTTCCACTCTATAACCAAAGACACTCTTAAGATGACTATTTCAAACCTGAACACTACGACCTCTCAACTTGATCCATGTCCGGTAAACTGGATCAAGCATACCCTCTCTACACTATCCCCCTTTATCCTTCCTATAGTCAATCTGTCGCTGCGCCAAGGATACTTACCACCTTCCCTCAAACATGCACAAATCCGACCGATAATCAAAAATAACACCCTCGACAAAACATCACCCAATTCCTACAGACCTATCTCTAGCATTCCATTTATGGCTAAACTGATTGAAAAGGTCGTTCAAATTCAAACACAAGATCACATAGAAACCTCAGCCCCCCTTGATGACCAACAATATGGCTTTCGCCCCTATCATGGTGTAGACACTCTATTAACAGTACTCCTCGATACCTTAACACGAGGTATTGATAACCCTAAACAAGCTTTCATTCTCCTCTTTCTAGACATCTCTGCAGCGTTTGACAGTGTACACCATGCTGTAATGCTTAACAGACTAAAACAAATAGGAATACACTCAACTGTATATAATTGGTTCACCTCATATCTAACTGATCGAACCCAAACTGTCCGAACTAACACAGAAACATCTAAAACATATAAACAGGAAATTGGTCTCCCACAAGGCTCCGCCCTCTCTGCCCTCCTATTTAATTTATATATTCAACCAGTCTGCAACATTTTCAAGAAATTTAAAGTCCACTATCACATATATGCAGACGATATGATGATGTACATACCATTTACAATCCCAACACTCCCATTACAACTGTTAACAGAATGCTTCTCTGAATTAACAATCTGGCTAAAAGACCACAATCTCCATATCAATCATTCTAAAACAGATATATTAATAGTAACTAAAAATCAATCCTACATACCTCCAACACACATCACTCTCCAAAATCACAACATTACTATAAAAAATGAAGTAAAATACCTAGGTGTCACCCTTGACTCACACCTTAGTATGGACACACATATTAGAAACATCACTAAGAAAATCTACTTTAAACTTAAAATTTTAAAACAATTACGTCCTCTTGTACTCCTACATGATTTTCTGAGCATTATCCAGGCTATCATCACACCACACTTTGATTTCGCAAATCTCACCCTACTAGGAACAACAAAACAAAACATTAAAAGACTCCAACTTGCCCAAAATGCAGCAGCAAGAATTGTAATGAAGGTTCCACCATTTGAACACATTACCCCTATACTAGCAAACCTTCACTGGCTCCCAATTCAATCCAGAATAAATCATAAATTGATTATCACTACATTTAAGACATTAAATACAATGGCCCCAGTCTCTTTAACAAAACTTATCATTAAAGACACATCCCAAACTGCGCTACGGAAAGGCCACACGAATAAAATTAGGATCCCGAAAGATTTCACAACTACTAAAAAAACAACTAATAAAAAAGCGTTTTCTCATGCAGCTCCCACCCTATGGAACTCCCTCCCTGAAGAAATAAGAGCACTAAATGATGCAAAGGAACTCCGCAAGAAATTAAAAACATATTTATTCATCTCCCATTTCGGCAAACTAGAAAATACCTTACCACTAACAGGAAATGGTTAATAGCGACCTCAGGGTACACCAACTCCAATTACTCTATCTAACTACAATTAAAGTTGATTAAATAACTATTTGTAAATCCTGTAAATATATATGTAAATAGTTCAAAATATGTAAATAGTTAAATTGTTATTTAACAAATTTACCATATTTAGTCCAATCATGTTTAATGTATTTAGCAAAATTGTACCTAGTTAATTAATGTTTCATGTATTTAGCAAAATTGTACCTAGTTAATTAATGTTTCATGTAAAACAGACCTGTTAATCTGTTCATTCCTTGTTCACTGTAAACCGCACCTGATCTGTGGAAGGTAGCGGTATATAAGCAACTGTTAAATAAATAAATAAATAAATAAATGTGACGTGTATTTTAATTAGTGCTGCCAGCAAACACACCCTCACGGTGGCATAACCTAAGGTGCCGCATAACCTAAGATGCCGCATAAGGCACCCCATAACGCACTCCATGGGGCACATTATAAAGTGTACTGTCTGCCAAGGCACCCTATAATGTCCCCTATAGGACACCTTATAAGGCTGTGAACAAAGCCCTGGCTGGCTGCAGAAGGACTGCACATGACCACACAAACTGTCTGCTGTGGTTACCAGGATAGGGTTAACCCACCCGTAACCATGATGCACTGCACATGCAAATCAGCAGTCGAGAGATGGGCACAAGATTGGGTATGCACCCCCACAGCACTTCGGCCTGGTAGGGGGAACAGACCGTGTGTGGCACTGCCACAGAGTAGCCACAGACAGTCACATTGTGCCTACCCTGAGGTTGCGGTGGGGCGCCCAGCACCAGGTCCACAGCACCTTTCATGGCTGGAATACGCCATGCTGCAGGTCCCCAGCGGTGTGTGATAGGTAGTTCCGTTAGACACACCTAGGATACATCTGTGTCCTGCTGTATGTCTCGGTCATGTCTAGTCCATATGAGCGATGATGCACCCAGAATAGTGCATATCCTGTGTTGTTGCAGGAGGGGGGGGGTGTATGGACCCATAGGCAGATCATGTACCACCACACAACCCACCCTCTGGGGCTCAGGGTGGGAAACAGGATCACCCACCAATAGATCCACAGTCTACCTCCCTGCAATGGTAGCAGTAGAGGGGACCATCAACCCCAGTCCTGCTGGGGAACAGACAGAGCGGTACACATCCATAACGCAATAGCAGACAGACGGCAGGCCTGGAAATGCTCAGCTGCCCCCCACCATTATCAGATAACCCTGCATTGTATTTAGTTTCCCTATTTCGCCAAGTTATTCTTCCTGTTAAATGTAATGACCAGACATATGTAAACTGTTGGATGTTTTCTGTTCAATGTAAACCGCGCTGATGTCTAATAGTGCGGTATATAAGAATTGTTAATAAATAATAAATAAATAATTGTTAATAAATTATCTGACATTCTCCAGCAGCAAGCCCCCAGCTGCTGCACCCTGCAAGGTGTTCCAGCAAGACACATACTAGCTGCAGACAGTCTGCCAGCTAGTCCATAGTGCATGGTCCTGGAGGAGATGCATGTACCCAGAACGGGGATGTCAGCATACACACCAAGCAGATAAGTCAGTGATTGGGCCCCAAATGAAAACCCCTAAATATCACATGAGAGAAATGCTATATAGCACTATGGGGGAACCTAGCCATGCCATGGTCACTGCTCAGTCAGGATGAGAGTGACCTCCCAGCAGGACATGCTATAGCCACCCTGTCCGTGCAGGTGGTGGCCAGGCACTACAATGTCCGAGCCATTGCCCTATGCCGTGTGCAGATGCATCCAGGCCAGGCCACCCTATCCAGGCTATTCCCACGGTACCTTGCTCCTCATTATGCACATTGGCAGGCCAATACTGGCAACAGTGCTAGCAGTGTGGGCTGTGGAGTGTGTTGGCAGCCACCACACACTGGATAGACAGACACACACTCCCCACACCTATGCCAGCATTGTGCAACTATAGAGGTGTTGGGCAGCCCAGGCCACCACACCAGTCCTGGGCACAGTGCAGGCATGGCTATGGTACGCAATACTGTAGGAGTCACTCCCCAGGTTGGTGAACACTGTCAGACACAATACCTGTAGCACACTCCACAGACATCAGAAAGGTTGCTATGATGCAGCTCACTCAGGAAATTGTACCTAACCTAGGAATTGCTATCTGCCAGTAATCATAGCAACCGTTTGATAGATATGTACCATATTCCCAGGTTTAGGGTGGCATTACTAAGGTATGCAAGTGCTAGTATTGGGAGATGCACGCAGAGCCCAAAGTCCTGCCTCTCCAGGAGGCTTTGGATAATGGGGCCTATGGATGCGGGTGTGTCTGCCCCTGTTGGCTGCTTTACGGCAGAGGTTCCCAACTCCAGTCCTGCGGTGCCAAACACTGTTCGGGTTTTCACGCTGTCCCTCATGAATATGCATGAGATACATCTGCATACCATGGGGGTGGCGCATAGAAATGCAGCACAGGCATCTTTATCAGAGGCAGCATGGAACCGGAATGGTGTTTGGCCCTCCAGGACTGCATTTGGGTGACTCTGCTCTAGGTAATGTGCATGTTTATGGTGTCTGTGCTCTTTAGGGTAAAATGTAGGTGTCTTGGGCATGTTTACATCATCTGCAATAAAGGTGCTGTCTGTATTAGCACGTTGTAGTAGTGGGTAAAATTTGGGGACTGGGTTGGCAGGAACCACAGCTGGGACTTGAACCTGTGACCCTCTGCTTCTGACTACACTGGTTTTGTGCACTGCACCACCTTGTTGTCACAGAGTCAGTACATTCCTTGGTGATACCATGACTGTTCGTCAGACAGGGCCCGTCTGTTGCAGTACACAGCACCCACCTACACAGAGCTAGGCCACGGTCTGCTCTGGGCAGCTGCCACTGCCCCCTCCACCACCAGTATCCCTCAGCCACCATGCTGACATGCCCTTCTGCTGGTGGTGCGCAGTCTCAGGCCATCCAGTGTGCAGGTAGGTGGCTGCCTATGGTGCGGGTTCTGGGGTAGGGATGCCTGCATGGACGTCCACGCTCCCCCCAGCCCCGCCTGCCAATGTTCCGTGCCCTTGGGGGTAGCTGTTGGGTACTATCCCCTGTGACACTGTGGGAAATACACTCGTGCCCATGTTGGCCCTTCAGCAGTTGCTATCTGGCTGCTCTGCTGTTTCAGCATTCGTATGGGCCACCTAAGCATCACCCTAGTCTGCACTGTGGCCCAGCTCCACCACAGCATGTGCCGCCTGCGGCCCTCTGTATCCCCTTTTCCAGCATCTGTCCAGTTGCCATTCCGACATGCCCGCCCTGATGTTGAGGGACATGTGCACGCCATAGGAACCCTGTCCGATGGTGGGGAAAACCCTGAGCAGTGCTATTTCACTGTGGGCTCATTCACCTTGTATGGGGACGGAGTATAGACCCTTCCACGATTTACATCTTTTCTATGGAGCTTACTTGGGGGGGGGGGGGGTTGATGTTTCTCATTGCTACCACTATTGGCCAGCTTGGTTATGGATTTTTTCCAGTTTGTTGGGGTCATTTTCAGTGTTTATGTGCCCTTTTGTTCTGTGCACATGTATCACACTTATCACTTTTTTTAGGTTTCCATGCCTGGGCTGTACATTGCTGACACTGAAATGGTTTCTCTCCCCTGTAATGTGCTTTTAACGGCAGGTTTTCAATCGCGTTTGGATTCAGCTCTTCAGATCAGCACGTTAGTGTGAAGGGAGCCTCTCCCCGCCCACTCTCCGCCCACTGACCCCTTCTCTCCGCCCTCTCTCCACCTTCTGCGGTGTTTTACCACGCCGCGGAGCTTTACGATCGTTAATGTTGGTTAAGGCGCGTTATGTAACGTTACCGCATTTTAGTAAACATACCCTTATGAGTCCCTGTATGCAACAGGGTAAACCCAGGACTGAATCAAGCCTGCCAGGCGCATCTAAAGCCAGCTGGCAACCCTACTACCGCTAGGAGTCAAGCTGCCAAATTAGGGCGTACACACCTATGTCTGCATATTCACATGTGCTGTGATAGCTAGCTCCTCAGTACTGTCTATTAGGGTGATATGTGAGGTCTGCCACCTTCATACCAGGCAAGTACCAGCCACTCAGCTGTCTATATTTCTAATGATTCACTTACCATCCTATCCCTTTCCTCTCATTTAAAAGCTTTTATATACCATCTTTGTGACAAGTGTCATTCAAAAGTTTGCAATCAACAATAGTACAATTAAAGAAAGATAAGAATGTAAAACTAACAGTCAAAAATAAGCAGCAGGAAAAATCAAGAATATCAAGATATCACAGTTACTCTTCTACAGGAAATAATGAGTCTTAACTCCTTTCCTAAAATCTAACAAATTAGTTTCCATTCTTACACTAATAGGTAAAGCATTCCATGGCTGGGGCTCTGTCACACTGAAAGTTCTTGATCTCCAAGTGGGGCATATCAAAGGGATGTATGTGGTATGCAGACTCGCCACTTCTGTCCCCATGCAAGCAGGAAGTCTGTGTCAGAAAGGCGGAGGCAGCAGCAGTATGAGCATTGAAGGCATTTGGTATGCATTGTGTTGCTGTTTTGAAGTCATTGCCGCCTCTGCAAGGCAGTGAAGGCAATGGGCTACCTCTGCAACATTGTCTAGACAACCACCTAGTTCACCTAATGGTAGCACTGGCCCTGGAGGAGGGAATGCTCTACTGTGTCTCTGAAGATCTTCTCTATATATCTATCTGTCTGCCCTATCTCCTCAAAGTCCATGCTGATGAGGTCTGTGCATTGTGCAAGGTCTATAGGGGCATTGGTAAAGGAAAGGTACCTTGCGTGGGTGAGCAATGAAGGAAAAAGTATTTATGGGAGTTCTGTTGATAAAATGCTCCATGGCATTGGGGGAGGGGGTGATTTTGGAAGATACATGGGCTATGGAAGAGAGGGATTCAGGGGAAGGCAAGGGGTTAGGTTGTGGAAGGGAGGCAATCCTTACAGGAATGTGGAGGGTAGTAATGGAGGCGAGACAGTTCATGGAAGTGAAACATTTCCCTGGGGAGGGTTTTGTGGAGAATAGAAATCTTTTAAGTGAAAAGGATATTGAGGAGAGATGTCTCATTGATAGAGTTATGGAGGAAAGATTTTTTTTTTCTGTAGACAAGTAGGATTGAGTCGGGCACACAAGTGAGTAACGTCATTGCATGTCCTCAGCATAGAACAGCTCTCCCAGAGCTCAGAACACAATGGGCCCGATTCTGTCCTGGATGTCCCGGCCCTCTGTGTGCCTGGTCGGAACCGGACGCACAGAGTTAGATGGGATTCTGATCTCGCGGGGCAGGTCTAGCCCTGCGGGATCAGAATCACGTGCAGGCCAGGACCCTGATTCCTGTCAGCCTGCACATACAGTCCTTGCCCAGCTAACACAGTCAGGGCTCCTGAATGGAGCCGCGGCGCCATGGCATCTGGTTGCCATGGCACCAGCTCCATTCAGGAACCGCAATCCCCGACTTCCGGACAAGAATTTTCATTCCTCGCAGCCTGACCCCGTTCTGGCCTCCCAAGGCCAGGGTCGGGCTGCAGGGAATCTCCTCTGCCTCCCTCCTTTGCTGCCGTCCCCGCTGATTAGGGGAACTTATTTCACCTCAGAGATGGAATAAGTTCCCCATACACGCAGCCGGCCCCAGACATACAGGGCTGGCATTGGAATCGTCCCTGTACATCCAGGGCCGCAGACCGCCCACTGCCCACCCTAACTCCGCCCCTGCAACACCTCTTTCCCGCCCCTGTCTAACCTCCCCATACAACATGCGGGGAAGTTAGTCGGGGTCAGCAGAGGGGCCGAATAGCACGGATGGATGTCCATCCCCACTATTTGCGCCTCAGAATGATCCCGAATGTAACGTTCTGAGCATGTGCTGCCTCTCACATTCATGTTGCAGTCTCCTCTGCCCCCCGGTTTTGTATTTTTCTGCTCTGATGAACAGAGGTCAAACAAAGCTCCCAATATTTTGAGAGGATTTTTGCACTGCATCTTCTGATGTTGTTCATTGTTTTCTTTCTGTCTATTTATTTTTCTTTATTCTCTTTCTGTTTTTAGAGAAAATGAAAAGTACATGTCATTTTTCTGTCATATCCCAGTTGATCTTGGGGGCTCGTCCCTGTCTGCAATGCAATGGAAGCATCCAGAACTTTATTTCATCTTGAGTCCTATTCAGATCTAGGCTAAAATCACATCTCTTTGAAGCTGCATTTGGATCCTGACCCCCCTGATTCTTTTTAACACCCATGTTTGTTTTAATCATTTCCCTAGTTTGTTCTTGAATAAATTGTAAGCCTTTAGCACAGGATGCTGTTTTTCCCCTGCCAGCACAAGTCTGCTGCCAACTATTACAGAGCAAGGACAATGGTCCAAAATTTTAACATTAAGATTCTGTCTTTCAGACCTGAGGCTGACTGTTGTGCTTAGAACAGATGGAATCATAGTGCTGAAAACAGAATCCGTCCAGCCCTGCACGCCATGCCACAGGTCTGATATCCAGAGATGCAGGATTCCTTATATCTAAAGCTGCCCTTCAACAGGTACAATAAAATAAATGGATTAAATGAATACAAAATGGCTTAAAGGGAATAGCCAGGCCTGAATGCGAGGGCAATGTCATCTATCTGCTTATTGATCTAAAAGCATCTATATGCTGCTTACTGCCACTGAAGATGATGACAAATCAACATTCGTAATATAAGAATGACACAGTTACATACAATTGGAATACTCCAAATGGACAAAACAGAGAAAAACACATCATTCATATAACATTCTCTGATCTATCTTCAAAATGAATAACATTCTGCCTAGACAGAACGTAAGGCACTGTGTCGCTCAAATAGAAATACATGCCATCCACCTGATAAAAGGCTTTTAGGGGTATGTTTACTAAACTCCGAAATTGTGCGGGGCCGCGGTAGTGTGCCTGTGCCATATAAGGAGTGGGCGTTTCAGGCAGAAAAAAGAAAAAAACCGAGAGGCAGCGACCGTACTTGTGCGCGGCGCGCTAATGTGCGGGGTTCCACATTAGCGCATGGGAAGGCTAAGCGGCGCGCTGCTGGGCACAGAAAAGAACAGAGCCGTAGTACAACGGTGAAGACACAGACCAATGGTGCAGGGGCCAGGGATTCAATCCCCCATTGTGCGCAACGAGAAATGTTGTCTGAGGCATTAACTTTAATGGTTAAAAGTGCTGTAGGAGGCATATTAATTTTGTGCGGCATAAGGCGGCGCACTGTTAATTTTGGGCGTCATTAGGCGGTGCGCTGTTAGGTGTGGGCGTCATAAGGCATAGCACTGTAAATTGTGGGCATTAGGCGTTGCGCTGTTAATTTTGTGCGGTTTGGGCGGCAGAAGGCGGTGCGCTGCTAATTTTTTAAGGCCTAAGGCAGTGCGGCAATGTCCAAACACAGGAACAGAGCCACAGCACAATGGTTAAGACACTGACCAATGGTGCAGGCAGGGCCGGATTTGCCTATACGCCACGTACGCCGTGGCGTAGGGCCCACAGCTGGCAAGGGCCCACCGGGAATGTTTTTTGCACAGGGCCCCGCGTTTCAGGGGGCCCCGCGCAAAAAACATTCTGATCCATCATTAAAATTAAAACAACAAAAAAAAAAGCTGTCGCTGCCTCTGCCGGGGCCGCCGCGGCAGAATCGAGTGTGCCGCGGGGCCCCCCCTGCCCAGCAGAGCCTGGCCTGCCCTCCCCGGTATCACCTCTCGAGTCTCAGCTGCCTCCCTCCAGTCACACGCGCCGGCTTTCAGAGCGCGAGGTGAGTTTCTCCCTCGCTGCTCTGTTAAGCCCGCGGGGGCTGATGGGAAGTCCCATCAGCCCCCGCGGGCTTAAACAGAGCAGCGAGGGAAAAACTCTTCCCTCGCGCTCTGAAAGCCGGCGCGTGTGACTGGAGGGAGGCAGCTGAGACTCGAGAGGTGATACCGGGGAGGGCAGGCCAGGCTCTGCTGGGCAGGGGGGGCCCCGCGGCACACTCGATTCTGCCGCGGCGGCCCCGGCCCCGGCAGCGACAGCTTGTTTTGTAAAAAAAAATTCGCTGGGCTGGGGTGGGCTGGGGGGGTTAGGACTGGTGATGGGCTGGGGGGGTTAGGAGTGGTAATGGCTGTGGGCTGTTGGGGGGGTTAGGACTGGTGATGGGCTGGGGGGGGGTAGGAGTGGTAATGGCTGTGGGCTGTTGGGGGGGTTAGGAGTGGTGATGGGATGGGGTGTTAAGGAGTGGTAATGGCTGTGTGCGGCTGGGGGTTTGGGACTGGTGATGGGCTGGGGGGGGTTAGGAGTGGTAATGGCTGTGGGCTGTTGGGGGGGTTAGGACTGGTGATGGGCTGGGGGGGGTTAGGAGTGGTAATGGCTGTGGGCTGTTGGGGGGGTTAGGACTGGTAATGGGCTATGGGGGGGTTAGGAGTGGTGATGGGCTATGGGATGGGCTATGGGGGAGCTAAGTCTATATGGGCTGATGGGATTAGGACTGGAAGTGGGTTGATGGGGGCTTAGGACTGGTAATGGGCTATGGGGGGGGGCTTAAACTAAAAATTGGGTGATGGGGATTAGGACTGGAAATGGGCTGGTGGGATTAGGACTGGGAGTGGGCTATGGGGGGCTAGGACTGGTAATGGGTTGGGGGATTAAGACTGGAGGTGGGCTGATGGAGTTAGGACTGGTAATGGGCTGTTGGGGGGGGTTAGGACTGGTAATGGGCTATGGGGGGCTAGGACAGGAAATGGGCTGATGGGAAGGGGTTAGGACTTGAGGTGGGCTGATGGGGTTAGGACTGGTAATGGACTGTGGGCTGATGGGGGGGGTAGGACTGGCAATTGGCGATGGGGGGGTTAAGACTGGTAATGGGCTGTTGGCGGATGGGGGCTGACTGGTCATGGGCGATGGGGAGTTAGGACTGATAATGGACTATGGGGGGGGGGCTAGGACAGGAAATGGGCTGATGGGGAGGGGTTAGGACTTCAGGTGGGCTGATGGGGTTAGGACTGGTAATGGACTGTGGGCTGATGGGGGGGGGTTAGGACTGGCAATGGGCTATGGGGGGCTGACTGGAAATGGGTTGATGGGGGTTAGGACTGGAAGTGGGCTGATGGGGGGTTAGGACTGGAAGTGGGCTGATGGGGGGTTAGGACTGGTAATGGGTTATAGGGGGGGCTTAAACTGAAAATGGGGTGATGGGGGGTTAGGACTGGAAGTGGGTTGATGGGGGGGCTAGGACTGGTATTGGGTTGATGGGAGGGGCTAGGACTGGAAATGGGCTAATGGGGGGCTAGGACTGGAAATGGGCTGATGCAGGGACTAGAAGGGAATGGATGCTGGGTGAGGCTGGAACTAGAAGGGAGCTGGTGTTGGGGGAGGATTAGAATGGGATGGGGCTGGGAGAGTAAAATGGAGAGGGGAAAATATTTTGTGTGGGAGGGATAAAAAATCTACAATTGGCCGGGTATTGGGAGAGTAAGTGGGGATTGAGGATGGAGGGGTAAATTTTGAGTAGATGAAATAGGAATGAGGAAAGAGCAAAAGGAGAAAGATTAGTATGTTAAAGCAGATGTAGAGAGAATGGAAAAAAAAACCAAGAAGACAGAAGAAAGGACAAATGGACAGCAGATGGAGAGTTAGCAGAAGACACGAAGAAACCAGAAGAAAGTGGCTGGAACAATTGCAACTGAAAAAAAATGCACAAAAGGTAGAAAAATATCTCTTTATTTTGAATTTATTAACTGGAATATGTCAGCTCTGGGAAATGTGCATCATTAATTTTTGCGCTTTGTTTAGTACAAGAGGAAATTTATAGTTTTATTTCTACAGTGTTGTTGTATATTCCAAGTTTGGCTTTTGGGGTTCCCAGTTTAATTATTGTCTTCCTGTTTCTAAATTGTGATTCCTTGTTTGGTGATGGTCTATGTTGTGCATGTGTAACTGAGCTGAGGTATTCTGTTTATATAATTCCTATTTGACATTGCCACTTGTTCTTTCCCCAGTAGGTCATGTATTGTTGTTCTCTGAAATGTATTGGTTTAATATTTGCAGTGTTGCCTTTTGATAGTTAGGGTATGGTGCTTTGTGAGTCCTGGTAGTGCTGTTAGGATATGGCGGGTTTGCTATGGGTTCTAAATGGGCAGTGTTTGTAGTAGTTCCTAATGTGCCTGGCGGTTGGTACTGGATTATAGTAATGTAGAAACCTTTTAGTCTTTCTTTATCCATATACTCATTAAGAGGCATGTTTACTAAAAGTTAGTGTATGGCAGAGCTACTCAATTCCAGTCCTGGTGGTCCACAATCCTGCAGGTTTTCAGGATATCCCTAATAAATATGCATGAGATATATATGCATTGGAGATATCCTGCCAACCTGACTGGTTTGTGGCCCTCCAGGGCTGGATTTGGAGACCCCTGCCTTACATCTCTGTCATTTACGATTGTGAGTGGGCAAGGTGCAGATGTCCAAGACATCAAAAAAGTTAGATAGCATTTGTCACATTCCTCCTTGCTTCTCACCACCACCAAAATATTATCTATTAGACAACTTTTTGGTGGTGGTGAGAATCGAGGAGGAATGTGACACATTCTATCTACCCTTTTGATGTCTAGGATATCTGTACCTTGTTCACTCACAATCTTAAATGACAGAGATGTAAAGCAGGGTTCTCCAAATCCAGCCCTGGAGGGCCACAAACCAGTCAGGTTGGCAGGATACCTCCAATGCATATATATCTCATGCATATTTATTAGGGATATCCCGAAAACCTGCAGGATTGTGGACCACCAGGACTGGAATTGAGTAACTCTGGTGTATGGTAACATTATGCAAATATTTATGCAAATGAGACACCTTATGCAAATGAGGCCCCGCACCGAGTCTCCGCACATGGCCCCGCACCCCCCTTGGGCCGCCCCTGGGCCCACCGGAGGGCTTCAGAGGGAGCCGGGGAAGCCCGCGCGAGGCCCCGGCTCCCTCTGTACAGCCGCCAGCGTGAAGAGCCTTTTCCTTCACGCTGGCGGCTGTTTCTGTGAAGCCGCGAATGCTGGGAAAGGTTAAAGGTTGCCCTTTAACCTTTCCCAGCATTCCCGGCTTCACAGAAACAGCCGCCCGCGTGAAGGAAAAGGCTCTTCACGCTGGCGGCTGTACAGAGGGAGCCGGGGCCTCGCGCGGGCTTCCCCGGCTCCCTCTGAAGCCCCTCAGACAGCCGCAATGCTGTCCGGGGGGCCAGGACTGCATGGGGGGGCCCAGGACTGCACGGGGCGGGCCAGGACTGCACGGGGGCACGGGGGGGGCCCAGGACTGCACGGGGGGGCCCAGGACTGCACGGGGGCGGGCCCAGGACTGCACGGAGGCACGGGGGGGGGGACACGGGGGGCCCAGGACTGCACAGGGGGGGCCCAGGACTGCACGGGGACATGGGGGGGGGGGCCCACAATTTTTCTTGGCGTAGGGCCTCACTCTAGCTAAATCCGGCCCTGGGTGCAGGCATCAGGGGTTCAATCCCTCACAGTGCCCAGTGAACAAAGCTAGCTGAGGCATTACATATTATGGGGATGAGTGCTGTAGGAGGCATATTAGTTTTATTTTATGTATCAGTACTAGCAAACGCACTCTCAAAGATTGTTAACATAAGGCAGCCCATAAGGCACATGTTAAAGTTCACTGTATGCCAAGGCACCCTAGAATGTCCCCTATAGGTCACCATATATGTTGCGTCACAGGATAATGTATAGTGCACCTTATATGGACGGCAACCATAAGGTGCCCTATAGGGCGCCCTATAAAGCACCCTCAGAGGCACCCTATGGGTACAGTACGCTGAGGGTGTTTGTGCTGGCATCAATATATGTTGTGATAAGGAAGCTTATCATAGCTCAGGTAGGAGCTATAGAAAAGATGATGTGACTCTGAACAAGCAACCTGTCAGTTCTGGTAGAAGTGAGAAAACAGAGTTTTCACATAAAAGACTACCAGTCCCAGAATGCACCAGGTTTCCAGCAGCCATGAGAGGGGCTGAAGTGAGAAAATGTGTGTGCAATCAAAAGAGCTATGAGGTAATCCCTAAGCACTCATCTCAAAGGGCAGGGCCTGATTCAAGACAGCTGCGCTGTGTTAGGGAGCAGCACACATTAGAACAGGATAAGAATAGAGCTGATTCTTCAGATAACAGCTACTACAAGCTCCAGCCCAGCTTCAGAGAGGGTTGGAAGAACAGCTTCAGCAAAAGCAACGGCTACAAGCACCAGTATCACCTGGAGAAACAGAAGCCAAGCCAAGCAGATAGAGAAAGAAGGAAACTCTCTAGAAGGAAGAGAAGGAAGCCCATTGGAAGGTCTGGGAGATTCCAAGGCAGTACCCATACTGGGAGGTATACCAAGTGCCAGCAGAGTCCATTGGACTGGATTCAGCCAGAGGAATGGATTGGCAGAGATAGGAATCACCAGTGGCTACCTGGAAGAGAGAAGACTGCATGTGGAAGGGACTTTCAGACCAAGGCCAGAAGGTATGTGAGAGGAGATCCAGTGTCCAGGGATCAAGATTGGAAGGCTGGACATCAGAATTGGATTACATATTGGCCAGGCTTTACAGAGAGGAATTATGATGGCAGGAGAGGCTCAGGTATGAACACTGATCCAGACCCTATCTATAATAGAGAATGGCAGCAAGGGAATAAGCATTCTCATGATAGTGCCTTAATGAAAGACTCATCTGTGCCAATGTATGATATTGACCCTATGATTGTTGATGAAGGGGGAGATACAGCAGATGAAACTATTTATATGGACTGTTCTCTATCTAAATGCTATTACTAGTTTTCCGTGAGCAAACACATCAGCCATCACAAAGAAACCTAACTTTGTTCTTTATTTCCACTGCAAACAGCTCTTAAAGCAGGATTTGGGCTCACACAGTAGCAGCCAGCCAGCTAAAGGCTTTCAGCTGGTCCATTGATAGTAATTAGGGCTGCACCTGATTGTGTGTGAGCAAGGGAGAATCACTGCTGAGATGGGCGTGGAAAATAAGCAGAAGTTAACCTAACCAGCAAAGTTTATTCTTTTCTTTGTGCCTTTGTATTTGGTAATTATTTGCTAAGAAAACATTAGCTAATTGCCTGACAAGCTGAAGGTTGTTTTCTGGTTTACTTTGTGATTTTTGTTATCCATTTTAAACACTGCAAGCAAGTAACCTCATTTATAGTGCTATCAAGCATACATGTGCTGGGTAAATTAAACCCCATCAATAAAAGAAGTATTTTATTGATCTTACCACTTGGTTTCACAACTCAAATTATTGTCATCAGCTGTGTTTGGGAGTGAATGAACTACAATACCCACAATACCTTGCAAGAATCATATGAATATATGCATCGTCAAGATTGTGTAAGTTCTCACCCTAGGCAGCCGTTTGACAATGTACATTAAATAAAAACAAACTTTGGACCACCCTATCAAATAACCCCACTGTGGGTCTGAACCCATGAGCTCTGTCTCCACAGGCAGTGACGTAACCATTGGGCTACAACTCTATAGCTGCCAGCAAGCCCCTGGCTGGCTGCAGAGAGCCTGCACGTCACCACACAGACAGTCTGCTGTGGTAACCAGGATAGGGCTAGGCCACCCGTACCCATTATGCACTGCACATGCAAATCAGCTGTCCACAGATTTTTTTTTTTTATTTAGTACACACTTATATACCGCTACTTCCAGCGATCAGCAGCGGTTTGATTACATCTTTGGGGGTTGTCAAATCAGGACCGAAAAGTGGGACAAATATATACATAGTTTTGGGGATGAGGCACCGCACACAGTATTAGTGTATAGGAGATTGGACTACACATATTTACATTTTTACATTTATACATATTTATACATATAGTACATATGGTTCAGCAGAGCATGATTAATTAATTGTTTTGGTTCATCTATATCTTATGGAGAGTTATAGCTGCTTGTAATGCCTTTTGAATAGATGAGTCTTTAGTTCCTTCCTGAAAACAGTAATGTCTTTGATTAATCGCAGCTCGATTGGTAGCTGATTCCAGTTAGTTGGTGCAGAGAATGAGAATGCCCTGCGACTCGTACTTGTTTTAACAGATCTGATGTTATTTGGGACATGGAGTGTGGCTGTGTTTGTAGTTCTCCTGTCCCTGTTTGTTGGTTGTGTGCTGATAAGTGTGGAGAGGAATGATGGGGCTATGTTATTTATCAGTTTGAATGCGGTTATCAATGATGAACACAAGATGGGGAATGCACCCCAAAAGCTCCCCGGCCTGGTAGGGGGAAGTGGCCGTGTGCACCCACACAGCGCCTCGGCCTGGTAGGGGGTACTGACCGGGCGTTTTACTGGCACAGAGTAGCTACACACCGTCACATTGTGCGGGTCCTGTGCTCACCCTGAGGGTGTGAAGAGGCGCTCAGGACCAGGTCCACAACACCCTCCATGGCTGAAAGAGGCCATGCCAGAGCTTCAAAGCAGTATTAATCTGTGAGATAGGTAGTTTCTGAAGAAACACCTTGGATATCTCCTTCTGTCTTAGTCAGGGAAACCCCTTATGGACACCTAGGTGGCCTATGTACCAACCCCCCCCCCCCCCCCCAGGTTGAAGAACAGGGTCTCCCATCAGCAGATCCACATTCTACCTCCCTGCAATGGTGGCAGTAGAGTGGACCATCAACCCTAATCCTGCTGGGGAACAGACACCCTACAGGGCAGTCAAAGCAGCTCTATACACATCCATAACACAGTATCAGACAGACATTACACCTGGTTATGCTAAGCTGCACCCCACCACTATCTGATATTCTCCTGCAGCAAGCCTTCAGCTGCTGCACCCTGCAAGGCGCTCCATCAAGACACAGACCAGCTGAAAACAGTCAGCTAGTTAGTCCTGGTGGAAATGCATGCACCCAGAACTGGGATGGCAGTGCAAACCAGCAGATAAGTCAGTGACTGGGACCCAGAAGGAAACCCATATATATCACATGAGAGAAATACTATATAGCACTATGGGGGTGCCTAGACATGCTGTGGTCACTGCACAGTCAGGGTGAGAGTGATCCCACAGCAGGACAGACAGAGGTCACCCTGTCTGTGTAGGTGTTGGCCGGGCACAACAATGTCCGAGGCAGTGCCCTATGCCCTGTGCAGATGCATCCTGGCCAGCCCACCCTGTCTGAGCTATACCCATGGTACCTTGCTGCTCATTATGCACATTGGCAGGCCAATGCTGGCAACTGTGCTGGCAGTGTGGGCTGTGGAAGGTGTTTGCAGCCAACACACACTGTATAGACAGACACACACTCCCACAAGTATGCCAGCATTGTGCTACTATAGAGGAGTTTATCAGCCTTGCCCACCACACCAGTCATGGGCACAGTACAGGCATGGATATGGTACGCAATACTGTTGTGGGTCACTCCCCAGGGTGGTGACCACTGTCACAGGCCAGACCTGAAGCACACACCGCAGACATCAGAAAGATTTTTATGATGGAGCTCACAGAGCAAACTGTGCTTAACGTAGTAATGTCTATCTGCCAGGACTCATAGCAAACGTTTGAGAGCTGTGTACCGTATACCCAGGTGTAGGGTGGCATTGCTAAGGTATGCAGGTGCTAGTATTGGGAGATGCACGCAGGGCCCAATGTCCTGGCCCTCCAGGAGGCATTGGCCAATGGGGCCTGTGGGTGTGGGTGTGTCTGCCCCTGTTGGCTGTTGCTTTACGGCAGAGGTTCCCAACTCCAGTCCTGGTGTGCCTAACACTGTTCGGGTTTTCCTGCTGTACCTCATGACTATGCATGAGCTACATCTACATGCCATGGGGGTGGTGCATAGATATGCAGCACCGGCATTTGTATTAGAGGCAGCATAGAACCTGAATGGTGTGTGGTCCTCTAGGGCTGCATATCGGAGACTCTGCTCTAGGTAATGCCCCTGTTCATGGTGTCTGTGCTCGGTGTGGTAAAAGATAGGCGTATTTCCAATGCGTATGCCCTCAGCAATAAAGGTTTGTCCTTACTATCACGGTTTAGTTGTGTGAAAAATATGTGGACAGGATTGGCAGTAGCCCCAGCTGGGCTTTGAACCTGTGACCTTATGTTCCTGCACACACTGTCTGTGTGCACTGCACCACCGTGTTGCCACAGATTGGCTGTATCCCCTGGGAGGTCCATGACTGTACATCCGACAGGGCCTGTCTGTTGCAGTGGACGGTGCCAGCCTGCACATGGCTAGGCCACTGTCTTCTGTGGCTAGCAGCCACTGCCCCCTCCCCCACCTGTACCCTGATTGAGTTGTGGCACTCAACGACTGCATTTGGGGGACTCGGCTGTAGGTAATGCCTATTGTTCTGGTGTGTGAGCGGTGTCAGGTAAAATATGGGTAATTGAACCATGCTTATGTTCTCTGCAATAAAGGAGTGTCTTTACTATCTCTGTTTAGTGGTGGGTAAAATATGGTGACTGGGCTGGCAGGTGCCCCAGCTGGGATTTGAACCTGTGACTCTCTGGTCCTAGAGATACTGGCTCTGTCCGCTGCACCACACTGTGGCCACAGAGACAATGCAGTCCCTGGAGATAGGAAACATGACCGAATGAGTCGGGAACCCTGCTCTGCACATTTTTACTGTGGGCTCATTCACCTTGTCTGGAGACAAACGTGCAAATACACCCCGCAAATGACAGCGAGAAAAGGGGGAATAAATATAACCAAGCTGGGCAACAGTGATATTAATGGGCAAACATAACAGAACTCCCAGGAAAGCTCCAACAAAAGGAAATGAGTTTTGGTAGGGTCTCCGCTCCGTAGACCCTTCCAAAAATCATTTTTTGTTTTTGGGGCTTTCCTGGGTGTGTTTTTTATTGTTGCCCATTGCTAGCACTGTTCCCCTGCTTAATTATAATTTTTAGGAATTTGTTGAGGTCATTTTCAGGTTTTGTTTGCACTTTTGTTCTGTGCACATGTATCACACTGCTCACGTTTTGTAGGTTTCCCCGGTTTTGCTGTACATTGCTGACGGAAATGGTTTCTCTTCCCTTTAAATGCACTGGATTACATGGAAATTCGGCCCCGATAATGTGCGGGGAGCCTCTCCCCTCCCCTTCCCCACCCATTAACCCCGTCTCTCCACCCCTCGGGAGCCTTCCTCCGCCCTCCGTAAGCCATTCCACGCCTCTATCGGACATTTGCGGGCCCCGTACTTGTGCGGGGCCCGTTAGTGTGACGCGCACGTGTGCGCGCCACTTAAGAGCATTTAAGTGCGTCATTGCCGTGCGCTATTGTGCGGTGCGCAATTGTGCGGTGTTTAGTAAACATCCCCCTTAGTTGCTTTCAGAACCGTTTAATATCACAGCTTGGCTTGGAGTTTGTTCCAGTCTGTGGGGCCAGCTATAGAAAAACAGCAAAGTAATTCTGCCTAATCAATGGGATTGTTAACAACTTTATCTTTATTATTACATTTGATTGACCGAAACATCAAGGCGGTGAACAGAAGCAAATAAAAGCTACTAAATAAAAAGATAGAAAAGAACGCCAAAACAAAATAGGATAGAGAAGAGGAGAGGGCACTCAGAGAAGATTGAAAATAGTTGGAGAGGAGGGGCAGGTATACACATGGACCTAGGGAGAGGTGGACTGAGGGGTGAGTTAGGCAGTGCGAGCCTGGGTAGAAAGAAGGGCAGGTGTTGGTGGAAGGTCAAAGGTGATGCCAAAGAAATGAGTCTTTAGCATCTCCTTGAACCTGGGGAAAGATTGCTCAGCTCGGAGGTCGGATGGTAAAGAGTTCCAGAGTGCTGGTCCGAGAAAGAAAAATGCATCGTGGCGTGTGAGTTCCAAGTGTGCGCAGGTCGAGGAGGGAAGAGATAGACGATTGTTGTGAACAGAGCGAAGAGCACGGGGGGGGAGGGGGGGAGGTGTAGATGTAATAAATCTGCCAAGTATTGTGGAGTACCGGTATGTATTGCACGATGTACAATGATGAGAACTTTGTATTGGAACCGATATGGGAGAGGGAGTCAGTGTAGGTTGAGAAGAATGGGCGTCACATGATCAGTGCGAGAGGCATGGGTAATAGGTCGAGCAGCCGTGTACTGTAGGGACTGTAAGCGATGCAATTGGTAATGGGGAACTCCGGCTAGGACAGAATTGCAATAGTCAAGTCTGGATAGGAGGGCCACTATGAGGGTAGTCAGGGAAGATACCGGGAGGACAGAGTGTACTGCCCTCAATTGATGCAATACAAGAAAGGACCAACGAACAATAGAGGTGATGTTGATGGAAAGAAAGGGAGGAATCAAGGGTAACATCCAGGTACTTAAGTGTCGGGGTAAGGGGAATCCAATCAAAAATTGGTCAAGTAACAGAGTGATAAACTATCCAAAATACTAAAACACACTCTATCAAACAGAAAATGTTCTTATGAAAAAAGTGGATAATAATTAATCCTCCAAAAATATCTTCCTTAAATTTCTTTGCACCATCAACATACCCGGGAGGTCTCAGAACTATCGGGCTACTCAATTGACATATATGACTTATAAATAGTCACTAAATCAGTTGCCCCTTTTGCATCAGTGACCTCCCTGGGTAAAAAACACCCACAAAATCCATCAAAGAGACCGCAGCATAACAACAGCACTACTTCAAACTTCAGCTCATGTGGTCAATCTGTTTTTTGGATTGAGGAGTAAGGGGAATGGCAGTGCCGGAGAGCAGGGGAGCCATTGAGGATGGGGGGACACTGACAGTAAACCAGATGGCAGCGGACTTGATAGGGTTCAGATGCAAATAGTTAGTGGAGAGCCAGGAAGAAATCCGGGCCAGACAGGTATTCAGAGGGGTGAGATCAGGCAAGAGAGAGCTAGTGCGAAAAAGAAGGATGATGTCATCAGCATAGTAATATGCCGAGAGACCGGATTGCTGTATGAGTAAAATCAGAGGGTCGAGAAGCAGATTGAAGAGCAGAGGTGCTAATACAGAACCCTGTGGTACACCACATGGAAGGGACATGGGAATGGAAGAAGATGAGCCAACATGTACTGAAAAAGAGCGTGAGGAAAGAAAGGACTGGAACCACTGATACACCATACCGCGAAACCTATAGTTGTAGAGATGAGATAGAAAGGTGACGTGATCTACAAAGTTGAAAGTGGCGGAAAGATTAAGAGATATTGCTATAGAAAAGTCACCCTGTTCATGTGCCATGTGCAGTTTGTTCAGAAATGAAATCAGTATGGTTCCTTATCGTCACTCCAGTCCAGTCCCTTTACTTCTGGGTTACGCAACCCTTCCAGCAGCTTGGAGGCTGAGCCCAACCTTTTTGGAGGTGGGGCGGTATAAGTACCACTGGGACCACCCACTAACTCCAGTATTCTCAGCCTCCAAGCAGCTGGAGGGTTCCGTAAGCCTAGGGCTTACTGGAGTCCTTTTTTGTTAGCAATCTTACTTTAATTTCGTTTTAACCTAGCTCATTTTTAATTTAATTGGCTCTTATTTGCTTCTGTTTCTTTAATTCTGTTATTTTGATGCTGTTTCTTTAATTCCCCTCTCTCAGCTCCTCTCCCCCCCCCCCTCCCCCCGCTCCCCGAATCGGGCCCGGGAAGTGCTCTTTCCCCGCAGAGTCGGAGACAATTTCGCTCCTGCTCCTCTGCCTAACAACGGCTCTGGCGATTTCTCCTGCCCCCTGCTCCGGATCGCATCTGCCTCGCGCCGAAGCCCCGTTGGCGGCTGAGCGCTGGAGGCAGCACCGCCAGACAGCGCCTCTCGCCGGACCCGTCCCAAGAAAGTAGGACGCGGAGGCGAGCCTCGCTACTCACCGGGAGCCCTACGGGGGAGAGAGAGAGAAAGAGAGGCAGACACCAGACCGAAGGCTGCAAGAAAGCAGCACTTTACGGGGGAAAAGAACCGCAAGGAGCACAGCGCGGCCCAGGAAATTGTCTCGCGGTCCTCTGCCCGGGCTCCACGTGGTGAGGCCTACCGCGTGTAGAGCCCTCGGGCTAGGATCGCTGAGTCGGGCCCAGGAGATACAATCTACTAAACGCAAGTACACTCCGTGGGAGGAAAAGGAGATACATTTCTGCATTTAATTTATTTACCTTAATTGCATGCTCCTTAATTCCATTTTAATTTCTTTTAATCTCATTTTAGTTTACTTCAAGTTTTTCCTTAAAGTACAGAATTTACTTTAATATATTTAAATCATTAAACTCAGTTTATGCATTTATTTCTTAACTCCTTCAATCCTGAATTGTGATTTCCCACTTCTAAGAGCTTCTGAGGGGAAGAAATATATCTTGAGTTTGGGCGCTTTTACAGGGGATCCAGGGCATGGCGTCCAAGCCCCGCTGCCCCTCCTGCGGAACACGCAGAGGCACCTCCGCAGAGGCAGGAATCTGCAGGAGCTGCGCCGCCGTGGCGGCTTCGGTGGAGCAGGAAATTAACCTATCCATCGCTCCCCCTCCTCAGGGGCCAGGTGACCTCCTAGGGGGGAGGGAGGACCCCAGCTACCTCCTTCTACTTCCTCGGATGTACCCCCGCCTCCCCTTCTCCCCTCCCCACTCCCTTCCGGGGAAGGAGGGACCGGGGATTTTTTCTCGCCAGATTTCATCCTTTTGCTCCACAAAGCCTATTGTTTACGTAAGCAGGGGCGGGGGCCAGGAGACGCTGGTTCGTCAAGGGAAGATAAGACAGCCAGCCTCCTGGCAACCGGTACTCAGGAGCAGGGCATGCCGCCTAAGTGCCCCCGTCTGAGTGAGGAGGAACCTCTGGCAGCCCTCTCCCTGGGCACCCCAGATGAGGCTTATTCGGACAGGGAGTTGGATGAAGAAGAGGAGGAGCTGGAAGAAGGAGAGATACCAGACGAAGACCAGTCCAGACTTATTAGGGTCTTTCGCCGAGAAGAGCTTCCGGCACTAATTAATGAGTCCCTAAAAGCGCTCAACGTTGCCTCAGATTCACCTACAGAAGAGGAGGCGCTGGAAGATCCACTAATCCAAGCCTTTAGGAGATCTCAGAAAGTCTTCCCGGTCCACAGAGTGGTTCGCCAGATGATCCAGGAAGAATGGGACCAGCCGGAATCTAGCCTAAGGGGAGTCAGGTCCATGATGCGCCTATATCCTCTCCCAGAGGCAGACAAAGAGCTCTTAAAATCTCCCAGAGTGGATGCAGCGGTATCAGCAGTCACGAAGAAGACTACTATCCCGGTTGAGGGCAGCACGGCCCTAAGAGACTCACAGGACAGAAAATTGGATACGCTCCTGAAGCAAGCATTCGATGTAAGCGCTCTCGCCCTGCAAGCCTCCGTCTCGGGAGCCTGGGTAGCTCGGGCCTGTTTAAGGTGGTCTCAACAGCTTCAGTCAGCAGAGACCTCCGCGGGAGAACCCCGGCCCAACGCCGCTAGACTGGAATCAGGAGCAGCATACCTGGCGGACAGTCACTATGACCTCATTAGAAGTCTGGCCAAGAACATGGCCTCTATGGTGGCAGCCAGACGCTGCTTGTGGCTACGGAACTGGGCAGCGGATGCCTCCTCTAAGGCACGCCTGAGCCGGCTCCCCTTTAAGGGGAAGCTGCTCTTTGGCGAGGATTTGGAAAAGTTAGTAAAGGACCTGGGCGAGTCCAAGGGTGGCAGACTCCCGGAAGACAGACCGAAACAAGGTCGCCCTCTGGCTTCGGCTCGTAGTCAGACCAGAGACTCTCGCAGATTTCGTCCATCCAGATCCAACCCCCCCCCCAGGGGACGCTTCCCCGCTAGAGGACAAGGTTTCCGGGGGTTTCGGGGAGCAGGTCGGGGTTTTGGGGCCTCCTCCTTCTCCTCGGCCCCCAGAAAACAGCAATGAGGCGACGGGGGTCCAGGGGGAAGAGCTGCCATTAGGAGGTCGTTTAAGGCAGTTTCTGTCCGCCTGGTCCCGGGTCACTTCGGATCAGTGGGTACTAGAGGTCATCCGGGAGGGCTACGCTCTAGAGTTCTCGAAGCAAATTCCTCCTGCGTTTATTCAATCTCCCAGCGGATCTCTGGCAAAGAGGGCGGCAATAGAATCAACCCTCGCTCGGCTAATCGCACTCGGGGCAGTGGTGCCCGTGCCACCAGACCAGTCCGGACTGGGTCGATACTCCATATACTTCGTAGTACTAAAGAAGGAAGGCTCCTTCTGGCCAATCCTGGATTTGAAACAGGTCAACCGCTGTCTCAGAGTACCACACTTCCGCATGGAGACTCTACGATCAGTCATCGCAGCGGTAAGAGGCGGAGAGTTTCTGACGTCCCTCGACTTGACAGAGGCCTACCTGCATATTCCGATCAGGAAGGCCCATCAACAGTTCCTAAGATTCGCGGTCCCGGGGGGCCATTTCCAATTCCAGGCCCTTCCTTTCGGCCTAGCTACGGCTCCACGGACATTCACCAAGGTGATGGTGGTGGTGGCGGCCTTCCTCCGGAAGGAAGGAATCCTAGTACACACCCTTACCTAGACGATTGGCTGGTCCGGGCAAAGTCGGAAGAAGAAAGTCGCATGGCAACGAGCAGAGTGGTCCAGGTGCTAGAGGAGTTAGGGTGGGTCATCAACCGAGCAAAGAGCAGGTTGACGCCTTCCCAGGACCTCGAATATCTCGGAGCAAGATTCGACACAGGAAGGGGCAGAGTGTTCCTGTCTCGAGCGCGGTCAAGGGACCTAAGACTACTAGTTGCACAGTTCCTGAGCAGACGAATCCCCTCCGCATGGCATTATCTTCAGGTGCTGGGTACAATGGCGGCGGCGATAGAGGTAGTGCCTTGGGCCAGGGCCCACATGCGCCCCCTACAGCGCGCACTATTGCGTCGGTGGTCTCCACAACTTCATCGCCTGTCAACACAGTTACCCTGTGCTCCGCGAACCAAACAATCCCTGCACTGGTGGCGGTGCCCAAGGAATCTAGAGCGGGGGATGCCCCTCGAGCCCCATCTATGGATACTGTTGACGACGGATGCCAGCCTGATGGGCTGGGGGGCTCACTGCGAGGACCAGTTCGTCCAGGGCCTCTGGTCGCAGTTGGAATCCCAATGGCCCATCAACAGACTGGAGTTGCGGGCCGTCATCCTAGCGCTCAGAGCACTGGAGTCCCTAGTGCTAGGAAAAGCGATTCGCGTTCTCTCCGACAACATCACCACGGTAGCTTACATCAACCACCAGGGCGGTACCAGCAGCCCCGCCTTGGAGAAGGAGGCGGGGGCCCTCTTCCAGTGGGCAGAGACCCGCCTGGAGGCGCTTTCGGCTCAGCACGTGGCAGGCACGGACAACCTCACGGCCGATTACCTCAGCAGACACAAGATAGACCACGGAGAGTGGGAGCTGGAAAAGGATTCCTTCGACCAGATAGTGGCCCGCTGGGGGCTACCAGTCATGGACCTCATGGCAACCTTCGCGTCAGCCAAGGTGGATCGATTCTTCAGTCGGCGGAGGGAAAGAATGTCCGAAGGCCTAGATGCCCTGTCTCAGAAGTGGCCGACGGAGGGTCTTCTCTACGTGTTCCCCCCGTGGGCCCTGATCGGAAAAGTCCTGCAGCGGGTGGAAGCCCACCAAGGCCTGGTGATCCTCATTGCCCCGGATTGGCCACGTCGTCCTTGGTATGCGGATCTGGTGAGATTGCTGGCCGACCGTCCTTGGCGGCTCCCTTGCAGAAGGGGTCTGCTCAGACAAGGCCCGGTAATAATGCCTCACGTGGATCGGTTCTCGCTTACGGCCTGGCTATTGAAAGGGCGCACCTCTTGAAGCGGGGCTATTCAGGAGCGGTAATCTCAACGCTGTTGAGTGCTAGGAAGCGCTCGACCTGTCTGGCCTACGTAAGGGTCTGGCGCATCTTTGAGGCGTGGTGTTCGGAACACCGAAAGAAACCCCTCTTGGCCTCAGTCCCCGAGGTGCTGGAATTCCTACAAGCGGGTTTTGAGAAAGGCCTGGCGCACAGTTCCTTGCGGGTCCAACTAGCCGCCATCGCCTGCTATAGAGGCAAGATCCACGGCATGCCCCTTGGGGCCCACGCGGACGTCTCCAGGTTCCTAAGGGCAGTTAGGCGGCTGCGTCCTCAACGGAGATCCGTGATCCCCCCTTGGGATCTCAATCTTGTTCTAAATGCATTGGTCGGGGAACCCTTCGAGCCGATCAAGAAGGCTTCCCTGAAGGACTTAACCCTCAAGACAGTCTTCCTGGTCGCTATCTGTTCGGCCAGACGGGTCTCCGAGTTACAAGCTCTGTCCTCTCGACCGCCCTTCCTATCCTTTCTCAGGGACAAAGTGGTACTACGCACGGTACCTTCCTTCCTGCCCAAGGTTCTGTCTCCCTTTCACGTGAACCAGACAGTCACCCTTCCATCCTGGCCGGCCGAGGGACCTGAAGGTAGCAATAGCAGGCTACGACGCTTAGACGTCCAGAGGATTTTGAAGCGATACCTCTCACGCACAGCCCCCTTCCGGAAATCCGACAAGCTGTTCGTCCAGTTCGGAGGCCCGCACAAAGGAGAGGCGGCGGCCAAGGCCTCCATCTCCAGGTGGATCAGAGAAACGATTGCATCCGCCTACATACTGAAAGGAAAACAGGTTCCAGGGGGGCTCCGGGAGCACTCCACCCGAGCTCAGGCTGCCTCGTGGGCAGAGTTCAGTCTAGTCCCTCCGTTGGACATTTGTAGAGCGGCGACTTGGTCCTCGTTGCATACCTTCACAAGACACTACAGGCTGGACGTACAGAGTGCAGCGGACGCTCGGTTTGGTCGGGCAGTCCTTCAGTCCGGGTATGCCGGAACCCACCCAGGATTGAACTGCTCTGGTACATCCCAGAAGTAAAGGGACTGGACTGGAGTGACGATAAGGAAGAAGTAATTAGATCTTACCTGCTAATTATTGTTCCTGAAGGAACGACAGTCCAGTCCCTGATCCCACCCGGCACGGCCGGACTTGAAGGCCTATCAGTCAAGGGCGAAGCATCTGGCCGAGCGTAGAACCAGGTCGGGGGGAAGGAGGGCAGGAGAAAGTCGCCTAGGGCAGTATCGGGCACCCCTTCCCTTCCTCTCCGCGGCATTCCCTCTTCCCTGGCTCCTATTTCTTATTAAAAAAAAATAAAAATATCCCGTGAGGGAGTTTGAGGTGTGGTGTGTGTTAATTGTTTGTTGATTGTTCATAGAACTTTGGTTAGACTGCTTTTTCAATCGAATACTGGAGTTAGTGGGTGGTCCCAGTGGTACTTATACCGCCCCACCTCCAAAAAGGTTGGGCTCAGCCTCCAAGCTGCTGGAAGGGTTGCGTAACCCAGAAGTAAAGGGACTGGACTGTCGTTCCTTCAGGAACAATAATTAGCAGGTAAGATCTAATTACTTCTTTCTGTACAGTGACTGGCTTGGAAACCAGATTGCCGGGGATGAAGAACCAGTGTAGAATCAAGGTATGAGGATAGTTGTAAGAAAACTGCCTTCTCCAAGAGTTTAGATAGAAAGGGAAGGTCGGAGACAGGGAGCTAATGTGCAGGGATAGAGGGATCCAGGGACGGCTTCTTCAAGAGGGGACGAACAATAGCATGCTTCCAGGAGGAAGGGAAAGAACCGGAGGAGAGGCTGGAATTGAGAGCAGGAATGGGAGGAAAGCCAGGGATGGCTCTGACAGCCAGAGGGAAGGAATGCCCTCAGATCTTAGTCTGGGCAGGCGTATATATTTTTAGCACTGTGCTGAAATAATGAACAGTATCACCATAAAGAGCTTTTTGAATCATCATGTCTAGTGTTTTAAATCTCATCTGCCATGTTATAGGCAACCAAAGCAAACTTTCTAAATGGGGAGAAATATGTGCAAAGAGTGAAACCCCAGTCAAAATGCAAGAAGCCACATTCTGAGCCACTTTAAATGCTTTAGTAGTAAAACCACAGAATTACAGTAATCCAAACACTGGAACGAAAGATCACACAGTTAACAGGTTTGAATCTACATACAAAGTATAATCTGTAGAATACTGATCCAAGTAATTTGTTAATATGAGGTTTCACGGATAATCTGGAATCCTATATAATTCCTACATATCATATCTGCTATGAAATAAGAATGACTTTATCTCCTAGATTAAAATTAGTTGGATCTGATTCAGATGCATCACTTTTGTTTTGGAAAAACTGAAAGCCAATCTACTTGAAGTCATCCCGCCTTCGACAGCAGTAAGATGGTGTTTTGCTTTCTCAATAGCACCATGCATAGCTTGAGTTGCGGAAAAGAAAAACTGAGTATCATCTGCATATAACCGATATTGGACTCCCAGTTCAGCAAATTTCCTACAAGTAGGTGACGCAGAGGTATTAAACAAAATAGCCAAAAGGGCAGATTTCTGGGGCACTGGCAGTAAGAGGCAAACAAGAAGAGCATTCCTCACCTGTGCAGTCTACACTGTGTTAAATTATTGCAATAGCAATATCTGTCTAAGGGTCCAACACCTTCAATCTGTGCTTTGCGGCACATTTTGCCTCAGCTGAAGCTACACGGTCTGGGACTCCTCTTATCCTTACAGCCTTCAACATATTGGGCATCTCTACCAGAAATTCACCTTCTGCCATTGCAGCCAGGCATTGCACTTGGCTTCATTTCTTTGCCTTATGTGAAAATCTCTGTACCATATTGGTAGATGTTTCATGCACTGAAAACTCTATATTGAAAAGTGAAATAAATAATACATATCATAAAGTATTACATCTCTACACTATAGCTATTTCACCAACATCCAATTCATCTAATCAATTCCTCTTCTCAACAATGCTAAGTTACTTCTACCATAAGCAATGGTCTTACCATAGCAGATGCAACGTCCTGGCTTTGTTAAACCCTGACAATGAGTCAGAGAACAAAGGAAGCAGGCTACACCCACTCACTCTAAACCACCACCTTTTTGGCTGCTGCCCGCAGTTGCGGTCAGTGTCTCTTCAGAATATACAGCCCGTGGGGAGGCGGGTCAGGTTCACTTCCTTTATCTGCTTTGGGAACAGATCACTATGGATTTCTGGGTTCTCAGCATAGTAACAATGTGTCACTGTCTGAGGTTCCTCACCTGATCACCACTGTAGCCCCTGCCTCAAGCCCACACTTGCCTGCTTCAATAAATAAATCTCCTCTTTCACTGAAATGCAATACAGCCAGTCCATCACAGGAAGAAACTGAGGATTCTACTTGGCATGTCCTCATCCCCCAAAAAACCAGAGGCTACTGCCTATACAGGACCTCTTAGACCTTACCCTCTTTCTTTGCAAAGAGAATTTTAAAAATGAATATTCTCCTCTATTCCACCAATGCTAAAAAAGGAAGGGATGGGATTTTTCAGGAGTAGTTCAAAGTCAGTTTCATTCAGGTACAGCAGGTATTATCCTGTCCTTTGGAGGGCTTACAATCTAAGTTTGTACCTGAGACAATGGAGGGTTAAATGACTTACCGAAGATTACAAGTGGCAGCAGTGGGATTCAAACAAAGCTGCTCCTCCACTCCACTCAGCCTGTCCCCTCTTACACTACTTCCTGTTGCTGTGAGCTACAGGCCAAGCTGGCCTTCCAGACCATGAGAGCGCAAAAGCTCTGTGGCCCTGATCTCTTTTCGATTATTGCTAACTTAGTGCCTCTGTTGCAGGGCCATTTTTATCTATGAGCAAAAAGGGAATTTGCCCTGTGCCATGCATGGCAGGGGGCCCACTGAATAAGCCCACTGTACTCTGTCCTGATAACTGTATTAGCCTGTACCTGAATCTCAAACAGCAGAGAAGAGCCCTTTGCATCTGCTTCAGAGTACGCAGAGAGATCAAAGGAAAGCTAATCCACTCCCTAATTCAGCCCCCTTCCCTCCCCCCTTGTGTTTCTTTACAAAGTTTCTGGTAATGACGGTAGTTTGTGTCATTGTTACTAAAGTGAAGACAGTATTCCAAGGGTGGTGGATGCTTGGAATGCCCTCCTGATGGAAGTGGTGAGGGCAAATACAGTGATGGAATTCAAAATGGCATGGGACAGACACAGTGGATTCCTTTAGAGCAAGAGAATAAACTCAAAATAGACATAACTATTTCTTATACCTCAACAAATAGAGAGGGGTGACCTGCACAGAGCAGCGGGTACAACCTTAAACAAAGGCATAGAGGGGCGTGAGCTGCACAGAGTGGCGAGTACGCCTACTCTAGCCGCCTTACTGGGCAGACTAGATGGACCATACTGGTCTTTATCTGCCGTCGTATATTACAGTATGTTACTATGTTACTCGAATTAGAATGGCTTTTCTATGCTCAGTAGTAAAGGGAAACGTCCTAGTTCAAGCTAGCCAGGCATTTTGGGGATTACTTTCAACTAATGCAGTATGGATTTCTTTCAATTTGCAAAAAAAATAAATTCAATACATACATTTATCTATCCAGAAAAATCATAGATGAGGCATTCATCAGCCCATTTCCCATTCTAGCCCCCAGTCTTCAGCGGCTCCCCCCATGCATACACAGACACCAGGAGGGGCTCTGCATGTGCCTGACCTGCTTCAGAGGGAGCCAGAAAGTCTTGAAGCCCGGCTCTCTGGCATACCTCTGCACAGCCAAGGGAGTAAAGAGATGCAAGAGCATTGACTATTTCACGTGGCTGTACTAAGCTGCAGCTGCTGGCACCACTGAGTTCCAGGAGGTTAAATGGGGCACTTCCTGTCTTTTGTGCAAGACATGATGTGCCCCTGTTTAACCTCCAGGAACTCAGCAGCGCCAGCAACTGCAACTTAGCACAGCCATGGGAGTAAAGGAAAACGCTCCCGAGGCTGTGCAGAGGTGAGCTGGAGTGCCACGCTTCAGGCCTCACCGGCTCCCTCTGAAGCCGGTCAGGCCCGCACGGGGCCCCTCATGCCTGCACATGCACAGGGCCGACCCTGCTTGGAGGTGGGGGCGAAGGCATCCCCCAGAGGAAGGCACCCCCCTACTGTACTTACTCCGTTTGCTGGGTAGCACCAGCCCTGGATCAGGCACACAATCCCTCCCATCTTCCCAACAGTTGCATTACTTCTTGAATTATGGAGCTACCCGAGGAGCTGAGGGGACTCCTGCATGTGGGAAAAACCACCCATGCTCAGAACATGTTAGGGCCTATCCTGGGCAGGAGTGTGGTGGACAGGCCAGGCCCAAAGTAGGATAAAATACTGCAGGTGTGAAGCAGCAACCAGGCATGGAGGAGTAGTCAGGCATGGAGCAGAAGCAAATTTAGTAAGAAACACTTCACTGGACAATTGAGTGGAATGGAGCCAGGTAGCACTAGACACAGGAAGACCCACCGAAAACTGCTGAACCAGCAATCGTGTTTCTAGGTGAATTTCCATCTATATAGATATACCTCTTAGGGGTATGTTTACTAAACTGCGGTAACGTTACATAATGCGCGTTACGTAACGTTAACGATCGTTGACGTTCCGTGGCGCGGTAAACACCGCAGAAGGTGGAGAGAGGGCAGAGAGAAGGGGTCAATGGGCGGAGTGTGGGTGGGGAGAGGCTCCATTCACACTAACGCGCTGATCTGAAGAGCTGAATCCTAACGCGATTGAAAACCTGCCGTTAGATGCACATATGCAGGAGAGAGAAACCATTTACGTGTCAGCAATGTACAGCCCAGGCAGGGAGCCCAAAAACTGTGATGATAGTGCTCCATGTACAGCAATACCATAGTGCCAAAGTATGAATGGCCACTATGGCGATGGTGCAAATGGGGCATAGGGGGCCACAGGCGGGACATGTAGCATGGGCAGCTGGGGCACAGGGTGGACCAGGCGGGCACCTAGGTGGCACATAGACACCGGAGATCAGCAAGACAGCAGTTAAGCAAGGCCAAACACAATCCACCAATATCTACCTGGTCCACCCTAGCCAATAGTCGCTAGGGCACAGACCTGATATCCCCCCAGCCATCCCGCCCCCATGTGGAGGGGACATAATAGTGGTAGGCAGTGATGGGGAGATGTGAGGATGTCCATGTATGCCCCCACCCCGGAACCCACTCCCTAGGCGGGCGCCTACCTACACATGGATGGCCTGGGACTGCGCACTACCAGCACCGACAGCAAATGGCCACGTCAGCTTGGCAGGGGGGCGTGTGCCACCTCCCTGCAGTGGACCTAGGCGATGCTCTGCAGCAGTACGTGGTGTGCAGTGCAACATAAAAGGTCTGGCTGAGGAAAAGTGCAGGTAGCCCCAGGGACTACCATGCATCTGTGGCAACAGTGTGGTGCAGTACACCCAGCCAGTGTGTCCAGGAGCAGAGGGTCACAGGTGCAAGTCCCAGCTGTGGTTCCTGCAGAACATGTCCCTATATGTTACCCTACAATGCAGATACAACAGCAACATGTGCAAAGCCCAAAGCAGCGGCGAACAGGGGTGCAAACACCCATTCACACAGGCTCCACAATCCAGTGATGCATGGAGCGGCAGGCTGTTGGCCCCAGCATTGGGATGATGTTATCACCAGAGCACTACTACTACCCCCTGCACAGTTTAGCAATGTCGGCACTGTGCTCAGGACTAGTGTGGCGGGCAGGGCTGCCAACCACCCCTATCTTTGTATAATGCTGCAAAAGGATTGAGCATGTGTGTATGTTTATCCATTGTTCTGTGGCTGCCCACACTTCACTGGGCCCAAAATGTCCCACTGTTACCAGCGTTAGCCTGATTAGATGCATAATGAGGAGCAAGGTATTCTGGGTATGGCCCGGACAGGGCAGATTGGCCAGGATGCATCTTCACAGGGTGTGGGGCAATGGCTAGGACACTGTAGTGCCTGACCACCACCTGCATGGACAGGGTGGCCACAGCATGGCATGCTGGGAGGGCACTCACTCTGAGCGAGCAGTGACCATGGCAGGTCTAGGTTCCCACACAGCGCTCTATGCTATTTGTCTTTAGTGATATATTTGTGTTCCCCAGTGCTGGGGTCCCAATCACTGAGATGCCTGCTTGCTGCACATAGTTCCTGGTGGACTGTCTGCAGTTAGACTGTGCATGGTCAGAACACCTTTAAGATGCTGTCTACTGGTGACTGGCAGATAGTGGTGGGAGGCACTTGGGGTTTCCAGACCTAACCCCAGCATTGCTGCTGGTCTACCACTGTCCCAGTCATAGGTATGGCTCTGGCCCACCAACCCTGGAGGGCTGTCTTGTACAAACAGGATGGAGGTTGCTTCCCTGGGGCGGGGGCACTGTTCTTTACCTACAGAAGGGTGATGTGGGCCCTTTGGGGTATGTAGTGTATACCACTGTGACCTATACAGCCACTGCTACACACACCTCATGCAATTCTAGGAACCCCTCTGCCCTGATAACAGCTGCCCATGTCAGCCAGACCCTCACATGGGGTACACACTAATCTGGCTGGTGTCTGGTCCCACAGAGCCACATGTGACTGCAGGATAGTGATGGCCACCAAATTACCTTTGGCTGCACTGCACGGAACACCTGCCACACACTGGTAGTGATGGGGATGTACAGCAGGACCTATCTCTAGTAGCACATGTACTGCGGACCTAGTGCTGGGCACCCATCCTATCACTCAGGGTGAACACAGAACCTGCACAATGGCATGGTCTGTAGCTACTCTGTGCCAGTATCACGCACTGTCAGTTCGTCTTTCCAAGCTGAGGGACCAGAGAGGTGCAGACCCCATTTGGTGATCAGCTGTAGACAGCTATTCAGCATGTGCATTGCATCATGGGTACTGGTGGGGTTACCCTATCCTGGCACTCAGAGCAGACAATGTGTGCGGTGACCTGTAGTCCTTCTGTACCCAGACATTGCTGTGACATACACCATGGAGGTATAGCCTACTGGTTAATACAATGCCATTCTTGGCAGTGTTCATGGGTTCAGTTCCTCATTGTTCCCTCCTCTCATGCCTGTCCTACTCATATAGTGTGCATGCCTGTAGAGGTCATATTTTTGCAGATCTGTGCTTCCAGCCCATAATACCCTCCCCACAATTGCCAACATTCCCTCGGTCCGTCTATCTGCGTCTGTCAGCTGTGTAGAGTCCTGTCTGCCAGTGCAGGCTGCCACCCCATATCATACCCTTTCCTGCATTGCGCCTCTTCATGCTTGCCTCGCCTGTGCCTGATCTGCATGGCACCACCACTCCTCTGTCCACCCATCATTGTAACTATCCTGCCACCTCTGCCTCCACTGGGGGACACGTATTCCCATTGTCTGCCACCAACTGTTTTTCTGGTACTTTACATTGCCAACACCCAGTGCTGTGGTACAGCTGCCCCACCATGTTTGTCATCAGTACTGGCAGGCACATGGGATGCCTGCAGATATGGCAGGTCCAGCGGCTCCCACTTCTCCCTCCTTCACTCACCTGTTCATTGCCTTTCCTGAGTGCTCTATCTAGTGTTAGGGCTACATCTGTCTCTGTTCCGCACAGGTCATGCATGTCATCCTGAGGCACCTTGCAGTCCCTAGGGCACACTAACCTAGGACACCATAACCTTGTTAGGCCACCTTAACCCTATTGTTCCATAGCCCAGGGTGCCTTCTGCAGTGCCTTGTCCAAGGGTGCCTAATATGGCACTTAGCCTAGGAGGCCCTATAGGGCGCCTTATGAGGCACCTTACAAGGCGCCTTGTAACGCTCGTTATTCTAAGGCGCCTTGTAACGTGCGTTAGCTGTCAGTTTGCTGTAACAATGCACCGCCCAGGCCTTTATAAAGGCATCTCTACCTTTACCGCGGAACCTACCGCGAATGACATTACCGCAGTTTAGTAAACATACCCCTTAGTGTTCCTATGGGCTCCTCAGGAGGCAGGCTTCTCTATCTGCTGCTTTTAAGCTCCTAGAGCTGGGTCTCAGTTTGTCTGCCTCTGTGGCTCAAGTTGCAGGTCACTAGTCTCAAGAAACAGAGTCATGGGTTTGATTCCTGGTACCCCCTGAGCTTAGGAGAATTGTTCCATCCTGGGAGCCTGTGGAGAGAATGTAAAGTGGTGGAGGAGATGTTCTCCAAGAGGGGTCGTAAAGGACAAAATTTGGGTTGTACAGTAGAGATGGGCAGGACTATGGAAGAATGATGATCCATGGGGGGGAAGGAAGTAGAAGAGAGACTTTCTGGTACAAGTTTTTATTTTGTATGTGATCTCTCTTGAAAGGAGAGCTGCTCCGCTCTAACCATATGCAGAGCTCATTTTTCCCCAAGAAAAGTGAATTCTGGTAATTCTTAGATTTTGTTATTTTCTGACTTTGCAGATATGATTCTTAGTTTGGATTTTTGATTTTTGGCTGTCATTTTTCTATTTTTAATATGTCATTTCCATTTGTGTATTCATGCCTATAACTTTGTACTCTGATGCTTTTGAACACCATTTTGGGTAATTCTGGAGTAGAAAAGTGGTCAGAAATATAAAATTTAATTCAATTCAATATCTCTACCTCTTTAGCAATGTGGTTCTCCAAAGATAAAACCTTCTGTGATTACTTTCCTAGGATGGCCAGTATTCTCTTTCCTATTAAAAATACCATTATTTCTCTTGGGATTATTTTTGATGAGGATTTGTTCTTTCACTCTCTTATTTCTTCTCAAGTTGGGGAGTCCTTTTACGCATTGAGGTTGATCAGAGTTTTAAAACCACTGCTCAATTAAAAAAATATCTCAGGTTATTAATTCCTTGTGGCCTTGGGCAAGTCACTTAACCCTTTATTGCCCCAGAAAAATCCAAGTTATCAATGTCCTTGTTTAATGTACATTACCAAGTTTATACAACGTAAACCACTTTGTCTGAAATAATAAAGCAGTATAAAAGACCTGCTAAATAAATAAATAATTAATTCTTTAGTCTTAAATTGTTTAGATTACTGCAATTCCTTACTGATTGGCCTCCCACAATATTGTATCAAGTGCTTACAGCTTATATAGAACATAGCGGTAAAGTTTAATTGAAGGAAAAGGTGGTATATAAAACTGGTTAAATGAATACCAGGAAAAATGGTAGAAACCATCATAAAGAACAAAATTACTCAGCATGTAGATAGTCATGGCTTAATGGGAGACAGCCAACGTGGCTTTAGACAAGGAAGATTTTGTCTTACTAATCTGTTCTGTTTTTTTGAAGGTGTGAACAAACAGGTAGACAAAGGTGAGTCAATTGACATAGTGTATCTGGACTTTCAGAAAGCCTTTGACAAGGTCCCTCATCAGAGACTTTTGGCAAAACTAAAAAGTCATGGGATAAGAGGTGATATACTATTGTGGATCAGGAACTGGTTACAAGATAGAAAGCAGAGGGTAGGGCTAAATGGCCAATTTTCCCAATGGAAAAAGGTGAATAGTGGAGTACCCCAGGGATCTGTGCTGGGTCCGCTGCTTTTTAACATATTCATAAATGACCTGGAAAAGGGAATAACGAGTGAGGTTATCTAATTTGCAGATGACACAAAACTTTTTAAAGTTGTTAAAACCCAAGAGGATTGTGGAAAATTGCAAGAGGATCTTGATAAATTGGAAGAGTGGGCATCCAAATAGCAGATGAAATTTAATGTGGACAAGTGCAAGGTTATGCACCTAGGGAAGAACAACCCAAACTATGGTTACACGATGCAAGGTTCCACATTGGGAACCACCACCCAGGAAAAAGATTTAGGCGTCATCTTGGATAACATGTTAAAACCCTCCGCCCAGTGTGCAGCAGCGGCCAAGAGAGCAAATAGAATGCTAGGTATCATGAGGAAAGGAATGGAAAATAAAGCAAAGGATATTATAATGCCTCTGTATCGTTCCATGGTTCGACGGCAACTTGAATATTGTGTGCAATTCTGGTCGCCGTATCTTTAAAAAGATATAGCGTTATTAGAAAAGGTACAGAGAAGAGCCACCAAAGTGGTAAAGGGGCTGGAAGGATACTCCTATGAAGAGAGGCTAAAAAGGTTAGGGCTCTTCAACCTGGAAAAGAGACGGCTGAGGGGAGATATGATAGAGGTCTATAAATTAATGAATGGAGTGGAACAGTTAAACATAGATCGATTGTTTACGTCATCAGAATATAAAAAGACTAGGGGACATGCAATGAAGCTACATGGTAACCTATTTAAGACTAATAAGAGAAAATATTTTTTCACTGAATGTGTAATCAAACTCTGGAATTTGTTACCGGAGGATGTAGTAAAAGCTGTTAGTGTAGCTGGGTTTAAAAAAGGTTTGGACAAGTTCCTGGAGGAAAGGTCCATAAACCATTATTAAAAGGGACCCAGGATATCACTGCTTGACCCAATACAAGCATTGAGGAACCTGTGGTTTTTGGGGAAACTGCTAGGTACGTATGGCCTAGATTGGCCACTGTTGGAAATAGGATACTGGGCTTGATAGACCTTGGTCTGACCCAGTATGGCATATCTTATGTTCTTAAATAAAATAAAGTTAATTTATGATGCTTGCTAGTCGGCTCACATAGCAACGCTTTGAATTAAGGAACATTGGTTACTAGTTCCAAGTTGCATGAAATTTAAGATTCTTATTATGGTTCACTGCATATAACTAAAGAGGAAAACCTGTATAATGTCTGTTCTTCTGACGCCATACCTCCCTTCTTATCTGCTTCAATCTTCACAAGCACAACTATTAGTAGTCCCTTCATTTAAGCAGCTTAGACTCGCATGGATTCCTTCTGCTCCCTTCTGCTATAATGCTCCTGATCTATAAAATTCACTTCCTCCTGATATTCACTTTGAAAGTTCTTATATAAGGCTTAAAAAACAGCTGAAAACATTTATTTATTTAACCAGTTTTGTATACCTCCTTATCCTTCAATCAAAGTGGTTTACATTGTAACTAGATTAGGTACAATTAAGAAGGGTGGGACAGGAGGGGGAAGTGATGGTGGAGGGAATATGTGCCTTTGTACAACTATCTACAATTATGTCAGTTGTGGACTGTTCACAGCCAAGTCTATGGACTGGGAGGGCCCGTAGTGTTCTGTGAATAGTACGGTCTTAAGCATCTTCTGGAAGTTGTTGGTATCACACATGGCTCTCATAGGATCATGCAATGAGTTCCATGGCTTTTTGAAAATACGTATCATGACTATCTTTAGGGTAGATTCTGTTCCTATTGTATACCGGATTATTATCTCCTCACTGATGTTGTTCTGTTCATTCCCAAACCTTATGTCTATATGTCCTCTATCTTTTGTCTGTTTTTGGTTTGTTTGGTTTTGATTTCTTTTGTTCTCTACTTTGAATTTTTATTGTAAACCACATTGATGCAAGTTTGCTGTGCCTACAATGATAGAACAAATGCTAAATTAATTAACTAATAAGTAAATAAAGCTGTTGACTCCCAACCCTCCAAATCCAGCTCCCTCCTTCCAGCAAATCTTTCTAATCTTTACCAAGAAGAAGAAACCGGTTTCATCTCTCACTGGCCATGATGCCAAAATCAGACTGGCTCTACTGACTCTTTGGCTTGACTTATTCTTTATATTTGCAGTAGAAGTAGGCCATGTTAAGTTTCTCTGGATACTATGGGGGACATATTCATAGTGATTTAGCTGGCTTAGTATTGGGATGTTCCGGGGGGTAGAGAAGGGGCAGCTGCATAGGTTAAGTGATCAGTGGCGATATTCAGTCACTAATCGGCTAACCTAAACTTGTTAAAGTTAGGCAGAAAAAAGACTTTCCTAATTTTAGCCAGTTTAGCTGTCCGGCCAGCAGCTGAATATCACTGCTGACCCCCCTTAGCTAAAATGTTGACCAGGCAATACAGATATTCAGTGCCATTGGTCGGATATGACCCTGGCATGGACTATGGCATCAGTCAGTGCTGGCCACGTCCACTGAATTTGCTCAGGGCTGGCACGTCCATTAGGTGAACTAGGCAGTCACCTTGAGCACAGGCCCTCCCGGGGCACCTATTGCCACCACTGTGGTCTTTGCAATGGCAGGCCGTGCCGGCAACTTAAATTAAGTGTTGCCTCATGTTTTCTGCTGTTGACCCCTTCCACCCCCCTTAGATGCACACTTCAAACACACTAATATGAATGTTAGATAATGCCCACATTAACATCTATTTAACATAGATATTAACACCTATGTACATTAATGTATAGGTCTTATAATGAAAGGCCCAAAACTTTAAGAACCTGTTAGTACATCTGACCCAAAACAATTTGTCCAGGGTCACACAAAGTCAGTTGCAAACCAAGATTAAGGCTCACAATGCAGGAGTTTTTCTGGACATCATCTGTGCATTGTTTTCCTACCTTCTCATAGTAATATCGCAAAGCCCGACTAAGCTTGTCATAGTTCATGTTTCTTTTGTTCTTCTGAAGGCCCCATAATTTGGCCACTTCTTCAGCCTGCAAAAGCTTAAACTCTCCTTGGTTAGAGGTCCAACATATCAGGTCCTCTTTCCTTTGATCCAACAGCTGCCGCAGGAACTGCCAGAGAGTCATGGAGCTGTCCATAGGTGGAGCTGCAGAAAAAACCAGGGGATGAGAGCATACTGCAATCCTCGAGAACGTTCAACAAAAGCTTTATCAACAAGAATATGAGCAGTGAGGTGCTTCCAGTGCCTTATCAAAGGCTTCTTGCTAGCTTTCCCTAGTTCCGTGAGCATAGATAAAGGCACGAGCATAAGCATTTATAAAGATCTCCTTTAGAGACCGGAATTCTAGCCCCTCAAAGGTCAATCTGTACATAAAATGGACCTAAGAGATGCGCCTGCACAAGCACACATTTGGTTTGGGAATGTAAACATGTAACATGCATACAAATCGCTCATTCGAGCATATGCCTACAAATTAACACACGCACGATCGATTTGTGCAATTAAAAAGCGTGCCTAAGGACTGAATATGGTTATGGTTATGATTATATTTTATTTGATATATACTGCAGATGAATATGTAAAACAAACATGAATAATGCTCAGAAATTGAGAAAAAGTCATTTTAAACCAGCACAAACCAAACATTTCTGTCTGTGCACACCTTTAGTCCCTCCATTGTTGGTGAAGGGCTGAACCTCAGGGCTTCAGGACTGCTCTCAGGAGTGCACCATCAGTGATAAAGATGCAGCCTGAGGTGTCATCCTCGGACATTCTGAGGTGGACAAGCACAGAGGCAGAGCCAGTGCAAAGATTTTTGCACATTAGGCAGACCTTTGGAGGAGAAATAGAAACAGACAACTTTGAACTGGCTGGATCAATAATCAATAAAACTACAAGCAGTCAAGAAATCTGATGATGCATTGCTCTAAGCAGAGCAACTATGAAGGACCTAGACAAGATTCTTAAGATTCTATACAAAGCTTCGACTTGTCCAAGCTGTTTTTTTTCAATAACGTCATATGGATATGAAAGTTGGACAGTGAAGAAGAAAGACAGGAAAAAAATCAATGCCTTCAAATTATGGTGCTGGCAAAGAATACTGTATATACCATGGACTGTCTGAAGAACAAACCAGTCAGTAATAGAGGAGATAAAACCTAAGCTTTATCTAAAAGCTCAGATGAGAAGGCTTTGACTTTCCTGCTTTGGACACATCATGTGAAGAGAGAGTTCGTTAGAAAAAGAGATCATCGTTGATAAGGCTGAAGGTCAGCGCAGAAGAGGAAGGCCGGCAGTGAGATGGACCAATACAATAACAGCAGCTATGGACTCCACTCTATCAACAAATCACCATCTGACTGAAGATTGAACACAGTTTAGGACAGCTATCCAGAGGACAACCATGAGATGGCACTGACTCGACGGCACTTAACAACAACAAAAGGCAAACTGCACTCCTCGGAGACATGAGAGCTACTTTGGCTCTCCTGAAGTCTGCTTTGCTGGATACTATTTGTAATGCAGTGACATGGTCCTCACTTCATACCTTTACCTCATACTACTGTTTGGGCTAGTCCACAGTCGAGACAGGTCATTTAGTCAAGCTATTCTGGCCAATCTGTGCGAGCTTGCAACTCTCACTTTGCTTTTTATGCATGGACTGCTCCTGAAAAATGGGAAAAATACTATTATTTATGCGCATTCTTGAAAAATCTAGGGGTGGCATTTGCATCAGCTATAGGGCTGGTGTAAGTGATTGTGCTTAACTTTAACACTTACGTGTGATCACTTAGACCCTTATTTTATAATGTCAAATACACACATATTGGCTTTATGAAATAGATGTGAAATGCACACAGAAATGCTCATGTTAACTATGCGGGACTTTATAAAAAGACCTCATGATGTATTCTGAACGTTCACAGGATTTTCTTTTTCTTGTTTCGTTACACTGATGGAGGGCTGATTTTTGAGGTTTCTTTTTTTAGATCTTTCATCTCTTTTTTTTTCAGGGCTTTTTTTTAATATACATTCTTTAGGAACAGCATGCATTAAAAACATTTCAGTGTGAAGTATTGATAGCATGCACTAAAACTGGTATAACAAACAAAATAAAGAAACGGCCCCCTCTTTCCCTCCATCTGCCTACCCCAACCGTGGCTCTAAAAAGGAGGAAGGACTAACTGCCAGTTGCTGCTTCCCTACAAGTGCCTTCATTTGAAAACGATATTGACTAAACTGATGCTGGTGCCATCTTGACATACAGCACTGGTGGGGGAGGAGGAACTGGGAATTGTTCCTGCCCAATTTTAAAGCTACTGATTGGATAAGGGGATGGGAAGGAGATCAATAGTCTTATTTGGGAGTGGGGGGATTTCATGGCGAATGTAAGGCCAAATTTTTTAAAATTAATTAAATTTTGTTTTTCATTAATTTTATTTTAAAAATGAAAAGAGAAAAAACAGGAAAGTTTGTTGACATCCTATTTATTTCTAATGAACAGGGCCGGCCCGTCCATTGAGCAAGAATGTTTTTTTGCATAGGGCCCCGCATTTCAGGGGGCCCCGCGCAAAGAACATTCTGCTTTTTTAAAAATTAAAGTAAAAAAAAAAAAAAAGCTGGCTGCTGCCGCTGCCACTACAGCAGCGGCAGAATGGAGTGTCCCGCAGGGCCCCCTCTGCCCGGCTGAGCCCCTCTGCGCCGGCTTTCAGATAGGCGAAGGGAGAGTGTCTCCCTCGCGCCTCTGTTAAGCCCGCAGGGGCTGATGGGAAGCAGGGGCTGATGGGAAATTTCCCATCTGCCCCTGCGGGCTTAACAGAGACGTGAGGGAGACACTCTCCCTTCGCGTATCTGAAAGCTGGCGCAGAGGGGCTCAGCCGGGCAGAGAGGGCCCCGCGGGACACTCCATTCTGCCGCTGCTGCAGCGGTGGCGGCAGCAGCCAGTTTTTTTTTTTTTTTTTTAATTTTCCATGAGCCGGTGGGGGGGGGGGGGGTAGGACTGGTAATGGGCTATGGAGGGGGTTAGGACTTTATTTATTTATTTATTTATTTATTGTTCTTTTATACCGCACTCTTTTTCATCAGCGCGGTTTACATTAAACAGAAATACTCATTACAATCAACAAATTGTGATAAGTTTACATATAACAGGAGTAGTCAACTGGGAATTTAACTTTGGGAAACTTTGTACATATTTGTAAATAACATATATACAGGGGATAGGATTTCTTAGTTACATCTTGAGTAAATAAGGTATATACAATTTTACTGTGCATGTTAGAGGGATGGTGATGAGCTTTGGAAATGCAGAATGAAGAGATGGTGTTTTATAGCTTTTCTGAAATTCTTGAGGTCCGTAATAGCTCTTATGTTGTGGGGAAGGTTGTTCCAACATCTGGGTGCATAGTATGCAAAGGCCCTGTCTGATGTTGAATGTTTGCATTTTGTGGTCTCTTGTGGAATAACTAGGGTATTTGCCGCTGCTGACCTCCTGGATCTAATATTGGGAGTCGGATGGATGAGTTTTGAAATTGATGAAGGAGCTATAGTATTTATCGCCTTAAAGGTCATGAGGAGAGCTTTATATGCTATTCTGCAGTAAATAGGTAGCCAGTGAAGCTCCATTAGGATGGGTGTTATGTGTTCGCACTTTGAAACACCGTATAGAACTCTGGCTGCGGCATTCATGGCTAGTTGTAATGTATTTAGGGTGTTTTTAGGGAGACCATGGAGTATTATGTTCGCATAGTCGAAGTGGGGTGTGACTATGGTTTGAAATATGGTTCTGAAGCTGTCTGGTTCGAGCATGTTTTTCAGATGACGCAGAGTCCTTATTTTGAAATAAATAGTTTTTACAGTGCGGTTGATATGTTCTTTAAAATCCAGTCGCTGGTCGAGTATTACTCCAAGGTATTTTATGGACGGCTTGATTGGGAGGTCTGCGTCTCGTACTTTTAGTATATCAGGGGGTGAGAATGCTCTGTTTTTCGTGATTATGAGTACTTCGGTTTTTTTGTAGTTTATGCGCATATTCTGGGTGAGGAGCCAGTCTGCTATTGCATTAAAGCAATCTATTAGTGTTGTGAAGTCTGGAAGCTTGACGTTGATTGGTGTAAATATTAGTACATCGTCTGCATAGATCAACGAGGATATGCCATAGGAACGAGTGATGTTGCATATAGGCTGCATATAAATATTAAATAGCAGCGCTGATAGGGAGGAGCCCTGAGGTACTCCTTGTTTTAACTGGAAAGGTTGTGATGTCCCTGTAGTAGTCCTGACATGTTGCAGGCGATCTTCCAGGTATGATTTGCACCATTCCCATGCCAGCCCGTGGATTCCCTTGTCAAATAGGCGGGTTAGAAGTATTTCATGGTCCACAGAGTCAAATGCTGCAGATATGTCCAGGAATATTAGGGCAAAGCCTTTTTTGATGTCATCTAATCCACTGATGAGTGTGTTGGTTAAAGTGGTCAGCAATGTCTCTACTCCGTGGGCTTCCCTGAATCCGTGCTGACTGGGGTCGAGTGGTGAGGAGGTGTCTATGTGTTGTTGTATTTGATTGTTGGTTACTTTCTCAATTATTTTGGATAGAAGCGGTATACTAGAAATCGGGCGGTACGATTCTTCCTTTGATGGGTCTAGTTGGTTATTTTTTAGCAGCGGTCTTATGGAAGTCTGTTTTAGAGCCGATGGGAAGATGCCTGTTGAGAAGGACATCTTTATTATATTTGCTATGACTGGACTAAAGTCGGATCGCAGAGCTCTTATCCAGTGTGCTGGGCAGGGGTCGTTAGGTGCTGTGGTGGTATTCATTTGGGCTATAATGTCTTCGATGTATTTGGCTGAGGGCGGTGAGAACTTTAGTAATGGGGAAACTCGTACATGTTGTTGGGGTGGACTAGGTGATGGAGAAATTGTTGTTCTTATAGCTTTAGATTGTATAAAATTAGCGTACTTCTGCGGGTGAATGAGTTCCTGTTGAGGAGGTGATGGTTCTGTAGTTAGTGACTTTACTAGATTGAAGAGTTCCCGAGGTTTGTTTAGGGAGCGGTTGAGGAGTTCAGAGTGGTATGATTTTCTTGTGTTCCATATTGCTTCACGATGGGTCTGCAGGTGTGTCAAGTATGTTTGTTGAACTGTTGAGTTTCGAGATTTACGCCACTTTCTTTCGAGCTTCCTCAGGATGGTAAGAGACTTCCTTAGATCTTGTGAAAACCATGGTGCATATGGTCTTTTCACAACATTGTTCTTTGTTGTAGTGTTTTTACGGGCTGGTGGTAGTATAGCGTATTGGTTGATAGTTTCATTCCATGTGTTGACCATTTCATTGATGTTGTTAGAAGGTTGATTGAGCCTTGGAAATATGTGTTTCTTGATTTCTTCTTCGTTGAAATGTTTGAAGCGCGTGGAGTTTGTTGGTGACTGTTTTGCTTTATAATGTGAGAGGACCTGATATGATGGTATTGTGAGTGTTATCAGGCTATGATCTGTCCAAGGGACCGGAGTGATGGATATGTCGAAATCATCATTATTGGACATGTATGTGGGTGGAGCGAAGACAAGGTCAAGCACGTTGCCATGTAGATGGGTAGGTTGGTTTATGAGTTGGTTGTAGTTGAGGTTTTTCATTGCGTCTAGGAATGTATTAGAAAGGGCAGGTTGTATGGAAGGGAGGTTGAAGTCGCCCATTAGCCAGTTAGGTTTCTCTGGGTGTACTGGGTTGCAGGCTAAGTCAATTACACTGGATAATTCTTCAGATGTTGAGTTCGGTGTCATATATATAAGGTTGATGGTATTGTGGTTGTTGTATATTGAGATAATATCTAATTGTTCTGTGCTCTTGGTAGTGATTGTGCGATATTGGAGGTCAGTTTTTGCTATAATGGCAACCCCACCTCCTCTTTTATTTGCTCTGTTACATGTGTATGTGGAGTAATTAGGTGGTGTAATTTGGTTTATTATAACTGCATCGGAGTCTGAGAACCAAGTTTCTGTGACCATTAAAATGTCAAGATTTCTTTTGATTATTAGGTCTGCTATGGCTGGCCATTTCTTGCGTGCAGATCTTGCGTTTATAAGGGCACAACGGAGACCTTCTTGTTGAGGAACAGGTCGGCTTCGTTTTGTGCTGGATGTTTGGTCTATTGCTATATGTAGAAGGTGAGAATGTCTCTTATGGTAGGGATTTTGTGGATATTGGTGAAAGCCGTGGAAGTGTTTTTTGTTTGTGTTGTGTAGTGTAGTAATATGGTGGTGATCTTGTGATAGTGATTTAGCTTCGTATAGTATAATGAATAGTAGGCAAATTACCGTTATGACTGGTGCGATCATTGTTGCTGACACTGTGGGCGAGGAGAGCTTTTGTAGGTACGTTTGGGGAGAAATAATAGTAGAGGTAGGCAGGAGATAATTAAGCAGAGTAACACTTTAACAATATTTGGACGTTGGACAAGTAGCAGCAGCAATGTGGTAAGTAGTATTAGCAGAAATGTAGCAAGGTAACCATATAACAATGTTACAAACTTTTAGGTAATAGTATTGAACACAATGTAGCAAATTTTGGCTATGTGTATATAGCCACTAGCAACCATATGTTATCCAATGCCACAATGGTAGCAGTAAGCAATAAAATGTGGGAAGGATTAACCAAGTAGTATATCTAGGTACTTTGAGTCAATTATTGTCTTAAGTGTTACATATGGTGTTGATATGGTTAGCAAACCTGGTTGTTGTGAGAGGGTTAATCCGTGTTGGATGGGGAGATAGCATGGAGGTAAGACGGTCTCAAAACGATGCAGGCATATGCTTCTCCTACGATGTTCAGTGGAGGTGTGGTTGCTGTTGTCGGTGCTGCTCGGGTAGCGTCGAAGAGCCTTGTGTGTGCCTCTATGTGGGCCACTGCCTAAGGGCCACGCCAAAGGGCCCTCTGGGCCGGAGGTGTTGCTCGGGAGGGCCGGCTGGCGATTTCAAGTCCCGATCAGGGGACGAAGAGGGAGCGATCTGCTTTTTCCCGCCGTCGGCGGCTCTCTTTAAACCGGCCTGCTGCTCCTCCCCCTCCCACAGCCCGGATTGGGCCGGAGGTGTTGCTCGGGAGGGCCGGCTGGCGATTTCAAGTCCCGATCAGGGTCGAAGAGGGAGCGATCTGCTTTTTCCCGCCGTCGGCGGCTCTCTTTAAACCGGCCTGCTGCTCCTCCCCCTCCCACAGCCCGGATTGGGCCGGAGGTGTTGCTCGGGAGGGCCGGCTGGCGATTTCAAGTCCCGATCAGGGGATGAAGAGGGAGCGATCTGCTTTTTCCCGCCGTCAGCGGCTCTCTTTAAACCGGCCTGCTGCTCCTCCCCCTCCCACAGCCCGGATTGGGCCGGAGGTGTTGCTCGGGAGGGCCGGCTGGCGATTTCAAGTCCCGATCAGGGGACGAAGAGGGAGCGACTTGAGGTGGGCTGTGGGCTGTTGGGGGGGGTTAGGACTGGTAATGGGCTATGGGGGGGGTTAAGACTGGTAATGGGCTGTGGGCTGATGAGGGCTGTCTGGAAATGGGGTGATGGGGGTTTAGGACTGATAATGGGCTATGGGGGGGGGGTTAGGACTTGACTTGAGGTGGGCTGTGAGCTGTTGGGGGGGTTAGGACTGGTAATGGGCTATGGGAGGGCTAAGACTGGAAATGGGCTAATGGGGGGTTAGTACTGGTAATGTGCTATGGGGGGGCTAGGACTGGAAATGGGCTGATGGGGAGGGGTTAGGACTTGAGGTGGGCTGATGGGGTTAGGACTGGTAATGGGCTGTGGGCTGTTGGGGGGGTTAGGACTGGTAATGGGCTATGGGGGGTTAGGACTGGTAATGGGCTGTGGGCTGATGGGGGCTGTCTGGAAATGGGGTGATGGGGGTTAGGACTGGTAATGGGCTATGGGGGGGCTAGGACAGGAAATGGGCTGATGGGGAGGGGTTAGGACTTGAGGTGGGCTGATGTGGTTAGGACTGGTAATGGGCTGATGGGGGGGGTTAGGACTGGCAATGGGCTATGGGGGGCTGACTGGAAATGGGCTGATGGAGTTAAGACTGGAAGTGGGCTGATGGGGGGTTAGGACTGGTAATGGGTTATAGGTGGGGCTTAAACTGAAAATGGGGTGATGGGGGGTTAGGACTGGAAGTGGGTTGATGGGGGGATAGGACTGGTAATGGGCTGGGGGGTTGCTAGGACTGGAAATGGGCTGAGTGGAAGGGGAGGCTTGAACTGCAAATAGCTGATGGGGAGGGGGCTTGGAATGGAAATGGGCTGTGAGGGAAGGGAGCTAGGACTGAAAATGGGCTGATGGAGCAGCTAGGATAGGACTGGAAACAGGCTGTTGGGGGGAGCTAAGATTGGAAATGGGCTGTGGTGGGGGCTTGAATTGAAATGGACTCATGGAGGGGCTAAAACTGGAGGTAGGCTCATGGGGGGGCTTGGACTGGAATTGGGCTGAGTGAAGGGGAGCTAGGATTTGACATGGGCTGATGGTGGGCTAGGAAATGACTAGAAATGGGCTGATGGGGGGCTAGGACTGGAAATGGGCTGATGCAGGGACTAGAAGGGAATGGATGCTGGGTGAGACTGGAACTAGAAGGGAGCTGATGTTGGGGGAGGATTAGAATGAGATGGGGCTGGGAGAGTAAAATGGAGAGGGGAAAAATATTTTGTGTGGGAGGGATGAAAAATCTACAATTGGCCGGGTATTGGGAGAGTAAGTGTGGATTGAGGATGGAGGGGTAAAATTTGAGTGGATGAAATAGGAATGAGGAAAGAGCAAAAGGAGAAAGATTAGTATGTTAAAGCAGATGTAGAGAGAGAGAATGGAAAAAAAAAACTAGAAGAGAGAAGAAAGGACAAATGGACAGCAGACGATGGAGAGTTAGCAGAAAACATGAAGAAACCAGAAGAAAGTGGCTGGAGCAATTGCAACTGAAAAAAAATGCACAAAAGGTAGAAAGATATCTCTTTATTTTGAATTTATTAACTGGAATATGAAAGCTCTGGGAAATGTGCATCATTGACGTCTGCGCTTTGTTTGGTACAAGAGGAAATTAATTTATAGTTTTATTTCTACAGTGTTGTACATTCCAAGTTTGGCTTTTGGGGTTCTCAGTTTAATTATCTAAATTGTGATTCCTTGTTTGGTGATGGTCTATGTTCTGTATGTGTAACTGAGCTGAGGTAGTCTGTTTATGTAATTCCTATTTGACATTGCCACTTGTTCTCTTTCCCCAGTATTCTCTGAAATGTATTGGTTTAATATTTGCAGTGTTGCCTTTTGATAGGTAGGGTATGGTGCTTTGTGAGTCCTGGTAATGCTGTCAGGATACGGCGGGTTTGCTGTGGGTTCTAAATGGGCAGCGTTTGTAGTAGTTCCTAATGTGCCTGGTGGTTGGCACTGTATTATAGTAATGTAGAAATCTTTTAGTCTTTCTTTATCCATACACTCATTAAGAGACATGTTTACTAAAAGTTAGTGTATGGTAACATTATGCAAATATTTATGCAAATAAGGCCACTTATGCAAATGAGGCCCCGCACCGAGTCTCCGCACATGGCCCCGCACCCCCCTTGGGCCGCCCCTGCTAATGAATGCACATTCCTGATGCATTCCAGGGATTTTTGCCAGTAATACCCAGAGTACTAGAAAAGGGAAAAGAGCTACAAAATTACAGGACTTACAATGGGAAGGAGGCACTGTGGGTTAAACTAGAAAGAGGGAATGGGGCATCCATTTACATTGGTGTGATATACAGATCTCCTTCACAGCAGAAGAAATGGACAGAGATTTAATTGAAGATATTCGCAATATTCCCATGAAAGGAGAAGTGCTACTGATAAGGGATTTCAGTATGCTGGATGTTGATTGGCACATCCTTGCTGCGGTGTCATCTAAAAGTAAGGAGATCCTTGGATTCTGTACAGGAAGAACTATTCTGGCAACTAGTAACAGAACTCACACGTGAGGGGGCCATATTGGACCTGGTGCTTACAAATGGGGATACTGTTTCTGATGTTATAATGGATGATCATCTCACATCCAGTGATCACCAGATGGTGTGGTTCAGTATAAGGACTAAGGCTTATAATGTTCATTCAAAAATGAGGGTCCCAGACTTTAGGATAACTAACTATGCCAAGATGGGGCAATATCTCAAGGATTCGTTAGCGGGATGGGAAGAGCTGAAGGATGTAGAAAAATAGCAGGCAAAACTGAAAGATATTTTAAGGGCAACAAACCTTTTTGTTAGGAAAGTAAATAAATTTAAAAGGAAAAGGAGGCCACTATGGTTCTCAAAAGAAGTAGCTGAAGGTGAAGAAAAAGAGGTAGGCCTTCATGAAATACAAGAGATCATAGGGAGAGGAAGACAAGCATCAATATTTGGAAAAGCTAAGAAAGCTAGGAAAGTAGTCAGGAAAACAAAGATACAAATGGAAGAAAAAATAGCCAATGTAATAAAATGGGGGGGGGGGGGGGCGAGACAAGACGTTTTCAGTTATGTTAGTGAGAGGAGGAAATGCAAAAGTGGTATTGTTAGACACAAGGGTGAAGGGGAGGAATATGTAGTGGCTGGTGAGCATAAAGCAGAATTGCTTAACAAATATTTTTATTCTCTGTTCACAGATGAAGGAGCAGGAGCCCAGAAAACACCCAAAAATAGGAACAGAAGTGAAGGGGATTTTGAATGATTTTCAGAAGAGTGTTCATGAGGAGCTAGCTAAACTAAAAGCAGACAAAGTGATGGGGCCAGATGGGATAGATCGGCAAATATTTAAGGAACATGGGGATGTTCTAGTGGCTCCACTGTCTGACCTTTTCAGTTTTTCTTTAGAATTGGGAGTAGTCCCTGAGGACTGGAGAAAAGTGCATGTGGTCCCTTTATCCAAAAGCATAAGTAAGGATAAGGTTGGGAACTACAGGCCAATTAGTCTGAGTTCTATGGTGAGTAACTAATGCATATGCTGCTAAAACAGAGGATAGTGAGGTTTCTGGAGTCCAACAGATTGCAGGATCTGAGGCAACATAGTTTTACTTGAGGCAGGTCTTATCAGACAAATCCTATTAATTTCTTTGACTGGGCGACCAGAGAGTTGTCTGAGGGAGAGCCCTAGATGTTGTGTACTTAGATTTCAGTAAAGCCTTTGACACAGTTCTGTACAGTCAATTTATAAATAAATTGAGCACCCTACAGATGGACCCTATAGTGACTGACTGGATTAGAAATTGATAGAGTGGGAGGTGACAAAGGGTAAAGGTAAATGGAGCTCACTGTGAAGAGAAAAATGTCACCAATTTTGTGCCACAGCGATCTGTCCTTGGTCCAATTCTCTTTAACATTATTGTTAGTAATATTGTGGAAGGGCTGTCAGGTAAAGTTTGCCTCTTTGCAGATGATACCCAAATCTGCAATAGAGTAGACACCCATGAGGGAATAAATAATTTGAGGAGGGATCTAGCTAAGCTTGAAGAATTGAGAATTTGGCAGCTGATATTTAACACTAAAACATACAGGATCTTGCATTTGGGCTGCAAAAATCCAAGGGAGCGATACAGTGTAGGGGGCGAAGTACTTCTGTCCAGAAAAAAAGAGCAGGACCTGGGTGTAATTGTTTCTGATGATCTTAAGATGGTTAAACAGGTAGAAAGGCAACGGTGAAAGCCAGAAAGATGCTTTGATGCATAGGGAGAGGAATGGCCAGCAGGAAGGAGGTGGTGATAGTGCATCTGTATAAATCTTTGGTGAAACCGCATTTGGAGTATTGTGTGCAATTCTGGAGAAGACATATTCAAAAAGATATAAACAGGAAGGAGTCTGTTTAGAGGGTGGCTAATAAAATGATCAGTGGTCTTCATTATAAACCATATTACTAATTTTCTCTTTTGTTAAACCGCTTTGATTGTATGATAAGGCGGTATAAAAATCCAATTAAATAAATAAAATAAATAAATAAAATAAATATGGGGATAGACTTAAAGATCTTAATATGTATACATTAGAGAAAAGGAAAGAGAGAGGAGATATGACAGAGGCATTTAAATACTCTGCACAAGAGGAAAGACTCTTTCAACTGAAAGAAAGCTCTGCAACGAGGGGACATAGGATGAGGGTGAAAGGGGATAGACTTGGGAGTAATATGCAGAAATATTTCTTTACAGAAAGAGTGGTAGATGTGTGGAACAAAAATATTTCTGCATATTATTCCTGAGTCTATCCCCTTTCAGCCTCATCCTATGTCCCCTCGTTGCAGAGCTTTCTTTCAATTGAAAGAGACTCTCCTCTTGTGCATTTATGCCATGGAGGTATTTAAAAGTCTCAATAATATCTCCTCTATCCCGCCTTTCATCTAACATGTACATATTAAGATCTTTGGGCCCGATATTCGAAGGGTCGTTACACAGTTTATAGCCCTGTAAACCATATAACTGCCACTGAGTAGGATATTCGATGGTACTAACACGGTTAGTGCTGCTGAATATCCCTGATTATGGTCCTTATGCGCCCCGATGCTAACCACTTAGCATCAGGGTATGTTGGGGTTGTTCTGAGGAGGAGCAGAGGTGGAGATGATCGATAACTGGGCAGCGACCTGTGCCTAAAAGATAAGTGAGGAAAAACATTGACTATCTTTTAAGCGAAGTAGCTAACCAGGCAGCATGTAATATCACTGCTGTCCAGTATTGCGGTTTCCGGCATGTGCGGCGATCCTTGCATATTCAATGTCAAAGCCGAATATGACCCCAGAATTGAATATCAGGGGTTAAGGATCGGCAAGCACGGCTATGCGTCTACAAACAGTCTTCTGAAAATTGTTCAAGACCCTCTTCACTTCTGATCTTATTTGTAGGTGTTTTCTAAGGTCCTGCTCCTAGCCCTTCATCCTGTGAACACAGAACAAAAACATTTGTTAAGCAATTCCACTTTCTCCTCATCAACTTCTACATATTCCTCCCCTTCACCCTTGAGTCTGACAATACCACTTTTGCACTTCCTCCTCTCACTAACATATCTGAAAAATGTCTTATCCCCCCATTTTATTGCACTGGCTATTTCTTCTTCTTTTTGTATTTTTGCTTTCCTAACTACTTTCCTAGCTTCTCTATGTTTTTCCAAATATTGATACTTCTCTTCCTCTCTCTATTTTATGAAGACCATCCTCTTTTTTTCTTCACCTTTTCAGTTACTTCTTTTGAGAACCAAAAACGTTTGTTGCCCTTAAAATATCCCCTTTCAGTTTTACCCATTGCTTTTCTAATCCCCCAGCTGTTCCCATCCCACTAATGACTTCTTGAGGTATTGTCCCATCTTGGCAAAGTTAGTTTTTCTAAAGTCTAAGACCCTCACTTTTGAATAGATTTTATCAGCTCTATTCCTAATACTGAACACGCCATCTGGTGATCACTGGATGCAAGATAATCTCCCAGTTTAACATCAAAAATACTTTCTCCATTGGTGAGCAGCAGGTCCAGTATGGCTCCTTCACGTGTAGGTTCTATTAGTAGTTGCTGGAGTAGTTCTCCCTGTAGAGAATCCAAGATCTCCTTACTTCTAGATGACACCGCAGCAGGAAAGTGCCAATCAACATTCGGCATATTGAAATCACCTATCACTAGCCCTTCTCCTTTCATGAAAATACTGTGTATGTCTTCTATTAAATCTCTGTCCACTTCTTCTCCCTGTGGAGGAGATCTATATGTCACACCAATGTAAATGGAACACACAGTGCCTCCTCGCTCCCTTTTAAGGCCTCTGCTTCTTCCTACGCTGAATAAAATATAGCCCGGTATAATTACATCCTAGTCATGGTTGTCCGTGAACCACGTCTCCATAACCGCCACTAAATCCAAGTCACCCTCTTCCATTAAAGCCTCAACATCTGGGATCTTATTTCCCATACTATGGGCATTTATGCACACCACTTTCCAGATGTTGCCCTTTTTACTCATTTCAACAGAGGTATTTAATGTTTTACTCTCCTGAGGGCTATCACTTACTTGGGGGCTTTCTTCATCCATCCCCAACGAATCTAGTTTAAGGCCCTCTTCAGTAGGTTAGCCAGTCTGCTGCAGAAGACACTTTGACAGACTTAAAGATCGCAATATGTATTACTTTGGAGGAAAGGCAGGAAAGAGAAGATACAATACAGATATTTAAATACCTCCATGGCATAAATGCACAGGAGAGGCTCTTTCAATTGAAAGAAAGTTCTGCAATGAGGGGGCATAGGATGAAAGTGAAAGGGGAAAGACTCAGGACCAATATGTGGAAATATTTATTTTATGGAAAGAGTGGTAGATGCGTGGAATAGTCTCCTAGTGGAAGTAGTAGAGATGAGGATAGTATGTGAATTCAAGAAAGCATGGGACAAACGCAGAAGATCTCTAAAGGAAAAAAAGGGACTATATAGTTGGTATTTATTTTATTTAATGAGTTTTCTATATTGCCTCATCATATATTCAAAGCAGTTTACACATAGCACAACATGAATTTACATTGAATTAGGGAATACAACTTGGAGGGTTATATGGGGGATTCAATTTGGCAAACAAGTTAACAATTTCTAGGTATGTATTGAATATACGTATGTTTAGGGATAGTAAGAGTCAGAGTCATGGGGGTGGCAGGGAGTGTCTCTGGAGTGGTGCTAATATTCTTCAAGAAGGGGCCTTCTAGCTACCGTGTAGGGGGGGGGGGGAGTATGGGATCAGCAGAAAGTAGGGAAGGGCAATTTAATTTGAAGAGGAGCGTTTTTATTGCCTTTCTGAAGTCCCAAAAGCGTACATGGCTAGGGCTCTAGTTCAATTAGTTTGTTTGGTTCTGGACTTGCTTTTCGGGATGGATAGTAGGTTTTTGTTTGAGGTCCTTCTTATCCTATTGTTCAGTTCCTTAATGATCATTGGTTGTAGGATGGTTGGCAATAGATTGTTTATGATTTTGAAGATGATCAGTATTGTCTTGAATTTGGCTCATGTTTGGACTGGTAGCCAGTGTAGTTGAAGTAGGGGGGGCATGAAGTGGGTGTGTTTTGTTGTTCCAGTGATTATGCATGCTGTAGTGTTCTGGATGAGTTGTAGTGGGTGCATTGTTTTCTTTGGGAGGCCTTGGTATATTATGTTACAGGAGTCTATTACTGTGTAACAAATTTTTACTTTTTTCTTGTTCCTGGGTAATAAGTGTTATTTTACGATATCTTATGTCTCAAAACCATAGGAAATGGAAATTATGGTGCACAAACATTGTTTTTGGGACCAGGAGAGTGATATTTTTGAAAATTACCTAATTTGCAGGACATTTTAGATAGATTTAGGGCAAAATAAACTTGGAGTACCTTTTGGAAAATTCTTGAACTTTCTAGAGCTTTCCAGAACTTTGCAAAACTTTGGGAACTTTGTATAACTTTTGAGAACTTTTTATAAAAGACTTTTGGTGACCATTATAACATCACTTCCGCTTTGTGTCTATATAAACAATGGATTAGCGCGGAGTGAGCACAGTTATTCAGCAGCCTCCTTACCAACTGCAAACCTAGGAGCAAGCAACAACAACACGTGTCTTAAGCTCACCAGTTCATTTTCATTCTAGCTTCTTAAGTGGGCAGATGCATTTTGCTATGTCTGAGGCGATTTTATCGAGACAAAAGCGAAAAAGTACACTGTGGAAGCATTTGCCAAGATGTGTGAAGCTTACAAGGCGTATTTCGGCATGCCTGTTGGGGATCAGGACAAATCCTGGGTGCCTCATTTCACTTGCAAGCACTGCAAGAAAACTCTGGAAGGAGTATTTTTGCTTGTAGATTTATTTGAAATCATTAAAATATATTTAAAAAAAAAAACCTCTGGAAGGTAAGATGGACAATTGATGTTGGCTTAGACTGTGACATTTTATGTTATAAAATCTTTATTGTTACTGAATTTACATAATGTATGAAATATTGAGCAAGAACATCATTCATTTAAATTAATTTTATCATTATAATTATTTTTTATTTTCACTTTTTCTTTGGCAAGATGGTACAGAGGGGAAAAGAGAGTCATGAAGTTTGCTATCACAAGAATTTGGCGGTCTGTTCGACACTATCGGAATTGCATGTAACCCAAAGGAGTGGTGCCTGTTCATTGACAGCTCTTCCAAGACCCTCAAAGCCATGCTGCTACATAATGGGAACAAGCAACCATCTCTTCTCCTAGCTCATTCAGTGAGCCTCAAAGAAGATTACAGCAGTGTCAAGACCTTGCTAGACGCCTTAAAGCATGCTGAGTATGGCTGAGAGGTTATCATAGACTTTAAAATGGTGGCATTTCTGATGGGTCTCCAAAGCGAGTTTACCAAGTTTCCCTGCTACTTTTGTCTTTGGGACAACAGGGACACCGTAGCGCACTACCACAGGCGAGACTGGCCACAGCAAACTGAATTTTCTGTTGGGACAAAGAATGTGAAGTGGAAGCCACTGGTGGAACCACAGAAGGTGCTGATGCCACCACTGCACATTAAATTGGGCCTTATGTAACAATCTGTCACAGCTCTAGAGAGAGTGTTGACAGCCTTCAAGTACCTTCAAGACTTCTTCCCTAAACTGTCTGATGCAAAGGTTAAAGCTGGTGTCGTGTTGGACCACAAATAAAAAAGACTCTTGAGTGCATGGAGTTTTCCAAGCTGCTTACTAGGAAGGAGAAAACGGCTTGTAAACAGCTTTGTTGCAGTGGTTTGTGGCTTTTTGGGAAATCACAAGGCCGAAAACTTTGCAGAGCTGGTTGAGACTCTGGTTAAGAATTACAGCAAAATGGGCTGCAGGATCTCTCTCAAAGTCCATATCCTAGATGCTCATCTTGATAAATTCAAGGAGAACATGGGAGCATACTCAGAGGAGCAAGGCAAACATTTCCACCAGGATATACTGGAATTTGAATGCCGCTACCAAGGACAGTATAATGAGAACATGATGGGAGACTACATCTGGAGGCTTATTCGTGAAAGTGATTTACAATATAATAATAAATGTCAAAAATCTACTCACTTCTAAATGTTTTATGGTCTTTCTTGAATAACTTAAATATTAAGTAAATATTATATGTTGTGTTTTTTTATTTTATGTGAACAAAAAGGCACAAGTAAGCCTGTTTTAACAATGGGAATATGTAAATTTCACAAATATCAATCTTCTCTTCACAAAAGCAAAGTTTAATGAGACTAATAACCATTTTCTATGCTTTTAAGTTATAAGCAATTAGGAATTAACAGTCACTACCAGGAACTAAAATTGTGTTACATTTATCGGTGTTATCATTGCTTGGAATACCATTCAGAAGTTGCTTTGGTTCAGTAAGGATTTGAGATTTTGTATCATTCTTATCTTGTGGTATGCTGTCTTGGTAGTTTTCTTGATGTGAGATTGGAAGTTAAGATTTTGGTCAAGGGTGACTCCTAGGTACTCAGATTTGACTACAGGTCATTATTTAGGATTTTGAGGGCTTTGGATGGGGTGAATGTGGGATTTCTAGTGATGTATAAGGCTTCTGATTTTTTGAAGTTTATGGTGAAGTTTTGCTTGTATAGCCATTCTGTCATTGCTCTGAGGCAGGTAATAATCTGAGTGTCATTGGGTTGGTCGGTTTTGAATGGAGCATAGATCATAATGTCATTGGCGTAAATTTTGTATTGGATATTATGATCTTTTATTATGGTGCAGAGTGGTTGAAGGTAAATGTTGAAAAGCAGCCTGATAATACCGAGCCCTGCGGGATTCCCTGGAGTTGGGTAAATGGTTTTCAGTAATGTTTTCCAGATCTGAGTTGGTGTTTCCCATTTGTTAGGTATGAGAAGAACCATTTAAGAACAGTGCCATAGATCTTGAAGACTTCTCAGAAGAGTGAGGTGATCTCCTGTGTCATAGGCTGCTGCAACATCAATGAATATAAGGAGGAAGCCATTTTTTATATAGTCTATGCCGGTTATTAGATTGTCCAGGAGCAATGTGAAGAGAGTCTCTATGCAATAATTCGGTTTGAAGCCATGTTTGGTGAGGATCTGGTGGGGCATGCATAGCTGTGTTCCTGAAGCTGTTGCTGTACTGCTTTTTTGATCATCTTGATTATAAAAGGCAGGCTTAATATCAGCCTGTATGAGCTGGGGTCCTAGCTGTCAAGGTGTAGAAGGGCAGACTGGCAGACATCTCTGAGTGGCTTAACACCAAACAGCTCGCTCTCAGTCCTGGCAAGATCTCGGCCACCTAGCTAACTGGCACTATCCCCCCACCCATTTCTGCCTCTCTTCTCCTTGACACTCCTATCTCCCTGGTTTCCTTTGTCCGTTACCTTAGTGTAGTCCTCAATTAAATGCTGACTTCTCAGGATCATATCACCTCTGTGGTCTGCAAATCCCTTTACATCCTATGCCAGATCAGAGCTATTCTTTCTTTTCTGCCCTGACTACCTTACTGCTTTCCCTTGTGATTTCCCAGTTGGATTATTGCAGTGTCATTTTTGCAGGTCTTCCACAATATCAACTCTGTCAGCTTCAACTCATCCAGAACACTACTATCCATCTTCTCGCTCACGCTTCACTTTATGATCACGTCACCCCTCTTCTGGTCCACTATCATTGGCTCCCCATTCAGTTTTGCATCCGTTTCAAGATTCTTGTACTGGTTCATAAAGTTCTTCACACTGGAATTCCTTCCTGTCTTTCGTCTAGCATCCTTGTTCGTATCCCACAACGTTCCCTCTGCTCACTCCATTCAAACCACCTTCATCTTCCCTCTGCCTCCCATGCTAGGTATGAATGATGTAGAATTCAGCCTTCTATTTTCTCGGTCCCCATCTGTGGAACAATCTCCCTCCTGCCCTCTCTTGTCAGATTCAAGACTCAGCTTAAGACCCTCCATATTTCATGAGGTCTTTGACATCCCCATCACTTGACCTACTGGATGATTTCTTTCTCTCCTACTTTACTTTAATGCCCCTCTCCCTCCCCTCTCTTTCCCTTCCTTATTTCTTCCTAGTATGATTATGAATCTTTCCTGTCCACGACTCTGGAGTTCTTTTCACCTGCTTTTCATATTTATATTTTTATTGTAAATCCCTTTGCCAACTTGCTTGAAGGGCAGTGTTTCAAATTTTAATAAACATAAACATGGTCCATATGGTCTTTTTCTGCCATCATGCTTCTGTGTTTCAGGACTTGTGCGTTGGATGCAGGTGAGACATTCAAGAGTTTCCTTTTCTTCAGTGGAAATAAATATGGTTATGGCTCTACTTCTCTTTGATATTTACTTCTCGACGGTGTTGTTCATTGCTTTCAAAAACTGCAGTTTGGGCATCGTACATACAAGAACATACACAAATATCTGTGATCCCCTTTTTGAGTGCTGATACCACATTTGCTGCATGAAGTTCAGCTGTTACTTTATAGTTTTGGGCCACCCTCTTAACATTTCGATTTGACTGTGAGACTTTTTAAAAATGAGGTTTTCTTGAACTCCTCACCTTTCCAAACCCAAGCTCCAGGCAAGCTGTAATAGATATATTGTAAGCCCTCTGGGGCAGGGAATTAAGCTTATATCTGAGGCAATGGAGGGTTACATGGCTTGTCAAGGCATAAAGAGTGTCGTTGGGAGAACCAGGATTTAAATCCTGGCTTCCTTGGTTTTTAAGCTGCTATTGTAACCATTGGGCTACTCATCCATCATTCTTTTTTCAATTAGTATCCCATCTGGCCCAGAGGTGTGTGCTGAACATACTGGGTTTGCAGCTGTTGACAAGTTCTGCTACTCTGAAAGTTTCTTGCCTAAGTCCATTAATATCCATTCAAGCTGAACAATCAGTATGCAGCCCTGGAAGTGTAAGAGCAGAATGAGAAGAAAATGGAACTTGTAAACCCCAAAGCTGCAGCATCAGTGGTCACTGTGCCTAGGAAACAAAAGGTGATGGTAAATGGCGACTCCCTTTTGTGGGGTACGGAGACATCCATCTGCCAATGAGACATGATGTCCCAGAAGGTGTGCTGTCTGTCAAGTGCTAAGATCCGAGATATCACAGAGAGACTGCTGAGACTCACGAATCTCATACTGACTAATATCCCTTACTGCTTATTCATGTTGCTATAACCTATAATGACCTCACTCGTTATTCCCATTTCCAGGTAATTTATAAATATGTTAAAAAGCAGCGGGGCTAGCAGATATCCCTGGGGTTCTCCACTATTCACCTTTCTCCATTGAGAAAATTGTCCATTCAGCATAAGAACATAAGAACATAAGATATGCCATACTGGGTCAGACCAAGGTCCATCAAGCCCAGTATTCTGTTTCCAACAGTGGCCAATCTAGGTCATACGTACCTAGCAGTTTCCCCAAGGGACACAGGTTCCACAATGCTTGTATTGGTTCAAGCATTGATATCCTGGGTCCCTCCTTAATAATGGTTTATGGACCTTTCCTCCAGGAACTTGTCCAAACCTTTTTTAAACCCAGCTACACTAACAGCCTTTACTACATCCTCCGGTAACAAATTCCAGAGTTTGATTACACGTTGAGTGAAAAAATATTTTCTTTTATTAGTCTTAAATAGTTTACCCTGTAGCTTTAATGCATGTCCCCTAGTCTTTCTATATTCTGATAAGGTAAACAATCGATCTACGTTTACCCGTTCCACTCCGTTCATTAATTTATAGACTTCTATCATATCTCCCCTCAGCCGTCTCTTTTCCAGCCCTACTCTTTGTTGTCTATCTTTTAACCAGTTCCTAATTCAAAATAGTACACTGCCTCCTATCCCATGACTTTTTAAATTCTGCAAAAGTGTTTCATGAGGGATCTTGTCAAAAGCTTTCTGAAAATCCAGATACCCTATATCAATCGGTTCACTTTTATCTGTTTATTCACACCTTGGAAAAAATATAAAAGATTAGTGAGACTAAACTTTCTTTGGCTAAATCCATGTTGGCTTCCTGCTATTAAGCCATGACTATCCAAGTGTTCAGTAATTTTATTCTTTATAATGGATTCTACCATTTTTCCCAGTACAGATGTCAAGCTCACCGACTGCAGTTTCCTGGATCATCCTTGGAACTCTTTTTAAAAATGGATGTTACATTGTCCACTATCCAATCCTCAGCTACTACAGATGATTTTAAGGATAGTTCACAGATTACTAAAAGTAGGTCTACAATCTCATATTTCAGTTCTTTCATCACCCTGGGATTTATGCCTTCCAGTCCAGGTGATTTGCTGCTCTTTAGTTTATCATACAGCTGTATTACATCTTCCAGATTTATCGATTTGTTTCAATTCCTCTGATACATTACTTTTGAATATCATTTCTGGCATGGGTAAGTTTCCTACATCTTCTTCAGTAAAGATTGAAGCAAAGAGTTCATTCAGTCTCTCCACTATGGCCTGATCCTTTCTTAGTGCCCTTTTTACCTCTCTGTCATTTAATGGTTTAACTGGCTCTTTCACAGGTATTTTGCTATGAATGTACTTGGAAAAAGCTTTTATTATGCATTTTTGCTTCCACGGCAAGCTTCTTTAGAAATTTTCTCTTGCCTGCTTTATCAGTGCCTTGCATTTAACTTGCCAGCACTTATGTTGTTTCCTGTTTTCATCATTTGGCTCTTTTTTTCAAATCATTTTTATTGACAAAAACAAACACCTACACTTCCAAACTGCGAATAGCAGGGATGGACGTCCGGTTTGGATGTCCAATCTCTGCTATTCGCCTGGGGCCGATTCCGTTTCTAAAACTCCCCATACATACAGAGGAGATGTGTGGGGAGCTCTGGACGGGGCAGGAGGGGGAGGGCTGGAGGTGGAGCAAAGGTGGGACCATAACACTCCTGGCATGTGGAAATTTATACACATCGCCAGGAGTGTACAAACAATACAAAACATAATCTTGTACCATTTTTACATTTTTAGCCCCCCCCCCCCAATCTCCCTTCAGTTCCCCAGTTGTCTTAATTGTAAAACGTAGTCATTGAAACACACTGCAACATTTCCAGCACAGGAGTACCCATATACCATGCCAGAATGATGCAAGCAGTCCAAAGAACAGCTGACAATTTACAATAAAACCCCTCAACATCCTCCCTCTCCCTCTACTTAAAGTAAACTAGTACAGACCTGTCAGCCCTCATAGCCAAAGTGTAGTCTACACCCCACCTGGATGAAGCCAACCCAAAGAAACAAAACAAAGCATTTACAAAGCCCTTTCTAACCTATCCCCCATCCCATACTCTTCCCCCCTTAATCCCAAACCAATCGCCTCACAAACTGACTACCCCTACCTCCTCCCCCAACCCTCTAATAGGATGAGAAGAGTAGAAACACCCTCCTTCAATCCAGAATTAAAGGAAACCAAAAAATTGGGAAGAGAAAGCAATTAGATACGTTATATGACTCATAAGAACTGATCTTGTTGTCACACAGTTTTATTTATTTTATTTATTTGAGAAGTTTATATACTGCATTTCCAATGTTCAAAACTATTTACATAGAAAAGAACAGAACATTACATGGAACGTGTTAACATTTAGTCTTGAAGGACTATAAAAAGGGACTGCTACTTCTGGAGAGAGATCTGCAATTGGGAATTTTTTTAAATTTTGGGGAAAAAGAAATTCTTTGGATTAAAGCTGATTAATCTGTGTAAATTAGAATCCACTGTATTTTTTAAATCAATCAGGGCCTAGTATCAGCAAAGAGCTTTTAGTTAAATTAAAAACTTAACAGGTAGCTCTCAATTTAAGTTTAAAAACCCAGCAGTCAGGGCCTAGTATCAGCAATGAGCTTTCAGTTTAAATTTAAAACACAGAGAGTTATATGGTCAAATTTAAAACCAGCAGAGAGCTTCAAGTTTAAATTTAATAGTCAGTCAGGGCCTAGTATCAGCAAACAGCTTTAATTTAAATCAAATCAGAGTATAACTTAGCATAAAAGGAAAAACAGGGTCAGTATTCTTTGAGCAATAAATTGTTTCTAGAGACCTTTACAAAGAGGCCTTCTAGATAGGGAGCAAGAGACCTGTGAAATTGTTTTAAATAGGTGTTAAAACCAAGTGACAGATCAAAGGGGCATTTTGAAAGATTCCCTCTATCCAAGCAAGGACTGTGTGAATCAAAGGGCAGGACACTGTGTAGTAGTCAACTTTCAATAAGTCTTCTTGAATGGACTTCAAAAGAGGGAAAGGAGTGAGACTGAGCCAGCAGGAGGGGTTGGAATTGGCAGGAGGGAGAAAGTAGAAGCCCAACACCACCACCACAGCCAGTGGGACGAGGCGTGTGGGAGAACTGATAGCCCCCATGACAGAAAGCAGCGGTAGATGCAGTATCATCTGGGAGGAGCCAGGTCTCAGTTAGAGCAAGAAGATGGAGAGCATTAGAGATAAAGAGATCATGAGTAAAAGCAAGTTTATTAGAGACGGAGTGTGCGTTCCACAAGGCACATGAAACAGGGAGAGTGGAAGGGGAAAGGAGAGGGATATGAATAAGATTAGAGGTGTTGCGTGAAGATCTCTTCTCGGAGTGTGACAGAAGTCTAAGGGGGCCAGGGTTGGGGTTGATATCTCCGGATGAGAGGAGAAGGGGTAGCAGAATACAGGGCAGAGAGGAGACAGTACGGTGGAAACAAGGGTGCGGTTGCCTTAGGGAGAGAGGAGATGGTTGAATGAGAGGGAGAAAGCGGTGAAGCTCAAGAGCTGATGATAAGGTAGAAGACAGTGGAGGGGGAAGTGAGGATGGTAAAGGGGAAATAAGAAGGGAAGTAGTGAAGGTGCCGGTAGGAGGGAAGACAGTTAGGGAGTATGAAGAAAAGGAAGACAATGGGATGAGAAGCCATAGAAGAGGAATAGAGAGGAGAACAAAGGCCAGAGGATATAGAAAGTGGGAGAGAGCCCAAAGGGATTAGGTGCACCTGTGCATGAAGTAGGTAATGAGCAGATGATAGCTATAAGAGACAGTGAGCCACGGGGTGGGTGGGTAGAGGGGAGGAGGGGTGGGGTATAAGTTTTTCAGCTGAGAAAAGCTGAACAAAAGTGCAAAATAAAGGGGGCAGTGAGGTAAGAGAGCACACTAACAATGACAAATAAATAAATAAATAAATAAATATGTGGAGAGAGACAGACAGATAGAACTCACAGCAAGCCAGCAAATTCACTCACAGGAGGTGAAATTCACCTTTCTAGCAGAGTTCTTAGGAGGGACACTGCTCTTCCCAAAGGACAGAGAGGCAAACAGAGCTAAGTACACATGGAAGACAGGAAAAGAGGCTAAATAATACCTCAGCAGGGGGAGGGGTTAGTCACTCAGGTAGACTAAGAGCAGAGACAGGAAAAAATTTTAAACTCTGCAACAATGGAAACAGAGCAAGGATAGATATGGAGAGTAGCAAATCACCTGGACCAGATGGTATACATCTGAGGGTGTTGAAAGAACTGAAATATGAAATTGCAGACCTGCTATTAGTAATCTGTGAACTATCATTAAAATCATCTGTAATACCTGAAGATTGGTGTTACATTGGCCAACCTCCAGTTTTTAAAAAGGGTTCCAGGGGTGATCAGGGAAAATACAGACCAGTGAGCCTGATGTCAGTACCAGGAAAAATTGTAGGAACTATTATAAAGAACAAAATTACGGAACATGTAGATAGTCATGGTTTAATGGGAGACAGCCAACATGGCTTTAGCCAAGTAAGGTCTTGTTTTACTAATCTGTTATGTGTTTTTGAAGGTGTGAATAAACAGGTAGACAAAGATGAGTTGGTTGATATAGTGTATCTGGATTTTCAGAAAGCCTTTGACAAGGTCCCTTAGGAGAGACTTTTGGCGAAATTAAAAAGTTATGGGATAGGAGGCAGTGTACTATTGTGGATCAGGAACTGGTTAAAAGATAGAAAGCAGAGGGTAGGGCTAAATGGCCAATTTTCCTAATGGAGAAAGGTGAATAGTGGAGTATCCCAGGGATCTGTGCTGGGTCCGCTGCTTTTTAACATATCTGTAAATGACCTGGAAATGGGAATAATGAGTGAAGTTATCAAATTTGCAGATGACCAAAACTATTCAAAGTTGTTAAAATCCATGAGGATTGTGGAAAATTGCAAGAGGACCTTGGTAAATTGGAAGACTGGGCATCCAGATGGCAAAGGAAATTTAATGTGGACAAGTGCAAAGTTATACGCCTAGGAAAGAACAACTTAAACTATGGTTACACAATGCAAGGATCTACATTAGGAACCACCACCCAGGAAAAAAGATTTAGGCGTCATCGTGGATAACACGTTGAAACCCTTTGCCCAGTGTGCAGCAGTGACCAAGAGAGCAAACAGAATGCTAAGTATCATAAGGAAAAGAATGGAGAATAAAACAAAGGATATTATAATGCCTTTGTATTGTTCCATGGTGCTTGAAAATAGACTAAATGTTCTTCTTCTTCAGAGCAAGAAAACTGTTGAGCATAAACTAATGTTGCTCCAATGTTAACTTATAATTGGAATTCTCTAGTTAACATTGTTCCATGGTGTGACCGCACCTTGAATATTGTGTGCAGTTCTGGTCGCCATATCTTAAAAATTAGAAAGGATACAGAGAAGAGCCACCACAATGGCAAAGGGGATGGAAGGATACTCCTATGAGGAAAGGCTAAAAACCTGGAAAAGAGACGGTTGAGGGGAGATATGATAGAGGTCTATAAATTAATGAATGGAGTGGAACAGATAAACGTAAATCAATTGTTTACGCCATCAAAATATAGAAAGACTAGGGGACATTCAATGAAGCTACAGGGTAACCTATTTAAGACTAATAAGAGAAAATATTTTTTCACTCAGTGTGTAATCAAACTCTGGAATTTGTTATCGGAGGATGTAGTAAAAGCTGTTAGTGTAGCTGGGTTTAAAAAACGTTTGGATAAGTTCCTGAAGGAAAGATCCATAAACCATTATTAAAGGGGACCCAGGAAATCCACTGCTTGCCCCAATACAATCATTGTGGAACCTGTGTCTTCTGGGGAAACTCCTAGGTACTTGTGATCTAGATTGGCCACTGTTGGAAACAGGATACTGGGCTTGATGGACCTTGGTCTGACCCAGTATGGCATATCTTATGTTCTTATTACAAAGAACACTTAACTACATATAAGAAACCCATATAACTTTGCAGGGAACCATTAGACTCCAATACATTAACTTTGATGGCAATAAATAATCCAAGGCATAAATAACATATATACAAATACCAAGCAGATGTTTTGTGTGTGGTGTAGTTGTTTCAGTGGGTTATAAGTGTTTTTTTATTGTTGAGGGGTGAAGATGGGCCATCTCTTAGCAGTGCCTTTGTAAATAATTTAGTGATGTTGTTTGCTTGCTTATGTTATGCCTTGAAAGCGCATTTGGAACAGGTGCGTTTTCAGGAGTTTCCTGAATCCTTAGAGTCAGTGGTTGTGTGGATTTTCACAGGGAGGGAGTTTAATACCATTGGAGCATACAATGAGAATTCTCGTTCAGATGTTGATTTGTTGCATTTTGCAAAGTTTGGGTGCGACGCGAGGAGCTGTTTTGTGTTGCTTCTTCTCTGACTGTTATTGGGAAGTTTTGTTATTATAGTCTGTAAGTACTCAGAGGACTGGTCGTGGAGGATTTTAAATATAGTGACGATGACTGTTGTCATGACAGCTGGAGGATTTAGATGTAACGTTAATACTAGTCCCTAAGTTGTATTTAGAATTGATCTGCCTCCCTCCACCTTCTAGTTAAGAGGTATAGAAATTTCCAGGTTGGCGGAGGGGAAAACCAATTACACCTTGTGGGTGTTATTAGGGAAGTGGTCACAAACCACCACGTTGTGTTATGATGGAAAATGGCAGTGAATACGATCTGAAAGTTTCATTTATATGTGTACAGTACAGAGAAGTTATTTCCTGTGGCATACTAAATGATAGAGGTTTTGTCGGGGCTGTAGCAATGCAGGCTGTTAATGTATCTTCTATTGCTTATTGTAAACTGCTTTGACCCGGTGAAAAGCAGTATATAAGTACAGCTAAATTAATAAATAAATAAAGAGCATGTGTCATAGGCAGGGCAGTATAAATCACCAGGATCACCTCGAGATGTGGGCCACTGGCATCTAAGTCGAATACTGAACCATGCAGCATTTGGTATATACAGAATCAGGGCCATACCTATGTGCCGAAGGTCATCTGCCATGCATAACGAATTGACTCTACTAAGAGAAGACCTAGCTGCCATGCATAAAGAATTGTCTCTACTGGGGGAAGAACTGGCTGCAATGAAGCGCACCTCTTCTAGGATACAGACTGAACAAAGTCCACCACTGCTCCCACAAAGCGTCAAACACACCAGGAACAAATGGATCACAGTGGGTTTGGGTAGATTGTGATCTGTAACACAGAGGCATCCTATACACCAAGAGATATCCCTGCATAATGCATTCTCTGCCTTGGTTAATGAGGATGCCCAATCTAAAGAAACTGAACGGCCCTTAGAGGAGTCAGTCAATGCCCAATCTCCTGCTAAAACACCAAATATGAAGAAAACCTCGCCAAACAGAAAACTACTACTACTTGGAGATTCCATCATCAGAGACACCAACTTGGGAACACAGTTCAAAGGAGAGAAGATAGTCATGTGCCTACCAGGCTCCTCAGCCGGCAGGAATACAAACCAAATGTACTTAGCGCAGAAAGCAAACACTCCAAACTTGATCTTGTCATCCACTTGGGTACAAATGACCTGGCTAGAAATAGTGCCTCTACAGTCCAAAAGGACTTCCATACTCACATACTACATGACCTCATCACGGATATGAAGCCTGATATACTATGCATCACTGAGACATGGATAACCGAAGCAGACCCAGTAATCATCAACCAAATAAGCAAACCTGGATATACAACCTATAACTGCCCCCGCTCTAAGAAACGAGGCGGAGGAGTCCTAATCATGGCCAAATCAGACCTAGCTCTAACCAGCACACCACTAAGCGTGCTTGATGGTTTTGACATACTCAAAATAGAAAACAGAACCTTATCCATATGTCTAATCTACAGGCCCCCAGCCTCCCCGCAGGAATCCCTGGCAACAGCTCTAGAAATCATCTCAGCTACTGCACCCAAAAAGAACCAGATCATCCTAGGAGACCTGAACCTAGCCTCGACCTCCACAGTGCAATCAAACATTTTCCATGAAGCTATGAAGCAACTAGGTTATGAACAAATCATTCAAAGCGCAACCCACATCAAGGGTAATACTCTGGACATGGTATTCCTACCCACCAAGCATCCCAAACTGCTGAAATCCAAACCACGAATAACTCAAGTTCCATGGTCAGACCACTATCAAATCGAGCTAACCCTAGTGCTCCCCGCAACCCCTGACCAATCACAACCTGACCAAGCATCGCAGAAGCGAAGATGTTTCCAAAAATTCAACAAAGAAGCTCTCCTCGAATCCATAGCAAACCACATACACACGGATCTCTCGGATCTTGAGCTGCTGGCAAACCTCTGGAACATGGGGATTGAGGCCACCTCAAAACCCGCCTGGAGTCACCCAAGGAGCGCAACCAAAACCAAGTCAGAACCTTGGTATTCCACAACCTTAAGGGATCTCAAGAAAGATCTGAGAAGGCAAGAACGAAAATGGAGAAAACACAAGACCGATGAACGCAAAAAGGCTTACCTCAACCTCCTGGCAACATATAAGAATGAAGTCAACCAAGCAAAGAAAAATCACCACACAAGCACACTCAATAAGGCCCTCAACAGGCCAAGGGAACTATTCGCCCTCGTCAAATCACTCACCAAGTCTCCGCAGGACAGCAATCCTAGAGGTTCCATGACAGCCCAACGGCTAGCAGATCACTAAGCCAGCAAACTTAGTCCCACAACACCTGCCCTACTCGATCCAAAACTGAATACAACCAACTCCCCGCAAGAAACCTACACCCGGGGAAGTCCAGACCAGGGTGGAAAATGGTCAACCTTCCTGGGAGTGAATGACCAGCAGATAAAAGACATCATCAACTGCCTAAGATCCACTACCTCCCCTCTGGACCCCTGTCCATCCTCCTGGATCAAGGCAACCAAAGAGGAAATAGCGCAACACATCTCCCACATAGTGAACCTTTCACTACAGCAAGGCCTCATGCCATCACCTCTCAAGAAGTCGCTTATACGTCCCATCCTGAAAAACAAAACGCTCAACAAGGACGACCCCACCTCTTACCGACCCATCTCAAGCATCTCCTTCCTCGCCAAGATCATTGAGAAGGCAGTGCAACAGCAATTGCAAAACCACATCGATGACACAAACGCCCTTGATGTGCATCAATACGGGTTTCGACCGCATCACGGCGTAGAAACCCTCCTGTTAGCCCTAATGGACAACCTACTTAAAGGTCTGGAAAACAAGAGCAAGATGTATATGCTTATATTCATAGACATCTCAGCAGCTTTCGACTCTGTGCATCACCCCACACTACTAAAGCGACTCGAGTCCATAGGCATCACAGGAACCCCTCTAAAATGGTTCTCCTCCTATATTACAAACCGAATGCAGCAGGTCAATTTCAACAATGTCAAAGCCACCCCTTTTCCGCAAACCCAAGGCATTCCACAGGGCTCCGCCCTCTCCTCCCTCCTATTCAACCTATACCTTCAACCAGTATGCAAGATTTTCCAGCACCATGGCATCAACTACCATATCTACGCAGACGACCTAATGCTATATACTCAACTAGACGTAAACAACCCAAACCTCTGCAAGCTAGAAAAATGCCTACACGAACTTCAAGTCTGGCTCCAACGCAATAATATGTCCATTAACCACAAGAAAACAGAAGTAATGTGTATCTCCAGGAAACCGGGATTCGAGCCCCCGACAACGGTCACCATGAACAATAATAACTACAACATCAAAACAGAGATAAAATATTTGGGAGTGATGCTTGACAGCAACCTACATATGGACAAGCACCTTCGAATCACCAATCGGGCTATTTTTCACAAATTAAGAGTATTACAGCCCCTACGTAACATCCTCGATCATACTGACTTCAGATCTGTTGCGCAAGCCCTCATCATTCCACACCTGGACTATTGCAATGCCATACTGCAAGGCCTGCCAAGAAAAACTATAAATATTTTGCAAATGGCACAAAATGTAGCAGCCCGAATCATTATGAAGAAAGGACTCTCCGACCACATCACACCCGCACTAATTGAGCTTCACTGCCTCCCCATCACAGCTCGCATTCAATACAAAGTCCTAATCACTACTTTCAAACTCATACATGATGTAGCGCCCTCATACCTCAACAGCCTAATATCAAAACTACCTAACAACAGAAGTAGAAGAACACTGAACCTCAACACCCTCTGTATCCCGAAGTGCTTCACTAAGGTTAATGCTTCCACCAGCAACCGAGCTTTCTCCCTTACAGCTCCTGCACTCTGGAACCGATTGCCAAGTGATCTACGTGAAATCAGTGATCTGAAAGACTTTAGAAAACTACTTAAGACACACCTTTTCCAAGTACATTACAACTTAACCGCATGAAATATGCTAACCGCTTGAAACAAACTCAGCAATGTGTAAATTGTATATAAGGATCCTTTGTAAGTCCTAACAGACAGCAATTGTAAATATGTATTAAGTATCCTGTATGTACCTGCAATAATCAATTAACTGTAAATCCTTTAACCCCTTGATTGTTGTGCACTATCGCCCCCCCTAATCGCATTGTATATACCTTAATTCTGGCCGGTACAGCCAAATCTCCCATGTATAGAGGCCGCTGCTGATCACTGGAAGCAGCGGGTTACAAATGTACGCTAAATAAATAAAACAATCTCTGGGTAAAAAACTCAAGCCCATTGTTAACACTGTAGCATTCTCAGAAGTTCTACCTGTTCTAGGTAAGGGGGCAAAAAGGCTAAATCGCATTAACAGCTTTAATACATGGCTCCAGACCTACTGCAAACGAGAAGGATTCAGATTTATTGGCGACTGGGAAAACACATGGACCAACAAGAAACTATACTGTGCTGATGGACTACACCTCACTGTCGCAGGGAAAAGAATCCTATGTGAAAAATTCAGGCAGTATGTCGATTTGCATTTAAACTAGAAGAAGGGGGCGATGGACGGGGAAGGTCAAGTTCTGGAAGTCACCCCCTGCAAAAGCAGAATAACAGAAACAACCACACTTTTAAACAACACATCAAAAGCAACTGGGAAGAAGTGGGTAGAATAAAATCTATGCAAAATACACACAAGCCAGTTAAATGCTGGAAAGCAATGAGCACAAATGCTCGTAGCGTAGCCAAAAAACATCCGGACCTGGAAGCCCTAATAGTGGAAAAGGACTTGGACATTGTGGCCATTACAGAAACATGGTTTAATGAATCGCATGATTGGGATATAGCCATACCTGGCTATAATCTATTCAGAAGAGACAGAGAAAATGGAAAAGGGGGAGGAGTAGCCTTGTATTTTGTTAAAATGGTAAATAAAGGTAAAAGGAAAAGGAGACCGCTATCGCTTTCGAAAGAAGTAGCTGAAAAAGAGGGAGGCCTTCATGAAATACAAGAGATCACAGAGAGAGGAAGACAGGCATCTGTATTTAGAAAAACTTAGAGAAGCTAGCAAAGTAGTCAGGAAGGCAAAGATTCAAAAGGAGGAAGAAATAGCCAATGCAATAAAATGGGGGGATAAGACATTTTTCAGATATGTTAGTGAGAAGAGGAAGGGCAAAAGTGGTATTTTCAGACTCAAGGGTGCAGGGGAGAAATATGTAGAAGCTGATAAGGACAAAGCGGAATTGCTTAACAAATATTTCTGTTCTGTGTTCACAGATGAAGAACCAGGAGCAGGACCTCAGAAAACACTCAAACAGGAAGAGCAGCGAGGGACATCTTGAACAATTTTCAGAAGACTGTGTTCGTGAGAAACTAGCTCAACTTAAAGTAGACAAAGTGATGGGACCGGGTGGGATACACCCTAGAATACTGAGGGAACTTGGGGGCGTTCTAGCAGCTCCACTGACTGACCTTTTCAATGCCTCATTGGAGTTGGGAGAGGTACCAAAGGACTGGAGAGAGGCTCATGTGGTGCCTTTACATAAAAGCGGAAGTAAGGATGTGGTTGAAAACTACAGGCCAGTTAGTTTAAATTCGGTGGTGAGTAAATTATTGGAAACGCTGCTGAAAGAGAAAATAGTGAGGTTTCTGGAGTCCAGCGGATTACAGGATCCGAAGCAGCATGGATTCACCAGAGGCAGGTCTTGTCAGATAAAATCTGAATCATTTCTTTGACTGGGTGACCAGGGAGTTGGACCGAGGGAGAGCCCTAGATGTGGTGTATTTAGATTTCAGTAAAGCCTTTGACACTGTTCCTCACAGGCGACTTATAAACAAACTGAGCACCCTAGGGATGAATCTTAAAGTTACTGCTTGGGTTAGAAATTGGTTGGGTGGGAGGCGACAAAGAGTACCGGTAAATGCAGCTCACTCTGAGGAGAAGGATGTTACCAGTGGTGTGCCCCTGGGATCTGTCCTTGGTCCGATTCTTTTTAATATCTTTGTTAGTGATATAGCAGAAGGGCTGGTGGGTAAGGTTTGCCTCTTTGCGGATGATACCAAAATCTGCAATAGAGTAGACACCCAGGAAGGTGTAGATAACATGAGGAGGGATCTAGCTAAGCTTGAAGAATGGTCTAGAATTTGGCAGCTGGGATTTAATGTTAAAAAATGTAAGGTCATGCATTTGGGCTGCAGCAATCCAAGGGAGCAAAATAGTATAGGGGGTGAAGTACTTTTGTCCACTAAAGAAGAGCAGGACCTAGGTGTGGTTGTGTCTGATGATCTTAAAGTAGCTAAACAGGTAGAAAAGGCAACGGCAAAAGCTAGAAGGATGCTTGGGTGCATATGGAGAGGAATTGCTAGCAGAAAAAAGGAGATGATAGTGCCTCTATATAAGTCTTTGGTGAGACCTCATTTGGAGTATAGTGTGCAATTCTGGAGACCGCACCTTCAAAAGGATGTGAACAGGATGGAGTCGGTGCAGAGGGTGGCTACTAAAATAATTAGTGGTCTTCATTATAAAGCATATGAGGACAGACTTAAGGATCTTAATATGTACACCTTAGAGGAAAGGCGGGATAGAGGTGATATGATTGAGATGTTTAAATACCTCCGTGGCATAAATGTTCAGGGAGAGAGCCTCTTTCAATTGAAAAGTTCTGCTATGAGGGGACATGGGATGAGGGTGAAGGGAGATAGATTCAGGAGTGATATGCGGAAATATTTCTTTACGTAAAGAGTAGTGGATCCGTGGAATAGTCTCCCAGTGGAGGTGGTAGAGATGAGGACAGTAACTGAATTCAAAAAAGCATGGGACAAACACAAAAAAAAATGCAATGTGTGCCTTCGAGTCAGTCCTGACTCCTGGCGACCCAGAAGCTCCTGGGTTTTCTTGGCAGTGTCACCGGAAGTAGATTGCCAGGCCTTTCTTCCGAGGCAATGGAGGGTTAAGTGACTTGCCCGAGGCCACAAGGAGTGCTAGTGGGAATTGAACCATGGTTGCTTGGTTACCAAGCCAGTGTTCTAACCACTAGGATACTCCTCCACTCTGGGACAAACACAGAGGATCTCTAAAGGTAAAAAGGGGACTGTTGTAGTTGTTGATATGGAAGGACAGACTAGATAGGCCATGTGGTCTTTTTCTGTCATCATATTTCTATGTTTCTATGTTTCTTCATTCTGGCCAGGCAGTCGATAGTACACCCCCACTGCCATTGCCTTTCCCTTCCCCTTTTTACATGGAATTTCAACCCATAGAGATTTAACAGTGAATTTTATTTCCTGCAAAGCTTTAATCCTTTGCGACTCAATGCCCTCTCTAACATAGAGGGCAACCCCTCCACCAATTTGATCAGCTCTATCATTACGATATAGTTTGTACCCAGGTATCACAGTGTCCCACTGGTTGTCCTCCTTCCACCATGCCTCTGAGATACCAATCATATCTAACCTCTCATTTAGTGCTATATATTCCACCTCTCCCATCTTTTATTTTAGACTTCTAGCATTTGCATACAAATATTTTAGAGGCTGTATTTTATTCATATTAATCTGGGTTTTGGTAGGCAGGGGTAATTTGGAATCTTTAAGCTCTGTCTGCACTGTATTCAAGGACAATTGGGCTACTTTTGTCTTTATTGGAACCTCTCTGCTGATAAGGCCCTATCTTCAATCTTTTGCTAGTATCTTTCAAGGATACATTGTTCCGAACCTTGCGCTCTTGGGCAACTGTTGGCTGTCCCCTATTATCTAGTTTAAAAGCTGCTCTTTCTCCTTTTTAAAGGTGAATGCCAGCAGCCAGGTTCCATCCCGGGTTAAGGTGGAGCCCATCCCTTCGGAAGAGCCCCTCCTTTCCCCAGAAATGTTCCCCAGTTCCTAACAAATCCAAAACCCTCTTCTTTGTACCATTATCTCATCCATGCATTGAGACTCCGGAGCTCTGTCTGCCTTTTGGGTCCTGTGCGTGGAACGGGAAGCATTTCAGAGAATGCTACCCTGAAAGTTCTGGATTTCAACTTCCTACCTAAAAGCCTAAATTTAGCCTCCAGAACCTCACTACCACACTTTCCTATGTCATTGGTACTGACATGTACCAAGACAGCAGACTCTTCCCCAGCACTATCTAAGACCTTGTCTAGGTGGCGCATGAGGTCCACTACCTTCACACCAGGTAGGTATGTTACCAGAGGATGTCCACCAGCCACCCAGCTATCTACATGCTTAATGATCGAATCACCAACTATAACGGCTGTCCTAACTCTTCCCTCATGGGCACATGGCCCTGGAGAAACCTCCTCAGTGCAAGAGAGTTTTACTTCACTTGGAGGACAAGTCCTAGCTACAGGATCACTTCCTGCCACACCAGGGTGATGTTCTCCTGTCAAGTGACCTCTCTCCTCCATGGCAATAGGGATGCTGCCAGACTGGAGGTAGGACTTCAGTATTATATCCCTGTAGGTCTCGTCTGTGTACCTCTCCGTCTTCCTTATGTCTTCCAAGTCTTCTACTCTAGCATCCAGAAATCTGACTCGTTCCCTGAGAGCAAAGAGCTCCTTGCACCTTGTACATACGTAAGATCCCTCACCAACTGGGAGGAAATCATACATATGACATTCAATGCAAAAGACTGGAAAGCCCCCACCTCGCTACTGGACTGCTGTCTGCATCTTAGTTTAGGTATTTAAGTTCTTTACTTACTAAGGGTTGCTAGGGATACTTATACTAATAAAACTATACCTAATATGTTTAATGTACTTTGTTCACCAGAAGCTTAATTAATCTCAGGTCCTTAATGTATGCCTGAGGAGGATAAACAGCTGCACCTAAGAGTGACTATGACACCTCCTTTCTTTTAAGAGATTTAAGCACCTATAAAGCTATGATTATCCAAGGAGTTGGTGGCTGTCAGGGAGGGAGGGAAAGAAGGCTTATTAAAAATTGATTACCCTGTCCTATGTTTCTAAGGTAATCTGTGACCAATTTCCAACTGACTCTCTCACAGGTTTTCACACAGCCGTTGCTTAGATTGAGGGAGTCTTGGGTTCTAAATTTAACCATAAAGCTCTCTGCTGTGTTTTAAATTTAAACTAAAAGCTCTTTGCTGCTACTAGGTCCTGATTGAGTATTAAATTTAAACTAAAAGCTCTCTGCTGGGTTTTAAACTTAAACTGAAAGCTATCTGTTAAGTTTTTAATTTAACTAAAAGCTATTTGCTGATACTAGGTCCTGAGTGATTTAACAAATACACTGGATTCACAGATTAATCAGCTTTAATCTAAAGAATTCCTTTTCCATCAAGATTTAGAAAAATTCCCAGAAGTAAATACTTACAATTGCAGATCTCTCTCCAGAAGTAGCAGTCCCTTTTTGTAGTCGTATGAGAAGAGACTTGAAGTCCTAAATATGTATTCACTAGAGGAGGAACAGGGGAGATATGATACAGACCTTTAAATACTTATTAATGAACAAAACAAACCTTTTTCAAAGACGGAGAGCTGTAAAACTACAAGGCATAACATGAAGCTGCATGAATTGAAAGGCAACATCAGGAAACGGAATGCTCTCCCGATGGAGGTGGTGGGGACAAATACAGTGACAGAATTCAGAATGGCATGGGACAGGCACAGTGGATCCCTTTAAGGATAAAATCAAAGTAAACTTAACTATCTCTTATATCTCAACAATGAGGGGTGACCTGCACAGAGCAGTGGATACACCCCTAAACAAAGGCATGGGGAGGGGTGACCGTTGCTGGGCAGATTAGATGGACCATGTTGGTCTTTATCTGCCATCATATACTATGTTACTATGTTAACAGCGTTAGCACCATCACCACATACAGGTTTCTCCTCGTTAGCTAAGTCTTTACCACCTGATTGCAAGGTAGGCGACCGCTTGACCTTCACACGTTCAGCTCTTTGATCAATTTTACAGTTATACCTTTTACCGCTTTTAGCATACTGCACATTTCAAATAGCTCCAAAGGTAAAACATTGGTGTTATAACGAATCAGCAGCAGAGCTCAGCAGCCGCCCTCCTTCTTGCACATCAACCGGAACCAAAAGCCCAGACTTAATATGAATTGAGATCTTTTGCTCAGTGTGCAACAGCAGCAAAGAATGCTGGGAATTATTGTAGGAATGGACAGGTAAAAGGGATACCAGAATCCCCAATATGTAATTAAAGATAGATGAATTTCTTGATACAGATCTCTAAAATGTGCTGATGTCACTTACAAGTTTATCCTTTCACCTACTTCCTCTTAATAGAATAGGATATCATGATCATGAGTTCTGTGTAACTGTCTTTAAAATAGTTGAGAACATTGTTAACGCAAGCATAAAGAGTAAACATAGGCTATGAACTGTGCAACCATAGTTCATTGTACAGTCAACTATAGGTCACTGCTGGTACAGCATAATTTCTGCAACTCTGCAATTATAAATAATTCTGTCATAATCAAGTAAATTTCATCTAATACACTGTAATCAGCTCTTACTCTGTAAAAGAATTCTAGCGACACCTTGTGTTATTTCATGATTATGGTTAATGACTGTGTTACTTCCCTTTTTTCTTTAATAAAAAGGGCTTCAAGGGAGGAAGACTTTGAATCCAACAGAGGTGGAACCTTGCTGTGTCCATGGACCTTTTGTTGCTTTCCCTCTGAGCTCAAAGAAAGTAGCACTTTGTGTGTGATTGTGTTCTGTGTTACTCTCTGCTTATTTATCACTGCTTGAGGGACCAGAGACCAAAAGAGCCATGGTATTGTGGCCAGATCACGGGTATTCTTCAGTTGTTGTCGTGACTCGGATCATTGTGTCTTTCAGCAGCCGGAGACAGCAGACAAGTCTCCATGATAAGTGTGAGTAGATTACAATGGGTAATCTTGATTGTACGAGGCAGCAAATTCATGTGATAGATGAATGTAAGAGCTGCGGAGATTGGGCAGAAAGGTAGCCCTAACTATGAGATGCATTGTAGATGCGTGGTGATAGTGCTCTAGATTATGTTGGAAAATCTAAGGCAATTCATGACTGCCAGTAACCCTAGTTTGCGGTTCCTGCTCAGTGGAACTTTCCAGGAGGATAAACTGAGGTGGTTACAGTATGAGACCTTGAGCGGTCTTGTGCCAGTCATGAAACTCTAGTATTTAACTGGCAACAAGCTAAAGTTGCTGAAAAGAGACGACTGACAGAGGTTTCTGCTTTGAAAGAATTATGTAATTAGGTTTTTAGAATAGAGGAATAAGTGTCTGTGCACGACGAACATGTGTCACCAGTAACCCTCCCCAGAGGCAAAAGCATGGGGTTAGGTCAACCTGGGCGTGTCCAAACCTAGCAAGTAGGGAGTGCAGTTGGCCCTGCACTGCCTTCTGGGTGTTGTAGTCCCTCTTACTAAGCAAGGAATGAGTTGTAGTCGAGTGGAGTTAGGCAAAAGACAGGATTTTATTTCCCCTTCCGGGTGGATTCATTTGCAAGAAAACAAGAACAAAAATGACCATACTTCTGGTACAAAAACGAAACGAAACAGGAACAAAAACAGCTTCTATATTCAGCTCTTATAAACAATCAGTAGAACAAAAACGTAACTGCAGCAGTCTCTTTTAACCAAGGTAAACTCTCTTGCTTTCAGCGCTGTTTTACCAAAACTTATAACAGCTATTCTAGCATAGAGATGTGACATGGTCTGCTACAGAGTACAATCCATTTGTTCTTCTGGGGTTTGTTCCATAAGAAATTCTATTTGCATTTCTTCACACTCACCCCCAGCTAAGTATTCTTATGGATTATTATATGTCCCTCCAAAGAGCAGTCTCTCTTCACTGCCTCGAGACTTCCCTTCCCCCTTTGCTACAGAGCAGGGTGGAAGATTACCATATATACTGGAGTTTGCTATAGAAGTGCCCCACAAACTCTGGCAGTCACAGGGAAAACATTTACATTCAGTTTCTCTGCTATCAGGTTTATACAGCCTACCTTCCGGCTTTCTCACACAGGAACCTCTCAGCATAGCTGGGTCAATAAGGCTTTCACAGCACAGCTGCGTTCTCCTGCCTTTTACCCTTTGCTTTCTCTCTGACATATAAATGTCCTCGGGCCAGGACGTCTCTGCTTCTCTGGACCTGCAGCTTTCAACTTGGACACTTTCCTCTGGTCCCTTTCTCCAACTGGTTCCCCAACCAGTCCTACGACCAAGGCTTCCTTCAGTCCTGCAGCTGGGTCTCTCCTCAACTCTCCTGCTGAGACTCCTGATTCTCCTTCCTGTGTTTCTCCCTGTGCTTCTGCCTGTGCTTCTGCTATCACTATCTTCAGGTGAGTAATTTTTATGTGCGTGTGTCCTAGGGCTTAACTGCACCATGCCCTCCTCCAGCTGCCTCTTATTACCCACTGAGCTTGGGGCTTGTTTGCAGTTTGGGCGTGCTCTCTTCCCTCGTGACACTCCTTGTTTACGTTGCTCATGGCAACCCTGGGCCATGTGCTTTTCTATGCTGTCAGTTTCAGACAGACTTTCTTCAGCTTCACCCAGTTTCATGGCTTCTGAAGGATCCACTACATTACACATGTTAAAGCCCAGGATGAGTCGGGACAGTGGCAAGAGGGAGCCCTGTATTCTCCCCACGGTCCCTATTACATATGAGGTTGATTTCCATGCATTGGCCATAAAACTGGGGTCAGATGGAAAAGGAGCTGTTCCCCAGGAAGGGAAAAGCACTCCCAGGCAGAAAGATTAAAGACAGATGAGTCCAAATAAAGCTTAGAGTCACTTCACTGGAGAGGAGTGTCTCTGAGGGGGAATGGTCACCGTCACGTCCAAATTTATCAGATACATTTTTAGGTGAAAGGCTGGAGACTGAGGTGAAGCAAATGGAAACCTGTGCACAATATCAGCTAAGGCTGAAGGCAGAGATTGAAGATTTTGATTAGTAATTAGTTTGAGTGGTTGGAAGTATAGTGTAAATATAAAAAACTTGAAACTTACAGGGAAAAACTTAGATCATTGCTCTATGACAAAATAGAATTAATCAATCAAGGTACTGTAGGAATAATTTTCATGTCATAACTGTAGTATGAAGTGGATTCTCTAATTTAGTGGTTAGGGATTTGGAGGTTTCCGGCACAGATAACAGTTTGGCATGACTGTATATTTTTAGCAGGAAGAAAGTCTTGAGCAACTGTGGTAAGATTTTTTTTTTTGGTAGACTCACCATAAGCCTTATTGGGGAAGTTAATTTTAAAAAAACCTCCAAATGTGATTAACCATTCTTTTACTTGTGTATGTATAGTAAATAAGTTTTGTTTTCTAGGTCATGGATCTGAACTTATTTTGGTTATGAGGATTTGTCTACTGATTCCATTCTATGTGTAATAATGCAAATGCTGAAGAGTATTATTAGAAACCGTACTCCTCGGTGCTTCTTATATCTCCGGATACTCTGGGGAAAAAAATGATTGACAATATATTCTCTAAATTGTTTTTTTAGTTATAATGGATGGGAATGAATGGGAAGATCTTCCATGCTTTGATGTATTTAGATATTTGATAAATTGTGTGGATTTGTGTGATGTGACAAAGGTTAAGAAAAAATTAAGTGTTTAAAGGAAAGATAGAAGTTAGTAACTTAACTGCAAATTAATTAATTAATTAAATTGCTTGTCAAGTTAAGTCAAGCAAGTTTGTTTAATTAAAGGAAAAAAGTGAATGATACAACTTCATTCAAACAAGTGAATTAAGTAATTAAAACATTATGGTAAATATATGTATAATGTTTTATTTTTCCTTTGTGATAGTGTATGATTAACAATGTCTGCAGAAAAAAAATGCTGATATTTCACCCAGTCTCTTTTAAACTAATCTGCAAGAGTCAATTGGAGGAGTGATCTTAAATTCTCATGTCGTGTATGTTTTAGTTATTATGGAAAGACCTCTACAGAACTGATGTTGTTAATTGTAAGTGTGAAGCAAATGCCTTATTGCTAGTGGAATAGTTTTAAATTAGTCTGAGGTAGATTCAATATGTTACCTCTTCTATTGCTGTTTGTGTTCTTGCTCAGAAATTTCCCACTGGACTTAAGCCACTGGGTTATTTTTCAGACTTTTGACCCTGTTGTAGCAGGAATGCAGTAGTCTTTGCAATCCAAATTACTGATTTTCTAGTACTGCAAAATGTCTCTCATTCAGTTTTTGCGTCTTCTTCACTTGGAACAAAAAAAAAACAGCTTTCTTCCAGCTCTAGATTGTTACTGTTTGACCTCACTATGTAGTGATGGTTCTGCTTTCCGCAATGAATAAGGAAAATTGATGCAATTATAAGAGTTGATTTTGTGACAGTCGGCTGCTTTGCTATTTGCTAGTGCTCAACTAGCTGAAGTATTCGCTCTTTCTAGAGCTCGAGTAATCTGCTCACTTGATCATCAATTCTGACTTTGTCTCACGCTTCTTGCATGGGGAGCTCTATGTGCTGATCCTTTACTACTAATGCTGTTGTGTTCTGAAAACAGTGTAACAAAGATAGAACTGTTAAGCCATTAATTAGTGGTATTTGACTTTCTAATTGGTTCAAATTTGGTGTCAAAAAAGTATTATAGTTTATGAATGCATACACCCTTATGTAAATGTTCCTTCCTTTGTGAGCTTAGATGTCTATGCGAATTAGAATGGAATACAGAAGTAGTCTAATGTTTAGAGTACTAGCACTCCTTGTGACCTTGGACAAGTCACTTAACCCCTCATTGCCTTACAAAGAAAAAAATTCCAAGTTATCAATGTTCCTGCTTAATGTGCTGTACCAAGTTTTAGTTGCAATGTGAACTGCTGTGACTAGTGTGGAAAGTGGTATTAAAAAATAATAACATAAAAAGGAAAAGGGTATATTATTGATAATGTTTAAAGTAATGTGAGTTGAACCATCACCTAAGATAATTCAGCCTTCCTAATAATTGTTGACAAACAATTGAAATGAGTTTAATTTATTTGTCATAAACTGCTAGTTATGTTTTAATGTTTGTTACCCCTTGAATAACCAGATTGACTATTTATTTTATTTATTTTTTATTTATTTATTTCTCTTATATACCGCGCTATTAAAATCAGTGCGGTTTACAATTGAACAAAAAAACATACTGCAATGTCACACAACAATTGAGTTTTTACATTGAACAAGGACGAGATAACCTGGAGGTAACAGGGGTAACTAATTACAGAGTAATTATTCATGGAGTATGGTGAGAAATTATACATATAATATAGCTTGGTTTCAACATATTTATAAGAGACTATAACTTGTATGTTGTTATAACTGGAGAGTACATCACAAATATAAATTAGTGATATGAATATGTACAATTGTGTTCCTGACAGGAAAAAAGAAATGTGTCTATTAGGCCACATGCTAACATTTGATTTGGCAAATAAACCGAATAAGTTTAGGAATGTAGATGGAAAAAAAAGAAGTATGTTACAGGCTAGCTATGTAATAATTTAGTGCTAGCTATAGATGTATTGTAATTAACAGTAGATAAGATAATTCTGTTCAACAATGTAAGACTGTCATTAGGGATGAATAATTGTGCTTGTTTGCAATTGTATGGAATCAAGAGAGATGCTGTAGTGGAGAGTTGGGTTTCTACAAATTATATATTGTATGCACTGAATCCTATGGGCCGAAGAAGAAAACTACTGTGAATGATAATGCTACTGAATATGGAGGCTCCTGATAAAGATCAGCGATTCCACTGGAACTACTCATGTATGTGCAGCAGTGAAGCCTGGGTGGACGGTCACTGAAAAAGCTTTATCTAAGATGTGCATGGCACAGCCCATGGTGCGAAAAGATGCTGCTGAAGAATCTGGAGTGATGACTGGTGTCATGATGTGGGGGACTAATCTCTGAATTATTGCTAGATCTATGAGAAGCAGTTGGCCACTGCTAGAAGAGGTAGTGCTTACAAGAATAACTGGTAAAGTCTTGCTTTCTGTACACATTCTTATTGAGGCTAAGCAAAGGCAAACAATGTCACATGATTCTGTATAACGACTTCTTCCAACGAACAAGATGGAGCTCACCTATGGACCAGATGTGCCTAGGACTCTGAAGGAACATCTGCAAAATGAAGCCCACTGTAGAAGATTTATTCTGGAATTGGACATGTTTCAGCTACCGCTCTTTTGTAATGATTCTTTATAGAATCACAGGGGGGACTGTAGGAATGGACAGGTAAAAGGAATACCAGAATCCCCAATATGTAATTGAAGATAGATGAATTTCTTGATACAGATCTCTAAAATGTGCTGATAGATGTCACTCACAAGTTTATCCTTTCACCTACTTCCTCTTAAATAGAATAGGATATCATGATCATGAGTTCTGTATAACTGTCTTTAAAATAGTTGAGAACATTGGGGTTTCCAGTGACGTCAGCGCTGAGATGGCTGCCTAGAAAGTGAGCTCCGCTGAGCATGGCATTAATAATATCCCCAACATAGAAAGGAAGGTGCAAAGTGAGCCCTGTTTGGATCCGGAGGGCAGGGGAGTCTGGCGGGTAACACAATATCGTCTCTGATGGCAGGGAAGAAATCGGGAGTCGATCTGAAAACCTTCTCATTCAAAAGCGCAGCAGGCACAAAATCCCATGCGGGCAAGATGGCGGCTCGCAACGGAGAGCTGGGTGAGACAGGGGAAGGAGGAACCGCGAAGGGAGGCAGCGGAGAGATTCAAAGCCTGCGAGAGGATTTACAAGGTTGGTTTGACACAACGAAGCAGGAATTAAGCACCTTTAAGCTGGAGGTGCATGGATGGTTTCGGGACTTAAAGCAGGATATGGTCTCTTTCGGTGCAAGGCTGGAGGAGCTAGAGACCTGCATGGAGGATCAGGAGGAGCAGCAGGGGAGTAGGGAGCGGAAAATGAATTCTCTGGAGGCGGCGCAAGAGGAAATCTGGCAGAAGTTAGAAGACCTAGAGAACAGGTCTCGCCGCTCAAACATCAGAATCCGTGGCCTCCCGGAGGGAGAAGAAACTGTTAATTACATTGCTCTGGCTGAAGAGTTCTGTGGCATTGTGCTCAAGGCGGCCGATATGGCAACAGAGGAAGTCTGCCTCACAGTTGAGAGAGCACACAGATCACTTGGCCCACGGAGGGACAACAGGGCGAGAGACATAATATGCTGTCTACATGAATATAAAACTAAAGAATTAGTAATTAAGGCGGCCAGGAAACTGGGCAAAACCCAGTGGAAGGGAGTGGAGGTGGAGGTGTTTGCGGACATTTCAAATATCACTATGCAAAAACGCAGAGAGTACCAGTTGGTGACCCATTGGCTCTGAGAGGAGAATGTTAAGTACCGCTGGTTGTTTCCGCTGGGGCTGCAGTTCACCATAAACACTAAAGCACGTGTGGTCCACTTTGTAGAAGACATGATAGCAAGCATGAAGCAAGCAGGCTGGTCTGGACTCCGGGTCAACCCGACAAGTGGGCCTGGATCCCTGGAAAAGGCGGGCTCCTCTAAAATGACTCAGCTGAGATGGAGTTGAGTCTCTGGAGGAGAGAAGAGGCTGAGGAAGCACAAACCCGAGCGAGGAGAGGAGGAGGGGGGGTGCAACGTGAACTACCCCTGAAGGGACTGTGGAATAAGCATATTGGGGGCTGAAATGCCTAGGTTATGGGAGAGGGTATGCCACTGGAGAGAACTACCCGGTGGGTTATAAGTTAAAATGGCAATGTATGGTTATTGTTAAGGGTGCAAGGGTGTTGAGCAGTAAGGGAGTGTGGGAAGGAAGTATAGACGAGTAGAGGGTGTATTTCTGTGGGGGGGATAAAAAAAAGCATGTGTAAGAGGGGGCTTTCTGGTCTATCGTCATCTGGAATGGATCTACTTCGTAGATCGGACAAGGGGAGAGAGGGAGGGAGAAGGGGAGGATATCGGGTGGTAGAACCAGCATCTTGGAGGGGGTTGTGGAGAGCACATGGCCATGTTTAACCTGGTAACTATGAATGTTAGAGGCCTGAACTCCTTTCACAGGAGGCAATTGTGTATGAAAGAATGTACTAGACTGAAGAGTGACATAATATTTGTGCAAGAGGCGTACTTACTCCCCAAAGATGAGGGTCAAGTGGGTCACCCCCTTTTTCCCCCAACAATACTTCGCTTCGAATAAGGTGGAAAAGAAGAAAGGGGGAATAGGGATTCTGCTGTCTAGTAAGGTCACCGGTCAAGTGAGTGAAGTATACAGGGATAAGGAAGGGCGGTTTGTGATCATTAAGTTAAAGTGGGGGAATAAGATCTACACCTTGGTGAGTGTCTATTGTGATGCAGCGGAGGCTGATGAGAGCCCTGATGAGAGAAGTGAACCTGTTTGTCAGCAAGGAAAAGATGTGCACAGGGTGCAATATTCACTGGGACCAGCTAGAGGGAGCAGGAGTGCAGTCAGGAAGACTGAAGGGCCATGCCTAGCTGGTCAGAAGCACATGACAAACATTTCACAAGCCTCAAAGAGAGGAGTCCTTTATAAGGAAGCACTGCCTCAAGTTAAACAGAAAGGAGGAGGTCCGGCTCAGACACAGACAGAAAGAGGAAGAGACAGAGAAAGAGACACAGACACAGAAAGAGCGAGGACTGGGGCAGAAGGAGAAAGAGAAAGCTGTTTGCTGGCAGAGGAGAAAGACTTATACGGATTGCAAGCAAGAAGCAAGGAGGAATCAGCCGGGAAGGAAAAGCCAGGCTGAGCAAGGAAGCCAGGATTTGGGCTGTTGCAAGAGCAGGCATTTTCCAGAAGAGCTGTTCCCACGGGTGAGAGAGGAACCAAACTCTCAGAGAAAAGCTTGGCACGAAGCTTCTGAAGGGAGGAAGCAAGTCCAAGGAGAGAACCTTTCCTCAGCGTGCTGCTGCAATAAAAGGTATGAGAATTATATTCCTACAAAGAAACCTTTGCCCTGTAAAAGTTCTTGTGAAGGAAGTGTGGAATCTCTAAGAAGAGAAAGCCCAGTTAATACTAAGGGGACACGTGGCCAGCCCTCCAGGCTAGGCCCGAGGCACTGGAAAGTATTAAGGGAAATATACAAAGCTCCAGAATACAATATTCCAGAGACTGTTAACACAGAATTAGACATACCAATTCCTGAGCCGATGCAAGTGGAACTGGTGGAACAGTTGCCAGGCCCAGAGGAGATGGATTGCTCTCTCTGCATTTCCCATAGCACAGAGTCTTTGGAGGACGTATGAATGGCTTGCGGTATCTGCAGAATGTCTATTATGTGCTGAGCAGAATTGTACAAAGTTGCTTTAAACTAGAAGCTATGTTTTGTGCCCTGCTACTACTGTGAAGTTAACAGTTTCCTTAAACCTTGTATTTTCTTTTGTGCCTGAAGTTAAGGACATTATTTTCAGTTGTGACCAATTTATGACCCCATGCGTAAAGGGAATAAAAGCCTTTTTTTTATCCCTACCACTCTGCTTTAGTTGATTTCTTTAAAGGATTGGAGTTTAAAACTTCTAGACCAAGTTTCCTTGGTTCTTAAAAAGGACTCTCCTATCTAATAATAATAATTTTTATGCCACTGTGTGACACTATGCCCCAAACTCTAACCAGGCTGAATTCTTCCGGAGGCTTCAAGCTACAGTGTTTAGCAAGGCGGAAGGGCAGTTGATAATAGGGGGGGGGACTTCAATGTGGCACTTAACCCCTTGGTGGATGCGTCAAGGGGGGCGGTTTCTACTACCAGGGTGCACAGGTCACGGCTGAAACAATTAATGTCAGGGCTTGATTTGGTAGATCTTTGGAGAGAGGTAAGTTATGGGCAGCGGGATTATTCCTTCTACTCTTCAGCGCATGAGGTGTACTCTCGAATTGATCTGTTTTTAATTGATAAGACATTGGTAGCTGGGGTAGAATCATGTGTGATACGTGAAAGGGCATGGTCTGACCATGCCCCAGTGACTTGCAGTATACAATTGGGGACGCAGAAGCGTGCAAAAATGTGGTGGAAATTAAATGAATCCTTACTAGAGGATAAGGAGGTAGTACAGCAGGTCAGAGGAGAAATGGAGGAATTTCTTGCACTAAATGATACAGGCGAGTGCTCTCCTGGGACGGTGTAGGATTGTTTGAAGGCTGTGATGAGGGGGAGGCTCATAGCCATTGGAGCCCATAAGAAGAAGATGCAATTACAGAGAAAATCTGAATTGTTGGCCTCTATTGGAGATTTGGAAAAACAATTGAAACAGGATGGAAGGAATGTGGAGGTGAGAGGGAGACTGAATGGAGTGAGGATGGAATTGAGTGAGTTGCAATTGAAGGAGATTCAACACGAGTTGACAGTGTTGGGGCAAAAAAACTTTGAGTTCAGCAATAAGGCAGGAAGGCTCCTATCCTGCAAGGTTAAAAGGCTGGTGTCCAGGAACACGATAGTGAACATAAAGAATAAGGAGGGCAAATAAAGTGGGTGGGGGAAGAGATTGGAGAGATTTGTTCAGTTTTATCGAGAGCTGTACACCCCGGAAAATGAGGCAGCGGAAGAGGAGATTAGGAAGTATTTAGACACCATTGAGCTGCCATGCCTGGGAGGGGTGGGGTCAGGGGATCTTTCAAAGTTGATTGGTGAGCATGAAGTCTTAACAGTGATTAAGGGCCTGCGGGCTCATAAGACCCCAGGGATGGATGGCTTCACTAATCGGTTTTATACGCTTTTTGCAGGTACAGTGGTGGGACCCCTTACCAAAATGTATAATTCCTTTGCCCAGGAATCTAAAATGCCTGCCTCACTGAGATTGGCTAGGATTAGTATCCTTCATAAGGAGGGGAAAGATCCAGTGGGGTGTGGCTCATATAGACCTATTTCCCTGCTGGGGAGTGACTTAAAAATTTTCACCAGAGTACTAGCCAATAGGTTGTTACCCCACTTAGGGGAGCTGATACACCCCAATCAGTCGGGCTTTGTGCCAGGGAGATATACATCAGATAATATTATGAGAGCCCTTAATCTAATATGGCATGGAGAGAGAGAGGGGGCAGACTTTGCCCTCTTAGCAGTGGACGCCGAGAAGGCTTTTGATAGAGTGAGTTGGCCGTTTCTCTTCCGGACACTGGAAAAGGTAGGTATCACGGGAATCTTCTTGAACTGGGTGCGGATTCTGTATACGGAGCCGCTGGCATGTTTAAAAATTAATGGGTCAGTAACAGGGGTCTTTGAGCTACGGAGGGGGACAAGGCAGGGGTGCCCACTATCCCCGCTGTTATTTATAATAGCTATGGAGCCCATGGCCCAGAGGATTAGGGACTGTGGGGACATCAGAGGAGTAAAGGAGGGGCAATCCCAGCATAAGATCTCGCTGTTCGCGGACGATGTCTTGTTTTTTGTAACAGAACCATCTAATTCTCTCCAAGTGATACTGGCCGAGTTAGCCAGTTACGGCAAGATGTCCGGGTTTCCAATGAATCCCACTAAGTCAGAGTGTTTGAACATCACGATCAGTAGGGATGAGCTGGAGGGTTTGAAGCGAGAGTTCCCTTTTAAATAGGCAAAGAACAGCATCCAATATTTAGGGGTGCAGATTACAGCACAGAGAGATAAATTGTTCCAAGAGAACTATATCCCGGCTAGGGCTATGGTATGGAAGGAGTTAGAGAGATGGGGGGGTTTTGAGGTGTCTTTGTTGGGTAGGATAGAGCTGATCAAGATGATCTTGCTACCTCGGCTCCTGTACCTTTTTATGAACCTCCCAGTGGAGGTCCCGGCTGTGTTCCTGCGGAAGTTGCAGGATAGACTTATGCTGTTTGTTTGGAGGGGGGGGGGGAAGCCTAGGGTAGCTTGGAGTATTTTGTGTGCTAACAGGAAAATAGGTGGCATGGATGTTCCCCAAATGGCAGGATACTATGAGGCAGCCCGGGTGCGGGCTGTGTTTGAATGGGTAGTCAGGGAACGGGTGGAGTGGGTGGAGCTGGAAGGCATTGGGGTGGGGCCTGGGAGAAGTCTGGCCAGTTTAATCTGGGGTAAGACGGGAGATTCTTTGGCCATGGGGAGGTATAACCCCTTTGTAAAGCTCACGCTACGTTGCTGGCGGAAATGGCGGGACAGATGGTATGGGTCCCATGGGTGCTCAAACTTTTTCCCACTATTAGACAACCCGGAGTTACCACCGAGGGCACAAGACCCGACCTTTCAAAGATGGGCCCAAAAGAGGCTACAATATACGGGGCAATTTAGACAGGGGGAGGAGTGGGTGCATTTTGAGGAACTCCAGAGAGAATACCAGCTACCTGAGATGGATAGGTTTCGGTATGTGCAAGCTATTCATTTATGTAAGAGGTTGGGGGGAGGGTGAGAAGGGTGAGGTTATTGATGGGCTGGGGAGGTTAAAGGGTTAATATCTAAGCTATACAAAGCGATGGAAGTGGTGAACTATGAGGAGTGGGTGCACAGGAAGGCATGGGAGAAGGACTTAAATGCTGGGATGTGGAACACTGGGAGGTAATCAGTAAAGGCCTATTTAAGGCGGTTCTTGCTAGTAATATTTTGGAGCATAATTACAAGATGTTATATAGGTGGTACCTGATGCCCCAAAGAATGCAGAAATGGAGGGGTGGGTCGGCCTTGTGTTGGAGGGAGTGCACTTTCACACATATTTGGTGGGGGTGTGTGTGCATCCAAGCCCGCTGGTGCGAGGTGGCTGACTGGATTAGTGCGGTCTTAGGAGAGAGTGTGACCCTGGGCCCTTGCCTGGCCCTGTTGAATGTGGGCGATGAGGCTGGAGACAAAAAGGGGCAGAGATGGTGTCAAATGGTATGTGGGGCTATGAGACAGTTGATTGCGAGGAGGTGGAGGGGAAAGCGAACTCCTACATTGTGAGAGGTTCAGCGGCGAGTGGAACACCTCTATTTGATGTATCAGCTCACTGCCCTTCGACAATGCAAATTAATGGGGTTACAAGCAACTTGGGGGCCCTATCTTAAATGGAAGGAGAGGGAGGGGGAGGGGTCAAGGGGGTGCGGAGATTGTGGGAATTGAGGCTTCTGACAGATGAGGAATGTGGCTAAGGGATAAGCAGATAGGTTCTATGAGTGCTGGGTTCTTATGAGTGGTCTTGGAATGTGGGGGAGACGGGAGGGGGAGGAAGGGATAGATAAATTTACTAGTCAGTAACAGCTATGTATTAGTTACATTATGTTAAACAGTTAAAAATGAATGTTCTTTTGTGGAGACTGTTTGATGTGATGTTTGTAATAAACAATAAAGGGAAAAAAATAGTTGAGAACATTGTTAACGCAAGCATAAAGAGTAAACACAGGCTATGAACTGTGCAACCATAGTTCATTGTACAGTCAACTATAGGTCACTGCTGGCACAGCATAATTTCTGCAACTCTGCAATTATAAATAATTCTGTCATAATCAAGTAAATTTCATCTAATACACTGTAATCAGCTCTTACTCTGTAAAAGAATTCTAGCAACACCTTGTGTTATTTCATGATTATGATTAATGACTGTGTTACTTCCCTTTTTTCTTTAATAAAAAGGGCGTCAAGGGAGGAAGACTTTGAATCCAACAGAGGTGGAACCTTGCTGTGTCCATGGACCTTCTGTTGCTTTCCTTCTGAGCTCAAAGAAAGTAGCACTTTGTGTGTGATTGTGTTCTGTGTTACTCTCTGCTTATTTATCACTGCTTGAGGGACCAGAGACCGAAAGAGCCAGGGTAAGGGTGGGCTCTCATGAATATAAAATAGCGCTTTTTGCAGATGACATCATATTATCCCTAACATCTCCCTTCCCAGTGCAATGCAGCTCTTTGAGGCCTTTTCGCAGGTCTCAGGGTTTAAAATTAATTATGCTAAATCAGAAATCTTAAACATGTGGGGTCAAGGAAGCGGCATGCGCACAGCTGAAGGTAAGCTTTCCTTTTCGATGGGTGGATAAAGCTCTTCATTATTTGGGTGTAAATCTCACAGTAGATAGAGCTGCGTTCTATTGGGCGAACTTTGGACGCTTGCTCCAACAAGTTAATGGGATTTGGAGTCCTGGGCGGGCCTGATGCTATCATGGTTTGGGCATATTGCTGTAATGAAAATGGTGGTGGTCCCCCAATTCCTGTATCTCTTTCAAATACTGCCCATACACCTGCCTCGAGGGGTCTTGGAGTCCTGGCAAGCATTGATCATGAAGTTCCTATGGAAATTCAAACGCCCTCAAATTGCTCGCAGGATTCTATATGCTTAACTGGGGCGAGGGGGAATGGTTGAACTCTAATAGCTCCAAGTGTTGGGTGCAAATGGAAATGGATTTGACTGGAGGAGCTGGGTTGGGGGACAGATTGTGGCTTTGCGCTAAGCTACGGGACGGCATGCATATTGAAAATCCATATATAACTCACACCCTCCAGTGCTGGGATCGGGGGTTTTTTGGTCACGAGGGGCGATGCTATCCCCCTTGGCACCTATAGTTCATAACAATGCTTTCCCTCCTGGTATGAGTAATCTGGCTTTTCGACAATGGGGGCATAAGGGACTCAGCCGTGTGGGCAAATTATTTGAGGATGGTGTTCTTCGCTCTTTTCGTGAATTGCAGGAGGAGTTTGATATTCCCAAACACCATGTCTATCATTATGTGCAGGTGGCGCACTGGGTGAGAAGTCAGGAGGTTAGGCAGCAAGTTGCTTGAGAGTTGACAGATGTGAGGAATGCATAAGCACGAAAGGCCTTATTGCGGTCTTGTATGCAGATTTACAGAAACAGCATTTCAGGGAAGGCAAGCATAGAGCTCAGTGGATGCAGGAGTTGCACCTCTCATACACTGAACAACAGTGGGAGCAGATTGAGGGTAGGCACTGGAGAGGTTCGGTGGCTGTTAATGCCCAGGAAACCAATTATAAGGTAGTTTACGGATGGTATATGACGCCCGTATGTGTGGCCCGAGTTTTCCCAGGAGTATCTGATTTGTGCTGGCAAAATTGTGGTGGGAAAGGCACCTTGGCACATATTGTCACAACCCCATCCCTTTAGCCACGTGCTTAAAGGTCAGGGTGGACATTATTGTTGTATTGAAGGTAGAAACTTTTGTTAGCCCAGAAGCATTCTGGTACTAGTAGTCCCTTTCTTCATAATGAATAGTTGTGTAAGCAATGTGAATGGTAAAGTATAGGGTTTTATTCCCTTAATGCACAAAAGGTTCAAACGAAGACAACAGAATTTTCACCTTGTTCAGGATTTTCACATAAGGTATTTACATAGGTCAAAAACTTGGATATGCTTCACAGTCTTTGTTAGTTATGCAGGGTTCAAACAAAACAGGTTATACAAACAAAAGCAATGCTTCTTCTTTCAGCTTGTCAAACAAAACTGTGTTTCAAAAGTATATCCTGAATGCTATATTTCTCTCAAGGATTCTAAATTCCCAGTACAACAAAACGTACGGTCCATAGGACATTCAGTTAGCAAAGGGTCAGGTTCAGCAGGGTCTATCTGTATAGCCTCTTGTTCTGCTGAGATATCTGTGGCCCCTGAGCTTTCCCCATATATTCCTGGTTTTACTTCAGAACTTCTTTCTAAGGCTCTCCAGCCTGGCTGTACCCGGTCTGGCAAATATGCAACAGGACTTTTGGTAAGCACTCTTTCTATAGGTTCCCAAACCTTTCTCCAGCTGCGTTGGCTGCTCTTACGGCTCCCTGGCTTCCAGGCCTTTCTGTGACCTGGCCTCAGTTCCTGGTTCAGATCTGTGTCTTGTAGACTCCTGGGCTGAGTCTGGTTCACCCACCTCTGAACTCATTGTGGCTCACATACAGGGGAAGAAGCATGAAGGTACCTCTGAACTCTTGGGTCTGTGTCTCTGGTATTCTCCCTACCAGGCACTCTCCCAGTTCTCCTTCTGTCCTTTCTGAAGACTTCCTTCTGGAGTTTCCCAGCCTGAAACTGGCTCTCCTGGAACTTGTTCCTTTCCTGTAAGGGCTGCAAGTTCAACTGCCTTTTCTCCTCTCTTTGGAGCCGTCTGCTTTCTCTTTCTTCTCTATCAGCAGCTGCTGCGGCTCATGCCGCTCCTCTCCCTTCAGGTTTGTCTATGCTTTGCTTATAAAGCTGTTTCTTAGGTAAGGATTCTGTCCCTCTGACCAGGTGTATCTGATTATGCTTTGAATTAGTTCTTGCATCTTCCCAACCTGGGCGTGTCAGCCTACCTTCTGAATCTCCGTGCATGCTCCCTCTAGCTGTACTTCTCACTAACTGCACTTTATGTATATCATTTCCTTGATCAGTGTTTTCTTCTACCTCCATGGGTTTACTGCCGTCTGCTTCATCACAATATATGGTGGCTATGCCCTCGCATCCAGGTTTTTTGGAGAGGGATACAATATTGCCTGAAACAAATGATGGGGCTGAACATCCTCTGGGACCCAGATATTTTTCTTTTCAGGAGGAGAATCCCCAACGGACAGCACCCCCAGTTAACATTGATTCGTCACAGTCTGAATGCAGCTAGGTTGACCCTGGCAGCTGCCTGGAAACAGATATTGCCTCTGGCACTATCACGCTGCCTAGACCGGATGTGGGACCTATACATAATGGAAAGGGGGGTAGCGGTTGGGAGGATGTACCTGCCCCAATTTGAGCAGGTATTTTGTATTGAAACGACACCGCATCCATTGCCTCTCTCTGCTATGGGGGCTACCAGTTCTCCCATACACCTCGATCTACTGATCGCGGTGGGGGCGTTGACCTCTTACTCTCTCCCTCCTGCCAATTCCAACCCCTCCTGCCACCCCAATCACACTCCCACCTCTCCTTCGAAGTCCACTCCATTCGCCTCCTCACACCACTCCCCCTCCGAGTTGCTGTTATTTATCGCCCACCCGACAAATCCAAATCAACCTTCCTCACCGATTTTGACTCCTGGCTTTCTGCCTTTATGGACCCCTCCTCCCCCACTCTTATTCTTGGCGATTTCAACATTCACATCGACAACCCCTCAGACCCCCATGCCTCAAAGTTCCTCGCTCTTACCTCCTCATTCGACCTCAAACTTTGTTCCACTGCCCCCACACATCTACACAGCCACTGCCTTGACCTAATACTCTTCTCCAATTCCTCTCCCTCAAACTTCCACCAATCAATCCTTCCCTCATCTGACCATCACCTCTTAACATTTACTCTTCAACTTTCGCTATCCCAACCTCGTCCTGTCTCCTCCAATCTATTTAGAGACCTTCATAATATTGATCCCATGACTCTCTCTTCCACCATTTCTCCATCTCTCTCCTCCATTTTATCCTCCAAGTCCGTCGACGAGGCATTATCTTCATACAATGCTACACTATCCTCAGCCCTTGACACTCTTGCCCCTCCCACCCCACGTCCTGTCAAAAGATCTACCCCCCAACCCTGGCTTTCACCCACAATCCGTTACCTACGCATCTGTGCCCGTTCTGCCGAACGAGCTTGGTCCAAATCCCGCTCCCCGGAAGACCTTCTACACTTCAAATTCATGCTTGGCTCCTTCCAGTCAGCCTTAGCACTTGCCAAACAAGATTACTACATCCATCTGACCAATTCCCTTGCCTCTGATCCTCGCCGTCTCTTTAATACCCTCAATTCTCTCCTCAAGGTCCCCCTGCCCCCGATCCCACCCTCCCTTTCTGCCCAAACCCTAGCCGACTAATTCCATGACAAAATCCACAAGATTACCCTCCAATTCCCTACCCCCTCATCTACCTCCCCTCCTCCCCAATTCTCCTTCCCCATCCATACTCCCCCTGCCACCCTCTCCTCCTTCCCTCCGATCTCTGAAGAAGACATTGCACTCCTCCTTTTCTCCTCCAAACCCACCACCTGTTCATCAGACCCTATCCCACCCATCTCCTACGTTCCATCTCTCTCACCATTGTCCCCTCCATCACTCATATCTTCAACCTTTCACTCTCCACAGCAACTGTTCCCATCGACTTCAAACATGCTGTCGTCACACCCTCCTCAAGAAACCCTCACTTGATCCCACTTGCCCTTCTAACTATCGGCCCATCTCCCTCCTTCCCTTCATATCCAAGCATTAGAACGAGCAGTCCACCGTCGCTGCCTGAATTTCCTCACCTCCAGGCCCTCCTGGACCCACTACAATCCGGCTTCCGTCACCTACACTCCACTGAAACGGCACTCACAAAAGTCACCAATGACCTGTTCCTGGCTAAATCTAAGGGCCTCTATTCCATCCTCATCCTTCTTGACCTTTCTGCTGCTTTTGATACCGTTGACCACAACCTTCTTCTCACCACCCTCTCCTCGCTTGGTTTTAAGGACTCCGTACTATCCTGGTTCTCCTCCTACCTCTCCCATCGCTCATTCAGTGTATGCTCTGGTGGCTCCTCCTCCTCCCCTACCCCGCTACATGTAGGTGTACCCCAGGGATCTGTCTTAGGCCTCCTCCTCTTCTCTCTCTATACCCAAGGCCTTGGCGCGCTTATCTCCTCCCTGTTATCTGTAAACCTAGATCAGTCATGTACTGACAGGTATGTTGTTGTTCAATGTAAACCGCACTGATGATGAATAGTGCGGTATATAAAGAATGTTAAATAAATAAATAAATAAATGGCTTTCAGTACCATCTCTATGCCGATGACTCCCAGATCTATCTCTCTACACCTGATATTTCTCCAGCAACCCAGTCCAAGATCTCTGCCTGTCTCTCGGACATCGCTGCCTGGATGTCTCATCGCCGATTGAAACTGAATATGGCCAAGACTGAAATCCTTGTCTTTCCACCCAACTCCTCCCCCCCCCCACTTCCCCCTCTCTCAGTCCTCGTGGATGGATCTACTATCCTTCCTGTTCCCTCGGCCTGCAATCTGAGGGTTATCTTCGACACCTTCTCCGCTCATATCCAGCTTGTAGCTAAGACCTGCCGCTTCTTTCTCTACAACATCACTAAAATCTGCCCCTTCCTCTCTGAACACACTACCAAAACGCTCATCCACTCCTTGATCTCCTATCACCCCGATTACTGCAACCTACTCCTTGCTGGTCTCCCCGTGAGCCACCTCCTCCCTCTTCAATCCATACAAAATCACGCTGCTCGACTAATCTTCTGCCAGCCTCCCCATGCCCACATTACTCCTCTTCTCAAGTCGCTTCACTGGCTCCCTGTCAAATTCCGCATCCAATTCAAGCTTCTCCTACTGACCTATAAATGCACTCACTCTATGGCCCCTCAATACCTCTTATCTCTTATCTCCCCCTACGTCCCCTCTCGTGATTTGCGCTCCGCTAACAAATTACTTCTATCAATGCCTTTCCCCCGCACCGCAAACTCACGACTGCGCTCCTTTCACCTTGCGGCACTATACGCCTGGAACAGCCTACCTGCGTCGGTGTGCCAGGCATCCTCCCTGGCCCTCTTCAAATCCAGGCTGAAGACCCACCTCTTTACCATAGCATTTAGATCCTGATTCCATCCTCATCTTACCCTAACCCCCATCAACGTTTATGACCAAACTATAGACCAAACTGTACCTTACCGCACCTTGCGCAGAACTGACTAATGCTCTGTACTGTTTTCTCTTAACTAGATTGTAAGCTCCGATGAGCATGACTCTGACGGGCAGGGACTGTCCTTTGTATGTTGGCTACCTCTTGTAGGTCAGTTGTGCAGCGCTGTGTGCGTGGCGCTCTATAAGTGCTCATTAGTAGTAGTAGTAGTAAATATGGCTCCCGGCCTGCAATAGCTTTAACTTATCTGGAGCTATATTTTATTTATTTACTTATTTAACAGGATTATATACCGCTTTATCATTTCAATCAAAGTGGTTTACATTTATTTATTTATTTAACATTTTTATACCGCATTTTCCGAGGTTCAAATGCGGTTTACATGAAACAGAAAATTGAATTGTACAGGGAGGTACATATTCTTTACATGGAACATTTAACTATGTACAGTAAAACAGGGTAAAGCACAGTTACTTACCTGTAACAGGTGATCTCTGGGAACAGCAGGAATTAGTCCTCACATATGGGTACGTCGGTACTGACGGAGCCTGCGCGGGAACGCTCCCCAGCTTCCCAAAAAGGAAAGCTTTTGGGAGCATCCCACAGCGCCTGTGCGCTGCCTTCCCGCCTTTCCTAACCAACACTCCTCAGTTCGAGTTTAAAGCTGAGACAATAGAGAGAGAGAGAGGAAAGGAAAGACAGAGAAAGATACAACTCCTAGGGGAGGTGGGAGGGTTGTGAGGACTAATTCCTGCTGTTCCCAGAGATCACCTGTTACAGGTAAGTAACTGTGCTATCTCCAGGAACAAGCAGGAATGAGTCCTCACATATGGGGACTCCCTAGCTAAGATGCCTGGGAGATCCCCAAGGGTATGAGACCCTGAAGGGTTCCTCGTCTTCCTATGGATCTCAGGCATCCATTCAGGGAAGGAGGGCAGGAGTTGTTCAAGAATGGAACAGGTGTCTGAGGACAGCCTGACCAAACAAGGCATCCCGGCGGGAGTCCTTGTCCAAACAGTAATGGGCTGTGAAGGTATGAACCGAGGCCCAGATGGCTGCTCGACAGATCTGGTCGATGGACACAGAATGAAGATGAGCCATAGAGGTGGCCATGGCCCTCACATTGTGAGCTGTGACATGGCCCTCCAGAGAAAGGTTCTTACTCTGGTAAGCAAAAGAAATACACTGAGCAATCCAATTGGACAGTGTTCTCTTAGAGACTGGAAGTCCTAAATGAGAAGGATCAAAAGCAACAAAAAGCTGGGAAGACTTTCTATGTTGCTGTGTCCTGTGTAAGTAAAAAGCAAGAGCTCTTTTACAATCTAGAGTATGAAGGTTCCTCTCTGCACTGGATGTATGAGGAGCTGGAAAAAAGACACGTAAATATACCTCTTGATTAAGATGAAAAGGTGAGACCACTTTAGGCATAAAGTGAGGATTTGTCCTAAGGACTACCTTATCATGATGGAACCTTGTATAAGGTGGATTAGCCACTAAGGCCTGCAGTTCACTGATGCGGCGAGCAGAAGTGACTGCAATAAGGAAAATAACCTTCCAGGAAAGAAATTTCAAGGAGGTAGTGGCTAAGGGTTCAAAAGGTGGCTTCATAAGCTGACCAAGAACCAAGTTTAAGTCCCATGCCACCGGAGGAGGTCGAATGGGAGGTTTTGTTAAAGTTAGGCCTCTCATGAATCTTGCAGTAAGAGGATGGGAGGAAATAGGTTGTCCATTGAGAGGCTTAAGGGATGCTGCAATAGCACTCAAATGGACCCTTACTGAATTCGTTTTAAGGCCTGCATTGGAGAGATGCAGGAGATATTCCAATAGAGAATTCAGAGGAAGTGCCAGAGGGTCAAGACCCTTTTGAGCACACCAAATGGAAAATCTTTTCCACTTAAAAGCATAGGAACGCCTAGTGGAAGGTTTTCTGGAAGCATGGAGGATATCCTTCACTTGCTGAGAAAGACTGAAGTCTTGAAGGTCTAGGCCTTCAGTAACCAAGCTCTGAGGTGAAGGGACTTGGGATTTGGATGCCACAAAGTCCCTTCCTCCTGGGACAGAAGGTCTGGCGCAGCTCCCAAGTCCAGGGAGGGGGCTTGGGAGAGATGCAGAAGTAGAGGGTACCACACTTGGCGTGGCCAGCGTGGAGCTATGAGGATCATGGATCCTTGATCCCTCTGGAGTTTGAACAGAGTCTTGGGAATCAAAGGAATGGGTGGAAAGGCATACAGGAAGCCCTGACCCCAATGAAGGAGGAAGGCATCCTTGGCCTGAACTCCCTGACAGAATTCTGGAACAGAACCGGGGAAGTTTGGCATTCCATGGACTTGCAAAGAGGTCTATGTCCGGGGTTCCCCATTCCTGGAAGATTCTGAGTACCTGATCCATGTGCAGAGACCATTCGTGTGGAAGCAGAACTCGACTGAGTCTGTCTGCCCAAGAGTTTTGGATTCCTGGGAGGTATACTGCCAGGAGATGGATTTGATGCTCTCTGGCGAAGGCCCACAATCTTAGAGCTTCGTTGCAAAGCGACAGAGAGCCAGTTCCTCCTTGCTTGTTTATGTAAAACATGGCTACTTGATTGTCCGTATGAATGAGGACTGTCTTGTAGCTGAGGAGGGTATGAAAGACCTTGAGAGCTAGGAACACTGCTCGAAGTTCCAAGTGGTTGATATGAAGAGAGGTCTCCTGTGGGGACCAAGTGCCTTGGGTGGAGAGGTCTTGTAGATGAGCTCACCAACCTGTTTGGGAGGCATCTGTTGTGAGGGTTGCCTGGGGCAACAAAGGTTGGAAGGGGGACCCCAGCAACAGATTTTGAGTGGACATCCACCATTGGAGAGACCAAAAGAGACATTTGGAGGTTGCTATTTGGTCTGAGAGAGCTCCTGATGCCTGAGTCCACTGGGTGGACAAAGTCCGTTGAGCTGCTCTCATGTGTAGGCGAGCATAGGGTACCACATGTACTGTGGAAGCCATATGGCCTAGCAGCTGTAGCATCTCCCTGGCAGTTAAGTGGCTCTTTGACTGAATCTGGGAGGCTAACTGCACTAGACATTGACAACGGGCCTGAGGAAGGTAGGCCCTTGCAGAAGTGGTGTCCAATCAGGCCCCTATGAATTCCAGGGACTGAGTAGGGGTGAGCTGGGACTTTGGGAGGTTTACCACAAGTCCCAGGTATTGCAGAATGCGCCTGTTGCGGTTCAGGGAGATCTGAGCCTCCGACTGGGTTGGAGCTCGGATGAGCCAGTCGTCCAGATATGGGAAGACAAATATTCCCAGAGTGCGTAGAAATGCAGCAACTATTGCCATGCATTTGGTGAACACTCTTGGAGCAGAGGCCAGTCCGAAAGGAAGGATTCTGTATTGGTAATGTTTTCCCTGGAACAGAAAACGTAGGAATTTTCTGTGAGATGGATGGATGAGGACATGAGTGTACGCATCCTTGAGATCTAGAGAACAAAGCCAATCCTGACTCTGCAGGTATGGAAGGAGAGTGCCTAGAGAAAGCATCTTGAACTTCTCCTTGCATAGGAATTTGTTCAATTCTCTGAGATCTAGAATGGGTCTGTAGCCCCCTGTTTTCTTTGGAATGAGAAAATAGGGGGAGTAAAACCCTGACCCCTGTTGAAGAAGAGGAACTTCTTCTATGGCCCTCTGGGCCAGAAGGGTATTCACCTCCTGATCCAGAAGGTCGAGGAGAGATGTGGGAGAATTGAAGTGTCTCACCATGGTGTAGGGAGGAAGGTCTGAGAAATGAAGTTTGTAGCCCTCTCTTATGATGGAGAGGGTCCACTGCTCTGATGTGATTTGCTCCCATCTGGGAGCAAAATGAGCTAACCTTCCTGGAATGGTGAGAGGTTCTGGCTGTTGTAGAGCCAGAAAGGTTAAGTTCTCTAGTATCAAGTCAAAAACCCCTGAGGGGGTTGGGACTGCTGGGTTGTAGCAGCCCCTGCAGGTTTAGGCCTGGCCTGTTTTGGTTGCTGACGCTTAGTAGCAAAGCGACCTGTAGAAGATTGTTGGCCAGAAGTGGAAGGAAATCTGCTCCTTTTATAAAAAGGCTTTTTGAAAGGTTTTTTCTTGGCTGGAATGGAGGTTGACTTGGAAAGTCTATCCAGAGCAGAATTCTCTGCATCCATTTGAGTGGCTTTTATTTGCCACTCTTTGCCAAAGAGATTTTCACCTGTACAGGGCAGATTTCCTAAGCCATCCTGAACCCAGGGTTCTAGATCAGAAGCCTGGAGCCAAGCAATTCTACGAGCAGCTATAGCAATGCCTGAGGCTCTGCTGGCACCTTCAAAGGAGTCAAAGGCTGCCCTGTTGGAAAACTTTGAAATGTCTTGAGTATGCTTAAGCCAAAGGAGGAACTCATCCCTTTTATCCTCTGGAAGAAAAGGGAGAAAGTTGTGCAGCTTTTGTGCAACTTCCTTTAGAAACATACCCATATAAAGGCTATATGAGTTGATTCTGGCAAATAAGCATGCTGGCTTGGAAGATTTTCCTACCAAAAGCATCCAAGGTCCTGCATTCTCTTCCTGGAGGAGCAGAAGAGTGTCTCTTTGTACTCTTTATCCTTTTCATAGCTGACTGCACCACAATGGAGTGGTGAGGAAGCGGAGTTTTCTGAAATCCAGGACAAGGAGGGGCACGGTACATAGTGTCCAATCTGCGAGAATGAGGAGAAAGGGTGAGAGGAGTCTCCCATAAGTCAATCATATGTTCATGAAGAATTTCATGAACTGGCAAGGTGACTGCCTCTCTGGGAGCCTTAGAGTATCCTAAAATATCTAAATTTTTTGCTCTAGGCTCTGCTTCAGAGGTTACTGAAATAGAGAGTCCTTTAGCCACTTCTATTATGAAGTCTTGAAAGGACAAATCCTCTGGAGGAGACATTCTCCTTTTTTGAGAAGTAGGCTCCTCAGGAAGGGTAATGGATACTTCAGGAGACTCATCTGATGAATCAGAATCATCAGAGGAATCGAAGTATCGTCTGTCCCCTTCCAATGATCGATACGCGTATCGATCGGTACCGACATCGGGCATCCCCGGTACCGGATCGGTACCGAGAAATAGCCCTGGACAAGGAACCTGAGTCGGTATCCTGGCAGATGTCGATGCAGTCGGTACCAGTATCGGTGCTGGTACCGGTACCGGCGCCGGTACCGACAACGGAACTCGTTGCGGTACCGTCGGCGTCGCAGCTTTAATAAAAGCCATTATAGCCTGCTGCATGGATTGAACAGTGTGATCCATGGACGCCACGACTGCCTGGATGTCGGTACCGGGAGATTGTGCCGGTACCCCAGAGCAGTCTAACAGGTGATCGGTCGAGGCCGTGCCATCGATGTCAACCTGTAACCCCATAGGAGGAGTTTTGGAAGCCGGAGCTTCCCGCCAGGGTTGTTTGGCTGGGGCAGGATCCTCGAGGGCAAGCCCGGAGGCATCTCGATGCTTAGAGGGAGATTTGCCCTTCAAGGACCTGCTAGGATTATGTTTGGTTACCTGAGACCCATCGGGAGAGGAAGACCTGGAAGATGTCGATGCCACTGCCGGTGCATCCGTGGGAAACAGCACATGGAGCTTGGCTGCTCGGTTCTGTAACCCTCGTTTAGACATTGAAGAGCAGGACTGGCAATCCGGAATGGAGTGTTCAGGACCCAAACATTTAAGACACCATTCATGGGTATCTGTAACAGAAATTGTACCGCTACACTTAGTGCATTTTTTGAACCCGGAGGCTGGTTTTTCCATGAGGGAAAAGTTTCTTTTGGGCCTGGAGGCCTAAGAAGAAAAATACACCAAGTGAGGAGAAAATATATATATATTTTTTTTTTTTTAGAAAGAAAGAAAAGAAAAGACCGGCGGTACCGGTCCGGCATCGGGGAAGGCAGACACGCGACCAAAGAAATAAATTAAAATAAAGAACTTCTTCAGCGGTGACAGGAACACGACCTGCTGGCTCCGCGGAAAAGAAGAACTGAGGAGAGTTGGTTAGGAAAGGCGGGAAGGCAGCGCGCAGGCGCTGTGGGATGCTCCCAAAAGCTTTCCTTTTTGGGAAGCTGGGGAGCGTTCCCGCGCAGGCTCCGTCGGTACCGACGTACCCATATGTGAGGACTCATTCCTGCTTGTTCCTGGAGATCATAGTAACACTGAAATTTAAACTTGGTAATGTATATTAAATAGGGACATTGATAATAAAGACAAAAAAATATAAGGCTGTGAAGTAGCAATTGTTGTAGCTGATGATTTTGTTTTGAATTATTTTGCAAGTACTCCGGGAGCGGATTGTACTAATATGTCTTTTTGTATTTGTATAAAAGCCTTTAAATAAAAAAAATAAATAAAAAATATAAAGAATAGGGCAAATGCAATGAAGCTTTACAAAGTAGTACATTTAAGACTAATCGGAGGAAATATTTTTTCACTCAATGCATATTTAAGTTGTTGAAGTTATTGTCAGAGAATGTAGTAAAAGTTGTTAGTATAGCTGGGTTTTAAAGAGGTTTGGACAAGTTCCTGGAGTAAACGTTTATGAACCACTTTAGAGTGGACTAATTGGTTATTCCTGGGATAAGTAGCATGGGAACCTGATAGGTAATTGAGACTTGGATTGGCTGCTGTTACAAACAGGATACTGGGTTGGATGGACCTTTAATCTGACCCAGTATGACAAATTTTAGGTCGTTCCATCCCATTACACTAATCTGAGTGGTGGAACAATCATATTTTGTACGTCGATGCAAGTTTTCAATTTGAGGCCACCAAAGTAACACAAACAAATTGCTCTTCTCCTACTCTTGTGTTCTCCTCCCTCATCAGTACTCTCCCTTCTCTCCTTTCTAGTGTTTTCCCTCCTTTCCTCCATATCTAGTGCTTCACCTCTTCTCCCCCATCCAGTGCTTTCATCTGCCTCATCCCCTACATGCCCTGGCTGTTTCTCCCTCCTGCTGGGCAAGGCTACCATTAGGCAAACAAACACTGGCATCCTGGGGTGTCCCACTGCCGCCCCTCTCTGGGGCTTGCAGCAGTGGCAATGGGTTTAGAACTGCGATGCAGCCACGCGGTTCCCAGCTTGTATGAGCAGCCGCTTCTCTCTTTCTCTGATGTAGACTTCCAGTTTGCATAAACCAGAAATGTACCTCAGAGGGAGGTGGAAGCAGTAGCTCTACAAGCCAAGAACTGTGATGCAGTGCCAGTGAGATTAGGTAAGAGCTGCAATGCAATGTGTGCCTTTGAGTCAATGCTGACTGCTGGCGACCCAGCAGCTCCTGGGTTTTCTTGGTAGTGTGATGGGAAGTAGATTGCCAGTTCTCTTCCCTCTTTTCCAACCACTTTTCTCCCTGCCCTTTGGTTTCACCCCTCCCTCCAATCCCTCTTGATCTTACCTCACTGCAGGAATGGAAAGAAGCTAGACTCCATCTCCTGCAGTTAAGAAGCAGCAGCTGCTCAGCAGGTCTTCCTCTCTCCATCTTCCATCTATGGCCCAAGCCAGAGAAGCCACAAGGAGGAAGGGTGGGTGACAAGTGGTGGCAAGTTAGCACTGATGTTCCTGCCTGTTGACAGACCCATGTGAGAGTTGTTCTTCTCTTCTATCAGGGCTGTGAAAATGAACCAGCTCTTACGGCAGGGTCCACTTCCCTGAGGTTCCTCAATGCAACCACATCAGCTGCCTTCCTAGTACCTCTGCCCCTGAACCTACCAGCAGAAAGGTACACAACATATGTTCCACAAACACCAAGTGGGAAAACCACTTTTGTAATTTGATCACAAGTATTGAAACCTTTCCACAGTGCAACACTATCTGGGCTGCACTTCATAAGACTAGACTGTGAGCATCCTGTCTGTGTGGGCACCAGTATCGCCTGAGCTACTCTGCCCTGCTGTATTTTGGAAATGACTGTACAACAGTCAATGGCATCTTAACAATTAAAAATTCAAACAAAAAAAATGATAGTTTTTGGTGACATATTTCAGAAATGGCATCTGCCATGAAGCGAAAGCAGCGTAGCTTCATGGCTCCACCACCAGCTTCCTTCTGCTCCTATCTGAAGAACTGTGCAGACATCTCCTGGACCTGCCCTCAGGGCCTTTTCTTACTGAAAGAACATTAACTACTGATAGTGCTAGTGCTGGTCAGAGAGGGGCAAAGGTGTGGGCAGCTGATGCAAACTGACCAGAAATTATTTTGGACCTAGTTGACAAGGAAGAAGTAGCCAGAATGTAGGAATGAAAAGGACAGAGTATGGTGTGGAGCTGCACACTGTAAAACTGATTAAAGGAAAAAGCACAAAAGTACCTGAATCAAGATGATTATTTAAAAGCCCCCATCTCAGAAGTTACCAGCAGAAGTCACCCAAGGCGGTTTATGTAAAGTGAACATGATACAATATAATATAATAGAGACCAACATTCCAGCCCCAAGAACCCAGAACTCCCAGTTCCAATACTATGTTCTAACACAGAGCTTCCATACCTAAATAAGATCTAAAATCTACCCTCCACTAGGATCTCCTTATAACTAGGTCAAGAAGAACCTTATCTTCACATTTTTCCTAAAAGCAGTATAATCCTGTTCTAACCGTTAACTTCTTAGGTAACTTCTTGGCGTGGCCCTTAGGCGCGGCACTGTGGAAAGGCCGCATCCTCCTCCTCCCCTCACTCCTGCAACTCCACCGAAGAACTGGCCAGATGCAGCGGAACCACGCGAAACGTCACCATGTAAGCATCCTCTAAGTATATCCCATGATGTGTTGTAATGTAGCCCATAATGTCCAGCCTGCCTGTATTGTAACCCTTAATGTAATGTATTGTAACCTGATGTAATGTATTGTTATGAAATGTATTGTAACCTGAGGCCCGATGTAATGTAATGTAGTGTTTAAATGGAAATGCGCAGTAGTACTATTAGTAGTAATGGGAGACAACCAACCTGGTTTTGCCCTAGCTAGAATTTTGCTCTGTGTGTTTTTCGTCTTGATTAGATTGTAAGCTCTAATGAGCAGGGACCGTCACTCTTATATGCCTGTACAGCGCTGCGTATGGTAGCGCTTTATAAATGTTAAGTAGTAGTAGTAGGTAGAGTGTTCCAGTAAACGGGTCTGCCACAGAAAAAGCCCTCTTCCTAGTCTCCACTTCTTTTTGCCCGTTTCTCTATTGGAATCACATAAAGATCTACAGTCTATTCTGCAGACAAACAGGATAATCCCATGCAACACTTGAACACAGCTTCTTACCGAAAACCAGAGTACAGTAGAGAGGTGATATCTTTCAAAGCCATCCAGTGTTAAAGAAGCAGCTTTCAACAGTGATGGCTGTGAGGTATTGAACAGGGCTAGACAGAGAGTCCTGGCGCTCACATGCAGTATGCGCTATCATGTGGAAGGTCTTCTACTTCCAGATTTGCTGCATCTAATGACATTAAGAAAGCAGGGAGGGACGGAGGGTGTCATAAGCATTATTTAAGGGTGACGCCCAGTGGCCAAAGTCAAGCCAATGACTGAAGGGTTCTGGAAGGAGCCCTAGTGCATGGCCCGTGGTTCAAACCTGTCACAGCAACGACCAGTCTAGGTATGATGGGGGGAGGGGAGGAAATAAAATAAGGAAAAAATCTCCAGGTGGCTCTGAATGAGGGCTTGTATTGCCAGATCCCAATCTTAGTTCCGACTGAGCTGGAATTACAAAAGAGCAGGAGGAAATGGTTGGGTAACAAAAACAGGGAAGACAAATGAATTCTATCAGCTATACTAGATAGAGTAGGGAAAAAGGAATGCTGGAAATGGGCTACAGAGCACCCACCGGCTCTGTGGAAACTGAAGCAGCAGGAAGCCACTGGTCTGGACTTTGCTTAGCCTTGTGCTCATCTGCTGCTGATTCCTGAGATGGGGGCTTTTAGAAAAATGTACATCAGAAACCCTCCATGTCCATAGAAACACACACACCAATGGCTGCAGTGCAGAACTAGGACATTTCCCCAGACAGAGAATTCTAGAATCACTTCTGTAGCACAGAAACAAATGTTTTCCCCTACCAAAAAAAACATGCAAAATATTCACTCTGCACCAATGCAACAAACATGCCAAACCAGAACACGCTAATATCCAGGACCCAAACAGAAACAACCCTACCTAGGAAAAGGCAACACTGCAAAATACATACAACCTGTACAGTTTCAAGACCAATAGCACGTACCTTTTATCACACTCCTCTGTTGATCTATGGATTGGATCAGACACGGATTATGAGCAATGATCTTAAAAAATGGGATTAATAAAACATTATTACCTCTTTTGAAAGCCTGCTAGGAACACTTTAGTATGAAATCAAACCACTGGTGCGACATTGCTAAGAGGTGTTTTAGATGGTGTAAATGAACTCACTTCTGTACCTGACTTATATAACACATTTGTATGTAATCAACACCACGCTAGTCCTCCAACACTCTCAGAATTTCCATTCTTTGAGTACTGAACAACTTTAATCTTCAAAGAAGAATTTTCACTTACTCTGTTTACCATAAGGTTTTAATTTCCACTGAAGCAAGTTTCAGTTGATCAAAGGCAGCCATGTTGCAACCGCACATCTTAATGTATCTTAATATTTGTTGTGAACCAGTTCACATACGATATGATTTTATCTCTGATTATTTTCTTCATGCTATATTTATGTGATTGACTTTTAATTCATATATACTTTTATGAATTTCAAATTTGGGTAACAGTAAAAAGCTTTTGCCTAGATCTATACAGTATATTTCAGTGGTTTTCATCCCAGTCCTTAGGACACACCTAGCCAGTCGGGTTTCAGTACAGCCACAAAGAAAATGCTTGAGATAAATTTAAATACAGTGGACACAGTGATGGAAATCTCTCGCATGCATATTCATTGTGGATGTCCTGAAAACCTGGATGGCTAGGCATGTCCTGATATATATATATATATGACTGAGTTGAGAATCCCTGAGATGGTCTATCTCAGGGAGTCTCAAGCCAGACATCAGGACATGCCTAGCCATCCAGGATTTCGGAACATTCATAATGAATATGCATGCGAGAGATTTCCATCCAGGTTGGTCTTTTATTTATTTATGTATCTATTTATTTATTTTCTTATTTTTTTATTTTTTGCTTATCCATTGTTTATTCATTTTAATTAAATTCTTTTTTAATCTATTTATTATTTTGGTTTTATTTATTTATTATGTATGTATTTATTATGTATTTCTTGGTTAATTTTTAATTTAGTTTTTTAATTGCTTATGTACTTATTACTACTTTATTTATATCTTAGGGCGTATGTTTACTAAAGAGCATTAAGGAAGCAGGGGATTTTGAGTGATAATGGCAGCATTAAGAGTGTTTGCATGCAATAAAGGCTCGAGATGGGTAGTAGGCGTTCCAAAGGTAAGGGCGCAAGGGCCTGCTTAACATGTGCTGACATCGGGCATTAAGGTGCCAAGTGTGCACCATAATGCCCGAAAATGGCAGTTACCTTAACGCTGGATCAGGGAGTCCCAGCGAAAGTCAATGTAGAGGTGGATGGATGGAAGGATGGACAGGTGGGACCGGATGGACCTGACAGATCCTTGAGCATCTTACGTGGCAGTCAGTAAGTGGGATGAGTATGTGGGAGACAGCTGTACTGATTCTGTGAGGACAGCCCATGTAAAATACTGTAATGTCAGTGTGAGGCAAGAAGATGTGTACCCCTGTGGAGCCAGAATTGCCATGATGTGTGCATCCAAAGGATAACGATGCCCTAGTGGTGATGTGCAGATCAGTCACAGGAGAGGCGGGAGTGATACACTGAATTGAAGGCAAAGTTCCTGTGTGGGCTGTGGTGTAGCAACTGGCAGGAGTAGGGCCAACACATCCACTAGGTGAGCCGCTTTTGGAAATGCTGCTGCTGCCCGCCTCCCCCTCCTGAGATGGAATCGGTGGCAGCGGGGGGGGGGGGGGCAAGGCTAGGGTTTCTGCCTAGGGCAGCAGAAACCTTTGGGCCAGCCTTGGGCAGGAGAATATATACATACATACATATCCGGCAGAGACTGAAGGATGGGCTGAATGAAGGATGGCGGTAGATGGAGAGTGTGGTATGGGCTGCAGCACCAATATACCTGATGTATCATCACCCATGCAGTTGTACTATGTTGGAAAAAAGTGTGCCTGTGCCACGGGCCAGCCCTGATACCAGCTACTTTAGTCTCACAGCTGTCCCAGCCTTCCAACCACCATACAACGCCCCAGCCAAATGTGCATACAGAACTGCACAAAAGTCGCTCAAACTGGTCATATGGAGCAAGTAAGGAAGTGTGATGATCCCTGCAGGTAGTCACCCCAGCAGTAGGATGTGGCTGCATGCAATGCATAGATGTGATGTAGCCAAAGCTGTACAGTCACAAGGATGAGGAAATAGTCAAACATATATGTTATATATGTATTGATATAAATGGTGTTTTTATACCACTCTATCAGTTCCATCAAAGGTGTGCACACTGTAGCCTAAACCTGGTAATGTACATTAAAAACAGGGACATTTATTACCTGGATTATTCTGAGGAAATGGACAGTTAAGTGACCTGCACAAGGAGTAGAGGTCATGCTAAGAAGGATTTCACATACATAAAATGCTGCCACCAGTCACACAAGGAGTGTAAGTGGGAATCAACCCCTTGACTCTTAATTCCAAAGCCAGTGCTCTAACCATTAGGCTACCCCTCCACTTAGGTGGTATACATCAGAAGGATGAACATGTCTGACCCTCTGCGATGACCTGCAGCAGAGGCAATAAAGTCAGGCTTGCAGAAGGGTATGAGCGCAAATAGTATGTCTACAGACCCAATGTGCTATCGGAACACATTAAAAACGCATAGGAATGTGTGTCCACCAGTCAAAGCAGACCCTGGACTGAGTACCCCACAGCCACAAAGATAGCAAGTTGGAATCAAAACCCTCACCAATCACTTACTGAGCCAGTGTTCGAACCATTAGGCTACACCTCCACATTATTCTGCACACTGATGCCTTGAATCAAATAGACTGCAGGTCCCTGCCTGCAAAGGGGTGAAATCCAGCACATGAAACAAGTGGCTGGCACATAATGAGACCGTGTTACACTACACCTAGAGCTTGCCTACAGCGTCGCACATGCAATACGTCAAGCACCTGAAACGCAGTACTGTAGCTGCACATCAGATACATAGCTGCAGGTTATATCTCTTGTCTAAAGGACAAGGCACATTTAAGTACAAGATGCCTGTCTCTCCACTGTTCCCCCAATGGCAAACAACATTCACATGCATAGGTCCACTGCCATGCAGTGTGTCACTTACCCCTTAGGCAGCACATGTGCAGGGCATGCAGTCCCTTGTGACCTGCAGCACACACCGAGATATGTACACATGCACACACACCAAGCACAAACCACATTACATACCCATGTGGTCCATTGCAGACTATCCTGTTCTACCTGGGGTGCCATGAACATGTCTCCCTCCAGCATATATGACAAGCAGGCACTGGGCAATGCCCCAGTGATCACAGTCACCACTATGGCTGCTATGTCTACTCTGCCTGCTCTGTGTGCTGGTATAGGTTTGCCCCTCCATTGCCCATGATGTATTGCACATTCTGAACAGCTTTCTGCAAATGATCACCAAAGGGGGAATGCTGTGATCCATCACATCAGGCCATACTTATAAAGGGACATTGTGTGCTTCAGGCACATAAATGCTGCCAACTGTGCTACTGACTGATTTCAGGGGTCACCCTGAATGTGAGGGGGGGCACACATCACCTGGTCCCCAGAGCCTGAACTGCAATAGCAGGACCCCCCAGGTCCCGGAGCAGATCTGTATCACTGCCAGTGTGTGTGTTGCTAGTCACTTGGTTGTCTGCACAACTGAAGCATGCAGGAGTGTCCTGTCAAATCTGGGCCTTGTGTCCTGTGCCTTTTGGCCAGGGACTGTCCTATCATACCTTATGTCCCCTAGTTTGCCACAGCTATTTCCAAGGAGCCTGAATGCAGTGACTTTGGTCTAGGCAGGAGGAGGGGTACTGACAGCAAACTGATGGCCCCGTGAAGACCATAGTTTGCAGCCACAGAAAAGCTGCTAACCTTAGCTTCTGGAACTTCCAGTCTACTACAGTAAGCACAGTCAGTCTGCCTGTGTTCACCACCATAGTGCTGTATGAGCCATTCATATCCCAACTGGGCCCAGTCTGCTAGTCATCACACACTGCATGTACACAGAGCAACCTATGTACACCCTGGCTTGGTACAAACAGCATGGATAGCCAGCAGCCAATGCAGTGATTGGACTGCCAAAAAATGAACTGCACCCACATCACTGCAGCTTGACAATATATAGCACAATGTGGATACATAGCCGTGACATGGTCACAGCACAGTCAGAGTGAGGGTGGCCTCTCAGCAAGAGCTGATGTGTGCACCCTGGTCATGCTTGTCACGGACACATGCTAGGATGGCTCTGCCATTTACCGAACCTCTGACTTATATACAGCCTGTGCAAACTGCTATACTTCTGACAATACCCAGAATCCTCTTCCCCTCATTTGTGTACCCTTTGAATTTGAACTTGTGGAACACAAATGCACTGCTAGGTGCAATGGAACTTGGGCCACAGACAAGCTGTGAGTGCATGTAGGGTCACAGTGGTAAAGGTTTGACACATCTACAAACACTGTGACCCCGTTCACAGCATGTGGCAGTGAGCATGGCACATATAACCTCATGTGGATGTACAAGCATGGTACTATCCCTTGACACGGACCCTGCTGGACTGGCCAGTAAGCACAGTTACTTACCTGTAACAGGTGATCTCTGGGAACAGCAGGAATAAGTCTTCACATATGGATACGTCGGTACCGACGGAGCCTGCGCGGGAACGCTCCCCAGCTTCCCAAAAAGGAAAGCTTTTGGGAGCATCCCACAGCGCCTGCGCGCTGCCTTCCCGCCTTTCCTAACCGCCTCTCCCCAGTTCTAGTTTTAAAGCTGAGACAAAGAGAGAGAGGAAAGGAAAGATAGATAGAGATATACAACTCCTAGGGGAGGTGGGTGGGTTGTGAAGACTTATTCCTGCTGTTCCCAGAGATCACCTGTTACAGGTAAGTAACTGTGCTATCTCCAGGAACAAGCAGGAATGAGTCTTCACATATGGGGACTCCCTAGCTAGAGATGCCTGGGAGATCCCCAAGGTTGTGAGACCCCGAGAAGGGCTCTACCTCTTCCTTTGGATCTCAGGCATCCAACCAGGGAAGGAGGGTAGGAGTTGATTAAGCATGGAACAGGTGTTTGAGAACAGCCTGACCAAACAAGGCATCCCGGCGGGAGTCCTTGTCCAAACAGTAATGGGCTGTGAAGGTATGAACCGAGGCCCAGGTGGCCACTCAACAGATCTGATCGATGGACACAGAATTTAGATGAGCCATAGAGGTGGCCATGGCCCTCACATTGTGAGCCGTGACATGGCCCTCCAGAGAAAGGTAGGCGAAAGAAATACACTGAGCAATCCAGTTGGACAGTGTCCTCTTAGAGACTGGAAGTCCAAATGAGAAGGATCAAAAGCAACAAAGAGTTGGGAAGACTTTCTATGTTGCTGTGTCCTTTGTAAGTAAAAGGCAAGAGCCCTTTTACAATCCAGGGTATGAAGATTCCTTTCTGCACTTGATGCATGAGGGCCTGGAAAGAAGACAGGTAAATATACTTCTTGGTTCAAATGAAAAGGTGAGACCACTTTAGGCATAAAGTGTGGATTGGTCCTGAGGACTACCTTATCATGATGGAACCTTGTATAAGGTGGATTAGCCACTAAGGCCTGTAGCTCACTGATGCGGCGAGCTGACGTGACTGCAATAAGGAAAATAACCTTCCAGGAAAGAAATTTCAAGGAGGTAGTGGCTAAGGGTTCAAAAGGTGGCTTCATAAGCTGACCAAGAACCAGAATTAAGTCCCATGCCACCGGAGGAGGCCTAATGGGAGGTTTAGTTAAAGTTAGGCCTCTCATGAATCTTGCAATAAGAGGATGAGAGAAAATAGGTTGTCCATTGAGAGGCTTAAGGGATGCTGCAATAGCACTCAAATGGACTCTTACTGAATTCGTCTTAAGGCCTGCATTGGAGAGATGCAGGAGATATTCCCATATAGAATTCAGAGGTAGTGCTAGAGGGTCAAGACCCTTTTCAGCACACCAAATGGAAAACCTTTTCCATTTAAAAGCATAGGAACGTCTAGTAGAAGGTTTTCTGGAAGCATGGAGGATATCCTTCACCTGCTGAGAAAGATCCCAACCTTGAAGGTCTAGGCCTTCAGCAACCAAGCCCTGAGGTGAAGGGACTTGGGGTTTGGGTGCCACAAAGTCCCCTCCCCCTGGGTCAGGAGGTCTGGAGCAGCTTCCCAAGTCTAGGGAAGGAGCTCGAGAGAGATGCAGAAGTAGAGGGTACCACACTTGGCGTGGCCAGCGTGGAGCTATGAGGATCATGGATCCTTGATCCCTCTGGAGCTTGAACAGAGTCTTGGGGATTAAGGGAATGGGTGGAAAGGCATACAGGAAGTCTTGACCCCAATGAAGGAGGAAGGCATCCTTGGCCTGAACTCCCTGACATGGAATTCTGGAACAGAACCGGGGAAGTTTGGCATTCCACGGACTTGCAAAGAGGTCTATGTCTGGGGTTCCCCACTCTTGAAAGATTCTGAGTACCTGGTCCCTGTGTAGGGACCATTCGTGTGGAAGCAGAACTCGACTGAGTCTGTCTGCCCAAGAGTTTTGGATTCCTGGAAGGTATACTGCCAGGAGATGGATTTGATGCTCTCTGGCGAAGCCCCACAATCTTAAAGCTTCGTTGCAAAGTGACAGAGAGCCAGTTCCTCCTTGCTTGTTTATGTAAAACATGGCTACCTGATTGTCCGTATGAATGAGGACTGTCTTGTAGCTGAGCAGGGTATGGAAGACCTTGAGAGCTAGGAAAACTGCTCGGAGCTCCAATTGGTTGAAATGTAGGGAGGACTCCTGTAGAGACCAAGTGCCCTGAGTGGAGAGGTCTTGCAGATGAGCTCCCCAACCTGTTGGGGAGGCATCTGTTGTGAGGGTTGCTTGGGGCAGCAACTGTTGGAAGGGGGACCCCAGCAACAGATTTTGGGTGGCCTTCCACCACTGGAGAGACCAAAAGAGGTGCCTGGAGGTTGCTATTTTGTCTGACAGACCTCCTGATGCCTGAGTCCACTGGGTGGACAAAGTCCATTGAGCTGCTCTCATGTGAAGGCGAGCATAGGGTACCACATGCACTGTGGATGCCATGTGGCCTAGCAGTTGCAGCATCTCCCGGGCAGTTAAATGGCTCTTTGACTGAATCTGGGAGGCTAACTGCACTAGACGTAGGCAACGGGCCTGAGGAAGATAGGCCCTTGCAGTGGTAGTATCTAACCAGGCCCCTATGAACTCTAGGGATTGAGTAGGGGTGAGCTGGGACTTTGGGAGGTTTACCACAAGTCCCAGATACTGCAGAATGCACCTTGTGCAGTCCAGGGAAGTCTGGGCCTCTGAGATGGAGCTTGGATGAGCCAGTCGTCCAGGTATGGGAACACAAATATTCCCAGAGTGCATAGAAATGCAGCTACTACTGCCATGCATTTGGTGAACACTCTTGGAGCAGAGGCCAGACCGAAAGGAAGCACCCTGTATTGGTAATGCTTCCCTTGGAAAAGGAAACGGAGGAACCTTCTGTGAGATGGATGGATGAGGACATGGGTGTACGCATCCTTGAGATCTAGAGAACAAAGCTAATCCTGACTCTGAAGGTATGGAAGGAGAGTGCCCAGAGAAAGCATTTTGAATTTCTCCTTGCATAGAAATTTGTTCAATTCTCTGAGATCTAAAATGGGTCTGTAGCCCCCTGTTTTCTTTGGAATCAGAAAGTAGGGGGAGTAAAACCCTGACCCTTATTGCAGAAGAGATACTTCTTCTATTGCCCCTTGGGCAAGAAGGGTAGCCACCTCCTGACCTAGAAGGTCGAGGAGAGAAGTTGGAGAATTGAAATGTCTCACCATGGTGTGAGGAGGAAGGTCTGAGAAATGAAGTTTGTACCCCTCCCTTATGATGGAGAGGGTCCACTGCTCTGTTGTAATTTGCTCCCATCTGGGAGCAAAGTGAGCTAACCTTCCTGGAATGGTGAGAGGCTCTGGCTGTTTTAGAGCCAGAAAGGCCAAGTTCTCTAGCATCAAGTCAAAAGCCCTGAGGAGGCTGGGTCTGCTGAGTTGCAGCAGCCCCTGTAGGCTTAGGCCTGGCTTGCTTAGGTTGCTGACGTTTAGCAGCAAAACGACCTGCAGATGATTGCTGGCTAGCAGCAGAATGGAATCTGCCTTTCTTGAGGTAAAAAGACTTCTTGAAGGTTTTTTTCTTGGCAGGAATGGAGGTTGACTTTGAAAGTCTATCCAAAGCAGAATTTTCTGCATCCATTTGAGTGGCTTTAATTTGCCAATCTTTGCCAAACAGGTTTTCTCCTGTACAGGGAAGATTTCCCAAACCATCCTGGACCCAAGATTCTAGATCAGAAGCCTGGAGCCAAGCAATTCTGCGTGCAGCTATGGCAATGGCCGAAGCTCTGCTGGCACCCTCAAAGGAATCAAAAGCTGCACGGTTGGAAAACTTTGAAATATCTTGAGTATGCTTAAGCCAAATAAGAAATTCTTCCCTTTTATCCTCTGGAAGAAAAGGGAGGAAAGTGTGCAGTTTATCTGCAACTTCCTTCAGAAACATTCCCATATAAAGACTATAGGAGTTGATTCTGGCAATGAGCATACTAGCTTGGAAGATTTTCCTACCAAAAGCATCCAAGGTCCTGCATTCTCTCCCTGGAGAAGCAGAGGAGTGTCTTTTTGCACTCTTTATCTTTTTCATAGCTGACTCCACCACAATGGAATGGTGAGGAAGCTGTGTTTTATGAAAACCAGGACAAGGAGGGACACGGTACATAGTGTCCAACCTACGAGAATGAGGAGAGATAGTGAGAGGAGTCTCCCATAAGTCAATCATGTGATCATGAAGAATCTCATGAATTGGTAAGGTGACTGCCTCCTTAGGAGCCTTGGAATAACCTAAAATGTCTAATTTTTTAGCTCTAGGCTCTGATTCAGAGGTTACTGAAATAGAAAGCCCTTTAGCCACTTCTCCTATGAAGTCTTGAAATGACAAGTCTTCTGGAGGAGACATTCTTCTTTTTGGAGAAGAAGGCTCTTCAGGAAGGGCTATGGATACTTCAGCAGACTCCTCCAATGCATCAGAATCCTCGGAGGAATCAAAGTATCGACTGTCAGGGTGCTCTTTCAAAGATCGATACGCGTACCGAGCGGTATTGACATCGGGTGTTATCGGTACCGGTTCGGTACAGATGGGCATCCCTAGGCAGGGAATCACTGCAGTCGACACCATGGCAGATGTCGATGCAGTCGGTACCGGTACCGGTACCGGCATTGGCGCCGGTACCAGGGCCGATACCGACAACGGAGTTTGTTGTGGTATCAGCGGCGTCGCAGCTCTAATGAAGGCCGTGATAGCCTGCTGCATGGATAGAACATTCTGATCCATTGACGCCATGAATGCCTGGAAGTCGGTACCGGACGGTTGTGCCGGTTCCCCAGAGCATTCTAACAGGTGATCGGTCGAGGCCGTGCCATCGATGTCAACCTGTAACCCCATAGATGGAGCTTTGGAAGCCGGAGCTTCCCGCCGGGGTTGTTTTGCTGGTGCAGGATCCTCGAGGGCAAGCCCGGAGGCATCTCAATGCTTGGAAGGAGATCTACCCTTCGAGGACCGGCTGGATTTATGTTTGGTTACCTGAGATCCATGGGAGGAAGAAGAAGCCCTGGAAGACGTCGATGCCACTGAAGCTGCATCAGAGGGAAACAGAACATGGAGCTTGGCTGCTCGGTTCTGTAAACCTCGTTTGGACATCAAGGAGCAGGACAAACAATCCAAAATGGAGTGGTCAGGACCCAAACATTTGAGACACCATTCATGGGTGTCGGTAACAGAAATAGTACCGCTGCACTTAGTGCATTTTTTAAACCCGGAGGCTGGTTTTTCCATGAGGGAAATTTTGGTGAGGCCTAAGGCCCAAGAGGAAAAACACACTAAGTGAGGGAATATATATATTTTTTTTTTTGTAAAGAAAAGAAGAAAGACCGGCGGTACTGGTCCGACGTCGAAGAAGGCAGACGCGCGACCAAAGAAATAAAATAAAACAAAGAACTTCTTCAGCGGTGACAGGAACACGACCTGCTGGCTCCGCGGAAAAGAAGAACTGGGGAGAGGCGGTTAGGAAATGCGGGAAGGCAGCTCGCAGGCGCTGTGGGATGCTCCCAAAAGCTTTCCTTTTTGGGAAGCTGGGGAGCGTTCCCGCGCAGGCTCCGTCGGTACCGACGTACCCATATGTGAGGACTCATTCCTGCTTGTTCCTGGAGATCAGCATATGCACTCACGCACACACTGCACACACCCTCCCCAAGAGTGCATCGAAGCATGGCTGCTTGTACATGGGGCCCCACACTGTATATAAAAAGGAGATAGAGCAGCTTTTAAACTAGGGGAGAGCTGACAGTCGCCCAAGAGCGCATAGTTCAGAACAATGTATCCTTGAAGGATACTACCAAAAGAATGAAGCTAGGACATATCAGCAGAGAGGTTACAACAAAGACAAAAGTAACCCAAATGCCCTTGAGTACAGAGCAGACAGAGCTTAAAGATTCCAAATTACCCTTGCCTACCAAAAGCCAGATTAATATGAATAAAATAGTGTCTCTAAAATGCTTGTATGCAAATGCTAGAAGTCTAAAAAATAAGATGGGAAAGTTAGAATATATAGCACTAAATGAGAGGTTAGATAGATACTCATCCTCACTCATAAAGCTCTTCACTCCGGCACCCCCCAATACTTATCGGACATTATCCATCTTCAACCTTCCCCACGCCTCCTCCGCTCAGCCCACGGTAACCGCCTATTTCTCCCTCCCCCTGCACAGGCCGACCTCGAACTAACACGTCACTCCGCCTTTTTCTTCTTGGGCCCCGCCCTCTGGAACTCACTCCCTCGGTCCCTTCGTCTAGAACCCTCTTATCCCCGCTTTAAAACTCTGCTCAAGACTCACCTCTTCTGCCAGGCTTTCGATCTTCCCCTCCCCGCCGACGGTGCCCCATCACAGAACCTCGCCCTCCACCCTCCATAATTCCCTCCCATGCCGATCCCCCCCTTTCACCTTCCTTTCCCCCACCCTCTTGTCCTCCTGCCCTTCTGGGCCTTTTCTCCTTTCTGCCTTAATTTGTCTCTCCTATCCTATCAATTGCTGGCGTTCTCCCTCTGACTTTTGTTTCCTGCAGCCGTATTTTGTATTGTACACCGCCCTAATGCTTCGACCTGGGCGGTAAATAAAGAATAAAGATAAAGATATGATTGGTATCTCACAGACATGGTAGAAGGAGGACAACCAGTGGGACACTGTGCTACCTGGGTACAAACTATATCATAATGATAGAGCAGATCAAATTGGTGGAGGGTTGCCCTCTATGTTAGAGAGGGCATTGAATTGCAAAGGATTAAAGCTGTGCAGGAAACAAAATTCACTGTTGAATCTCTATGGATTAAAATTCCATGTAAAAAGGGGAAGGCGATGGCAGGGGGGTGTACTATCGACTGCCTGGCCAGAATGAACAAACGAATGTTGAAATGCTAAAAGAAATATGGAAAGCTGACAAAAGTTACAGCACAGTAATAATAATGGGTGATTTCAATTACCCCATAAAAGGGGCACTAAGAGGGGACAAGGCCATAGTGGAGAGAATGAATTCTTTGCTTGGTCTTTACTGAGGAAGATGTAGGGATGTTACCCATGACTGAAGTGCTATTTAAAGGTGATACTGTGGAAGAATTGAAAGAAATATTGATGCACTGGTAAAATGTACTACAACTATTTGATAAACTGAAAAGTTGCAAATCACCTGGACTGGACGATATACATCCAAGGATGTTGAAAGAACTGAAATATGAGATTGCAGACCTGCTATTAGTAATCTATGAACTATCATTAAAATCATCTGTAATACCTGAAGACTGGAGGATGGCCAATGGAATGCCAGTTTTTAAAAAGGATTCCAGGGGTGATCCAGGAAACATCAAACCGGTGAGCCTGACATCTGTACCGGCAAAAATGGTAGAAACCATCATAAAAAACAAAATTACTGAACATGTAGATAGTCATGTCTTAATTGGAGATACCCAACTTGGCTTTAGACAAGGAAGATCTTGTCTTACTAATCCGTTATGTTTTTTTGAAGGTATGAATAAACAGGTAGACAAAGGTGAGTCGGTTGATATATTGTATCTGGACTCTCAGAAAGATTTTGACAAAGTCCCTCATCAGAGACTTTTGGCAAAACTAAAAAGTCATGGGATAAGAGGCAGTGTACTAATGTAGATCAGGAACTGGTTAAAAGATAGAAAGCAGAGGGTAGGGTAAATGGCCAATTTTCCCCTTGGAGAAAGGTGAATAGTGGAGTACCCCAGGATTCTGTGCTGGGTCTGCTGTTTTTTTTAACATATTCACAAATGACCTGGAAATGGGAATAACAAGTGAGGTGATCAAATTTGCAGATGACTCAAAACTATTTAAAGTTGTAAAACCCATGAGGATTGTGGAAAATTGCAAGAGGATCTTGATAAATTGGAAGACTGGGCATCCAAATGGCAGATAAAATTTAATGTAGACAAGTGCAAAGTTATGCACCTAGGAAAGAACAGCCAAAACTATGGTTACATGATGCAAGGTTCCACATTAGGAACCACCACTCAGGAAAAAGATTTAGGCGTCATCGTGGATAACATGTTAAAACCCTCTGCCCAGTGTGTAACGGTGGTCAAGAGAGCAAACAGGATGCTAGGTATCATAAGGAAAGGAATGGAAAATAAAACAAAGGATATTATAATGCCTCTGTATCGTTCCATGGTGCGACTGCACCTTGAATATTGTGTGCAATTCTAGTCATCGTATCTTAAAAAGGATATAGTGTTATTAGGAAAGGTACAGAGCAGAGCCACCAAAATGGTAAAGGGGATGGAAGGATACTCCTAAGAAGAGAGGCTAAAAAGGTTAGGGCTCTTCAACCTGGAAAAGAGATGGTTGAGGGGAGATATGATAGAGGTCTATATATTAACGAATGGAGTAGAACGGGTAAACGTAGAGCGATTGCTTACATCATTAGAATATAAAAAGACTAGGGGACATGCAATGAAGCTACAGGGTAACCTTTTTTTTTAAAAATTAATTATATAATTAGTATAACAACCAACCATATGATACAGGACAATCAAAATAGTAAATTACATAACACTTTACAAAAGAATGCAAGGAAAAATATACTGATAAAGCCCACATTACTGGGACCGAGTGTGATTATAATAAGGAAACAAATAAAGAAAAAGGAAAACCAAGGCTTAAAGGAAAAAGCCATCGTCTAAGGAGGCATGATTAATTACCCATCCCCTTCTACCTGAACTAAGCCCTATCTCCAGGAACAAGCAGGAATAAGTCCTCACATATGGGTACGTCGGAACCGACGGAGCCTGCGCGGGAAAGCTCCCCAGCTTCCTAGAATGGAAGCTTTTGGGACCTCCCACTGCACATGCGCGCTGCCTTCCCGCCTTCCTGAACAGCTCTCCTCAGCAGGTCGTGTATCCTGTCACCGCTGAAGAAATTGTAGTTTTTTGTTTTGTTTCTTTAGACCGCGTACCTGCCTTCCCATACCGATACCGGTATCGCCGGTCTTCCTTTTTCTTTCTTGAAAAATTATTTTCTTTTTCTTTTATTATTTTTCAGCACTTGGTCACTTCAGTTAGGCCTTCAGGCCTACTTGAATTCTCCACATGGAGAAGCCAGCCCCTGGATTTAAGAAGTGTACCAAGTGTACTGCTGTAATATCAGTCACAGACACCCATGAATGGTGTCTTAAATGTTTGGGGCCTGACCACTCCATTCCGGACTGCCCTTCCTGCTCCCAAATGTCTAAGCGTGGGCTGCAGAACCGGGCCAACAAATTCCATGTGCTATTTGCTTCAGAGAATCCAACATCACAGTCATCCAGGTCATCATCTCCGGATGGATCTCAGGTAACCAAACCTTCTGTGGGCAAGTCCTCAAAGGGCAAATCTCCTTCAAAGCATCGAGAGGCTCTTAGTTTTGAGGACCCTGCCCCAGCCAAACAGCCCCGGCGGGAAGCTCTGCCTTCCAAAACGCCAATTCAGGGGCTACAGGTTGACATCGATGGCACGGCCTCGACAGATCACCTGTTGGACTGCTCTGGGGTACCGGCCCATACCGGTACCGACATCCAGGCAGCCGTGGCGTCTATGGGCAATACTGTCCAATCCATGCAGCAGGCCGTCATGGCTTTCATTAAAGCTGCAACGCCATCGGTACCGCTTCCAGCGGTTCCGGGCCCGGTTCCGGTATCGTCCGCCATGCCGGAACCCAGGCCTTCCTCTTCTAAACGCAAATCGGTACCGTATGGGCTTTCGCTCCATACCGCTTCCATACCCGGTACGCCCGATGTCGATACCGATCGGTATGCGTATCGTGCGTTGGAGGAAACTAGAGAATACACCGATTCCTCTGAGGATTTTGGCTCCTCTGATGAGTCTGCAGAGCTCTCCCTTGACCTTCCTGAGGAACCTTCTTCTCCAAAAAGGAGAATGTCTCCTCCAGAGGATTTGTCCTTTCAGGATTTTATTTTAGAAATGGCTAAAGGCCTTTCTATCACTACCTCCTCTGAAAGGGAACCAAGGTCAAAAAGATTGGATATTTTAGGATACTCTGTCTCCTAAAGAAGCAGTTACCCTGCCTATCCATGAAATCCTTCAGGAACAATTGATGGATTTTTGGGAGAACCCTTTAACTCTGTCTCCTTATTCCCGTAGGTTGGACACCATGTATCGGGTCCCTCCTTCTCCTGGTTTTCAGAAAACTCAATTGCCTCACCACTCCATTGTGGTAAAGTCTGCAATGAAAAAGATCAAGAGTACGAAAAGGCACTCTTCTACACCTCCAGGAAGGGAATGTAAGACACTGGACTCTTTTGGTAGGAAAATCTTCCAGGCTAGTATGCTTATAGCCAGGATTAATTCCTACAGCCTCTATATGGGCATGTTCCTAGGGGAACTTGCCAAGAAAGTGCGGCATTTTGCCCCCTTTATCCCTGAGGATAAACAGGAGGACTTCCTTTCTGTAGTGAAACAACTTTCAGATGTTTCTAAGTTCTCCAACAGAGCTGCCTTTGATTCCTTCGAGGGAGCCAGCAGAGCTTCTGGCATTGCTATTGCAGCCAGACGTCTGGCTTGGCTCCAGGCTTCTGATCTGGAACCCTGGGTTCTAGATGGCTTACGGAATCTGCCCTGTACAGGTGAGAACTTATTCGGTGCAGAGTGGCAAGTTAAAGCCACTCAAATGGACGCTGAAAATGCCACCTTAGAGAGACTTTCTAAGTCCACTTCTACTCCCACTAAGAAGAAGTCTTTCAAGAGGCCTTATTATAAGAAGGCCAGATATGCTTCCAATACTGGCCAGCAATCTTCTCAACCTCGTTTTGCGGCTAAACGTCAGCAAACGAAACAAGCAAGAGCAAAGCCTGCAGCAGCTACTACAGCTCAACAGGCTCCACCCCCTCAGGGGTTTTGACTTGCCCCTAGAGAACTTGCCATTCCTGGTTCTGGACCAACCAGAACCTCTCACCATACCTGGAAGGTTAGCTCACTTTGCTCCCAGATGGGAACAAATCACAACAGAGCAATGGACCCTCTCTATCATCCGAGAGGGTTACAAACTTCATTTCTCCAACCTTCCTCCTCATCACATGGTGAGACCCTTCAATTCTCCATCTCCTCTCCTAGCCCTGTTGGGTCGGGAGATCTCTTCTCTGCTTGCCCAAGGGGCCATAGAAGAGGTTCCTCTTCATCAACAAGGGTCAGGTTTCTACTCCCCCTATTTTCTCATTCCAAAGAAGACAGGGGGATTCAGACCAATCCTAGATCTGAGAGAATTGAACAAATTTCTGTACAAGGAGAAATTCAAAATGCTCTCTTTGGGCATTCTCCTTCCATACCTTCAGAGTCAGGACTGGCTTTGTTCTCTAGACCTGCAGGATGCGTATACACATCTACTCATCCATCCATCCCACAGAAAATATCTTCGCTTTCTGTTCAGGGGAAGTCATTACCAATACAGAGTACTTCCCTTCGGTCTCGCCTCTGCCCCAAGAGTCTTTACCAAATGCATGGCAGTCGTAGCCGCATTTCTCAGAAGCATGGGGATTTTCGTATTCCCATATCTGGACGACTGGCTCATTCGAGCTCCAACTCAGTCGCAGGCCCAGATTTCCCTAGACCGCACAAGGAGCCTTCTGCAGTATCTGGGACTGGTGGTAAACCTTCCCAAGTCTCAACTCAGCCCTACTCAGTCTCTAGAATTCATAGGGGCCCAGTTGGACACCACCACTGCAAGAGCCTACCTTCCACTGGTTCGGGGTCAGCGTCTGCTGAGCTTGGCCTCCCAAGCCCAGTCCAGTACTCACTTGACAGCCAGGGAAATGCTACGCCTCCTGGGCCATATGGCCTCCACAGTACATGTGGTGCCCTATGCTTGTCTTCATATGAGAGCAGCTCAATGGACCCTGGCCACCCAGTGGACTCAGGCGTCGGGAGCACTCTCAGACCAAATACAAACCTCAAACCGTCTGTCTTGGTCCCTCCATTGGTGGATATCCACCAAGAATCTGTTGTTGGGGGCTCTCTTTCAGCCCTTGCTACCCCAAGCAACCCTCACAACAGATGCCTCCCAATTGGGGTGGGGAGCCCATCTGCTAACTCTCTCCACTCAGGGCACTTAGTCTCCACAGGAGGCCACCCTTCATATCAACCTCCTGGAACTGCGAGCAATTTGCCTTGCCCTCAAGGTCTTCTATACCCTCCTTGCCAACCTGACTGTCCTGGTTCAGACAGACAATCAGGTGGCCATGTTTTACATAAACAAACAAGGAGGGACGGGCTCTCTGTCGCTTTGCAACGAAGCTCTCAGATTATGGGCCTTCGCCAGAGAGCACCAAATTCATCTGCTAGCAGTGTATCTTCCAGGAGTTCAAAACTCTCGAGCAGACAGGCTCAGTCGAGTTCTGCTGCCACACGAGTGGTCCCTACACGTGGACCAGATAAGCAGAATCTTTCAGGAATGGGGGACCCCGGACATAGACCTCTTTGCAAGTCCGTGGAATGCCAAACTTCCCCGGTTCTGTTCCAGGACTCCGTGTCAGGAAGCTCAGGCCACGGACGCCTTTCTCCTCCATTGGGGTCAGGCGTTCCTATATGCCTTTCCACCCATTCCGCTGATTCCCAAGACTCTGTTCAAACTCCAGAGAGATCACGGCTCTATGATCCTCATAGCTCCACGCTGGCCACGCCAAGTGTGGTTCCCTCTGCTTCTACAGCTCTCCCAGGGATCCTCCCTGGACTTAGGAGCTGCACCAGACCTTCTGTCTCAGGAGGAGGGGACTTTGTGGCACCCAAACCCCAAATCCCTACATCTCCGAGCTTGGTTACTGAAGGCTTAAGTCTTCAAGACTTTAATCTTTCTCAACCTGTGAAAGATATCCTTCATGCCTCTAGGAAACCTTCCACGAGGCGGTCTTATGCTTTCAAATGGAAACGTTTTTCCATTTGGTGTGCTCAGCAGGGCCTTGACCCTCTGGCACTTCCTTTGAATTCCCTCTTAGACTATCTCCTGCATCTTTCCAATGCAGGCCTTAAGACGAATTCTGTAAGAGTCCATTTAAGTGCTATTTCAGCATCCCTGAAACCTATAAATGGACAACCTATCTCCTCTCATCCTCTTGTTGCAAGATTCATGAGAGGCCTGACTCTCACTAAACCTCCCATCAGACCCCCCCCCGGTCGCATGGGATTTGAATCTAGTGCTTGGTCAGCTTATGAAGCCACCTTTTGAGCCGTTATTTTCTACCTCCTTGAAATTTCTTTCCTGGAAGGTACTATTCCTAATTGCAGTCACTTCCGCTCGCCGCATCAGCGAACTGCAGGCTCTAGTGGCTAATCCACCTTATACAAGATTTCATCATGACAAGGTGGTCCTTAGGACGAATCCCCACTTTATGCCCAAAGTGGTCTCGCCTTTTCATCTTAATCAAGAGGTATATCTACCGGATTTTTTTTCCGGCTCCTCATGCATCCAGTGCAGAGAGGAACCTTCATACTCTGGATTGTAAAAGAGCTCTAGCCTTTTACCTTAATAGGACTCAGCCACATCGAAAGTCTTCTCAACTTTTCGTGGCTTTTGATCCTTCACATTTGGGACTTCCAGTCTCCAAGCGTACACTTTCCAATTGGATTGCTCAGTGTATTTCCTTTGCTTACCAGAGTAAAAACATTTCTCTGGAAGGCCATGTCACAGCTCACAATGTGAGAGCCATGGCAACTTCTATGGCTCATCTGCACTCTGTTTCCATTGATCAGATCTGTCGAGCCGCTACCTGGGCCTCGGTTCATACCTTTACAGCCCATTACTGTTTGGACAAGGACTCCCGCCGGGATGCCTTGTTTGGCCAGGCTGTCCTCAAACACCTGTTCCATTCTTAGACAACTCCTGCCCACCTTCCCAGGATGGATGCCTGAGATCCATACGAAGATGGCGAACCCTTGGAGGGGGATCTCCCAGGCATCTCAGCTAGGGAGTCCCCATATGTGAGGACTTATTCCTGCTTGTTCCTGGAGATAGCACAGTTACTTACCTGTAACAGGTGATCTCTGGGAACAGCAGGAATTAGTCCTCACAACCCACCCACCTCCCCTAGGAGTTGTATCTTCTATCTATCTGTCTTCCTGTCCTCTCTCTATTGTCTCAGCTATAAACTCGAAACTGAGGAGAGCTGTTCAGGAAGGCGGGAAGGCAGCGCGCATGTGCAGTGGGAGGTCCCAAAAGCTTCCATTCTAGGAAGCTGGGGAGCTTTCCCGCGCAGGCTCCGTCGGTTCCGACGTACCCATATGTGAGGACTAATTCCTGCTGTTCCCAGAGATCACCTGTTACAGGTAAGTAACTGTGCTGTCTGTCTGTAATAAATTTCAGATGTTGCCCACTTGGAGCAATTTATTACAGGGTAACCTATTTAAGACTAATAAGAGTAAATATTTTTTCACTCAACGTGTAATCAAACTCTGGAATTTGTTACCAGGAATGTAGTAAAAGTTAGTGTAGCTCAGTTTAAAAAAGGTTTTGACAAGTTCCTGGGGGAAAGGTCCATAAACCATTATTAAAAGGGACCCAGGATATCACTGCTTGACCCAATACAAGCATTGAGGAACCTGTGTCTTTTGGGGAGACTGCTAGGTACGTATGACCTGGATTCGACACTTTTGGAAAACAGGATACTGGGCTTGATGGCCCTTGGTCTGACCCAGTATGGCATCTCTTATGTTCTTATGTGATGTTCTTATTCACAATGTACATTCATATAATTAAGCATATACAGGGCTATATGGCAGCCACGTGTAAATAGGCATTTTAAAAAAATTTTCAGTTTACTCGGGGATGGCTTACTACATGAAAGTTTTAAGGAGGCATGTCAGGAGTGTGATTAGTTTATGACCAGACTGTTCAAAAAACTACACATGTATTCCCTATTTCGTATAGGGACCAAAAATATTCACATCAGGATTTACACTTGCTCCCTGGCACGTTTAGGTTTTTAAAAAAATGCTTGTTTCAACCAGACCTTTACAGGGCTACTAAGGAGGTTATCCCTGTTTTTAATTCCCCTCTCTAGACTGAAATAACAAAGACAACAGCATCTGAATTTAAATGATGGCACTTATATGTGCAAGCTTGCAAATTGACCAACATACACATGTTAATGCCAGCCCTTCACGTGCATGTCACCCGTATTTCCCTATTGCTTTTTTCCACGTGTACAATTGCATTTCAGTACCTCCCTACAGTATTTTAGGGCATAGCCTTTTTCTAAAAGACTTCAAGAATGGTAAAATTCAAGACCACAATATCTCAATTCCATTCTCCGTGTCTTTTCTAAAATGTACCTTTACCTCACTGACAACTACCCCAGGCTCTTCCCCTGCTTTCCTTGGCTGGATGACCCAGACCGTGGCTTCCTCTGGAACCCAGAACATCCAGCCATTAGGTGTCACTGTTGAGATTCCCTCTTCCCAGGGGATATGAATGTGGCCTTTGTTAGCTAGCACATGCAATGAGTCAAACTCAGTTCCTCGGCTTGGCAGTATACAGCACTGCCACAGAGTCATTGGACCAGTTAATTAAGCACTTATTTCAGGACATCAAGCTTTATTTGGAGGACTCAGTTATTTGCCAGAAGAAATACAATAGAACGGACCAGATGGAGCAAATTTGGAAGGAGATGCAAAAATAGGCTGCAGTATATGAATATCAAGGCTTGGAGGAATAACCTACGTATCTGTGGAGTCACGGAGACTGAGCACTTTGCTGATGAAGAGGCTGTAGTTAAGCGGGTGTTCTCTCTTGTGTTGCATGATTTTCCTGCCAAGGAAACGAGTCCAGTCAAAGTCCTGTTGGACAGAACGGAACGAGCCCTGGGGTTACCTAGGGCAGGGCAGACACTGGATATCACTGTTTGCTTGCATCAGTTCCCCAGTTAAAGAACAGATCTTGAAACTCATCTGAACAAAACCTCAAATAGGGTTTTACGGACATACGATTTCAGTCTATGGAGATTGGTCTAGCTTTGCTCTGTAGAAGTACCGGGAGTATCGAAAGGTGACAGTGGTACTCAGGCATGGGGACTTACGATGTAGATGGCTAGATTCGAAGGACCTGGTCTTTACGAAGAATAATATCACTCATAAATGTGGCTCCTTTGATGAGGTCATCAAGGTGCTGAAAGAGGTGCGCCTGGATCATGTGGTGGAGCGCCAATCATTGGAGCAGACTCTTTCACAAAAGCCATGGCAAAAGTGTCAGTGATTATCAGTTGGAGGTAAGCTGCTACATCAGCACTTCAAAGGAGCTAGAAACTTGGTGAGCTGATTATATCATCCAGATATTGCCTGGGACTTTAGGGGGGGGGGGACTGGTTTGAATTCTTTGGTGCCTGGCTGAACTAGGAGAAGGAAGAAAGTCTGAGATTTTACTACTACCACTACTAATGCCAATCATTTGTACAGTGCTACAAGGCATATGCAGCACTGTAAGAGACTGTCCTTGTTCATCAGAGCTTATACTCTAGTCAAGACAGACAACACAACAGCTGGGGACTAGGATATGTCTAGGGGAATGGTGAGAAAACGTTTCATTGGAGAGCAGAAGACTGTGCAGATCAGGATCCAAAAGCAGCCTTGAAAAGGAGTTTTTAGCCTGAATTCATAGACAGCAGAAAGGGGTGGGCCACAGGAACCATGGCCCATCAATTGTCCAACACAACATCAGGAATAGAGAGCTTGGGAGCAGGGCTGGAGAAGGCGGTGTTCCGCTGCCTTTGCCTGGATTTAAAAAGGGGCAGAGATGAAGTCTGACATATCAACTTGGGTAGTTTGTTCCAGGCATAAGGAGCAGCAAGGTGGAAAGACAGAAGTTTGTAGTTGGCAGTGGAAGAGGAGGGCACAGAGAGAAGCAATGTGTCAGAAGACTGGAGTTCCTGAGAAAGGGTGTAGGAAGAGATAAGAGAGGAAAGGTAGTGAGGAGTAACAGAATGAATGCACTTGTAGGTCAGTAGGAGAAGTTTGAACTGAATACGGAAATGGATAGGGAGCCAATGAAGTGACTTGAGAAGAGGGATTATATGAGCGTAGCGATATTGGAGGAAGAATAGCTACGCAGCTGAATTTTGCACAGAATGAAAGAAAGAGAGATGATTCAGAGGGGGACCAGCAAGAAGGAGGTTGCAATAGTCTAGACAGGAGGTGGCTAAGTGTGGATAAGCGTCTTAGTAGTTTGTTCAGAAAGGAAGGGGTGAATTTTGCTGATGTTATAGAGAAAGGAATGACAAGTTTTAGCTATCAGTTGGATGTCTGTGGAGAAGGAGAGTGAGGAGTCAAAGATGACCCCAAGGTTGCAAGCTCAGGAAACAGGGAGGAGTAGAGCGTGATTCACAGAAATAGAGAAAGGAGGACAGGGGGAGGTGAGTTTAGAGAAAAAGATAAGCAGCTCGGTTTTGACCACGTTCAATTTCAAACTGCGGTGAGACATCCAGGAAGCAATATCAGAGAGGCAGGCAAAGATATGGGCCTGGATTCCTGGAGAGATTTTGAGTGGAGAGGGGTAGATCTGAGGTAGAGAGAGAGATCCGCATAAAGATGATATTAAAAACCATGGGAAGAGATGAGTGTACAAAAGGACTGGGTATAGAGAGAGAAAAGGAGTGGTCCCAAGACTGACCCTTGGGGTACACCAACTGAGAGCGGGCTACCAATAGAGGTGGATTCAAGAGAACATAAACTAGAACTGCGGTGGGAGAGTAAGAAGAGACCAGCATAGAGCAGAGCCCTTAGAACCAAGCAAGGACAAGGTATCAAAGAGAAGGTCGTGGTCAACAGTGTCAAGAGCAGCAGAAAAGTCAAGAAGACCTTTTATTTTTCTTCCTCATTGTTTTTATTTGTCTGCTTTTTGGGCAGCAAAGTCAGCTTGCAGGTGTTGGGCCAGCATGGGAAAGGGCTGTTTGGAATCTTTGGGGCCAATATTCAGAGCGATTAAAGCAATTAGCAAACCTGCTAACCACATTCATCGCGGCAACCGGGATATTCAGCAGCACTAATACAGTTAATGCTGCTGAATATCCCTGATACCACCACTGAACACCCAGAGTGGAGGCAGTGCCCAGGAATAACTGGCTAGCGGCGAAATTCAGCCACTTGCTGCTTATCCAACAGCAGCAAAAGTTAGGTACTTTAAAGGCTGCTGTAGCTAACTGGACAGAGGCTGAATATTGCCTGGCATTGAATATCTGGGTTAAAGGTTCAGCGGGGATGACTAGCTGCTTTACAAGGGCTAGCCACCGCTGCTGAATACCCCCCCCCCCTTTGTTTTTATGAACATAACAGAGTAATTGAGCCACAGTTTATTCTGCGGTGGCCCATGTTCGTTTTTTGGTGCCTGGGGACTGGTATGGTGGGAGAGAGAGCAGCTATTGCTTGAATACTTTGTAGACTGTTGCACTGTTTTATGTTAGGATTGTACTTTGTTATGATACTTGTAATGTGTATCTGAAATATGTGATAGGTATCTGTCAACCTGACTGGTAGGGGGGTTGGGAGTGGGAGTTTGTTGGTTTTAAAGGCAGTTCTTGAGGGGGAGGAGGTGGGGGATGGGAGGGAAAGGTATGTGGGTGGATACAATAATTATGTATATCTCTTTTTAGCTATAAAGGGTATTATGCAGTATTATGCAGTAGGTTGCTCCTTGGGGGAACGTATAGACAGGTTGGGGCATGTTGAGGGTATGGGGGATGGTGGAGAGATAGAGGGGGAGGAAGGAGCGAAGTATGAACTGAAGCTATAAGGAGAGTATCGTAGGAGAGGGAGTGGCGGGGAGGGTGGTTGGGGGCGGAAGGGTATATAGTGTGGGTGAAATGAAGGCGGGAGTAGGGAGGCAATGAGGGGAGTACTGAATGGATGAAGTGGTCTAGCGTATGGTATGCAGGTTGGCAGATTGGCATGGGGCAAAGAATGTGGATTATAATTGAGGTTGGATATGAGATAGGCTGAGGGTGGATGTGTCATGGAAAGAGGATTGCCTTGTGAGGCACATTCCTCCAATCTTTCAGTCCTTTTGGTTTGTGTGGAGGTTGGGAAGGTAAAGATAAGAGATGGGGGGGGGAAGGGGGGGGGATCAGGTTAAAGATCCTATAATGCTGCGCTCTTCTCAGCTCTGGATGTTCTCGCTCCTCTCATCCCTCGTCCTGTGAGGCGTTCCTTACCTCAGCCCTGGCTCTCCCACTATTCGCTATCTTTGCTCCTGTGCCCGCTCTGCTGAGCGTGCCTGGCTCAAATCCCGCTCCCCTGAAGATTTCCTTCATTTCAAATTCATGCTTTTCTCTTTCAAATCTGCTTTAGCTCTTGCCAAACAAGATTACTTTGTTCGCCTGACTAATTCTCATGCCTCTGATCCTCACCGTCTCTTCATTGCTCTCAATTCTCTCCTCAAAGTGCCTCTGCCTCTGATCCCTCCTTCCCTTTCTGCCCAAACCCTGGCTGATTACTTCCATGATAAAATCCATAAGATCACTCTCCAATTTCCCTCTAAATCCCCGATTTCCTCTTCCTGCTCTCAATCTCCCCCCCCCCCTTCTCATCCTACCCGCTCTTCCTTTCCTACGATTTCTATTGATGAAACTGCTCTTCTTCTCTCCTCCTCCAAGCTCACCATTTGCTCCTCTGATCCTATCTCCTCCCATCTCCTCTCCTTTATCTCCTCTACCGTTGTCCCCTCCATTTCTCATATTCTCAACCTCTCGCTCGCCACTGCTACTGTCCCGGCTGACTTTAAACATGCTGTGGTCACACCTCTCCTTAAGAAACCCTCACTTGATCCCTCTTGTCCTTCTAATTATCGCCCCATTTCTCTCCTTTCTTTCAATTATAAACTGCTCGAACGTGCGGTTTACCGCCGTTGTCTTGACTTCCTCTCTTCCCATGCTCTTCTCGATCCCTTACAATCCGGTTTTCATCTCTTGCACTCTACTGAAACTGCTCTTGTCAAGTCTCCAGTGACTTGTTCCTGGCTAAATCTAAAGGCCTTTACTCTGTCCTTATCCTCCTTGACCTTTCTGCTGTTTTTGACACTGTTGACCATGATCTTCTCCTTGACACTTTGTCCTCGCTTGGCTTTAGGAACTCTGTTCTTTCCTGGTTCTCCTCATATCTCTCCCATCGCTCCTTTAGTGTATGTTCTGGTGGCTCCTCCTTCACCCCGCTCTTGGTTGGTGTCCCCCAAGGTTCTGTCTTGGGTCCCCTTCTTTTTTCTCTCTATACCCAATCCCTTCGTGTGCTTATTTCCTCTCATGGTTTTCAGTACCATCTCTATGCTGATGACTCCCAGATCTATCACTCTACTCCTGATCTTTCTTCTGCTTTCCAGTCCCGGATCTCTTGCTGTCTCTCTGCCATTGCTGTTTGGATGTTCCATCGTTGCCTGAAATTGAACATGGCCAAGACTGACGTTCTCATTTTTTCTCCTAAAATTTCCCTTTCTCCCTCTTCTTTTTCAGTCTCTGTTGATGGCTCTGTTCTCCAACCTGTTTCATCTGCTCGCAATCTGGGTGTTATTTTTGACTCTTCGCTCTCTTTCTCCTCTCATATCCAACTCATCGCTAAGACCTGTCGCTTCTTTCTCTTCAACATTGGCAAAATCCACCTCTTTCTTTCTGAGCTCACCACTAAAACCCTCATCCATTCCCTAATCACCTCCCGTCTTGATTATTGCAATCTGCTTCTTGCTGGTCTGCCTCAGTCTCATCTCTTCCCCCTTCAGTCTATTCAGCACTCCGCTGCCCGTTTGATTTTCTGTCAGCCTCGTTTTGCCCACATCACTCCTCTCCTCAGATCTCTTCACTGGCTTCCTATCCGTTTCCGTATTCACTTTAAGCTTCTCCTTCTGACCTATAAGTGCATTCACTCTGTGGCTCCTCAGTACCTTTTTTCTCTCATTTCTCCCTATTTCCCCCCTCGTGTACTCCGTTCTTCTTCCCAGTTGCTTCTTGCTATGCCCTTCTCCTCTATTGCCAACTCCAGATTCCGCTCTTTTCACCTTGCTGTACCTTACGCTTGGAATAAACTTCCTTTGTCTATACGTCAGGCATCTTCTTTGTCCCTCTTCAAACTTAAGTTAAAAGCTCATCTTTTCGCCTCTGCCTTTGGCTCTTGATTTTGCTGTTCTCCTTCCTTCCCCTCTTTTATTTCACCTTTCCTACTTCCTCTTACACTTGTTCTTACCTCTTTCCTTTGTCCTGTCTCTCCTGCTCTCGCCTCTTTGTCCTTGTTCTGATCTTATTCTTCTCTTTTTCTTGCTTTGTCTTTTTTAGATTGTAAGCTCTTTTGAGCAGGGACTGTCTCTTGTGTGTTTTCATTGTACAGCGCTGCGTGCGCCTGGTAGTGCTTTATAAATACTTAGTAGTAGTAGTAGTAGTAAGAGGAGGGATGTTGGTAATAAGAGAACCGAGTATGGATGGTGTGAGTAAAGTGGGATGGGGGTGTGAGTGTGGAGAGGCGTATATGCTGATTTGCCTTTATGGCTCAGACAGTTTTCTTGACTTGGAATATAGTTGGGATTGGCTCTCCAAGGAAAAGGAAGCGAATTTTGACAAGGGGAACATATAGCTCTGCTGCAGGAGGCCCATTTGAGAATAGTGGAGCACGATAAATTGAAGGTGGGATGGGTGGGACACTGTTATGCTGCCTTGGCGCCTAAGGCTCAGAAGGCTGGGGTAGCAGTGCACATTATGGAGCATCGGGAGAATACCTCCCTCCTGGGTCCTGTGTGTGGGGGTGTTGGGATTTTTGGGGGAAAAGGTATTGGGTCTAATGATGGTTTCTTTTCCCACATGGGTGTGTTGCTTACGCAGTTGGAGGAGGCGCCTTTCATCACTGCTGGAGATTATAGTCTTTTAGCTGACCCTTACCTTGATCAGGCATTGCTAGGGTGGCGAGTGGTGCCTGGTAGCAAGGGATTTGCAGAGTTTTGCCAGGTTGGGGGACTGTTGTACGTGTGGCTTTTTCATCCTAATGATTGAGAATATACACACGTCTCATCCTTGTCAGAGTCCTTATACTATATCTTAATATCAAATTCAGTGCTCCTTAGGGTAGAGGCTTCAGATATAGGACCATTGTTGTGAACGTCCATGGGATTGCAGAAGGATTCCAAGTTTGTGGTGCATTTAAGGGATCCGTGGAAAGAGTTTTGGAACATAAATCGAGAACATCATGAGAACCCCAGGTTTTTTGGAAAACAGCGAAGGCAGGAATGAAAGGGTTCATCATAGTGTATGTAGTGTGGATGAATGTTTCGGTGGTGGTATTGAGTAATAGAATCCGTGAGGTTCAAAGGTAGATGACGAGGAGGTGCCAAGCGAGAATACAGGAGGAGCTCTTTCATCTCCAGACCAAGTTTCATATGTATATGTATCAATATGGGCCATGAACTCTCTGCTGATGCAGCAGAATAGGTTGTTTGAGCTCTGTCTCTTCCCTGCCTTGTCCTGCAACACTGCAACAGCCATTGGCTTGTAAGTTGAGTCACGATCTGCATGCCACTTTATTTGCAGATGACTTGTTTATGTTAGAGAAGCCATGGATATCTTTGGCTAGAGTGCTGGAGATTTTGGAAGAGTTCCAAGGTTTCTCAGGGTTGAGAGTTAATTGGGATAAATCTTTGGACCTGAATTTCAATGGGCAAGTGATAGCTACTTAGGGATGATTTTTCTCTTAAGTGGGCACTGGGGATGCTGCCTTTTATTTGGGGGGTTGATACCTAGGAATTTTGATGTATTATATAGTTTGAATGTGGGACAGATTATGTGGAGGACTGATGCCCAGTTGGAGGCGTGGGAGAAATCTTCCCTTGTTGTTATGGGGATGAGTACAGGTGGTTAAGATGGTGATATTTCCTCACTGGCTATATTTGTTGCGAAGTTAGCCATTACTAAGAAAGATGTGTTGCGGTGGGACTGTAAGGTAAAGAGATTTTTGTAGTGATGAAGGCAGCTACATATTAGCCATTTTCAAGCATAGTCCCATGGATGGGGGGGGGGGGATGATTGCCTGATTTGCGATTCTATAATGTGGCTTGTTTATGAAGGGAAGTTAGAGGGTGGATAGTGGAAGAATCGGCCTATGTAGATGTCCTGCATGCACATATGACTCTGCAAGTGCTATTTTCTTGGGACCAAGAGATCATTATGGGCATCTGCATGCACGGCATTGTATTCTATTTGGATTAAAAGGTGCCCTTTCTGGTTTGCATGAAGGTAAATTTGAAAAGATAGTATTAAAGCAGCACCAGACGTGGGACTGATTTCATTACTAATACTTACTGCTACTACACATTTGTATAGCGCTACAAGACGTATGCAGCGATGCACAGACACATGTAAAAGACGGACCCTGCTTATCACAGTTTACAATCTGGTCAAGACAGACAACACAGTAGCTGTAGACATAGGATACATCTAGGGGGAATGGTAAGGAAACACAAAGGAGATCAGATGAGTCAAGATCCAAAAGTGGCAACAAAGAGGTGAGTTTTCAGCCTGAATTTGAAAAGGGTCAGAGAAGGCGCCTGAATACAGACTCAGGTAGTTTGTTCCAGGCATAAGGAGCAGCAAGGTGAAAGGAGTGAAGTCTGGAGTTAGCAATGTATATTTAGGTAATTATAAGGGGAATTTAAGGGGGGATGATTAGAGCCTGTGGTGATTGTGGTTACTTGCGAGTGGAGTATGATGAGGATGATATTTGTGTGAGTGTGTCTGGGGGGGGTGAAGGGGTGGAGAGTGTGGTGTGGCGAGAGCTGCATTTTAAATTTTTGTTTCATGAGTATGTGGCCCCTAGGACAGCGTATTTAATGGAATTTTAGATACAGATGTGTGTAGTACATGTGGGCAAGAGCAAGGATCATTTCTCCATGTGGTGCGGGAATACAGTGGGGTGAGGGAATTCTGGAAGGCATCTTTCAGTCATTGTCCATAATGCTATCGGAAGATCTTCAAGCTCAGCCAGAGATATGCCCGTTGCATCGATGGCAGGACTTGCCACTAGCTAGTGGGGCCAACATTATGCAAGTGCGGAAGGCCTGCCCGGCAGCAAAGCACTGTTTGTTGATGCTGTGGATGCATAATGCAGCCCCTCAGATTACGCAATGTATGTTTTGCTTCAGATGGAGAGACTGATAGTGATCTCAGCAAGTATTAGGAAGAGAAAGACAAGACGTTCTGGAAAGTATTGGAACCATTCTTTCAGACTCTCTGTGAGATAGCAAAGCACACGCATCAATATGTTGGCAGTGTGGGTGGGGGGGAGAGAGGGGAGCAGGGCACATTGTGGTATGCTGTGTAGATGTGGTATATTTATTTGAGTTGACTGGTACTTTAAAATACCAATAAAATTATTTAATCATAAAAGTATCTGTGCAGTTTGCAGCTACAAAGGACATTTAAAAATTGCCCCCAAGATAACCAGATGGTTCCATTTCATACAGTATAGGCTCAGTCAGTTCAGGTTTTGCCCCTGTGCAAATCATGGATTTGTTCCTAGTGTTTTGAATATCACCTTCTCTATCTCATTCAACATGTTCACCTCAAAGATCAAGTACAGATATATTAAACTTTGCTCAGTTCCCAACCAATGTGTATTATTATTATTAAACATCTATTAAGCGCTACTAGGCATACACAGCACAGTACAAATGCAGATAAAGATAGTCCCTACTTGTTAGAGCTTACAATCTAATCAAGACAAACAAGATAAGCTTAAAAGGTGGATAGGATAGGGAAGGGTAAGGAGACATAAGGAACAAGGGATCAGGATCCAAAGGCAGCCTCAAAGACGTGAGCCTTTAGCAAAGATCTGAAGAGGGGTAGAGATGAAGCCTGTCGTACAGACTCAGGGAGTTTGTTCCAGGCATAAGGAGCAGCAAGGTGAAAGGACCAAAGTCTGAGTTAGCAGAGGAAGAAAAGGGCAAAGAAAGGAGCAAACCAGTAAAAGAGTGTATCAGGAGTTCTATACACAAGAGGAGTGGAGGAGTAGCCTAGTGGTTAGAGCAACTGCCTAGTACCCAGAAGATCAAGGGTTCAATTCCCACTGGCACTCCTTGTGACTTTGGGCAAGTCACTTTACCCTCCATTGCCTCGGAAGAAAAGGCTGGCAATCAACTTCCAGTGATACATTGCCAAGAAAACCCAGAGGTAGCTGACTTGATGGCACTAAAAAAAAACCCATAAGAAATGCCATACTGGGTCAGACCAGGGCCAACAGTAGGTCTGCAATCTCATATTTCAGTTCTTTCAACACCCTTGGATCTGGACCAAGTGATTTATTACTCTTCAGTTTATCATATACTTGTAATATTCAATTCTTCCGATATATCAGCTTTAAATACCATTTCAGGCATGGGTAACTTTCCTACATCTTCTTCAGTAAAGACTGAAGCAAAGAATTCATTTGTTTTCTCTGCTATGGCCTTGTCCTCCCTTAGCACACCTTTTACCCCTCTATCATCCAATGGTCCAACTGACTCTCACAGGGTTTTTGCTACAAATCTACTTGAAAAAAGTTTTTATTATGTGTTTTTTGCTTCCACAGCAAGCTTTTTTTTCAAATTCTCTCTTTGCCTGACTTATCAATGACTTGCATCTAATTTACCAGACTCAGGAGTAATATGCGGAAATATTTTTTTATGGAAAAATTGGCAAATATATGGAACAGTCAACCAGGAAATTGTTAAGAGATTACCTTAGAAGCACAGGACAGGGCACTGTGTAGCAAGCTAGATTTTACTAACTGTTCTTTCCCTCTCACCCACCACAGGCATAATCTTAGCATTATAGACTCTTAAACATATTAAAAGGGAAGAGGTGGTCAACTGAAAGGCTGCCAGACTGAAGGTGGGACTTCAGTACTACGTCTCTGTAGGTCTCGTCTATATATCTCTCTGTTTTCCTCATGCCCTCCAAGTCTGCCCCTCTAGCCTCCAGAGATCGGACTTGTTTCTTGAGGGCATAGAGCTTCTTCCACCTAGTGCACACGTAAGACTCCTCACCAACTGGGAGAAAATTGTACATGTGACACTCAATGCAAAAGACTGGATAGCTGTCATCTCACTGCTGGACTGCTGTCTGGATCTTAGTTTTAAGGTTTTGTTCAGCTATTTAAGTTGTCTACTTACTTAAAGTTGCTGGGGATACCTGTACTGATACAATTATATCTAATAAGTTTAAGGGACTTTGTTCACCTCAAGATTGATTAATTTCAGGGTCTTAATTAATCTATTCCTGGGGAGGATAACCAGCTGAGCCTGAAAGTGAATTTATTTATTTATTTAACATCTTTTATATACCGCGCTATTTGTTTTCAGTGCGGTTTACAAATAACAAAGGCTGCACATTCAGAGGACACTGGTGTGCTTACATTATAACAGGAAACTTAAACTTGGAACAACAGGGTAAAACTGTAACTATGTACAAAACATATTGGATTCTTTAGTATTCACAGGAGGGCTAAGGCAGAACATCAGAGAACTTGAGGCAGAATTACTTATGAGGGAATTGGGAGTGAGGATTGAGAGTTTGTGGGTTTAGGAGTGCTGATGATCGAATGTGGATTGGATGCTTGTGCAAAGTGGAGAAGGAAAATGTGGTGCTTGATTGCCTTACGAAATTGAGTGAGGTCTTTAATTGCTCTTATTTCAGGTGTGAGGTCATTCCAGCATTTAGGTGCATCTAACAGGGCCTTCAGATTCTATGCCCCTAAGTGCTGGAACGCCCTACCTCCAGAGATTCGTGCTATCACTGATCTATCCCTTTTTAGAAAGGCTCTCAAATCCCACCTTTTCCCCCAATATTACTTGACCAGCTAACCAATCTCGATCCTTACCCTATAACTAATAACAAATCCTGTTGTGTATACTTGTAAATACTCATGTAAATAGTTGCAGAAATGACGTCCCATGTTTTATCCAAGTTCTCTGACCTTGTTCTCTGTAAAACCAAACAGTTTGTTGTTCTGGTCTGTTGTTATATTGTGAACCGCGCTGATGCTGAATAGAGCGGTATATAAGAGCCTGTAATAAATAAATAAATAAATAGAAGGCGAAGGTCCTTTTTTTGGTTGACTGGGTACATTTGATGGACTCTTTGGGGATGATCAGGGTGTTGTCCGTTGTTGTCCTTCTCGTTCTGTTTTTTGGGGTGAGGGAGATGAGATCATTGAGAGACGTGGGGGCAAGGTTGTTGATGATCTTGAAAGTGATGATGAGGATTTTATAGGTTAACCTGCAATGAATTGGTAGCCAGTGGAGTTCCATGAGAGTCGGGGTGATATGGTCTGATCTTGCTAGACCACAGAGCACCCTAGCAGCCGCGTTCATCGCAAGTTGTAGTGGATTAATGATGTTCTTGGGGAGACCGTATAAGACGACATTTGCATAATCAAAATGAGGTAGTGTGAGGGCCTGGAAAATGGTCCGGAAGTTGTTATGAGGTAGCATGGGTCTGAGGTGCCTTAGCGTTCTGATTTTATTGTAGACAGATCTGTTCCTGGTGATGTTCCTAAAGGGAGCCTTTCAAATTGCCCCTTTGAGCTGTCACTTGGCTTTAACACCTATTTTAAACAATTTCACAGGTCTTGTGCCCCCTAACTGGAAGGCCTCTTTGTAAAGGTCTCTAGAAACAATTTTCAAAGAATATTTCTCCTATTCTTTGTTCTATGCTAGCTATATGCTAATTTGAATTAAATTAAAAGCTCTCTGCTGCTACTGAGGTTTAAATTTAACAGCTCCCTGCTGCTACTGACTGAGGTTTAAACTTAAAATAAAATCTCTCTGGTACTTCTATGTCCTGACTGAGTTAGCAAATACACTGGATTCTAAAGTACACAGATTTATCAATTTTCAGTTTTACCTCAAAGAATTCTCTTTTCCTTAAGATTTAGAGAATTTCCCTGAAGTAAATACTTACAAGTGCAGATTTCTTTCCAGCAGCAGCAGTCCCTTTTGGATTTGAAGAACTTTCAGAGTGGCAGCTCTATAATATAATCTTTAACTCAGGAAGCCTAGTCCCTTATTATCTGTCTACTAATTTAAGGTTTATTCCTTCCCCAAAAGAAACAGGACAGACTCTTATCTCACGTCTTGAAAACACAGGTTAGGATATCAATTGGCAATTGTGTAAATAAAAAGAAAAACTTGGGCAACATAGCCATCTTTATAGCTTTTCTCTCCTTTCCATCCACAGTCAGAGCACTTCACCTGTCCAGCCCTTCCCCAGTTCCGCATATGAAGGGTAAATAATTACATTTATAGAGCTCTGCAGTATCACGAGAAATACAAATTCCCAAATATCTCATTCTGAAGCATTATGGGACCTGCAGCACCGATTTCAATGAGTAAACTCAGGAACTACAAATGTCATATTGTATTGCAAGGCACATTTAAAACAAGAACTGGCCAAAAATCTCACTCTTGGAACTGGGTAACTTGGCAACTCTCTTGTACCTGTAACAGACTTTATTTAGTTTTCATGGGCTCCCATGTTTCTCCCTTTCTACTGCAGGTCTATTGTCTTGCAGTCTGGTCTAGGAAACATCAAGTGTGCTTGAGCAGGAAAGTCAATTCAGTTATGGGATGGGGAGCCTGAACATGTATTTTTGTATTTTAGTTAGAGGCAGCGAAATGGGGTGGGGGCCAGAGGATTTTGCTATCCTTATTTCTCTTTTTTGTCTCTTTTAGTTTGATCCTGTATTCTTTTCTGTGTTCCTCTGTTTGTGAACTTCTGAATTTTGCGAAAACTGTGTTTTTTGCCTTTATTTGAGCAGTGTCACCCAGCAGACCTGGTTGAGAGAAGGGAAAGTGTTTTAAATGAAGGAAAAAGTGCATATAAGCCGCAATATCTGGAGGAACCAGGTAGAGGGAGCCAGAGACTCCAGAGCCACTATAGGACCACGCCCCACTGAGCATGATGTAATGCCAGCCAGCTTCCAATCCAGGTGCACAGAGGAACTTCTTAAGGAGGCTCTGGAAGACAGGAAGGGGAGCAGAGGGAGCAGAGGGAGCAGAGGTGGCAAGGGCTGGATGGAAAGGCAGCTGTGAAGACAGTTGGAGTGACGGCTGGAGAGGAAACAGCAAGAGTAAATGCAGCAGGACTGTGTACAGCTGGAAGCAAGGCAAGACAGAGGGAAGGTTGGAATGCAAACCTGAATATTCCCTTGCCAAAAGATCACCTAAAGGGAAAGGTGATGGTCTGAGAGCTAAGGAGGAACCGGAGGAGGTTTCAGCTCCTAGAGAGGTAAAAGTTGTTTGTCCAGAGTGGTCAAGGCATTACTGCAGTTGTTGTCCAGAATCCACAGGGTCACAGCAGGAAGCCCTAAGACGTGCTAAACAGGCCAGCCAAAGGAGAGACTGGTATAGGCCTCAACCTTCGCTGGAGTCCAAGAGGCCAAGCTCCCAAGGTAAAGCTTTTATTGAAGCAAGATATAGAAAAAGCTTGTATGATAAGAAAGGCTTGGATAATAGATGTTTGTATAAGACTGCCACAAAAGCTACAAGGAGAGAGAACTTTTCTCCGTGTAGAATAGCACGAAGCCAACGCCCTAAGAATAATCCAGAACATTGGGCTGTGCTGGAAAAGCTATACAGAGAGCCTGAGTATAGGATACCTGAACCCAGGGACTCAGAGTCCGAGGTGTCCACCTACGAGCAAATGCAAGTGGACCTGGCCAGTGAGGCTTCGGATAATGAAATGGATTGCACATATTGTACTAGTGGAAGCCTGGAGTCTGTGCCAGACTTGTATGCTACATGAATTATTGCCTAGAATATTGTTTGAATGAAGCCCAGCGCTAATGTGAAGATAACAGTGTTTCTTTAAGCTTTTTGTTTCACTTTTCGTACCTGAATGAAGGACTTTTGCGTTTGTTGTTAACCAATCCTTTGGACCCTAGCGAAAGGGAAATAAACGCCTTTATTTTCCCACCACTTGTGCATATGTTTCTTTGAAGATTAGGACCAGAAAACAAATAAGGCCAAAAGTGAAGTAGGCCGCAGGATTACTGGCCAATCTTCTCCCCATAATTTTTATGTCCGAGCGCTGCTTATACGCCAGGGCGGTGCTCACGACAGCAGCCACTTCTTTGGAGAACCAAATAGGTTTCCTTTTCCTCTTGTTTTTATTTACTTTCCTTACATATGTATCTGATGCCCCTTTTATTGCCTCCTTTAGTTTAGCCCACTGCAGTTCCACTTCCCTTAGCTCCTCCCACCCTGCCAACTCCTCCTTCAGGCACTCGGCCATTTTACTGAAGTTAGCAATTTTGAAGTCTAGGATTTTGAGCTTGTTGCGATTGAACTCTGCCTTGGCTTTTATCTCAAACCACACTGTGTGATGATCGCTGCTGCTCACAGGGGCATCCACCCGGATATTCAACATGCTATCTCTGTTGGTGAGCACTAAATCCAACATCGAGCTTTCCCTGGTCGGTTCCATTACCAGTTGTCTAAGTAACACATCTTGGAAGGCATCCACAATTCTTTTACTTCTTTCCAGATTTCCTATGCACCAGGGGTGCACAAGTTCAGTTCTTGAGGGCTGCACAAAGCAGGTTTCAAGGATTACCCTAATGAATATGCATAAAATAGATTTGCATACAATGGAGGTAGTAGGTATGCAGATCTCTCATATGCATATTGTGATGAAGCTTACACTACTGAAGCTATGGAGTTAGGAGAAAACTCTGTTTCTTTTAAAGAAACTGATTTACAGAGAATGCAATTACCAAGAAGTGCAGCTAGAGGGAGTAGGCATGAGGCTGCAGAAGGTAGGCTGACACACCCAGATTGTAATGATGCAATAGCTAATCAAACACACCCGAGTAGAGGGCCAGAAAGCTCACTAGAGAAATGGCTTAAAAAGCAGTGCTCGGTCAGGAGAATAGAGAGAGGACCACCAATACAGAGAGGACCACGAATAGAGAGACGACCACAGGAGCAGAGAGGACCACAAATACAGAGAGCAACAGAAACCCCCGCTACTAAGGAGAGAGAATGGGGAAAGCTCCAACTACGGAAGGAAAGGCAGTTAAGCTTGCAGTCCTTACAAGGAAGAGACAACTTCCAGGAAGGTCAAGCCCATGCTGAAAAGCTCCAGAAAGCAGTCTCCAGGGAAGACAGTGTAAGCAGGAGAGTGCCTGGTAGAGGGAATACCAGCAACGCACCGTCTCAGAGAACAAAGGTACATTCACACCTCCTTTCCTGAATGTGTGCCAGGTCCTAGAAAGGCTTGTAAACCAGAGAGCCATAGATATGAGAAACAAAGCTTTGGAAACCTGTGCAGAAGGTCCTAGATAAAAGCCATATTAATTGTTGGCCAGACCAGGTCCAGCCAGGCTGGAAAGTCTTGGAGAGGACTACTGAAGTACATCCAGTTTTGCCTAGGGAAAGCTCAGGCTTAGCAGACACCATATCTGAGCAAGAGGATATGCAAACAGACCTTGTGGAACCAGAACCATTGCTGCCTGAATATCCTATGGACTGTACTCTCTGTGTAGCTGAGAGTATAGGATCTCTCACAGAGTCATAGTATAAGACATGCTCTAAAATGTCATTGCTTTGTTGAGCTGAAAAGAAGAAGTTTTTGTGTTTATTTAACCTGTTTATATTGAAAAATCCTGCTTGAATGGAAAAGTCTGTGAAGCTCTTATAACAGTTTGGACTTTGTAAATACTTTGGTAGAAACCCTGAATCAAGGTGAATTCTGTTGTCTTCTTGGAGAACCTTAGCGCATCAAGGGAATAAAACCTTATATTTAACCCAGCACAAGGCTCACACAACTATTCTTTATAAAGAAGGGAACTACAAGGACCATAATGCACCTGGTCTAAGTTAGAGTTCCTGGCTTCAACAAACAAAAAATGTCCGCCCTGACCCGTCAGCACGCTGCCACCGGGAGGGGCTGTGACAATATCCATTTGGGATATCCTGAAAACTTGGTCTATTTGCGGTTCTCAAGAACTGAACTTGTGACCCTTTGCTATTCACACAAGCATTCCTATGGCTCCGGCCACTACCCTGTCTCTGATACCTTCAGATCATCCGAAGGTCACATACTGATGCCCCCAGCTGCATGGCACAGAATCTTAGCTGCCAATCACTTCCAGTAGCCAGTCTTTCAGCTTTCGTAGGTCACGCCTCATTTGGTCTGCTCTATCAGGAGTCTGTGCGTTGTCTTTCCTACTAACCCCTCTGAACAGAACTGGGTCCATAACCAGTGCCTCAGAGGCACTCTTCTAATAACCCCTCGCTTTTTGGCATGAACTTCATTCACAAATACTCTCCATTATCTATCGCTCAAGCAGTTTCTAATCCAGCCCACTACCTTGGAGTCCATGTCCAAGGTGCCACTTTATTCATGAGTCTTCTGTGTGAAACAGTGTCATAAGCTTTACTAAAATCCAAGTCCAATCACATTCAGTACTGGCTGCTGACCTAGTCCTTTAGTCCTCCCAGTCATAAATATTCATCAGATTTGCCAAATCTGCTCTAAAAAGCTTTTATAATGCAAATTCTCCTGCATTCCACCATTAGAAAGTTCTTCCTCATGTCTGACCTCAATTTTCTCTGCTACAATTTAAACTTATTACTGCTTGCCCTTTCCTGATGGAGACAGTTGATCAGCTGAGCCCTATCCTTTCCACATCGCTCTGTATAAGGGATTCTCACCCCAGTCCTTAGGACACTCAGGTTTTCAGGACAGCAACAATGAATATGAATGAGAGAGATTTGCGTACAATGGAGATAAGTGCGTGCAGATTTCTCTCATGCATATTCATTGTGGTTATGCTGAAAACCTGTGTGGCTAGGTGCGTCCCCAAGACTAGGGTGAGAACCCCTGATAAATACATATCTGACTATAACTATCAAGTCTTCCCGCAGTATTTTCTAGATTAACTACTTTATGGTTCTAGGTACTAAAAGGTAAAAGTAGAGAGCTAGTTAATTATAGTTTTTGATACTTAGGAGCCACTTATAAAGGAGAAATATTCACCTCAGTGTGGCTACAGGAACAGCTACATAGCGGAGGTGAGCAGAAATAGCCCAAGCGAACTTCCAGTCTGCAGGCAAACAAGCACAATGAGAACAAATCCTGACATCTGCTGTGTAAACTTCCTACAGACAGCTCAGGGATGTCTGCTTTTTATTCCTTTGTGGTCAGTAAGATGGGGCACCAACCTCTAGGTTCCTGCTGAGATAATCCTGCCAGAGACAACAGGATCACTGTGGACAGAGAGGTAGAATTGTTCTGTGGCTGGCAGGAGCCGGGGAGGATAGTGATGACTGAAGAACCATCTTTAATTTGGCTACAAACAAGCCAAGAAGAGCAGCCACAGGGCGCCGAGGCAGGAAGCACTACAGGAAATGTTCTGCTGCTGTGCACGTCTCACTGGGGCATGTACAGTAGCATCTGTTTCCACAAATAACCCAGTGATGCAACTTTCCTTCATGATATCATGCTGCTGCAAAACTGTTTTACCACTGTGCCCACACGCCTCAATCCAGGGCTGAAAGCTATGTTTTTAACGTGCTTTTGTATTTTTATTGTATGCTGCTATCCTATTTTTATTCTGTATTTAACAAACATTCATAAGTATTCACTTGTTCAGGAAACAAAAAAAAGAATACCAAACAATTAAGTATTATATCATTTTTCTATAATTATTTAATGAACTAGTATTCCCTAAACTTAGATCATGAGCTGAAAAAGAGGGAGGAGAGAGAAAAGTTGGAGGAAAGCTTAGCTGAATACAGTTAACAGGAGACTTAAGGCCTAGGTGCAAAGGTCCTCTGGTATGTCATTCATCCTCTAAATCCTGAGCAGAGGGCAAAACAAAAAAAACAAGATCTTCTTATGATCCAGAAAGGATCGTAACTCTTTTGGAGCATAAAAAAATATATATCGAGCATCCAGGTAATTAATCAAAGATTTACAAGGATAGTGTAATTGAAACTTTGCTGCCAGTGCTATAGTCTCTTGTCTCAAGGCCAAAAACTATCATCATCTCTTTTGGTCTAAATATATCAGGGAACATTCTAATCACCTGTCCCAGGTAGATCCCCATCTTGTAGAACATACATACCGGAGTCAGATCTTGTTTAAAAATAAAGTAGCACAGGGGGAGGAAGTGACATCACCTGGGAGATGGCAGCCTGATTTTGGAGCTCCCGTCAGGACGCAGCTTTAAAGGTGGAAAGTAGCGGCCAGCCTTCTCCCCAGTCAGCTATATCAGCGTGAAGGGTTCGAGAAGCTGTAGTGATGTCGGCCCGCAAAAAATTGGCCAGATTTCAGTCTTCCTACGCTATGAATGCAGAGCGTAAGGGCCGGGAGGGCCCAGAGCACATGGTGTCTGATGAGGAGGAGTTGGAGCGAGCTGATGAAGGCTGTACCCGTGGTGACATCTGGGGCTGGATGCGCTCACTTAAACAAGATATCGGAGCTATGCGGAGTGAGCTGAAGGAAACCCTGGTAGCTATCAAAGAAGACATCAGGGATCTTGGCAATCGAGTTGAAACTCTTGAGGAGCAGACGGAGCGGCACACTGAGAAGGAAACAGAGATGGAGGCCCTAATGCAGCAATACCAACTTGAACAGGGGCTGTTGAAGGATAAAATTGAGGACCTTGAGAATCACTCAAGGCGAAGTAATCTGAGAGTGCGGGGACTGCTGGAGACGGAGGAGTTTGGCGACGCTTCAGCGGTGGTGCAACGAGTGTGCCGTTTCCTGTTGTGCCGCGAAGATGAAGGAGGAGAATGCGAGGTGGCAGTGGAAAGGGCGCACCGGGCCCTGGGCCCAGCGCAACATGGCCAGCCACGGGACATTGTGGCCTGTTTAGGCTCATATGCGGTGAAAGAAAGGGTGATGAGGGTAGCGGCAGCCCAAAGGAGCTTCCAGTGGGAGGGCCAGATGGTAGAGGTGTTCCACGACCTCTCAGCGGCAACATTACAGAGGCGGAGGGAGTTGAGGCCAGTTACAGTATATTTGCAGACTGAGCAGAAGCGGTACCGGTGGCTGTTCCCCTTTGCCTTATTAATGGACATCAATGGCCGGGGTTTTTGGGTGCGGACTGTAGACGAGGCATGGGCTACTTTGAAGAGGGAGGGGGCTCCCAGGCTCCCGGAGCAGAGCACGGCTCCCGGCCCTGGAACAAGCAAGGAGAGGAGATCTGTTTGGGAGAGAGTTCCAGTGCAGGGCAGCGGCTGCAGAGGAGGACCAGTGCAGTGGAGCACGGGGAGCAGCTTGCTGGACACTCTGGAGGTTCCACCAGTGGGAATGTGTGAACAATTGTGCTTGAGATTGAGGACTTTTCTATTCAGGGTACTGTTTTCCTATTGGAGCTAAGTGGTGATTTTGGAAGCAGGGGCAGTGATGGGAGGTGGGGGGGTTGGGGCTTGGAGGGAGATGTGGGAGGGATAGGTATTACCCTCCACAAATTCTAGTCTTACATGCTAATGATCTTGGGGATATTATATAAAATACTGTGGATGTGGCATGGGGTTGTTGGCTGGGGAGGAGGCGGGCTGGGGAGGGAGAGAGGGGTGCGCGTCCAAGGGGGTGCCACTTCCTCAGAGGAGGTCGGATTGGAGGTCCATAGGGATAGGGGGGAGGGAGGGAGGGGCTTGGGGGGAGGGGGTGGGGGTTGTAGGGGACGGATGGGCTGTAAGGAGAGTGGGGGGCAGGGGGAGCAATGGCCATGGCATCGGGATTAATAGTAGGGAGCCTTAATGTGCGGGGTCTGAACTCTGCAAAAAAGAAGGTTGCTATGGAATGAGCTCAGGTCCCGGAATTGGGGTGTGGTCTTTTTACAGGAGACCCACCTGTGTAAGGTGGATGAGCGTTTGATGCGCTCTGATGTTTACCAGGGATACTTTGCAGCTGAGGGGGGTGGGAGGAAAAAGATGGGAGTGGCAATTCTTGTTGGGCATGGGGTTCCCCTCATAGTTGATCAAATACATCAAAAAGCGGATGGGAGGGCCGTGGTGGTGGGGGGAGAGTTGGGGGGGGAAAGAGTGTCTTTGATTTCGGTGTATGGGCCTAACTCGGGACAGAGGGAGTTTTGGAAGGAGTGGGGTCTTTGGCTGGCAGGGCGAATTCAGGGGAGGGTGTTGGTGGGGGGAGATTGCAATATTGAGTTGAAAGAAAGGCAAGGGTGTTTGGGGAGACTGGGGGGGTAGGAAGGAGCTGAGGCAGTGGATGAAGGAGTTGGGGGTGGAGGACCTTTGGAGGATGGCGAACCCTTCTGCTAGGGATTTCACCTTCTTCTCGGCTGTTCATGGCTCCTATAGCCGCATAGACTATGTGATGGGGGATAGTTATTGGAGGGAGATTTTGGAGAAGGCCAGCATTGGTCCGGTGACTTGGTCAGATCATGCTCCAGTGCAGGTGTGTTTTGGGGGGTTCGGGGATAGGGGGAAGAGGACTTTCTGGAGGTTGAACGAATATTTGTTGTGGGAGGGGGGGGGGGTAGAACAGAAGCTTAAGCAGGTGATTGAGGATTATATGGCCACAAACGATAACGCTGAAGTTTCGACGGGTATCCTTTGGGACGGGTTGAAGGCGGTAGTGAGGGGTCATCTGGTCCAGCTGGGAGCTCAGCGGAAAAGGAGAAGGGAGGAAGAGGAACGCCTCCTTTTGGGGCAATTGGCAGAGTTGGAGCAGGAACATAAGACGCGGGGGGGGGGGGAGGAAGCTGCAGAGCTCAGTGGAGGAGGTGCGTAAGAGGTTGAACACCCTTCAGTTGGAAAGGATTTCCAGACAGATGGATAGGGTGGGGCAGAGATATTATGAATTCGATAATAAATCAGGACGGCTGTTGGCTAACAAAATACGAACCCAGAGGCAGAAGCGCACGGTTGTCAAAATTAAGGGTCCCCGGGATAAAATGTTTTACAAAGCGGGGGACATTCGTGAGAGTTTTAAGGTGTATTACCAGCAATTGTATGCAGCAGACCCCCGGGGAGATGGGGTGGCTATTCAGCGATATTTGTACAATGGGGGGAATGGAAGTGCTAAGTTGGGAGACCAGGAGGGGGAGGAGTTGGAGGCCGATATTACCTTAGAAGAAGTGCAGGGGGTGATTAGATCCCTGGTTCCTGGGAAGGCCCTGGGCCTCGACGGGTTTTCGGGGTTGTTCTACAAGGTTATGTTAGAGACGGTGACCCCTGTATTGGTGCAGGTGTTCAATGCGGTGTTGAGTGGGGAGGCCTTGCCGCCTTCTATGAGTCAAGCCGCCATTGCAGTGATCCCCAAGCCTGGACGCGACCTGGCATTGTGCGGGTCCTATCGCCCCATCTCATTGCTAAATATTGATGTTAAGATTTTAGCAAAAATTTTGGCCTTAAGATTGGGGCTGCTCATGCCGGACTTGGTACATCCGAATCAATCGGGTTTTATAGCAGGCAGGCAACCGGATGACAGGATCCGGAGGGTGATTCAGCTAGGTTGGCTAGCGAGACAGGAGAAGCAACAAGCCATGTTCTTATCCATAGACGCTGAAAAGGCCTTCGATAGGGTCAGTTTTGAATTTTTACATGAGGTGTTGAATCACGTTGGTTTGGGCCCCCGCTTTCGTGCGTGGATAAGGGCACTGTATGACGCCCCGGTGGCAGTGGTGAACATCAATGGAGGATTTTCTGATTTCTTTCCACTGGGAAGAGGGACCCGGCAGGTGTGCCCGCGCTCTCCATTGCTTTTTGCACTGGTTATGGAACCTTTGGCAGCTAGGATACGGTCGAACTCTGATATAAAGGGCATAACGGTAGGGCCTGAGCAACATAAAATGGCTCTCTTTGCTGATGATGTGCTGTTTGCTCTGACCCAACGAATTGTTTCTTTTCCAATATTGATGAAAGAGCTTCAGGAATATGGTGGTATTTCGGGGTATAAGGTAAATTGGGATAAGACGGAGGCTATGTCTATCTCACTGGACCCATGAGTTGTTGAAAGTTTGAAGGGTTCTTTAGGTGGGCCAGTAGGTCCATTAAGTATCTGGGGGTTCAAGTCACGGCTCATCCGTTGGGACTATATCGAGCCAACTATCCCCCGCTCTTCGGGCAGCTGAGGAAGGACATGTCCAAATGGAGAGCAGTGGAGCTTTCCTGGTTGGGAAGGGTGGCAGTTTTGAAGATGAACCTCCTGCCGCGGTTGTTATATCTGTTCCAGACGTTACCAGTCGGGATTCCCTCTAGGGAACTGCGGCTGTTACAAAATCAGATTTTTGCCTTTGTGGGGGGGGGGGGGAGTCGACCGCGAGTGAGTAGACGGGTAATGTATGCGGATCGGGAGACAGGGGGGGTTAGGGGTTCCAAATGTAGCACGGTACTATGAGGCTGCTCAGTTGAGACTGGTGTTTGAGTGGAGAGATGTAGGGGGGGGGTAGGAAAGAGATTTCAGGAGATCGAACAATATTGGGCTGAGGGGCTCCAGTTGAAGCACCTGCCTTGGATACTAGGCAAACTGCCGGAGGGCAGATGGAAGGCCAATCCATTTCTGTGGCACTTAACTATGCAGTGGCGTAAGGCGCGGCGGCAATGGGCGCCTGCAGGGGGGGGTTGCATTGTTGGCACTGGTGCGGGGGACTAGTGAGTTTGCTCCGGGATGAGAGGGGGTGTTCAGTAGGTGGGAGAGGGGTGGGTTGGATACCTTAGGGAAATTTATAAGGAAGGGGGTGTTGATTCCATTTCCGGACCTTAGAGTGCAATATCAGTTGAGGGGGGGTGACTTTTTTCCCTACCTCCAGGTGAAGCATTTTTTGACACAGCGCCCGATTCGGGAAGCTTGGGAGGGGGATCAGGATTCTAGAGAAGTACTGTGGCAGAGTTGGGCGGGTTCCAGGGGGTTGATTTTCCATTTGTATCGTGGGTTGGGAGTGTTGGAGGAGGGGAAGCTTCCTCACCAGGTGGAATGGGAAAAGGATTTGGGTAGGGAATTAGGGACTCAGGAATGGCGGAAGGTTCATGTGAATATTGGTCGACAGGCGCTTTCGGTGGCAATTCGGGAGAAATCATATAAGCTCCTATATCGTTGGTATTACACTCCGGAGCGCCTGCATCGGATGTTCCCCAGAACCTCCGATCAGTGTTGGAGGGGATGTGGTGAAAGGGGGACTTTCGTGCATGTGTGGTGGACCTGTTCTAAGGTTAGAGTTTATTGGGATATGGTGGCGGGACAAATGCAAACCCTTATGGGGGAGTCAGGGGGACTGGATATGGGATTGGGGTTGCTGGGGATCTGGCCGGGCACAATGGCCCGTGGTTCTGAACGTCCTATAAGAGCCTGTATTCAGGCGGCCCGGAGCGAAATAGCTAGGGCCTGGAAACAAACCCAGCTCCCAGGGGTGGAGGTCTGGAAGAGCCGGCTTAGAAGGATTACTTTGATGGAGCATCTGACAGCAATTTGGCATCAGGCAGAGGGGAAATTCAAGGAACAGTGGCTCCCTATATTGACTTATTTGAAGGGGTGATTGCCCATATTGAGTTACTTAGGGGGGTGGTAGAGGGGGGCAGGGTGGGAGGGGGCAGATAGGGGGAGGGTGGGTGGTGGGCATAGAGGGGGAAGGGGGGTGGGGAGGGGTAGGGGGGTAAGGAGGAGGAGGGGGGGTGGGGGTGGGGGGTTTTAGGGGGGGCATAGTTGGGGAGGGGCTACCTTTGTTAACTGGGCCAGGGGGGTATGGGGGGCTCGGGGGTAGTGGGGTGTTAGGGGGTGGTCTCCGGGAGATTGCATCATTCTGTGTGGAGGAGCTTTGGTCTGGGGGACTACTCATGGGTTTGCATGGTTACATGTGTTTATTTGAGTGTTTTTGTTGACCGCTTGCAGGCTTGTTCTCTGGTTCGATTTCTTACGTGTGGAAAGCTGTATTTCACTGTAAACTTCAATAAAAATATACAAAAAAATATATATAAAGTAGCACAGATGTATCTGAAACTTCCATGACGGAGGGTGCCTCGGGTACTGCTGGACTCTTCATCTGTTAGTCTGTTGCCCCGTTATCTCTGAGAACCTGGCCAACTCTGCATAGGCATCTTGTGACGTCTTTTGCACCTCTTTCTTTCCTCCCTTTGCCAATTTATGCCAGGCTGAAATCACATCATTAACGTTCACTGCTTACCAACTGTGCTCCTCGACAGCTGAAGGGAGGAGATTTAAACACTGGTTTTGGGGATGAAATCTCTTGGCTTGTCAGAGCAACGAAGCTACACGGCCATGCTCGCCAATGTCATCAGCGGAACTGGCTGAATTTAGTATTAATTCACAGTATCCCTGCAATTGAGGGGGTTTGTATTGCCATTGCTGAGATAAATATTTGTGTATAAGTTTTGAGGAAACGTCCCAGCTCTGCTCTGCACAGATTGATGGGGAAGGGGCCGGGGGAGGGAGGTTCAGTGGATACAGAATGTATGTTTGCATTTAATACCATCTGGGAGAACATGTGTTTGTTGGGGGAGGTCTGAGTATGGGACTGTATCTGAATAGGTGGCTTCAACCTCTTGCAACCTCCCCACCCCCTTGATATGTACGGCAGCTGCTAAAACCTGCACTACTACCCTCGGGTGCAGTTATTTGTTGGGGGCCGCAGGTGGTGGTCAGCAATCACACTGCTTCTCATCAGTTGTGTCATCAGCCTTTCAGCAGAGCTGTTCCAAGTTTGCTCGCCCTTCCAGCCCACAGCATGGAACCATTGTGATGTCAAAGGAGCATTTGTTATTCTCCACTACATTCTATAAATGAGCTTTCTGAATTAAATATGGTAAAGGTTTTCTTCTGATTTTACTAGAACTACTAAATCAATTATAGAAAAACATAGCTAGAAACCTGCTTAAAAATAAAACAACCTTTTCAGTGAAATGTCTCATAAATTGGGGGGCCAAAAGATGAACTGAGAATTTTAATTTTCTTGGGCCTGGAATTGAATGAAGGTGGCAATAAATTCACCCTTGTTAAAGTGACTTCAGAGCTTCCACAGTCTAGCAGTAATTTATTCAGTATATCTCTATACTCCTTCCTCCTCCCACTTGCATGACAATGAAGGAAAACCAAGCAAGAGGAGATTTGTCTTCAGAAACACTAGCTTTTCCACCATGTTTGGTGCTTGGTATAAACAATGTGTCAAAATATATTCTGCCATGGAGAATATACATTCACTGGGCATATAGGTTGGAGGGCAGGACAGGAAATGTTGCTAGGTCAGGCCTGATTACCAGTTTGTGTGTTTAGTTTGACAAGAGCTCTGTGGGGATGACACTGGACATAGACACCTGCTCTTCTACATTTGCGCTGGAAAAGCAGCTCTTCTTGTAGCCTGGGTGGTGGAAGAGATGCCCATAATCATATCCTGGGAACACCCTACCTCCTTCTGTGCCCTCATGTCCATACTGCTCTTGCCTCTTGAAAGGACCGGAGGGGGGATATGTTAGACCACTGCCCAGCAGCTACACTGCACTTGCAGCTATAAGGCTCCAGTTGCACTGGTGAATTCCCAAGGATTGCTCCTCTATTGCAGCTTTTTACTTTGAAGCTAAAAGATAAAAACTTAAAAAACTTTAAAGATAAAAACTTTAAAAGTTTACTATTCTATGAGCAATGGACTGGAGCAGGTATAGTATAGTAAGATGCCCTGTCTCAGCGTGGCTGCAGTCCCATGTGCAACCTCAGCTCCACACTGCCTGCTAAAGCTGCATGCCTCTGCTGACACTCTTCAAAGGACCAGGGAGAGGTGGAATGTGTTAACCCACTGCCCACTAGTTATGCTGCATTTGCCACTATAAGGCGCCAGTGGCACTGATTGATTCCCAAGGACTGCTCCTCTATTGCAGTTTTTACTTTTAGATTTTTAAAATTTTTAGCTTGAAAATGTTTCTGTTTTATGAACAATGGAATGGAGCAGATATAGTACAGTAAGATGTTCTATGACCAACCTCACAGCTGCTGACAGACAATACACAAAAAAATTCTGTTGCACTGTATCTTATGCTTCTGCAGTAGAATACATTTTGATACAGTAACATCTGCCACTCACTCTGTGCTCTCTCAAAGTGCAAAAGCACTGCCCTTTGAAACCCCCCGTGTGGCACTTTGCATAAGCAAAAAGGAAGGCAAAAGGGCCTTCTGTGAAGAAAAGAAAAATGAGCTTGAATCTCTTCTTTCTTTGCTTTGATATAGCAAGGAAAAGAGACTACAGGCACAAGTAAAGCTTAAAGTTCTTTGTGTTTTCTCAGCTTTAAAGTCCTCCTTTGTGCCAGACATAGCCCTATTATAATAAAAGCCACCATAGAAATAAACCCACAAATCTATATAAAATTTGTTTTGTCGAAGCCCACCGAGGGGAGGCTAGAACTGTTTCCCTAGCCCCCTCCGGACGGTAGACTGCTTTTATTTTAACGAGAATTCACCATAGTGTTATTAAAACGAGCACTTATCTTCTAAATCATAAGATTCTTCATTCTTTTTCCAGTCTCGTTGCTAATAGTTGAGGTACAGCAGACGTGCACGTTTCGGGTGTGCGCCCTGCTTCAAATGCTCTCAAAACCATTCAAAAAGTGCAACGAAGAAACGCCGTCAATGCAGCCATGGGTAATCAGTTGTCAATGGCCCGACGTAGCGTAACTTTATATGGGAGAAGGCCAACCGGAAACGGGGAAAGCCTCACTGTCAGAGGTATCCCCGCTGCCCATTGGTCCAAAAGTTTGGATAGAACTATCAGCCGAGAGACCCCGTCATAAGATGGTAATCCAATCAATGTCCTTATTTAGACCACGGGGGTGAATCGTATGCAACTCAAAAATCCACTTCTGTTCTAAACGTTGCAATTTTTGTTCACGGTCTCCCCTTCGTGGATCAAAGGGAACATGATCAATTATGGTCCATTTCAAATCTTCAAAAATGTGGGACTCCGCCACACAATGTTCCACTAGCGGAGCTGTCAAAACACTATTTCTTATCCGAGATGCATGTTCGGCCAAACGTAGGCGCATGGAGCGAATAGTGCGCCCTACATATAAGAAACCGCAAGGACATGTCAATAAATAAACCACATGTGTTGTAAAGCAAGTCGTCTTCCATCGTCGAACATAGCTTTGGCAGGTTTCAGGATGTTGCCAAGACACCCCTGGAGATGTCCCCTCACAGTAGTGACACTCATTACAAGGTAAGTGGCCCCCTTCTTGTCCAGATGGAATGGGTCGATCCATAGCCAAAGTTGTTTTTGTAACTGAAGAGGCCTCCAATACAGGCCTAATGATGGTAGAGGGAGTGGTAGTAGAATGGGAGACATCAGCCCAGAGACCAGGGATACTTCAACATAGCATGGTCAGGAGAACAAATACAAGTAAGTAAGGTATATCTTGAATAATTTTAGAAGGCTATGTTCATGAGGAGCTAGTTAAGCTAAAATGAGCAAAGTGACAGAGTTGGATGGGATACATCTGAGGGTACTGAAACAACTTAAGTTAGTTCTAGTGATTCCACTGTCTGACCAATTAATTGCTTTAGAGTCGGAAGTGGTCCCAGAGGACTGGAAACAGGCAGATTTTGTTCTTCTAAAAAAAAAAGCAGAACTAAGAAAAAGGTTGGTGAGTCTGACCTCAGTGGTTAGTAAATTAAATAAAAACAGTGCTAAAAAACAGAGGTACAGGACTCCTTGGGGAACCTCACAGGTCAATACATATTGAACAGGAAAGTAGATTCTGCTAATTTTGAAGGTCCTGGAGTTCAGGTATGACACAAACCAGCCCCTACATGGTTCCACCCACCCATAGCTCACAAAGTTGACCAATCAACAGCTGATGGCTGACAAGATCAAATGCAGAATCCAGACACACTGAAATAGCTGACTGCCCTGCATCATGTACAAATCACATGCAGGATTGACTCAGTGTTGTGTCCCAGCTGGAAAACTAGACTAGCTGGAGTATGGTGTATGTTTTCCCAGAAAGTTAGAAAGTTTGGTAAATACCACTTTCCCTAAAACTTTGAGATAAATAGCAAATTAGATCCTGGGAAATAACTCAAAAAAGCAGAAGAATGCTAGGAATCATAAGGAAAGGAATGGAGAATAAAACCAAGGATATTATAATGCCACTGTATCGTTCGATAATGCAACCATACCTTGAATAGTGTGTGTGCAATTGTGGTCGCCATATCTTAACGAGGATATAGCGGAATTAGAAAACGTACAGAGCCACCAAAACGATGAGAGATGGAAGGATACCACTCTATGAGGAAAAGCTTAAAAATGTTAGGACTTTTCAACTTGGAAAAGAGACGGCTGAGGGGAGATGATATAGAGGTCTATAAATGAATGAATGGAATGGAAATGCTAAACATAGATCAGTTGTTTACATCATCAAAAAGCAGACAGAGGACACACAATGAAGCTACATTGTAATCCATTTAATAAGAGAAAATATTTTTTCACTCAACGCATAATCAAACTCTGGAATTCGTGCTGGGCAGACTAGATGGACCATACTGGTCTTTATCTGCCGTCATATACTATGTTACTGGAGGATGTAGTAAAAGCTGTTAGTGTAGCAGAGTTTAAAAAAGGTTTGGACAAGTTCCTGGAGGAAAGATCGATAAATCATTATTAACGAGGACACGGGAAATCTCCTTCTTGTTTCAATATAAGCATTATGGTACCTGTATGTATTTTTGGGAAACTGCTAGGTGCTTGTGACCTGGATTGACCACTGTTGGAAACAGGATACTGGGCTTGATGGACTTTGGTCTGACCCAGTCTGGCATTTTTTATGTTCTTATGAGTTGAGACTTGCTTTCAAGAGAAGGAGTCAAACAATAGCTTTTATCCAGAGCTCAGAGATGTACCCTGTAGCAAAACTGCTGCTGCATATGAAGAAAATGACGGAGTAAACCACCTAAAAGTTCTTCATAAGTTTTGCTGGAAGAGGATCTGATCACAAGGATGTCCTAGATGAGAATGTCAGTCTTACTGTAAGACTAAAAGTAGTAGCTAAATGGAAGGTGTCATGGTGCAAGGCAGATAGTGCCTATGGAAGTAGAGGAAAACACACAGGGCAGTTTTAAAACCGGCAGTGCAAAGCACATGGCTAGGGGTTGCTATGAGCAACCAAGCAAAACAAGAGCACAGGCTGTAGGTAAACGCCCAGATAGAGCATTAAGTCATAGCTCATCAGGGAAGCAAACACAGCTGCAGCAGTTGGAGCTAACAAGAGTCTCAGAGAATGACGCACTTAAAAAGTCAGTCTTGAGCAAAGCAGGGAGGAACCGAGAAAGGAGCAGTCTCAGTCTCAGAAGCAGACACACACGCAAGGGAAACAGAGACGGGAGCAGGGAGTCAGACTCATTCTCTGATGCCGAGGGAGAAAGAGACCCTGAGAGGATTCACTGGAGAGGAAAGAGCAGAGCTCAGGAGAGCCAGGAGTCATACCTGAAAGCTTCTGACGTGGTTTCCATCTGCACCTCAGAGGGGTTTGCCCAAGAGGAATTCTCAGAGGTTAGTGCTGGAAAGTTGGGCTGCACTAAGCCAAAGTCCGGTTGGGGACAGAGAGAGATTCCAAGCCGCAAACCACGAGGAGCTGGGAGAGGAAATACCCACGAGAGCAGGTACCTGGGGAGCAAAAGCTATTATCCAGAAGTGAGTTCCTACCCGAGAGAAAGACGTCCCTTGAGGGGAAGTGAAAGGGAGAAAACTTTCAACTTCCCGGTTGCAAAACGGAGAGTCAGAGCTCAGCCTGAAGAAAGGCATAGTACCTTGAATAGAGGGGCACTGGATTTCAATTACATTGGTCCTGAAGGATATGGCCCTGTAAGGAGAGAATCCATAGTGCACGGTAACCAGCCTTTCTGCAGGGGGAGAGGGGAGAGAAGCTCTAGCCAAGAAGAGAGGGAACTTTTAAACACTGATATACATTACAGCCCTGACAAATATAATTCCCAAGAAGCACACGAGGACATGGAATGTGACTTCTGTGAAGAGAGCTCAGATATTTGTAAAATGGACTGTACAATGGTGTTTTCACAGCGTGACCTCTTTTTGTTAAAGCCTGAGTAAAACCCTGCCTAAGAGAAATCTGTGGAGGAACACAGATTTCACTGGAAAGCTTTTGTAAGAGAAAAAGCCTGTTTTCCCTTTTTGTTTGTTTAAAGCTGACAAGAGGCATTTTGGTTGTAATTTGTAGTTCCCACTTGTGTTGTACCAGTTTTATGGTTTAATTTCTTTTGACCCTTGTTGCAAGAATTCTCCCAGGAAGGGAAATAAATACCTCTTTAAGCATAGCTACTCGACCACAGCCACCTTCTTATTAGAATAGCTATTGGGACTCAAAATCCCAGGGGGCACTACTCCGCCCTTGCTACATAAGAGGATCCTCACTGAAGCCCCAGGCCTTCCGCCTCCGGGGTAGTAGGTGAGTGACAAAGGAAGGAAGGTCCAGATGTCCTTAACTCTTGATTTCGCCTCACGGTTCTTCCTCGTGTCCACTTTATCCACTCCACTCTAGTTATTTAAATATCAGCAGGTCAGTCACGCTCACATTCTGCTGTCCTTTGTTTTTTTATGGATTTTTGCTTGTGTGGAAGTAGTTTTGTGTTCAGTTCATGAACACTCATTTTCAAAAATTGACACCTGACCCCAAGGGAACATGATGCGTGATGGCTGTCCCTGCCCTCTCTCAGCCCCTGTGCCCACAAGATGTGCACCATTCAGTTTTGATCTCAAATCTAAACACGTGAAGCCCCATTCTGGGAGGGGGACGACCAGGCCATCTGGACGTCCCCGCTGAAGATAGGGCCATTAGGTCCAGATTCTGGTCTGTGGGAACAAAACGTTCCCGCAGGAGCCAGAATCGGGCCCGAGGACGGCCTGGCACATCCCTCCTGCCTGCAAAGATGTCCTCCCTGCAGGCACCCCAGACTGCCGCGTTCCTGACTCCCAAATCCCCGCCACCCAACCCACAGCTGGCCTGCTGTGGCCTGGATTGGGGGAGGTGCGGTGGCAGCAGCGGGGACCTCCCTGCACCCAGCCCTGATGGTGGCTGCTGTGCCCCGATCTGGTGAAAAATGCTGCTTATGCCACCTCTGAGGTGATATAAGCAGCACGCCCCAGCAGCACATACAGAGCCGTGACCTGAATTGGCCCTGTACGTGTTTCTGGGCAGCCTGACATCGATCCGCCCCCTGCTGGCTCTCCCCATCCTAAAGCAAAGGTCGCATGGGGAGAGCCGGTGGAGGAATAGAGTTTAGGTGAATGGTGGGATGTGCAGCCCTGCAACCCATGTTCTAGAATGAGGGCCACAGTTAGTTAATGTGATGAAGAAAGCTATGATTTCCCCATAGGCCATTTCATCAGTGGGTGCTGGCATGTCTGCCGAGGGAAATCTGGAGCTTTACTACACTATCTGCACTTAGGCCCTGTCCCCGTCAAACAATCCCTTTCAACTTTTGTTGTTCTAAATTTATTCTTGTAATTTTGGGGGTCTTTTTAACCTTCGTTTCATCAAGCTTCTGTGAAAAACAGTTTAAAAAGTTCTCTCACTGGAGCAGGTGAATAAAATGTTCTCTATCGAGTTTTGTTCATTGCAGGGCTGAGATGCTCAGAGGCGGCAGCAGCTGTCAGACAGAAAGACGGAAATGCTCAACGCTGGAAGCTTCTTCCCATTTCATTCTGTTCAGATTCACTTTCTTCTAATCTCTCTCTGAAACTAGAATTACTGGAATCGTGGTGGAACATACCCTACTCTAAACATCTGCTACTCAAAACCATAAAAGGAGCAAACGCTTAATGAAAGACTAATAAAGACCACTTTTGTGGTTTCACAGGAGAAGCAGGACACATAGTCCAGCCTGGGATGTTCCTGCTTCCACTTCCCCTCTCTGCGAAAGATCACTCACCTCGATTAGGCTGGCCACCTTTTCTCTCTCAGTTTGACAGGCTTTTGCCACTCAGCAAGTGGTGAAACACTTCTGCCACCGTCGGTCCACTTCCCCTTCACAGACGTCCGAGCAACAAGTGAGTGCTGTAGGTCACAGCTCTCATGGGACAAATTCCTCCACTAGACCCACCATGGCTCCTATGCGACACACACACAATCACTCACAGAATCTCACACACCCAGTAAAGATGATAGTGGAAAGTTCAGCGTTTCAGAAGCTAGACAGTAAAACATAGGGGAAATCCTGTCATCTGGCACCTCTGTCCTAAAAAAAACATGTTATGCCCTGCCTGAAAAGCCTGCTGTAGCCAGTGCTTTTCAAAGATGTTTCAGTTCCCAGGGAGGCTGGAGGATGCCCGGGGGGGGGGGGGGGGGGAGGGGGAGGGGAGAAGCCAGTAGGTTCTGGTTGTCAACTTCACTTACAAACTTTCTAATACCAACCAAAGTATAAAGTGTCCGCTTCCTTGTCTGCTACTGCTACTATGAATCATTTAAATACCGCTACAAGGTGTACGCAGCACTGTTTTTTTCGTGCCATCAAGTCAGTGTTGACTCATAGCGACCCAGCTACCTCTGGGTTTTCTTGGCAATATATCAGCGGAAGTAGATTACCCTCCTTTGCCTCAGAAGAAAAAGCTGGCAAAGTGACTTGCCCAAGGTCACAAGGAGTGCCAGTGGGAATCGAACCCTGGATCTTCTGGGTACCAGGCAGTTGCTCTAACCACTAGGCTACTCTGTACCCTATGCAGCACTGTACGAGAACATATATAAGATGGACCCTGCTCATTAGAGCTTACAATCTAATCAAGACAGACAGTACAATATAAGAGAAACAAGGGGTTCAAATCGAGAAAGGAGACAAGGAGAACAAGGAAATTTGAAACATAGGGGCTTGTTTACTAAGCCGCGTGTAAACAAGCCCCATAGAAACATGATGGCAGAAAAAGGACCACATGGCCTATCTCGTCTGCCCTTCCATATCAACTACAATAGTCTCCTTTTTACCTTTAGAGATCTTCTGTGTTTGTCCCATGCTCTTTTGAATTCAGATACTGTCCTCGTGTCCACCACCTCCACTGGGAGACTGTTCCACGTATCTACCACTCGTTCGGTAAAGAAATATTTCTGCATATTACTCCCGAGTCTATCCCCTTTCACCCTCATCCTATGTCCCCTCATAGCAGAGTTTGCTTTCATTCAAGAGAGGCTCTCCTCTTGTGCATTTATGCCAAGGAGGTATTTAAATGTCTCAATCATATCACCTCTATCCCGCCTTTCCTCTAAGGTGTACATATTAAGATCCTTAAGTCTGTCCTCATATGCTTTATAATGAAGACCACTAACCATTTTATTTACATTTTTATTCAATTTTAACAATTATTACATCCAAGAAACATCTTCGAATGATACAGACATGAGCATAGTTATCAAAAGAAATACACTGTACAAAGGTAATCAATAACCCCCCAAAAGCTATACACAACAACCTAAACATAACTAACGCTCATATTATAGACCACAAAAAAAAAGGAAATATGGGGAGGTTCTAGGAAAACCAAGAAAGTAAATGTCTAAAACCAAGACCTGAACTACCTAAAATACACAGGAAATTTAACCATATGCGACAGGTAGGAACTTAAGCATCAGCCAGTACCGGGGGTCCCGACAAAGCAACATTAACAACTTCCCTAGCCTCCAGGAACTCCAACAACTGCCCAAGGTCAAAAAACAAAAAACATTTTTGTTTAAACATCACGAAACACTTTGCAGGAAATTTAAGCTGGAAGGAGACTCCCAGTGTCACCACCCTAGGGCGCAGCACTAGAAACCCCTGCCTTCTCAGCTGCGTATTCCGGGCTATATCAGGGAAAATACGTATTTTAGACCCCAGAAATTCCTCATTGAGGTTCCTAAACTACAATCTAAGGATAAAAAATTTATCAGATTCTAGTGCAAAGGTAACAAGTAGAGTAGACCTCTCTGAGATGACCTTTAGGGAAGATTCTAAAAACCCCGTAAGATCATCTCTAACATGGGCAGCCTCAGGGTCATTGGACCTAACGGCCCCCTGACCCCTAGACAAATACTGCACACGCACCATAGGTGGTAATTGATCCAAAGGGATCTGCAAGATCTCTCCAAAATATTTTTTCACCATCTCCATCGGTGACATTATAGGAGATCATGGAAAGTTCAAAAAGCGTAAATTACAACGCCAAACTTGATTCTCCAAGTACTCTAGTTTCTTAGTGGTTACAGCTCTGTCTTTTACTTGGACCGCTACCATTTCCCGCAGCTGTCCAAGTTCCTGCTCCACTGTAGAGAGTCTCTCTGCCTGCTGCACTTGTACACCAGAAAGAGTTCCACATGAAGCTCGAATCTCTACCATCTCAGTACTCACATGACGAAAAATGTCCTTTAGGGAAGTATTAAGCGCTGCGAGACCATCCCAGAGTGCCTCCAAAGATATCACCGCAGGTCTCTCCAAAGCAGGAAGCCCCGAAAGAGCCTCTACTCGACTGGGCATCCCAGGTAAACTTCTTTGCCCGGAACTCGCCGACTCCGCAGATCCTTTCTGCCTCCCAGCCTCTACAGGACAATTTCCAACAGCCAGATTACCTCCTACCGCCCCATCCACCGGTGTACTCCCCAGCAAACCAGTGGGAAAGGCAGCCTCTGGTGAGAAAACACTTCCGGGGCGCGGTGGGGGGGTACGTTCCTCCGAAGAGAAAAGAATACCCGATGCACCCAGCGACGGATCCTCCACTCTCGCCGCTGCCGAAGATGCAGCCTGTCCTCCGACCCCAAAGCCGCAGTCAGGCAAAGTTCGCTGGGTCGATGGCACCAGCAAGTCAGCCCCAGGAGGAAGGGCTGCCTGCTTCCGTTTCTTCCGCTCCATCAGAATCCAAACGGGGCCAGCCACAGACACACCGGAGCTTTAACAGACGCAGCTCAACAGGTCAGAGCGTCCTGCCGCCATCTTGATTACCTCCCCTGAGACTAGTCTTTTTTTCCACTAACCATTTTAGTAGCCACCCTCTGCACTGACTCCAACCTGTTTATATCCTTTTGAAGGTGCGATCTCCAGAATTGCACACAATACTGCAAATGAGGTCGCACCAAAGACTTATACATAGGTACTATTACCTCCTTTCTTCTGCTGGCCATTCCTCTTCCTATACACCCAAGCATCCTTCTGGCTTTCACAGTCGCCTTTTCTACCTGTTTAGCTACTTTAAGATAGTCAAACACAATCACGTCCAGGTCCCGCTCTTCTTCCGTGGACAGAAGTACTTCACACCCTACACTGTACCGTTCCTTTGGATTTTTGCAGCCCAAAATGCATGACCCTGCATTTTTAAGCATTTAATCTCAGCTGCCAAATTCTAGACCAAGTTTAGCTAAATCCCTCTTCATGTTATCTACTCCCTTCCTGGGTGTCTACACTACTGCAATTTTGGTATCATCTGCAAAAAGGCAAATCTTACCCAACAGCCCTTCCGCAATATCACTAACAAAGATGTTAAAAAGAATTGGACTAAGGACAGATCCCTGTGGCACAGCACTGGTAACCTCCATCTCCTCAGAGTGAGCTCCATTTACCTGTACCCTTTGCTGCCTCCCACTCAACCAATTTCTAACCCAATCAGTAACTTTAGGGTCCATCCCTAGGTTGCTCAGTTTGTTTATACATTGCCTGTGCAGAATGGTGTCAAAGGCTTTACTGAAATCTAAATACACCACATCTAGGGCTCTCCCTCAGTCCAACTCCCTGGTCACCCAGTCAAAGAAATCAATCAAACCTGTCTGACAAGATCTGCCTCTGGTAAACCCATGCTGCCTGCAATCCACTGGACTCCAGAAACCTTACTATTCTCTCTTTTAGCGGCATTTCCAATAATTTACTCACCACAGAGGTTATACTAACAGGCCTGTAGTTTTCAACCTCATCCTTACTGCCACTTTTGTGTAAAGGGACCATATGTGCCATTATCCAGTCCTCTGGGACCACTCCCGTCTCTAAAGAAGCATTGAAAAGTTCAGTCAGTGGAGCTGCTAGAACATCCCCAAGTTCCCTCAATATTCTCGGATGTATACCATCCGGTCCTATCGCTTTATCTACTTTTAGTTTAGCTAGTTTCTCACAATCAGAGTCTTCTGAAAATTGTTTGAGATTCCTGTCACTTTTGTTCCTATTTGTAGGCGTTTTCTGAGGTCCTGCTCCTGGCCCTTCATCTGTGAACACAGATCAAAAATATTTGTTAAGCAATTCCGCTTTATCCTCATCAGCTTCTACATATTCCTCCCCTTCACCCTTGAGTCTGACAATACCACTTTTCCTCTTTCCTTTTCTCACTAACATATCTGAAAAATGTCTTATCAACCCAATTTATTGCTTTGGCTATTTCTTCTTTTTCTATAATTTTGCTTTCCTGACTACTTTGTTAGCTTCTCTATGTTTTTCCAACTATAGATGCCTGTCTTCCTCTCTCTGATCTCTTGTATTTCCTGAAGGCCTCTCTTTTTCTTCACTTTTTCAGCTACTTTTTTTTGAGAACCATAGCGGCCTCCTTTTCTTTTTACATTTATTTATCTTTCTAACAAAAAAGTTGGTTGCCCTTAAAATATCCCCTTTCAGTTTTGCCCACTGTTTTTCTACATCCACCAGCTGTTCCCATTCCCGCTAATGACTCCTTGAGGTACTGTTCCATCTTGGCAAAGTTAGTTTTCCTAAAGTCTAAGACTCTTGCTTTTGAATGGAATTAATCAGCCCTAGTCCTAATACTGAACACCACCATCAGGTGATCACTGGATGCGAGATGATCTCCCACTATAACATCAGAAACACTTTCCACATTGGTAAGCACCAAGTCCAGTATGGCCCCTTCACGTGTGGATTCTGGAATAGCTCTCCTTGTAGAGAATCCAGGATCTCCTTACTTCTAGATGATACTGCAGCAGGGATGTGCCAATCCACATCTGGCATATTGAAATCACCTCTCAGTAACAGGTCCCTTTCATGGCATTGCTGCATATGTCTTCTATTAAATCTCCATCCACTTCTTCTCCCTGTGAGGGGGATCTGTATAAAACTCCAATGAAAATGGATTTCTCTTTCCCTCTTTCTAGTTTAATGCACAGTGCCTCCTCTCTTCCTTTTAAGCCCTGTAATTCTATAGCTTTAATATTATTTCTTAAACTTCTCCCCTTCTTCCTACCCTGTCCTTTCTGAACAACGAATAGCCCAGTATAATTACATCCCAGTCATGGTTGTCTGTGAACTATGTCTCTGTAATCACCACTAAATCCAAGTCAGCCTCTTCCATTAAAGCCTCAACATCTGGAATCTTATTTCCCATGCTTACCAAATGTTGCCCCTTTTTCCCATTTCTACCAAAATCCATGATGTTATGGAGAGTTTGCTGAGACTTATCAAGCCTACTGACTATTATCTGACGTTTCTCATCCATGTTGGCACAAATTATACTGCTAGGTATCCCTCTGAGTGTATCAAAAGTGACTTCATGGCTCTGAGACAGAGGGTGAAGCAGATAGTGCTCAGGTGCTGTTCTCTTCAATCCTCCCTGTTGAGGGTAAAAGCTGAGGCAGAGAAGCTCACGTCCTGGAGATGAATGAATGACTGCATGGATCATTTTGGTTTTCTAGACCATGGGATGATGATCCAAGGGCTGCAGAGCAGATATGGCATCCATCTGTCCAAGAAGGGTCACTTTTTTTTTTTTTTACATTCTCTTATATACCGCTCTATTCTGCATCAGTGCGGTTTACATTGAACAAACTGAAATTACATTGAATAGGGCATTATAATTTGGAGATAACTATTTTACAGGGAACATGAGCTATGGAGGGTTAAGTGGCTTGCCCAAGACCACAAGGAGCACCTGTGGGACTAGAAACCCCAGTCCTTCCAGGCCCAAAGTTGCAGTCCCACTAGAGCAGTGACCACGGCATGGCTAGGTTCCCCCATAGTGCTATATAGTATTTCTCTCAAGTGATATTTATGGGTTCTCTTTTCTGGGGCCCAGTCACTGACTTATCTGTTTGGTGTGTGTGCTCACATCCCAGTTTTGGGTGCACACATCTCCTCCAGGAACATGCACTATGGACTAGCTAGCAGACTGTCTGTAGTTAGTATGTGTATGGCTGGAACACCTTGCAGGGTGCAGTGGCTGGAGAGTCACTGTGCTTGTCTTCTGTCACAGGCTCCAAATCATTTTGGTCGTCTTCCTCTGAATAGTTTCAAGTCTTTTTATATGCTTTGTGAGATTATGGTCTCCAAAACTGAACACAATATTCCCAAGTGAGGCCTCACTAACGACTTGTACAGGGGCAATAATACCTCCTCCTTTTTGCTGGTTGTTCCTCTCTGTATGCAGCTGAGCATCCTTCTGGCTTTGGCTACTGCCTTGTCGCATTGTTTCACCACCTTGAAATCCTCAGACACTAGCACTCAGAGGTCCCTCTCCTGGGCTGTGCACACCAACCTCTCGCCCCCCATCGCATACAATTTCCTTGGATTTCTGCATCCCAAGTGCATGACACTGCACTTCTTCACATTAAATCTTAACTGTTAAGCGTTAGACCATTCTTCCAGTTTTTATAGATCTTTCCTCATATTGTCCACTCTGTTATGAGACAGATTTGCATACAGTGTCTCAATTTTATGCAAATATATATCATGCATATTCATAGTGGATACCTGAAAACTTCACAGACTGAGGACTGCCTTGAGAATCACTGCTATAGGCACAGAAAGTCTTGTCTTTGCATGTGAATAAGAACTTCTAATAGCTGTATCCAGAGCTCCTTCTGCACGTTTCTCTTTAGAAACTGAATTTGGCGTGGGTGTAATTTTCAGTACCCTAATTTTCTTCTCTAGTTTTTTGTCATTGGTGCTCATTCGTTTCATTTGTGGGCAGTGTATCTTAAATGTTCCAGTCATACACTTTTCTTTCCATGCGGACGGGTGAGGAGGGGGAGGGGGAGGGGAAGTGCTGCACCCTGTCTTGGCTGTGTCCACAACTGGGGATGATACTGGCATCTCACATGGTAACAAATTATGGCAAAGAATTAAATTATACTTGATCCCTGCTCCTTAGTTTGTAAGCTTCCCCCCCCCCCCCCGCCCCAACATTTGATTAAAAGTACATCTAAAGGAGTCAGGTGCCACGTTTCCCCTGGATCAGGAGGAGGTCTCTTGTAGCTAGCAGCATGGCACTGTGTGAGTGAAGAGAGGTAAAAGATGTAGCACAGGCCAACGCAGGGACGGCCCAAGGGCAATGCAGGGCCATGTGCAGAGACTCGCTGCAAAGCCCCATGTGCTTGGGTATTTGCATAATGATTACAACAACTGGACCTCTTTGGTCAGTGCTATGATCATTTTAATAATAAAGAGAGAAGCTATTAAATGAGAAAAAAATCCTAGTAACTATGAATTCAAATATATCCACAAAAGAAGAGCGGGACCTTGGCATGGTTGTGTCTGATGATCTTAAAGTAGCTAAACAGATAGAAAAGGCAACAACAAAAGCTAGAAGGATGCTTGGGTGCATAGGGAGAGGAATGGCCAGCAGAAAAATAAGGAGGCGATAGTGCCTCTGTATAAGTCTTTGGTGCGACCTCATTTGGAGTATTGTGTGCAATTCTGGAGACCACACCTTCAAAAGAATATTAACAGGATGGAGTCAGTGCAGAGGGTGGCTACTAAAATAGTCCATGATCTTTGTCATAAGGCATATAGGGAAAGACTTAAAGATCCCAATATCTATACTTTGAAGGAAATGCAGGAGAGGAGAGAAATGGTAGAAATATTTAAATACCTCCGTGGCATAGATGCACAGGAAGAGAGCCTATTTCAATTGACAGAAAGCTCTGCAACGAGGGGGCATAGGATGAAGGTGAAAGGGGATAGACTCTGGAGCAATATGTGGAAATATTTCTTTATGAAAGAGGGATAGATGCATGGAATAGTCTCTCAGTGGAGGCAGTAGAGACTAAGACAGTATCTGAATTCAAGAAAGCATGGGACATACACAGAAGATCTCTAAAGGAAAACAAGGGACTATAGTCATTGGTATAGAAGGGCAAACTTCATAGACCATGTGGTCTTTTTCTGCCATCATATTTCTACATTTCTATCATGATGCTCAGGTCAGATTAGACTGTGCCAGAGCTGGAAAAACTCAGATAATTAGCAACATGAAGCTATCGGGCCACAAGGGAAATTTAAACCGAGATGTTTCCTTAATGTTTGAGATTTCCTTAAATCTGAGCCAACAAAATATTTGAAATTCAACACAGCCTAGCAGCATCAAGAATACAAAACTGCAAATCTTAAAGACTAATCAAAAATACACATTGCAAAATTCACTAAAATAAATAAATATAATAGACACAATTACTCACTCATCATATGCAAAACCATATTTTCAAAAACTGCCCATACACTAGTGTGTTCTAATAACCTAAACAACCAAATATATTAATACATGACTTCACATCTAAAAAATGTTAAATACCATTTTATTAAACATTAATATCACATAAAATATTGTTTAACTTCCTATTTATCTGAAACCCTTTATAAAAGTCCCCTTATATACATCTCATATCATCTCTACTTTATTACATAATCACTATTATGTCACAAAAATCTCATAATCTCATAATTTTCTATTTGCTGTACACATTACAAATATAAACTATTTTATCTCAATCTCTTAAATTGATGTTACTTAATATCCCATAATTTCATCATACCATACATAACACATATACACTACTCACTCACCTCATTATCATGCAAAACTCACAATCACTAACTCACTAAACGTTTCCAGTATATTGTATCTGTAGCTCACTCTCCAACTGTTAATTCAGGCAAAATGTAAAACTAAAAAGGCTGTCCTTATTGCCGTGACCCGATGAAATAACTTGCTCCAAGCGTGATATGGTTATTGCCCCCCACTGCTCAGTTCCTCATGTGCTACCTGTATATTGTTACTTCTTTTAACTGGCTTCAAAATTGATGTTACAATGCTGGCTCCTCATGCCCAACTGTAAAATACACATTTAAAAATACACCATGTTAAAAGAAAAATATAAATATATATCTAACTAACAAATTTAAAGGCAAATATATTCCACCAAAATTCCTGGCCACTGTGGAACTTCTAGCTGTGCACAGGAGGCTCTAGGATCATATTGCACGGACAACCAGACTCTGATGGAATAAACACTGCAGAAAACACATGGATTAAGCTCCAAAATCCTCCATCTGAGTATATATGAAGCTTCCTAAAAAGTGCCGTGTAGATAACAGTTTCACCAACAAACAAATTCCCAGATTGAGTGGGACTGGTTCTATTGACTGGCGGTTGGATGCAATGCGGTTTAAAGAGTGCATGCGTTGGCGTTTTTTGTAAAACCTTTACCAAGAACTGCACGTTACTGAAGTGAAGTGGCTTATCAGGTCAGTTTTGTCTTTGTTTTTCTAGTGTGCTTGTGAAGGGAAATTGGCTGATAGGTATGTCTAGTATGGCTGCATCCTTGCCTGAGGCTGTAATACATTATGATGGCACGGAAAAAACATGTGGGCTAAGAAAATGAGTACCCAGAGCCCAGCACAACAAGAGTAAAGCCAGGGGGAACCATACTCTGAACAGAAGTGCACAGAAAATGGACCCAGCTAAGAAAAGACATGCCAGGCCTGAACAGATTGAACAGGCCTGAGCAAGTTGGGCAAGCCTGGACAAGTTAAACAGGCCAAACAAAGCTGGTGATACAAAGTGCTCATGAGCCCTGAAGACTACAGTGCCAGTGATTAATGAAACAAAGGGGATGGCAGGGTGTAGCCAGAATGACTCAACACTAGCAAGAATAAAATCCATTAATATGTTAATAAGGGTGGATCCCAGGGAAACAGCCTTTGCCCCAAAGGAAAGAGGCTTCTGCAGACTTTTTGCACACGGCCCTCCTTTGTCCCAAAGGAAAGAGGCCTCTGCAGGCCCTACAACTTTTTATAGACAGTACAGCAACTTTTGCACATGGAACAAAACTTTTGTGCAGGAGTTGCTACAGAGGGTATAGGGTATGTGTTGTTTTAAACTCACTGACGCAAGTGTTTCCATTGAACACTCTATCCAAGACCTACGTGATCTAGTTAATCATATTACTGACCCGTCCATGGGTCCTGGGTGGTTTATGAAGTGGTTCAGTTGGCTAGGGGGACTAAAAATCCTAGTGGTAGGGGTTCTTTTTATTTTACTGCTATTTGCCATTCTGCCATGTTGTATCCCCATTCTTTACCGCTTCATTACCACCACCCTTGATACCCTGGTAGAACGCAAGGCAGCTACCACTGTCATGGCCCTGACCCAATACACCCCTCTGCGGCTTGCCTCCAGTAATACTGCCCTCTACCGCCCCTAGCGGTTGAGGTCTCACTTAAAAAGGGGGGAGTGAGGCAGCCATGAGGTTTAGCTGTGGGTAACCCTTCCCCCAAGCCATGAGGTTTTACATAGTGATCAGCTTGATAAGAGAAGACAAAGGTTTCAGTAGGCACCCTTCCCCCCCCCCTCCAGGCCTGAGCACAATACCCCCCTTGCCCAGAAATCAGCAGACCAGAGCATACCGGTTTGGACAGGTCACCCAGGCACCTTCCCCAGGGGCTGCTGATTGGTGGACAGGAAATACCTGAGACAAATGAGATTGTAGAATGAGTTTAAAAATGTACTGTATGCGGACTTCCGGTGACGTCACGGAGCTGATGGTGGCTTAGGTGCCTAGCTCCTGTCCAAACCCCGAAATTTTGCAAAATTTTGGATACCCCCACGGCTCTAAGGTGGAAGGGAAGCGAGCAGAGGAGTCTGCGATGGCTGCACGGAAGAAGTTAGTGACCTTCCAATCCACCTATGCTCGGCGGGAGCAGCAGGAGGCATCGTCGGACTCCGAGGAGCCGGAAGGGACGGAGAATCTAGAGGTGGAGGAGAACCAGGTCGAGACGGAGGGGATGCCGCTGAAATCCTGGTTGACGGTGTTTAAAGTGGAAATGAAAGGTGCGATGAAGGAGATAAGGAAAGATCTGAAAGAGGTGCTGGCGGCAATACAGAAGGAAGTGAGCTATATGGGACAGCGCATGGAAGACCTCGAGGCTCACGTGGACCAACAAGAGGAGGAGATGCGGGAAATGGCGGCTGAACAGGACAAAGCTAAAATGTTGCAAGAGGAGATGCAAGAAAAGTTGGAAGAGATTGAGGATCGGGCCAGGCGCACTAATCTTCGGATCAGAGGAGTGCCAGACACTGAACTGTTTAAGGACTGTGAGTCTGTGGTGCAGCGTTTGTGCAGCCATATTTTACGGCTGGGAGGGGAGGGAGAGGCCCCAGTTGAAGCTGTTAGGGTGGAGAGAGCACACCGAAGCCTTGGCCCCCGGCGAGAGAAACAGGGTAGGGACATTATTGCTTGCCTAAGCAGATTCCCTGTTAAAGAACAAATACTCTCATTGGCACGGAGGTATGGCCGGATTGCCTGGGAAGGGCATGAGGTCGAAGTATTTAATGACCTATCCAAAGGTACTCTGGAACGGAGGAGAAGTCTGAGAGAGGTCACAGCATATCTGCGAGGGGAAAACCTGCGATATCGATGGATGTTCCCTTTTGGCCTCCTTCTCTCCGTAAATGGGGTGTCTAAGAAAGTTAAGACACCGGGGGAAGCCTGGGCAGTTTTGAAAGAACTGGGATGTGCGAACCTGCCTCAGGCTCAAGGGCACGTGCAACGGGAACATCATGCGGCAGTGCCGGGAAAGCAGCGCACGCGATCGCAATGGCAGAGAGTGGGAGAGAAGGGGAAGCGACTGAAGAGGATGGCCCAGGAGCAGGAGAATGCGACAGTGGAAGGAGTTGATTGAAGACCTGCTTGCCGCTGATACTTGCTGGATCGATGAGGGGATATTGGCGGTAGAGTCCTTTTCTCCTGGTAATGTGGACACTGGACTTATAGGGCTATGAGGGGGGTGGGTGCGGATATGAGGGGTGTTGGAGCGCAGGTGGAGTGGAGGGGATTATGTATTGTATGCACTGATTTTTGAATTGTTGGTGGGGGGTTGTGATGTTTGTAGGGGTAGGACATGATGGTCTCGGAAGGGAAGGAGGGTGGTGGGGTGGAGGGAGGAGGGAGGGGGTGTGGGGGGGGCACGGGGAGGAGGGAAGGGGGAGGAGGGAGAGTAGGGGGGGAAGAGGGGGGAGGGGGGAGAGGAGGGGAGAGGGGGGAGGGGAGGGGGGCGGGGGTTAAGGGAACAGCACATGGGGGAGTAGGGGGGTGGACGGAGGTGAAATGTTGCGGCTAGGGACTGTCAATGTGAAGGGGTTGAATACTCCTGCTAAACGTAGCCTGTTATTTCGAGAAGCACAACGTAATCATTGGGACGTGGTGCTAGTACAAGAGACCCATTTGAGGAGGGGGGAGGTGGGGAGATTGAGGAATCGACTTTTCCCTGAGCAATTCTTCTCTTGCCATGCAGGGGGGGGTGAAGAAGGGGGGGTGGCAATATTGGTACGGGGAGGGTGTGGTATTCAAATAGGGGGGTACTTTAAGGATACGGAGGGACGGGTGGTGGGGATAAAAGGGGAGGTTTGGTTTGATAGATATAGTGCTAGTTTCGGTGTATGGCCCTAACGGCAACCAAGGGACTTTCTGGAAGATTTGGGGCGGTTGTTGGAAGTTGAGGGGGGGCGGTTGTTGGTGGGGGGGGATTGTAATGTAGTGTTGGATCCGCGGGTGGATCGGGATTCGAAAGGGGGGGATGGCGGGAGTAAGAATAGACGGGGTTTAAGAGGGTTGATGCAGCAATGGCATTTAGTGGATGCGTGGATGGCGCTTCACCCTACCCAGCGGGAGTATACCTTCTTCTCGGCGTCCCATCATAGTTGGAGTAGGATTGACATGATTCTCTTGGAGAAGCAATGGATGTTGGAGTTAGAGAGCGGGGGGATTGTCCCAGTGGGGTGGACGGATCATAGTGCGGTGGAAGTGGTCATACGGAGCCCTACACGGGGAGGGGTGGCCTTTTGGAGATTAAATGAAAGCTTATTGGAGTGTGGAGAGGTGGTGGAGGATGTACGGGCCACGGTGAAAGATTATTTAGCTTTAAATGATACGGGGGAAGTGCGAGAAGCGGTCGTTTGGGAAGGACTGAAGGCGGTTGCTAGGGGGAGGTTTATCATGTGGGGGGCTCGGAGGAAGAAGTTGAGGAAGGAAAAAGAAGAGGGGTTGCGGAAGCGGCTGCAGGTGGTAGAAGGTACTTATAAGGGTGAGTGGGGAGATGGGAGACCTCCGGATAGTAGAGCAGGTGCGGGCGGACTTACAAGCTCTGCAATTGGAGCAAGTAGCCTTTGCACTACAAAAGGTGAAGCAGGTCCATTATGAATTTGGAGATAAAGCGGGCCGCTTATTAGCACGGCGGTTGCGACAGCGGGTGGGGGCGTCCACGATCTTCCAGATTAGAGGGGAGGATGGGGTGACCTATAGGGATGAGGGGAAGATTCGGGAATGTTTTAGGGATTTTTATGGGGAACTATATACGGGGGAGAAGGGGGTGGAAGAGGAGGCCATTCAGGAGTATTTAGATGGGATACCGCTTAAGGGGCTCTCGGACGAGGCGAGGGTGGAGTTGGAGACTTCTATCACAGAGGAAGAAATTGGAAGAGTGGTGAAGGGGTTACTGGGGGGGGGGGGGGGGAAGGCGCCAGGGTTAGATGGGTTGCCGGGCTGCTTTTATAAGGTTTTTTGGGGGGAGATTAGGGGGATATTAGGGAGAGTATTTCATGGGGTGTTGGAACAGGGGGGGGGGGGAATTGCCACAGGATATGTTGATGGCGGGGATAACTGTCTTATTGAAGCCGGGAAAGGATCCCCTGAAGTGTGGATCATACCAGCCTATCTCCCTGTTGAACGTGGATGTCAAAATTTTAGCTAAAGTGTTGGCGGACAGATTGGCGGGCTGGATGCCAGAGGTGGTCCACGGGGATCAAACGGGCTTTATTAAGGGGAGGCAGGCTGCAGATAATGTAAAGCGGGCCATAGGGGTGACATGGGAGGCAGGCCACGGGGGGGAGGAGCTTATTTTGATGTCTATTGACGCAGAAAAGGCCTTCGATAGAGTCCATTGGGGGTTTTTGATGGCTGTGCTAGAAAGGGTGGGGTGTGGGCCGAATTTTCTGAAATGGATTCAGGGCCTCTATCGGGAGCCGCGGGCGCGAGTAAAGGTGAATGAATGGACGGTACTCGAGCGACTTTGCAGTGGGGCGTGGGACAAGACAGGGGTGTCCCTTGTCCCCGCTCTTGTTCGCTTTGGTTGTTGAACCCCTGGCTGAACGGATTCGGAGGAACACGAGGATAGTGGGTTTGGAGAGGGGGGGGCTTTCCCATAAGATTTCCTTATATGCTGACGATATTCTTTTGTATATGTGCCAGCCGCCGCAAACGTTGCCGGAAGTTCTTAGGGAGGTAGAAATCTTTGGGGCTGTGTCTGGGTTTAAAATGAACATTGACAAGACTGAGGTGATGAAGGTGCAGCTGGGGGAGGACTCTGAGCGGCGCCTGTGGTCGGCCTTTTCCTTGAGATGGGTACGTAAATCCTTGGGGTACTTGGAGGTTCAGTTGACAGGGCGGTATGAAGAGCTGTATAGTGCCAATTATCCGAAACTTTTGGGGACCATCTATACTGACTTAGATGGCTGGATGAGGTTGGAGACGTCATGGTTGGGTAGGATAGCAGCCATCAAAATGAATATTTTACCCCGGTTTACTGTATTTGTTTCATGCCTTGCCGGTTGAGATCCCGGAGGGCATCCTGCGTGGGTTGCAAAGTCGTATATTTAGCTATATCTGGAAGAGGAGACCACCCCGCATTTCTAGAAGGGTTATGTGCACTAGTAAATTGGAGGGGGGGCTAGGGGTTCCTGATCTTCGAGACTATTATCGGGCAGCGGCAGCGCAGTTAAAGCATATTATGGATTGGAGGGTTGGAAAGGGTGGAGCTCCATGGGATAGCTTGGATAGCTACAGGGTCCAAGGGGGGAGGTTGGATGCTTGGATATGGGCTCCGGGGGGGGGACAGAGGGTTGCTAGTGGGGGGATCTCCTGCAATGAGGCATGTGGCGAAGATTTGGGATGTGGTTAGGGGACCCGTAGCTAAACAGAGGGGGTCTTGGTTTTCAGTGATGACACCTTGGAGGGGATGGCGGGCCTTTAAACCGGGTTGGGAGGGGGGCCGATTTGACAGTTGGAGGGAGAGGGGCCTCAACTGTGGGTTTCAGTTGCTGGAGGTGGGGAAGATGCGGGGGTTTGAGGAGGTGAAGAGGGATTATGGGCTGGAGGTGGTGGATAGGTTTGCTTATGCTCAGGCTCGCTCATTTTTGCGTCATACTTTGGGACGGGAGGGGATGGAGAGGGAGGTCTCGGCAGTGGAGGCCATTTGGTATGGGAGGGGAGGTTCGAAGGGTTTATGATTACGGCTCTTTATGCAGCGGTGCATGAGCAGCGGGAGGGGAAATTTAACTATATGGTTGACTGGGAGCGAGATTTAGGCCACACTATTAGTTGTCAGGATTGGAAATGTATCTGGGATTTGATAAAGAAGGGGCCTTGTGTTAGCCAAATTCGCGAAAATAGCTATAAAGTGCTTCTACGGTGGTATTATACGCCAGAGAGGCTGCACAGGTTTTTCCCAGAGATTTCCCAGCTGTGTTGGAGAGGGTGTGGGGAGGTGGGATCTTTTTGGCATATATGGTGGGGGTGCACAAAGGTACAGGGGTATTGGGGGATGGTACAGAATTGGATTCAAGTAAATTTGGGGGTTGTGGTGGATCTAACTCCGTATATTGCTCTATTATCCTGGTGGGGGGAGGGACGGACGGGGGAGACAAGGGGGATCGATGGTGATGGCATGTCTCTGCGCAGCCAGATGTGAAGTGGCGGCAGCATGGAAAAAGAGTGAGGTGCCACCATTGGAAGGATTTGTGAAACGACTCCGGAATATGACCTTGATGGAAAAATTGACAGCTATTACGAGAAAGCGGGGGAGGCGCTTTGAGGAAACTTGGGGTGGGCTGTGCCGGGTATTGGGGTTGGGGTAGGGTTGGGGGGGAGGGGATGGGGAGGGAATGGATGGAGTGGGTGGGGGGGTAGCTGTAGACCAATCCTTTGGGAGTATATGTCTATCTCCTGGCCTTGGGTTACGTTGGGTAGGGTAGGAGGGGAGGGGGCTTGGGGCTGGGTGGGGGGGATGGGACTAGTGGGTAATCCTTAGGCTATTGAAAACTTTCAATACTCTGGATTATTACATCTGGGGGTGCTGTGTTTATTGATTGGTGTTTAGCTTCGGTTTAGCTCTAGTTTGGTGTTGTTAGCTTGGAATGTATATCAGATTTATGTAGTGGTATGGTGGTGACTGTTATGCCGGGCTGTGGTTTCCTATTTTTGTATTATGTGTGTATTGAATAAAAACATTTTAAACAAAAAAAAAATGTACTGTATATAAGACAATGTAGGACGTCCTTCGGGGCTCAGATTTTTGTGGAGGGTACCGGCTCTCTGTCTGAACCTGTGTGCACATTAAAAGATCCTGTTTGCATTCCAGCCTGTCTGTGTGCTTCCTTCTGTGGGTGAGTGAGAGAATGAGAGCATTTTCAGCTGCTTGGCTGCAACACTTGTAATAGTGAGTCTTTGCATTTGTGCGTAGTTTAGATTGTGATTTTTCTGGTTTTGTTTGATTCTTTAGTGAGGAAGTCCCTGTGTGTGCTAAGCTTGTGCGCTGCTTCTCCATCTCTGGCCTTCTCACGCTCAGCTGCAAACCTGCGGCTTTGGCACTCTGGGGCTCCAGGGACAATCTGCTCTGTGCTGCAGTGCCAGAATAATTAGGCAGCTCCTCATCCGATAGCGGGTTCGGGAGCCACCAAATCCCCAGGTCTTTTCCCACCCTCCCCAACACCCCGCTCACAAATGGTAAGGGGGGGGGATTTCCTCTCCATTTTAAAAACTTCTCTTTTCTTTATTCTTTTTCTTTTACAGACCAAAGGCAACATAAAGAACTCCCCAGTAAGGAGCCTTGGCAAAACAAAGAGATGTAACTAAAAATAGTCTAAAACTGCTCCTTAGTTGTTCCTCAATGAGTCCAGCACCCTGGCTCACTACCTCTTCCAGCTGCTTGGAGACTGAGTGTACTGGAGATGGTGGGCGGACCCCATGGAATTAGTAATGGTGTCATCAAAAGATGACATGCTCAGCCTCCAAGCTGCTGGAAGAGGTACACTACTCAGAGGTGCGGGACTGCACTGGAGGGACGATAAGGAATTACTGTTTCTTGGGCTTACCTTTAGAAACGCTGCATTGCCAATGGCTTTTAAGGCAACACAGCCATGGGGGCAAAGAAAAGTGCTCCCGTGGCTGTGTAAATCAGATGCATAGAGTGAGTCAGTGAGGGAGGCTTAGGATACCCTTAAAACTTGTGCCTCACTGGCTCATCTATCAAGCTGGTCCAACTCCTGGCTGTCCACAGCATTGGGCAAAGGGAGGCACAGGTACTACATGGCTGCAGCATGAGGTGGACACAGGGCCTCCTGTTCAGTGGTGCCCTGTGCCAACAACATGTTTGCATATGCGTAGGCCTGGCTATGGGCCAATGCAGGGGTATCTCCTACTACTTCTTATCATTTATATAGCGCTACAAGGTGTATACAGTGCTGTACAGAGACATGTAAGAGAGAGTCCCTTCTAAGAGCTTACAACAGTCAAGATAAACACAACTGGGGACTAGGATATATCTAGGGGTATGGTAAGGAAATACCTAGGAGGTGACAAGGAGATATGGGGGATCAGAATCCAAAAGTAGTCTCAAAGTAGTGAGTTATTAGCCTGGATTTGAACAGGGCCACAGATGGAGCCTGATGTTCTGGCTCAGGTAGTTTGTCCCAGGCTAGGGAGCAGCAAAGTGGAAAGATCAAAGTTTGGAATTGGCAGTGGAAAAGAAGGGCACAGCTAGAAGAGATCTGCCAGAAGCGTGGAGTGCAGGGGGAGGTAAGAGAGGAAAGGTAGGTAGGAGAAGCCGAATGAAGGCACTTACTGGTCAATAGTAGAAGTTGAACTGGAAGGGGAGACAAATAGGGAACCAATGAAGTGACTTGAGAAGAGGTGTGACATGAGCAGAAGATTAGCCGTGCAACTGAACTTTGAACAGACTGAAGTAGGGAGAGATGATTCAGAGGAAGACCAGTGAAGAGGAAGTTGCAATAGTCTAGACAGGAAGTAACTAGAGAATGGATAAGAGACTTGGTAGTGTGTCCAATAAAGGAAGGGACAAAGAGTCACGTGATGCGGTGAGCTTGAGAGGACGTGGGCTGCTCGAGCTCCGGACCCTTCTTCCCCCTAAGGCTGTTTTTGTGCCGTGTTTTGCACCGAATTTGGACTAGCCGGGGTTCACTGTGCTAATTACCCCCACGAGCTACCTGCTATGCCTTGTCTTGTAGAATGGCGACTGCGGTGAAAGCGGGAAGGCGTGACAAAGACCGCGCTGTGAGTACCTTAAAAATGGCGGAATCCCCCCCAAAGCATAACTTTGCGGCTTCCCCAACACTGACGGAGGAAATTTCTGCCGCGGTCACTAATGCATTCTCTTTACAATTTGATGCCTTACATGCCAAAATGGACACACTTCAGAGCTCCCTGGGCTCACTGAGCTCTCAGGTACAGGAGGCAGAGACCCTTATTTCCCGAGCAGAAGATGATATGGAACAGTTGCGACAGGAGCTAATTGCAGTACAGCAGGCCTCTAAGGCACATGCTACGAAGCTGGACGACCTCGAAAACCGCTCGCACCGCAATAATTTGCGGTTTCTGGGTATCCCCGAGTCTGTCCCGGATAAAGACTTGCGGCAGTATGTTGAGAACCTCTCTACCTGATGGGGCTAGTTTGACCGGGCCTATCGTGGTGGAGCGAGCTCACCGGCTGGGGCCCAAACAGCAAACAGGAGACCGCCGGCCTCGAGTGGTTCTGGCCCGATACCTGTGCTATCCGCAAAAAGACACTGTACTACGTATAGCCAAACAAAAAGGTGTCGTCGTCGAGTGGGAGACAGCAAAGATTCGCATTGTGCAAGATTACTCGGCGGCTTTGAGCCTTCGTCGCAAGGCCTATGCCCAGTTATGCCAGTGCCTGATTGAGGCCAATGTCCGCTTCAGCGTTCAATATCCTGCCCGTCTGCGCGTGCTCAATCAGGGCACCTACCGGGTGTTCGATTCAGCGGAGGAAGCCCGTCCCTACGTGGAACAATTGCTGGTGCCGGGAGCCTCAAACCTGGGAGAGTGATGCTTGCTCTGAGGACATGTGGTGCTTTGTCGGGCAGCCCTTTTTGGCGTGGGGCGGCGGTGGAGGCTGATTGCTGTTCCCCGCTCTGCTGGAGGACTGGTCTTAGTGAAGCTGTGGCCTGGTTACGAGGCCTTCCCCCCCCCCCCCCTTGAGTGCCTATTGCAGAGGCCGTGAAGCCCTGGATCTGACTCCCGTTCGCCTGTACCGGGAGTGGAGCAGTCAGTTTTGGATACCATAAATGCGGGCCTTTGACTCAGGGGCAGTGGCTCCACTGATGGGCAGCGATGGTCGTACTGGCCTGCTCTGAGCAGCCCCGAGACTGTGACGCTGCTATCTTGGGGCTATGCTGCTTGCTAGCTCCGGAGATCCCGGTTGGACTGTTATCGGGACTGGACTTCTTAACCCTTACCAAGCGCTGAGAGCGGATGGTGGCCTCCCACGGGCTGTAGGACTGTGTATGTTTGTGTTAATGTATGAATGGTTATTAAACTGGGTTGTATTACCATGTCAATGCAGGGAAAAGGTGTGAATGTTGATGGCTGTACCGTATTATTTTGTATTGTGGAATTTATGAGGTGATCCAGTGGGGGGGGGGGGGGGGGTAGCTGTTCTAGGTCTTATAAATTATGGTGGATGTAGGTTCAGACTACTCCCCTAGGGGGTTTCATAATTCCGGTGCAGTTTTTGGAAGGGGGGAGGAGGTCCCACACGCATCATCTAGGTGACTCTTGATGGGAGTGGATTGGTGGTTGGAGATTGTGAGTAGGGGTAAGGTGGGTGAGGGTAAGGGGGAGGGGGTGGGGGGAGGGATGGGGTTTGGGAGCTGCAGGGAGCACAACGACTGTATCCATTGCCTTTATGGTTATGCTCTAGGAGCGCCTTATTGAGCAAGGGGGGCCTCAGGCTGGGGGGGCCCCACCAAACTTTTCTGTTAGACCTTCCAACGTGCTATTGCCTAACCACTGTCCCCTCTGAGGGTTATTTCTTGGAATGTGTGCGGGATAGGTAACCCGATTAAACGATATAAAGTGTTGCAGGCCCTAGCCCGATTAAACTGTGACATTGCCATGTTGCAGGAAACCCACCAGATAGCCGAGGAGCATGCCAAATTGCAGAAGACCTGGGTGGGACAGAGTTGGGGTGTTCCTGCTAAAGGAAAAAAGGGTGGAGTGGTCATCTTGATTAATAGACGGGTTCGTTTTGAGTTGGAACAGGAGTGCGCTGATCCGGAAGGCCGGTACATTTTATGATGTGGTCGCTTGGAGGGTAGGCCGATCTTGCTGGGTAACCTTTATAGTCCCAATGTTCTGGACCGGGCGTTGTATTCCCGACTGGCTTCTAGAATGGAGCAACTTCCTGATGTCCCATTGATACTTACCGGGGATTTGAAAGGGGTGTTAGATATAGAGATGGATACGACGGGTGGGGGGGGGGGGGGGAGCGGATGCGAGTGCCAACCACCAAGGCGCTACGAGGCTTATGTGCTCGCCTGGGACTTGTCGATCCTTGGCGTCTATTACATCCTTCAGAGAAAGATTTTACCCATCAATCGAGAGCTCATGGAACTAGCGCTCGAATAGATTATGTGCTGGTTTTGGAACGGTTGTTTGTACAGATTGGAGAGGCACAGATAGGCCCTAGTGCGGTATTGGATCATGCTCCGTTGTGGGTGGATCTGGGGTGGGGGGACTTGGCGACGCCACCTAGGCTCTGGCGGTTTCCCCTGGGATTATACTATGATACGGAATTTCGCACCTACATTAGACAATGCTGGCAGGACTTTGCAGGACATAATGCGCAGCACACAGAGGATCCGGAGTTGTTTTGGGAAACGGCCAAGGTGGTTTTGAGGGGCGATACCATTGCATATGTGGCACATCAAATTGCTGGCATTGCAGATTCTTCAGATGGAAAAGCAGGTCATGAGAGCTCGACGGCAGTGTGCGGGAGACCCCACAGCCAGTAATAACCGACGACTGTGGGAGCTGCAGACCACTCTGAATGAATTACTTCATCAGAGAGCGAAAAAATCCCATCTATATTATAGATATCAACTTTACCACTTTGGGGACAAGCCTGGGCGACTTTTGGCACGCTGCCTACGGGGTAAGCAGGGTTCCTGGTTGATAGCAGCGCTTCGTGATGATCAGGGGCGTTTACATAACAGTAGTGCCGCCATAGCCAAGTTGTTTCGCTCCTTTTTTCAACATCTCTACACGCGGAGGGAGGGGGCCCCTACTGTTATGCGGAACTATCTACGTACCATACAGTTGCCTCAAGTGACGGCGGATCAGCGGGCACTTTTGGATGCTCCGGTGACGGTTGATGAAGTCTGTCGCGTTATTCAGAAGGCTAGTTGTTGTAAGGCGCCTGGCCCCGATGGGTTCAGGACAGAGTTTTATAAACTTTTAGGGGACTTAGTGCCTCCCTCTTTAGTTGCCTTATATCATTGCCGGGTGGCCCAGGGGCATTTTGGCCGAGGTGCCTATCATGCACACATTACCCCACTTCGGAAACCGGGGAAGGACCCTACTCAAGCAGCATCATATCGGCCTATCTCCTTATTGAATTTTGATTCGAAGGTCTTGGCTAAGGTTTTGGCAGATCGACTTGCTTCAGTTTTGGGAGGTCTGCTGCATGAATCACAGGTTGGGTTCGTTAAAGGGCGGTATGCAGTGCGGAACCTACGTAGAATTTTGGCTTCCCTTGAATGGGTGCGTGAGCGGGATCTTCAGTCTTTGGTAATTAGTTTTGATGCCGAAAAGAAAAGGCCTTTGATCAGGTGCATTGGGATTATCTGCAATATCTTTTGCCTTGCTATGGGCTGGGTGACCCCTTCTGTAAGATGGTGGCTTTGCTATATGCGGCACCGATGGCAGGAGTTCTCTGTAATGGGGTGGTTTCGGAAGACTTTTGTTTGGAACGGGGCACCCGTCAGGGTTGTCCTCTATCCCCCCTGCTTTTTGTGTTGACTTTAGATCCGCTGATCCGGCGGATAGAGGGCTCTACATGCATTCGTGGCGTGCGAATTGGGTCTCATAGTTTTAAGGTGGCTGCTTTTGCGGATGACATACTTGTTCATCTTACATCTCCCCGGCAGTCTTTGCCTCACTTACTTGAGGAGCTCTCGCTTTATGGTGAATTTGCGGGGTTACGTATTAATATGTCTAAATCGGAGGCCCTAGACGTGGGGGGTACATTGCGGGAGAGTTGGCCAGACCCATTCCCCCTTCGTTGGGCAGGCAATTCCTTTGTCTACCTGGGCATTTTATTGACTAAGAAACCGATGCTGCTATACCCCATGAACTTCGAACGTATCTTTTCTAAGCTCCGAGCACAGCTACAGGCCTGGGCGCCCCTCCCCCTGTCTCTCCTGGGTAGAGTGGCCGCCTTAGGGATGGTGATTTTCCCGCGAGTGCTTTACTGGCTGCAAACTCTCCCAGTTTGGCTCTTGAGGCGAGATTTGTTGCGTCTGGAGAAGGAGATCCGGGGGTTCCTTTGGAAGGGGTCTAAAGCCCGTATATCGCTGGCTAGAATGAGAGGGGGGGGTGGCGATCGGGGGGGGTGGGGGTCCCGGATCTTTGGAAGTACGCGTTGGCATGCCAAGCACGGCACCTGAGCGACTGGTTGGGAGATAGCGAGACCTATACTCCTCGTAGTTTAGAGGAAGCGTTTGTTGCCCCGCATACTTTGGAAGCGGTTTTGCATTTGCAGCCCGCGGCCTTGCCCACTCGTTTGACGAGCAGTATTCTGCTTAAAGCGGCCCGGCGAACGTGGCAACAGTTAAATAAGTATTGGGGTAGCGATCCTACGACCTCGAGCTGGCTACCTATACAAGGTAATGTTTGCTTCCCGCCGGGTTCGGACTCGGCTCCCTATCGGCAGTGGAGGCGGTTGGGCATCCGGCGCTTAGGGAACTTGTTAACCGCTGACGGCAGCTGTAAGGCACTGGGAACGCTTTGTAGAGAATATGATCTGCGCCCAGGTGCATCTACCTTTGCTTATATGCAGGTTTCACATTATATTAGTTCTTTGCCCCAACGTGAGCTTCATTCAGAGCATTCAGCGCGGATCTTAGACTTTTTAGCTCTGGGGGCGGATTCTCCACCGACTATTGCTGTTTTTAAGAGGCGGTTGGACCGGCTTGGCTCTCCTCCTGATTTCACTGTACTAGAAGGCCTCTGGGCGAAGGAATTAGGGCGGGACATACCCTCGGGTACTGTTCGGGCGGCTTTGGGCCGGATTGCGTACTTGGTGGAGGGGGCCTGTTGGCATGAAATACAGTTTAAATGTATCCATCGGGCTTATTTTTCCCCGCGGCGTGCACTTCGAAGCCATCTGACTTTGGATGGCGGATGCCCCAAATGTTCTTGCTCTCTGGCGGACCTGGGTCATATGTGGTGGGGTTGTCCCTATATCCGTCGCTATTGGCAACAAATCGGGGCGTTTCTTGCCAGTCTTCTGGGTCAGCGTATTTGCTGGACAGAGATGTTAGTGGTGTTTGATCAGCTGGGACCACTCCACCCAAAGGGCAGATGGGAGAAACTTCTGGTGCGCAAAGCCTGCCTGGTGGGTAAAGGGTCCCTACTTCACCGCTGGCGCAAATCTATGGCCCCTACGTTCTGTGAATGGCGTAATAGTTTACACCAATTATTACTAATGGAGCGACGGAGTGCGCTAGGGCACCCCCAGAGATGGGCTCATTTTTTGTTAATTTGGCTGCCCTACATTCAAAGATTGGGACCTAAAGCCCGTAGTGAGGTCTTGCGGGTGGGATAGTGGATGTTGGAGATGATTGTTGTTCAGTGCTCCTCATTGTTCTGTGCTCCCGGTGGTGGGTGGGGGGAGGGGGGGATTGGAGTATTTTGGCTCTGTTGTATTCTATTGTTCCTTTGCTGTTTGTACCCAGAGTAGTGGACAAGACACAGCCCCACCTGGGATTAGTTTTTCTGTATCTGTGAAAAGGAAAATTCTCTGTTTATGCTGTTTGTAGGTTTTCTCATGTGAAGTGAATAAACAGAATTTCAAAAAAAAAAAAAAAGGAAGGGACAAATTTTGCCAGTGTTATAGAGAAAGCTAAAACCTGTCATTTCTGTCTGTTGGATGTGTGTGGAGGAGAGGGAGGAGTCAAAAATGACTCCAAGGTTGCAGGCTGAGGAAACAGGGAGCGTTATCCACAGAAATACAGAAAAGGAGGAAGGGGTGAGGTGGGCTTAAGGGCAAAGATAAGGAGCTCAGTCTTGGCATTTTCAATTTTAGGTGGTGGTGAGAGAGCCAGGCTGAGATATGGGCCTGTATTCCCAGCAAGATTTCAGGCGTAGAGGTAGACCTGGGAGTCATTAGCATAGAGATGGTACTGAAAACCATGGGAGGAGATGAGTGCATCAAGGGACCAAGTGTAGCGAGAGAAAAGAAGAGGTCCCAAGACAGGGCCCTGGGATGCACCAACTGAAAGCAGGATGGCGGTATCAGGCGAGCCCTCCGCCTTATGCTCGTCCCTCTGGAGATTTTGATAAACTCAGCAGACATGATCATCCCAATACCATTCCTTCCATAACAATTCCCTAAAAATGCATAATTGGACATCATACTTTTAAATATTGCTTTGTTTGTATGTGTGGGCCCACTCTCTCTGCAGGTAAAATAACGTGCTGATGGCTCTTTGAGTTTGTGCGGCTGCCAGGATGTACTGTTTTGTTTTGACTGCTACTGCTCTTTGCTGCCCCTCGGAAACTGGGCTTGCCTAATGGCTGAGCTCCCTCTGCACAGCCACCTATAAATCATGCTTAAACAGACTGAGCCAGCCCCCTGTAGCAGACAGGTAAAACAAACGCAGGGTACTATGAGTATACATGGCTGCCACCTTGTGGCTATAAGCTAACATTACTTGGCTGAATTTTTAACAGAACAGCATTCTCCCAAGAAAAACGAACAAATGTTTGCAAACTGACACCCCTAGGTACTAAGCATTTTTCACCATAGATAGAAAAAGGAAAAAACCTTCATTAAACAGGCCCATGGGTTTTGGTAATTAATTTGATGAGTCTTCATAAAATCTGTGGACTTTTATCAATTTTGTTTGCACATATACAGTATACATGCAGACAGAAAGATGCATTGGGGTCTGCTAGATTGCCAACTTATGAAACCACATGCTGCAAGCTACTGCATGTTTGGATATCACTAACAAAATTATGAACAATTTAGCATGCAGCCAGGTCTGGGCTTGCCAAATTCCAGAGCATGCAATTTGAAAGCACTGCAGCTGCAATTGGCAGAATGCACCAAAGCTCATTCTTCAGATGATTCTGAGACAGAAATAATTTGCCGGTACCACTTGAACTCTGATTCCATTATGACCTTATACAAGGATTTTGGCTTCACTATAGAAATGTGTAGATAGTAGTAGCAGTAGAACCTGGAACTACTAATCCTTTGTATAGCCCTACATCGGGCAAATTTCAGGTTGGTTCTCAAATTTGCTGCAACAGATCTGGGAAAACTCCAGAGCAGATCTGTCTCACCTCCTCCCCACTAACCCCAAGATCCAGTCGTCCCCCTTTCCCTTTCTGATACTTGTGGCTAAATCAGGCAAATAAAACATCTTGAGCAGAACTCTAAGATCCAGAATACTTCCTTAGAGAGAGCAGAACCTGCAAAGCTCCAGGAGAAGGCACCAAAACAGACTCCCCAGCAAGACTATCATGGCCCAAGAAGAGGAGCAGGACTTCCAAATAAAGATGATCAGTTCATTAAAAAAAATAAAATAAAAGAATGAAGAGGAAAGAGAAGTTTTTTTATGACCCATGGTGTGTGTGGAAAGCAACTCCCCCTTTTGGCCAGGGTAGAGGGACATTGTATACAACCGAGGTCTTTTTCTCCTCTACTTTTGTGGGTATAGGCAATCTCAGTGTCCCTGGGAAGGAAAAGTAGGAAGTAGAAAATAAAAAGTAAAAATTAAATTTTATTTAATAAATTTGTTGGTACTTTAGATTTAGGAGTCCCCGATACAGTGTTGATTTATTGGCAAATCAGACTAAGATCCACAGAGTCCAGCATCCTGTCCCTGAAAGTGACCAGTCCAAGTCACACAACTGGCAGATCTCAGAAAGATCCATTTCTCATGGTTCACTTCCACAGAGGAGCAATGGCTCTTCCATGTCTACCTGGCTAACAATTTCTTATGAACTTTACCTCCAGGAATCTGTATAAACTTCTTTTGAATCCCACTAGGCCATGTGGTCTTTTTCTGTCATCATGTTTCTATAAAGGAGAAAAGGGGACTTGTAGTGGTTGATATGGAAGGACAGACTAGATAGGCCATGTGGTCTTTTTCAGTCATCATGTTTCTATGTTAGTCACCTTGACCGCATCCTCCAGAAAATGGCTAGTTTAATTATGCATTTCTTGAGAAGAAATAAAAACCCTCTGTGATTTATTTTCAATCTGGTGGTTGTTAGTGTTCTAGCACGTCCTCTTGGTTTTGCGTTTAATCTTTCAAACAACTATTCCCTATTTAACCATTCTCACTCCTGAGTTATGAGCTTCTATCACTGCCTCTTCTCAGTTATCTTTTCTCCAAGCTGAAGAGCCCTCTTTAGCCTTTTTTCATAAGGAGTACTTCTACCCCCTTTATCATTTTTGTAAACCTTTTGGCAAACCAAATGGCATCACCAGCTCAGTTATTTACTTGTTTGTTTACACCTTCAAAAAATCTACCAAAATCAGTAAGGTAAGACTTGCCTTTGCTGAACCCATGATAAATCTGGCTTAATGGGAATGTGAGCTATCTAAATGCAAATGTAATGTGTGCCTTTGAATCAGTCCTGACTCCTGGTGACCCAGAAGCTACTGGGTTTTCTTGGCAGTGTCACCGGAAGTAGATTGCCAGGCCTTTCTTCCGAGGCAATGGAGGGTTAAGTGACTTGCCCAAGGCCATAAGGAGTGCTAGTTTATTTATTTATCTGCATTTATATCCTGCTTTTCACCGGGTCAAAGTGGTTGGGGGATACATTTAACACGAGGGGATATGAGACACATACACTAATACTTACAGGGAACATGGGCAATGGAGGGTTAAGTGGCTTGCCCAAGACCACAAGGAGCACCTGTGGGACTAGAAACCCCAGTCCTTCCGGCCCAAGGTTGCTGTCCTCTAGTGGGATTTGAACCACCGACCTTCCAGCCTGTAGTACCTTGCCCCAACCACTAGGCCACTCCTCCTTCCTAGTGCTAGTGGGAATTGAACCCTGGTTGCTTGGTTACCAAGCCAGTGTTCTAACCACTAGGCTACTCCTCCTCTCCTGTGAGCTATCTATATAGTCAGAAATTTTGCTTTTTCGTATAGGTGCAACCATTTTACCCAGCACCAACATCAGGTTCACTAGTCTATACTTTCCTGGATTGCCCAAGGAGTCCTTTTTAAAAAATTAGTATTGCACTGGCTACCCACATGTATCTTGGCCATTTTCAACAGCAAATTACAGATTAATAGTTAAAATTTTAGCAATTTCATGTTTGAGCTCTTTCAGAATTCTGGGATGAATACCACCTGGTCCTAGCAATTTGTTCCTATTTGAACTATTACATCTTCTAGATTTACAATGATGTACTCATAGTTATTCTGAATCATCACCATCAAAGGTGGTTTTGACTGTGGTATAATTCCAGTTCCACTAATGGAAGCTTCTACCAAGCATTTAAAAGTTAAGCAATAGGCTTAAAAATACAGAATTTCAGTTTAACCCACACATTTCTGTTTTCCCCAACTTTTAAGAAACAATTTTCCCAGCAGATAAATACTCAGATACGCAAATTCCTTAGCAGCAGTAGCAGGTTCTGTCTTGGCACTCCTCTGCATTGTGGAAAGTTCAGGTATAACACCACCATCTTCAGATAACACTGGTCAACAAATTTTTACAAAAGTCATGTTACTGAAATAAAAAGTCATTTCTTATCAATTTTTATATGCTGAACATGAATATGACAGTGAAATTGCAAAGTTGGCTCTAGTTTTTTTGTAATCTACAAGAATTAAATGTTTACATCACGCAATGCATGTCAATAGTAAATATATAATAGGCCTTCGGTTAATACCTGTAAAAAAACAAGTCATAGACTACTTCTTAGATTTTTCACCTGTCTCTTGTACAGCTGTTCGGGAGCTTCTCTGGAGAGTGTCCAGCAGTAGTCAGCCAGCATTATAGTGGACCATTTTCCCTGGTATATTTGCTCCATCGTTGCGATATCCTGGTGAAAACGTTCACCCTGTTCATCACTAACCATACCACAGTTGTCAGGAAAGAAATCAAGATGGGAATCAAGGAAATGGATCTTTAGACATATTGCAGCCAAGTTTCTGATACTGCATCAGCATGTCTTCTACTAGTTCCTTGTAGTTTTCTGTCCTAACATTGCCGAGAAAGTTTGTTGACACTAGGCAAAAAGCATTCCATGCTTGTTTCACATCACCCTGCAGCAAGTTGTTGAACCAGTCATCTTTGAAGAGCTTTCGAATCTGAGGACCCACAAAAACTCCCTCTTTAATCTTTGCTTCAACGAGTTGAGGGAATTTTTCATGCAGGTATCGGAAAGCTGGCGAAGTGCGGTCCATGGCTTTCACGAAGTTTTTCATCAAACCTAGTTTGATGTGAAGGGGTAGTAGCAGGATTTTATGAGCCTCAACCAGAGCTGGGTGCTGGATATTCTTCTTTCCAACTGTTACATTTTGTCTGCGATTCCATTCCTTCCGCAAGTAGTGCCAATCCCTTGCTCGGCTATCCCATTCACATAAGAAACACATCTATTTTATATATCCCTGTTGCAGTCCCATTAAAAGGGCAACTACCTTCACGTCACCACAGAGGTGCCAGCTGTACTTGTTATAGTTAATGGAAGTCAGTAGACACTTTAAGTTATCGTGTGTCTCTTTCATGTGGACAGCATGCGCTACTGGAATAGATGGAAGATGGTTTCCATTGTTCAAAAGCACAGCCTTCAGACTGTTTCGAAGAGTCTATAAATAGTCTCCAGTCTTGTGGGTCATGAGTGATTTTTAAGGCATTCATGAGGCTTTCAATATCAGAACAGAATACAAGATTACTTTCCGACTGCGTATAGTACATTGCTGACATCAGATGGCTTCAGCAGCCATCTGGCAGTAGTATTTCATTGCATCAGAAAATGATGCTATCAACTCTGGATGATGTGTGCATGCTGGTATTATGCAATGTGATGCAATATTACATCATTCAAGGCTTATTTGGGATGTTGTTAATGTCCTACTGGATAAATTTACATGGTGAAACGTCAAAAATGAACTACATGCAATATCTTCAAAAACGAGAGCCAATAAATCTTTTTTAATGTTATATTCGTGTTCAGCTCACCAAGATACTACAGATTAGGGCCTTTTAAAGTCAGTAACAATTTCAATGTTGACCACTGTAATCAGTAGATTGGTCCAGGTTTCAGATTCAGCAACAAGTTCATAAGAACAGAAGAACTGCCATACTGGGTCAGACTAAGATCCATTAAGCCCAGTATCCCGTTTCCCCAGTGGCCGATCCAGGTCACAAGTACTTGGCAGGTTCCCAAAAAGACACATATGGTTCCACAATGCTCATCCTGGGGTAAGCAGTGGATTTCCTGGGTCCTCTTTAATAATGGTTTATGGACCTTTCCTCCAGGAATTTGTCCAAATCTTTTTAAGTCCATCTATACTAACAGCTTTTACTACATCCTCCAGTAACGAATTCCAGAGTTTGATTACACATTAATAAAAGAATAATTTTTTTACTCAGTCTTAAATGAGTTCATTGCATGTCTCTAGTCTTTCTACTTTCGATGACATAAACAACCAATCTACATTTATAAATTAATGAATGGCATGGAACAGGTAAACGTCTATCATATCCCGCCCCCCTCAGCTGGCTCTTTTCCAAGTTGAAGTGCCCCAACCTTTTAAGCCTCTCCTCATAGGGGTATCCTTCCATCCCCCCCCTTTACCATTTTTGTTGCTCTACTCTGTACTTTTTTATTATTATTGTTTAAATCACAAAGGAGGAACAATACATACACTTATACAGTGTTTTCCACCGTTCCTTTTACAGTTACAGACTCTGCTCCTGTTTACAGGTATGGCTTTGATTCCCCCTGAGCTTTGTTGAAATTCTGTTTAGGACCTCGTGATTCCCCGCCCGTCTTCACTTACATTCTCTACCATCCTGCCTATTCCTGGCCTTGTCTAGATTCTAAGCTAGACTTTAGTCCTACTGCCCCTTTCCATTCTCAGAAAGTCCAGGGTTTACTCTTTTTACATATCATTCATTTTGTTCCTAACAATATCTACTCAACACATTAAACTGATAAGTCAACATAATAGTACATTACATACTGTATTTGCCAAATGGAGTTTGTTTCCTTTATCCTTTATGGTGCTGAACTGGTTCTTTTGGCGAGGTGGGTTTTAATGGCCTCCCTCCCCCCCCCCCCCCCCTTTTCTCCAACTTTGTTAACATTGGTGTCCGAGGTCCACCTTCCCCACTTTTCCTCCTGTTTTAGTTCCCCCTAGGTTACTACAGTGATTCTTTCAAACTTCTTTGCTTCCCCAACTTTCCTCCCCAGTCTTTCATTCAGGGGCCTGTTTGTGATTTCCACTTCCATGCGATACTTACTTGGGCCATTAGAAGCAGCTTGGCCTGTAGGGATGTGTGCCTCTCCTCTATCTGCCCTTCGGCCCAATAGCAATTCCACTGGGTCTAGCAAGATCTGGGAGTTAAGTACTGTACCTTACCCATTTTCTCTGCTACCTCTCCCTAGAATATGCTTACCTTAGAGCATTCCCACCACATGTTGAAGAATGTACCTTGACTACCACACCCCCTCCAGCATGTCCCATCTGCCTTGCGACCCAGCTGATGCATATTCATCGGGGATAGGTATGTGCGGTGTAGTATTTGCAATTGGGTCTGTTGCCACACTGTCACCTTAAACTTCCTGTGGAGTCCCACATGGATACTTTCCCCATTGTCACTTATGCAATCCTTCTGCGTGAGTGGGAGGGCCTTTATGTTCCTCCCCTAGGAGCCCTCCATAGAGCTTGGAAATGATTTGTCTCTGTCTGCTTCCCCTCAGTGTTCTCTAGCCATGTGGGTTTCTTCCCTAGCTGGAGTACCATACTGGAGCGCTGGATGTAAAAGCGCAGCTGTAAGTATTGGTAGAAGGGGATTCTTTTGCCCACCTTGACTTCTAATTCATTATGTGCATCAAATCAGAGAATCAACTTATCCCCGCCTCCCAAAGATCTTTTATAAATGATGCAAATTCCGATCCTGAGAAGAGTCTCTAGGCTCTGATTTAGGACCATTATGAAATCGCTCACAAAATGATACCCCTCCTGCCACATTTTTCCCTATTCGTTGCATTGGGCCTAGGAATGGTTGTTGTTCCCACCTTCCAGTTTCCCTTTTCTCATCTCCCTCCCACACATTTGTTTCCCAGCTCTCCATTATGGAGGCAGGTGAGATCATCTGCTGTTCTATGTCCACCCAGAGAGCCTCCTCTGGATGGTCTTGATGAACTTTGACAGCTCTTAAGGCGGCAGCTTGGTAGTACAGCCGTAGCAGTGGGAATTTTACCCCTCCCTCTTCCTTCATTCTGGACAGTCTGTGAGCGCCTATCTGCACTCTTCTCCCACCCCAGACAAAATTTTAGCAGTTTCTTTTCCCATTTTCTTAGATAGTTTCTGCAGAGATTTATGAGGATTTGGTTAAATAGGAACTTGAACCCAACCAGCTCAGCATTACTTAGGCCTGACCAGTGGAGCAGGTCACCAACTTGTGTTGCTACTGTGGCGTAATTAAATCTGAAGAGATCACACAGATATCTTCCTATGTGAATTCCCAGGTACCTAATTTTCTGGGCCACCCATTTAAATGGAAAGTTTGCAAATTCCTCATGGGAGAGTCCCCCCAGGTTCAACGCTTCAGTCTTACTTAGGTTAACTTTGAAACCCAAGACTCTAGAGAACCTCTCAATTTGTGCGGGAGTCTCTGGGTTTGGAGACAAACAACAATGTGTCATCCGCATATAATACTTTGTTCTAGCTTGCCTACTTTAATTGGGCAGATGTCCTGGTATGCTTGTATTCTGGCCGCAAAAGCTTCAATTACCACAGCAAATAACATGAGGGAGAGCAGGCAGCCCTGCTCGTTTCTCTCTGTACTTTAAAGTACTCCAATCTATCACCATTGGCCAAGATCCGAGCCGATGGTTTCTTTTAGAATGCCTTCACCCCGTTCAGAAATCCCTCACCCAAATTAAATTTTTCATTTTGAAAAGGGACCACCAGTCCACACAGTTGAAAGCTTTCTCCGCATCTAGCACTACATAGAGCGCCAGTTTGTTTCTCTGTAATTACTTGGAGATTTACAGCTCACCTTACATTGTCTGATATTAACCACCCTTTTATGAAGCCTGCTTGGTCAGGGTGTATCAAATCTGGTAGGACATCTTCAATTCGTTTGGCGAGCACTTTAGCGAAGAGCTTTGCGTCAGTATTAATTAGGGCAAGGAGTCTGCAGCTGCTGCAAAGGTGTGGAGGTTTTCCCTCTTTTGGTAGGACAATAATGTTTGGTCAATTGAACCAGGGAGAGGTTTACCTGTCAATGCCCCAAAGAATATTCTTGCTAAGAGGGGGGATAGTTGTGTTGTCAAACTTTGATAGCTACCTGGCAGAATGCTGTCTCCCCCTGAAGCCTTCCCCTCAGGCATGGTTCTGATTGCTTCTTGAACCTTGGTGTCCTTGATTGGTGCCCCTAACTTGGCCACCACCTCCTCCCCAAGTTGTGGAACCTTCACCAATTTAAGATAATTTCCAAACTCCACTTCTGATGCTGGATTTTCAGATCTATATAGTTGTGTGTAAAAAGCCTGAAATGCCTTACAAATCCCCTTCGTAGTGTACCTGTTTTCCCATTTTGGTCCCTGGATCTCTGCTATTAATTGCAATGCTCGTTGTTTTTTCATTTGCCATGCAAATAATTTACCCACCTTAGTTCCATGTACTGACTTTTCGTGAGACTCAGTAGGCAAGCAACACGTTCGCTTTCCAAAGCATTAAGTTGGTGTCTTACCTTTGCGAGTCTACGCAAAGTGTCTTTTCTCCCATTTTACTATGTTCTTTTTGAAGGTCTCCCAGCTGCTGAAGTAATTGGGTCTTGTTTTTCTTTTGCCTGCTCAACCTGGGCTGTCCATTGGATTATCAGTCCCCTCATGAGGGCTTTCCCTGTATCCCAGAGTGTGCCCATAGAGGTTTCACCGTTATCATTCGCGGCCATGTAATGGACCCACTCCTTTTTCAACTTGTCCAACAGCGCCTCCTGTTTAAACAACAGTGCATCAGCACTCCATTCCATCCAATCTACCTTTGCCCCACTGGCTGCCACCTGCCAATGGTCCACTAACTCAATTGGGTGTGCTTTTATTTTATCAAAGGTTCCTGCATCCGTTCTGGACATTAAAATGTAGTCCAACTGGGCATACATGTCTCTTCTGGGTGTGTAACTTGTGAATTCTTTGATTCCCCCTATTCTCTTCCTCCACAAATCTACTAGTTTCCACTGCTCCAGTGGTGGAGCTGTGTTGTGCAATTTGATTGGTCTAGGGGTCCCAGTGCGCAGTTCATGTCTCCTGCAATTACCCATTCTCCTTTCACAACTTTGGCAAACTCCTAAGCTTTTCTAAAAAAAAAAGTTGCCCTTTAGTCCATAGGCACGTACAGATTAAAGAGAGATACCGCTTACTGTTCTATCCTCCCCGTTACCCAGATCATGCACCCGTGAGTCTTTGCCCATTTCATATTTTACAAAGGGAATTCTTTTATGAATCAATATAGCCACTACCCATTTGTTGGGGGGGGGGGGGTTCTTCAGTTAAAGGCAGAGTAAAATATTTGCTTATATCCCTGGGCTTTTAATTTTTTGTATTTAATCTCTGTTAAAAGTGTTTCTTATAGAAGTGCTATGTCTATGTCGGCTCTGGTTAGAACGTTCAGTACCTTACATCTTTTGCATGGGTGGTGTATCCCCTAACATTCAGGGTGCCAATCTTAACTCCCCCCCCCCCCCCATCAGAAATACAGTAGGTAATATAGTTACCACATTTATTCTATCAACATATTTTCCTTCAGCTAAGTTCACCCTTCGGCTACATTTGACATTATCAATTACAACATTGGAACAAACTAAAACCAAATAACTTTTCAACAACCACATCTGGTATTTACTCTCCTTCCTCATCATCTTTTTTCTCATGGTAGGCTTCCTCTTGTCACCTTGTAAGGCTTTGTAATTTAGTAGGTGCCAATTTCCTGCCCTCCTCTGGTTTTCCCCCTCTCCCCATCACACCACATCCTTCCCAGTATATTAAACATCTGCTTCTGTGCCCCAGTTTGTGTATCTAAATTCCCTTGGGCATGAGTTGTCACCTGCTAGAGTTTTGTTTGTTCAGTCTGCACCTGAAAGTAGGTTTTCTTCTGCCTCAGCTACATTTGTATTAGCTGTTCAAGGCATCTGTGAGATCTATCCCTGCTCCATCCATGACCCTTGGGTGGCCTGTTTTGGTTCTTGTGATGTTTGCTGCAGTGGCCTGGTCTCCAGTGCTCCAAAGCCTCCTTCCTGTTAAGTGCACATGGACTTGCCTGCTTTGTGGTCAGGAAGTGTCCAATCGCCTCTGTTGATGTGAAGAACTTCCAGACCCCAGCCTCCACAAAAGTTAACTTGGCAGGATACCAGACCACTGCTTTATATCCTTTTTCTAGTAATGTGTCATAGCATTTTAGGAGCTCTCTTCTGCACCATATAGTCTCCACTGCCAGGTCCGGGAAAACAAGAACCAGGGGCCATCACGAAAAACTTCATGCAAAGCCAAAATGTGCTAGTGTTTAGAAATACTTTTTGCTATTGGTGCAAATACTGTAGAATAGCCACTTGTTTTTCCATTTGAGAAGGCATTTGTTTATGCAAAAGGACCGATTTGCAAACTTGGCTCTCAGATGTGCTGTCTTAAAATCACTTGTTGGGGGTACCCTCGGTCTCACAATTTCAACATTAATTAATTAACATTAATTAAATCAACATTAAAACATTAACTTGCAATGAATTCAGCTGCAAGAATCCTTCATGGAGCCTCAAGAAGTTCTCATATTACCCCAATACTAAAACAATTGCACTGGCTACCCATACAAGCCAGGATCTCATTCAAGATCCTAATTATGACCCATAAAGCCATCAATAAATACCCTGCTACTGCCATTACTGATCTAATTTCAATCACACCTCCCAATCGAGCAAGGAGATCGAATGCCGCAAATACTCTCATATTACCTAAGGCTAGCACGAAGTGTTCTCAATTCACTAGATCCAGAGCCGCCTTCTTCTTTGCTCCATCCTGCTGGAACGCACAACCAGCAACTATCAGAACCATCAGTGAACTCTCCCAATTTAGGAAGGCACTGAAACGGCACCTCTTTCTTCATCACTACAATGATGCAGTCTTCCCCCCACACTCACATCTCAATGCAGCACCTCAAACTCATGCACGTCACATTCCCAGACTGATCACTCGCAATCACACCTTCCCCTCCAACCACCATGAGAAACGTATGCAGTGCCGCATAACTCATTATATTGTTGCATAAAGTACACTGTATTTATTCATCGTGTCTCCTTGTTAAGGAACTGGTTATTTATACCCTATTTTACCTGTTATACCTGCTTAATGCATACCCAAGTTTAATGTATACCCAAGTTATTATACCTGTTTCACTGTAAGCACAAATCACGAAATTGAGATGTGCAACTCTTATGTTCATTGTAAACCGCACTGATGTCAAATAGCACGGTATAAAAGAGACTGCAAATAAATAAATAAAATAAAATAAATTAATGACAGCCTGCTTGCAAAAGTCCTGGTCTGATGAACAAATGCAAGGAATTCTTAAAAACCGACCAATTGTCAAGGTGTGTTTTACTTTAAAAGGATGACAACAGTCAAACTGAAGTAACTGGTTGTGATCAACAGGTTTCATGTAAAGAGAAGTATGCAACCAGTCATTCTGATTGTACTTTTGGATGTACAGATCACCAATCTGCATGGATGACCACACCATTGTGAATTGCAAATTGGTATCTTCGGCATTTAGCCACCCTGTAAATTCAATTAAACTTTCTTGTGAACCCAACCAAATACAAAAAAATGTCATCTATAAAACATCTCCATAGTCCAATACGAGGATACCAAAATGATGAATACAAAAATGTTTCTTCAAAAAAAAAAGTGACAAAGATTGGCAATACTAGGAGCAACGGTGGCCCCCATCAAAACACCTTGTGTCTGAATATAATACGAGTCCCTAAACTTAATAGTTCTTCTGTAGAACTAATTGTGCTAGATAGGATTCCAGTGCATTTTTTGCTATCAATTGGGGGATTTAGTAGTAATGCCTTGTGAACTAATTCTAAAGCCTGTTCTTGAGGGATATTGGTATATAATGCTGCAATGTCAAAAGTTACCAATAAACCAGGGTTAGATGTCATATCAAAACTGGCAATTTTCTTTAGGCAATCAGTAGTATCCTGAAGATATGATTTAGCCATTTTGACCACAGGTTGCAAAAAATGATCTAAAAATATTGATAACTGTTCCAACAGCAACACCTGCCCAGAAACATTGGGCCTCCCAGGGGGTGCTATTAGGGTTTTATATACCTTAGGGACTGTATAAAATAGAGGAACATGAGGGTTAGATACTTTCAAAGATTTGTATTCCTGCCCGGTAATAAAACAACTCTAGAATGCCTCTTGTAAGAGTTTAAAAAAATTGTGTGTTGTAAGTCAGTCAATCACTGGATCTACAGCTATCTTCCTTTCGCAATCAGGCTAAGTCATTAATGTTGAAATTGCGAGAGCGAGGGTACCCCCAAATGAGCGATTAAGACAGCATATCTAAGAACAAATCAGTCCTTACTTTGGCATAAACAAATGCCTTCTCAGATGGAAAAACAAGTGGCTATTCTACAGTATTTGGATCGAGCGCAATACAATAGCAAAACGTTATTTCTAAACACTGGCACGATTTGGCTTTGCATGAAGTTTTTTGTGATGGCCCATCTTGTGTTTCACAGGGCTAGAAATCTGAAGTATATACTGGTTTATACAGATTTTTTATATAGAAGATCTGCTTATTGCTCTGAGGGCCGTCACCAGCCGTATAATCATTGTTTGATGTGCAGCAATCTTTGAACACGTCTGAGTAGCAAGATCCTCAATCCCACAAAGTGTTTCTTTTAAACATATTACTAATCATCAAACAGCTTGGGCAGTTATCATCTGCCCTTCCCAGAAGGTGTAAGTAAGTAGAACTTGCCACAAAGTTAAGGTTCGCCTGTCAGAACACAAGTAGCATCTTTCTACCAGGACTTTAACTGCGCCTCTAGTACAACACTGTTTGTAGTTTTCACATACTTGGGTGAATCTATCCTGGTTTGTAATTGATGTTGTTGATGAAGAGTGGTGATAAGCTTCTGAAGCTCACAAGGCTTGAACAAATAAATTCAGTACATCCAGCAGGTCTCAATGAGTCATTAGACTGGATGACAGCCATCTGATCTAATTGGTTGAAGTCTGTTTTGATCGCTGGCCGCTTCATTTATAAGGAGTTGGGGAGGCTCTAGTTCTCTATGAAAAGGAATTTTGCTTCAGCTGGGAATTCGTCCTGATGCAGCCTGTTTGAAATTATTGGGCAAAACTCAAGCTGACATTACTCCCAAAGCGCTGGAACTCTGTACCTATGAGGAGCCGTGCTTCAGTGTTTCCTTTCTTTTAAATGCATTTAGAAAATTGATAAAACGCTTAAATTCTACAAATGCTATCACAGGGTTGAAGCGTTTCAAATATCACTGGCTTATGGCCATAATATGAATCGTATTCCCTGTTCTGAGGCTTTTCTAGATACACTGTGTTGCCCTAGGTTGTTTCTTACACTTTTAAACTGGGCAGCTGTGCTTGAATGTTTGTATACCTGATGACTAGTTTCATATGTGTTCCTCCTCAACCTTCACATGGCTCTATAGCTCTTGTTATTTTTGGTTTGTAATGAGTAAGCATTATTGGGATTTAGTTGTGCTTGTCCAATGTAGAAGCCAGCAGATCAGGAGAAAATAAGACATTCCTACCTCACTGATTTTCAAATCAGGTTGTCCTCTTCCCTGGACAACTGCTATCCTCCACCTGCCCAAGGCTCTTTCCCCATGTCCAGAGCATTCCTAAAGTTTCCCTGCTTGGGATCCTGCCAGGCAATGAGAGACTGTAGAAGCAGGGGGACTCAGAGGCTATGCACTGTTTCCGGACATGTCTCATTCTGTATGGCCCCAGAAATGCTCATATTCCCGCCACTGGGGAATCCCTCCTGCATTTCATCTCCATGTGGGTAATGGCGCCAGTGACTCTGCAGTCCTCTGCCTCCAAGGAATTCGCTGAGGTGTACACCCTTCACCTTTTGGCAGCAACCTGGACCTGTGCCTTAGCTGAACATTTTTCAGGTGGTTCAGTTCTTTATTTATGATACCCCACTCCCATAAGCTACCCGTTTCTTATTTGTAAGTCCCATGGCTAGTTATGCTCCTGTTCCTCTGCTATGTAATACTTTAACATCGCAGCACAATCAGCCTGTGAGAAGCCTGCTTCTTAAGAGACTGCTCTGCTCTGGGGAAGGCAGAAGAAACCAGAGAGAGTGTTCAGCACAGCACATTCATAGCTGATCCAGGTAGGCAGTGTCGGTGCGAGCACGGATGGGCCATATGGACACCTGGGTGACGAGGCTCCAATGGCTCAATTCACTTCACCTTTGTCGCTCATCTTTCACTTTTTTTTGCCATCCTCAAGTTCGGCATTCTATCAGCCTTCCCTCCACTTCAGTTTATGTTTTAAGGGACTGTAGTTCTTCCTTACTGTACTGGGTCAGAAGGAAGAGTTCCACTATGTGTCTTCACTCCCCACCATCTTAACCAGAAGCCTCCTCTGTACCTTTTCTAATTCCGCTATATCTTTTTTAAGATATGGCAACCCGAACTGCACACAATATTCAAGGTGCGGTCACACCATGGAACGATACAGAGGCATTATATCATCCTCCGTTTTATTCTCCATTCTTTTCCTTATGATTTCTATTTGCTTTCTTGGCTGCCATTGCACACTGGGCAGAGAGTATGAACGTGTTATCCATGATGCCGCCTAAATCTTTTTCCTGGGTTGTGGTTTATAAGGTGATACCTTGCATCATGTAACCATAGTTTAGGTTGTTCTTTCCAAGCTGCATAACTTTGCACTTGTCCACATTAAATTTCACCTGGATGTCCAGTCTTCCAAGTTATCAAGGTCCTCTTGCAATTTTTCACAATCCTCTTGCATTTTAACAACTTTTATCCATCCTCAATAGGGGCTCTTACTGGAGCTGCACACCAGAGGGAGCAAAGCACTAATCTACTGAAGTACACATCCTATGCTGGACAGACTGAAGCATGAAATAGGCTGGCCCTGTGGTGAAGAGGCTGGCAGATGATTAGAGACCCTTTTAAAAGGGTTCTTCTGAACTACAGGAGAGCAATTCCATCCTGATGCCATCAGTTGACATCAGCCATGTGTGGCCAACTCTTCCTGCTTATCCAAGGAGAAGGCCTCTTACCAGAACTATGCACTAGAGGGAGCTAGACGCTGATCTGCTAGAGGACACATCCAGTACTGGAAAGTGCAAAACCTGAATGGGAAGGGCCATATCCAAATTATTCAGTGATTAAATACAATTCTGAGCTGCCCAAGAGCCCTGAACCTGCCAGGCTGACAAGCCAGGCCCACGCCATGCCTCAAGCGATGCCAATGGTGGATCATCCCATAGCACATGTACAGTACTGTATACGCTTTGTAGCGTTATACATAGCATTGTTTTCAAATTACCACAACATTAAAATAATCTGTAACAGAAAAGCAGAGGTTATGTCTAGTACACAATACCATATTCCATAAAGAGTCACCATCCAGGAAAAGGATCTTGTAGTTACTGTGGCTAATACACTGAAAATCAGCTCAGCATACAGCAGCAGTTAAAAAAAAACACAATAAAAAGGAATTAAAAAGAAATCTGGTAATATCCTATTGCATCTATAGAGATCTAAGGCAGAACCATACCACGAGTATTGCGTGCAGTTCTGGTAGTCTCATCATAAAGAAGATACAGTGAAACTAGAAAAAAAGATACAGAGCAGGGCAACTAAAATACAAGGGGTGAACAGTTTCCTTCAGCAGAAGGGGTGAACAGTTTCCTTCAGCAGAAGGGGTGAACAGCTGAGGCCCTCAACTGAGAGCTATAAGGGGATACGATGGAAGTTTATAAAAGCAGGCGAGAAGTAAAATTAATAAATAGGGAATGAGTGTTTACCTTTTGAAATATTTTCATGGAGCAGCCCCTAGTCATTACATTAGCTGAGAGCAAATTTAACACAAATTGGAAAAGAATTATATGTTGAGTGAATAAAATACTAAGCTCTAAAATTTGCTGCTGGAAGATGTGGTGAAGGCAGTTAGTATAGCTGGAGTTTAAAAGGGGTTAGACTAATTTCCTGAAGGCCATACACCATCATTAGCAGAGCCACTACTTGTCTGGGATGGATGTACTCCTTGGGATCTTGCTGCACTGCCGTTGTCCGCAACAGGATGTTGGGTTTGATAAGTCTTCAGTCTGGGCCAGCCCGGCACATCTTATGTTTTCATGAAACTACTTCCAATCAGATGAGCCCAATCTGCTTCCTGTTCCTGTCCGAATTTTCCAAGTCATATTTGCTTTACTCCTGCATCTTCTCCAAGCTTGTCCGACACTTGACTATAGTAGTTGGTATGGAAGGCTAGACTAGACAGGCTGTATAGTCTATCTGCCATCATGTTTCTATGACACAGAGGGCCTGGAGGAGTGCGAGGACCGTACCTGGGAGGTGCTGGAGAATGAAAGCATGCACGCACACTCACCTTGGACACCCTGCTGCCCCTGGCTCCACCTCAAAACTAATTATTTGGAGCAGGAGGATATGACAAGTATGTCCTGGAAGAATTTCAAATCCAGGTCCTTTAATATCACTTCTGGCATACGTAATTCTTGGACCATTCATTGCATCCTGTAATAACTCAGAACTAAGGTAAAGAATTTTATTGTGGAAACACAAATGAAAAAGACATTTTTACATTTAAAGAAACAAGAAATACTTAGAAAACTCAGAAAAACACCCCCAATATAGTTTAGATTGGCACATGATCACGAACCCCCTGTAACAAACAGATGCTTTCCACACTTCCCGATGTAGACGTTCCATGAAACCTTATACACAAGGTTTTAGAGGAGGGGGGACATGCTGCAGGGACCCAGCACAGCTTCAGAAGAGAGGAATGTGTTCCACCTTGGACCTTCAGATATAAGAGCCTCTCCCCTTCTGGTCATTTACACAAATAATGCACAGAGTAGAGAGAAAGGGTCATGTCAGCACATTTTCAATAACACAAGACAGTAATTGGATAAGCTGACCCCTTTATAAAGGTGGCAACCCAGGTCACTGAGAAAAAGTGACCCCTCACTATGCTGACACTTTGCATTTTATGATGTCAGCCTTATAAAGGGATCATTTCTAATTAGATTATCAGATTTCTTTTAACAAATTAAACAGATTTGGTTAAACATCCACGTTCTGCAGCTGTTTTCTTATCTCTGCGCAATGAGTTGCCAACAATGGCGAAAAAGACAGGGATCATCAAGATGTTTGATCAGTTTTCAGACATCATGTAATTTTGCAGTTTCAGTGGGCTCCGGCACCAGGCAGAGAGGAGAATGAAGATGGAACCCAAAGCAATGAGCACTCACCGCCAACCATCAACCATATGGTCAAGAATATACAAGAGCAATCCCTGTTACAACTGAAGAATAAAGCAGGAAAAGTGGGGGTTGAGAATTAATGCTGTACACATCCAGTAGCATCTTCCTGGCCTTTCATCCGTTATGTGAGGGTCTCGCCTTTTGTTACCTGCCAGGGAAGAGATAACAATGAAAGCATGTACCTGAGTCTCACCAAAGGCAAGCTAACCAAAGAGCATGAATCCACTCAAGCAAGTCCCAGTCCAGCTCTGGCTCTTGGATGGGAGCTGAGATGCTGATGAAAATCGCACCCACAGAGGCCAGTGTAATAAACTGTGTGCTGAACTTCTGATATTCCACTAGCTGTCAAAGCCACCTTTTTCAAGATGCCTGCACCAGACGCAGGAGCAAATGAGTGTTTTTGCTTCTTGACCAAGTTGGGAAGGGGGGTTTCAGGAAAGGCAGGGTGCTCACCAGGAACCTTTCCCATCAAGGTCATCTGAAAAGCACTGCTGCACTTCACCTTAGAAGGCTCTTTACTCCCATCTAGAATCTTTACTCCAGCTCTGAGCTGGACAAAAGGCTCATTGCTAAAGGGGAACTAAACAATCAGGAGGACTTTTGAATTAGACTACTTTGCATACCCACTATGCTATCCTTAGACTAGTGCAGGAAAATGTGACGCCAACTGCTGCACTAAAGGATGGGTATTAGAGGCTAGCAATGCTCATACAGTGAATGGCAGGATCTGCAGACTCATCTCTTGGTACTGGGCATGTGGAAAAACACTGCAAGCTATCAACGGTGTCAGTGAAAAGGAGAGGTCCCAGTAAAAGGAAGAATGTAAATGAACATACAGGTAACCAGTATTAAAATCCATTTAGTGCTAGAAAGGAGTTGTCATATCATACCCAACACTGCTAACAGTAGTAGCTAAAAGCAGTCACTGATCCCTCCTTCCCAGTGCACATTGCTGTACTCTCCCTCCACAACACCTCTGCTGCTCTCAACACATACTGACAACTGTACTTCTCTTGGAGATGTACTGACCCCTATTCCCTTCTCCACCTATTTAGAGAAGATAGAGGACAGACACCTTTATGCTACAAAAATGTTTATCCATATGCCTTAATAATATTGCCTGTTCGCATATCTAGACTCATTCCCAGCAACCGTCAGATGATACTTACAATCCTTATGGATGAACCCTGCTGTGGCTGTATTAGTATAAAGTCCTGTGACACCATCCTTGGATTTCAGAGCTAGAAATGTTCAGATTGTGAATTCCTGATGCCTCCAACAGCTGGATCCTTCAGTGCTGGAAAAGGTGACATTTTACTTACCAGACGTCCTTTCCTTGAGTCCTGCTAGACCAGTCCAGACAAGTGGGTCGTGTTCCCCTACCTGCAGAATGGTGGAGACAAACAACCAATGAAAAGCCCGGGTTTCAGTGACATCACTCCCATGCCTCCATATGCCTCAGCCACCAGAAGTCTCTTCGGTATCCATCCCAAAGCATATGGGAGAACATGGCAACAATGAGCAATCAAAGAATAGAGAACTATGTACAGTAAAGCATAAAGAGAAGGCTGTTCGTAGAAGATGAACCTGCAGAGCCAAACATAGAAATCTTTGCGGACCCAAGGGTACTGCCTCAGAAGAACAGAACATACAGAGTTCCAGGGGCTGGGCCGGGTCGTGGACTGGTCTAGCAGGACTCAAGGAAAGGACATTAACTGGTAAGTAAAATGTCACCTTCTATATCGTCCTGCTAGACTAGTCCAGACAAATGGGACATACCAAAGCTATGTCTCCACTGGCCAGGTAGAAAACGCTGTAGTTCACAAAATCTTAGACAAAAGGCCTTGGTTGCCCAAGCGTGGGCATCCAAGTGGAAATGCTTGACAAAAGTGGAAGCGATGCCCACGCTGCTGCCTAATGAATGTCTGCAGGGACTACCGAGCTCTGCTCCGCCCACAAGGACACTTGCGCTCAGGCAGAATGGGCATGCAAAACCTCCAGAACTGGCCAGATCCACCACAGACCCACTGAGGCAATGGCCTCCTTACCCAGCACCCCTATGCAGACCGAGCCACCGCATCACCTTGCGTGGGACAGCAAACAGCACAAAAAGATGGTTTGACTTACAAATTCCTTTTATAACTTCCAAGAACCAGAGAAGCACCCTCCAGACATACACAAGGCGAAGATCTTACCATTCCTCCAACACTGCTCCTTAGAAAAGGAGGTCAGGCAAACCGCCTGGTTCAAATGAAGGGAGAAACCACTTCAGGGAAGAAAGGAGGCACAGGCCGAATGGAAACTGCCTCCTGCAACTCGGAAAACTGCCTTGCGGAACATTCGCAACCAAGAAGACTGACTTGAGCGTCAAGTCCTGCAAAGTAGCACACTTCAACAGCTCAAAAAGGCTCATACATCAGGGCACCAAGAACTAGGCACAGATCCCAGGAAGGGACCACATACTGTAGGGGAGGACACAGATGCCAAGACCCCCTGAAGGCAGCACGAAACAGCCAGGTATATGGCTAGAGACCTACCAGCCAACAGCCCTCTGAAACAGGCCAAAGCTGCCCCTAAACCGTCAGGGAGTTGAGAAAAAAGGCCCTTCTCCAGACCATCCTGCAGAAAAGGCCACAGAGACAGCATCTTGGCCACATAGGAGCCAGGCACCATGCGCCTCGCTGCACCAGCACCAGCCCCAGCCCCACACTTATGCCAGATTGGCAGACCTCCTCCAGGCTCTGAGCAGAGTAGAATGCCACTGCTGGAGAGTAGCCCATACGCATTGTCTCCTTATAGGAACCAAGCCATAAGCGAGAAGGGAGCCAGATCCTTCAGGACAAGCAGTCCTTGACACCATAAGCCCTAAGATGGAGGCAGGTGAAAAGGTGGCGCTTACATGAGCTGCATCAAATCTGCACATCACACTTTAATCTTTCTCTGATGGTGGGCCATACGCCGAATCACACGCCCCATCAGGGGCCATGGAGAAACACCTACAGCAGGTGCTGACTAATCAAGGTTGAGCCAGGACACCAAGGCCTTTAGACCCCGTCTCCGTGCAGCGACTGAAGAAGCAGCACACTTGGTACTGGAACGGGTCGCCATCCAATCCCTCTCAAGGAGACCCCAGCAGAATAGACAACTGAAAACACACCTCCTGACTCAACTCCCACTCCCCTGGGACCAGAGAGTGTCAGCTGAGAAAATCAGTTCCCACAGTATTCACCCTGGCAATGTGCAGAGCTGACAAACTAGAAGGCTCTTTGCTGCCCAGGCAAACAAGAGAGCCACCTCATGGGCCACCCCAGCACTCCTCATGCTGCCTTGCCATTCGACATAAGCAATCACGTGGTGCTGACCAAGAACATGAGGGCTGTAGATGCAAAACAGCCAATCTGATGGCCCTCACTTCAGGGCAGTAGATGGAGCACACTGCCCCCCTGTGGTTCCAACGGCCCTGGGCCGTTCAGCTTTAGAAATGGGCTTCCCAGTCAGAGACTGTCATTCGTCGCTAGAAGGATCCACGAGCAATCGTCCAGTGGTACACTCTTCCTCAGAAGCCTGGGCTGCTGTCCCCACCACAGGCTGGCCTTCGCCATTATTGGGAGCAGAAGCCTAAGCTTGAACTGCTGATGAAGATCAACCTGAACTCTGGGAGCCTGCAGCAAACAGAATAGTGCTATGCAATCCAACAGCCTTGACTTTCTCTACTGGCAGAAAGACTCTGCATACTTGAGTATTGAAAATGATCCCCAATGATCACCCAGCCAAGGCTCATAAGAAAGGACACCACTCCAGAGATGCCTCTGAAGGAGAATGGTCTCTGATGAACCAGTAGTCCAGATGTGGGTGCACACAAATCCCTTAGCACCGCAGACACCACCACCAGGAAAACGTCCTTCGGGCAGTGGAAAGTCTGAATGGAAGGGCAGCAAACTGAGGGCGAGAGCCGAACATGGCAAAACTCAGGATACTTGCTGATCCCCTGGACTGGGATATGAAAATACACCACAGGTTTTCAACCCAGTCCTCGGGGAACCCTAGGCCAGTCAGGTTTACAGGATTCCCACAATGAAGATGCATAAGATAGATTTGCATACAATGAAGGCAGAACATGCAAATCTCTCTCATGCATATTCATTCTGGGAATCCTGAAAACCTGACTGGCCTAGGGTTCCCCGAGGACTGGGTTGAAAACCCCTGAAATACACCATAGCCAAAACCAGAGTTTCTGGGAACCCTGTCTGCGCACCGCTTGAATGCTGGATCACAAAATTTCCATCCAGAAACACATGATGCGCAAGTGCTCATTGACACACTTGTGGTCCAGAATAGACCGGAATGTTACTTCCACTTTGGCCACCACAAAAACAGATGAACACTTGTCCCTGCCCCGATTGTCCAGGGGAAAGGGCCACACTGCATTTAGGAGAGGCAACTTGTCCAAGGTGATCTGCACAGTGGCCCCATTTGCAGACCCACAAGGGGAGAAGACGCAAGCGGCCAGGATCAACTCTTTGCATTCCAGGCCACAGCCGTACTGAATGGGAACTAGCACCCAGCGATCCTTGCTGACACGGGCCCATTCCTGAAGAGGAGCCAAAGCCTGTCCCCAACCGGAGGAACTAGGGAATGGGCTCCCAAACCCTGAATATGCAGTCTGGGAGGGTCCTCTTCTGGATAGGACCTGGTCCCAGAATCCAAGCGCTCCACAAAAGAACTGAGAAAAAGCCCAGTCCATAAGCAGAGGGGAAGAAATGCTTTCCAGGCTGGTAGCGACAGGAGTACAAAGACCCCAGGGAGTCCGACCAGTGTGCCCACGAGGAGCGGACAGAGGCTGACAGAAAAGGGGCTCCTACCTTCTTCACAGGCCCCTTCGACTTGTGCTCCACAAGGCAGTAAGATTTTGTCTTGCCACAGCCCTTCACCAGTTTTTCCAAATCGGACACAACAGAAACATCCCTCTAAAGCCAGATGGACAACCGGGTCCTAGAAAATGAGTCTGCTGCCCCATGTCCAAGCCAAGCCAATGCCATGTCACCGTCGAGAGGGCACAAACCCTGGGCTGCTAGATATACCAGGCCATACATGGCATCAGAAAGGAAGGCCGTAGCAGACTCCAAAAGAGGGACAGGATTATTCAGCGGACAAGACCGAATCCACAGCAGCAGAGCTCGAGACATCGGGTCTGCACATTTTGCCAACTGAAGAATAGCAGTTGTTGCAGCAAACTGGATCTTCAACACGAATCCACATTTCAGTCCAGAGTTCTCTTTAAGGCCGATCCGACTGCCACAGGAATGGAAGGTCCATCTGGTAACCACCATGACAACATTAAAACATACAATATACTCATTTTCCGGGAGAGCGTGCATCCTCATACACCCTTAGCCCCTGAAGCGGGGAGCTGGTGGAATCCCACTGTGACCAGAACAGGCCCTTGAGCACCTCCGGGAACGGGACAACTGTAGTGGATTTCTGCACACTTGCAGGAATAGATGCATCCTCAGTTCTTGCTCCGTGCCAGGAGCAACCGCCAAACCTAAGGTGGATGAAACCTTTGGAATCAACGTCTCCAGTTCCTCCTTCCAGAACAGGTGATAACATCAGCCTCCTCACAATCCTCTGAAGGCAAGAGTACTTCTTCATCCACATCAAACATCTGATTCCAAGCCACATTCCAGATCTTGAAGAGATCCCAGCTGATCCCCATCTCCAGGGAGCACCCTTCGCTGGGGACGCTTAACCATAGGCAATCAAACAGGGCTTCCACTCTCAGAATGCCCCTCAGGAGACTGAATCATGTCTCTAAATACTCTATGAACCGGGAACACTCGCCGAGACTTCCGAACGGCTTGCAACAGAGGATCCTCTATCCTCTGCTGACAGTGCCACTGCGGGCATATTGAGCGTCTTTAACGTTTCCGCAATCAGTGCCGGGAGCTCCTCGCGCCGGAACACCTGGACCACTCTACTTTGGTCCTCCGCATCGGGCAACTCGCCCTCTTCTAGCTCACCCTCTGATACACCTTCCACCTCTACGTCGGAGAACCGGCCCTCATTGTCCACCAGCGAAGACGGGCCCTCCTCCACCACTTCTTTACGCCTTTTTCCCGGACCAGCGTCCCCCCTCCAGAAGACCCCCGGGCCTCTTTTGCCCCCGGGGACTGCACCCCTAGTCCGGGCTGCAGCAAGGCCAACGCCTGCTGCATTAGAGAGAAAAAATCCGGTGGGATACCCGGCACTCCTGCACTCTGGCTGCCTCCTGCCGCCATCGAAGCGCCCGCCCCCGGTTCCGGAAGGTCCAATGAAGGCGGCTGGGAGTGTCCGGCCTCCGAAGGAGCCGCTGCCGCCTCCGTAGCCGAACCCCCGAGTGCCTTTTCCATTATTGTGGCTTCCAAAGAACAGCCCTTGCACACTCCTGACTCCAAAACTTCACTACGGCGTAGCCCACAGACAAGACAGTGGGGTTTTGCCGGCATCCTCAGAAAATCTCCCCCCCCTTAAGGAATGAGAGGGTAGAAATCCCAGCTGCTGGAGCGGAAAACACAGCCCAGCTATCCCGGGGACCCCGTCCTAAAAGAACGCCGTTTGTTTTTTTTGTTTGTTTGTTTTTTTAAAGATTCCCCAATGAGGAAACAGCCTAACTAGCTGAAGTCCCCCCAACAAACGGCAAAACGAGGCTCCCCAGGCTGAAAAAACACCCGCTGGACTCCTTGCTCCCCAGCAACGCGGCACCTAAAATGGCCGCCGGCAATTGCTTCCCGCGCAAAAAAACATCTATCACCGAAGCCACGCAGCAGCGGAGGCCGCAGGAAAACAAGCTGTCTGAAGCCTCCACACACCGCTGCCGTGATCCTGACCCAGCGGAAAGAGGAAGGGGTGCGGAGGAAATTAATCTGCCCTGGGGCACTGCCCTCCCGGCTCCAGCCCCGGCGGTCCCACTGAAGACGAGCAGGGGAAACAACTGATTGACCTGCAGACCTCTGCCGTGCCGCTGCTTTGCTGCTCAGCCTGCCACCTGCTCCTCACCCCTTCTAAGCGGGTTCGGGAGCAGGGAGGCAATGGGGGAAAGCCGGTCTACTCCTTATCGTGCAGGGAAAGTTCTCACCAGCTGACAAATACCTGTTCTGTCACTGCACCGGCAGCCTTCTACCTGCTCCTCACCCCTTTTAAGCGGGTTCGGGAGCAGGGAGACAAAGGGGGAAAGCCAATCACTCCTTTCTCATGCAGGGAAAGCTCTCACTCCTGTTCCTGCATGGTCAGCCTTCTACCTGCTCCTCACCCCTGTCAAACGGGTTCGGGAGCAGGGAGGCACTGAGCAAATCAAATACTGCTCGTTTAGACACTGGGGCTGACAGGAAGAAAGAAAGAAGGAGACAAAGAGGGAGAAAAAGAGGGAACAGCAAAACCGGAGCCCAGTCAGCAGGAAAACCTTTCAGCAGCAGCAGGCAGACCCTAGAATAAACCCAAAAAAGAAAATCACCCAAACCAAAAGGAAACACTCTAAAGAAAGCTCTGCTTATTTGTTCCTACTGAGCCCAGTCCCAGGCTCAGAACCTCCAAGCTGCTTGGACTGAAAGTACTGGTGGAAGAAGGGCGGTGCTAGCCAAGTTATACCAGTGACATCAAAGCGATGACATCTTTCAGTCTCCAAAGCTGCTGGTGGAGGTTGTAAACTCTATGGTTCCGGGACTGGACTAGAGGGACGAAAAGGAATGAAGCCTGTTGTAAAAGGAAAAGAATTCCAGGGAAGACAATTCAGAGTCTGGAAGCTCTCCTCACAGAAATGACCCCCCCCCCCCCCCACCAGGGTACCCAGTCACCACCGACCCCCTAGAGGATGGAAAGCAGCACACAAAACAATCGCCAGAATCTCCGGGCAGCTGGCTATCCTTCCTCACAGTGCCATCTGCCACCTCCTGCCCTTAGGCGGGAAAGGCTAGACTAACCGCATCCCCTGGCATAGAAAGGGGGAGCAACCCCTCCAGGGACAACTTAGGAGCTGCCATGCTAGAACAGCAGAGTCCAGAATCCAGAGATGAGGCACCTTGCTTGCCAAAGGCCAAACAAAAATTCCTGGAAGACATAGAGTTAAGGCAAGTACCACAGCAGTGTACACTAAAACCATGGTGGCCCAAAGGCACACATTAACTGTGCTTTTACTGTGGCATGCATTACAGGCGTTATGCATGTTTCATCCTGAACCACTTGGGCAAAACGCACCTTCAGATCATGCGACCGCCAGGTGCACAGTAAGAGAAAATGCTACTAGCGTGTACCGAAAACAGTGGGAAACACACACCCCATGTCAATCGTCATCAGCAGTCTACCCCAAATTGCGTCCCGCACAGGTGGTACTCACCCTAAGAGCCCCAGGCAGAGGATCCAAGCCAGGCTCAGCTCTACTCCCCCAATACTGTTTCACTGGATTTACAGCACTACATTTAAGGTGGCTGCAGGCAGATTCCTCCGAGAGCCTTCTGTAAGCTTCGGGAGACAGCGGTGGAACAGAGGAGAAGGGAGCCGGCACTGAGGCTATGTGAGCCCGCTGCACGCTTCCAGATCCTTTCAATTTCTGGATGCTCAACAGGCTCTTATGATAAACGTGGAGTTGAATCAATTTTCCCTCCTCCTATGGCTACCAAAAAGACTGCAGTCTAGTGGAGCCTCCCACGTCATGTGCAAGTCAGTGAGTCACTCTCAAGGTGGTTGTTTACGAGTGTTTAATTAATCTTTTTCTCTCAATCTTCAGAATTTTCTTCAGAGAGGAGAAAATCATCCGCCATCTGCTGGAGACAAAGAAATACTGAAGAAACCCCTGGTGGCTGAGGCGTATGGAGGCATGGGAGGATTGTCACTGAAACCTGGGCTTTTCATTGGTTCTCTGTCTCCACCAATCTGCTGGTAGGGGAACACAATAACTTGTCTGGATTGGTCTAGTAGGACGATATGGAATCTTCAATTCCACCAGAAGGCTTCAGACTTTATGCAATGTGGTCAGCCAAAGCCCTCCCAATTATTACACAATTACTGTGTGTGCAGTCTCTACTCAGAGTCAGTATTGCTTGGACTGGAGTAAAATTGAGTACTGAATGCAATACATTCTATTTCCAATACAACAAGCATCTAAAATATAAAATTGCAGAAACTGCAATAATGCAAATGTGGCTGAATGCTGATTACTATATTTTGATTTATAATATTGCCTCCCTACCTTTCCATCTCTCACAATCAATCCTTCATTCACTTACTTACTGACTATTTACTTACTTAAACAAGTTTATATACCGCATTTCCTAAGATCAAGGCTGTTTACATGGAACAAAAAACTTTAACATTACAGAGAACATGGTTTGCATTAAACATGGTTTTAACTTTAACATTTCTGAGAACAGAGCAACATGGGCAGGGGAAGGAAATAACTAAGGATAAGAAAATGATAAGGGGAAGAGGGTGGGGTTAACCAGTATAATAGAGCCCGATATAAGATGAGAGCAATGTGAAGTCAAGGAAACAAGGTGCAGATTTGGAGAGCAAACTTAGGTGCTGTTTGCCAGTATCTCCCCTCATTTTCCTCCACAATTTACCTCACCATTCTAATTGTATAAAATCTGTATTACCACAACCTGACAGATCTTGTATCATCTGACCACTTCCTCCCTACTGTTTATTTTAAAAAATTTTTAGATCATTTGCACAGCATTCAAGGCTGTTTACAACAAATTAACACACAGAAGTACAAATACCACCCCAATCCCCCCACCCCCCAGTTACAAAGAGCAAGACCTCTGAACATACTGCAACTACAAATCACTACGAACCACTGTCTACTGCTGCGCCAAGGTGGAAAAAATAAAGTTTTCAATGCTTTCCAAAAGGCAAGTCTGTTTCCTTCCGCAAAGCCTCTGGCAAAGCATTCCACCATGTTGTGGCCGCAACTGAAAACACACAGGTGCCCACCACCTCAGCAAATCCATTCACAACCAACAACTGCGCCCAAGTTGAACACAAAGCCCTCCCGTGCTGGTACCACGTCACAGTACCCTGCAGATAACTCGGCCCTAATCACCTCAATACCTTAAAAGTCAAAACCAATAATCTGAAGATGCACAACTGCCAAAGCACACCCTACACAGAGCCCCCCTGATCTAACGCCCATACCACCCAGGCTGCCGAATTCTTAGCCACTTGCAGCTTCGTAATCAAATAAGCTGGTAAACCCACATATAGGATATTACAAAGTCCTGGACAGATAGCACAAGTACCTGAATATGGCACATAGCTTCCCTGTCCAAAAATGGACAGAGCTGCGCACCTATCTCAACTTGCCATAGGTTATCCGCACCACCCACAATACCTGCACCTGCAGCAACTACTTCTCATCACCTCCCCACCTTCTCCCCAACCATTACAATTCTACAGCCTGCTTAAATAGCCAAGTCTTTACCTGCCAGGATTCCAAATGCAGCCTTATTTCATCAGGTAAGATATTCCACCATCTAGGTTCCAAGACTGAAAACAGTGCACCTCAACCATTTATGCAATCACCAGCAATCCTTTTTCCTCCAATCAAAGCTCTTGGCACAAAACATACTTCACTAACTTGGAGTGGAGAGTAACCTAATGGTTAGAGCACTGGATTAGGAACAAAGAGACCGGGGTTCGATTCCCACTAGCACTCCTTGTGGCATTGGGCAAGTCACTTAACCCTCCATTGCCTTAAAAGAGTCCTAGTTATCAATGCCCCTGTTTAATGTACATTACAAAGTTTAAGTTAAAATGTAAACCACCGACTAAAAAAATGATAAAGCAGTATAAAAAGCCTGTTAAATAAACAAACTTACTTACTGGCCAAATACACTAGCTCTGACCCACAGAGCCATGGGAGCCAATGAAGGGCCCTAAATAAATGTGACACGTGATTTCTTACCTCCAACAATTTTGGCCAACAGATATTGCAAAATTTGCAGTAAATCTTGAAGACCTTTAAGTAAGACCCCCATACACAGAGTTACAATATTCAAGTTTAGTTTAGCTTGCACTATTGTCACCAAGTCAAGATACGACATGTATATGCCACAACTATCTCAATATTCGTGACTTTACAAACTATATTTGAATCACTTTATGAAATCTGGTGACCCAGTCCTAGAGTACAACTAATCCAAACCCCTAAGTCTTTCATTTGCGTTGTGCAGGGAATCTTCTTTACTTCAAGTTATATCATCTGATTGTGCCCCGGTTCCTTGCTTCCAATCCACATTGCTTCCATTTTTAAAGCATTCTATGTCAATTGATATCACCACAACCAACCCCATTACATCCTGCAAACTCTCACCCCTCCCCCCAAACAATATCATCAGCAAACAAATATGAAAATCTGCTGGTGACATCTCTCTGCTCCAATGATGCTGTTCCTGGGGTCGCACACCCAGAAGCTCGGATTGACACAGCAAAGGAGACTTAATGGAAGAGGGGCCAAAAGGGTTTGCTGTCAACCATTGCTATGTCTGCGTGTGCTTTCACTGCAATTATTTTGGCTCCCACTTCTTTGGTGGTGAGTCCAGACAGCCACATGTAACTTAGAAACTTTATGGGTGGCTATTTAAGGTCTTCAGAGTTCACTGAACTTTATTACAGTCTTTGTCCCAACATACTACTCAAATTTCTGCTGAAGTGCTTGCAGTGTCGACTGGATCGTAAATCTTTACAAGAGAAGCTTTTGGGTCAGGAAGACAGAGTTAAAGTATTAGAGTCTCATAATTCAGTATTAATGAAGGACAATATGGCCATGCAACCGAAAATCGAGAAATTAGAAAAATGCTGATCGGTGTAGGAATCTTCATTTGTTTAAATTTTCCCAAGTTGAAGACTTGTTCAAGAAATATTAAATGGAGGTTATGAAGATTCCAGAATCCTCTAATCCACCGACAGTGAAGATCTATTATACTCCACAAGGAAAAAACTTTCCTCTAACTTAGGTGGTTTGCAACAGGAGAATGGTTTTGATGTGATTAATGTCACCGAGTTTCTTGAAGTCAGTAGAGGAAGTACCAAAGTTATCTACATTGATGGTTCAGCTAGCATTGCACTGACCGGATGGTATACATCCAAGGGTGTTGAAAGAACTGAAATATGAGATTGCAGACCTGCTATTAGTGATCTGTGAACTACCATTAAAATCATCTCTAATACCTGAAGATTGGAGGATCGTCAATGTAACACCAATTTTTAAAAAGGGTTCCAGGGGTGATCTGGGAAACTACAGACCGGTGAGCCTCACGTCAGTACCAGGAAAAATGGTAGATCCATCATAAAGAATACAATTACACAGCCAACATGACTTTAGACAAGGAAGATCTTGTCTTAATAATCTGTTATGTTTTTTTGAAGGTGTGAATACAAAGGTGGACAAAGGTGAGTCAGTTGATATAGTGTATCTGGACTTTCAGAAAGCCTTTGACAAGGTCCCTCATCAGAGACTTTTGGCAAAACTAAAGAGTCATGGGATAGGAGGCAGTGTACTACTGTGGATCAGGAACTGGTTAAAAGATAGAAAGCAGAGAGTAGGCCTAAATGGCCAATTTTCCCAATGGAGAAAGGTGAATAGTGGTGTACCCCAGGGATCTGTGCTGGGTCTGCTGCTTTTTGACATTCATAAATGACCTGGAAAGTGGAACAACGAGTGAGGTTATCAAATTTGCAGATGACACAAAACTATTTAAAGTTGTTAAAACCCAAGAGGATTGTGGAAAATTGCAAGAGGATCTTGATAAATTGGAAGACTGGGCATCAAAATGGCAGATGAAATTTAATGTGGATAAATGCAAAGTTATGCACCTAGGGAAGAACCTCCCAAACTATGGTTACATGATGCAAGGTTCCACATTAGGAACCACCACCCAGGAAAAAGATTTAGGCGTCATTGTGGATACCATGTTAAAACCCTCGGCCCAGTGTGCAGCGGCAGCCAAGAGAGCAAATAGAATGCTAGGTATCATAAGGAAAGGAATGGAAAATAAAACAAAAGATATTATAATGCCTCTATACCGTTCCATGAGACCGCACCTTGAATATTGTGTGCAGTTCTGGTCGCCGTATCTTAAAAAGGATATAGCGATTTTAGAAAAGATTCAGAGAAGAGCCACCAAAATGGTAAAGGGGATGGAAGGATACTCCTATGAAGAGAGGCTAAAAAGGTTAGGGCTCTTTAACCTGGAAAAGAGACGGCTGAGGGGAGATATGATAGAAGTCTATAAATTAATGAACGGAGTGGAATGGGTAAATGTACATTGATTGTTTACATTATCAGAATATAGAAAGACTAGGGGACATGCAATGAAGCTACAGGGTAAATTATTTAAGACTAATAAAATAAAATATTTTTTCACACAACGTGTAATCAAACTCTGGAATTTGTTACCAGAGAATGCAGTAAAGACTGTTAGTGTAGCTGGGTTTAAATAAAGGTTTGGACAAGTTGTTGGAGGAAAGGTCCATAAACCATTATTAAAAGGGACCCGAAATATCACTGTTTGACCCAGTACAAGCATTGTGGAACCTGTGTCTTTTGGGGAAACTGCTAGGTACTTGTGACCTGGACTGGCCACTGTTGGAAACAGGATACTGGGCTTGATGGACCTTGGTCTGACCCAGTATGGCATATCTTATGTTGTTAGGAATGGCTGTTAAAATGTACTTTAACGTTAGAAATGTTTTATTTTTTTGAATTGTAAAATAAGAATGTTTCCTTGTGTGGTAGGACAACCCAGAAGAAGGAGGCAAAGTCCTGTTGTCAAGGCCGCAAATTTTGCATTTAGGAGGCACTTTTTTCTGTAACCCTTCTAAATGTTTGGCGGTGTTATAAAAGCAACAGGTTTATTTTCTATGATCCTTCAGACTATCTGTATGTATTTCTGCAGAAACGGTTGTGGCACCTATTGTCCCTTGTGTGCAATGGGTTTGTACATCCTCTTAGTAGAAGGGTTAGGTGGGGCTTGTCTGATTTTGCTTAAATTTTCCTTTTATTTGATACCGTTTTGGTTTTTGGCTCAGATTTTGTTACACGCTCCGTATAACTTGTGGACTAATGTGCCCGTTTCATTTTTTGCTTTTTGTAGTCTTTCCTGTCTTTGATTAAGGCTTGTTTTCTGTTAAGCTATTTGTCTTGCTGATGAAGTACAAGAAATTTGAAAAAAAAAACAAAAAAAACCCCAAGACACTTCTCTCAGTATGAACAGCGCCTTACTGAGCTCTGTCTCCTCTTTCAGCAGCATGGAAACTCGGCTGTCATGAGCCGCTGCCATTTACCGCCCCCGCCCCACTTACCCTGGCCTCGATGTACTCGATTCTTCTCTCCAAGGCTGTCAGCTTCTCATTGAGGGTCGCTAGCCGGGAGCGGCAGGACATATCTGGCAAGAGAAAAACGCTCCGTTAAGATGAAGCGCGCTGGGAGCGGGGCCGAGCTCTCGCGTCAGTCGCAGCCCCCCTGCCCCAAGGCCTCCCCCTCGCACCCTCCCCCGTCGCTCACCGAAGGAGTTGAGGAAATCGGCGATTTTCTTGATGCTGCTGGTAATCACCTCAATGTACTCGCGGTTCGCCCAGTCCTGGTGGATCTCGCGTTGCACCGGATCCTCCGGACTGGCCATGATCTGCCCGGCGGCGGGCGCGGTTCTCTGCGCGCGCACCGGCACAGAGACCGAGACCAGACAGAGCGGCAGAGTTCGGCTAGAGCGCCACCAGCTGCCCGGCCGACGTACAGACTACCAGAGAGCGCCACCTGCCGCCCCTCCGCGGTACACACCAGGAAAGTGCTACGGCGCTGCCAGTTTCCCTGAACCAAGAATGACCCCAGCGAGTACCGAGCCCCTTACCTAGAATTCGCTTTCTCTCTCTCTCTCTCATTTCTCGCCCTAGCCCACATTTCCATCTCTCTCAGCCCATCCTTACCTAGCTATGCAGCACCCTATGGGTAGGAGCAGGGCCGGATTTAGCTAGAGTGAGGCCCTACGCCAAGAAAAATTGTGGGCCCCCCCCCATGTCCCCGTGCAGTCCTGGGCCCCCCCCCGTGCCTCCGTGCAATCCTGGGCCCGCCCCCGTGCAGTCCTGGGCCCCCCCCCCCGTGCAGTCCTGGGCCCCCCCCCCGTGCAGTCCTGGGCCCCCCCATGCAGTCCTGGCCCCCCGGACAGCATCGCGGCTGTCTGAGGGGCTTCAGAGGGAGCCGGGGAAGCCTGCGCGAGGCCCCAGCTCCCTCTGTACAGCCGCCAGCGTGAAGAGCCTTTTCCTTCACGCTGGCGGCTGTTTCTGTAAAGCCGGGAATGCTGGGAAAGGTTAAAGGGCAACCCATCAGCCCCCGCGGGCTTAAACAGAGCAGCGAGGGAAAAACTCTTCCCTCGCGCTCTGAAAGCCGGCGCGTGTGACTGGAGGGAGGCAGCTGAGAGAGGTGATACCGGGGAGGGCAGGCTCTGCTGGGCAGGGGGGGCCCCGCGGCACACTCGATTCTGCCGCGGCGGCCCCGGCAGAGGCAGCGACAGCTTTTTTTTTTTTTTTAATTTTAATGATGGATCAGAATGTTTTTTGCGCGGGGCCCTGTGCAAAAAACATTCCCGGTGGGCCCTTGCCAGCTGTGGGCCCTACGCCACGGCGTACGTGGCGTATAGGCAAATCCGGCCCTGGGTAGGAGCCAAGTGATGGAGAAGCAGGCGGCATATCGAAGCATCTTCCCCAAGCCTCCCTCCTCTAGGGTTACCAACTTTTTCACCGAGAAAAACCCGACACCTGTGGCTCGCCATGCTCCACCCATTCTCCGCCCCTAGTCCCACCCCTGCCCCGCCCCCAGCCCCACCCACAAAAATTACCGAGGATACGTGTAGGCTAACTTCCTTGGTCAGATAATAATTAAACTGGGAACCCCAAAATCCAAACATGAAATGTACAACACTGGAGAAATAAAACTATAAAGTAATTTCCTCTTGCACTAAACAAAAACGCAAAGATGTTATCAATACACACTTCCCAGACCAAACATATTCCAGCTAATAAATTCAAAATAAAAAGTATTTTTCTACCTTCTGTTTGGGCGTTTTATTTTTCAGTTGCAATTGCTCCAGTCACTTTCTTCTGGTTTCTTCGACACTTCTGCAAGCTATCCATTTGTCCTTTCTTCTCTTTTAGATGTTTTCCATTCTCTCTCTATTTCTGCTTTAACATACTGATTGTTTCCCTTTTGCTCTTTCCCCCAATTCTTTCCTTATTCCTTTATCATCCATTTAAATTTCACCCTTCCATTCTCAAGCCCCTCACTCTCCCAATACCCAGCCCATCATAGACTTTTCTTCCACACAAAATATTTTTCCCCTCTCCACTCATTCCCCATCTATTCTAGTCCTCCCCCAAAATCAGTTCCCTTATAGTTCTAGACCCACCCAGCATCCACTCCCTTCTAGTCCCATTCTCCCATGCCCCACATCAGCCCATTTCCAGTCCTATTCCAGCTCTTCATAAGCCCATTTCCAGTGCTAGCCTTCACATCACAGGCCATTTCCAGTCCTAGCCCCCCCCCCATCACAGCCCATTTCCAGTCCAAGTCCCCCATCACAGCCTATTTCCAGTCCTAGGCCCCCCCCCATCACATCCCATTTGCAGTCCGAGTCCCCCCGCACCATCACAGCCCATTTGCAGTCCTACCCCCCCCACCATCACAGTCCATTTGCAGTCCTAGCCCCCCTAATCACAGCCTATTTCCAGTCCAAGTTCCCCCTCCCTCCACCATAGCCCATTTCCAGTCCAAGTTCCCCCCCCCCCATAGCCCTTTTCCAGTCCAGGTCCCCCTCCCCATCACAACCTATTTCCAGTCCATGTCCCCCCCCCCCCACATAGCCCTTTTACAGTCCAGGTCCCCCTCCCCATCACAGCCCATTTCTTTCCAGTCCAATGCCCCCCCATAGCCCTTTTCCAGTCCAGGTCCCCCCTTTCACAACCCATTTCCAGTCCAAGTCCCCCTAATCACAGCCTATTTCCAGTCCAAGTTCCCCCTCCCTCCACCATAGCCCATTTCCAGTCCAAGTTCCCCTCCCCCATAGCCCTTTTCCAGTCCAAGTTCCCCCCCCCCATAGCCCTTTTCTAGTCCAGGTGCCCCTCCCCATCCCAACCCATTTCCAGTCCATGGCCCGCCCCCCCCCACCTAGCCCTTTTACATTCCAGGTCCCCTCCCATAACAGCCCATTTCTTTCCCGTCCAAGGCCCCCCCCCCCATAGCCCTTTTCCGGTCCAGGTCCCCCCCCCCATCACAACCCATTTCCAGTCAAATTCCCCCCTCCTAGACCTTTTCCAGTCCAGGTCCCCTCCCCCCCATCAAAGCCCAGGCAGTCCTTGGCCTCCCCCCCAAAACCGCGGCTGTCTGAGGCTTTAGAGGGAGCCGGGGAAGCCCGCGCGAGGCCCCGGCTCCCTCTGAACAGCCACCAGCGTGAAGAGCCTTTTCCTTCACGCTGGCGGCTGTTCCTGTGAAGCCGCGAATGCTGGGAAAGGTTAAAAGGCATTGCCTTTAACCTTTCCCACCAATCGCGGCTTCACAGGAACAGCCGCCAACGTGAAGGAAAAGGCTCTTCACGCTGGCAGCTGTACAGAGGGAGCCGGGGCCTCGCGCGGGCTTCCCCGGCTCCCTCTGAAGCCCTCCGGGTTGGGAGAAAAGCCGTTTTTTTTGCTCTGGCCTCTCCCGATCTTGCGGCCAGAGCAAAAAAACCGGCTTTTCAAGGGCCGGTTTTGCCTCTGCGCCGGCAGCCGGCCTGGCCATGGAAAAACCGGCCAGGCCGGCTGAAAACCGGCCAGTTGGCAACCCTACCCTCCTCCCGGTGCTGACCACATAGCTGATGCAAGCTATTAGGCGCCATAGACAAACCTGCTTAATGCTGCCACCCCCCTCTCCCGATCATGTGAACAGCACTTCACCCAGCTACACTCAGGAATGCACATTTATTGGCAGGGCGGGAGCTACCATTAGGCAAACTAGGCAGTTGACTAGAGTGCCAGCCCTTTCAGGACAGGCAGCGGTAGGAATGGGCACAAACAGCCCTGCAGCGCTTAGCTTTAAACTTTGGTGCCTTGCAACTCTTTCCTTCCACCCCCTCTCCTACACCTGATGCCAACTTCCTGCTCCAAACAGGAACTTGGCATTGGGCATCAGAGAGAGGGTGGAAGCACACAGCCCCACGGTGCCAAAGTTTACAGGTAAGTGCCACGGGGCTGTTTCAATCCATTGCCGCTGCTGTAGGTCCAGATGAGGGGCAACAATGGCTGCAATGAGGGGTGGGCAGCCAGCCAGAGGGGGCACAAGGGATGAGGTTCGCCTAGGGCGCCTTATCTCCGTGCGTCAGTCCTGCCTGCACTGGAAGGTTGTGCCATGCATCTACCACCCTTTCTATAAAAACATATTTCCTTAGATTACTCCTGAGTCTGTCCCCTTTCACCTTCATCCTCTGATCCCTCGTTCCAGAGCTTCCTTTCAATTGAAAGAGGCCCACCTCCTCTGCATTTACACTACAGATATAGATGTCACTATCATATCTCCCCTGTCCCCTCTCCTCAAGAGTTTCTATATTGAGGTCTTTAAGTCTAGCCCGATATGCTTTATGATGAAGACCATGAAGATTTTAGAAGCCACCTTCTGGATCAACTCCATCCTGTTCATAAAGGACCAGCCCAAGGGCTTTTGCTGCCCTATGCAATCCCATCATGCCGCCTTTCGCTTATATGCTGAAAGATACACGCAGAAAATTTTCACGTCAAAGGTAACTGTTCACCGGTACACACCCTGAAACAGTCTTTCCCTACACACACAAGCTGTTAAGTCACCTCAGACCAGGCGTAGAGATATTGGCACTCCTGCTGGTCATGTAATCCTCCAAGCATTTCTCTGCATTGGGCGCAGACTTTATTGGCATTCCATTTTAATATGTGCAGCTCATTTGCATATTATTTAAATATGCTTGGATGTCTCGCCGCTGCTTGAAACTGAACATGGCAAAAACTGAGCTTTTTATTTTACCCCCTAAACCCTCCTTTCCCCTTCCTCCTTTCTCAGTCTCTGTGGAGAACTCTACTCCTCCCTGTTTCCTGAGCTTGCAACCTTGGGGTCGTCTTTGACTCCTCTCTCTCCTTCTCCACACACATCCAAGTGATAGCTAAAACCTGGCATTTCTTTCTCTATTACATAAACAAAATTCACCCATTCCTTTCTGAACACACTTCTAAGACACTTTTACATACTGTGATCCAAAAACTCGACTTCTGTAACTCGTTTATCTTGGCCTTTTGCAGGTTCTTCTTCAATGCCTTCAGTCCATTCAAAACACGGCTCTCTGTTTACTCGCCTATGCACAAAAATTCGACCATATTATGCCATTTTTCATTAAATATCATTGGTTGCCTGTTAACTCTAGGATGTTGTTTAAACTCCTTACTAGTACAAGCATTGCAGAACCTGTGTCTTTTGGGGAAACTGCTAGGTACATATGACCTAGATTGGCCACTGTTGGAAACAGGATACTGGGCTTGATGGACCTTGGTCTGACCCAGTATGGCATATCTTAGGTTCTTATGTTCTTACTCTTACACATAAAATCATTTATGATGCGGCTCCGGATTATTTGTCTTTCATTATTATCTTATATGTCCCATCCAGATCTCTTCATTCGCGTCATGATTATCGTTTGTTTTGTCCTTCACCAGTAGTGATTAAATACGAGTCTACAAGAAAATTAGCTTTTTCTACCGCCGCACTGACACAGTGGAATGGTTTGCCTGGTTATCTTCGTACCAAGTTACATTTTAAAAAAGCCTTGAAAACCTCTCTTTTTAGAGCTCTTTTTAATCTTCCTGATGAGCTATCCTAGTGGTCATCTTTCTTTGGCATGGAGCAGGTACTACTACTACTACTACTATCTAATGAACTTATCTATATGGATTGTTGAATTTTTGTCTGATACACATGTATGTCCTTTATTCTCTTTATTCTTGCTTGGAATTTATATTTTATTTATTCTACTGTTCTATCTTGTTTAAGTATGGAGTTCTTTTCAATTATTTCTTAGTTTTATTGTTTGTACACCGCATAATTGCTATGCACCATTGCAGTACATTAAATAAATTGAACCATAACCATAACTATTATCCACTCCTTAGTCATCTCCTGTCTAGACTATTGTAACTACACCTTGTTGGTCTCCCTCTGAATCATCTCTCTCCCCTTCAATCTGTTCAACACTCTGCTATGTGTCTAATCTTCCACCAGCCTCGTCATGCTCATATTACCCCTCTTCTCAAGTCACTTCATTGGCTCCCTATCCGTTTCCACATCCAGTTCAAACTTCTCCTGCTGACCTATAAGTGCATTCACTCTACAGCTCCTCACTAACTTTCTTCTCTTATCTCTCCTTACAACCCCCCTTGGGAACTCCGCTCTTCTGGCAAATCACTTCTATCTGTGCCCTTCTCTTCTACTGCTAACTCCAGACTTCACTCCTTTCACCTTGTTGCTCCTTATGCCTGGAACAAACTACCTGAGTCTGTACGTCAGGCACCTTCTCTGACCCTTTTCAAATCCAGGCTGAAAACTCAGCTATTCACTGCCGCTTTCCGATCTTGACTCACCTGATCTCCTTACCATTCCCCCTAGATGAATCGCATGTCTAGAGCTACTGTGTTGTCTGTCTTGACTAGATTGTAAGCTCTGATGAGCAAGGGACCGTTTTTTACATGTGTCTGTGCAGCGCTGCGTACGTCTTGTAGCACTATGCAAATGTTCAGTAATAGTAGTAGTAGGATTGGCCACTGTTGGAAACAGGATATTGGGTTCAATGGACCTTGGGTCTGACCCAGTATGGCATATCTTATGCTCCTATGTTCCATGTACTATGTCTCTATGTCTGCCGCTGTATCCACAGTAACACAGCATATGATGTCAGATAAGGACCAATGTGGTCCATCTACTCTGCCCAGTAAGGTGGCTGGAACGGGTGTACCCGCTGCTCCATGCAGGCCACCCCCTCTTTGCTTTTGTTTAGGGTTGTATCTACAGTTCTGTGCGGATCACTCCCTTATATTTCTTGAAGTATAACAATAGTTCAGTTTATTTTGATGTTATCATCTTGCTATAAAGGGATCCACTGTGTCTGTCCCATGCTATTTTGAATTTCGTCAATGTATTTGCCCCCATCGGAAGGGCATTCCAAGCATCCACCACCCTTTCAATGAAAAAGTATTTCCTGACGTTGCTTATAAGATTACCTCCTTGCAGCTTCATTTTATGCCCTCTAGTTTTACAGCTTCCCTTTCTTTGAAAAAGGTTTGTTTGATCATTATTACCTTATAAGTATTTAAACATCTGTATCATATCTCTCTGTCCCTCCTCTCCTCTAAAGTATACATATTTAGCTCTTCTTCTCATATGTCTTCTGGCGCAGGCTCCAAATCATTTTGGTCAACTTCCTCTGAACCGTTTCAAGTTTTTTTTATCCTTTCTGAGATACAATCTCCAAAATTGAACACAATACTCCAAGTGAGGCCTCACCAATGACTTGTACAGGGCAGTAATACCCCCTCCTTTCTGCTGGTTACGCCTCTCTGTATGCAACCCAGCATCCTTATGGTCTATTTAAAACTTGATGTACTGCCCTCCACTGCAGCAAAGTAGTTTACAATAGCCTTGGTTACCTCCTTGACACATTATTTCACCACTTTGAGATCCTCAGACACTATCACTCCGAGGTCCTTCTCCTGGTCCATGCACACCAACCTCTTGCCCCCTATCGCATACAATTCCTTTGGATTTCTGCATGACTCTGCACTTCTTTGCATTAAATCTTAACTGCCAAGCACTAGACTAGACCATTCTTCCAGTTTTTGTAGATCTTTTCTCATGTTGTCCACTCCCTCAGAGGAGTCCACTGTGTTGCAAATGTTCATGTCATCTGCAAAAAGGCAGACTTTTCCCTTCATTCCTTCAGCAATATCATTCACAAATACACTGAATAGTACCGGTCCCAGGACCAATCTCTAGGGCACACTACTCACTTTCCTTTCTTCCGAGTGAGTTCCGTTTACCACCACCCTCTGTTGTCTGTCAGTCAACCAATTTCTGATTCAGTTCACCAACTTGGGACCCATCCCCAGGCTGCTTAGTTTATTGATAAGCTTCCTATGAGGAACAGTATCAAAGGCTTTGCTGAAATCTATGTAGATCACATCCATTGCATGCCCTTGATCTAGTTCTCTGGTCAGCCAGTCAAAGAGCTCAATCAAATTTGTTTGGCAAGATCATCCTTTGGTTAAACTATGTTGCCTTGGATCATGCAAGTATTTGGTTAGCATTTTTGCTTTTTCAATGTCACTTTTCACAAATCTGTCCTTGGCACTTTTGAGCCTTGCAATTCTACCGTATACACCTAAAAAAGGTTTTGTCTCCACACTTTACATCATTAGCCATCTTTATTTCTCTTTTAGCTTTATCCAGTATTCTTTTCTGTGTTCTTCTGTTCGTGATCTTCTGAATTTTCAGAAAGCTGTGTTTTTTGCCTTTACTTCTGTAGCCACTTCTTTGGAGAACCATATAGGGTTCCTTTTCCTCTTGTTTTTATTTACGTTCCTGATATATATATATATATATATTGCTTCTTTTAGTTTAGCCCACTTCAATTCCACTTCTCTTATCTCCTCCTACCCAGTCAACTCCTCCTTCAGATACTTTACAATCTTATGAAGTCAGTGTTTTTGAAATTTTGAACTTTGAGTTTGCTGTGACTGGACTCTGCCTTGGCTTTTATCTCAAAACACACACCGTATAATAATCACTGCACCTCACCTGGGCACCCACCCAGACATTCGACACGCTGTCTCCATTGGTGAGTACTAGATCCAGCATTGAACTTTCCCTGGTTAGTTCCATCACCATTTGTCTAAGCAATACTTCTTGGAAGGCATCCACAAGCTTTTTACTTCTTTCCAGATTTGCAGAAGGAATACTCCAATCCACGTCTGGTAGATTAAAGTCACCCACTATGATCCCTTCTCCCTTCATCAAGTCTCTATTCATTTCTTCTGTTTGAGTTGGAGGTCTATAGACTACACCAGTACGGATTATTAGTGCCATCTCCTCTTTCAAACACAATCCATAGTGCTTCTTCTTTTCCCCACATCCCCTGCATTTCAGTGGCTTTACTATTGCTTTTGACATATAGGGCTACTCCTCCTCTTTTTCTGCCTTCTCTATCCTAAATAAATTGTAGCCAGCTATAGCTATATCCTATTCATGCAACTCGTTCAACCATGTTTCAGTAATGGCCACAATGTCCATTTCCACCAGGTCAGAACATTGTTGGCTAAACTTTGAGCATTTGTGCCCATTGTCTTCCAGCAATTGTTGATTGACTTGCTTGTATTTTGCATGGATCTTTTTTTCAGATTCCTCTTCCCTCTTGTCATTGATGTGTGGGTTAATATGATGACTATTTCAAATGTTATTATGTTTTTGCTGGAAGAGACATCCTGAACTTGTTCTTTTCCATCTGTCACCCCCCTTCCCTAGTTTAAATGCTTATCCACATATTGCATGGATTTTTCACTTAAGATCCTTTTTCCTTTATCCAAATCAACTTCTTCCATTACAGCTTCCAAATCTGGAGCTTTAATTCTCATACTATTTTTTAATGTTGTACTTAGCTGAGGGCTTTTAATTGGCATTCAGGTCCTGGGTGGCACAGAAGGAGAATGGGCCATTAGGTGGGGTCGCTGGCCCGATCAGTGAGGAAGGGAAAGAATTGAGTCTTAAAGGACTACCAAAAGGGACTGGTGCTGCCTGAAAGAAATCTGCGCTTGTAAGTATTTACTTCTGGGAAATTCTCTAAATCTTGAGGAAAAGGGAATACTTTGAGGTAAAACTGATAAATCTGTGTACTTTAGAATCCAGTGTATTTGCTAACTCAGTCAGGACTCAGAAACAGCAGAGAGATTTTAAGTTTAAACCTCGGTCAGTAGCAGCAGGGAGCTTTTTTTTTTCATTTTAAATCTTTATTACCTTTTTTTTTAATGAAAAAAACAAAACAGTGAATGCATCGCTAATAACCAATCTCCAGAACAAAGTTTCAACCAGGCAACATCACACAACCTTGCATCCCAGCAGCATCAGCCTATTCCAATGTGCTGCAATTTCACATTTGGCGGCTACTATGCAAAGTGTAATCACCCCCTGTAATATCCATGGCACCACCTGTAGATTCTGATGCAATGAGAAGACAGCGGGTATGCGTGGAAGCGCACAACCCGCTATTTCCTTTATGACCTTTATAACAGTATCCCAATATTTTTGAACCACCCTACAGTCCCACCACATATACATCAAAGTACCTTGCTCCCCACATTGCCTCCAGCAGTCCTCCAAGCGCAAAATGCCTGCCTTGAACATCCTCCATGGTGTCAAATATCACCAAAGTAATAGCTCATATTCATTTTCTAAGAGGTTAGCAGCCACAGAGTGCTTGGACACCTCCTTTAAAATCCCATCTCACTCCTCCTCTGTCCATGTCACCCCCAAATCTTTTCCCATTTGATCATATATCCCGGTTTTTCCAGGCCTCCTGAATTCAACCCCCTAAACATTTTAGATAACATCCATTTCCTACCCAATGCTCCCACCCACATCACCTCAAACGACCCTTTCGCTGTCACCAACTCTGCACGCACTTCCAGTTGCAATAGATAATTGTGGTCTTGGATATAGCCAAAGCCATCCTGCTCCTCCAACCAGCAGATATCCCGTAACCCCTCAAAGGGCCACACCCCCCATGATGAAACAATTGCAATACCTGCTGTAGGCCTTTGTTCTCCCAACATTATAGAACTGTTGGTCCTGGCCCCTCCCCCGACTTGAAGCATGAGGACAGGGTTATGATGATGTAGACCCTCTTCCCAGCTAGCAATACCTTACAATGGCAGTGCCTCAGACTAAGAGTGAAACTAATATTGGGATTTCACCCCCCCCATGCCCCCTACCCCACAACATTGCTTCCAATGGCGCTGGTTCTGCGAGTGCTCCCTCTATAAATACTCACTGCATTTGCTTGTCCTGAATCCAGGAGTGAATTGTCTTCACTTGGGCCATTATAAAATACTTGGAGAAATCAGCCCCCTATCGCTACAAGCTCATTGCAAGGTAGACCGGGCCATTCCAAATAAACCTCTCCATTCTCTTTTGCACGCTCTGCAATACCCAAGCATGTATCTCCACTGGGAGAACCTGAAAAAGGTACAAAAAGCATGGGGGAAAACATTTTTCACAGCCACTATTCTCCCCACCGATGACAAATACCCCCGGCCCTAGCCACTGAGCAGCAAGTCCATCTCATTCACTAGCTTCTTATAGTTCAAATCATAGAGATCTTTATGATGCCGCCCCATCCGAACCCCCAAATAGCAGATGCCTTTCTCCACCCACTTAAAAGACAGCGAGTCCTGCAAGTATGCTTTCAAATCCTCTGTGACCATGAGGGTCAATATTTGAGATTTACTCCATTTGAAGTGGAATCTGGCCAAACGTCCAAATTCATGAAGCCCACATGATGAATGGCAGGGAGGTTTGGGGTCGAGTACCTGCCAAGATAACATTGTCTGCAAACATAGACACGTGATAGTTGTGGCCTCCCATTTGAATAACCTGAATATCCTGGCTCATCCTGATGTGAGCCATGAGCGATTTAACCGTCAATGCAAATAAGAGGGGGGAGAGTGGACACCCCTGCCGGGTCCCCCTCCCAAGGGTAAAAAAGAGGGAATAACCCCATTGACACAAGCCTGTGGGCAGGGGCGGCTCAAGGCAGTCTGCTGCCTGAGATGAAGAATGAGATGGCGCCCCCCACCACCACCTTATAGGGGGCGGGGCTTTTTCAGAAATCCAATCAGAGACTGAACCAAATCAAAAAGCTGATTAGATTATATGGAGGAAATGCAAGATTTTGCACACAGGGCCATATCGAACTGCAATCGCGCATTGTGCAACTTGCAACTCGGGCGCACGCCCCCCTCTCCCCCCATACCTCCGTCCAGCGCTGCCTGCTCTTTCCTTGCTGCTGCCGTCCTGTTTTTTTTTCATGGCAGCGCCGGCAGCAGGGAAAGAGCAGGCAGCGCTGGACGGAGGTATGGGGAGGAGGAGGGGGGCATGCACCCAATCTGAAAGGCGCCGGCACTCTAAGCAGATCTGTCCCTCCCTGCTCTGACATCGTGTCGGAGGAGGGAGGGACCAGACCTGCTTAAAGTGCTGCGAAAAGGCTTTGGGCGCATTTTAACTGCCTGCTATTGTCCTGCCAGCGGCGGCAGGGCAACAGCAGACAGCCGAAATGCGCCCTCCAAGCCTTTGCGCCCTGTGCGGCTGCACTGCTTGCACAGGGCTAGGTAGGTTCCTGTTTGCACACCAAGGAACTAAAAGACAGCAAGAATCAATAGCACAGTTTATAAAACTAAATTATAACCCATTTTTATTTAGTTATAAATTCTTTTTCAACATATATTTTGCATCCACAGTAGGTGCAGAGCAGAACCAGGACATTCACCCACAGAACTCAATATTAAAAAAAAAAATCTGATTCTGATCATCTCACTAACAACAACAACAACCACTATTCTCCAGTACTAGGCATATTGTGAACTAATAAGAAACCCTACAACAAAAAACAAACCTACCAAACCATACCATATCAGCACAAACTTCCAAAAGTCACATAAGGAGTCCATCCAAAAAAGAGTCACTGTAAATACTACAGTGGGCCCTGGAACATCCATACACCTATTTGAAAAGCTGAACAAGTCAAATTACTACAGTATATTATAGATCTTTATATACAAACTGCATGTTAACAGAACACCTGACCTCAGTCACACACTCACTACATCGACACTCACCAAGTACAGAATAAGTAACCACAATCTAAAGTAAAAATAAAAATATGTAGACAAAATTTAAACTGAAACCCCGAGAAGCCAGAGTCCACATGCAGTGCAACATCAGATAAATAAGAGATGCAGTTCCCCAATACTGTGTAAAATATAAAAATAGCACAAAGTCCAATCACCAAAATTAAATAAAATTATTTTTTCTACCTTTGTTGTCTGACCATTTTATTCTCTGATCATGCTGGTCCCGATCTGAGGCTTCTGCTTTCCTGTCTTCTCTTAGCTCTCTTTCTGTGGTCTACGGTCCATCTGCCATTTTTTTATCTCTTCTTTTGTTTTCTTCACTTCCTTCCATCAGCCCATTTCAAGTTCCAGTAACCCTCCCCAGTATCAGTCCCCTTTCCATTCCTCCCCTCCCAGTACCTTCCAATGTCAACCACCTTGCATTCCCATGACTACCACTTGTGTCCATTCCCTTCCAGTCCCCTTCCTTTCCCACTGTCCAGCCCCTTCTAGTCCAAATACCATCCCAGGTATCAGCTCAGGTCCACTCTCAGTGCCCAGTCAGCTCCCTTCCAGCCACCCTACACTCTGTCCATCTCCTTTCCAGTGCCATTCACATGTCAGCTCCCTTCCAGCCTCCTCCCTATTACCCAGCTACCTACCACTCCCATCCCCAAGTGTCAGCTGCCTTCCACTCCCCCTTCGGTACATTCTAGGTGTCAGCTCCTTTCCAGCCCCCTCCTTCCCTTCCTGCCCCATCCTCCCCCTGGCAGACCCTCTCAGTATCTGCTCCCTTCCAGTCCTATTCTACCATCAGCCCATTTGTAGCCCTAGCCCCTAGTTTTCTTCCAGGGCCAGCAGCACTCTCCTCCCCTATTAGCCCATTTCCTGTCCCAGCCCATTTCTAGTCCTATCCCCTTTATCAGTTCACCCCAGTCCTAGCCCCCCAATCAGCCCATTACCAGTCGTAACCCTCCAATAAGTCCATTTTCAGTCCTAGCACCCCAATCAGCCCATTTCCTGTCCTAGTCTCCCCCCATCAGCCCATTTGAAGTTCTAAACCCCCATCAGTCCATTTTCCAGTCCTAGCCCTCCCCCGATAGCCCATTACCAGTCCTAGCCCCCTCCGATCAGCCCATTTCCAGTCCTAAGCCCCATCAGCCCATTTCCAGTTCTAACCCCCCCATAGCCCATTACCAGTCCTAGCCCCCTCCCGATCAGCCCATTTTCAGTACTAACCCACCCATCAGCCCATTTCCAGTTCTAACCCCCCCGATAGCCCATTACCAGTCCTAGCCCCCTCCTGATCAGTCCATTTCCAGTTCTAAACCCCCATCAGTCGATTTCCAGTCCTAACCCCCCATCAGCCCATTTCCAATTCTACCCCCCCATAGACCCTTAAAAGTCCTAGCCCCCTCCCAATCAGCCCATTTCCAGTACTAACCCCCCCCATAGCCCATTACCAGTCTTAACCCCCCCATCAGCCCATTTCCAGTTCTAAACCCCCCAATCAGCCCAGTTCCTGTCCTACCCCCCCCCCCCATCAGCCCATTTCCAGTCCTAGACCCCTCCCCCAACCCAGGGAAATTGAAAAAATAAACCTCCCGCCTAAGAAGCAACTGCTGCTGCTGCTGCTGCTCCAGCGGTGGCAGCGGCAGAATGAGGAGCCCTGCGGCCGCCCGACCACCCCCCCCCCCCCCCGGAGAGCCTGCTGGTTTCCCCTGGTTTCGCCAGCTCCGCTTTGCAGAGCCGCAGCGAAGGGACAGCGTTTCCCTTAACCGCGGCTCTGTTAAAGCTGAGCCCGAGGTGCTGATGGGCCAACCTTCCCGCCGCAATTGCAGAGGTTAGAGATGGGGGTCCCGATTTTGATTTAGGTAGGTTATGTGGCGTGTTGGCGCATGGCCTGCCCGCTGACTCCCTTAATTCGGATTTTCACTTCTGTGGCGACAGAAGTGAAAATTCAGGTTTTGCTGGATGTGCTGGCAACCGTCAAGGCTAAGCGGGTAGCAGTGATTTTCGATGCTACCTGCTTAAACACTGCACCTTAAAGAGAGGCAAGGAAAAACCTTGCCTATCTTTAAGGCACAGAGGGCTAAACAGATAGCATTGAAAATCACTGCTACCCGCTTAGCCCTTTCCTCCGCCCCCGCTCTACCCAAGAACATCCCCAACATGCCACGATACTAACCACATAGCATCTGGGCATGTTAGGGACTAATCTGGGATTTTCAAAAGGCATTACCCATGTAGGTGCCTTTCAAAAATCCAGAATAAGGCATTTGCACAGGAAACTAGGGCAGTTATCCATGTAAATACTTTCAAAAATGTCACTCAGGGTTTTTATGTTTTTTCCACCATGGGTCGGCAGCAGCAAAGGCTCAAGTGGCCATCTTTGACAATGATGTCACAGTCTCTGTCAGCAGGGAACTTTTAAATTTAAACCTCAGTCAGTAGCAGCAGGGAGCTTTTAATTTAAATCAAATTAGAGTATAGCTTAGCATAGAAGGAAGAATAGGATAAATATTTTTGAATAGAAAGAAAGAAATTGTTTCTAGAGAGCTTTACAAAGTAGCAAAAGACCTGTGAACTTCTTTTAAATAGGTGTTAAAGCCAAGTGACAGCTTAAAGGGGCAATTTGAAAGGCTCCCTCTATCAAACCAAAGGCTGTGAGAATCACCCAGGAAATTGTTAAGAGATTACCCTAGAAGCTCAGGTCAGGGCACTGTGTAGCAAGCTAGCAGTTACTAAGTGATGATTGGTCGCCCAGTCAATGAAATTAATTAGATTTGTCTGACAAGACCTGCCCCTAGTAAAACCACATTGCCTTGGACTCCAGAAATCTCACTATACTCTGTTTTAGCAGCGTTTCCATGAATTTACTCACCACAGAGGTCAGACTAACCGGCCTGTAGTTCTCAACCTCATCCTTACTTCCACTTTTGTGTAAAGGGACCACATGCGCCCTTCTCCAGTCCTCTGGGATAACTCCCGACCCTAAAGAAGAACTGAAAAGGTTAGATAGTGGAGCCACTAGAACTTCCCCAAGTTCCTTCAATATTCTGGGATGTATCCCATCCGGCCCCATTGCTTTTTCCAGTTTTAGTTTAGCTAGTTCCTCACAAACACAGTCTTCTGAAAATCATTCAAGATCTCCTTCACTACTGTTCCTATTTATGGATATTTTCTGAGGTCGTGCTCCTGGCCCTTCATCTGTGACACAGAATAAAAATATTTGTTAAGCAATTCTGCTTTATCCTCATCAGCTTTTACTTATCCCCCCCTTCACCTTTGAGTCTGACAGTACCACTTTTGCACTTCCTCTTCTCACTAACATATATGAAACAGGTCTTGTCCCCCCATTTTACTGCATTGCCCATTTTTTCTTCTATTTGTATCTTTGCTTTCCTGACTACTTTCCTAGCTTCTCTAAGTTTTTCCAAACATAGATGCTTGTTTTCCTCTTTCTGTTATTTCTTGTATTTTATGAAGGCCACTATCTTTTTCTTCATCTTTTCAGCTACTTCTTTCGAGAACCATAGTGGTCTCCTTTTCCTTTTACATGTATTTATTTTAGTAACAAAGAGGTTTGTAGCTCTTAAAATATCCCCTTTCAGTTTTGCCCATTGCTTTTCTTCACATCCCAACTGTTCCTAGCCCACTAACGACTCCTTGAGGTTTTGTCCCTCCTTGGCAAAGTTAGTTTTCCTAAAGTCTAGAACCATCACTTTAGAATGGACTATCAGCCCTAGTCCTAATACTGAACCACGCCATCTGTAGATCACTGGATGTGAGATGATCCCCCACTATAACACCAGAAACACATTACCCATTGGTAAGCACCAGGTCCAATATGGCCCCTTCACAAATGGGTTCTGTTACCAGTTGCTGGAATAATTCTCCCTGTAGAGAATCCAGAATCTCCTTACTTCTACAAGACACTGCAGCAGGGATGCGCTATTCAGCATCCAGCATATTGAAATCACCTATCAGTAGCATTTCTCCTTTCAAGGCAATACTGCGAATGTCTTTAATTAAATCTCTGTCCACTTCTTCTGCCTATGAAGGAGATCTGTACATCACATCAGTTCAAATGGAATGCCCATTCCCTCTTTCTAGTTTAACTTACAATGCCTCCTCCTGATCAGTTTTGTCATCCAAGGGCTATTCCCTTCCCAGCCAACCAGAGGCTTGACATTCAGAGAGAGTCCTCTTAACCCTTCAACACCAGCATTTTTGCAGATACCACTAAAGAGTCTGTAATGCTTGGGCTAGATGAAGAACCAATTTGCAGCTCTGGAAGTGGAAGAGGTGAAAATCTTTATCTTTATTTGCAAAATTTTATAAACCGCCCAGGCTGGAGCATCAGGGCGGTGTACAATACAAAAGGTAAGGCTATTGAAAACAAAGTCAGAAAGGAACGCCAAAAACCAATAGGACAGGGAGAGACAGTTAATAAGATAGAAGGCAGAAAAGGCCCAAGAGGATGAGAGAGGGGAGGAGGAAAGGAAAAGCGGGAAGAAACATAGAAACATGATGACAGAAAAAGACCACATGGCCTATCTAGTCTGTCCTTCCATATCAACAACTACAACAGTCCCCTTTTTACCTTTAGAGATCCTCTGTGTTGGCCCCATGCTTTTTTGAATTCAGTTACTGTCCTCATCTCTACCACCTCCACTGGGAGACTATTCCATGGATCCACTACTCTTTCCGTAAAGAAATATTTCCGCATATCACTCCTGAATCTATCTCCCTTCACCCTCATCCCATGTCCCCTCGTAGCAGAGCTTGTTTTCAATTGAAAGAGGCTCTCCCCCTGTACATTTATGCCACGGAGGTATTTAAACATCTCAATCATATCACCTCTATTCCGCCTTTCCTCTAACGTGTACATATTAAGATCCTTCAGTCTGTCCTCATATGCTTTATAATGAAGACCACTAATCATTTTAGTAGCCACCCTCTGCACCGACTCCATCCTGTTCACATCCTTTTGAAGGTGCGGTCTCCAGAATTGCACACTATACTCCAAATGAGGTCGCATCAAAGACTTATACAGAGGCATTATCACCTCCTTTTTTCTGCTAGCCATTCCTCTCCGTATGCACCCAAGCATCCTTCTAGCTTTTGCTGTCGCCTTTTCTACCTGTTTAGCTACTTTAAGATCATCAGACACAACCACGCCTAGGTCCCGCTCTTCTTTAGTGGACAAAAGTACTTCACCTCCTATACTGTATTGCTCCCTTGGATTGTTGCAGCCTCCGGAGGGAGCCGCTGCTGCTGCCGCCGCCGGGAAAACCACCCCCCACGGTGCTCCTGCCCAATCGGGGCAGTGGGAGAAAACATCCACAGCAGTCCGCCTCCATAAAAGCGGCGTCCCTCGCGGGCGCGCCCGCACCTGAGGGCCTCGCCAGAGGGCCCTTTGGCGTGGCCCTTAGGCGCGGCACAGAGGCGCCCAAAAAAGAAGCAGCAGCCGACATGTCCTCCTCAAAGAAAGCCACAGTACATCCAACAGCGGAGATACCCCCACCACCGAACCAAAGAACAACGACAACAACAACATCGCAAAGAAAAAGAACCACTCCGAGAACCCAGGTACTCCCACACAGCATGCCACCCTTCCTAACCCCCATCTATCTCCTAACCCCCCTCCTAACCCTCTACCCCCACTCAGCCAAACCCTACAACCCCCTCTGCTCAGACACCACAACAACTCAACCCACATGCATCCACAACCGTACACACAACCATGCACACACATACTCACTCCCACATTGCACACCAACCTGCACCACCAACCCCACAAACCACCACCACCTCTCCATCTCACTCATAAACGCTCGCTCAGTCAGGAACAAATACCACATGCTCCAGGACCTGATCACAACTAAGAAGATTGATATCCTCTGTGTAACTGAAACCTGGCTAACAGACCACGACACAGTAGTAATGAACCAGCTAACACCAAAGGGATACAGCCTCCATCACTGCTCCCGGACACATGCCAAAGGCGGAGGTGTAGCCATCATTGCCAAAGACAACCTCCACCTCCGGACCCACGTCTCAGAAACCTCCAATGAAGCAGACATCCTCACCCTCACCAACAAATACCTCTCGATATGCCTGATCTACCGTGCACCCACCACAACCGATGACCTACCACAGATTCTACACCTCATCTCCGAAAGCACCAGCCCGTCAAAGGAACAAATTGTCCTAGGAGACTTCAACCTCCCATCACTCCAGGAGAAACAAGCAGAACCCTTCCTCAACGCCATGACAGCAATGGACCTGACACAAATCATACAAGAACCAACACACGAAAAAGGAAACATACTTGACCTCATATTTCTAAACTCCCAAACCGCCTCCTCATACAGAAAACCAACAATCTCGCCAGTGCCGTGGTCAGACCACTACATCATCAACATATCCCACACCTATCAACTCAAAAAGAACAGAGAAAACAAACACCACGCAAGGAGATTCAAAGCATTTAGCAAGGAAGACTTCCTAACAAAAACCCTGCCTAAATTACACACAAACTCCAACAACCTTGAAGTCCTGATCCACAACTGGAATACCACAATCTCCTCAGCAGCCAGCACAACTAGAAACAACACCAATACCAGACCCATCTCCTCAAAAGCCCGATGGTTCACCCCCAGCCTCCGCAAACTGAAAACCAAACTTAGAAGAACCGAAAGGAAATGGAGAAAAACCAAAAGCGACAGAGACAAAGCAGAATACCTCTACAAACTCGATGCATACCACTCAGAAACTGACAATGCCAAAAAAACCTACCACACCAAAATCATCACAACAGCCATAAACAAACCTCAAGAGCTCTTCCAAATCGTCAAAAATCTAACAAAAGCACCCAGCAACTCCGACCAGCTGCCAGATATCCCCCCTGACCTACTAGCCCGACAATACAAGCAGCTTCAACAACCACAAAGCCCACATCACTACGCTGAAACAACAACCAAGACAAATTCACACCCCACCCTGAACCGAGACTGGAATACATTCGACCCAACCTCAGAAGAAGAAATATCTTCCACCATCTCCTGCTTGAACACCACCACTTCCCCGCTGGATCCTTGCCCTGCCGACTGGATAAAGAAAACCAAAGAAGACCTCAGTGCACCACTAACCCACATCGTAAATGAATCCTTTAAACAAGGACATATGCCAGACGCCCTCAAGACCACAATCATCCGACCAACCCTAAAAAAGCACAACCTAGATCCCCTAGACCCCACCTCCTACAGGCCAGTAGCAAGCCTCCCGCTCACCGCAAAGATAATTGAGAAGATAGTCCAACGTCAGCTTCAAGAACACCTAGACGTTAACAACATACTGGACCCGCAGCAACACGGATTCCGACCACTACATGGGGTCGAGACCCTAATGACCATGCTGAGGAACACCCTCATCATAGGAACCCAAGAGAAACACTCTGGATACATCCTAATTTTTCTGGATATATCAGCGGCATTCGACACCATCTCCCACAACACCCTTATCCACAGACTCCAAACAATTGGGATCAAGGATACTGTACTCCAATGGTTCAGATCCTATCTAACCAACCGACAGCAACTGATCCGCACCAAAACCTCAACCTCACCCCCCTTCCAGCAACATCAAGGAGTACCTCAAGGATCCACACTATCAGCCATGCTTTTCAACATCTACCTCCGTCCACTCTGCTCAGTCATACGCACTCACAATGTCAACTTCCACATATACGCCGACGACATAATGCTCTACGCCCCAATCACAACCACGGACCCAACAAATGACCAGCTATCAACCTGCTTCACCGACGTATCCAACTGGCTACAAGAAAACAACTTATCCATTAACATAAAGAAGACCAAAGCTCTTATAGTGACAAAAGACCCAGACTTCAAACCACCCACTCACCTCACCATGGGAACCACGCAAATTCAAATACAACCACACATAAGATATCTTGGCATTATCATTGACCAAGCCCTAACCCTCAAGCAGAAAATCAACAAGACCACGAGAACTGTATTCCACAAAGCCAAAACGGTACAACGCCTCCGACCCCTCCTCGAGCCGCAAGACTTCAGAACAGTAATGCAAGCTCTAATGCTACCTCATCTGGACTATTGCAACATAATCTACCATGGCCTACCTGCCACACAGACCAATCCCCTCCGAACTGCCCTAAACACCACGGCGAGAATAATTCACAATGCAAAGAAACGAGACCACATCACCCCAATTTTGAGAGACCTTCATATTCTCCCCATCGAAGCAAGAATCAAGTACAAAACTCTTCTACTCACCCATAAAACCATCCACCAAACACAGGGCACCCCACTCCACGCCCTACTGCCTCGCCCAACCCACAGCAGAACAACCAGACAATCCTCCAACAGCTCCGTTGCCATCCCCCACAAAAGAAACAAAGCAACACAACGGACCTGCAAAAGAGCCTTTGAACTCTATGCTCCATCCCTCTGGAACTCTCTACCAAACCACATCAAGAACAACGGTGATCTCCCATCATTCAAAAAGCAGCTAACAACCATCCTATTCCAAGAACATCTCTGAATAGGAACCCCCCCCCCCCCTATTCCTCTCCAAGAAGTCCAAACCAGTAACTATGCTATCTTGTCAGTCTCTATGTTCATCCCAAATCATCAATGTTGAGCCTCCGGTGATGGCCCCCCCCATATTTGATCCCCCCCCCATGTTATATGTTCCACCGCTTTGACCCGGTGAAAAGCGGGATATAAATACAGTTAAATAAATAAATAAATAAATGCATGACCTTACATTTTTTAACATTAAATCCCAGCTGCCAAATTCTAGACCATTCTTCAAGCTTAGCTAGATCCCTCCTCATGTTATCTACACCTTCCTGGGTGTCTACTCTATTGCAGATTTTGGTATCATCCGCAAAGAGGCAAACCTTACCCAACAGCCCTTCTGCTATATCACTAACAAAGATGTTAAAAAGAATCGGACCAAGGACAGATCCCTGGGGCACACCACTGGTAACATCCTTCTCCTCAGAGTGAGCTCCATTTACTTGTACTCTTTGTCGCCTCCCACCCAACCAATTTCTAACCCAAGCAGTAACTTTAGGGTCCATCCCTAGGGTGCTCAGTTTGTTTATAAGTCGCCTGTGAGGAACAGTGTCAAAGGCTTTACTGAAATCTAAATACACCACATCTAGAGCTCTCCCTCGGTCCAACTCCCTGGTCACCCAGTCAAGGAAATCAATCAGATTTGTCTGACAAGACCTGCCTCTGGTGAATCCATGCTGCCTCGGATCCTGTAATCCGCTGGACTCCAGAAACCTCACTATTTTCTCTTTCAGCAGCGTTTCCAATAATTTACTCACCACCGAAGTTAAACTAACCGGCCTGTAGTTTTCAACTACATCCTTACTTCCGCTTTTGTGTAAAGGCACCACATGAGCCTCTCTCCAGTCCTTTGGCACCACTCCCGACTCCGAGGCATTGAAAAGGTCAGTCAGTGGAGTTGCTAGAACGTCCCCAAGTTCCCAAGCGGGCATATGGGGAGGTATTATGAGGGGTGGGGAGCGCGGCTGGGGGATAAGGCACCATCGCTATGGGGAGAGAGATCGAAAGCCTGACAGAAGAGATAAGTCTTGAGGAGAGCTTTAAAGCAGGGATAGGATATCCTAGGAAAAGAAGGTGCCAGAGCTCAAAATCCCCAAAGCTGTAGGATCAGCAATCACTACAAAGCAAAGGATAATGGTGGTTGGTGACTCCGTTCTGAGAGGGAGAAGCATCCATCTACCATCCAGACATGATGTCTGGAAGATATGCTATCTACTGTACTTAGTGCCAAGATCTGAGACATTACAGAGAATTTGTAGAGACTTCTCAAACCTATTGACTATTACATGATGCTGCTCATCTATGTTAGCACAAATGATACTGCTAGGTTTCCACCCAAATGTATCAAAAGTAATTTTGTGGCTTTGGGAAAGAAAATGAAGCAGATAGGGATGTAGGTGGTGTTCTCCTCAATTTTCCCTGTCTAGAGTCAAGGCCTACGCTAAGTGGCTTGCATCCTACTGATAAATTCCTGGCTGTCGATAGCGTTTTGTTTTCCTGGGCCATGGCATGATTTTCTAAGGGCTGCTGAGAAGAGATGGTGTCCACTATCGCAAAATGAGTGAAATGTCTTGTGCTATACAGACTGGCTAACCTACTGAGCAAGGTTTTAAACTAGGATCATTAAGGATGGGTGAACAAAGTCCCCAGGTAGAACATAGGAAGTGCCATACTGGGTCAGACCAAGGTCCATCAAGCCCAGTATCCTGTTTCCCAACAGTGGCCAATCCAGGTCACAAGTATCTAGCAGATTCCCAAAAAGGCACACAGGTTCCACAATGCTTGTCCCGGGGCGAGCAGCGGGTTTCCCAGGTCCTCTTTAATAATGGTTTATGGACCATTCCTCCAGGAACATGTCCAAACCTTTTTTAAACCCAGATACACTGACAGCTTTTACTCCATCCTCCGGTATCGAATTCCAGAGTTTGATTAACGCGTTGAATGAAAAAATATTTTCTCTTATTAGTTTTAAATGGGTTACAATGTAGCTTCATTGCATGTCCCCTAGTCTTTCCACTTTTTGATGGCGTAAATAACTGATCTACGTTTACCTGTTCCACGTCATTCATTAATTTGTAGACCTCTATCATATCTCCCCTCAGCTGTCTCTTTTCCAGGTTGAAGAGCCCTAACCTTTTTAGCCTCTCTTCATAGGGGTATCCTTCCATCCCCTTTACCATTTTGGTGACTCTTCTCTGTACGTTTTCTAATTCCGCTATATCATTTTTAAGATACAGTGACCAGAACTGCACAAATATTCAAGGTGCGGTCGCACCATGGAACGATACAGAGGCATTATAATATCCTTGGTTTTATTCTCCATTCCTTTCCCGGACAATAGGTGGAAAAGAAAAAGAGAAAAACCCAGCAATGAGGGCCAGAGAAAAACGTTTTTCCAGACAGCAGGAATATGTCCTAAGGGCTCTGCGGAAAAAAGAAGACCAGAGAGTATGGTGCCGCAGCAGGCAGGAGGGCAGGCACAGACAAACGCAGTGCACCTCCCAAAAGCTTCCCCTGGTCACAATGTCACATTGTTTCGCCATCTTGAGATCCTCAGAAACAAACATTCTGAGGTCCTTCTCCTCATCCGTACACACCAATCTTTCGCCCTCTATCACATACAATTCCCTTGGATTTCTGCATCTCAAATGCATGACTCGGCACTTATTATTATTATTATTATTACTAAGCATTTATAAAGCACTGCAACATACAAAGCGCTGTACAAACATAAAAGAGAGACAGTCCCTGCCCGTTAGAGCTCACGATCTAGTCAAGACAAAATATGAAATAAATTAGATAATACAAATAACAATTAACAAGACAAGAACAAATGTTTATGGAGAGAGCAAGAAAGTCCGAGTTAGGAACAAAAAGCAATAGTGAAGAAATGGGATTTCAATTTGGATTTGAAGATGGCCAGGGAGGAGGCTTGGCGGACAGAGACAGGTAGAGAATTCCAGGAAAAGGGTGCAGCCAGTTGAAAGGAGCGAAATCTAGAATTAGCAGTAGGAGTAAAAGGCATAGATAAACGAAGACAATTAGATTCAAAGCATTAGACCATTCTTCCAGCTTTTGTAGGTCTTTCCTCATGTTGTCCACTCCCTCAGAGTCCACTCTGTTGCAAATTTTTGTGTCATCTGCAAAAAGGCAGACTTTTCCCTTCAATCCTTTAGCAATATTTTATTTATTTATTTATTTTATATACCACGCTCTTTAAAATCAGTGTGGTTTACAGGTAACAGCTCTGTGCAGAACAAGGGAACTGTTATGCACTTACACTGAACGGGTGATATAACTTGGATTTAAACTGGGGAAACTATCTATACTATCTACAAGATAACATGAGTTGACTGTCTAAAAAGAGTTGTCTGTGACTTACAGTTGTCTAGCAGGGTGTGTGGTGAGTGAATTTGAGTTGCTGGGTTGTGAGTAGTGTAGAAGAAAGAGGTGGTGCTTTAGTGCTTTTCTGAATTGGGCAAGGTCCGTGATCGCTCGGATAGTGGTTGGGAGCGCGTTCCAGCAACTGGGAGCATATAAATTGAAGGCTGTGATAAGGAAGCTTATCATAGCTCAGGAAGGGGCTATAGAAAAGGTGAAGTGTCTCTGAACAAGCAACCTATCAGTGCTGGTAGAAACGAGAAAACAGAATTTTGCCATAAAAGACTACCAGTTCCAGAATGCACCAGGTTTCCAACAGCCTTTAGAGCAGCTGAAGTGAGAAAACGTGTGTCCAATCAAGAGGGCTATGAGGTAATCCCCAAGCACTCATTGCAAAGAGCAGGGCTTGATTCAGCACAGCTGCACTGTGCTAAGGTGGAGCACTCATCAAGGCAGAATAAAGATAGAGTCTATTCTACAGAGAATCATCCAGAGCTGGGATGTCATGATCATTGGTATCTTGATCATCCACGGGATCCTGATCTTCATTCTCATCAGAAGCAGAGGTCAGAACAGACGGACAGAGAGAGCAAGAAGCCCTTTAAAAGAAGGAAGAGAAAAGCCTCTGGGAAGTCTACAGTCCAGCACAGTACGTATACTGGGAGACAGACAAGAGGTCAGCATACACCATTGGACTGGGGGAAACCAGAGGAGTGGTATTGCAGAGCCAGGAATCTCCAGACGGCACCTGTGAGGGAAACAGCTGCACGTGGAAGGGACCCTAAGACCCATGCCAGAAGGTATGTGAAGAGAGATCCAGTGTCCAGGGATCTAGATTGGAAGGCTGGACACAGAAACTGGACTACATATTGGCCAGGCTATTTAAAGGGGAACTCTAACAGCAATGGAAGCTCAGGTATGAACACTGATCTATGCCCTAGCTATAACTTTGAAAGGAAGCAAGGAAATGATTATTCTCCTGGTAGTGCTCCATTGAGAAATTCCTTTGTGCCAAGCCAAGATATTGAACCTATGATTATTGAAGAAAAGGGAGAGGTCTTAGAACCAGAATGTGAATATATGGACTGCTCTCTGTCCAAACCCAAATGGTAGTTTTCTGTTACAAAGTGCAACAACCCTCACAAAGAAATACCAACTTGTTCTTTAATCTACTCAGAAAACCTTCTGAGTAAGATTTTGAGCTACACAGTGAAAGCAAGCCAGCTAAGGGGTTTCAGCTGGGTGATTGCTAGCAATTGAGCTTACCTAATTGCTTGTGTGCTCTGAAGGGAATCACTTCTGAATTTATATGTAAAGATATAAGAAGTTAACCTGAAGAAAAGAACATTTTTCCTACTTTGTGGGTTTATTTGGTTGCTTACTGCATTGCTAAGACATTATTTGCTAAAGCCTACAAGAAAGACCAGTTTGTTGCCAACCAGGTCTTTAATCCTTTGGTTTAATTACCTGACCAGTTCAGATGTTGTTTTTTTCCTGATTTTGTTTTCCTAACTTTAAAACTGCAAGCAAGTATCCTGAGTTCTGTGCTACCAAGCATTATCTGTGTTGGGAGAAAACCTCATAAATAAAAACCTTATTTGCTTTACCCTTGAGCAAGTATAATTAATTATTGTTCACGGCTGTGTCTGGAATGAATGGACTACATTACCCACAAATCCTTGCAAATCATATAGAGATATGCTTTTGCCAAGACTGTGAACATTCTCACCCAGGCGGCCGTCTGACAAGGCTCGGTTCTTTGTTGCCTGTGTGCATTTTGATATTTCGTTGGGGGTCTGTAGGGTATTGGTGGCGAATGTTCTCCTTGCTCTGTTTGCTGGGGTGGGGTAGAGTAGGTCAGTTAGGGAGGCGGCGGATATTCTGTTGATGGCTTTGAAGGTCATCAGAACTGCTTTATAGGTGAGCCGGCAGTAGATTGGTAGCCAGTGTAAGTCCTTTAGGATTGGGGTGATGTCATCTCTTCTGGAGGCTCTGTGTAGGAAGCGTGCAGCTGCGTTCATTGCCATCTGTAATGGGTTTAGCGTGTTTTTGGGTAGGCCATGGATTACATTGGCGTAGTCAAAGTGAGGGGTCACTAATGCCTGAAAGACTGTTCTGAAGTCATCTGGTTGCAGCAGGGGTCGGAGATGTCGCAATGTTCGTATTTTGTGGTAAATTTGCTTGATGGTGTTGCTGATATGCATTTTAAATTCAAGCTGCTGGTCTAGCATGACGCCTAGGATGCTGTGTTTACTTGGGAGTTGAGCGTCTCTTGTCTTTAATGTAGGTGGTGGCGAGAAGGATTGATTTCTTGTAATGAACAGTACGTCCGTCTTGCTGAAGTTTATCTTGAGGCTTTGTGAGTGGAGCCAATCGGTTACGGCCTCGAAGCATTTTACTAGTTGGGAGAAATCCGGATGGTCAATCGTGAATGGGGTGAAGAGTAGTACGTCATCTGCGTAAATCAGGCATGATATGTTAAATGAGCGGATTATTTCACAGATGGGTTGCATGTATATATTGAATAAGAGGGCGGAGAGTGAGGAGCCCTGAGGTACACCGTGTTTTTGTTGAAAAGGCTCGGAGGATGTGGATACTGTCCGTACATGCTGCCATCTGTCCGTTAGATAGGATTTGCACCAACTCCATGCTGAGCCGTTGATTCCCTTATCCTGAAGGCGTATCAGGAGTTGCTCATGATTTACGGAGTCAAACGCAGCAGCAATGTCTAGGAAAATTAATGCATATCCTTGTTTCATGTTGTCGATTCCCGTGATCAATGTATTGATGAGTGTGGCGAGGAGAGTTTCCACTCCATGTGATTCCCTAAAGCCATGTTGACTTGGGTCAAGGGGAGCTGTAGAGTCAATGTGGTCCTGTATTTGTCACTGTACGACCTTCTCGATTATCTTTGCTAGCAGCGGGATGCTTGATATTGGTCGGTATGATTCTACCTTCTGGGGATTTAGTTTAATGTTCTTCAGAAGAGGCTGGATTGACGTCTGCTTGAGGCATGAGGGGAATAGTCCTGTAGCAAAGGACAGGTCAATGATCTTGGCTAATATAGGGCTGATTTCCTTGCGTAGTGATCTTATCCAGAATGCTGGACAAGGGTCGTTTGGAGCAGTGGTGGCATTGATGCCAGCGATGATATCCTCAATACTTGCAGCCGATGGTGTCATGAGCGAGGTAAGTGTCTTAAGCTGGGGTGGGTTGTTACTGGGACTGGACAGGGTGGCTTTGCTGACATTACTGGTTTTGGCCATCAGGTAGTCTGCATAGTCCTTGGGGGTGTATCATGGCTGGTTGGGGGGATGAGGGTTCCTTCGTTAGGGTCTTTACTATATTGAACAGCTCGTAGGGCTTGTTAAGTGATCTGCTTAAGAGCTCGGAGTGATGTTCTTTCATTTTTGTTGATATAAAATGTCCCGGTGTGTCTGCAGGTGGGAGTTGTAGGCTGTCTGGTCTGCTGAGGACCGTGTACGTCGCCATTTTCTTTCTAGTTTCCTCAGTAGGTGTAGTGAGGTCCGTAGCTCAGTGGTGTACCAGCGTGCAGGTTTTCTGCCTCTTGGTTGCTTATTTGTGGCATATGACTTGGCTTGGTTAAGTATGCATGCGAAGGAGCTCAAGCTGTTGTTCCATGAGGCCATTACCTCTTCAAGGTTCAGTGACGCAGTCATGATGTTAGGAAGGACCTCTTTGATGATTGTCTCTTTGTCGAAGAGTCTGAACTGTCCTGAGGGTCCTACTGATTTTTCGGTTACCTTTGTTGGCTGTTCGCTATCCTGGTGCATAGGTATTTGGAATCTGATTAGGTTGTGGTCCAACCATGGAACGGGGGAGATAATTACGTTGAAGTTGTGGTTTGAGCTCATGTCTGGTCGGGGGATGAAGATGAGGTCTAGTAGGTTACCTTTTCAATGGGTGGGGGCGTCTACTATTTGTTCGTAGCCAAGGTTGATGAGTGCTTCAAGGAAGGCTTTGGAGTGATTATCCTGCAGTGCTGGTAGGTTAAAATCTCCCAGTACCCAGTTCGGCTTGCATGTGTTCTTGGGGTTGGAGGCTAGGTCAATTATATTCACAAGGTCTTCGGGGGATGAGGATGGGGATCTGTAGATAAGGTTGATAGTGTTGTAGTTGTTGGCTATGGTGATCACATCGAGGTGTGTTGAGCTGTTAGAGCTGAGCGTTTGATACTGGAGGTACGCTTTTGTCAGAATGAGAGCGCCACCTCCTCTGCGGTCTGTTCTGTGGCATGTGTGGATTAAGAAGTCAGGGGGGATGAGTTGGTTGATAAGGACTGAGTCAGAAGCGGTGAATATCACTCACAAATACATTGAAGAGTACCAGTACCAGTCCCAGAATCGATCCCTGAAGCACACTACTCACCTTCCTTTCTTCCGAGTGAGTTCCGTTTACCACTACCTTCTGTTGTCTGTCAGTCAACCATTTTCTGATCCAGTTCACCACCTTGGGACCTATCCCCAAGCTATTTAGTTTACTGATAAGCCTCCTATGAGGAACAGTATCAAAGACTTTGCTGAAATCTAGGTAAATCACAATCATCGCATGTCCTTGATCTAGTTCTCTGGTCACCCAGTCACTCAATCAAATTTGTTTGGCATGATCGTCCTTTGGTAAAACCATGTTGCCTCCAACACAATCCACAATTGTTTTCTAGAAAGTCCACTATTCTCTTTCAGGAGCGCCTCCATTACTTTTCCTGCCACCGAGGTAAGGCTTACTGGCCTATAGTTTGTCACCTCTTCCCTAGTACCACTTTTGTGAAAAGGTACCACATCAGCCCTTCTCCAGTCCTGCGGAACCTCTCCCATCTCCAAGGATCTATTAAAAGCATCCTTTAACCCCTTAACTGGGAAAAATATAAACTAGCCTGCAAACTGCTGCCTGGGGGGTTTAGACGCGCTACCTGGGGAGTAAAGAGTTACTGCTCTGCAGCCATCGCAAATCCAGTTTGTCCCCCGATCAACGCCAGCATCAGCAATCACTCAGGGCAGTCTGACTGATACCACCGCGTGCTCAGTAAACAGCGGCAACCCTCCAACCAAAAATGGAGCAACTCAGCTATGTCTATGTGTGGCTGAGATGCTACTGTTCTGGTGGGAAGGTGCACTGCTGTGGCTATCTTTCTAATATCAATGATCAAGTCTCTATCCATTTCTTCCATTTGAGTTGGAGGTCTGTTGACTACACCAGCATGGGTGTAATAGTGTAGTAAGATAGTGCCATCTCCTCTTTCCAACACAATCCAATACTGTGCACACCATGATCTACCCCAAGAACAAACCAGTTAGGACTAGAGGGGACAAGGCCATAGAGGAGAGACTGAATGAATTCTTTGCTTTGGTCTTTACTGAAGAAGATTTAGGGAAATTATCCATGACTGTAATGGCATTTAAAGATGATGCATCAGAAGAATTGAAAGAAATATTGATAAACCGGAAATATATATTGCAACTATTTGATAAACTAAACAGTAGCAAATCATCTGGACTGGATGGTATACATCCGAAGGTGTTGAAAGAACTGAAATGTGAGATTGCAGACCTACCATTATTAATCTGTGAACTATCATTAAAATCATCTGTAGTACCTAAAGATTGGCGAATGGCCAATGTAACTCCAATTTTTAAAACGGGTTCCGGTGAGCCTGACATCAGTTCAGAGCAAAATGGTAACCATTATAAAGAACAAAATTATTGAACATGTAGATAGTCATGGTTTAATGGGAGAAAGCTAACATGGCTCTAGCCAAGGAAGTAATCTGTTATATTTTTTTTTGAAGGTGTGAATAAACAGGTAGACAAAGGTGAGCCGGTCGATATAGTGTATCTGGAATTTCAGAAAGCTTTTGACAAGGTCCCTCTTGAGAGACTCTTGGCGAAGTTAAAAAGTCATGGGATAGGAGGCAGTGTACTATTGTGGATCAGGAACTGGTTAAAAGATAGAAAGCAGAGGATAGGGCTGTGGTACAGATGAATTTTGACTATTGATTATGCCACTAGTGAATATGTCTCAGCAGTGAATATGCCTCATCTGTGAATAGGGGCACTTGAAACTGTTGAAACAATTTACATAACTACAGATACTGGAAAGATCAGGGAGGAGACCTTCTCCTAGCAAGCAAATGGAGACCCATTACAGAGAACAAAAGAACACTTCACCTAGGAGCCTTTCTACTAGCAGACAAATTGAAACCCATTAACAGGACAAAACAGGACAATTCACCTTGCCTTGGAAACATTTCTCCTAAGAATTCATCAATTGTAATGTAGACCAGGGGGGGTGGGGGGTTCCCTTGAGCATTTTCAAGCACCTGGCCAGTGTCTTGGATGTGCTTAATGGATAACTGACTCTATACTACGTATGTGTCACATGATAGGAAATAACTGGATTGTTCTTGCAACTGGATAAAATGGGTACCTGTTTTCAGCTAGACAGAGAGAGAAATGGATTCATCTAGGAATGGACGCATTGCCTAGAGAAACTCCCGATTGAGAAGTCTCTCTTGTCTGGTTGAATCAGGGATCCATTCAATCGAAGTGTGACAGGGATGAAGTAAATCTCTTTCGGTGAAGTATATTCTTCTTCTGTAATTATCTTTCTAGTTATCTATTCTGTAATTAAGTGCTTTTATTCTAATAGTTTTCCAGATATCTTTTTAACTAATCATAGGTAGATATATGAATTACTTGCCTTTCTAAATAAGTACGAATTAAGAAGTTAAATAAGTGAAATTCAAGTTATCCCTGCTTTGTATTATAAATAAACGCACGTCTTCATTAACAAGGTGTGTTAGCCTTTGTTGAAGTAAGACATTTGGTACCAGGAGTGGGGTGCGATAAAAAGAAAGGCTATAACAATGTTGAAAAGAAGAGTAAAAAATGTAAATAGTACAAAGACTGTAAAGGAAGATAAAGATTTTGTAAATATCCCCGGATGGGATCAGGCGCCTTATGAAATGTTAGCTAGAGAATGGTCTTGCAATTCAGGACTAAGTGAGAATTGGGAATCTGTTTTAAAAGATGCGGAACCTGTAAATCTCCTTACATGCTTGCAAAAAATACCTGTTGAAAAAGGGATAGAATTGAGTGTGTTGGGGAGGAGAGGTTGGCTTTTGCTGTCTGCATATCGTAAGATACATCAGACAAAATCCAGCAAAGTAGATTTGATTGAGCAACTTGAAAAACAGAATTGTGATTTACAAAATATGATAACAATGCTACAATGCCAAATCCGTTTGTTGACGGATAAATTAGATACTTATCAGCAGGTTGCTGAGAGAGCAGCTGTCAGGGTGGCCCAGTATAAATATCGTAAAAAAAAGGGGAGAGTAAATAAAAAGAAAGTGCACATGTCTATTGCTAAAGCAGGTGTAAATTGGAATCCTGATGACTGGGATGGTAATATCTGGGATTCTACTGAATCATCTAACTCTGAGGAAGAGCAAGGAGTTAGTAATGAAAACTATCAGGCACAACCGATTTATAGGAGGAAAGTGCAGAGTACTCCCCAAAATCCTGGAGGAGTTAATCTAGATACTGTGGAGGATTTTAATCAACAAGAGATTAATGATATCCAGGACAGGTTTAGGCAGAAACCTGGGGAATCACTGATTACCTGGATGGTGCGTATTTATGAAACTGGAGCTGCAGGAGTACAGCTAGATCATGGTGATGCTAGGAAATTTTGTCTAATTAGTGTTGACCCTGTGATACAAGAGCAGTTTCATAATTACATATCACAAAATATGACTAATTTACTCCAACTGGCAGTAGAAGGATGTAATGCTAAATTTCCTGCCGAAGCTGATTGGCCCCCAAATGATAAACAATGGTTTGCTTTGCGTGACGCTATTCAGCGCATTAAAGAGGAAGGCATGAAAACTGCTATTTTTATAGGGCAAGCTGATCAGTTAATGAATTGTGCCATGACTGCATCAATGAGGAATAAGATTATACGTTTGGCTCCACCAGCTTACAAACATGTTATTATGACTTTACTGATAAATCAAACAGGGAATCCTTTATCAGAAGTAATAGAAGCAGTGAGACAATTAGGTGAATTGGGAGAGTGGGGTCCAAAGTACAGTGCTGGTGACAGAAGGGAGAATAGATCAGAAGGACAGAAGGGAAATATAAACAACCGAGTATCCAGGAAAGATATGTTTACTGCTCTCCTTAAAGATGGTGTTAAAAAGGAACAGATTGATGGAATTGACACACAGAGCATGTGGGAAATATATAAGAAAAGAGGGCTGTATAAGAAAAGTGGAAATAGGAATGTGAGTAAACAAAATTCTGAAGTGAATGAAGAGGAGAGAAAGAATGAGGGGAAAAGGAAGGAGGGTGAGATTAGAGAAGCAAGATCAAATGTTATTCCCACAGCACCACTTTCTGACTTATACCCTGATCTTTCATGGGCACAGGATTTGTTTCAAGAATAGGAAGTAGGCCAAGCTCCAGTTGAAGGGTGGACTCATAAAGACATGAGACCCCATGTAAATTTAGACATTTTTTGGAAACATAAGAACAATCAGAGGGTCCGAGCCTTAGTAGATACTGGAGCGGAGGCCACCTTAATTTATGGAAATCCAAAACATTTCAGAGGACAGCATGTTACAATCACTGGGCTGGGAGGAAGGAAAACAGATGCTGTACAAACCACATTGGAAATGAAAATTGGTCAGTTACCTAAGAGAAAATACTCGGTGTTAATTGTTCCCATTCCCGAGTATATAATTGGGATAGACATATTAAAAGGGTTGACACTGATACTTGATGAGGAACAATACCAATTTGGCATCAAACCTTACATGTCTGCTAGACCTATTACTGTAGGACACCTTAAAATGCCAGCAGTAAAGCTGCCCCCCGCCACTAAAATGGTGAGTATGAAGCAGTATAGGATCCCGGGAGGACATCAGGAAATAGGAGAAACAATTCAGGAATTGCTAGAAGCAGGGGTGATTAAGCCAGTTACCACTGGCTGGAATAATCCGGTGTGGCCGGTAAAGAAATCAGATGGCAGTTGGAGAATGACAGTTGATTATAGAGAATTGAATAAGTATACCCCTCCACTGACTGCTGCTGTACCAGATACAATTACTCTTATTGAAAATATTCAAAGACACGCAGGGACATGGTATGCTGTCATAGATTTGGCTAATGCATTTTTTACTATTCCAATTTCGGAGGAGAATTGGGAGCAGTTCTCATTTTCTTGGCAGGGTAGACAGTACTGTCCCACTAGACTTCCCCAGGGGTATTTACATAGCCCCACTATCTGTCACAGGATTGTAGCAGAACACTTAGATGAACTCCCACCTCCGGATGGGGTACAAATTTCACATTATATTGATGATATTTTAATGCAGGGGCCCTCACAAGAGATAGTGCAGGAACATCTTGAAGCTCTCATTGCACACATGAAAAAGAAGGGTTGGGAAATTAACCCTGCAAAAATTCAAGGACCAGCCCAGACAGTAAAATTCCTGGGCATACAGTGGCATCAGGGTCATAGAGAAGTGCTCCCAAAAGCCAAACAGAAAATAATGGAATTTAATACTCCTCGAAACAAAAAGGAGGCCCAGAAATTTGTTGGACTGTTTGGCTTTTGGAGGCAGCACATTCCCCATTTGAGTCAAATACTGGCACCATTGTATAAAATAACTAGGAAGAAATATGAGTTTGAATGGGGAGATGTGCAGCAGCAGGCTTTTGAACTGGCTAAACAAGCTATACAGCAAGCCTTAGATTTATGGCCTGTTCAACCTGGGGAACTCGAGCTCAATGTATCAGTACAAGAACAGTATGCTAATTGGAGTTTATGGCAGAAACAGGGAAAGAAAAAAGTACCTCTAGGATTCTGGACGAGGAAGCTCCCTGAAGCAGGGACTAGATATACCCCTTTTGAAAAACAGTTGTTAGCATGTTATTGGGCTTTGGTGGATACAGAACAGGTGACCATAGGACACACTGTGATGTTAAGACCAGAAATTCCTATTATGCAGTGGGTAATGAGCTCCCCCAAGACACAGAATAGGACATGCACAAGAAGCAAGCATAATCAAATGGAAATGGTATATTCAGGATAGAGCTAAAATTGGTATAGGGGGAACTGCTACCTTACATGAAAGGGTAGCTCAAGCCCCTCTTAAGGACACTGAGACCATGCAATTGCCAAATCATGAATTAACAGCAACAGAGTCTCCAGTGAAGTGGGGACAACCATTTGTACAATTAACCTCAGAACAGAGAAATCATGTTTGGTTTACTGATGGGTCTGCTAAATATGTGGGAAATAAAAGGTGTTGGAAGGCTGTGTCTTACAATCCCACTACTAAAAAATTGTTGACAACTACAGGTGAAGGGAAAAGTAGCCAATATGCTGAACTTTATGCAGTATTTCAGGCTTTAAAACAAGAGACCCCAGGGACTTGTCATATTTACACTGATTCCTGGTCAGTAGCCAATGGCTTAGCCACATGGCTACCTACCTGGCAGCAAAATAATTGGGAGATACATTCAAGAGAAATTTGGGGAAAAGAACTGTGGCAGCAAATTTGGGAAATGTTGCTTTTAAGTACGGTAACTGTGTATCATGTAGATGCTCATTGTGCTATTGATTCGTTAGACAGATGGTTTAACTCTATTACTGATGAACAAGCTAAAATTGCTGAAGCACAAACAGACACCAAAGAATCTGACTTGCTGGGCATGGCAAAATGGGCTCACCAGAAATGTGGGCATTTAGGTGAAAAAGCTACTTTCCGCTGGGCACAAACACGGGGAATCCCTATCCCCTTAGATGCCATTAGAACAATTATCTTGCAATGCCCAATTTGTCAGCATATACAGCACAGGTCTGTCCCACACATAGTGTATGGCCATTTAGGGCGAGGAAAACTACCAGGCCAGATATGGCAAATAGATTACATAGGACCTCTACCTACCAGTAAGGGATGTCAATATGTATGCACGGCTGTGGATACATATTCCGGGTATTTAGTGGCATATCCATGTAAGAGGGCTACGCAGATTAACACCATTAAAACATTAGACCTCATTACTTTATATTATGGGATCCCTCTTCAGATTCAAAGTGATAATGGGTCTCATTTTAAAGGGAGGCTTGTACAGGATCACAGTAGACAGCATAACATTGAATGGATATTTCATATACCCTATTACCCTCAAGCTGCAGGACTTATAGAAAGAATGAATGGATTGCTCAAAGAACATCTTAGGAAATTAGGGGAAGGATCCCTGCAAAAGTGGAGAGATCATTTATCTGCAGCACTACAGATCCTTAACAATAGACCAATTGCAGAAACTGAAACTCCTCTAATGAGGATGTTGACTCCCGCATTACAAATCAAATCTTATGTAGCCACTAACACTATTCTATATTGGGAAATTAAAGAAGGTGCCTTAGCCCCATATCGGGCAACACCAGAGGCAGCCGGACTAGATTTACATGCTCTGCAGGAATATAGAATAAAGGTCCATGATTTGCAATTAATAGAAACAGGAATAGGAGTCCAGTTACCACCCGAGCATTTTGGGTTAATTGCCCCTCGCTCTGGATTGGCCCTGAAAGGCATACAAATACTTGGAGGAGTGATTAATGCAGATTATCAAGGAGAGATAAAAATTATTCTAATGAACAGTGGTAACTCAGATTTAATGATCCAGACTGGGGACAGAGTGGCCCAATTACTTATCATCCCCACTTATGGAGGAGTAGTAAAGAAGGGGAGTGCCCCCACTGCTCTAACAGTTAGAGGCGATGCTGGATTTGGATCTGCTAATTTAAACACCGGGGCAAGGATTTGGGTACAATCACCAAATCACCCACCTGAGCAGGCAGAAGTTATTGCCACTGGGAATGATAACATAATATTGATTATGAGACCTGGACAAGAAAAGTGGGAATATATACCAGCAAACAAATGTTACCTGCGAGAATAAAATGATGTCTTTTCATTATAGGTTATCTCTACACCTTATGAACCAATGAACCAGCATATTTCTATCAAGGACCGGGATCGGTTCCAGCAAGCTTTCATATGCCATGTAGTGACATGGGCACTCATTACCAGCCTGATCTTTGGTACATGGAAAGTCTATTACTGGAGAGTGCAAGTGGTAACCCAACCCGAATTACACTTGCCCAAGCGTTTAGCAGATGCGATAGAACCACCTCAGAATATCTGGACTTATTTAGCCCGAAAAGTTTTAAACATTTCTAACTTTTGCCTTTCGGACATGCGTAATCCAGTGGATCTGTTAACTACATGTTTGATTGCAATACCCACACCAGCTCGAGTTTTGTTGTACTATTTTAAAGCTACACAAAATGACAGTTGGGCAAATGAAGAAGATATAAGGACACACCCCATGCTATACGAATATTGCAGAGATTGTCCCACTAATTTCAATTTTTGGGATAACATGACTCAAATAATCACCCATAATATCGCCCCAGGCGATGTATGTTATAACATGACATGTAATCCTGATGATATACCGAAATGCCAACAACTAAAGATGCAACAAGAAATTGCCAAGGACATTGATATAATACTTTTATGTGATGCAACTAGGAAATGTAGAAATGTAACTAATACTATGAATTGTAATCATACTTCAGTTGCTTTACAATAATTATTTATTGACTTAAGTAGTACTAGGAAGGCAGTCTTGCAAAATCGAGTAGCAATAGATTATTTACTTTTAAAACACAATTATGGATGTGAACATTTTGAAGGCATGTGTTGCTTTAATTTAACTGACCATGCTACTTCCATTCAGTCTCATATTCAAGCTTTGCAAGAACTAGCCAAAGATATTAAACAAGATATTAATGTTAATTGGTGGGATTGGGTATTTGGATGGCTGCCCAGTATGGGTAGCCTCAGACAAATCATTGGGGGAATTATTATTTGTATTTGTTTATTAATTATGATATGTTGTTTTATTCAATGCATAACCAGTTTCATTACTATATTTCATCCACCCAAAGTCCCCACAATGTTACCAGTATCTTATAGGCACAATCAATAGTCAAAGGACCGAATGTGGTACAGATGAATTTTGACTATTGATTATGCCACTAGTGAATATGCCTCAGCAGTGAATATGCCTCATCTGTGAATAGGGGCACTTGAAACTGTTGAAACAATTTACATAACTACAGATACTGGAAAGATCAGGGAGGAGACCTTCTCCTAGCAAGCAAATGGAGACCCATTACAGAGAACAAAAGAACACTTCACCTAGGAGCCTTTCTACTAGCAGACAAATTGAAACCCATTAACAGGACAAAACAGGACAATTCACCTTGCCTTGGAAACATTTCTCCTAAGAATTCATCAATTGTAATGTAGACCAGGGGGGGTGGGGGGTTCCCTTGAGCATTTTCAAGCACCTGGCCAGTGTCTTGGATGTGCTTAATGGATAACTGACTCTATACTACGTATGTGTCACATGATAGGAAATAACTGGATTGTTCTTGCAACTGGATAAAATGGGTACCTGTTTTCAGCTAGACAGAGAGAGAAATGGATTCATCTAGGAATGGACGCATTGCCTAGAGAAACTCCCGATTGAGAAGTCTCTCTTGTCTGGTTGAATCAGGGATCCATTCAATCGAAGTGTGACAGGGATGAAGTAAATCTCTTTCGGTGAAGTATATTCTTCTTCTGTAATTATCTTTCTAGTTATCTATTCTGTAATTAAGTGCTTTTATTCTAATAGTTTTCCAGATATCTTTTTAACTAATCATAGGTAGATATATGAATTACTTGCCTTTCTAAATAAGTACGAATTAAGAAGTTAAATAAGTGAAATTCAAGTTATCCCTGCTTTGTATTATAAATAAACGCACGTCTTCATTAACAAGGTGTGTTAGCCTTTGTTGAAGTAAGACAAGGGCTGAATGGCCAATTTTCCCAATGGAGAAAGGTGAATAATGGAGTACCCTAGGGATCTATGCTGGGTCTGCTGCTTTTTAACATATTTGTAAATGACCTGGAAATGGGAATGAGTTAGTCAAATTTGCAGATGACACAAAATTATTCAAAGTTGTTGAAACCCATGAGGATTGTGAAAAATTGCAAGAGGACCTTGATAAATTGGAAAAATGGATTTCAATGGCAGATGAAATTTAATGTGGACAAATGCAAAGTTATGCACCTTCTCTGACACTCTGTGCAGACTGTTGTCTCCAAGCCTGTGGCGAGTCTAAGGGAAAATGCAGAATATGTTCGGCCGATTTGCCCAACCTAGGAAAGAACAACCCAAACTCTGGTTACATGATGCAAGGTTCCACATTGGGAACCACCACCCAGGAAAAAGATTTAGGTGTCATCGTGGTTAACACATTGAAATCCTCTGCCCTGTGTGCAGCGATGGCCAAGAAGGCAAATAAAATGGTAGGAATCATAAGGAAAGCAATGGAGAATAAGACAAAGGATATTATAATGCATATTATAATATATTATTTTATTTATTTTTTTTATTTTATTTAATTCTCTTATATACTGTAGGCTTCTGGTTCCCACAACGGTTGCCCAAATATCACTAATCAAAGAATTACTTAGACAGCAGTTGCTTTATCTACAAAGACTTTTATTCCAGCATCATGCAGAACAGCAAGGTCTGTCTATAGAAATGGCAGACAGTACTTTCTCTCTCTCTGTAAAGGGGGAGAAAATACTGCCCACCCTTACCTGAAAAATAACTGCCTTATATACATTTCTCCTTGTCTCAAATGTCTGCTTCAAATTAGCCTCAGTGAATCCATCATAACTACTTAGGTGTCAGCAGGGCCTCAGGGTCCTGCAACACTTTTCCCCAGGGGAGAATCTCTTTACATTTGTACATCTGGACCTGCTTTTAGATCTGCTCATTTATGCATGGCCTGTGACCTCTATACATCTGGCTCTGCTTTTAGGTCTGCTCATCTATGCATGGCCTGTGACCTCTATACATCTGGATCTGCTTTTAGGTCTGCTCATCTATGCATGGCCTGTGACCCCTGTCCCTTCCTGTATTTTTCCTTCTTCTTGGCACTAATTGAAACCGGGCAGGGTAAGAGAGAGTATTTTGTGCTCATTAATTTGAATTCTTTGAATTCCTAGCTTGGCCTGTTTGCTAGGCTCCAATATTCTGCATACTCCTATCCAGAATATGGTTACCCAGAATCCTCCCAAGCAGGCCGCATCTATTATCTTATGGCAAGCATATACTCTCATATAGCTATTGTCTTCTTGTCTTCTGTGCCATCCATCCTCCTGTGTAGTTTCACCAGGCAAGGGTGCAGTCATATAAAGCCAATATATATACAGCAGACCCAAGGCAGAGTAAGTTAAATTTCCCAACAATACCGCGCTATTCTGCATCAGTGCGGTTTACATTGAACAAACTGAAATTACAATGAACAGGGCATTATAACTTGGAGATAACTATTTTACAGGGAACGCGGGCTATGGAGGGTTAAGTGGCTTGCCCAAGACCACAAGGAGCACCTGTGGAACTAGAAACCCCAGTCCTTCCGGCCCAAGGTTGCTGTCCTCTAGTGGGATTTGAACCCCCGACCTTCCAGCCTGAAGTACCTTGCCCCAACCACTAGGCCATTTAAAAACAACATTTCCATTAAACCTGATGCTGTTGCCCACTGGCTCTCTTGACAATGGCCTCAAACTAAACCCAAGAATGAGGCCATTGCCACCACTGCAGGTCCTGGACAGGGGTGGAGGCAGCAGCAATGTGCTTCTCTTAGACCGTTGCCACTATAGGTGACCACCACACTTGCCTAATGGTAATGCCAGCCATGGAAACTTGTTAGCATTGTACCTGGTTAAGGAGCTTTCTCTACTTTTAAGAAGGCATTAAATAATTTAGGCAACGGGAGACCTTTACTAATAAGCTGATCGTTGGCACATGTTGTCTGTTTTTTTTTAATAGCAATATCGATATGTTTGTTTTGGTTTTATTATTTTTGGCAATTGTTTATAGTGTCTTGAAGGCTACCAAATTTGCATAAATAAGTAGATACATTATGTATTGCGCTTTAAGGGAGGCCCGGTATGCGCGGGGCGCGAGCCTGCCCGGGGTCCCGGCTCCATGGTAACCGCGCGGATGCGGCCGCGTCTCGCGGCCCCGGCGGGTTGCTAGGAGCCGGCCGAAGAGAAAAATGCACCGAGCCCGGAGGAAGCGAGCGGCGGCGGCTGGTGAGTGACGGCGAGGCTGTTGAGGAGCAGGAATGTAGTCCCACTCCCAGGGAGGTACGAAAGGCGCGAAAGCTGACGAGAAGGAGGAGTTTCCTGGTGGGGGCAGGGCTGGGGCTGTGCTCCGCACGCGTTCACCGACCGAGCGAGGGAGGCGCCTTCTCTGACGCTCTGTGCACTGCAGACTGTCGTCTCCGAGCCTGTAGCCGCCAGTCTAAGGGAAAATGCAACACATGTTCGGCCGATTTGCCCCAACCCACCCCCCGGGCTTGCTCTCCCATGCAGAAAGCAAGCTAGGGAGGACCACCGCGCTAACCATCAGCGCAGTAGGCATGGAAATCGCATGCAAAGTGCTGCATAACAGTTGCTCTTGATGTAAAAAAAACTGCGCTGAAACTTAGCGCAGTGTTTTACATCATTTTTTAACACTGGATCTTTATGCCCACTTCGGGCAAACATAAATATCCAAGTAGGAGCAAAAGGATCATCTGAGGCAAAGTTTCACTCTTCATCTCACAGATGATCCAAGCATCAGGGAAGACCATCAGCACAGTGTCGGGGGATAAGGGGGTGCGGGACCAGTGCCCCTCCCCCCACAATCCCCCTGACAGGTATTGTTAGACTCGGTATCAAAATCTTTAGTTGTCTGTGGGCCCCCATCCCCTCTCTCCCCTTACACAAAATCTTTGGTGGCCCTCCACTCTCTCTAAAAAGTTATTGGTGGCTCCGTGGGCCTCCCATAAACCCCACCTAACCCCTATGGCAGTACCGTACCTAGTCCCGTGCGAGCGGTGCAGCCGCACAGGGTGCAAAGGCTTAGTGGGTGCATTTCAGCAAATGCACCCCCTAAGCCTTTCTGCAGGTCTGGTCCCTCCCTCCTCTGTCAGAGCAGGGGGGAGGGGATCAGATCTCTGTCCAGCCGCTGCTTGCTCTTGCCCTGCTGGAGGGGGGAGGGGGGCATGTGCGTGCCAATGTGTAAGTCGCACAGGGTGCGATTCTGGCTTGGTATGGCCTTTCTCTGTGGTATCTTTAACTGAATGGAAAGTAGGGGTAAAGCCCACATGCTCCTGCTTTATTTTTTTGCTATTCCATCCTGACCCCGTGTGGTGCATTCTGGGGCTCAATCTGCCAAATAAGGAAGAAAATTCCATATTTGGCAGATTGATCCCCCCGTGGTGTATCCTGGCACAAACAGTGGAAGTCAGTCAGTTTGCTGACCCTGCGCTCTGGGCCCGCAGATCAGTCTGTCAAATAAGGAATTTTCTTAATTTTTCAGACTGAACCCCTCTTTGGTGAGGCATCCCATGGAGTCAGATGCTGCCATTTTGAAGACTGACATTGTTTGTTTATTTATTTAGTTAAGCTTATATACTGCTTTTTTTACAAGTCAAAGTGGTGTGCATTCAGGTACTATATATATCTTTTTTTTTTTTTTTTCTTGTCCCCTAGGGGCTCACAATCTACATTTTTTTTTATAGCTGAGGCAGTGGAGAATTGTGTGGCTTCCCCAGGGTGACAGGGGAAGCCCCAGTCCTTCAGGCCCAAGGATGCTGTCCTCTACTGGTATTTGAACTGCTGTCCCTCTGGCTCAAGGTAACTTGTCCCAACCACTGGGCCACTCCTCCTGTCACCCCTCCCTTGGGGTGGAAGGACCATGTGGGCATTGCTCCTGCCTCCTGTTTGGTTTACCATGGGAGGGGGGAGGGTTATTGGAGGCCCACGGAACCACCAATAACATTTTAGAGAGCTGGGGGGGGCTTCAAGGTCCTCAGGACACCAATGATTTTGTGAAGGGGGCTTTGAGGCCCATGGGCCACCAATGATTTTGCGAAAGGGAGGGTGCAATCAGGGGCCATGGGCCACCAATGATTGTGGAATCTGTCAGGGGATCAGTGTTCAAGGGGAAAAGGGGCTTTGAGGCCCATAACCGCCGCGCCGCCCCCCATCCCCCTGATGCTGTGGTGGATGATATTGGCAGTCTTCTCGTGCCTAGATCATCTGAAGTGAAGTGTCAACTTCACGTCAGATGACCCACTAGAACAGCATGCCAAAATTTGTGTAACACTGGGTTTGCTAATGTTTGGCTTGGTTTTCCAGTTTAGCACTGACATTTTGCGCACAGGTAATTATCATGCTGTTTGCTTGCAAAATGTCAAAGTTAAACTTGTACTGTGAAGCCCTGCGCTAGAGCTTTAAGCACTGGGTTCTAGCACAGGTTTCTATATCTTCCCTAAGGTTGTAGGAGAATACTACTACTAATGAGCATTTCTATAGCGCTAGCAGTCATACGCAGCGCTGCACAGACATGTAGGAGACATTCCCTGCTTGTCAGAGCTTACAATCTAATCAAGAATACATGTAGCTCCAAAGAAAGTTCCCGTGTGGCAGCATGAAACCCTCAGTTTTTAGCTTTGCATTCAAGCCTGAGAATCTGCTGGATGGATCCACTCATCTCTGCAAACTCCATTTCCTGTCAACAACATTAGGCTTGAATCGGGGGTTAGTGTACTATGAAAGCCTTTACTTACTGCCCAGTACAGCGATCCTTGCCTTATATCTGCAGTTTGAAGTTAATAGGTTTAATGACTCCACTGAGTGTACATAGCGGGGAGTTGGAGTGGCATTCTTTTCTCAAACTAGTTTTGAATCCCACGTCTATCTGCTCTTGCCTTTAGCCCATCCTAATTCACTTTACTTTGCAGTTGTAGATTTTAACATGAAACCCTGTTTAGTGCATGCAATAGTAGACTAGCACATCTTAAAAAAACCTCAGCAGGCTGTCAAACCAAAATAAATGGACCCCCTCCCCAAAAGCATTGTAAGCCATGAAATAGAAACAAGAAAATTATCACAGAAAATGACCACGTGGATTATTCAGTCTGCCATCAAAACAGCCACAGTTATCTATAACCAGGGCCATACCAGGGCTGTGTGAACGATGCAGCCAGAGGGCACAAATATGGAAGGGGCATCAATATTGTTACTGGGTTTCTAGGAAGCCCAAGAATGTATTTATTCTCCAGGAACAAGCAGGAAGTCAGTCCTCACATATAGGTGATGTTGGCACCAATGGAGCCTGCGCAGTAACGTCTCCCCAGCTTTCTAAGAAAGCCTTTTGGAGATCCACCACACATGCATCCACCACAAAGTAGTCCAGAAACAACTCCAAGAACACTTGGACACCAACAACATACTGGACCCACAACAACATGGCTTCTGCCCACTCCATGGAGTCAAGACCCTCATGGCGTCACTAATGAACACCCTCATCATAGGTACCCAAGTCAAACACTCTGGATATGCCATGATCTTACTAGACATATCAGCCGCTTTTGACACCATCTCCCACAACATCCTCATACGCCGACTACAAGCAATTGGCATCAAAGATACTGTACTCCAATGGTTCTGCTCATACCTAACCAATAGACATCAACTGATCCGCACAAACTCATCAACCTCCCCCCCCTTCCAGCAACACCAAGGAGTACCACAAGGATCCACACTATCAGCCATGCTCTTCAACGTCTATCTGCAACCACTTTGCTCACTACCACATCTATGCAGACGACATAATGCTCTATGCACCAATTACAACCTCCAACCTATTAAACAAACACTTATCAGAATGCTTCACAGCAGTATCCAGCTGGCTACAAGAAAACAACTTATTCATCAACATAAAGAAAACAGAGGCCCTCATAGTAACAAAAGACCCGGACTTCACGCCACCATCACACCTCAGCATCGGGACCACTCAAATACAAATACAACCGCAGATAAGATACCTGGGAATCATCATAGACCAAGCACTCACACTTGAACAACAAATAAAAAAAACTACCGCTACAATATTTCATAAGGCTAAAACAGCGCAACGCCTCAAACCCCTCCTCGAACCACAAGACTTCAGAACAGTGATGCAGGCCCTAACACTCCCCCACCTGGACTACTGCAATATAATTTACCATGGACTCCCGGCCACCTATACCAACCCACTCCGGACTGCCTTAAACACCACAGCAAGGATTATCCAATCAGCAAAAAAACAGGACCACATCACCCCGATTCTGAGAGAGCTACACATACTCCCTCTGGAAGCACAAATCAAGTACAAGTCCGCTCTACTCACCCACAAAGCTCTCAACCAAACCCAAACCTCCCAACTCCGCACGCTACTGACCCGACCAACCCACAACAAAGCAACCAGACAAACCACCAACAACTCCCTCACCATCCCCCACAAAAGGACAAAATGCAATCAACGAACCTGCAACAGAGCCTTCGAACTGTACGCACCATCCATCTGGAACTCTCTACCGAACCACATCAGAAACAACAAAGACCCCCTATCATTCAGGAAACAACTAAAAACCGCAATATTCCAGGAATACCTCGGACCAGAAACAAACACCCACCAATGAGACTGTAGCTCAATGTCTATTTATTTACATTCTCTTATATACCGCGCTATTCTGCATCAGTGCGGTTTACATTGAACAAACTGAAATTGCATTGAACAGGGCATTATAACTTGGAGATAACTATTTACAGGGAACATGGGCTATGGAGGGTTAAGTGGCTTGCCCAAGACCACAAGGAGCACCTGTGGGACTAGAAACCCCAGTCCTTCCGGCCCAAGGTTGCTGTCCTCTAGTGGGATTTGAACCCTCGACCTTCCGGCCTGAAGTACCTTGCCCCAACCACTAGGCCACTCCTCTACTCCATGTCTATGTCTACGCCCCAAATATTTGTCAAAAATCATGAATGTTGGCCCGCCTGGTGACGGCACAAGGGTATCATCTTGTCTCAGTCTCCTTTTTTCCGCGGAGCCCATCGGACATTCATCTGCATCCCGAAAAGGTTGATTTTTATCTCTTGTTGTTTTGCATTTTTTCCTTCTCTGGTACACGTACCGGTGCCTTCTCGCCTTCCCAGGTCTCCTGCTGCCTTGGCACCGCATTTTTCTCAGATCTTTTTGCCCTTCGGGGTCTTTTTCTCGGTGCGTGGGAATTCCTCAAGCCCTCTCTGGCCGGGACACTTGAGTTTGATTTCACAGGCACTGTCTTCCCCGCTATATCCTTGGGCAGTGCGACCGTTGCGGGTGCACCATGTCCTGCACGATTGCTGTCTTCATTGCCTCGGTGCAGATCATGACGACTCCTCCTGTGGACTCTGTCAGCAGATGATGAGCAATGGATGGAAGAACTGTGCAGTGCAGCAAGAGTCCATGTTCAGGAAGACTCCCATCTCAGCCCCAACGTTGCCCGCGGAGCTGGCACCCAGAGTTCCAAAAAGCACACCTGCCCCATAACTCCATGGTGGTGGAGTCGGCCAAGCATAGGATTAAAAGCTAAAAGACGCACTCCTCAATGCCCCCGGCAGGAGGCTCTCCTTGGATGCCTTAGGAGAAAGTGCTACTAGGGCTCAATGCTCATTGGCCAGATCCAGGCCTACTAGCTCTATATGGGCATCTACTTACAAGACATGGTGAGGGAGCTCGCTGGGTTCTTGGCTGGGCTGACAAAGAAGCTTCTTCAGCGATTTTGGACCCTGACCTCGACTGTTAAGGAGTGCTCCAAATTCATCACTTGTGCGGCCCATGACAGCTTCGATTCGGTGGCCAAAGTAGCTGCGGTGGGCATTAGTGCCCACTACCAGGCCTGGCTACAGTCCTCCGACTTGGAGCAGTGGGTACAGAACAAGCTGGTCAATGTCCCATGCTGGAGGGAGAATCTCTTTGGCAAGCCCATGACTGATAAGGCCGCTGAGCTGGAGTCTGAGTTACTGACCAGGACCAGGGTCTCCAAGAAAACCACTGACCCTTCCGGACAGAAGGCTTCGGGGAAAAAGCCCTTTTACCCAAAGAAGAAGGCGGCTTATGAAAACTACTCCCAGTACTTTGCCTTCCCAGCTCCCTAACAGGGTCAGCAGGCCAAGGGACAGGGGCATGGCCCACATAAGCCTAAGGCTCCCAAGACCCAGGCAGTGCCCCAGCTACAACCCAGACGGGAGTAGGACTTTTGACTCCTTGGGCATAGCCTCTCCTCCCCTGGGAGGTCTAGTCCCACAGCACATGGGGTGGGCATCTAGTATACTTTGCCAGCCAGTGGCCAAGCATCACCTGGGTCCTCCAGGTGGTGGGGGAGGGTTATCTCATGCATTTCGACCAGACGCCATCCCCGTTCTTTCCAGGGGAACTTCTAATGACTCCCCTTCACAGAGACTTGCTCCAGCGAGAGCTTGCCGAGCTTCTGGCTGATAAGGTGGTGGAACTGGTCCCACCCCATCTCAGGGGTGAGGGGTCTTATTCCCGGTACTCCTTTGTTCCCAAGAGGACCAGTGGCTTTTACCCTATTCTGGATCTTCGAGATCTCAACAAGTTCCTGGTGAAGGAGAAGTTCAAGATGTTCTCCCTTGGAACAGTGCTGCCTTACTTCCACCAGGGAGATTGGCTATGTTCCTTGGATCTCAAAGATGCATACATGAATTCCCATCCATCTGCGACACTGGCATTACCTCCAGTTTGATTCCCATGGCTTAGACCCCCCTCTCTTCCCCGCCACCTGACTCATGGCTGGACAGCTGGGGCTCGGATCAGGCAGTGGGGACCCTCCTGCACCCGGCCCTGGAGTTTCATAGGGCCGAAAGGCCCCTCACAGGATTCCTTACTTTTAACTTTATTGCAGCCGCTGCTCTGTAAGAAGCAGCAGCAGCGGCTGCAAGGGGGGGCCAGGACTGTGATCGCAATCGCGATCGCAAGCGCAAAGCCGGTTTTCTGCTCTGGCCGCTCCGATCTCGCAGCCAGAGCAAAAAACCGGCTTTTCAATGGCCGGTTTCGGTTCTCTGCTGGCAGCCGGCCCGACCACAGTAAAACCGGCCAGGCCGGCTGAAAACCGGCTGGTTGGCAACCCTAACTAAAGCACCACAAAGAATGTAACTTTGCTTTAAAAATATACCAAAACCCTTTTAAGAGCTCACAGTCAGAGAGCTAGCAATTTAATAAAAATAAACCCTCAGATCCTTACCGTTGTTTGACCTGTAGAGCCTCTGTTAGGAATGCCTCAACAGGGCAGAGCTCTGAAGCCTTTTATGCAGGCCTCAGCTGCTCTCAGGAAATCAGGCCCACTAACTCCTGATTAGGTGTCAGCAGTTTCACAAAAGCTGAAAAGGTTACTAGAGTTTAAAACCTAGTCCAGCAGAGAAAATATTTCTACTAAAGCACCACAAAGAATGTAACTTTGCTTTAAAAATATACCAAAACCCTTTTAAGAGCTCCCAGTCAGACAGCTAGCAATTTAATAAAAATAAACCCTCAAATCCTTACCGTTGTTTGACCTGTAGAGCCCCTGTTAGGAATGCCTATGTTAGAGAGAGGAGGAAGTGCAAAAGCAATATTGTCAGAGTCAACGGTGAAGGGGAGGAATATATAGAAGCTGATGAAGAAGAGTAGTTACTCACCTGTAACTAGGGTTGCCAACTTTTTCACCGAGAAAAACCCGACACCTGTGGCTCGCCATGCTCCACCCATTCTCCGCCCCTAGTCCCACCCCTGCCCCGCCCCCAGCCCCACCCACAAAAATTACCGAGGATACGTGTAGGCTAACTTCCTTGGTCAGATAATAATTAAACTGGGAACCCCAAAATCCAAACATGAAATGTACAACACTGGAGAAATAAAACTATAAAGTAATTTCCTCTTGCACTAAACAAAAACGCAAAGATGTTAGCAATACACACTTCCCAGACCAGACATATTCCAGTTAATAAATTCAAAATAAAAAGTATTTTTCTACCTTCTGTTTGGGCGTTTTATTTTTCAGTTGCAATTGCTCCAGTCACTTTCTTCTGGTTTCTTCGTGTCTTCTGCGAGCTATCCATTTTAATAGCGCGGTATAGAAGCAAATGTTAAATAAATAAATAAATAAATTTGTCCTTTCTTCTCTTTCAGATGTTTTCCATTCTCTCTCTATTTCTGCTTTAACATACTGATTGTTTCCCTTTTGCTCTTTCCCCCAATTCTTTCCTTATGCCTTTATCATCCGTTTAAATTTCACCCTTCCATTCTCAAGCCCCTCTTACTCTCCCAATACCGGCCCATCATAGACTTTTCTTCCACACAAAATATTTTTTCCCCTCTCTATTCTCATTCCCCATCCATTCTAGTCCTCCCCCCAAATCAGTTCCGTTATAGTTCTAGACCCACCCAGTATCCACTCCCTTCTAGTCCCATTCTCCCATGCCCCACATCAGCCCATTTCCAGTCCTATTCCAGCTCTTCATCAGCCCATTTCCAGTGCTAGCCCTCACATCACAGGCCATTTCCAGTCCTAGCTCCCCCCCCCCAATCACAGCCCATTTCCAGTCCAAGTCCCCCATCACAGCCTATTTCCAGTCCTAGGCCCCCCCACCATCACATCCCATTTGCAGTCCGAGTCCCCCCGCACCATCACAGCCCATTTGCAGTCCGAGTCCCCCCGCACCATCACAGCCCATTTGCAGTCCTAGCCCCCCTAATCACAGCCTATTTCCAGTCCAAGATCCCCCTTCCTCCACCATAGCCCATTTCCAGTCCAAGTCCCCCCCCCCCCATAGCCCTTTTCCAGTCCAGGTCCCCTCCACCCCCATCACAACCCCTTTCCAGTCCATGTCCCACCCCCCCCATAACCCTTTTACAGTCCAGGTCCCCCCCCCCCATCACAGCCTTTTTCCAGTACAAGTTCCCCCCCCCCCCATAGCCCTTTTCTGGTCCAGGTCCCCTCCACCCCCATCACAACCCATTTCCAGTCCACGTCCCCCCCCCTTAGCCCTTTTACAGTCCAGGTCCCCCCCCTTTAGCCCTTTTCCAGTCCAAGTCCCCCCCCCCTTAGCCCTTTTCCAGTCCAAGTCCCCCCCTTTAGCCCTTTTCCAGTCCAGGTCGCCCCCCCTTAGCCCTTTTACAGTCCAGGTCCCCCCTTTAGCCCTTTTCCAGTCCAAGTCCGCCCCCTTAGCCCTTTTCCAGTCCAAGTCCAAGTCCCCCCCCCCTTATCCTTTTTCCCGTCCAAGTCCCCCCCCCCTTAGCCCTTTTCCAGTCCAAGTCCCCCCCCCCCCTTAGCCCTTTTCCAGTCCAGGTCCCCCCATCACAGCCCATGCAGTCCTTGCCCCCCCCCCCCCGGACCAGCATCGCGGCTGTCTGAGGCTTCAGAGGGAGCCGGGGAAGCCCGCGCGAGGCCCCGGCTCCCTCTGAAACAGCCACCAGCGTGAAGAGCCTTTACCTTCACGCTGGCGTCTGTTCCTGTGAAGCCGCGAATGCTGGGAAAGGTTAAAGGTTGCCCTGTAACCTTTCCCAGCATTCGCGGCTTCACAGGAACAGCCGCCAGCGTGAAGGTAAAGGCTCTTCACGCTGGTGGCTGTTCAGAGGGAGCCGGGGCCTCGCGCGGGCTTCCCCGGCTCCCTCTGAAGCGGAGAATAACCGGTTTTTTTTTGCTCAGGCCGCTGCCGATCTTGCGGCCAGAGCAAAAAAACCGGCTTTTAAAGGGCCGGTTTTGCCTCTGCGCCGGCAGCCGGCCTGGCCGTGGAAAAACCGGCCAGGCCGGCTGAAAACCGGCCAGTTGGCAACCCTACCTGTAACAGATGTTCTCCAGGAGCAGCAGGAATCAGTCCTCACATATGGGTGATGTCGGCGCCGACGGAGCCCTCGTCCGGAGCATTTCCCCAGCTTTCAAAGAAAGCCTTTGGGAATTGCAGCGCGCATGCGCGGTCCCCTTCCCGCCCAAGGGTGCCATCTTGCTCAGTCTGATGACATAGCTAAAAGACAGCAAAAAATTAGCAAAAACAAATCATATGACTGCAACTCCAAGGGGAGGAGGGAGGGTTGTGAGGACTGATTCCTGCTGCTCCTGGAGAACACCTGTTACAGGTGAGTAACTACTCTTTTTCCAGGACCAAGCAGGAAGTCAGTCCTCACATATGGGACTCCCCAGCTTAAGGCTACCGGAAACCCCAAGCGGAAAAATGAGCTCCCTCTAGCTCGTCAGCACAGAAGGAAGGAATCTTCTCTGAGAACGCTCCCGACCGGTAGCCCAACACCAGGGCCGGAGGGTAGGAGTTGCCTAAACCCCAAAGAGATTATGGAGTACTGCCTGTCCGAAAGCACTGTCCCTACGGGACTCCCTCTCAAGGCAGTAATGGGCCGCAAAAGTCTGGCTTGAAGACCAAGTAGCGGCCCGGCAGATGTCTGCCAACGGAACAGAACGGAAATGAGCCACTGACGCAGCCTTCGCCCTGACACGATGAGCCGTGACTCGATCCTCCAAAGAGAGGCCAGCTGCCCCATAAGCCCAGGCGATACAGTCAGCGACCCATATGGACAACGTACGCTTGGAGACAGGGAGCCCCAACTTATTGGGGTCAAAAGAAACGAAAAGCTGAACAGCCTTCCGATGTTCCCGCTTACGGTCAAGGTAGAAGGATAACACCCTCCTACAGTCCAGGGTATGCAAGACCATCTCAGCCCGGTTGGCATGCGGTCTGGGAAAGAAGGTCGGAAGAACCACCTTCTGATTGAGGTGAAAAGGTGAAACAACTTTAGGAAGAAGTTTAGGGTGAGTCCATAGGACTACCCTATTCCTGTAGAACCTAGTGTAAGGAGGATCAGACATTAGTGCCTGCAGTTCACTCACTCGCCTAGCAGAGGTGAGAGCTACCAGAAATAAAGTTTTCCAGGAAAGAAAACGGAGAGGGCAGGTAGCCATAGGTTCAAAAGGTGGACAAGTAAGCCACTGTAAGACCACATTCAGATCCCACTCAGGGGCCGGTGGACGCAAAGGAGGCTTAAGCAGAAGAAGGCCTCTGAGGAAACGAGCCACCAAAGGGTGGTTGGAAAGAGGCCTGCCGTCCACCAGGGAGTGGTGTGCTGAGAGAGCACTAAGGTGAACACGGACAGAGTTAGACTTAAGGCCCAAATTGGAGAGGTAGAGCAAATATTGCAATACTACCGCTACCAAGCACGAGAAGGGATTCTCACTGTGCTGAGCGCACCATGCAGAGAATCTACGCCACTTAAGAGCGTAGGATTTCCTGGTGGATTGACGCCGAGAGGCCAAGACTACATCCTCCACCTCCCGAGGTAGTAGTAGGGGAGCAAGGACTACCCTTTCAGCAGCCAGGCCATCAGATGAAGGGACTGGAGGTTGGGGTGCAAGAGAGTCCCCTGATCCTGAGACAGGAGATCGTGTTGAAACCCCAGAGGAAGAGGTGTGTCCACCGCCAGCTGTAGCAGAAGCGGGAACCACGGTTGCCTCGGCCACCTGGGGGCTATGAGAATCAAGGAAGCCCCGTCCCTGAGGACTTTGAACAGCGTTCTGGACACTAGTGGTGTGGTAGGAAATGCATACAGTAGGCCTGAGGACCACGAGATCAGAAACGCATCTGCTGCTACCCTGAGAGGATGCGGTTGCCTGGAGCAAAATCTCGGGAGTTGCCGGTTCAGAGGACTGGCGAAAAGGTCCATGGTGGGGAGCCCCCACTTGAGAAAGACCTGCTGAACCACCAATGGGTTCAATCTCCATTCGTGTGGTTGCAGGATCCGGCTCAATCTGTCTGCCAGGCAATTTTCCTGACCTGGGAGGTAGACACCTTGAGAAGGATTCCGTGAGTGACAGCCCAAGAGCACAGTCATTGTGCCTCCTGACAAAGAAGGAAGGAGCCTGTGCCTCCTGGTTTGTTCACATAGAACATGGCAACTTGATTGTCCGTCTGAACCAGTACAGACTGGTGAGAGGCGAGGTGGGAGAAGGCTCTCAGAGCTAGGCGTATTGCCCCTTAGCTCCAGGAAGTTTATCTGTTGAGTAGCCTCCCAAGTGGTCCAGAGACCCTGAGTACATGTCCCTTAGCAATGTGCTCCCCAACCGAGAAGAGAAGCATCGGTTGTCAGCACCTGAGTATGCGGAGGGGATTGAAAAACCACTCCGAGCACCAGATTCGGAAGATGAAGCCACCATTGCAGAGAGGAGACCAGGAGGTCGGAGATTCTCACAGAGTCCGCTAGGCCCCCTGTGGCTTGATGCCACTGAGTGCGAAGGCTCCACTGAGCAGGTCGCATGTGCAGGCGGGCATTGGGGTTGACATGAACCGTGGAAGCCATATGGCCGAGTAGTCTCAGGAATTGCTGCGAAACTGGCTGGCCAGATCCATTAGCCTGTGGGCCCTGTCCAGAGGCAAAAAAGCCTTTGCTTGAAGAGTGTCTAGTCTGGCCCCTATGAACTCTAAGTTCTGGGATGGGAGGAAAGTGGACTTTGCGAAGTTTATGACAAACCCCAAGTGCTGAAGCAGAGCCACAGTGTGAAGAGTGGCCTGGTTGGCCTCCTGGGAAGATTGGCCCCTTATGAGCAGTCGTCCAGGTACGGAAACACAAAGAGACCCTGAAGCCTCAGGTAGGCCGCCACCACTGCCAGGCACTTGGTGAACACCCTGGGAGCGGAGGACAGGCCAAAGGGTAGTACTCGGTACTGATAGTGGTTTCCTCCCACAACAAATATGAGATATTGTCTGTGGTCTGGATGGATAAAGATGTGAGTATACGCATCCTTTAGGTCTAAGGAGCATAGCCAGTCTCCCTGCTGGAGGTAGGGCAGCAGGATTCCAAGGGTAAGCATCTTGAACTTTTCCCTCTCCAGGAACTTGTTGAGGTTGCGCAAGTCTAGGATGGGTCTGAGGCCTCCTGTTCTTTTTGGTACCAGAAAGTACCTGGAATAAAAGCCTTGAACTCTCAGGTGGTGGGGCACCGGTTCCACAGCCTGATCCTTTAGCAGACTTGCTAACTCCTGAAGGAGTAGGTCCCTGTGCAGAGGGGGTCTTGGAGGCTCCCCTGGAAAATAGGAGGGAGGTACCTGGTGAAAATGGAGAAGATAGCCCTTTTGGACTATATGAAGAACCCAGGTATCTGATGTGACGGCTGACCACCTGTGGGCAAAGTGGGCCAGCCGGCCTCCTGTGCTGAGAGAAGCCAGCTGAGGAGAAGAGGCTATGCTGTTGGAGTCAAAAACCCCCACCCTGCTGAGCAGGGGCCGGTGTAGGTGGCTGGGGGCCTTCTGCCTACGGGGCCCTTGACCCTGTTGGGGAGCTGCAGAGGCCTGATAATGAGGGTATTGTTTATAGGCAGACGACTTCCTCGGGTAAAAGGACTTTTTTCCCGAGCCCTTCTTCTTCTGAGAAGGGGCAGAGGTTTTCCTGGAAAGCCTAGTCCTGGTCAGAGTCTCGGTCTCGAGTTCTGCAGCCTTTTCAGCCATGGGCTTGCCAAAGAGGTTTTCACCTCGGCAGGGGACATCGACCAACTTGTCCTGGACCCATGGCTCGAGGGTCGGATGACTGTAGCCAAGCCTGTCGGCGGGCACCGATGCCGGCCCCGGCTACTCGGGCCGAAGCCTCGAAGCCATCGTAGGCTGCTCAAGAGATAAACTTCGAGCACTCTCGAATACCGGTGGACAAGGCTTGGAACCTCTGCAAAGGTTCCTCGGAGAGACCAGCAGAGAACCCGGCAATTTCCTTTGCCAGGTCTCGGAGGTACATGCCCATGTAGAGCTGGTAAGTCTGGACACGGCAAGCAAGCATAGAGCCCTGGAAGCACTTCTTACGGAGGGCATCCAGGTTCCGGGCCTCCCAGCCGGGAGGCACCGAGGAGTGCATCTTCTGACTTTTCAGTCGATGCATGGCCGATTCCACAACCATGGAGTGGTGCGGTAATTGTGCCTTTTGGAACCCGGGGCTCTTGCGGACTCGATAAATGGAATCAACCCGCTTGCTTAACACCGGCGTTGAGGCCGGGGTCTCCCACATACGGAAGAGCAGCCGCTCCAGCATCGTAGGAACCGGAACAGTAAAGGCCTCCTTCGGGGGAGAGTCCTACTGGAGGGCCTCGAGCTCCTCGGCTCGAGGCTCCTCCTCGGGATCCGCGGGGAAGGCCAAGGCCTTGGCCATATCCCGCACAAAGTCCGAGAACCGGGTATCCTCCGGTGGGGATCGTCTCCGAGGTTCGGACTTGGGCGAGTCCGATGGGACACACCGAGTCTGATGGGTGTCGGGTGACTCTTCGTCCTCCGTCTCCCAGCCCGACTCCTCGGAGGAGGAATCGAGCGGCTCCGGTCGGGCGGGCACCGATACCCTCGGCGTCGGGGCGGAGGGCATCGGCAACGACGACCTTGGCCCCGAACGGGAGGTCGAGGGAGACCGTGGCCGAGGATCGACTCGAGCCTGCATGGACTCGAGGATCGGCTCGGCCTCCGGGGTTGACTTAGACATCGAGGTCCCGGTGGTCGGGGCAGATGCACCGGTGAGACCGGCAATCAATGCCCGCTGCTGTTCCATGAAGGCAGCGAAGCTGCTCTCCAAGGCCGTCAACCTGAGTCCGAGTGCAGGAGACCCAGCAGCCCCCTACTCGGGCCCCGATGGCGTTGGGCCCGACGTCAGCTCCCTCGGAGGAGAGTCCATGAGGACAACAGGACTTATGTGTCCAACAGACTCCATCTCGACATGAGGATGCTTGGCAGGCCTCTCCGACTCTGAAGACCCGGGGCGGCTATCGGGGCTATGCGACCTGGCCCTCGAGGAACCAGGAGCGTCCACCGACGACGCCCTCGCGGGTTTCTTCTTCCTGCGATGTTCCCGCGAAGGAGACCCCCACTCAGAGGAACCCCGACGCTGCTTGGGGCTGGAGTCCCGAGACGTCGAGGCCTCTGACGAGGTCCGGGCCCGGCCGGATGCGGAGTCATAAAAAATTTGACCCTTCTGGTGCTGCCGACTCCTCAACGCCTTTGAGGACATCTTGCCACACGGACCACAGATCATCGGGTCATGATCGGGCCCGAGGCAACGGAGGCAGCAGTCGTGTGTGTCGGTAAGAGACATAAGTTTCTTACACCGATCACACTTCTTAAACCTGCTGGTAGCCATCGGGGGAAAAAGGGCCCCTGCTAGGTCAAAAGACCGGGCTGCCAGGGAAAAAAGAAAAAAGGCGCGAACGCCAGTCACAAAGGACAAAAACTGAAAAAGATGAAAGGACCCGATACCGGCGTATCGGTCTGAGTGGGAAAAGGATCCGGCGTCGAACCGGAGAAAAAAGAGAAAAATAGGGAAAATCAACTTTTTCCTCGGGGGAAAAATGAACTACGTCCGTCGGGCTCCGCAGAAAAAAGAAGACTGAGCAAGATGGCACCCTTGGGCGGGAAGGGGACCGCGCATGCGCGCTGCAATTCCCAAAGGCTTTCTTTGAAAGCTGGGGAAATGCTCCGCACGAGGGCTCCGTCGGCGCCGACGTCACCCATATGTGAGGACTGACTTCCTGCTTGGTCCTGGAGAATAAAGTGATATTGCTTAACAAATATTTCTGTTCTGTGTTCATAATTGAAGAGCCAGGAGCGGGACCTCAGAAAACACCCACAAATAGGAACAGAAGTGAAGGGGATCTTGAATGATTTTCAGAAAATTATGTTCGTGAGGAACTAGCTAAACTAAAAGTAGACAAAGTGATGGGCCTGGATGGGATATATCCAAAAATATCGAAGGAACTTGGGGGCATTCTAGTGGCTCCATTGACTGACCTTTTCAATGCGTCTTTAGAGTCGGGAGTGGTCCTAGAAAACTGGAGAAAGGCACATGTGGTCTCTTTACACAAAAGCATAAGTAAAGGTGAGGTTGAGATGTACAAGCCAGTTATAGTCTAACCTCTGTGGTGAGTAAATTATTGAAAACGCTGCTAAAACAGAGGATAGTGAGGTTTCTGGAGTCCAATGAATTGCAGGATCTGAGGCAGCATGGGTTTACCAGAGGCAGGTCTTGTCAGACAAATCTGATAGATTTCTTTGAGTGGGTGACCAGGGAGTTGGACCGTAGGAGAGCCCTAAATATGGTGTACTTAGATTTTAGTAAAACCTTTGACACAGTTCTGCACAAGCAGCTTATAAATAAATTGAGCACCTTAGGGATGGACCCTAAAGTGACTGACTGGGTTAGAATTAGTTGAGTAGGAGGGCGACAAAGGATACAGGTAAATGGAGCTCACTCTGAGGCGAAGGATGTTGCCAGTGCTGTGCCGCAGGGATCTGTCCTTGATCTGATTCTTTTTTTATTTTATATTTATGACAATTATACAAATAGAATCAAGAGGTTTTCACAATTCTTGAACATAAAATAAAGTAACCACTCTCAAATACAAAAATAAAAATTTCTCCAGTAATAGCTAATACACAGCAATTGCTCAACAAGCCCACAATATGGCAAGGGGAGAAAAGGAGGCAGAAGAAAGAAAAAAAAACATTACAGCACCATGCAAGTAATAGACGCTAAACAAGTAATGGCCTGAAATTCATTTATCAACACAGATCTTCAATTGGAGCATCAATTGCAGCTTCAAGCAGAGACCTAGAGACTACCTTCTATTACACCCCGGGGTCCAGCAGCTGCGGGAGCTCTTTATTCTGAAACATCCATGTAAATGTTTGGTAAAATATTGATCTGTTTCTTATATCTTCTTTGAGACCTCCCAGCTGCTGGCCTTCATAAATGGTCTGATTCTTTTTAACATCTTTGTCAGTGATATTGCAGAAGGGCTATTGGGTAAGGTTTGCCTGTTTGCAGATTATACCAAAGTCTGCAATAGAGTAGACCTCCAGGGAGGAGTAGATAACATGGGAAGGAATCTAGCTACGTTTGAAAAATGGTCAAGAATTTGTCAGCTGAACTTCAATGCTAAAAAATGCAGTCATAAGAACATAAGAAATGCTATACTGGGTCAGACCAAGGTCCATCAACTCCAATATCCTCTTCCCAACACTGGCTAATCCAGGTCACAAGTACCTGGCAGGTTCCCAAAAAGGCACACAGGGATCTACAATGCTCTTCCCGGGATAAGCAGTAGATTTCCTGGGACCTCTTTAATAATGGTTTATGGACCTTTCCTCCAGGAACTTGTCATGCATTTGGGCTGAAAAAATCCTAGGGAGTGGTACAGTATAGGGGGTGATGTACTTCTGTCCACGAAAGAAGAGCAGGACCTGGGCATGTTTGTTTCTGATGATCTTAAAGTGGCTAAACAGGTAGAAAATGCGATGACGAAAGCTAGAAGGATGCTTGGGTGCATAGGGAGAGGAATGGCCAGCAGAAAAAAGGAGGTGATAGTGCCACTGTATAAGTCTGTAGTGCGACCTCATTTGAAGTATTGTGTGCAATTCTGGAGACCGCACCTTCAAAAAGATATAAACAGGATGGAGTTGGTACAGAGGGTGGCTACTAAAATGGTTATTTATTTAATAGATTTTATATATCGCTTTTCTTCAGTCAAAGCAGTTCACATATAACAGTGTTGACATAATTCTAGCAAATTTGTTTTACATAGAGTAGGTACAACTTGGAATAACAAGATTAGTGGTGTTCATTATAAAGCATATGGGGACAAATTTAAAGATCTTAACATGCATACTTTAGAGGAAAGGCAGGATAGAAGAGGTATGATAGAGACGTTTAAATACCTCCGTGGCATAAATGCACAAGAGGAGAGAGCTTGCTGTCAACTGAAAGAGGCTGCTACGAGGGGACATAAGATGAGGGTGAAAGGGGTTAGAATCAGGAGTGATATGTGGAAATATTTCTTTATGGAAGGAGTGATAGATGCATGGAATAGTCTTCCAGCAGAGGTAGTACAGACAAGGACAATATCTGAATTCAACAAAGCATGGGATAAACACAGAGGATCTCTAAAGGAAAAAAGGGGACTATTATAGTTAATATGGAAGGGCAGACTAGATAGGTCATGTGGTTTCTCCCATCATGTTTCAATGTTTGTAATGTTTAGAGGGAAGCTACCTTCATAGTTTCTCTTTGAAGACTGAAGCTGCAGGATCCATGGAAAGACTTATTGTGGACTTGTATTTTGTGTGGGGTAATTCCACAGTTAGGCAGTCAAATTAGAAAATCAAGCCCTGAACCTACTTTGCCTCTCCCAACTTCCACCTGCTCCCAGTCCTGCTCCTTTATCCTGTTTTTAAATCTAGCTACCTTGTGAAATTTGTCAGTTAGATACAGCCTTTGGATTGAGGGGAGGAAGGATGTGAGACAGTTTGCCAGACCCATGGATTTACTCAGCTATAGATATAGTAATATTTAATTAATTTTTTATGGGGGGGGGGGGTAATTGTCCCACTTTGGCTAGGGTGCAAATGCTCTCATGTCTCCAGCGGGGTAGGATGTTGTTCCTCTCCACCCCAGAGCTGACAAGTTATCCCAGATTTGGGCCAGTACTGGATTTCTAACATCTCTATCCTAATGCATTAGGGAATCAGCACACCGATTTCATTGGGTAGGATTAGGGACTTCAAATCCCACATTGCTTTGGGATGTAAAGTCAAAGCAGGACTGGCCAAAAAGTCTCTGCCCTCAAACTGAGTAACTTGGCAGCTCTGTCACCCTCCTAATTTTGTAATAGTTCAATCTCAGCCAAAAGGCCAAAGAGGGACACCCTTAATTTATGGCTCCGACCTTTGATCTTAGCTAAAAACGCTGAGACACAATCATTTCCATGTTAAGGTAATAACATTTTCCATGTTATATGTTTTATAGTAAGTGATGATGCTGAAGTGAAAAAAAAATTCTCTCAGGGTTAAAGTTCACTGGAATTGTAGTGTGTCATCTGTTATTTCTTCTCATTGTTCTTTAAGATTTTAAATAGGCATTAAACAGACACTTTCACACAAAGCAGTTCAATCACTAGATCCATGAAGTTCTGCTGTATGTAATCAATGTCATCACCAGAAACCATGACACCTGGAGTAGATATGTTGAAAAATGGACATCATTTTTTTGTATTGTTATGTTGACATCACACAAGGTTACAGTGTAAGGCAAAAGCAGTTCTTCTTCCAACACTATTGAGCCAATGGGGATTACAGTTCTTTTGGTCACATAGACACTCAGATCTGTTTTGAGCCTTTGAGTTTGGTTTTTGTATTTTTAGTTCGTGCTATTTTCCTCATTCTCGTGCCTGGAGTTCCCCAGTGGATCCTGCTGCTCCCAGCTGACTGTCAGTGAACTCCCTGTATACCTTTGCAAGGGTCAGAAACCGTCAAGGAGGTCCTCTGAGGCAGCATCAGTGCCACAAGGTATAGTAAGGATAAAGACATGCCCAGCTGTACACTCCTATGGAACTGTTTTTCTTTCGCAGGTTCTGTCATATTTATAGTAGCAAAGACTATTTCCAGCTGGTGTAGATTCTTAGCCTTATTGCCTCTGAGTGAGAACACATGAACAAGTCAAGTAGACCTTAAATCAAAAGCTCATGTGAAATTTGCAGTGTATTTTATCCCACTGTTCACCAAAAGATGCCAACTTTCAGTGGCTTTGGATTACAGTGAGCTTGTAATGAAATTTGAGGATAATGGCACTATGTGTGTTGACACTATAATATTGAAAGGGAAAGGCAGAAGATGCTTTTTCAAGGTTGGGCAATGTTCAGAGTCCTTAGCTTTGCTATGCCTTGCCAAGAACACCAGGCAATATAATAGAAAGAATGCTGACCAGTTCCTCAATTGCCCATACCCTAAGCTATCCCCCTTCAGCCTGCTGCCCAGTTGCATTGGATGGATCCATTTCTGTAACCAGACTCTCAGGTTTCAGCATTTGATTAAAGATTTTGTCAGCAGCTTTAAAAAGTCATTGCAGTTCAGCTGCATGCTTCATAGAATACAGTATTTTTTTTGCAGAGATATTTGTTATCTAAGCCAGTGCTGTGTAGTAAATGGCCAAGGATCTTGGCATAGCATTTTGGTAACATTGTTTTATTTGGACATTCTATAGAGCTTTATGACATCACATGTTCTGAGCCCAAAAGAAACTTAATACTCGCCACAATCCAGAAGACAATCAATTGTCTTATGATGAAACTATTCCTGAAGTCTCAGTGTAGCAGTGCACTTTGCATACTATGATCCGTTTGGTTATAAGCAACAATGGAGTCATCATGTGACTCTTTTTAGCCAGTCAGGTGCCAGGAACGCTTTGAATGTTACATTATCTCTTTACAATGGCCAAGAATTATTTACCTGAAATGCAAAGATTTATTGACATGAAATAAAAACGTCCTTATCGTTCCTCCAGTTCAGTCCTGCACCTCTGCGTAGTGTACCTCCTCCTGCAGCGTGGAGACTGGGCATGTCAAAACTGTGACATCACTGGATATACCCTGCTGGTCTCTCCCATAAAGCCCTAGTGTGTCCAGTCTCCATGCAGCAGGAGGATGTAGTGAGCCTAGGTGCTGGGATCACTTGAGGAACAGATAAGGAGCACATTTTAGGATAGATTTTAGGTTTTAAATTTTCTTTCTCCCTGTCTTTATTTAATTTGGAGGGGTTCTTTTAAAAAAAAAAAAAGAAAGAAAGAAAGAAATTGGTGGGGCTCGATCTGGCTGAGGTGCTTTTTCTCCTCTCTCCCCTCTCTTAACGGATCCAGTCCCTTCAGCTGCTCTCCCCTCCTAGGCTGTACGGAGGGGAGCTCAACAGCGCGGTGACTGTGCTGCCTCTGCAGTGCCGGAGCACCGCAGGACCGCAACATGCAGGCAAAGACGAGTAAAGCCCTCGTCGCACTTGTGGCTCACCTCGGCGGTGAACGATGTCGCGGCTTGCAGGGCTCCAGAGTGGCTTGGCGTGGCAAAGGAAGTTGGCTTCACAGCGTTTCTGCGCGACAGAAGGTCAGTGGTCGGCAGCCACGCAGGTTAAATGGCAGCATGCGGGGCCTGTTTCAGGCATCTTGGCGCCGAGGTAGGCCTGGCGGCATACACGCCATTTTCTTCCAGCGCTTTTCAGCCGCATGGCAGTGGCAACCAAGCCTGTTGCACAAGCGGGAAAAGGAAGGCAAATTTTCTGAGGGAATTAAGGCTTTAAGGGCCATGTACTAGCCTGGTTCTCCTCCTATCTCTCCCATCACTCCTTCATT